>JAXCHB010000196.1:19145000-22122500 GCA_036926305.1 Uropetala carovei
TCGTAAAAAATAATGCATAAGAAATTGTATTTTAGCTTCTGTTAGTGTAAAATATTGAAATTATAATGCCATTTACTTTCCTAAAGTTGGATTTTTAGTTTTATTTAATTTTATTTCTAAAAAATCCCTAATTGTTAAATTATAATTTGTTATTAACATAAAGGAATTTATCATCAATTCAAGATTAGCACACTATGTCAATTACAGTGATAGCCACCGCAACAATTGCTAACGTCTATGGTTACAAAAGGATTTAAACCAGCAGTCGCTGTACTGGAAGAGAGCTAATTAACCGCTAATTGATCAGCAGTAACTGTTGAGTTTGCGCATTAATAAAACTTGAATAGAGCATATGAACTAGGAAATTGGAGGTAAGTGCAGCAAAAATAATAAAATTTAGTTAAATCGTTAAGGTTACTTAATCCAACGCGAAAAATACCAACATCCGTACGGGATCCTATAAAAAGCGCGTTCTCTAGGCCCTTCAAAAGCGATAAATTTATTTATCTTCTTCCGCGTCCTCTCCTCACAGTGTTGCCGCGCTTGGTCTAATCGATTAGATTAGCGCATTGAAATGATAAGGCTTATTCGTTCCGACGACAGAAAATTCTACTCGCCGAGTGCTTAAAAAGCCTAAGCGCTTCCTTTGACGTTCCGCCGCGTTTCCAATCGCGCACATTTTATGCCTTGATAAAAAAATCACTCCTGCAACAACACGGCGAGTTTGATGTGTTTTTACAAAGGCGAAATAAAAAGAGCCGACGATCATCCTCCTATCTATTCCCGCAGTATATTGGCCGCCGTCATCCCGAATGAATTCCAAGAATCCTCGCCTCCTCTCTTGGCAAATTTTCTTTTATATTGATTTATTTTTCGTCCATCCACCTCGCAGGCGCGATGAGAAGAAATGTCAAGCGTCGCAAGAGCCTCGCAGCCATGTTTTCGTTCGTGTTTTTTTTCGCCCATTTTCATTCCTCGCCTCCCTCCTCCCACCCTCTCTCTCTCTCTCTTTGTCTCTCTCTCCGTGGGATACCGATTACTCTCCCTCCGTCTCTTAAACTGTGAGTACGTATCCTTGTTTACAGGGAGGACGTATGAGAGGTTTTGAAGCAGTGACAAATGACTCCTCAAGGCGTTTAGGCAAACGAGGAGGATTTCTACGCGTCATTAACCCAAGTTCTCTCTCTCCTTCCTATACCCTCTTTCCAACTCTTACATCAACCCCCTCTCTCCCTCCCCCCTCTTTCTACTACACCTCTCAACCTCCCATCCTCTCCGACCACGATAACCGAGGAACACTCAGTCTACGCGAAGCTGGAAAAATGACGCATGTGCAGCATATGCACATCCACATGATAGATTTCAAGCCGTTTTTCCTCTCTCAAAGCTTTATCGGCCTTTCCGGTGTTGTTTTTCGCTAGGCGATTTCATCCCTGTTACGTCTCTCTCCTAATCGAAGCCGGAGGGAAACTTGAAAAGCGTCCCGAGGAGGTCTTTATCCTTGTTTACTCCGGCAATTACAACAAGAAAAGGGGATTATTATAAAAGAATCGCCAGTTTTTCCCTCTCCCTGCCTCCCGCGTAATTTAAATGACGCTGTCGGAATTATTCATGAGGCGATGCGTATTTAAACCCTTAACGGATGTTAGTTTTGAAAAATTCTCTCGAGATTTATAGGCTCTCATAAGTAGTATTTCTTTGGCAATTAATGTTTGAGGTGTGTTTTTCATCTCTCGCTATAAATTCATTGTCGCGGATGCCTGCATATCCAGGAGAGAGAGAGAAAAAGGACGTGAAGGGAAAGAGCAACCAGTTTCACCGAGGACGCAATTCTGCTTAACCACGTTCGGTTGCGGTTAAAGTTAGAATGCGATAATTATTAGATAACCGCGTCTTCCAGCTGAGAAATATTTCGTCGGCGCCAAAACACCTGTAAACAAGTTTAAGCGCGGAAAATACATATAAACCACGAAATAAAGCCGCGCGATGCATAAAATAGTTACCAACCTCGAATTTCCTATGGCTTCTTAGGTACGTGACCTACCGCCAAAATTCCATCGAAATCCTATACTATTTAACTTAACTAACTTTCGAACTATGTCGAATCTATCTTCTATTATTTATTCCTTACCTCCTTCCTCATTTTCCTCCCTCAATTACAACCTTTCACGTCCATTTCCTGTATTTACTGTAATGATAGGCTTATTCTGTCTGTTCTAACAAGTCTAGTGAGTGACTTCCGAGAATCGATAAGAAGGAATAGAAATAGGGTCTCAATCGGTTAAAATGAAGAGAAAAAAATCCAACAAAAAATTAAATAAGCTTATAAATATTTATTAAGATGGTTTCATTTTGTACTTTGAATAACCGCTCACTATTTCTAAACTTACTTTTTAAAATTTTACTTGTTTTTTTGTATTTTTCTTCACTACAAGAGATTGGGACAGATTGGGGTACCTACATCAACACTTCAATTTGTTTTTGCTGATTATTAAACGCGTCACTGTGCTATATCACGTAACGTAAACTATCGATGCATATAATTCATGTTCGGCAATTATGGACAGTTGACTCAGAGTGTTTTGCACTTTAACGACGAAACGAACTGTCAAGAAATTGCAGTTAAATTTCATAACTTTCTCCTCTTAATTATTACTTCTTCAATTTCTGGATTCTTAACTGTTGCCCCATTATTAAATTCATCGTCGAAAAAGTATTCGTTAAAAAAGAAATTTTACAATTTTGGAAAAGAAAGAATAAAATTTTTAGATTTCGGAAAAATTATTCAGCAGATCAAGCGAACGTGATTCACATAGGATGCGAAAGAGGGAAGAACAAATTCGATTAAGAAAAATACCATTTAACAGCCGTTACCGTCAACAAAAATTTAAATTAATGATCCAAATGATAAACGGCTAAAACTTTTAGAATGCAAATTGAATATTAATCTACTAAAGGAAAATTCACACGGATGAGGAATAACAGAAACTTATAATTACCGGCAGAACCCCGAAAGGTTTGGAACAATTTATATTATTTAGCTCCATAAAACCAAATCATTTTCATTTTATATTACTATGCGCATTTAAGTATTAAGCCTTACGTTTCTAAATGGTGTTTCTCGAACCGACGCCAAATCAAGATGGTAGCGGAAGAGACGACGCCACGCAACGGATCCTCCACGGCCGCATTACCCCCGGCGACACCTAGGGAGACCATTTTAAACGAATTTAACAAAATGTTAAAAATGAATGCCTGTGCAATTTAAAATATGATAATTGCATTTAAAAACTAAAATATAATAAATTACAGTATATAATTTGCTTGTTATATGGGATAAAATGTTGTACTCTGTATTTGATGACATAGATGGCAACTCAAGTTTGGCAGCTCCCCGGTATGTTTATGGAATGAAAGAGATTTAAAAATTTCGCATATTTGAGACTTCATTCTCATGATAGGATGAAATATTTTCAAATTTAACGGAAGAATCCAAACTGTATAAAAGAGTGTCACTTTGTCAGTGATGATTTTTGAAACTTATCTCGCAAACGACTGAACCGAATTTGATAAAAATTTTCAGGATAGCATTATGATATAATAACAAAACTTTTTTAATGTATCGAACTCCAGATCAAAGACCCGGGTTATCAAAGACCCGGGTTCGACTCCATTTCCAATAAGTTAACACGTAATTTCACGTAAAAATGAACTTTTCGACGCGCAAGTTCTCATTTTTTTTAGATTAAAATTAGAAAGAATTGACCTACGAACTTCGGATGTGAACCATTTTGAAGAAAACATTATAAAGGTTCTTATTCTGTTCATGTTTTTACGCCTACAGTTCGAAATCGCTCAATTTAAACGTTTAATTCACACAGTTTGAGGAAATCTTGCCATTTTAACGGGTTGTTACCTTGCCTACCAATTCCATCGTTAGACCTCGATGTCATATTGTTATTTCAATCCTTATGGGTGTAAACGTGCTTAGATTGCTTTTAATACGAGAGAGACGGAGGGAGGAAACAAAGCGAGGAGGAAGGAGGGAGGGTGAGAGAGGGAGGTAGAGGAAGGGAGAGGGAGGGAAAGGAGAAAGGGGAAGAGAGTGGGAGATGAGGAATGAAGGAGAGGAAAATGACTTTCAATACAATTTATGTTTCTGATGCCAATTTAATCTCCATAAATAGCTTGAACGATCGAATCTTTACTCCCGTCATTTTTGAAGGTCTAGACACGAGTCTTATAAATATTTTAGAGTGTATGTGTGCGTGTGTATGTATGTTCTTTATACGTTTATACACCGTTGAAGCTATCGAATTCAAAAGTTTCATGGGCCATCCTATGAACCAAAGGAAGAACTTGGTCTAGGTTTGCAGACCGTGGGGTCTCTTATACCCCATGGGGTCAACAAAATACTATTTCCATAAGAATTCATGGGAAATGGTGTGGAGAAACCCCAAAATGCCATGCAGCCCTTCACTGATGTGGATATAAATATACCTAAATATTAACTTACGATAACGGGAAATGGATTATTTTACGCATGAAAGTGAATATTTTAATTCTGTTCATGTTTCGTGGTATTACATGCTAAATCGCTCGAAATTTTCCTTTAAGCGCAAAATTTATCGGTTTAGATGTCCATTTTCCAGTCGGCAACAAAGCTAAATTTCTTAATTGTTGTCCTCTTCAAGGAGAGATATACACGTAAAGATTAATGCAAGGAAAATCCACGCCGTGGCACGCCGTAGAGGAAGATTAGCTAACGCCAAGGTATGCCTAAATATAGTCTATGAATACTTTTAAAGTGAGTCAAATGATTTTTAAGGAATATTAGAACATTGTTATCTTTTACCGTTAACTTTGAAAGATTTATCGCACCATAAATCGATACATCTACTTACATTTGTTCGGTAACCATTATGTTGTTTATTGTTTACGTTTTATTACCGCTTTAAAGGCTTCGGTTCATCTATCCATGTGAATATTAAGTAAGACGTTAATAAGTACAATACAATACATAAAATAGTAAATGTTAATGTAAGCATCGCTTGCGTAATTAAGGAATGGGGAACGTTTGCCCCGAGCAATAAAAATCGTTTTCCACTCTTCCCCGAGAGAAGCCGGGCGTTTCAGCTAGTATTAGATAAATAAGAGAAGGAATTCAATGTAAAATGCCATTGGCGGAAAAACAAGTGAAAATGCAGGTTATTTTGTTTTTGCAAATGTTGAAATAAAAAAATACTTCAATTGAAATTGCCTGGTCGTTTTTGACGGGTACTTATATTTTATTATTAATTATTCTGGATAAATGTTACACATTTTCCACCAATAATCGACTCATAAATTTATTAATTTCTCAGATTCTTTTCTTCCTGAATACATCTCGAACCTATGCAATGCTAAGACTTATATAGAAGTTTTCGCTAATACACTTTTGAGATACCTCATTAAAACAACTTTCAATATCTGTCCTAACCGCAGCAAACTCTTTTCTGATGTGTCGCCTCAAAATAAGGCTTGAATACCAAAAATTATATCTTATTACGACTAAATCGGCCCTCAAATTACTCCCACCCTATTTTACGCCACATTTACACCCAAAAAATCGAAAATAATTCGCAATTTCTTCAATAAAATAGACTATCAAGACAGGATGACAGACGAAGATATAAATCATGACGAGGACTTTTAGTCCCCACTCCATTGGTCCGCCTCACTTATTATCCTAAAGCTGACAATTAAGCGACGTAAATCCCCGTGTAAACAAATAAAACCCGTTTCAAACCCCACGTCCTCTCTCTTTTTCCCCACCTCCTTTCCTCTTCTGCCCTCCTTCCCTCCTCTCAGGAGCCCTCTCTCTCTCTCTCTCATCTCCTTAATCTCCTTCCTTCAATCAAGACCTCGCCCTCCTTCCGTATCCATCGCTCACCATCACCCTCTAGCAGACGACAGCATTCCCGAATATACTCTACCCCTCCCCGAGACCCACCCACCGCCCTCCCGTCCCTCGCCCTCTCCTCTCCCAACCCCCCTCCCCCTCAACCGAAACTCTCTTTTTTCCTGACACAAGACTACCCGTCCTCAAGAACCCAAACCTCCGCCTCTTCATCCCACCTCATACTACCATCACCTCCCCCTCCTCACCCATAACCTCGCCCTCTCCTCGTCCTCCCTCCCAAAAGATCGGTTCTTTCCTCCATCAAGCCCTCGACCCCAAACCTCCTCCTCGCGCCCAACCCTTCTCCCTCAACTCCCTCTTAACCCTTTCCCATCCAGTCCATTCCATCGTTCCCTCCCTTATCTCTTACGGGTACGGAACCTCGATCTCTACTCTCCACGCAGCCTCCCACGTTCCACTACCCCTCCTCCCCCCCCCCTTTACCCATCCTCCTCCCCACCCCAAAGTCTCTTCCACTTCTTTCGCATGGCGGTCTCAGATAACGATGCCGGAGACTTCTACGCCCGCTACCCATCCGAGACGAATATTTAATTAAGATGGAAGCTTCCGATTGCGAACGGAACCCTTTTTTGTAGGAAAAAAAATGAGCTTGGGGTTTTCGATTTCTGTCTATCTTCCACCGCCTCCATGCCACCCTCCTCCACCCTCTCCTCTCCTTCTCCCTCCATTCCTGTCCACTTCCAGCTGGAAAGAGATCGCGAGCCTTATTTATTTTGGATCGGGGAGGGTTATCTGTACTTCTCCCGTCTCCCATTCTTCGCTTTTTTTATTCTTTTCTCCTCCTTATACCTCATTTGGTTACAACGGCGAGCGATCAAGCATGGTTTTTAATAGGGCGTCTTTCTTTCCTTTTTTTCCTCTTCCCTGGCATTCTCCCTAATTTCCTCATTGGTATCCGAGTGAATCATCTCGAAAGGGAGGTGAGGTTGAGCGGTTCGTTTTCCACTTTGGTGCCGCTCGCGTTCCGTTCTTTCCCGCTATTGCTTAGCTGAAGAGCTCTTCGTAGGATTTTATTGTACGTTTCCATCGTTGGTTTCGATGTTTTATTAGGTTCGCTTGTTTTGTAAGTTGACTCGGTCACGACAGTTGATCGATCCGTCAAGGAGAAATGGTCGTTCTGAGATGGAGGAAAATTGGTTTAAAACATGGAAAAATCTAATTTTGTGCGATGGATACGTCATATTGTAAAGATTCCACATGATTTCTTTTGAGGATTATGTTGATTTCAAGGTAATTTCCTGATTATTTTACTAATAACTCACAAGTTGACAGTTATCACAACAGTCAACTCTTTCTTTCTCGTCCACGTCACATCATATAAGCATCAAATATCGGGAAATAATGTAATTAACAATATTTTTTAAGTCCTGTGAAAATTGAAGATTTAAAATATTCTACAGAATTCGCATCTCGTCTTCGAGATTTCCAAGTGTAATACCGTGTATTCATCCAAAGTTTTAAAAATTGAAATATTTTTCTACAATGGAAATTAAAATAAAAAAGACTGCGACAGCTGTCATATCTCTTGCTCTTCCAAATGTCTAAACATAAGGTTAGGCATACCTAAAGTTCAATGAGGTAACATCTAACTGATTTCATATATACAAATAGCAAAAGTAACCAATAATATTCTCAATACGTACGCCACGATTCGGTGTAGATTATTAACACTAAAGTTTATTTTCCAGAGTGACAAGAGTATTGTAGAGCAGTAATACATCCATTCTTATGAACAAGAGACTTTATTTTTATTATTCAATAAATATTTCACTGCAAACACGAAAACAACGCAAAGGTTCGTATAATGTTTAAATGATAATGTTAAAAATAGAGTATCTTCGTATAAATCCAGCATAAAACATTCAATTTCTCATTCAACAAGCTCGGTTAATATGGCATATCGAAATTCTTTTTTATTGTAATGAATACATTTTGTGCCGTGCGACGAATATAGTGACCTCAGCGCCATAAATTTGGCAAACTTCACAATCCTATTGGTTACCAAGGCGACAGAAAATAATAAAACGCTGATAGAACACTTCTTCGTATCTTAGAATTAAAACAAGTTAGGAAAGTGTACAACGTATCACAAATGGGCGTTTTGTGCAATGGTGTATCAGAAAGAAATTATATACCTGTACGTAAGGGAAATTGCGTTTTACAGTTCCTTTCTTCATCATAAATAATCCATTTTCTTCCTATTTAATAATATTACATGCACACGTAAAGAAATTAAACGTTTGTTTGGAAGATTGTTTATGTTAGCAACAATGAAGAAGTAACTGTGCAAGAAAATTTTTTCATTTTTGAGAAATATGAACTATTTGGTATTATTGAAGTAACTGTAGGAAATTGTATCGAAATCATTGAAGCCGTTTTTGAGAAAATCAAATTGTTGTTAAAGTTGCCTAGAATAAGCTGCCCTTAATTATGTATGAGATTTTCCATTCATTTTTGCTCTACCGTTCAGACTCTACAGCCGCGAACAGACAGACACACAGAAAGACGGCATGGCGAAAATCACTTTTTCGAACTCGGGTACATATAAAACGTATATTTCCATTAAAATCTCGGGATCGAATTTTTTTGCGGTTACAATACTTATCAGTATACTACGTATATGAGAAAGTAAAAAAAAAAGTTACATCCTATTGTTTAGAATGAAATAAAATAGAGAATATCATTCTGTAATATATAATGCATCAAAAGACCGACCCTGGAGCGTTAATTTTTTTTTATCCGACGGTCGCTTAGCTCTTTACATCGTGTTTTTTGTACCCTACATTTAAACGATCCGAGAGGTAAGAGACGGGGTTTTATTCGGTCTTAAATCTTTCCTCCGGGTTATTTGTCATTAAACCCGATAGGACACAAATATGCGCTGCCTCGGCTAAAACTAGACGTAAATTCACTCAATAGTAAAAGACGTCACGGAAACATTTTCCGGAGCGGCCAAGAAAAAAAGAATCAGGGACCGTGAAGGGAACGATCTCTCTTTCTCTCGAAGCGCCCGTTCGAGATGTCGGCGATACGAATCGATAAGGACGGCGACCGACGAAATCCGGACGATAGGTAAGTCGGCGTAAGACAGGAGGGAGGAAAAGAGACACAGGGAGACAGAGAAAGGGAGAAAAACACAAATAGAGAAAGAGAAATACATATATGTAATAAGAGATTGATAAGTTAGGGAGAGGAAAAGAGATGGTAAGAGACAAACAAAAAGAGAAAGAAAGGAGATGAAGGGGGAAGAGAGAGAGAGAGAGGAAATAGATGAGAGAACGAAATGGCCTTCGTTATTAAAGAGGGATACAACGCGTTGCCGAAGAGGAAAAAATAGGTGGAGCTCGTAAAAGTGCTCTTAAGCGTAAAGAACGCCGCCACTCTAATTATAAGATTTGATTAAAATCTTTGTGCAGATAGGAGCGGTTCTTGGCTAAAAATGTGGACTCACGGCGGAAGCGAGAATTTTGAGGAAGAGCGTTAAGGCAGAAAAATGATCCCTCGGGGGAACGTGAAAGGTTATTTTTAGCCGCCGATATAAAAAGATTATAAGACAATGGAACACTTTCATCGAGGAAATTACGTAGAATTTCACCAGTTAGTGTATTCATTCTCTACCAATGTCCAGCGTTTAAAATATAACCTGGTCGATAAAATGATTTCACGACGAAAAATAATTTGGAGAGTTGAAATTATTGGACAATCTTATGAAAACTTAGATGGTGAATCTAATTTTTAAACTAACTTTTTAAAATGTTATGTCTAAATAAACAAAATTTAGCTATATGCCAAATCAAATGGTAGCGATGCCGAAAGTTTCTCATTTTTTCGAATGCTGCGCCATTAACGAGATGTGCGTAAAAGTTAAATTAGGTTCTTATGTTAATGTAATTGATAAATATGGAACAAAATGAATTTCGCTCGATAAATTTTGGAGTATGTCTCTCATACCAACCCATTAAAGCCAGTCAAGTGGTTTATGAGATGAACGATGCATGGATGGACGGTCACACGACCTCCCCTTTAAGTGTTCAAGGTGTGGAAAGAATGCATAAAAATAATTCGTGATCATATCTAATAAGTACTAAATTATTTTTTTCCTTGCTGCCTCCTGTCTGGGTCGTAGGTACTCGTACGCATTTAGTGACGTCATTACTTTTATAAGATATCGCTTTCGCTATATATCCAATTTAAAGTAATTATTTGCGTTTTGATAAAAAAAGTACAAGTCTGAGATCATCACCGCCAGTGCCTGCTTCTCTAAAACAGAAAGTAAAATAATTATTACCCATTAATTTCCCTTGCGTCATAATGGTAAAAAGATCGGAAAGCGCATTAATACTTTTGGAATTAAAAATCATGTAGCTTTCGTACGGTTTATTTTTAGCGCTCGTTTCATTTTTAAAAATCGCTGATGTATTCAGTTGGTCTATCCGTCCGTCTGCGTTGGCAATATCTCTGGATTTCTGGCAATTTTCTGGATAGGTCGATCTATATAAGAGCTAAAATCGGTAAAAATTTTGTGGTTCTATGACTTAAGTTGCTGGAGAGTGACCGGTGAAAAAAGTGCGCGTGATTTGATCTGCAATTCTTCCCCTCGCTTGTTACCTATAGTTTGTAGTTATCGCGATCCCGGGATATGTTTCTTGTCCCCCTTTTTATTACATTCCGTCCATAATTTATTATTCCGATACTCATTCTCCGAAGTATTTTGTCAACAGCGCATACCCATCTGCCTCTCCTCTGATCCAATCCAAATGCTATGAAACCCAATTATCGCTCTTTCCTCTACCCCTTCCTTTCCCTACCTTCCACTCTCTCTCTCCCCCCCCCCCCCCCTCCCTTAGTTTGTTTTTACAATGCTACGTCACGAGAAAGAAAGGATGACAGAGGTGGGGGAGAGGAGATAGAGAGAGAGAAACAAAACGACCGTTAACGAACTAGAGTGGCTCCGAACGTCAAACCGCCTCCAATTCCACAACCGTCGTCCGGTTTGCAATTTCATTTTATGCAGCTCTCCCCTTTATTTATTTTATGCGCCAAACGTTTCTTTTATTGCCCCTCGCCTCTCATTGGCGGCTTCCGTCCCTTTGCCTGAGAGAAAGAGAGGGAGGGAAAGAGAGAGAGAAGGGAGAAAGAGGAAAGAGAGAGAGAAGGGAGAAAGAGGAAAGAGAAAGAAGGGAGAAAGAGAGAGGGCAGACTATTCCCCCAACCCCCAAAGAATACTCCGGGTCCAATTTACTATCGCATAACACCCCTTCCCCTTCATTCCCACAATGCTGACCGCTCCACGTACATTTGTCCCTTACCCGTACATTCAACCTCCCATCCCTTCGAAACTCGAATTTTTTAAAAAACTATTCCTTTCCAAATGAATCTGAGAGACGTCTTATAACGAATACGCCACGTTCGGCCTCATTGCCGCTAGGGAGAACTTTTTTGCGCTGTATTTGTCCGGCTTGCTCAAGACGGTATCGACGCTCTTCGTTGGAATCAAGGTCGTGAATTCGCCAACGAATATTCGTAATAATATGCGTGCAACGCGGTAAAATTTTGAATTACATTGGTAAAATGATCTTAAAGGAGCATTTTCTTTCGTCCTCTAAATACGGAGTAGCGAAAAAAGCTTTCAAAATTATAGGAAATTGTACTAATCCAATAATTCAGCGAATTATGCTAGAGTTTTGAGAAGTTTCTGCTGTGAGAAATCATATGCCAAAGAACTATATAACCATTCGATTATTCGACATTCACCATCTTGCGTAATCAACTTGGACGACAAGTAAAAGTATTAATACCTCTCATTTTTTCATGTATTCCATCGTTGATAAGAAAACGCAACGAGGCATTTATTAATCCAGTTAGAAAAAGAAAAATATTAATACCCAGTTTTAAGGGAAAATAAAAAAAACTCCCTGATAGTTATATAATGAAAAAACGTAGGTATAACTAACCAAAATGACACCTTATTTAATTCGGAAGTAAAATACTGATTTCCCTAATTCCCGCAATCCTATATTTAAACTGGATCAT
This sequence comes from Uropetala carovei, assembly GCA_036926305.1. Taxonomy (NCBI): domain Eukaryota; kingdom Metazoa; phylum Arthropoda; class Insecta; order Odonata; family Petaluridae; genus Uropetala; species Uropetala carovei. The sequence continues at coordinate 19,156,996 of JAXCHB010000196.1, forward strand.
TAAAATGCCACGCATAAACACGCGTTTGTTAACGTTCAAAACGATACCACGTCCACAACTACGACGCGTAACCGATCCGTAAAATTAAAAATCAACCGCGATTCCGAAAACACCGGGTATTATCCACAAAACACGCTCCACCGTGCGCCTCTTACGCGCGCCGCCGAGCGCAACTCAATACCCGTAATATCGAGCGAGTCGTTCTCGGAATGTAGGCCATAAACAAATAAAGCCTTTTTTCCTCTCTCCTTCCGATGAACGCCAACTTCGAGGAAAGGAAGTCTGGTATAATAAGGACGGTCTGGAGCCTCCTCTTCTCTTTATTTTATTTTTTTTCGTTCTACCTCCCTCCCCATCTTACGGAATGCGTCTCATCTCCTTCTTCCTCCCCCCCACCCCCCCCCCCTTCATGCCGCGCGGAGCGACTGATGAGTTAGCCCTGCGTGCGCCTGTGTAATGCGCCGTCGGAGTCCTCGGCGTATAAGACGTCCGGGGCAGGTGCACTTTTGGGTCTCCTCCTTTAAATAAAGTCGCCTTTTCCTTTTCTCTCTCTCTCTCTCTCCCACTCTCCCGTATAAAATCCCACCTTTTGTCTCCAACTCGTTTCATAAGGCCACAATACCTTTTCATAATCACCGTGTCTTTTTTCCAGCCGAGTCAGTTTTTATTTCCATCCGAGCGGCCCGAAGCGATTCGAATAATCGTCCCTTTTCTTTCCATCTTCTCCCTTCATCTGCCCTCTCGCTCGGAAAAACCGAAAGCGTTCGTCGTATGCGGAGATAGAGAGGGAGAGGAAAAAAAGAGGAATTTACCGGTTGTTGTTAGTTCTGCTCGCTAAGTTACCGTCTCTACGGTACGGCCCTGTTTATTTACTGCACCTTCGTTAAACGAGCCAATACTTATTGGAACGGAGTGAGAGAGTGAGAGAGAGAGAGAAGGAGAGATCCGTTTTGTTTTTCAAATACACCGCGCTTCGTTACAACCGGTGTTCCCGTGGATCCGAAAATCCTCTTCGCTTTCTCTCGGAAATTTTTCTCCGAGTAAATTGTATCTCGCTCCGGCGCTGTAGATGAAAAAAAAAACGAAGTAATTATTCCCGTCGCGATGTTTTTGTCTCGGAGATGGGGTTTTTGAAAAATCGCCACAAATTCAGGCCGACATCTCATTCTCGTTTCTGTCCCGGAGATAATCAGAGTTGTGCCCTATAGTTTATTTTTTTTTTATTTACGGAGTCATTTCGCTTCGAGAGGGTAACTCGGTAGTTATTAACAACGACACACACACACCAAACACGCACGCAGCTCCTCTTTCCCGACGGCATTTTCTTTCTCGTCGCCTTTTTTCCGAGCTTCGAGGAGATAATAATTAGGACGTGGTTCTATGCTAGGCGAAACGAGAGATCGCGGCAGACGGTTAAAACAAAAATAACGACGCGATTCAGACGAACGATAGTCTTCAGGACATTCGGTACTCTATTACCGCAAATTCACGAGAATCTCGTTGTGATTAAAAACTGACTTTTACGACGGGATATATAATAATACCAGCAGAGGTGCCCGTTGAATTTCAACGGATTTAGTGAATCTGAAACTTCGAACGTGTAACATGTAAACATCGCAAGAATAAGTAATAAGTACACAGTTTTAACCGTCTAATAAAGCAAAAATGAAGAAAACTGCTCCACATATATCTATTTAGATGAATGAAGGAAGAAAATCTTGCACTGTGAAAAATCGAATATTGCGTGTAAACTTACGGGAAAATAATTATTGATTTAAGCTCTCCCTCCCCCAAAATTTTTATCGCCATCCATATAGCCTACGTTACCCAGAGGATAAAATTATATACCTATGCGAAGTTTCGTGACGATTTCTTCAAAACGAAAACTGTAAGTAAAACCAGCAAGACTACAACAATCAACAAAAAATAAATAAACAAAGGAACTGACGAAATGATTTAATCTAACGAAAGACAAAAGAGTAAAAAGAGAACGTTTAAGAATCACAGGGTGATATTACCCTCAGACCATTAGCTCGATTCTTCCATCCACGAGTTCTGTTACAAGAGAATTGTTTACATCAACAATACTTTGGAAACAATGAAAAGATTTATCCAATCACAATTTGTGGAAAATCATTGTCTAATTATTTAAGTTACATACGTAGTTTTAAAAACAGTTTGCTTTGGAGTACTTTACGCCATACGAAAATATCATTAAAAACAGTTTATTAGTAATATTTCAATTATAATCAACAAATATTTGCTTGTCATGTAAACAAAGCAAAATTGCACATAGAAATTGAAAAACGATATTACGTTAAAAATTTTCCAATATAAATACATTGGACTCTCAATTTCGGCGACAATGGGAGTTGTCATGGTTGCTTATAATAGGTACTAGCAGAAATACCCGGCGTTGCCCGGGGAAATTTGGTTCAAATACGATCGGAATTCTAGATGATACATGGTATTTAAGAATTCACTCGGCCGCCGTTTTGAATAAAACGGGCAGAGAGAAACAAAAACCACGTATGAATTATTTTTGGGAGCCCTCCACAATCGTACCAAATCTGATTCAAATCAATAGTAGGACTTGGTAAAATATGCGTAGTTTAATCAGTCCCCGCCGTGCAATTACGGATAAGGAAGTAGTCGTTTCCGACATTTCTCAGTGTATATATAAGATGTAGATTTACCTGTTCTTTGAGAACAGGAAGTTTATGAGAACAGTTATTTTATTGAACAGTTTAGGCATCAGAACAGTTCGAAAAGAACTGTTCCGTTCTTTCTGACCCATCTCTAGCATTCCCTCGTTGCCATTAGCATACAAAGTTATTTTGCTTTTTCTACAATTAATATAAAACATTTGGGATTCAAAAGTAGCCTACTGCCGTTCTATTTGTGAAGAAAGTATCTGTTGAAAGTTTGATTACTCTAGCTTTAACGGTGTGGAAATGTATAGATGCACAAATAAACACACAAACAAACTTTCATAAATATATAGATATTATAATTAAATTGCGAGTTTTGAAGGATTTTTTTGTGACAACGATAGAACTCTGACGGGGAAACAGGTTTTCCGATGCCTTCTTGTCGATTCGATACGTCTAATTTTTTTACTCCTGTTGGCTTTAAGAGGGAGAAAAAAGGAACCAATATTAATATTTTAAAATGAGGTTTTAGAGCCTGGAATTTTTATTACTTTTGTATCTCTTGATGCATGGTTAAAAATAATCTTTGCTCGCAAAGTATTTCTGTAAATTCAAAGAACTCGGAAATTCGTCTTATGTCTAACACCAAACTGATATATCAGATTCGGATTTAACGATTTATTTCTGGGATATTTTTCAGGAAACTCGACAGTATAAATAGCAATGATAAATCGCCCCTCTGCTTTCATCATGCGGTTTTACAATTCGGCAAACAAGAAAAAAATAGTCAAATCATCCTTTGTCTTTTTTAAATTAATGTTATTTCGTAGAATTTTTATAATTTAGTTTAATTTGAAAACGGCTTCAGTAGATTATCTTAGTACTGTAATATGCCTTTAAGAGCGCATTAAATTCCCTTTCCTGGAGGATGCTGACAATATTTGCACATTCGTAATGACGTGTATGAGGGCGTGCATATGTGTCCACAAATCAATTTTCTCGTTTTCTCAAGTGTCTGTTTTTTCCATCCAATTGCGTTTTTTTACTTTTTTATCCATAGAAATTAAAGAAATCTAATTTACAACTTTTCACAGAATTTCCTTTACCACCAAGTGGTATCAAAAATATAACGTCATATTACTAATATTTATCTTTAGAATGTTTTATTTATGATTATATGGTTTATTCATTCGTCACAATTATTTATAGTAATCAAGAATCAGAGTGGGTTTCCCGTAAGACCCTTTACTTCTGGGTGTAGCGAGCTGCAGTTATGATTTGGTGTGTACTTTTCTAAATTCTCATTTTTTTCAAGATTATCTATGATTCGTTTTAAATAGAGGTGCGCGCTTTATTTTTGTTACTCAATCTTGAAAACTGGGGTAAAGGGATTTTTGGGACACCCTGTACGTTGGATTTCAAATGTTTAATCTTGGATTTTTTCTCGGTCTGTTATTTTAATTTCCCTCGAAACAAACTAAATTAGCACTTTTGGCAGTGGTATCATAACAACTCAAAATAACATAACGAAAACTTAATTTTTCATCTATTCCAATAACTGACTCGGCGGAAATGGGAAATGGAATATATTAGTTTCCAACTTCTCCAATGAATTTTTCTCAATTTTCTCCTCAAAGCCACCCTCTCTCCTTTATTCTCTCTCCCATTCGCCACACGTTCGCCTTTTCGCCTTGTCATCACGCAGCATCTAAACGCCCTTATCCCTCTCCGCGCCCAATTCACATTGAACGCCGCGAAGGGACAAAAGAGGGTGGAAATGGACAAAGGAGAAACGCGTATCTTCCCTTTTCTCCTTCCGATTCCTCTTCCTACTACGCCTCACCCTATTCACCATTCTCCGCTGCTTTTCACCGGGCAGGTGGTTCCGTTTTCGGAACGAGGGCAAAAACTGAGTAAGGGTTGGGCAAAAGTCGGATTTGGTTCGGTGGGTGGTTCTCCTCCCTGCAGCACCACCCCACAATCCTCCTGACTGGGGGGGGGGAAGGAGTTGCAGTAATGACCGCCCGTTTGGACGCGCCATCCCCACCCACGCCCGCGGCACCACTACCCTCCCCCCACCCCCTTCTCGCCTCTCCCTCCCTCCCCTCCCTTCTTCCGATACAGATGGGGTGGTCCATCTATCTCGCCAGAGCACGCTGCGCGCATTTATTTATGACTTGATCATTCATGCGCTAGTCAGGCACTCGAGGGGAAGAGGAGTGGAGAGAGAGAGAGCGGGAAGAGTGGAAAAGGAAGGAGATGAGAGAAGGAAGAGAGGAGGAGAGGAAGAAAGAGAGAGAGAAGGGAGAAGATGAAGGGAGTAAGGGAATGTGGGAGGAAGAAGAGGGAATGAGGGGGAGAAGTGGAGGAAGGAGGGAAGAGAAAAGGGGGGTGTAAGAAAGGGGGAGGGGGAAAGAGGGAGGAGGAAAGAGGGTGAAGGAAAGGAAGGGGTGAAGAGGGAGAAAAAGGAGAGGATGGAAGGAGAGGAAAGGGGGAATAGGAGAGGAGATGAGTGGAGAGGGGGAGAAGGGAAAGGGTATTAAGGGGAGGAGGTATAGGGGGAAAAGGCAGGAAGAGGGAGTGAGGGGGAGGAAAGAGAAAAGGGGAAGAAGGATAGGAGAGGTGGAGGAGGGGAGAGGGGGATGGAAGGAGAGGGGATGGAAGGAGAGGGGGATGGGAGGAGAGGGGGAGGGGGGAGAGGGATGGAGGAGAGGCAGGGTGCAGTGGAGGAGGAGGGAGTGGGTGGAAAGGAGTTGAGGGGGAGGAGGGGATGGAGATGGAAGGAATAGGAGAGGGAGAAAGAGTGGAAGGAAGGATAGGTAAAGTCAGGGAGGGTGGGTGGGAGGGTACGGGAATGGGCGTGGTCATCCCACGGTCTTTTTGACTTCTGGTTTCCTGACTCCCTGGCGAGACGGATGTCTCGTTTTTTTTTTTCGTTACTGTGTGGGGCCTCCTCCCTTTCCATCCCTCCCTCTTTCTCCTCTCCCTATCTCTCCCCTTTGGCCTCATCAACAATTCGCATATGTACTCTCATACTATCCGAAGCTTCGCGAAATATTGCCATCTGATAGCCACTTTGTATGCGCCTAGAAAATTTCCTGAATAAAACAGCCTAAGTTTTCCCTTATCCTTTTCCTGTCGGCACAAGAATTTCCTATGCTTTTATACATTCTTTTCGCGACTCAATGAATGGACAATTTAAAAAATCAATAATGGACCATAAAAGACAAGTGAAGTCTCGATGTAAGACAACTATAGTTTTCAGTTGATAGGATATATCCTTGGAATAGATATTTAAGGAGTTAATTGAAGAAAACATCCAAGCAATTTTTAGGCTAAAATTTACTGAATAGTTTAAGCTTGATTTAACGCCCCTTTTGTATTTCCTGAGATATTTATCTCTCCTCCTCATGCGCATGGAAGGGAAGAACATTTTTATAGATTTACCTAAATTCTATTTGCGGGCACTTATTTTGGAATATTATTAGTCTCCAAATAAAATAATATCCTACGTAATCTTTATATAATAACTCTCAAGTGTCAGTCTGTCCGTCTGCCCCCTGTATCTCAAAAGCCGTTTGTCGTAGAGATATGCCGTAAACTGCGTTTTCTTTCTACAGACTAGGAGGTTCATATAAAAATATTTTCATATTCATAAAGTCCCGGGTTCTAATCCAGGAGACAATTATATTTTCCCATAAGTTTACGCGGGATTTTCGATTTTTCAGAGTGCAAGGTTTGATTCGTTCATTCATCAAAATGCGTAAATACAGACCGATTTTCTTCGTCTTGCTGTATTCGAAAAAAATTTCTCGAGATTTCGAGATTCTCTGTAAGACATAGGAATGAACCGTCCATTAGGCGAGAACACCTCTGAAATAAGTGCGAATCTCCTTGTTGCATTAAAAAAATTGCCAACAGAAGAGATGTGCCTTTAATTTCTTTGATAAAGTATCTTCAAGACACAAAATGCCTACAGCTATGTAAAAAAGACGATTTCTTTGCGCTAAGTCCAAAAAATGAAATCGTCAAAACAGCAAAATTAATCATGAACAGACTATACCATTATTCAAATGAAAAGAATACTACACTGAATCATGCTGAAGAACCAGTTGAAGAAAACTTAAAAACGGATCAAGGTGATAGTCTGAGCCTGAATCAACAATTGGAAGAATCGATCCGTAAACGCTTGATGACAAGCCAAGTAATTGACGATGACTTCCGTTCGTTATCAAAAGAAATGAACGTGTACGAAGCAACGGGAAAAATTACAACCAACTTGGAAAAGCTAAAAAATGCCTTAAGTACAATTAAACCAACGTCGACCCAAAACGAAAGGAATTTCTCTATTTCTGGAAATCTGGTCTCTAAGAGAAGGGCAAGATTATCCGACAAATCAATAGACTGTCTGTGTTTTTTAAAACATTACTTCCTAAGATGTGATAAAAAGTAATGCACTGATAGTTGTATTTTAATCTTGACCTTTCTAAGTCATATTACCTTTGTTTGTTACTGAGTTTCAATTAAACATCATCTAAAGACTAAAAATATGGTATTCATTTCGAAATTATTTCTGTTGTAATGCTAAAGAAAATTATTAACGAAAATAGTAAGTAGCTCACTTTTGTAAGAGAAATATTAATTAAAATTAATTTTTTTAAATTCAGAATTATTATCTTCCATTGCCACTTTTTAAGAAAAAAATATTTTATGAAAAATTTCACGGGCAATTGCTTTCGGACTCGAGATTTCTCGAGAATTCTCGAGACTGAAAATAAATTCTCGAATTCTCGAGAAAAAAAATATTGGGAAAAAAGAGAAATCTCGAATCTCGAGAATGAAAAAAAGTCGAGAAATCACAACCTCTAGTTACCATGGCGATCATCATTGTTGCTTCCGATTCAATTAGTGTCAATCAAACCTTCAAATAGGTGAAAGAATAGCGTTATTCGCTTCGCACTTTTGTTTAAACATCGAAATTATTGCTGTGCCAACGTCAAACTTTATACATAGAAACGTAAATATTTACGGATAATTACTCAGTAACTGCGTATGGGAAGCGTCTCAAAGCAGTTGAATCTTCATTTCATCATTTGGATGCTGGAATCTTACATTTTTGTAAGTAGAACCATTATATTATACATCTGTAATACTTATTAACATAAATAGGCTCACGCATGAAAATTAAACGAGAATACGGACGCACGTTATTTTTTTAACACATTACATGGTTATCTTATCTTCATTGATAATCTAAATAAACGGTTGCATTGATGTCGCCTTTATAGTAGGTCCTGTAAGAATTTAAAAGCAGTCGTTGATAGACACTTGAAGGAAAGCGACTGTTTGTGAGTTCGTCTATAAGGGTGCAACGATAATCATTGGAACTAAGGTAAGGTAGATTTTAACATTTTTCCCCTTTGAATATATCGCGATATTAAACTAAATATAAATCATTATTTTCCTCTTTGAGGCAACTATATATATATATTTATTTATTTTTATTTATTTATACACATATATATCATTTTTTGCTCCTCGCCCATAGATTCCTCTGTTTTATTGATAAAAAGTGATACTACCATTTAATGCAACTTTTCCAATGCCTGACCAATAAAAAAAGAATCTTTTCCTCTACTCTCATTATCAGTCTCAGGCAAGACTAGATGCCGAGCACCCATTACAGGAGCAGAGAGGAAGGTGTGGGAGAACAACCTGATCTTATATATCTATAAAATAAAGTGTCTGTATGTAATTTTATAGCTCTGCAACTACAGCACGTAGAAACAAGAGAAAGGTATCATTTTAACCGGAATAACGAGTACGGTGGTGTAGTAAGGTTTTTATTTATAATTTATTGACCTGTCTAATTTTTAAAAATATTTTCTTTTTTCATTTTCTCCCTCTGAATATCATAGGGACGAGTACAGCTTATTTTTCATTTGAATTTTAAAATTACTTAGAAACATGGTACGAACTTGAGACGAATGGTTCAATGAAGAATAGAACAAAGTTTATTTTTCTTGAAGACGGAATCCGAATCCTGATCGAATTAGCATAAAAATACATTTAGAATCACAAAAACGTGATTTTATCAGTTTAATAACAATACCAAGTATAAGCTACCAGGACAACTCCCATTGCCGCCGAAATTGAGAGTCCAATGTATTTATATTGGAAAATTTTTAACGTAATATCGTTTTTCAATATCTGTGTGCGAGTTTGGTTTGTTTACATGACAACCAAATATTTGTTGATTTTAATTGAAATATTACTAATAAATAATTTTTAATGATATTTTCGTGTGGCGTAGAGTACCTACTCCAAAGCAAACTGTTTTTAAAACTACGTATGTAACTTAAATAATTAGATATAGATTTTCCACAAATTGTGATTGGATAAATCGTTACATTGTTTCCAAAGTATTGTTGATGTAAACAATTCTCTTGTAACAGAACTCGTGGATGAAAGAATCGAGCTAATGGTCTGAGGGTAATATCACCCTGTGATTCTTAAACGTTCTCTTTTTACTCTTTTTTCTTTCGTTAGATTACATCATTTCGTCAGTTCCTTTGTTTATTTATTTTTTGTTGATTGTTGTAGTCTTGCTGGTTTTACTTGCAGTTTTCGTTTTGAAGAAATCGTCACGAAACTTCGCATAGGTATATAATTTTATCCTCTGGGTAACGTAGGCTATATGGATGGCGATAAAAATTTTGGGGGAGGGAGAGCTTAAATCAATAATTATTTTCCCGTAAGTTTACACGTAATATTCGATTTTTCACAGTGCAAGATTTTCTTCCTTCATTCATCTAAATAGATATATGTGGAGCAGTTTTCTTCATTTTTGCTTTATTAGACGGTTAAAACTGTGTACTTATTACTTATTCTTGCGATGTTTACATGTTACACGTTCGAAGTTTCAGATTCACTAAATCCGTTGAAATTCAACGGGCACTTCTACTAATAATAAAAATAAAGATTTTAAATTTTTGGAAAACATCAGTTTTAAATTCTTTACTATATATCACTATTTTCATTTCACAGGTAATTTTTTTGTTCCTGATTCATTGATAAAATCTTGCGTGGTTGCCACTGGATTTAAGTAGTAAGGTTAATACAATTTGCAAGCGTAGCTGCAACGGGCTGCTAGTTCAGAAATAAAATGTGTTAAGCCATATTACTTCAGTGAACGTAAGAGAAAACTTAAATTTTCATGCACGATTTTTTGATGGATCTTTTTCTCGTTTTCGAAGAGATGCGTGAAAAATAGAAGCCTTTCTTATTCAAATTTTCTGTTCAAGTACAAGGTTGTAGCTTTGAATATTATACCTTTGGTTTGAACTGCTATGAGAAAACCTTAAATTTAGATACGATCGCGATAACATACAACTATCTATAATTCCCTCACCAAGTGCGATTTCAACAAGTAATAATATTCATAATTCTCCACGTGATACAAAAAAATTCTCAATATTATCAGTTAAAAAATATACAACGATAAAAGCTTCGCTACGTATGTAAGATCGATATAATAGGATAAGAAATGACATCTCCTATATTTGATGTTAAAGAAACGCATAAAAAATTTACTGTTTGTGATACTAAAGCCGCCAGTGCTCGCCAAGAAGATATATGCCATGAGAAAATGATTATATCACTGTTAATGAAATAACCTCGTGTTTGTTATATTTTAAAAAATATGTGCAAGAATGTTATTTAGTGACGATAAAATATTTATACAATAAACTCGATAATAATTCGAAACAATTTCAGTTTTTATACTCCTAATATCTTGCTTTCGTTTACTTGCAATTGGATAGTCTACATTTACAAAGAATCTCACACTTTCTAAATGCAAAACGTGTCATAAATTTAATATTGTGTTTCAGAAATTTTATCGTACTCATTTTATCCCTATTTTACACAAAAAAAACCATTTATAGACATTCAGGAGTGATGGTTAAATCTTTAACTTTAAGAAACCATTTACGTGAAGTGAAGGATAAATAACATTACAAGAAACAAAATAAATCGCGAGTAATTATAATGGATATGAGAAAAAACAAAGATTTTACGCAGGATTGATTTGATAAGGATAAATTTGTGGTAAAAATTAAAACTACACAACAAATGTAATAAATCGAGCACATTTATTCTCTCTACGCTGCTATTTGATTTTGAATTCCCGGTTCTTCTCTGTGTCGGTGCGGATTTATCACACCAGCTGTCACGAGTAGTTCACGACACTTCTACGCATCTGCGCTAGTTCCGCTTTACTGCCCATCCCCGTTATCAGAAGTTAACTCAAGCTGGTATTAAGGAAATAGAATATGGTGATATAATCTGTCGCACTAATCCATCTTTTTAATGTTATGCATCGATTCCTAAATATTAACGCTCTATTATCATGTTTTTGTTTTGAATTTAGTCCCAAGGAGGAGTCAAAGTTTGTGATATAGGAGAGGATGTCAAGCAGGAACTTGAAAAATTTCGTTTCCGTAAGGCTAAAACAAACGCCGCGTTAATTAGTAAGTTTTTTGTAACTATTCCTCTATTAGTAGAATAAAAAAATAACTTCGGAGCGTAATTACTCTCGCTTTTTTCAGTGAAAGTGGACAGAGAGAAACAGCTCATATGTGTGGATGAGATCATGGAAGATGTGAGTGTTGATGACCTGAGAGAGGCGTTGCCGGAACATCAACCTCGCTATGTTGTGTTTTGTTACAAGATGGAACACGGGGATGGGCGTATATCCTACCCAATGAGTTTCATTTTTATTACTCCCAGGGGTAAGTCAATACTGTCGTGATTTTTTTCGCTTTAAATAACAACAAATATAGGGAAAGACTTGTGAATGAAATTTCGTCGGAAACTTTTGTGAGATCGTTGTTTTGTTGCTTGCAAGACAAAATTTATATCTGAGCAGTTTAATAAAATGAGTTTGTTTTGCACTTACATGTCTTCATTTAATCATACTTAATAATTTTTTACTCTTTGTTGCTATCATAATTTATTGGAACGTTATATTTTAAATATGACCTTGTGTTTAGTCGTATCGAGCGATATTCAATGGAAAGGCTAACTTTCGACTTAAACTTCCTAAATTTATACGCAAAGGATGTAAACAAGGTATCAATTTCAAAAGTTAGTTTTTAAAGTCTACGGATGTCATAATGAAATTAATTTTTTCCGCCAATATGAACGGCAGTTATTTTTAAAATGTTCATTAATGAGAAATTTAAATCTATATACATATTTATTATTAGTTGTCTTCATAATGACAAGTCAGTTATTTTTAAGCATTATTGTTTTTTTTTAACTTGAAAATTTATAACAAATTAAAGTTCACTGGATTCCTGGAACTTTATTTTATATTGATAGTGGAAAATTTTATGGGCGTTAGAAGTAGTTCTCATCAACATGATAGTAAATATGTGAACAAAATGTCAGCAAAAACTCTATTATTGTAAGATTTTAATTTTGTGTTTATTCCAAGATGCAATTAGATAGATCAGCGTTGGCCATATCATGTTATTGTTATATTTATTAATTTATTTATTATTATTAAGTAATACACTATTTCAGCGCCATAACTTTAAAGCTCTATCCAAGTCACTTTATTGTGTATAATGTAACTTCATTTTGAGAGTAAATGTGCTGTAAGTTTTTAGCATAATAAATACATAAAGTCAAAGATTGGGCGTGTAAATTCTAAGAATAAACAAATTTCGATCAATATTCTCTGTGTTGTTAGCAGCAACATAACTAGCCTCCCAACTCTGGGGGAGGGCAGCCCAAAAGATAAAAATATTTGGTCACACCAAAATTTAAAAGTTAATACATATAAAAGCATAGATCAGTAGTTTTGTGCAATGCTCAATTAGCATCAGTTAAGCCTTCAATAGACCAAAGGATAGCATAATTCGCTTTGCACTTTTGTTTAAGCAACGAAATTATCAATCTTGATACACAGCAACGTAAATATATACTGATAACACAGGCCTGCGAAAATGAATTTTTTTTCTGCTGTTTCAAGTTGAATATGTGATTTTTATTAATTTGATCATGCTGAATTCAAATCAAATGCCTGTTTTTCCATATCACGTCAGGATTTTTCAGAAATTACTAAAATTTACGCTAAAATCATGCATTTATGAATGTATATGTACAGAGACATGGAGAAGTCATACAATATATAGTCTGACAGCCCCATATAAACATCATCTAAGGTAAGAAGTTATTTAAATACCTTTAAATAGGATGATTAGGGTCAGGATGTTTTCGCTTTGTTCCAAATGAGCATTCCATAGATTTCATGTTATGTTCTTGATGAGTAACTTCTCTTTTTAAGGTCCAACAATAGTCGGCCATCATGGACACACCATCCGTTTGATGTCCTGATGAAATCTTTCCCCCTGTTCTTCACTGAGGGCTCCTAAGTTTTTGGGAAAGTAATCGAGATGAGGGTGTAAAAAATGTAATTTAAACTCATGTTACATCCCAGTTTCTGCAGCTTGTCTAACATATTTCCCACGATTTTTTCCTATTGGGGATCTTTTACATTACCGAGGAACTTCTTAACGACGTTGTTGAATGCATCCCATGCCTGAAGTTCTATTTCATTCATGGTATCAGTAAATTCGGTGTCCTTCATGAGCTGTTGAATTTGTGGTCCATCAAGTATGCCCTCTTTCACTTTAGCTTCGGATACAGATGGAAACTTATGGTAGAGATATCGGAAGGACAAGCCACTCTTGTCCAGCGCTTTTACAAATTGCTTCATGATACCAAGTTTTATATGCAAAGGTGGCAATAAAACTTACTGTGGGTCAACTAAACTGGCATGTTTCACATTTTTCGTTCCTAGTATGAATCTTTCCCTTTTAGGCCAATTTTTATTTGTCCAATGTTTGTCCCTCCCTCTACTATCCCATTCACATAAGAAACAATGGAATTTAGTATAGCCTCCTTGTTGACCCAATAAACTCCCAGAAACCTTTAGATCACCGCACAAAGACCACTCATGTTCATTATATTTAATTTTTTGTAATACTGTTTGTAAATTTTCATATGACTCTTTTAGGTATATTGAATATGCGACTGGTATGGAAGCAAATTTGTTTCCATTATGCAATAATACAGCCTTTAAAATCCTTTTTGAAGAGTCAATAAACAAACGCCAGTCCTTCAGGTCGTAGGTTTCTTCTCCCAACTGCTGTATCAAAGCAGGAATATCCCAGCAGAAAACCAGTTCACCTTCCATTCTAAAATAATTCCGAAACTCGTTATCGCGATTTATAAACCAGTAAAAGGTTGTTCCTGGGGCTAATAGATTCTTTTCTTTTAATCTTGATCCCAATAATTCACTCTTTTCCTTAGTAAGACCTAAGTCCCGGACTAAATCGTTCAACTCACTTTGAGTAAATAGCTGCAGAGTTATGTCTTCGTTGTCAGATGAGAAATACACATATTCCTCTGCTGTAAACTCCGAGCTGGATGAGGATTTGACATCCTCCAACTCAGCCGGCGGTGTAAGAATCGAGACGTCTGGTCCATGCAGCATAGGTCTTATAGCTGATGATAGGTTATAATTCATAGACAGCAGGAGCATTAAGTCTATCCCACTTTAGGACGACAGTAGTGTTGAATTTTTTATAACATTCTATTCAATGTTCAATGCATTAACGAAATTGTATAACACTGTACATATATAGGATTCGATAATAGCCATATAACATTGAATTGTGTAAAATCTGTACGTGATAAGCCAAAATGAATGCCATTTTCAAATTCAGCGCATCAATATTTATATAAATCACATATGTTTACCAAAACAGCGAAATCTTCGCAGGCCTGTGTAATTATTCAGGAAACTGCTTGTGGGAAGCATTTATAACGATTGATCAAAGAATTGTCATCAGCTATCTGAAGTATTCTCTTTATTTGTGCTATTTACACATGCCGCAAAATCAGTCGATGGCATTCAACAAATGGTGAGGGAGGGACTTTTAAGAGGGGGCAAGGGCCCCCCCCCTTAGTTATGTCCCTGGTTGCTAGGTCTGGTCAAAACTGATAGTTGTCTTTAGTAAACTACTTCAATTAAAAACCTCTTTCTACATAACTATCAATATTTATACTTTCATTTATTGGAAACAAAGGTGAAAATTGAATAGTTTTAGAGTTACACCATTCTATAGCTTTAGCAGCCCTATCTAGAACCTTTTCCTCAATTAGGTTTTAACTTCTGATAACATGATAATATTTGGCATTCAAAAGATTATTTGCAAGCGTTGCAAAGTGAAGAGTGTGTAATCTTTTAGAAGAAACATTTTGATAACGTTTTGAAAGTAACCATTTTAGTTGTGACATTTAAACAAGATTCCTTACGAATTTTCTTTCTGTACTTTATTAGACAGCCAAATTGAACTCCAAATAATGTATGCTGGAACAAAGATGGCACTCCAGAAGGAGGCTGGACTCACACGAGCATATGAAATAAGGGAGTTAGAAGAGTTAACTGAAGAATGGCTGAAGGAGAAACTAAGTAGATAAGCATTTGTATTGCATTAAGTACCTCCCTTCTCTTGCATTGAACATTCCAATGCTAAGTCAAGAACCTGAACAAATTTTGATGAATGCAACATTATGAAATGCAATGATGCAAGAGGAAAGATGCCAAAAAAAATCACTTTTGTTGATGATATTTTGAATAGTACACTCATTCCTATGAACTTTGACCAAATTTTGTATATATTTATACCATTTGAATGTATGTGAAAATGGCTTCTAGCTTTTTAATCCATTTGGAATTATCATTCCTGAAGGAATTTCTTGCATTAGCTTATTTTCTAAGCGGTAAATCATTTTATAATTCACGTTCTAAGTGACTAATTAGCTGTGGTATTATTCTTGCCTAATGTCTTGAACAAAGAAAAATGTGTTCCATTGTGTAAAACCTTTGCTGAAGGAGGTATTGTTGAGTACCTGGTTGAGGCATTATTGTTAATTTATAAGATACCATAAGTTTGTGATTTTTGATATAAAATAATCAAAGAAATTATTGATTATAATAATTATACATATTTCAGTATTTAAAATTAATGAAATTGTAAATTTCCTGAAACGTAATAAGCATTATTTATGTACTGTACCAGTAACCCGCCAAGGTAAAAATGAAAGAATATAATATAATAGATATAAATATACTGAAAATAATTTTCCTAAAAATATTTATTAATATTCAAATTGCCCACCTCTATTAAAAAGCATTTATGAAAATGCATTTAGAGTAATAAAAAGTAATAGCTTGAGAAAACTCTAAGAACAAAATCGAAGATTTAAATCTTAACTATGGCAGTTGTCTTCGATGCCTTGTATGTATTGTTTATTATAATTTTTAAATGCTTAATTACTACTTTGAATTGTGTACAACCTTTAAATTTAGGGTCAAAATTTCATTGAGAATATTTTGTTAGAAAAGTATTCGCCAATATACACAATGGATTGAAAATTTTCTGTGATTATGAATTTAAATTTATCTCATGAATTCAACATGAGAGTTCATGAATGTAATGTATGATGTGATTGCCTAAGCTTACATGTCAATCTTGTAGTGTATATAAAACTTAAAGTAATTTTGGTGGGACATTGTGATAACTAGCCTGTAGGAAAGCCAAACTAATGTGGTAAAAATTTTTACATAAATACCTGACATGAGTTCCATCATGTATTTTCTTTCCTTGTAAACAAGTTTTTTCAAAATCTCTAGTATTTGTCCTAACATAGATTGACAATGTAAACATTCTAATAACATTTAGGAAAAGGTTATGTGATCTTTTGAGATATTCTAATTAGTTTACACTTGTAATATTTAGTTAAAATAGAATGAACAAAAATATTTATTAAAAGAAGAAATTAAATTATATATTAATAATTGTGTAAATCTAGAGATCTAAAGCTTTTATTCTATATGGTATTAACTATCTTTTCTTCCATAGTAACTGCAACGTTAAAATAATATATAATGGCATATTACATTGTTTTTACTGTTCATTATTATTACATTTCCACTTGCATAAATGTATCTAGAATATATTTTTTTCAAAGCTGTTAACTATCTATATCATTTCATTCTACTTTGGCAAAGCTTGGTAAACAAGACATGTCTTTCATTTGAAAGTTCCTGTAATTTGTGGCAAGAATCTTATGTGGTGTGAATTGGGTGGACAAGATATAACAAAACTTTCTTAACTTTTATAAATTATATTATGTAAGTGAAATATTGATCATATTAAATTTCTCTTTTTCTTCATTGCATCCGAAACTAGCATTATCTCATTGGCTCTATCTTATTTAGCATCAAAGTAAATATGTATTGACAGGAGTTAATAGAAATCTTAGTAAAGCAACTAATCTGCTTTCAGCTACCTTTATCTCTCATTTATTGCTGTAACTTTGTAAGCCATTAAAAATAAGTTGTAATGGCCTAACTCTCTAACAGTTCTGGACACTTGGTGTCATATTGTCATCAGTCTGATTCTCTGTTATATATTTTATATTAAAAATTAAATCGCTATCCCTCTTTTATCTTTGTGACATATTTCTCACGTCTTCCTCCTACAAATATACATCTAAAAATTTAAATCTACCTTATTACTCCACTAAGTTGCCAGAAATGTATAATAGGAAGTGTCACTACTCCATCCTACAGTTTAATAAAAATCTTTTTCTCTCTTATTTGTATTTGAAAAAGTAATACCTGCCATATTATTAATTATTTATATGGGATTTATTTTTATATTTATCAAGATATAATTTGTCAGCATTTATGGTTGTCATTGTTCAGAGCAAACATATTATTGATATTTTCATGATATTATACATGCCAAATTGGATTTAAATATGGGACAGCATTGTGTGTTTACAGTAGAGCCTCGCTAATCCGAAATTTTGGTTAATCTGAACAGCATGTAAAAAAAATTCATCAAGTGCTTACTCTTCTTGAACATCATCCATGATATTTGGCAACAGTTTTTTCCATGACTTTTTGATAATATCATATTTCACATTGTCCCAAGATTCAGCCACCCAACAAATCACGTCCTTTATTGGGATCTTTTTCAGTTTCTCCATTATCGTGAAATTTTCTCCTTCACCCTCTATGAGAGATCGCAAAACTTTTTCCTGTAGTGACATATCAGATTTTGCAACACTACCTGGTCCATTGGTTGCACCATCATGGTCACATTTGGTGGCAAGAAAGTAGCCTTTATATCACCACAGATAAGTTCCGATTCCCATGAATGGGATGGAGCATTATCATTGCGCAATAATGCTTTTGGAAGTCAATGCGTTTGAGCAATTCCAACTTATCTTTTAACGAACACGAACTGTGCTTAGGCTTTTTGGACATTTCTACAAGATGGGCAAAACGGCGACAGTAATTTAAAACACTGGGAAAAGCCCTGCACTATATTACACAACTGTACGCTAAGATGGTAGCACAGTCGTGACACTCGACGTTAGAAAACGAGTCACGAGTAAACGAACGTCATAGTAAATCCCTCCGCCGCCTTATTAGAGCAGTATGTCAGCACTTCCCAATGGTTCAAGACATTACCAGGCAACGAGTCTACATAAGCAGTCTCCCTCTCCCCCCCACTGTGTATTTTGTAAAACCCGGTTAATCCGAAAATTCACTAATCCAAACATACCCGAGTACCAATTAGTTCGGATTAGCAAGGCTCTACTGTACTTAAATAAGTATTATGTGGCGCAGAATGCTATTTCTTAAATTTTGCATCAAGAGTGCATTTTTATCTTGTATAGACATCACTCAACGATACAGTTATTAGTTGTAGCGAAAGAAATAACTGATATATTTTAATTGAAATTTTTAAAAACATTTTCAAACTTTTACATTTGAACATTTTATCTTATAACAAATTTAATATATTGTTTACCTAAGCTGCAGATCAACACAATCAGTGTACAAAAACTATCAAGTTAAATTTCATTTCATTGTTAAATTGTTATGAACAATTTTGTTACTCATTTTTCTTGCATAGCAACATTTATTTATTAAATACTTATATTTCATCGAAAGTTTCAGAAGTATGTTATTATCTAATAATTTATCCAAACCATCTTATGTATAAAATGTACGTAATTATTTCCAAATTTCAAAAACATTTGAGAATAAATGAAGTATTTAAGCCAAGTTAATTTTTATTGTAATGCTTGTTGGTATACAATACTGTAAAAATCTGTGTATAGGACACGGAGGTTTTCGGCATCAAATTCTGAGAATTTTCTATGTTCCCGTGTAAGAGGATGCAGGAAGGTTTTTTCTTAAGATTCTAGAAATATTAAATAAATCGCCATGAAAGATTCATATTCATTCTATTAGATGATTTCCATCAAATATACTTTTTACTTGGTATGAGCAGATGAGTGAATTTACCGAATTATTTATAATACAAGATTTTTAAAATGTACGTCATTTGTATTTTAAAATGCATGGTAACTCCGATGTTGAAACTACATTCTAAAAGATATAGTAAAACACTTGGGCAAGCAACGTGGAAGATAAAATGTAACAAATTTTCATGACTCCCACCTAATTGAAATTAAAAACTCAGTAAAATATTTCTGCAATCCCCTGTGAAACTTTCAGTGAAAATAAAATGCATATATGGCTGATGGGGCAAAACTGCCTCTGTATGTCATTTTTAAAAGAAAAACAATACCAAAAGTCAAATTTCCACGTGACATCATTGTCCGAGTGCAACAAGGTTGGTTTGATGAAAACATCACCAGTGACTGGATGGAGTTTGTTTGGAAGAGAAGGTCTGCTGGAATACGTCAAAGATCTCTCTTGATCTTATATGCATTCCGATGCCACACACATCCTGAAGTAAAAAAGTAACTTCTTGAAATTAAAACAAATTCAGTGATTATCCTGGGGGAATGACATCGATCCTGCAGTCTATTGACATTCTTGTTAACAAGCCATTTAAATCAGCAATGAAGAAGAAGTGGGCCAACTGGATGGTGAATGGCACACACAAATTCTCCAAAGGGAGACTCATTCGTATAGTAGATATCACAATGATCTGTCAGAGGATCGTGGAAGCATGGAATGATCTCCCCTCAGAAACGATAATTAAGGGATTCAAAAAATCTTGCCTAAGTAATGCTTTAGATGGAACTGAAGACGTACTATGGGAAGATGATGACAGCAATGTCACAATGATTGCAACATTAGAATCGGACGAATCTGAAACTTTAGAAACAGATGAAGATAACAACCAGTTCCATATTACCGAAGACGACTCAGCTGATGGCGAATTTCTTGGACTTTAGGAAAATTGTTACTAAAAGTTTGATTTGTTTTGTTGCTTGAAGATTTTTTTAATGGACAGATGTGATTTTTTAAATTTTAGTTATTAGGTGTTTAATTTTCATTGAAGACTGTACAGAAAGAACAAAAAATGTTTAGTACCCATGTACAAGGATGTCGGCTAATGGCTGGGAATTTCTTGGCTATACAATTTTTGTTTGTAAAATTTCAATTTGTTTTCATATTAAAAAGTTTAACTTTAATATAAAAATAATTAAAAAGGGTTGGAGACTACGGCGAGATGGATATTTCTAAATTAAGAACTCTTTAACCGTACAAAGTAGAACATTCAGAGACAATACAATCGGTAAAAATTAAACAGGGTAATGAAAGAAAAAAGAGAAAAACAAGTTAGGAAAGGGTACAACGTATCACAAATGGGCGTTTCGTGCAATGGTGTATCAGAAAGAAATTATATACCTGTACGTAAGGGAAATTGCGTTTTAAAGTTCTTTTCTTCATCATAGATAATCCATTTTCTTCCTATTTAATAATATTACATGCACACGTAAGGAAACTAAGCGTTTCTTTGTGAGATTGTTTATGTTAGCAACAATGAAGAAGTAACCATACAATAATTTTCTAAGTTTAACTCGATTTAAGACATTATTGTTCGATTTTCTAGATAACGGCTACTCCTATGATAAAAATGCATAGGAAAGGAAATACTCTATTTTACCAGTTCTACAACTTTTATTTGAGAAATATTTTGATATGAGCAATACTTTACGAGATATGACGAAAATTTTATTTTTTGTCCCCAGTAAAGTGGTACCCCTGATTGGCATACGTGATTCATTTATGCTATTTTCTTATTATATTTGATTGTAAGTCCTTAATATCAAATTTCATGAAAATCCGTTTGGTAGAAGCCGAGAACAAACATACGGACGGACAGACCGACAATAATAGGTGGTCACGCTGGAAGCGAAACGCACCTAAAAAGTTGTTACACTTACAGGTTTATGGGGATAACTCCTCACTGGTGACCTGGTATCAAACGTTCATGCACTCATTCCCTCCCAAAAGAACTAATCCTGTTAGAAGAAAACACACACACGCACTCAAGTAACAAACGGGAACCCCTAAGTATTCAATGGGACACTAGCACTCATTCACTCCCAAAAGAACTTTGCTCTCGAAATACATATCTAGTATCCCACTGAATATTTAGAGATTCCCGTTTGTTGCTTGAGTGCATGTGTGAGTGAGTTTCTTCTGACAGGATTAGTTATTTTGGGAGTAAATGAGTGCATGAACGTTTAACACCAGGTCATCAACGAGGAATTATCCTCATAAACCTGTAAGTGTAACATCCTTTTTTTTTCTCTTTTTTCTTTCATTACCCTGTTTAATTTTTACCAGTTGTATTGTCTTTAAATATTCTACTTTGTACGGTTAAGGAGTTATTCTTAATTTGGAAATTAATATAAAAACTTTGATGGCTATTAGATAGTTATTAAATATTAGTTTGCTGCTGTTTAATTTTCATTTTTCAATGAACATTTCGTAGAGAAAAAAATGTCAAATATTATACACCCGTGTATAAAACACACCCTACTTTTTAGTCTCAAAAATTTGAAAAAAGTGCATCCTATACATGGGTTTTTACAATATTTCTTGTCTTCCCATCTTTTTTGGAGACGAAGAAGGGAAGATAATCGTTTAGTTGAGGCTAAGGTTGCTTTCTCTAAAAAGCAGACCAAAACAATTTTTATTGTATCTATACATGAAATGTTTTTTCTCACAAAAAATTCACGAATATAAACATTCATATCATTAAAATATATCACAGGATATGCTAATTCACCAATGACATGGAAATTCATTTGATATAAGCCAAGACGGAATTTAGGTGATAACATTTAAATGACCTATATAGGTAACTGATCAACCCATGCATTTTAAGTGCTAGTTTTCTGTACAATTTTCACTTATCTATATGCCTACCAAACTTTACGAAAATCCATTAGATACAAGCTTAACGTATCAAAAAACTTTAATCCCTTATATAGGTAGCACTGACCAATCTAGGCTTTTGAAGTACAGTATAGAACATTTATATGACTTCCACTTATCCGGAAATCCAGTTAACCTGCTATTTTAAAAAATAATGCATTTTTCCAAAATTTGTTAGGAGAAATAAATTTGAATTTAATGCCTCACTAGTAATCACCCAGCTCCCCTTTTTCAGTTCACTGCCTTGTTTGTTTGTTTACTAGTGTTAAATAACCTCTTTCCTATTCTATCCCATAAAATGTGTAAAAGGTCATCAAATAGGTAATTCTAGAGATGGTGGAATTTTGAAGAGGAAGTGAATTTGTCTTACAATTATATAAAAAGTGGAGATTTTAATAAAAATAGACAAGGGGACATCAGTTGGATGGTTATGTGATGAATATGGAATAGGAAGTTCCATCTGTGACCTTAAAAACAAAAGGAACAGTTGCTTAAAACATATTCCATTGCCTAATTTAATGGACAAAAAAAACATTCTCTACATCAGTCAAGGATAATGGATTTGAACAAAGTGTTGATCAAATGGATAAAACTTCGCCGAAATGAAAAGTTTCTCATGGATCGCAATATTATCATAGACCACGAAGAGTTAGGCATCACAAACCCGAGTGAATATTCATACAGTTGGTACAACAGATTCAAGCATCCCCATGGCTTACATATGATGAAAGTTAGTGGCAAAAAAGCTTTTGCTAATACTGAAAGCACTGAAGTTTTTATAGAAGAATTTTTGAAAATGATGCATGAAGAATCCTGATGAAGCATACAACGCTGATGAGACTTCGCTATTTAGGCAATATATTCCCAGGAAAACCTACACATTAGCAGAAGATACAGCACCCTCAGGTTTTAAAGACTAAGGAATGCATTACCATTCTTGCATGTTCAAATGGCACTCACAAATGTAAATTAGGTATTTGTTATAATGAAAAGTCAGAAGCCCAAGTGCTTTAATGGGATCAAGGTTTTCCCTGTGCACTATAAGGCCAATAAAAGAGTATGGGTTATGACTTCAATATTTATTGAGGTGTTTGAAAAAAATGTCATATTGTCGAGCTGCTGGGCTTCCAAATGACTGCAAAATAGTGCTATTGCTAGATAACTGCCCCGTACATCCCAAAGCAGAACTTCTTATAAAAGACAACATAATTGCTATTTATTTGCCTCCTAATTGCACATCCCTAATATAACCATTGGTTCAGGGTATTGTGTGTTCCTTTATGTGTAAATACAAGGTTGATTTTATGCAAAAAAAAATGCCTACAGCATGCAAAAATGGCATGGGAATTATGGCATTCCAAAATGAATTTAATATTAAAGATGTGCTTCAAAAGCCTGAGATAGTTCACCACAGGTTATTTTGCAAAATGGATGGAATTTTTTGTGGCCCTCTACACTATTTTTATTAGACAATGAAGAGGGTATTATCTCAGGTTTCTGTGGGTTTTGTGTATCTCAAGAGAATCAAATTGTGAGTGAATTGGTACAATACGCTAAAGGACATGTGTGAAGAATCAAAATTGATAGATGATGAGACATTGAACAAATGTTTAAATGTAGATAATGATACACCAGCTATTCTCCAACTAACAGACAGCGAGATATATGGTAAAATTGTAATTTAAAATAAACTTCTAAAGGAATGTTTTAATTAAGAATTTCTATGCCCATCATTTTGTAATGAAACCAGCAAATAAATTTCCTGGTGGCATCTGTGTTACATTTTGTTTAATTTTAAAATTGAGGATATGACCCTTGAAATTCTACAGGAAGATTTTAAATGAACTACAACAGCAGTACAAAACAGACATATTTGATCGTTAACTTTCTTAGAGCAGTGTTTTTCAACCAGTGTTCCGTGGAACACTGGTGTTCCAATAGCATTACCTAAGTGTTCCACGAAATATTCCACCAAAAATAATTTTTCTATAAATTTAGGTTTTCTAATGAATTTTAAAATAAAGAGTACTCTATTTTGCTCTCACACCATAAATCCATCTATCGAAGAAGCAGAAAGTACTTATATTAAGTACATAAAATAAAGGTTATATGTAAATATATACAGGTGTTCCGCCAATTTTTTCCCATTCCAAAGTCTTCATATATGAAGAGTATTGAGAAAGTATTGATACCGCGAAAAAAATTCGACCTCGAGATTTTGACGGAAATATACGATTTAGGTGTAGCTGAGTCCAAAAAAGTGGTTTTTACAATGCCGTCTGTGGGTCTGTCTGTTCGCAGCTCTAGAACCTAAATGGTAGAGCAAAAATGATTGAAATCCCATAATTAGGCATTTTATCCTCAGAGTAGAAGCTTTGAAGAAATGGTTGACATTGCTCAATAATTATGGGAATTTTATTCTACGCATTTGTAACAACAATTTTATTTTCTCAAAAATGGCTGTAACGATTTTGATCAAAATTTGTACAGTTACTTCAGTTTACGTCTTCAATAATACCAATTAGTTCATATTTCTCAAAAAATGAATATACAGGTAGTTTATTCTAGGCAACTTAAACAATAATTTGATTTTCTCAAAAACAGCATGAACAATTTTGATAAAATTTTGTACCATTACTTGAGTATAAGTCTGCAATAAAACTACATATGTACTTCATATTTCTAAAAAAATTAATATAAGGCTAGTTTATTCTTGGGAAACTTTAACAAAAATTAGATTTTCTAAAAACCAGCTCATACGATTTTCATTTTCTAAAGATAACTAAATGACGCATTAGTATATGAGAAATTTTGTACAATGTATGTTGCACTGATTTTTTAGAAAGGTAGTACTAGTGTGTGATTTTTGGCTTATGTGTATTTGTTCATGTTCCTGGTGTTGCAGTAATTTCCCCTAAACCAAGTGTGTGAGACTGTGTTTGCCCCCGGCATGGAGTTAATTCCTCTAACGAGAAACGGGAAATATTTTAATTTAATACTTGATTTGTACATTTTTGACAGTGAATAGTGAACATTGTGTGGAGCCTTTGTTATGCATGGAAAGTGGCACATTTACCATGCATAAGTGATAATTAAGAAGGGGTTAAGAGACTACGGCGAGATGGACGTTTAAAAGGAAACTCCTTAGCTGTAAAGTTTGAATATTCAGGGACAAGACACAAGGAAAAAAATGGAAAACAAATAAAGGAAGAAAAAAGAAACGTCAAACTTACAGGTTTACCGGAATGCACCTCACAAGCGACTTGATGTCAAGGCCGCAAGCTCTGCCACTCACCATTTCATTTGTTTTCCATTTTTTCTCCTTGTGTCTTGTCCCTGAATATTCAAACTTTACGGCTAAGGAGTTTCCTTTTAAACATGCATAAGTGATTTGAATGGCCATAATTAAAAATTGAGGTGTATAAACAGCTATTGTAAAAGATGTTAGACATGTTCTATTGGTGTGTGTACTTATGTCAAATATATTATTTGAACAGACATAAAGATGAGACTGCAAAGTTTCAATAATTTTACATTTTCAGAAAATCTACAAATGGCAAATTTATCACTTGGTAAAAAAAGTCAAATAATGGATTCCTAATTTAGGGAAGGGACAAAATGAAAAAATGTTCTCATTCACATATACATATAGCATCTGCTTAATGTACATCTGCTGATACGTACATCACATACTGACACCATATATCCGCACCTACTTATGCACAATCCTCTGATATGCACATCGATTCTCGCACACATGGGTAAACAGATGGGGTTGAGAGAGCTTAGGTGGAATGCATTTTAAAGTTTTATGATATTTGTTTGTTTAAATATATTGTATGCATGTTTAAATTTAGTGTTAGTTAATTTATCAATGCAAAGGTGCTACATCGCAACTTGACTTTGAGTGAAAAAATATGGGCTTTTCCATTACAGGAATGCATCTCCATTTATAACAACAGTTTCTATGGAAAATGATCATCTGCTTAACGGACGGGTTATCAAGAACATAACCTGTATGTTAAGCGGACGCTGCCTATATAAGTAAACTGTAAATGATTCACAAGCTCTTAATGCAGCAAAAGTTGTATAAAACAGGTAAATGCTATTTTATCGTGAATTATCTTAATAACAATGACATAATTTTGAGTTAAAAATTTACGCCTAGTGTGCCAAAATTGCTAAATTCTCCACTGCATCTGCGTAAATAAAATTCACTACCTATCCGCTGCAATTTTCTTAACCAAATAATTTCTCAGTATTTTAGATTAACGTCTCGTTTCACGGCATTTTATTATACGTGGAGATTTGAACGACTCGGAATCTGTAACTGATTATCTGACGTCAATAAATCATTACAACTGTTGGAGAATTTTTGATAAATTTTAATTATACTTCTAAGACACAAAAATTTTGGGAATACATTTTAGAAGTTTCTGGTTACAAAATGCCGCATTGCTCGGATTATAAACGTGCCCAACACCGAAAAAAACGCAAAAAGAAACTCGTTCACCTGCCGCGAAAACAAAATTTGAACAATTTTGAAGATTCATACATAGATCTTGGGATTTCCTGAAAGCATGGTTTCTTATTGGCTCTAATGTAATACATTTCCTCCAGGACCCGCTCCTCCCACCCACATTACGTCACGCATTTTGGTATGAGGAGGAAAGATAACAATAACAGGAAACAACTAGCAGGTATCCAGTTTATATCCTTCACACGCAGGAGTGCGAGTGGTTGGAAAGTTGTCTGTGCCTCTGTATAAACCAGAGACCGACTTCTTGGCCATTCATGTGAATGAGTCACTCTTCGTCGAAAGTGTGTAAGTTCGGGCCTATCCTTTGGTGTCGACACGCTCTGCTGCTTACGATGACACGAAAAGTCAGTGGACGCATTTAAGTTCTAGCAGGAGGATGTTCAACCCACTCGCTAACACATTATATTGCTGAATGGCTCGATGAATTTCGCGGCTATGAAAGTTTTGACTTGACAGGTAAGCTTAAGTTTATTTGGGAATTATCCGTTGGTATATTTATTCATCAATCTCTAGCTCGTTTTTTTCCCGCTGTGGTCTTTTCTTCATACCGTCGATGAAATGATCAAGATTATGAAGGGCGTCAGTTGAGAAAATTAACTCCCATGTATTACCACAACCCCTAACTTGACCGAAATTAAGTGCGTTCCTAATACAAACCCACACATCTTTGGGTTAGCGTCATCAAGCATGACCAGCGATTTTCTATTTGTGGATCCGAAGCCTCGGAGGGATTACGTAAGGCCTCGATTAGTAGACACAAAAAGTGGTACCTAAGTATGCTTTCAAGTTATAATTACTGCATCGAAAATGACGTGCTGCAATTTTGTTAAGTATCGCGTTTATATTTCAAATACAGATTAAAATTATTTTACATTTCAAACAACTCAAATGTCATATTAATAGCTGATAAAATTGTCTAATTCAAAATGGCAATAATAACAGCAATTGCGAACAATAAAAATACTAGTCGCAAAATTAGGATTTTTATATTTTTCTCAAAAACTGATTCATTCCGTATTGTGAACATCCAATTCCAAACTTTTGAGTCGCGGAAGTTGATTCCTAATTTAAAAGTTTCCTATATGAGAGCAGTCTGTAAAATTATAATGATTAATAAAATAACTGTCTTCATCAGTATGATAGGAAAGAGGGCGAAAAAGTTCGAAGGCCGGACTAATCGTTTAAGAATTTGTTAAGAATTTATCTGTAATGCAAAGTTCCGTTTTGTCATCTGGGATAAGTTCATTTTAACTCTTTTCAGTTAAATACGCCTCTAAAGAACTATAATACTGTAAGAGAAAACAAAAAAATTCTTAAAGTAAAATATGGTCCTATATAGCGGCGATAGTTAGCAGTCTTTCATGATGTTGGATAAATCCGATAGTGGGGAAAGTAATCTTTAGGTCAGCCATATGTTTCATATTATGTGTGGCTGAGCCAAATATAATGCTATCAGACAATATGCACTTGTTGTTATGAAGAGTACCAGGGTGAGAGAAAGAAATTGCTCGCACAAACAAATTACAACGATTATTCACATCCATTGATAATTCCGGATTTTAAGATTTTAAAATTATACAATTTTATCGCCTTTTTCTCCAAAATATACCAGAAATAGCTCCTGAATAACAAACAAACAGCGTAAACAATCCACCTCGTTGACTTTTGGAGCATTATTGGTCTGTTCCGCGTGATCAAGTAAGGCTCAATTTCGCACGTCATACATTTAAACAACCACTATGACGCCAACACGCCTACGTATCAGTACGTTATCAGGTAACGGTGTAGGTGCTAATTACATATTTAGGCAGAACAAATCTTATATTGGATAATCGTTTGTATATGCTAAATTAAATTACAAAAAATAGAGAAAATGTGCTATTTAATAATTCGAACGCCGAATTTTGAATAATCTACCCACATTTTTATCTAGTTGAGAAAACAATGACATTCCTGGAACGGTGCCGCGAAGAGATGAAACGTTTTCTAAGTAGATGACAGTAAAGCGAAGTTGAGATAATGGTATGACGCGTAGGAAAGAATACAATGAAGCTTTGTCAGATAAGGCAATTGTGTCACGATTTATTGGTAACTAGTACATATTGGTAACTTCACAACGAATCAAAATATGAAAATGGCTGAGCAGTTTTCCCATCTTCAGTTGCATAGATGCAGAGGATGAATTTAATTAATATAAATCTACTCGCTAAATTTACATTTCGCTCTTGGAATTATTTCAATTGATACCAAGTAATTTATTATATTTTAAGTTAACAGTATTGTTACGTACGTTTCCTTGTATTAATTAAGAGAAAGAAGAGCAAACGAAAGGTTAGTTACATGTTGCCCAATACTGCGTGAGGTAGTGCAATCACACCATTTCGTAATTGTCAAAGAGCAATTCATGCACTTCATTAACGAAGTGCATTTTATGACACCAAGAAACTTTATGCGTTTCGCGAGATGGCAAGCGAAGCCGAGATACAATCTAAATTTGAATCATTGAGCGTCGGCACTTTCCAGATGTATTCACTGTAGAAATAGATGCGGGTCAGGCATAATTTAATCGATGTGAGCAATATGTAATAAGAACCCTGAAAATCTCTCAGGTGATTCATTAAACAAGTAAGTAAAGTGTACAGCGTATCAGAAATGGGCGCGTTTCGAGCAATGGGATATTTGTTCGTAAGGGAAAGCGTTTTAAAGTTCTTTCCTTCGTCATAAATAATTCATTTTCTTCATATTTTAAAATAGTGCATGCACACATAAGGAAATTAAGCGTATTTTTGTAAGATTATGTTAGCAACAATGATGAAGTAACCGTGCAAGAAATTTTCTAAGTTCAACTCAAACTAAGACATTCTTGTTTGATTTTCTTGATATAAAAATGTATAAGTAAAGAAATACTCTACTAGTTCTACAAGTTTTATTTGAAAAATATTTTGATCTGACCAATATTTTACGAGATATGACGGAAAGTTCATTTTTTGTCACCAGTAAAGTGGTACCCCTGCATGGATTACATGATTAATTTATGCGACATTCTTATTTTCTTTTACTGTAAGTCATTAATATCAAATTTCATGAAAATCCATTTGGTAGAAGCCGAGAACGAACATGTGGGCAGACAGACAGACCGAAACTAATAGATGATCATGCTGGAAGCGAAACGCTCCTAAAAACCTTTCGAATGATGTCTGGAAATTAAAGACGACCAATAACCCCAGAATATCAATCGGAAAAAGTTTGGTGAGGAAGTTTTCATCGCAGAGATATAAAGATGAATCTCCCTTACAACATGCCAAAAGAAGAAGTCCTGATGTTGGGAAAGTATTGTAAAAAGTTTAGATTATAGTCGTTGCGGCCAAAATTTGAGAATACTTTCTGTTCGCATCATCGCTTTCGAAATCGTGTTACATTCCCATGAAAAAAATCTTATAGGGCGCGTTCACATTGTCCGACTTCAATAGATCGATTTCTAGATGAGCGGTATATTCGACAACAATGTTTCACGCAACTTGATTGTATAAAAACATTCCGACGAGTTTTGAAGCAGTAAGAAGACTCGGAACTTGAAATTCTTGAGCTTATGCAAAAAAAAAACAATGGATAATTTGCTCGCGCGTTCTCAATAGTTCAATTGTAACTGTGATTATTGGCATTTAGAGTCAGATAAACAATCAATCTCTTATCAAACTGCTTGAAAATAAGCTAAAAAGTGGTTCCGCGAACTTCAATTAACTGGATCAAGACGGGTTGATCAATGAAGTCCGATAAATTGAACTAAACCCTAGCGAGAGATAAAGAAAAGACGGGAACCGCTCATTTACTCATAGGACCATCAAATAATGGGTCGTTGAATGACGCAAGATATTATATACGTAAGTATGCATGCAGTTTTTCAATAAAATCTAAAAGACATTCCCCATTTTAAAATTTAATTTTATCTCCCCTTTCGCCGCCGTTCTGGTATTGCGAATAATTCGTCTGATCGGCGAAGCTCAACGTTTTAGCCAGACTTAACCACGGGCAACATACTTAGAAGTCTAGAAAGCGATTCTGGCCCCTTGACCTTTCAAAGATAAACTTTCGGCTCACTCAGCTTTTCATCTTGGAGATCAGAATGATAGATATCTATTTGCTCGGTAAGAAAGAATTTATCGATACTGTGGCGAGTTTTTGCGTTGTTCACTTAGCAGCAAAAATACTAGGACTCCGAATGAGTAATTTATTAAATTTGCATATTTTTCTAGCTCAAACAAATTAATGATAGTTTCATTAACAAATATTTTACAATTAGCACTGAAAGGCATTAAAGGACCATTTCAGCATCGTATTAACGACGCATTTTGATAAGGTTTCTTTTTTATGCCGATAAACCTCTACACCAAGATACTAATTTCCATATTTTTTATTGAATTAATTAGACACTATGCTCTAGGTCTAGGACCTTCCCGTGTAAAACCGCTCTTCGTGTGGATGTCGTCTGCTTGTGTTAGCTGCACCGACTCGGGACTGCCGTTTCTTTTCGTAAAAATGTTCACATTCCGTAAAACGACGGGCATGTACCTTAGTGAGTAAGGTCAACCACAGAATATGAAAATTAATAGCTTCCTTTAAACGAAGCATCGACTTCTCCCAAGTGTAACAATTACTTTTTAAATATAATGCAAAAAATTTTAATTGTTCGTTTAAAAACCCAAGTCCATTAAGCTCCACGTTAAGGAGAAAATATTTTACAACGTAAAGTTAGTAGGGGCCCCCAATACTGCTAGCTTTGCGCCTCTCCCTGCCTCCTCCTCCTCCCTCTCTATACACCCCTTCCTATTTTCTTTCCCATCCCTCTTCTCCTCTATTGCACCTCCCTCTCCCCTCTCTTCCAAACAACTCCTTCCCCCATACACCCCTTACTCCTCCCTTCCTACTCCTTCCAATTCAACTCCCAACGCCTTCTTCCCATTCCTTTCTAACTTCATAGCTCAACTATCCCTACATATCTCTGTCCCTTATTCCTTTTCCTACCTTCTCCACTCTCATTCCCCTCTTACCACCTCCTCCCCTTCATACCTACATTTTTTCGTGCCCTCTTCTCTTTTCCACCTACCCTTCTCCCTACCCCACCGCCCCTACCTCGTTATCTTTCCCATCAACCTCTCCCTCTTGTATTCTCCCCTCCCTTCTCCTCCTCCATCTTCGTATTCCTTCTCTAAAACCGACGAACGTTGTGGGAGGGCCTGTGAATAAATCTTCTAGCATAATGCCGCATCTCTTCTCTCTCTTCGGAATCGCTAAATTAAACAAAATCGCTGCAAAACAAAATTTTCCGCATGCATCGAATAAAAATGCGTAAAGGACGTCCAAAGCAAAGGTTCGCCGAAGAATGTATTCTCCGTTAAAATTTTTTAATTCGTTCGATTGCCTTCAGAAGGAATTAAGTCTCCTATAACCGAAATAGCTCATTTACTACAGACTAAAGCCCACCTTAAAACCTGAGTAAATTCTGAAAGATTCACTCAGATCGGAACGGCCATCCTTGACTTATTCACAACACTAATTCGTAACATAGGAAATATGAAAAAAAATTGCCTATTAGGTTACGCCAGCGGTTCCCAAACGTTATACATCTGCGACCCCTCTTATGGCATCCGACCTTGTCGCGACCCTCTTAACCCCATTCATCTGCCAGTATATATAAAATGTGAATGGGGTATTTAAAGAAAATCGGAATTTTTCTTAATATTAACAATGAAATAAAATTACGCAATTAAATTCAAATACACTGCTCCGTCTTTGCGCGCCCCCTCCCCTTCTCCCCCCCCCCCCCCTGAAAAAGTTCCGTGACCTCCAGTCCGAGAACCGCTGGCTTACGTCATCCTAATTTGCTGAAAATCTTCATTATTAATATAAAGTAATTCTCAAGAGAATACATACCAACACCAGGAGACAGCACCGCGTTCTCTTCCTAAGGAAAATCACTCGTCGGCTGCTTCTGCCACACTAACAGGTCTTCGTTTTAAAACTGCGCCAAGCTACGGAAATTTTCAGCCAATCCGAAAGCATCCTGGGCTCACTCCTTTTCAGAAGGTAAGAGTTGGACGAACAAAAGCGCAGAAGGTCTAACTTCGCAACCCCTTTCTTTCGCTCCGTCGAGTGCGGTCAAATCGGTAGAATCTAAGGCGGCTGTGCACATCTCAAGGTGTCCAACTTACATTTTCTTCAAGCATGAAAAAAGAATCTTTAGCTAAAAAGTGAGTTAAAGTAGAAGATATAAAGCTAGTTGAACGCATATCTATAATATATAGCTGCTTCTTACATCTACTATAATAAAAGGCAATGTCTGCGTGTCTGTCAGCAAAGGTTGAAGCTTAATATCTCGCAAATTAATGAACCGAATTTGATGTGATTTTCAGGATAGCATTATGATATAATAAAATTACGTTTTACCGTATTAAAATTGAGATAAAAGAGCCGGGTTCGATTCCTGGGGACATTTTCTATTTCCCATACGGTAACACGTAAAAAGGGACATTTCGACGTGCAGGCTTTCATTCTTTTTTAGATTAAAATTAGAAAGAATTGACCTACAATCTTCGGATATAAACCATTTTGAAGAAAACATTACAAAGTTTCTTATTCTGTTCATCTTTTTCCGCCAACGGTTCGAAATTTCTCAATGTAAACGTTTAATTCACACAGTTTGAGGAAATCTTGCCATTTTAAGGGGATGTTGCCTTGCCTACAAATTCCATTGTTAGACCTCTATTGTTAATTCAATCCTTATGGGTATAAACGTGCTTTGAATGCTTTTAATACGAGAGAGAGGGGGAGGGAGGGGGAGAGAGGGAAGTAGAGGGGGAGGGGAGAGAGGGGGGAGGGAGAGAGGGGTGTGAGAGGGGGGGAGAGGGAGGGAGAGAGGTAATTTTAAGTTTAACTAAAGATAGCCCGTCAACAACAGAATATTCCCTAGAAATGTTGTGTATGGCAAAATATTTCATAATATGTAAAAGTGTGATATTAATTATTTTAAATGAAAATAATAATAATCTATCTATTCTTCCGTTGATATATCAACGGGCATTACACTAGTCTCTCTATAATATATAGAAGCTTCTGACATAGGATATCTATAATCTTCTGATATAGGAGGATATATAATAATAATAATAATAATAGGCCGTGTTTATTAGGTCGCTATTTTATAAATTAATGTCCATTCTTCCATATTAACCTGACGAACACAAATATCCGGGTTTCGAACCCACGACCTT
This sequence comes from Uropetala carovei, assembly GCA_036926305.1. Lineage (NCBI taxonomy): Eukaryota > Metazoa > Arthropoda > Insecta > Odonata > Petaluridae > Uropetala > Uropetala carovei. The sequence goes on from JAXCHB010000196.1 coordinate 19,190,818, forward strand.
AGTTACCGTCGGCAGATACTCTAACCATCCGTCTACCAAGGCCGATATAGGTGGGGGATACAAATTATGAGACACTTCCAGATGAACTATAAACTTGTTAAGTTTGGTAAGTACGTAGGTCTAGTAGCAAAGCCAACGAGAAAAATCGAAAATTACAAAAATGTGTTTTTTTGGTCATTAAAAAATCCCAAAATTTAAACGAATATTTAATTGTTTAGGTATTTCTAAATGTGCTACAATTCTGAAATTTTTCTACCTGTATAAATCGCTAAATACCCAAAACGGGATTATAGAAATTAAAATATATTTATTTATTTGGCCGTGAAGAATTTATAAATGTTAAATACATCCATAAATGTTTATGTACTTTCGGATGAGCCAGGGAGCTGAAATTTTTCAAAAAGTTAGAGTTTCGTGCACCAGCAACAATCAACATTGGAACTTACAATGAAATTTATTGTTGTGGCCGTTAAAAATTCATAAATTTTAAACAATTAAATAATTATAAATGCATTTCTAGAGGTTCTACATCATTCAGATTTGGCAGAAATGTGTGCCATTTGTAACAAACATTGGAAAAAATACAAAATTCTGAAAATTGCCATTTTTTGTGGTTATTTCGCCCCATTATTGCCCCACACAAGGATAAAAATTATGACGCACTTCCAGATGACGTAGACGCAGGGGTTCCCAACGCGGTGCCCGCGGGCGCCGTGGCGCACGCCGAGGTTTGTTCTGCTGTCCTCCTTAACACTTTGAGCTCATGTGACTAATAGTGTTGAGCATCTACAGAATGTTGGAAAGTGCCAATGTAATAAGACTTCATGGCTCTGTCTAATAGAATTTACATGCGATGTATTTTAAGTTAAAACTCGCAGTTTTATTCGCCAGGGCAAGAATACTGGCGCCCGCCGCTTTAGCTTTAAAATCGAATGCGGCCTTGCTCACACAAAGGTTGGGAACCATAGAGACTTCAAATTTCGCGAGATTACAGATTTTCATCATGACCAATGAAAAAATCCGACATCGTTAAAATTGTAATTTTTAGGGGATGGGGATCTTCCAGATGTGCTAGAGACTTGAAATTTGGCATGTTTATAGGTTTTTGGTCGCCACCGAAGGAAAAAATCCGAAATCATTTAAACTTATTTTCAGGGGATATTTTTGCCCCATTATTGCCCCATAAGAAAAGCACGAAAATCAGTGTAGAGATTTTTATATTTGCTTTTTAAAGTTATGTCCTGTTACTATACGAGCTTGGTACTTGAACGATCGGAAAGATTAGAAATTTTAGTGTCTTATTTTTGAAGACAGAATCCCTTTAGACTTAGCGTAAATATTTAGTTTTTATCAGAAAAAGAAATTTTTCTGGGTCCCGACTACCATGGCAACGAGCTCAATACTTTTATATGGTTAAGCTTTTAATGGGAATCAGAGGGATATATTATAATATAAAAATCCTTGCACTCTGAAAAATCCTCCTGCTCGATTGAGGAAGAGCCATTTGGGCTGCCAGTAATTACGGCGACGAATACACACGCCCACGACCCACGCCTGCGGTCTGTTTACAAAATGCTATACGTAGAGCAGAACCGTTTGCATAAAGCGTTTCTATGTTACACTCGATTTTTAATGAACGTATATGCCACGTAATATAAGTGTACAAACAACATTCCCAAAGATATTAACGATGAAAGATCTTGACCAATGTTATGAGAGCGGACTTGGAGTGAGCGTAGATACATATTAAAGGACATGAAAAGCGCCTAATTTATACTGTATGATTAAAGTGAATTATTCCTACTTGTTGTCCGCGACGGGGAAGGGGGGAGGGTGGGCAGAATGATTCCGCTACGCCAATGATTAAAGACCAAAATTTTGGCTGGGGAGATCCTGATTTCAATGGAAACCTGTTCTCAATTCAATTATTTACATTTATTAAAAAGTAGCACCTCGTTCGAAAACACTCGAAATTTCACTTGCTACATCATATTCAAAAGGATTTGAAATGAATGTCACCAAATATTTTATACAGTTTTAAATATCTGTTATTGCGTGTAGCTTTATCCAGTTCGCGGGCAACACGTCACCCGCGAGCTATCGGCAGGGTCCGAGAGAGAAAATCCGGACCCCTGTGCTTTTCCCGCTCCCGTGCCCCCTTTAAGGTATGTATTGTGTTTCATCTTCGTAGGAAATTTTTGCCTGAGAGCGGGACTTGGTAATTTGCACCGTTTGCCCCCTCTCCCGGGCCATGGCTATCGGTTGGACAGGCCTGCTCTATCTGCCTTCGTTTAGGAATTAGCACATCGTACAGACGGACAAACCGAACACTTGAGTGGATTATTCTGACCGCTAAAATTCATAACAATTCATAAAAATTAATAATTAAAACGATAAAATCGGTATTTTACTTGGCATAGCTTTAAAAAAAATTAACAAGCCCCTCTTGTGGCTAAGATCAAACTGATAAATCAGAATTCTCCAAAAGTCATACAATGATTGTGAAAACCAAATGCGAATTTTGGATAGAAGGCAGCCGTCATCAGTGTTAATTCGCCTATAGTAATATCGGTGAATGATCATCGATGACGGCTGCCTTGTAGCCGAAATGCGCATTTGGTTTTCAGAACCATTTTATGGCTTTCTGTTAGTCAGATACTTGTTTTTAAAGTGGGAAAAAACTTAACGTATGTCAGCCAAGCCGAATCGGGAATCGAAAGGAGCAATATACTATGCAATTATTCAACGAATGGGTACGTCGCCCTTCAAAAACAGACGATAATCCAGAAGGAAATACTGAAGAAAGAAGGAGAATGGCAGGACATGATGGGAAACGATGCGTATAACCGAGGATGATGTTGGTATGCACTATGCGGGAGAACTAAGAGAATGGGGTACGAAGCCGAGGAGGACGTTTTTCTTGTCTACATTTAATTTTCTTTATTTCCGTAAAGGTTTTATCGCTGCCTCAAATTGATAGAACAGAAATTTGTGACCGAACAAAACGCCTTTGAACTTAATATTCCCATCTTATTCCTGAACTCATAAAAATCCTTTTGTATAACGTAAAATTCACTCGTTTGGAAATCCATTGCCATCCATTTTATTTGTTATTTTACGAAATGAATGATCTATTTAGAGAAAAAATACGTACAAACACTCTTAACGGAGAAATAATTGCTTAGGTTAGCTGATTTTCGGGTTAAAACTAGTTCATAGCACTGTAAGTGCAAGCACCAAATGTACCTCAAAACATTAGAAATTGGAAAACAATAAAATATGAATCATGGGGCTCACCTTTCATCTAAAGTCGAACTAGATAACTTCTGTTGCAGTAAAACAGTTGACCAAATCGGGTAAGCTTTTCATTTACGAAACTGGTGGTAATTCGGCGATCGTTGATTCAAATAAATAAAAATGTTCCTTTCAATTCCACTTTGATATTCAGCATGTGGTAAACATAAAATTAAGTGAAATAAAATTGTAATTAATTTAGATCAACATAATGATATAATAATTTGGCGCAAAAACATATGAAAAAACAGGTTCCATATTTACTTACTAATAATTACTCGCACAATTCATGTATGTATATGTGTGTGTGTGTGTGTATATATATATGTATATGTGTGTGTGTGTGTGTGTGTGTATGTATGTATTATATAGGAGAATTGTACCTTTTAAAAGATATTTAAAACATATTAACGTTTACGCTACCGTTCAATTGATTACGATTTAGATTACTTCAAAATTATAGATGCTTACATGTATTATTCAACTAAGAAGCTCTACAGAAATTAGATAAAATTAGTAAATTAAATACCCTTTACCTGTTTACGAAGAACCTCACACTGATAACTAATAACGAAACATAAATGAATTAATGCTAAGTATAATGCCGAAAAAATTATACCGTTCCAAACGTTCCATATTTTAAGCATTTGTATTATGGCGTCTTATTTAAAAAAATGAGCATCGAAAATCTAGTGCAAATAACAAAAGCTTAGTGAACAAGTTGAATGACCGAATTAGGCCTTTCCCGTCGGTATTTTTTATAACTATCATTGAATGGCCTCTAATCGTTATGGTAAGCTACACATTGAAAAAAGTCCAATCGATCTGTACTGCTCATTATCCGTGCGGCTCATTGAAGCACTTATTCGTTGCATAGGGGTGTAAAGCCGGTGTATGCGGGTGTTACGTCAATGCATATCTTTCATGGATTGACTGCTTCATTGAGATGGAATCGCGGCAAATGTCGTATTATGCTGCAAAATTGTGTAGGGATCAACATTTTATAACTTAAAATGTCTCCCTAGTCCCTCTAGTTAATATCATTTTCATGACTTGAGATTGTGTTGTTGACTGTTGATTCCTACATAATTTGACGCAGCGAACATACATTCCTCCACTTTCCAGGACAAAATGTGGCCTCCGCCCCTACCTTCCCTTTCCACAACCTCGTGACAGTGGGGCTTCAGTGGAATAAGTTTTCTCAGCGAGCGGCGAGAATAGCACTGCAGGGATTTCTGAGAAATAATTTCGTCAGCATGTTGTGAATTTTGCCGTAAGGGGATTATAACCGGTAAATTCGAAAATTACTTCTGTCATCTTAATAACCAAAAACGTATGTCAACCAATTTGACGTAAATTATTTAACAATATATGTCGCATGCAGAATAATATCAGTAACATTAGAAGTTGACGATTCCTGTGCTTGCGTGACTCACCCGTATAGATTTTCCTTAAGAGGTTGCAGTTAAGGATCAATTTTATTGTGAGAAATACGTCGTCATGAACTCTAAGCCTACACTTCTTATTTATCAAATGCATCCATTCCTAAGTTGCTGCTTCCTTAGTGAGGTGCTGTCGTGAGTAACATAATTAGACAGTAGCTGTAGATTAACTGCATTGTAATATATCATATAAATATTTGCCTGATTTATATGTTTAATAATCAATGTCTAATATTCCTTGAAATTCTTGATAAGTTAAGAGTATTCCAACATAACTGGATTGCAGTAACATATTAATTATATTTCCAAAATATATTGTATTCATGTTAATTTCTTGTGAAAATGTACATGTATTGCAAAAGCCGAAGAAACAAAGGCTATTACCTTCCCTGAAGACTTTTTATAAGATTTGTACAACTGCAGTGATAATGGTAATTATAAACTTAATATTCATGAATTATCCTTGTTTAATTCTTAATTTACAGGTGTGCTAGGTAACCTACCGAAAAGCTAAGTGGTTTTGAAGCAAAACAGCTAATTGCTTATGTGAAATATAAACCAACAAAATGGCACTGAATGTTTGGGAAAACAAGTGGCTACAGATTGTCATGGTGTCAACATTTATTTATTTTATTTGGATGGATGTTGCTTTCTATCACAAAATTCAGGTATCTTTAAAACTCCTGTAGTGAGTTAAAGGCAAGCTCCACTTGGTGGTTGTTAATATGGACCCAGTAATTTCTGTTTATTATTTTACAGGCCTTAACTTTAATACACAAAAATGCAACTATTCAACCTCAAGAACAGAATTTATTCTCTTCAGTCTCAAAAGTTGCATTGAAAACATTACTTCTTGATCATCTCAATCATTACATTTATTTACCTCTGGCTGTCATATTCGATAAGGTGATGTAGATTTCATATAAAATCTGAACAGTTTTGAGTATTAAACTTAACACATCTTTTTGTGGTCATTGTAATTTTAAGTAAGAATATATGATTATCAAATAATTTTTCTAGACATACTGATTCATAAGTTTTTTGGAGGTGAAAATGATATCTAGAAATTCCTATGTTAAAAAATTACAAATATGATATAACATTCATGCAAATATTGTTCACAATCATGAAGTTTTGAGCTACTAAAGCTTTCATTTAATTCTATTTAATATAAATATTAACCCCTTAACTGTTTATTTTTGCCAGAAAGCTATCAAAATATCAAGTCATTTGAAAAATGTATTTTAGAAATGCAAATTCTTCTTATGCAAAGAGATAAGGACAATCATATTATAAATATCAAATTCTTCCCGGTGTAATATTAAACTTGAATTAGTTCAAGTTAGACAAAGGCACTAAAGATATAATATTAAGCATGCAACAGTTAAGGGATTGGATAAGCCAATTTAAATTTCACATTTAATGAAAAAAAACAAGTGAAAAGGGTAAATAAATTAAATAATTAATGTAGTATGTAACTAGGTTTAGTTTTATGCATTATTAATAATTTTAAAAGCATTAAGACTCAGTGATAGCAACTTAAAAGTACGGTGAAAATGTTCCTAATTAAGAATTGCTAATTATTATTTTATCTTCCCTTGTTCATTTATCAATTATGTACCACATCATTTGTAATTATTTTATAGCTCATAGATGCTCTTCTCTATTTGACTTTCATTGTATACTTAAAATAATTCTACAATTTCATTCACAGGTAACAAATTTCAGCGAAACATTCTACTTCATAACTCCAAATATGATAAGTGTAAGTCATGTTATAATTTCGCTGTTTGCAATTAGATTTTTTGGAAGCAGCCGCCTCTCTTTGCGCCAAGTTGGATTCATCTTGTATCAAGTGCGTTTCTTCCTTGATGCATTGGATGGCACAGTGGCAAGGGCACGTGCCCACCACAGTCTAAGTTACCTGGACATGAATTCAGCTGGCTTTATTTTGGATGGTGTTTGTGATGCCATAGGTGCTGCTGCTTTTTACTTTGGTGCATTTATCTTCCTTTGCTCAAATAGTGCTCCATCATTAGTAAGATTAAAGAACAGAGATGGACAAGTGCTGTTACCCTTAATCAACACCTTTAAGGGAAATAATGATCGAGTTTCTGGTTCAGATTTGAGTCTAAATATCACTAATACAAATGTATTGCACTTGAGGCAGGTCGTCATAGTCATTATTTGCTCTGGGCTCCAGATGCTCCTAGGTTCCATTTTTTGGAATCAGACATTGGGTGATTATCATTCACTCCTTGAAACTGAAGTACCAACTCAAGAACAGAAGGTAAGACTGATTTACACATGAATTTGTCAGCATGGCTAATTGGACTAGAGAAATGGCAATTCCCACTCGTGTTTATTCTTATACCTACTTTCATTTCTGAAAGATTTACTAATACTTCAAATGGACAACTTTTTGTTCTACTTTATACTGCCTTACTTGAACTGATCCTCTTTGTCTGAATATATAACCTTATTTAAAAATCACTACAGAGAAGCTACTCTTAATCAATTACTGTTTTGTTTTAAGCTTTTAACAATAGCTTTGATCCTTGCACTTAGATTTTCTTTTTTTAGTATTACTCAACTTGAATTTGGTTTTTAAATACCCTGAAATGACTGCTCTGGCATATATGACTATTTTAATTTCAACTTAATTTACATTTTACTTTTATATTTGTTTTGGAAAAGTAAGGTTTACCATTATTTGTTTATTTTGATAACCATAGTACAGTAGACCCTCGATATATTGGACTAAAGGGAGAGGGAGAAGGCATGTATGTTTTATCCTAAATATCCAAAGGAAATTATATATGTTGGCTTAAATTGCTAAAATTTGCATGTTATGAAAGATAATGTTTTACTTTACTATATATTTATACAAATTTTTAGAGCACGTGCAATAATTGCGTGGAGCCTTTCTAATTAATGTGCGAAAAATATGAATTGTATGCATTACGTATTCATTTTTATATTTTACTAGTAAAATGTGCTTGCAGTTTGCAAACAGAAGTAGATTTATATCAGAACATAATTAAAAATGAAATAAATTCTACTGACCATAAGAAAAATGACGTGACATTAAATTGATTTTCCCATGTATTCTTAATCGAAGCAGAATTATTCTTAGGAATCGAACTTTTCGAGATTTTAGATTTTTCCAGACCCTGGTGGATATTTGGAAGAAAATAACAGTTGGAAAGTCTGTCTGTTATATCCTAAGTCCATTCTATCGAGGTCCGATGTACCGAGGGTACACTGTATTTTCCAAAAGCAATTTCTTGCATTAATCCCCCTATAGCATTAAAGCATATTAAATTATAAATTCTCTTTCTTTCTCCTGATACATTTCTGTCAGAACAAACGGCATGGTCTGTCCTTTCTGGCATAGTAATATGACGCTTCCCATCCAATTGCTGCTCCATAGCTGAGCGAATGCAGATTCTTTTCTACTATGGAAAAATGTAGTGATGCTGCAATTCCTCATTCAATTTATTGAGCTGACTTGTCAATAAGAGTGCGTATCTGTCCTTCAAGGATAGCTCTGACATAAAACAATATCATATTAGCATTGCTGGCTTTTGTAAGAGAACTCTTATCAGTTACTTTCAGTATTCACACAAGCCACAAAGCAATAGCAATGTTGAATTGTATAAGTTCAAAGTGTAAGTCTAATCATAAAAATGTCATGAAAATCAGATGCATGTTTATGTATGAATACTGGAGATAGCTACTCTGCTAATTTATATATGGGTACTGAAAGATTTTAAACCATAACAGCTTTCCTGTGCACTGACACATTATTAAAGTATGCTATTTATAACATATCATTATGTTAAGACGAGTATGCATTTGAAGAAAATTTTAATTAATAAAACAAAGTTGTTGTTATTATTGTCAATGTTAGATCTGATGTTGTAAAGCTGAAACTTCATGATTATATTTCTATCCATTTTAAGTGAGAGAGAAATTTAATTTCTTAAAAAGCATACTGGATAATACTCGCATATATTACTTTATATAAACTTAGAGATTTGTCCATTTAAACAATTAATTTTAAAGTCTTAAGCTACTTACCTTATTTTCATATCGCAGATTTTGCAGATTGAGATCTTTAAGTCATCTGCACTGTGGATAATTGCATGGTTTTGGAAAATATGCAACCCTCAGGCTATGTTGGAGGCCATCCTTATAGCAGTTTTCATGGACAAACTATGGGTAAGAAATAAAATGAAAAGTAAAATCTTAATTATTTTTCATATTTCTTAATAATTGTGACATATTGTATGATTAGTATTATTAAATACTTATTTTTATTTAAAACATGATTACTAAAGATTATATTTATTTTCAGGAATTTCTCAGTTGGATGCAGTATACGGGTTTTGTTATTCTATTTGTTCTTGCCACCATCACAAATGCTCACATCCACTATTCTAAGAGTTTGATTATGGCTGGAGCTCATGTTGAGGCATAAACTTGAAATATTGAATCTTTATATTGTGAAAAAGTATTATTGTCCAATAATTGTGGATGTGTTCCTTGGTGCTGTGAATGGCTTTTCAAAAAATCCTAACTTTATAGATGTTTAATGTTGTCAGTGTAAAATGTGTTATGGAGAAAATCAGATCCAGTAACAAAGGAATTTATCTTTTAACATAAATAGCATGAAAATATAGCTATCCAGTTGCCTGGTTTAATTGCTTTGTCATGCATTACATTTTTCTATTGTTAACACATGTTTTATAACCCTAAAGTAAACTTGCGTATTTTTGCTATTTTTTCAAAAAATAATCTTACAAATAACTAGGGTAAGCTTTGATCTTGTGATTACTCATTGCTTGTTAGACATTTAAAAAGTTTTTGAAATTAACAAGTGTCATTTAATTGTAACATTTAAACTAAATGCCATTTATATCTTTATTTATTCTAAAACAATAACTATGCTTAAATACCTATTTTTATGCATTATTATAAATATGTGAACTATAATAATTTGGTCAAATGCTGGAATGAGCTCATTGACTGCTAAGAATACATATTATAAAAATATTACTATTGAATACAGTCGTTTTATATGTTACTTCAGAAGTATTCATTTGAATCCTTTTACCTTAAAACCCAGTTATTTCCAAACCAAGTGCCACAGCTTATTGTTAGGTTTGCCATGACAAACATTAAATAATTCAATGATTTGGAAATTTTGATGGGCCATTAGAGTAATAATCTTCCTTCTAATCAACTGATGTTATAGCACCATCAAATGAATGCATTCAAATTTAAAATTGTACAACCTTATTAGATGAGGGTGCTGTGAAATTATTTTTATCTTTAAGAAGTTGCCATACCTACAACGATGTTTGGAACTGCTACTGTAACATTTTGTTATATCTTCATATCGCATAAGTTTCAAATGTAACCTTCGAGAGAAAATTTCAATTATAAGGGAGCAATATTGTGATCTTATATCAAATCATTTTATTCAGTTGGCATATTTATCACTGCTTAAAATTTCAAATTTAATCTTTAAATAAAATCGTTGTGCATATGAAGGTTGTTTTTAACAAATTATCATGAATAAAATTTTTATTTTTCCTAACAATACAAGTTAGCTGTGAAAGATGAAAGAAATATTTAAAAAATCTTGCAAAGACATCTTGACCAATTCTTAATTTATTGATTAATGAAAAAATATTCTTATTAGCTTATGAATTCTAAGTTTTATTTCTAAAGTAGAATCTCTTGACCAAGTATTTGATCTGTCTCTATGCAAGACTACTGTAATTTTTTAATATATAATATAAATGAAAATCAAGTACATGTCCTATTTATGAAATGGTTAATGTTGTAGCTAACTCATCCTTTTATTCACAGTCAAAATGTTCATAAATTAGTCATAAAGAAAACAGACCTGATCCTTATCTAAGATAAATATACAGCAGACCCTTGCTATCTTCTGGAGTTACACACCAAGAAGAAACAGCAGATGCCAAAACCATGAATAGAAAACCAAGGATATCTGGGAAAATAGGGAATTTACAAATAATATGCACAAGACAATTTATCAAGCAGGAAACTATTTTAAATAAGGAAAAAATGCATGATACAAGTCTGGCCTATCCATTTCTTACATCTTTCCCTTTATACTCGCATGAAACCCCTACTATCCCCTAATTTGTTTAAAACTTAATTTACTTTTCTCTCATTCCATCTAATTTTCTCGTCTATGACACCCAAAACTCTATTCTGCTTATATCTTTTTCTTATAGTAAATGTCTCATGCTCAAATAATTCTACACTTTATCAGCTTCCACAAACCTCTTTTTAATATCTTAATTCAAATTAGGTACCTCTCAACTCATGCCAGCTCAGATACCGCTTTTGCTCTTCATATTATTTTCCAGATCTCTTTGGTACTTCTGTCATTTCAAGTCATAATCTAATATATAAAAATGAATGTGTGTCGGGTCATAATTTTAAAACTCAAAAACTACAGATCGTAAAAGCAAGAGAAAGGTATTATTTTAACCGGAATAACGAATACAGTGGTATAGTAAAGTTTTTATATCAATTTGATTGACCTGTCTAATTTTAAAAATATTCTTTTTTTCATTTTCTCCATTTGAATAACATAGGGACGAGTGCAGCTTATTTTTCATTTGAATTTTAAAATTACTTAGAAACATGGTACGAACTTGAGACTTGAATGGTTCTACGAAGAAAAGAACAAAGTTTATTTTTGTTGAAGACAGAATCCAAATCCGGATCGAATTAGCATAAAAATGCATTTAGAATCAATAAAATAGGTGATTTTACCAGTTTTATTACAATAACCATTATAAGCTACCATGACAACTCCCATTGTCGCCGAACTTGAGAGTTCAATGCATTTATATGGGAAAAATTTTAACGTAATATCATGTCAATTTCTGTGTACGATTTTAATTTGTTTCCATGGAAATCAAATATTTGTTTTTAATTTAATTATCTTCTAACATAAAAGAGAATGTTTGTAAGTTTGTTCGCTTTGAATGCTTTTAATACGAGATAGGGAGGGAGAGAGGGAATTAGAGGGAGGGGGAGGGTGGGTGAGAGAGGGGGAGAAGGGAAGGAGAGGGTGGGAGGGAGAGTCTATACGTTATTTTCCTAAGATTTTCTTCCTTCATCTAAATAGGAAAATGCGGAGCAGTTTTCTTCATTTTTGCTTTATTCAATGGGTATAACTGTGTACTATCTTATTCTTGCGATGCTTACATGTTACACGGTCCAAGTTTTAGATTCATTAAATCCGTTGAAATTCAATGGGCACTCCTGCTAGTACTACCTAAATAAGATGTATATTAAAGGTCGGCAACCTTTGGCAAGTGTGCCATAAGGGAGCACAGGAAGATATTTAAGTGGTACGGTATTTCAGAGAATAATTACGAAAAGTATGTATTTTAAAAATAATTTCACTTTTCAATTTTATTTCGTATTTCTATGATACCGCATTATATTCAGGATTCATTATAATATAAGAACCGCTTTTCTTAAGCGTTATGGAGAAAACAAATTTAAGGTTGGCATGCATGAAAGGTCATGGGTTATAAATATTGATAACAAGTTAGGAAAGTGTACAACATATCACAAATGGGCATGTTTCGTGCAATGGAGTATTAGAAAGAAATTATATACCTGTATGTAAGGGAAATTGCATTTTAAAGTTCTTTTCTTCATCATAAATAATCCATTTTCTTCCTATTTAATAATATTACATGCACACGTAAGGAAATTAAACGTTTGTTTGTGAGATTGTTTATGTTAGCAACAATGAAAAGTAACCATGCAAGAAAATTTCAAATTTCAACTCGATTTAAGACTTTCTCATTTGATTTTCTCGATAACGGCTACTCGTAAGATAAAAATATATAGGAAAAGAAATACTCTTCTATACCATTTCTACAACTTTTATTTGAAAAATATTTGATATGAGCAATACTTTACGAGAGATGATGAAAATTTAATTTTTGTCACCAGTAAAGTGGTACCCCTGATTGGCGTACGTGATTCATTTTTGCGATTTTCTTATTATATTTGATTGTAAGTCCTTAATATAAAATTTCATGAAAATCAGTTCGGTAGAAGCCAAGAACGAACATGCGGACAGACAGACCGACGGACGGACGGACAGACCGACGATAATAGGCGCTCACGCTGGAAGCGAAACGTGCCTAAAAAGTGGCACCCAACAGAAAAACGTTGCTGACCCCTGATGTATATTCTTGTTCTAAGAATAATGTTGTATAAGTAGAATTTAGAGAAAAGAAAAATATTCCTAAATTACAGAATAAGACTATAAGATTTCAATATGAAATTATCTACCATGAAATTACTAGATCATGTCAATAGCTTGTACAAAATTGTACTAACATATCCCTGTATAAATGATCATTCAGCGCAGCTTCACAACTTGTAAGCTGTTTACTTATACACTAGAAAAATTTTATGCTGATAGTAAGAGCTTACATAATTATAGAACATTTTCCTGGTTACAAAATAGAGGAAGACTTAAATGTGAAATGACATTATACAATCCAGATTAAAATAAACTTGTTCACTTGAGAATTGTGGCATTTTACAAATAATAGTTTATTAAAATATAAATAAGGTGTTGAAAAAGTGTTATGTATCTCACTATTACTTGTAAGAATTTGAGTTATACCCGTTTTCTACTCTTATGAAGCTTGACCTTGGTGCAGCGAATAGCCAATCAGAGCGTTTTCCCCTTCCACCACCATTTGAAGTTTTCGAGTCACAGCCAGAAAAAGTTAAGAACCATTGGTCTAATGTAATTAAAACAGTAAGCAGCATACCATGCGTTCATTTTAAACAACTGACATCAAATAACAATTCCAGGAAAATGTTTATCTCATTACTAAAATAAATATATCTAACCCAACAATAGACTTCTAATATGATATTATCTTCTGCTTGTTTGTGAAGCTGTAACAGTTAAAGAAGCTTATAGCAGAAGAAATTGGATTGTGCCTTAAAGAATATTCCTGAAGAATTAAAATAAGGTTTCGTTTTCTCTGTATTTAAGGTAGGTTTATTACTCTTAGGTTTTTTATTAATAACAAGATACCACAGCTACCATGCAAGGCAGATCAGCTGCCTACATATCGCAGCCTCACCACCAAACCTCCGGGGTTGGGCCGTGGAACGGCCAGGAGCAGAGCCCCTAGTATTAAAAATTATGTTAGTGTAAAATCTACATACTAACTATTCATTATATAAGAAAGGAAAACTGTTGCTCCTGATAAGACCATGTGCTAGTCATGAGGTGGAGGTTTGAGGAATTTTACAAAAGCTTAGGTTTTTCCTAACATTCTTTGTATTAGAGGGTGGGTTTCCCATAGCATAGTGATGATCATTAACTCCTATGGTCTTGTATGTAGCCTAGGCAAGATGAGCTCCCTTTCTTAGGATTGTTATTATTTTTATGTAATAAATGCTTTTCTTAAGCACAACATACCCATTTTTAACATTGAAGTGTGCATTGTGTGTCTAGGTATGTCTCTCATGGATCACTTTCCATAATCCCTAATCTCACAAAGACCTTGGCCCTCACCAACCAGTAGTTTTGAACTACAGGGAAACCCCATGGTTAGTGAGATTTGGAATCTTGTTTTTCTGCCCATTTTATGGAACCATTACAATTCTTCAATGCTTCACTTTTTCAATTAGTCAATACAACATTTATATTAACACTTCGGTAAATTGATTCAAAGGCAAAGCTGAAATTCCACAGCCATATTTCTTGATGTCTTCAGCTGCTTTATAAATACTTTTGTAACAGAATTTTGTACATTTCCTGCAAACACTGGCAGGCTTTTGCTTGTTTAGGTTTGCCAACTGTAATCTCTTTATCTATGCCATTTATGCTCAACATGCACAATATTGTAAATGACCAGCTCCTCATTTTTCCAGCAACAGAGCTTACAGCTGATATCAAAACAATGAGGTAAATAATAAATATCTTTAAACTATGTCCTTTTTTAACAGTGAAAAATGTTATTATATTCACACTTAATTCTCTCTTACTGTTCCATTTATGGTATATGTCGGCAGGACAGACATGCTGAAAAATGGGACCTGAGGCGAGCAAAAGAATCGCTGCCACCAAAAATAATAAGGGGAAAAAAGTGAAAAATGTCGCCTGAAGCTGTTGCCTCTCCGGCTCACCCCTGGCATCGGCCCTGTATGTCGGAGTGCATACTTGAAATCAAAATAACTTGTCTTCATATGAGGGGTGTTCAAATTTGAGCTGGACTTTATTTATTTTTTACATTGAAAAAATAACCAGCACAATAATAATACAGCCACTTTTCGATGTACTCTCTCTCCTTCAGAATGCACTTGTTCCAGCATTCTGGTAGTTTTTGTATTCCAGTTTCAAAGAAATCTTTTGGTTGATGTCGACACCAGTTGAGGACTGCATTTTTCACCTCGTCATTCGAACTGAATTTCTTGCCTCCTAAGCACTCTTTCTGCGGTGCAAACAGATGAAAGTCACACTGTGGCAAATCAGGACTATAAGAAGGATGGAGAATAACATTCTACCCTAGCTCAGCCAATGTAATCATGGCAAAGTTAGCCTTATGTGGTTGGGTGTTGTCGTGGATAAAATAAAATCCTTTGGACAGAAGACCTGGTCGTTTCTTCCTTAGAGCTGGTTTCAGAGTGTTTTTTAAGAGTGCTGAATAATAAGTAGCATTAATTGAGTGGCCTTGTTCCAGGAAATCCACATGAATAATGCTTTGAGCATCCCAAAACAGTGACCATCACCTTGTTTGCTGATGTCATGGTCTTGAATTTTTTTCGGCGTAGGGAAATGTGTCTCTCCACTCCAAAAGTTGTTTTCTGGAGTAAAGTGATGTCTCATCCATGGTTAAGATACGATTAAAAAAATCAACCCCTTCACTCAGGAATCATTGAGTCAGAACCCCTGAAATTTGAACTCGCATTGCCTTTAGTTCTGGTGACAACTGTTTGAGCAGTCATCGAGCGCTGACTTTAGTTATCTATGGTTGTTATGAAGTATGATCTCAACACTACCAACATTAATGTTAACTTGCAATGCTAATTCACACACTGACATTCGCCTGTCACTCCATATGAACTCATCATCACGCTTAATTGTCACATCACTGACTGCAGTTGCTGGTCTTGCTTCATGTTCTTCGTTCTCCACACATTTGAACGATTTGTGCCATCCAAACGCTGAAGACCATGGCAGGCAGGATTCGCCATACTGTACTTGAAGTCTCCAATGAATTTCAGGCCTTTTTACACCTTCCTTACAGAGAAAGTTAATAATAATGCATTGTTCCACAAGTGGAAACACATTCAGATGCCATCTTTGTTCATTCTAACATGGGTTGCTATGGCAACAAAACAATTTTTTGTACTGCCAACATTATAATGATAATGTAAACACCTCATTAACTCACTGCATTAAATATATAATTTGAAAAAAAAAAGTCCAGGTCAAATTTGAATGTCCCTCATCTATATGTATAAAACGCTTAGATATGTATGCTTTGTTGATTACCGTTACCAAGTAACCATTTATTACCCCATAAGGAAAGCATTGAAATCGGTGCAAGGCATTTTTTAATTGCATTTTAAAATTACTTCAAATTATGATACAAACTCCGGACTTAAGTATTAAACGGAAAAAAAAGAGTGAAAATAATTATTTTTGAAAACAGAATACGAATTCATGCCGAATTAGCTTAAATATTTGATTTAAAATACATAATTTTAAAATTTATAACAATGGGAAATTTTATCTACCGTGGAAACGCTGCAATGCTTTTAATAGTATGAACATCTATATAGCTTACGAGCGTAAAAATAACGTGTTTTATAAGCAGTTTAAATGAAGAGAGGGTAAGGGGAAAAAGAAAGGGGGAGAGAGGAAGGAGAAAAGGAGACAGGGGAGGGAGGGAAAGGAAAGGAGGTGAAAGGAAGATAGACAGATGACTTTATTTTCAGGACAAAATCGAGACCATAAGGTCCCCTCTTCCATTATAGGGAAAAGGGGAGAGGGGGATAGGTAGAGAGGGAGGGGAGAGAGAGGGAGGGGAGAAATAGGGGAGAAGAAGGGTTTTGCAGGAATGTAGTAATAGAGGGGGTAATGGGAAAAGGAGACAGGGTGAGGGAGAGGGAAAAGGAGAGGGGGAGAAAGAGAGATGGTAAGGAGAGAAGGGAAAGGGGAGAGGGGGATAGAAAGGGGGTATAGGGAGAGGGAGATGTATCAATAATGCAAGAAAATAGTAAAATACATCTTTACTAGAATAGTTTTCTATGGGGATGTCATTTGCACAATTAATTGATTCACATTATTATTAATAAATTAATTGAAAGAAATCCTCGTAAACATTACATGGGTACAGCCGGAATGCCTTCTCATGAACTGAAGCCGTTATCATGTTCCTTAGAAACAAAATGCCAGCGAGAGGACTATGTAATGGTACAAGACTTACTGTTACTCGAATACAAACACACATAATCAAAGCAAAAGTGATCGGTGCAGCAAACTCAGACATGGTACTTATTCCAACAATCACATTCCATCAGATTCAAATTTACCATTCTGTTTCAAACGAAAACAATTCCCCATACAATTGGCTTTTTCAATGACAATCAATAAGTCACAAGGCCAAACATTTGATAAAATGCCTTTACCTACTTAAGCCTGTTTTTAGTCATGGACAATTATATGTTGCTCTATCAAGAGTCAGATCGTTTGATACACTTACTGTAATGTCAGGAAATAACCCAGAAATTGACAATTGTGTCTTTAGAGAAATCTTTGATTAAAAAATGTTCAAAAAATAAATAAATGCCTGAACGTTTAATTAAGAACCTTTAAGATCCACTAGATCGGCATATGCTACGCCAGGTATAGCTACTAGTACAATATATTGCATAAACATAAAATAAAATGATCATGGTGACTAATTTAACTATGAAGATGCTGTCATCATAGGTGAATTACCAATCTTGGATAATTATTATTATTTTTAAATTAAGCATCTGCGGATTTCCTCTATAAGACTTCTTGTCTGCTGAAATATTTATCTTGAGTTTTCTTCAGCAACTAGGTTTATTTATATCATTCATTTAACACAAACTAGTAGCTGAGCACACTAATTCAATTTTTAAAAAGATCATAATTTCTTCAGATTTACATAAAAAGATCATTTGACATCTTACGTGCCAGATTTTGATTAGAAGCAAAACATTTCATGGTAAAACAATTACAATCTAAAATTATTAAGTACCATTTTCTCATAAAATAAAAACAATGTACATTTCCAAAATTTAGAAAAAACTATAATTTTTTTAAATCAATTACTTGCAATGAGGTGATTTGGAAAGAACAAAGTGTCATTCTAAGATTTACTCCATCTGCAGATAGCTTATTGTTAGATTTGAGTATGTGAAACTCAAGGCAACCAACAAGCTTTTACGATGGAAATTTTAAAAAATGCCAATGCATATTTGAGATAGACCAACTTCTATAGCATTCAATAATTTTTAAATGATTAGTAATAAGTGGTTTCTTTCGCATTGTTCCTAGAGCGGTGCTTATGGAATTATTTTGTTTGTCTGACAATCTATGATTACCCAAGTAATTATAACTTGACAACATAAAAAATATCCTCATATTGACAAGAATACAATTGTCAGTGATTTCAACAGTCCCCTAAAACAATAAATTTTTATGATAAAAGATTCACAAAAATTCAGTTTATTTCCTAGTCTCGATTCAATAAACTTACATATCAAATTCAATAAATATTACTAAATTTATATAACTATTAAACCTTTCCAATACAATTCATTAAATTAATATTTCATTTTTATATTTTGATGGTAAATCTTTAGTGCATAAATAATTTAACAATTAAACTGCTAAACCTGTATTTGCATAATACTATGGAAATGACGATCCTTATAACCATTTGCATACTTACTGTCAATTATGAATCCCTTACCTAATAATGTTATTCATTAAACAAAGGTAATAAAAGTAAAAATACATTATATATATTCTAGTACTTTCCTAATAAAATTTCCTCAGGTTATACTTGTAACAGTTAATTCAGTCATCTTGATATTTTAAAGTAAATTAGGTTTCAATAATTCTGCTTCCTGCTTTGATTTTTCAAAATCTGAAAATTTCTAATGTCCAACCTTATTTAATATTAAAAGGGCCAGGTTTGATAGGTTTTACAGTATTTTTAAACATATTTCCATCTTCTAGTTTTAATAAAACAAAGTATCTTTGTCCAAAACCTACTTGTACAATCCCAAATACTTTTTTAAATTGCATTTAAAACATTTTAACTAATCTATGAGAATACTTGCTTCAAAAATTCAATTAGTGTATTGAACAAGTCTATCTTAAGAAAAATGATCTCAAACCCAACATTTGCTCCCTTTAGATGCATGAGAAATTATCAAGTCCTTCATTTTTCAAGCCATGGAATTTATGTAACACGAATTTTATTTATCTAACAAAGAGATGCATTTATCAAACAAATGAACTATTGACTTTACAGACTGGCTAGTAGACATTTTAATTTCAATTCAGTATATTTTATCATGTATACTTCATACCACAAACTCTCATTCTTGCTTAAAATAAACAAATTCGTTTACAATATAACTTCTACACAAGATTTGAAGATAGAACATATGTCAAGTCAACATCTGAACATGTACTATAATTGTATATAAAGAATTCTAATAATATGGAATGAAAGTACCTATTTACTCTAATGTCAATTCTGCATTTTCATAAGTTTTTACGGAGCTTTGCAGGATTTACTTTATATATACACATAATACCGTATAATACTTGTGGCATTGCAAAGACGAAAACTGACAGAGACGACTCCAGAGGTGTGACTATATGGACTGTGGGAAGACGAGAGGTGAAATTAGAAGAGCCGCAAATAGGTACATCAAAATATTGACGCAGGTAAGGGTTTAAGAATTCTTCAGGTAAACTGTCGTAGTTTGTTAAATAAGATGAATGAGTTTTCAACATTATTGGATGCACACAAACCGGATGTAATAACTGGGACTGAATCATGGTTAAAAAGCGATATAAATACAAATGAAATATTTCCAAAAGGTTTCACGACGCATAGGAGAGATCGCGATTCTAGGGGTGGTGGGATTTTGATTTGCGTAAAGGAAGGTTTCCCGAGTGTTCTCAAATAGGTTAAGAAGGATTGTGAGATGATGTATGTACGTTTAATAGGCTCAAGTGGCAGTAAAACGCTAGATATCATCGCAGCCTATAGGAGTTCGGAGTGCAATATGTACCTGTTAGAGATCTTGAATGAGTTGTTTTCAGAAGGTCCATGTCATCCAAACTGCCTAATAGCTGGAGACCTAAATCTACCGAGAGTCGAGTGGGAGGTTGAAACAGCGAGGGGTGGGAGGGCCCAGGAACTGAAAAACAGCCTGACTCATGAAGGGGGCTTCTCGCAGGGGAGGGAATGTGTTAGATGTTTTCCTTTTCAGACCTTACGAACTATTTTTAAGTGCAGAAAACATGCCAGGTATAAGTGATCATAAAATTGTATGCTTAGAATTAGAATGGGGATTGCAAAAGACCCACAATATAGTACCAAACACTATTATCTGGCAATACAAAAGAGGCGCTAGAGAAGACCCGCGCCGGGCGTATTTGCCGCCTGGGTGCAAGCGGTTTATGCCGCCCCTTACGGACTGATAAAAGCACCCTGGCCCAGATTTTTTTCGATTTTTTGATTAAAAGTTGTATTTAATTTAAGAAATAAATTGTGCAAAACACATTGCGCAAACTTTCTCGTATACGAATCATTTTGATATATTACGTAAAAATACTTGGTTATAGAAGAATAGAAGACGGTCTATCACATGAGTTTACAAACACAGCGGAATGTAAAGGACGTTTGTGCGTTTGTAAAAACACAAAATTATGATATATTCTTGCTTCCGCCCATGAACTGCCGCCCCTAATATGTTGCCGCCCGGGTGCGATGCACCCCTTGCACCCATAGGTCGGCATGGCCCTGCGCTAGAGGGGGTTTCTTGAATTACCTGTGCAAAAATTTTTCGAGCTGGACAGGGAGAGGGGAAATGGTACATGAAATATGGGAGGATTTTAAGACTATATTATCTGAAGGGATGCAAAAATTTGTTCTCAAAAAAGGACTAAGGTTAAAGTCCGATCCGGAGTACATATTATAATAAAAAGGTGAGTGTGTTAAAAAAGAAAGTTAAGAAAGCACACAAAGAAAAGAATAAAGGGGATGAATATGTACTTACATATAAGAAACTAGCAGAATTTCCCATTGAATTTCAACGGATTTAGTGAAGCTACTACAGCACAACATACAAACTCTTTAAAATATATAGTAGATACTTTTTAAATTACAATTAGATTTTCTTAACAATTAATCATATTTGCTTGTAACAATCCATTTCCGAGCCTATTGCATTCAAATATAACGATAATTTTATTTCCTATCATATTACTTTCGCCAAATCCAGCTTCACTTCATGTGTAATTATGCCTCACTGAAATATTTACTTTTATGTCTTGCAAGCAAGAAACCCATGAAAAAGCAACGTACAGTTGTCCATGATTGAACACTGACTGGTAAATGCACACCAGATATGTGAGCTTATGTACGTTAATAACCATTATAATGTAGAATATAATGATTTTATTTACAAGAAATGTAAGATTCCAGTATTCTGTTGATGAAAGAAGGTTCAATTACTTTTATAAATAAATGCTTCCTGAATAATAATAAGTATCTATTTACGTTGCTATCCATAAACATCGATCATTTCATTGCTTAAACAAAAGTGCGAATCGAATAACGCTAAACTTTCATCTATTTGTAAGCTTCATTGAAGCTAACTGAATCGGAGGTAA
Source organism: Uropetala carovei (assembly GCA_036926305.1). Classification (NCBI taxonomy): domain Eukaryota; kingdom Metazoa; phylum Arthropoda; class Insecta; order Odonata; family Petaluridae; genus Uropetala; species Uropetala carovei. The sequence goes on from JAXCHB010000196.1 coordinate 19,212,553, forward strand.
CAATGACGGCCGCCTTGGCAACACCCGGAAATAGTAAGAAAAATCCACAAAATTTTTGAAAACTTTGACCGTGTAACATGTAAACTTCACAGGAATAAGACAGTATAGTTTTATTCGTTGAATAAAGCAAAAACGAAAAAAAATCGGTCCATATTTACATATTTTAATGCTTGAAGGAAGAATACCTTGCAAGTCAAGAAAGGGATTCATATGTGTTATCTTATGGAAAAATGTTAATCCCCTATATTGGCAGCACTGATTAATCCCGGTTGACCAAACCTTGACCATTCACTAAGTTAGGATGTAAGGAAGAATCACCAAATTTGGTTATTCTAGCTTTTATCGTTAAGGAGGAGTTCCATAAACAAACACACGTTTCAAAATATATACTGCTCAAAAAAATTAGATAACGCTACTTCAAACGTCTATAAGTTTTCAAAAAAAGCGAGTACGAATGCAAACATTCCAAAATTTGAAACAAAAAGGGTTTATTACACAAAATAAAATTTTTGGCACTCCTGAGGAACATCTTTCATGAAACTGTCAAAATTCTTAAGCAATGTTGAAAATAAAATGTAACTATGCCATCATGTCCTTTATCAAGCCGGGTTTTTCGTAAATATTTTCATTGTTTAGTACCGCGTGTGTCCTCCGCGAGCACATATGACCTCTTGACACCTACGCGACATGCTCCACACGAGCCTGTGGATGTCATCCTGGGGGATTCCTCGATGTGGCCTGCGTGAGCTGCTGCAGTGTTCCTGGAGGAGCAGGAAGCTGTCGGATTCGCCTGTCGAGCATGTCCCTCACATGCTCGATGGGGTTCAAGTCGGGACTCATCGCTGGCCACTCCATCACCTGTATCTCACGCCCCCGCAGGAAGTCCAATGTAACATTCGCAGCATGTGGCCGCACGTTATCCTGCATGAGCATAAAGTCGGGGCCCACACCATAGGCAACAGGCACCACATGATCCTCTAGAACAGGGCCCCTCAAACCGGCACCCTTCATAGAATTCCTTGGCGCCCGCTACTAAGGCTATGGCAAGTCATTTACTGTGGAGGTGCAGTAAGATACGATCGGATAAAATTTTATACGGATTTCATTCTTCAGCTGAGTCTGTGGTAATTCGCTACAAAGTAGCTAATTATATGTCATAGGAAAGCTCAATATTTAACATTGTTAAGAGAGGAAAGAAACAATGTAACATTTTACGTTCAACATTTCATTGTTATACGATATGTACTGTGTTGAGTCTCCTATTCCCGCCTCGTATATTGGAATGACACTCCCCACCGTCAGTTGGTAGTTCGCGGTTACAAAGTTAGTGAAAAACACGAAGTTTTGGGAAAAGGAGAATCTTGCTCACTAATATTATACTGCAAAGACGATAATTTAACCTACTCTCATCTAGAAATAATTGTTAAATATAGTTATGATATATGCTTTTGAATTTTAACTATGAATTCCTTCCGCTTCGGTTTTTGTAGTTTACTTTTTTTTAATTTAACAATTTTTTAAAATTTCATTTCATTTTTTATTTTAAATTAGGGTTTAAGATTATGGCAAAGAGGAAAAGAACGTATTTCTTCAACTCCGACTGGGAGGAGCAATTTTTCTTCGTAGATATAAACGGCAAGTCTGTGTGCTTATTGTGCTCTGGGAGTGTGGCAGTACCAAAGAAAAGTAATATTGAAAGACATTTTTTGAGCCTTCATACAAATTTCAACAATGAATTTCCTGTTAATTCATCAGTTCGAAAGATGTTAATCAGTTCGAAAGAAAAAATTACAAGAATTGAAACGTAATTTATCCATACAACAAGCTCTTCTCGTAAAACTTTGTGCAGAGTCTAAAAATATAACTATTGCATCATTCAAAATTGCCCATGTGTTAGCCAAACGAAAGAAGCCATTCCAAGATGGCGAAATAGTCAAAAGAAGCAATGCTGTCTGCAGCTGAATCGCTTTTCAATCAGTTTAAGAACAAAAGTGAAATAAATGCATCCATCAGCAAAATCTCCCTTTCGAGCTCAACTATTTCGAGGAGAGTAGAAAACATTGCCAGAAATTTAGAATCGCTGTTGATTCAGGATTTAGAACTATGTGGATGTTTTTCGCTGCAACTAGATTTATCCACTGATGTTACTGATATCGATCAGTTGGCAATTTTTGTAAAAATGACTTTTGAGGATTTCACCTTAAAGGAAGAATTCCTGAAAATACACCCTTCCAGAGCGAACGAGAGGAGAAGATATTTTCGGTGTTTTTAATTGTTACATTCAGAAAAATAATATCCCTGTTCAAAAGTTAGTGGCAATTACAACCGATGGAGCTGCCTCAATGGTTGGATGTAACAACGGTTTTCTCGCTTTGTGTCGCAAAGAGAATTCATTCCCTAAATTTTTGTCGTATCATTGTATCATTCATCAAGAAGCACTGTGTGCATAAGCGTTGAAATTTCAGCATGTAATTACTACTGTAACAAAAATTATAAATTCCATCAGATTGTCGGCTACAAGCCATCATTTATTTAAATCATTTTTAAGTGATAAAGGTGCTGTTTACGGAGATGTCTTGTTGCACACGGATGTGAGGTGGCTCAGCAGAGGTAGAGTCTTACGTTTTCTTGGCCTCATTAGTGAGATTAAGGAATTCTTAGGGCCAAAAAAAGAAATGTATCCTGAATTAGAGAATAACCTTTGATTACTAGATCTAGCTTTTTTGACTGATGTAACTGAAAAATTGAATGTGCTAAATTTAAAATTACAGGGCAAAAATCGTAAGCTTGTTGAAATGATTAACTCAGTAAATGGATTTAAAAGTAAATTAAATTTATGGAAAACTCATATAGCTAGAAATTCGTTGGCATATTTCCCAATTTGAAGTTAATCTTAGAAAGTATACAAGAGGAATTTGATCCTAGTCCTTTCGTTTGTTATATTGAAAACCTCCTACAAGAATTTAATAATAGATTTAGTGAGTGCTGTGTTTTGGAACCATTCGTTACATTCGTGTTGAATCCGTTCATGCCTATTAATGTCACTGAGTTAGCTTAGTCTATCAATTCAGTATTTAAAAGTGTAAAAATTGAAGAGCTTCAGTTAGAAATCACTGTCTTTCAAAATGATATATCCTTAAAAGCTCATTTTAATAAGGAAAACTTTTGGAATCTTGTTGATAAGGTTAAATATCCAGTGCTATGGAGCACTGTTCTAAAAATTTACTCGTTTTGGATCGACGTATTTATGCAAAACAGTGTTTTCTACTGTGAGCCATATTAAATCTAAGCTTCCGTCAGGTTTGGCTGATGACCATCTTGACGATTGCTTACGAGCAGCCTGTTCAAGCTACATTCCCGATTACAACAAGCTAGCCAAAGAAGTACAAATTCAATTTTCTCATTAAAAATATCAAGATTGTCATTATTTATTATTAATAAATTTTGTATTTAAATTAATATATTTATCTGTTTGAAAATAAACAAAGAATCTAACCCATTTCTTTTAGTTTTATTTTTCTGTGTACCCCCAATTGGCGCCCGCAATACTTCTCTAAATTCGCAAGTGTGCCCTCAAGGCTGAAAAGGTTGAAGGCCCCTGCTCTAGAATACTGTCAATATAACCCCTTGCATTCAGATGCCCAGAAACAACAACGAGATCAGTACGGCTTTCGATGCTGATGCTGGAGCCACCCCCGAATCAGTCAGCCCCCTGCACAGCGGCAGCAGTGTAGCACTCCCTAGGGCATCTCCACACGCGCAGACATCCATCACAATGCGTCAGGTGAAACCTGGACTCATCCGTAAACAAAACACGCCTCTGGTGTCGGAGCTGCCAGTCCACATGTTCCTGGGCGAACATCAGTCGAGCTTGTTGGTGTTGCCGCGTGAGACGGGGCACTCGAACGGGCCTCCTAACTCTCATGTCAGCCTCTTGCAATCTGTTCCTGATGGTCTGATCAGAAACAGCCACTCTGGTTGCAGCCCTTAGGTCGTATTGCAGGTCTCTGGCTGTAGCAGTACGCCGACGGAGAGCAGAATTGACCACGTACCAGGTTGTTTTGCGCCTGCGACCTTGCCCCGCCCTTCTTAAGTATCCTCCAGTCTGATGAAAACGATTCCACAGCTGATGAACAACTGAAGGGGACACTTGAACCTTATTGGCTACGTAGCAAAACGACCACCCTTCCTGGAACATGGTACTGCTCGCACTACTTCCACTTCCGCGAGATGCCTCATGTGTGTGACCAGATCAACAACAGTCAGAAAAACGACAAATTAATGTCACATGGAGTGAATCGAGTGGCACGACTTGCTTATGCAGCCTTGCCTTGCTTATGCATTGTAAACAAAAGCGAGTCTTCGCGCATTGTTAAAGTCACTCCATCCGCAGCGACTTTAACAATGCGCGAAGACTTAAGTTTGTGTGACTGATGTAAGTGGCAGGCCGAGTGGCTGCATAAGCAAGTCGTGCCTCTCGTGTGACATTGCTCTAACGCCACCTGTCACCGCTAGAACTCGTTTGAAGCGTGCACGGTACGTCGGTGGGCACTTTGTTTTTAGTGGTCCGGTGACTTTTGAGCGCATCTCTCAGACAAGAACGGCGATGCAGTCAATGAATTGATCGATTTAAATAGGCAAATCGTTGGACTAGGTGATTCAACCAACAGTTTTATTAAATTCCTCATGGGTGAAATATGACAGATGTTTGAAAATGTGTTCCTCTAATTTTTTTTAGCAGTGTATTATAGTAGACTATTAAGGGATCTAACCAGTGAAAAAAGATAAGCACAAGAAAGTTATCTCCTAAATATCCTAGATACTAAAAATAACAATAAATTTTTACTGAATAAAACAGTCCCTTGAGGGCAGAAGGCAAAAGGTCAGAGAAGGTGAGCAAGTTTCAAAGGATGCTAAAGTGACCTAGGGAGTTCTGCAAGGAAGTGTTATTGGACCCTTATTATTCCTTATATACATAAATGATCTTTCGATATCAATAAAATCAGAAATTAGGTTGTTTGCAGATGACTGTGTCATCTACAGGAAGTTATTGGACGAAGATGATCGTTTAGTTCTCCAGAAAGATCTAGATAAGGTGGCAGATTGGATAACATTGAATAAGATGAATATAAACGTGAATAAAAGCAAATACATTAAATTCACAAATAACTGGGTTAGTAGCAATTATGATTACAAGATAAATGGGAAGCGTATACCAAAGTCAGATCACTGTATTTAGGAGTCCTTATGACTAAAGGCTTAGATTGAGGATTGCATGTTGAAAATATAGTTCACAAAGCATACAAAAATTTACATTTTGTAATGAGAAATCTTAAAGAATGTTCCAAGACAGCAAGGGAATTAGCTTACACGTCAATTGTTAGGCCAACGTTAGAGTATGCGCAGGGGTGGATCCAGGGGAGGGGGGGCGGGGGGGGGGGGGGGGTGGCAATCGCCCACCCTAAAGCCGAAGCAGAGTCGAAAAAAAATATATTCACATTTACGAATCAACCCAGTCGTCATGTATAAGCTCGTGTAAATCCAAAGAAGCAACGTGTTAAAAAAGCTTTAAATGTAAAGTAACGAAATTATGAAATGGTTTTAATTTCTTATATACGTAGTAAATAGAGAATGTAAATGCTTAGGTGATTTGTAGCGCTTAATTTTTTCATTAAACCAAATACGTCATGTTACCATAACATCCCCTCCCTCCCCCTCGTCATGATCCATCACAACATTCTCAACCCCCTCCCCCCTAGAGCTTGACATAATTTATGGATGGTTCCTAAAATGCTACAGCAGCTACACAATGTATAAAATATTATTCATCAGCTCATTACATGTTACTGCGGTGATCTATACTACTAATTTTGGTGGTGTGAGATCGATAAAATAACATTTTCTAAGTGTTAATGAAATAGGTACCTTAATGTGTAAGGAGAGAGAAGTGTATACATTTGGGATTAATTTTTGAAACCCCTATAAAGTGAATACAAATCATTGTAAACTAATTACAAGACGTTCTAGAGCAAAGAGGAATAACGCTGTTTCGAAGTCAGTCTGCTTATTGTTTGTTTCATTTGTGATACGGCTGTATTCGGGTCCTGTAGCTGTGGCTATAATGTTACAGTCGCTCTTCCTGCCGCGCTCCAATTTTGAGTAAATCGAGTAATTTGTAATCACTCCCAGGAATATACGCTTTACAGCTGCAGCGGTGCGAAACAGGAGAAAAAAGTAATGAAAAATTGAGCCGTTTATTGTGCTTTTAATAAATTAAATTTTGCTTGTTAATAAACCAATTTGTTAGTTTTAACATTTCGATATGTATTTTGTGCTCTAGAAATGAATCGCGGTCAATCAACTTTGGATGTGTTTCTAAAAAAGCAATAAACTGTAGGAGATGAATTAGTTGCAACAGAACATCACAGTGAACTAAAAAGTGGTGAAGTTGATGAAGAATGTTTGACTTCAATTGCCAGCGTATCGGTTATACCTGCAAGTACATATAGCTTGAATAATGTGTCTGACAGGAATGATATAGGCAATTATATTGACTCAGTTTCTTCTATTAACCCTTCAGTGCCGAACGTTGCACTTATGCAACATGAATATGCCGAAGTGTAAACACTCACTGGGTTTATCTATGACTCATACTGTCGAAGAGAGCACTACTGCAGATTCCTGGATGACTAAGCTTCAGTCGTCGACTAGCATTCAGTGATTTCAGCTCTTTTCTGGCCTCAAGTTCATACTGAATCCATTATGTTCCAATTTATCAAAAGAAAAAGTCAATGATATTATGATGTTAAGAACAAATGTAATTTTTGCTCGTAAGGCTTAAATTAACAGAAATGCTTTCATAATAATAATTAAAGATATTTATTATTTTCTTATTTTTTTAGTCAGTATATCTATGTCTATGTAGCCATAGAAATCTTGCATATCACCAACTGGTACACCCATAATAACAGTGGAGATGATAGATAAAAATAATAAAAAGATAAAAAAGTGACTCAGTAATTTAACGAAATGAAACGTTTCCTTAACATGGCCCCCTTCTTCAGTCAATAAAGAAATTAGTAATGAAAAAAAGAAAAAGATAAGAAATTAAGTGTCATAGTACGAGAGGGGAGAAAATGGCTGGGGCGTTGCGGGGAGTGAGACAGAGTCCATGGCGGGGAATAGGTGTGGTAGAGTATTACAATGTAGTTGTAGAGTTTAATGAACAACATTAAGATGGGAGAATTAAAAGCTTTAATATCCAAATACAATCCAGTTCTTTTGCTCTCACCTCGATGCAGCTGGCAGTGGGGTGAGTGGAGGAAAGAACAAGTACGGAAAAACAAGAATCAAATCATGCCACGGAAATGTTTCGTTTTATTAAATTTGTGTCACTTTTTTTATTTTTATCTGTGATCTCCACTATTATTATGTGTATGTATATACACATACACATATATATTGAAAACCTTGGTCCGGGACCACTAGTCCGCGAAAAATTTTTGAGGACCATGGTACGAGACCACTGGTCCACGAAAAATTTGGGAGGACTATGATCCGGGACCACTGGTCTGCGAAAAATTTGGGAGGATCGGGTCCCTGTTTTGTGGGAAGCCTATCTCGATTTTGCAAAGATTACAGCAATCAGCTGATGAGCTAGTGACGTGCGGAATATTTGGAGAGGATGGAATTATAACCGTATAGAAGTAATTAGGTGTTCTATACATATAATTAATATATGTATAACCTGGATTATCGGTAATTATTGTGGCTTTTCCCCTTAATTTATCCAAAAAGCTGGAATCTAGTGCAAGATAGGTTCACTTTAATTTCTGATTTTAAGTGCACAAAATGTTACCTGCATATAACGCGCACCCCTACTTTATGAACTGAAAATTTGGTCTTCAAAGTGCGCATTATACACGAGTATATATGGTAATTTAATTTTTTATGTAAAGAATTTTATATCACATTTCCTTTAATGTATGCTATAATTTTTTAAAACAAATGAAACTGTTCCATTAAAGAAAAAAAACACTACAAGGATTGAAACAGTTACCTTTTATAAATTTAATTTCTTGACTTCAATTTGTTCATTTATGGGTTTGTAGATTTCAAAATGAAAATGTTGTTGATTCAGCAACTTCCTTTAGCCATCAGTAATTACCAATTGATACAATGGGAAAATTCTTTATTAAGGATTCTTGAAAGTTCTTATAGTACTTGGATATCTTCAAGGATAATTTCTACAAGGATGATACTTTCTTCCTATAAACAAGAGAGCTTTTGTCATCAGAAACTACATCTTTTCTAGAACACAAAATTGATCATTCAGCTTTCTAAAACAATTCAATTCTACAATAACAATCCCTTCATTAATTACACAATGCTTGAAAATCACTTAAATAACAACAGGAAAAACAAGCAGTTAAAAATAAATCAATATAATTTATATGTAAATTTAAATAAAGTTTCATGTATAACAATAAGACATGTCTAGGCAATCATGAAGTTATCAAATTTCATGTAACATCACCCTAATCATTTCAAATTCTCTTTTGTTTACAATCATTAGATATCACTGAAAATACTAAGCATAATAAAAAGTTATCTCAAATACCTAAGGATTCTTTGTCATACATTCTTCTGCACAACAAAGAAATCAAGTGTGTTAGACAGTTTTGCTGATAAGAATATCTTTTGAAGAATTTAAATGAAATATCTGGTATGAGACTTTCATCACCTGGAAGCTGCAGGTATGTGTGACGATACTGTTTTCCCATTTTCAAAACACAAAATGTCATCAACCGTTGCTGTAGAAAATTTCTTTATGCACCTGTAAAATACATTAGGACATTGGTGCAAAGGGACGGAAGTGTTTTAAAACTTTAAGTTATAAAAGTAAAACCTTAAAAATATCTACTCAGAGGAAAATACAGTAATTATGACTAGAAATTTTATATAATTTTATGCAAAAACTAAATGTTTGCCTTAAATGTTGCATACCTGCCATGTAATAGATAAATTGCAAATACAGTACAAAGTCCAAAAGCAGGAACCATTCAAAAATAGGGCATTTAACCCTGGAACCATACCATTAAACATATTTAATCTCCTGGATCTTGGTGTCTGACTCACCCTATGATATTTTTGTGGGAAACCATGGGAAAATATTGAATTCAACTGTGTTCAGACTTGCACTAGGTTGTACATTCTGTAAAAATTTTGCAATTATAGCGTCAAAAAGGCTAGTTGATAATGTTATGAGTAAAATAGAAACCAGAATTCCTATGCTGTCCAGAAGCCAGAAAAATCCAAAAACCTCAAAATACCACGGTTTTTGGATTTTGCACTGTATGTTAATCAAGATACTTTATCAAGATCATGTACATGATAAAATTAGAAATTCCTCATCTGGTTAGAGACGAACAATTTCCGAAAATAAACCCATTACGAATACAAACCTTGCAATGGGGTTTATTCATACTGCGTTCAATAATACTACTTGCAGTTTTGTAGATTATAAATATCAATGAATGACATTTCATTTATTCCAAAAGATGGGCACTAAAATAAGGACCACAGCATAATACAAACTTGCAAGAGCTACCATTACATCAAAATCAATGATAATTCAATCCTATTATTTACAAAACTAATGTAAATTTTATTTTACAATTTAGAGCAAATAAATTCTTGTCGATAATAAAAATTCATTCACCAGTTCATTTATGGAGTCCTCATTTTTCCATGCAGTAAAAAATCTTAAAAATGGTCCATTCACAGTATGAAATGCATAACACAGAACACAGACTTATAAATCACACACTCCTTCATTGGGGCAATGAAATGATGGAGTAAATCATTCTGAAAAATATTTAAAAAGTACAATTAATTCAATGCAAATCAAGATAGACGAGCATTTTTCCAATAAATTTTCTTAATGAAAAATTCAATAATAATCGATAGACATGCAATAAATCGATCTTATGATAAATGTATAATTTGAAAGGATCTTAAATAGAAAGTATTTACCCATATAGATAATAGAAAAACGATAGCAAGTAGAAAGACAACTTAATCCATCCCTCTCTCTGACATTTGGTTAATGTGTCCATATTCATAATACTGGTAGGATCGTAGAGACCTGGGGCTGACATAACTGGCCTTGTGCGGTACCTAAAATAGCAGCAGCATTTTAGATTGTCTTTGAGTATATGTTTAGAATATAACAGTAAAACAGTTTTAACCACATTAACTAAAAAACATTAAAAACCAAAGAATCGTGACCTCTTACCTGTTTAGGTGGTATGCAATAAGTGGGATGTTCAAACATAGCGAAAACCATTCTCCCTCAATCATGAATAGGACATTAAATAATATATGTAATGTATACTCGGGAAGGACCAGCTAAGAACGGCGGTAAAGACAATGCATTAGGTAAGGCAATTCAACGAAAACAACACTGCAAGTTGGCATATACCGCCTTACTTAAGGATTTATTTTACTTACGGGATTTAAACTATTACATTGGTCGATTGGGTTCTTATAGTCGGTTTTTAATTCATCAAAAGCTATTACCTGCAATAATAAATTAAGTATTGTAAGGATCCTAAAAATTAGTAATTGGATTATGAAAATAATTAAAAAGGGGGTTTGGAGACTACGAAGAGATGGATATTTAAAAATTAATAAAACCTCCTTAACCGTACAAGGTAGAATATTTAGAGCCGGTAAATGTTAGAAAAGAATCGTGGTTTAATTATCATCATGACTTTCCGGTCAAAGGAGTTAAACTGTCCACCCAAATCCAGACCATCGCTGCCGACATTAAATTCCTCAAAGACTGTCAAAAACAGAATGTCTTCCCAAAATTTACCAACAAATTTCCTAACACCACGATTCTCTTCTAACGTTTACCGGCTCTGATTATTCTACCTTATACGGTTAAGAAGGTTTTATCAATCTTGAATGATTATGTAAAGTTCAAGTTTCAAATTAAAAACTATTGTACACTTACATGATAAATAGCAAAAAATATTAAAATCGCATCCCCTAATAGAGCTACCACATAAGACAATGCAACAAGGTTAAACGCCATTTTTAAGTTCGTTTTGGTTTCGATTGCAAGTCATTTTCGATTGAAATATCGTAATGATCGTAATCGAGGTTTCAATCGATACAGATTTATAAAGCGGTAGGGAACCACCAAAATTTTGTTGTCGTGAATTGGTTAATCTGAATGGTGTATCTTTATTTTTGACAAATAATTATGCTCAATTGCCACTATAATTTTCGACCCATTACATCTAGTACTCTCTGAATCTATTATTTACTGCAAAGCTTTTATGACGTGGACCAATCTCTGATAAACATGATCCATTCATAATTCAAGATTCAGTCCGCTTCAGTAAACAATATGGGGATTATTAATTTTAATAGTTTATGTGCAGCCGCAGTTGCCTTTGCTGGGGTTTCTGTCATTGCAAATGATATGAGAGCATTTGATGACACTACACTTTATAAAATTAACTGGCCTGGGCGAGGCAGCAGTGAGCTCTTGGTGTGTATTGTTTTTGTTACAGTATTTCTAATTTTTGTAATGTTCAGTAATTAATCCCAAATTAAAAATATGATTTTAGGAAATACCTGATGTGGAATCTTTGTTGGTGACTTCGGTAAACAATGAGAAATACAAATGTCTTCTTCCTCGTTTTGCTGAGAAAGAAAAGGCACGTTTATTTTGTATTTAAATCCACCACAAATGTGTACCATTGATTTCTACCCTTGAATATTGTTCTTCTTAATACTTGAACAGATACACATTATTGTTGTATGATATTTTTCCAGGAAACCTCGGAAAACTACACAGGAGCTTCGCCTTTAGGACTCTTATTTCCTCTCTTTACCCAGTCATCCTGCTCTTACCGAGTTAGTTTACAATTTCTGTGGATATTAAACTCTAAGAAACCTCATTTCTTTAGAAAAACAAAATGAAATAACTTTGGAATAATTTCCTCTTATACAGCTGGAACCTTATTGGACTTATGAGCTTTGTCATGGAAGATATATACGGCAATATCACGAAGAGCGAGATGGAAGGAAAGTTAAACTGCAAGAATATATCTTAGGAGTGCTAGACTTCAAACTTTTTAAGTCTCTGAGTAAGTTAATAGACATACCGATGTGTTAAGCGATTAATGTTTCATTCTATGATCCATGATTGTGAATGTAGTATTTCACTGTGTGGATTCGTTAAATATTCTCTCTTTTATTTCAAAATAATCAATTTCAAAAAGTTAAACTTTTTCCTCCTGGTTTCAAGGGCAGATCCAGGCTTCAGCCTCAGGGTGGGAGTAATCAGTGATGAAAAAATTAACTATTTGAAAATACCTTCTAAAGCATAGATAGGAAATAGGTAACATTTTTGCAATAAAATAAATGCAGTAAAAGTAACATTGTAACTTTTTCAATATTATTTTTTATTATTTTATTAATTTTTTTATTGTTCTATAATCTTGCAGGGGTGATTACCACCTTTGCCTCCTCTGGATTCACCCTTGCCCAGTTTATTGTAAGAAAGTGTTTCTAAGAAATTTGTTTGTTTTTCAGGTGAAGAGCTAGACAAGAAAGAAAAAACAGAAATACCTGTTAAGAAAATTGATGGAATTAATATGCCATATCTCCAGGTTAGTTTTTTCTTTGTACAGTACAGTCATGTTAGTCAAAACTTTAAGGAACTTAAAATTTCATGATTTCATTAAAACAAGGAACATATATCTAAGTTTTTGCAGTAGATTGAATTAGACTATAGAACAAGTATTTTGTATACACCAATTTTGCATTATCAAGGTTATATATATATATTAATTATTGAGTTATCATTTAAACTCAGTGCTGCTAAAAAGTAAATTTGTTGATGTATTATATTTTAATGTAATGAGTTGGTGTTTATTAATTTATAGTGATCATTTCATTCAATATCCCTTGTCTTAATTCAAATACACTGTTGATTAAACAATAGTTAAGTCAAGATTTTCAGCAGAGATGGCAAATACATGACATGCATGCCAGGAGTGACACGCTTACGATTTTATTTGACATGCGTAAGCTTGTATTTTCTATATAAAATATCAAGTTTCTTAGAGAAGGAGTATGTACACTACTGGCACGTGAAAATAATTCCGATGATTCACGTTACTTTCCTGGCACGCAACACAAAAATCATTTGCCATCGCTGATGTACAGGATGTCCCAAATGCCCCTTTACTCTCAGTTGTTAAGATTAAGTAATAAAAAGAAAATGCACCTCAGTTTGAAATAAACTGATAACACATCTTTGCCCCAAAAAGAGCGAGATTTATAAAAAGAATAAATCACAATTGCAGCTCACTACAACCAGGAGGCTTATGGATTCCCCTCATTGATTACCTTGATAATTATGAATAATTATGATGATTAAACAAAAATATGTGTAACGTATTTTATTTATGCTGCTCAATCTTAACATATAGGGTTGAAAGGACATTTTTGGAACCCTGTATAAAACAAAATGATGGAAAATATAAAACATTATGGTTTGTCCTACAAGAAATTTTTGTGGTGAAATAGTATTATTGGTACTCTGTAGCGTCCTAGTGTTTCTCTCTTTTTCATGCATAATGATTAAGTTTCCCTATAAATGGCCTGACATACAAAAAGTATTGAAACAATAAATTGCCTAGCTATATGCTACTTGCTTCTTGAAATTTAGGATTTGTTATACAGAAGTCATGGTGAAAGCAGTTGCTGATATACATGTAATTTTTAGCATCATAATCATAATTAAGGTCATCTAGATCTGTTTTTCAAATATTTCTCCCAAACCAGAGGAAATAACTATGCCACTATTCTCCCCTCCTGAAAATGTGAATATTCATATTTGAGTTCTCACAAATTCACAGAAAATGATGGTAAGAAACAGTATATGCCCCTTAGCAGCAATTATTCCTTGTTTTTATAACTATTGGCTGTTTATGCTATGAGATCAGAAATATTAGTCATGAGGCTTATGACTGAGGTCATTATTTCCAATGGCCCAATACTTGGTTGCAAGCAAAAGCAAATGAACTCCTTCCAATAGGTTATGAGACTAAAGTTTGAAATTCATCTAGTAGCCTGGAATAATTTGCTCAAATCGTCTCACTATTTGATATAGAACCTTGATTGTTGTCTTAATAAACCCAATTATGAAAGAAATTACCATAGGTTAAATTGAAATCAAGGGGGTGCAGTTGTGTAAATTCATATGATAGCTTTAATGTTTATTCTCAGTTGGATATGGTGGATGGTACTGAATGTGATCTGAATGGAAAGCCTCGCACAACCAGAGTGCTGTATGTCTGTCATGTGCATGGAAAGCATGAAATATACTCATTAAAAGAGTCGTCTACTTGTGAATATGAAGTGGTTGTTCTTTCACCGTTGCTTTGTTCTCATCCCAAGTATAGGTGAGTAGAAACATTGTTCTTGTTTTCTGAGGATACGATAGAGCATAAGTAGAGTATGGATTTTTCAGTGTTACGTGAATTTTACCATATTTATACCCTCTGAATTATTTTTTTTCAAATTTGGGTTATACTCGAAAAAACCTACAAATTTTAATTTTTTAACACCTTCATGGCAAAAATCAGTTGAAATCCTTTTAAAGCAGGGGTTATAAAATAGTTTTTGGAAGTTCATTCTTCAAAATAGATTGATATAATTACCGTATATACTCGTGTATAATGCACACCCTTGATTTTTGTGGGTATATTAACAAAATTTTAGAATTATATCATCATGTTAAGTATTAACTAGAGTACCGTAAATAAATACGTTAAAGCATTAAATTATCGCCAGTTAACAGTTTTAGAACACTTGTAGTTGCCCATAAGTATTACGTTCAATAAGCTCCACATTATATCTTAGAGAGACATCATCAATAATGAAAGCGAATGAGTTAAGATGGCAGCAACCTCATACAGTAAGTTGGCCAAACTGATGCCGCATAGAAAACCGCAGCGCCACTGCTGCCAATCCTTTTACATCTGACAAAAAGGGATCTATAAAATAGATAAAGTTTTGATTTATGGTGGATGTTGGTTCTCTCTTTCCTATCTCTTTCTAAAACTGTTTAATAGAAGGAATAATGCAAAAATATAACAAACAAATCTGGAAACAGGAAATGCAGCAGTTAAAGAGTAAGTTCATTCACGTCATTCTACGGATTTTAAATTACTTACATTGTTAATTGTATAGGCGTCCCTCGCTATTCATTTTCGTCTTTTCGCTTATTCGTCCATTACCAATTATAACCAAACCCCCATTCATACGTGGCGGCTGCATTTGTAGTTGCATTTACATTGTGCCTTCACGGGCTGCATAAAATGCTCCCGCATGCCCTAGGTTCCTATAGATTGTGTTTATAGTATCAATAACTCCATAAAATAAGGTAATATCAATATTTTGGTCTGCTTTTTGGGTGTTCAGGAATGAATTATACATTTATAACATTGCGTCTAAGGAAAAATAGTCCCCGATATTCGTCTTTTCACTTATCGTCCAGTTTCCACGGAACCAATTAAGAACGAATATCGAGAGATGCCTGAACACTAGAATCATTAACTAAATAAAATTATTTCAATTTACTTATTCTATGTTTTTTATTTTTGATGCGTGTTTTGCAAAAATTACAGCAGTCAACTGATGAGCTAGTGAAATGTGGAATATTTGGAGAGGATGGAATTATAACTGTATAGAAGTAATTAGATGTTCTATACATATAATTAATATATGTATAACCTGGATTATTGATAATTATTGTGGTTTTCCCATTAATTCACCCAAAAAGCAAGAATCTGGTGCGAGGTAGGTTCACTTTAATTTACGATTTTAAGTGCCCAAAAGTGTTACCCATGTATAACGCGCACCTCTGCTTTATGACCTGAAATTTGGTCTTCAAACTGAATGTTATACACGAGTATATATGGTAATAGAAATCTTCATAAATCTGTTTAAGGTTTCTAGAGAAAGACATCCATTATATATTCTTTTAATAAATCTATACAGGTCCCAGATTCCAGTGATCATGTCAAATTTTAAGGCTTATGTATATAGTGATGTGAATGAGCAGAAGAAACCTGAATTTGTAGCATATTTATTATGAGTCTTACCTCGGAACAAAGATTTGGATATTGTTAAGTTTTGGATTGGTGCTGAAGTCTGATACCCAAAATTAAACAAGTTTGCCTTAACATTGCTATGCATGTCATTAGGTAGCTATGATGTAGAGCAGGGGTTCCCAACCTTTATGTGGGCAAGGATGCATTCGACTTTATAGCGGGTGCCAGTATTCTTGCCCTGGCAAATAAACCTGCGAGTTAAAACTTAAAATACATCATATGTAAATTCTTTTAGACAGAGTCATGAAGTCTTATTACATTGGTACTTTCCGGCATTATGTAGATGCTCATCACTATTAGTCACAAGAGCTCAAAAGTGTTGAGAAGGACAGCAGAACAAACCTTGGTGTGCACCACGGTGAACCTCGACAGGTGCCATGGTGCCCATGGGCACCGCGTTGGGAATCCCTGATGTAGAACATTTATTTAACCACTTGTGAATGCCAGAAAGGAGTTATATTACCTAACAAACATTGATCATTTAGATGTTGTTTGTGAATCGTGAAAGCTCAAATCTGAAAATTTTCGAATAAATTTCTGCATTTAATTTAATTTTTTAATCATGATTTGACTCAAATTTTTCAAAAAGATAATAAACCCGTTAATTACCTTCCAAATGAAGATTCTTTTACCCAAAAAATCCATTTCTAAGCATAAGGTATAACAAAGTTCACCAAGGTCAATCCTTAAAATAAATTAATAGGAGTGTAGATTTTTATGATACTTTTAACTATGAATCACTCAGAATTATAACTCCATAAGTTTTTAAAAAATGACTTTTAAACAATAATAAGAGTAAAATCCCTGTTTTATCATTGGAATTTGTATTTTGTGATTTTATAATCATATGGTGAATTTTTATGTTTTTCAGGGCACAGGAATCTGGGGAGAATATAATTAGCTGCCTTCCTCTTGAAAATTCTCCAAAGAAACCACGGGATTTAATTAATTTAGAGGCAGAGAGCTTAAAGCTTCGATATCAGAAGGCTCCGGTAAGTTTTATGATTTATTCAGCAGTGGTAAATTTACTGATTGACATCAATCGTACCCAAATATTTTAATTTTCAGTTGGTACATTTTTCTCCCAAATTATTGCATTTTTTGAGAAAACGTTTCTGGCTAAACAAAACCAAAGCCAGCATTATGTATAATAACTTATGTCTCTAAACATGCTTCCAAGATTTAAACACAGTAAAATCCTGTTTATTTATATTATTTATATTTATCAATAATCAATTACTATCTTAGTTAAAGTCACCATAGTTGATTGCTGTTATGACAGTTGTTTGATACTGACTTGGATTTTTAAACATTACTTGGCCCTCAGGCAGAATTGCTGATTTGCAGGAAGAAATTAGAAGTACAGGCGACTCCCAAGATTTGGCCATTTAAGATTCGACCAACTCAAGAATTCGACCAGTCGAATCAACCCAGCCAATCGATCGGTCGAATTAGAAACTAGTTTATGCGAAGTAATTTTTGGCCCGCCCGACCACGAGAGGTTTAGTTTCAGTCTAGACATTATTATTTCTGCTCTAATTGTTGGAATTTGTGCTGATTCGACGGTTCGAGATTTGACCACGTTTTCAGGAACGCATCCCTGTCGAATCTCGGAAGTTATTTATTCAAAATTCTCTTCTCGAAAAACTGAATGGCTGGCATAAACATTGTATTTTTGCATGTAAGCATAAATCTCGTATTTCTGGGTGTTATTTATTTTCTGTGGAAATTGCACAATACAGTTAAACCTTGATCTATCACTTTTGAAGGGACCTTAAGAAAAAATCGATGAAACTAGAGCAGGAAATAACGAGACAGTTTAGAAAAACAAATAAGAGAATATAAATGAAACATTACTTGAGTCTACTAATAACATAACACAAAAAAAGCATTAGAATAATGAAAGTGAATAAGATAATGATAGGAAAATGAAAGGAAGCATTAAAAAATAAGTTTACCTTAAAACTGTTTTATTTCTTCCTGAAGTAGTCGGTGATAGTAAGCTGTTTTCTTGAGGCTTTGGGTTTTAAGTTAAACAGGGATTCTTCTATACTTAACAGTTTTTCCTTTTCAGTTTTCGATACTATGGGTGTAGAAAAAAGTTTTTTGTTTTCTAATGCATCTTGCACTTCAGAAAATGTCGGAATAGTGTCAGGCTCATGCTCTTTGTTGATTCCATCTCACTCTTTGCGATTCACCCCCTCTGTCGTTGCACAAAGCTTCAATGAGTCCATAAGACATACAGCTCTCTGTACTAACTGCTTTAAATAAAATTGCTTTAAGCACTTGATGACACCCATATCAAGAGGTTGCAGAATCCTAGTGCAATTTGGAGGATAAAATAAAACCTTCACGTTCTTGAGATATGACATGTCTTGTGGATGAGCAGTGCAATTATCCACAAACAACACTATTTTTCGATGCTGAGTACCCATCACAGTGTCTCGAGACATTAAGAATTCCATAAAAATTGTCGTAGTCATCCATGCCTTTTTATTGGCATATCTAACCGGTAATGTTTTTGTGTTTTTGAAACATCACAGTTTTAATGATTTTCCAATCATGATCGGCTCTCATTTATCACTGTCATTACTATTGGCACACCACAACACAGTTATCCTCTCTTTTGCACTTTTCCCACCTAGGCAGGATTGACCTTTTAAACAGAGTTCTGTCTGGAAGACAATTGAAGAATAGGCTGGTCTCATTGGCATTATAGATATCATGTGGCACATAACCCTTCAGTAACATCAGCAACTTCTCCATCCAAAACTTGGTTGTCTCTGCATCGATGACAGCACTTTCTCCTGAAAGTTTTTTTTAAACAAGGCCGTGACGGTCTTTGAAGCATGTAATCCACCCATTGGATGCAGCACAATTTTGGATTCCTATTCTTACAGCTATCTGCTTTACTTTTTTCCTAATGATGGTTCCATCATTGGAATATTTGCAGACCTAGCTTGCTGATACCAGGTGAAGAGAGTTGTCTCAATGTCACTGTAGGTCGACTCTTTCCCAGTTTTTCTTTTTTGCACGACTTCCCACACTTTTAAACTTGTTTTGTATATCTCTTTTCTTCACCATTATGGAGTTCAGAGTAGAAGGTGGTAATTCGAGGCACTTTGCCGCATCGACCCATTTCTCTCCAGGATTTGTTTCAACTCCTTCGATTATCATCAATCTCTCTTGTAGAGTTCTGACTTGCTTTATAGGGGTAGACATACTAGCTTCCTGATGAGCAAAAAATTATTGCAGATATATTTGCGAATTAATACTATCAATGCACTGAACTCATTAAGACAATCAGAACGAGGTGAAGAACATCAGCAAACTAAGAACATCAAGGAAAAAATGCCTTTTCTACCCTAACATGTTTATTTTTTATCAAAAGGATTAACTTTTTAGCAGAATGTACCCCAAACAAGATTTGAAAGTGTACAGCTTATCACAAGTGGGCGCATTTCTTGCAATGGAGTATTTGAAAGAAATGATATATGAGGTGCTATCCAAAAGTTCCCAAAATGTATCTGAAAAAAGTAGACTTGTCCAAAGTCCTAATCGCCACTGTCCCCTTCAAAGTAGTCTCCTTGGGAGCGTACACAACGATCCTAACGTTTCTGCCACAATCGGAAGCTGTCCTGGAAGTCCTTTTGTGTCAGCATCTTCAGCACCTCCTGCGATTCGGCCTGGATCTCCTCTACATTGTCAAATCTTCGCCCCTTCAACTTGATTTTCATCTTGGGGAAGAGGAAGAAGTCACAGGGGGCTAAATCAGGCGAGTAAGAGGGGTGGGGGAAGGCTGCCATGTTTTTGGAGGCCAAAAACTGCTGCACAGCCAGAGCGATGTGTGCGGGTGCATTGTCGTGATGGAGCACCCAGTTGTTCCTGCGCCATTTCTCTGGCCGCTTTTGCCTCATGTCCTCCCTAAGCCGCCTCAGGACGTCGGAGTAGAACTTCACGTTGACGGTCTGACCTGACTTGGAGGGACGAATTTCTTGTGGATAATCCCGTCAATGTCGAAAAAGCAGATCAGCATTGACTTAACATTGCTTTTGACTTGCCACGCTTTCTTCGCTCAGGGTGAATATGGACTCTTCCACTGGGACGATTGCTGTTTTGTTTCAGAGTCGTACCCATAAACCCAACTTTCGTGACCAGTTACGACCTTAAAAAGGAAGTCTGGGTCATTTCTGACCTGCTCCTGAAGTTTCATGGAGACTTCCAGCCGATGTTGCTTCTGGTCATCAGACAGCAGTCTTGGCACGAATTTTGCAGCAATCCGCCTCATGTTGAGTTTGTCCGACAAAATGCACTCGCATGTCCCGTATGACTCTCCCACAATGTTGCAAACGTCATGGATCATTCGCCTACAGTCCTCGAGGATAGCCTCATGCACTTTTTCAACATTTTCCAGCGTTGTACCAGTTGAAGGTCGTCCAGAACGTGTGTCATCATCAACTAATGTTCGGCCATTTTAAAACCGGTTAAACCAGTCGTAGGTTTGTGTCTGACCCAAAGCATCATCACCAAATGCTTGTTTAAGCATTTTGTGAGTTTCTGCTGCACTCTTGCCAAGTTTGAAGCAAAACTTGGTGCACACATGCTGCTCCTTCACGTCCACCATTTCAACGAAAAAAAATCGCAAAATGACACAAACACAACGTTATAAAAATGCGTAGAACAAAAGAATGCGTGCACTAAGCCACAGCGCACACTGGTTCACAAAGGATACATGCAGCGCTACCGAGCGTCACTAGTCCGTACTACAACCGGTTCCTGCGTGACGTTCAACTTTCGGGAACTTTTGGGTAGCACCTCGTACATGTATGTAAGGGAAATAGTGTTTTAAAGGTCTTTTCTTTGTCTTTGTCTTCCTATTTAAAAATATTGCATGCGCACGTAAGGAAATTAAATGTATTTTTGTGAGATTGTTTATGTTAGCAACAATGATGAAGTAACCATGCAAGAAATTTTCCAAGTTCAACTCACACTAAGACATTCTTTTTGATTTTATTGATAACAGCTATTCCTACGATAAAAATGTATATGTAAAGAAATACTCTACTAGTTCTACAAGTTTTATTTGAAAACTATTTTATATGACCAATACTTGACGAGATATGTTCATTTTTTTTCACCAATAAAGTGGTATCCCTGATTGGCTCACATGATTCATTTATGTGATTTTCTTAATTTCTTTGACTGTAAGCCCTTAATATCAAATTCCATGAAAATTCGTTTGGTAGAAGCTGAGAATGAACATGCGAATGGATGGACAGACCGAAGCGAATAGGCACTTATGCTGGAAGCAAAACATGCCTAAATATCAGCATATATACACCGCACAACCGCTGACCACCAACTGACATTACATACCTTACAATAGTACTCATAAACAATGTTGCACTATGTTGGTTGACTACACATTGCAACATTGTATATATATGATTTAAGCATCGGGTTACAAGCTGCCTGTGCATTTTAGTGAATTTACTCATATCCATTCCATATGAGATTAGCTCTGAGGAATATTTATTAGTCAGTTTCGTTACGAAAGGAAAAATATCATTCATTAATAGTGAGCCAGGCATTTGTTCCCTGAATTTTTTTGCTAATTTTCCGTATACTCTATAACAAATATTCATTAAATGGGCATTTTTTTATGGGGTATTACTGCATTTTGGTAGGCAAAATTCAACAAGTTCAAATCTCAGTATCTATGTAAAAAAAATGCGCCAGATTCAAGAAAAATAAACAAAACATTCTGAACAGTTTTTCCTACCATTTTTAGAGTTGATGAAAATTAAAGTCTTGGTATTTTGTTATTTGACATATCTGAATACATAGTGGTAACCATAACTTTCATAAGCGTTTTTCATCATGATTATGTATTTCTTCAGAAATTTATTGCGCCTTGGTTCATTACCCTATGGGCCTACCAACCACTAAAAAAAATTGGAAGCAAACATCTGAATAAGAAAATTTGTAATAAAATTTTAGATTTGTTAGACAATACAGTGAAAACCTGTTCACTGAAAACACAGCATGTTAAAACATCAAGGAAACCGTAACACTATGAAAATAAAAGCTGCAGGTCAGAGAAATACTCGCTGCACTAATTTAAAATTTGTACGCAGGGCATGAGCTCTGAATTTCAGGTCCTGCCAGATATTGGAATAAAGGGTGCGGAATTATATATTCCAAATAACAATCATATATCAGAGCTACATAAAATATTCAGGTTTGTTTTGAGGAAGTTGATGAGAAACACTCTCCTGTCCTTACGACCATGCTAGAAATGAATGGGTTTATATTTCAGAGTTTATGATCTATCAGCAATGCATGTTTAAAGTGCTGCCTTTCTTTAGCAGTACTTTTAATGAAAACGGCCATTTATTTGTCTGAGCTGAATGTATCATGGCTCAACAATAGGTCATTGCATCCATCTGTTATATAATGTGTGATGCAATTATGAGTCAAGTCACTTATAGTATGTTAAACTTGGTTTTCAAAAGTTATAGTTATAAGTTTTCATTGCCTCTCTATCTACAAATGGATTGTATTTTAAATATAAACTTTTATTTAAGTTTGATGTCAAAGAATATAATATTCACTCATGAAAAATAGGAATATTTTAGATTAAAATGAATATGTTGCAATTTGAAGGCATTTATGATATTCGGTCAGCTATACCATGCTGTTGGAAACATTCATGCTGAACTTATTATATTTAATTGTACTAGGGATATGCTATTCTTATTTCTTGCAGTTCTCTAGTACTACGGTTCTCAACCTTTTTTCTGTTGTGACCCACTTGACAGTCGATGTTCGCGTGCGTAATACACTACATACTATAATCTTCTAAACTAAAAAAGGAGTAGTGTGTAATAATGAGGAGTTGAAGACTAAAAACTGTTTTTATTGTTGTTAAAAATTATGCAAGAGAACAAAAACTCTGCTTTACAAGCTGTTATTAAAATTTTCAGTGACACAACTACCGACTCTTATCGACATACCATGTGTCACAATAGATCAGTTGAGAACAACTGCTCTAGTAAATATATGTAAATATAATTTTTGCTCTTGTTATTTAGAGTTACCTTGTGTATTCTATTCTAAGATTTTTATAGCTATGCCTTGTTGCTTCACGTGGTATTTTGCCCTATTAAATTGTATTAGTAACAATGTTTCAGGAATTTAGAAAACAGCATCATAAATACTAGGAGAAATGTATTATTTTAATATGGTTCTGGTTTGCATTCTTTAATTCAAGAGTTACACATTTTGAACATCCTCATTGTGGAGACAGAATGGGAATGATTTTTTCTTTTTACATTTACCTTTTATTTTTCTGTTTAAATTTAATTTGTTTTATATTTTTTTTGTCATTCATGCCTGCTTCATTTTTCTAATGATATTTATTGTCAACAGGAAGACAAGAAACAGAAGTATATTGCTGCTTTCTCCATTTACAAGAATGAACTTGATAAGGTTGGTTGTAAAGCATAAGTGTTATGAAGGTTGCAGCCTTAAAGAAGAGGGCTGCAGAGGATTATTAATTAACAATGCTATATAAGAAAATCAAGAATAACACTTAAAAGTGCTAACATTAATCAAACAGACAATACACTTTTTTGTAGAGTTTTGAGAGAGAACATTTCACTGAAGCTTCCTACTTGACTTATTTCAGATTTCTTTAGAAATGCATAAATATAGTAAAACTGAGTATTTTATGAACTCACATATATTATCTGATATTGTAATGTCTGAATAATGCAGTAGAAAGTGAATGTTTCATAATTGAGGGTAGGAATACTTCATAAAAAATTCAGTAAGTTTTTATAAAAAGCAATTTTGTCTGCAAATTTTCACCAGAGCATTAAAACTATGGTTTTCTGCATTGAATGTAGGGTTATTATTGCAGGAAAGTTGACAAATCTGTGTGTGACTGATCTTAAAGTTACTATTTGGTGATATTGGTCTTTCAGGATTGCATGTTGAGACAACATTTCACAAAGATGCAGTACTGTGAAAAATAATAGATAACCATTACCACTGATTTGAGACACTTTCATCCATGCATACCAATGAATTTCATTTCTCTTCTGTGCATATTTTCCAGTAGTACCGCAAGTCATGTAGCATAAATCTTGTAGATTGTCAATGAATTGATTGCAAAACTTATCAGTGATACACTATTAAAATCTTACATAGTAACTACTTAAGCAGATCAAAACAATCTTTGAAAAGGAGAAGTTTCATCATAAATTTAGTATCAGAATACTACAAATAGAAATAGCCATGTGGATGATAATCACCAGGAAACAGTCATACTAAAATATGAGGTGCTAAATATCTCATTAGCTATATCCACCTGGTTTAAATAGCATGTACTTGTAGCCTTAACTAGAGTCCAACCGAATATAGATTGTCTTAAATGTTGACATTTTTGCATGAATTGTAGCCAAGTTTTCTTTATGTCACATTATGTTTACGTTTTTCTTTGTGAAATTGTCTTTGCAATAAGTGATAATATACTCTTTCTCTAAGCCCTGATTTAAAAATTTAGTTTCTCTGCTGGTGTTGGTGTTAAGAAAACTCTTTGCATCAAATCATGATTAGGACAGCTGTAATAGTTAATATGAATGAAACTTTACCTAATAACCAAAACTGACACATATTATCACTTTTTATCCAACTTTTATGTATATTTTATTAACCTTATTATTTATGTGCTTTCAAGCATGCTTTTTTATTGTAAAGTATAAAATTTGAATGGTTTGGTTGAACTCAAGCAACAAGGCTGGCTATACGTCTCATTAATTGTCTGTCCCACTTCTCACTATGGTACATCCATGATAGTTTGTACATGAAAGCTAGTTTTTCCTGCTTTTTAAATGTCTTCAAAATCCAAATTTAGTATTGAAACTTTCGTTCTTTCACAGGAAGGTGGCGAAACCCGTGTTCGATTTGAGATTCATCCTGTGGAGGACTCCCCTAAAAGCAGTGCAGAAGGTGTTGAGGCAGATGAGTCTGGTGTTGAAGCAAAGCCTGATGGCTTACAAAAGACTCCAACTTCTCCCATTTCTCCTCCAATGTCTCCAACCAGTGATACAACTCCAGCCAATAATTTTCTGATGGGGCATAGCTGCCTTAATGGGGTAAGTTTAAAAAAAATTCTTTGTATTAATATTTTTGTAGTTTTTATGTAAAACCAAGTTTACTAGTAGAGCTGATGGCAGTGATATGAATATTTTTGCAATTAAAAGAACACAGAAATTATTAATATAAAGATTTCTGATACATGGAATATAGACTGCTTACAGCCTCCAAGATGATATTTCTCAAAACTAAATATGGAACAAAAAGATTCACTCACACACACAAGTTTACTTTACCAGCATACTATATACTTTTTGGCCTCATAGTACCCATCCATATACCAGGTGTGTTTAAAAAATTCCAGGATTGGTTTTCTGATATTAGTAAGAACAGCTCAATCACCTATATTCACCTGATCTAGCTCCTGCAGACTTCTTTTTGTTGCCGAAGCTAAATGGATGCAGATCTTAAGACATTAACCTTTAAACGTCAGATTTAAATACCTGCTTAGGGGGTCCCTCTGCCATATTTAATTTTGGATCTTTAAATTTTTTGTGTATGTTTTCTGAAAGAATCTCATTTCTAACGAACTATTGGTGATAAAATGTTCAAATAAAAAGCATTTCATAGTAAAAATATTGAGGAATTGCATATTTCACCTTATTTTATGAAATAAACCAGAGCTGCAAACCGAACTGAACCGCAGTCATTTTTCTGAACCGCAAACCGAACCGAAACCACTGATTGATTTTTCAATGAACCGAAAACCAAACCGTAATTTTTTCCAAAAGTGGTTCGATTTCGGTTCGATCTCAATCCACAAAGTACGGACCAACGAAAAAACCAGGAATTTCCATTGGAAAAACCAGCGGGTTTGCTTCAAAGGAAAGAGTGCCTATCTCTTTCCTCTCTGATACTATTCTTATCCACAGACGACATTTATGGTGAGGGTTTTGGGGACACCAACTGTGACCACTGTAGACAGAAACCGACCAACAGAATATAGAAAGATCTTTATCTGAACGCAGGCAAAAGGGTTGTTTTACAATGGCCTAGAAAGGAGCCGTAATCTGCTTTCGTGCCAAGAGAAAAATCCATTCCCTTACCATGACCATCACCCCCTTCAGCTTTGTAATTAGCAGACCTGAGAAAATATGCCCCACTGTGTCTTTCTTACAACACCGTCAACTCTCCTCATCTTTTTCTTCGGAAAAATTCAAATTGTAGCTCTCAACAGCTTGAGCTTTCAAGGACATGATTCCTTTTCCAACTCTCATGTGGTGTTCTTCTATGATATTTCCATTACTTGGTGGTTTATATTCCAGCAAAAACAGGCGAGGACTTTGGCGGATCCCTTGGATCGGAGGCATTCATTTCTCGCAGAATTCCTTGAATTATCTAAAGTGTGTATTTTTAATAATATTTTGGTAAACTTTATTTAAGAGAAATAAAATTAATTAACATGTTAGTGTTATTTAAAGAGGGTCACTCTACGTTTTATAATCGTTTGTTTTGAACCATAAGTGGCCGCACTTCGTATATTGAATAATCTGCCCCGAACTGTCAATTAATTTTAAATTATTCTTGTAACGTAATTTTACTATCATATTGATTTTTTTATTACTTTTCTAAGGTGGCAAAAGAAAAAAATTAGCAATATATAATATGTTTTGATTCGAGCTAAAAGTGTCTTTTTGAATTTATTATATAATAATAAGAATTAATAATCGAATTTATTAGAGTTTTACATATCATAAATTCATTCGGAGTAATATTTTATTCCATATTATTTAACCAATTAACTAATTAAAATATTTTATTTACATAAATTTATTATTGAAAGTTGGAAAAATTGAGATGCCGTGCATCATCGTCATTGGAAATCAAGAAACTCTCGACTTCAATAATTAAATCTATCATTCAATCAAGGAAATCTTAATAAGGGCTTACGGAAAAGAATTTTCCTAGGCCCTTGATAAATATAGCGAACATTTTTTATTTTATTTGTTATAAATGAACCAAAGGAATAACGCTTTGTAACTTCCATTGTTTTTATTTCTCTTACGACCTGGATTTCAACATTACAATGCTATCGTCAGGTGCAGATATGGTGAGAATAGAAAGTATATATAGAGAAATGGGTAGAGAGGGGGGGGAGGGAGGATAGTTTGTAAGATGGAAAGGAATGAAGGGGAGGGAAAGGAGGAACCTATCTCATTGTCAAAGGGTTACTGCGGGGGGTAGGTTGTAAAGGGATAATGGGGGAGGGGAAAGGAAAGGCTGGAGGGGGGAGACCATCTCGGGAGGGATTGGGGAAAGATGGAGGAAGGACTATAGGACTAAAAAGTAAGGCCTTGTGGAAGACAGAGAGAGGGTGAATCCCAGAGAGAGGAGGGAGGAAATTATCAATGCGGCAATGGGTGTGTGTGGGAATAAAAGAAATAAAGGCAAGTGCGGGTATTAGAACTAAAGAGGTTAAATATTGGGAGATGGGCGGTAAGTCCCTTGTTATAAAACTTTTTTCCTCTAAATAATGTGTATTACAGGTAAGAAAAAGAAATAAAATGCTCGAGGAACTAATTTTCTTTGATTTTTAATGATTTCTTTAAAACACTTTTATGTTTTCAGTTTGTCTGTCCATCCAGGGATAATCTCAAAAGCAGTTTAAGCTAGAGGCGCATTTTCTTTCTGATTATGTTTGATTGTGTATGTTGGTAAATGAATTTGAAGTGAATCCATTCAGAGAATTTGTAATTGATATGTAAACAACAATGAACATAAAAATCATGTTAGGATCAAAAATACCATTTTTTAAATGTAAGTAAATGAAGATGATGATAGTATTGTAATATATTTAAAATATAAAATTTTCCTTTCTTTAAATAAATTCTTCTTTCATATAAAATAATAATGACTGCTGATTGATTTACTTACAGATTGATACTGAATGTGTAATGTTTATATTAGATAAATTATTTCTGAATAGTATTTCAAATGATTAATTTAGTTGAACCGAACCGCAAACCGAACCGAACCACTTGTCAAAATTCTCGTCTGAACCGAACCATGAACTGAACCACTTCCAAAAATTTAGAACCGAACCACTCCAAATTTTGAAGTGGTTTGCAGCTCTGAAATAAACACGTGAAAATAACATATTGTTACACAAACGTGGTATAAAACATAAAATACAAATTCTGAGGTGGCGATATTCATTCCGATGTTTCTCTTCTCCTTTTGGAGTAGGAGGCCTCAGGCTGTTCCTCTCTAACTTGACTTACACTTTCATTACTTTCCTCATACACATTGGAATCAACGAAGACTTCATCTAACACATTAGGCCATGGAGACCTCTTGTATATAGTTAATGCTTTTATTATTTTAAAGATATTTTTCATGATTTAAAAATATTGACAAATAAAAAGCAATTTAAAAAATATATTATTCTTAGTACAACATACAAAATAAAAATTATAATTACATACTAATTAGATGTTTGGCATTATTTTTGCTTGCACAATGAATCAATGTCTGCCTGCACACTTGATGTAGCGATATAGAGTATGCCGGATAGATGTTCATCTGTCAGTAGTGATCTTGACTTTGACTTAATGTTTTTCATTAGTGAAAAAAGCTGTTCACAACAATATGTGCTGCCAAACAGCACAATGAATCAAAGGGCATGACTAGAGAGATTTGGATAAGACTCTGAAGTAACTATTTCCTATAAAAGGTCAGAATGATACTCTCTGCAAAAGCTGTCTTCATGTCACTATTATTTTGGACCTCAATTAATTCTAGTTGGAACATATCATGAACTTCAGAAGCATCAGTTCCAAATGGATCTGCAAACAGTTTTAAGTTTGTCACAATGCTTCCTGAAATCAGCAAATTTTTGCTTGAATTCATCTTTCAGGCTTCCAATCATTGCAGCATATTTTTCATAGTTCACTGTCTCAGCACATCTTGTTGATAGCATTGTGAAATGGACAACCTTTTTTGTAGTTAACTGTTTTTGAAGCAATTCTAATTTTTGAATAAATGCTTGAACATGCTCATACAGTTTGTTGACAAATTGATCCTTTCCTTGTAGTTTTATATTCAAGTCTGCAAGATACTTGGTGGTGTCAACTAAGAATGCTAAATCATTTAACCACTCTTCATCATCCATCTTTTCCTTTGCTTCCCATGAAAGTTTTTATTTCTTCCTGCAGTGAGAAGAATCTCGCTAGTGTGTTCACTCTGCTGAGCCAGCGAGCATGACTGAAGTAAATGACATCACCATAGTCTGATCTTATCTCTGCAAGAAAGGTCTGGAACTGTCTGTGATTGAGTCCTTGGGACCTTATGAAATTGACTGTAGACACAACTACTTCCATCGCATGTTTCAACTGAAGCGTCTTTGCACACAGGTGCTCCTGGTGAATTATGCAGTGATACATTATGACTTCTTGAGGCACTGATTTTTGCATTAGACTTACAAACCCATTCTGCTTCCCTGCCATTGCCAGGGCTCCATCAGTTGTTAGACCACAAACGTTGCAAAACAAATGATATTACTATAAAAACATATTTACAATTGCATATCTTTGTATTGTAATGTAGCCGCAATTTATAATTCAGTGAGATAACCAGGGCCGGTGTGAGGCATGTGCAATCGGTTCCCCCAAACAGGGCCCCGCACAAGGCTCAATTCTCATGTATTGAGATTTAGGCAATTTTTTATTACGTATTAATATTATTAAACATAATCATAATAATTTCAAAAAAATCATTTTAATAATAACTATTTTTCATTTAAAAAATTGCCATTCTTCTTTTTAAAATCGCATCTTTTTGTTCCACCTGGTATATATACATACATAAATAGGCCCTGCTCCCGCTTACTATCGAACTAGGCCCCGTAAATAATCACGCCGGCCCTGGAGATAACAAACGTGAAAAAATCTTGTTTTTATGTAATAAAACGCACTAAAAACTACGTCACCCATTAAGATTTGTGTTAATTTCTCTTTCACAGACTACCCAGTCTCAAAATAATCATTGATAAAGTATTTACCTAGCATTAAACATAGGATGGAATACATATGTGTGGTTGTTATTAAAATTGTCACCTACTGAGGGTTTCACCAACCATAATACAATAAATGAACACTCAACAATGCATAATTAAACAAGTTAGGAAAGTGTACAACGTATCACAAATGGGTGCGTTTCGTGCAATGGATTATTAGAAAGCAATTATATACCTGTACGTAAGGGAAATAACGTTTTAAAGTTCTTTTCTTCATCATAAATAATCCATTTTCTTCCTATTTAATAATATTACATGCATACGTAAGGAGATTAAACGTTTGTTTGGGAGATTGTTTATGTTAGCAACAAGAAATTTTCAAAGTTCAACTCGATATAAGACTTTCTTGTTTGATTTTCTCGATAACGGATACTCCTACGATAAAAATGTATAGGAAAGGAAATACTCTTACTATACCAGTTCTACAACTTTTATTTGAAAAATATTTTGATATGAACAATTCTTTACGAGATATGACAAAAATGTAATTTTTTGTCCCCAGTAAAGTGGTACCCCTGATTGGCGTACGTGATTCATTTTTGCGATTTTCCTATTATATTTGATTGAAAGTCCTTAATATCAAATTTCATGAAAATCTGTTCGGTAGAAGCCAAGAACGAACATGCAGACGGACGGACGGACCAACCGACGATAATAGGCGCTCACACTGTATGCGAAACGTGCCTAAAAAAGAGTTACTTATGCGACACACTGAAGTGATGCAATACTTCAGAGTGAAATGCAAAAAATAAAATTTCTGGTGGACACCAAAACAGATAATATGACAGTAAGCCTGAACGTAATAGGAAATGTAATTATTACATGTAGCTATTATAATTGCCACTTATGTAGGTATTCTACAAGCATGGCACAAAAAGTTAATCGTTAAACATGCGTAATTCAAGAAACAGTTATATACTTCCAGAGAACTCTATTGAATCGCTGTGGGAGCTGCGTGTAAGTCACGATATCAATTGCTGCCGATGCTACAAATGATCGTTCTTTGACTGGTTTATGAGTTCTGTAATAATGGTCGTAATGTAAATAAATGTTATTTCTCACAAATAATATATCATTACACTCGTTTAAATATTGTTACATATTATAATAGAATATCATAACAGTATTTTTCAGGACTGAGAGAAGAAGTGATTTTTTTCTACTCAGAAAATTCATTTAATTTGCAGTTGCAAAGAAGTTAAGCTTAACATAGCCTCTTCTGTGAAAGTGCAAAACATGTTACTGCAAAAGAGGAAACTGGTCACAAATGAGGAATTGTAAAAATGCAAAACACTCTAATGGCGAAATCACAAAAAAATGGTCTGTCTGTATAGCTTTTGATGGCACATATTTTGAAGGGGATAAAAAATGAATCAGTCGATGGTACTTGTTTTTATGTTATTCACTCAGTCGTGGAACTTTTTGAACACGTATATGAAAAGTATTAAAGGAAGACCTGATTCTTTGTATATCTCATGTTCCTTGCCTTTCCTTTAAGTTTCTTAACATTAATGTATGTGTGATTGCCTTCCTTTATTACAGGGTTCAGGTTGGTGGAAGTATGAATTCTGTTATGGGAAAAGTGTCCAGCAGTATCATGAAGAGAGAGATGGAAAACGAGTCATGACGGTTACACTTGGGCGTTTTGATGAGGCTCGCCATCGACAGTGGATTGATGATAATCCTCACAAACGGTTTCGTACTCAAGGTCCTCGACCACGTCAGGTGTCACATTTTTATTCTGGAGGCACTACATGTGATGTTACTGGGCGTCCTCGTCATGTTGAGGTAATATTATATTCTTTGTTAAAAATTACGACTCATGTTTTAATCTTCTTTATCAGATGTAGTTTTTCATTGATTAGCAATATTTTCAGTAGTTCATTGTTTTTGACCATTTTTCATAGCTTTATTGTTTTTAATTCTATGAATAATATTGTTATAATTTTATGTGCTCAAACAGTTTTAATCAGTGCTCTGAATATTGAGCACTCTACTCAAATTTCAGAATTTCCCTTATTAAGTCCTTCCATTAAAATTTTTCATTAATTTTGTGATACTTTTATTTTGTTGGATAGCCAGATTAGGTTTATATAAAACCTCATTGAATTATATGGAAACAGAGTTTTAGCCATGAACATGGATAAATTAGCATGTTTTTTTATTTTTCATGTGGTTACACCACCACATATTCGGTGACTAGAACCTTGTTTATTTTAGTTTTGAGCGCAGTCAATTTTGTATTATAATTTTGACATTTCCCTATTAAAAAACTTTTCAAGATTAAGTGGTGTCACTGTAGAAATGTACATGCAAACATTTAGCTTTCCATCTTTTATACCTTCAGAGATATAGGTAAAACTATAGAAATTTATTTAAAACACACCTCACTTGAGTAAAAAAGCCTGAGACAAAGGCACTCAAAGGGAGAAATCATCATTTAGGGAGCATTTCTTTCTCATATTTGATTAATATAGGCATGAGTGTAGCACATTAATTATTTGCATTTTAAAATTATTTAATAAGTACGATGCAAACTTCAGATTTGGACAATTCTATGCTTGAAAAAACTTTATTTTTTTGTTAAGAGAAAACCTAATCCATGTCAAATTAGCATAAAAATACCTATGGAACCACAAATGTATTTTTTTCAGTTCTTTAACAATAAAAAAATGAGCTACCATAACAGTTCAATTGTTGCTGCTTTTGATGCTATTGGAATTGAATCAATTACCTTATTATAGATTATGACGTCTTCCAAAAGCAGCAGGAAGTAGATCCCAGTGTATTACAGAAAAAATGGTTGAAATCATACCAACTGTTCTTGAGATATTCAGCATTGAGCACAAAGAATCAGACAAACATTAGGGCTTTTATATAGAGATATTTACAGTTATGCCTCGTTTAGCTCAAAGGATACATTCCAAACGGTCTTTGCACTAACCAAATTTGCGCTAAACAACCGATTATAACATGTACTTAGTAGTGATCAGTTTGCAAAATTGCAAGGTTCGCTAACGTTACTTTATTTATTTAATATTAATTATCAATTAAAATCAATATTAATACAATTTTAAATCTTTCACAGCAGTGCTCGCATTTATGCATAGATCGCTAGGTTCTGCGAGTTATCATTTTCGTCACTGCAGCACTCAAAACTACAGGTTAATTACTTATTGTATGTATGTGTGGGGGTATTCACCATTTTCAATAATTCCTTGAAATTCATCAGGAAACTTTATAGCTGCATCTTTATCAGCACTTGCTGATTCACCTGTAAAATGAGCGCTATGTATATTTGCGCGATGTTTAAAATTTTGAAACCAACTGGAACTGGCATGAAATGTTTCTGAAGAATCTTCACCCTCTTCTTGCTTTACACATTCAAACAGGGAAAGTGCTTTACTGCAAATTACTGCTTGACTAAGGGACATGTGTTCCTTAGAACACTTAGAATCAATCCACAACACTAGCAGTTTCTCCATTTTTTAAAGAATATTACTAACAATAAGTGATTGTGTTTCTTCGCAGTTATAGCACTGGCTTCTTGAATGCATTCCATGCCTGAAGTTCTATTTCACTCATGGTATCAGTAAATTCAGTGTCCTTCATGAATTGTCGAATTTGTGGTCCATCAAATATGCCCTCTTTCACTTTAACTTCGGACACAGATGGAAACTTAAGGTAGAGATATCGGAAGGATGAGCCACTCTTGTCCAGCGCTTTTACGAATTGCTTCATGATACCAAGTTTTATATGCAAAGGTGGCAATAAAACTTTCTGTGGGTCAACTAAACTAGCATGTTTCACATTTTTCATTCCTGGTATGAATCTTTCCCTTTTAGGCCAATTTTTATTTGTCCAATGTTTGTCCCTCGCTCTACTATCCCATTCACATAAGAAACAAGGGAATATAGTATAGCCTCCTTCTTGACCCAATAAAATCCCAGAAACCTTTAGATCACTGCACAAAGACCACTCATGTTCATTATATTTAATTTTTTGTAATACTGCTTGTAAATTTTCATATGACTCTTTTAGGTATATTGAATGTGCGACTGGTATGGAAGCAAATTTGTTTCCATTATGCAATAATACAGCCTTTAAGCTCCTTTTTGAAGAGTCAATAAACAAATGCCAGTCCTTCGGGTCGTAGGTTTCTTCTCCCAACTGCTGAATCAAAGCAGGAATATCACAGCAGAAAACCAGTTCACCTTCGTTCTAAAATAATTCCGAAACTCGTTCTCGCAATTGCTAAACCAGTAAAAGGTTGTTCCTGGGGCTAATAGATTCTTTTATTTTAATCTTGATCCCAATAATTAACTCTTTTCCTAGTAAGACCTAAGTCCCAGACTAAATCGTTCAACTCACTTTGAGTAAATAACTGCGGAGTTATGTCTTCGTTGTCAGATGAGAAATACACATACATATTCCTCTGCTGTAAACTCCAAGCTGGATGAGGATTCGACATCCTCCAACTCAGTCGGCGGTGTAGGAATCGGGACGTCTGGTCCATGCAGCATAGGTCTTATAGCTGATGACAGGTTGGGATATTTAATTCCCGCCTTATTGCTCACGTGCTTATGCCATTGTTGCCACTTCTATAGAAGACGTATTCTACTTCATATTGTCACTCGCGCGATCGCTATACGACCGCGCCATGAGTACTTTGTGCCAGGGTGCGAGATATCTTCATGGCGCGCCCCTGGCTCACTTGCTCGCTTATCATAAATTGTTGCAACCTAATTCGTAGGCAGCAGAAGCATTAAGTCTATCCCACTTTAGGACGACAGTAGCATTGAATTTTTTATCACATTCTATTCAATGTTCAATGCATTAACGAAATTGTATAACACTGTACATATATAGGATTCGATAATAGCCATATAATAACGAATTGTGTAAAATCTGTACGTGATAAACCAAAACGAATGCCATTTTCGAATTCAGCACATCAATATTTATATAAATCACATATGTTTACCAAAACAGCAAAATCTTCGCAGGCCTGTGTAATCGGTGTTTTTGGTTTCCGTCAAATATCTCCTTAAAAACGTCGTTATTGGTAATCTTCGTGAGGACCAAAGTTGTAGAGAATAATATTTCTTCCAAGTTTTGTTTTAAACAAATTTTCATAGAACCATCAATTTCGGAGATATTTAACTTATTCGTAAATTTCCAGTATACAGCACCACCACCATGTAGCTGTGAATTCTGTAAACATATTCAAAATATAATTTACGGCAATAAGGACGACTGTATTCTTTTACGATACGAAATAATAATTTTGCCTTATAATGCTATTCATAATACAGTGGAACCTCCAATAACGGGCACTCTCACTAGCGGGCACCTCTTGATAAAGGGCAGATTCTTCACGCTACTTGCCACCCGCAACTTGACTTGGAAAATGTTAAGTTAATTTTTTTGCCACCTAACACCAGTTCCAAATGTCAGCCTCTTGATCAAGGGGTAATAAAAACTTTTAAATGCTTGTACAGGAAAAAAGTGTTATGACATCTGTTATCTAAAATGGACTCAGCTCTCACAGTTTCAGAGCTTACTAAAACCGTGACTGTCGTAGATGCTATAATATGGACAGTTCCGACCCTTAAGGAAATAAAGGTCAACATGGTGTGTAAGTGTTTCATAAAGGCAGGATTCGGCAGTGACTGTGGCACTCTTAACCAGCCGGAAGAACTTGAAACATACGAGGAGGAACTGTAGCATCTTATTACAGAAACAGTGTCTGAGGATGCGATTAGCGCTGAAGAGTTTATTTGTTTTGACAACGTAATGGTTACGACATGTAATGAAACCGACATCAAACAACTCTTAGCGCAAAAAATAAAGAAGACAAAGAATGCGATGAGGACGAGTTTGACAGCAGAACTATGGAGGAAGAAGGTGCTCCTAAAACTTATAAAGAAGCTATTCAATTAATTCGTAAACTAGAAACGTTTGTTCGAAACGAAGAAAATATTCATAGTTTGATATTATTTAGTGAAGTGAAAATTGATTTTGAAAAACACAATGCTTCTAAATTAAATAAAATGGTGCAAAAAAATATCGATGAATTTTACAAAAAAAAACTGACAAGCCACGGATTGTGTTGCTTTTTTTAACAAATGTAATGATGATTGCTTTTGTTATAACTAATTAAAATATGTAATATATATTAAAAATTACCAAGTATGTACAGTGAACACGTTCACATATTTATATGTATTCCTAAAATGTTTATGTATTTTTCGTTGTTGTGGTAACAAAATTAAATAAATACATTAGTTCATATGTGCACTTATCATTGTTACCAAAAATCATTTACTTAGCCTATTATTTAATAAGTACAAATAAGTAAATAAAATTATTCTTTTACGCAGAGCACCTCAAAGTTTTTCTTGTTTGGGGGAGGTGGTTCTCTCCCACTAACGGGCACCTCCCAATAGCGGGCAGAAATTCAATTCCCCGCTGGTGCCCGTTATTGGGAGGTTCAACTGTAATTTAAATACCTATACCCCAAATATGATCAGATTTTTTTAAAAAACTGTAATTCTTGTTCGTGATAAGTGTTATATCTTTTTCTATGCATTATTTTAATTTCTTTGTATTTCTAAAATCAAGGTGAAATTGAAATGTCCAGAAGGAAGCTCATCCGGTGGCCATTCAAGTATAAGCAGCCCTGCTGCCGTTGCACTATATTTGCTTGAACCAAAGACTTGTGAGTATGTCCTTGGAGTGGAATCGCCTCTAATATGCATAATGCTACCTTTCATGGATGAGTATGGCCTACTTCCTCCAAACAAACAACATTCTGAACTGGAAACCGAAGAGGTGAACGATGAGGGTAGTGTTGAAGAATTAGAGGCCTCCAAAGCAACTGAAAGTCATGTAGTCTCTACTCCGTCGTGGCCAGAGAATGAGATTGAAGTGACAGTAACTGAAGGTGAAGATGAAGAAGAAGTTGATAGTGAAAAAGAAGAGGACGATTAACTTTTACGCCAAAGAACTTAAACAGTTGTGCGATAGGTAACTTAAACTGTCCATTTGCTTGCTGTAATAGCAGATAATACAAGAGTCTAAGTGGATAGAATTGATGGTGAAATTTGTATATACAGTTGAATGATGTAAAACAATTTTGTGTGTTTTGGATGTTATCATTTGTTAATAGTAAATAAAACAATTTTAAAATGAAGTCCATATACATAATTAGGTAATATGATCTTCAAAGTGGAGGGCCAACTTTTATCATTGTTGGTACTTATTTTGTTATAACGATTCCTTGTCCTGAAAAATATAATACAGGATGTCCCCAAGTTACGAATGACCGATTTACGAGCATCCGTACTTATGAACAAAGCTTCTTAAAATATTAATATTTTAATAATTCAGGTATACAAATGCAAACATGCACATGCGAACCAGTTGTTGCTCTCAGGAATTACTTGCGGTGGCAGAGCATAGTATCCGCCCTCTGAGGGATGTTCTGCAATACAGAGAAATTATTCAGTCACTAGTTCATTGCCTTCCATGTAAGAGCAGTGCATTTATTCTTATTGTGAGTCAAAAAGGAAGATTCTATTCATGGCGGCTGAGAAGCATAAGAGTGTTGCTATTCATATGCCTGTATCATAGAAAAGAAAAGCCATAACCTTTGAAACAAAACTGGATGAAATAAAGAATTATGAAAAATAAGAAATGCTTTCACAGATTGACCATTTGTTTGGTTTAAATCATTCAACAATTGGAGCGATAATCAAAGACAAAGTTATAATTTACAACAATATTGTTTTCTTCCATTATTTATTGCAATAGTACAATATTTCAGGTAAATAATGATTGAAATAGGATATGGTGGACTGGCTTCGGAACCTAAACATCTTTTATAACATTGTGCCAATGGGAAATTGAGTTTTGAGTTCTTAACAAAAGACTTGTGAATGAACTTTTGGAATGTAAGCTGTTTGTAACTCAGAGACCTCCTCCATACCATGCAGCCAAACGTTCAAACATTTCTAAGTGCCTTTGGCTAGTTAACCTTCACACGTCTAAAGTGTCCTACGTCAAATTTGACCTCTACCTAAAAAATCCTATTAGATGATGCATATCATTGGAATTGTATACTATCATTTTTGTTTGACAGTTTGTTTTGTTGTCTCCTCACGCTTTGTTTTACATTTATTTCCTATCAATTTTAAGACATTATTATAAATATTATGATTTATTTCCATTGAAATGCATTGGTAGAAGTACCTAAGTAAAGTTGACCAATCAGTGATCCTCAAAGTACATGTGGTTTGGATGAATTTAGTATTTAAAATTAACCGGTTGTTTCATTTGAGTTGCTGCCATTGAGTGGAAAATACTGAGTGCCATGATGTGCTAAGGATTTCATTGAAGGTTAAAAAAATAAGTATAGAAAAAATTAGATAAACCAGACTTCTTCAAGCAAGTTGCAGGAATATGCTATTCTCTTGTCGAACAGTTTCGCTTTCTTATAAGTTATTGAACCATCTTGAGCATTTTCATATTCTAGCTTTTAAGATGCAGTAGGGAAAATGAGTTCTGAATACCCTGTGTTATTACGGTTTTGCTACTACATATTTCCCATGGTTTTGAAGTTGATTTCTGTGAACATTTTAGCAATTTTATCTCTTTTACAGTAATTGTGATTATTAAAAAAACTATTCAGCCATCAATAGTTCAATATATAATGCATATCTTTATTCATACAATTATTAAATGTCTTGAGCAAGTATGACAGTGACATGGAGGGTTAATTTATTAATCCTACCTTACTCTTGTTTTGCAAACACTGAAGTAGAGGTCTGCACAGGTTGGGCCCGGCCCGTGGGCCTGGGCCAGGTAAGGCAGAAAAGCAATGGGCTCAGGCCAGGCTTAGGCCTAGACAATTTATCCAATGCCTTTCCCGTTCGTGCCAGTTGAGGACCCAGTGAACCCCCCTCTTGTTTGTGCCATTGTGCAAAGAGCGTTTCGTCTTCAGTATTTCTTTTAGGGAGAGTTCTCCATTCTCTCCTATACAAGCAACACATCTCCCAGGCTGCCACTAGAGCACCCACGAATTCCTACCAACCGACCATATCTTAAACAACTACTTGTACCACCAAGAGGGTTCTGTTTGCCTTAGGAGATAGCAGGATCTTTAGGAGTCTTACATCCGAAGCTTCATTCCCTACCTCTACACCTTATCCCATTACCCTCCCTTTTGTATCCGCCATTGGATGTCAGTTTGCTCTGGGTAGAGATGATATTGGTCTTCCATACTGATAGAAATTGACATAATTTGTATTCTTCGTACATTTGTCGTTTGAAATACATTTTGTGTTATTAAAACTTTTTATAAATCCCTAAAATACCAGAATGGATTTAATGAAGGAATTTTTTTAAGGTGCGTTTACATATGAAATGCGTCGTAAATTTTTAAACATAAAAAGATACTTTATAAACGTTATATGTTTACTGAAGAATGTACAAAATGTCCATGGTTGGGCCGAATTTGGGCCAGTTTAAAGTAATTCGGGCCGGGTCTGGGTGCAAAAATGAGGTGAAATCTTGGGCCAGGCCTGGCTTGGATTCAATTATGAATGGGCCGGGCTTGGACCAAAGACTTGGGCCTGTGCAGACCTCTACACTGAAGGCTAATGATGATGAGTAGAGAACCTTCCTAATAACCATTTTATGTTTATTAGGAGGGACCTCTATTCATCATCATTATTTAACCATTGGGCTTATAATTTATATTTTTCACTGAAGGCTAATGCATAAGAAAGTAGTAGTTATTATTATCTTCTTTGTTAGTTATTGCTTTGCCTCTTGAGGTAATTTCAGATCAAATTTATTGTTCCAACGATATATCTATATATATGTCATTCAAATTTCAAACTAATGTTTATTTAAAAAATACCCTCATGTTTTTATTTTCTCTCCCAGTCAACAATGTCTGGATTCAACACTGCCTATTAGAAAAATGCAATTAATAATGTATTATATTAATGTTAAATGTAATATATAATGATAAATCAGCATTGAAAACAATGATATAATCTCCACAGACTTCTAAAGAGGAAAATCTAAGAGTCAACAGAAATTCAGGTAAAAGTTTTAGCATTAAAGATAATTAAGTGAAATAGTTAACGATGCTATCTTATAAGGATATCATGGCATGTTAAGTCAACATTTAAAGCAATAAAAAATCTTTGAAAAAACTTTGGTTGACTTATAGTGAGTATAAAATTGCAAACCTTAAAGTCTTGGTAGATGATTTTGAATATGTAGTAGTTAAATGTGGGTAATCCTCCAGTGCAGTTGATTGCCATATTGAATCAGCTTTTTCAGTATTTACGATTTATTTAACAGACATTTATTTTTTAGGATTTATTTACCTAATAATAAATAACGATTAATTTAAATGATCTCTTTTAATACAGGCAATCCCTGGTTATTCATATGCAGCTTATCTGCTTTGCAAATGGCAACAAAAATGTAGGGAAAATTACATCGTCATTTGCACAATCAACATTCGGAAATACAGTTTCAACAGAAGGAGTATGGGAGTTTTATTGCACTCAAAACATTTACTTGCAGCCACACTTCAGCAGATTTTCGCCCAGCCGCAAATAAAACAAATATTTTTAGAAAACACAGGGCCCGGTGTAGTCACACCGTTGGCACCGCGATCTGTCAACTCTGCTTGTGCCAGCGTAAACTTTAAAATGCCATATGTAAATTTTTTTGGGAAACGTAGGGGGAGGGGCAAGTGCCCTCTCTTGCCCCTTACCGCCGGCGCCCATGGTTGCAGATGAAAACCAGATCAGTGATTAGGTATTAGAAAAAAAACGAACGTGGAATTCATAAAGAAGCCCATGAAATGCGAGTTGAATACATAAATTCTTTGTTTAAAAATTTGGGATTTTACGATATTTCTTGTTTTCATTGTAATTTTTACGGGTATTTACATACAATTTAATAATCGAAAGATAATGAGACCGCATGGAGCCTTAAGACCTAATTGTAAATCGATTTATAATTATGTTAAGAAAGAATCAAAAATCGTTTTATTGGATGTTGGGATTTAGTTTGTGCACATAATTTTCAAGTTTTCTTTTCGGTGATGGTAGCATATCCGTCGTGATTCCGAACATTTAGCGAAAATAAAGCATGTACACTGTGCAGTGACTCAAAACGGAACCTTTTGGCGATATTAATGCACTGACTTTCAAAATATGCTTCCGACTTCTTTCCTTATAATATAATATTGTTGAATGTCAATTTTTCGCGATTGATTGCGTTAGAATAGGCATTAAAAGTTGTTTTAACATTTACGTCTTAAATACGTGATTTTTGCCGCTTACGCATCATCAGACTCAACTTCAGATTGATTAGTTTACCGATGTTGCCGTTAAATAACAAAATTGGAATTTTTAAAGGGCGGACATTACACGAATACCTTTTTCCCCAGATATTTATTTCCAAAAACGGGAGTGCGGGTATTACTCGAGTAAATACGGTAAGTTTTGCTTTATTTAATGTAGCTTTAAATTTAGTTTGTTTACTCAATCGCTGTATCTATAAATTTTACTGGCAAATAAGAGTTATTTATATTCATATAGTACAGTGTTTTAAGAAATTTTATTATATTTGCCTTAGTACACTACAGTGTAAAAATATAACTTTTTTTGAGTAGTTTACGATTAACTATGAAGCAGATGACTTGTTTCTTGTGTCCTTTTCAATTTTATGTAAGTGTTATAGAACAAGTCAGAGTGGGGTTATATGGCATGTAGAAAGATAAATTCTATAGTAATACATTTCAATTCCGCAGATTATATGCTTGCACATCATTACTGTTTAATCTATATTTAATAGTTGCTTCATATATTCTTTGTCCTTCTCTACTATATACAATATACCTATATCAGTGGCATTTCATAGGGCCTGCAGCCATGCGAATGTGGGAGGGGCTAGTACACTTAGGGCATGACATTTGTACACATAATCACTAAAGTATTTGCAAAACATACATTGAAAATATTCTAACGTCTTTTGAACATCAAAAAGCTACAAATTTTTTTATTGTGAAATTTTTTCACAAATTGTACTCTTGCAATTGCAATA
The DNA here is from genome assembly GCA_036926305.1 of Uropetala carovei. NCBI lineage: Eukaryota > Metazoa > Arthropoda > Insecta > Odonata > Petaluridae > Uropetala > Uropetala carovei. The sequence goes on from JAXCHB010000196.1 coordinate 19,255,066, forward strand.
CACAGTTTATTTTAAATTGCCTTAGATTGCAATCTCAAAAAGCCAGATATCTATTTAAATAAGAATTTCTTATTTTAAGCTTTTTAATATGAATAACTTTGATTTTAAAATGAATTAGTATGTTAGTTTATTTTTATACTTTTTAGTCATCATATTTAGTAATGGCTTTCAAATTTCATATTTTATTTTTAATTTCTATGTATTTGATTTTAAATTAAAATACATTGTTTCAACTTTGAACAAACATTTTTATCATTTGTTATTGCATTATACTTTTTTGGTAGTCATCTTAATCTTGTCATTTATTTCAAATATTCATTATCACAAGAATTATGTCAGATTATTTTAGTTACATATATCAATTCCTGAAATTACAACTCCATCTTAATTTGAAAGTACTTAATTGAACGTATGCATATCCTGATGCAAATAAACTGGTATTTATTGAATTTTGACAAACCAGAAAATGAGAAACTCCTGAATTATAGAAAAAAAATTCTTTTTAATTCTAAAAATATTTCTAATCATTTGAAAAATATTCACAAAATAGCATAATAAACTTATTTCCATTTATACGGAGCGCTACAATCTTGACTCATGACGGTGCTGCCTCGCTCGTCAGGGAATACTAACTACTACCGCCATTTGTTGATTTCGATAAACTATAAAAAGAATCCGTGTAGTTGCCAAGAATTTCTAATTAAGAAGCTGAACTGCTGCTATTGATGATCTATGTGGAGATTTTGCACGAAGGAAAGCAAGAAGAGCTCCGTTTACCGAAGATAAATTTTGTTGTAAGTACATATTTTTTTAAAAAAATATTGATATATTTGAGTAATTTGTATTCTAAACAAAAATGAACTATATTTGAATTACTCTAATAAATATGGGCCTCCGAGAAATAAAATAATTAATTATCGATGAAATCAAAAAAGTAAAAAACTATTCAGTTATATTTGACTTCACTCCTGCTTTGAACGGAAAAGAGCTATTGTTTGTAATTTTTAGAATTTTATAAATTATCGGTATTGGTAGTTTCCCAATAATGGAGTAATATTTTCTGCCGTCTTCACATGTCCACGAAATTACCGGGATAGGTTTATCTAAATGTTTTTTTTAGAGAAGCTTAAGCGTGATGATTGTCTAAATTTAACTTTTAACTAATTGTTAGCCATTCAAAATTTCCGAGATCAGGGATAAGACGATGGGGCGAACATGAAAGGCATACATCCAGCGACATATACATATGTATCTACTAAATTAAAACCCATTGGCTGTGTACGTTTCTTGTGACTCTCATTCAATCTACTTAATATTAGCCATTGACGCCAAATCATCGGCAAACACACTTTGAATCAATACAACGTATATACATGTGTTTCATTCTCTGGGTCACTAAGCCGGTTGGAAAATATTAAGAATTTTATTTTAAATCACCAGTTGACACTAAGACCAACAGCAAGTTGGTAATCACGAGTCGACTCTATTTAAGTTTTTCTGTTCCAACACAAACTAGTAATAGATGGATTTATTAATTTGTACTAAAGTGTTGCTGCTATCAATCTATTAATTTTTCACCGCTAGAGTTATTCCAGTACTTCATTGATTCTCCCCTATGTGACTTAAAATCTAAAAACTTCAAAATGGTTTTATAGCCAAAATGTTTTAACAGACGTAGTCATTCTACGAAATATTTCCTTCGTCTCCGAGTTTAGATTCCATCGGCGATTTTACTCGCCGTAGCAAAGCATAAAAAAATGAAATTCGTGCAAAGAAAATGAGACGACCACCAACGACGAGATAACAATCTTTTTCTTTCTCAGTGAACTATTGGAAAACACGACTTCATACATTCGATCTTCAACTTGTAAAATGTCGCGCCCCGTCCCCTCCGTAATTCTAAAATGACATTCAATCCATCTTACCGAGATAAGAAAAATATCTCATTTCTGGTACAATGAAATGGGTGGAAACACGTGCGATGGCAGATATGGGAACGTCTTCAGAAAGAGTTCCAGTAAATATGAATCGGAGCTGTAGGATCCAGGGTTTTAGTCGTTTTATTCTATGCTTAAATATTTACCATTATGAATGTTTTAACTTTCGAAAACGTTCTTATTTGTATTTTTAATTTCTCATATACGAAGTATATTGAGAAAGTATTGTAATCGCGAAAAAATTCGGCCTTGAGATTTTTGTGGAAATATACGTTTTAGGTGTACTTGAGACCGAAAATGTGGTTTTCGCAATGTCGTCTGTCTGTATGTTCGAGGCTCTAGAGCAGTGGTTCTTAACCTTTTTCGTCTCGTGCCCTCCTTCTGATCTTATAAAATCCCCTCGGCTCCCTTCCCCAGAAATTTTTGTTTAATCTTTTAAAGGGTTTTATCAATGTCTATATCTACAGTTCACCCTGCAAGCCACCGCAATAGTGGATCTCATCTATTCCTTGTATTTATCCATATCATTCTTTATATTATCCTGATTTGGGGTTGATAAATTAATTTTAAAACGTTTATCAAAAAATACTAAAAATTACTATTTTATAGAGAAAAATTTCTATTGCGCTTGAGGTTTAGTTGCAAGAATCTAACGTAGTAGATACTTTGTGCGTAATAAAATCATAAAAATGTTCTGCCATACGGCGACCAGCTCCGCATGTAAGCGTAGGGTCCATTATTACAAAAATGTAAGTTTTCAAAAGAGGATCCTTCGAGAATTTTTCCCACGGTCCATTTTTATTTTACCAGACTGTCATCCTGCGAAATGTTGTCTTCGTTTCCCACGTAAAATGCCGCCGTCGATTTTACTCGGCTTGGCGAAGTATAAAAAATATGAAATTCGTGCATCGACGAGATAAACATCGTTTTCTTTCTCACAAGGGAAAGGTTGCGTGACTTGGAGACGGATTTCTTTTAAACTTGGTAGGTGCGTAGTACTCTTCACCAGGATCAACGATCACCCCCAGCGCCCTTTTGGGCGTAACTGACTTATAGCTTAAAAAAATAAATGGGTTACTTTATTTCTAGTTCAATGCTGTAGAACACAAGAAAATACCTCCTGAGAATTTCTGGTATAGGGAGAATATAGTAAAAGATATAATGGTTCCGAAACTCAAGATTCCTACAGCTCTAATGCCCCCTCTTTCGCCGAACTCTTCCATACTCTCCCCCCCAGCCCTTTGCATTCAGTGCCCCCGAGACGCTGACTCACTCGGGCTCTCGAGGATGGCTGGAGGCAGCAACGGCTTCAGAAGGTAAGCAAGTGAGGAATCACCTCAGGGCGCACTCTCGAGGGGGGCGGCCCCTTCCTCTCCCAACTTCGGTCGTACAGCAGAAGCGGCCACCCAGCTCATAGAGACATATTTGCAAAAATGGAGGGAAGTATAAAGCAAAACAAAGGCAACATATGCGGGTCGGATCCGCAAGGTAGTTTTTACAAGCTTTCTGTCTCCTTTTTCTCCGAGGGTGAAGGAAAAAAGGGATGTCTTCAAGAAAGTGGGGAGGGGGGATTTTCCACATTGGTCCCATCGGCATATTTGACCTAAAAGGACATAGGGCATCCGTGATTCCAGCGATTCTGTTTCCCTCTTATTTATATTATGAAGACAGAATTTTCCCCTTTCCACTCTCTGAGAATCCAGGAAACGGCAGGATTTGCACGTGTCCTGAGAAAATATGTTAAAGCATTCTTTCGAACGTTTCTAAAGGAAAAGAATAATTGGAGGATAGGAACCGCTGTACCGTCTTTGACGGCTATTTCTGTATGGAAATTCCATGACCACCGGCATACGCCTTTCTTCTGAATGGGAGGACACGTATGCGAAGATCATAAATGCTACTGCTGGCAGTCTTTCTTTCTTTTTGAAGGTTTTAGATTTTATGACCTTTCGGGTGGCTAGAAAGAAATCTTACCGACGCGTCGGCAAACGTCGCCACGTTCCCAAGAAAACTTTCTGACACGTGTTTTACACATTTGTCTCTTCATCCTCTCTCCTTTTTCTCTTAAAATTTCTGGAAGAAATTACTTCAAGACCCTCAGATTTTCATAGTTTGTGGAAGAAGTAACATCGCAGAGAGAGAGCGAGTCGTGTTGTATTTTCGCAGTAACAGTGTGCATTTTGCGTAAAAATTAATAGGACTGGTTAGTATTTTAACTCGTGAAATATTTTAATTATTTGTATTTAATTTCTTTGATTTCGCTTTTGGAGTTTTTGTGAGAGAAACTGTTTTAATTCTGGTAGAAGGATATCCTAACGATCCATCTCTTCTCATCACTACGTGGGACATCTTCACTCACAACATTGTCAGTACATCGTCTTCCATTGGAGAGGTTAGTTTGAATTTAATGAATTGTTACTGTTTATATTAAACTTCCTTTAGTAATCTGATATATTTCGAGAGATTTACTTCAATTATTTCTCGGTGTATTGTGACATTTCTCATAATAATTAGTATTTATACTATAATAGCCCAGGTCTGTTGGTTGGTCACGCTCTCACGATGGCCGATATAGAGCGTTTTAACAAGCTTCCCTAATAGGTAGAAGATTGAAATTTGCCAGGGATGCTTGATTAACATATTTTAAGGTAATGACGAAAATAAATCTTCAAAAAAGTCCTGGGTTCGACTCCAAGGAAGACATTCCCATTTTCCGTAAGGTAACATGTAAAAATCACTTTTTTGATGTGCAGGATTTTATTGTTTTGGAAATTAAAATTAGAAGGAATTAACCTACGATCTTCGTATCTGAACCATATTGAAGAAAAAATTACAAAGTTACTGATTCTGTTCATCTTTTTCCGCATACGATTCGAAATGGCTCGTGTTATACGTTTAATTCACATATTTTGTGGAAATATTGCCATTTTAACGGAATGTTGCCTTGGCTACCAATTCCATTGTTAGACCTCTATATCATATTGTTAATTCAATCCTTATGGATATAAACGTGCTTTGAATGCTTTTAATATGAGAGGGGGAGGAGAGGTAGGGTGGAGCGAGAGGGAGGGAGATAGAGGGTGGGAGAGGGAGAGGGGTGTGAAAGGGGGGGAAAGGGAGGGAAAGAGAGGCAACTATTAAAGTTTAACTAAAGATAGCCCGTCAACAACAGAATATTCACTAGATCTGTTGTATATGACAAAATATTTCATATGTGAAAGTGGGATATTAATTATTTTAAATGAAAATAATAATAATCAATCTATCTATCTATAATTCTTCCGTTGATATTTCAACGGGCATTACACTAGTTATTAATATTAGCCGATGTCGGCATTTTCGCCCTCATAATGACCCCTATGTTATTGATGATTCCTATAATAATTGCAAGTCCAAATCAGTCATTCAAGTAAAAATCTCAAAAGTTGAAAAACTATACCCTAACCCTAATATTTAGGATGATCGTTTTTCGGATAAATTTCCCACTCCGCTATTCGCTAAACCCTTTGTTGTGAGGAAACCTTACCGGCGTCTATAACTGTAAAGACCTTACTGAATATAAATATCGTTGCTCTCAGCTTCAGAGCAACTCCCATGAATTCTCCTTCATACTACCCCTACTAAATTACACCTTTTCACTGCTTTACTTTTTGGTTTCCCAAAACAAAGAGGGAAGGTGTGAGTCTAATTTTTATGTAATTCTTATATCGAAAGTGAATTCTAATAGTTGCATAGTTATGTTATAGTCGGAATTAATAATGTTACTATTTCTTGATTCTTCGAATTAAGTACGGTTGATAGTAAAATTAAAATTTTTAACTTATTATAATTTTCTTGTTGGATTTTATTCGTTTATCTAGCCCTTAGATAATAATCATTACTTGTATTTAGTATCTTTCCATTATTGTACGATAAATTCTATAAATCTTTTCCCCAGAACTCACAGTAGCTAGTTCTTTTCTCCTGTAAGGATTTTCACAAAGATAGGTATAATTAAATAAGTGAGAAAATTTTAAATTTTCAGATCTAAGATATCAAAATAGTGAATAACATTTTGTTTTTGTGAATATTACTATTAGTTGCTGTGCCTATGACCATAACTTAATAATTCTCTAAGAGTGAATTGTTTCTCTTTAACTATGTTAAAATGATAGATATGACAAACGTGCGACGCACATTTCCTACAGAAACTTCAATCAAGTGCCTTATTCCTAGCGTCTCTAATTCGGAATGGCTTAAATCTGACGTCTATAGTAGTTTTTTGTTTCATCTCATTTTAACGTGATGTCCCCACTGCGATTTGCATTGTTGGATTGCACTGTCACACTCGATTCAAATCGACTCGAAAAAACGCCTAAATTGCATTTCACATTTAAACACTAGCGGATATTTTCTTATGAGAAATAGGTCAACATAGTGATTACATTCATTCTATTTAATTCATATCATGAAACTTTACTTCTGCGACAGAATATTTTGGAAATGCAACGTAAAAACCTGTCAGCAGAAGAATTCATGTGGCGACAACATAACAAAGAAATCTACATATTTCCAGCTATTTTAAATGCCATAAAGAGATATTGGCCCCCTAGTAACATAAATTTAGATTGTATTAGTAATTATGTTCCTTTTATTAATAAATAAGTTTCAAAAAAGTATGATTTTTAAGTAATTCCCCCGTTACTACGCATTGTTAACAAACAAATATGTCGTAACATATCACAACAATACGTGTTTATTTTTTTAGATATTCCTGTTAACAGGAAAGTACCCAAAATACTTGAGTCAATTCAGTGCAAATTCCACTTTACATACTGTAAATTCCAAAGTAACTCCTTTTATAATAGGCAACGCTAACCTAAAATTAATTCATTCTGTAAAGTGAATAAATAAAGTTCTTTCTTTAAACTATAATAGCCACTGTTATTAGATTTAAATGGATTATAAGCCTTAGAACTTACTCTGTATTTAAAATTCCTTTTATAAAAACAAATCAATTCATTAAAAGATCCACTGTTGTTTCTTCGAAAATTGCGTTAACAGTTTTAAATGTCCTTTTAATTTTAATTGAATTTTAATTTATGTATATTCGTTTCCAAACTTCGGTCATTGTTACAAAATCAATTCGAGGAATAACAATATAAATTCCTAAGCACGTATAGTTTACAAAGAATTTAATTTAAGAATGCTTTTTATATCCAATTTTTCTAAAATTACACTGATGATACTTAAAATTTTTTATATTTACGTTAATATACTTATTTTCCACAAAACACTCCAATCTCTCCCCTTCCTTCCTCTCTCTCTCTCGTATTGAAGCTAACAATGATAATGGTCGACATAGCAACATCACGTTAAAATGGCGAGATTTCCACAAAATATGCAAATTAAACGTTTAAACATGGAATATTTCGAACTGTGGGCGAAAAAAGACGAACGGAACAGGAAACTTTATAAATTTTTCTTCAAAATGGTTCAAATCCGAAGGTCGTGTGTTAATTTCTTCTAATTTTAATTTCCAAATGAATAAAAGCCTGCACGTCGAAAAATCGCGTTTTACATGTTAAGTAATGGGAAAAGGAAATGCCTCTCTTGGAGACGAACCAAGGAATTTTTTCGCAATTTAATCACCTGAAAAATTGTTAATCAAGCATCTCTGCCAAATTTCGAGTTTCTATCATTATTATTTCGCGAGTTATTAGCGTATGCATAGCGTGATCAACCAACCAACCAACGGATGACGGCTATTATTATATAAAATTACGCATAAAGTATCTACTACGTAAGATTCTTGCAACTAAACCTAAAGCGCAATAGAAATTTTTCTCTATAAAATGGTAATTTTTAATTTTTTTTCGATAAATGTTTTAAAATTAATTTATCTACCCTAAATCAGGATAACATGAAGAATGATGTGGATAAATATAAGGAATAGATGAGAAGTAATAATTAGGATATAATATACAAGGAATACTTAGGACAAATATATGGAAATATCAAATACCACTGGCATTTCGACGTAGAATAAAATAGCCTTATATTCATTCTTTGAGGAATATAAAATATGTAGTATTATTTCAGAAGTAAACTCAAGTTAATGGATGAAATTTTATCAAAGTCGTTGCAGCCGTTTTTGAGAAAATGAAATTATTGTTAAAGTTGCCTAGAATAAACTAGCCTTATATTCATTTTTAGAGGAATATGAACTATGTAGTATTATTTCAGCCGTAAACTCTACTAACTGTACGAAATTTCATCAAAATATTTACAGCTGTTTTTCAGAAAATCAAATTGTTGTTAAAATGCGTAGAATAAACTACTCTCAGTTATTGAGCAATGTCAACCATTTCGTCATAGCTTCTGCTCAGTATAATAACTACGAGGTTTCATACATTTTCGCTGTACCGCTTAGGCTCCAGAGCCAGTAACAGACGGAGTGAAGGCATTGCGAAAACCATTTTTTTGGATTCAGCGACACCTAAAACGTATATTTACGAAAAAATTTCGAGGTCGAATTTATCGCGATAACAATACTTTTTCAATATACTTAGTAGGTATATGAGATAGTAAAAATAATCGGATTGGTGCATCATCTACTTTAACATTTGTTTAACTGGTATTCCGCCGAGAGGGTTATTCGTCCCTTGACCATTTCTATGTCCTTATTTATTTGGTCTTTATTCCTCAAGTGTTCACTTGTTCTTTAGGATCGAAAATTCGTATGCTGGTTGCTTAGTGTCTCTTATTGTTCTTACATCTCTTTCTGTGTTCTTTGGCGTGTTTCGAAGATGTCTGAATTTTATGTTCAAGCATTAGTTTGGATTTTTTTTACTATGGAGTCGAAATGCCAGTGGTATTTGATATTTCCTTATCTTTGTCCTAAGTATTCCTTGTATATATCCTAATCATTACTTATATTTATCTCATCTATTCCTTGTATTTATCCATATCATTCTTTATATTACCCTGATTTGGGGTTGATAAATTAATTTTAAAACATTTATTGAAAAAATACTAAAAATTACCATTTTATAGAGAAAAATTTCTATTGCGCTTTATGTTTAGTTGCAAGAATCTAACGTAGTAGATACTTTGTGCGTAATAAAATCATAAAAATGTTCTACCATACGGCGACCAGCTCCGCATGTAAGCGTAGGGTCCATTATTACAAAAATGTAAGTTTTCAAAAGAGGATCCTTCGAGAATTTTTCCCACGGTCCATTTTTATTTTACCAGACTGTCATCCTGCGAAATGTTGTCTTCGTTTCCCACGTAAAATGCCGCCGTCGATTTTACTCGGCTTGGCGAAGTATAAAAAATATGAAATTCATGCATCGACGAGATAAGCATCGTTTTCTTACTCACAAGGGAAGGGTCGCGTGACTTGGAGACGGATTTCTTTTAAACTTGGTAGGTGCGTAGTACTCTTCACCAGGAATAACGATCACCCCCACCCCCATTTTGGGCGTAACTGACTTATAGCTTAAAAAATAAATGGGTTATTTTATTTTATTCTACTTTAAGTGCACTATAGTATTCGTCCTGACCAAGCGCTTAAGGCGCCTTAGTTCTATGCTGTAGAACACAAGAAAATACCTCCTGAGAATATCTGGTATAGGGAGAATATAGTAAAAGGTATAATGGTTCCGAAACTCAAGATTCCTACAGCTCTAATGCCCCCTCTTTCGCCGAACTCTTCCATACTCTCCCCACAGCCCTTAGTATTCAGTGTCCCCGAGACGCTGACTCACTCGAGCTCTCGAGGATGGCTCGACGCCTCCGTTTGCTATAGCCTCGCGACTGTCTGAATTTTTTCGAAGAAACTGACGTCACCTAGGAGAACCTTGCAACGCAATGCGATAGTAAATTACTACATAATCTAAGATTCGCTTTCATTGGTACAAGAAAATTACGTTTATGAATTAACCCCTTTATTAAGATATATTTCGAACTTTTTGATTTTTTAAGCTTTCCTCTTTCCTGTAACTTTTCGGTAATCTCTCTCACGTTCCTTTCAATATTCAGACCAATATCACCACGAGTTCGCCAAGAGTATCGCTTAAGTTAGAAATGAATATCGGCAGCTCCCTTTGCTCAACCGCACCCAGTACCGGCCAAATGGGGGATGCGAGGCATCCTGGCCCCCGAATAATGGGGGCCTGCGAAGTAGGGTTGCCATATCCTCGATTTGCTTTATCCGAACATATGACAAAAAACATCCAAAACAATCAGTTTATTTTAACTTTTTATCTATATATTATTACTATATTTCGAAACATCAAACAACGAAATCATAAGAAAAAGAATCACAGGCTCACAGGTAATTATTACACTTATACCATATTTACTTAAACAATTAACATCGATTTATTGTAATCACAGCAAAAATTAACAAAATATTAACCACTGCTCATTATAATTTTACTATAATAAATACAAATTTTCAGCATACTGCTTACTAAGCAGTATACTTAAAATTTGTATTTATTAATGGAAATTTCAGCAGTTTTTAGGCGCGTTTCGCTTTCAGCGTGAGCGCCTATTGTCGTCGGTCTGTCCGCATGTTCGTTCTCGGCTTCTACCGAACGGATTTTCATGAGATTTCATATTAAGGACTTTACTATTAAAGATGATGAGAAAATCGCGAAAATGAATCACGTCAACCAATCAGGGGTTCCACTTTACTGGTGACAAAAATGAACTTTCCGTCATATCTCGTAAAATATTGCTCACATAAAAATAATTTTCAAATAAAACTTGTAGAGCTAGTAAAGAAGAGTATTTCCTTTCCTGCACATTTCTATCGTAGGAGTAGCCGTTATCGAGAAAATAAAACAAGAATATGTTAATTCGAGTTGAACAGAAATTTTTTCATGGTTACTTCTTCGTTGTTGCTAACAGAAACAGTCTCACAAACAAACGTTCAATTTTCTTACATGTGCATGCAATATTTTTAAATAGGAGGAAAATGCATTATTTATGATGAAGAAAAGAACTTTAAAACGCTATTTCTCTTACGTACAGGTATATTATTTCTTTCTAATACTCCATTGCATGAAACGCGCCCATTTGTGCTACGCTGTAAACTTTCTTAACTTGTTAATTTTCTTGAGTTCTAATATATTAAAACAAGTTAGAAATAAGTTCAACGATATGACTTTCTTGTTTGATTTTCTCGATAATGGCTACTCGTACGATAAAAATGTATAGAAAAGGAAATACTCCACTTTACCAGTTCTACAACTTTTATTTGAAAAATATTTTGATATGAGCAATACTTTACGAGATATGACGAAAATTTAATTTTTTGTCCGCAGTAAAGTGGTACTCCTGATTGTCCTACGTGATTCATTTATGCGATTTTCTTATTATATTTGTTTGAAAGTCCTTAATATCAAATTTCATGAAAATCCGTTCTGTAGAAGCGGAGAACGAACATGCGGACGATAATAGGCGCTCACGCTGAAAGCGAAACGCGCCTAAAAAAATTAGTTTTAACACATCTCGTCCTTCACTAAATTAACGCTCATTTTATTTCTGTTATCCGTCCATGTTTGTTTCATCGAAAAAATTCCCTTTAACATTGGCATTACTGATAGATATAAATAATATTGTATGAATCAATTTGTATATGTTGCACAGATTAACTTTATTCAAGACATTAATCCACTTTTGATAAACAATTAAGTTTTCAGGTATCGCCTGTATTTCCGAATTTAACAGATTCAGTTCGTCATGTATTTCTTCCAACTTGATTTTTTATCCAAAACCGCAATTCATCACATCTGTTTCTTGAGTTCAGATTAAAACAATGAAATTTCTTCAATGGGTTGTTTTCAAAATAACACCAGTCATTTGAGTAACGCAAAGAACGGACATCCACTTCTTTTCGGTCTGCCGTAACCAGAGCGAAGGATTTTAGCGCATTACTTACTTTGAACCCAAAACAATTGTATTGATATCTTTTCATTAAATCTTCTTTTAATTCATTCATTATCATATGGAGCTCTGTACAAGAAACCTCTTTTTTCTAATTTTTAGGATCTGTTTCTGGAAAAGATTTATAAAATTATGCATGGAACAGAGATTACATAACAAAAATGAATTAATCCGAACATCTTGTCAACCCGAACCGAACACCGAACATGAGGTTCCTAAACCGAACTGTTCGGGTCAAAACACAATACCTGGCAACCCTATTCATGTCAGAAGAGTAATCTACTGAATAAACAAAGCAAGCTGGGGAAGGGGGGAAATTGGTGTTTGCGGGATGGGAGGCGGAATGTAGATGCACCCCCTGTACCCATACGCCGGCACGGATCTATGGACAGGTTTAGAGCGGAGCAAAGCAGCCAAATGCTGCATGCAAACAGCTGTTCGGCCATAGTAGTAGTAGAAGTGATTGTTTCGGTAGTCTGACGAAATACTATCGAAGGTAGGAATTTTAGAATTGTGGCGTGAAAATAACGGTCTATCGAATTTTTCCGAGAATACTCGATCCTAAAAGAAAAATTTGGGTCAAATTGTGTTGAAATGTAAAACAACAAATAACTACGAAATTTGATCAAAATCGTTAGAGCCGTTTTTGAGAAAATCGGATCGTTGTTAAAAATGCGTAGAATAAACTACTGTTAATTATTGAGCAATGTCAACCGTTTCTGCGTATACTCTGCTCAGTATGATAAAATGCATAATTACTAGATTTCATTCATTTTCGCTTTACCGTTTATGCTCCAGAGCCAGTAACAGACATACGGCATTGCGAAAACCACTTTTTCGGATTCAACGACACCTAAAACGTATATTTCCGTAAAATATCTATAGGTCGAATTTTTTCGCGATAACAATACTTTCTCGATACATCGTACGAGAAAGTAAAAACGTTAGGAACCTTCTGTTGATCCAGATTTCAGTTCACCGACCATTAACATTATATTTTCAAGAGGGAGCAAAGCTACTTTTTCCCTACTTCAGGGTGTTTATTTTTTACTACTGACAATGAGGGTTACAAGCAGGGAAAGGGTAAACTGGCAAGCATAATTGGTGAATGATCCAATAAACTGAGCGGGTTACAATGCAATTCAAAGTAACATGCTTAATTACCTTTTTACTTTCTCATACGAAGTATCGAGAAAGTACTGTTATCGCGAAAAAATTCGACCTCGAGATTTTTACTGAAATATACGTTTTAGGTGTCGCTGAATCCGAAAAAGTGTTTTTCGCAATGCCGTCTGTCTGTCTGTCTGTTACTGGTTCTGGAGCCTAGACGGTAAAGCGAAAATGAATGAAATCTTGTACTTAGGCATTATAACATACTGAGCAGAGTATACATAGAAATGGTTGACATTGCTCAATAATTAACAGTAGTTTATTCTTCGGATTTTTAACAACAATTCGATTTTCTCAAAAACGGCTATAACGATTTTGATCAAATTTCGCATAGTTATTTGAGTTTACGTCTTCAATAATACTGTATAGTTCATATTTCTCAAAAAATGAATATAAGGCTAGTTTATTCTAGGCAACTTTAATAACAATTCGACTTTTCTCAAAAACGGCTCTAACAATTTTGATAAAATGTCGTACAGTTACTTAAGTATACATCTACAATGATACTACATATTTCTTTTTTCTCAATGAATGAATATAAGGCTAGTTTATTCTTGGACAACTTGAACAAAAATTGGATTTTCTAAAAACAGGCTCATACGATTTTCATTTTCTAACGATAAGTAAACGACGCATTAGTATATGAGAAAGTTTGTACAATGTATGTTGTACCGATTTTTAAAATATAGTATGCTAGGGTGACGTAAATACGGGACATTTCCTATGTCCCGATAGACCTTTCCGGGACAACGGGACAATTCAATGAAATACGGGACAATCCCGTTTAATACGGGATGTCTGGCAACCGTTGCTTAGGGTATTCTCTAGGAATGGTTTTCCAAATGTTTGTGCTTCTCTTCATTCCCAAGAAACTCAAAAAAAGCAAACTCAAAAGCTTTGCCATCCCTGCTTTAGGGCAGTGCTCCACAAGCGGTGTACAGCGGCGCATTAGTGTACCGCAAGGAAGACACTGGTGTGTCGCACACACAAATTCTCACAAATTTTATTATCCAAGAAATTTATCCTGAAATACTAGTGGAATTGATAGACCTTAGTAACGATCATACAACTTAAAATTAGTATGCTACCTTTAACCCTCCGTCGGGCGCAATATATCTGTGAGATACGGAGGGTGCAACATTGTTGATCTCTCACCAGTGGGGCAGGCGACGTCTTTCTCTTCATGAGTCCCTTCCTGTATAAAATTGTTTCACTAGTCAGTGTCGGTTCGACCTTGATTGAGTGTGTGCTTGCTCCGTTTTCACAGTTTTATCTCACAGATACATTGCGCCCGTTTGTGTGACTTTTTCCCACGCTATGTTCTTTTCATATTATAATTTTATATTATCATGTTTACTGTTTAATAATATTAATTTTTATTTCTCATTTGGTTTTTTATGTTTTAAGTTTTATGTTTAAGTCATTGTTTATTTTTAACCATATTTTAGATATGACAAATTGTGTTTTGTCGTATTTTTTCCGTTCCTGTATAAAAATGAGAATATTGCGTTTAAGGAGTTGAATTATGTCTGTGATCATAACTTTTGCTCCTAATAATAAACACAACAGTGTTTTATTTGAATGTGATCATTTATTAGCCTCAAAAGAAACAAAAAGTAATAATTATCTCTGAGATACATTGCGCCCGATCGTGTTCCACCAGCTATTGCGCCCGACGGAGTATTTATGCGAATTTAGTTGTTCGTCAACGGTCCATATTAAAAATAACAAATGGGCATGTTTAAGGAACCTAGATGAAGTTATTGTCGCCCCTTTTATCATTGAGGCAAATATAAAACGCCTTTGTACCAAAAAGGGAAGCCTAAATTTTACATCGAAGAGCATAACATTTTTACAAGTTGAATTATTTATGTACTTAATTTACAATAAATTATACAATAATTTGAATATTACTTTATCGAGCATAACAATATAATAAATCGCGAATTTTACTTTTTTATGCTTGTTTTTTCTTTAAAAATGTGTATTTACGCAGTGAAATTAATTAGGGGTGGTTTTGCGTGCCGCGATGCTTTTAAGCATGCTTTAGGTGAGCCTTGGAGCAAAAAAGGTTGGAGAGCACTGATTTAAGGACTCCGCAGCAGTTTTATTACTCTGGGTCGCACGTGGAAAAGGACAGAGCTCGAACGCGCTGCTCTGCGGCACTCTCTCTATCCCACTTGAGAAGTTTCTGGATTCCCATGGAAGTTCGGATAGTCTTGAGTTTATGTAAACATTCTTCAAAGAAACATCCTACGTGAATTCTTACTCAAGCGTATTTGTTTAGTGGAGATGACCTATTCTGGAAGTAGGGGATATCCCTTTAAGAAAGGTTTTGCCAACCTCTACGCCTACCGTCAGTCGTCGGCGTCGTCGGTAATATATGTCCGAAAGAGCAGGTTGGTTGTCCTTACGCTTCGGGATTTAATAGGAAAACCCCCCATGACTGCAGAACTAGTCAGCGAATCCCCTGGCTGTCGATTCAATGAAGAATTATGAGTGAAGGGGCGAAGTTATCTTACGGCGTTGTCAGGAAGATTCAGTAGCACTTAATAAGTAAGTACTCTCTATATTATATTTCCGTATTCCCTACGCGAAAAGAAGGGGCGGGAGCTGGTTGTAGATAACTTATTGGCAAAAACTTATCTTTGTGTATATGGGGACCTTGTGTTACGAAGGTTTCGCGTTTTCTGCGGTTCCTATCTGCGATCAGTTTCTCCTTCTGCAGTAAAACCTCACATAGCGCGAATTCACAAGGCACGAATTTCGCTAATAGGAGTTACACATTTCCCTACATATGTGGCCCACCTAAAATTTCAGAATTATCCATTTGGGTCGATTTGAGTTTGAGACCCCTGGTTTAAAGTCGACTAGCAGGGGCTATGTGTAGGGTGTCCATTCGTCCCGGTTTTCCGGGATTTATCACTACAGTTAACGTAATACCCATATATATGTCTTTAATTTGATAGATCTAAGTTGTGAAGCTTTTATAAATTCCATAAAAGAAAATTGAAGAAATATTAAAAGCTGCGCAAGGATCAGCCAAATATAAATGTAAAATTAAATTTTAAGATTTTCATTTGATGAATGGAAATTTTTGTTTTAAAAATTCATCTCATTAATTAATTCTTCTTCATTTAATACATTCGTATCAAATAATTAATATTTCTTTTGTCGTAACCACTCAATCCGAACAATCTGTTCTATAATTGACTTCTTTATGCGATCATGATTTCAATTTCCTTACGTGTAAAATACAATATGTTATGTATTTTATTTTAGGTGCATAAATAAAAATTGCAAAACTTTATAACAGAAAAAAGTTTAAACTCATCCTATTTTCTTATTAATAGAGTTATAGAAGCTAAAAATACATTAAAACAGTATTTTAATACCTCGAACTACAGAAAATGACTAAAAATGCATTTGTCCAGGTTATGTCCCGGTAATTTCCCGGTTATGTCTCGGTTGTCCCGGATTTTTCATCATCGAAATAGCAAATGTCCCGCTTTTGCACCCTCTGCCTCTGGACACCCTAGCTAGGTGCGATGTGTGCGACACACATGGGCGGCCAGATATAGGAGCCAGCCGATTTATCGTCAGACGTACAGTATTTTTAACAGTAATGCGGATTGTATCATTAAAGCGGTTTTTTATTTTTGTAAGAAACGCATCTCGTGTTTTTACTTAGGTTTATTTCAGTGTAACATCCCTTGCGCCATTCAAAACACATCTCACAGCTATAATTCATTTATACTCAATAGATGAAGCTTTCATTTGGTGGAACTGCGTCATATTTATTCAAACAGTAAAAACTTTAAAACATTTGGAAAATTTCCACGTGAAAAATAAAATTACGACCGGTTTCGACTAGTCATAGCCGTCATAGCTCAGGTAAGGGGAGTGAAGCAGCGAATATATAGGCAGCCGGTAGGAGGGAAGGAATGGGAAGGGGGAAGGTAAAGGGTAAAAAGGGAAGGAGGGAGGAGATATGTCAGGTATTTGAGGTAGCCGCAGAAGAGATAGAGGCTAGTAGTGGGGCGTGGCTTAAGAAAAGGTGGTAATGGTATGCTGGTTGTTTTTGAGATGCAAGATGATTTCCAATTGTTCGGGGTAATTGAGCCTAAAACCTTTGCGTTCAAAGTAGATGATGTCTGGGGTAAAATCGGAGGAGTGATTATTTTCGAAAAGATGTTTGGCGAAGTGAGACATCGGATTTAATAGAGAAGGCATGTTTATGTTTGTGGTAAAATCTCTCCGTCTGGCCGATGTAGATTGCTATGACTAGCCGAAACCGGTAGTAATTTTTTTTCACCTGTGGAACTACCAATTGTTTTAAAGTTCTTACTGTTAGAATAAATATAATTCATTCTTTTATTTTTCAACATGTCAAGTTATATAATAAATATTAAATTTTCTATTTATGCATTTCTGTAATTCGATTCATTTAACCTGCTGCATAATTTTTTTCCATTCGTAAGTTGTAAAGTTGTTTGTAGATTGAGTACCACCCCCCCCATCCCCCTCCCGGTCATTGGGGCCTCCCGTTTTTTAGCGCCTGGGGCCTTCAGATACCTTAATCCGCCACTGGTGGCAATGGAGGGAACGGGTAATGGAGTGAGAGGTAAAGGAGGGAGTGGGAAAGGAATGTTTGGGAAAGGAGGGAGTGGGAAAGGAGAGAAGGGGAAATGGAGAGAATAGAATATCGTCTTTATTTCAGAGCAACATTGAGACTGGCCAGTCCCTTCGGTCGTCTAACCCTTGATAGGGGGAAAGGAGAGATTGGGAAAGGAGGTAAGGGGGAAAGGATAGAGTGGAAAGGAGGAAGTGGAAAGGGGAGAGACAAAGAGTGGGAGGGGTGGGGGAGAGAGAGACTTTTCAATAATGCAAAAATATAGTAAAAGACGTCTTTAATAGAATAGTTTTCCATGTGGATATAATTTGCACCATTAATTGATTCACTCTATTATTAGTGCATTAATTGAAAAAAAATATTCGCAAACATTGCCCGGGTAGTACAGCTACTTATTTAATATTTCAATGAGACGAATTATATATTTTTGCTTTTTTTTAGGTTTTAGTTTTCTTCGTTAAACGAGATATTCGTTAATATTCCTGAACATTGCGAAATTTGTCGTTCACAGAATCTCGGTTTAAGCATTTAAATAGTTATTCCCAAGTTACCTTTTTCATATAAAGCAACTTCCACGCCGTGGATAAAGTTGAAATTGACGTATAAAATACTAATAATTTAAATTGCATTTTAAAGATTCGAATATATTAACCAATTTTCATATTGTCGAATAATAATTACACAAAAAATTCCGGAAAATTCTTCGAAATATAAAAGAATGCTGTACCGATAAATTTTTAAATTCGCCAATCTGTTGATTCACTGAGGAAATCTCGCCTTATCTCATCGTGAATAACGTATAAATATCCCCATAGATTAACCACTCTTAAAGATTTCTTATCAATTTTTCACTTCCCTATGCATTTGATTTATGCCATGATGCTAGTGTTACCTTCGATTACCTATTGCCCTCCCTCTCCCCTAAGCAATGTTCATCTGTTGCTCAATTGAGTATTATTTGTCTACATGTCATATGCAGTCGATTTACACGCATGATGCCAGTGATACCAGGATTTCCTTACAAAAGTAAGTTATTTAATGAAATGGAGGCGGTCAGCAATCATCGACAAATCTAGTCCGCTCTGTATTGCGGCAGCTCCACACAATCTATAGGAGAGGGAAGATGTTAAAGACACCGGCGGAACGTAGTGGCATTGTATCCGAGCCGTAGGAACACTGCTCGGTATGGAAAATTTAACGACGTGAATGCTAGTAACAGGAACATTAATATCTGACCTTTGGAACAACAATAACGCTATGGGCTTCGTTTTTTGTCAAGAGGAACGGAGTTCCCGTGCGTTCCTTTCCAATTCGGGCACTGCGTAGGAATCGTAATATTTTGTAATTTTAGTTAGAATGGCAAGATGGAATTTTCAGTCAAAATTATTGGTTTTTGATATATTGTATATAGGTTCCGTTAATTTTCCAATTATAAGACTTGCAATTTTCCATTATGAAATCTTCGTAATGCCATATTGTGATTACCTCCGCATGTTAGCGTAAGGTTAATTTATTACCAAAATATGTCTGTAAAAGAGGATCGTCCGGTAATTTCTATCACGAGGGATTTCTATTTTAACCGTCATATCCTACGAAATATTTTTTCGTCAATCAGTTAAAATGCGCCGAAAAATTCAATCCGAATAACCAAATATGAAAAGAATTGGGCAACGAACCAACGACGAGATAACCATCCTATTCTTTCACAGAGAGCTACTTGGCTACATAATTCCATACATTCGAACTTAAACTATCGTATAAAATGTCGCTCCCCGTCCGCTCCGTAATTCTCAAAATGGCATTCAGTCCATCATTCTGAGACGAAAATATCTCATTTCGAGTGAAAGGTAATGGGCATGTGCGGCTGAAAGTTGAATGGCTGCAGAGAGAGAGAAACGGAGGTAAAGGATCCAAGGTTTTCGTTGTAGTTTTCTATAAAGAAGTAAACACCTTCATAAATGTTTTAAATTTCGGAAAACTTATTATTTGAATTTTTTATGTTAATTTCAATTTTCAACGTCTGCAGAAAGGTGGTGTCAATGGAAGGAGATTAGAAGATCCGAGAAGTCAGAGGTGGAGTGGGCAGGTTTTCGTAGAATACAACGCAAGAGCGGCGAAGCTCGAAGAAGGGAGGGGCCAATGGGTTTTTTGTAGGGAAAGAGAATTTCTTGTTCCGCGTAAGATGGCGGGAAATATTTCGTGAGGATGAGAGATATGGTGTTAGGAGTTAGGGGAGTGGGGTGGGTAAACAAAATGAGGCCAATAATCATTTCGTAGAATTGCGATGACTTGGGTCAGCTCGTGACACGTCGATATGCAAAGAAAGGTGGCCTAGTATATGACAGTTACCGAAAACGCAATTGAAGGGGAAAAGGTTAAAAAATCAAAAAGATAAAAATGTTACTTTTTAGCGGGATTATGTAATAAACGTAATTTTTTACACCAACGAAACAAAGCCTAGGTTATGCAGTAATTTAATTATCGCTATGCACCGTGACTTTCTCAGAGAGGAAATCGCTTTCTGTTAAAATTAAATTCTGACGATCACAATGATACTGCCATTGGAGGCGGACCGAGTGGCTACGCGTCTCGCAGGCCGCGAATGTTAAGTTCTGGGAGGAGGGGTGGGATCCGTCTGTGATGAAGGGGCAGCGGAAGGGGAGCACGGATTAGAGAGGTAGGAAACTTGCGATGCAACGCCATTGTAATTTTCATATTGACGTCATTTTTTGCATCATTAATTATTGGCTTTCGACATTTGGGTAATATCTTACTGCCATTTATTTTGCAGTCATCGATCTGCATTTTCCATTTGGATCACGGTGTATCATTAATTACATTCTCACAGCCTAATTTCTTATTGAAGAGGGTAAAAAAGTTACACGATTTCTGCCATTTCTGTAGAAGTGATTCATACTTACTGAGTTCGTATAATTTTCGTGAGTGATACGCGAATCTCGGGACAGTTCTTGTTTCCGTGCAAAAATAAAAAATAGTGGAGAGAACGAAGAGAACTCTGAACAGGAATTCATCCGCATTTTACACACCTAATTAAATAAATCGTTAGAAATATGCACTGGAATAATTTCGGTTATTACGTACAGAATCGTTACGGAAATAATTTTGAAACCATAATTCGCTTTTTACGATGCATTTTCATAACTTTTTTATCACTCTTCTACACATTGGCACAAATAGGGGTTTGTTGATGAGCTGCGCGGATTCCAGGTTTGGGAAGGTGGGAAGCGAGCAGCGAAAATTAGGCAAGTTGGAGGGGATTCGAGGATAGGCGAAAGGACGAAGGGTCAGGAGCAGACGCGCCCGCAGAAATTTTTTCAGGGAGGGGCAAAATGCTCACTCATTAGCATTGGTTGCTCACCTCGCAGGGGCTACTTACACAAATATAGCAAAAAATATTTTTAAATTGATTTCTTTAAGCAGGGCCTGCTTTTCGTTTTATGGGAGTAGTATTGCACGCCACAGATAAAATGTTGCTTTCTAAAATCCTCCATAAAGTATTACCTCTAATGTTAGTTGCCGCGATAGATATCGAAAGATTCCAAATTACTCAGCGATGTACGTTTTTTCGTTATAGATAAAAGTAGTACCTTGGTTCAATTCGTGTTCGTTTACATTCGTAGTTAGGGCCGGCGCGTAAGAAATTGCCGCCTGAGGCGAGCGCATTTTATGGCGCCCTTTGGTACAGTAACGGTACGGGTGGAGCAAGGAAACATTGTGGATATACAGCAATGAAATGACATAAATTAAAATGTTAGATTTAATTTTTATTATACAAAC
Organism: Uropetala carovei; assembly: GCA_036926305.1. Taxonomy (NCBI): domain Eukaryota; kingdom Metazoa; phylum Arthropoda; class Insecta; order Odonata; family Petaluridae; genus Uropetala; species Uropetala carovei. Next base: position 19,276,543 of record JAXCHB010000196.1, read on the forward strand.
AAATTTAAATTAAACTTCTTTAAATAACAATATAATTAAAAACAATAAAAATTAACCTAACTGTACTTTGCGCGCTTTTTCTTTAGCAAAATCGTCTATAACACCTTCGAAATTTAAATTGGTTGAAATGTCATGTTCGATGGAGTATTGCTTCTGTCAACCTTTCCTGTGCCATTGTAGAACGTAAATAGTTTTTAATTAATTTCAATTTCGAAAAAGATCGTTCTCCGCCGGCAACGTTCACAGGAAGAGTTAGCACAATTCTGAGTTATGTAAAGATATTTGGAAAATTTTCCACTAAATTATTTTTATCTAATTTAAAACATTTAATGGTGTCATCTCACTATTTAAAACACTTCTAATAATTAAAAGTTCATTGTACAAATTTAAAGGTTATATATCATGTCAATGCTATATGCAAATATTGACATTGAATCTCTAAGGATCAACAATGGAATGTCGTACAAACATTCAAATAATTGGTTGTGTTTCTAGTTGGGAAAATCTTTCCTTGATATAATTGATGCAAACATCTACTACATAATTTAAAAAACTCGAATTCAGTTTCTTTAAAAGGATCTACGATTCCAGCATAGGGCACTTGGATTAATGCCGGAGAGCAAATAATTACTTTAACGTGTTTCGCCTTTTCTTCATCCGTTTTGCGAATGGGTTCCCGGGAAGCTTCTCAGCAAGTGCTCGGATTACTTGTTCCGTTACTATTGATTATACAAAATCCAAATGATAACAAAAATGTCGGGAAAATTACATCCAGTCATTTGCGTTCCTTATATTTCTTACAATCAACATTCGGAGATACAATTTCAACAGAAGGAGTATGGGAGTGTTACTGCACTCAAAACATTTACTTGCAGCCACACTTCAGCAGATTTTCGCCCAGCTGCAAATAAAACAAATATTTTTAGAAAAAACAGGGCCCGGTGCAGTCACACCGTTTGCACCGAGATCTGTCAGCTCTGCTTGCGCCAACGTAAACTTGAAAATGCCCTATGTAAAATTTTTGGGAAACGTAGGGGGGGGGGGGGGGGGGGGGGAAGCAAGTGCCCCTTACTGCGTGCGCCCATGGTCAGGAGTAACTATTGCGCAGAGCACGGTTACGAAGAGAAAACCCGCGATTAAGGAAATAACCTATAAAAAGATTCGCCTTATATTTTGCATTGGCGTAATCACGTAATTTATTCATAATAGTTAAGAACGATAAAATGTTGCGATTCGGCTTATGTAGAATTTATCATTATGCTATCCTTTTATTCTTTCCTTTATTATTGTAAATGTAGGTTAAAGGTATTGAAACATTATTTGAAGCTAAATGAAGGTAGCATTTTTGTGGGAAATTTGATGGTTGAGGATTGATATAGGAGTGCACTCGGTGTGATGGGTAGGAGTGATTACGGAAGCGAAATTGACTAACGAATGAGGGAAGGTTTTAATATAGATTTTTTCAAGACCACAGTTTGGCGGGAACGTTGTCGAGGAGTTGGAGAAGAGCGGATAAGAGTAGGGAAGGGGTGTGGATAGACAAAGTGATACGTCTATATTTGTTCCCCAAAGATTTATTTTCTAAATACTCCAATATTTCATTTAGCATGGTAATTATGCATTATTTAGCTTGTATTAAAATTCTACTATCGTTCTATTATTCGATGGATGTAGTTAAACATTATTCGGAGCTACATGGTGGCATTTTGGCGGGAGTTCTGACGAGAGGTATTGAATGCTAATGAATGTGGTAAGGCAAGAATTATTATAATTTAAAATTATCAAAAGAAAATCGTTTGATTATTTTTAGCTAATAAAAGCAATTTACTAAAACAAATGTTAAAAACAAGTTACGAACAACCTTGCAGGTTGAATATATTACTATGACATGAGCCAGCCACAGCCAACTCTTTGAGTCGGTAACCGCGTCGGTTGAACTGCACCGTTTAGTTGGGTTTATTGTAGCGTCAAGTAGAAAAGACAGGCAGAAATTGGGGTGCAAGGAAGTTGTAGAACGGCATGAATTGCATTTTGTGAAAAATAATAAATTTAAGATTTTTATTTAATACTTTTTATTACGTTTTCCACATATACATGCCGAATGTTCGGCGATTCAGTACATGCGTTTTACAGACTTATATAAACTTAAAATCATAAGTTGCGTTCCATCAGGTAGACCAAACTGTATACATCAGCAATCGCGATCTGAAATGAGAAAGGAAAAGACCACTTGAAAATTTTTTAGCGTAGCGGTTCTTCACCGAGAATTATGAACGTTATTCACTTTGTTAACATAGTTCACTATTGAAAAAGATTAATAGATAACATTTGCAAGAAATAAATTTCCGCGTGAATCAAGGCAAAAGCCATTTATGTCCAAATAAGTTTTTTGATCTTTACTTATGCACAAAGCGTACTTATAAGATTAGGCATTAATAAATTTCCATATACATATCTAGAACTAAGGAAGACTATCCAAAAATTAAACATTATACCTAATCGGAAAAAGAAACCGATGTTAGTGTGTGATGGATCATAATAGGTTTATTAACTAGGTTAATTTATGATATAGTTACAGAGATTTCCAAGCCACCATGAGGTACTCTGTCAGCTCGTTATCCCTTTTGCAGTGGTGGGATTCGCCCCCTAACTGCAATCTGCACGACTGGCCGATTGCAATTAAAGAGCCCTATGCATAACCACCCTAACACTTTAATTTCCTATCGCCTACGTAGTGGTCCCTAACGTGTAAATCGTGTTCACACAAAATACATATCAAAATAAACACAATGAGCAAAGGGGAGGGCTTTGTTCCAAAGAACCGATACATACGGTTGAAGCGGAAAACCATCCCACGGCGGCCGAACTCAGCTCTCCCACGGCGTTTCCCCTTCTCCCTTGCACTAAACACTGCACTAACACAAATTGCCCATACACAACACACTACACTTGCAGGCGGCAGCAGACATGAAGCATTAGGGAAACTGGAGGGCCAACACTAAGGATTGTAGGGAGGAAGCTCTAAGCACTGGGATCAGGCTGGCGGCGGCTGGACCGCAGAGATCTCGGGAGCACAGCTGGAGATTCAGAAATGCAACAGAAATCAATTAGTTTACAGGGAATGTGAGGTGAGCAGAAGGTAAAGGACGGCAGGTTGGTGGCGGCTGGAACGCAGAGATCTCTGGAGCGCAGGCAGACAGTCTGCGGCGGCTGGAAGGCCGATATCTCTGGAGAGCAGACAGGCTGGCGGCGGCTGGAACGCAGAAATCTCTGGAGCGCTGCTGGCGATTCTGAAATGCGAGGAAATCAATCAGTTTACAGGAAATGAAAAACGAGTGGGCAGATGAAACGGTATATAACGGAGAGATGGTCTGCGGAGTATTGGAAGCTGGTTATTCGTGCGCCTTGGGAAAAGGCGAGGGAGCACCGAGAGGGAAGGGAACGGGGATATCGGGAGTACGAACGGAGAAAACCGGAGATGGCAGGCCTTTACCGGGGGGGGGGGGGTGGGAACATGACAGCGGAGAAATGGTAGGGCGTTTACCGGGGGCGGAAAACCGACGTCGGCGAAATGGAAGGGAATTTACCTGGGGCGGGAAACGGAGTTAGGGCACGGTAAGGAGTTTACCTCGGGCGGAAAACGGACATTGGCGGTATGGTAAAGCTTTTACCTTGGGCGGGAAACGTAGTGACGGTATGGAAAGCGGTTTACCACGGGCGGACAGCGGCGATGGGGGCGTTTACCAGGGTATGGATACGGACAGTGGCGGTATGGTAAGCCGGTCACCTGGGGGGAAAACGGAGTGGCGGTATCGTAAGGAGGTTACCTGGGGTGGGAAACGGTGGGGAGTGGAATGCCATTTACCTAAGGCGAGAAGGTAATGCGGTTACCTGGGGCGGAAAACGGACGGCGGCGTGATATCAGGACGTATACATGGGGCGGTTTGTCCGAGGGTTTACCGGGAGCGGAAGGCGGCGAGATGGGAGTTGGCTGGGGGGATGGAAATTCGAGTTCCGAGGACAAACGTGAATGACAAAACGAGAGGGTAAGGTCCGTAGAAGGAGTAGGAAATTGCAGGGTTAATGATAGATGGGTAGAGAGAATGCGGAGTGCAATGACGTACTCAACGTACAAATCTCCCGCATTCTGATTCCGTAAGCTGCAACCACGGCTTATATAAACTTCTTAACACCACGTGATCAAATATGGGAGCGGTAGGTGGAGGGAGGCGACTGCATCTGTAGCCAAGACCTATGAGGTGTATTCATCATCTAGAGGGTATAAGTGGAGGCAATGTGATTGGTTGAGAAAGGCATGATAGGCGTATAGGAAATAATTTTTTAAACCAATGGTCCGTAAGTGAGCAAAAGTCGAAAGGAGGGAGGGGAGAGAAGATCCGAGAAGCCCCGAGTGGAGTGGGGATGCGTCGAGAGTAGAGGGCAAGCGCGATGGAGCTCGTGGAGGGGAGGATTTTCTTTTCGAGAGTGAAAGGAATGTTATGAGGAAGATTTCGTTATGGTGGGACAAAATGTTAACTGTACACCCCTATGAAATTCTCAAAATGATATTTAACCCCCGGAGGAAGATTTAACAATTCCCTCGTGAACGGACGAAAGAGTTTTAAAAAAAACGAAAAATTTGCGAAAACGTGAAATTTGGAAAAATTTAAAAAATCATAACTTTTGTTGTTTTCAATTTATTTTGACGAATGTTTTTATGTAGTTACATATAACATGAAATTGTTAAACAGTATCATTTAAAATGTCATGCGTCACACACAGACATTGCTACATAGAAGCGAATGAACAATACTCGCTTAATTTTACGGTGCGCGTTTTTATAACTTTCAGCATAATGTGAACTACGAAAGGTATAGAATCCTTTGAACATTACTAAACATTTCATTCGCTGAATGTACCTATCTAAACCAATTAGGTGAGAGATTTGTCGCATGTCAACTTTTCCATGTCTTGACTGGAAATCTTTAACTAAATGTTGTATTTATGATTTATTTAAAGGCGTTTCATTAATAATATAAACGTTTTAGTTACGCAGTCATCATTCTTAATCATTACAGTAGTCACATAGAAAAAATGGTTACATTTAGGTCATTAGAAGCGGAGATATGATCATAAATGGTTTTAGACGTAGAGTACGTCAATTTTTCAGAAGATACTTATTAGCTCACAAGTACTTTCCCTATATTTTTAGAAAGGATCTGTAGTATTTCTCTGTTTTAGCGATTCTTTCGACATATTTCCTCGTACACTGATCTAACATTACGTTCACTAACACCGACGTGGACGACTTTGCCCCGTGCATCTTCAACGAATACGGAGCTTTTGACCTTTTAAATAGATTCCTTTTGTATTCGATTCTTCTACTCTTCAACGTCTGCCATTTCAGATCCCTCAATACCTCTGGTGCACTCGCGTCAAACCGATATTCTCCTTTTACAAATCTACCCGCTCTACGCTGAACCATTTCGAGCTCCCTAGTTAGGCCCTCCTGGAAAGGGACCCAGGAGGTGCGATGGAGCTCTTGGAGGGGAGGATTTTTTTTTTTCGAGAGTGGAAAGGAGCTGATTCCTGGAGGTTGTCGTCAGGGAGAGAGAAAATATGACGCGTGTCCCGTCCGAAATTTTCAAAATTGCATTCAATCCACTTCCTGAGATGAAAAAAATCTTTTTACGGGTGGAGGGAAATGGGTGGAAACACGTGCGATTGAAAATGTGAAGACTTCTGCAGAAAGGTAGCGTCAATAGAAGGGGATTGAAGCTCGGATAAGTGGGCAAGTTTTGGTTGAATCAAGCGGAAGCGCGATGGAGTTAGTGGAAGGGACGAGCTAATGCTATTTTTTGGTAGGGAAATAAAATTGTTCCGTGTAATATTGTCCTGAAGTGAACAAAAGTCGAACGGAGAGAAGATCCGAGAAACCCCGGGAGGAGTGGGGAAGCGCCGAGAGTAGGAGGCAAGTGCAATGGAGCTCGTAGAGTGGAGGATTTCATTTAGAGACTGGAGGGGATATGTTTCGTGGAAGATGTCTTCATTGCGGAACAAAATGCCCTCTCCATAATTCTCAATATGCCCATCCATGGCACCAAGATAAGATAAATATCTCATTTCGGGAGGAGGGGTAAGAGTGGAAACACGTGCGGTTGAAAACGTGAGAACGTCTGCAGAAAGGTAATGTCGATGGAAGGGGATTTGAAGATCAGAGAGGTCACAGGTGGAGTGGGCAGCAGGCATTGGTAGAATAGAACGCAGGCGCGATGGAGCTCGTGGAAGGGCGGAGCCAATGGAATTTTTTTGTAGAGAAAAAAATTGTTCCGCGTAAGATGGCGGGAAATATTTCGTGGGGATGAGAGAAATGGCGTTAAGAGTTAGGGAAGTGGTGTGGGTAAGCCAAGCGAGCGACCGATACTCATTTCGTAGAATGGCCATACCTTGGTTCAGCTTCTGAACTCCGATATGCAATTACCGACAATGCAAATGAAAGGGATTATGAAATAAACGTAATATTTTTAAACCAACGGAAACGAAGCTTAGGTTATGCATTAATTTTATTAGCGCAATGCGCCGAGACGTTCATAATAAAATCGTTTGTCGAATCACTCTCTCCACTGTTTTTATCTTTGCATGGAAACGGCGTGTCTCGTCCTTTGGTCAGCTCGTTACTCCTCGATGTGCAAAGAAAAGAGACAAAAGTATATGACAATTACCGAAAATCCGAATGAAAGAGGGAAAGGTTAAAAAAATAAAACAATATTACTTTTTAGCAGGATTAAGTACTGAACGTTATTTTTTTAAACCAGCGAAAACAAAGCTTAGGTTATGCGATGCTTTAATTAGCGTGACGTTCTCTGAGAGGAAGTATGTCTTTTCAAAATAAAATTCAGACTCACGATGATACGTCGCTCGGTGGCATACGAAGTTGTTGTTGGACGTACAGTGTACGTCGCTCGGCGTTGAGGGGTTAATTCACCTTACCGAGATAAGAAAAATAACTCATTTCTGGTTGTGTGGAATGGGGGAAACACGTTCGGTAGAAAAACATGAGACCGCCTGCAGAAAGAGTTCTGACAAATATACATTCGAGCTATATGATCCAGGATCTTCGTCGTTTTCTTTTTTGCTCAAATAATTGCCTTTTTAAATATGTTAACTCGCCACAAATTGTTATTTGTATTTTCAATGTAAATGTATCAAATTAAATGATAATGCGTAATAGCTCAAAAATGTAAAAAATAGATATTAATCTGTACTATATAAAAATATCATGAAATAAATAAATATTTCTTAGACCAATTTTCCCGAAGGTATTGTCAATGGAAGGGGATTTGAATATGCGAGAAGTCACAGGTGGAGTGGGCAACAGGTAGAATAGAACGCAGGCGCGATGTACATAGCTCGTGGTAGGAGTACACAATTACCGAAAATGCAAATGAACGGGATTAAGAATTAAACGGAATTTTATTAAAACAAACGAAATCGAAAAATGTAGGTGATGCAGTAATTTAATTAGCGCTGTGCACCGATACGTTCTCTGACTGAGAGGAAGTTAGCTTGTTAATAATTAAATCGTTTGTCGCATCACTCTCTCCGCTGTTTTGTATCTTTGTATGGAAACAAGAAGAACGTGTCTCGAGTTTCGCGTACCCCTCACGAAAATTATACGATCTCACCAACTAGGAATCACTTCTATAGAAATGGTAGAAATCGTGTGTATTTTTTTACACTCTTGCGTAAGAAATTCGGCTGTGAGAATTTAATTAACACTCCTACGATACACTTTATTTACAGTTACAAGAACGGCACACGGGTTTGTGGGATCCCAAGTATATCATAATAAATACCTATTATCAATATATTAACTTTTTTCATTTAATTATTTTTTGCATATAATACGTTAAGCGTGAACCACTTTTTAACATTTTATAAAGTTTATTTTGGAAATAGGGTCGTGTCTATCACCACTGTGCTTCTTAGGTTTTAAAAAAATTCATCTTTTTAGTTAATTTTCTTAAAAATCATTATTCGAATTTCTATATAAAAATAAAAAAACCTAACACTTAAATATGGTAGATGACCTACAAAAAATTTGGTAATCTTAGTAATAGAAGAACTTTTCTAATTTTTGTCCAAATCACTCTAATTTACTTGCTGCCGTACAAATCATCGCCCTGTTCTTATAACACATTGCTTGTAAGCAGCTGCTGCATGTCTTTCGCCCTTGAGCAAAGTGCACACCGAACATTCCTATCGAAATAACAGATTCGTCACATACTAAAAAGTCTTCCTCCGGGTCATCATCCAAATCCAATAGCACTTTATCGATTTGTTCTTCAGTACACGCATTTACGTTATAATTACGTAATAGAAACCAACAACAGACGAAATACAATAAACATAGTCAAAATTAGATACATATTAGAGGTAGAAACAGTAGCGCTTTACTAACTACGCCAAGTAGGAAACTGCCTACGGCCACCGAATTTTAAGGGTGCGGGGGCTTAATTATTAAAGGTTATGTCAAGAGGTATCAGTTTGAGAGGGCGCAAAAATTAACACTACCTACGGGCGCACAATGTCTTAATGCGCCCCTGGGTAGAAATATGATAATTACGTCAAAATATGTACGCTAAGAAAAAAATGTGTCAATAGGAATGAGTAACGCGAATGGCACGCTGGGGTCCAATGGACCGCAACGCTATTTTGAAAAATTACTGTGCCCGCTCACATTACCTCTGAATCTCAGGCGCGCGTAACGAGACAGATACCAACTGAATTTACAAAAACTCCCAAAAGAACCGAATGCAAACAGCCTTCCACGAACTCCGAAAGAAATCACTGGGGTCCCTGGGAACCAGGGTAGGATTAAGCGGTACGCAAAATACGCATGTGCGTGGGGCCTAGATGACAAAGGGGCCCACCAGGGGCGGATTTGGCAGACAAGGCATCGGGAAAAGTCCTGCTGAGGCATGAGTTGCCTGAGTGGTTGCTGCCTCGGCCAGGAGCTAGGGTTGCCAACTCGTGCGGAGTTGGTTACGGGAGATTTCCGCTTCATGAGTCGGAAATTCCGGGAGAATCCGGGAGAAGTTTCGCAAAGCTGAAAAATCTCTTAAACGAACCATGAGAAAACATATAACGAGTAGTTAATCTTGTTTTATTTTTACATAGTCCGATCTTGGATGATTCCCTATGAAAGTGAACCTTCTATTGCCCGCGTGCCAATATTACTGAAATTGCCGCCTCGCATGCCACAAAAAGGACTTGATTTTTTTGCGTGCCAACTAAATTTATTTCGTGACCAAGACATAAGAGATTGAAATTTGTAACCGTTAACGAAATAACACAAAAATTTTTGCGGTACTAAATCAGTACGATTAATGCTTGAATTCGTTTTCGTATTTCGTTGGCATGACAACCAAAATCCTGAATGTGAGACGGCAGGAAACTGAAAGCTATAGTTTTTATTATTCCCCTTCCTCCTGCGGTTCCTCATTCTTTCCACGTGCTTTCATTCAGCCATGCTCAAAATTTTCGGTTGATTTGTTGCGACTCTTGTTTGAGAACGAAATAAATGTATATCTTACCCAGGGCCCGGAAGAGAGGATGGTAGCCGGTGCAAATAACTGGGGCCCGGGCTTATTGGGGGGCCCACTTTCCTGTGAAGATGAATCACAATACCTCAATAAGTGGCGGACACACGGGGGGTGGGGGCACCGGGTCCGGACCCCCCCCCCCTGGAAAATTGTGATTTTTCTAAACTTTGGAGAAACATCGTTATTTTTAATCTGGGTTCATGGGCGCCGTCAGAGAGGAATAGGAGACGGTTTTCCCCCTTTGTTTTTAACTTAAGTATAATGAACAATGCAATACGCGACATTAATATAACTTGCATACAAATTTGTTCTTGTCAATATTTCGGACCCACCCCTCCTTGAGAGAATCCTATGTGCGTTACTGCCTGCAGTCCATTACTTTGTTGTCAACGTTTATACACTCTGTATACACTTTTGTTTTGTCTTAAATAAACCAATGACTTTATTAAACTATATAACCGTTTAATACTTGTATTGTGGTTAATGTCACTTCTTCAATTTCATGCTTATTTACATTCTTTGGACTTTCATAAAAATCTGATGTAGCCAACACATGACTTTCTCCATACAGAGCAATGAATATGATTGCTCTCGACGTCAGCGTCCTCAGAAACAATTATCAGCGATAAAATTCGATAATAATTTAAAATATTTTCAATAGTCTTTATTACGTCAAAAAAGCAAGTTAAGAAAATTGTTGACTGCTTCTTTAGATAAAAAAATATCTACGAGTAATTAATATCACCCTTGAAGGCGTACGCACCACCATCAGCAATTAGAAAGTATTATCATAGCAGCGGAAGCATTGGTATCACTTAGCGACGTATTTAGCGTAAATTTAGAAGAAAAATGAAAATATCTCTTAAACTATAGGCTTTATGAAAAAATGTTCCAAATAAAACTTCTATCCAATTTTATTCTCTACAACTTTTACAATTAAAACTGTTTATAAAAATTGAGTTTTAAAGGAGATATTTGGAAAAAATTACGAAAAACCAAAATATCTATTAAACTATCGGCTTGACGAAAAATTGTTTCAAAGAAAACGTGTAGAAAGTTTCATTCTCTACAACTTTTATAATAACAACTATTTATGGAAATTGAGTTTTAAAGGAGATATTCGAAACGAACGCAAAAAACGACGAGTAAACATCCACTTCCGGTTGACCTACATAATCCAAAAACTAATCAACTCTTGTCATTATTATGGAAGTATTATAGGTCCTCTTAATTAATCCGGCCCCATCTTGGGGCGGGGCCCAGAACGTGTGCTTTGCGTGGGGCCCATGAACCGCTTAATCCGGCCCTGCTGGGACCCTAGTGTGTGGTTGGTGGGTTAATGATACACCGTGGTCAAAATGGTAAATGAATGAATGAAATGCAAAATAAAAGGCAGTAAGATAAAATTACTCAAATATCAAAAGCCAATAATTAATGATACAGAAAATTCCGACATTATGAAAATTACATTGGCGTCGCATCGCAAATTACCTACCGCCCTAATCCGTGCTCCCCTTCCGCTACCCCTTCATCCCAGACGTTTACCACCCCTCCTCCCACAATTTAACATTCGCGGCCCCGAGACGCGCAGGCACTCGAGTTGTCAACGATGGCGGACCGCCTCTAATGGCGGTATCATTGCGATCGTCTGAATATTTCATTTCCAACAAAAAACGACTTCTCTCATTGTCAGAGAACGTCACGGCGCATAGCGTTATTGAATTACTGCACAACCTAAAATTTGTTTTTGTTGGTTTAAAAAAAATACGTTTATTACTTAATCCCGCTAAAAAGTAACATTTTTATCTTTTTGATTTTTTAACCTTTTCCCTTTTCAATTGCGTTTTCGGTAATTGTCATATACTATGTCTCTTTTCTTTGCATATGGAAGTCTCACGAGGTGACCGAAGGTCTACGAAATGATTATTGGTAGCTCATTTGGCTTACCCACACCACTCCCCTAACTCCTAACACCATGTCTCTCATCCTCGCGAAATATTTCCCGCCATCTTCTTGGAACATCTCTCTTTCCCTCTAAAAAAAAGAAAAAACTATTGGCTCACTGGGAAAGAAAAAGATCGGTATCTCGTCTTTGGTGTTCGGCTCTGTTTCCATGCACTATTATTTTCAAATTTCGCTACGGGGATTGAATTCGCAGGCGACATTTTAACTGGGAGGTGAAAAAATATTTCGTAGGATAACCATGACAAAAGTAACGGAAGCTAGATACAATTAATCAAATATCGAAAGCCAATAATTTTGTCGGAAAATTACATATATATACATACTCTTAACTAAAGTACAGTGTGTTACGGTTCATATGCGTTGAACGAATGGGAAGGGAACGCACGGGTACGCCGTTTCACTTGACACAAAATGAAGCCCATAGCGATCGTTTTGCTAAAATTTCAGATGATAATGTTTCGGTTAATGGTATCCCCGTCGTAAAATTTTCTAGTACGAGCCCACACCAGCTCTTTTAGCATTAATATGTGGTCTGTAAGATGAATTGCACATTCATTCTGTGGAATTCTTTCTAGCAGTAAAGACTTTTAAACAGCTACTTCGCACAAGTTGGAGAAAAATCCTGCAGCCGTTGTTCTAAGAGTGAGAAGGGGAGGGGAAAATTGATTATAAATCGTTAACAGTGCTTAATCTATGGGGATATTGTTACGTTAATCACAATGAGATAAGGCGAGAGTTCTACAGTTAATAAACATACTGACGAATTGAAAAGTTGATCTGAAAGTCTTTTTTCCTTACCAAGAAACTCGAAAAATTACTGGTATTTTCGATGTCTGTTTCATTGTTATCCACGGCGTGGAAGTGGTTTTCACAGTACAGGTAATTTGGAAATAACTATTTAAATGTTTAAGACGAAATTCTGTAAACGACAAGATTTCGTAATGGTCAGGAATATTAACGAATATCTCGTTTAACGAAGAAAACTAAATCTTTAAAAAAGAAAAAAATATGTAGGAAATTCGTCTCGTAGATATATAAAATAAGTAGCTGTACCAGCGCAATGAATGCGCGGATTTTTTCCAATTAATTTATTAATATTAATTGTGAACCAATTAATGGTGCAAAGAATATCCCCATGGAAAAATATTCTATTAAAGACGTCTTTTACCATTCATGCATACAAAGCTTGTACCTTCCGGTAGGTTTTATGCACGCACCACCAAATCCTGGCTATCCAATGCCTTTTTCTTTAAATTATCATAACCCATCCCTTCTTTTAACGATTCTAATATGCCTATCTTTTTCCTACCTGTTTTCCCCTTTCCTAACATTCTTCCTCCTGTGACGTCTTTCAATAAATTTTACTATATTCTTGCATTATTGAAAAATATCCCTCAATCTCCTCTCCTTCTCTCCCTACTACACTCCCTATTACCCTCTCTCTCGCTCTCCCTCCCCCTCTTTATGCGTGTTTCATTTTAAATCAGTGGCAAGTGATTTTTGGTAAAAGTTTTCACAAATTTTATACTTGAATAAATAAGAACTTCTCGTGCTCCCATTATTCGGGGACCCGGATGCCCCGCATTTTGGCCGGTACTCTTGGCGAACTCGTGATATTGGTCTGCGTAGTCAAAGGAGCGTGAGAGAGATTACCGAAAAGTCAAAGGAATGAAGAATAAATAAAAAACTTCAAAATATATCATAATAACGGAGTTAATTCATAAACGTAATTTTCTTGAACCAATGAAAACGAAGCTTAGATTATGTAGTAATTTACCTATTGCGCTGCCGAAGTCATTTTCTTCGAAATATTTTAGACAGTCGAATAGCTACAGCAAACGGAGGCGGCCCGACATCCTCGAGAGCTCGAGTGAGTCAGCGTTTCGGGGGCACTGAATGCAAAGGGCTGGGGGGAGAGTATGGAAAAGTTCGGCGAAAGAGGGAGCATTAGAGCTGTAGGAGTCTTGAGTTGCGGAACCATTATACCTTTTACGATATTCTGCCTAGACCAGTGATTCATAGTAGTTATTTTCTGGTGTCGTACAGCATAGAACTCAGGCGCCTTAGGCTAGTCGTCCATTGGATGCGTGTTCGTCCGAAATCAATTCGTCAGAAAACGTGCGTAAACGCGCGAACAGTCCCATCTAATTGAAATACATTGACCACTAGACGCCATTTCATTCGTGCGTTTTCGGACGAATAGTTGCGAAGTGCGAACGATCCCATTCCGTTGGGATTTTCATCAGTATTCGTGCGATTTTGAACCTGTTGATAGCCTCCTAGAAACCTGCTGGAACTTTGCTTTTTTCTGTTGTTATTGAAATGTTTCTTGATTCATACGAAAATAATAAAAAAACTTCGCTTCATTATCTTCTATATCCTTAAATAAGTGATGAAATTCCCATAGTGAATATCTTTTTAATAAAATATCACTCGTCCAAATTGTTCTTCGTTTGGCCATCATACGTCTAGAATTTTCAAAAAATAATAGTTCGGAACGTTCCATCTTGGTAACTGGAAATGGCATTCGAGCGTAAACTGCAGGCAGTGGACACTCCCTCAGCGTCCGAAATTGTACGAAATGGTTCGCATGTTTTCTGACGAATTGACTTCGGACGAACACGCACCCAATGGACGACTAGCCTTAAGCGCTTGGTCAGAACGAATACTGTAGTGTACTTTAAGTAACATAAAGTAACCCATTCATTTGTAGGCGCGTTTCGCCCCCATAGTCCGTATGTTCGTTCTCGGTTTCTACGGAACGGATTTTCATGAAATTTATTATTAATGACTTACTATTAAAGATAATAGGAAAATCGCAAAAATGAATCACATAATCCAATCAGGGGTTAGTAGGTATGTACCACTTTACAGGCGAGAAAAAATTAACTTTCCGTCATATCTCGTAATGTATTGCTTATATAAAAATATTTTTAAAAAACTCGTAGAACTAGTAAAGAAGAGTATTTTTTCCTATACATTTTCATCGTAGGACTAGTAGGTGTTATCAAGAAAATCAAACCAGAATGTCCTAATTCGAGTTGAACTTTGAAAGTTCCTGCATGGTTACTTCTTTATTGCTGCTAACATAATTTCACAAATAAACGTTTAATTTTCTTTAGTCTACATGCAGTATTATTAAATAGGAGGAAAATAACCTTAAAACGCTATTTCCCTTACGTACAGGTATATCACTTCTTTCTAATACTCCACTGCACGAAACGCGCTCATTTGTGATACGCTGTACATATTCCTAACTTGTTGAAGCTATAAGTTAGTTACGCCCAAAGGGGGGTGTGATCCTTCATCCTGGTGAGGAGTGCCTACCATTTTCAGAGAAATTCGTCTCCAGAGCATTAGACCCTTCCCTTGTGATAAATAAAACGATGCTTATCTCGTCGTTGCACGTATTTAATATTTTTTATATTTCGCTACGCCCAGTAAAATCGACGGCGGCATTTTACGTGAGAAACGAAGACAACATTTTCAGGATGACAGTCTGGTAAAATAAAAATGGACCGTGGGAAAATTCTCGAAGGATCCTATTTTGCAAACTTACATTTTGATAATAATGGACCCAAGGCTTATATGCGGTGCTAGTCACCGTATGGCAGAACATTTTTATTATTTTATTACGCAAGAAGTATCTACGTAAGGTTACTGAAAGAAATAAATTTTCTATAAAATGGTAATTTTTTATCTTTTTTTTCCAATAAATGATTTAATGTTTTGCCTTCTCACGCCAGTTGCTAATTCCAGCCCTTTCATGCGCCTATATAGATAAAAATCTAGTGGAATTAGATCAGGTGATCTGGGTGCCCAATTTTGAGATCCACCACACCGATCCATCGATGCACATCCTTAAATTTCATACATCCGTCCTTCCGTAACAGTCAAGAATCCGACCTAAGTTCATATGAAGTTTTTGACTAGGTGTGACCTTATCTATAAGCTCCGGAAGTTATAACTTTTCGTCGTGACTCATCCTATATATATATATATATATATATATATATATATATATATATATATATATATATAGAGAGAGAGAGAGAGAGAGAAAGGTTAATGCAAAAGGCGCTACGAGTCACAGAAGATTTGAAAATTGGAAAAAGGTTTAGAAAATGGTGATGGTCAAGTGCTTCTAGCAAGAAAGGAAGAGAAGCGAAAAAGATAATTAGCCTGGCAATAAAAGGTAGAAATTGCAGTATGAAAATATTTAAAGACAGAAAAATACAAGGTAATGTGAAAAGAAAAAGACTTCAACATTAGAATTGGTCGAAAGCCACTAGTAAAAATTTCAGACTGTAAATGCTCGAAATTAATCATTACAAGAGATAAAATGCACCGATGAACTAAGGCAGGGCCCCGCGCAGTGGTTTAATCTGGCCGGTTTTTCCTCGTGTATATTACTTTCAGTTTTGCGTATTCACCAACGGAAATTTTCATTAAGTATCATTCGATCGCCAATTCTCTGAAACTTCTATCGCTTCCCCAGAGTCCCTCTCCCCCCCTCTCTCTAAATAATTTTTAACAGTGACGTTCGGCGGTCGAAACTTTCTCTTTGAAGACGTATACTCAACTGCACGAAATTTTATCAAAATCGTTCTAGCTGTTTTTGAGGAAATCAAAGTATTGTTAAAGTTGCCTAGAATAAACTAGCCTTATATTCATTTTTAGGCGCGTTTCGCTTACAGCGTGAGCGCCTATTATCGTCGGTCCGTCCGTCCGTCCGCATGTTCGTTCTCGGCTTCTACCGAACGGATTTTTATGAAATTTGATATTAAGGACTTTCAATCAAATATAATAAGAAAATAGCAAAAATGAATCACGTACGCCAATCAGGGGTACCACTTTACTAGAGACAAAAAATTAAATTTTCGTCATATCTCGTAAACTATTGTTCATATCAAAATATTTTTCAAATAAAAGTTGTAGAACTGGTAGAATATTTCCTTTTCTATATATTTTCATCGTAGGAGTAGCCGTTATCGAGAAAATCAAACAAGAACGTCTTATATGGAGTTGAACTTATTGTTAGAAAATTTCTTGCATGGTTACTTCATTGTTGCTAACATAAACAATCTCCCAAACAAACGTTTAATTTCCTTACGTGTGCATGTAATACTATTAAATAGGAAGAAAATGGATTATTTATGATGAAGAAAAGGACTTTTAAACGCTATTTCCCTTACGTACAGGTATATAATTGCTTTCTAATACTCCATTGCACGAAACGCGCCCCATTTGTGATACGTTGTACGCTTTCCTAACTTGTTTGATAAATATGAGCTAATATTCGGTATTATTGAAGAGGTAAACTCAAGTAACTGTACGAAATTTGATCAAAAACCTTAGAGCCGTTTTTGAGAAAATGGAAGCGAATCAGGATGTCAAAATTATTTCCGCTGTGATTCCGTAATTCATAATCGAAATTATTGCAGTGCGTATTTTTTAACGATTTCTTTAATATGATGTGCCTTATCGGTAAAATTGCGGATGAATACCTGTTCAGAGGTAAATAACTCTTCACTCTCCCCACTCTTTTTTATCTTTGAATGGAAACAAAAGAATTGGGTCGAATTTTGCGTATCCATCTCGAAAGTTATAAGATCTCACCAAGTATAAATCACTTCTAAAGAAATAGTAAAAATCGTGTGCTTTATTTAACCTCTTCAGTAAGAAATTCGCTGTGAGAATGTAATTAATGATACACCGTGATCAAAATGGAAAATGAAGATGAGATGATTGCAAAATAAATGGCAGTAAGATGGAATTACTCAAATATCGAACCCCATCAATTAATGATGCAGAAAATTTCGTCAATATGAAAATTAGAATGCCGTGGAATCGCAGGTTTCCTACCGTTCTAATCCGTGCTCCCCTTCAGCCGGGCCGCATTCATACAACCCCCCCCCCTTCTCTCCAGCACTTAACATACAGGGCCCGCGAGACGCGCGCGCACTCGGGCTATACCAACGGACACGGACCTCCTCCATTGGCGGTATCATTGTGACAGTCGGAATTTTATTTTGAAAAAAAAAACAGCCTTCCTCTCAGAGAACGTCTAGCTAATTAAATTACCGCATAACCTAAGCTTTTTTTCGTTGGTTTAGAAAAATAACGTTCAGTACTTAATCCTGCTAAAAAGCAATATTATTTTATTTTTGATTTTTTAACCTTTCCCCCTTTCATTTGCATTTTCGGTAATTGTCATATACTCTCTTTTCTTTGCAATTCGAGGTGTCACTAGCTGACCAAAGGACGAGAGACACGCCTTGTTTCCATGCAAAGATACAAAACAGTGGAGAGAGTGATTCGACAAACGATTTTATTATGTACAAACTGACTTCCTCTCAGAGAACGTCTCGGCGCATAGCGCTAATAAAATTAATGCATAACCTAAGCTTCGTTTTCGTTGGTTTAAAAATATTACGTTTATTTCATAATCCCTTTCATTTGCATTGTCGGTAATTGCATATCGAACCGTCACAAGCTGAACCGAGATATGGCCATTCTACGAAATGAGTATCGGTCGCTCGCTTGGCTTACCCACACCACTTCCCTAACTCTTAAAGCCATTTCTCTCATCCCCACGAAATATTTCCCGCCATCTTACGCGGAACAATTTTTTTCTCTACAAAAAAATTCCATTGGCTCCTCCCTTCCACGAGCTCCATCGCGCCTGCGTTCTATTCTACCAATGCCTGCTGCCCACTCCACATGTGACCTCTCTGATCTTCAAATCCCCTTCCATCGACACTACCTTTCTGCAGACGTTCTCACGTGTTCAATCGCACGTGTTTCCACCCATACCCCTCCTCCTGAAATGAGATATTTTTCTTATCTTGGTGCCATGGATGGGCACATTGAGAGTTATGGAGAGGGCATTTTGTTCCGCCATGAAGACATCTTCCACGAAACATATCCCTTCCCTTCCAATCTCTAAATGAAATCCTCCACTCTACGAGCTCCATTGCACTTGCCTCCTACTCTCGGCGCTTCCCCACTCCTTTCGGGAATTCTCAGAACGCCTCTCCGTTCGACTTTTGTTCACTTCGGGACAATATTACGCGGAACAATTTTATTTCCCTGCAAAACAAATAGCATTAGCTCGTCCCTTCCACTAACTCCATCGCGCTTTCGCTTTATTCAACCAAAACTTGCCCACTCCAACTGTCACTTGTCCGAGCTTCAATCCCCTTCTATTGAGACTTCCTTTCTGCAGAAGTTCCCACGGTTTCAATCGTACGTGTTTCCACTCATTCCCCTCCACGCTTAAAGAGATATTTTTTTCATCTCGGAAAGGTGGATTTAATGTCATTTTGAAAAATTCGGACTGGAGCGCGTCATATTTTCTCTTTCCATGACGACATCTTCCAGGAACCAGCTCCTTTCCACTCTCGAAAAACAAATCTTCCCCTCCACGAGCTCCATCGCACTTGACTTCCACTCTCGACGCATTCCCCCCCCCCTCCCGGGGCTTCTCGGAACTTCTCTCCCGTCTCCCTTCGACTTTTGTTCACTTCGGAACAATTGGTTTAACCCTCAACTGGTAACATCTTTTTTCAAGCATTACTGGTAACATCCGTCTGTGGGTCTGGTATGTGATATATTGCAGTTTATATGTACAAACGTCTTTTTGAAAACAGCGAAACTATTATTTATATTTTTAATAAAAAATTCTTTTACAAATATAAAATTTGTTATTAAATTTTACATAAGTATAAACAGACTCGATTACCTACAATCTAAGGTATTCGCGCTCTGATTTGAAAATAGAACAAAGAGTCATCAAGTCTACAAGTGCCTCCATTTCATCACGATCTGTGTCTTTGTCAGTCGGCGAGTCAGATTTATTCAGTTTACTTCTCATTATTCCCACCTTTGTGTTCGTGTGGGTTACAATTTCTGAAAAAATTTCATCGTCGAAAAACAATCGCCGCACTTCATCAGGAGTAGAATTCTTGTTCAAATTCAGAGCATTACCCTTCAGCGCCGATATCTTCATTTTTATTATATTACTCCTTCGTACTTTATCTTGGATATTTGGCTCGCGGGAACTCCAAGCAAAACAATCATTTTTGCCGTAGTAAATATGTTCCCCGTCTTTCTCTCATTCTGTTTCTTCTTTGTCACTGTATTCATCGTTACTCCGACTGGGTTCAATATCATCGATTTCAAAATCTGACAATGAGTCTGTCATAACTTGAAGATGATAATACATCGTCATTGTTGAGTACGTATGAGTCGTCCGAAGTCAATTCATCTTCGCTTGCATCGCATTCACCCACAGCTAACTGTACTATCCGTTTTGTACGCTCCGATACATTTATGTCAAACCTCGTAGTTGCCATTTTCATTCAAACTTACACAAAATAACCAAATACAAAACAATATAAAGGAACACGCAGAACTCTTGTACACAGAGTTAAATATGCTCAAGAATAAAAATTTATAAAATAGGGAATGTAAAAGAACCGAAAATATTTGAAAAATAAACTAATACATAAGGTGAATACCGAATACATAATCATAAATACTAATACCAGTCTTACAGATGGTTTAAAGTATAGACGTAAATAGTAACACCCGTCTGAGAGACGGGTAAAAATACTTACCTTAACAGTAACATCCGTCTGTGAGACGGACATAAAAGTTTACTCACTATTGAACAACACGCTACCAAAGAAGAGAAACAAACAATACTGCCACATAGAGAGCAGCACTTGATGAACGCATATATCGGTGTTTAAGTCGAAACAATGACTGGTGCGGCCAGTAGTTTAAGAAATGTGAACCATACCAGTCTGAGAGACGGGTGTTACCAGTTAAGGGTTAAGAAATTATTTCCATGCCGTGCTGAAAATTGAAATTAACATCAGAAATGTAAATAATACGTTATTCGATAGTTAAAACATTCATGAAGGTGATTATTTCTTTATGGAAAACTAAAACAAAATCTCAAAATCGGCTCCAACGATTTTGATCACATTTCGTACAGTTACTTGAGTTTGCGTCTTCAATGATACTACATACAGTAAAACTCGTTTATAACGATCACACCTAAAACGAAATCTCGGCTATAACGAAGAAATGTCTCGGTCCCTTGAACTTCTCCATAAGGGCATTGGTTAAATTTCTCGGATGTAACGAACACGCATTTTACGAATTCTCGGCTGTAACGAACAAATGTTTGGTCCCGTGGCAAAAAATGCCCCATATATAACGAATTTTGGCGAGCAGAGCGATAAGTAATGAATAGTTTCCGCCCGTTTACCGCGCACTTGTTGGTAGAGGTCCCCTTCCTCCATCTACCCCTTCCATACGAATTTCCACGCTCCTTTTGTTTTGAAATTGATATTAAAAATGTGAAATTTTTATGTAAATTAATGACCATAATAATAATATTAATTGGCCATTTAAAAAATCGTATGTAATAGCAATCGAACATTTTACATGCCGCGAAGTTGATAAGCATCTCTTTGCATATGTAAGTACGGCACTGAAGTCTACTCACAGCAAATACAGTAAAATCTGTGTTATCCGGCTATCTTGGGGATTGTGGAAAGCCGATTAGGAGAAATATCCGGTTAGGCAGCACCGGCTGCAGATGGTAAGCAAGTGAGGCAATCGCCTCAGGGTGCACTCTCGAGGGGGGCGGCCTAATGCCGTTTGTGGTCACAATGACGCCCCTCCCTCTCCCAACTTCGGTTTTACAGCAGGAGCGGCCACCCAGGTCAGAGAGACATATTTGCGGAAAATGGATGGAAGTATAAAGCAAAACAATGGCAACATGTGCGGGTCGGATCCGCGAGGTAGTTTTTACAAGCTTTCTGTCTCCTTTGTCTCCGAGGGTGAAGGAAAAAGGGGATGTTTTCAAGAAAGGGGGGGGGATATTCCACATTGGTCCCATCGGGATATTTGACCTAAAAGGGCATACGGCATCCCTGATTCCAACGATTCTGTTTCCCTCTTATTTATATTATGAAGACCCCTTTCCACTCTCTGAGAATCCACGTGAGTTGAGAAAATATTTTAAAGCACTCTTTCGGATGTTTCGAAAGGAAAAGAATAATTGGAGGACAGGAACCGATGTACCGTCTTTGACGGTTTATTTCTGTATGGAAATTCCATGACCACCCGCATGCGCCTTTCTTCTGAATGGGAGGACAAGTATGCGAAGATCATAAATGCTACTACTGGCAGTCTTTCTTTCTTTTTGAAGGTTTTAGATTTTATGACCTTTCGGGTGGCTAGAAAGAAATCTTACCGACGCGTCGGCAAACGTCGCGACATTCCCAAGAAAACTTTCTGACACGTGTTTTACACATTGGTCTCTTCACCCTCTCTCCTTTTTTTCTTAAAATTTCTCGAAAAAGAAATTACTTTAAGACCCTCAGATTTTCTTAGTTTGTGGAAGAAGTAACATCGCAGAGAGAGCGAGTCGTGTCGTATTTTTGCAGTATTAGTGTGCATTTTGCGTAAAAATTAATAGGACTGGTTAGTATTTTAACTCGTGAAATATTTTAATTGTTTTTTATTTCTTTTGTTTCGCTTTTGGAGTTTTTGTGAGAGAAACTGTTTTAATTTTGGTAGAAGGATATCCTAACGATCCAGATCTTCTCATCACTACGTGGGACATCTTCAGTCACAACATTGTCTTCCATTGGAGAGGTTAGTTTGAATTTAATGAATTGTTACTGTTTATATTAAACTTCTTTTAGTACCTAATCTGATTTATTTCGAGAGATTTACATCAATTATTTCTCGGTGTACTGTGACATTTCTCGGAATAATTAGTATCATTAATATTAGCCGATGTCGGCATTTTCGACCTGTCATAATGACCCCTATGCTGTTGATGATTCCTATAATAACTTGCAAGTCCAAATCAGTTATTCAAGTAAAAATCTCAAAAGTTGAAAAAATAAACTCTAATATTTAGGATGATCGTTTTTCGGATAAATTTCCCACCCCGTTATTCGCTAAACTCTTTGGTGTGAGGAAATCCTACGGGCGTCTATAACTGGAAAGACCTTACTGAATATAAATAATGTCGCTGCTCTCAGCTTCAGAGCAACTCCCATGAATTCTCCTCCATACTACCCCTACTAAATTACACCTTTTCATTGCTTTACTTTTTGGTTTGCCAAAACAACGGGGGAAGGTGTGAGTCTAATTTTTATATAATTCTTATATCGAAAGTGAATTCTTATAGTTGCGTAGTTATGTTATAGTCGGAATTGATAATGTTACTATTTCTTGATTCTTCGAATTAAGTACGGTTGATAGTAAAATTAAAATTTTTAACTTATAATTTTCTTGTCGGATTTTATTCTTTTATCTAACCCTTAGATAATAATCATTACCTGTATTTAGTATCCTTCCATTATTGTACGATAAATTCTATAAATCTTTTCCCCAATACTCACAGTAGCTAGTTCTTTTCTCCTGTAAGGATTTTCACGAAGGTAGGTATAATTAAATAACTGAGAAAATGTCAAATTTTCAGATCAATGTAAGATATCAAAATAGTGAATAACATTTTGTTTTTGAGGATATTACTATTAGTTGCTGCGCCTATGATCATAACTTAATAATTCTCTAAGAGTGAATTGTTCCTCTTTAACTTTGTTAAAATGATAGAAATGACAAACGTGCGACGCATATTTTCTACAGAAACTTCAATCAAGTGCCTTATTCCTAGCGTCTCTAATTCGGAATGGCTTAAATCTGACGTCTATATTGTTTTTTGTTTCATCTCATTTTAACGTGATGTCCCCACTGGGATTTGCATTGTTGGATTGCACTGTCGCACTCGATTCAAATCGACTCGAAAAAACGCCTAAATTGCATTTCACATTTAAACACTAGCGGATATTTTCTTATGAGAAATAGTTCAACATAGTGCTTACATTTCATTCTATTTAATTAAGCAGTTAGTTTTCTATGTATGCATTTAAAAACTTTTCGTTTTTATGTCTTCATTTTAAAACGAGTTTTACATATTCCGACCTAATTATGTGGCTCGATGTATTAACCTTTTCTTTAAGAGTACGCAATTTTGTAATTTGATATATTTTTTCTACTGGATATTAAATATGTTCATAGCATCATTAACTTACACGAGATTTATATTCAATTTTTCACTGGCAAAATAAGATTATATTTTCTTCCCTCTGTCTGTCTGTTCTTTCTTATTCAGTTTTGATCCAATGGGTGAATACGAATGCACTGTAAATTTAAATATGCGGTAGTCTTACAAATATTGTTGTTTAATGGACACTCGCACAATAATGGATTTTGTTTAATATAAAATTAGTATTATTATCATTATTATATTATAAACTAGCAGAATTTCCCATTGAATTTCAACGGATTTAGTGAAGCTACTACAGCACAATATACAAACTCTTTAAAATACCTATATATTATGTGATAATTTTAGATATTAATGGTTCAAAAAAGTGTGAATTCTTGATCATTACGGGACATGAGGGTGGGAGGGGGGCGGCCAAAAACTTCCCGCCTCAGGGCGGCCAAAAGAATTGGCAATAACCAAACAGAATTGGGCTTAGGTTCACTATCGTACTCCCCAAACATAATTATGCATGGGGTTTGCATTTTCCATTTTAATTCTTCCACACGTAGTTAGATATAGACACTATTTACCCATTCTTATTTAATACGTTGCTACGCTTACATGCAAAACAAAAAGATTATTGAAAAGTTTAGGGCGTCTTGGAAGTTTGGGGAGTACGGCAGTGAACCTGCTCCCAAAATTGAATTTATTGGATTATATCTTTCTTATTTATCTTTATTTACTATTAGAAAAGGACGAAATTATTTAATTCTTCTAAAAATTTCTGTGGAAACCAATCATAAAATATTTTATCCAGTTCCTCCATTTTTGGCTTATGAAGCGTATGATGTTTATTAATTGATTTACTCGTCTCAGAAGATGACACAAATTTCATTAATTTAGCCTTATGAGCCTTGATATCGTAGAGCGTGGAAGATACGATGTTGAATTCTTTTGCTATGGCTGCTCTGTTTTTTCCTTTTTCTATTCGTTTGATCAGCTCCAGCTTTTGTGTTAGAGTTAAAACAACCTTTTCTTTCCTGCTCCTTGCTTTTAGATATTTATTTTGATGCCATATTCAATGGATGGGTAATTTTTTAAATAATAAAAAGCGACAAAACTGGAAATTTTAGAAGTACACCAAAACATCTAGACAATGCAAATGGCTTACGTAAACAAAAACGCCATGCTTACTCGGCAGCCACAGAAGTATACGGAGTAAATACGTAATATATACATCTTATATTTTAAGAAATTTTAAAGTGGAAGTTGTGATATTACACTAATACAATTCAGAGAAAATTCATAAAAAAAAGAAAAAGAGATACAAAATTAATTGTATTTGTGTAATTGCCGGTATCTAAGGCTGGGCGGTTCTAAATAGCCGGATAGCACAGGTTTTACTGTATGTGTATACGTGTTATATGGGATGTATAGGCCAAAAACTGTTTCTCGTATATAACGAAGTCACGCTTATAACGAAACAATGAGTCGGTCCCCTCAAATACGTATTAAACGAGTGTTACTGTAGTTCATATTTTTCAATTAATGAATATAAGGCTAGTTTATTGTTGGGTAACTTTAATAACAATTCATTTTCTAAACAAGTTGGGAAAGTGTACAACGTATCACAAATGGGCGCGTTTCGTGCACTGGAGTATTAGAAAGAAATTATATACCTGGACGTAAGGGAAATGGTGTTTTAAAGTTCGTTTCTTCATCATAAATAATCAATTTTCTTCATATTTAATAACGTATTTAATAACATATTTAATGACATGCACAGGTAATGAAGGTAAACGTTTGTCTGTGAGATTGTTTATTAGCAGCAATGAAGAAGTAACCATGCAAGAAATTTTCCAAGTTCAACTCGAATTAACACATTTTTGTTTGATTTTCTCGGTAAGGGCTACTCCTGCGATAAAAATGTATAGGAAAGGAAATACTCTTCTTTACCAGTTCTACAACTTTTATTTGAAAAATATATTTTGATATGAGAAATATTTCACGAGATATGACGAAAATGTAATTTTTTGTCACTAGTAAAGTGGTACCCCTGATTGGCGTACGTGATTCATTTATGCGATTTTCTTGTTATATTTGATTGAAAGTCATTAATATCAAATTTCATGAAAATCCGTTAGGTAGAAGCCGAGAACGAACATGCGGACGGACTGACGGACGTACAGACCGACGTAATAGGCGCTCATGCTGGAAGCGGAAAGCGCCTAAAAACAGCTGATACGACTTCCATCAAATTTCTTATAGTTATTTAAGCTGATGTTTATAATCATATTATAATATAATAGCGCTAGTCTGTTGGTTGGTTTGTCACGCTATTCAGGCCGTGCCTCTGGTAGCGAATTATGGTATTAACTCCAGAAAGAATCGTGTTAGAATCTCAAAATTTGGCAGGAATGCTCGATTAGCATCTTTTAAGGTAATGACAAAAATAAATATAAAAAATTCCTGGGTTCGACTCCAAGAAAGACATTTCCATTTTTCGTAATGTAACACGTAAAATCGGTTTTACGATGTGCAGGCTTTCATTTATTTTAGATTAAAATTAGAAGGAATTAACCTACTATCTTCGGATCTGAATCATTTTGAAGAAAAAATTACGTTTCTTATTCTGTTCGTCTTTTACCGCCTACAATTCGAAACCGCTCATGTTAAACGTTTATTTTCCATATTTTGTGTAAATCTTGCCATTTTAACGGGATGTTGCCTTGGCTACCAATTCCATTGTTAGACCTCGATATCATATTGTTATTTCAATCCTTATGGGCGTGTGCTTTGAATGCTTTTAATACGAAAGAGAGGGGGGGAAAGAGAGGTAGAGGGGGAAGCGAGAGGGAGGGGGAGAGGGAGAGCGGGGGAGGTGAGAGGGTTTGAGAGGGAGGGAGGGGGAGAGGGAGGGAAAGAGAGGCAACTATTTTAAGTTTAAATAAAGATAGCCCGTCAACAACTGAATATTCATTAGAAATGTTGTATATGACAAAATACTTCATATGTAAAAGTATGATATTAATTATTTTATATGAAAATAATAATAATCTATCTATCTATAATTCTTCCGTTGATATTTCAACGGGCATTACACTAGTACATACTAGTATAAAAGCCCGTCAGTATGAGGGGCTATCTTTAGTTAAACTTAAAATAGTTGTATCTCTTCCTCCCTCTCTTCCTCCCTCTCCCTCCCTCCCTCCCTCACCCGTCGTAGAGACGTTCGGCAAAGGTGTTTTGTTTCTACAAGCTAGGAGGTCCCTGGAAAATTATTTTCATTTTCATAGTCCCGGGTTCGAATCTTAGGAATCATTTATGTTTTTCCATAAAATACCACATAAAAATTAATTCTTCGGCGTGCAGCCTTTCGTTAATTTGTTCATATAAATTCGAAATATTGGCATACGAGCTTCGGACCTGATTAGTTTTAAAGATAAATGATCAGATATTCTTATCATATTTTTTCGCATATGATTCGAAATCGCCCGCATTTTAAGTTTAATACACTTAATTTGCACTAAATTTGTAATTTTAACGCTAAATACCTTGACGACGGACATTGTCGTGCTCGAAGTCCTATTGTTGTAAACCCGTATATAGCTTACGAGCGTAAAATTAACACGTATTATAAGTCGTTTAAATTAAGAGAAGGTATGGGGAACATGAGAGAGGGAAACGTGGGTAGGGGGAGGGGGGAGACGGAGAGAGAGAGAGGGTTGAGGAAAAGGAGAGAGGGGGAAAAGAGAGAGGTGGAAGGTGGAAGGTAGAGAGGGGAAGGGGGAAAGCGAAAGAGGGGGAGCGGAGAGAGCGAGGAGAGGAGGGAGATAGGGAAGAAGAGTTATGCAAGAATATAGTAAAAGACTTCAATAATAGAATAGTTTTTATGGGGATATCATTTGCGCCATTAATTGATTCACACTAACATTAATAAATAAATTTTAATAATAATAAATTTTAAAAATCCGCGCAAAGATTGTCCGGGTACAGCTAATATATAGTCTTAAATTTTGCGATTATGTATCCGTATAGATATGTATTTAATGGCTTATAAAAGTTTTATGCATAGTATTCTAAAAACTTCTTGAGTATATATGGCTTCATATTTCCCGTTTGTGTATGGTTTTTCTGTCAGAAAGCGGCGTTTGCTTTTGCAATTCTACTGCTTAGTTCATCGGTGCATTTTTAGGCGCCTTTCGCTTCCAGCGTGAGAGCCTATTATCATCGGTCTGGCCGTTCGTCTGTATGTTCGGTCTCGGCTGCTATAGAACGGATTTTCATGAAATTAGATATTAAGGACTTACAATGAAAGATAATCAGAAAAAAGCAAAAATGAATCACGTACGCCAATCAGGTGTTCCACTTTACTGGTGACAAACAGTGAACTATTCGTTATATCTCGTAAAATATTAGTCATATCAAAATAATTTTCAAATAAAAGTTGTAGAACTATTAACGTAGAACATTTACTTTCCTATCCTTTTTTAACGTAGGGGCAACCGTTATCGAGAAAATAAAACAAGAATGTGTTAATTCGAGTTAAAGAGAAATTTTCTTTCATGGTTACTTCTTTATTGTTGCTAACATAAACAATCTCACAAACAAACGTTTAATTTCCTTACGTGTGCATGCAATATTTTTAAATAGAAAGAAATTGGATTACTCGTGAGGAAGAAAAAACTTTAAAACGCAATTTCTCTTACGTACAGGTATATAATTTATTTCTAATACTCCATTGCACGAAACGCGCCCATTTGTGATACGCTGTACGCTTTCGTAACTTGTTTATCTCTTGTAATGATTAATCTCTAGCATTTACAGTCGGAAACTTTTACTAGTGGCTTTCGACCAATTCTATTGTTTAAGTCTTTTTCCCACGATCCATTTGCATTTTACGGGACGGTCATCCTGCGAAATGTTGTCTTCGTTTCCCAGGTAAAATACCGCCGTCGATTTTACTAGACGTAGCGAAGTATACAAAATATGCAATTCGTGCAACGACGAGATGAGCGTGGTTTTCTTTCTCGCAAGAGAGGGTCTCATGGTAGGCACGTAGTACTCTTCACCAGGATCAAGGATCACCCCTCCCCCTTTTGGGCGTAACTGACTGATAGCTTAAGAAATGAACGGGTTACTTTCTTTTATTTTACTTCAAGTACACTACAGTATTCGTTCCGACCAAGTGCGTAAGGCGCTCTAGTTCTATGCTGTAGGACACAAGACAATACCTCCTGAGAATCTCTCGTATAGGGAGAATCCAGGCGCGGATGTAGAGACTTCTCAATGGGAGGGGGGGGGGGGAGGGCGATCGCCCCTCCATCTATCGAACCCGCCCCAGCCAACTGCGCTATAGTTTGAAAATCTCTATCCATATCAGAATCCCTCTTTCCCTTGATATACAGACCCAATCTGCGGCGTATAATTGAGGATTTTTGCGCGGAATGAATTTAAGCGCTCAGTGGAGTGCAATGGGCTTATCCAAGGAGGGGGCGATAGCCCCCTTCGCCCCCCCCCCCTCCCCCTTGGATCCGCCATTTGGAGAATCTAGTAAAAGGTATAATGGTTCCGCAACTCAAGACTCCTACAGCTCTAATGCTCCCTCTTTCGCCGAACTCTTCCATAATCTCCCCCCAGCCCTTTTTGCATTCAGTGTCCCCGAGACGCTGACTCACTCGAGCTCTGGAGGATGACGGGCCGCCTCCGTTTGCTATAGATATTCGACTGTCTAAAATATTTCCAAGAAAATGACTTCTCATTGGAGAACCTCGGAAGGCAGTGCGATAGTTAAATTACTACATAATCTAAGCTTCGTTTTCATTGGTTCAAGAAAATTACGTTTATGAATTAACTCCGTTATTATATATTTTGAAGTTTTTGATTTTTTCTTCATTCCTTTGACTTTTCGGTAATCTCTCTCACGCTCCTTTGACTATACAGACCAATATCACAACGAGTTCGCCAAGAGCATCGCTTTGGGTCGAAATGAATATCGGTTTTGCCCAGCCGCACCCAGTACCGGCCAAATGGGGGATGCGGGGCATCCCGTCCCCGAATAATGGGAGCACGGGAAGTTCCTGTTTATTCAAGTGTAATATTTGACAAAAAATTAAATTTTCGTCATATCTCGTAAAGTATTGCTCACATCAAAATATTTTTCAAATAAAAGTTATAGAACTTGTAGAGAAGAGTATTTTCTTTCCTTCCTATACATTTTTATCGTAAGAGTAGCCGTTATCTAGAAAATCAAATGAGAATGTCTTAAATCGAGTTGAACAAAATTTCTTGCACGGTTACTTCTTCATTGTTGCTATCATAAACAATCTCACAAACAAACGTTTAATTTCCTTACGCGTGCATGCAATATTATTAAATAGGAAGAAAATGGATTATTTTTGAAGAATATAGGAACTTTAAAACGCTATTTCCCTCACGTATAGGTATATAATTTCTTTCTAATACTCCATTGCACGAAACTCGCCCATTTGTGATACGTTGTACACTTTCCTAACTTGTTTTTGATTTATTCGACGGCTAAAACTCTATCTTATTCTTGCGATTTTTACGTGTTACACGGTCGACGTTTTCAGAAATACGCATTTTTTCGAAATTTTGCGGATTTTTCGTACTCATTCCGGGCGTTATCAGGGCTACCATCATTGATGTCTCCGATTCAATTAGTGTCAACACAGATATATAGTGTCAATTAAACATTCAAATTGACGAAAGAAAAGCTTTGTTCGCATCGAGCTTTTGTTTAAGCATCGAAATTAATGACGCTTAGCAACATTAATATTTAAAGATAATAATACTGTTGACTGCGGCTGGGAAGCGTTTCTAACGGTTTAGTCAGGACATTTCATCATTAGTTTTATGCTGGAATCTCACCTTTTTGTAAGTAAAACATATTATACATATGTAATGTTTACTAACGCAAATAGGCTCAAGCATAAATTTAAAATTAGAAGAGAATGAGAACCTACGTTATTTTTTTAAATGCTGAAAGTTACATAGTTCTTTTCTCTTCGTAGGTACATTTACGCAGATAAAGCTGAACATTTTGATTTATCGTATAAATAAAAGAAAATGTGTTTGTTTGCGTATTAACGCTGCAACTCCAAAACCAATAAACCTAGAAATGTGAAACTTGGCATGTGTA
This sequence comes from Uropetala carovei, assembly GCA_036926305.1. Taxonomy (NCBI): domain Eukaryota; kingdom Metazoa; phylum Arthropoda; class Insecta; order Odonata; family Petaluridae; genus Uropetala; species Uropetala carovei. The sequence continues at coordinate 19,307,360 of JAXCHB010000196.1, forward strand.
CTTACAATTAGTGAAACCTGAGGGTTTGCACCTTTGGCTTATTTTTTAATTTTTGGCTTGGGAGGGGGGGGGGTGTCAAAAATTAAATAAACGGTTCCTATCGCCGTATTTCTTTGATTTTAGTTTACAACTTACGTATGGAGAAAGTCATGTGTTGGACACATCAATTTATTTTAGAATGATTTTTCGAAGAAAAAAGACATACTTTTCATGGCACCTTCGGACTTAGTAAATTGTTAAATAGATCAGTATATTGAATATAATTTATTTATTTCAGTATCACGTGACGAACACATTATTTTGTCCGGAAAAAATTGACATAATGCAAGAAAAGCCAAGATTTCAATGTGGACATTTAAATACTCTCATGCGTAACTTAACAAACCGCCAAGGCGAATCGTCAGAGACGATTTCACGAATATTAAATCGATTTACATCCGATTTTAAAACAATATGGCTATCGTCTCAGCGGAAATTGGATAGATTACTCAATAAAAACGAGCAATGTTTGAAGGCAGACATCATGTTTCCGGTATTTTCACTAACTCAAACATTGCGTTCCGGTCGCCCTGCGAGTAGCGAGAGATCCAAACGAAGGAAAACTGAGTAGCTGATATCTGAAGCGTGTCTTTTGGAATGTCATTCGCTGCTAAAATGAGTCTTCGTAGTGTAGCAAAAGTGGAAGCTGCATATATCGTAAAAGAAATCGCATTTTCAACGCCAAATCGAGCTTTGAAATACAGGAGAGCCTTCAAAGAAAAAACAAACCACATTCGCAGGTTTCTGTCTTTGCTTATTGAATCTCGGTATCAGTACAATATGGACAAAGAAAAAGAAAAGACGTGTTTTCCTCCATACTACTTGCTAAGAGAGGCGAAAAAAATGTGCTATCCCGCCTCAGATATGTGTCTATTACGGGCACGAGTGCTGATGTCAAACTTCAAGCCCCCCTGGATCGCACAGCGCAGCGCATCATTGAAGTACAAAAAGAAGTAATACGAACATTGACATCCGAATAAATTGAAAACTTGTGTTTCATATCCAAGTGGAGCTGCGATGGAAGTTCGGGCCAAAGCCAAATGAAGCAGAGGTTTACGGACGAAAGTAGTACTGATATGAAAATTTTTATTACGTCTTTGGTCCCTCTACAGCTAATATGTGGAGATCCTAATCTTCGAAATAAGAAAATTGTCGGGAAAAATCCTAGACCGTCTTCGCCACGGGATTGCAGACCCACCAGGATTCAATTTCTTCACGTATCTACTGAAACAACCTGACGTGATTTGGGGGTCATTGAAAACCAAATTGAAGGACTTGTCCATTCATCAATTAAATTAAACGAAATGGATATTAAAGTTCACCACATAATGCTATTTACACTGATGGATGGTAAGGTGTGCAACGCAGTATCATTTACTGCATCTACCCAGAGATGTTATTTATGTGGAGTCTCCGTTCATTCTGATGCTGAATCCAAACAGATAGCATAGACCAGTGGTTCTCAGGCAGATCTGCCATGCGACCCCTTCCGTGTTGATGATCGGTCGCCGCAACCCCTCGTGATTTTTTGAGATGTAATAGAAATATATAAAAAACTTTTTTCATTTATACTTTTTTTATAAAGCGCACTGAAAAGTATAAAATAAATTTTGGGTTCAAGAAAATAAATGGATCTTAAGGAAAATTTTCATTATATATGATCATGAATCTCTTTTTAAAAAATACGTATGGCATATGTTGATTAAATTATTCACTACATTATAAATAGTCTGGAATATTATTGTTGCTGCACACACAGATGACTAGAGGAGAAATAGTCTGCTACGGTAGTTCAGTCGTAGAATATTCGTCCGGCAAATAGAATACCCGGGTTAGATCCTCGGACATAGCAGATTTTTTTCACTTGTTTTTATATTTCCTAAAAAGATATTTTTTATCAAAAATTCAGATATTTCCATGAATTACAATAAAGATAAGAAATGTGAGGATTAAGAAATTGAGCGAAGCTAGTATAAGTAGGCGTAATAATTAGTTTTATTATAAAATTATATATCATATATTAAATATAAAATATCAAAATAAACGAATACTTTATTTTGAGGATTCCAACCCTCAATCAAACATAAAAATTAGACTTATAACCTATAAATTAAAATTGAAGGATTGATAGAATGAGGAAAAAATCAGTTGGGATAGCAAAGACTGCTCGCGACCCTACGTTTGAGAACCACTGGCATAGACTCCATTTTTTCCGAAAGGACACTTCTACTGCGAGTTATGATCTTGGAACTTAAAGTGGTTACGTTAACTTCACCTCTAGTGTTACAGCCTTTCTGGGCTTTTTACGTTTTTCTACTTTACCACTTGCACTCATATCTGAAATTAAAAACAAAAATAGGGTATAAAAACTGTTAATTTGTATGAAATTTCAAACATCACTCCTTTTAATAAAATCAGTAGTAGCTCTGACTTAATGAAATTCCATTATAATGTTGGTGGAACGAAAGTATTCCTGTTTTTTCCAAAGAAGTTTTTATTCTTGACACAATGTGTTTTGATGTCATAACGTAATTTTCAATTGTGTGAAATTTCCTCGGGTGGTGGTGATATCCATAAAGGAGAGGGAATGTACTTGAACAAGTAGGGAAAGAACTGTTAAATCCCGGGTTAATAAGGGTGTTTTTTTGGTACTCGGCACTAATTTTGTAAAATAAATTTTTTCGAAGATCAAACTCCTTTACACACGAATGATCACTTTGGTTACTATATAGAAAGACTAAGTTTCCACGCTGTCTCTACAGATCCACTAGGTCCAGCCCTAGGAACATAGGAATACTTTAATTCTTTCAACATTATTGCTTTTGTTTATAAATAATTTTCCTACCTTTTGCACTCGTGCGTAGAGCGTCACTCGATGTCACTGACGTCCGCTGCAGATCGACGTCGTAGGGTATCCACACTGCCGACTGGAAAGGTTTTTAAAAATATTTTTCTACTGTCTAATAATTAATACTGCGTATTGGTATGTCCGTGATGACTGCAAATCACAGATATCGTCGGCCTAGCTGTAGCTGTTCTCATGTTTGAAAAGTTACATTATGTACAAAGTTTTGAAACACTGTACGCAACTTGTCGAAACCTATTTGGAGAAGAAAGTGATACTTTGGTGTGGAAAATGCAAAATGAATTACTTCGAAATGGAATTCTTCAAAAATATAACGCTTAAAACAACCAATTTAAAACAAAGTAACTCTTCGCTCATACTCTCACGAATATTTTGGTTACGACTGAAATGCGATCCCTTATTTCTCTCAGTTCCTCCTAAAGTCAGCTTGTCGGCTACTCGGAACGTCATCGATGGTAATTGGGTAATGCAGTACATACATTTACACAATAAACGACGCAAATATTGGTTTTTATGATTCACAACAGATTTTTTAGACATTGATACCAAAACTACGCAAGAGCGAAACAATTCAAATCGAGTCGACGCAAATCGGGGCTTTAGTAGTTACAGCAACCTAGCAATATCTCTCTCAAGACTACGATATTTCTCCTAAACTCTCTCTGTTGTGGTCATCTTGATCATCGTCATCTTCTTCTTCTTTGTCAGATAGCTTTGCGTCTGATACATTTTTATTTCTTCTTGGTATTTATGGTTCCATTAAAAGTCGTCGAACTTCTAGAGGTAAGTATCCTTTCTTATATTGTGGAAATGGATTTATATGGGATATTAACGGATCGGAAGTAACTAAAAGAAGATTAAGGACATCTTGCATATTGGCTTTCCGAGAAAACTTTCGTGAATGACTTTCTCTGTATTTTCTTACGATATATGCTTGTTTCTTGCCCCTTGTGCCTCTTCCGACAGCATGCCAATTGGCAAAATGACCGATGCAGTGATTCTTCCACCATGAATGAGGATTTTGTGAAAGGTGACAGGCATGTAATGCCATGGATAGAGGTCCAAATATAGTTTGGTGGTGTCCTGAGAATATTTATTAAATTCTTCTACATTTACCGGGAAACCACTGGATATAATCCGCAAAATTGTAGAAAAGGAGTAATTAATTCCTCACTGATCCCTGTTATTGCTGCGAAGACTTCAGGATTTTGGAAGAAGCGGCGCGCCGTATTTCCATCATTTGAAGTTCCGCTGCCTCCGGATTTAGGTTGGTCAACAAGTAGGCCCATTTCTGATCTAAACCTTGTTAATATTTCCTGTTTCCTAGCAGCGACTTTAACCTTTTCTTCTCACTTGCCACTTATTTACACACAGTCTGTATGATATGTGCAACAGACATTCAAAAAAACGAATCCAAGCATGAAGAGGGGAAAGTCCGAAAGAATACTTATATCTTTTGGGGTAGCACCACAGATGTAGCATTTTTGGGCAAAGTGTATGTAATAGCATTGCATACTTTCCATCTACTATTGTCGTGATTAATTTTGAGGAAATTTTTATTTTCTTACCATGAATGTCAACTTTTGTGGGTCGAAGTTTTTCTATTTACTTTTCAATCAAATCGATCTCTCTCTCTTGCACATTTCTGATGTTTCTTTCTGAAGCAACAGCTTGATTGGTCTACAAAACCTTGTTGAGGAAGGTCTTACATTTTGCCACTAGATCGTTCGGTCTGAATCTCCATGATGAACAGTGTAGAGTTGTAATGGTACAATTGAAACCACAAATATTTCCGAATCACTGTAAATTTGTATGTTGTAGTCGGCATCCTGTTGGAACTACTGTTTGTACTGGCTATGCCCGCTGCTGCCTTCGCAACCCCACTTAAATATCATAGCAACAATTTCATCTGTACCAATAATTTGTTCTAATACCTCTTTTTGTATCAACACGAGGCGCTCAATTGTGTGATCTACTAATGACTGGTCTATTTCCGCCGAAATATCTGTTACTGCTACCTTTTCCTCGGGTGGATAACATGCCATTTTGGCTTTTTTTAGATCATTGTATGAGGGATAAATGTTACTATTTCTTACATTAGCCCCATTCCGTATGTTGACATATTGTCTTTTTGTCAAATTATTGTCAACGTAAAAAGATAATGCCTATTCTGCGGTATAAGGTATTGGTGGGGGAGGTGGTAACTTATATGCTCTCTTATATTTTATGGCTCTATGTGGAGTTGTCTGTGTTATCTCATTTAAAATCTCAGCTGCATCCCTTTTCCCCGAGGCTCTTAAGAGTCTGTTGAGAATGCTCTTTAAACAGTGGTTGTATACGTTTGCGTTTAGTTTTTGCTCCACATTGATCGAATGATTTCTGGGGTCTCCCAATTCCCGAAACAGAAGGCAAGGAGTTATCCACTGTCGAAATTGTTAGGAGTGCATTATGTACTTTTTTGGGAAATGTCAGTTCCTTCTCTAACCAATTGGAATATTTAATGATAAATCTATCTCTCATCCTACAGCATTGCTTCCAGCGTTTTCCAAAATCAGATTTAAATTTGCTCAAAGTAATTTCAATGCACCGCATTGCATCTTGAGAATTTTTTCTGCATATTTTCGAAAAGCATTTTTCTTGTTGCTTTCTCGTCGTATAATTATATACAATTCCCTGCGCGTCGTGAGGAGTCGTGACCGTTGACATTCGTCTGAAAAACAAAAGGATTCTAAAAATGTGCAAATATGTGCCAAAAATATGACTTATACAGCAAACTATAAGGTTTTGTCTCCATTATGAAGTATTATTAATGGTGCCACCTGATGCGGCTTTTCTGATAAGTCTATGCGAAGTTCACATACTTGAAAAAATTTACTTCTGCATTCATGAAAATAAAAATTTTTATAAAAACACTTACTTAAACAGTTTAATCGTGATTATGGTGAAATAAAAGGGCATACCTGTATTTATGTTTTCCATCTTACTGCAGAGTAATATGTCAAGTACTCATCGAACTACAGCTGTCTCACTTCACACCGAAATACTCGACTGGAGCGGAGGAAACGGCTCAATAAACTAACACGTGTTATGACATGCGCCACGTCATATTTTGCAGTATCTCATTGAATGTATCACAATGTTATACTTTAGTTATTTAGGAATAATGCTGAGGCCATAAAGCAACATGACAACCACATAAGAAATTGACGTTTTTTCCCACTAGAAGCGGCATTTGGCCCACTATGGAGCGGTAGGAAACTTGCGATGCGACACCATTGTAATTTTCATATTGACGGAATTTTCGGCATTATTAATTTTTGACTTTCGATATTTGGGTAATTTTATCTTACTGCCATTTATTTTGCAGTCATCGATCTGCATTTTCCATTTTGATCACGGTGTATCATTAATTATATTCTGACAGCTGAATTTCTTATTGAAGAGGGTAAAAAAGTTACACGATTTCTGCCATTGCTGTAGAAGTGATTCATACATACTGAGTTCGTATAATTTTCGCGAATCTCGGGACAGTTATTGCTTCCGTGCAAAAAAAAATATAGTGGGGAGAGTGAAGAGAACTCTGAACAGGAATTCATCCACATTTTACACACCAAATTAAATAAATCGTTAGAAATACGCACTGGAATAATTTCGATTATGAAGTCCAGAATTGTTACGGAAATAATTTTGAAACCATGATTCGCTTTTTACGATGCATTTTCATAACTTTTTTATCACTCTGCTACACATTGGCGCAAATAGGGGTTTGTCGATGAGCTGCGTGGATTCCAGGTTTGGAAGGTGGGAAGCGTGCAGCGAGAATTAGGAAAGTTGGAGGGGATTCGAGGATAGGCGAAAGGAGGGAGGGTCAGGAGTAACTATTTCGCAGATCACGATTACGAAGAGAAAACCCGCGATTAAAAAAGGAACCTATAAAAAGATTCGTCTTATATTTTGCATTGACATAATCACGTAGTTTTTTCATAATGGTTAACAAAGATAAAATCTTGCGATTCGGCTCTTGTGGACTTAATCATTATGCTATCCTTTTATTCTTTCCTAAATGTAGGTATATCAAAATATTATTTGAAGTTAAATGAAGGTGGCATTTTGGTGGGAATTTCGATGGTTGGGGATTGATATAAGAGTGCACTCGTGTAATGGGTAAGCGTGATTAGGGAAGTAAGCAAGCGAAATGGACCTAACTAATGAGAGGCAAGGTTTTAATATAGGAGGGAGATTTCTTCAACTGAGACCACAATTTGGCGGGAACTTTGTCGAGTTGGAGAAGAGCGGATAAGAGTAGGGAAGGGGTGTGGGTAGAAAGTGGTCTATATTTATATTCCCCAATGATACATTTTATACTTTATTGTACTTACCAAGATGAAAGCTGGTTACTCCAATATTACATTTAGCAGGATAATTATTCTTTGTCTAGCTTATGCATTACAATTCTACTGTCCTAATATTCGATGGGTGTTAGTAACCATTATTCGTTGCTAAATGAAAGGTAGCATTTTGGCGGGAGTTCAGATGAGGAATTGAATGCTAATATATGTGGTAAGGCAATAGTTATTATAATTTAAAAATTAAAAAAAAATCAAGTTTGATTATTTTTAGCTAATAAAAAAAAATTCCAAAAGAAATGTAAACGAAAGTTGTTAAAAATAAGTTAGGAACAACCTTGCAGGTTTAGTCTTCGAGATGAAGAGAGCCAGCCACAGCCGACTCTGAGTTGATAACCGCGTCGTTTCAACTGCAGTTTAGTTGGATTTATTGTAGCGAACAGTGGAAAAGACAGGTGGAAATTGGACGAGAGGTAATTGAATGCTAATGAATGTGGTAAGGCAAGAATTATTATAATTTAAAATTATCAAAAGAAAATCAAGTTTATGATTATTTTTAGCTAATAAAAGCAATTTACTAAAACAAATGTTAAAAACAAGTTAGGAACGATCTTACAGTTTGAATATATTATAGATGACATGAGCCAGCCACAGCCAACTCGTTGAGTCGGTAACCGCGTCGGTTGAACTGCACCGTTTAGTTGGGTTTATTGTAGCGTAAAGTGGAAAAGACAGGCGGAAATTGGGGTGCAAGGAAGTTGTAGAACGGCATGAATTGGATTTTGTGAAAAATAATAAATTTAAGATTTTTATTTAATACTATTTATTGTTTGCCACATATACATGCCGAATGTTCGGCGATTCAGTACATGCGTTTTAGAGACTTATATAAACTTAAAATCTTAAGTTGCGTTCCATCATGTAGACCAAGCTGTGTACATCAGCAATCGGGATCTGAAATGAGAAAGGAAAAGATCACTTGAAAATTTTTTAGCGTAGCGGTTCTTCAGCGAGAATTATGAACGTTATTCACATTGTTAACATAGTTCACTATTGAAAAAGATTAATAGATAACATTTGCAAGAAATAAATTTCCGCGTGAATCAAGGCAAAAGCCATTTATGTCCAAATAAGTTTTTTGATCTTTACTTATGCACAAAGCGTAATTATAAGATTAGGCATTCATAAATTTCCATATACATGTCTAGAACTAAGGAAGACCATCCAAAAATTAAACACTATACCTAATCCGAAAAAGAAACAGCTATGTTAGTATGTGATGCATCATAATAGGTTTATTAACTAGATTAATTTATGAGATAGTTACAGAGGTTTCCAAGCCACCATGAGGTACTCTGTCAGCTCGTTATCCCTTTTGCAGTGGTGGGATTCGCCCCCTAACTGCAATCTGCACGACTGGCCGATTGCAATTAAAGAGCCCTATGCATAACCACCCTAACACTTTAATTTCCTATCGCCTACGTAACGGTCCCTAACGTGTAAATCGTGTTCACACAAAATACATAGCAAAATAAACACAATGAGCAAAGGGGAGGGCTTTGTTCCAAAGAACCGATACATACGGTTGAAGCGGAAAACCATCCCACGGCGGCCGAACTCAGCTCTCCCACGGCGTTTCCCCTTCTCGCTTGTCACTTGCACTAAACACTGCACTAACACAAATTGCCCATACACAACACACTAACACTACACTTGCAGGCGGCAGTAGACATGAAGCATTAGGAAAACTGGAGGGCCAACACTAAGGTTTGTAGGGAGGAAGCTCTAAGCACGCCCTCACTGTGACAAGGCAGGCTGGCGGCGGCTGGACCGCCGAGATCTCGGGAGCACAGCTGGAGATTCTGAAATGCAACAGAAATCAATTAGTTTACAGCGAATGTGAGGTGAGCAGAAGGTAAAGGACGGCAGGTTGGTGGCGGCTGGAACGCAGAGATCTCTGGAGCGCAGGCAGACAGGCTGCGGCGGCTGGAAGGCCGATATCTCTGGAGAGCAGGCAGACAGGCTGGCGGCGGCTGGAACGCAGAAATCTCTGGAGCGCTGCTGGCGATTCTGAAATGCGAGGAAATCAATCAGTTTACAGAGAATGAAAAACGGGTTGGCATATTAAACGGTATATAACGGCGAGATGGTCTGCGGAGTATTGGAAGCTGGTTATTCGTGCGCCTTGGGAAAAGGCGAGGAAGCAGCGAGAGGGAAGGGAACGGGGATGATCGGGAGTACGAACGCAGAAAACCGGAGATGGCAGGGCGTTTACCGGGGGGGGGGGGGGGGGGAACAGAACAGCGACGAAATGGTAGGGCGTTTACCTAGGGCGGAAAACCGACGTCGGCGAAATGGAAGGGAATTTACCTGGGGCGGGAAACGGAGTTAGGGCACGGTAAGGAGTTTACCTCGGGCGGAAAACGGACATTGGCGGTATGGTAAGGCTTTTACCTTGGGCGGGAAACGTAGTGACGGTATGGTAAGCGGCTTACCACGGGCGGACAGCGGTGATTTGGGCGTTTACCAGGGTATGGATACGGACGGTGGCGGTATGGTAAGCCGGTCACCTGGGGGGGAAACGGAGTGGCGGTATGGTAAGGAGGTTACCTGGGAGTGGAAAACGGACGGTGGCGAGATGGAAGGCCATTTACCTAAGGCGAGAAGGTAATACGGTTACCTGGGACGGAAAACGGACGGCGGCGTGATATCAGAACGTATACATGGGGCGGTTTGTCCGAGGGTTTACCGGGAGCGGAAGGCGGCGAGATGGGAGTTGGCAGGGGGGACGGAAATTCGAATTCCGAGTACAAACGTGATGACAAAACGAGAGGGTAAGGTCCGTAGGTGGGGTAGGAAATTGCAGGGTTAATGATACATGGGTAGAGAGAATGCGGAGTGCAATGACGTACTCAACGTACAAATCTCCCGCATTCTGATTCCGCAAGCTGCAACCACGGCTTATATAAACTTTTGAACACCACGTGATCAAATATGGGAGCGGTAGGTGGAGGGAGGCGACTGCATCTGTAGCCAAGACCTATGAGGTGTATTCATCATCAAGAGGGTATTAGGAGAAGCAATGTGATTGGTTGAGAAAGGCAGGATGGGCGTATGGAAATAATTTTTTAAAGCAATGGTCCGTAAGTGAGCAAAAGTCGAAAGGAGGGAGGGGAGTTAAGATCCGAGGAACCCCGGGTGGAGTGGGGAGGCGTCGAGCGTAGAAAAGGCAAGCGCGATGGAGGTCGTGGAGGGGAGGATTTTTTTTCGGGAGTGGAAGGAATGTTTTGCGGAAGATTTCGTTTTGGCGGTACAAAATGTCAAGAGCGTCTCCTCTGAAATTCTCAAAATATTTAATTCACCTTACCGAGGTAATAAAAATATCTCATTTTGGGTTGAAGAGAATGGGGGAAACACGTGCAGTAGAGAGTATGAGACTGCCTGCAGAGCGAGTTCTGACAAATATGCAGTTGTGTTATAGGGTCCAGCATCATTGTCGTTTTCTTATTTGCTCAAATAAATACCTTTTTAAATATGATAACTCCGCACAAAATTGTTATTGGTATTTTCAATGTAAATGTATCAAATTAAATGATAACGCGTAATAGCTCAGAAATGTAAAAAAAATAGGTATTAATCTGTACTATATGAAAATATCATTTTATAAATAAGGATTTCTTGAACCGATTTTCCCGAAGATAGTGTCAATGGAAGGGGATTTGAAGATGCGAGAAGTCACAGGTGGAGTGGGCAACAGGATTTGGTAGAATAGAACGCAGGCGCGATGGAGCTCGTGGAAGGGAGTTTTTTCAGAGGGAAAGAGAATTGTTCCTTAGAAGATGGCAGGAAATATTTCGTGGGGATGAGTTAGATGGTTTTAGGAGTTAGGGAAGTGCTGTGGGTTAGCAAAGCGTGAGCTCGATATTCATTTCGTAGAGTGGCCATACCTTGTGTCAGCTCGTGACAATTCGATATGCAAAGAAAAGTGGCTGAGTATACGACAATTACCGAAAATCCAAATGATAGGGATTAAGAAATAAGCGTAATATTTTAAAAACAAACAAATACGAGGCTTAGGTGATGCAGTAATTTAATTAGCGCTGTGCTCCGATACGTTCTCTGAGAGGGAGTCAGTTTGTTAATAATAAAATCGTTTGTCACATCACTCTCTCCACTGTTTTGTATCTTTGCACGGAAACAAGAAGAGCGTGTCTGGAGTTTCGCGTATCCCTTTCGAAAATTACGCGATCTCGCTATAGAGATGGCAGAAATCGTGGGTATGTTTTTACCCTCCAGTAAGAAATTCGGCTGTGAGAATTTAATTAACACTGCTACGATACACTTCATTTACAGTTACGAGAACGATACACTGGGGTTTATCACCACTGGGGTTTATCACCACTGGGGTTTATCACCACAGTGCTACGTAGGTTTTAACAAAGTCAGTTTTTTAAAAATTAATTTTTGATTAAAACATTATTCGAATTTATATATAAAAATAAGAAACGTGACAATTAAATATGATAGGTGACCTACAAAAAATTTGGTAATCTTAGTAATAGAAGAACATCTCTAATTTTTGTCCAAATCACCCAATATTACTTGCTGCACTCCATACAAATCATCACCCTGTGCTCATGGCACATTTGTTGTAAGCAGCTGCTGCGCAACAGTTTGGTTTCTCTGTCTTTCGCCCTTGAGCAAAGTGCACACCGAACATTCCTATCCAAGTAACAGATTCGTCACATACTAAAAAGTCTTCCTCCGGGTCATCATCCAAATCCAATAGCGCTCTTTCGATCTGTTATTCAGTACACGCATTTACGTGATAATTACTTAATAGAAACCAACACCAAACTAAATACAATAAACAGTCACAATTAGATATATGTTTAACGTAGAAACAGTAGCCCTTTATCCACTACGCCAAGTAGGCAACTGCCTACGGGCGCCGAATTTTAAGGGGCGCGAGAGCGCAAAAGTTTTAAAAAAACGTGCTTGATTTGTAAAGTTTATGTCAAAAGGTAACAGTTTGTTAGAGCACAAAAATTTACTCTGCCTACAGACGCCCAACGTCTTAAAGCGCCCCTGGATAGAAATATGATAATTGCGACAAAAAATGTACGCTAAGAAAAAAATGTTTGTATAGAAATGCGTTACACGAATGGCACTCTGGGTTACAATGGACCCCAACGCTATTTTGAGCAATTACTGTGGACGCTCACATTGCCACTGGAGCTCAGGCGCGCGGAATAAGACGCAGGGATACCAACTGAATTTACAAAAACTCCCAAAAGAACCGAATGCAGACTTAGCTTTCCAAGTACTCCGAAACAAAACACTGGGGTCCCTGGGACCCCAGTGTGTGGTTGGTGGGTTAATGGTACACCGTGATCAAAAAGGAAAATGAAGATGCGATGACTGCAAAATAATTACGTTTATTACTTAATCCCGCTAAAAGGTAACTTTTTTATCCACGAAATATTTCTCGCCATCTTCCGGGAGCATTTCTCTCCCCCTCTAAAAAAAATAAATAAGCAATTGGCTCCTCCCTTCCACTTTATAGCTCCATCGCTCTTGCGTTGTATTCTACGAAAACCTACCCACTCCACCTATGACTTCTCGGAGCTCCAATCTCCTTCCATTGACGCTACTTTTCTGCAGACCTCACATTTTCAATCGCACGTGTTTCCACCCATTCCCCTCCCGAAATGGATATGATGGACTGAATGTCATTTCGAGAATGACGGAGTGGACGGGGCGCGACATTTTATACGATAGTTGAAGTTGGAATATATGGAATTGTGTTACCAATTAGCTCGCTGGGAAAGAAAAAGATGGTTATCTCGTCGTTGGTGGTCGTCTCATTTTCTTTTCGCGAATTTCATTTTTGTATGCATCACTACTGCGAGTAAAATCGCCGATGGAATCTAAACTCTGAGACGAAGAAAATATTTCGTAGAATGACTACGTCTGTTAAAACATTTTGGCTATAAAACCATTTTGAAGTTTTTAAATTTGAAGTCACCTAGGGGAGGATCAATGAAGTACCGCAATAATTCTATCGGTGAAAAATTATTAGATTGATAGCAGCAACACTTTAGTACAAATTAATAAATCCATCTATTAATAGTTTGTATTGGAACCGAAAAACTTAAATAGAATCGATTCGTGATTCCCAACTTGCTGTTAGTCTAGTGTCAGCTGGTGATTTAAAATAAAATTTTTAATATTTTCCAACCGGCTTACTGACCCAGAGAATGAAGCACATGTACGTTGTATTGGTTCAGAGTGTGTTTACCGATGATCAATGGCTAATATTAAGTTGAGTGATTGGGAGTCACAATACAGCCAATGGGTTTTAATTTAGCAGGTATATTATGTCGCTGGATGTATGCCTTTCATATTCGCCCCATCGTACTATCTCTGACCTCGGAAATTTTGAATGGCTAACAATTAGTTAAAAGTAAAATTTAGGCAATCATCACTCTTAAGTTTATCTAAAAAAATTTAGATAGACCTATCCTGGTTAGTTCGTCATAATAGTATAAAGAAGGCAGAAAATATTAATTCATTATTGGGAAACTAACAATATGTACCAATAATTTCTAAACTATAAAAATTACAAATAATTGCAGGTGCATGGGAATGTCATGATGGTTTCCCCAGGATGGTGTCGTCAATAGTTTTAACCCTACCACTGCATCCCCTCTGGTCGCCTCCAATATATTACTCGCCATTTTAACGGGATGTTGCCTTGTTTACCAATTACATTGTTAGACCTCGAAATGCTATTATTATTTCAATCCTTATGAGTATAAGCGTGCTTTGAATGTTTTTAATATGAGAGAGGGGGGAGGGAGAGAGGGTGAGGGAAATTAGATTAGATATTGTCTTGATTTGGAATGAGATTAAGACTAGGAAGTCGCCTCTTCCACCTAATCCCTCGTCGTGATACAAATACAGTAATACCCCGGTATACGGAGATGCGTTCCTGAAAAATGCGACTTATAACGAAACAACGTATAGCGAAACAAAGATTCCTATGAGAACTAATATAAAAGTAGGGGTTAAGTTCCTGGCAGATATTTTGTGACTCATTTGTGTCCCAAAAAATACATATCAATACAGTATATTAGACATACTATGTTACCACTATGTGTTTACCACTCATTGCTACTAGGGTTTAATATCATTCAATCGTAACAACTAGTAACCGATTGCAATAATAAATTCAGAAATCACCTAAAATAATTGTCTATAGGGAGCACAGAAATTGTTCCTTACACGTATATGATACGCACTTTAGAGTACTTTTTATGCAGATGTTGCAATCCAAAGTATATCCAATGTCTCATGAGATATCAACGCAAACGTAAACCGGGGTGAAAGGACACAAAATGTTAGACAGAACTGTTCACAAAGCTCTCTTAGTCGCTTAGAAATAGCCTTTTACACATTATCATTAAAATTGGGATAGTTCCTTTTATCCCCTGTGTGGCTTGTGAACCACCTAATCCAGGGGTCGGCAACCCGCGGCTCGTGAGCCGCATGTGGCTCTTAGAGGTATGACCTGTGGCTCCTGACGCCTACTCTCCCGCTTAAAGCACACCAGACGACAGTGACGGTCTCAATTGATATTAATATAATCGTTCTCAACAGAAGGATCCAGTATGGGCTGTTGAGTAAAAATTTCATTTTCAACTTTCTTATTTTCATCTATAGTCCTAGATTCATTTTCTGGAAGAATCTCTTTATTTGCTTCATTTGAATGTTTACTCATATTTTCATAGAATAAAAACTTATGTAAATTTTTCTTTTGTTTCTAAAGTTCTTTTTACGAAGAAGCTCTCATGCCAATATTTCGAACTCATATGAGAAAACGAATGAATGGCTGCACGCCGAAAAGTCGAATTTTTGGTGCTATATCTATATAAATAAAATTGTAACCTCTGTCTGTACATTGTTTTTCTGTCGGGGTTTTACTTTTTTTGTGTGTTTTGCATCACAGGAAGACGTTTGAACCGGTTTGCAGAATTGTTGTCTGTCTGTTTGTTTGTTTGTTACCGCATCACGCAAAAACGGCTGGTCGAATTTTTATGAAACTTGCAGCGTATCTTTAGACTGGTCCAGCTTAAAATATAGGCTATGTGGTTTATCTCAAAAAAAAATTTAAGTGGGGGTTTGGGGGGCATCGATTTGGTTTTTCGACGATAACTCTCGAGTAAATTAACTTAGGAAGTTCAAATTTGATATTTGTCACTTTCAATACTAGTATAAGATCAAGTTTGTAGATGCGCAAAATCAGACCAAGGGAAGGAGAGTTGTGAGAAATCATAAATAAACGCGTTACAAAGTATGAACTACAACAAATGATAAACATATTTCCAAAATCATAATTGAAGTTTTTTTCTTTTCTGTACGCAACCTAACTACAAATAGATAAGTTTGTGGGTTACCATGTTTTTACCTCACACCCCTCAATTATCGTAATTGCTGAGATATCCTGAAAATTATGCAATATTGCTACAAGCCATCATTTACATTTGCATTTAGCATTTCTGGATTTAATACCTATCTCCTATATATTTATAAAAGTTTGTTTGTTTGCTTATTTGCGCATCTATACATTCCCTCACCGTTAAAGTTAGAGTAATCAAACTTTCAACATATACTTTCTTCACAAATAGAAAGACAGTAGGCTACTTTTGAATCCCAAATGTTTTATATTAATTGTACAAAAAGCAAAATAACTTTGTATGCTAATGCTAATGGCAGCCCATTTTCCGTCGGCTCCTTTATGCACTCCCACAATCAACCGATTCCAACCAAATTTGGCAGGATAATCGGGGGCACTAAGGGGAAGGTCGACGCGGGGTTTTAGTGTTTGTATGTACGCTTCATTCAAAATGGCGGTCGATTTAAACATTAAACTACGCGTATTTTACCAAGTCCTAATATTGATTTGAATAAAATTTGGTACGATTGTGGAGGGCTCCCAGAAACAATTCATACGTGGTTTTTGTTTCTCTCTGCCTGTTTTATTCAAAACGGCTGCCGAGTTAATTCTTAAATACCATGTATCATCTAGAATTCCGATCGGATTTGAACCAAATTTCTCCGGGCAACGCCGGGTATTTCTGCTAGTTATGGAAAATATGAATGAATCCCAAGATTCGAACCCTTTTTGAAAATGAAAATAGTTTTCCAGGGTTCTCCTCGCTAGTTAAAACAAAACGCCGATTACTGCATATCTCTACGACGAGCTGTTCTCGAGATACAAAAAACACAAAACAGACGGAGTTGTGAAATTAGATAAAGGAGGATTATCGGTATAATAGCCTACGACTGTCCTTCCGTTGGTTGGCTGGTCACGATATTGCATAGACCGCCAATTATGGTTTAACGCGAATATTTCGAGAAAGAATCGAGATAGGAACTTTAAATTTGTCAGGAATGTTCGATTCATCTATTTTAAGGTGATGACGAAAATAAATCTCGAAAAAAGTCCTGGGTTCGACTCAAAGGAAGACATTTCCATTTCACATAAAATAACACGTAAAAATTTTGTTGTTTTGGAAATTAAAATTAGAATGATTTAAACCTACGATCTTCGGATCTGAACCATTTTGAAGAAAAAAATACGAATTTTCTTATTCTGTTCATCTTTTTCCGCCAACAGTTTTAAATCGCTCATGTTAAACGTTTAATTCACATAGTTTGGTGAAATCTTAGGATTTTAACGGGATGTGCCTTGCCTACCAGTTACATTGTTAGACCTATAAATCCAATTGTTATTTCAATTCTTATGGGTGTAAGTGTGCTTTGAATGCTTTTAATACGAGAGAGAGAGAGGGGGAGAGTGGTAGGGAGTGAGGGGGCAGGAGAGAGAGGAAGGGAAGGAGAAAGAGGGAGCGGAGGAAGGGAAGGAGGGGTGAGAGGGAGAAAGAGGGTGGAAGGGGAGAGGGAGTGAGAGAGGGAGAGGGAATGAGGGGGAGGGAGAGGGAATGAGAGGGAGGGAGAGGGAATGAGAGGGAGGGAGAGGGAATGAGGGGGAGGGAGAGGAAGGGAGTGGCAGGAGGGAGAGAGAGGGGGAGAAGGGAGGAAGGGGAGGGAAAGGGAGGGAGGGAGAGGAAATTATAACTTTTTTGGGATGATTTTTATTCGATATAAGTTAGACAAGTGTCATTTTAGTAAGAGTTTATTCAAAATTTACATCTGTGACTTTAATAATAGAGATCTCCAAACTCTGGGAACCCTAACGTTTGGGGGCCTACCGCATTTTGGTCATACCTTCACGAATCATATAGGTATGTATTGTCAGGGCCGTAGTGACTACTTTTGGCATCCTGGGCAGAGGATATTTGGTGGCCCATGATGACAAACGTATTATGTCAGCGCCGTCCCTAGGTCATCTGCCGTCCTAATGCAAGGTCTGTAATGCTGCCCGCCTTTTTACCATTAATGGAGTTAATGTATGGGAGAGACTGATGGAGAAATTCATACAAAATATCGTACTTTGTATATAAATATAAATAAAAAATAAATATAAGTATTTACTTTATATGATAAACAAACTAAAGGTATGGTTCTGTTATCATGCCTGCGAATACAATAAATATACCAAGCTTTTTCAATTATAGTACATTATAACGTTTAAACTGATCCACAAAACAGCGTTTTGCATACGTCGTTGAAAATCATAAAATTATACAGTAAATAAGTTACACAGAGTTTTGTAATTGGAATTTATTAGATATTTTACAAAGATATGAACTCGACGTGAAAATACGTTAGTTAAATAGATAAAAATTATTTGTTTACTTCCTTGTCGACTTTCAAGCTTAATGAGTTTCTTAATTTTAATATAAGAAAAAAACTGAGGATGGTTTACAACTCCTTATTTAAGGAGAAATGAAAATAATCCCGAGTGGTCGAATATGCGATGCCGTTACCTTATCCGATTCAAACATCCTGTCAAATTTTCGATTCTCTGTGTACACCATTTAACGGGTTGTCTGAATTTATCTACAGCATGATACATGGACCAAAGAAACAACCAGTCAAAGGACCAACCAATTACTATTGCCTTTTATTGTATAATAGAATCTTGCACATGGGCAGACGGATGAACAAGGTAAAAATATAAGTTTAAAAAATAACACCAAATAACAAATTCAAAATCTAAGAAATCATAACTACAAGGTGGTCATAGGATAAGTACTTCCATTTTCAAAGACGCTAACAGAAATGAACAGAAAATGAAACCTATCCTTGGTGATTTCATTCTTTTCTGTAGAGGCAGTGATGCAGGGATAAAGCAACTGATTTATGTTTGAAATCCTCAGGGATCAGTTAAGCAATGCTCAGGCTAATTTACTTTCATAAGTTTCATAATTTGTATGAAAAAGTTAGAAAGTTATTCATAGTTAATTTAAAAATAAAAACTGTACAGATAAAACATCTAATTACATACTAACCAATTTAGCAACGATGAGCCGCTTCATTAAAGCAAAAACTTCCGGAATTGATGACACGATGGAAGGCTGTAAGACCATTCCTCCTCGATAGACCACAAGAAACTGAACTGCTGAGTAAACCGAATAAAGTGAAGCTCTTCACGGGACAGTCTTTTGACAGCAAAAGGACGAAAATGCAGAAGAACCAAGTGCCCTTCGATTTTGGCAATCTTAGAAGAAGTTTTATGAAGCGCAGATGGATGAGAAAAAGAAACCGATAATTTTAGACAAAGTATTCAGTTGTACACGTGGTCCTAGGTGGTTTTAATGGTAAATGGATCTGCCAAGGCTGCACAGTTAGCCATAAGCGGCAGGTAGCAAGAGGACCTCCAAAGCTGTAAGATTTCCAACATTCAAAATGAGAGGAGAGAATGAGGTGAAGGAAGAGAGAAGAATTAAAAGAGGGACTCTAAACAAAAACAGGAAAGCACAGGGAGAGAGAAAGGAGGGAAATAAATTTATTATATTTCTACCTTCTAATTTTTCTCTTTATTACTTTACTAATAATAAATATGCAGATCTGAATCAGCGGTGAGTCAATAAACAGAATTCATGTATAGATGTAATTCATCAACGGTGGCGCAAAAGTCAGGTATGTAGGTAAAATAATAATTCCAATTACAAAACTCTGTGTAACTTATTTACTGTATAATTTTATGATTTTCAACGACGTATGCAAAACGCTGTTTTGTGGATGTCAGTTTAAACGTTATAATGTACTATAATTGAAAAAGCTTGGTATATTTATTGTTCACAGATTATTTATTATTATACATTATATGCATTCAAACATTATGATACCTCCGTACGTACCACGTTTTTTCATATGTAGATCAAAATTATATAATTTTTTGATGTGTAGCGTTATTGTTTTATTATTGTTTATAATGACATGTTAATATGGTAAATTAACATTGTAATGAAGTAATTGTCGAAAATTATACATTTTAAAAATATAAATCATCAAAAACATTCTTTACGATCCAATGATGCCAAAGAAACATGAAGCATGAATCATATTTCTATTTCCATTTTTCAAATGTTTTCTGCCTTAGGAGATATATTTTTTGTGTTAGACCCGTGATCAGCAAGCATGGTAGGGCTCCATCTTCCTTGATACCGGTTTTCCATCACCAAGATGTCTTGATGGAAACGCTCTCCATGTTTGTCGCTAACAGCTCCTAGGTTTGTGGGAAAAAAATCTAAGTGTGAGTCAAGGTAGTGAATCTTAAGAGACATGTGACACCTCATTGCTTTGTATGACTGAAGGAGTCTTTTGACTATTTCCTCATAGTTCACGGCTTTATCATTCCCTATGAAGTCAGTGCAGACATCCTTGAATGCTGTCCAGGCTGATGATTCAACTTCATTCAAAGTTCCCGTTCCTCATAATATCCCGAATTTGAGGCCTGACAAAAATTCCTTCCTTGATTTTTGCCTCACTTAATCGAGGAAACTTCTGCTACAGAAACAGGAACTCAGCAGCATCCTTCTTCATTGCTTTGAGAAAGTTCTTAATTAGGCCAAGTTTAATGTGGAATGGTGATAATAACACTTTTTTTAGTATCAACTAGGGGATAGTTAACAACATTTTTTTGTACAGGAACTAGAGTCTGTCATTTTCCCCATTGCTTTATGGAATAGTGTTTATCCTTAGCCCTGCTATCCCACTCACTAATGAAGCAACATTATGTTGTATATCCTAATTGCATACCTAATAAGATATCTATAACTTTCAAGTCACCAAGAGGATTTGTTGCTTGTTTAGTTCTCCATTTGAATTCAAATGTGGGTCAGCAGATGTAGTCGGCTGGAACTCTGAATCGAAAGTTTCCTGTTCCATAGAGAGATGACCGTCATCGTTGTCAATGACCCGTTTCCGGAGGTGTGGGGATTGGCAAATCTTTACAGTGTGGTACTGATCTCATAGCTAATGGCAATGTTGGGTACTGAATGGTATGTTTTAACTTCAAAGAAATCCCTGATATTTTTGTTAAACAGAAATAACAGTCTGTAATGTGATCATTTTGATCTTGCCACAACATAGGAACGGCATTGACCCACGAGAACTCTTCAGCCATCCTCTTAGGTACACTGCACTGCACACAATATGAGGAGCCCAAGGTTTGTCTTGGTCTCCTATTTTGCAACCAAAATATAGCGCGTAGGCTTTCTCAATGATAGGCGTTATAGTTCTCCGATGTGATTTTATAGTAAACTCCCCACACACACATAACAAAAACTGTCCACATCATTAACACACGTTCGTGGAATTCCAAAGGTTGATATGTACGCAGTCACTGCTAACAGCTCACTAGTTGTTACTGCCGAGTAATGACAACAAAGTATATGTCTCCCAATGGCTGAGCACGTTGGAGCCAGATAAGGCATGCACGGAGCTACAAGATTGTGCATGTTTTATGTAGTCATAAAAACCAAAATGATTAACATTTATAGAAGCCATTTATTTCTTTAAGTTTTAAAGAATTAAAAAATGAAAAAAGGTGCCGATATGCCGTGCCGGCGTGTACCGTCACAGATAAAGCACAGGTAAAGAATATGCTAATGCCGGCACCAGGTTTTTTTCCTACCTTCTGTATGTGCCCAGTGTGGAAGGATGGCTGTAATAATCCAAGAGGCTGATTAGACAAATATACAAACACAGTCATTGCGAAGTTTATGTTGATGCAAAAATTTTCAATTCAAAAACTTCTCGTTTTATTTACTAGTTTTCATTTAGTTATTTATGGTAACCGTAAAGATGTGTTACTAATTAATTTGGGTTGGACAGCCTTATTTTATTATTAGATTAGCACATATTTACAACGCAATTATCGTTCTATGAACTAATTTCTCAGTTTAAAAACTTCGCCAAGTATTTTGTTAAATGGCCACTGGCGTCGCTGTTGCGAGAACAAATTGTTAGCGTAAAGCCCGTAAAGCCAAAGAAAGATGGCGATCAAGTTTCATGGGACGTTTTAATTAAGCTGGCGGAGTAATTGTTTCGTGGAAGTTCCTGGCCGGTAAGTGTTATTATTTCATTTTATTGATGAGGTAGCTTAGTAAAAGTAGCGAATAAGATTTCTGTCCCATGAATTCGAGATGCATCATGATTTGAAGGCGACAAAATTTAGTAAAAATGGGTTTTGATTTTGCATAATTGAGACTGAGAATTCGTGTAATTGATAGCGGTGTTAAAATACAAGTACGTAGTGAGGGATTTCAGGAGCAGCTCTGCAAAGTATCAGTTTAAATTGTAAACCGTTTGCGACAATGGGTACGTTGACATGCTGCCTGATTTTATTACGTATGAAGTTTGATAATGGGAACTAGTACAAGTTTGTTTTTCGTGAGTATCAGATGAAAGATAATAATGATTAAAATAATTCCTGCTTAGGCTGTGCTGTTGCTAAATACTA
The DNA here is from genome assembly GCA_036926305.1 of Uropetala carovei. Taxonomy (NCBI): domain Eukaryota; kingdom Metazoa; phylum Arthropoda; class Insecta; order Odonata; family Petaluridae; genus Uropetala; species Uropetala carovei. The sequence continues at coordinate 19,329,549 of JAXCHB010000196.1, forward strand.
TGTAGATAAAGCTATTTTGTCGAATCAAATGGTCTCTCTGCATATTCATCAGCTTGGGGTGAATAAGCGAGAATATTTGTAAGTTTCTTGTTATAAATAGATGAGAAATATTTTATATCATGCTTAAAGGACGATACGTTGAAATTATCTGAAACATACTCAGTTTCCGTCAGTTTATTCGCAGCAGGCATATTTTTTATCAAATTGTTCTTATGTCTCCATGATCGTTTTACTGAATTTTGATAAAGTATTTACCGAGTAGTCTATCACTTAAAATAATGGTATTTTATGCGAATACATCTTAAAAGAAGTATTTGTATAAATGAAACAGTTTTTGGTGGTTCTTTAACCAATTCGAAGGTATTTGCAATTGAGGGTGCGATTCTGGAACCTTCCAGTATCTACGCAGTGAACGGCTAGGTTTGATAATAAATGAATCGCGGTCCCTGTTTACTGTACACGAATAATTTATAGTATTCATGGCATTCTGCGGGAGCAGTTGCAATTTACTACTGAATAGGGTAGTTAAAATGTGGGTGGATATATATTTAACAATAGTCTATACAAGATTCTGCATGATGCTAGCTCGCATTACACAATTTAAGGTAAAAAGCCTTCCGTATTGGCATTCCGGGTTTCTCTCATGGTTGAAGTTATCAGGCATACAACTATTTTTTCAGTTCGTTATTGAACTTCATTACTCTAACGTGGTGTAAGGTATTAGGGTTCAAGAAAACTATACGCTTAATAATTAGTATCGCTCGTGTGGATTTAGATTAATCAGCAGTCATAGCGAATCAATTAAATAAAGCTTATTAAGAAAAGAGATCTAACTTGGGGTTACAGGTAGGTTTATTTTAATATCTCCAAAACATTACACAGCATTTTCCACTTAGCTTGACATGAGTTTAAACTTCTGGTCTCTTCTTACATGTTGCTTTGGGCCTGTAGTTTCTCAATTCCCTCATTGATGATAGTTAGTTGTCTTCACTAGTACTATTACCTTTGAAGAAGTAAGCAAGTGATTATGTAACATATTGTTGCATTTGGACGTGTTTATTTTGTATCGTTAAGGACTTAACAGTATCTTCTAATATACAGGATATTTTTCTATCTAAAATTTCTTTGATGGTTCAAATTCATGTCGTTGTTCTCTTTGCTAATAAGGTTTTATATTTACTAGCATCTTATTCCTGTTCTTTAGGAAAAGTGATTGAATTCTCTATAATTGTATATTTTTCTTAGCTTATTTTCTCATTAAATACGTTTATATGGTAACACAATTTGCAAGATTACTCGTTAGAATTAAGAGAGGTGAATATGCAAGGATATTAAATCTGAGATAAATATTAATGGGGTTGTACCGTTAGCTTGGTGGTAATTAAGGGAGAGCCATTTTTGACGGTTGTAACATCCCATGCCTTTACTGAAGCAGGTCTTCGCCTTAATTTTCATTCTCATAGATTTTGATCCACTGACCTTTTGGTGACATTTCCTTAGTCCTAAACTAGAGCATATGTTCATCTATGGAGAAATTCATAAGTATCAGTCATGTATTTAGTTTTGTAATCAATAGAAATTTGATGTTATTAAATCAAAAACTATAGCTTACTTCAGGTTTGAAATGATGTTTTCACAAATGTATCAAAAGTACTATTACATAATTTCTTCATTTTAAAATTACAGGGAAAATGTTTTTGTAGAAATTTAATTTGAAAAATATAGATGAAATACCATGAGAGAAATGATAACATCACAAAGTGTCATATTGTTAACATGGAATACTGTGGTGCAAGGTTTTTCATTTGATTCTGTTGTTTCAGAAGTGCAGTTTCGAGAGATTGCTACCAGACCATCCTGAGCATGCAGCGTGCATTCCAGCTGACATCCTATAGCTGGCCGGACCTGTTATCTTTTGTGATACCAAGAAAGAATTGGGGTGAGAGTAATACATTTCTGTTAAAAGTAGAACATACGAGTTTCTTACTTGTTGTATTTATCAGGTTGTTTTATGTGAAATTCTTTTTTGCATCTTGCAAGGATTCAGATGAAATTCGAATGTGCCCTAGTGATATATGAGGTCTGTTCAAAAAGTATCCAGACTGCTAAGCTATAGCGATAATAATTATACTTATGGGGTTAGCTACTTAATCCCCTTCGAAGTAGGCAGAAACTTCTGAAATGGCACACTTAGACCAGTGACTTCTCCACTGCTGGAAGCATTTCTCAAAAGCAGTTTTCGGGATTGAGAAAAGCTCCGCTGTCGTATTTCTCTTTATTGTTTGTATGTCATCAAATCCACCTCCTTTCAGAGATTTTTGGAGCAGAGGAAACAGAAAAAAGTCACATGGGGTCATATGCGGTGAATATGGGGGCTGCTTGACTTGAGCGATCCCATGTTTGGTCAAAAAGCTATGCACAAGTTGCGAAGAGTGCACCGGCGCATTGTCGTGATGAAGCGTCCACTCATTGGAGTTCCACTTTTGCAGTATTTTTCTTTGAACACCTTCACGGAGGTACTTTAGAGCTTCAACGTAGAACTCTTTATTAATTATGTCCCTGTGGGGTGTATTCATGGTGTTCAACACAACACCCTACAGTCAAAGAATACTAACAACATTACTTACCATTTTGCTGCAGGTCTGCTGCACTTTTTTGGGTCGGAGGAACGAACGAGTCTTCCACTGGGACAACTGCTGTTTGGTTTTGTGATCATATCCATAAACTCATATTTCATCTCCAGTTATGACCCTTTTTAAAATGTTTTCATTGTTTATTGCACGCTCAAACAAGTCGGAAGCCAGTTGCAGGCATTGTTCACGTTGTTCCTCTGTTAACAGCCGAGGCAAGAACTTTGCTGAAACATGCCTCATGTTCAACGCATCTGCTAAAATTGAATGACATGATCCAATGAAGATTTTTACTTTTTCAGCCATTTCACGGACAGTTAATCTTCGGGCATTTTGCATCAAAGTTCGCACTCGCGACACAATTTCAGCATTTGTTGAAGTAGAGGGACGTCCAGGTCGTGGATCACTTTTGTCAGAATCCCTACCATCTTTGAATCGACGGTACCACTCAAACACTTGTGTACGGCCCATTGCAGAATCTCCATATGCTATTTTAAGATGATCAAACATTTCCCTTGCGGTTTTCCCGATTTTACAGCAAAATTGAACACAAACACGTTGCTTGATGCACTCCGACATTTCAAAATGCAACGAGATGCAAAAACACGCTTTCGTTATCAGCTGACAATAACAAACTGTTGCAAGCAACCACCCTGCAGCTATGAGCAGGTACACACGAGACATGTCTACACATGTTACACTTTGTTATGGCATGCTCTATTGTCTCATTCTTGAACTACGTGCATAGTCCTGATACTTTTTGAACAGACCTTGTATTTGTTCATGCAGAAGTAGTAGTTTTTGGAATGTAAAGCACTTTAACTTACTTTTCCAGAACAGATTTTGCGCATACAGGCAGAGATTGAGAGAGTTATTGGACATAATGAGAAGTTTTATAATTTAGATTGTCTGGCATAAGAAATAGCATATAAACTTATTCTATTATAGCAATCCCTCCATATTTGCAGTTCTGTGTATTTGTGCAGAAATTATTGCAGCAAGTTTCAATGTTTGGGAGAGTTAAATTTTGCTTATTCACGATTTCTTTCTGCAGCACATATTGCACTGACTACTAAATGTATTCCTCAGTGGTCCTTAAAGGACTTTGTTTCCTAACAGTTTAATTTAGCTAACAACTCAATAATAAAAAGAAATTTAAGGTTCATCTAAGAAGGCCTATGCTTGATGATATTTGTGAGAGTCTCATGTAATGTTGGGGTGGTGTTTCTAGGGTTGCCAGAGTTTCAGAACAGTAAAGGGATAGATTTTTATAAATGCATTGTATACTAAACGAACTACCATATTTACTCGTATAATTCTTCCACTTTTTCTTAAAACTTTGGGTATTAAATTTATTTTGTATATATTTCTTATGTGAAATGTGGGCCTGAATTTAATCTAGCCCCTGTGGTCTCCAATGACGTTATTCCGTCGTTGTCTATAGGCATAATGGAATATCTTCAATTTGTTCCGGAGCCTGAATGAATGATTTTCTTGTAATTTCCTTTGTTGGCATTTTAACCAAATTTTTTTCCAATGGGGATTTTTTCAAGAATTACTTTCCCATTATGAATTATTTATCTCTATGCGAACTTTTTCCTGGTGGCGAATTATCCTAATTGATTTTTCCACATGCTAATTTTTTCCTAAGCCAAATTATATCCTAAGAGTATTTCTTCCCATGGCTAATTATTGGAGTTGTTAAGGCGATTTTTTAAATCCGGTGAATTTTTTCCTATGGGATTTTTTTGATGGTGAATTCTTTTTCCGATGGCTTATCATCCGATAGTGATTTTTTCCCAAAGACTATTTTCTTTTCAGAGGCAATTTTTTCAGATAGGTTTTTTTTCTGTATCATAACATTTCTTTTAGGTTGCTATTTTTGGAGGGTTTTCCGAAGAGGAATACTTTTTCAGAAGTCTAATTCCTTCCGAAGGTGAATTTTTCCCAAAGGTATTTTTTTCCGTTGGTAAATTTTTCCTATAATGACTTTCTTTCTGATTCTCCCGAAGTAGAATTGTTTTCTTTTAGTTTTTTCACAAACGAATTATTTGTCCAAAGGCGCATTATTTTTCTGATGGCGATATTTTATTCAGGTAGCTTAATTATTGCAAAGGATCTTTTCTTATGTCAAATTTCTTCCGATGTCGAACGTTTTTCGGGTGTCGGTTTTTCCTGTGTCGAATATTTTTAGATTTTCTCCAATTTAAAATATTTTCCGCTAGTGCTTTTTTCTCTGCGGTTATTTTTTTGGCGCCAACTTTATTTTCGGTAGCTAAACTTTTTTTATGCGGGTAAAATTTTTTATTCGGCTGCTAATTTTTTTTACGGTTTTCTTTGCCACTATATTTTTCTTTCTGTGACCAATTTTTTTCGGAGGATAGATCTTTTCGGAGGCTAAAAATTTTGTTACGGATAATTGTTTGTGTCGGCTAGATTTTTTTGTGACTAAATTTTCTTTGCAGCTCAATTTATTTTGCAACAAAATTTTTTTCAGCCGCTGATATTTTTTAAGGCTAATTTTCTTTTGCCAGCTAAATATTTTTTGGAGGCTCATTTTTTTTCGTGACTATATTTTTTCTGCGGCATCGTGTTTTCTGCGGGGATTTTTTTCGTCTGCTTGTTTTTCGGAAGTTTAACATTTTTTTGTCGGCTATTTTTTTCGGCGTCTAAATTTTATTTCATGGCTAATTTTCTTTGACAGCTAAGTATTTTGTGGTGGCTATATTTTTCTGCAGGAACTTCTTTCTGCGGGGATATTTTTCGGCTAAATTTTTTTGCGCCTACTTTTTTCGGCAGCTAAACACTTTTTTGGCTAAATTTTTCTTTCGGCGGTTAAATTTTTTTGGTGACTACTTTTTTCTGCAGTAATTTTTTTTCGGCGGCTAAATTTTTTTGCGCCTACGATTTTTCAGCAGCTAAACTTTTTTTTACAGCGGCTGAATTTCTTTTCGGCTACTAATTATTTTTAAGGCAAATTTTAGGCTAATTATTTTTAAGGCTAATTTTTTTCGTCTGCTAAATTTTTTTTCGTCGGCCAAATTTTTTTCGTCGGCCAAATTTTTTTTCGTCGGCCAAATTTTTTTTCGTCGGCCAAATTTTTTTTTGTCGGCTAAATTTTTTTTCATCGGTTAATTTATCTCGTCGGATAATTTTTTTTCCGGCGGCTAAATATTTTTTCTGCGGCTGAACGTTTTTTTCTGCGGCTGAACATTTTTTTTCTGCGGCTGAACATTTTTTTTCTGCGGCTGAACATTTTTTCGGCGGCTAAATTATTTTTCGACGGCTAAATTCTTTTTCGGCGGCTAAACATTTTTTCGGCCGCTAAATTATTGTTCGGCGGCTAAATTATTTTTCGGCGACAAAACTTATTTTTGGCGGATAAATTCTTTTTCGGCGGCTTCATTTTTTTTGGAGGCTAAACTTTCTTTTCGGCAACTAGAATTTTTTTCGGCGGCTAAAAATTTTTTTCGGCGGCAAAAAATTTTTTTCGGCGGCAAAAACTTTTTTTCGGCGGCAAAAACTTTTTTTCGGCGGCAAAAACTTTTTTTCGGCGGCAAAAACTTTTTTTCGGCGGCTAAAAATTTTTTCGGCGGCTAAAATTTATTTTCGGCGGATAAATTCTTTTTCGGAGGATAAATTTTTTTTCGGCGGTTAATTTTTATTTCGCCGGCTTAACTTTTTTTCTTCGGTGGATAAATTTTTTTCGGCGCTTAATTTTTATTTCGGCGGCTTAATTTTCTTTCTTAGGCGGTTAATTTTTTTTTCGGCGGCTAATTTTTTTTCGGCGGCTGATTTTTTTTCGGCGGCTAAATTTTTTTCGGCGCTTAATTTTTATTTCGGCGGCTTAATTTTCTTTCTTAGGCGGTTAATTTTTTTTTCGGCGGCTAATTTTTTTTCGGCGGCTGATTTTTTTTCGGCGGCTAAATTTTTTTTCGGCGGCTAAATTTTTTTTCGGCGGCTAAATTTTTTTTCGGCGGCTAAATTTTTTTTAATCATCGGTTAATTTTTTTTTCACGGAAAATTTTTTTTCTTCGGCTAATTTTTTTTTCTTCGGCTAATTTTTTTTTCTTCGGCTAATTTTTTTTTCTTCGGCTAATTTTTTTTCTTCGGCTAATTTTTTTTCCTCGGCTAATATTTTTTTCATCGGCTAATATTTTTTTTCTTCGGCTAATTTTTTTTCTTGGCGAATTTCTTTTCTGCGATAATATTTTTCCGATTTTCCTCGTGTGACTGCAATGAAATTTTAAAAAGTTGATAGAAAAACAACTAATTAAATAAACGGAAGCAAAACCCGCCACAGAGACCGAACGGCACCACAATGGGCAAAGGGCTGCCCCAAACAATACAAGAAGCGGGTTCAACCCCAGCAGCAGAACCGACAGAATGAAAAAGTACCTTGTACTCTGGGCGGGGGGAACTTCACATTGTTCGCGCAAGGTAGTTTTTTCACCCTGGCCTCTTAGGGCGGCTCTTTCTAATCCTCTTAGGCGGAGGTTTCCGCCCGACATCTGAGAGCGATTGTACTGGAGTAATCGCCTGTGGGCGAACGGTTCTGCCGCGGGGATCGAACCCGCTTCCTCAGTATTGGGGGGAAGACACCTTCCCCATTGTGCTACCGAGACGATATAGAAAAGTAGGAAATAACTTCAGGTCACTTCCCCTCCAGCAGGCTTTCGAAGGGGAGTGTATAGGAGAGGGGAGGCACAGGGGGAGGGGGAAGAGAGGGGAGGTTCCCCCCGGGAGTAGGTCGGAGAGGGGAATGAAAGGTTGGGTAAGCGGGAGTCGTGTGCCTGGTAAGAAATACATATAGCAGTTTCTCGTGACGTATAAGCAACAGAAATTCCTTCGTAAATGTAGGTGGATGCATCGCATCTCTCATCGTTTCCTATATTTGCTGTATTTTCGTGTCGTTTATAAATGGGTCCATACATGTAGTCAGTTCTGGCACCGAAATTTGACGCTACTGAAAAGCAGTCAGTAAGAACGTTGAGCACTTATACAGTTTACCCCGCGTATGTCGCATGAATGACGCTTTTTCGTTATTCTTTAGACCTGTGCTAGGGAAAATTGAGTTTCTTTAAGTTCGTTTTTTGTGAAAGTTATCACGGGTGCCATAAATGGAATTTATCCCTCATTCCCGATTTGGAAGCTTAATACGTTTGCAAGCTTTCTTAGAACACTTACAAACGTTGTCTCCGCGAACAATATCCTGCCCGGGTTTATCCCGTTTAAGTTTCGTCTTACGACGCTAGTCGGATTCCCTTTTGATTGTGAGTTTTGACCTAGTCTGACACGTTCCAGATTGTATTTCCTTTTTCGCCATTGATCATGTCAGTGACATTACCATCATAAAATGTCGTGTTAAAATCTTATCCCGTTATTTTCTTTCAAACGACGGGAAATGTCCCGTATTTAACAGTCAACGTGAGAAATAAAAATCGTAGATAATGCAAATAAAGGAATCGGATTATCCTTGCATCACTAGACTTCTTGCGAAGTTTTGTTTCCGCTCAAAGCAACTGATTTGGTGTGGATGCGTCGAAACGACACGCTGTTGCAGTATTCCATTTTACCGACAAGTAATTCCACTCTACCCCTGATAATTAGACAGCGTCATAATGAGACGGTAATTTTAAGTTCTCATAAGCAGTATTAAAATAAATAACATCATTTTTATGTCTCGGAGAAGGTAACTTCGCTATTCGATAGATACGTGGATATCTTTCGGCGCGCGCCTTTTCTTCCGTAGTGTGGCGTAAAAGAATAACCTGAAATGTACATCTTGGGAAATAGTATTCATTTCAGCTCTGTTTGAAATATATATATATGATACTAATTTGTAAGGCCAATCCACAGGGGCATAAAAACGGTTTTGGAGCCCCCACGCAAGTCAACTTTTTGGACTTTCCCTCTACATTTAAAAGATATGAAGTTATTATAACGTTTCGATTGTTATCGATTATTTCTACCTTTCAGTTTCAAAAATTCAGTGGAACTTCTATAATTCTAACATTACTGGGGTAAGTCCAAACATTTGAGATTGGTATTCTTTTTTCGTCTACTTGTTTTTCGGCAGTTACACATTTTTTTGTCAGCTAATTTTTTTTTCGGTGGCAATTTTCTTTAAGGCCAATTTTTTGTGGAAGCTGAATTTTTTCGCTAACTACGTTTTTCAGCAGGGACTGTTTTTCTGCGACGGCTATATTTTTTGCGTCTACTTTTTTTAGGCGGCTATATTTTTCTTTCGCCGGCTAATTTTTTTCGGCATTTTTTTTGTCCGAGAAAACGGCAACTAAAAATTTTTTTGCCGTTTTTTTGTGGCTATATTTTTCTTTCGAAGGATCAACATTTCTTTTCGGCGGCTAAACCTAGATACTTCGAAGTCTTATTCTTTTGTTCTCTTGAAGTTTGAAATAACGAAGTTTTACTTTAGTTATCAAAGAATTAATTCGTTCTCTAAGTCTTGAATAACATTATAATGATACATTTCTTCATTACATTCATTAATTAGCTATACAGTTGTGGAACGTGTTTCAGCTTAAACCAAAAATATGTATTTTCAGAGTCTAGAAAGCAAACGAATGTATCGTGATTGTATTGTACTTCTTCTTACCAATGTTCCTTTGGCCACAACCTTTCTAAAACCGAAACTAGTCTATACCTATTTAATTATTAACTTTTGTTTCCAAGCTCCCATTCGAAGTCCTGAAGACGGCTGTAGCTGCTAGTTAAATCGAGGGGATTGTTCTATAATACTGACATTCATTTGATTTATATTTTTTCCTCAAGAGAATCAAAATTGATCTAATGAAATCCTGTAGCTACTTTCTTCCTTTTTATATGTGTTATGGTATAATATATAAAAACTTTTCCCAATTCCTTTAACATCAATTCATGCTGCTTTCTTTGTCTTTATATCCTTGAGTCTTTTTAATCTCAGTATTCAATATTTCTGGCCCAATACTGTTGCAGTCTGCATCTTCCTCCGTCTCTCAATAGGTTCTGGTTTCAAATATTTACCTTATAACCCCTGAATATAATCTTTCCATAAAACAGTTTGCAATTTTGCCTTTCATTTCGGCTAGCATATTTCCTTTCTTGTTAACTCCTTCACTTTTCCATGCATTAAGTCTATTCGTTGTCCTTTTCATCACAACTGTTAATTTCCGTAGTTTCCTTCCTAATCTTACTGTTTAACAGTCTATACATTCTTCTTCCATATTCTGTATTTAACCTGATTCAATCTCTTCCTCTCTTCCATCTTTTTAATCATCTCCTCTGCTATCCAAGGGTTCCTTATCATCGTTGGTGTCCACTTTCAACCTACACCTCGCAAACACTATTCATCTTTCCTTCACAGTGATCTCCCGCAGCCAGAGTTTTGTTTTTATAAATTTATTTACTTTTGGTTATACATAATTCATAAACTTAAATTTAATAGTTTTCACTTAATTCCTGAAATGCAACATTTTTCAGTTTATTTGTCCGTCATTGTTTTTTAATTTTGCCTATCTAAGTGATTGGAATCCTGTCATGTAACTGAGGAAATCCTCAGAAGCTCTTTCGTATAAGGAAAAACTATAAATAAATGCATCTATGTAAAATAGGATAAAGATATTTTTCAAATCAACTAATTGCTTTTATAAACAGATATTTGGTGTAACAGCAAGGAAATAATGCTTGAAGTAGTAGTGGCAACTAACATTTTTTTCATTGTTAAGGCATTAAATGTGTATTCTTTTTGATTCCTAATAGATGTTTTTTCTAAATCAGAATTGATTCAAGTTTGAGTGGAAAAATAAACTTTGTTTCTTTTGACGTCCGTATGGATAACGACCAAGTTCGTGTCTCCATTGTAATTAATTTTAAAATGTATATTTTTGTCTACTCAAAATGCCTGAACACGAAATCCGTGGAGGAAAATGTTTTGTGTGACAGCCGTAACAAGTGTGTGAGAGCAGGGAGGAAGGGAGAAAGAAAGAACCCTTTACCCTTTCCTCAAGCAGCAGCGTTGTTAATTTGTGTAACTGGCTGATCCGAGCTTGCAGTTCACTAAAATGCCTGTAGAGCAGTCGTAAGGTGTTGCAGTTTTTTTTGTCCAGGACTATACATAAGGAATAAATCAAAATTTAACTTGATTGTAAATGTTCTATCAGTTATTTCACATCCACCGTTTTCAGTTCCACTACCAGAACGTGCATTCCATTTCGATCACTATATACCCGGACTGTACATAAATAGAAATGCTACAGTAATCGGGTACTTTCCAATATGAATTCCTTGTTCTCTTCCAAATTACCTTTTCACTTGTTCACCAGAGCGCATCCAATGCATGGTGGTGAGACAGATAATTACTAGCGAGGTATTAAATTTTTGTCCTAACAAATTTTGGAAAATATGTTATTTTCAAAATAGCCGGATAACTGGATTTCTGAATAAAATGTTCTATACTGTACAAATTCTGGAAAAATATTATTTTTAAAATAGCCCAATAACTGGATAAAAGGTCCTATACAGTACCTGTCTTTACAAAATTCTCATCCTTGCTACCGTAGTCTCCGTTTACACGTTCCTGTTTTCATGCCTGAAAACAAGGGCCTGTGCTTCTGTGCATGCGCACAAGCAAATTCCCCCGAAGAAGGGCATTGGGCATGAAACGGCCGCGACTCCCGATCCAGGCCTGCCCAAAACACGTCGATTGGCTGAGGACTGACACGTGACGTGCAGAAACAGTCAAGAGGACAGCTTTCCCTTCTGAATCCATCTTACTATGTATGCTACCGCAGGCAGCTAGTCATCCAGGCGCCTTTTTTCAGGCACGAAAACGGGAACGTGTAAACAGACGGGGCTTTTGTTCGTTCCTGGCAAGTCAGACATGTGCCTGTTTTCAGGCACGAAAACAGGAACGTGTAAACGGGGACTTAGATTTTTAAAAATGTCCATAAAACAGAAATGAGAAATTGTCTACGTTATAACTAAGGAAAGATTTTCTTGTTTCAGAAACCTTAATTCTGTGATCTCCATCCATGGCTATCCATTCCGACTGCAATAATGATGGGTAATGCAGCTCTGAGAGGGCCTAATTGCAGTTAACCTTACAAATGTTTCTGTACCTACATAAAGAAGACATGGGATTTTCCTTTGATTATATATGATGTATTAATTATCTACTTGTATAAACTATACTGTGATTAAATTTCATATAAAATAAATTGTAATTTTTACTAGGTAAACCTTTCAAGTAAAACAAATATATTCTCTCCCAAGAGTGTCTCATCTGGGAAGTCAGTCCTGAGAAAATGCACTTCCTCTCAGATAAGACCAGTAAGATGAAGTAATATTAAGTCCAGACAGGTAAGAGGAAGTCCTCTTTATGTGATATATTCACTCCCTTGAGACAAGTGCCTTATCTGGGAGAACAAAAAGTCGTCATTCATGGAGAGGAACCATCAGTTATGTACTATGTCAGCAAGAGTTGCGAGGATAACTCGGCCAAGATACTGTCTTATCCGAGAGGACAGGAAGTCACCTTCCCGAGAATAAGTCTTGAGTGCTATAGATTATAAGGAAGCCCCTCTAGAGGGAGCTTCACTTAGTGTGCTCTCATGATGGAAAGAGAGGACGTCTTCTGTCTATAGTGTGCTCTCTTAGCATGATAGGAAGAGAGTTAAAGTCTGTCTATATAGTGTACACTCTTAATATGACAGAAAGAGAGTTAAAGTGAGTAAACCTTCTCTCTATATAGTGTGCTTTCTTAGTATAATAAGAAGGGAGACTTAGGGTCTTCCATATATATAGTGCACTCTCCTAGTATGATAGGAAGAGAAGTTAGTCTTCTCTATCTATGTAGGATACTCTCTTAATATAATACTAAGTAAATCTGAAGTTGCTACATAGGAATGTCCTCTATGTAGAATACTCTTAGTATGATAGTAAGAGAAGTTAGTCTTCTATCTATATAGAATACTCTCTTATTATTATTGGAAGAGAAGTTAGTCTTCTCTCTATATAGGGTACACTCTTAGTAAAGTTTCTTTATAGTGTGTACTCTTAGTATGATAGGATGTAGGGTACTCTCAGTATGATAAGAGAAACTAAAGTTTCTCTATAGAGAGTGTACACTCTTAGTATGATAGTATACAATGTACTCTTACTATGACAGTAAGAGAAACTAAAGTTTCTCTATAGAGAGTGTACTCAGTATGATAGGAAGAGAAATTTGTATTCTCTATGAAGGATATTCTCTTAGTATGATAGGAAGAGAAGTCAGTCTTCTCTCTATATAATGTACTCTTAGTATGATAGTAAGAGAAACTAAAGTTTCTCTATAGAGTGTATACTCAGTATGATAGGAAGAGAAGTCAGTCTTCTCTCTATATAATGTACTCTTAGTATGATAGTAAGAGAAACTAAAGTTTCTCTATAGAGAATGTACACTCTTAGTATGATAGGAAGAAAAGTCAGTCTTCTCTCTATATAATGTACTCTTAGTATGATAGTAAGAGAAACTAAAGTTTCTCTATAGAGAATGTACACTCTTAGTATGATAGGAAGAGAAGTCAGTCTTCTCTCTATATAATGTACTATTAGTATGATAGTAAGAGAAACTAAAGTTTCTCTATAGAGAATGTACACTCTTAGTATGATAGGAAGAGAAGTTAGTCTTCTCTCTATATAATGCACTCTTAGTATGATAGTAAGAGAAACTAAAGTTTCTCTATAGAGAGTGTACTCAGTATGATAGGAAGAGAAATTTGTATTCTCTATGTAGGATATTCTCTTAGTATGATAGGAAGAGAAGTCAGTCTTCTCTCTATTTAATGTACTCTTAGTATGATAATAAGAGAAACTAAAGTTTCTCTAGTGTCTGTACTCAGTATGATAGGAAGAGAAGTTAATCTTCTCTCTATATAATGTACTCTTATTACGATGGTAAGAGAAACTAAAGTTTCTCTATAGAGATTGTACACTCTTAGTATGATAAGAAGAAAGTCAGTCTTCTCTCTATATAATGCACTCTTAGTATGATAGTAAGAGAAACTAAAGTTTCTCTATAGAGAATGTACACTCTTAGTATGATAGGAAGAAAAGTCAGTCTTCTCTCTATATAATGTACTCTTAGTATGATAGTAAGAGAAACTAAAGTTTCTCTATAGAGTGTATACTCAGTATGATAGGAAGAGAAGTCAGTCTTCTCTCTATATAATGTACTCTTAGTATGATAGTAAGAGAAACTAAAGTTTCTCTATAGAGAATATACACTCTTAGTATGATAGGAAGAAAAGTCAGTCTTCTCTCTATATGATGTACTCTTAGTATGATAGTAAGAGAAACTAAAGTTTCTCTATAGAGAATGTACACTCTTAGTATGATAGGAAGAAAAGTCAGTCTTCTCTCTATATAATGTACTCTTAGTATGATAGTAAGAGAAACTAAAGTTTCTCTATAGAGTGTATACTCAGTATGATAGGAAGAGAAGTCAGTCTTCTCTCTATATAATGTACTCTTAGTATGATAGTAAGAGAAACTAAAGTTTCTCTATAGAGAATATACACTCTTAGTATGATAGGAAGAAAAGTCAGTCTTTTCTCTATATGATGTACTCTTAGTATGATAGTAAGAGAAACTAAAGTTTCTCTATAGAGTGTATACTCAGTATGATAGGAAGAGAAGTCAGTCTTCTCTCTATATAGTGTACTCTTAGTATGATAGTAAGAGAAACTAAAGTTTCTCTATAGAAAATGTACACTCTTAGTATGATAAGAAGAAAGTCAGTCTTCTCTCTATATAATGTACTCTTAGTATGATAGTAAGAGAAACTAAAATTTCTCTATAGTGTGTGTACTCAGTATGATAGGAAGAGAAGTCAGTCTTCTCTCTATATAATGTACTCTTAGTATGATAGTAAGAGAAACTAAAGTTTCTCTATAGAGAATGTACACTCTTAGTATGATAGGAAGAAAAGTCAGTCTTCTCTCTATATAATGTACTCTTAGTATGATAGTAAGAGAAACTAAAGTTTCTCTATAGAGAATGTACACTCTTAGTATGATAGGAAGAGAAGTCAGTCTTCTCTCTATATAATGTACTATTAGTATGATAGTAAGAGAAACTAAAGTTTCTCTATAGAGAATGTACACTCTTAGTATGATAGGAAGAGAAGTTAGTCTTCTCTCTATATAATGCACTCTTAGTATGATAGTAAGAGAAACTAAAGTTTCTCTATAGAGAGTGTACTCAGTATGATAGGAAGAGAAATTTGTATTCTCTATGTAGGATATTCTCTTAGTATGATAGGAAGAGAAGTCAGTCTTCTCTCTATTTAATGTACTCTTAGTATGATAATAAGAGAAACTAAAGTTTCTCTAGTGTCTGTACTCAGTATGATAGGAAGAGAAGTTAATCTTCTCTCTATATAATGTACTCTTATTACGATGGTAAGAGAAACTAAAGTTTCTCTATAGAGATTGTACACTCTTAGTATGATAAGAAGAAAGTCAGTCTTCTCTCTATATAATGCACTCTTAGTATGATAGTAAGAGAAACTAAAGTTTCTCTATAGAGAATGTACACTCTTAGTATGATAGGAAGAAAAGTCAGTCTTCTCTCTATATAATGTACTCTTAGTATGATAGTAAGAGAAACTAAAGTTTCTCTATAGAGTGTATACTCAGTATGATAGGAAGAGAAGTCAGTCTTCTCTCTATATAATGTACTCTTAGTATGATAGTAAGAGAAACTAAAGTTTCTCTATAGAGAATATACACTCTTAGTATGATAGGAAGAAAAGTCAGTCTTCTCTCTATATGATGTACTCTTAGTATGATAGTAAGAGAAACTAAAGTTTCTCTATAGAGAATGTACACTCTTAGTATGATAGGAAGAAAAGTCAGTCTTCTCTCTATATAATGTACTCTTAGTATGATAGTAAGAGAAACTAAAGTTTCTCTATAGAGTGTATACTCAGTATGATAGGAAGAGAAGTCAGTCTTCTCTCTATATAATGTACTCTTAGTATGATAGTAAGAGAAACTAAAGTTTCTCTATAGAGAATATACACTCTTAGTATGATAGGAAGAAAAGTCAGTCTTTTCTCTATATGATGTACTCTTAGTATGATAGTAAGAGAAACTAAAGTTTCTCTATAGAGTGTATACTCAGTATGATAGGAAGAGAAGTCAGTCTTCTCTCTATATAGTGTACTCTTAGTATGATAGTAAGAGAAACTAAAGTTTCTCTATAGAAAATGTACACTCTTAGTATGATAAGAAGAAAGTCAGTCTTCTCTCTATATAATGTACTCTTAGTATGATAGTAAGAGAAACTAAAATTTCTCTATAGTGTGTGTACTCAGTATGATAGGAAGAGAAGTCAGTCTTCTCTCTATATAATGTACTCTTAGTATGATAGTAAGAGAAACTAAAGTTTCTCTATAGAGAATGTACACTCTTAGTATGATAGGAAGAAAAGTCAGTCTTCTCTCTATATAATGTACTCTTAGTATGATAGTAAGAGAAACTAAAGTTTCTCTATAGAGTGTATACTCAGTATGATAGGAAGAGAAGTCATTCTTCTCTCTATATAATGCACTCTTAGTATGATAGTAAGAGAAACTAAAGTTTCTCTATAGAGAATGTACACTCTTAGTATGATAAGAAGAAAGTCAGTCTTCTCTCTATATAATGCACTCTTAGTATGATAGTAAGAGAAACTAAAGTTTCTCTATAGAAAGTGTACACTCTTAGTATGATAGGAAGAAAAGTCAGTCTTCTCTCTATATAATGCACTCTTAGTATGATAGTAAGAGAAACTAAAGTTTCTCTATAGAGAATATACACTCTTAGTATGATAAGAAGAAAGTCAGTCTTCTCTCTATATAATGCACTCTTAGTATGATAGTAAGAGAAACTAAAGTTTCTCTATAGAGAATGTACACTCTTAGTATGATAGGAAGAAAAGTCAGTCTTCTCTCTATATAATGTACTCTTAGTATGATAGTAAGAGAAACTAAAGTTTCTCTATAGAGAATGTACACTCTTAGTATGATAGGAAGAAAAGTCAGTCTTCTCTCTATATAATGTACTCTTAGTATGATAGTAAGAGAAACTAAAATTTCTCTATAGTGTGTGTACTCAGTATGATAGGAAGAGAAGTCAGTCTTCTCTCTATATAATGTACTCTTAGTATGATAGTAAGAGAAACTAAAGTTTCTCTATAGAGAATGTACACTCTTAGTATGATAGTAAGAGAAACTAAAGTTTCTCTATAGAGAATGTACACTCTTAGTATGATAAGAAGAAAGTCAGTCTTCTCTCTATATAATGTACTCTTAGTATGATAGTAAGAGAAACTAAAATTTCTCTATAGTGTGTGTACTCAGTATGATAGGAAGAGAAGTCAGTCTTCTCTCTATATAATGTACTCTTAGTATGATAGTAAGAGAAACTAAAGTTTCTCTATAGAGAATGTACACTCTTAGTATGATAGGAAGAAAAGTCAGTCTTCTCTCTATATAATGTACTCTTAGTATGATAGTAAGAGAAACTAAAGTTTCTCTATAGAGTGTATACTCAGTATGATAGGAAGAGAAGTCATTCTTCTCTCTATATAATGTACTCTTAGTATGATAGTAAGAGAAACTAAAGTTTCTCTATAGAGAATGTACACTCTTAGTATGATAAGAAGAAAGTCAGTCTTCTCTCTATATAATGCACTCTTAGTATGATAGTAAGAGAAACTAAAGTTTCTCTATAGAAAGTGTACACTCTTAGTATGATAGGAAGAGAAGTCAGTCTTCTCTATATAATGTACTCTTAGTATGATAGTAAGCGAAACTAAAGTTTCTCTATAGAGTGTATACTCAGTATGATAGGAAGAGAAGTCAGTCTTCTCTCTATATAATGTACTCTTAGTATGATAGTAAGAGAAACTAAAGTTTCTCTATAGAGTGTATACTCAGTATGATAGGAAGAGAAGTCAGTCTTCTCTCTATATAATGTACTCTTAGTATGATAGTAAGAGAAACTAAAGTTTCTCTATAGAGAATGTACACTCTTAGTATGATAGGAAGAGAAGTCAGTCTTCTCTCTATATAATGTACTCTTAGTATGATAGTAAGAGAAACTAAAGTTTCTCTATAGTGTGTGTACTCAGTATGATAGGAAGAGATGTTAGTCCTCTCTATATAATGTACTCTTACAATAAGAGAGTACCTTATATAGAAAGACTAACTTCTCTTCCTATCATACTAACAGAGTATCCTATATGGAGAATACTAACTTTTCTTCTTATAATACTGAGTACACACACTATAGAGAAACTTTAGTTTCTCTTATTATCATACTAAGAGTACTTTATATAGAGAGAAGACTAACTTCTCTTCTTATCATACTAAGAGTGTACATTCTCTATAGAGAAACTTTACTTATATCGTAATAAGAGGACATTATATAGAGAGGACTAATTTCTCTTCCTATCATACTAAGAGTGTACACTCTCTATAGAGAAACTTTAGTTTTTCTTATATCGTAATAAGAGTACATTATATAGAGAGAAGACTAACTACTCTTCTTATCTTACTAAGAGTGTACTTTCTCTATACAGAAACTTTAGTATGATAGGAAGAGAAGTTAGTCTTCTCTGTGTTCCTTCAGTATGATTGTAAGAGAAAATACAGTTTCTCTCTACAGAGCATGGTCTCTATTGAGAGAGGAAGGCTTCCGTTTTCTACAGTGCTCTGCGTTATATAGTATAAAGGAAGCTGTTAACTCGAGAAATCTCATATGGACTGATTGTTGCATGCTTACCCTTACAAGAATCAGGCAATGGACTTCTTTTTTATACATCATATTCTTGTCTTAGATCAGTGCTTCTCAACCTTTTTTGCTCCGCAGCACACCTTCATGCGTGCTTAAGAACATCGCGGCACACCAAACCACCCTAGATTAATTTCACTGCGTAAAATACTCATTTTTTAAAGATAAAAACTGGCGTAACTAGTAAAAGTTACAGTTATATTAGATTGTTTTGATTGGTAAAGCAATAATTGTATAATTTTATTGTATATTAAATACATAATTTAAAAATTATATATCTTCGGAGTGTGCTGCACACTAGTCCCTTCCTCGTGGTACACTGGTTGAGAACCACTGTCTCAGATGATACATTGATGTAAGTAAGATCGTTTTCTAGAGTACTATTTTAAAAAAAGTCTCTATAAATTATCATTCATTTATTTCTGGAGCAATAAAATACAATAATAGCAATAATAAAGTTCAATTTAAATTTATATACAGACAATTATTTTCATTATTTAAATGTAAGAGAAACAACTTAAAGGAAATGCAATGTTTCTTCTTTCACATCCTAGATGACTTCACTAAACACCAACTTCTTAATTCAGTTTCTTCCCTGAAAAAGTTAAAGTTTTTCAGATTTTCATAATTTTTATTTAAGAAGAGGTGGCTGAAAAGTTCTTTGCACAGTATTGGTAGAGGAGCTCTGTATGTGAATTGTAGTTAACTTTTTGTGAATGTGTAGATTTATGCCAATACTCTTAGCTTCTCATTTTCAGCAAAAATTTGGCCTCGTCACTTAATTGGCATGGTGATATTAGACAAATTGTCTCAAATTTCCATGCTAACTGAAGGTTTCTAATAGGTCAGATAATTATCTGAAAATAAGCTGCGGATATTATTGTCATGAAACTGTGCCCTCATAGCCACCAGTTGTTACGATTACTGCATAAAGAAACACCTCCACACAAGGAACTTTCCAGCCATCCATAATAATATTAATATACAACACTGAGAAATCGGTACAACATACATTGTACAAACTTTCTCATATATGGGTACTAATGCGTCGTTTATTTATCTTTAGAAAATGAAATCGTATAAGCCTGTTTTTAGAAAATCCAATTTTTGTTAAAGTTGCCCAAGAATAAACGCCTTATATTCATTCATTGAGAAAAATGAAATACGTATTATTATTGTAGATGTATACTCAAGTAACTACGAAATTTGATCAAAATCGTTAGGGCCATTTTTGAGAAAATCGAATTGTTGTTAAAGTTGCATAGAATAAACTAGCCTTATATTCATTTTTTGAGAAATATGAACTATACAGTATTATTGAAGACGTAAACTCAAGTAACTACGAAATTTGATCAAAATCGTTAAGAGCCTTTTTTGAGAAAATCGGATTGTTGTTAAAAATGCGTAGAATAAACTACTCTTAATTATTGATCAATGTCAACCATTTCTATGTATACTCTGCTCAGTATGATAAAATGCCTAAGTTCGAGATTTCATTCATTTTCGCTCTACCGTCTAGGCTCCAGCGCCAGTAACAGACAGACAGACGGCATTGCGAAAACCACTTTCGGATTCAGCGACACCTAAAACGTATATTTCCATAAAAATCTCGAGGTCGAATTTTTTCACGAAAACAATACTTTCTCGATACTTTGTATGAGAAAGTAAAAATAATTTAGATTTAAAGTATGTGTGATTGTCCAACATGATAGACTTAGAAAAGACCAAATTGGTTAGCTTCTTTACAGTAACGTTAGTTGTTGATTTTCTAACCGGTTCAATGATTACAAATTTACTGAAGCCATCAACTATGTTTAAGGCAAAACAATTGCCAGATTTATTTCTTACAAAATCAATGAATATTTACCCCCAGGGATAAGTAAACAAATCAGCAGAGTCGTTGGTTTCTAGGTTTAGTAATCTGACGGCCATGAGAACCCTTGACTCTTTTTAAAATACCAGCCTTCATATCTTGCCAAAAATATTCGAGAAATTTTATCCAAGTTTTTTTTGCACCACCCTAGTGACCACCAGTAGGCAAACAATGAAATTATTTCAATATCATCACACTCGAACAATTTACAACTCAAGACTTTCTAGAATTATGAGAATGATAAAGTAACAGATCATCTCAGAAAATAATTAGGAATGGAAATGCCAGACTTAATTTAGTCAGTCATTTTGTGAATGTCTGTCTGAAGCCTGATGATGGTGAATATTAATGGACAGTAGCACATTTTGCAATAAACATTACTTGAACTTTGATCCAAGTGATGATCCATAATTCTGACATGAGACGAACAATCAGCAACCTGGTTTTGAGACGAAGAAATATGGTGAATGGTACAAGATAAGCAAGAAAGGTTGATGCCCTTATGGCCAGTTTTTCCTAAGTGTTTAGGGTGCTTGTAAAGCCTGTAAGGGCAACAACATTGGTATAAAGGTGAAATGGTCGTGCCTGTAGTATGGCTTACATTTTTTGTGCCAAAACAGCAAGCCACACATTCTAATTTATAAGGACTGATGAGAATTAAGTTTCAGTCTAGTGCAAGTCACTGGTTTGAAAGTTACGAACAATAAGCTGATTCATATTTGCAGCAAGAGCAGTCTTGCTAGAATCAACAAATAGGTGAAATTCTTCATTGAAGTTAAGCAAATAAAAAACAGGAGGATAATACAGGGAGTTTTAAGCTTAATAAAAGATTCATTTTGAAAATATGTAATGTTCTTTCTCCACAAAGGATTTAAAGGAGTTACAAAATTAGGAATGAATTTTGAATAAAAACCTGCAATGCCAAGTGATGATCTGCTTAACCGAAGCAGGTATAGCAAAAGTCACCCTGGATCTATCTTCAAGGCACCATGGATAATCAGGTGTACCAGGAAAGTAATGTGATTGACAATGTGCTCTAGATTTATCTTGAAGGATTGACAGTAAACATACACATAATTAATGTAAGGGAAAACACATGAGTACAAGGGGTCATAAATGCAGTATAAATATTAATTTGTTTTTGTAAAATGATATGTATAGTAAGCAAATTTAATTCTCAATTCACAAGCTACATACTGTTAGGAAAGTTCCTTTTCATGAAATATTTGTATGTTAATGTGTAATTTTATTTTTGTAAGTAATATCATCCTGTATATTGTAAGTCTGTGACAAGTCTGATTTGTACAAACTGTATACATAAAATGATAATAAACTTTATTACTTCCTATTGACAAGCTTGATAGAAATTACAGGATAGCTATCATATTTGACCCTTTTATTAAATTTTGGATAATTGATTACTAGGCAATCTATACTATTTCTATTTGGGTTGAGAAAGGATGCCTAGCAAGCATAGTTTTATTCCTCAATTACACCATTATCTAATAGGAGTGTCACCTTTAACTTCACTGACACTAATTTAGGCAGAGACAATTGGTAAGGACGTGAGCAAATC
This sequence comes from Uropetala carovei, assembly GCA_036926305.1. Lineage (NCBI taxonomy): Eukaryota > Metazoa > Arthropoda > Insecta > Odonata > Petaluridae > Uropetala > Uropetala carovei. The sequence goes on from JAXCHB010000196.1 coordinate 19,351,446, forward strand.
CGTGTTGAATCAGATAATTCGATTTTGTACTCTGTTAGGGTCATCTGTGCCAATTTATGGGTAATAACAAGAAAGCAAGTCCCAAAGGAGCTGCAGTGATATTATAGTCAGAGTTCCACGTATCTATCAAATCGCGAATTAACTTTCTCCGAAAGATCAAACTCATATACTTAATGTAGCAAAATCACTATACAGAAACTTATGTATCTGTTCTAAAAACAGATTTGACAGGCGCGCATAACTTAAAAGGTACAGGCCCACACAGTGCGTAGAGGTCCCGAGATTTTTGGGGCCTCACAAAAATACTTATAATTTTCCTCGTCATCTGCCGCAAGGTATTCGAAGTAGTAGTATCCTTATGGGAATGAAAGATTTCATCGCTCGAAATAAAGAAGAAAATAGCAATCTCAAGTGTTTGGACTTATCCCTGTAATGTTAAAATTATAGAAGTTCCACTGAATTTTTGGAATTGAAACGTAGAAATAATCGATAAAAATCAAAACGATATAATAACTTCATATTTTTAAATATAGCGTGAGAGTCCAAAAACTTGACTTGCGTGGGGGCTCCTAAACCGTATTTATGCCTTACAATTTAGTATCATATACACGGCGATTTCAAACAGAGCTGAAATGAATACTTACTCTAGATCGCGATTCACAGACACCACGGCGTATGAAAAATAAGCTCGAGAGAACATCCCGAATTTCCCAAGATGCACATTTCAAGTTATTCTTTTACGCCACACTACGGAAGAAAAGGCGCGCGCCGAAAGATATCCACGTATCTATCGAATCGCGAACTTTCTCCGAGACATCAAAATGATGTTATTTATTTTAGAACTGCATTATGAGAACTTAAAATAACCGTCTCATTATGACGCTGTATAATTATCACGGGTAGAGTGGATTTACTTGGAATACTGCAACAGCGTGTCGATTCGACGCATCCACACGAAATCAGTTGCTTTGAGCGGAAACAAAACTTCGCAAGAAGTCTAGTGATGCAAGGATAATCCGATTCATTTATTTGCATTATCTACGATTTTTATTTCTCACGTTGACTATTAAATAGGGTCACCACATAACAAAGTCGTCAATACGGGACATTTCCCGTCGTTTGAAAGAAAAAAAACGAGACAAGATTTTAACACGACATTTTATGATGGATATGTCACTGACACGATCAATGGCGAAAAAGGAAATACAATCTGGAACGTGTCAGACTAGGTCAAAACTCACAATCAAAAGGGAATCCGACTAGCGTCGTAAGACGAAACTTAAACGGGATAAACCCGGGCAGGATATTGTTCGCGGAGACAACGTTTGTAAGTGTTCTAAGAAAGCTTGCAAACGTATTAAGCTTCCAAATCGGGAATGAGGGATAAATTCCATTTATGGCACCCGTGATAACTTTCACAAAAAACGAACTTAAAGAAACTCAATTTTCCCTAGCACAGGTCTAAAGAATAACGAAAAAGCGTCATTCATGCGACATACGCGGGGTAAACTGTATAAGTGCTCAACGTTCTTACTGACTGCTTTTCAGTAGCGTCAAATTTCGGTGCCAGAACTGACTACATGTATGGACCCATTTATAAACGACACGAAAATACAGCAAATATAGGAAACGATGAGAGATGCGATGCAGCCACCTACATTTACGAAGGAATTTCTGTTGCTTATACGTCACGAGAAACTGCTATATTTCTTACCAGGCACACGACTCCCGCTTACCTAACCTTTCATTTCCCTCTCCGACCTACTCCCGGGGGGAACCTCCCCTCTCTTCCCCCTCCCCCTGTGCCTCCCCTCTCCTATACACTCCCCTTCGAAAGCCTGCTGGAGGGGAAGTGACCTGAAGTTATTTCCTACTTTTCTATATCGTCTCGGTAGCACAATGGGGAAGGTGTCTTCCCCCCAATACTGAGGAAGCGGGTTCGATCCCCGCGGCAGAACCGTTCGCCCACAGGCGATTACTCCAGTACAATCGCTCTCAGATGTCGGGCGGAAACCTCCGCCTAAGAGGATTAGAAAGAGCCGCCCTATGAGGCCAGGGTGAAAAAACTACCTTGCGCGAACACTGTGAAGTTCCCCCCGCCCAGAGTACAAGGTACTTTTTCATTCTGTCGGTTCTGCTGCTGGGGTTGAACCCGCTTCTTGTATTGTTTGGGGCAGCCCTTTGCCCATTGTGGTGCCGTTCGGTCTCTGTGGCGGGTTTTGCTTCCGCTTATTTAATTAGTTGTTTTTCTATCAACTTTTTTAAATTTCATTGCAGTCACACGAGGAAAATCGGAAAAATATTACCGCAGAAAAGAAATTCGCCGAGAAAAAAATTAGCCTCAGAAAAAAATTAACCACCGAATAAAAAAAATTTATCCGCCGAAAAAAAAATTAGCTACCGAAAAAAAAATTAGTCGTAGAAAAAAAAATTAGACGCCGAAAAAAAAATAGACGCCGAAAAAAATATTAACCGGTGAAAAAAACATTAGCCCCCGAAAAAAATGTTTAGCTACCAAGAAAATGTTTAGCCACCAAGAAAATGTTCAGCCACCGAAAAATATTCAGCCGCAGAAAAAAATTAACCGCCGAAGAAAAAAAATGAAGCCGCCGGTAAAAAATTTAGCCGCCGGAAAAAAATGTTTAGCTGCCGAAAAAAAATCGGAGCACAAAACTTTAGCCGCAGAAAAAATAGCCGCCACAGGAAAAATATTTATCCGCCAAAAAAATTACCCTTAAAAAAATTTAGCCACCCAAAAAAAAATGTTTAGCCGCCGGTAAAAAAATTAACCGTCGAAGACAAAACATTAAGCCGCCGAAAAAAAAGTAACCGATGAAAAAAAATTTTGCCGCCGAAAATTGAATTTAACGGACGAAAAAAAATTAGCCGCGGAAAAAGGATTTAGCCTCAGAAAAAAAATTTAGCCGCAGAAAAAAAATTTAGCCGCAGAAAAAAAATTTAGCCGCAGAAAAAAAATTTAGCCGCCGAAAAAAATGTTCAGCTGCCGAAAAAAAATTAGCCGCCGGTAAAAAATTTAGTCGCCGGAAAAAAATATTTAGCTGTTAAAAAAACAGCCACAGAAAAAAATTTATCCGCCAAAAACAATTACCCTTAAAATTCTAAGTCGCCGAAAAAATATTTACCCGCCGAAAAAAGGAGCCGCAGAGAGAAAAAATCATGCAGAAAAAAGTAGTTACTAATAAATTTAGTCGCCGAAAGAAAAATATAGCTGCAAAAAAATAATCGTAAAAAAATTTAGCCGCCGAAAAAAAAAATTCAGCCGCCGAAAGAAAAATTTAGCCGCCAAAAAAAAGTAGGCGCAAAAAAATTTATCAGCCGCAGAAAAAAAGTCCCTGCAGAAAAATGTAGTTAGCGAAAAAAATTCAGCTGCCAAAAACAATTAGCCTTCAAAAATGATTTAGCCGCCGAAAAAAAGTTCCTGCAGAAAAAAGCAGTCACAAGAAAAATTAGCCGCAAAAAAACATTAGCCTTAAAAAAATTAGCCGAAAAAATGGTTTAGTCGCAAAAAAATTAACCATAAAAAATACCAGCGACCGAAAAAATTAAGCTCCAAAAAAAATTTACTCGCAAAAACATTTAGTCGCAAATAAAATTTCGCTGCCATAAAAAAATAGCCATAACAAAATTTAGCCGCCGAAAAAAAATGTTTATCCGCCAAAAGAAAAATTTAGCCGCAATAAAATAGCCGTAAAAAAATATAGCTGCCAAAAAACATTTTAGCCGCATAAAAAATAATTATTCCTCCGAAAAATAAATTAGCCGCCGAAAGAAAAATTTAGCCGCCAAAAACAAATTTTAGCTGCCGAAAAAAATGTTTAGCTACCGAAAAGAAAGTAGGCGCAAAAAAAACCGCAGAGAAAAAAGTAGCAGACAGAAAAAAAACGCTAGCGAATAATATTTTAAATCGGAGAAAATAGAAAATCTAAAAAAAACTAGCCTCAGGAAAGACTAATACCCGAAAAACGTTCGACATCGGAAGGAATTCGACAAGAAAAGATTATCCTTCGCGATAATTTAGCTATCTGAATAAAATATCGCCATCAGAAAAATAATTCGCCTTCGGAAAAATATTTCGTTGCCGGAAAAAAACTAAAAGAAAACAATTCTACTTTGGGAGAGAATTCAGTATTGGAAAGAAAGTTGCTATAGAAAAAATAGACCAACGGAAAAAACACGTCTTTGGGAAAAATTCACCTTCAGAATGAAGTCGACTTCTGAAAAAGTATTTCTCTTCAGAAAAACCTCCAAAAATTAGCAAACTAAAAGAAATGTTATGACAGAAAAAAAAAATCTATCTGCAAAAATTGCCTCCGAAAAGAAAATAGTCCTCGGGAAAAAATCACAATAATGATAAGCCATCGGAAAAAGAATTTACAATCTAAAAATTTACAATAAAATCCCATCTGAAAAAATTCACCGGATTTAAAAATTCGCCTTAAAAACGCCAATAATTAGCCAACGGGAAGAAATACTCGCAGGATATAATTCGACTTCAGAAAAATTAAATGTGGAAAAATGTGGATAAATTGACATCAGAAAAAAATTCACATAGGGATAAATAATTCATAATGGGAAAATAATTCTATTTGAAAAAACCCCATTGGAAAAAATTCAGTTAAAATGCCAACAGAAAATTCAGAAGAAAGTCATTCCTTCAGGTTCCAGAACAAATTGAAGATATTCAACTACTATAGACAACGATGGAATAACATCATTGGAGACTACAGGGGCTAGATTAAATTGAGGCCCACATTTCACATAAGAAATAAATATAAAATAAATTTAACACCCAAAGCTTTAAGAAAAAGTGGAAGAATTATACGAGTAAATATGGTATTTCATTTAGTATATAATGCATTTATAAAAATCTATCCCTTTACAGCTCTGAAACACTAGCAACCCTAGCAAGACCACTCAAACATTACATGAGCCTCTCACAAATATCATCAAGCATAGGCCTTCTCAGATGCACCTTAAATATTTTTATTATTGGGTTGTTGGCAAAATTAAACTGTTAGGAAACAAAGACAGTCAATCTGGTCCCTTTAAGGACAACTCAGGAATACATTTAGTGGCCAGTGCAATATGCGCTGCAGTAGGAAAGTGTGAATAAGCAAAATTTACCTTTCCCACACATTGAAACTTGCTGCAATAATTTCTGCACAAATGCACAAAACTGCAAATATGGAGGAAATGCTATAATAGAATAAGTTTATATGCTATTTCTTATGCCAGACAATCTAAATTATAAAACTTCTCATTATGTCCAATAACTCTCTCAATCTCTGCCTGTATGTGCAAAATCTGTTCTGGAAAAGTAAGTTAAACTGGTTTACATTCTAAAAACTACTGCTTCTGCATGAACAAATACAAGGTCTGTTCAAAAAGTATCAGGACTATGCTCGTGGTTCAAGAACAAGACAATAGAGCGTGCTGCGACAAAGTGTAAGGTGTCTAGACATGTCTCGTGTGTACCTTCTCATAGCTGCAGGGTGGTTGCTTGCAACAATTTGTTATTGTCAGCCGATAACGAAAGCGTGTTTCTGCATCTTGTCACATTTTAAAATGTCAGAGTGCATCAAGCAATGTGTTTGTGTTAAATTTTGCTGTACAATCGGAAAAACCGCAAGTGAAGTGTTTGTTCATCTTAAAATAGCATATGGGGACTCTGCAATGGGCCATACACAAGTGTTTGAGTGGTACCGTCGATTCAAAGATGGTAGGGATTCTGACAAAAGTGATCCACGACCTGGACGTCCTTCTACTTCAACAAATGCTGAAATTGTGTAGCGAGTGCGAACTTTGGGGCAAAACGCTCGAAGATTATCTGTCTGTGAAATGGCTGAAAAAGTAAAAATCTTCATTGGATCATGTCATTCAATTTTAGCAGATGTGTTGAACGTGAGGCATGTTTCAGCAAAGTTCTTGCCTCGGCTGTTAGCAGAGGAACAACGTGAACAATGCCTGCAAGTGGCTTCCGACTTGTTTGAGCATGCAAACAATGAAAACTTTAAAAAATCATAACTGGAGATGAAACATGAGTTTATGGATATGATCACAAAACCAAACAGCAGTTGTCCCTGGGGAAGACTCCTTCGTTCCTCCGACCCAAAAAAGTGTGGAGACCTGCAGCAAAATGGTCATTATGTTACTATTCTTTCACTGTGAGGGTGTTGTGTTGTACACCATGAATACATCCCAGAGGGACAAACAATTAATAAAGAGTTCTAAGTTGAAGTTCTAAAGCACATCCGTGAAGCCATTCAAAGAAAAAGACCAGATCACAAAATCAAACAGCAGTTCTCCCTGTGGAAGACTCCTTCGTCCCTCCGACCCAAAAAAGTGCAGCAGACCTGCAGCAAAATGGTAAGTAATGTCGTTAGTATTCTTTGACTGTAGGGTGTTGTGTTGAACACCATGAATACACCCCAGAGGGACATAATTAATAAAGAGTTCTACGTTGAAGCTCTAAAGTACCTCCGTGAAGGTGTTCAAAGAAAAATACTGCAAAAGTGGAACTCCAACGAGTGGACGCTTCATCACGACAATGCGCCGGTGCAATCTTTGCAACTTGTGCATAGCTTTTTGACCAAACATGGGATCGCTCAAGTCCAGCAGGCTTCATATTCACAGCATATGGCCCCATGAGACTTTTTTCCGTTTCCTCAGCTCCAAAAATCCCTGAAAGGACGTGGATTTGATGACGTACTAAAAAACTAGAGAAATACGATGGCTGAGCTTTTGGCAATCCCAAAAACTGCTTTAGAAAAATGCTTCCAGCTTCGAAGGGGATTAGTAGCTAACCCCATAAGTATAATTATTATCGCTATACCGTAGCACTCTAGATACTTTCTGAACAGACCTAACTATCACTAGGGCACATTCGAATTTCATCTGAAACCTTGCAAGATGCAAAAAAGAATATCACATAAAACAACCTGATAAATACAACAAGTGGGAAGCTCATATGTTCTACTTTTAACAGACATTTGCTACTCTCACCCCGATTCTTTCTTGGTATCACAAAAGGTAACAGGTCCAGCCAGTTATAGGATGTCAGCTGGAATGCACGCTGCATGCTCAGGATGGTCTGGTAGTAATCTCTCGAAACTGCACTTCTGAAACAACAGAATCAAATGAAAAACCTTGCACCACAGTATTTCATGTTAACAATATGACACTTTGTGATGTTATCATTTCTCTCATGGTATTTCATCTATATTTTTCAAATTAAATTTCTACAAAAACATTTTCCCTGTAATTTTAAAATGAAGAAATTATGTAATAGTACTTTTGATACATTTGTGAAAACATCATTTCAAACCTGAAGTAAGCTATAGTTTTTGATTTAATAACATCAAATGTCTATTGATTACAAAACTAAAGACATGACTGATACTTATGAATTTCTCCATAGATGAACATATGCTCTAGTTTAGGACTAAGGAAATGTCACCAAAAGGTCAGTGGATCAAAATCTATAAGAATGAAAATTAAGGCGAAGACCTGCTTCAGTAAAGGCATGGGATGTTACAACCGTCAAAAATGGCTCTCCCTTAATTACCACCAAGCTAACGGTACAACCCCATTAATATTTATCTCAGATTTAATATCCATCAAAGAAATTTTAGATAGAAAAATATCCTGTATATTAGAAGATACTGTTAAGTCCTTAACGATACAAAATAAACACGTCCAAATGCAACAATATGTTACATAATCACTTGCTTACTTCTTCAAAGGTAATAGTACTAGTGAAGACAACTAACTATCATCAATGAGGGAATTGAAAAACTACTGGCCCAAAGCAACAGGTAAGAAGAGACCAGAAGTCTAAACTCATGTCAAGCTAAGTGGAAAATGCTGTGTAATGTTTGGGAGATATTAAAGTAAACCTAGCTGTAACCCCAGGTTAGATCTCTTTACTTAATTAGCTTTATTTAATTGATTCGCTATGACTGCTGATTAATCTAAATCCACACGAGCGATACTAATTATTAAGCATATGGTTTTCTTGATCCCTAATACCTTACACCACGTTAGAGTAATGGAGTTCAATAACGAACTGAAAAATAGTTGTATGCCTGATAACTTCAACCATGAGAGAAACCTGGAATACCAATACGGAAGGCTTTTACCTTAAATTGTGTAATGCGAGCTAGCATCATGCAGAATCTTGTATAGACTATTGTTAAATATATATCCACCCACATTTTAACTACCCTATTCATCAGTAAATTGCAACTGCTCCCGCAGAATGCCATGAATACTATAAATTATTCGTGTACAGTAAACACGGACCGCGATTCATTTACTATCATCAAACCTAGTCGTTCACTGCGTAGATACTTGAAGGTTCCAGAATCGCACACTCAATTGCAAATACCTTCGAATTGGTTAAAGAACCACCAAAAACTGCTTCATTTATACAAATACTTTTTAAAAGATGTATTCGCATAAAATACCATTATTTTAAGTGTTAGACTACTCGGTAAATACTTTACCAAAATTCGGTAAAACGATCATGAAGACATAAGAACGAATTTGATAAAAAATATGCCTGCTGCGAATAAACTGACGGAAACTGAGTATGTTTCTGATAATTTCAACGTATCGGCATTTAAGCATGATATAAAGTATTTCTCATCTATTTATAACAAGAAACTTAAAAATATTCTCGCATATTCACCCCAAGCTGATGAATATGCAGAGACCATTTGATTCGACAAAATACCTTTATCTACATAGTATTTTGCAACAGCACAGCCTAAGCAGGAATTATTTTAATCATTACTAACTTTCATCTGTGACTCACGAAAAACAAACTCGCACTAGTTCCCATTATCAAACTTCATACGTGATAAAATCATGAAGCATGTCAACGTACCCATTGTCGCAAACGGTTAACAATTTAAACATACTTTGCAGAGCTGCTCCTGAAATCCCTCACTACGTACCTGTATTTTAACACCGCTATCAATTACACGAATTCTCAGTCTCAATTATGCAAAATCAAACCCATTTTTACTAAATTTTATGTCGCCTTCAAGTCATGATGCATCTCGAATTCATGGGACAGAAATCTTATTCGCTACTTTTACTAAGTTACCTCATCAATAAAATTAAATAATAACACTTACCAGCCAGGAATTTTCACGAAACAATTACTCCGCCAGCTGAATTAATACGTGCCATTAAACTTGATCGCCATCTTTCTTTGGTTTTACGCTAACAATTTGTTCTCGCAACAGCGACGCCAATGGCCATTTATCAAAATACTTGGCGAAGTTTTTAAACTGACAATGAGAAATCAGTTCATAGAACGATAATTGCGTTGTAAATATACGTTAATCATATAATAAAATAAAGGTGTGCAACCCAAATTAATTACTTACATATCTTTACGGTTGTCATAAATAACTAGATGAAAACTAGGAAATAAAAGGAGTTTTTGAATTGAAAATTTTAACATTGCATCAACATAAACTTCGCAATTACTATATGTTTGTATATTTGGCTAATCTTGGACTATTACAGCCATCCTTCCACACTGGGCACATACGGAAGGTAGGAGAGAAACCTGGTGCAGGCATTAGCATATTCTTTATCAGTGCATTAATTGTGACGATATGCACCTGCACGGCATATCGGCACCTTTTTTCAGAGCGATGTTGACACACATCTAATTTCGGTACATTTCATTTGTTAATTCTTTAAAACTTAAAGTAGTAAATGGCTTCTATAAATGTTAAACATTTTGGTTTTTATTATAAAAAGTTCATCGGAAATTCAATAGGAAGAGGTGGCGGGGAGGTGTGAGAGGAATTTTACAATTTATCAAGATATGAGTACCGGCACTTTTTTTTAACAAAAAAAGCACTGCTCTTTACGAAGAGCACCAATGGGGTCAACTACTTAACGTCCATTCTTAAGGACTGAGGGCTGCCTTGCATCGTCCTCAAATAGGGTGACCAGACATACTGTCTTCGGCAGGACAGACCTGCTTTTTTTGAACTCCGTCCTGCTTTTTTCCTTGTCCTGTTTTGTCCTTTTTCTTAAAAATTACACTGAAAAACATAATTTTTGTTTCCTTATGTGTGACACATGATTTCTATGTGCTCTTTAATGTTAATAACGAATCTGAACACGGGATTTCGCCATCACCCACTGATTGTGAGAAATTCGCAAATAACCATCTTACCTACCCAAATTAGATATGTATATATATAGTGAGAAGGATTCATTGTTTTTTATGACTGGAAAACAAAATTATGTTACTTCTTTGCTGTGAAGGCCATAAATTGTTTTCTGTTACATAAAACATCACAATCTTGCAGCTCCGTGCATGCCTTATTTGGCTCCATGTGCAGCTCCTTACTGCCTCGCGATGTTGCAAATCCAACATGCTCAGCCATTGGGAGACATATACTTTGTTTCATTACTCGGCAGTAACAACTAGTGAGCTGTTAGCAGTGACTGCGTACATATCAATCTTCGGAATTCCACATACGCGTGTTAATGATGTGGACAGTTTTTGTTATGTGTGTGGGGAGTTTACTATTAAATCACATCGGAGAACTATAACGCCTATCATTAAAAAAGCATATGAGCTATATTTTGGTGGCAAAATAGTAAATAGGCTCCTTATATCATGTGCAGTGCAGTGTACTTAAGAGGATGGCTGAAGGGTTCTCGTGAGTCGCTGCCATTTGCCATTCCTATGGTATGGTGAGATCAGAATGATCACATTACGGACTGTTACATATGTCTAATTAACGAAAATGTCAGGGATTTCTTTGAAGTTCAAACATACCATTCAGTACCCAACATTGTGATCAGCTATGAGACCGGTACCACACTGTAAAGATTTGCCAATCCCTACACCTCCAGAAACGGATCATTGACAGCGACAACGACGATGGTGATCTCTCTATGGAACAGGAAACTTCCGATTCAGAGTTCCAGCTTTATAATAAAATAAAGGTGTCCAACCCAAATTAATTAGTAACACATCTTTACGGTTGCCATAAATAACTAAATGAAAACTAGTAAATAAAATGAGAAGTTTCTGAATTGAAAATTTTTAACATTGCATCAACATAAACTTCACAATGACTGTATGTTTGTATATTTGGCTAATCAGCCTCCTGGACTATTATGTTACTTCTTTGCTGTGAAGGCCGTAAATTGTTTTCTGTTGGTAGTTTATGTGATAGCATCTGTTGATTACATAACACATGCACAATCTTGCAGCTCCATGCATGCCTTATCTGGCTCCATGCACATCTCCTTACTGCCTCGTGATGACCAGACATGCTCAGCCATTGGGAGATGTATAATTTGTTGTCATTACTCGGCAGCAACAACTAGTGTGCTGTTAGCAGTGACTGTGTATGTAACAACCTTCGGAATGCCACGAATGTGTGTTACTGATGGTGACAGTTTTTGTTATGTGTGAAAAGGAAACCTTGAATAACAGAGGAAATGATTAAAAAGAAGGAAGAGAGGAGAAGATTGATCAGGTTAAATATAGAATATGGAAGAAGAATGTATAGACTGTTAAACAGTAAGATTAGGAGAGAAACTACTACTTTGGGGGCCCTCCTCATAGTTTGTCATAGTATAAAGAAAACTTTGATATACTGAAAAATGTTTTATTAACAAATTCATCTTCCGAAGTTTGATGCAGCAAATGTCTGAATCAATAAAGAAAATCTATTTTTAATAAACAAATTCATGTTCTATGCATATTAGACTCAATGCATTTAGACGTTATTGACGCATTGTTGTTTTTTGTCATTTTTGATATAAGAAAGTTTTGAAAAGGATCTCTCTCTTTCAATTTTTTTATTAAATTTTCCTTTTGTTTTCAATAATACTGCCTATATAACAGTCAGCCTATGGGGTGGGCCCCCCCCCCCCCCCCAAGCTTGGGGCCCCTAGGCACGTGCCTACTGTGCCTATTGGGTAATCCAGCACTGGTGTAGGATTACCGTTAATCCAAATTTTCCATCTAGGGATATGCATCGCTGTGACCTAACTAATTTCAAACTTCAGTCAGGAGGTTAAATTTGGTGATTCATAAACACAAGTTAAATCAAACTTATAACCTAAAACACCATCTCACTCTGCACTCTTATTCAATTTATACCTAATGTCCTTGCCATTCCTCAGCATATTTTTTTTTAAATAAAAAAACTGAAAATACCTTATAATGCCATTTTAAAAATAGCATAAAAAGAAAGTTATGACTAATTGCTTAAAATAAAATCATTCTCCTTTTGACAGGAAGACATTGTGATACATTATCAATTACAAAACAAGATGTATTATCAATTAGCAATAAAAGCAGTAAATGCATAATTATCATCTCCATTCTTGAGATAAAAAGTATAATTATTTCTCAACTTTTATTAGGAGTGCATATTGATAAAAAACATAAATATGGTGGGGAAAATTTACAGAAAGTTGTGGAAGAGGTTAAGAAAGGAGTAATTACAATAAGAAAAGCATCTGAGAAGTATGGTGTGCCTTTCACAACTATTTGTGATAATGTAAAAGGCAGGTATAGCAAGAGCTTGGGGGAACAACAGCTCTCACCAAAGCAGAAGAGGAGAGACTGGTGGAGGGATTAATTTTGTATTCAAAGTGGCATGTTCCTCTTACAGCAACTGACATTAAATAACTTGTCTGTGCATATGTGGAGTGTTCAGGTAAAATTGTGAAGGTCTTTAAGAACAATTATCCTGGTGAAGACTGGAGGAAATCATTCTTGCAACGTCATCCTGAACTGATGACTAGAATGAGTAAAAACATGAAGCGAGTGCGTGGTGATGTTAATAGAGAGACAATAATGAAATATTTTGATGAGCTGCAGGGGTCTCTAGAAGGTGTAGACCCATCATGTATAGTCAGTTATGATGAAATGAATTTCACAGATGACCCTGGCTCAGTTAAGGTCATTGTCAAACAAGGGGTTCGCCACTCAAGAAAGACTGAGAGACATCAAAAGAAAGTGTTAGTGCCATGGTTGCAGCTACTGCAGATACATACGTATGTATGTATGAGCCATGGACTGAAGGGGGTGTTGATGGATCTCGATACAACAAAAATAGTAGTGGTTGGTTTGACCTACCAATTTTTGAGGACTGGTTTTGTTCAGTGCTCCTACTCTATTTCAAGCGTTTTGATGGTCCGAAAGCCATGATTGGTGACAATCTGAGCAGCCACCTTTCCCTGCATGTGATCTCTTTGTGTCAGGAGCACAACATAAACTTTTTCCTCCTCCCACCAAATACAACATATTTGTGTCAGCCACTTGATGTGGCATTTTTCCGCCCTTAAAGCATGCCTGGAGGAAGGTGTTGGACACTTGGAAGGAGAAGAATAGAGGAGTGCTTCCGAAGAGCTTCTTTTCAAGAATGCTCAAACAAGCATTTGAGGAAACTGATTTCCATTCAGCTGTGAATGTTGTATCTGGCTTTTGCACTTGTGGGATATATCCTTTTAATCGTGAGGAAGTCCTGAAAAGATTTACACTTCCTGCATCCCCTGAGACCACCAGAGAGACAGATTCTGCATGGTCGTACGCATTTGAGAAGTACCTGGAACGATCTGTAAGCCCACAGGTAGCTGACAAGCCCCCATCTCGTAGAGGCAAGAGGCTGAAAGTAGCGGCTGGCAGGAGTGTCAAAGTAAGTGACATGAGGGAGGATGAAGGCAGCCCTGAGGATAGTGTGGACATGGTCGAGGCTGAAGACAGAGAAGGGGATGGTAGTGACATCGAGGATGACATCAGTGAAGGAACATCAAGTAATAATTCAGTATATGCGGCCATTTCCAAAAATGACTATGTACTAGTTAATTTCCCTGTAAAGAGGGGAGTGCATCATTTTATTGGACAAGTAACAAAGGTCCTTAGGAGTTGCTATGAGGGTAAATTTTTTAGAGAAATTAGTGGAAAAAATTGGTACAACATAGATTGTACAAACTTTCTCATATATGGGTACTAATGTGTCGTTTAGTTATCTTTGGAAAATGAAAATCGTATGAGCCTGTTTTTAGAAATCCAATTTTTGTTAAAGTTGCCCAAGAATAAACTAGCCTTATATTCATTCATTGAGAAAAATGAAATACGTAGTATTATTGTAGATGTATACTCAAGTAACTGTACGAAATTTGATCAAAATCGTTAGAGCCATTTTTGAGAAAATCGGATTGTTGTTAAAAATGCGTAGAATAAACTACTCTTAATTATTGATCAATGTCAACCATTTCTATGTATACTCTGCTCAGTATGATAAAATGCCTAAGTACGAGATTTCATTCATTTTCGCTCTACCATCTAGGCTCCAGTGCCAGTAACAGACAGACGGCATTGCGAAAACCACTTTTGGATTCAGCGACACCTAAAACGTATATTTCCGTAAAAATCTCGAGGTCGAATTTTTTCGCGAAAACAATACTTTCTCGATACTTCGTATGAGAAAGTAAAAAGCAGAACTTTTTTGTTTTCCCTGAGATTTGTGATGAACAGACCAATTGTAAAGAGCAGATAGTGATGAAGATTAACGGGAGGGTTGAACGACAGGGAAGGGTTGTATTTCCCAACTTAGATGATGGAGGCATTGAATGAGGACAGTCAATCTGTAATTTTGAATAAAACAAAAATAAAATACAATGGATGAGCTTTACTTATTGTCAATTTCTTTTCCCTTAGGAAAAGTCGAAGACGTGGTTTTCATAATTTCATTGTGTCAATTTTGTCTCAGACTGTATCAAAGTAATGAGTTATGGCTTTTAATACTTATATTGTCACTATTTACTGATCAGTATCACCCCCGCTCATGACCTACACTGCTCAGAGGCTAAAAATGCAAGCTGATCGGTATTTCAAGAGAAAAAAATATGAAAACATATATAGTGGGAGCGAAAAATATACGGTAATATGTAGGTGAATAATACATAAGTATAAATTAATTTTCTGGAATCTATTCTATAAAATTTAAGTATCATTTTTATACAAAATTCCCAAAAACTGATCGGTATCACCCTGGTTTACGGTACTATACCAGATTTGCCTAATTGATGATAGGTTTGGCAATGTTGCACTAAGTAGAGCTTGCATTTTTATGTCCCTCAATAAAACTGAATGATATTGTTCTATAAAAAACCCATATGGCCACTTTTTAGTTCCATCTTTTCATACTGGTATTTGTGGGATCTCTCCCATTCATATGTAGTTTTTCTTAGATGGCTACCTACCCAACAATATGATTGGTGCCCCAGAATGATTTGCATTGAGAATAGCAAGAGGAAAGTTTGTCAATTAGGCATTCCAGCATGTCTTAAATGGTCAGTCTGGGCCATATTATGGCCTAGGCCAGGGGTGGGGAACCATTGGCACGCGTGCCAAACGTGGCACGCCAACGACTTTTTTCCAGCACGCAATGCAGGGCTCACCTTAAAAAATAATTAAATAAATAAATATCCAACATCTTCACTGGAATGGTATATTTTAACTTAATAGAATACAATTGTATTAAGTAGAGCGATACCAAATAAAAATGCAATAAAGTAACAAACACTATCAACTGTTTTAGTAATAATAAGTAATAAGAAAATGAAACAAACAAACTATTTCCAAGCTATCTATCTCCGCGATACACTGACGTACAAGTTTTGTCCTGTTCAGGTGTTGCATTATTCGCCAGGTAGCCAGACGTGGCGTGACTCTACCATCATGTTGTATATTTTTTCGTGTTTCGTAAAGCATTTATCGGTTTTATAAAGTGTGTGTATACGTGGATTTGGATTTAATTCAATCGTAATTAACTAAAATATGGATTGGAAGTATTTATTGTCAATTAATATGTTTAATTTATTAGATATAAATGCAAGTTTGCTTTACATTGCCATAAACATAAGTTATTGTTAAAGCTATGTGAAATGTATTATCAATAATCAGTCTTACAATATTCTTTGATTTTACTGCTCTAGTGTGATTTTTGAGTATTTGAAAAGGTTCTCATAATACTTAAAAGACACAAAATAATAATATGTTCCACAAAATTTTGGTTGGCACGTGAGAAAATTATGCATCAAAGATTTGGCGATTTTGGCACGCACACTTAAAAAGGTTGCCCACCCCTGGCCTAGGCACTATAGACAAGCCAAAAACAATGTGAATAAAGTTGTACCCCACCTTGTGCTTCGCATACTAGAAGAATATTTAAAGGCATCAACATACAGTTGAGAGTTTCAGCAAGTCATTGGTCTGTTCCTGTAAAAATTTTCTGACTCCCATAATTCTCTTCACAGTTACATTGACTCTTGCATCCTGGTTTTCCCTGGCTTCCCAGAAGGGATGAGAGACCTTTGTCTTCTTACACCACAATCAAGTGTACATTGTATATGCTGAGAACTTTATGAAATTATGAAAAAAGTTTTATGGCTTGAAACTAATAGATAATCAGCATAACTCATATTGCCAAAAGAGTTGACCAGGCCATATCTATGATCAGTGGCAGATTGAAGATTCTGCCACCCCCAAGGTCCTGAAATTCTTGCCACATCATATGAACTTATTTTAGTACTTACAAATTAGTATGAACTAAATATGAAACTAAAAATCATTATAATTGTATATTTATAAGTTTTATTATATATCAGAATACTCTTACATTACATATTTATTGTAACTAAATACATATTTTTACGTCTACACTTTTGGTCGGCAAAATTATTGATTAATTCTGAAAAAACTACAGCTTTTTTTGAAGATTTCTACTGTTTAGGTCTACATCAAATCTGGCAACACTGTGGCATGGTGCAATATATTAACTTTGTGCATAGTGTGTGTACATGGTGAGAACTGATACCGACACATTCAAACGTGCTTGCTCCAGTATTGCCACATAAATTCTTATGCATTTACATTTTAGAGCAAAAATAAATTATTAAATTCTTAAAAAACCATCATTAATATTAAATGATAAACTTCAATTAATGTGCTTTCAGAAAAAATTGCTGCCCCTACAAATTTGCTGCCCTAAGCCTGGGCCTTATCGACCTAGGCCATAGGTTGGCAACCTGCAGCTCCTGAGCCACAAGTGGCTCTTTAAGTACTTATGTGCAGCTCCCGACAGCAATTCTCCCTGATAAAACCTCCAAAAAAGAAATTGGCTTTGTAAATTATTTTAATAGAAATTGCAGAAAACTGAAAAGGAGTATAGACACATTACGTAGAATAACACACTTGTTTTACGGAGATAATAGAAAAAAGTAAAACCGGCAAAATTAAGGAGGGGAAATCTCCACCCATGGGTCTGTCAATGACTGCAGTTCTTCTTATATTGCATTTTAACCATAATTTGAAAAAGTGGCTCTTACGAAAAAGGTTGCTGATCCCTAGACTAGGTGGTAATATGCCATAGTCTAACAGATAGAGTCAATTTTTAACCCTTAACTACACGCGTCAACTTAAGGGATGTAACTATTGGTTTACAACTACATATTTTGCTTTGCTATAGTAGGTAGTTGAAAAATACAAGCAAATGTAAGAAGAATGAAGCATATTAACGTAAATAGTTTATTTTAGTTTATGTTATTCATTTAGGTTATTTAAATATATATTATGTTCATCCTCATTCAGTTTGATTCTTCTAGTGGGATCGCTTCCTTTTTGTCTCGAAAGAACGTCTTGTTCCTCTTCTTTTATGTGCAAATTCTGGTGTATCCCTTTTCAACATCCAACAATAGACAGCCAGCATGTTTACGTTCTACCTTCCCTGGTATCTTCTCTCCATTTCTTTGACATCTTGGTGAAACCGTTCTTCTTGTTCTTCGCTTACTGCTCTGAGATTTTCCGGGAAGAAATCCAGATGTGAATGTAAGAAATGTAATTTTAGACTCACGTTGCAACCCAATGCTTTGAATGCATTCAGCATGTTATTCACAATATTTTGGTAAGTTAGGTGCTTGTTATTCCCCAGGAATTTGTTGATACATCCTTAAAAGCTGCCCATGCTTCTTTTTCAAGATTGTTCATAGTTCTTTCGAATTGCTCATCCAAAGTAAGTTTCCTAATCTGAGGACCAATAAAGATTCCTTCTTTCAATTTTGCTTCGGAAAGAGCTGGGAATTACCACACAGATACTTGAAACAGGCACACTCCTTGTCCAAAGCCTTAACAAATTGCTTCATCAATCCCAGTTTTATGTGAAGTGAGGGTAAAAGTACTTTTGATGGGTCAACCACATTTTGACGTGCAATGATTTTAGAACCTGCACCCCCTATCTCCTGACCTGCCAATCACTTATACGCAGGCAATGCGCTTCTCGTACAATTTATAACAACAGAGAATACACTATAGCATCACTCCTAATTGGGAAACTTCTATAGGGAATGGTTTTAAAAAATTTCATCTATAATACATGGATCCACTTTTAATGAAAATTACCTACACATGTAAAATGCAATATGATGTTTTGTGAGAAATCTGTACGTGACAGAGAAGAATCGTTATTATTTTCGGATTCGGCATACACAAATTACTAAAAAAAGGGTAAAACATTTCAGACAACAGAATCATCGCAGGCCTGTATTATCATTTAAATGTAAAAAATAAATTTAACTAACATATGTTTATTTCGATAAAACAAACATATTTAATAGCACATTTTTACTCATTATTAACTATTCTAAACTTCATATTAATAGTAGTTATTTGAAAAAGTACAAAACAAATTAAAAAATGAAATTAAGAACTGTCCAGGGCTGTGATTGAGTGACATATTTCACACATGTATGTTATTAATATTTCTTACACATAAGGTTTGAACAACTATTACACTTTAGAGGTTTATTTTTAGCACGTAGCATTATGGAATAAAGAATAATATACATGTACAGTTCCTCATGACTACACTTTCACAATTAAAGTCACATACAACACTGTTGACCTTTCTTGCCAAAACACTGCCAGTGAATACTTTTAAAAACAATTGGTGAGGTTTTCAATAAAAAATTAAGTCATAGTAATCCTAATAAAAATCTGTTACCTAATATACATCAAAGCTCCTATTCAAATGAAGCTATGTCATACAAATTAATAATATTCTCATCATTAAGATCATAATAAATAAATATATTATACAAAGTTAGTTTCCTGAAATACTATGAATTATTGTATGCCTTTAAAATATCAATTATAATCAGAAATGTCACCTGAATTACTTTATTTAATATACATCAGTTTTGAATTTTCACATTTTATTTACCATGTATAAATTACATTTCAAATTAATAACACAAATATAATTAAAAATATATACATAATGTGTTATCAATTAATTTGAGATCAATTCAATATATTATTGAACAGATAAACTGGAATAATCAAATTTTAGAATGACATTTTCCTAATGTTATAGTTTATATGTGAGATACATTAGAACATAAACAATTCAAAAATAATTTTTTAATTTGAAAGGATTTCTAATACACTCCATTATTCTTGATAGATTATGAGAATTTAATTTTTTAATGCTGTTTAAAAGTCAAAAATTTATGGTTATTTATGGAGTTTGGATAGCATTTTAATGTCTTTTTATTTGTGAACTTTCACTACTCTCCTTAGTCCATAACAAACAAATGATTTTGAATCTATTTCAGATACTAGGTTTTATTCACTGCAAAATAAAAATATTGCAATCATCATAAAAATTATTTGGTATTTGTGTTGGAAGTTATGATCAAATCTATGTGTATAACTGGCTATTTTCAAATATCTCCTGCCTAACAAATTGAGTGAGTCTCACATATCCTTACTTTAAATTAATTGTTCTTAAATGTTTTCTCAAATAAAATTGAATATCTGAATTAATTCTGTTGTAATTGCTTACTTGCTGTTCCTACTGGTAGCTGATAAATACCGGGTTTATTATTTTTTATAAAATTAAGAGGGTTGATTTAGTGGCAATATGCAGATGGTACAATTATCCATATCCATCCAGCAAAAGCTTGAAATGTGGCAATGAAGTAGAAGACAAGAGGCAAATCAATGTGATTCCAGTCAGTTATTACAATATCTGAGAAAAGAAAAAATATTTGTTAAAAAGTCACATATGATGAAAATCCACTGAAAATAAATTGTTTTTATTCAAAAGGAGATTTTAAGAAACTACAAATAATAACATTCAAATTAGAGATTAATTTTCATCTAATGACACTACTTGCCTGTTGCTAAACTAACTGTTAAAATGAGTAG
This sequence comes from Uropetala carovei, assembly GCA_036926305.1. NCBI lineage: Eukaryota > Metazoa > Arthropoda > Insecta > Odonata > Petaluridae > Uropetala > Uropetala carovei. The sequence goes on from JAXCHB010000196.1 coordinate 19,371,736, forward strand.
TCCTGTTATAGTATTCGCTAGACCTCTAATTTTCCCCCAATCCCTTTCACGACTTTTATATCCAAGAAAGTGATCACTTCCAAGCAATGCTTCTTTAAAAAGTGGCTCCAAGGTGCTTGCTGATGCAGCATTGCTTAATCCAAAAAATAAAAGAGCTCCTATATGAAGAGTATACAAACTCCTGCCAATTGCTGGGAATAAAAATTATACATGCTGTAATAAGAGAATAGCAGAATTTAAGCTTAGTTATGGTTAGATACAAATATTACAAAGTTCATGTGATTTAATAATTATGGTTATTTTTAGAAACTGTTTTTGTTTCTGTTATTTAAAATATTAGTTTGAATTTTATACTTACACAAATCTAACTTAGCTCTAAATATTAGACAGTTTAGAAAAATTCGTATAATGATTTCAGACACTCAAGTTCAAAGAGATTATGTACCTGCAGTTCACACCTTGGAGAAAGGATAGCAATAACATGAATGTTGTAATATAATAGAGCTTTGTATAAATGAAGAAACAAAAACTTAGATAATTTAACCATTACATCTGATTTATACATCTACCAATTAAAATCACAAAAATCATGCATGCTATGTATAGCCAAAAATAAAACTTTAGCTAATCAGTTCTCTCCTAAGAGAATTATGAATTCCTTGCCATAAGAATTTTTAGTAAAAAATTTGGCTTCTTTAATAAGGCTGTTATTTTAATAGCCTAGCAACATTTTATTAAGTATTTAATTGAAATGTTATGGGAAAATTATTTATATCTATTTAGTGATTTTTTATAGAATGTTTTACATATGATGGAAGCTTAAACTTATTAATATTCCAGGTTTGTAGAGCAATGGGGAGTGGTTCTAAATCTTATTACAACTTCTGATTATCTTTAAGAAGCTGTATTAATTCTTAAATTTAAAAAAATATGTACATGTAATTTTTAACCATCAATATTCTTTCCCTTAATCTTATGAGAAAGATAACCATTAAGGGATGCAATCCTCTGCTGGTATTTTCAAGAGCATGCTAATGGTTTTACTACATCCATACTAATCAAATTTGATTTTATGTGAAAACATGGTAAAATCTTTCACCTCATAAATGGATGAAGTAAAGTCTGAACAAAGAAAAACTTTATAAAGAAAGTACAAATTCCAAAAACAAGCATCCTTTGGGCACAGAAATAGCTAGTTTTGGATCTTCTTAGATCCTAGACTACCTCGCACACATACACATATACATCCATACATTGCCATACAACTACCAGGAATTAAAGCCAATATTTTCTTATTTTGTTTCTTGAGATCATAAATGGTTGAGCTACTAATACCATACTCTTTACAATATTCCAGAATTGAATTTCCTTTTACCAGCTTTAGCAATAACTTAATCTTCTTTGTGTTAGAAAAGGAATGATCCTATACTTTACAACATTACTCGTGTATCTATTTGCTCACCTTTTCAATATATTAAATTTAAGTACACAGACAAAATTGGAAAAGTTCAATGTATAATGCTATGTAGCCAAATCACAAAAACTGACTAGCAGGGCTGGAAAACAGAGCAGTTAACTGCAGAAACAAAGAGATTAGTCACAGGAAATGTTTGGCACTTAATTTACTGCAACTTGCATTTTTATTGAAACATCTTTTATAAATGTCCAGTTTTTGGACTTTGTACTGCATACATAAATATTAATAATAAAATCATCATCAAATCAAATATTTTTATTCACTATCACTCACCATAAACACCTAAAGCAGCAACAACTGTAGCAATACCATGGATAATTCTTCGTCCAGCATAGCTTGATGGGTGCAATAGAGATGGTATGAAAAACATAACAGGAATTGCTGCCAGCCCAGTTAACATAGAAACTATGGCAACTCCCACTTTTTGTGGAACTGAGAACTCATAACCACGAATGCTGAAATGAGGCAATGTGCTTAACAGTGCCGGCAACAAAACCCAAACTGCCAAAACGACCACTTTCTGAGCTAGCATGGAGATTAATCCCAAGTAGAATGCTGGATGTGCTAATGGATGAAATTCTTTCTGAAATGATTTTGACTTGAAACACCTGAAACAACATGACCATGGTCTTTGTTTTGTTATTTGGTGTCCTGTTACGCCACGTACAAATATATCTACATCTTCGTTCATTCTGGACTCATTTCTCTGAGTGTCTTCAAATGAAAAGGCAACATCTCCCAGGTATGTTCCAGCTACAAGGTCTACGTTAGTGAAGAGAGGGATTGGAGTATTGTCTGTTTCAGTTCTTTGTTCACTGACTTGCGTGTTATCTACATTCATTTTGTATTCATAATTCCTTTGAGGAAAATCACAGTAATCAGGTTGATTTGGAGCAATGTCAGTTTCTTCTTTGACATCATCTTCATCATCATCTATATCATTCTAGTGTAGGAGAAAAGAATCATTAAATGTGGTTTATTTAATAATACTTTTTAATTTACATAATATATATAAATAATTGGATTGTTAGATGATTTATTATATAAATTAAAATTATCCTAAGAATGAGAGGTGGCTGAAAAGTTCTTGGGCTAAGACAGAAGGGGACATAGTGAGTGTCATTTATATAGATTGCTGCTAGACATGTTGTGAAAATGTTTACACTGTTTTATGTTATGACAGAATTGCTTGCAGGCATTGCCTTCATTGAGATTTCAGAGCATCCATTGGACAGCCACCTGTATCATTTTCAGTTCACAATGGATGATGTGCTTCACAATTTTTTTTGATATTTCAAGGTTTTGTCGAGTGAACCTTGTGGTTATGATACAATTTTACATAATGGTAATGTGAACAGCTATAATGTTTTCTTCTGCTGCATCTGAGACAGGATGTCCACTCCAGTGTTCATATTCCAAGCTCTTCCCCTTTTGAAATTTCTAACCAATGTTGTTACATTTAAATAACAGGGATAATCATTTCCCAATATCTGCTGCTTATCACGATACATACCATATATACTCATATATAATGCACAGTTTGAAAACCAAATTTTCAGGTCCTAAAGTAAGGGTTGGCGTTATACACGGGTAACACTTTTGTGCACTTAAAATTGGAAATTAAAATGAACCTACCTCGCACCAGATTCTTGCCTTTTAGGTGAATTAAGGGGAGAATCACAATAATTATCGATAATCCAGGTTATACATATATTCATTATACGTATAGAACACCTAATTACTTCTGTACAGTTATAATTCCATCCTCTCCAAATATTCTGCATTTCACTAACTCACCAGCTGATTGCTGTAGTCTTTGCAAAATCCCCGTGTAGACTTCCCGCAAAACACACATCGAAAACAAGAAACATAGAATAAGCAAATTAAATAATTTATTTAGTTAATGATTCTAGTATGTACAATTAACAATGTAAGTAATTAAAAACCCATAGAATGATGTATATGAACTTAATCTTACTGTCACATTTCCTGTTTTTAGATCTGTTTGTTACATTTTAACATTATTCATTTTTTAAACAGTTTTAGAATGAGATAGTAAAGAGAGAACCAACATCCACTATAAATCAGAACCATCTGTTTTATAGATCCCTTTTTGTCTTATTTAAAAGGATTGGCAGCAGTGGCGCTGTGGTTTTCTACGCGACATCAGTTTGGCAAACTTACTGTATGAAATTGCTGCCATCTCATTCGCTTACATTATTGATGATGTCTCTCTAACATAAGACGTAATGTGGAGCTTATTGAACATACTACTTATGGGCAAGTCCAAGCATATTAAAATTTAAAAAATCCAAGGAATTTTGCTGAACTTTGTGGTACAGGCAGTCCTCGACATCCGTACATATTGAGTTCCTGAAAACGTGTACGGAAGTCGAATGTACGGATGTTGAACATAGATTAACATGTTATAGGGGGGGTTCCATTCCCAGACAGCAAAAAAAATATTATAAAATCTCTAATTAGGGTATAAATATTTAGTTTTTTGAGCAGGGGCCTTTTAGACACAATTGTCGATTTTATAATATAGAGAGATAGAGCAAAATGCAATAAAATATTTAAATAATTGCACAAATAAACACTGCTGTACAGACAAAGATAGCGATGCAGCAGAAACTGGTGGCCTGGTGGCTGGCAACCAGCAGCACTTGAAGTATTCGTTTGTCATTTCGCTACCGCACGAAAGTCCGAATTCGGCGTACGGAAGGCGGTTTAGGGTTGTCAATGTATAATGTATGAAAGTGCGAGTTTTTTTTCATTAAAGCATTTTGATATTTTCATAGTTTTTTGTAATATCGCCTAATCATGGCCCCAAAGAAAGTGATGATTGAAATGAAAGAAAAGTCGGTAAAAAGGACAAAAAAAGAGATGAGTTTGGAGAAGAAAATTGAAGTTTTAGATAGGCTTGCACATAATGAACTGCTTCATCAGTTCGTAAATTACTTGGTGTGACCGATTCCACAATAAAATTGATAAGGAAAGTGAAGAAGCGCTTACAGCTAGTGTTGTAAGTGGTACTTCAATAAGTATAAAAGTTTCTTTTGTACCTAGGAATCCATATGTAGAGAAGATAGAGAAGGCTTTAAACCTGTGAATCGAGACCCAAACTTGCAAGAAAATCTTGCTGAGTTCACTTGTCATTCGTGAGAAAGCCAAGGAACTGCACAATCATTGTCTCAAATTGTTTCATGGTCTGCTAACGGGATATCGCCAACGTCATCGAAGTGTGTGTAGATCGGTTCTTTGTTCTTTAAAAAAATTGGCGCTTATTCAGAACGCCACAGTACATATTGTATTATTATATTTGTTCTTCTCCTTCACAATTGAACATACACTCGACCGGCTTAAGTCCAATGAACGTCCGATTGAAGCTAAAGATTCGCCGCTTTTGGCACGCCTAATTATTTCCATCTTTGTCTCAATCGTGTTGTTTATGAGTCCTACATTTCTTTTCACTTGTATTAGCACTTTCAGTTTTCCGTTTCTCACTCATGTTTATAAAATAACAGGTGTAAAATGCACAAACAAAGGAACACTGCTATACGTACAAACAAAGATGGTAACGTTGCCTAGGCTGAATAATAATAATTTATTGATTATTAACGAACTTTACAGTGGTATTAATCTTGTCAAATTTCAGTACAATATTAAAAAACATTACACGCAAATCTTACATTATATATAATACGTGTATTATTACATAGCATACTTTAACTTGGTAATTTATTAAAAGTGTTGGTTTGGCTGACAGACAGCGCCATTATGCGATAGCTCGAAATGTTTGTTCGTCAGCTGATGTACGAAAGGCGATTTAGGGGCGAGAATTTATAATGTACGGATGTCGAATGTACGGATGTTGAGGACTGCCTGTAATTGATACTCATATTTCTGAAGAAAATTATAACTTTGTTAAATTCCACAATAAAAAATTGTGGAATTTAACAAAGTTATTATTTTCTTCAGAAATACGTTTTAAAATTGTTAACTGGCGATAATTTAATGCTTTAATTTATTTATTTATGGTACTCTAGTTAATACTTAACATTAAGATATAATTTTGTTCTTATACCCCACAAAAATCAAGGGTGCGCGTTATGCACAGGGTATAAGAAAAAGTTGGCATTTTTTGGTAAAAAGTATGGGTGCCTGTTATACCTGAGGGGGTGTTATACACGAGTATATACAGTATATGTATTTGCAATTAAACCTTTCAGAGAAAGGTAGCATATCAATTCGGTGCTCAAATTTATCAAGGTACACTAATGATTTCCTGAAAATTAACCACTCAAGAGTATTATCATGAAACTGTATACAATTTCACAAGACATCTAGCTATAATCTATATAAACAACACTCCCCTCCCATATCTATAGCTACCTAGATATCCATGTGATGTCAAAACATATAACATGAAAGTATGGCAGCAGTCAATAATTTTGATAATGCCACTACCACTTATAATTAAGTTGTAATGATCTCATAAATTCACGTTAACAGCTTATAATGAAACAATATTTGGCCTTACATGTAGAAGAGCGTAGGCAGGCTGAGTTGTTAGATATAAATGATTACTTGTGTGGTGAGGTTTAGGTTTTTTAAGTAAGAAGGCTGTGGGAAGAGTTTGAAGAATCAGAGCTCCCAGTATAAGAAGTGCATGGTGAATTCCATCCATTTTTGCAACATATGCAATCACGATAGGTGGCAAAATGGAGCTGATTGACTGATTTGCTAGAAAGATCACCATGAGTGCAGGTTTTGAGTTTGTGAAGTGTGCGGAAAAAATATTTTCTGATATTGTCATCAGCAATCTTGATCCTGCACCTGCAAAATTTAGTTAAATGAGAATTAAAATGTTAAAAATTTGTCAACGCATGCATTTACAAACATTAAAAATCAACATCAAACTCATACCAGCAATCATTCCCATCAAAAACAAAGATGTTAAAGATCCATAAGAATCATGGATTAAACTGGTTGCTGCAACACTGCATCCTGCTATAAAAGAAGCTGCAACTGCAACTTTCTGGAAGCCTTCTGTTATCGCTGCTGTTTGACCCCATGAATCTATTCAGATAAAATTAATTAGTAAATTTTGTAATTATTTTTAGGTTATCCTAAATATTTCCATGACAGCTTGAAAAGTTTCTAAAAAAAACAGAATATTAATGCTGCAGATTTGCCTTAAAGCGCAAAAGATAGGTGTGCTTTTATTTTGCATGATATTTTATATTTATTATTTGAATGGTAAAAAAGTGATTAAAGCCTGTTTAATGTGGTTTATATAGAAATATTAGAATAAAAATTAACTAAAAATTCGAATAAAGAAAGAGGAGTTTTATTTTAGCTAAAAAAGGAGAAAATATCTAAATGCTTAAAGGTGCAATATTTACAAATATGCTCTTGTAGTGGATACTGTAGCCATTAACTCACTTCACTTCTGGAGAAAAGAAGTTATATTGTAATCCAAGGCAGTTCTCTTTCATCCAGCTCCTAAATTTATATCCTTAATTGATTACTACAAAAAGTTATATTTATTTTTGAATTTCATTTTAACATTAGATTTTGTAAGGTATTACATATTCTGGGCATATATATTATAATATAATAATGTTGTTCTGTAAAGAATGCAAGATGGCCAAGAGCGAAATTTAATTAGACCACTCGAAAATATGTTTTGTCAGTTAGCTAATACTGAACGCATTCTATCACAATATTTTTGGTAGTTGTTAATATTTGAGTGGCACATTATTTGTTAGTGTAAATGTCATACCTACCTATGAAGAAAATAACATAAATATTTTAAAAAATAACCATGCTATCAGAAATACGTGACGATAAACGTCAAGTTGTCGTTATAATTATTAGATTGGAAACAAAATTGCAGATGATGTACAGATCATATTTATACTTCTTAATATTAAATTTGGTTGATATCGGTTAAAGGTTCACTATTGTGCTCCCCACTCTCGATGGGTTGTTGATGTACCTGTGGCACTGACCTATCGGGCAGACTGAGAACTACGGCCTGTGGCGACATATACCTACACAATCACTTACTTGGATTTAATAACTTTCAAGCAAAACTGATCAGGCCTGTCGCGACATTTACCAACCCGATCACTGGACAACGGGGAGGGTTAGTTTCGTTCCAGTGAGGCAAAGGGCGCGGTAGCATCCGGAGACGACAACTGATATAAAAATAAAGCGAGCCGAAGGTTTGCCAATATCCTTGATTACCAGGCAAAATAATAAACAAAACAAATGAATAAATATATTGAAACATTTGAAAATAGTTTCTTAGGAATAATTTAGGAATATTGATGTTGGCCCATAACTTTCTGGAGCATTCGGGTATGCGGAATTTATATTAATTTTTTACGTTTTAGGGCACATAAAAGTTGGTGTAATTAATATTCATTTTATTTTAACGTAATACTTAATTCACAAATACCCGTCATATTTGAAGGGCAATTACACTAGTTTTTAATAATATCTTGTAGTCATAATTAGTAAAGAGATTTTGTGCATTAATTATTATTTTATATCTGGGGCTAAAACTCTTGAAATACCGTATTCACCTGAATCCAAGACGACCCTGAATCTAAGACGACCCCCCATTTTGATGATTCCAAAACAGAAAAAAGCTCAAATTGACCTTCATAACTACAAAAATTATAAATCTTGTGAAATATTTATTTTCTCTTATACTTTTCTTGAAACATTTCTTTTAACATTTTAAAATCATAAGATCACATCACAAATAGAACCATTCAGGTTTTCAAACAAATTAAATGGTAGCATTCATTTTAAGATAACATTAAAAATAAAGTAAATACATTGAAAGAATATACTCATTTCAGGACAACAAAAAAACATTTCAATCCAAGTGCTGCATAAAATCATTTTATTGTGTTAGTCATCATCACTGTCTATGCAACCTTCACTATTTTCCTCATGCTCACTATCTTTATCACTCTCAACTTCATCATCAGTCTCCAACAAAACATCATCCTCACTCCCATCCATGGCATTAGATAAGCAGCATTTCTTAAATCCTTTCACTATTACTTTTGCATTTATTTGTTGCCACGATGCCTTGATCCATTGGCAGAGCATTGCAACTTCAGGTTTCTTAAGATTTCCTTTTGGTGTTAAAGTGTGAGTTCCACTCTGTAACCACTCAGAATACAAAACCTTTAAATTATTTTTAAAACACTTATTGACAGCAACATCTAAAACTTGAAGTTGCGATGTCATTCCTCCAGGTATTACAATAAGATCAATATTCATCGCACTCATTATGTTTTTAATTTCAGGAGATAAGTGTCCTTGAATGCATCCAGTGAAAGCATTGCTCTTTGTTTCAGTAAAGCTCCTGGCCGTCTATTCCACACCACATGTAACCAATCTCTCATTAGTTCTTTAGTCATCCACCCCTTTTCTTGACACGTATTATTCCACTTGGCAAATGTTTCTTAGGCATTGTTTTCCGCTTTAGAATCACATATGGTGGTAATTTAGTCCCATCTGCTAAAACCGCCAACATTACCGTGACTCGCATTTTTTCGTTGCCTGTAGTTTTAATTAGGACGGACTTCGCACCTTTTTCGTTCACAGTATAATTACATGGCATGTAGAAGAAAACCGGAGTTTCATCGGCATTTCCTATTTGGCTCAAAAGGTAATTATTGGTTTTTCTAAGTCCAATTACGTATTTCTGGTAAGCGAGAAGTTTTTCAACATAGTCTTCTGACAATTTCTGACACAGCGAAGTTCGTCGCCGTAAAGAAAAATTATTTCGTCGCATCATTCTCACGCGCCAACTTCTGCTGGCCTTGAATTCTTGCAATGATATATTAAGTCCTCTAGTAATTTCATTAGCTTTAAGTATAATACTTTCAGTCGAAACAGGCATACCATTCTTCCTCATGGTGCGCACAAACTTGACTACTTCTTCTTCAGTGCCATGAAATCGGCCTAATTTTGGACCACTGAGCGACTTCCTTGGGGCTTTGGCTTTTTCTAGTTCCTGTTTTGAGAGTTTCCATCGACGCACATTTGCCTCAGATACACCGAACTTTCTACTCGCATCACAGTTATTAGTTTTTTCGGCGTAATTTATCACGATCAGCTTAAAATTTGTATCTTAGCTCCGTCTAATTCCTTTGTTAACTTTCCCTTTGCACTCGTGCCACGTACTTCAACATGATCTGTCATTTTAACTTAAGGGTTGTGCATTTAAATCAAGAATGCACAACTCAAAATTACTGTCACACTTAGCGAATCGTGGTGCGTCGTTTGAAAGGGGAATCCCGATGATTTCCGCTCTCATTTGTTTTGACATTGCGGTTGACATTACGTGCAACATGAAAGTACGTCGTCTGTGTTATGATCGTCGACGATGATTATTAGTCTAAATAATTATTATTCCCGTCATGTTTTTCTTATTGTTTTTGTTTATTTCACTTCTTTATGTACGTACTTGAATTTGCTGTTGTGAATTGTTTACTCTAATATACCATTTGTTGTAAAAACCATTGATTAAATGCTTAAATATACTTCGTATTCGAATGTAAGACGACTCTTGATATTTACAGCTGAAAATTTGGAAAAAAAGGTCGTCTTAGATTCAGGTGAATATGGTATGTAAAATGAATAAACTGCAACTGTGCACCAGGATTTGTGAATTTTTTGCTTTCATTATAAAAATGCAAATATTTTGGCTGTCTTCTTCTTACAGCCAAATTGTCTTCTATGGAAGAATTTTTTATTTATATATTTGTTGTGAAGGTCATTTATTCAATAATTATATTAGTTCAACTGCCATATTCATTGTTTTAAATTGCACTTATTACTCATGTAATACATTATTACCTCATGAATTTTTTATGTTGATTTCTATGGCAGAAATGTAATTATGAGCTAAAGGATAACTGTTTTTATCTTTAATTTAAACAATAATTTATAAAATGCACTATATGAGTAAAGACCTGATGTACAGTTGTTTAATTCATCAAAGAAAACTCTTCAGAAATATAAGGTATACTGTAATTTTCCGATTATAATATGCATTTTTTTCACGAAAAATTGACAAAAAGTTAAGGTGCGTGTTATATATGGTAGCAAACACATACAATTTTTTTAGTAAGGAAATAGTTTATATTTTCAGACATATTTTTACTAATAAATCATACATTTCAATGCATTTTGATAACATTCCTTTAAATATAATTTTTCAAAACAAAAACAAGAATAATTATTTATTTACTTTTTACTGTTCGAATCTTAGCCTCTGAATTCATTATTGCTGTCCTCAAATAGTTCGTTGGTGATTTTGTGTTCTCCATCATCGTCTACGTAAATGGCATCCTCACTATCCACTTCGGCGAAATAATCATCCCATATGATGTCGTTTTCAGAACCGTCCATGGCATTTGTGAGGCAACACTTTTTAAAGCCATGCTTTTTAAGAAAAAATCAATGCAAGTTCTGAGCAACAAATATTATTTTACATATCTGGACTGGCTTGTATGAAGACGATGAAGGATGAAGACAGAGTCAGAACTAGACGTGATATTCACGTAAACTATCTTGCTCGGTGGCAAGGCGAGAACTGTTATTCCAACTGACCAGATTATTACACAATGTGACATGGAGACATGTTTTTATACATTGTATCAATCTTTAAAGCGAGAGTCAAAATATATAGACGTGAAGTTTTTGTAAACACTCTTGCACATATCTCACTTGGCGGCAAGGTGAGAACTGTCTCGATATTGCTAATAACCAAATGAAAAATTACAGTGATCTTTTTACAAAAAATGAGTTGTGTATTATACATAGTGATAAGAAAATTTTCACATTTCACTCGTAAAAACATGGGCGTGTATTATAATCGGAAAATTACGGTAATCCAAAAGTTCTCAGGCTTGTGGTGTAATTCAGAAATGTGCTGAGACAGGATCATGAAACTCTAGCTCCATTATGTATGCATATTGCTCACTTGTTGCTACCATATTGTAATGACTCAGTTATGCATTGGCATTATCTTGGCCACTAGTGTTTAGTGCTGCCCTTGCTTTTCAACATGTTGACTATAGAGGAGCAACGCTTGTGCATTAAATTTTGTTGAAACATGGTAACACCGATTAGAGACTTAAAACATGCTTAAAACAGCATGTTGCATTGAATGTTTGTGTCAGGCACCAGTGTTTTCATGAGTTTCTACGCTTCAGAGTGGCTGAGAGGACGTGAAAGACGATCCACGATTTAGTCAACCATCCACATTGCATACGGACGAAAGTTAAAAAAAAAATTCAAGCAGATTGATGTGCCACAATTAGAGAGACAGCAGAAGAAAGCAGTCAATCAGCAATATTACACCAAAACATTTGTGAGATTGAGTAAGAAGAAAATGCCCAAAGAAGTGGCAAAATGGAAATTGGCTTCTCCATCATGACAATTCCCCAGCTCATTCTGCCATGTATATCCAGCATTTTTTCACTAAGCATGGTGTTGTGAGCATTTCACACCCACCATATTCTCCAGATATGGCACCCTGCGATTTCTTCCAGTTTCCGAAGTTGAAGATTCCTCTGATAGGAATGAGACTTGAAGTTATCAATTCAATTAAAGAAAATGCGACACGAGAACTGAATACCTTCCTAAAAGAAAACTTCGTGGCTTACTTCAGGAGGGGGAAAGATCACTGGAACCAGTGTATACAAGCTCAAGAGAACTACTTCAAAGGTGATAATATGCATTAGGAGGTAGGTTCATCTTGTTCTGTTTTATCGCTACAGTCTGAGAACTTTTGGATCACCTCTTGTATAAAAGTACAACATACACACTAGTCTTCAACAAAAAATATATTTTACTTAAATTAGATAACTGATGGCATTCAATTATTTTATCCATAAAATCAAGGACTAACCTGCTAAGCACCAGGATACAACGAAAAATATAGGTGTCCAAATTGCCTGTCTTAATGACACTCGTGGATCTTGAAGTTCAAAATATAATAAGACTCCAAGGCATGGTAGAATACTTGGCACTATAACCTTTGGAATAAAATATTTTAAATCAAAATGTTTACAGCAAAAAATATTGTTGGTGTAATTTTCTTAATATATCTGCCATTTCATCATTTTATAAAAAAAAACTCAATCACCATGACAATATAAACCCATAATTTCATTAATAATTCAGGAATTGAAACTTATTGGTATAGAACAGCATTTCTAAACCCCTTGCCTTCCATAGATAAAAATAATTTAGTAGAAAAATTTCCAAATATTTTTATATCACTCAGACTTCTGCTAACTCTTCCTGTGATTGTTGCCAGTGGAGAACGATCATTTTCAAAATTGAAATTAATTAAAAACTATTTACATTCTACAATGGCACAGGAAAGGTTGATAGAACTAGCAATATTGTCCATCGAACATGACATTTCAATGAATATAAATTTCAAAGATGTTATAGATGATTTTTCTAAAGAAAAATCATGCAAAGTACAGTTAAGTTTTATTGTTTTTAATTATATTGTTATTTAAAGAAAAGGTAAATTTTATTTTGTTTGTACAATAAAACTTAAATCTAATATTTTAATTTATGTCATTTCATTGCTGTATATCCACAATGTTTCTTTGCTCCACCCCTACCCCGTTACTGTGCAGAAGGGCTGCATAAAGTGCGCTTGCATCAGGCGGCAATTTTTGACACGCCGGCCCTGCCTTGCCTGATTTACCTTTATTGCATATGGGCACTACTTCATGTGTTGTCTCTATCAGGGCCTACTTTAAGGAAATTTTAGAACTGCACAAAAAAAAGTTGTTATGGCCCCACTCTTGGTGAGCGGGTTTAAAAAAATGAACCGTAGGCGGATTTTTTGAAGTGGATGTAACCTCTTAGAATGCGTAAAGTTTTTGTTTTCTTCTAAAATTGTCAAATTTTAGTTGATATTTTTAGATTTACACAACAACTAAAAATTGACAGAGTAGTCAAATGCAATAAAAAGTTAGTTAAAAGTAGATTATTTTTTTGTGGCTGTCAATTGTAATATAAGTAATAATGTTTAAATTAACAACAGCACAAAATTAATTTTATAATTGCACATTGGACTTTCATAAATGCACAAACTTGTTAGAGCTGCAAATCAAAATAGGGCCTTGTCTCTATCTTAATATGCTAATGTTTTTCCTAGATTATAATTTCTCATGTAGTTTTTGCATTGAAAATACCATCATATTTGAACTAAAGAAGTAACTATTGCTTTCATCATTATTTTTACAGAAAAATATTGATTGAAATTGAATTTTTAATCTAAAATTTAAAAGGGGTTAACCTGTGGTCCACAAGCACTTAATAGGTGGTCCGCATCTATTGACTGCGTCTTGCTAAAAATATCCCTTATTTTATGAGTACTTAATACCTTTACCTTCATTCTACCTCTCTGAAGCAGGATTTTCTGCAGTAAGAGTAATGAAAATAAAACATCAAAACCAACTTGAGATACATTCAACTTTGCAAATATTTGTCCAATTTATACCAAGATTTGAAGAATTGTGCTAAAAAATTCAGGCTTAAAGATCGCATTATTAACAGACTGTACATGTAAAGTGCAATGCGAAAGCATATTTGCGATTAATAATTTGAATTCCTTGGTCAATGCCTGACTTCATGTTAATAACATTTCATAATAATAAGTTAAAGATAATTTTTAATATTTTAATGGTATAATAAATTTTTAGAGATATTGGTGGCCTGCATAAAGTCAGTTTCATTAAAAGTGGTCTATGGAATTGGTAAGGTTAAGAACCACTGGTATAGACAAATTCCGAGTGTTAGATGGAAAGGAAATAAATCATGTATAGAAATGTATTCACGTATTATAAATAAAAGCAATTCCAAGTACATATTTTGCATTGGACTTATTGCTTACACTTTTTGAGTGAAACCCAGCAATGATAGTTTTAGTTGAGCACTTGGAAATTTTCTCTAGTGGTTTTTAGGAAGAATTCTCTAGCTCCTCAACATGTCTATAATTCTTAAATTTACTTTGTTTATTGCAATTTGTTATTCCCTTAATTTTAGTTAAAACGCTAGATGACTGAAATTCGACACCTACTTGAACTATCCCTTATAACAAATCATTTAGAGGCTAATAAGACCTTGGACAAATTTAATTGCAACTTTTTTCCTCCAAAGTTTTCAGACATCAAGGTTATATATTGAGCAAATTTTAATTGGTACCAGTTATAATATAAACAAATCAATTTTTCCCTAGTTATAAGTATTCCAGTTTCCTGTTTGCCTTGAAGAAAAAACGTGGTATTCCAAAAATTCAAACCAAATTTTCCTTTGGCCATTCAGAAAATGACTGAAGAAACAATTAGTGAAAATGCTTATAAAGTAAACACAGATAAAATATTCCATTAAATAGAAAAAACTTACATTAATGAAAAATGTTGACAACAGTATGATCCACTTATACATTCCTAGTGGCAAAGATCTTCCTCCAACACTCAAACTAATTTCACTCAAATTACTTTCTTGAGACCTAGTTCTCTGTTCAAGATTGGAAGTCATAATTGATTGAGCTGTTTTGTAGATTTTATCTTATAAAAATAAACTTAGATCTCATGTATTACTGAAATTCATGTCTTTTCACATGAAAATTTTTCATAGCCACTTTTGTAAAATGTTTATTTAGACTAAAAGACTGTTGATCAGCTTATTTGAAAGCAAAATATATGTTAACTGGTATTTTTGCTATCTTCCTCTTATAGACATTCCGCCATAACCCTTCTAAAATGTCTGGCTTACTCATTTGAAAACTCTTATCATATATCACATAGTGTTATCTTATCTGTCTCTCTGTTTAGATATGGGAGTCTCAATGTTTAGGAAGAAAAGGCATACTGAAAGGGTAGAGTATTTGCTTTTATGGATTTTTTTGTAAATTCTTATGAACTAAATTATATTGCATTATTTTCATGAAAATGTTTATTCACTCTCTCTGTCATCTTTATTATCTTTTGTACAATCATCCAAACTTATAGCCCATTAGCACCTCAAGCTATAATAGAATATCCAAGGTTAAAAGAAAACTTTATACAAAGTGATAATGTGTGTAAGTGCAATGTGAGAAATAACTATAAATAATAAAGATTCGCCAGGGAATTAAAAATACGCATTGGGCAAGATATGAATAAAAATTTAAAAGATATTTTTAAGATTGATAAACCAATCGAATATTAAAGTAAAATCTCAAATTTATATGAGCTCCAGTTTGTTAAGCATCACTTTCTCAAGTTAATAAATATTTCTCTCATTTGCACTTACATTTTATATATTAAAATTACTATTATTCCAAACAGACACTACATAAAAAGCCCAAGAAGAATACTTTTGAATGATTTTTTTTACAGACCATCTATACAACAGGATAAATTTTAATTCCATCTCCGTTACCTTTACTGTACAACATTTACAATTTGTTATATAATTGCCAAGGGAAATACTACCCAGATGAGAATTATTCATAGAAATTGCATCCTGAAAACACAAACAAAAGAAAGACATCAAAAACCTCATGCATTCAAAGAATTACTTTTTTTTGGAAGCCACAGAAATCTAATCATAGAAGACCCTAACAATCAAATATCAAATGGAATTCTACAAATGCTATTAATTTTTCATAACATGTGGTAAATATAATTAGTACTGAGCTGGATCAGTACATATGCCTACTTTTGTTTAACTTTTTAACAGTGCATATGTGAGGGTAAAATTTTTATTTCTATATGGCTTACACTCTTCACCATGGAGTATTAATTATTCCTGTTTGGAATGTTTAATGATTTGATGAAGTAATTGAGGCTCATTGTTATAAAAAAGCATGTTTGTTCTGTATAACAAAGGAACAATTAGATTTTTAATTACTTAGGATGACCTTTTTCATCACAGTAAAGTAGACAAAATTTCAAATAGCATAATTTCATAAAATATGCGATTTGAAACTTTGTTGTTGTTAAATTTTAAAAAGGAAAATAAAAATGTCACATTAAACTTATTACCTATTAATATTAATAGCATTTATCCTTGCATTTAAACGCCTTGCAGTTAGGAATTCTCCATATTAAACATGGCTTTAAATGAAAAGTAAAGCTTTACTTCAAATAAATCACTCGTAGGCTTGATTGAAACAGTGAAATACTACGATGGTATTTGAATCACAATTGAGTCTATAGAGATAACCAGCATATCACACAATGAACAGCATTCAGAATTTTTCATTCAGCCAATCTACTTGGAATGTATAGTCTAGGATTTAAGATATCAATAATCAGACAGTCAACTATAACTCTGAATGGAAACTTTATAAGATTTTAAAATCCATCTCCAATATGAGCTTTTGGCAATAATGAGAGATGTCACAGTATAGTGGCCCATGTAGAATGTGGACGTATAAATTAAATAGAAATATGACCATCATAATTATGCTGAGATGTAGTTGAATTCTTAAAAATTTTACAAAAAAATTCAAGATAAATTTTGCTGTCAGAAAAAATGAGGAAAGTTAGGTCAAATGTTGGACCTATTGAAGAAGTTTACGTTCGTATGCATTAATCATGGCAACATGAGAATAGGCAGCATCTCCTTGGTACTAATCACACATATTTTGAGTCCCACTTATTAGTAACGACAGGAAACAGCCGACATAGGGGAGGAATGATAATTTAAAATGTGACTTGCAATACTCACATTCTTGGCTTACTTCATAATTTCAGCCATAAAATGAAAATAACAATTAAAAAATAACAAATTTCACCCATTATTAAAAAACATAATTTAAAGCTTATTCTCTTGTAAATAATAATCAAAGTTGCTTGTGTTCACTAGATGAATAGAGTGGTATAAATAAAGAGAACTTTCAAATATATACAATGAATCGTGCTAACTTGTTTGACATTGAAAATAAGGTGTATTTTACATATATTCATGCATAAATAATCATCCTATATCTAAATTTTCCCTTAAAACATTAGTTTTCATGAGAACAATAATATTTACTAGTTGATATTAACAATTAAAGTAAAATAACATATTCATGAACACTTTTGCTACATATGGCAATATAGTTGATTCTTCAGCAGAGGAGCACATATTTACCTCGCTACCATCAAATTATTAAAAATTAGGTAGTGATGATAATGACAACATCGCTAATACCTGAAGGGACACAAAGTTTTCTTTTTTTTACTTACACAGTACATTGATCTTTAAGATGGCCACTGATAACCTTATCATCATCATCATCATCATGTAAAATTGAAAATTTAAATACACACGTCTTCAACTTCCCAAGATAAAAAAAATATCACCGTCCTCTCGGATCAACAACATTTCCATCTCCATACAGTTACTTGAATGGGTCTTAATAAGGAAGAGAAGCAGCAGGATGCATTTTTTTTATTAACTTTGATTTTTAACCTTTCCTCTTATTCATCCAAACAGCCAAGAACATCATTCTCAATGCAAAAAGGTACTGCGACTGAAAACATTTCGGACTCTTTTGCTGTTTCACAGACTCACTGACAATGAAGCTCTGCAGCTCACCAATGGGATGGTAAGCAGGATTATTTGTAGGAATAAATGGAACAACAAGTTAGGAGGCACATGGATTGAGATGGAGGAACTGGTACTTTCCCCAGTGACAGAGTCTGCAGTGATTTTCCCAGTGCGGTGATGCAACTCTTTGGCAAAATCTCCAACACCTGCAGCATTTTTGGCTGCTACACGCACCAAATAGCTCGTATCATGGCTCAGACCACTTATGACATACTGTGCACCTGTTGAAACAACACAAATCAGGGCAAATGTAGCAAATTCGAACAGTACCACATTTGACTAAAGGAATTTCCATCCCTTTAACTATAAAAAAAACTGTATCTCAACAAGTTACAGTTGGCCCTCACTAATTGCGGGAGTGGGGTTCCTAAAAAAACCATATACAAGGGTAAATTAAAAAGTTCCCGGAATGATCTCATAAAAACAGACTCAAAACAAACATTTATTTTTCAACATATCCACATCTGACTCTTAACATCTTGCCATATGGTGTTGCCATCTTTGTAACCCATTTCTGTAGAAAGTTGGATTGTTTGACTAAAACCAGTTCAAAATTGCATGCTTGGCCTCAGATATTGATTCCCAGTGAACTCCCTTGATGTGATCTTTTAATTTTGGTAACAGGGAAAAGTCCAAAGGGGCCAAGTCAGGACTGTAGGGTGGATAATAGAGCAGTTCCCAATGCAATTCTCAAAGCACAGCTCTTGAAACGTTGGATGAATGTGCTGGCACATTGTCGTGGTGAAACAAAATTTGACTATGCAGTTTTTCAGGCTGTTTTGTCACAACAGCAGCATTCAATTTCAACAAGACCTGCTCATAATAACTTCCTGTGCCTGTCCGTTGACCTATGTGAAAAGCAACTAATCCCAAAAAATCGCTGCCATAACCTCTTGACTGATTGTTCTGCGCTGAACTTGATTGGTCCACTTGACCTGCTTAGTAACCATTGTTTGGACTGAATCTTGCTTTCTGGATCATACTGATAAATCCAGGTTTCATCACCAGTCACTAATTGGCAGAAGAAATGTTCAGGATTGGCATCAATTTGGTTGAGAAACTCAACTGCATGATCAGTCCTTTGATTCTTGTGTTTAGTGCGCAATGCTTTGGCACCCATCAAGCAGAAAGCTTGCTCAATCCTCATCGATCTGTTAGAATTGATTGAGCTGAGCCATATGAGATATCCAAATGTATGGCTATCATTTGCACTGACACTTGTCCTTCTTCTTCCACAATCGATTTGATGGCGGCCACAATTTCCTCATTCATTGATGTTGATGGTCACCCACTTCGATAGTCATCTTCAATGTCCTCTTATCCATCCTTAAAACATTTTACCCATTCATAAAATGTTTTTTCTTTGGTGCATCATCCCCATAAAATTTATGGAAATCCCGAATGATGGCAGTCTGTTCTCAACCAAGTTGTGTCAAAAACTTAATGTTCGTTCGGATCTCAAATTTCAAATTGTCCATGCTCATAAATTAGTGGGTTACAAAAATTGAGGTTATTTTATACCAAAGGAATGAATTCTTACCAAGTATTGCAAGTTTATATCTAAGATTATGTCAATTTTTGACAACAATGGTTTGAACTCAGGCACAATGTTACTGACATCACTCCGGGAACTTTTTGATTCACCCTCATGGAGAAAAACTGTAAATACCAAAACCAAAGGTATATGGAGTTTAATTACTGGATCATATGAAATTCCTTTCTCACAAAATTCAATTTATTAAGAAGAGAATAAATTGATAGCTTAATGATTATAAAAGAACAATCTAAAAATGCATTTCAAGTGTAAATTAATAGAATAATGTACTACTTTTGACAAACTTAGTGTTAATGCTCTAACTGCCCAAATATGTTTACATTTGTGAGAGATCAATGCCTATAACTTATGGTAATACTTAAGAATAAAACAAAAAAATTTGATGTGGCCAACACATGACTTTCTTCATACAGAGCAATGAATATGATTGCTCTCAACATCAGTGTCCTCAGGAATAATTATCTGCAATTACACTCATGAATAATCTTAAAACATTTTCAAGTCTTCATTAAAAAACAAAAAGTAAAGAAAATTGTTAGCTGTTTCTACGGATAACAAACTATTGATGTGCAATTAAAATTACCCTTGGCAGTGTAAGCAACACTATCAACAATTAGAAATTTTAACATAGCAACTGAAACAATGGTATCACTGAGCAACATATTTAACCCTAGAATGGTAGACTGGGGTCTATTGGACCCCAATGATGCAGTGCGGTGCCATCAGTTGCGTGCTGAGCTTCGTACAGTGAGGTGTCAAAATCGTTCAAGGGTCTTGTAGACTCCAGAGTACTGGTGCCCTGTACAATTCGTGTGGTAAGTAAAAATGGAGTTCTTATATTTTCCTTACTTTTAAATGCATATTTACACGTAGTATTTTTGTAATGGCTATCTATTTTTCATTTTATTCATGATGATCGACTGTAGAACTTATCATGGTGAACACCATTCCTTATGTCAGGAAGGTGCTGATGGAGGCATCAGAGACTGTTCTATCTTATTACATCTGAGAGTTATCAACACCAATCCTCGACTCTGGTAGAAATATTACGAGTGATAACTGGTTTATGTCCATCGACATTGCCAAGAAAATGCTGGCAGACCACTCTCTCACGATGGTTGGTACAATTCGAAAAAATAAGAGAGAGATCCCCAAATGTTTCAAGCAAAGTGGAGAAGTGGGATCATCTTAGTTTGCCTTAGATGACAACCTCACACTTGTGTCGTATACACCGAAGAAAAACAAAAATCATTCTTCTGCTATCGTCAATGCACTCCAGTGGAATCGTGGACCAGGAAACAGGAAAACCAGAAATGATTCTGATGTACAATTCAACGAAAGGAGGCAGTGACACCTTTGATAAACTGTGTCATGAGTACACGACAGTGAGGAAGACTCTCTGCTGGCCTATGAGGTTTTGGTTTGGCATGCTTGATCAGGATGGCATTAATGTCATGGTCCTTTACTCTTTTCGAGCAGCCAATGAAAAGATGAACTGCCAAACTTTCTTGAAGATGCTGGTGATGTTACTGATCGAGCCGTTTCTGCGAGACTGAGTTGTGGTTCCTACACTCCGATCAACCTTGCGAATCAATTTACAGGAGATGTTGAACATCAAAACTCCTGTTCCTGAAAGACCACAACCTCTGCAGAATAAGGTATGATGCAGCTTCTGTCCTCATGGGAAAGATAAGAAGACGAGGGTTCTTTGTGCAGCTTGCGGACGTGCAATGTGTGATGACCATCAACACCATTGTGCAATGACTGCTGCAACCGTGAATGAGATTCAAAGCATATTTCTGTGTTTTTTCAACTCTAGAATGTTTTATACTAACATTAATTTATTTTCTATACAAAAGCACTATTTTTGAAAGAAAATAAAAAAGTCCTGAAATACGCTAATTTACTACATTTTCTTGTACCTAAAAATATCAGAAGTTTCATACTTCCAAATAATTATACTTTCTCCAGCAAACAAAGCCAAACTATTATTTTCCGCACTACAATATACTTATTTCAACACTGTAGTAGACATTTTACATGAAATGAAAAAGTAAAAAATTGATAAATAAAATGCCAAAACCATATGTTTTGCGATTTTTGCAAAACATTTTTTTAGAAGATTACATTTTTTATTACTTCAAATGCATAAAATCTGATGTGGCCAACACATGACTTTCTCCATATTTGAGGTATAGATATTTAAATTATTATGAATAGCATTATAAGGCAAAATTATTATTTCATATCATAAAAGAATACAGTTTTCCTTATTGCCGTAAATTAGGTATATTTTGAATATGTTTACAGAATTCACCGTTACATGGTGGTGGCGCTGTATACTGGTATTAAGAAAAAGCAAAATGTCTCCGAAATGGATGGTTCTACGAAAATTTGTTTCAAACAAAACTTGGAAGAAATATTATTCTCTACAACTTTGGTCTTCATGAAGATTACCAATAATGACGTTTTAAAGGAGATATTTGATGGAAATTTATAAATAATTCCTAAACAGCTGCTATGGAAAATTGTTTCAAATAAAATATGTAGGACATTATATTTTCTACATTTATTGTGATGGTCAATGTATACAATAATGACATATTATCGGAGAAATATTGCAAAATCCGAATCGGGTTTCGAATAAACCTCGACTTCTGGTTAACCGGTATTGTCTAAAAACTAATCAGTTCTTTGTGCTCATGCTAAAGTGTTATATATAAAATTTGGTATTAATATGACAAGTACTTTTTGAGTTACAGCGCCCACTATCACATACATCCACACACGGACATCATTCCGAAAATAGTCTAAACGTGTTCTAGGGACCTCAAAACATATTTCCGTTGAAATCTTGAAGTCGTTTTTTTTCGTGATCACAATACTTTCTCTTTACTACGTATGGAGAAAGTAAAAAGAAAAAACCACAGGAATAAACCTCCACTTCTGGTTGACCTATATTGCCAAAAAACTAATCAGCTCTTGTCCCTATGGTGAAAATATTATATTTGAAATTTGGTACTGAAATGGAAAATACTTTTCGAGTTAGAGCACCCACAAAATTCCTATCACATCAATATCACATACACTCTGACATCATCGCAAAAATAGTCAAAACATGTTCTAGGGACCTCAAAACTTGTATTTCTGTTGAAATGTTGAATTTGATTTTTTTCATGAAAACAATACTTTCCCTGTACTACTTATGGAGAAAGTAAAAAATTTAAAAATAATTTTTGTATTACAGATAACCTTGTTAGTACAAACTTCAAGGGATTTAAGTTTTCATGATTTGTATTAACAAGTTTGTAATAACAAGGCTGTTATAACAAGCAATACATATACAGTTTGTCCTCGAATTACGATGGCCCCGTGATATGATTTTTCGACTTCCTATGAGCCTCCGAT
The DNA here is from genome assembly GCA_036926305.1 of Uropetala carovei. Lineage (NCBI taxonomy): Eukaryota > Metazoa > Arthropoda > Insecta > Odonata > Petaluridae > Uropetala > Uropetala carovei. Next base: position 19,394,829 of record JAXCHB010000196.1, read on the forward strand.
GCTTCCATGTAGTATTGACATAAGATGAAACTGCAACATACAATGCATTATTGGTTCTTGACCCGTCAATCACGTGTGTCTTTTAAATTGTTCTAACGAATAGCCTCCTTTGTTTTTGTCTTAACACGTTTGCTGCCACCTATACAAATACGTACAGTGAAAAGAAACAAAGTTGCAAGGGAAACCCACACAAAAGACATTATATCTGAGGCTACAATGACGAAAGGTCCTTTTTATGTCCCAAGACTTCTCAGCATAGAAAGACACAAAGTAGAAAATCAAAAGCATGGAAAAGTAATGCGACCCCATATCTGAGTGCTGCAGTAGTTAAAAGATATTAAGTTGCAGTGCCAATCCATTGAAATCGAAAAGAGTACATGCCGTGACGAAAATGATGCACATGTATTTCTATTTATTTATTTCTGATAAATTTTATTAATTATACACATATGTATATGTAAAAGAATATGTAATCCTACATAAAATAACTATTTTCATGGGAAAAGCCTTATTTAGGTGCAAAAAAATTGAAATCTAAGGATCTCTGAACAAATTAGAGGTTTTACATAGATTTCAGGGTTCGACATACGTTTTTCCGACAATGATGCGTTTATCAGAACGAATTAGCATCGTAAGTTGAGGGCCCACTGTATCTATATTTTTGCAAGAATGTAACGAACACACTTCATAAACAGGCACTTTGTATTGACTGATTTTGTATTATCAAGGTTTTACTTTAATATGCTAAAAAAGAAACAAGTTAGGAAAGTATACAGTGTATCACAAACTGGGGCATTTCCTGCAATAAAGTATTTGAATGAATAGCAATTTCTTTGTCATAAATAATCCATTTTTGTTCTATTAAAAAACATTGCATGCACATGTAAGGAAATTGAATGCTTTTTTGTGAAGTTTTTTTATGTTAGCAACAATGATGAAGTAACCATGCAAGAAATTTTCTAACTTCAACTCGAATTAAGACATTCTTGTTTGATTTTCTTGATAAAGACCACTCCTATGATAAAAATGTACAGAAAAATAAATACTATACTAGTTCTACAAGTTTTACTTGAAAAATATTTTGATATGACCAATACTTTATGAGATATGATGGAAAGTTAATTTTTTTGTCACAGTAAAGTGGTACCCCTGATTGGCTCACGTGATTCATTTATGCGATTTTCTTATTATTTTTTATAGTAAGTCCTTAATATCAAATTTCATGAAAATCTGTTCGGTAGAAGCCAAGAACGAACATGCAGACGGACGAACAGATGGGCAGACAGACCGACGACAATAGGCGCTCACACTGGAGGTGAAATGCACCTAAAAATAGCGTTATTCACTTCGCACTTCTACCGGTTCTGGATCCCCCCTTGGAAAATTGTGATTTTTCTAAACTGTGGAAACATACGTCGTTATAAATTTGGGTTCATGGGCACTGTCAGAAAAGAATAGGAGATGGTTTGCCCCTTTCTTTTTAACCTAAATATATTAATAATGCAATACATGACATTGATATAACTTGCATACAACTTTTGTGATCGTCAAATATTTTGGCCCCCCCTTCCCTCTTGAGAGAATACTGTGTGCGCTACTGCAGAGGGGGGGCTGCAGTACTGTCTCACCTGGGACACCAAAATTCCTCGGGTTGCCTCTTCCTAAGATCCTTTAATATTCACATTCGTTACTTTACCTCTTTTTTCCCATAACCCATTGGTTTGACCAACATTTGGAATTTTCTGGAACTTAACCCCTGTAGTTTATGAGGAAAACCTACACTTTGTACATGAATACAAAGCACAATAACTTTTAAATAAGAGTAACATTAATCCTACACAAATAAAAAATAATATCTTATACTATAAAATATTACTACGGTTGGAAAATGAACATGCCTTTCGTGAAATCCTGAGTGTTTGCTTCCGCCCATCCCTGTTCTCCCTGGCGTTTCCATTGGACTCTATAGCCAATGACAGGTAGTTCATGATGGTTGTGCTCCTGTTCAACTTCATCAGAGGTGTGATGGTGAGAAGGCTGAGGTGGATGAATGTCAAGGTGAATGGCATCAGCAGTTACAGCCTTAACAGCAGCTGATGGAGCTCCTGGTTTCACTCCTTTTAGTAAAACCACAACCCTTTCAAGGGTTCCGAGGGAATTGCTTGCCTTGCAGACGTAATCTCCAAATGCATTTTCATCACGAACCACAAGCTGCAAGAGATTGAAGATTTGAAGATTATGTAAATAAATGAACGAAACCAAAAAGAGCATATGTTTAAATTTTATTATACTCTAATAAAATTTTGGAAAAATTGTAAATTAAAAGGCCTCAAATTCCTATGCCATGGCAATTAGTCCTGCAAAATAAACGACAATATACACACTAAGTACATTAGCAAATAAAACTGATGCAGATATTTCAAGATGGGCACCACTGTTTTTACGGAAGTGGCTTACTATACTCAGTGGGTAGTAAACTAGTTTTATGTTTCCTGTTACCTATATAATACGCTAAAGTCACCCCTTAAAGATTAACTTGAGTCTGCTTTCATAGAAAGAATTCTCAAAGCATGAAAGATACAAAAATCCATTCAACACAATAATTGTTTGGTGTCACAATAGCTATAAGATAACACGAGCAAAATATTTTCTAACATAATTAAAATGTGTTTGGCAAACCTTATTTTGAATGCTTTTTTATTTTTCGGATGATATGAAATGAAGCTAGATTTATCTTTAACAGAACAGTTAACTAATTATAGGCAAGAATTAACTAATTACAGTGTACTCTCGATTATCCGTGGGTGGATTATCCATTTTGTGGGTTATCCGTGCATGGTTTTTCCATATTTCTCACGAATTGTTATTTACGAAAATTGAGCTTTGCACTATTTGTGCATTAATGCATGCGGAGTCGTGTAATACTTTTCGCTCGTTTACTTATGCAAAGAAGACATATTGCATAAAAAAGATCGTACATAAGGCCTTTTAAAGGAAAAGCGACCGTAGAATGATATCATGTTCTTTTACAATAAGCATACGAAAATTTCCTTTCCCCTCTGTAGTTGTTTATCTGTCCACTGGACTGGACGTGGAAAGTCATACACTCACACTGTCGTACTCACTTGGAAGTTTATATTCCAGAATAGATGGCAGAAAAATGCAAGAAAATCGTGTTGAGGGCGAAGAGGAAAGAAACACCAGTGTATGCGTCACAGCCTGGTGCTCCAGTACGTTGACAATTTACTTGATTACATGGGGCAGTAGAATTATCAATACAGTGATATTAAAGCTGCAAGGAAAATCCGAGCGATCGTGAAGAGAAACCTTAATGAGTCAACAAAACAAGCTAACATTATGGACTATTTACTAAAAGAAAAGTAAACTGTGTCAAGTACAAAAATGGGTTGAATAACATGTAATACGACAGAATGTAAAAAATAAAGCAAAATTCTGGATTATCCATGTTTTCCGATTTTTCGTGCTTCTTCTCCCCATCATTAGCTCGGATAATCGAGAGTACTCTGTATATAACAATTGATAAAATAATATGAAATGAAGTAAAACTGCAATGACTTTTGAGAGCAGCGAAACATGTAACAATTATTTGCCAATTAAAAAAAATAATTTTTCTATCTGTCCGAAAAAGAGTGATTTAAAAAGAAACAATGTTCTACATTCCACAAACCTGTAAAATGCTTCGATGCTTCAAATTAAAGACTTCAATATCATCATCAGGCTGGACGGTTTCATTATCTTTCAGCCAGTGGAAAGTTGCCTCTGGTTCTGCTATAGCTTCACATGTTAAGTTTACTCTGCCTCCAACGTAGCCCCATGCTTGGGAAGTGCTACCTTCACCATTGGTAACCTCACTCCTCATGTGCTCTCCATCTTCAAATCCATTTCCCTTGTAAGCCCCTCTCCAAGTTGGCTTATCTATTGAGAAACAAAAATGCATCACATGAACACTCAAAGTTATCTTTTCTTAATTTATAACACATCCAATTCATCAATTTTCTGAAAATTTGTTATAAATATTTAAATGATCAAATATTTAAAAATGTATAAGAATTCTCCAGAAGTTAATTCAACTGCAAGCCTATATTAGGCAGAAACAAATTAGCTTATGATAAAACTATTCAGAAAAATTAAGAAAAGATTGTCTAATTTAGAGAAATTTCCAATTTTACTTTAACCTTTATCTGCCATGCAGAACATATGAGGTGTTCCGAACCATAATGACAAACTCGAGAAATTACAGTTTCGAGTAATTGAGGCTTCAAGTTTTTCAATTTAATAAATACCATAACTTGGCCAGTAATTGTCAGATTTACATGGGGTTTGTACTATTTTGATCGGTGTAAAACTGCTCATTGCAAACATTTACCATGTATCCATAGAAATGTTTTTTTGTTCATCACTCACCTTCCTACTGGGGATTTTACCTCGCTTGCCCCACTCAGCAATTCCACTGAGACCTTGTTTTGAAAGCACAGTTCGTATATGACGTTCTGTAATACCGTATATGACCGAATATAGCCCCCCTGTTTTTGGCCAAAAGCGAAGTGCAAAAGTTGGGGGGGGGGGTATTTTCGGGCACTAAAAATTAGGTGGGTACAAACAAATGTGCAAAGCTTCAATAATGATGAATTTCATTCGAGTCAGTAAGTGTTTCTATCCATTGTAAGACTAAACTACTTGGGTTGCGAATATTTATTTGCAAGGCTGATTGACGTCACCATATAGGAAGGATTTTTCTATTACCTGATCGCTCTCATTATTGTCAAATTGCAAGTTTTACCGTATTTGCTCGTGTAAGCCGAGACCTCATGTATTCCGCGCACCCCGGTTTTTGGGCCAGCTCTAGGGAAAAAAATTTATTTGAGCCGAAAAAGGGTTTTTTAAATCACCAATTCCTATTTCTAAAAAATGCTACGCTCAAGTTAAGCATCTTCACATTCCTACGTGACGAATTTATTGGGTGATCTCTCTATATCGGTACTAGCAGAAATCTCGGTAGTCCTCTTTTGTTAAACACGTAACTGTTTTTGTGGTCACATTGGTCATGTTCGCAGAAATCACTCCGGTAGCGATCATTCTGCTGTACGTAATTTTCCAGCCATATGGTCACTGATCCCTACCGTAGCGGTCGTCATTTTTTTGGTGAACTAAAATTATGAGCAGCGATCATTCAATGATCACCACGGTGGCTATGACTTTCATAGACGTATCATAGAATAAAGGAATCATGCCGTATCTGAACATGGTAGGCGTCGTCTGTCGTGAGAACAAAACCCCCACCAACCCGAACTGGTCGCGCATGCGCCGTGGCCTCCGTGACGATTGCAGTAGAAGACTTCGTCGAGTTTGGGGAGCACCCGTTAATAAACTTAAAACTCATTAAAAATTTTTATACAATGAATGAAAATGACTAACTACACCGAAATTCAGAAATAGAATAATAGATGCGGCATGGGTGCTAGCTTAACGTATATTTGTTTACCGACACGACATTTTGGGAAAAAAGGTGAGCGGCAAATAAAAGAATTCGTGTAAGACACGCACCCCCTCTTTTCCACCAGCGTTTTGGGAAAAAAGGTGCGCAGCTTACACGAGCAAATACGGTAATACCAACAAAATTAACCTTGCCCGAGAATGGACTAATTGCCTGGCTAAGCTCGAATTGTTAATTACACAAACGAAAGATAGATCGAAATATGAGCAAAGTGCGAATTTATATTGCTGCATAAATTGGTATGTTATTTCGACTTGCTAATATTGCTGCATTAATTAGTATGTTATTTCGACTTTTTAAAGTTTATTTTTACTCCCTAAAAATGTATTTTTGTTCAATTCCTTGTCAAATATCTCTCTCGTTAGTATACCCTCTGAATTCTGAGGAACAAATCTGAAAACCTTAAAATTCCAATTAGCATGGCGTTTTATCACTCGCTAATTGGTACTTTTTTATTAAATGAGTGCAAGTTTGATATTTCTTCAAATTATACAACATGTTTCATGACATTAAAGTCCTAAAAATAATAGTCCTTTCAGGGTATTAAAATATTTTCTAGATTTGTGTGAGAAAAATGGGTAGGGGGGCTATATTCGGGGGGGGCTATATTCGGTCAAATACGGTACTATGAATACCGTAAATTGCTTTTCGACACATGGAAAACACTACATTTTCAACTTTAACACTGTACTGTATAGGTATGTCTTAGGGTTTAGGCAGACCTATCCTTAACACTAGAATGCTTAACATCGTGGGATGTCGGGAGCAATGCAAGATAAGCATTCTGTTTGTTAAAATCCCCAAGTTTCCAAAATTTGCTAAATATTACTTTAATTTTTTCAATGTCAATCTTATCAAAGTATCTACACTTAGATGGAGGGCCAAACTTTCGCTCATTCACTGGATTGTTTGTGAATCGTGAGGTGTACTCCAAGCCAAGATTCCGCCTCTTTTTTCCAAAATGAAACATTACTGACTCATTTCCTTGAATATCCAGAAACACGAGGTTGCTTTTCATTACTTACACTCATGATTATGGATACTAGTAGTTGGTGCTTTTATTCAGCAAGAATTTCTACTTACTTTGAAAGTAACAATACTGGATTTAATGACTTTTGGAAACAAAAATTTCAAAACACTAACTAAACACAATTCTTCATAAATTGATATTAATTAATACTGTTTTTCATTATCACTGTCAGAATACATTGTCAATGATTCAACAATAATTAAAATTAATTATTAGCATTTATTATTTTGTATCTGGAAGGGGAGGTATAGTGTAGCGCAGTGCTTGCCAACCTTTTTTGCTCCATGGCACATCTAATGCATGCATAAAAACATCGCGGCACACCAAACCATCCCTAATTAATTTCACTGCATAAATACACATTTTTAAAGAAAAAACTAGCATAAAACAGGTAAAATTCACTATTATATTAGATTGTTATGATTGGTAAAGTAATGTTCAAATAATTGGATAATGTATTGTAAATTAAGTACATAAATAATTCAACGTGTAAAAACTTCATGTTAATATAGATAATTATAACCTATATCTTGGGAAAGTTTTGTTTCAATGGGTAATATCACATATATACGAGGTGCTACCCAAAAGTTCCTGAAATGTATCTGAAAAAAAAAGTAGATTTGTCCAAAGTTCTAATCGCCACCGTCCCCTTCAAAGTAGTCCCCTTGGGAGTGTACACAACGATCCCAACGTTTCTGCCACGATCGGAAGCTGTCCTGGAAGTCTTTTTGTGTCAGCGTCTTCAGCACCTCTTGCAATTCGGCCTGGATCTCCTCTATGGTGTCAAATCTTCACCCCTTCAACTTGATTTTCATCTTGGGGAAGAGGAAGAAGTCACAGGGGGCTAAATCAAGCAAGTAAGAGGGGTGGGGGAAGGCTGCCATGTTTTTGGAGGCCAAAAACTGCTGCACAGCCAGAGCGGTGTGCGCAGGTGCATTGTCATGATGGAGTATCCATTTCTCTGGCCGCTTTCGCCTCATGTCCTCCCTAAGCCGCCTCAGGACGTTGCAGTAGGACTTCGCATTGACCGTCTGACCTGGAGGGATGAATTCCTTGTGGATAATCCCGTCAACGTCGAAAAAGCAGATCAGCATTGACTTAACATTGCTTTTGACTTGCTGCGCTTTCTTCGGTCGGGGTGAAGATGGACTCTTCCACTGGGACGATTGCTGTTTTTTTTCAGGGTCGTACCCATAAACCCAACTTTCGTCACCAGTTATGACCTTAAAAAGAAAGTCTGGGTCATTTCTGACCTGCTCCCGAAGTTCCATGCAGACTTCCAGCCGATGTTGCTTCTGGTCGTCAGACAGCGGCCTTGGCACGAATTTTGCAGCAATCCGCCTCATGTTGAGTTTGTCCGACAAAATGCGCTGGCATGTCCCATATGACTGTCCCACAATGTTGCAAACATCATGGATTGTTTACCTACGGTCCTCAAGGATAGCCTAACGCACTTTTTCAACATTTTCTGGCGTTGTGCCAGTTGAAGGTCGTCCAGAACGTGTGTCATCATCAACTGACGTTCGGCCATTTTTAAACTGGTTAAACCAGTCATAGGTTTGTGTCTGACCCAAAGTGTCATCACCAAATGCTTGTTTAAGCATTTTGTGAGTTTTTGCAGCACTCTTGCCAAGTTGGAAGCAAAACTTGATGCACACACGCTGCTCCTTCACATCCACCATTTCAACGAAAAAAAATCGCAAAATGACACAAACACGACATTATAAAAATGCGTAGAACAAAAGAATGCGTGCACTCAGCATGAAGCCACGTTGCACACTGGTTCACAAAGGATACATGCAGCGCTACTGAGTGCCACTAGTCCGTAATACAACCGGTTTCCACGTGACGTTCAACTTTCGGGAACTTTTGGGTAGCACCTCGTAAAATAATCTAAACTAACTATTGAATTATTGACAATACAATGCATGGTGTAACTAACAGGTAACAAAGTGTATGTTCATGGGTACCAAAATATCTTTGGAAAGGTTTTCAGGTGATAATGAGAATTATGAAATACATAGTCAAAAAATACTTTTTCATTTTAAAAGAACTATGTAAAAAATATTCAAAAATACCTATCCCTATTATTTGTATTGTTTGAATATAATGACTATAATTTTGTAGTTTCATATATAAAAATTCATATTTTGCTCTCCATATATAAAAAATTTCTCCAATAGGTCATTGAACCAAAGAGTTTTGGTGACCTCTGGATAACTAAATACTTACGCTGAATTTTCAGGGTAATTGTTTGCTCTTTCATATTCCCAGCAACTGAGGAAGTTTGGTAGGCTCTGCAGTGATAATCACCCCGATCTTCCAGTGTAACATTCATTATGTAGAGCCCATCAACTACGGTTTTAAACTTTGGAGCTAAAAATAAACATTGATCAAGGAAAAATTCATTTTTCAGATTAAGTAAACATTAAAACTTATAATCGATAATCACTTTTAAATTAAAAATAAAGTATTTGGTGAAAAGTCACCAGTTATAAGAAAGAGAAATTTTCAAATCCTGTTTGGATTTTTAAACTTTTCTAATTTTTTAATGCGATGAATGCAGTCAAATATTTGTATTGATGATTGAAATAAAGTCTTATTTATGATGTTGAAATTAACTAGAAAATTGGTCCAAGTATACATTTCCACTTAGATGTCTTCCAACAATCAATATCTATTATATGAATCACAAAGTGAACCACCTTTTGCTGGCTTCCCTTTAACTGTCCACACAACTTTAGGCTCTGGGTCTCCATCGACTTCACATCTAACTAAGACATCTTGATATTCTCTGGCCACCTGCACAGTAGGTGTATCCACAAAAGTAATAGGCTCTAAAAAGAAAGTTCATTATTAGAAAAGTAATAAAAATATGAAGTAATGACACCATAAAAAAACATTTAGATTGGATTTTTTTTAGTCCATGGATGAATTCTAAAGAAAGACTGGCATGAAATTATCATAGTTTTAAAATTAACATTAATTCTGATTGTAAATAAATGTTTATAATTAATTCAGAGATATTGATTCATTATTTATTTAAACTTTGAACTTGAAATAAAAGAAATGCTGATATGTTCAGGCATACCAATCAGAATCTGAAGCAGATATACATTTATGAAATATGTGCTACTTTTGAGAATCAGTTGTGCTAATATAAAGGTAAGATACACAAATCAAGATAATAAGTTTCTCTGTAATGTGATAAAAACTATTTATCTTGAACTAAAAGTTTTTATTATTTCTGTTATTAAAAAAAGGAAATAATATAAATTTTCACAGATTGAATCAATGTGCTTAGGGAAATAAATTTTTTAAATAGAAAATAGAATAGAAAATTTAAGTTTAAATATATTATCCAGGCAGGGGTGTATCCTTGATACAGTGCAAATTTATAATCAGAGCCCCTCCTCCCACATTCCAGGAACACAATATAATATATGTGTATACATATATTAGAATGTCACTAATGGTGATTAAAAGGAGCTCTTTCTGTGTAAACACTACGTGTAAATGTTGTATGTTGGCCCCTTTGAACTCATGGGCCTGTGTTAAATGCACAGTCTACACATATAAGGGATACACCCATGTTCAGGTAATGACTAGTCATCATCAAACTCAACAGAGCAACAGCCAAACATGCAGATTTACCAAATAAATAAAACAGTTCCTAAGAATTTACTTACTTATTACAACAAGCCTAAATGTTTCCTTAACTTCCACTCCATCAATGGAAGCACTGCATGTATATTCTCCCCGATCCCTCCTTTCAATGCTCTCAAATATGAGATTGACTCCTCTTACTGTACGACTATCTTCAACATGTATCCTGTAATCGCAGAGGTTGGGAGTTAGTTAATTTGTGAGATGAATTCCTTCTTTATGCTGTGATTAAACAGAAAAATTCATTCATCTTTCAAATTCTTCGAAAGAAAACTATTAAAGAATGTGCCGGGTTAACTTCACTATACCACCCCGCCGACAATCGACGACAGCGCCTCTGTGTAGGGAATCATGAAGTAACAAGTAAACACACGGAAAAGCTGAGAATAATGGAACTCTTGAGGTTGGTGATTGTGAGATACCAGATTAAATTGAGTATTTTACTGGACATCAGAGGTGACAACTCTGTGTGCAAGGGAGGAATACCGAATAAGATGTTCTACATGTTCCTCTCCAGCAATAAGGAGCTCTTGATAGAATACAGTGATCTTAAGATCTCGGCTTCTACTGATCCAATAGGGACAAATGTTATTGTTATGCATATTGAAAGATTGTCTATAACTATTAGGTAAATGATAAACACAATATTTATCAAACTTAAAAAAAATAATAATAACATTGTTCTATCCCTAATTTTTTTTCTTGGGACATGAGATGCCTTGCTGCTGTGCAGTTGGATGCAAGAATAGAACCAAAAATGGCTTTAGACTGTTTCGTTTGCCTTCCAATGCCACGAGGAAGAAAATTTGGTTAGCCAAAATCTGACGTGATGCATGGGTACCTACTCCTTACAGCATATTATGTGAGGTAAGCCATTATTTTTTGTAATATATTTCCTATCACTTTGGGTCAATTAAATAAAAATTCAGCTTTATAAGTTGGTATACCACTTAATGGCATACCTTTAATGCTCTTAAGTTCCTTGAACCGCATACGATTCCGAAATATCACAAAATTAAAGTTTAGTGGATGTGTGTGGCCAAATGTATTCTAAATAATCCACAATATGATATATCTTTTCAGACTCACTTCGATTCATCTCAGTTTGAATCCAATAGACTCGATGGTCGCAAATTACTGAAGCCGTTTGCAGTATCTGAGATTTTTCCTCAACGATCAGTGAAACCTACCAGGAAATCACCTGCTAGGAGAAATCTATGGAGATCAAAATCTACCAGAAAGGTGAATATTTATATGAATTACATTTTTATGATAATGTAATTTGAGATATAATTAGTATGAACTGTTCAGAACTTATTGAAGGGTAATAACATAATATATAAGTAATTGAGATCAGATATCAATGCAGACCTCAACATTTCTGTTGTTTATAAGTAACATCCAGGTTAAATCTGTCATAAATTTTGATTTAAAATAATTTATAGGTTTATTTTTACATGATGTTCATTCTAAATATATATTTTTGTGTTTAGATCTGTTGTTTATTAGTTAAGACCTGCCAAATATTTTTAGGTAGTTTAGATATTTAAATGAGTTGTAGAATTAATTTATTTTAACATGTTTTTGTTTTTACATCTGTTGATTATTAAGTTACTTCTGCCAAGTATTTTTTGTGATTTTTGATGTTAAAATGAGTTGTAGAATTAATTTATTTTAACATATGTTTTTGGTTTTACATCTGTTGATTATTAGTTAAGTCTTGCCAAATATTTTTAGATAGTTTAGATATTAAAATGAGTTGTATAATTAATTTATTTTAACATATGTTTTTGTTTTTACACCTGTTGATTAGTAAGTAGCTTCTGCCAAGTATTTTTTGTGATTTTTGATATTAAAATGAGTTGTAGAATTAATTTATTTTAACATATGTTTCTGTTTTTACATTACTCAGGTTTTTGTTGATTGTTAGCATTAATTTAATTTGTATTATTTTTCTGCTTTTAGTTCCTGATATCGAGTCGCAAAACCCTGGTGTGGAGATGGAGGACCAAAGCCCTTCAGTCCTTGATATGCCAGTTAACGATTCATTGGAGGCTAATGGAGGAGATGATGATTCTGATAAGGATGAAAGGCTGAAAGTGAAGGTATCATCCCTACAGAGAAGGGTGAAGAAATTGGAAGTTTCCTTGGAGGAGACAACACAAGCTCTGCATGCCTTTCTCAACCCAGACCAGATTCAATCTTTGGAAAGAAATGCAACAAGGGCCAAAAATGGTCAAACTCTACCGTGAAGAATGCCCTTCAAATTAGGTTTTCATCTGGCATCAAAGGCTAAAATAACCTAATTAATATAGGGTTCCCTTTCCCTAGCGATAGGATCCTAATTAGGCATTTGGAACAATTTCAGTTCTTTCCTGGAATTCAAATGGAAGTATTTGAATTTCTTAAGCTGAAGGCTGCACTCATGAATGAGAAGGAACGTTTTTGTGTTTTGCATCTTGATGAGATGGTCATTGAACAAAAGATTGAGTTGGACCGAAGTTCAAAAAGCATGTTTGGGTACACAACGTTACCACAGCCAGAAGAAATTGCAACCCATGCCCTTGTGTGTGGATGTATGTGATTGTGGGTGCTCTAACTCAAAAAGTACTTGTCATATTAATACCAAATTTTATATATAACACTTTGGCATGAACACAAAGAATTGATTAGTTTTTGGACAATAATTGTTAACCAGAAGTCGAGGTTTATTCGAAACAACTTTCATTTGAAAGAATTTTCCATAGCTGTTATTGTTTAGGAATTATTTATAAATAATCGGTTTTTTCGGTTTCCGTCAAATATCTCCTTAAAAACGTCGTCATTAGTAATCTTCGTAAGGGCCAAAGTTGTAGAGAATAATATTTCTTCTAATATTTCTTATAATATATTATTATAATATTTCTTATAATATCTATTTTCGCAGTATTTTCCTAGCTTTTTTTTGGTTTTGTATTTTATTGTTAACAACAAGTGTAATTGCTAATACAATAAATCATTTGCACTTTCCAAAAAACCTTTAATTTGCTAATAGCAAGTTCTGAAGAAAGAAATATTTTTCTGCTTAACTAACCAAATGTCTCACCATCCGGCACATTTCGACGATTGCATGGTAGCAACTTCCTGACAATTAAATGGATATTCTAGCAATAGCTAAGATTCGACTGATCCCAAAGAAACTCCAGCGATCGAGAGAGAATATGATGACAAGTACAGCCTCCTTGAGCTCGCAGAGAGGCCTTCAGAGCACTTGATTTACACGAATAACGTTATGACATGTACTGATGTAGATGAGAGGGTAGTCAAAGAATGGCAAAATTATTCTATTTCATATCATATTTCAAAATACAATACGGCCTCAAAGCAAAGGAAACTTCATAAATATTTCAAAAAACAGTGATAAGAATTAAAACAGTGATGGCTCATGTTTTATGTTAAAATTGCCATTCATTTTCCTGCGATACAGTTTTTTTTACGTTTTTAATACCTCTCCATCATATGAGGTATCTGTAATTACATGAGGGATCCTCTACGCATCGTGCGTCGAATTTTGCGATTTGCCCAACCAAGACCATCCAACATCTACCAGGAGACGACAACGGTATCCGAAAACACACAAGCGAACGAGGGCTTCAAATTTGGCGCCCATAAGAGCTCGCCGCCATTAGAGCATGTTATACCTGCTAACCAGTGACCAGAGAAGAGGATAAATAATGCAATAGTAGGTTGATGTAAAGGAATTATAAAATGATGAAAACATGGTTCAACTAATTTCGCTGCTACGTTGTAGATTGAGAAGTATCTAGAAGAAGAGTAAATGGAATATTCAGAGATGTATTAGGTTAATTGACGCCGTCGCTTTAGCCGTATCGATGGGTTAAGATAGCCTGAGGATATTACGGCAAAATCGAACATGATAGTGTATTTTGGTATCTCAGTACATACGACGAAGTATGTAAAGGGATGTGTGCATGACTAGGTGTATGAGCGAAAACGTCTGCGTGTTATTACTAGAGAGAAAATCAATGGGTTGGGTAAATGAGAGTGTGCGTGTGTGCGCGGGTTCGTGTGCGGGCATGTGTGTGTGTGTGGGTGCGTGCGCGCGGGGGTGTGTGTGTGCGCGCGCGCATATGTGTGCGCGTGAGCGGGTTCGAGTGTGAGCGGGTGCTTGCGTGTGCGCGGATGCTTGCGTGTGCGGGCGTGCGTCTGTGAGTGTGTGTGTGAGTGAGTGAGTGAGAGAGAGAGGGTGTGTGTTTGTGTGGGCGTTTGTGTGTGTGCATGTTTGTGTGTGCCACCAAAAACTCATCAAAAATCAGCTGGAATATATGCCACCCAACTTGCACAAAAAAATTATTAGGGCCTAATATACATACGACCATCAAACACTTGATTGCCCCTTCAATATAGACCACCCAATACACGAAATTACCCCGATTTATGCCACCCAATATGCACTTGACTGCCGCTATAACATATTCCTCCCTAGATGCATCAAACCAAGCGATGTACACTATAATGCACCAAACATACACCGAATGCCCCTATGCTTACATAGTTCACAAATTCTATAGATATTTTCCGCGATCTGTTGGTTGGTTTGTTTGTCGGATGTAACGCTAAACTCGCTCGCTAGAAAAAATGCGAATAATGATATTTTTATTTTGACATGCCCTGGGCAGGATTCAAACCCGCGACCATAACATTGGGAGATAGGCACGCTAACCACGCCCTCCATCGATAACTCGAGGAAAATAGAGATAGAAACTCTAAATTTGGCAAGAATGCTCGATTCACATATGATAAAGTGGTGACGAAAAAAATCTCGAAAAAAGTGCTGGGTTCGATTCCAATAAATAACACGTAATAAAATCGACTGTAGGCTTTCATTATTTTTACTTTCTCCATATACGTAGTATAGAGAAAGTATTATTTTCATGAAAAAAACGACTATGTGATTTCAACGGAAATACACGTTTTGAGGTCCCTAGAACACGTTTAGACAATTTTCGAAATGAAGTGTGTATGTGATTGTGGGGGCTCTAACTCTAAAAGTACTTGCCATGTCGTTACCAAATTTCAAATATAAAAGGGTAGTAATTAGGTGAAATTTCAGTATATACTATTGCAGGGCCACCAACTGTTTAGCGCCAGGGGCCTCAGATTGTTTAAATCCGCCACTGCGTGCAAAAGATTTTTCCCAAGGGAGGACTCAATGTTTGACACAATGAAACGGTCTCGTTTGGGAGTTCAAATTAAGTGGTTTTTTGGTGTGTCACGGTCTTCGACCCTCATTACGGAATGTGTTTCATCAAAGAGTTTGGATAGTGATTTATAAAGGTGATATCATTCTTTTTAACCGTATATTATTCCGATGTTTTTTTATCATTTTAAGATGATAACGCTGCAAACAGCTCAGGAAAATGTTCAATTTTCTACCTAATATAATTAGGTGATAAGATTAATAAATAATTACGATAAAATATGTAAATGGTTTCCACTGATATACCTTAAAATATTAGTTTTATTTTTTATAACGATTAATACAGGGGTAATTTGAGAGCTGCGCCCTCCATAAGCGTAATACGTAATGGTGGAATAGACATGTCAAACCCGCCCGCGGGCCACATGCGGCCCTTTCTCTGCCTTACTGCGGCCCGAATGATGATTTTTCTCTCAACTAAATCGTTCGAGATTTTATATAATTTTTTTATTTTTGTGAAAAAGGCACAAGATTTTTTCTTAGTAATTGAGATACAAATAGAAAGCGGCTTCTAAATCATCGTTTTTAATAGCAAAACCGGTGACCAATCCTCTAGATCAGAGTTGTCCAACCTCTTCGCCACTCGCCAAATGCGGCGAAACAGCCAGAGACAGATGACGAATTGATGCTCTTCGTCATTCATATACAGTGCCGTAATTTCTCGAAGGGGGAGAAGGCGCATATTTAGTAGTTTGCCCCGAGCGCTAAAATATCTAGTTACGGGGCTGTTCATATATAAATACTTTTTTCTTTATTATAGATTGTCTTTATTAGAAGAAGAAGCTGAAGGAAATGCGTTTTAAAGATCGCAGAACGATAAGCCTTCTATCGCATGTGTCGAAGATAATCATAAGAATTTTCGCCAAAAGGCTAAAAAACGCTAGGAGAATATCGATACGTTTTAATAAAGGAACCAGAGATGTTATCGGGATAATGAGAATTAAAAATGGTATTCTAGGAATAAATGAACGCTTATGGAAAGATTTTAACATTCTGTATTAACGAATAAAAGAAATCGCTATTTACCATCTGGTTCAGCAGCTCTTTCCTTATTTATAAAGATACTGAACCTTTCAATGCCCGAAATGATGTATAGTTTGGAATTAGCATATGTAAGAAGGCCGAAGGATTGAAATCCTGCAACAACCAAAGATGCCATATTTTACTGGATATACCAAATATAAATATAGACGAATTTACGTTTCTTTTTTCTACATTGTATTTGGGTTATTTGCCTGTGTGCAAATAGATAAAAAACGATTTGGTGATAGTAGAATTCGCTTACATTTGAGGACTTCCTGTTTGATTATTTTTGCTACAATTCTATTGCGACTCACTCATTGTATGTGCACACTTGTTTTTAGAACATTATGAAATCTAAGAGGATGACTATATTACGCGTTATTTAACAAAGTTATCCCTAGGCCCATGGGCGTTTTCAGGTGATAAGGCTGACTACGGGGAGGGGAGGCTGGGGGATCAACGTAAAAATGGGCGCTAGTAACTTTGAAAAGAGAAAATAATGCCTCAGTTGACTTATTGTTAGTCGTATCTCTCCTCCAGCTCACAAATTTTATACTCCTTAATTACACTTCTGTATCGAAGTTGCGGGAGCATCGGCCGGTAATACTCTTATTGTTAGATTGCTGATCGCTCTTCCTTAAAACGTGATCCACCATGAGAACGGGGGATTTAGGCGAGGGAACAAGAAGTTTCAGACGAGGTATATTTATCTTTAGAGTTTTGGTCAAGGGCATAAAGAACCTTAAATCTTGCGTAAGGTGGGCAGGGCACGTTCAACGGTGGCAACGCCTTTTCTTCGCGTGATTCAGGCGGAAATTTACGCCGAATGTTTCTCTCGTAACATCGCTTTCCTTCTCCAAGATTACAGTGACGAAAAGTGAAACACGCAAAATGACACATTTTGAAAAATTACCGTATTTTGTTATTTATTTAGCATAAAAATACGTCTTTTAAACAATTTGCCATTCTAAGGTTTTGCTTATTTCCTAACGAAACTCCCGTAAAGTTATTTTTTCTATTTAAAAGTACCTATGGTGCGTTTCAACAGGTCGTCGACTGGGACTCGCAGTATTCCACCTGCATTCGGGTTATTTCGCTAAGGCTACGACACAATGTTGCCAAGTTTCCAATTTCGCTCAGTTCAACAGTAGGTATCTGTGGACGAGTGAAGTTCTATGCTCCGACAGATCCGAAGGAAGTACGTTCATGCTTTCCGCCGTCGCCGAGAAAAGTGTGAGCAATCGTGTCAACAGCGCTTTTCAAAAAATTTTTAAGGGTGAGGGAAATTTAAGACCTCTTATTGGCTGACTTTCTTTCCCTCACCCTACGGATCTAACATTAGACACGTCCCAGCAGTACGAAATGCTGAAACGCACTATAGTTCACTAACAGCAGTTTACGGTCTTTTAAAATGAGCACACCAGCGATAACACAGAATAGTACATATCCGTGATGTCCACTGCAATGCAACGATAAAAGCATATTTCTGTTTATCTGACTCTTCGCTGCTCATGAGTCGATATTTCTGTCGCTTTGTGGGCATCATCTTAAAACGATTTCCAAAAATCTATTGCTAATCTCCAAGAGCAATTTCCGGAAACAAGTTTTCGCGGTGGAAGCACGAAGCAATAACGAAATTAAATCGATATACGCGTTTAATAAATATGAAACGAGTCATTAAACGATTGATTTCGGAAAAATTGAAATTCCGCGTAAAATATTACAACGGGATAACGAAATTTTTTTTCAAAGCTACGACAATTTTTTCTAAAATATCCTAGGATAACAGTCATACATGAATATCAGGGTAACAGTAAACGACTTTTTCTATTGATAATACAACGTCATCTCGTTGGACAGATGGAGATTGCATCGTATAATAGTGCTCGTACGTATAAAAAGGGGTAAATTAAGCCTCCTTGACGATAGGAGAGCACCGACTCCACCTAAAACGCGAATTTAAGAGGCCCATGTTTCTCAAAGGCTTATCACTGATAATGGAGATCTGAAGGAGGTGGTACAATGCAAACATTTTAGGATTTTTAAAGGGTAGAGAGAGAAATAGTGTTGTCTTGTGGAATAAATATGCACGTTTCCGAAGTTGTTGCTATGTAAGAAATATATTTCAATCCGGGAGTGCACACGTAGTTGAGGGATGGAGTACGTACAGCGAAACAAACAAGAATATAAAGTTTGTTAGTTCAGACGAAACTCTTGATATTTACAATTGGTGTCTTTGCAGTGACGGAGAAATTATAAAAATGGGAGCCGAAATTCCGAAATCGTTGCCGCATTTACAGAAAAATTAATTACGTAATAGGTCAATTTTACGCGGAGGGTGACATCGTTTTTTTATTAAGTCAATTTCTACAAAACAGCATCAACAAAAATATCTCTACTTGCAAATCACAAAAAAATATTTTAAAACATTTTTGAAACGAGAAATCTTGTTTAATATTACCGGTGGCACAATTATTTGCTTTATGCTTCGAATAATATACTAAATTTTTAAATAAAAAATTTCACTTAGATTCAGAAGTAAAGAAATATGTGATCATATTCTATTGAAACTAAGAGGTTTTACCATAGAAATCCGTTTAAAATGTCTTCATCGTGCATGGCCGTAAGTAATCACGTATGTGCAATTTTTGTTTTCCTTATGCGACCAAATGAGCGAGCGTCGGATATATATATATATATCTATGTATATATATTTAATTCGTTAACTAGAAATGTTTACCAACATTATAGAGAAGAGCTTCATGTATGAGAAACTTATGAGGACTCACCGTCCCTTTCCTTGAGTAATCTGCTGGGAATGAGAGCCGTTGAATGTGGTCCACATGATGTGAATCCCCCTCTCCGATTGACAGGACACGATGTAGGATTCGTTAACATATTTGACGACTTCTAAGTGGGGCGGGGACAGAGACAGCGGGGACATGGATCCTCTTCCTGGTGCCGGGGCCGGCGAGGCTTCACCTGGAGGCAGAGGAAGAAACGGATATGTTAAAGCGGGAGAAGAAAATTAAAATGAAGATGATTTTAATTTTATCCCGAGTTAAAGAAAAACAACAATTCGCACAGAATTGAAGACAGAGTCGGAATAAGTATTTTCGTGAGGAGTTTATATTTTTTGGCACTTTCCCATTGGAATCGGAGTGATTTTTCCCTGTCGTAACCTATGCCATAATCACAGTATCAATCATTAATTCCTTTCCAATTTTCATATTGGATTTAATTACTCGCTCATTGTAAAATATCGTAGGTCTTCCTCTCCCGAAAAGAAACTGACAAAAAGTCTCCGTGAATAATAGCAAGGGGAAGGTAGGTAATGCTAATATTTAAATTATCTTTACTATTCTATTTCTGCAGAAAATTTAAAAAAATATTCGACTTAATTCACAGATATTGTTTCATAGTGTTTCTGTTGCTTATTGGTCACAGAGATCCGTAAGTTACGGGCAAACTTGGTGGATTCCGAATTATATTTGAAGAATGAATGGATCAAACAAATGAATATTATAATTTAGTGTTACTCCAACAGACTACAGCAGAATATAAATTCATGTACGGAATTGCTTTAAGCGGATAGAATTATTACCAAAGGGAGCCTATATGTATTCTTAATCACTGATGATGAGCAATGATGAGATCATCCGAAAGAAATATTCAAAGAAAAGGTATCGAGTGAATTTTTCACAGATATTATAAAAAATTAAAGCCAAAGTTTGGATGAATGTAAAATATATTACAAGTAATAGGAAAATTAATAAATTTTAACATAAAGAGGTGTTATATGGATATAAATTGATGCTCGTAAGACTAGTAAACTTTCTAAAGCTAGCCTTAAAAATATCTAATATGTATTTTTTCCGAATATACGAAACAAACCATTTTTATGGTAAATTGAACATAAAAAATCTAAAAGAATAAAGAAAACTCTTCATGTAATAGTGGCAGGCCGTCAATGTGTAAATACGAGCACGGAAATTCGAAAATAGTTTTTTCAGCTAGTCTACAACATGCTTTCAACGAAATTGTTTATTTGTTGATCACGCTTTACAGAAAATGTGTTTAAAGTACAAACGCATCAACCAGAGATTTAAGCCTGTGAGAGTGGACACAAAGTACTTCAAGCCTCGTTTTTTTTCCTCCCAACAAAAGGGGCATCCTGTCATATGGAAATAAATCAATTTTTAAGCCACGAAAATTAAATTAAAATTTGACAGATTTCAAGAGTTATTTTGCATTTACATCCTGAACGACGATTCATCGCAAGAGGTATATCTCATTCGATTAATTTTTATCGGTTGCAACATATTCGCTTTACTTGATTTTATTACTAAACATAGAGATAACATTTCAATGACGCTTAACTGTCAAATATTGCATTGCAAGCGAAGTGTAATATCATATGCCAACTTGATTGTTTTCATAGCTATAGTTTTTCTGTCTCTTTTCGCATACCTTCCTAGTGAAGTGTTGGGAAACTTTTTCGATAAAAATTCCAGTATTGTTTAATATTTCGTCCAGTCGAATTTTATGTTGCAGAAAAGTAGGTTGAGCGGTAAAAATACGTTATTTCCGTCGTACAACGTTATAGAGAAATGATTTTGGAAGACACTGACTGAGTCATATCAGCGTTTGTGTTTCTTTTTTATTTTTTATGTTTTCTGAACGCTTCCTACTTCCAAAGGCTTTCACTGCTATAGTAACGTTTAACATTCCGAATTATTGGTCTTGGCGAATAAGATCTCTACTTTGTTGAATATGGATCATCGTGTGAAAATTATTTATTTAAAATAAACGAAGTGCGTATTACCAGCTACAAATTTTAAAACTAAAATACGAGAAACATAAATATTTCGATATTAATAAAAAATTTCGGGCGACCAGGATCTATACAAAATTCGCGATATCACTGCCCGATAAATATTAATTAAAATTGAGTTGTGGGTTAACTAAAGTGCCCAGCAACAAAGATACCTAAGATTTTTTCTGTTTGGTTAACTCATTATAAATTTATTTGAAGTTGAATGCTAAAAATATATCAACAGCAGCACGTACAATTATTTTGTGAAAGGTTCAGAAGTCTTATATTATAATTAACTCTCGCAAATTATTTCGAGGCATAAGAACAAACAAAAACATTACTCGGAGGTGACGGAACTATTTTTAAAGCTTTGAATACAAAATGGAATAGTATATTTTTGGTCAACATAAAAATAAAGTGTCGGAAAGCTTTCATAAATATTATCGTGTGGTAAGTACGATATCACTGCGAACTTGTTGAAATGCACGTAAATCCAGAAATTTTTCTTTTAACGCATTTCAGAATTTGGACACCGAAAAACGTGCGAGTTCTTATAATGCATTTCGTTGTATTCAACATGGAAACATTAGTTATAGGCAAAAAAAAGCGGTAGTCAGGACGACGAAACGACGTGCCTTCTAGCTTCGTTTGTGAAAAAAAAAACGATAAGTCAATATTCGTTATTCCTCTCCGCTGCTTAGTCTTTTGATCCTTCCTGATTGTTCGTCGAAAAAGCCTCCCCGAACTATTTAACGAATTAATCCGAACTCCGAAAATAAATAGAAAGGAAATTTCAACTCTCTCTACCTATGGTAATCCGTAAGCGCCAATTATAGGAAGACGTGAGACGAAAAGAAAAATTACAAAAAAGTGAGCGGATTTTTCATACTCCGGGGATGGAGAGGGTAGGGAGAGGATATGTAAGGGAAAGAGGAGAGGGAAGGAGAGGAAGAGACGGAGAGAGAAAAATGCAGGTAGCTGAAGCGGTCATTTATCTCTCTCTCTTTTTTTGGTCCCTCTTTTCATCATGCACACGCTTCGGGCTCCCTCCTTTTATCACTCTTCGCCGCGAGTCTAATGGCGCTGCAGCCGACGGAAGAGAGAGAGAGAGAGAGAGAGAGAGACTTGTTTGCTCGCGGCGCCAGTAGTACACGGACGCTCGATAAACACATGGTGTAATAGGGGAAGAGATGGAGGGCGGGGAAAAAGGGTTCGAAAAAAAAGAAAGAGGGAAGATGGGTTGGGTAGGATATATAAACAACTGGGCGGTCCATATACCACCCCTCTACCTTCCCCTAAGCCCCTCACCCTCTTCCTTCCACCCCTCCTTGCCTCTTTCCCGGCGGCCTTTTTATCTTACCCGTGGTCGGTGGTCAGGGTAATATATACGATGTGTTGTGAAAGGGTTGGCTCGGCGTGCCCCAGCTTCGGGGAAGGGTTTGCGGGGATATGCGGGGAAAAGGGGTGGGGAAGAGATAGGAGCGGAGGTTGTAGCGTGGAGGAAGGAAAACTGGGCGGAATCGTCGAAGTGAATGATATGAGATGGGGATTGGCCGAAGGGAAGGGCCGTTGTTATGGCGGCAGTGTTGCGGGGATATGTGATTGGGGGAGGTGGGCTTAGGCCGATAACGGCAGGACGCTCTGAGCCGAGCCAAAAAACAAACGCGGCTTTCGAGATGTGGGGCCTGAGACAAAAATCAAAGGTCGGTACGTTGCAGAAGAAATAAAGGATTCGGCGAGGCGGAAAATAAAGTTTCGCGACAAGCGGGTAAAGTTAATTTTATTTGGGTCATAGATGATAGCAGTAGGGAGTTAAAATGTTAACTATACTACGTACCAAACTTAATGATCGCTGGCCAGGCCCCCAAAAATGAGGGCGTTCCCTTCGTCAACAAATCAGAGGCATCCGGCGTTGCCGCGTTTGTTTCCTACTCTCTTACCGCGCGCTCTCTCTCTCTCTCTCACAATCAGGGGACTTTACCGCTCTCTCTCCCACACAGCAGATGCGTAGCGTCTTTTGCTTGCGACGGATGAGTATTGTGTGAAAGATGTCTGAGCGAAAATCTGTGAGACGTGTTCTTCAGAGTTCCGCGCGGAATTTAGTTTTAAGTGTACGAAATTACTTCGAGAGGGAGAAAAGTAATGGTGGATCGTTACTTGCTATTTCGAAGGCTGTAAAAAGATCAGCTGCTACCCTTAACTTGGGAACGGCAGTCAGAAGAATAACCAACGAGAATTATTCTCAGGAAAACCGTAGTAGAACACACAAAGAAAGTTATCGAGGAGGCTTGGATTAAAGAAGGAATATTGGAAGAGGGAATTCAAGAAATTATAATAGCATTGACCTCAAGTTCGGATTCGAATACTAGCAGTGATGTCAATATTAGCGAAGATAACGTTGAACTGGAAGAATTAGGAGTTTCACCTTTGTAGAAGGTAATATAAAAATAATAAAAATTATAGAAATTATTTATATTTGTTTCATTCTGTTTAAATACTAAGGAAGGTAGGTATTGATTGAATAATTACTCTTTGTTTAAAAAATTAAGTGTAAAATTAGATAATTACTAATATGCTGTATTGTTTTGCCATTTACTCATACAAATATCTCTCTTTTTTTGAACAGCTTCAATTGAACACGGTCAATCAGTCAACAATTTGTCTCCTGATTTAAATATATCTTAATGTTTTAATAGGTAAGAAGGTAAGGTGAATGATGAGTTATAATTTCCTCTTGACTTCTTATTA
This sequence comes from Uropetala carovei, assembly GCA_036926305.1. Classification (NCBI taxonomy): domain Eukaryota; kingdom Metazoa; phylum Arthropoda; class Insecta; order Odonata; family Petaluridae; genus Uropetala; species Uropetala carovei. The sequence goes on from JAXCHB010000196.1 coordinate 19,418,887, forward strand.
ATAAGTTAAATTTTCAGTCTATGCCAAGTTGATCAGTTCCTCCATGGTGCCTTTGCCCAAATTTCCAGCTGCTAATTAATTTCCACAATGTAAGTATTTTGGAGTATTACATTACCACACTATTAAATGAGTGTTTTGCATTTCATTCTGCTATTCCTCTCTTTTTTGCAGAACCAGTTAATTCCAACCAATGTTCATACTTAAGTTTGATTATAAGTATTAATTCATAAGTTATGTTAAGGCAATGCTAATAATAAAAATAATCTGTAATGATATAACTAAAACTTTCATCAATTAATTAAGACATATTAATTAATTTTATATGGTGAAAAGTCTTTCATTTAAAAACAATTTCATTCTTTTCTGCAAGAAAAGTATATGATTCTGTTACATGCCTTAGTTATCTCTTATGTGCAGTTTTGAATTCTTCCATGGCTTGCTGTAATCCCTACGCTTCAAATGTGCATACATTTATTTGCATGTGTCAATGCCTACTGAAAATCCCTGTAGTGTGTGTTCATCCATCTATCCCACAGTGCTTTTACTCCCATTTTTAGTGATAGTCTTGCCATTTCATGCTCAAATCATGTGTGCGCTTCAGCTTATAATGGTTTACTTATTCAGTGCCTTTTCTACCAAATGTGGTTCTCCCTATTATCCTTATTAAAGTGTAAATTGTAATTTATTTGTATAGGGTCAGTGTCTACTTGAAATCCCTGAAGTGTGAATGTGTTTCTCCCTCTATCCCACAGTGCTTTTCCCTTTTTAGTGCTATAGTTTTTATATTTCATGCTCAAAGCATGTAAGTGCTTCTTCTTCTTTATAAGGACTTAGCTTATTAAAGTTTAAATTGCAATATATTTGTATAGTGGCAGGTTAGTGCCTGTGTGTACATGAAAGTGATGGATTTAAATAACTTTAAGGCAAGTGAAGATAAGTGATTATTTCAAAGGTATTTTTGTCTTAACTTTTCTCATTATTATGCATTTCCACTTTATTTTATTACTTACTGTTCATGCTTAGTATATAATTCCATTTCTGTTTATTTTATATCCTAAAATTGCTTCTCTTATTTTTACTTCATCTATTTACAAATAACCTAAATTTTATATGTAGCTACTCTATTTTTAATTCACTCTGTCTCTCTACCTATCATTATATTTCAATAGTGACATTGATGTGGCTATGATTAATCTAATGTCATATGTTTTTCAGGCAGTTATATTACTTTCTTCTTTTTATGAAATTCAGCAATAATAATATGCTGACAAAAACGGTTATTTTATTCTAGTGTTGATCTTACTATTTATGTGCACAATTTAATCGTGTTTATTGTTATGTTTTCTAACCACTGCTTCTTTTGCAGCTCTCTATATCTTAGTTTACCTCAGGTTTCGCAGTTTTTTCACATCCCTCTTCTTGCGGCCGTTTTTCTGCAAATGGGGTTTTTGCCTTACTGGTTTTTCCCTGTAAAAATGTTCAATTTGTTTGCAGTTTTAAATATATTAAGTAATTTTACTACTTTGAATTTCTTTAATATTCCCATATTCATGCAAACGTTTACTCTGAATCACAGTGTATATAATATGTAATGGTTTATTGTCTTTGGAATAAGTAAAAGTACCTACTCAATGAGAAGCGTTATTTTTATTCCTTTATCCAATCATGATTTCCTAATAATATGATAATTATTAACTTATGTGTTTGCTTTAATTTGTGTAATGTATTTGTTATATTATAATATTAGTAACAACAAGTAAGAAAATACTCGAAATGTTATTCTTCTGTAATCCAACTGCTACCTTTAAGAATATTTTGCTCTTCTTCTTGATGTGGTCTATTAACTATTTGCAGTTATATAGAGTTGATTGTTAATAATAAAAATAAATAGATGAAATTAAATATTGCGTATTTATTCCTACTCCACACCCTCTTCCCTTTCATGATGCATATTGTACTACTTGGTTTTTTTAAATGAATAGTTCAATAAGACCTAAACTTTTAGAATGCTGCGTCTTTACAACATATGGCTAAAATTTGTATTTTCGGCAATACGAGATAGGATACGGAAAATATGGCAGTATTTTCATCTGGCTGAAATGTTACGAGATGGTTCTACGCAGTTCTACCGTTATATACTTAACAGCTGCTTGAAAGCAGAAGCAAATAACTGTGAGAACGGAACATATGTTGTGGTTATACATGTGGTCCCTTAGAAATCCCACACCATTCTTTTCCCTCGTCCTTCCCTCCTTGTGTTTATTATACTACCTGCTCCGACATTTGCCATTCGCATACCAAATAGTCTCATCTTCCTGCTAACTTTTTTCTACGTATTCTCAAAAATGTAAAATATAACATCCTTTTCTCTTATCTGTCATTTAAGCAGAGAATATTCGATATTGTTTAAATGACAATCATATAAAATAGGTACACTATAACGTGGAAAATATTTTATATCTACTTATGAAAGATAACGTAGGAAGTAATATATTCGTAGTTACTAAGATAATATTACCAAACGTAAATACTCATAATTTCATTTTATGTAGCTTTAAATGTTAAAGTTTTCAACATTTTCATAATTCCCGTATCTGATCCCACTCCTACAAAGTCTTATCCATCCAGCGACTCTGTCCACTTGCGAAGCACTATAATTGGTCCACGTTTGTGGACTGATTCGGCAACAAGGTTCCCTTTCCACACATTTTAACCCCGCCTCCCAGCGATCATTAAGTTTGGTACAGACCATAAGGCTGTTTTTTTTCATATCATCGGACATTTAATTTATCTCTCGGCGATAGAGTTAGATATTACGGCGGCGGAGGATATATAATATAAAACTATATCGCCCGCAAAATTTTATTAATTCCCGCGGAATTCTTAGGAGTTGGAAGAGGTTACAGAAAGAGGGGAAGATAGTTTTCCTTTAAAAGAGGAACTCAAATTATATGCCTTCTTGCGAGACAAAGAGGACGAATTGACAGAGAATTAAAACAATTTAATTTCAAGAATATAGAAATCTTTCTAAAAAATATTAAGCAGTGGACATTTTTTAAACGACGCTTGATTTACGCATTTGTGTATTTCGCGCCAAATCACGCAAACGAATATATTTGAAAAATTTTCTCCCGTTGAGGGCCTTTAATTTTGCTTCGCGAAGTTCAATTAATCGTTATCAAGGACCGCTTGGAGCATAATTTTTTTGGAGTGGAAGACTATTGACTGCGTACCATTTTAAACCGATAAAAGGGTCCTCGGCCTGCAAATAAAAAAAGGAGAAAATAAAGCCGAGCCTTCAGGTCGAAGTAGAAATTAAGTGCGATTCGGTTCCGTGCTTATTCAGTGACCGGAAACTTATTTACTACTTCGACGTGTATAACGTATGTGTGCGTTTGTAAGGGTTGCCTTTCGGTGACGTCGACTGGTCCTAATTAAGGGCTGATAGGCGGCTAGGAACTTGGGCTTTAATCCACTGGGCTTGTGTGCATTTCCTGGCTCGCCTTAAGAGTTGAACCTCCGAACAATCAATCACTCGGAGCCTCTTAGAATCTACTTCTACTCCCCTTCCCTCTCTCCCACTCTCCCCCTTCCTCTGTCTTAACTCCTCGTTTTAGAGGGCATGACTGCGCCGTCACCGATACTACTTATAGTCCTAAAACCTCATCTTTCAACATTTCACCCAACACCAAATGCATCAATCATCTCCCTTCATGGTCTTGCTATCGATTTCTTCCTTGTTTATATATTACGAGCGCAAGTAATCGCTCATTAAGCTCTGGAAGCTCGCGAAGGTAACCAACGGGGTGGAATTTTTTTGTGTAATAACGCGGTTGTTTTAAATTGTAGGATAGACCGTTGATTGGTTACATTCGAGGGATATTGTGTCTAAAATACGTCCGTACTTTGCAGGACATGAGTTCGTTGTTGTTAATTATTTGAATACTAGTGTAATTCCCGTTGAAATATCAACGGAAGAATTATAGATAGATTGATTATTAATATTTGCATTTAAAATAATTATAACACACTAATACATATGAAATATTTCGTCATATATTACATTTCTAGTGAATATTCTGTTGTCGTTTGGTAAATGTCTTTGGTTTTTATTTTCGACTATAAAATTCTGATATTCTTCTCCCACCTTGTTCTCGTCAATGCTACATATAATTGTCGGTGTGCAAAGACAGGAAAATAATTATATGTATACATTTATAACGTAGGGAAAATAATTAAATTTCGTGCACTTAATGTTATGATTGTTTTAAAATTGTACTCTGTACTTACGAAGAAAGAAAGCTTACTCGAATCCTCAGTAATGTTCTCCGTCGTTATGTAAATAAAACTCTTTAAAAGATTTAAATTAAAAACTAACTAATTAATCAATCAGCGGAATAATTTCTTTGAATACTATCTAGACAAAAACAAATCAATTTATTTCAACATTGTAAACTGTTCCCTTTACGATTGAATAGATTGTTGTATTGGAGATCCTTATTGACAAAAAAATAAACTAATTGTTTATCGTAGAAACCGTTACATAAAGAAACATCAGTGTTTATTATATATTCCCGTCGTTTTCGCCGAAAGAAAGGTGAGTTGTTGAGGTAGGTACATGTGGCGCCGACCTATCGGGCAGAATGAGAACTACATTTCGCTGTCGCCCATCTTGCGTACCTTACATAACAACGTTTTTATTGTAGATAATATTTGTAAGAAAGAAAGATATTGCGTTGCTGTGGGGATGAATGCCGTGGGGCTGGCGGAGCAGCTGCCCCGGGCGCACTCCGAAAGTAAGCGCCGAATAAGGCGGCCATCCATCACTAAATGTAGAGCGAAGTGGGAGAGCATGTTCTGGGCGTGTAGACACCTACTTACGCTACTGCTTCCGTGACACCATTTATTTAGATCCTTATCTACGAAGAAAAATTAAATATTAACCAGTTTTTATCTCGCAAATTCAAATTTCTAAAGCGGTCAGTTTATTTTTGAGGTTATCAATCTACAACCCTTCCTGTAATTATGACTCGAGACTAAATTATGGCGCAACTTAATGGAAATATCCCTGAAAATATTTTCTTTTGAAATTCTAATAACATACGTTCAGAGTTTCCTGTTTATCATGCAATCATGAGAGCTTTGTGCTAAAAAAAATTATTCGATAAAAGAATATAAAAGTAATTTACAGCTCTTACAGAAAAGTTAGTACTATCTTAAGAATCACTCCTTCACTAACATAAGTCCCTGTAAGTTTTACAGAGGCCAATTTTGGAGGACCAAAATAACCCTAAACGAGTCGATTGAGTAAGAGGAGAAGAGAGGTCCACTTTAACGTGTTAAAGTCGCGAATTTTTCCAGCACTTCGGCAGCTTAGTGAGGAGTAAAGGGAAATTTATTCGGATGGGGAGGCGAGCTTCCGAAAAACTCAACTAGAGGGATGTCACGCGAGGAGAGAAAATAGATTGAGGAGGCTATTGAAATTGATATGAAAATTTAAAAAAGTAAATAAAATGGCGTAACAAATATCTCATGACCTTTAGCGATTCTTAAGATTTTTCATTTCTACTGAAACAGGAGGAACCTTTTTCTTCTTCGTCTCTTTCTCTCTCTTCATTTAAAACGAACTCCAGAAATGTATTCGAGAATAGCTCTCAGGAGAAAAAGCCAGGAAAAAAATTGGTAGGAAAAGGGATTTAAATATCTGTTGTGGGAGTGGATTAGCGGGGAAGAAAGAGGAGTTAGCGCAAGAACATGTTGGATGAATGATGAAGAAGGGCGCCATTGTGAAGAATAGCGGCATCTACTAAAAAAAATAGTTTTCTATTTACAAGTACCTTCAAATGAAACTGTATTCATCGAAATATTCAAGGGTTCTAGAGAAGAAAATTGATTTTTATGTAGAAAAGTTCATAAAAGGCGTTTGAAATTTTCGTTTTCGTTTAATTCGTTCTTTATTTTTTATTAATCGCATAAGATTTCGGCCTATTAAGGAGTGGACGCAGAATGCTTTATACGGCTTTAAAGACTATCTAATATTTTTACGTGCTTTGGTTTAGTATAGTCGTTAAATAATATTTTTATCAATCCACTCGAGTAGAAAAGCGTTCATCGGACACTGAAGCATGCAAATATAAAAATAACCGATTTTAAGTGACGGAATGTTAATCCCAATGTTTCATACTGTAGTTAGGGTTTAGGTATATTTAACATAGCAAAATTACACGAGAAACCATTCTAACTATGGACACCTGCTTCGTGAGATAATACATCAAATTTGTTTCCTGGAAGTTTTGGAGTACACCGCTATAAAAAAAACTTATCTAGATTTTAAAAAAGTGTTAATTAAGGGACTTGATGAAAAGACAATCATGAACTGATCTTCAAAAGAAATCATATTCCCATTAATAATTGTGTGATTTTTAGATACAAAAGATCTACTAAGATTTAAATATTCTATAATTAACATTTAATATCCTAACTACTCCGGAACATTTTGAGTTTTTATGTTATAAGAAAGTAAAATAATGGGCAGACAAACTTCCAGAAATTATGAAATATCCACAACAAACAAAATACGTATTTTCGACTCTTAATGACCTATCGTCGTGTCGTTTATCCCGTAACTCAAACTTGTTTCCGAAGAATTCAAGCAAAAGGAAAGCATCTAAAGTGATTTATTAAAAAATAAAAACGTTGAACGTTAGGCGTTTTTGGTGGTACGTATCTGCATAATCCCGTGAGGATCGAATTCATCAATTCTCTTTTCAAGGTTTCAAAGCTGTGACGTCGAATGGAGCGACCATCCTTTCTCAATATCTAACCTCAAAAATTGGCATTTACATATTAGTTATAGAATTCCTATTTACTATTAAAAATAGGATTAAAATCCTAAATAATTCAATAGCTATTCATGAATTAAAAGTGCAATGCTGTATGTGAATAAATAAATGAACTAATAAATAAATAAATAAACAAATGAATAAAAACATACAAACAACAAATTAATTAATAGAAATAAACAAATCAATTAACCAATAACCATATAAGTAAACAGCTGCTATTATAGAATTCACGTTTGACCGAATTTCTCATTAATGTAGAAAGTCATCCTACTCTGCAAGTTTCGAGGAAATAACATTATAATAAAAAATGACCGGGTTAAACCGTTAGGTCACACAGTTCATCCTTTCAGCTATGAGTACTCCTCCACTCCATCCCTGGCAAATACAAAAAACATAAGACATCCTTTAAAGGAATTCCGCTTTTCGAAACGTAAGGAGATAAACTCATCTTCTACCGCTTTTTATCGTTTTGTTTGTCATTTTACCGCGAGATTTCTCTCCCCCCCGATTCTTCACATCCTCTGTATATCTCTTTTTCCATCCTTAAGACCTTATGCGATTCGAAAAATCTCACATACCCCAATTTTCCACGATATAAAAGTTTCTTTTTTCCCCTCATAGTCGGAAGAGAGAGGGGGATATAGAAGAAATTTCATGTATGGCGGAAGGAAAAAGGGGGAATTGCGAAGAAAAAGAGACGTTAGTAGGATGTTTTTTTTTCAGAGTAGGTGGCGCGAGAGATGGGAGAGGCTAAGGAAGAGGGAGTAAAGATGAGTTAATTTGAAAGAGGAAAAACATCCTTTTTAAAGCGACGAGATTTATTTCCAAGTCGACGCTGAAAGGAAAGCGATTTCTTCAAGTCTGTGGAAAGGAGGGAAGAAAAAAGAAAGATGGAAAAAAGAAGCAAGACGCACTTAAGGAACATTGGCTTTTCATCGTTCGAGGAAGGAAGGAAAAGAGAACTCCTCATTTATTTCGAGGAGGAGAAAACGTTCTGTTCAGTACGAACGCTAACATTCGTCCACAGATGAACTGAGGGGAAAACAAGGTCAAAGGAATGGAGGATGATATTTTACTAAAGTTAATGGCGTCTCCGCGAGAAGATGATGTTGTCGTTTTTTCTTTTACGGTTTCGAACAATGGGAAAACAAGCAGCCAAGCAACCGCGCTACTTGTCAAAAGATGAAAGAGACGCTTTAGTTTTCCTAGCTCTTGGAGGGTATGTGCTACGGATCTTTTTTAACGATTCGATCTGATATTAATGATTAGTTACATTTTTTCTTTGCAAACGTCGTGTCAAATATTGATTAAATTTGTTTCGGTAAATTTAGAATATGGCGACAACGATTCGATTTTCGGTATACATATAATATAAATTCAATTGATTGATTTCAAGTGTTAATTTAAAAAAAAACTTGCACAGAGTTTATAAACTGAAGGCAGCTGTATTTTTTTGGAGCCGACGCAATCCCAAGAAAACCAAACATGCGTTTCAAAAAAGAGCGTGTTGTTTTAGCAAATCCATGTTTTTGAAAATCAATGCTTTATTTACAATTCAAGCAAATTTTGGGACAAAAAATCCGTTACGGTAATTGAAAAATAACAAATATGTGCGTGCGAATATTTTTGTATGCGTAATCGGAAATAGGTTCTTAATACGCTATTGGAAAATTTATTTTTAAGACAAAGCAATCATTAGCTTGATAATTTAAGCAAAAATATGATCCTACGCATCCACAGACGGAAATGATAGTAAAAAATGCAGTTTACTGTCTTATTTTGCTATTATCTTATACGTATATTAATTTTGTAGTCTGTATTTGTGCGTGCGTTCGTACGCCACACGAATGGAATGGGCGCGAATCTGAAACGTGACAGCTAGAGTGTAAAAATAAACGTGAAAACATTAGGAAAAATCTGTAAATTTTGAAATTTGGTATAGTTATGGATTAATAAATTTTTAAACAACAATTTTCGCATAAGAAATACATTTTGTCAGCATTTATATCCATAAAATCGTTTTTGAGCACGTATTCTTAAAATAAAAGAAAGCGTGGTAATACTATCAGTCTCTGTCCGCATGTGGACAATTACGATTTTTATTTCGAGAGATGTTTGGAAAATTCTTTCTTGAATAAGATAGCTATTATCAAGCTATTAATTTTACACCAATTACATTTTCACATATTAATAGATTTTTCCCCCGGGGCGGTTTCAAAATCGGAAAATTCGAAAGTATGAAATGATATTGCAGCCAAACTGCTGAGGCTGAGGGAAGTTTTCATGAATAAGGAGCTCTAGTGAGAATTTACATTCTAACGGTGCTGGCTGTCCCCTCCCCAAAGGGAGAGGCTGAAAAACATGCTCAACATTCAAAGAAAACACCTTTTGCTGCAGAAATGGTATCTTATTTGTTTTTAATTTGTTAGAACTAAGATAAAAACTTGAGATTTGGCGAATTATACACCCGGAAGAACGAACTATTTTTTACTGAAGAGAGAATTGGAATCCATGTCGAATTAGCTTAAAAACTTGTTGGATGCCGAAAAATAACGGAAAATTTTCAAGATTTTAACAGCGAGAAATTCTGGTAAAATGAAAACGAGAACATATAATGAATATAATTCTGAATGGAAAATTGGAGGGAGGAGAGAGGTGGACAGATAGATCGAAGGCGAGAAAATAAAAAAATCGCATTTTATAGCGTGAGATGCAGATACGTGAAGAAAGATGGAAAGCTATTTATACAGCGATACGATTATTTTAATAGCAAAAATACAATATGATTATTTTTAAATTATTTATTAATAAAATTTACGTTTTTAAGTCCTTCCTACGTCGTTTCACACGTCCAAATTGTAAGCAATAGGTAGACTAGTTTACGGTAATGTATGGTCACATGAGATTGCCGTAGTACGGCCACCTGTACTAGCAATTTTTTGGCTTCTTTCAGGTACGTTCCCTCTCACGTTCCCTTGTCTCTGCTATGTCAAAACCTTTCTTTTTCTCTAATTTTAAACATATAATAATAATAATAGAACATCCAAAACCATAATTTTTGATAACTCGAAGAAAGTAACTTTTCCTGTTCGTCCGAGACCATACACATACGCACATAAACATCCACACACGCACGCGCGTGTGTAACGCCTTTCTTTCGTAAATTGCTTCTTTAACAGCTGTTCGTGATGAAAAGAACTTCCTCCTCAGAAGGAACAAAGCAGGAAGGAGAGAAAGGACAAGGAGAGAGAGAAAGAAGGAGAAAGAGAGAGAGAGGGGAATCTCAACATTTTCTCCTTATCGCCAATGTGGTGGTCGAGAGACCTTGCAATGACCCCGAGAACTCTTTTCCAGAGAACAAGAAGGGAAGGAAGATGGGATTGACCGAAATTCAATTAATTCGCCAGGAATAGTCCTTTGAGGAAGAAGTGGGTGAGGGAGGGGAAGAGGAGCGGTGGGAGATGGAGAGGGAGAAAGGAGAAAAGTGGAATGACACGTTGTCTCCGATCGACTTTCGTGGGCGAGGGCTTGTGTGTGTGTGATGACGTAGGTTTTCTTTTTCCCCGCACGTGGATCGTGTTGAGGAATGTGATCTCTTGAAGAGAGACGAGCGTTTTTTTTTGTGAGGAAGAGATCGAAGTAGGCGGCTTTGTTGAAAATGGAATTCTAGCAACCAACTTTGGCAATATTGTTCCTATTGAGAAGAACGTTGACTTGTTTCTTAAAGGTTACGTTTGATCACAATGTGAAAAGAAGAAAAATATACGAGGAGGCTTTATAACGAGTAATTTTCCAAGATTAGAATCCAACGTAATTAGTTTTCACAGGGAAATTTCTTTATAAATACCGTGCTTTAATATATTTAATAATTTAAATAGGAGGGTATTTCAATAAATAAGGTAACACTATGTCTTGCGTCAAATGTTTTATGACCCCAAAGGATTTGAATATACCGCACTATTTTATATGTTGCCTCCTTTCTCCCAAGGCAGTAGGGTAGCGCCACTTGTCCGTCATAAGCGGCAAACAACAGATACAAAATGGCCGGCCTTAGGATAACGTGGTCAAATGTTGCGGTGCGTAGTGTGATAAGATTTCTGCGGTTGAAGGGCACAATACCAGCTGAAATTCATCGCCAACTCGTAGAGGTGTATGGATCCAGTGTCATGTCACGGAAGCAGGTATGAATTTGGTGTAAAGCCTTCGATAACGGCAGAACAGATGTTAACGATGAGCAGCGACTCGGGCGCCGAAGCACTTCCTCTACGGATGAAAATGTTTGCTGCATTGAAGGAATGATTAGGGAGGACAGACGCATCAAACTCAGTGTCATTGCAGAGGAGCTCAATATCTCACTGTGCTACGTACACAGCATCGTCCATGAACAACTCGGGTACCGTAAGTTTGCGCCCGTTGGGTACAGAAAGAACTCTCAATTGAACACGGATGGGACTTTGGCTAATGCACTTGACGCGTTACCATGAAGAAGAGGTGCCTTTCCTGCATCGCATCATTACAGGAGATGAAACATGGGTGCATCATGTGACACCAGAGTCGAAGAAATCATCCATGGTATGGAAACACCCTACATCTCCTTCCGCAAAGAAATTCAAGACAACTCCATCAGCAAAGAAGATTATGGCAACAGTCTTCTGGGACCACAAGGGCGTGATTCTTGTTGATTTTCTCAGACGGGGAGAGACAGTAAATGCTGATCATTACTGCGTCACTCTGGACCGGCTGCGGCAGGCTATTCGTCGGAAACGATCTGGTCTGCTGTGCCAAGGTGTAACCTTGCTGCACGATAACGCCAGACCACACACTACCAACCGCATCCGTGAGCTCTTAAGGCGCTCCAGATGGGAGGTGCTGGACCATCCACCTCATAGCCCTGACCTGGTACCGAGTGATTTTTATCTCTTCGGGCCCTTGAAAAACCATTTGGCCGGTAAGCGCTTTGCAACCGGCGATGAAGTGCAGGAAGCAGTAACTTCCTGGCTCCAGGAGCTTGACACCGATTTGTTTTACGCTGGGTTCGATGCTCTGGTGTCACGCTAGAATAAATGCTTAGACGAGGGCGGCGATTATGTTGAAAAATAATGTGGTTCAAGCCCTGTATTTGGTTATATGTGTAACAAGATTTGAATAAATTCTTGCACCACGAGACGTCTTGTTACCTTATTTATTGAAACACCCTCGTACATCAAAGGCCTAAATCGAATTTTACTCCAATTTTACCGCAATTCCAAATATTTCAAAGTGATCCACAATCAATTTCGAAATGAAACTCGATTACTGTATAAAAAGAATTATTATCTATAAATAGTGGGCCACTAATGAAACTCGCGTTAACGTGATCTGAATAATTCAAAATCACACTTAAAAAGTTGTAGCCTACTAAATATTGTGGATGGCTCATACGGAGGTATCACCGTTTACATATCTATGATAAGGGTCGCTATCGCGAAATTTCAGTCTCGCAATCCAATAGAAAAATAGAGGAAAAACGCTTCTGTATTAACATCATCTTCCTTCCAAAGAATTCGCATAGGAGGAAAGGGCGAAATAAGCAAATCTTGCTCGAATGTTTGAGCCTCACACTGAAAGAGATTCTTCGAAAAAAAAACTCAAAGAGGAGTTGTGAAGATAGGTATAGATAGGAAAACAACCTTCCCGGAATAAAGGATAAAAGGGAGAAGAACGAAAGAGAGAGAGAGAGAGAGGAACGGACGAGAAAATATTTATCTACGGAGTAAAGCTGACGAAAGTGAGACCTAAAAAGTTACGATGAAAGGAAGGGAATGGAAACGGTGCTAAAGAAAGAAAGGAAGTCGAAAGTCTGGAGAAGTGCGTCTCTTGCTCAGATGGGGGAGTGGAGGATGTGGGGTGTGCGTGGAGAGATAGGGATGAAGAAGAAGAAGAAAGGAATGAGGTCGCACGAGAAGAAGTGGTCTGAGGAAGCTCGGTTGGTTTTGCGGCACCAGAGCTGGCAAAAGGGGCTTTATTACTTTCTCCATACGTAGTAATGGGAAAGTATTGTGTTCACGAAAAAAATTGACTTCGAGATTTCAACGGAAATACACGTTTTGAGGTCCGTAGAACACGTTTAGACTATTTTCGGAATGATGTCTGTGTTTGGATGTATGTGATTGTGTGCGCTCTAACTCAAAAAGTACTTGCCATATCGATACCAAATCTCACATAAAACTCTTTAGGGTGAGCACAAAGAACGATTAGTTTTTGGACAATACCGGTTAACCGGAAGTCGAGGTTTATTCGAAACCCGATTCGGATTTTGCAATATTTCTCCGATAATACGTCTATACAAAAAATGTAGAAAATATAATTTCCTACATCTTTTATTTCAAACAATTTTCCATAGCAGTTATTGTTTAGGAGTTATTTATAAATAATCGGTGTTTCGGTTTCCGTCAAATATCTCCTTAAAAACATCATTATTGGTAATCTTCGTGAGGACGAAAGTTTGTAGAGAATAATATTTCTTCCAAGTTTTGTTTGAAACAAATTTTCGTAGAACCATCCATTTCGGAGATATTTTGCTTTTTCTTAATTTGCAGTATACAGCGCCACCAACATGTAGCGGTGAATTCTGTAAACATTCAAAATATACCTAATTTACGGCAATAAGGACGACTGTATTCTTTTACGATACGAAATGATAATTTTGCCTCATAATGCTATTCATAATAATTTAAATATCTATACCCTAAATATGAAGAAAGACAGATTTTTTTTGTGTCGCAGGACCCTAAACCGTCCGCCCAAACGTTGGATTGCGTGCGGGAACTGAAAGGCTGAGGCGTCACGTGGTGGGACCCTAGGGCGAGGCAAAAAAGGGGACCCTCTACTATGTCTTTCTCTTTCTCCTTTTCCCACCATTATAGCTGTATATAAAGACCCCTTTCTCGTCCACTCGTTTCCGCTATTATTTCTAGGAAGGGGGAAAGGAAAGAGAAAGGAAAGTTAATGGGAGGAAGAAAGAGGAAATGAGGCGGGGGAGAGGGGGGAAAGGAGGAAGTGAAGGAGATGGGAGAGAAAGGAGAGGGAGAGAGAAAGGAAGATAGGGGAAAGAGGGGAGAGAGGGAGGAAGAGAGAGAAAGAGGGAATGAAAGAGACAGACAAACGACTTTATCAAGAGAAAAATTGAGAGTACAGTAGCTTCTTATATTTAACCATTTGGTTATATATAACAAGATATTAATTATATATCAATCAGAGATTACTATAACAGAGAGACAAGCAGAAGAAAGCGTGAAAGAGAGGAGGGAGAGAGAAAGAATATGAAAGAGTGTGGGAGAAAAATGAGTGGGATGAGGGCTCAATGCGAACGGAACTTTTTGTTTCTTTTTAAAAGATGCGACTTTTATGTTTTCCGGCTCTCTTCAACCCTTTCATCTTTCATTTACTTTTGACTGGTGGTGCCAAAAGAAAAACATTTTATTTCTTTCTTTTCCGCCGCCGTATCGAGAAATTTTACTTTTGTTACAGCGTGCCTCGCTTACCTCATTTATTTTGTAACAAAGCGCCCTAGTTCTTACAGACAGAGATTTTTCTTTCGGTGGTGCCATTTTGAAAATCCCTCTTAAGGCAACGGAAGGTCGCGTGGAATATAAAGTTTCGTTGGTAATTGAGCAAAACTCTTTCAATGTTGCTATAGATTAATTTTGTCAAAGCGTTTAAATGGGACGATTTCAATAAGTACATAGTGCAAGCCATCACGGTGAAAATTAAAGTGTCTTCTTTCACACAAAGACGATGCAAATTTGAATATAAATCTATGGTCGTGGGAAATAAGAGGCGTCTAAATCTACATATTTTATTGAGCTCAACGGTTCATTTGGGATAATGCGTGTAATTTTGAGGTATGTATTCCAAAAGAAAATGGAAAATATAATTTTTTCTAATTGCGGCAAACAATCACGGGTTGCATTTTAAAATGGAAACAAATACGAATTTTAACAAAAATTATTAACTTCCTTGTTCTATTGTCCATCAATATCTTTAGATTAACGAAAACAAGACAGCAAAATCAGCAATTTCCGGCGAGAAATGACAGTATTAAAGAATATAAAGCATAAAATGTTTGCTCAACCTTGTTTTGAACTATATTTCTTTTTCATGTGTACAATTCTTCACAAAATACTCCCATTTATATCTTCCTGTTGTATGACCTATCATTAATTATCTCTATGTTTCCTTTTTAGAATAAAAGGCTTAAAAACACCCAATAGTTATTACTGTAATATAATAGTCGTCTAGGCTTGGAATACTTAACATGAGCCCTTTTAACAACGGCCTAGTGGATGCAGGGTCAGCGTAGAAATTCCATAAAGTCGGTGCGACGACAAAAAAAAACAAAGGGGATGGATGGATGTTTTATGGAAATAGATGCAGTCCCGGGGTTTCCTTTTCCGCCCGTAAAAAGCGTTTATTGTCCTGCGGCGAAACATTCTGGAGGGCGCTGAGAAAATTTTAGGTAAACATTTCATTTTAACCGCCTATAATAAATGGCTGAGCTAAACATGAGATTCAATTTACACCCTCTGGGAAGATTTATGTAATCTCGTTGTTTATTCTCCAAAAAAAAAAAGTGGGTTGGTTCGAGTTGTATAGCGATGCAATTCCGACGGTAAGTTCACGGACGGGGACGGGAGATTTTTTTGAAAGACTAATAAAATAATTCCCGCTTTCTAGAAAAATAAAGCTTAGCACTAAATCCTAGATGAACATGGACAATAATGGTGAATACTATCTAGAACGTTTTCTTATTGGAAATTATGACTTTCGGAAAATGCGCGCAAGAAAAACTCCGTAAAAATAAAGGGGACAATAAATTTAAAAAAAAAACATCAAAATCATTTGCCACACTAGTATAAAAAAATTCCAAATTTGTTTTCAGCGCACTTCTCTCCGATTGCCGATAAAAGCGACCGAGAGACCAATCGAATAATGCGCGAATTCTGTCGTCTTTAACTTCTCTCTTAGTTTTAAGCTTATTTTTTCATTCCTTCACCTCGCGTCTCACCGTGCACGATCCCTTTCTCGCTTCCCTCCATCAGTGGAGCTCGAGTCTCCACTCCCTTTCCTCTTTTTTTCTTTATACTTGTGCCTTTGTCAGATGTCTGCCCCTTGCACATTCCCCTCTTCCTTGCTCCCCCCCCCCCCCTACTCCCTATCTTCATTTCCATGCTGGAGAGAAGCTCTCTCAACATCACCCTCCCTTTCTCTTTCTTCCTTCTCTCTCTCATGTATTCTACCCGCCTCTTCAGCCTCTTTCATCCCTCTCTCTCTCTCCCCCTACTGCCTCTCACCTCTTTATCCACCGTTTATCATCACTCCCTCTTCTTACCTTTCAGACGTGATTCTTTCTCCTTTCCTCCTCCCTCCCTTGTCCTTTTCTCATGCTTCCTCCTATTCTCCTCCTTCCATTCCTCCACTTCCTTTCTCCATTTCTCCCTCTATTTCTTTACGCCTGTCCTTTTTTCTGTAATTGTCAGTTCCTTTTCTCTCTCTCTCTCTCTCCTCGTTCTCGTTTCATCTTTCTCACCTTCATTCTCTATTCTCCTAATAACGGAGACGAGTCAAGGAGAGAAGGGTCTTTTCTGCACAGAGGGAAAGGTGAGGAGAGAGAAAGGTAGAGAGATAGAGAATCCCCCTTTTTCCCTCGCCCTAGGGTGGTAGCCACCACCCTTTATCCTTTAACCTTTCCCATTCTCTCCACTGTTTTTACACATGCTTTGTTTATTAGATTCTCTCCCATTCTCTTCTCTTCAAACTTTTTCTCCTTCCTCTAATCGTCTATCCCCCCACGTAACTCAAAAATACATTTCTCAATTTCCTTTGATTCTCTTCCTCCCCTCCCCCATTAAAACTAATCCGCTCGCCATCAAATCAACAGAAAAAAGGTTCACCAACGATTCTTGTCACGTTATACTTCCTCATAAATCATGAGTTATTGAGGGCGATGAAAACGAATGTTGCGTGATTGTCGAGATAAGGAAAATTTATCCGCCAATATCTTATGAAAGAAAACACTTTTCAAATTACAAAAAAATTGGCCTTATTTTAGGATTTGATGTATGTTTCTTGTTACGCTTGCCTATGCATTATATTGTTCTGACGTGCCACGAAATGATATTAATACTTTCACTTTAATTACCATATGCTAACTACTTAAATGAATTGATTTCAACACATGTTGTCTATTTCTGAAAATTCAATCGCTTTTGGTTCCCATGTAACAAAACATTTGTAATTATAAGATCAACAGTGTCATTTATAAAACAGCAAAGGACACGCGAACTAGTTGAAGATTGTTGTTAGTCAGAAATATTGCGTTGGGAAACTATAAAAAAGGCCGCAGAAAATATCCAGAACGAGTTTAACCGTAAAAGGGTATAAAAACTTTGTCGCATAAATATCAAGGTAAAACCAACCACATAAATGACCGAACCAGTTTTCTAGTGTATTTCATAGACGTGTAACTTTTTAAAAGTCGAGACAAAAACAAAAATGTAGCATCAGCTTTCTGATGTTGTGTACAAATGGAGACATTAAACATTAGATTACCGCAAATTCCATAAATACGACGTGTATAAAATAATCTCTTTATGCCTCGGGAAACGGGCAAGAAAACTTTTAGCCAAAGATCCATCGGGAGAGGAAACATAAAAATCGCTACGCGTCAGCGGCAAAAGAAATGCACCGAAAAATTTTTAGCGATAAAACGCACGACCTCGTTGGAGAAACGACTCTTGAAGGGGATCCGTCCCGCGAAACACATTCCCTTCCGTCTCCGGCGAGACATTTGTTTCTACGCGGGGACCATTCCTGCGCTCCCAATTACTCGATCGATGAAGGCGTGTGAGAGAGTGTCTAAAAAAATAAAGAAAGACGAATATATTTTTTTTCTCCCTTCGCGAGTGGCCCTGTCAGGTAAAGGAGATGGGGCAGAGATGGGAAAAGGTCTTCCGTGGCAATGTGAGTAAAGAGAGGGGCAAGGAGAAGGGTGGAGATGGCAAAGAAGGGAGTGAGGAGAGAGGAGGAAAGGGGTACGGAGAGAGGTCGGAAATGCGAAGGAGGGATTAAAAAAAAAGGGTGGAGGGCATCAAAAAGGGAGATACTGAAGAGGCTCCTTCCATTGTTCTCTTTGAAACTCAAGGATAAAAAGGGTCTTCAACCTCCCCCCCTCACTCTCCCTCTCTGTCTCCCTCACCTTCCTATCCTCTGAAAAATCCTCCACCATCTATTCCAACCCCCCCCTCCCTCATCTTTCTCCTCCCCTCCTCCGTTCCTTTCAAAACGGATAAAAAAGATACTCCGCGAGTGGTTAGGGTGAGATACATCAGTACGGCGGTTTAAGAGAGCCGTGCGGTGGACGGTTGGGTTGGAAGAAAAGTCAGGAAAAAGGAAGGGAGAAAGGGGTGTAAGGGGAGGGAGAAAATGGGGAGAGAGAGAGGGGGTTGGAGATGGAGAATATTTGGCGAAAAAGAGAGATGGACGAGTTGGGATGAGGGAGAGAGAGAGGAGGGAGAAGGGATAAGAAAGGGGGAGGGACGATAGTAAGAGAATGCTTTCTAAGCCCACCGCTTTGTTCGGCTTCTAGTATCGCGGATCCGTAAATAAAAGGATTTCCATCCATCTCCTCTTCCTCCAAACGCTATTCACGTCCGACCACAAGGGTTAAACCGGCGAGTTTAAGGGACACTTAAAAGGTTCCGAGATTTTCCGATAAAAATGGGAGTTTTATTTTTGGGATAACAGTCGACGCCGAATGATGGAAATAAACTCGGGGAATGAGTTTATACTCTCGTTAGAAGGATGCAGGGGAGAATATCAAAATATATGTGTTGCGTAATTGACAGGTTGGTAGGAACGCTTCCCTAATTGAAAGGAATAAATATTCTCGCAGTTCCATTAAGTATGACGAATGATACAGTTAACACCTATTACCACGAAGCTGTTGATTAAATCTTATGAGCATGACAGTTGCGAAGAAGTCACCTTCCGTGGTTATACACTAATATTTCATTCGTATAAGAATGGTTATAGGCTTCATATATTTATAACTCGCTACCTAAGGTTTAACTATGTGAAACTCCATTATACTAAAAGCTGGAACAACGCAATTACGTATATTTCTACATTCTCATAAAGAGCGACCATTATCGCAGCGACTACTGCATTATCAGGCACTTTTTCAGACAAGATTCGCTCTTTATTAAGCTAAGAAAATATACGAAGTTGCGTTGTTTCTTCTATTAATTTTGAAATCTAATTTATCTGTTGCTAGCAATCGAAAGAAAATTCTTGCGGATAAATCAAATTTATTTTTAGATAGATGCGTTAATTATAAAAGTTTTAAAATGAATTTGTGTTTCTATGGTGAAATTCTGTTATGGTAAGTGTTTCTAAATGACGTTCTGAATGTTTATAAGACAAACTAGGATTAAGAAGAATTAATTATTCAGTTGTATTATTTCCGTCAAATTACTAAATACTCAAAGTTAATTTTCTTGGAACGACTTATTCTTGGCAATATAACATTCATTTTATCACTATCGAAAATAATACTCCTTCAGGAAGATGAAAATGCATTAACGTATAAACATTTACCGATTTCAGGAATACAACAACCCAATTTCTGTAGTTTTGTCACAAAAACAGCTGCGATAAAGAAGTTCTTGTTGAAAAATCTACCAAGATTATTCTGTGCCTATTTTATTATAACCGAAGCGAAACAAAATATAAATTATCTAGTTATATATCTCAAATTTGAGCAGGCTGGAACATTAAATATTTTTTCCTTGCTTTGCAGCACTAGAAATATCATGATATCCTAAAAACAGGGTTTCTACACCTCTTCGCTTCTCTTAAAAGATACGAAAAAACAATTCCTATTTTTTTAAACATAAGAAAAGATTTAAGATCATAACTCGATATATAAATTTTTGGGTCGAAGAAACTGCGAGTACGTATCGCACTTCAGGGACCCAAGCCGGTCGACTGCCGACTAGAGGGCATAAAAGACTTGACGATTTCCACATCACTCTCCACGTTTTGAAATTCGCAAAATAAAACGGTTCATTTTTTTATGAAAGCGACCGAAAAAGCGCATTCAGGAAGGAGCCGGGAGGCGAAATGGAGGAAAGAGGTCAGACAGGGAAAGGGAAGTTTGGTAAGAGAACCGCTTCTGTTTTACGTCCTCCAGGAAAAAAAACTAGTGAGGATAAAATTCAAATTTATCGTTACATTTAGACCGCTTATCCAATTTTATTTCTCGGCCCATTCCTTTTTTTCTATCTCACTATCCTCATATCACATTTTCCACAATATCGAAATCTCTTTCTCGTATTCTCTTCCATTATTTCCGAATATCTTTTTCCATTTTTATCCCTTGCTCTGTATACTTGATCAATTCGTATCTCAGGTTTTTTAAATCTCAGTCTTGCTACCTCCACATCCAACCACTCCTCTCTCTCCTCACCTTCTTCCCCTCTCTCTCTCTTTTAACAACGAAATGGGCAAAAACTTATGTAACTTTCACGTTCTGTATGTATGCGCAAGTGTAGGTTTGCATAAATTTGTATCATGTATGATGATGAAAGTATTACGTTCGCGATAAAAAAATCGAATATGCGATTTTAACGGAAATACACGTTTTAAGGTCCCATGAGTACATTTTCACTATTTTCTCGACGATGTCTGTGTGGTCAGAATTTTGTGCGCACTATAACACCAGAGTTACTAATCAAATCAATACGACATTTTATAATGAAATAAAACAAATTAAAAAAATAATTTTTTTAGGGAATACACTTTTATGTGAATTAAAATGCACTCAAAAGCAAAAAGTAATTTTTTTTCTAGATAAATATTGTTATTGAAAAATTTGTATGCTTCATAAAAGTGGATGGCTTATTGTGGGAAATGATACTGGTATAATAGAAGAAATTAGTTGGTTGATTAAAAAGCCATCCACTTTTATGAAGCATACAAATTTTTCAATGACAATATTTATCTAGAAAAAAAATTACTTTTTGCTTTTGAGTGCATTTTAATTCACATAAAAGTGTATTCCCTAAAGAATTTTTTTTAAATTTGTTTTATTTTATACTTTTTAGTCTTTTTATTAAAATATCTAATACATATATAGCCAAAATTCGATTTGTTTTGAAAATTTTCAATTTAGAAAGAAGTGAGTTGGCAACCCTAAATGTTGGTGACAAACAAGATCCAAGTGAAAATCAATAAAAGTGTATAAAAATTAAATTCTTCTTTATTTTTGTCACTTAGAAAGAAATTTTCTTGTAAATACTGACAGTGATGCCAGTTCCATCAAGGGTAATTTTAATCGCGCATCAGTATTTTGTCGTCGATAGCAAGAAATAATTTTTTTATTTGTAGTTTTTTCAGTGTTAGTAAAGGTCATTCGGAGTATATTTCATTATGGAAATTATACAAAGTATTTGTCAAATTGTTTTTCTTCTAACATAGATTTTCGTCCAGTATTATTCATCTTGACTAAGTGCACTGCTTTGCAAATGATACATTTCCTCATCTCTTCGCTGATTGGTTTGAGCAGGTTTTTAACATATCCCTTCCTGTGGGTGTTTTTTAAAGACTATATTCCATTTGTGCTAATTTATTTGCGTTTTTTATTGCCAATTTTGTACTTTATTCTATCGTTTCAATCTAATCTGTAAATATGTATTAAGAAATGTTATGGTAAATTTTAAAATATTTGACAATTGCGCTTGTTAGGTGCAATGAGGACTAACAAGCCTCAACCTCGACCAAATAAAGGCATTTGACTGTCTCTTCATAATTCACACCCTCTATATTCCTCTCACCACCTTACTTCTTTCCACTCCTTTCACCAAATCTGTCTATGTATACTTCCTGCCTCTATATATCACATTTTCTACCCCTTTAATTTCCCACCCTGCCTTTTTTCCTCTCTCCCTTTCTCTTTAACCTCTCCTCCCCCCTTCCTCCCTCTCTCTCTCTCTCCATTCCCATTTCCTCCCGATCGTTCTCTTCGACAAACACGCAAACACACTACAACTTTGTAAAGTTGCAACGGGACGCGCGATGTATTGCCAAAGAGAGAGAGAAACTACATTTCCACTCCGCTACCTCGCTGCCTTTGTTCCAGGAAATGGATTCGTTTGGCCACCGAACCGCACTCTGAGTGGACAATAGGGAGTTCAGAAGTGTTAGAGAGAGGGAGAGAGAGAGAGAGGGAGGAGGGTGGGAGAGAGGAAGGGAGGAAAGGGGAGATGAGGTTAAGAGACGGAAACGTTATTTTTTCACCTCCAATTTTTTTATTTTATAAACCCTTTCGGGAGTTTATTCACGGGAGCATTAAGAGCGGGATTAGTGCTGGCGACGGATTTACCGAAGAGAAAGAGATTTAGATAGATGGAGAGAAGAGAGAGAGAGAGAGAAAAAAGAATTTAAAAAAATAACGGCGGAAGAAGTTTTCGGATTTTTGCGGGTTGTTAAGGGATCGAAAGGAGTGACGGAGGTTGAGGGAGTGAGAGAGAGAAAGGACGCATGAGATGGGTGGGAGAAATAAAAAAAAACAAAAGAATAAAATAAAACCGCTACCATTTGGCGAAGGGACGGGCTGTAACAAATGAAGCGCGGAAAATGTCCCCGGGGCAATTTGAACGAAAAAGTTGAAAAATTTTTCTTTTAATTTTTGTTTTTTTTTTTAAAAACATTTCTATCCCTTTTCCTAAAGTTTTCATCGATTGTGATTTGACGAGTGCTCGCTCTTCTACTCAATACATCTCTCTCTCCCTCGTGTTTTTTAAAGCTGTACGAATCTTTAAATAGGCGTAAAAATGGGAAGGTGGAGAGGGGGGGAAGGGGGAGGGGGAGGGGGGGACGCGGCGGCCGTGCAACCGAATGAAAATCTTTCGATTTTTTTTATCTGACATTTAAATTTAACGCGGTGGGAATAACGCCGTGGCACTTACCAATCATAAAACTGTTGGGCAGGCAACACATCGACCTACAGCGTTATTCGCTTAGCGAACTCATCCACATGTATAATGCTGCGCAGTTTTTATTGATTCTTTGAATGTAGTCAACGTATAACAGGGAGGTTGTGTCAGTCTCTCCGCATCTATAATCTCATAAACCAATGGACTGTTTCTTCATGGGATTTGGTGCGTGGAATCCGTCCTTAAAGTTTTTGTTTGAATTTTATTCTTTCCGTTATGCTAAAATAGAATATCTCGGTGCTATCCTATTATCTCCCCCCAAAGGGTATTTCAATGTTATAATGACTTGGTTGACATTGTTATAATTTTCCCAATAATGAAGAAGATGCGGTAGCTTTCCTAACCCATGACTGATTGGCCGGTCTCGACATTTACAAACCCAATCACCGGACAACGGGGAGGGATACTTTGGTTCCGGACGAGGCGAAGGGTGCGGTAGCGCCCGGAGACGATTACCCATTAAAACAAAGCGAGCCGAAGGCTCGTCGATATATCCTTCCATTTGCGGCGCAACAGTCAAGAGGATATAAAATTGAAAGGATATATTGACGAGCTTTCGGCTCGCTTTGTTTTAATGGGTAGTCGTCTCCGGGCGCTACCGCGTCCTTCGCCTCGCCCGGAACCAAAGTATCCCGCCCCGTTGTCCGGTGATTGGGTTTGTAAATGTCGAGACCGGCCAATCAGTCATGGGAAGGGTATTTAACGTTTCCTCAGCGACCTTAAAAATTAATAATTTTTTAGGCGGAGATAACAGGATAGTACCAATATCTCTTTTTAATAAGCGCACAAAGGAACATTTACGCGTGCTATCCGACCAGCTCAACGCCTCATGTACATAAAATGAGTTAGGGGTCAGATGAAGTGCAATGTAAGGAAAAAATAATTTCCGCTGCATTTAGTTTTGTTGAAATTTCCGTGTTCTTTAGCGATCTTCGAAGTAAAATTTCCCGATTATAGATAGAAAGTTATAAAATCATTAGAAAAATCGCTGATACCGAAATAGTCCATTTTGAAACTCTGTGTATGCACTCCAACATAAATGTACTCCTTTCCATTCTGGTTCAATAAATTTTAGAATCCAAAGCTCAGTGGCATGGATTGGATGCTCATAATTCTGATGATCCGGCATTATATTATCTAATACTACTAATTTCCTCTGTGATTCATTTAACAATTTTGTTAACATTTCGTTCCATAGCAACAAATAAAATAAAGTTTACATTTAAATATTATATATTGTTGTATTCTAATACTAAATTAATTTCCTAAAACCCTCTACCATAACTCATGAATCAAGAATCTGATCATTCAAGTCAAGACGCATGAAAACGCTTATATGAGAGAATACACGAGAAAACGACGTCGAACACGACGTGAGCTTGAAGCTGGAGAACAAGCGGCTAAACGTCGAACAGAAAAGTGTCATCACTAGAATCCACTAAACTAAGAGAAGCTTCTTTATTAATTATCGATGAAGCATCAGTGTTACCGTGTCACTCACTCCGAATCATTGACCATTTGCTCAAGGAAATAATGAATAAGACCATTTGGTAGCAAAGTTCTGATATTGGGTGGCGATTTCCGTCAGACTTCAGATGTCGTGCCAAGAGGAACAACAACACACATCATTGAAGTTTGTGAAAAAATTAACAGTTATCTAGATTTGTTCGCCAACGCAGCTTAATTACTAACATGCGTAAAGCTGGTCAAGATTATTTTAACGAATGGGTGTAGCATTTGGGTAATTGTACGCTAATAAATGATCATCAGGAACTTGATCCAGAGCTCATTCAATTACCTGAAGCTATGACTGAAAACAACAATCTAATTTCATCAATTTACGGCGATCATATTTCAACCAACACAGATGAAGAGATCGTGTATATGTCAAAAAAAGTTATTTTAATGCCCAAAAATGTCACAGCGACTGAACTCAACTTCAATATTTTGAATTTGATAAACGGTGAAATGAAAGAATATCCCAGCATTGACACCATATCAACTGACGATCCAAACGATCAAATTGATTTTCCAGTCGAATTTATGAACCAGCAATGTCCATCGGGTATGCCACAACATCATCTTTCTCTCAAAGTTGGAGCATTAGATCCAAGAAAAAGACTCCTTAATGGTACCGGATTGGTTGTAAAAAAATTGCAAAATGACTTTATCGACGCAGAAATAATTACGGAAAGTAACAAAGGAGAACGAGTGTTTATTCCACGCATTAATTTAATTGAAAGTGACAGTAGTTTACCTTTCACCATGCGAAAGCGCCAATTTCCCGTCAGTTTGGCTTTTGCAATGAAAATTAATAAAGTTCAGGGCCAAACATTTGATCGTGTTGGTGTTTACTTCCCTGAGGACATGTTGAACTCTACGTATCCCTCACAAGAGCAAGAAATTATAAACATGTGAAGTCTTTGTACAAGACACCAATTATCAAGGAAAGATTTTGATGAATGAAAAAACATTCACCAAGAATGTGGTGATTAAAGGGCTGTTAAAGTGATTTTCTCATCCGATCAAGATGAATCGTCTTCCCGTCATTTTTGACGGGTTTCCACTACTATAGATAATTAAGAAGAAGAAGGCAAAAATATAGTTTTATTAAAACAAGAAATTAATTTATAAAACGGATAGTGGTTTCTGATAAGTGTTAAAAATGTTCAAGCCAACAATTCCGTGATTTCAACGATTCCAACAATACTATCCAATGCAGTTTCGTAAATGGTGTGCCTTACTTTAAACTACATCGACTACTACTAATTGTAAGTGTTAACGATATCAGGATGTGATAAAATATTGCCCCTTTGCTTCAGTATTAAATAAAAAAATCTATCTTCTACTAAATTCTAGAATCAATTATTTTAAAGCGATCTCCGTGAAAAATAATCTGGAAAATATTTATTACTTATCTCTCATTTGGCGAATGTATCTTCGCTGCATAATCCTCAATTCTCCCACCGTTATTGCAAAATAAGTGAAAACCGCAATAATCATTCGTATGGTCGAAAGGTCAGTCGTTATGACTCGAGCATCCCCACGACCCACTTTTTATACGGCTTTCGCAGCCGTACGTAAAATAAGTGGATTTGTGCTCTGTCTCATAAAATAGGTCTAGTGCACAGCGATCGCTCGATCTGGATCGTCCGCCCGAGGAATGATTTTTCGGGGGATCATTAACTATGGAAATTCATGCCTTATCTCTCCTCGTTTCGGAAAGGCGTGTTACATTTATGAGCCGAAATAAAAGTTTTATAACCTAGCAGGAAGATATTTTTGTGGAGATTGTAGACCAAGCAGAAATAGCGGTAGTAATAAAATAAAGTGGTTTTAAAAGAGATAAAATCCTTAATTTATGATTTAAATAGCGACAGAGTCACTTAAACGTGGAAGTTATCATAAAACGATAATTTATATGCTAATTTCAGCTTTAAAAGAAAAGATAATTATGCTGTTTACGTATCGATAAAAATAATATAACAATGAGGAAAGCCTTATAGAAGCGATGGGACTTCGTATTCGTTGCGCTTCAATTCGGTTTTTGAGGTACGTTTGGAATAAAGATGAAATAATTTTTCACAATTACATTTATAAATGTCAAATTTGTCGTCTATAACTCTTCCGTATATAGTAAAATACGGTAGCCCATTTAAACGGACCTGTAGGAAGTAACAGTGGACGAATAGTCTATTTACTTTAGTACTCGTCGTTGCTGTCAATGCACTTTCGTAATCTATCCGTTGAAATTGAAATCTGTTTTTGCTGGTATACGTATTATAACTTAGTAAGCTTAAACAAGTCTCTTTATAAAACGATCGAGGTCGCGAATCTTAACAGAATATACAAGGCTCTATTAAATGCAATTCTCGAGTTGTGTAAAGAGTGGCAGTTAGAACTGAACTTAGGAAAGTGTTCCTTTATGAGATTCTGGGGAAACAAAAACATTGACACGACGAATTACACTGTTGAAGGCGTCCAGCTAAAACTAGCCGATTCCGTCAAATACTTAGGCGTTACTTTTACAAGCAACCTCTCGTGGGATATGCACATACGAAATATATGCGGGAAGGCTAAACAGAAACTAGGATTCATCAAACGCATATTAGGTCAAAGTGAGGAAAAAGTCAAAGAGACATGTTACTTTTCGTTAGTAAGACCGCTATTAGAGTACGCGTCGAGCATATGGGATCCGTACAAGAAAGGATCAAACTCAGAGTTAGAAAGAGTGCAGCGAAAAGCCGCTAGATTCGTCAAAAATTGTTACGATAGAAACAAAAGCGTTACAGGCTTGATACAGGACTTAGGATGGGAATCACTAACTGAGCGCCGATCACGCTCTAGGTTAAAACTTCTTGAAAGATTTAGAACGCATATATTCTCCAGCGATGTCGAAGAAATAATAAGAGCGCCAACTTATATTGGTAGAATGGACCATCCTCGTAAAATAAGAGAGAGAGAGAGAGCCTGTAGGACTGAGAGGTACAAAGGCTCGTTTTTCCCTAGAACGATAGCTGAGCAGAACAGAAGTTAAGATAAGAAATCAGCCGACGTAGAGTGATACTATTCATTATTATGCGCTTTCCCTTGGTGATATTGCATCCCCTGCCACACACCATTGCGATGGCTTGCAGGGTGAACTGTAGATATAGATAAAAAGTACAATTCCAACGTTGTTTTATGAAGTGACCTTAGGGGGCGTGCATAAAAACGATTTACATCCCTCCACCTAACAATAAATGACTTAAATTCACGAAACACACAGAAATTGGAAGTAATGATTATTCCAAATGGCTCCACTTAGTAGTGGATTACATTTCCATATCCGCGCAAATAAGGTTGACTAGAAAAATACCATAATTTCATCATGAAAAGGCCAGTAAATCTTTACAGTGCGCCGTATTTTTGCCTCTTTTGGATGAAGCGTTCTTTTCCGGAAACATTTTTCCCTCAGCGATTATCTATAGTCCAACTAGATATTCGCGCAGTCACGGATCCCGACAAATTAATGCGAGCAATTTCCCAAAGAAGCACGTCCCATTTCATCCGCTTCTCTCTCGGCGGGGTAACCTTCCAGAGGTCTTTTAAACTATCGAAGCGTCTCTTTTCGAGCTTAATCGCGGCCACTGCGGGCATCTGCAGACACGCGATGACTCATCAAAAATGGTTCCGGCTCGGTCCCCGCCAGCGCCACTTCGCCACACGCTCTCCTTGAGGGATTAAAGTTGCCGACCGCATGGCTGTATAATGTCCCACCTCCAAACACGGGCGCCCCCTCCCCATTCTCTTCAGCCTCTTCCTCCCCCTTCCCTTCTAAAACCCCGAACTCCATCGGATTAAGCTCTATGACTCCCGAAACAACCAGCGACTGACAATCTGACGGGAGGTAGGGAGGGTTAGAGGGAGGGTGGGAGAGAGGGATAGAGCGGTAAAAAGAGAAAGGGTGAGCTCATCGACCTCGGATGAATAAAAGATAAAAAAGAGCCTCACACACCTCGGAAACGGTAGAAAAGGCAGGGATTCGACGAGAAACTTGAAATGAGACAAGCCCGAACGAATGAAAAAATAAACAGGTAATATTTCGCGTTTTTGGCCGGTTAAAATCCACCCGAAGGGTTTTAAGGACGGATGTGCTTTGCCGCCGACGCCGAATGAAAAATACGAGTATATGAAACGTAGCGTCGGAGGGCCTATATGAACGGACGGTGCAGAAAGATATGCTTCAGCGATATACGGATGTGCGCTATCCTGTTATTGTTAAATGGCTACTCGTCCCGTCTTTATCTCGGCCGAATTCATTCTCCAAATTCTGCGATTTGTATTGTGGCGGTACAGGTTCAACCTGTAGCACTGTTCGCCACATTAAAGCCTTGGTTGCAAAATTGAATAGGAACGAAGGAGAAATCGACGTCAGCGTGACCTTCCAGGTTCGTGGCCTGCGAGTCACGTTGCCGGAAGGGGGAGTGAAAAACGCAGTGCATCACCCGCGCCCTATATAAGAAGGCGTCTCCGACGCCTAGACAAGGAGACTTCACCTGGGTCGCGTCGGTGCAACAGTTCGAGTCAGTGGTATAAATTTTACAAAGAGTGCTTCAAGTAGTCGGCTGACGAAGTAATACGCAACCTAGAGGACTTCTGTTCGTAAACGGAGGAGCAAGTACGCTGTGGACTGGTCTTGAGTTTTAATCTCAAAATTTGAGGACTATAAGGTTTTCTGGAATTACTTTTGTTGAAGAACTTGATATACCTTTTGTTTAAGAAACTAGAGTCTACATAATTAGTGGTGTATTATTAGATAATACGTGTTTGATCTTTAAAAATGTTTGTGAATTAAAAAACAATAACTTTGGAATGTGAACTAAATGATTGTGACTTTGGTTGTTCGTGAACTATCTTGTGCACTTGCGACACGCTCGGCTCCGAACCTTGTAAATTAAATCGAAGCGAAAAATTTCACCTTTTCGGCTACATTGGCGCCCAACGTGGGGCCCGACTGTACGTGAGTGCATAAGTTTAAGTGAGAACGATTAGATAATTCATTTGAGTGACGTGTAATTAGGAGTTTTTCATAAAGTGTTAATTTTTTTGTTGTAAAATGGCTGAAAAAGACGCTTTCCGGTCGTATAGAGAAAAAAAAAGGGACTCGGACGAGGAATCAGATGTAGGGACATTGTTTCGCACAGCCCCATCTTTTACTCCAGATAAGTGTGAGGGCCCGGAATTAGGAACGATGTCGGGTGCTAGTTCTAGAGCCGTTACCCCGAATACGACGGAAGAAGGGTCGAATTCTGATAGCCCCGATTTAAAAAGTTTTATGGGGACAATAATGGAACAACTTCGGGAAATGAAGGATGAAATTAACTTAAATGTCGCCAAAATGAGCTGCGAGATAAACGGAAACCTAGGGAGATTGAATAGGCGACTCGATGACCTCGAGCGAACTACCGCGGAAGGCTTGATGGAACAGAAAAAAAAATGTATCCGCTCACAAGAAACTCTAAAGGTAGAATTGGAAGCCAAGTACGACCAGATGATTGCCTCTTCCTCGTTAAAATTGGAAGAGATGGGTCGAACCGTCGAGGGACGTTTAGTTCAAACTGTGGAAAAAATTGCAGAAAATCAGTCAGAAATAATGGAGCTTAGGGCCCAAGCTGAGGAATCGAAGAAGAGGTTAGATGTTATGCAGTCGAAAAGCCTTCTGAACAATTCCGCCATGGGTTCCGAAATACCGAATAATTGCGTCTCCAAACCAAAATATAGGGGTCGTCAGTTTGAGCACCCGGTTCAATTCATCACTCCAGCAGAGAGTTACTTCGAGTTATATGGGATACCCCCTTTCCAACAGGTCATGATTGCCTTGCAAATGTTAGAAGGCGACGCGGAGTTGTGGGTGAAGAGCCTGAGGGAGAAAAACATTCTTCTTATTTATTCAACCGTGCGTCACCCGCAGTCAAACCCAACGGAAAGAATGAGAGAAATTTCTCGCGTATTTCGAGTCTACTACAGGGATCATCAGGACTGGGTAAACTTTATTCCGAAACTGAATATGTGGTTTAATCATACGTACCACGAGAGCATAGGGATGACCCCTTTGGAAGCTCATTTCGGAACAAAACCGGAACGAGATTTCGGACAAATCGTGCCGTTACCGCGAATTCCTGCGTTAAGAGACACATCGAGACAGCGCATTGTGCTTCGGAACTTAGAAAGGGCAGGAAACAAAAGACGGGGAAGACAGAAATCGAAAGTCCATAATCTCAAGGCCAGTGATCGTGTGCTGTTAAGGACGCCGCGTGTATCAGACACGAAACTAGATTTATTTGCGAAGTTTTTCTATTTATACAAGGGTCCGTATATGGTGACTCGAATACAGGAACCTAATGTGTGTGTATTGGTGAACGACAAGGGAGAAGAAGTGGGGAAATATAACTTTTATAACTTAAAACCCTTCTTTAATTAAGTTAGGGCTGTATGTGTTGCTTTAGAATTAGGTGCATCAGTATGAGTTTTCTCTTGATTGTGTTTATGTTTTGGGTAGGGGAGTTATCAGTGTTTATGTTAGGGAGAAGCATTCCCTCAACTATCCCTTACTTTGCGGATGGCTGAATAAGTCGTGAGTTCACTTCGGCAGTGATTCCCCCAAACCCTTCATCCCTCTTCGTAAGAAGGACACGGGAATTGCGGCCTTCGCCGACCGATGCAGCAGTATAGGGGCGCCATCCGACACGCAACGTGTGGGACGGGCTATGACCTGCATGGGAGGCTCTCTATCCTCCAAATTCACCACATGTTTCTTGCGGAATGCCGAGGACTATCGGTGTTTCCCAAGGAGGAAAATTGCAGCTGATGTTTATGTTTTCAAGATACGTTTTGTTTATTTTGTTTGTCGAACTTATTTGCGTTGAAGAAAAAAATCTCCCACTGCTCGATTTTTTTTATTTTTACAGGAGGGGTATGTGGCGGTACAGGTTCAACCTGTAGCACTGTTCGCCACATTAAAGCCTTGGTTGCAAAATTGAATAGGAACGAAGGAGAAATCGACGTCAGCGTGACCTTCCAGGTTCGTGGCCTGCGAGTCACGTTGCCGGAAGGGGGAGTGAAAAACGCAGTGCATCACCCGCGCCCTATATAAGAAGGCGTCTCCGACGCCTAGACAAGGAGACTTCACCTGGGTCGCGTCGGTGCAACAGTTCGAGTCAGTGGTATAAATTTTACAAAGAGTGCTTCAAGTAGTCGGCTGACGAAGTAATACGCAACCTAGAGGACTTCTGTTCGTAAACGGAGGAGCAAGTACGCTGTGGACTGGTCTTGAGTTTTAATCTCAAAATTTGAGGACTATAAGGTTTTCTGGAATTACTTTTGTTGAAGAACTTGATATACCTTTTGTTTAAGAAACTAGAGTCTACATAATTAGTGGTGTATTATTAGATAATACGTGTTTGATCTTTAAAAATGTTTGTGAATTAAAAAACAATAACTTTGGAATGTGAACTAAATGATTGTGACTTTGGTTGTTCGTGAACTATCTTGTGCACTTGCGACACGCTCGGCTCCGAACCTTGTAAATTAAATCGAAGCGAAAAATTTCACCTTTTCGGCTACAGTATTCTTTGAAATTTTAATCTATTTGAGTTCAGCCGTGCTGGTGAAATAGTGACGACTGCAGTGCTAGGAGCATAACACGAACCAAGTTTACATTATGCAGGTGTACGAATAGCTAATGGACTTCATTTTGTTAGCTAATTAACATAATTACTTGGAAAATAGCTTGTCGATTAAAAAAATTATAAACATGAAAATAAATTCATTGAAGATGAAAATGAGTCCTGAAGGAATATTTTCTATTTATTATTTTATTAGAGGTATGTTTCTTATCATACACGTTTCCTTGAATAATCAGATAACATAACACGGATAATATTGTAAAGCTTTTGCTATAGTTATATAGGAATCTTGGAAATGTATATTTTTCATTATTTATGATTTACTATTACGTTTCATATGCGTTTTTTGTTGAATTTCTATTTAACTTAATTTTTTAAATCCGTTATCGTGGGTTTTCTCCCGGTAAAACGTCATAACAAGATGTTATACCTACGGAGAACCACGAGTTACCATATGGAAAATGCTAAGATGAAGTTAAGCGCTCTTTCACTGACATTTAAATGCCTCGGAATTTTGAATATTTTTATGCCTCGAGTGATTATTTTAGTTAGTAAAGTTTTACGATATTTTAGTTAATTATTCAAAACAAAACACAATTCCAATGAATTTTTCTTTTTATAATTTAGTGATCATATGTTTCAGTTTCTAAACTTAATAAAACAATTATTAATGTTCAAGGAATTATATAATTTAATCAGGAGTGGGATATATATTTTTAGACCACTGCACTTTCATTTGATTCACCATTCACTTTATACGTCTTTCGTAGATTTATTTAGATATTATAACTCGTAAATTACTAGTTCGATTTTACTTGCTATGAGTTATTTGTGCTGAAGTGACCTTTATGACGGATTATTTTGGAAGCAACATAATTACAAAACATAAGAGAGTTATGTGTTTCATGGATGTAATAATTTAGGCTAGGATGGCTTTTTGAATTAATCATTTCCTAACACTTTCCAAATTGTACCTCTGCCGTCCGCCATGAAAATTCTAGCGAAGCACCCCATGATTTATTCACCACTAAATGCATCCTTGCAACTGCAATGACAAAAAAAGCCTTTACTGCATTACCGTGTTATAGCGCCCACAGGTGCACATTCTGCATGAGCCTCCAATTTCGTCCAATTTCATAAATAAAGACGACATCGCAAATGCGGACTCTCTCTAGGACAGCTAGGTAGTCATTTTTTTAAACAAAAGAATGACCCAAATCTGCCGTCGGAAGTGAATCTAAAAAGATAATAATAAAATATAAAGCAAACTCCCACGTCCTTAACAATAACCACGGCTTTTACAAAACCAATAGCCGTTGTCAGGGGAAATTGACGTTGGCTCTTTTGTCCCATCCGGATATCTTTCTATTCCCTCGGGCGAGCCATGTCGAAGCTTTATGACGTAGAATGCGGAGGCACGGGCGCTATAATTGATGGCGGGAGAGACCTTGTTTTTCGATTTTTTTCTAAAATCTCTTCGGAAAATTATTGCCTGTAATAACTCCGGATATTCTCTCAACCGAGGATTAGGAGCTTGGAGGGAAAGAGTGAGTAGACAGTAGCCTGAACACCTCGACAACTTTGGATGCGCCATGAAAAATGTAAACGATTTCCGGGGTGATAAGGGTTCTTTTTACTGGGGGGATTTTAAAATTGAGCGTCTTTATGAACA
Organism: Uropetala carovei; assembly: GCA_036926305.1. NCBI lineage: Eukaryota > Metazoa > Arthropoda > Insecta > Odonata > Petaluridae > Uropetala > Uropetala carovei. The sequence continues at coordinate 19,452,605 of JAXCHB010000196.1, forward strand.
AAAACATGTGGCGATGCTGCTACATTATCGCGGATTATCGTTTTATCCCCAAAGCTCTTCTGATCAAAGAATTAGAGAAATTTGTGCAGTTATACCAAAATATGAGCGTCTATAATGTTATAAACACGTTCATGAATAAAAAATTTCACCTCTTCATCGTAAACTTGAAGTATATTAAAGTGTTTAATAAATTTGAGACTGTAAGGTCATTTCCAATATTAAAATTCCACCTTCTCCTAGCATTAGACAAAATCTTTAGCAACGGAAGATTCTGACAAAAAGAATGAAATTCTTCACATATCAGCATAAAAAACAAGTAAAGACCATGTGAAATTTTCAACAGTTCAACATCGGTCAAAACTGAGAAAAATGGATGCTCACCAATTCTCTTCGTCTAAAAAAAGTGAACTTCGCATCGAACAAGTTGAGAAGAAAAAAGACTTAATTTCTCCTTTACTTCTCTTAATGTCTCAGTGACGCCTTAAGTAAAAGAGTCTCCCTTGTTCTTTAACTTTTGGGCACAAACAAAATTTTCCGGACTCGGAAAACCATCAAAATGTTTTTCATTCCTTTCAGAAAATTCTTCCACTGAAAAAATGGCTTCTTTGAGAATGAAAGATACATAGGGGAACAGAAGACGGTGGGAGAGAGAGAGAAAGAGGGATGGAAAGAATGAGAGGAATGCTGAAATTTTAAGTGTTTTGAATATGGGCGTTGTCCGTCCGAACGAACGAGTGAGGGACAGGGGGAAAACAGAATGGAGGATGGAGAGAGAGGGGACGTAAGAGAATGAGAGGGATAGAAGAGGAAGATGGGAAGGAAAGCAGAGAAGGGAAATATGAAAAAGGGAGAAAATGAGTGGGGAAAAGGGAGAGAGAAAGAGGAAAGAGGGAGAGACAAATACATAGAGAACAACAGAGGGAGAGTGTGTGAGAGACATGAGAAAGTGAGAGTGAGAAGGGATGATGGGGGGTGATAGAGAGTGGGAGATATAGAGGGAGGTACAGAGGGGGAGATATATATAGAGGGAAGATAGAGAGTGAGATAGAGAGGGGGAGATAAAGAAGAGGAGAGAGATGGAGAAAGGGACAGGTGGAGAGGATTATAGGAGAGAGGGAGTAAAATGTTTGGAGGTAGGAAGGAGGATGGGTGCTCGTTTCGAAATTTTAAAGGACGAGTGGGGGAACCATGAAGCAATTAAAACGAACTTAAAATACTCCTTAATCAATCCTTTCAATATCTTTCTCTCACCATTACTCCTCCATTTAAGCTCCTCACCTTGAAAATTCCTACGCTTCCTCCTTCTCTCCCTCTGCGCCTCTGTTTTATTTCTCCCATCTCCTTCCAATTCAGTCTTTTCCTCAATATGCCCGTGACTCGAAATCGCTATTAATTTTTTCACTTTTACCTCGCCGGACCGATATCAGCACCTTAGCAGTGTTTCAGTATTGGGAAACATTATTTGTATAAGTAAACTCCAAGAAGAGCTTTCTCGTACGCTTATTTCTCAGAGTGAAACGTCATTCAAGTCAATGTAAATGGAAGCGATTGACAGGAGAGGATAAGAAAAGCAATTCAACAGCGAGCTTGGAAAGCAAAGATTGGAATACAGAAAGGTTGAAAGCGAAGCCAAGGTCTGCGATGTAAATCCTTTACCGCAGTAAGATTTTCGGACAAATTTCGAAAGATGATTGTAATAATTAAATTTAAAATAAAATATTTTTGTATCTTGTATATTTTATTATCAATTATATTACCTTGGAAAAGGCAATTGAAAAATAACGGTATCGAGGACGAATAAGGTCTTAATACTGAAATACGCATCTTATTGCTTCTGTAAAATTATAACGAAGTGGTACTGGAACATTAATAAATAACTGGGAAAGAAATTATTTTGATAAACTCCCTATCCAAACATTTATTGCACCAATTTCATGCTTGTCTCTAATTGTTGAACGAATTTTTGTTTCATCTAGCTGATAATTTATCAAGGTGTTCCTATAATTATTATATTCTAGAAAAAAGGAGTTCTGTAAAACACAATATGCTTTATCGGGATATTACTATTATTACTATGTATTTTTTCTAAAATACATAGTAATCGTTATCTTCTAACCTTGAGGTAACTTATACAACAGACAATCGACGGAGACCATAACTGAATTTAACTTGTTCTTTTCTTTCGATAATAAAAAATGAGCACTCATACTACTTTGTTTAACTTTGTGTTGGTTGGAAGAACATTTGTTGCCTAATAGAGAAGATCTGGATCAAACACCTTACTCATCGAAGAAATTTGACGTGAATTTAATAATTCATCGCACTTTCATCAATCGCCTCTTTCCTTATCAAAGGGAATAGTAATGAAAGCCTAAAGATAATTAACGGGGAATTATATAAACATAATTATAGAAACAATTATTATAAACATAATTATTATAAACATCTAATTATATTATATGTTTATAATAATTATGTTTGCAGTGAAAATTACAAGCACTAATTCATAAAAAGAAATCTGATATCATAATATTAATCATGGTTGGCACCAACCACCGCTAAAAGATTAAACAATTTAATATTTGATCATAGAAAGTTTGTCATTTTAAAGCGGAAAGGTATTTAAATTGAACGAAGCTGTATAATCGAATTAGTTTTATCTTTTCGCATATCAACTAAATTAGTGAAGAGTAGAGTAATTATAATTATTTTACCAACTCTCAAATTAAGGTCGATTTTGCATAAAATTACATCGATACAAAGATTTTAACACATGAAAGCAATTGTAACACACAATTTACAAATAATCGTTGCTCATACATAAAATAATCATTACCGTTGCTTGCAATTTGAATGTAGCGGCTGGAGAAGAAAAATGGCTAAGACATTAATATTAACAGGAAATATTTATTTTTAAGAAATAAAACCAAGAGAATATTACTGTACTTCTTATATTAAAATTCCAGTTTTTTATGGCATCAGCCGAATTTGAAAGATAATTCAGCTTTGATATGGATACTCTTTTCGAGAAGAATAAAAACTTCCACCCATGGTAGTTTTATCGGTCAGCATTTTTGGAACCATTTTTACGACGACGGCAAAAAACTTGTGGAGAGAAACTGTAATATTAAACATAAATCAGACAGCGCAGGATAATGACCTCGTACAATATCAACGGCAAAGAGACAGACATACGTTTTTCAGTGTATCAATCTGCGTATTCTTACTATTATGTCTACAAAAAGTCAGTTTGGAAACTTGTAGGTCACGCCTTGTATAATTCACTATTTCGGTAGTAAAATGTCCAAGTCTCAAGTTTGGATTTTAATTTTAAATAATTTATAAAATCACCGTTATGGATATAGTATATGGCGACGCAGTGCATTTCAAATGTGAAAATGCTTATTTAAAAATAAATGAATTCACAAATATTCCACCTTTCAAGATTTTCAGATTTTCCACGTTCATACTATCTACGTGACTACCAAGTTTCAAAATTTCGCTTATTCTGAATCTATCACATTCACACGTTTGACATACTGGAGCACGCATGCACCAAGCTACACTACAAAATTAGTATATAGCATTACGATAATGGTATGCTATTCTTGGACTACATGGGAAATGAACCAAACGCCTATCAAATTTGCATGCTTGAATTTTTATGAATGGCAAGAAATTTACAATAATCGATATAACGGCATTTCCGACTTATAATTTTTACTATAAAAACTAGCAGAATGCGAACTTTTTACATCGAAAAATCAAATCAAATATATTCATTGCCCAAGAGAATTGTCCATGCGGAGACCGATCGACCTAACGTTCCTTCGAAATCTGTTCGCAGCAATTTACCAATCCGCCGACCCTGCAATTTCCTCCTCGTTTATCGTCCTCCATTTTAGGCAAATACAATAATGACAGCTTTTCGATAGGAGCGGCGCAGAGCGAGAGATGGAGAGAGAGAGGAATTTCCGATTGTCGGATTGAAATGGAAAGTCCCTCTTTCCGTGAGGGACCCGTGATTATCACGGGGGTGATGGGTTCCGGCGATGTTCGTCCCTAACTCTTTTGCGTGATTGCTCAGTTAGCGTCTGTCGGGGGATGAAGAAGAGAGTGAAAAAGAAGGGTTAGAGGGGGGCGTCGCGTGACCGCATCGCTCTGACCTTGACCTACACTTTTGCTAAAAAGGACGACGGCGCTATCTCGCCCTCGCTCCTTTTTCTCGCCATCTCTCTCCGAGATTTTGTTTATCCGTCGACCTCTCCCGAAGCGCAGGCAATAATGAGAGTGAGTTTCCGTCTTCAAAACGGACGTCAAAGTTTCTAGAAAAATCGATGAAACCGCGACACTGGCGGTTTCTTTCCGGTCTAATTCGCTCGCCAAATGGGAAACATAACAGCTCTAGGCGATTTTTATCGAGAAATGGCGTTAAGTTTTGAAAGAATAAGATACGATAGACTCCGCTCGGCTGAATTTCTGAACGATTGCCTGTACCATCCTATAAGCACTTATATCCAGTTCGTTTCTAACGTAAAACACATCCATAGAGTTAGGTAATCCAATGTTCTTCAGTTTATTTTCCATGCGCAATTTAACGGTTCCAAAATCAAAACGAACATGAACGCGTATAAAATTACCGCGTTTTTCTTCTAATATTAAGTTCGGTAATATTTTGTTTTATTTTGCTATGAAGATTTCTCCCATTAAACTAATTGAAAAACTGAGAATAATTAGGAACTTGGTAACTAATTATATGCGTAAATTTAGGTTATCTTATTTTTATGTGGTTATATCGCCACATGTTCGGTAATTAGATCCTCGGTTCTCATCAATGCGAAATGTACGCTCAACATTTCAGCATTCCATCCTTTACACCTTCGGAGATGTTAAAAAGAAAATTTAATGGGTCCATATCCGATCCTGCAAGTTTTTCGAAAGTCAAATCTGAAAAAAAACATTGAAGCAAAGGCACAGACAAACAGACTCCAAAGTGAAACTAAAAGCGCATATAAAAAAGTGCTGAAATGTAGGTCTCACTACTAAATTTCTGTAAAGTATTATATTTAGCTTAATAGGGAAGTCGGCAATTCTAATTTTTGATGCCTCGAAAAATTTTATACAATTCATGTTCCTTGATGTTAACTTAATGTCATTTTTATATCACTACAATAACGTTTTCCCTCCATTCAGATTCAAATTACCAATTTTCGTTCGAAAATTAAATGATTAAAAAAAATTTAAGTAAAAAAATATTTTTCTTATAGAAAGAACTCTTTATTTTTTAAGTAAAAAAATACTACACTAACGTATATGATTACATGATCTTGCCGTAACTTTGTGTAAATCCATTATTTGCAATAAAATAAGAAATAATGAAATAATATATTAGGATACACAGATTTTAAAAAATCAGTATTTTATTTCAGTAATTTATTTTGGTAAATAAATTATGTCCTGGATAAAATCAAGCCTAGTCATACTAATATCAACTTTAGCTGATCTCTTAATGAGATTTTTCAAAATGCCTATCCGTACACATACACATAAAGTCTTTTATGTAAGCTTTACATAAGCAGCCCTATACTGAATGCCATTTTGAATCTTACGTAAGTATCGATATGGAACATTGAAAGGGTTTGATGACGTACATATTTTTCTGAAAAAACAACAGTAAATTTATCGAAAGTCACGCATATCGTATAATTTAAAGCTTTGGAATTTCGATAAATGCTTGAAGGTATCCAAGACGTGAAAAAATATTCCGTCAAATATTTATTCAAAGTCACGCCATTATTCACGAAAACGAGCGTGTCATTCGCCGATGGCGACTTTTGAGAAAAAAAAAACAAACTTCAGATAACATCCGACGAATCTGGAAAGATTAAAAAAAAAAAAAACTCGAGAATTTTTATCCTTCCTCAAAGTATACGAACCGCACATAAGTCTAATATTAAGCTTCAGTCACGCAGGGCAAACCGACCACAGGTTGAGACTCTGGAAAATAAAATAACCAATGTAAGTTGGCGAAATCGCATTAGCAGACTTTCCTCTTCCTCCCCTATGGCCCATTCTTTCCTGGCTGTTACCCTTGGGAACTTCTCGAAGGTCGTCGTCGCATCGGAGAGAGGGAGAAGATAGGTGATGGGGGTGCGTTAGAGATAGTGGGTGAGGGAAAGGGGCGGAAGGTATATGGAGGAGCTGAGAGCGGAGATATGGAGGAGAAGAAGAAGAGATGGTGAAAGTTTGGGAGTTAAGAAAGTTAGATAGGGTGAGATAGGAAATATACGGAGAAAGAGGGGACGAGGATAGAAGGGAAAGGACATAAGGCAGGGAGGGGGTTAAGGTGGTTTAAGAAGGGAGAGAGGGAGGAAAGAAATAGTCGGCATGAGTGGACTGGGCTGGTAGATAGGTATGGATTTATAAATGGAGTGGTAAAACGGTCCATTGGGTGAGGTTAGAGCGACTTAGATCTTTTCTTCCACCTTGACCCAGATATATTGTAAAAAAATGGCGGTAAAAAAGCAATGGAAAAGCTCAAACCAAGGTAATATATTTACCGAAATGGGCGCATTAGAAAGAGATACGGCTGAGAAAGTTTTTTTCCGGCATCTGGCTTTTTTGCGCGTTTCCGATACGGTGAATAAAGGGGTAGAATGGGGGGAAGGAGATAAAAAGAGAGTGGGAAAGAAAGAGCAAAAGGATAAGAAAATGGAAAGGAAGCGGTTTCGAAAAGAGCGAGAGTAGAATAAAAGAAGAGAGAAAAATGAAATTTGAAGAAAATAGGACATTTGAAATAGAAATTCTAGTGGAGTCGGTTGTAGAAACTTCTCAAAACTTTTTGAAGGGCAGACTTCACGCCAATCTTGAAATCAAATGAAGCCTCAGACAAAAAAATGACGACCCCCGAGAGTATTAACTTGTGGGAAAGTCTATTTAAAAAAAAACTGAAAACGCCGATTTTCTGAGAAGAAAGACAACCCCCGAGCGAATGCCCAAACAAAAAAGTAAAAAAAGGTAGCAGATAAATAACACAAGGAACCGCGACGTAAGCGAATACTAGACGCATTGGCGCTGCGATATAGTCGGTAATGGTCTTCCCGTAACTGAGCAAAAGTAGAATGCTAAAGCGGCGTTACGAGGGAAACGATATATGAGAAGGTGGAAGGGAGGGGAGAATGGAAATAACAGAGCCGGAAACACTAGGATACGGAAAAAAAACAGGAGAAAAATACCGCGCCGAAAAAAGAGAGAAGCGAGATAATAAAGAAAGAGGGAGGGAGGGAGGGAGTGGCGTGGGGCGAAAAGGGATAGCATGTCACGTGTGATGGGCCTTTCTTCCTCTCCTTCCCGCCTCTTCCTCCTTTCTCCCTCTTTCCTTCCACTCGAGCTGACACGAGCAGAGAAGTCGAGTGTAGACGCAAGTGACGAGTTAGTAAGGGGTTTAAGAATTCCGATCGATGAGACTCAATCCCTGAGGTTTTGGAAACCTCCCAAAGGATATTTACTTATATCTTCCACTCTTCGCGTCCATCTGCATTTCTCCAGCCTCGCCCTCCTTCCTTTCTCCTCCCCCGACGTCTACCCACCCCTCGAACTCGCCTCTTCTTGCCATGTAACACGTAAAATCGAGGCCAGAAAACGAAAAATGCACGTGCAGTGAAAGCCGCAGAATTTCTTTTTTTCTTAGAGTTTTTCCCCATTCCCGCGCGCATAATGACGTAGGAGAGAGTCGCCAGACTTTTATTTCCCGTCGCATTTTCGGCTAGGATCGAATTGTATGCGTGACGTGTTCGGTCGTCTGAAAGAGAGAGAGAGAGACTCGGGTGTGGTAGAGTTGGAATAAACAGAGAGGGAAATGGACATGGGGACGTAGGTCGTGAATATTAATGAAGAGATCTCTCTCTGTTTTTTTCTCTCTTGGAAAATGCCTCTAAAGTCGCTCGAAAAAAAGTTCCTCTGCTAAATGTTTGTTTGTAGAGCGTTCGGAAATAGATTGGAAGGGCGACTGCTTTTTCAAAAAAATGTTGGACTAGCATTCGACGAATATGTTTTAAGTATCAGTTACAAGAATGACGAAAGATGTGTCACGTCGGAAAAGATACGTTTCGGTAACTTGCCATGTATAAAGAAATAAAAACTGTCGAAACCACTGAAAATATTTTTTAAAAGTTTTGTTCTCTATAAAAACATCTTATTAAAAATGGAAGACATGTAAACATGTTGAGAGACAACACATTTGCTGAGACAGAAAAAGTACATCGTGGTATACGTCGGTAAAGACTTTCTTGGATTAAATTATCATTGGTTAAAAACTTTTTGAATTAATTCTTTTATTTATTGAATAAAATAGCTCAATACCTACATTTAAATGGCACACACGAGTGTTAATTTAAGGTTGATTAATCAAAGTTTAAAGAACATAATTAGAAAAATAAAGTATTATTAAGATTGAATAATGCCAAGTTAAATTATGTAACATTCACGAGATACTCGAGAGATTTAAAAAAAAATCGGTATAACATACATTGTACAAACTTTCTCATCTACTAATGCGTCGTTTAGTTATCTTTAGAAAATGAAAATCGTGTGAGCCTGTTTTTAGAAAATCCTATTTTTGTTAAAGTTGCCCAAGAATAAACTAGCCTTATATTCATTCATTGAGAAAAATGAAATACGTAGTATTATTGTAGATGTATACTCAAAAAACTGTACGAAATTTGATCAAAATCGTTAGAGCCGTTTTTGAGAAAATCGAATTATTGTTAAAGTTACCTAGAATAAACTAGCCTTATATTCATTTTTTGAGAAATATGAACCATACAGTATCATTGAAGACGTTATCTAAAGTAACTGTACGAAATTTGATCAAAATCATTAGAGCCGTTTTCGAGAAAATCGGATTGTTTTTAAAAATGCGTAGAATAAACTACTCTTAATTATTGATCAATGTCAACCATTTCTATGTATACTCTGCTCAGTGTGATAAAATGCCTAAGTACGAAATTTCATTCATTTTCGCTCTACCGTCTAGGCTCCAGAGGCAGTAACAGACAGACGGACAGACAGACAGACGGCATTGCGAAAACCACTTTTTCGGATTCAGCGACACCTAAAACGTGTATTTCCGTAAAAATCTCGGTCGAATTTTTTCGCGAAAACAATACTTTCTCGATACTTCGTATGAGAAAGTAAAAACAGTTATAATTGAAGAAACAAAGAATGTGCAAGCATATCCCTGTCTAAAATTCTTTTATGCTCAATTAATATCAAGAGAAAATTCTCGGAACTTTTTAGAGGCATGTATTTTTGACGATTATTCTACTCTTTATTATCATAAGTCACATTATAACAAGATTTGCCGATTAATCGAATGAAAGTTATATGATAAATTTGTCACAAAATTTGTGCAATTTTAACTAAAATACTCGTAATAAGCGTAACACAGGATAGAAGACTTATTATCTTAATCAAAGAAGCAATATTAAAAATATACCTCAAAACGGTGTAACGACCGAGTGCTAATTCTCGAACCTGACGTAACCGTCATGAAAATATTTCACAAATTATACATCCACCCTGTTACAATAGCTGTAAAAACGTATAAGAAGACGTTATTCGAAACATTCCGAACAGACCAGCAAGGAATCTCGTAAGATCTACTTCCATTCCTTACTTTTCTTTTCGGAATGTTCCTCGGAAGTTTCACGCGGGGATATGAAAACGGGACCATTCTAAAATCGTTCTTCCTTACACTCCGAGAATTACTATAATCTCCAAACGGTGATCACGAGAGGATGAAAAGGAGTGAGTGGAATGGAGAGAGAGGTAGGGGCAGAGGAGAGAGCGTTTCCTTGTCTTCAGAGTAATGCTCTCCCTTCCATGAGATGGTGACATTGTCATTGGAAGGGGACGAAAGAGAGAAACTGTAAAATTTTCAAGGGGGACGAAAAAAGAGACTGCGAGAGAGGGAAAGAAAATGAAAAGAGATAGAACGGACATTATATCCGAGTTAAATAGAAGGGATAGTTGGTGGAAAGTGTTGTTTTGAACGGGTTTTTACCCCTAAAAGGAGGACATTTTTACGTTACAAAAATAATTCTCATAATGGATACGAAAAGGTAAAAATGAGATTAAAATGTAGAGTTAGAGCAGGCAGTTTGCGAAAGTAATCCTTACAATATTACTACCATTGTATCATTCGCTCAAAATACAAAGGGAATCAGGTTTTTCCTCTCTATCCTTCTCTCTCGTCAATTACCGATACAATGGTAGTTTGTGAACACGATGGAAAAGGTGGATTTTATTTTCGAGAATTCTAACTAAATAAAACTATTTCCAGGTATTAAAATCACCAAGTTTTAATAACACCTTCTGATTATTTATTTGAAATTCAACATTCCAAATATCGAAAGCACATTCGAAAGAACACGACAAAATCCTAAAACCCAATAACTAATAAGATTGAAGATCTCAGAAATTAAACTGCAGTAAGAATCTGAGAAAGGCTTCCGGCATTTCAGTGTCGTTTTTCGGAAAATAAGAAAGGCGAGGGGAAAAAAAAAGAAACAAGAGAGGGAAAAGGAAATTCTCGAGAGGAGTGAGGTATATACAGAGTGATGGGGAAAATGAAGGAAAAGAACACGAGAACAGAGTTAGCGGTAGAGATAGAAGTGGGGAAGTGAAAGTCGTATGCAAGAAGAGAAAGGGGGAGAGGTGTGTATGTGAGGGAAGGCGTGGTGCGTTTTAAAGGGGTTAGGGACACGTGACGAGGTCGGGATAGACCCTTTTTGCGAAAAGGAGGAAGGAGCTTGGGTTGTTCAAGGCATTCCAGAGAAAGGAGCGGGCATGATCCGTAAGAGGTGAAAGAGAAGGGAAGAGGGGAAGGGGCAAAGAACGGGTGGCAAATTGGAGGAGGAGAAAGTTATGAGGTGTGAGGGTTATGGAAGGGACGACGAAGAAAGGATAAAGACCGGTGAGAGAAGGGCGAGTGGGGGCGAAAGGGAAAGATGGAGGGGAATTATGGGGCAAAAATTAAGGTAGGAGAAGGGGATGGCGGGAAGGATGGGAATGATCCAGGAAGTTTTGGAGGATATGAAGCGACGGCGACAAAAATTGCGAAAGAAGGGCAAATGACTTTTCTTGGGAGGGGCAAAGATGCGAGAGATAAAGGGAAGGGAAAATGGAGATGAAAAAAATGTGATTCAACGGAAGCAAGACGGGAGGATAAATGAAGAGGGGAAATGAAAAGGTGACGAGTGGTGCAGAAGTGAAAGTAGACGGCGAAGAGATAACGCCAAAGACGATAGTGGAAAATGATAGGGCGGAGAGAAAGGAGAATTAGGGGCGCAGGTGAAAAAGTGCGAAGAAACGTCACAAATCGAGAGGGAGAGAATAAAAAACGCGGCAGAATCGCTATAAGTTGAGAAAGAAGAGCAGTGAAACGAGAGTAAAAGAGGCGGATGAAGGAGCTCAGATAATTAAGGGAATGTGGTCGAAAAAATAAGGTGGAAAAAGAGATAGAAGCTGGAAAAGAGAAGGGAAGAGAGCGAGAGTATGTGAGTTGGGGATAGAATTTCGAAATTAAAAAAAATAAATTAAAAACAAAAACAGGGAGAAAATCTTTGCAAGGAACGTGAATACACCTTAAAAAAAATCGGTACAACCTACATTATACAAACTTTCTCATATACTAATGCATCGTTTAGTTATCTTTAGAAAATGAAAATCGTATGAGCCTGTTTTTAGAAAATCCAATGTTTGTTAAAGTTGCCCAAGTATAAACTAGCCTTATATTCATTCACTGAGAAAAATAAAATACATAGTATTATTTTAGACGTATACTCAAGTAACTGTACGAAATTTGATCAAAATCGTTAGAGCTGTTTTTGAGAAAATCGAATTATTGTTAAAGTTGCCTAGAATAAACTAGCCTTATATTCATTTTTTGAGAAATATGAACTATACAGTATTATTGAAGACGTAAACTAAAGTAACTGTACGAAATTTGACCAAAATCGTTTGTGCCGTTTTCGAGAAAATCGGATTGTTGTTAAAAACGCGTAGAATAAAATACTCTTAATTATTGAGCAATGTGAACCATTTCTAAGTATACTCTGCTCAGTATGATAAAATACCTAAGTACGAGATTTCATACATTTTCGTTCTACCGTCTAGGCTCCAGAGCCAGTAACAGACAGACAAACAGACAGACGGCATTGCGAAAACCACTTTTTCAGATTAAGCGACACCTAAAACGTGTATTTCCGTAAAAATCTCGAAGTCGAATTTTTTCGCGAAAACAATACTTTCTCGATACTTCGTATGAGAAAGTAAAAACAAAAATGAGGCGCGGTATACATTTACTATAAAGTTTTAAAAAAATTAACGTCATTGGCCCGGATATATTTCCAAAAATAATACTGTAAAAAGTCACTCTCAACATTCAATATTTAAGTAAGTCACACACGATTAACGCTTCATCCTTAGTTTACTTGCATCCGTTAATGTAGACTGCATCAGAAAACCACATCCTTAAACATATGTGACCCAAAACGCAAGGCATCCGTGGATCTTATGCAACCCGCACGGCACCCTTTTGTCTTCGAATGTAACGTACTTGTATCAATTTATCTAATAATAATGGGTGCCAGTATTTTCAAGGTATAGAAACGTTTCTAATGAAATAACTCGCATTCGCTTAAGGAGTTGAGAATAGAAATCTTAAATCTCGAGAAGGGAGTTGACAGACACTGGATACAGACGAGGATAACTTTGTCGCTCGTCTAAGGAGAGTGAAAGATGTTGAGGATTTCCATATCGAAAATGTTTATAAATAAATAAAAGTCCTAGTAACGTGCTTTTGCGTTATATCTTCAACAACGCTTGCTTATCACTCTACGAAATAAATGAAAATGTTCGTGTTTTTTTTTTAAAGCCCTGCGCTCACCCTCATTTAAGCCTATGCAAGGTAGAATAACCGACGTGAAAGCGTATTAGCGCAAATCATAGGAGGTGGTAACATTCCAAAAATAAATTCCGAAGATATTTTGCGTAAAAATACAGTGAAAGGCGTAAAAATCAGGAAGAAGCATGCTGGTAGGGAACGGAGAGGTAAAGGTTGAGAGGGAGGAGAAGAGCAGAAAGGGAGAGAAGAATGGGAGAGAGAGAAAGGAAGAGAAGAATGGGAGAAGAGGCAAGGAGGAAGAGAGGAACGCTTTGATGGGAGGAGAGTAAAATAAGGCGGGCGGTACGGAAGAGGGAGAGAGAGAGAGAGCTACGGAGAGCAAGCGGGGTATAAGGAAGCAGAGGGGAAAGAACAGAGGGATAAAAAAGGAAGGTCCTTGAAGGAGTGGAGGAAGAAAGCGACCTCTCGCTGTCGTGCATGCCTCGAGGCTCCTTAAGGAGGCGTTCAGGCCGGCGTCACCAGGAAACCCTTCCTTAAGAACTTCTTGAAAGACTTTCTCCCTTTAAGAAGAAGGAGGTGAGGGAGGCGGAGGAGGGAGTCGAGGAGAGGATTTTGGGAGAGAGAGAGAGAATGAGAAAAAATGAGTAGCGAACAGGAAAGAGAGATCTCTCCGAGGAATGCGTCATCAAAAGAGAAAAGAGGAAGCCTGCATAAAAGGGAGAGGGAGAAAGGAGGAGAAAGAAGGGGGAAGCAAAGGTTGAAAAAAGATGACAAATATTTTCATAATTCTATGCCGGAGAAATATTCATTCATTGAATTCTCGAAAGAAGTTACGAATATTTCACCGAGTTTTCCAACAGCAGGAGGATTCCTTTTTCTCATATTCTTCAAAATCATCTTCTTCCTTTTCATCTGGTAAGTTTATCCGTTACGGAGAAAATAAGAATTCCACTTCTTCGATTTTTTGGGAGTATACTACATTATCCCGCTCATCCTAATATTTTCAATGCTTCGCGGCCAGACATGGTATCAAGTCCTAACGCTCGTTTGAAATCGTGTAATGTGCCGTCAAACAACGTACGAAGAGTCGGCTATTGAGTTAAGATGATGGTTTGGTTGCCATGGAAAAAAGAATTACGAGATGACGTCAACTTACGGCTATGAAATGGAACTTGCGTTCAAATGAAGTCATTTTATAGAAAGAGACACCCAATAAAATACATGCCAAATATTAGGAAATTAAATACCTGGGATGTTGCATGTGTATTACATCTCCACGTTGATTGCGCGGGAGCTCCGAAATACTGATCATGTTCTATTTTAATGAGGCAACAATCGTACCTGTTATTCGCCTGTGCAGTGTATTAAGATCGAGAAACAGTAAATCCAACGCGGGTAATGTATACATAAAAATGCATTCGGTACATTCAAAACGCATATGAATCGAGGGAAAATCAGCAGCAAAAATTCTCCAATGGAACTTTCACTAAGCATCCATTATTCTGGAAAATTAGCCAGAGTTATTGAACCTGTATGAATTTGTGGCGAAGGCAAAAGATTCAGCGGGTGAAACTGGTGGCAGGCAGCTATATATTCAGTAGTTTATTAAATATACCCTAGAAGTAAGACAAACATATAAAAGGGATGCTCTTCAGTGCCATAACGCTCAATTAAAGCTCTTTAAATCTTCGGAACTACGAAGTACGGAGGGCGACACGCAGCGGAAAAAGCTATTCACATACAGTTAAATTATTGTTGTCATGAAGGACGATTTATGGAATAATTATTGGTTTTAAACAGTTGCATAATTTCAAGTTAATTCATGCAGATTAATCAGAAGATGCCCTTTTAAGGAAAATAACATGAGAACAATGCAACACTAAGAAAACAAATGTGAGGCTCACGGAAAATTACTGCAAAAACTGTCATGCCTTAAAAAAAAACAAGATTCAAATGCACTTTAGGTATAGTCTCAGGTATAAGTATTGCGGGATATTTTCCACAGAGTTACTGCTTTTCTAATATTTTTTGAAGACAGTTTGGAATGAAGAGAGAGAGAGGATAAGAGAGGTATGCAGAAAAGAGGAAGAGAAAGCGATAACGATAATAGAGGAAGCGATGGGCGGAGGTGAATGTCAGATTCTCTCCATTTTGTTCCCACAATACTTTGCGGGCGCCGTTTACTCAGACGAGACGTCGTTCTTGCCGCGAGGTGTTGGGGGAATGGTAGAAGGGGTAAAACGGCATCACCGCCTTCCGAGGAAGTCGTAAACCCCGAAAGGAAGGGTAAATGGAAAGGACGGGAGTAATGGATAAGGGCGAAGGTATGAGACGACACGAAGGAATGCAAATGGCGAGGGGGAAAGGGGTGGGTGGAGAGAGAGAAAGAGAGGGGGAGGGAGAGAGAGAGAGAGGAGGGAGAGGGAGAGAGTGAGAAAGCGAGGCAGAGAAATGGGGTAAAGGAATGAGCAAGAGATGGAGGAAACGAGGATTCTGGAGCATGAAAAGCATTAAAGGGTAAAGGAGAAGAGACTTTGAGATGACTATATTCGAGAAATACGGGCCTCATTAATTTATTCGTGGCCCAAGTTTGATTTTGCCCGTCGATTAAATAACTCCGCGAATAAATTACCGGGAGAAACGGCGATCTATCATGACAGAACGATTAAGGGTAGGGGAATTAAATTCATTGCCATAAATAACCGGTTGAGTTTTATCACTGGGAATTATCCAATTTCAGCGCAGTTTTAATGAAAAGAACTCAAGTAATTTTCGATGCAAAAAAATAAACAGAATCCGAGGGAAAGCCTCGAGATAAGGTGGTAACCTCGCAAGAAATGAAAAATTTTAAGAGAGACCCAAAGAAAGGTCTATGGAAAATATTTTTTCCAACATAAATCGGTTTTATTACTTCAAGAGTTTATACAACAGAGTCCCATGAAAAAATAGATTTTTTATCGTATGATTTCCTCGTATGGAATTTGGATCCGAGTTTGAATCGTTGTGAAGAGTTTTTTTAAGGACGTACTCGGTGGAGCAGCAATAAAAATATTTATTTCGGTGATATAATGTTTTGTTTAATAAATTTCTTCAATTTACATGTGATTCAATAAAGTTACGATCGGAAATATAAAATAAAATTTATATGGGTCGTAAAATATGAAAATATACCTATCCATTTGCAAAGTTCTACAACACAGTAGCGGTTATAAATTAACCATCGCAAATGAGAAATGTTAGATGGTGGAATTATTCGATGGATCAATATATGGACCTAATGATTGAGTGCCAATCCTCAGTTTAAAACCGTTTTAGTCTTTGCGACAAGATTTTTCGTAAATTTTGCAACTGGTTCCCTTATTAATTCATCTTCATTTCCTTTGCAATATTTTACGAAGATATGAAATGCCATAAAAAGTTTAAGATAAAACCATTAGTTAAGTACGATTTAATGAACGTGGAAAATCCGAGTAAGGCTTTAAAAAGATATTTGTTAGGGCATTAAATGGGATTTGCTTTCCGGAGTTATTACAGATAAACTATTTATTATACGGTGTCATTTCGGATATAAATTCACTTTATATCCACGGTATTTCAACATAAAAACATCTAGCGTTTCAATCGGAATGCTTTTATTGGAACCAAAACTCGTAAAATCCAATAAAAATTCAGGGTTTAGTTCAAAATTGTCGTAAAATAAAAGAGAAACATTTTACCAACAACGAATAGCAGAAAAAATTGCGTTTCAGCGTTCCCCGAAGAAAGAAATGGGTGGATGTGAGCGTCATAACAAAACAAACCTATATTTCGTGACGTACATTAATGTTTTATGGGAATACGATAAGCCTATTAAGGATGGATTTTTTTATTACCATGCGTATGTAATCGGGAATGCCTTAAAGTCTCAACTTTACTGAAATTCCTATGACTATATTTTCTCGGATTCTGTTTTTACTTGATCGTGGAAGTATAGAGCAATGACATTTTGCACTATTTACCGAAGCAAGTTCGAAAAAATGTCCGATAGAGGTTCCCATTGCCTTAATTGGTCTGCGAATGGGAACTTTTTTGCCTGGAATCGATCTCGGAAGGAATTTATTTATTTTACCCCGAGTTAAAAATAGCAGCCGTTGTTTTCGAGACTCCCGCGCACAAAGTAAACGCATTAAGCGAGTTTCCGACTCATCAAACCAAGACGCGGAGAACGGAGATAAGAGTATAGTGAGGGGAGTAAGAGACGGGTGGACGAGGGTGGAACAAGTGAAGCGAGCAAGGCGTCCATTGGAAGAGGAGCGGTGGTCCGAGGACAGGAAACTCGAAGAAGACAGGGCAAGTGAGAGAAGAAGTGTTGGTGAAACCTTAAGTGGAACAGCTGGGCGTAAGGGGAGATGAGGAAAATCCATCTTCGTGGGTGTTGTCTTCGAGGGTTCTCTTGCCTCAAGCCGACGCCTATTGCAAGCTTCAACTGGTTCTGAAAATCCTGTTTCGTTCCCGTAAGGATCCCACCCCATTCCTCTCCCGTTCTCCGGCTATACTGTCGGACTTCTCTAAAATGCAATAGGCTCTGAGACTTCCAGGCTTAACATGTCGCTTATTAGCCTCGATCCCACGGACATCAAGACTTCACTCCATCTTGGTGTCTTTTTATCTCTATTGAGTCTCCACCAAATAAGTACATTTGTATTTCTTTCACTATCTCTTCATAACCCTCATTTTCGACTCTATACAAAAAACTTATATAGGCCGATCCTTAATATAGGTATTTTAGGCATGAGTAATTTGGTGCCGTTAGAATATTGACGATAACCATAATGAGGTGGGTAAAATTTTACTTTAGCCATAAAATAAGTACGATAATTCAAATTTGAATTCTGTGGTAATGTTGGTTAAACAAATTAATATAACGTAATAGAATCGATTTAATGCATCAATTGATTAATAATTCTCACCTGACAATAAAACATTCGATATAGATTTTCAGTTGGCAGATGTAAAGATGTGCTGAAATTTATTAATAATGTTTGTGTATACGAGCGTTGCAACTAATTCTCAGAATTAAGCACTTAATTTCACTGTCGTGAAAATGAAAATTAATTATTACGTTAACTTCATACGTAAACAAGATTTAAAATTATTTTAAAAATAGATGGGGCTGGATCTATTATTTGCATTACCTTCACACATTATCATACTCATTAACGCGCACATCACTTGAAACGGTTCTTTTAAAAAGGTTGTTGAATTTTACGCTAGTTTCCTTCAGTTTAATCTTCGCACATGCATAGTATGGACCTATAAAAAAAACACCCATTAAAACTTTATGGCACGTTGCGATCAGATATTGCATCCCTAAACTACACATTTAAGTTGATAGGAAAGAAAGTTCTGAAATGCCTCGAAGGCACCATTAATATAGCCCTCCGATCAAGGTTAAGATAATACGAGGCGACGCCACAGCTGGTGAACCCCTTCGGCTTTCGCGTTAAACGCTGGCGACGTGGTCGCATCTAACTTCTCAAGAAACCCATTCTTCAAGTCCCCATTCCCTTAGCCCATCCCTGTCCTCTCCAAGTTCCTCTGTATTGGCACTCAAAACTGGCGTAACTTCCACGCCCCACGCTCATCCATTGCTCGACTACCCCCACCCTCACTTCCGTCTCACCCCACACTCTTTCTTCACGCCCTCATCATTTATTCAACGGGCAACATCAGCATTTCTAAGCCATAACCGTCCACTCTATTTTTGTTTGCGTCCAACTTCCGAATACACGTACACAAATACAACCGTTTTATTCGCAAGTTTATCGTTAGAATCGCGTCTATTTTTAAAAGGCGTAAAATTTGATGTTTTTACGGAGTCTAATACGTACAAATAATAAACAGGTTAGGTTTCGTAGAAAAAAATTGTTGTACTTATATCTTTATTTTTAACCTTATGTACTTTTCCATAATTATTTTCTGTATTTATATACTATAATAACTATATGCATACATAAGTGAGAACTAAATTTGTTTTAAACAAAAGTAGGGTAAAAAATTCCGCCTTGACCGGGAATCGAAGCCGGGTTTTCCACTTATCGAGCGAATATTCCACTGCTGAAAAACCAAGTCAGGCAATCCTTTTGTTTCAGAACGGGGAAACCAGAAGGATTTGTCTGTTTCGGTTTTTCATTGACAGAATATCCACCCGGCAAGTAAGTTCGATTTCCGGTCATGAAAGAGTTTTTTTCTTCAACTTCCTAGAATATCTTCTAGTCCAAGCAACACTTTTCTTTGTGACTAGTCGCCTAAGTTGAGTGCGATATCGGCGAAGTTGTGTAAAAGAAATTACAGACGGCTTTCAGATGAAAAGTAAAATTTTCATCCATAAGAGTGAAATAAATACCGACACGTTTTTGTGGACGCTACATTCTATACGACTAGAAACATAATTCGTCTATTAAATATGCAGTATTTATTGCGCGTCTCTCGACATTCAATTATGTTATCTTTTCTGCAAAACTTCTCCGAAAAGGCCGTACTGGATAAAACCACGTTGCGCAATTAATACTTTCTGGAGAAAATGAGCTCATATATTCTACAAACTTTCTCATCTCACATACATATGTAAAAGTGGTGCACGTCAAGTCCATGACCGCTTATAAATAAATTCTACGCACTTTAGGAAAATAAGTGTCATATTAATTTAACCATGTACAATAAATATCTAGCTGGGTAAAATAATCCATTGCTTCGTAATATAAGGAAACTTGTGTAGTACATATGTTCAAGGTTTCGAGAAAATAGAATATAGATTAAGTTTTGGACAGGTGGTATATTTTCTTTGTTTCATCAAAGAGTCTCAAACGAAGGCTGTGATATGTTAAAATTAGGCATACACACTGTACACACATTTTGATGACATTTAGATAACAAAGAATGAGTTCCAATAGTTTATTCTCAGTAGGGTTATTTGTCTTCAGCTTAACAAAGAAGAAATCCTCATAATATAATATTATACAACAATCTTTGCGTACCTATATGAGGATTATTTTATTTAAAAATAATATTCGTCATGGATAAATTATCGAATTGGGAACGTAGAACACGCGCACGTAAATGTTTTATGACAATTTTGATTAACCTTCCGGGCAGGGGCGGATCCAGAAACTTCTCAAGGGGGAGGGGGGGGGGCGATCGCTCCTCCACCTAGCGAATCCGCCCCTGCCAACTGCCCTATATTTTGAAAACCCCTATCCCTATCAGAATCCTTCTTTCCCTTGCTATACAGACCTAATCTGCGGCGTATAATTGAGGATTTTTGCGCGGAATGAATTTAAGAAAGCACCCAGCGGAGTGCAATGAGGTTATCTAAGGAGGGGGCGATCGCCCCCCCCGTGGATCCGCCCCTGCTTCCGGGCCGAACTGCAGCCAAAGAGCTTTTCCTTGAAAAAGCGAAGAGTTACGTGATACCGTTCTTCCAAGGTTGCACCTCCGCCTTTCTTTTTCTTTTCAATTCCAGAAAACCCCGATGACCTAATTTTCTCGAGCTGTCTGAACGGTATTGTTTACCTCCGATCTGCCACTTCGGCGTCAGGTAAGCACACACAAAAATGGCGTCTTCTCTTATCAACCGAGGCTCCGCTTGTTTGAACGAAGCTTTTAGACGAGACCGCGACTTTGTAGAAAAATATTTGATTTTGAAAGCGCCTATGGACGTACGGGAAAGGTATTTATTCAACTCGAACAGAAGGGTTTCGAAGATTTTTTAAAGAAAATTCGTCTCACTATTTATCTTGGAGGATCTTCGAATCATGCGGATTAGTTTTAAACCTAAAAATTTTTAAGGTCTTAAGTTCATTAATTGAATTATTTTAAACATTAATATGGAAGTGTAGGAAATTGCTTCAACATGGAGAAGTTTCATTTGCATCTAAACACTTTATACATTTAGATAGAAGTATAATACAAAGAGCTATTTTTTACTCTTAACTTCATTTAATTTGTTTACAGGAATATGAATTATAGGTGGTTATGATCGGATTTTATTTGCATGCAACGACCCTGGTTTTCATTTACCGATCCACAAAATTAAAAAGAATAAGGGAACGACAGCTACTACAGTTACAAGTGCGCCAAAATTAATTTTCTTAAAATGTAGAGAGTTTCAGCTTAAATTAATTTGTCGCAACTGCCTTTCTTAAAAATTTCATTTCATTAAAAATGTTTGCTGGGTTTGAGGGCATTTCAACAGCCATCAAATGCTCTTAACCATACAAACAAGCCTATTTCGTATAATTGACCTTGAAACAGTTCAAGTGATAGGAAAATACGATTTATTGAAATTCCCGAAGAAAAACCTATTGGTACAAATAAAATATCTCTGTGAAAGATAAGTGGATAGCTTTTATATTTCACTGGAGAAAAATGACCTTGAAATGAATAATTATTCTTTGCGAAATTATCCTGACGATGCGTGTAATATATCTGTCACGGATATCTTGCAAATATTAAAATTAGCCAGAGGCTATTACAGTCTAAGCTAATACTGTTGAATGCCATTATTACTGTTTACTTTTTGTACGAGTAATACAAATGAAAAGAAATTTGGAGAACGTACCTGGATAATTTTTATTTAATAGTTTCTGTTGCAATTTCTGCAATTCTCTTTAAAATATCTTCTTAAACTACTAGCAAACGAAACTTTATCGCCAGAATCAGGTGGTTTTTCAGAATGACTAAGTTGACAATTAGCGTGTGAATTGCTGAAGAAGTTCAATAAGTATAATAATTACATATTAAGCAACTCCCTTGCTATATCCCTTTAAAATTAAAAGTAATAAAATTCGGTATCCTTAATATTGCTCTCGAATCAATGAAAATTACTGGTCTTTGACAATGTTAGATTTTAAAAAGAAAATGCCTCGAATTATCGTTAACTAGTCCTTAATGTTTAATATTCATTCATTCGCAGCTTAATGCCGACATTATTTGGATAATATTTACTATGTAAATTCTTTTATCATTTCGAATGTTACCTAGACTGAGGTGACTAATCTAATTAGACAGTTGTGTGCATTATACCTAATATATCCACCACTGGCGAAAAGAATAATTCAAACATATTTTTAAATATTAACCAACATGCTTTTTTTGCACGTTAAATCCCGAAAACCTCTTATTTACACTTCATTAAGCGATTACTGAATTTTTTAAATCATCAAATTATCACACAGCGCATTTTTTTACCCACAAAGGAAGTTACTCACGCGAACTTAATTTTTTTAGCTGGAGAATTCCTCTTCAAGGGAGTTAATATCCAAAAATATAAGCGAAATACGTTCAGCATCCATGTTTGATATCCAGAAAATGAAGGAAACCTTCATTATACGCTCCGATGGCAGAGCCGTATCGAATTTTTCAAGCCCGCTAACGTTTCGGGAGAGAAATAAATTGAATCTCTCGCTTCAGGATTAAATTCCATGGCGGCCGAAGAGAGCCCTTTTGCAGTAAATAACTTAATTTGTGTGCGTACCGCTTTTTGTTTACCGCTGGGCTCCACGATAATTTGGCGAAAAACCATCGGAAACAAATAGTAGATTCATTTTTGCTTACAAATGGGTCCATTGCTCATATTGGCTCGGCTCCTTAA
The DNA here is from genome assembly GCA_036926305.1 of Uropetala carovei. NCBI lineage: Eukaryota > Metazoa > Arthropoda > Insecta > Odonata > Petaluridae > Uropetala > Uropetala carovei. Next base: position 19,475,143 of record JAXCHB010000196.1, read on the forward strand.
TGAGCAAATGTTTCACATGGGTTTGTTACCCAGGGTTCCCATTTATCTTCGAGCGTTCTCCCTCTTTTTCTGTCTGTCTGTCTCTCTCTTCCGCCATCCAGTTTGAAAAGCGTCATGGTGAATTATCGAGGAAGTTTAAAGTGGTTCGCTCATGCATGCCTCACGCTCTTATCTGATCAATAACGGCGTCCGTTTTCATTTTTATTTCCAACCGATGTTACGGACCTCAAAAATAACAAATACTGAGCATAAATAAAAATTTCAGATGAAACAGTAAAAAGAGAGAGAAAGAGAGATAGCTGTACCTTCAACATTTGGTATAAATTAAATCGACGCCATGGACGAAGTTGACGAAAATTGCGTCGCTAGGATTTTTATCCTACTGAAACTTGTAAACGTCTCGTACAGAGGCGATGTAAATACTTCGTAAAAGCTTATGATCGTGAAATTCTACCGTTAAAATCTTTTTCTTTTTCTTTCGCTAAAATCGAATGAATTCTTTATTTGAAACGATTCCTCTGTCAAGTGCATGAAATGGCGAATGACTACGTAAATGAATAATTTAAATGGATTTTTAGGTGATGTTAATCCACGTCATGCAAACCTGGATTAAAAAAGGAAAGGGACCCTGTCAGATCAGGAAATAAAATAAAATGACGTACATGCATTCAAAATGAAAAAGCGAATCCATATAGTCTTAAATAAAAATATTTAGCGAATAAATGCTCCGAATATTTTTTGCCCGGGTTTTTAAATTCAACAAATCGTTAGAATAGGTTCAGTTAATTTTTTAACGTCTTTAGTAAATTAGATTAACTATAGAAGAAGTTAATCCAATGAAGTTTAACGAATACTACTGTATAAAATGTCGCTAGTTATATAACATTTATGGGATACTTGTTTGTCGGGTTCTATTAAAAAAATTTGTAAAAAGTACTGGGGAAAAAGAAAAAAAATACCGCCTAGCGAAAAAGTGTTATTTTCATCTGCGACCTGGCCATATTCGATTGATCATCATTAGTACACAATTTTTGGAATAATCCTATAGTTACCTTTTTCTAATACAATGGCTGATTGTTTGGGAATTTAAAAAGTTAAATAATACATTATTTAAAAGATAACTATTAGATGGTGCAAGTTTTCAAGGTTGGCAAAAGTCTAGCACGCCTTTGAAATTTGACGGGACGTCTGAACTGCCTTTTCCAAAATAAACGTGCCTCTGCCTTTCACTCTAACGAGGGGAATTTTAACTTTTTAACTTCTCCTTTACCTCATCAAATACTGTAGTTCTAAAATGAGGGCAGCCTAGCTGTTTTTTATCTGCCAAATTTTCCGTATCCACGGTTCTTTCTCTTTTCCACCGTCCTCAGCTCTCCTCAAACCGGCCTTTGCCCTCATTTATTTCTCCTCTCCTTTCCTAATTCCTTCTTTCTCCCCTCTTGTCACCTGTCTCCACCTTTTCTTCTCTTTTATGCCTTCCTCTTCTGCACTCTCCACATTTCCTTCTTCTTTCTCCCTCATTTCTTCTTAAACACGTCCTTACTCTCACGCCTCTGCCCGAGACTTCTTCCACTTGCAATTTTCTCTTTCCAAGAAGCATTCTCTACCATATTTTCCTCTCTACATCCTTTAGTTTTTTCCTTCTCTATCTATTCACTCTTCCTTCCATCCTTATATCGTACCCTCCTTTCACTTCTGTTTCTTTCTATATCCTTGTCATATAAAATAAAAAACACTGTATTTCTCTCTCTGTCCCTCGCTCCCTTTTAAGTTTTATATTAATCTATAATATATTTTGAAGCGTGTGTTTGTGTGTTTGTTCATGGAACTCCTCCTAAACGATAAAAGCTAGAATAACCAAATTTGGTAAGATTCTTCCTTACGTCCTAACTTAGTGAATGGTCAAGGTTTGGTCAACCGGGATTAATCAGTGCTGCCAATAGAGGGGATTTAAATTTTTCCATAAGATAACACGTATGAATCCATTTCTTGACTTGCAAGGTATTCTTCCTTCAAGCGTTAAAATATGTAAATATGGACCGATTGTTTTCGTTTTTACTTTATTCAATGAATAAAACTCTATACTATATTATTCCTGCGAAGTTTACATGTTACGCGGTCGAAGTTTTCAGAAATACGTTATTTGTTTCGAAATTTTGTGGATTTTTCGTAGGTACTCTTTCCGGGCGTTGCCAAGACGGCCGTCATTGTTACCTCCGACTCAGTTAGCTTCAATGGCCTTACAAATAGACGAAAGTAGAGCGTTATTCGCTTCGCACTTTTGCTTAAACAACGAAACGATCGATGTTTATGGATAGCAACGTAAATAGATACGGATTATTATTCAGGAAGGGTTTATTGACGAAAGTAATTGAACCTTCTTTCGTCTATTGAATACTGGAATCTCACATTTTTTGTAAGTAAAATCATTATATTCTACATTATAATGTTTATTAACGTAAATAAGCTAACGTATCTGGTGTACATTTACCGGAGTCAGTGTTCAATCATGGACAACTATAGGTTGCTTTTTCACGGTTTTCTTGCTTACAAGACATAAAAGTAAATATTTCAGCGAGGCATAATTACACAAGAAATAAAGCTGGATTTGGCGAAAGTGATATATACAATTATCGTAATATTTGAATGCAATACGTTCGGAAACGGATTGTTACAAGTAAATATGATTAACTGTTAAGAAAAGCTAATTGTAAGTTAAAAAGTATCTACTATATATTTTAAAGAGTTTGTATGTTGTGATGTAGTAGCTTCATTAAATCCGTTGAAATTCAACAGGAAATTCTGCTAGTATTGTAAATATTTGTTTACTTTAAAAAAATCCTCTTTCACTATTTTATCTGTTCTGTAAATATTTATTAAGATTTTATATAGAAAACTAGTGTAATTTCCGTTGAAATATCAACGGAAGAATTATAGATAGATTGATTATTAATATTTGCATTTAAAATAATTATAGCACACTATTACATATGAAATATTTCGTCATATATTACATTTCTAGTGAATATTCTGTTGTCGTTTGGTAAATGTTTTTATTTTCGGCTATAAAATTCTGATATTCTTCTCCCACCTTGTTCTCGTCAATGCTACATATAATTGTCGGTGTGCAAATACAGGGAAATAATTATATGTATACATATATAACGTAGGGAAAATAATTAAATTTCGTGCACTTAATGTTATGATTGTTTTAAAATTGTACTCTATACTTACGAAGAAAGAAAGCTTACTCGAATCCTCAGTTATGTTCTCCGTCGTTATGTAAAGAAACTCTTTAAAAGATTTAAATTAAAAACTAACTAATTAATCAATCAGCGGAATAATTTCTTTGAATACTGTCTAGACAAAAACAAATCAATTTATTTCAATATTGTAAACTGTTTTTGACGATTGAATGGATCATTGTATTGACAAAAAAATAAACTACTTGTTTATCGTAGAAACCGTTACATAAACAACCATAAGTGTTTATTATATATTCCCGTCGTTTTTGTCGAAAGAAAGGTGTTGTTGTTGACGTAGATACATGTGGCGCCGACCTATCGGGCAGAATGAGAACTACATTTCGCTGTCGGCCATCTTGCGTTCCTTACAGAACAACGTTTTTATTATAGAGAATTATAACATAATCGACAATTCGGTTTAGGTGTAAGAGGAGGCTAACAAGCCTTAACCTCATAAAAATAAAGGCATTTGTCTGTATGTCTCTCATATCCGCCCGGACTCTTCGTTTCTCCATCTACACTCCTTAAAAGGATTTATTTCACTCTCTCGCATGTCTCTAGACTATTTCCATTTCTTTCTTCCCTATACATTCTAAACATCCGATTTTATCTGTTTCTCCTTTTTTCATATTCCTTTCCCTCTATATCTCCTTCTCCACTACATTTCTATCTCCCTATCTATCTCCCCCAAGCCCACATATTCAACATCCTATTTCGTTCCTCCCACCTGTCATTCCGGCTTCACTACCTTGTCCCGTGGTTTCGATTTTAACCGACCGTGAAATGGAGTTCCCGTATACTCTCACGGAAAAGGAAGGAAAGGAAGGGTAGGAGGAAAAATGAACGCCTTTCGTGAGAAAACCCAGGTCCAAAATTACCATCTCTGCGCGAGTTTACATAAGGCGAGCGCGCGCGCGCACGTTTTTTTCCCGAAAAAATTCGATATTGAAGGGAAGGAATCGACGCAACGATTCTTTCGAAAAACAAATTTTTCCTCCCTTTATACCTCGCCAAAAGGAGTGTGAGGCTAAAAATAGATGACGTTAAGACGAGGAAATTCGCGCTTCGATGTGCGAATACGAAGAGATATTTTCCGTTCATTTGAAGTTTACTTATAAGGTTTTAGATTTATAGAGCCACACGTTACAGCAAGGTAACCGTTATCGTGGTTTCGTTGGAATGAAAGGATAATAAGTTCTGTTTAATGATGAAAACATGGAGATGAATTATACCGACTCATTTTGTTGTATAAAGGGTTAGTTAAACGGATATTGTTATTTAACCAAACAAAAACATATATACAGCTAAAGTATTTCATCATAAATTCCGAAAAATTACAGACACTGTATTCTGTTTGTAAATTTTCACATAAATGATTTTATCTGTTGGCTCATGAAATGTCGTCTAATATTTAAAATGCTGGTTGCTAGGAAAATACTTCCAGTAGAATTGTAATTAATAAAATAGTTGCTTATTGAAAGAGTATTTCCCGCTAATAATTTAAGCTGAGCTAAAATTATAATAAACGCATGCTTTACTTCATAAAGTTTGCATGCGGGTGATGACACATTGTAAGCCGTTAAGTTATAAAATTAAGTTTTATATTCCGTATCAGACGAGCAACATAATGTACACTATGACGGAAGTTGAATAATCTCAAACTTTCGAGGAAAGAAACGAATCCAGTATGTAAATGATTCTAGACCAACATTTCAATTTCGAGTTGGATTATGGAAGTAAAAATAGAATGGAGAGAATTTCCAAAATCGTACTGTATCACTCAAGGAGAGGAATTCACTTTTTTATTTGTATTCAAGATAAGCTATTTTAGTCACATCGCATGCTCAAACGAAATCGCGCATTCGCAGAATTTCGTGTATTTTCGTCCGAACGTCGTCCTTTGATTTGCTATTTCCTTAGAAAGCAGTTGTCTCAGACATTGCTCCATGTCACGAACTTACCTATTGTTCAATCCATTTTGAAATAGAAATTATGTAAACTATGATCAAATTTTGCGCAAAAGTCCTTACAAATATAAGGCGTTCATTTTTACCCGTAATATTCTCCAAAACAAACTTATAGTATAACAAGAAACTCAGCAACAACAAATGAAAGTTGCAGCAAAATACTTAGATACTTGATGAAAACACGCTAGACGGATTTTTACATACATTTCGTGATATCAGGTTAACTCTTGAAAGATAAAAATTTTGAAATTACGAAATGGAATGGAGCATACAAAATAAAATTTACCTAGGAAAGCATTTTTAATGGATAAAGCACAAATACGGAACGTCCGTTGCGAATGTGTTTTTAAACTCTGTTGATAGCAAATTCGCATATCAACTTGAATTTGAAATATTAATGCTTTCACAGTAATAAATTCTTATAAATATAAAATATCAAGATGAAAAGTGGGTCAATATTATTTCATTTTCTAAGGAATTTTGGTTTAAAAATTGCTACAAGATGGGATGCACTTTGGAAGAGATTAAAATTGATCGTAAGCATATGTAACTTGACCCAGCATTGCATAATTCCAACCTTGTTATACGATGGATTACGCCACCTTAAAACAACGGCAAAAACCGTACTCGAATTATTTTATCACAGTTCAATATAGAATTATAAAAATAAATATCGCGCTAATATAAAATACGGAAGCGCTACATTAGATCGCTTTCATCGCATGATGGAGAGAAAGCAAAAAAATCGGCGTCTCCTTTATTACGCGAGCAGAGAAAAAATTCCTCGGGTGTTGGATTGCAAAATGGTTGGTGATAGGGTTTGATATAGGGAGAAAAGAAACGAAGGGAGGAGAAAAAGGGATAAAAGCGGGGAGTAAAGCATAGCCCGGTATCGCTGGAATGGGTTGGGCGAATGTGAGATAAGTAATGGGCGTCGGCGGGCTTTGCTAGGAAAGATAGCCGATGGAAAGAGAAGTGTGGGAGGCGAGGAAGAACTGAGGTGGGATAGTGAATGGGAAAGGGCGATGAGTTAGCAAGAGGACGGATCGCAGAGGAATGGGAGGAGTGGAGAGAGTAAGAGAGCGTATGTGTGTGTGAAAGAGAGAGAGAGAGAGGGGGGGAAAAGGGAAACGCGATCGGAGGAATGGGGTTTTCGGTTGGATGAGTGGAGAAGAGGATTTTTGGCGGCTTCACAGGGAAAGGACGTCGCCCGACACCTAGTCCTCTCTAGCGCCCGCTGAGTGTGTTAGAGATTGAAGGAGCTCAAACAGAACTTGAGGTGTCAGAAGTGCTCCTAACCTTACCCACCTCCCCCTTTCTCTTTGGAAGATCCAAAGTTCTTACGATGTGGAAAATTAATTTTATTTTCAATTTATCACACCGAAAGTGTAATTTTTTCAGTATGCTGCTTAATAAAATAGATCCCAACGTAATCGTGTAGATAACTCATTTAGATTAATAACATTGAAATCACTGCAGGGAATACTAGGATAAACTGTCACCTAAAGGCTCCGGTTGTGGTATTTAGTAAAGGAAGTAAATTTTTACTGCGCTTCAGACATTAAGCCAGTTCAGTACTTCGTTATTTTTTATATATGCCTTAGCATACTGCTCAGTGACGATGAACAGGAACGCTGATAAGAAATAGCCATTTTATGCCTGTAACTAAAGAATGGAGATTACAAAACACTATCAGGCAAAATGTAATTCATTTTGTAAAGCCAAATTCTTAGCTTTTACAGAGACCCGAAAAAAACAAACAGAAGATGAAATTCAAATAAAAATCTACATATGATAATGCAGAATAATAATAACAAAATTGTAAAACATGAATTTAATCTGAGAAATTATAATATCCTCGGAAAAAAAGTTGATGAAAAGACGTTCAGTCGCTTTGAACTAATGCGCGCGAAACATAAACAAGCTTAAACTACTTAACTTGAATGCTCTCAAGAAAACTTGCAGCTCGCTGGGAGAATGATCAAACTGATGTTCCTTTTAATGGCATTCTCCCTAATGGGAGTCTTTCTCGTTAAGGAACATGTAAATGTTCCCGGAGATTAATGTCGACGCCCCTTTCTTGTTTAAGTATAACAATTTCAACGCGAATAACTTCCTCGGAGCTTGATTGTGCGCCATAACTAACACTAAGCGACGATTCCCATCAATTATTTTGCGACAGAATCGAGATTTGCATTTTACTTAACAAGAAATCCAATTAAGGGCAGTATACACGTCTTTATTTGTCACGGGTAATTAGTAAATTTTTTATTCGGAGAATAATGGAGAATTTTTTGAGGCATAAATATGTTTTTCCACGTGAAAAGCAATTTTAAATTTGTAGGATATTCAATAACAGTGAAGTAATTTAACGGAAATGTATGAGGTGGAACAAACTGAACGATTCAATAGCTGTTTTATCGTATTTTATTGCTGGTGAGTGATAAAATTTGAAAATCAGAGTATGAACTGAATTTTTGCATTTTTCTCTAAAAAATTCGACGAAGCCTATACTTTTTTGTCTGGTAGGAAAGTTTTGGGCTTCTACACAAAAATCGATTAATTATAATGGAAAGCAATCGATTTAATGACCATTTTAGTTGAAAGAGTGACTGTGTAAAGTACTAATAGTTTAGTTGCCTCAATGATAAATAATTTAACAGAATTAGTGTTTTATGTTGATAAAAAGTTGCCAAAAAGATTTTTCGTTTATGGAAGTAAACTAAACGAATCAAAAATAGAAGTTTGAATGGGAAAATTTATCATATGTAGATGGAAAAGAGGATGGAGTTGTTTGACTAAATTATAGGAAACATGAGAAGCATTACGCTAAAATATAAAGGGAGAACTGCTTATGAATCTCATTGAGGAATGCTATTACAGTCGAGAGGCCATCTGCTTAGCAATTAGAGTATAAAGAGCCATTTTGAAGCTTACTTAAAGAATAATGGCATTTTCATCTATACATGAATAAATGTATATAGATACACGATGAATATCTTTAATTCAATCGTAACGTTCGTGTCCTTTAGAGAATATGTTAAGCTACTTCCATTTCATCTGAAAAAGGCACAGTACAATGACAGAGTGTTAGTTTCTACATGATAAATTTTGAGCTTTATTTTTTCATATTTAACAGTTAGTGTTAAATATAAGATTGAAAGGGGACAACCTTACCCTTTTCTACGTAATTATAAACCAAACTCTTCATCTTTAAATAATGTGTGGTCATGGGACATAGAAGTCCTCCTAATTTACGAAGATCTGCCATAGAATGGGTAGATTTAATAGAATATTAACATTTAGAAAGGTTTTATATGTAACCGAAAAGCCCACTAAATTTCTTCTTCTTGATGCCACTGAAAGACCGCTTTGAAAGATTTCAGTTTATCGAGTGCTTTGACTCCCGAAGGTGGAGTGGGAGACTGGCGATATTGGACCGAACCTATCCGACACCAGATCTGCGTAAACCCGCCGCACCCCAAAAAATACGTACAAGATGAGGAAGTTAGAGAAACGAAAGGGGAAGAGAGGAAGGTGATAAGGAGAGGGAAAGATTGAGAGGGATAAAGAGGTGACAGACGGAGAGGAAAGAAGGAAATGTTATGGAGAGAGAGAGAGAGAGAGAGAAGGGGGAGAGGGAGGGATAGAAAGAGCGTAACAAAGAGAGAGAGAGACGAAAGGAGGGAGAGAGAGAGAGAAGAGAGATTGGAAGAGGAGATGATGGGAAAGAGAGTGAGAAGAGGGAGAAAGAGAGATGCCGGATGAGCGAATTAAGGAGGGAGGGGGTGGCAAGGAAAAAGAGAGTTTTGGAGTGATGGAGAGGTGTAGGAAGAGTGCCAAAGGACGGAATGGAAAAGTAAGCCAGGGCTCCGGAGAAGCGATGCGCTAACCGAACCAGAAGATCCAGGACGCAAAAAAGTGAATTTGATTTATTGCTTTCCCTCTTTTGAGAAGAAATTCTCGAGAGCTGAGGAAATTGCGCGAGAGGGATCGTTTCGTTCCCTTTCAATTGCATTTTTTCCCCTTTTAGATCACAAGAAAGATCAAGATAAAAATTCATAGATACCCTATTTTGTTAAAGTTTCTGTAAATCGTGCGATAATTTAAATGAGGAGACGATACAAATGAATCGATGGACAAGAACGAGTTACTTACTTGTCGAAATCGAGTGACAAGACGTTACTCCCGTCGCCACTGTTTGGCCGCCTTTGGTGGAACTAAAATCGAAGAAAGATATTTTCGAGAAACGAAAATGTAAATAAACCCCTGAAATTTGTGTGCACATCATTAACATTGGAATGCAGACCAAGATGTTTTAAAGAATGGATATGAAAATCCGTTCTTTTTAAAATTATTACTCTAAAATGTATATCTTATTTCCGTATACAAATCCTAAGACTTCGGCATAAAATGTTAGGCCGTAAAGAAAATGCGCCAAACATTCTTTATAAGTGCACTTAACATTTAAATACGAAGAATTGTACCATGTTTACGAATAAGAAAAGCATTTTTAATGTTTCCTCAATTAACAATTAAATATTAGTCTGTTATAATAGATAATCACATTTTCAATAGCCACCTAAAATTATATTAGTTTTGTGAAGTACTGCAATAGATTAACCGCGGATAGTATAAAAAAGATCGGAGTTATATGACGAAGTCAACAAATACTTTAATTAATTCACTTACGATTTTACTTTCCATATCCACTGTTTCACTTGTAATCTTTACCATATAATCATCATTGGTAATCATCTCGTGATTATTCTTGGTTAAACTTGGTTCTCAACATATTCCTATTTTCTGCAGCCTTTTTCATGCATTGATAGCTCTCTTTCCCTTTCTTATCAGCTGAAACCTTTTTCTACCTCTCTTTTTTTTCCTCCAGTTTTCCTTCGAATGCGACTTTAACCATGCTCTCTCTCCTAAAGTAATAGTCAATGCATATAATATACACGATTAAAATAACAATAACAGAAGCGCTGAATTTAACACCTTTTTCCGATCAATTAGAATTACGTTAACCTAAAATTATCACAATGAAGCAATTAAATACCCGATGGATTCCGAAGGGAAATCAAACGTACTTACTGTGAAAGTCAGCAGCAAATAACGGAACTATTTCAACGTTATACAGAGATTCTGACATTTTACCATTGCGGAAAACAGTGTAAAGAAAGGGAAACGGAAAAAAAACACTCGTTGAGTTTAACGACGAAATTTTTCGCAGATAACACCGTCTGCAATGAAATAAAAAGAAAATGTCTTCCATGGGAGTTTTTAAGATGTACTTTTTTTCCTCTACCACTCGCCAAGATTCTGACATTTTCTCTCTTTTTACGATACTCATGGAAATTCTCCTCCCTCCTTCCCTCCCCTCACGAAATAAAAGAAACGAGAAAGTTATTTCCCGTCCGAATCTCATAAATATGGAGCAATCGCACCGAGAGAAAATGTGGAGGTCCGCAGTATTTTCGTGCGTCGAAACAAACAGAATTCTCACAAAAACCCTCGTGAAGACCAGGGGAGGGGAGAGACAGAGAAAGAGAGATAGAGAAGAGGAAAGATGAGGTTAAATGAAACAACAGAATAACTATAGCGAAAACCGTGAAGCTTATCTCTTTTTTTTTTCGGACGAAATAACGATTTTTCTCGAGGCGAAGAAAGGCAACCCTTTATAGGAATACCCTTTAGTTTTCCTTCATTCACTCCCATAAAAAAAAACAATCCTTTTTCTCTCCCTCTCTTTTCCTTTCAACCGTCTTTATTTTCTTTCTCTATATACATGTATCATTCCCCCCCCCCTCCCCCCCCTCAACCTCCCACTTCTATAAACCGCAACGCTTCTCCCTTCCCTACTTTTCCTTACATATAATATCACCCGCCGCAATCCCCTCTTATCCCATTCCTTATATTCCCTGAGAGATATCCAGTTTGGCATCGTTCCAATCCGTTCTATCCCCCGTTCTAGATTAGAGCTGATACCGAGAGAGAAGTTAAGGGAATAAAAACCTTCCTCCGTTCAGTTAAACGTAGCAAGGGAGTTGGGTAGGAGAGAGAGAGAGAGAGAAGGGTTCGGGTATATGTGGAACAGTGGGGGAAGATCAGCAGAAAACGAACCCAAAAGGGAGGAATGGGTTTAGGAAAGGACTTTTAAGGGAACCGTATCCTCTTCTCCCTATCTCTCTATCCCTCCGCTGAGAATCGGAAGTTTTTGGTGTTTTATTTTTACTTGCGAAAAGATAAAAAATAGTTTCGTATATAAAAAAACAGCCGTGGTTTCCGGCAGCTGAGAGTAAAAAAAAGTAAGGGAGAGAGGAAGGAAGCGGCATAAATGGAGAGGAAAGATGGAAGATAAAAGGTGTAAGGGAACTCCGAGTGTGGGATGAAAGAGGAAATAAAAATTGATAAGGAGAGAGAGAGAGAGGAAATTATGGTTTCGTCTTCTGGTGGCCCAGAGACTTTTCTGTTTGCGCTTTTTCGTGAATATTCAACTTGGCGAACTAAAATAAACTACAGCTTAGAGTATCGAAAAAAATGTGATAAGTATCGTCATATGTAAACCTTAATTTTGCAAGACAAACGACTCTAAGAAATGCCCAAAAATTTTCCAGTTTATTTATTATTTCAGGGATAGGGAATGTATTTTCTGCTTCAAATTACGTTGATGCATCAAAAATATATAGTTAGCCTTAGATAGTAGTTTTCTTTCGAGGCATTTTACCGAAATACTGGTGGCATATATGGAATCTACAATGTAAATAAATATGCGCGGATGAATAAGTAGTACTGAAAGTTTGAAGGAGATAAAATTAATACGATTTAACTGCAAGGAAACGTGACGGATAAAATAAAAAAAGGAAGTTCCAAAATAGGCAGAATCGTAGGTACGTGAAAATTTTGGAAACGACCGGTAAAAGAATAGTCATAATCACAATTCTACATCGAGAGGTTTTGGCACAGAGACCGTCAAAGGAACATTGTAGGAACATTGCTAAATTTTATTGGTTCAAAATTTAAAGTTGAGTTGGCATATAAAGAAGTACTTTTTGGAGTGAACGACATCCATCTCTGTAAATTACGACACGAGCGCTCGTTGATTTTTTTTCTCGAATAAAAGTGCATCAAGCGAGTCGAAAAGAACTTTGCGTTTGTAAAGTAGGAGATCCTAATAGAGAAGTGACCTTAACTCTTGCAAAAAATTGCGAGTGTACGACGAAAATTGTTTCACCTACTTGCGCGGGTTTTTGAGGGGTGTATTCGACGCGACCGAAAAATACGGGGATTGGTCGGCGGTTTCCGTTTCCTTTCGCTCCGAGGGTTCTGAATGGAGGAGAGAGGAAACGCAGCGGTGACGCAGCGCAGAAAGAGAATCCTTTTTCGAGCTATTCGCTGGAACATTTCTCTGTTTCTATCGATCTCCGAGGTCAATGCTTGTGCGTTCCACGGATAAACGAGGAATACTAATTTGCAGTTACAAACGCACGAGCCGCCAGAGAGAAAGAAGCGGTGTTATTAGCTAGTTAAGCAAAAAATGTGAAAAAATAGTACCGTACCGATATTCTTCTCTCTATTATTAGAATTTTTGCTTGGGTAAAACTGTGCCGGATTACTTTTACAAAAGAAAAACATTTGTCCTCTTACGGTGTTCGTTCATCCTCTGCAATATCGTTTTTTGATTCGTCGAAATCGAAAGAGTACTTAATAATTCGCCTCCTCATCGAAAAAATTGTTTTTGTTTATTTTAGATTAATTAAAATTCCTGCAGTTGCGAAGGGGTCGAAATTTTGCTGTCGTTTTCCAGGAATGAGGCATTACATTGAAATAATTGAAAATACGAATATCCAGTAGGTAACTTAAAATTTTCGTTATATATATTCAGCAGCAGCGTTGGCTTGATAATGACTTCGTTCATTTACTTAAAAGAACTTTGAACTTATATCGACGGTTATATATACTACTAGTGTATAGCCCGTCAAAAATGACGGGAGTAAAGATTCGATCTTTCAAATTGGCTTCAGAAACATAAATTGTATTGAAAGTAATTTCCCTCTGCTTCATTCCCACTCTCTTCCCCTCTCTCCTTTCCCTCTCCCTTCCTCTACCTCCCTCTCCTTTCCTCTCTCACCCTCTCTCATCCTCCCTCCATCCCCTCCCTCCCTCTCTCTCGTATTAAAAGCAATCAAAGCACGTTTTCACCCATAAGGATTGAAATAACAATATGACATCGAGGTCTAACAATGGAATTGGTGGACAAGGCAACATCCCCTTAAAATGGCTATATTTCCTCAAACTGTATGAATTCAACGTTTAAACTGAGCGATTTCGAAATGTAGGTGGAAAAAGACGAACAGAAAAAGAACCTTAATAAGGTTTTCTTCAAAGTGGTTCACATCCGAAGTTCTTAGGTCAATTCTTTCTAATTATAATTTTAAAAAATAACGAAAGCCTAAACGTCGAAAAGTTCATTTTTACGTAAAAATATTTGTAATCTTATTAAAAATTATCCCCTAGAGTCGAGCCCGAGTTCGATACATTAAAACGTTTTGCTATTATATCACAAGGCTATCCTGAAAATTTCATCAAATTCGGTTCCGTCGTTTGCGAGATATTAAGCTTCAAAAAGCATTACACACAAGGTGACACTGTCTTTTATATAGTTTGGATTATGTATAACACATCAGTTATAACTGATTTATTATAGTATTCGAGGTTAAAATTAAACCCTAAATATTGGATGCGATAATTCAGAAGAGGTCATACGGTACAAATATAAATAAGAGGGGAAGAGAGAAAGAAACTGATGAATAAGAAGGGAGAGAGGGAGATAAAGAAAAAGATATGGGAGTATTGATTGAAAAATATGCTTGGATGGAAAGGTAGAAGATAGAAAGGAGGAAAGAGGAAACGAGGAATAATGGGAATAAACTAAAGCAAAACATAGATAGAGGAGAGGATGCAGAAAGAAGAGGTGGATGCAGAAATACTTTTCTTCCAATAAAATGAATTTTTCATCCTTCTCACCCTGTGATACTGATGCCATAAAGGTATTTAACTATATTTATGTTGATAATATAACTTCAGGAACTCGAACGTGCTAAAATGTTTTAATCGTAGATCAATGCTTGTAAGTTTAGGTAGGAACAGCATATCAATGCTGAAAATGCTCCTAAAATTTTCCCATAGTCAGGATGGTTGGAGATGGAATTTCATGCGGAGAGATGAGAAAATTATTGAAGGGGCAACCGTGTTGACTAAGGGAAAACTTCTGCGAGAGAGAAAAGAGAGAATGGAACGAGGAGGTAAACGCCATTCATAATTGATACATTGATGATTCGCTGAACCCATGAAACCTTTGGAAGCTACCTACTTTTTTAGAAACGATGAATTCATAACCAGAGTAATTCGATGATTTCCGTTGTACTCAAGGTAATTTCTGTACGAATCTAGTCCTACAGCCACTGTGTCACTGCGACCAAAAAATACTCGGCGCTCCAGCCAAACGCGATTTTTTTAAAATACATCTCTCCAAAAAGCTTTATCAGTGAAACCACGCAGCTAATTCCATCTACGAATTTTTCATTCTGAAGCATTATCGGAGCGACGCAAATGTTTGCCTTTCCAGTTTGCTAGGGGATATTCGACACGCTCGCTGGAGACTTATGAGAGACGCTAATGGCAGCAGAGGAAAAAAAACACAAAGTTTATGAAGAGCATCTGAGCCCCGCTCTAACCCCGAACACTACTGCTCAACTACGGAAGAGGAAGTGCGTAATAACGTTAACAAAATGCTCGCATTTCGGTGATTTGTTATTCGCGTACTGCTGTTTTTTGAAAGGCCGACGAAAAGTGGTGAAATATGCTCGTGTGTTTCCGTTTCCGCGTTGAAACATATTGGAACGAACGCTTTGAAATAGCTACAAACGTGATGCTCGATTAGACGAGTTATCTATGCGCTTCAAATCTCTCCACTTTTGCTGTACCTCGATTCATTCTTGTTCTGAATTGCTTGAAACTCTGCGCTGTTTTATTTAAGGTGTCATGATTTGCGTGTGTGCACAAACAAAGAGGATCTTATTTATTAACGCGTTCGAAAAAGTTTTATGGAAAACTATTTTCTGGAAAGTTTTTCAAAAATTTGTACTCTTAGCGGCTACCTTAAAAATACAATTAAATCGTCAATTTTCAATAGTATAAATAAGTTTCTAATATGGACATATAATTTAATGAATCTTCTAACCTTACACTGAATGTAGCATGTAAAATTAAGGTGATCCAACAGAAAAAGTAGATATTTACTCGAAACGTATGTATTATATCAATTATATAGCAGAGAAATAACTTAATTCTCAGTGATTATTCCAAAAGCATATAGGTACTCTATATCTTATAGACAAATGAAATGAAACAATTCAATATATATAATGGCCAAATTATATCCCAGAACCGAAATGAAACGCAAGCGATAACTGAAAGCGCTTTTATTTAACGTGAGGGACTGTATTGTAAATCGATGCCTAAATTTTTCGATTTTTTATAACATTAAAAACTCCGTCGACCTTCTAGGGTTGCGATTTTAAACTCCGTAGACAAGTTTCATTCGGATTTAAAAGTAGTCACTTGAGTTGCGCGACACCTTACCAAACAACAGCTTTGATCCGAAGCGTTAGCTGTTTTTTTTTGTTTAGCGCTCTTTCATCGCTCATAGACGCCATTAAATAAAGCTCTCGCATTCCTGAACCGCTATCTTGGGGAAAAAATCCGTCCTTTAATCCCAATTCCCAGAATACATCAGTATAAATAAATCGACCCAAACAAAGCGGAGTTCTGTAAAAGAACACGTCAACCGTGTAAAATTTATAGCGGACGGGATACCATCTCGCTTGATTTCTATTTATTACGCAGTAGAAATTGTACATACCCAAAGAGGAAAAAAGCGGTAGACACTTCTCCGTCATAAATAAAACTAGACAAAACAATTTTACTCGAGCGAATTTACGCGAGAAATTTTCTACGTAAAAAAAAGGAACTAGGACTTTTGCGATAAAAATAGCACGCGAAGATTTTATTGTTATTACCTGTTTCTATGATACACGGCGTAAACTTCTTGAAAGATTTCCGGTGCAGTGAGACGGAAAAAGCAACTTTTCTCTTATCCAGGGGAAAAACACGGCGTAACAAGCTTCTTTCAATGATTCATAAAACGACCGGGGAGAAAGACGAAAAAAAAACTATCTGTACCCTTTAACTGGGTTGATCCGCCAAAAGTTTCGTATTTCCAAGAAACACCCTCCTTCTATCTCATTTCATTGCTCTTAAAGACTTATCTGAACCAAACTTGGGTAAAATAAAACCTATAGGTATCTCTCAACCGAGCAGAAGGAC
The DNA here is from genome assembly GCA_036926305.1 of Uropetala carovei. Lineage (NCBI taxonomy): Eukaryota > Metazoa > Arthropoda > Insecta > Odonata > Petaluridae > Uropetala > Uropetala carovei. The sequence goes on from JAXCHB010000196.1 coordinate 19,491,743, forward strand.
TCGAAACTTATTTCGAACTCCTTCTCGGGAGAAAAAAAAAAGCAAAAACTATCCAACTCCTTTTCGGATCTTAGGATAGGGAACATCTAATTCACCTTCCGCCTCAAATACCGACATTTATGTAGGACGACCTTTCCATCTCCCGCGCCAGAATCCGAGCGTGATAAATATTTCACCGTGAGCTTCCTTTTCTGCGGCGCTGAGCCGACCGCCTCTTCTATCCCCATCCCACCTATTTACGATATTTCTCTCCTCTCTTTTTCTCGATTCCTCCAATTTTCTCCTCTCTTTCATTTTCCATTCTCTCTTTCGTGGCCGTTTCCAGAAAAATTCTCATCCCTTCTTCTGTCTCTTTCTATTTATAGAACATACCTTCTATTCCTCTCCTAGATGCCTTTGTTGAATCTGCCAACCATCCATCCTTCAGCGTTAGGGTTTCAACACGTTTTCTCTCGAGTAATTTAATTAATTAGGAAAAAAAATGTTTTCTCCGCGCTCCTCTGTTTCCTCCCCAGTCAGCGCTGGCATACTTTATATCCACATATAAAAGGGTGTAGAGTGCCTCTTGTTTACGTTATAGCGAGGAGTGAGCGCCGGTCTTTTTATCCGAGCACGATTAACAAAGGATGGAATTGTTGTGCACAGTTTTTGATAAAGTATCGCAGAAGGGATTTGTTTCAAACGAGTCTTAGCCACTTAAAGTTAAAATTACGTCCATTAGCTAAGAATTTTATTTTAAAATATTAAAATGAGTCGTAAACTCAATTTTTATAAATATTAGCGACAATTTTCAAGTTAAGATAAAAATATACCCATAATCTATACTATTCTGTATCATGAACTGTATTTAATAAATGTTTTGTATTATCATAATCATCGGTAAAATGATGCTTACGTTAGAAATTAATAAGTGCTTGATTACGACACGTATGGAAAACATCTTCGTTCCAGTGAAGATCTACGGATAAACCACGAAAGATAAGCGGTTAAAAACAACAATTTTCCAGAAATCAAGGAAACGATTGGGATGAGATTTTGGTGGGACACGTATACCGCGAAATTCAAAGAACATATCGATGCTGAGTGAGTTAACCCGGCCGTGGGTTCCAATCCCACCGCTCGCCTCCTCCTCTTTCTCTTCCTTCCACTTATGCGGCTGTCTGGAGGAATTTCTGCGGCCGAGTCGTAGTCGTGGAGAACTGGTGGGGTCAAATGAAGGGTAAGGCGTGGGCGTCAGACGGCTCGTTTAGTATTCCAAGGGCGTCTTTTCTTCATTGGCTCATGCCTAGACTTCCATTCCTCGTGTCGGCAAACCACTTTCCCTCACAATTTCTCTTTACCACCCTCCTAATTCCCCTTCTTCCCCTGTCTTCCTTAACTACTTCGTCTCACTCCGTCTCCCTTCGCCATTCTCCATTTCCCTCTCCTCAACATGTTACCGACCTAATTTCCGGAATTTCTTTATCGTTCTTAATTCCTCTTCGCGGAATTTATTCCCGCGCAAAAGCACAACCGTTAAGAAACAATCTAACCATTTCAGGAGTTTTCTGAAAGAATAACCTATAGAAAATTTTCACCGTGTAATTCCTCTACTAATAAACATAACAAAATATTTTAGGTTTGTTTAAAAGGATCGAGAGAATAAAAAATCGCAATAGTAGATCAGTAGCTGTATATTTGATTACTGACAGGCAGATCGATAAAACAAATATAAAGATTTATTATTTCGAGAAATGTGTCTAGCAAGCAGTAGTAATTCAAGCTAGAAGCGTAGCATAAATTGACATGGACCGCACGTAAAATGAAAATAAAAATGACCAAACTTCATAAAAATTGAACGGGGGGTACGCATTTTAAGCCTTCTTATGGCAAGTCAAAGTACGTATTAGGAGTTTTCCCGCTAACATTCGAATCTTTATCCGTCTTATCGAACGAACAAACGATGAACATTGGCGACGTTTTAAAATTAAAAACCACATTAACCTTGAAATTACGTAAAAATGATTGGTTGATGTAAAGATTAATGAATATCGGGATTCTACCGTCACCCGCCGAAATTTTGTAAATGGAGAAAAAGATGTGTGCACGCACGCGCACACATATATATTGCATGGCTCATAAATACTGAAAATAATAACACGAAGATTTTATTTCTAGTGCCTTTTTAGTCATAGCATTATAAACAAACGATGTTTTTTATTCTAGTGCGCTTTCAGCCATAGTATTAATAACAAACGATATTTTAGCCTGGCTAGGAAGCCTGCTTACTATATGTCTCATGAAGCGTTTTAGTGAAACAAAAATAAACTCATTTTTTAATTCATCTAAGCATTAAACTTTGAAAATAAGTATCCAGAAGTGTATTTTAACTTTGTTTATGCTTTTTTTACCTTTAACAAACGTGTTTTTCAAACATGTGCTAATGCAAACAAAACAGATCCTTCAAAGCAGCCGTACAAAATATATCATTAGCACACAGACAAGGAAAGAGGGTTAGGAACAGCTTTGTTAGACGTGGGAACATCCGTTTCAGCTCATTATTTTATCTTTATTTTGCTGTTTTACTGTGTGGTTTTGAAATAAACATTTAAAGCGGTAACGGAAGGCCCGTAATAGACTTTGTTTCGTCATCAAGAAGCACCCAACCAGATGGATATAAAATCGTTTTAGCTGCTAAATTCTACTAAACGATCTTTCAAAATGTATTTACATAGCACCTATAAAATGGGCGATGTTATGAGGTGAGATTTAACAATATATTTACTGAGAGGAAGAGAGGATTACTGAAAATATAGGTGTATTTTTTGTGCTACTAAAAACACGCTTATTTTACCAGATTTGACAGAATTTAATTTCCATTGAACCAACGTCGCTTCAAAAAAAAAAAAAAAATATATATATGCGTATATCAAGTAAAGAAGAAGAAAATTTGAACATAAGTATTGGAGGAAAGCCATTAGAACAAGTTTCAGATTATAAATACCTTGGAAGCATCATAACAAGAGAAGCAAAATGTACAGATGAAATCAGGACTAGAATAACAAAAGCAAAAGCCGCATTCAGAAGAAAGAAACTCCTGCTAGCGGGAAATATAAAGCAGGAAATCCGCAAGAGGTTGATAAAATGCTATGTATGGAGTATAGCTTTGTACGGAGCAGAAACATGGACGCTAAGGAAAAATGATATTAAATACTTGGAAAGCTTCGAAATGTGGACATGGAGAAGAATGCTGAAGATAAAATGGACAGATAGGGTGAAAAATGAGGAAGTACTACGAAGAATAGGAGAGAAGCGAACGATTATACAGACTAACAGAAAGAGGAAGGCGAACTGGATTGGGCATTACCTGAGGAGAGAGTGCATGATTAAAGAAGTGCTAGAAGGAAAACTGGATGGAAAAAAGAAAGAGGTAGGAAAAGGTTTCAGCTAGTAGACGACTTGAAAGGGAAAGAGAGCTATCAAGTCATGAAGAAAACTGCGGAAAATAGGAGTATATGCAGAACCAAGTTTAACCTAGAATAATCACGGACCTGTCAATGGACAGACTACCTATGATGATGATGATATATATATATATCTAAAGTAAGGTGTACTGATCCACGAAGTGCTCGCAGCAATGCCTATGGTCAAATAAAACGTTTTTCAATCGATAGATATTTAACATGGGCTTTCTTAATGTCAGTTAACTCTGCATTAAATCATAACACTCTAATTAAAATAAACATTGAAATTAATACCTTAAAATAGCGATAATTTCATTGTTCCTTAAGGGGACAATGCGCAAATTTCATTAATTTAAATGTGGATATCTAGAGTGATTTTGGGCAAGTTAACAAAGTAAAAAGTTTTGAGTAAAAATTATGTGCATAGAACACCACGGAAAAAAATGGGAGATATTATAATACAAACTCAAGTGGTTGAAATTAGGAATCGATTACGAAGGTTAAAAAGGTCTAGTGTGTAGAAGCGATTATTTTCTCTCTCTATTTCCTTCTAACTCAACCGTTTTAACTCGAGCGCCATCGCACAAGCCGGCGGGAGGATGTCACGGTAAATGCAAAACAAATTGAGGTCAGCGATAAGACCCGAGAGAGCAAGGATTTCTTGGGAACGAAAGAGAACGGGGCAAAAGAAAGGACAAAACGAGAGACCGGTGAATCCGAATATGTAGGAACGAGAGGGATATATATATATATATATAGAGAGAGAGAGAGAGAGAGAGAGGGAGAGGGGGAGGGGGAGAGGATCCGCGCGCCGCCCAAGAGTCCAACGCGGCGACGACGCCGACAATGGTGGAAGCAGGTCAAGTGAAGAAGCTTGTAGGAAATAGAGAAAAGGCACCCCCACCTTTTATTCACCACTAGAGTACATTAACCTCGGCATTCCTTTCTTTCTTTCTCTCCCATTGCACCCCTCTCTATCTTCCAGCAAGAATACTTTTCTCTGCCACTCACTCATGTTTTTCCGGAATACCGTCTTTCTCGGAATTGTTCGCGCATTGTGTGTGCTTTCACATCAGCGCATCTATATATAAAGTCGGGTCACTTCATCCCCGACCCTTACTACGGTTTTACCTAGGTTGATATCCTATTATTCTTCTTCCATCTACGACAATCGCCGTGGAAACGCCGGTTAAAAGGAGAAAATAGGGAAGAAAATTTTATCCTTTTTCCGAACCCAAAGAACAACCATCACAGATCACAAGGTTGGCTTGGTAGCGAAACTGATATATTTCGTGAGAGAGAGAGGGAGAGATGAAGATGGAGAGGGAGATGGAAACCCGGCTAATGGGATTTTAACGGTTGGAAGAGGAAGAGACGCGTGTATGCGGAGAAAGATGAACAACCCCGGTCTCATTCTCCTGCTCTTCTGACTCGCGGTAGAGGTATATGGGGAAGAGAAGGAGAGAGGGGGAAAGAGATATGGAGAGAGTGAAAGAGAAGAGGGTTGGTCGGGATCGCTACACCGGATGGGTTTTCGGGTCACGTCCCATTTGGAATCTTGTCGAGTTATTCAGAACGCAACCGTGGAAACTTTTAAGCGCCGGTGGGAAGGGGAGAAGGAGCAAGTGTTTCTGTTTCCTTGGAAGGATTAAAGCAATGACTAAGGAGGGAAACGCGACGCGCACTAAATGACGGAGCTTGCCACCGAAAACTACGTGATGAAACACGCTGAACATTTTGCCTTTATAAGCGTAAGAAAAAATGACTGATTTATTGAGTTGTGGGTGTTTAATCGACTTCGAGGTTTTACTCTCTCGGGATATTGATAGTTTGCATATAATCTTTGAAAGGTTTTCGATACGAGTGCTAGGTTGCTGACCTTTTGGATTGGAGATGAAAAAACACAAGAGATTTCGGAAAATTGCCAATGGAAAATTTAATTTTCTATAAAAGTAAATAAGATTACATAAATAAGGGATGTTGTTGCTTAAGCATTACGTTTTATTATGCATTGCATTTTATTTTACGCAATAGCTAATTAAAATGTATATTATATGAATTCAGAAAAGTTTTCATATTTTTTTATTTAAGCATTTAATCAGTAGGTGGGCGATAGTGACTGTGTTCGAACTAAAATGCCTAACTCATACATTAAAAATAATCATAGGAATTTTTAAGTTCCTTTCTGTTTTCTTTGAATCAATTCGAAACACACGTTTATCTACATAATGACGGGATGCAACAAAACGATGGAGAAAGAACCCTCATTTATTATTAATAAATAGCAGTGGATAAGATCAGCGTGCCACCTTTCCAAAATAGGGTTTAACGATCATTTTTTCCCATATATTAGGGAAAATTTCATCGCTTATTATGGTTGATTATTAATTTCGAAATATTCTGCGTAAGCACTAGAATGCGATTAAATAAAACATTAATGAAGTGGCGATAAAACTAAAATATTCGTGGCACGAAAATTAAATACGGCGCTTTCACTTTGAAGGATTGGTAAATGGGTGTCCGCCAAATGTCCTTCGTTCAACCAGGGCGCTATCAACCGATTTCCTTCCTACAAGTGTCCTTCGCAAAAATGGCTACCCCTTTGCTACTTGTCTCCGCCTGACACTGCCCATATCAAGGAAATATCAAAAAAGCATCGAAAGCACGAAAGTGCCCCTTTCACGAATCCGAATTGCACGACGTGGGCTCAAGATTTTCCGTTATTTATGAGTCACGTGCGCATTATCCGTAATCTATTTGGGAATATCTGCGAATATCTTTACTCTCTGTCGTAAAATGGATTCCTATTTTTGTTCCCGCGCGGGGTAATTTGATGGAATATTCTCGAAAGATAAGGTATTCGCGTTTGGATGGACAACGGTTGTTTTATTTGCAAAGCAGCATCAAAGATGAGATTGTAGGATTAGATAGGTATTTTCATCGGTCGCATAAAAATACTTTTTCCGACTCTTTTGACAAAATTTTCTTAGGAATTGCAAAATATTGCGTGATGTAGTTGAAATATTCCAAGTATTACTTGTTAAAATAATACATACACTACTGGAATTCATGAGTTTATTTATACCATTTAAAATAGAATCTAAAAAAAATTGATTTTTCAAAAGCTTCTCTCGGTAGCAAGGGGCTTCGTGTGTTTATGCAATCAGCTAAATATGGTGATACACAAGTTGCATTAAACATGAATTCAATGAAACGCATTAATTGCTAAGGTTTCACCCGCAACAGGAATTGGAAGAATCAGTTCAACACAGCATAAATATAAGTATTTCAAGAATAAAAGAAAACCTCGTCAATTCGATAGTTAACATTTTAAAATTCCGGTAAGAGAAAAACCGCAGGGTACCTTTTTTTTTTGGTAAATATAGTGGACGAGTCATGGTCTCGAATCACAATTCTTCGATGGTTTATTAGGTACGTTGTCGTGGTACAATGTCCAACCTTGTTCAACAAGATTGGTACTTTTTTCTTGTGTCATACTAGTAGTAAAACTACATTCGAATAATACTCGTTGTTTACCTCCTGACTTTTTATTACACATTGATCGGAAATGGCCCAGATTTTGTCAAAGAAACCAAGATACATAGCTTTTCCGGTGCTTTGATAATCCTTAGCCTTCTGAAGCCAGGGACTTCCTTGAGCGTTTCCACCGACAATTTTAGTAATTCAGATCAGGATCGTAGTGGTGAAACCAAGACTTGTATAATTTTGTGAAAAAACTTAGCATCTCAAAGAAGTTTTACTTATGATGCATGTGTTGCAGGGGCAGTTGTTTGGGTGATACAAGTTTTAGAGGCCACATGAGTATGCATGGTGGTATGATTCAGGGGAAGACAACCGTGTTGCCTAAAACAAGGGAAGCTTATGTAAGTTTGGTGGTATACTTACAGGGTCAATTCAGTGTAAGTTGGGTGGCATAAAATAAGGGGATAAGGTGTGTTTGGTGGTATAACTCTAGGGGCAACCTGGTGTGACTTGTGTGTCCTGTGTACAAGAGGTGGCAAAAACTAGGAAGGTTTGATGCTATTTTGATGATGTACATTTTTAAAATAAAGGTTAGTCATCTTTATAGATGTTCGTTTGCTAGTACATACGTATTTCTGGGTGAAACTAGAGTGGGTTGATATGCATTGGTTGCAGGGGCATCCGACCACTACGGAATCCATCATTCATCGGAAAATAATTTTTGCAATTCAAACACTCTACCACAAGAAAAACAATTCGAATTGAATTCACTTACGAACATTCCAAATATTTCTGTGCCTGCGTTGTCGAATTCATACAAAAATAATTGCATATCTTAGTTCTATCCGTATTGTATTTCTGTTGAACAACGCTGCTTCTGTGATGTATATTTAATAAACGAAAGAGTATGCGAGGTGAAAAATAGCTTCACCCTGCATTCGCGAAGTTATTGCCGAAATTCTATCCAAAATTAAAAAATATCAGCTAAAATAAAATACAGGATTCCTTGAGACATTATCACTTGAAACCTTTCCCTTTTGAACAAGTAGTTTATAATTAACGTGGTTTTCCTGAGTACAATTCCATTAAATCTCTCATCTGTTTCTATACACTTCACTTCAAAACATTCTCTCTGTAAACATCTGTGAGTACTTTTCTTCCAAACGAATAGACTGTTGTAATGGTTCTTTACAGTACGTAACAACTCACTCCAACGATGTAAGTACCGCCTTAACGTATTCTTACATGCGGTAGTTTTTTCTTATTCGTTTATTAATTTTAATTGTCTGCTGCAGCAACACACGCAATTTAAAAATAACACGTTTCAACGTTTTGCTGCAGCATTTAATTTCCTTGGAAAAATTATTTGGGTCATATGGGGTTAATACACATTCACCAACAATTTGTGAGTGTACTTTACACTTTCTTTTCTTAGGCTTCTCGGCAGTACACTTCCCCTGAATTTCTCCTCAAGACATATCAACTTCCTTTTCTAAAGGAACACACGATTCCCCTATAATTTTCTGCAAAGACTTCCTCTGAAACCGTGGAATTTCCTGTAATGTAATGTATTTCTGCAATCGACTGCTTATATTTTTGTACACAAGGATGCAATATGGATATCTGGAAGTTTCAATACTACATATAAGGAATATTTTATCCTATATATTGAAGGATTTCTTGACCGAGTAAATAAATCACACCAAATATCGATACATATTGGTAAAATAAAAATAACTAAATCGCAACCGTTAAAATGTGTTAAGCACTTAGCATTAACATTGTTCAGAAAAAAGATGATTTTTAAAGCAAGTATCTTTTTCTAATTAATGAAAACTAAGACGCTACAACGATTTTAATCTTCCGTTCAGAAGAGTTTCCGGGATACGCGCACAACACCATATTAAAGAGGCCACGCACAAGATAAAAAATTAGGGTACATATTTCAAAAAAACATTCTCCTTCCCCTAACCCTTCTTCCCTTCCACCTAATCCGTACAGTATTAAAAGTTCCTTTCATGCAGCATCTTCTCTCCTTACGAGTTTTCACCTCAACGGATCTCTCATCCCCAGACATTTAAGCGCAGCAGTGGTACGCTCGACGTGCTCTAAAGCTAATAGGAAGGTTAGGAGGGGGCCTAGGACGAAGAGGGCACGCACCCTTACCGCCTCCCTCATTTCCGCCGCCATTTCCCCCTCCCCTCCCTGGTGGATATTAAGTTATGTGAGGTAATGCCGTTAGCCTGTGCACCCAAAGGGCCGACCCAATTTCGCCAAGGCCTCTCTCGGGGCATATTCAAAGAACGCCGCCCATCCTACCAGAATTGACTTCCATTTAGTTAAATTTTGAAAAGCGGCTACTACTTCTTCCTCCTCCATTATGCCTCCTACTTTTCTTCCCCTTCCCACATTCTCCCGTCCTATTACGCGCCTTCTCGCCCTCTCCCTTCGTCGCCGCTTTCTCTTAACGTCCTATTCCGCGGAGAAAGAATCGGGAACGGGGAGCGAACAGCAAGAGGAGGAAGATGACGATGATGACGGCGACGGCGATGAGAAGGAAGGATCGATCCATATTATGTAACGTCTCTCGCATACGATGGTTGTAGGGGTTGTTACGAAAGGGTTGAAAGAGAAGGTTACGGGGAGGGGGAGGAGGGAGAAGAGCGCCTGGTTGGGTAACGAGACGCCCAAAAGGCAGTCACCAAAGTGTTTACGATGGCAGGAAACATTACAGGAGACGACTTGATGAAAGAGATCTAAGCAATGATGATACTTTATGCGCACGTGCATCGGCGCATACTCTTCGTGAATGAATGAGATACGGTGTCATATTCGTCGTATATTTATATTTACCCATCGAATGAACTTTAAGAGGAACTTTCGCCGGATATCTGCGGAGAAATTACTTTTCTTCGAGCTAAAGTTATAAGATTTTTGTTTCCTTTAATATTCTACTGTATAATAGTTAATAAACGATATATTTCGAATTATGTTGACTATTTTGAATTAAAAGGTAGAAAACATTTGATAATTTCAGCGTATTAAAATATTTATCTTTTAATTTGAATTCCTCTCGGCAATCAAACTTACTCAACATTCATATTTTTATGGAAAATACATCTGCTACGTAATTTTGTTTGTTGAACTGCACATGAATAATAGCTTTATTCGGAATTAACATCCATATGATTTTCGCGATGCATATATGTCCATCTACAGGAGATTACCAAAAATGCCTTAATTGCTTTACAACGAGTTGTTTAATTGAAATACCACACAACAAAACGCTCCCTTGAAACCAATCTAACCCGACCTTTTCCTAGAATAGTAAATACTCTGAATGTATATCACGCTGTAGTGGGAAATTTTCCATTCGACATTTCTAGAAAATAATACAAGAAAAATTGCAAAAATTAACTGTAATATAAATAATTTACCCTACCGGTTAAATTATTCTACAGAATTAATTTTCGAGTATGAAAATAACACAAATAATTAATGATATGCATATGACCTGCCGAAATCACATAGATAATCCATTCCAAAACAATATATTTAAATTCCTTTACGATATTCATCTATTTGAAAAATTCGTTCAAAGTTACAACAAATTATTTAATAACGCCGGTCATGATATCAACGGAGTGTGGATGAAACATTAAAACCTGTTTACATAATTAATTTTTGTTTTTAAATTCCTGCAACTGTTCCTATTTTTTTTTCCTTATTAAATTCTAAGGAGGGAGAAGTTTGTATTTGGTCAATCTGGTACCCCAAAAACTTTTACGTATAACTTTAATATTTGAAAAAGAATATAAATAATATATTGAGACTGTACTTTATAAATAAGAATATGTATCCATTTTTGCAATGCACGATATCTTTTCTGTGCAAGTTGGCATTATTTGCTACTTTCTCTATTTCCCATTCAATACAATCACCGTCACAAATTTCGCTGCTAAATTTATTCTAACCACACACACCGTAAGTCTTTAAAACCTAGTTAATTCACTCCTAAAGCTTTAGCAGCAGCTATCATTCACCGGAGGTTGTAAGCACTAACGGCAAAGAGTTACAAAAAATGTCCCCTCACGACAGAGTTGAAAAACAGCTTTATTTCTAATCCAATAGTCCGGAAAAATAGTAGGACTCATCCGATGCAATCCTTGAAAAAATAACGGTCATTTAAAGAGAGTCAGAGCCTCCAAGTTAGGACGATTACTTCTGAGGCGATTAGTGGGAGAATTATGGCGGGACACGGCGTTGATGCTTTAGAGGAAGACGGTGATGAAGAGGCAAAAGTCTGTGTTAGAATGATTGGGGTTGAAGCAGGAGGAGAAGGGGCGGGAGGAAAAAGTAAGGATGGGGAGAACTGAGTTTGGATCGGTAGGATAGGAGAGGGTGCGAAGAGGGGATGAAAAGAGGAGTTGGAAAAAATAATGTTCGAGAGAGATGGGGTACGCGGGGGGAAGAAAATGGAGAGAAAAAGTGGGCGATAAAAATAAAGGGAAGCGATTTGATGGATTAGAGAGAACGAGAGAAGGAAGTCTGACAGAAGAGATATAAAGGGACATAAGAGGAAATGGGAGAAAAAGACGGATAGAGGATGGATAGAAGAAGTTATGGCAAGATAGAACGACGAAGAGAAGAACTAAAAAGGAGATATGCGCATGCGTAGAGAAAGGAGGAGGATAGAAAGAGAGAAAATGAAATGGATGTGACAAACAGTTGGACATATTTCTCATTGGGTTTGGGGTTATTATCATCGGGGAAGTCGAGCGGAAAAGGGGAAGCGCTCAATTAGCGAAACAGGACATGAGAACACGAAAGGGAGTAATTGGAGGGAAGACCGAGAGAGGTCGCTCTGGTGCTCAAGGAGGGGGCGATGTTTCATTTCTCCTTGCCGATGGTTCCGACAATTCTACCGAAAAATTACGATTTATTTTTATTACCACTTTGTTATAATCGCCTCCTTCCCTTTCGGAATATTCGGAATATTTTGTGCGTAAAAAGCAATGGAGACGGAGAGAGGTGGACTCAGGAGAGGATGGCGATAATATTCCTCCGAATTCTCGTTCAAACGAATGTGATTGGGCGGAATTTTTACCCATGCATACGATGTACCAAATTAGTGGAAATGATGTCATTTAAAAGGACGGGAAATTTAATTTTCATTTCATTTGGCCAGGAAGAGGCAATTTAAATGCAAATACAGCCGCCCACCAATCATTTTCGATGATAACAACGAGTCAGCGAATTGTTTATCTTTGCTCAGGAGCAGAAAGTTTGTGTTGTTTTCACTTTCATCTCCAAAGCACATCTGAAACAAACTTTGGCAGTTCTAGAACATTACATCGAAGAGACCTCTTAGTTACAGGATATGGCAGCAATATACAATATACAGTTACATTAAAAAAGTAGCATCAACTGCATATAATGTACAAATTTCCATGCTATGATATACATAAATAATGGCAGAATTTAGTTTCGTGGGTAATATGGCGATTTATGGAATGAGAGTGATGGGGACGATGGAGCCTATTTTTAATTTTAATTTTAAAATTTCTTTCAGTAAAGCTACTGAATTGGAACTTAAATCAATGTACGGACAACAGAATTATCTTTTTTTATTATAAAGATTGAATGCGTTCCGAAATAAAAAAAATTAGTTTAAACTCGAGAGAAACGGCATATTTTCATGTTATTAGAAATGAGAAACTACCGAGGTTATTCGCATTCGCTATATGTATTTACGAATCCAATGCTTTTAAGGGGTTAACACCGTAATTTGATTTTAAATTGCCATAAACAATTTCGTTTTTGATTTGTTTGCATTAAAATAAACAAGATAATTTAATTTTTAAATGTATTATTGCGTTGCGATATGCTGCTCAAAGAAAAGGGCCTGGAAAATTATTTAATATTAATCAATGCATTATGATAACGAAATAATTAAAATTTGTTTAGTAGCATTCATTAAATGACAGTGATCCATCGCTATGTTTATTTACGTTGGTATTTTAAAATGACTCTTAACTTGGGTTCACATCTTGAAATATTTTTATTTTAAAATAATAATTAACTTGTGCCAATTCGTCGTTTTAGACGGGAAATTATACGTGTATTAATAATTGGAGAAGATAATTACATTTTTCATTTTAAAAGATAAATCATTTGTTTTAATGCATTTTTCCAAGTTACGTAATCATAACATAAAATAATAAATAATCATGAGTTTGTAATGGAATAATATTTTTTTCAAATCACATGATAGCATATATATACAGCCCCTATGGCCAGCCTTTATCCCTGCTTCAGCATGATTTCGTTTTTGATCCACTGGGATCCAATCAAGAACTCTTTTAAAGGCAAATAAAATATGTATTGATATAATTAAATTTTAAGTTTGATTATCAAGAAAATTGAATCATAACCCATTTATTGTGTAGGATGGATAATCTAGCGCATTATTTATAATTAAAAATACGAGAGCTAAAGAATGATTTGTTATTTATTGGATTCTTAATTACTTATCAGAGAGATAAATAGGTACCATACTTCATATAGAAAACGCTTATTAACGTCAATCCAACCTTCCCGAATAACTCTCCAAAATGCGCGATAAATGAAAGATCCATTACCTTGAAGCAATCAATCAATCAGCCATCGGACGCCCAGAAAACACGCTACCGCATGTTTCGATAAAGCAAGTCGCTCCGTGGAAAATTTCTGTTAAAAAGGAACGCATTCGTGTTCGTTCGGCGGAGATATTCGACAGTTAAAAGAAGGGCGATTGGAGAGGAATGGGAAAGGAAAGGAGAAATTATTGGGTTTGAGTTGGTGAGGTGAGTAGGGGAGAGGGAGGAAGGAGAGTGGAGTTCCAAAGGAAAGAAGAAAACCCGAGATAAATAAGAGAAATTTGATGGAAGTAAAGATATAAAAGAAAGAGGGGAAGGAACGAAGGGAAATAAAAGATAACGGGAGGTGACTAATAGCGTCTACGGCGCTATTTTTCTCCAGATGGCTCCAGTCTTATGATTACTCAGAGATGGACAAAAAAACAAGGGAGAAAATTGAGAGAAAACAGGAAATAGAAGATAAGAGGGGAGAGAATAATGGAAAGATATAATGTAGAGAAAAGGAGAGGAAGAGAGAGAGATGGAGAGATATAGAGAGAGAGATGGAGAGATATAGAGAGGAAGAGAGAGAAAGAGATAGGGAAAGGAAGGGAGAGAGAGGGAGGAGGGGAGGGGGAGACGGGAATCCGGATGGAGTGGGTTCTGGCTGGGGTAGAACGATGGACGGGGAAGGAGAAGGCCGTAGTGAAAGCGGGGGAGGGGGATGTCAGAGGTGGAAAAGAGGAAGGGAGGGGAAGAAGAAAAGAGGAGAATATATATATAGAAGCGCATGGAGGCGTAAGGAAAGATAGTAAGATAGGGAACTTTAAGGATGACGAGCAGAATGAACGCAACGGAATTGAGAGCAGTCGTTTTCGATGTTGTCAAAGGGTTTATTTTTCACTACTTGAAAGGGGGTAAAAGAGAGAGAGAATTAAAGAAAGAGACAGAGGAAGAAAGTGTGGGGACTAATGGGGAAAAGTTAAGAGATAGCGGGGATGATGAGGGTTAGATGGAAATTAGGGGTTGATAAAAGAGAGAAGGGTGGGAATTCGTATGCTCTAGGATGGAGAAAGGGAGAGAATGACATCGCTCTGCCAATGCAGCGCCAGATGATAAACTTTCCGAGTACATCCCAATGGAATGAGTTGGCAATATGATCCTAAATAGATTGCACAGGTTGGGACGCTTTAAATGCGGTAAAGAAGGCGATTATGGACTTGAAGGCGTATTTAGCAATCGATAATGTAGATAACATGAGGGATAAATTAAATGAACCATTGGCAATGGCTGTTTCCAGATTTCACCTTTGCCGACAAAGAGTTTCTCCGAGAAATAGGTTTTTTTGTTTTTTAGGAGAGATATTTAGAGAATAAAGCAAAGGAGTAATTCATTATTCGATTTATATGACACCTACGGCCTTAAAACAAAGTCTCCGTCATTATTAGTAATTCACCGATACTTGATGCTAATAACTTCCGCTTATCGAGTCATAATGAGAGCTAGTTGATTTATTTTAACTAATTTTCGATTTTTGAAGAGAAATGACAAACTTTGTAGCTTTGAGCATTTAAATACTATATTCGGCAAATATAAAACGATGATCACTCTTTAAGTGCTGAAAAACTGAAATATATAAAGACATTACTGACCTAAATTATGCTATCCTTATCGACAGCTGATAAATAGAATTAAAATTCAAAATTGTTTTGTTATTACTATTGACTTTTTCGACCTTTAAAGTCATGGCTTCTTTCAATAAAGAAACGAACTTCAATTGGTACTTCTGATCGGAGAAAATAAGAATTTGCAGCATTTAATCCATTCATACATATTTACGTAACAGGACATCTCTCTCAGAATGGGAACGGGAAATTAATGATCCTGCAGATAATTAGAAATTTGATAAGAACTCCGACGGGATCTTTGTTTTGACCCTATACTCCAGAAGCAAGTGCGGATGGCAGAAGAGAGTCGTCTTTTAGTTTGTTTGGAAGGCACTGGAGTGCAGACTATTAATCTCACAATGCTCAACTGTTTCCGACGCTCTCTTCCTGAGAGGTAACTGGGTCTTCGACTGTGTTTTATGAGACTTTAGGAAAGAATGATCTTCGAACGGAGAACTTAAGTACGATTATCTAGGAAAATATATAAGTACGTGCGTTAAAACTCGTCACAATCATTTCGAAGACAATAAATATCAGATCGATTTAGAATTTATTATTACCAAACAATTCTAAAAAATACTCATCGATTAACGGAAAGTAAAAAAATACTTCGCATCAGAGCACTAATCCGGCAATTTGAAGGCTCTTATTCGATTCCTAGATTGAGAGACTTTCTTAAACTACCCGTTGCATTTTTTACCTCCACTTACATGTACAGATCTATATTCAATGTTGCTGACTTTTTATCATTAGAGAGAAGCAGAGAATTACCGTCGGCGTCTCGGTAAGAATATTTATTTGCGCTCAATTACGGAAGCATTTTTTGCCGATATGTTTTGCACAGAACAGCCGGAAAACATATTACTCAAAACTGAGGAAATCGAAAGCCAGATCCACGTGTGCCAAGTCGTAGGCATGGAGAACTCAGCCATAAATCGCCCAGAGAGAAAAAATGTTGTGGAAAAAGAAGAGAATGTGACTCCCTTGCTGGAAATGTTGCTGGATAAAAATTGAAAAGAAAAAACATATTCAGTTTCACGCGTGATCGCATTTTTCTTCTTTCACGACAAGCCTGCGCCAACTCGACTTTTGCACTCCCAACGGGAATTCCATTTTTATTGAGGACTTTTTATGGCGGATTCGACGAGATAAGGATAAATTTTTAACAAAATCTACAATGAATATCTGATACAGCCTCTAAAAGTACATTCTTACTTTTTCAGGCAAGAAAAAAATTTAAACCTATTCCATCTAATTGAAGAAGTGTAACCAAATATCGTTAAAGTTTTTTTAAAAGTTGATAGAGGCGTTTGAGAGGTTGGTATGGCGTCGACTAGAGAAAATTATTTGGACCGAGAGAAAAAAAATTAAGTTTTAAAAATAGTAGGAAAAGAGAGGGGGTTAATTAGAGTAATAAGGGATAGGCAGATGAAATTGATTAGGAAAGAGGCGAAGAGTTATGAAGAGGAAATGCTTCAAAAGAAGGAATTGGGTTTGAGAAGATGAAGAGAAAAGCCTTGGCTAGCATAGATTGAGTTGTGTGTGCCTTAAAATTGCCGCAAGACAGAAGTACAAGAATGGATTAACATTACGATTCTACTAGCAACCATCGAAAGCGAGCACCAGGAAATAACTATCATGTATTCGGTTAAAATACAGCAGTAATAATTTTATTCTATAGAAAGAAATGTATCGGAAAGCGTGAAATTAAAAATGGTTCAACATATGTTATAGCTCAAAAATGAAATGTTTTCAGGCAAATATTAGTTTAATTACTACTCGTTTCTGGAAAAAAATGACCACTGTTAAGGTGATTATTCATGATTATCAAATTAGAATTTTTATTATATTACTTTCATATGTGTATGTGCGCAAAATAGCTCAAAAATCTAACAATAAACTGATATCAATGGAAAATTGAATTAATATTTGTTTTACGAGCTGAGAAAATTTAAATGTAAATGAGGGCATTAAATAAATAAGGATATCAAATTTTGAGGCAGGTAATATCTGTTATCTATTTCCCTCATTAGAGAATTATATTATTGACTTTAGAGCCAAAAGAATTCTAGAATGCGGCGAATAAATATTGTTCCGGCAATAGCATGGATGATTAACGAAGACCCGGGGGACCTTTACACAATGCCATAGATATTTGATTTATCCTTGGGGATGTTTATGGAGCGGAAAATGCTTATGCATAAATCAATTTTCACATACAAGCTCATTATTCTGCCATCATTACATAGAGTTTTTATCTAAAATGCTTGCAATTACCTGTCTCTAAAGATGAGAAGTACGGGCAAATGCTAAGAAACAGACGAATCATGTACACTAAAATAGCGATCCCTTGACTATTTTTACCTCAATAACAAAGAAGATTAAAGAAACCATTGCCATCACCAAAAATATCTCTTTCCTTTCTTAAATGTCAATAAAAGAATCCCCAAACACTGAAAAGGATCTCTTCGATTTTATTTAGGTGATCAGTATACTTTAAAACCTTCTGTTGGAACGATAAGGAAGTGTTATGTGGCTTTTTCGATCAAATATTTATTTCGACGGACTTTTTTTGAATGGCGCAAGTTTCCGCTTCTTTGTTCATCGAATTTGGAGAAACTCTCTGGAGAGCGAGAAGGAATGAGCTCTTTTTGGCACAGTTACAGTCCCTCTTAATGTCCGCCACTCCTTTTTTCCCCGTTTCTTCCCTCTCCTCGCCCAATTAGATTCCGAGGCGTAAAAGGTAAATTTCAGAAAGGTCGGCCATGAAAAGGGGAAAGTGAAAGTGTGGAGAGATGGGAAAGAAGTCGATGAGAAAATTACGCGAGGGAAAGAGAAATGTCAGAATGAGAGTTTCCGTATTGTTTTTATTCCGTTAACCTTTTAACGTTTCCTTTTGATCGTATTTCTTACATCGTCTTTGTATTTATGTTTATTTCGCTCGATTTAGCTCAGTAAATCTTCTTAAAAGGCAAACAAATAACAAAGGAATTGGGCGTTAATGGCACTTGAAAGTCTTTTGTTTTTACCTTTTTCAGAACCGATCCAAAATTTCTTGAAAACTATTTATTCCTTGTTGAATACCGCTGGCATTTCCCAAAGCGTTCTATAAAATATTTATTTTTATATATCGCTGAGATCCTATTATGAATATATGCTTTTTATTGCTAACATAAGCATGAAGGTTCCTGGAGTCCTGGGGAAGAATACAAAACAGTAAGCCCACCAATATGTTCAAAAACCATAATTGTTCACCGATGTTTGAAAACAACCGGTTAATTAATTAGTAAAATATAGGATATTTCTGGGCAAATAAGAAAATATAGCATGTGCAATTTTTCTTTTCTTTTGTTTTATTAAATACTCAGCTTTATCCGTCGTGTACGAGGGGATTTTTTGTTGTGATTTAATAATAATTTAAATAATAATAATAATAATTAAAATTTAAAATAAGGTAAAATTCAAGTCGAGTAAAACAACATTAAAATGCTGTGGTATTTATGAATGGTAGGTATACTTTGCATCGCTCGTTTGTCAGATTAATCTACTATAATAAATTTTGAAGCGTGTGTTTGTTCATGGAACTCCTAAACGATAAAAGCTAGAATAACCAAATTTGGCAAGATTCATCCTTACATCCTAACTTAGTGAATGGTCAATAGATTAATCAGTGCTTCCAATATAGGGGATTAAAATTTTTCCATAAGATAACACGTATGAATCCATTTCTTGACTTGCAAGGTATTCTTCCTTCAAGCATCAAAATACGTAAATATGGACAGATTTTTTTCGTTTTTACTTTATTCAATGAATAAAACTCTATACTATATTATTCCTGCGAAGTTTACATGTTACGCGGTCGAAGTTTACAGAAATACGTTATTTGTTTCGAAATTTTGTGGATTTTTCGTAGGTACTCTTTCCGGGCGTTACCAAGGCGGCCGTCATTGTTACCTCCGATTCAGTTAGCTTCAATGAACCTTACAAAGAGACGAAAGTTTAGCGTTATTCGCTTCGCACTTTTGTTTAAGCAACGAAACAATCGATGTTTATGGATAGCAACGTAAATAGATACTGATTATTATTCAGGAAGCGTTTATTGATGAAAGTAATTGAACCTTCTTACGTCTGTTGAATACTGGAATCTTAGATTTTTTGTAAGTAAAAAAATTATATTCTACATTATAATGTTTATTAACGTAAATGGGCTCACGTATCTGGTGTACATTTACCAGTCAGTGTTTAATCATGGACAACTGTATGTTGCTTTTTCACGGGTTTCTTGCTTACAAGACATAAAAGTAAATATTTCAGCGAGGCATAATTACACAAGAAATAAAGCTGGATTTGGCGAAAGTGATATATATGATAGGAAATACAATTATCGTAATATTTGAATGCAATACGTTCGGAAACGGATTGTTACCAGCAAATATGATTAACTGTTAAGAAAAGCTAATTGTAAGTTAAAAAGTATCTACTTTATATTTTAAAGAGTTTGTATGTTGTGCTGTAGTAGCTTCACTAAATCTGTTGAAATTCAACGGGAAATTCAGCTAGTTTATTATAAAATAATGAAACCCATTATGTAAGCGGCGGAGTAAACAAAAACATCACCGAAATTTTTCTCGATAAATGCGTTACGACAATTAATGATTAAAAAACTAAAATCATCTTCCAAACATTCACTTTGCACCTTAACACAATACAAGTCAGGGGTGATTAAAAATTTGAACGAACAAAAACAAATGGGCTGTAACTTCTCTCTACCTTTACATGATTTATATCTCTAATTGGCAAATATCTCGCCCGCAAAATTTTGTCTCCGGAAAAATAATTCGCGGCGGACATAGGTTCGCCCGGAATTATAATTTCTGCCTCTCCCTTCCGAAGCACTTATTTTCTACTCCGACATAAAAAAAAGATGCCGGATGAAATTAGGAGGGCCATAATATATGCGTCCTCTTTAAAATTACATCGAGGCCGAACCGTAGCGGCCATAATGACCAACAAAAAGAATCAAACTTCCGTAATGGAAAAAGTTGGACACTGCCACAGCTGCAGATTCGGTTAAATTTCGCCGAGGTAAAAAAAGGGTCTCTTTCTCTCTCTCTCCCTTCGACCTTCTGAAGGAAATCCCTTCCCTCTATCCAGAGCAATGAATAATGGTCCGAAAAGGAGGGACACTCCCCAAAAACACACGCACTCCTATCTCTCACACGCGTTCTACTGTGAAAGCCACGGTGTAAAAAGAATGGTAAAAAGAAGTTATGCATCGTCAGTCGTTTTCGCTCGTATTTGCATATATATATGTATATATATATATATATATATATATATATATATATATATATATATATATATACACACACATATTAATTCAGATCGAAAATATCCTCCAAAATTGATTCATACAACTTTAAAATATTTTGAAAAAACTGGCAAAAGTTGTCGAAACGGTTATTCTCCAATTCCATACAACGGGTATAATGACAATTCTTAAATATAGAATTTCTAGTTGATTGGGTTATAACCTACATTTAAATTATATTATAAACATTCCCTTGACAGAATTTAATTACAAAAGCAAATCAACGGTTACACGGAACAGAATTTCCTTCAAAGGGACGTAGATTTTAAAGGACGAAAACACAAAAAATACAAGTGAACATGAATGGATTAAATTAAGAAGTTTTATTATTCCTTTCAAAACTTTATCTAAAGCTTTACCCTCAGACTCCCTACAGCAATGATTTCCAAACTGGGGGTCGCGATACCATGGGGTGTCGCGTAACGGCGTGTGAGGTGTCGCAAACTTACCGATCTAAAAAAAATTTTAAAAAGTTGGTAGATAATAAAATAGTATGGAGATATATAGTCACGGACAAGATTCCACGAACAGTTAGTACTTTACGGTAATTTTTATTTTCATTGTGGTAACACTGAATGGAACGAACAGATCTACAACGACAGCTGACTTCTATTCATGGTTAGGGTTAGTTTGTTGGTTCTGACACTTGCGGCGCCACTCTGCTATTGAGTAATTGCGCGCGCCTGTATAGCTGTTTTGCTGTTAAGTACATATTGTTATTTTATGCTATTGTGCAATAGTTTTATATTTTCTAGACTTGATTTTAAAGTGTTAATGTTTGCAGCATTTTTTTATATTTTTGAAAGTGACTTTTTGGTCACCCTAGTTATGGAGAAATTTATTGTGAGAAAGAGAAATATATAAAAATTGAGAAAGATGACTCAACAGACACAAGAGCAATTACTTCTACCGAAACGGATGTCCAAGCTTCGACAAGTAAGACAGAGTGTTTGTCCTCATTGGGCAATACCGGTACCAAATTTACAAAAGGCAAAGTACGTTTATACAGTGAGGAGTATTTGAAAATGGGCTTTACGTGGTGTGGTGATAAGGACAGTCCTATGCCAGGAGGTTTAGTTTGCGGAGAAAAACTGGCTAATGCGAGTATGGTGCCAAATAAACTTTTTCAACATTTTTCTACTAAACACAACCATTTAACAGGGAAAACTGTGAATTATGACAAAGATATGCTGAAACATAGAACAACACAGAGTGCTTCATTTACAAATAAGTTTAAGACTTTGGATAAAGCTCAAGAAGCAAGTTACCTAGTAGCTGAGATAATCGCAAAAAATACGCTACCACACTCAGCTGGCGAGAAAACCATAATTCCAGCATGCTGTGCCATAGTGAAAACTATGTTTGGCCCTGAATACGAAGCTGAAATTAAGAAGATTCCCTTTTGCTGACAACGCAATTGGGCGACGAATTCGGGATATATCTGAAAACATTGAAAATTTGGTGAGAGATACCGTTGGATAAAACAATACGATGTTCGTAATTCAAGTTGACGAATCTACTGATGTTAGCGGACTTGCTCAACTCTTGGCTTTCATACGTTTTATTTATGAAGGAAAAATTGTTGAACAGTATTTATGCTGCAAAGAAATCCCGCTTACTACAAGAGAAGATATTTTTAAGGTTTTAAATGGAGAAAATGAATTTATTTTGGAAGAATTGTGTTGGAATATGCACGGATGATGCTCCTTCAATGACTGGGGCTACAAAGGGTTTTATTTCCTTGGCAAAAAAACAAAATGAGAATATGATAATCACACATTGCTTTCTACACCGAGAAGTATTGGTTTGCAAAAACTATTGGTCAAGACCTAATGACGGTTTTAGACAAGACTGTGCAAATGGTAAACTTATTAAAAGCAGGACTTTTAAATCACGCATATTTGCTCATATATGCGACGAAATGGGTGCAAAACACCACAATCTTCTCCTCCATACCGAGGTACGCTGGTTATCAAGGGGACTAGTGTTAGGTCGAGTTTGTGATCTCAAGGATGCAATGTTGGAGTTATTTGAGCGTTAAAATAAAAGTGAATTTATAAGTCTATTTAAAAATGAACTATGGTGCACAAAATTAGCTTTTCTGTCTGATATGTTTGAACTCCTGAACAAAACAAATTCCAGAATGCAAGGAAAGGGTGAGAGCATTCTGACTACAACAGACAAAATTTCAGCACTGAGAGACAAATTAGAAATTTGGTCCAGGAAAGTCAAAGAGGACAATTATGAAATGTTACCAAAAACGTCTGATTGTTATTTGAAGAAAGACATAAAAGATTTGATTGGCAAATACCTGACATTACTGAGAGATAAACTTGAATGGTACTTTCCAGATTTGAACACAAATGCATATGACTGAATAAGAAATCCTTTTGTTTCATCAGATGTTAGCGGGCTTTCCCTGGTAGAAGAAGAGGAATTCGCAGAGCTAAAAAATAACCGGAGCTTGAAGTTAAAATACAAAGAAAATGATCTGGACAGCTTCTGGATTTCACTTCAAGAAGACCTTCCTAATTTGGCTAAACGAGCTCTCATGAATTTGTTGCAGTTTTCAACCAACTATTCTCGTGAAGCTGGCTTTTCTGTGATGACCAATATAAAAACAGTAAAACGCGGAAGTTTAAAAATGTTAAATGAAGAAATGCGAGTGAAATTGACCCACATTCGTCCTAACATAAAAGAAATTTGTAAGACTCACCAAGCACATGTGAGCCACTAAACTTTAAAAATCTTTTCATTAAAAATTTGTTTGTAAATGTAAATGTGTTTTTTTCATTCCTCTTCTAAAAGATACGTAAATACTATAATTATATTACAACTTAATTTTTTTGTGGTGGGGTGTTGCACAGAATTTGGACGTCCTTGGGTTGTCGCCATGGAAAAACTTGGGGAAGCACTGCCCTACAGTGACGTAAAATTTATGCATTTAGGTAAGCGGAACAACGAAATTACGAACCAAAAGGGAATGATAACGATGATGAATGCAAAAAATGCATGCGATGTAGCCACCTCGGTAATTCGCCAAAATAAAGACAAAAGAGCGGCACAGGGGAGTGTCGCAATTTCGTGCAAAATAAGCGTAATTTTCCGCAGTAGCATAATAAAGATTCGTTTTTTTTAAAAAGAACCTCATGAATACAACTTCGCGTGATGATTTTTTTGAAAAAAGTCTATTAATTTAAAAAGAGTGGAAATCTGCCTGCTGATTGGTGTATTTTCCTAAATTAAAGACTGCCGGACAAAGTTATCTGCTTTTAAAATGCGGAAAAAAGGGAACCCAGATAAAAAGGGAAAAACCGTATCTTATGACCGCGTTAACAAAACAATGGATCCTGAAAAAAAGTAAAGTGCAGCGAAAATGGCGCGAAAAGGTTCCAAAATATATTCGGAATGAGGGCTTTTGTGTTCGCCATTATTCTTATCTACGTTCAATATAAAGCATTTCGGTCCGAAACGCAATTAATGCAATCACTTCTGTGTTTTATTTTATATCCCATTTGTTTGCGCAAAAATGGAAATAGTTAGTTTTTGGTTGTGTCCAAATTAATACACAATGAGTCATTATTTTCGGATTTGGAGATATTTTCAACGACGTTTATGCAAAGGGTATCACCGTGGCGAAAATTAATGCCGCGACTCATCATTCCATCTTCCATTAAAACGCATTTAGTTTTGCCGCATTAATTTTGCGTGTGAATGCATTATCGCGATTTATATCGCAAACTCTAGCAAAATTTATAGTGGATGATGTTTAGCGAGTGCTGGATCATGATATTTGGTGTCGATAATTCACAGTGCTCATAAAAGATTAGCTTACCAATGGATTTATGTCCTCACTCGGTAATATCTTAGTCATACAGGAGTAAAGGATGTCCTTACCTGTAACGAAATAAATCAAGAGGTAAATAACTAATTTTGGTTAAGTGTGATACAAAAAAGTAATTACAGGGAAATTTAAATTAGCACTGCCTCTACATTCAATAAATGTTTACAGAGAATCTTAATTAATGACTACAGATATTAACGATGTGCTTGACAAAATGTTAATTTTTTATTTCGAATATCATCGTTCTACGGAAAATTTGTTCTTCGTCATCGAAATATAATAATTAGAAAAGATAATTGCGTTAAATAGTCCATTAAAGAGGAATTATACAGACTATTTGGGGATAAATTTATGATATTTTAGAGACAACATGCTACAGTAAAAATAAATAGCAATGAAATATTACTATTGATGCACTTAAACAACAACTGATTAGATTAGAAATAAATAGTAAGAACTCTAAAATTTACGCTTTCCAAGGTGAAATTTTGTAGTCCAGCACAATTCAACGTTATATGAGTCAGTATAAACAGATCAACGGGCGCGAGAATAAATTTACACATCAACAGAAAAGACCGTAAACGTAGCAGCTCAATCGGAAAATGCTTCGGAAATTTATTTCCTTTACCAATCTTACCCTTTCACCACAAATTTCCTCGACAAATGACGAATGGCACCTCGCTTATACAACCGTAGACTAATGAACTTGAACCGAAAGAACGAGATAAAAAAACAGCGCCGCGCGTGCATGAAACCCGAAGCAATAACCCTTTAATTGAAACGCCGTTGAAGACGGGAGCTATTACTTCGAAAGGGTTCTCCAAATCGATTGCCACGATCATCGTCCTTTTATAACCACACCCCTTTTCTTCCTCTACCGTCCTCCTCCGCCTACATCAACCCCTCTTCAATCTAGCCATCATCCATTTGAGACTTCGTACCGTCCTGGAAGTTTCCGTCGAAGAGTCCTATCAAAACCACTTTAAAAACCTAACATTCTCTCCAACAATTTCCCATGTTGTCTCTCTCTAGTCCCTGAGAATTTCTTCCGGGTCTCCCAAAGGCTCGCGTGGAATAGGAAAAAAACATTTAAGGAAAGAGTCCGATTCCGTAAAAAACAAAAACGAGAGGAAGAAACGGAGGGGAAAAAGAGAATGGGTGAGTTCCAAGGAAAGCGCGTCCAAAAAATTAGAACAAGAGACGAAATAAGAGTGAAGGGTGTGAGTGGGGTAATTTCATTTACCGGGATCGTTGTTCTGGACTTAAAAGCGACGGACGGTGGCGGAATTCCTGTAATACGCCACCTGGCAAACAATGTGCGAAACGGTACGAAAAAAAGAAGGATATCATTGCTCGTTTTTTTGTGTTGGGGATATTGACCTGAATTCTGGGAACGAGAGAGGAGAAAATACGTGTGTCCGTTAACACGTAGCGATTGAACGGTTTCATGGTGTCCTCTGATAAAAAACTTCGTTTATTTCGTTTGCCATATTTTATACCACGTCGCAATGATCGTGACGACCGTTGCAGATAGTTCCAAAACCAGATTAAAATTTTGGACGATAAAGCGCTCTTGTGAATCTAAATAACCGCCGATGCTAAAGATTAATGTAATGAAAGCAGCGTTTCTAAAGGTTGATTAGTAAAACCGAAAAATTAAACCAGAAAGATGAGTTTTAAGGATAGAATATAAATTTACATCAATGAGTTTATCATATTTCGTGATTATTATCCTTTATTATTATCCTTTTGTTGTTTCTGGAAGCAAAAAGGCACTTTTATTTTGAAATAAACGGAAACAGAGATACAGTAATGAAAAGAATTATAATTATTTTTATTGAAATAGTAACTGGACAAATTATATTCGGTACAGCGGATTTACTTCAATTTAACTAACCAATAGAAAAATCCAAATTGATACATTGTTGAAAAAATATTTTTAGAAAGAGGGAGGAGAGAGGGGGAGGAAAAGTGGGAGACATGAAGGGAGGGGGGAGAGAGGGAGGGAGAGAGTAAGGTAGAGCGGGAGTGGAAGAAAATGGAGGGAGAATGGGAGGAAAGGAGAGAATAGAGGAAGGGGGATAGAGAGGGCAGAAAGAAATGTTGCATGAAAATGGTAAAATATAGTTATTTGATTAACCTATTTTTAAATTTACCAACAATTTTTATTTTAAAACAAAGTTTCGTCTTTCCATTTAAAAAACAAAGCTCAAAATAGATAAGTGATAGATACATTAAATTTGATGTCCCATCACGTTTGATGTCCATTTACCTATGATAAGTGAAGTTCAAAGTATTAAACATAATTTTTTAAGTTATGTAATATCTCTTAGTGTGTCTTCATGGTAACAGTCTTTTACTGTAGCCATTTTTAATAACAGTTCTTGTAAAAACTCAAACAAATTAAAAAACACGATGATACGCGTTCACTGAGCAAGATTCATCTGTTTACTCCGTTTTGTTTTGTTTGAGTAGACTATTTATCCAATATTATTGCTCACGCATGACTTTCATGCACAGCATCTCGTATATAACCCGGGTATAAGGTCATCGATCTGCGATGTTCCAAATCCGAGAAAGCAGGCGTGGACTTATCGTTAACAATGCAAGTAATTTACCTGAAAGCCTTCCCCGATCGACTCTTTTTTTTTGTTCGACACCGTCTTCATATCTTAATGGAGGGTAAAGAGAGAGAGAGAGATAGAGAGTAATCAATCTTTTTTCCTCCGTACATCATTAACTTTTATCCATCCTAGAGAACAGCAATTTAGCAAACTCGATCATCGGGACTTCCTTTGTAAACAGACACGCAGGACGGCACCGATCCGTTCAGTATCAGGGATGGATTCCAGCGTGTGATAGACACCGCAATTACCGGTCGCGACGTATTGCTGACGCGAAGAGCGAATCCACTAATGGCTGATGTCTCCATGACAACGGCCGACACCGCGAAGCTTTGGCTGCCATTAGCACGAACGGGTCGTTAGTGAACCCAAAACCACGGAAAAGTAGAGAAAAAAGCACACGCGCGCGAGTGCCAGCAACATTCTCCTCTATTTGGGATGAGGGATAAGAAATAATTGCGGCGACTATTGCATTTGTAGTCAGTCATGGGGAAGTTTACAAGTATTTGGAACGCAAATTTGCTGAGCAATGGGGTTATGTAACGCCAACACCTCATTTGCATTATGCACGCAAATAAATACAATGCCGAAATTTATCGGGCAGCGCTATCTTCTTTTTTGTTCCGTTTACAAACGACGAAGTAAGTTCAATGCTGTGATCGGTTCATTCAAAAAAATATGCTGCTTTACGCACATGTACCGAGAAGACAAAAAGTTTTTACTTCTGCTGAGTTATTACGCGTGTTTTACAAATTTAAATGTTACTAGCGTTTATGTTGAAATTCCATAAAAAACATCATTATCGCAATATGCATTAATGTATATTTAAAGGAAAGTTTTATTCTTTATATGGAGACACCGTTAACAAGGTTAGAGATGCAGAACAATGAGAAAGACGCGGTACTCTAGAATAAAAAGAACGTTTTTTATCTGAAAGCCAATTAAAGTCTTGGTCCGAAATGTCTCAACAAATATTTTATCCGTTTGATGCTCGAGGTATAAAACTTCAAGGTATGGAGTGGGAATGGAGAGGAGAAAATGTGCAATCAGATTTTGAATCATAATAGGTTCAAATCGAAATTTTATTCTGATTCCCTAAAATATTACTATTTTTATAGTATAACCTATAACCCATAAAATGAATTTAACGAATTATTTTTGGAAAAATTATTAATTCTCACTCACGAGAATTTCACGAAGAGCTCATACTTTTTTTTTTTACCGGAGTCGCTGATTCAGGTGGAATTTCAAACTTTGAAATGCTATTTTGATAGTGTTCTTTATTGTCGACGACCCTGTTTTTGCAGTCATAGAAAGGCATCATTAAAATTTCCATTTCGAGCATGGCAATCCATTCTCCAACGAAACACGCTACGCCCTCTTACAAGGGCAAGGCTACTAATTTTAGCGATCAAAACACGTTGCATAACCGTCGGCGGAATTTTATTATTCAAGGGAATAATTTTCATGAATCTAACGATCTTTATTTAAAACAACTCTCCGACTCACAATCAGTGAAGATCGAGGGGAGACGAAAATTACTCCTACAAAAGACAAAACCCAAACGTAACCCTCTCATTTTTTTCCAGACGCCCTCATCATCTGTAGAAGCGATGCGAGAGCGGAAATTTTGCCTCTTCTGCGCGAAAAAAATAAAACGAAGGGCTTCAGGGGGTCTGGAGATGAGAGATTAATGGGGTATCGAAACGATCGACGATGAGGTGAGGATGGTATTACGGCAAGGTGGCGCATTACTTGATAAATTATGTACTTCTAAAGTGGGGAGGATAAGGGGTAAGGCATCTTACGCGTCATCTTTTCCCGCCTCTCTCTTCCCCGCGCCTCTTATGCACCTTCTCCCTTACAGTCTCCATACGCCGATCTTCCTTACTTTATTCAACCCCGTAAATGTTTCCCAAAACTTTCGCCACCTCTCACGTCCCCCATTGCACAACCTTTATGGGATCTAATAATAATTTCGTTTTACGTTAGAATGTTAAAAATAAAATATTATTATACATTATATAATTATATATTGGCCCGATATATCGTCTGTTAACATTTTTAACACCTTAAAATTTTTTTTGCACAAACCACTTTCCTTCCTGGGTGTTTACCAGCAGTCGGCCCATTACTACCACGACCCAATCAAGTTCCTTTTTATAGCCCATATTATACCGTCTTAACTTTACATATTCCTCTTTTATGCGTACATTTTTTAAGCTAAAAATTCAGATTGGAATATACGACTACGCTTTTGGTGTAGTTGTAGTCGTAAAATTTCTCGAATAAATGAGATTATCCGCATCTATCTACCCTTAAAACTCTCCTTCGATCTACAGAAACCACCCCTTCCGTCACATCGTACGCCACCCTATCTCCCCCATATTATCCCCCTCCCTTTATCGAACCTCTTATAGACACTCGATAGCGGCGATGGGTGCGGGGGTGAGATGAGCCCTTGAATATTTTTTTCATCACGGCATCACGTTTCGTGCCGCGCTTCCTTTTTATTTTTTCTTCCTTCCGTCCTTCGTCGTGAATTTCGCCCGTTACCACGGCTCCCTCCTTATGTCGCGCACCCCCTTCATTACCCCATTTCCTCCTTCCCCTCCCCCCCTCACCCCGAAACCCTCTTACGCGGGTCGCGTCGGCGCCATATTGCATTTTTTCCTCGTGTCTCCCCCCTCCCCCCTTCCTCCCATCGTGCCCTTTCTCACCCCTTTTCGACACGAGCTCCCCTCTCTCTCTCTCCCGCGGGAGAAAAAATATATACCGAGTAACCGAATACCGTATGCGAGGAAGCCGCTGTCTTCTTTCTTTAAAGAGTGCACTTATGCAAAGGGAAGAAAAAAATTTGAGACCGTCTAAAAAAAAAAAAGCAACAAAAGCGTGCGGCTAGTCACGGATGTCGTCGACGACCGTGCAGTTTCGTGACAAAATGCGGACGTGGAACAATGTTCCTCTTTTCTTTCCCTTCCCTTCGGCTACCCTCACGTCCTCCCCTCCTCCCTCGCTCTCTTCCCTCTTCCCCTCGGCTTTTTATTTATAAGGGGTGGAAAAAAGGTTAAAAATGGAAATTTAAAACCCTTCAGCCTCCGAAAAAAAAAGTTGAACGGTTATGAAGGGAAAGAGGGGATGATTTTGAAATGCCGCTTTGGAATATGTTAAATTCTTACCGCTAATGCAGCCACTACAAGGAAGACCCATGACTTTTAATGATCAGAGGAAAATTAAGCTAGGAGAATGAAAATTGATAAATAAAACATTAACCGCGTACGCTGAAAACATACTGTATTCAAAGAAGGAATTTTAATGTAGAAAATATCATTATCCAAATTAGAATTTTTACTAAATATAAACATATGAAGAATACGTCAAAGGTTTATTTCTCCTTAGAGATTATTTGGCCGTATGATTGGAAGAGCGTTATCGGCATTGTTTGCTTTTCCTATCGAATGACTTGATCTCTGACCCGATTGCCCTCTTTTAAAACACTCTATTCTTCCCGAGAAACTAGAAACCAGCTCACTTTAATAAATTTTCGTTCCTATAAAACAATGCTCCTCGGGCACACTTTCTCTCTCCGAGGCAAGGAGCGTTTTTCCCATTCAATTTTCGATAACGAGTTTTTCTCGTCTCTTCCCTTTTACCCCTTCCTCCGCCGGAGCCGAAGGTTTTCTCCCTTTCTCATCACTTATAAACCTCTTCATTTTCATATCTTTTTCTTTCTCTTCTCCATTATTCTTTCTCCTCTCCATACACGAATCTACGTTCTCCGCCAACGGTTGGAGGGAGGTAACAAAATTTATCCGCGCGAATCCAATGCCAAAAACGTTATCCCATTTACCCTGGTTCTGTTTCCAGGAGAAAATACGAAGAGTGCTTTCCAATCGCGTGAAAAGACAACTGAGTAAGAGAGGGTGGGCGTGTGTGTGTGTGTGTGCGTGGCGTCAATCGTTAAAGGCGCCGAATACCACTTATCAGAGGAATGAGAGGGGGTTGAGGATGTAGGCTGAGAGGGAAAGAGAGGGAGGAGAGAGAGGGAGGGAGAGAGAGCGGGAGAGAGAGAGATTCGCTCCCTTAATCGAGATAGCTTTCCGCTCCGACGCCATCTTGTCGGCGAAATACGATTCGCTTCTCCTTCATCTTTCTTTCTCTCGTGGGAAACCCGTCGAACTCGACATACGAAGGAAGGATTTTAACCCCTCGGGAGGAATGGAGAGGAGACGATTGAGAGGTGAAGGATAAAGGTGAGGAGGTGAGAAGAGGGTGAAGACGAAGGTTGGATACAGTTAAACTGTGAAGAAGGAATGAAGGCAGGTTTAGAGACGCAGAGACGGAGGAAGAGGAAGACAAGAGGGAGAGGCGGCCAAATAAATACTAGCAGGAAAAGAGACATAAAGGAAAAATAAACGGAGGAGAGGGAGAGAAAGTGGAGAAGGAGAATCGAGAAGAGAAAGGAGGTGACAGCACAGGAGAAAGAGGAACAGACAGAGAGAGAGAGAGGAGAAAATGAAAGAGGACAGCAGAAAGATAAAGCTAGGGAAAAGAGAAAATGGACGAGAGAGGATAAACGAGAGGGTAAGATAGAAATAAAACCGTCGGAGGTGAACGAGAATGAGGATAGGTTGGGAGGGAAAAGAAGAAGGATAAGCTGAGAGGAAAAGGACATGACGGAAGAAGAGGATAAAGGAGGAATAAAAGGGAAGTGGGAGAAATGGGCGAAAGAGAGATGGGACGTGCTCGTAAAATTATATGTTAGTGAAACAGGAGTGGAGAGGTTTACGAGGAAACGCCTATTCTCGTATAAATGACTTGATTCTAGTTTCTTAGATTCCTAAAAAAAAAGGAGAATGATCATCACTGGGTTTCCAGTAAAACCAACCGTAACGAAGAGGGATGAGAATTTTTATTAGAGTTGCATATCTTTCAGACATTAAATTATCTTATTGCATTTAACTTTGCAATTTGACGTTTACGAGAGAAATAGGAAAACAATTTTTTTCCGAAAAATATTCTTCCGGAGGGACAGTATAAAAAAATCATTATTTGCAAAATTGTAGCATTGCCCAAATAATTTGCAGTGTGTCTCTTACTCTTCATCTAATACAGCGGTTCTCAACCTGGGGTCCACGATGATATACCAAGGGTTTCGCAATAATATATTGACCTAATTATTCCTTCATAAGAAGTTCTTTGTTGAAAAATGAAAACAACATTTGATGAAGTTGTTAAAGTGGTTAACTGCATTAAAGGTCGACCACTAAATTCTCGTATCTTCAACACTATTTGTCAGGATTATTTTTAATGAATACGACATTTTCTCTGAGTGATCGTTTCAACGATTTGAAATGGTTAGTTACACTGACATAGTACTTGGCCGATATTTTCGCATATCTGAATGAACTTAATTTCAGTCTACAAGGCGTATCTGTAACAACATTTAAAGTTGAGGATAATATTGAAGCAATTATTAATAAATTAGAATTGTGGTCACATCGCCTTTCGAACCATGTGTATTTGCAATTTTCGACACTTAATAATTTTTTAGAAACAACGGATGAAGAGCTTCCTGATGAAATACGTAATGATTTAATTCAACATTTGCAGGAATTGAAGAGGAACTTCAGAAAATATTTTCCTTCTTCTGATTCCGATAAAAATTGAATTAGGGATCCATTCAATGTAGATGTGAAAACCGATAAAGGTTTAACAGCTATTGAAGAAAATAGCTTGATGGAAATTTCATGTGACAGTTCATTGGAATTAATTTTTAATAACTACATTTTGACTGATTTTTGGTTACGTGTCAGGCCTGAATATGCAGAACTATCAATATAAGGCGCTGAAACATTTAATGCCATTTCCTACCACTTATTTATGCGAACGGACTTTCTCTGCAATTTTATATACAAAATCAAAATACAGAAACCGATTAAATGTGGAACCAGATTTAATTTAAGAATGCAGCTTAGCACAATTGAGCCAAACATTTCTGATCTTATTTCAGCAAAACAACATCAACCTGCGAATTAATTAAAAATAATTGTATACCATATTTTTTGCTGTATAATAAATTATTGTATAAAAACAGAAAAAATAAGTAATTATAATAAATTACATGAAAATAAAAATAATTAATTATTTCATACGTGCCTTTTTGTATGGTATCGTTCAGAATTTTACCCCCGGACCCTTGCCCCCTGTAGGGGTCGGTGAATTATTTTGAGGTTGAAAAGGGGTCCTTCAAATACAAAAGGTTGAGAACCACTGATCTAGTACATTAATTTTTCTATCAATTATATATAATAAAGAAAAAAATTGAATCTGATTTTAATTATGGGATTTAAAATTATAACACAAACTTTGATATGATAAAATAAATTGAATATCGGCGTGGTGTGTAACAATATGAAATTAAAAACAGCACAGAATTGTTATTTGAGTTAGAAATAACTGACAAAATTTTTGGGAGAGCAAATTTTTAAGCTCGAAGGCTTGCAGATTAAATTATCGCATCTAAATTTGGCCAAGTTCAATGCTAGAAACATTTTATTAATATTCTATATACGCTATATTTAACCTGTAACTCTGTTATCCATCTAATAACATGTAAAATGAAAAACAATTTGCATTTA
The DNA here is from genome assembly GCA_036926305.1 of Uropetala carovei. Lineage (NCBI taxonomy): Eukaryota > Metazoa > Arthropoda > Insecta > Odonata > Petaluridae > Uropetala > Uropetala carovei. The sequence goes on from JAXCHB010000196.1 coordinate 19,525,433, forward strand.
ACCGAGTGATTATCCACTTCGCTCGCAAAGTTTTATGCGCTCTCCTAAAAACTTGGCTGGGACTCGTCTGGCTTTCAAACCATTCCTCATTCTCAAGATCCTTCTTTGAGGTTCTCCTTCAACGTATCTTCTTCCTAAGTTGTCAGTGTTCCTGATGATCCTTCTTTCCCACTTCTCTCCAAATATTGCCCTTCCATCTTCATCTTTAGCCCTCTTTTCTCAATTGCATCTCTCTTGAACTCACAATCAGCACATTCTTCCTACATCACGTGACACTGTGACATTTCTGCCACAACATTTCCACGCTTGCCTGCAGAATTCTGACTGCACACCATTACCATAGCATACATATTCAATATAAAATTTTAAGAAAGAGTTTCTCTTTCTCTCGGCGCCTGCACGTCAGTTTTCATTCAATAATTTTGCATCCATTATTTTTCTTCCAGTTATTTACGAAATCTTTAAAAAACTAATGTGATATTAATATTTAACTTATATTTGTTTGCACAGAATATAAGTATACATTTTACGTGATCAAAGTAAGATATCCGAGTTATCAGATAAATCGAGGATAAGCGTTCATTCGTTAATTTAAAATTAGTTAGACGTCGAAATTTATAGAATTCCGAGGGGGGAGTAGGATCACATAAGATGGTCATGGAATTTATGCTTGAATGGGAATTTAATAAAAGAAATCCTTCGCCACAAATATGGTATTCCGAGATGAAATAAAAACGCATACCAATGAACTTTCTCGCGAGGTTGAGTGAATATACCCTAAGCGGAGGAGGGTTTCGCGTGGAGATTATCTGATTCAAGAGCGTGAAGGAAAGTCGATGCAACGGCAACCGTAGCCAGGTAGTAGAAAGAGATAAAGGGTAGAGAGAGAGAGAGGAAGAAAGAGGGAGGGAGAGGAAGAGAAGGGTAGAGAGGGAGATTTGCTTAGGGTGAGAGGGGGACGAGGTGAGAATGACGGGTTAAACGTGCAATTACCTCCTGAACTACGAGACACCGTTGGTGGGTTCGTAGGAGAATCGAGGGGATATTGAGAGAGTGTGCGTACTTATTGGGCCATTTCCCACCAATCAGCAGCGCCAATTCTCCCTGAAGGTAACGGGATAAATAGGCGTCACGTGGTTCTCCATAAACTATCATATGCAACTCATCGGCAGTTGATGAACTGGTACATAAAACTGAGCGACAGTTCGCAAGCCGTTAGTTACGAGAATTGTGTGTGTGTGTGTGCGGGACGGTCATACAGCCTCTTCGCCAGCCTTTTCGATCCACTTGATGACGCAATGTAGGGGAATATACATACTGATTGTGAATGTCAGGTGTTGATGGGTGCAGAAACGGAATTCACTCGAGACGCTTTAATCCCTTACAGTGTAGCGTGAGTTAAGACCCAGATCATTCCCATTCGTTTACTTACGAGACAGTCACTTAAACTCACTAGAAATTGTGTCGATCAAAGAGACGTAAGGATATTGATAGAACTAAACGATGCTAAATACAATTAATGTGATAAAAACTCTTACAGGACATGCGCCAGAAATTATTTTTAATAAGGAAAGAGTTCCAATAACTTTAAAGAGGAAAATTTAATGATTTATCATGTCTCAATAAAAGGACACGTTTCAAAAAGAATTTAGTAGTTCGTTGAAGTGGCTGCACAAATAGTCATGATTTCTAACTGATATATTCACTAAAATTGTATAGATAAAGACAACTCTTCTCCAGGTTTAATCCAAGCTAGAAAATTGTTTAAGAGAGTGACTTATAGAATTATTTATCTGTACATAAAAATATATATGACCAAGCAATCGTATGCTATCTCATTTTTAAATATTATGACGCAACTTAGGTAGGTATGTTACCAGTAGCAATCTTATCTTTCCCTCCACAGTTTTCGTAGCAGCGATTTATATTTAAAATATCTAAGACACAAACTGTTCCTCAGCAAATTGCAATTGCGAGGTTTTTGCTGAAAATTCACGAGGAAGCAAAAGGCTTCGTGGTTTTGAAACTCAGCAGATACAACGGCTATCCTAGCATATGGAATCTGAGAATTCTTTAAAAGATGTACAGATCTTCGGGGAAAAAAGTCTACGAGTCAGATTTAAAACACATTATATAATGGTAGAGTTCCTCGTCTGCTTGCATATACATAGGATTTGTAAAACTTCAAATCAAAATTAAAAAGGAACTATTTTTATGAATGAGGAAGATGGTACAATCTTTAAAGGATTTTAATATTAAGCCATTTTTTCAGAGAAGAAATTATCGGATTATGCTATTTGTATGATAAAAATATATTAAATCTTTACTCTAGAAGAGGAAATTTTATCTTTCACCAATGCCATTATAAAATGTAAAAGTTTATTTACGTGAAAGTATATATTCAGTTAAAATTACAAAAAATAAGTCAATGAAAGGAGGAAATGTATCAAGAGAGATCATTCTTATCAAACTAATACTGAATGATGAAAAAAGTCGGAAAAGGAACAGCAAAGATAAACTTCCTTTGCATGAGTGTATATTACATAGTCTTATTAAATTTGAAAATGTATGTTTTATGAGAAAAATTGTTAACATAATGGAAAATAGCTCGAATTTCCGAGGAAAGAATAGTTTGAATAATATAATGTTGCCTTCGCGATAGCATAAATATATTTTTATGCAAACCGAAATGCAGAGTTGTTGGAAAGACAATATCAACATTTACAAAATGTCCGCTTGAATAAACTATGCGGAGAATCGGACGAATGTTTACGAAGACGCTACTTAAAGTCTCCAGCTCCTTATTCGAGATGTCCAGAATGCCCACCCCTAATCCAATGCGTCCCTCGTTCCCCCTCCCTCCACCAGCAGAGCCTCCCCCGAGGTGCGTAGTAAGAGGAGAAGGATGTGGGTCGGTTTAAGGGAGGCGGCGGTTAGAGAAGAATACGAGCGAACGTGTAAATGGAAAACAAAACGACGGGCGACTACATGAATGCCAGAAGCTCAAGGGGTAAACCGCTCTTCAAACAATAGGACCTTCCTCTCAACGACCTTTGAACTCCATGGCGATGCGGCCATGTGTGTTCTGCATCGGAACTGCCAACACATTTGCCATAGGCCGGAAAACCCCTCCCTCGTGCATAATGTATGACTTATCGCTACCTCTCTCTCTCTCCCACCTTTCCGCTCCGTCTCTCTCTCCCTCGCCATACTCCCCCGCCATCCTCAAAAAACCCACCCCCTTATCCTTTCTCCGTCTACGCCCCACCTAGTTCGCTCCACCTGCATTCGGCGGCAAAAAGCAAACCGAGAATCGTGCGCAGGATCGCCCCATAACCCACGAAATATCCGGCCGCGGTTTCGATGGTTTTGCGGCGTGGGCAGAACTCGGCGAATCACGGAGGGAAACGTCCTCACCCGGCGTTTGAGCATGGGTTTTCGAGGGAAAATAAAAGAGCGTCGCTAGCTGAAGTTTATTTTTCCTGATAACTGCCCAGAGCAGGGGTCAGCAACGCGGCGATCGCGGGCGCCATGGCGCCCGCAAAGCATTTGTATACCAGTCGCCCGCCGGCCGAAAAGAGAACAAAATAAACAGACACCGAAAACTCCCAGAAAATCAATAAGTTGTGTTACAAAGACGGAAAACAGAATTTTGGAGCGAACAAATTACCATATAACTTGAGCCGAATTGTATTTCTGTTACAAAATAACATCTTCAAGGATGTGAGTTAAGACCGAACGGACTGGGGACATACATACATTGTTGGATAACGACATTAGTGTCATTAACAGCGTTCTTTTCTAATTCACTCTTCTCTATCCCGCCCCCTAGCTTCTACCAACCCTTCCCTAGTATAAATACAACCTACACAGCTCACGGCGTTTCTTTTGCCTGAAGATAGTTATAATCGAAATACGATTCAGCTTAAGATATCACTATAACTTGTTGGTTACGGAGTTCTATTCCCCGTCTTGTGACACAACTTGGCTCAAGTTATTGTTGTAACATGTTGATTTCGCAAATATTTTCTTCAGTTAGTACAAAAAGTACTGGGATTCCGAGGTTTTTATTCATCTCAAAGAATATCTGTCAGTGATAGCTCATATTCTCCTCTCCATTGGTTAAATATAGTAAATCGATTTAACATGCCAAACAATTCAGAATATTTCTGATATTTTAGGATATTCTTTGTGTTGTGATTACTAATTCTTTTGTACAAAATTTTATCCCCATTATGCGTAATAAGAGGAAAAGGACATATAATTATAATGGTGATTGAGAATGAGAATTCTGTTTTACCTATTTTAAAGGAAAGTGTGTTTGCTTATTGTGCAATGTTAGTGTCGCGCTTTCAAAGAAATGTTGAAAGACACTTCAATACGGTCCACGGTAATCTTAATACTAGTTTTCCGGTAAACTCTGAGATGAGGAAAAAGAAAATTTCTGATATAAAATCTATTTTAACTAAACAGCAAAGCATTTTTACTATACCAGTTCAGCAATAAAAAAGAACGACAATTGCATCATTTTAAATTTTGCATTTGTTGGCCAAGAAGAAAAAACCATTTGAAGATGGCTTGATTGAAAAAGAAGCCATGTTAACAGCTGCTGACTCAGTTATCGAAGATTTTAAAAATAAAAATGAAATCACTTAAGCGATAAACACGATTCAGTTATCAGTAAGAACAGTTACAAGAAGAATCGAAGTTCTTGCAACTACAATGGAATCGGAGTTGGCAAGTGACTTACAAAAATGTATTTTCTTCTCTTTACAACTGGATAAGTTGACAGATATATTAGACATTTCTCAATTAGCTATGGTTGTGAAGATCGTGTTTAATGATTTTTCTGCCAAGGAAGAATTTCTTGAAATTCTTCCTCTAAAAAGGACGAACAATTCTAATGCAACACCGATTGTTTAAATTGCTTTTACAAGATGAAGATGCCGAATTCAGTGATCTCCTTTTACATTCCGAAGAGAGATAGCTCAGCAGGGGAAAAATATAAATCTCATAAAGGAATGAATATTATGAACAGTTGGATGACAACGCTTGGTTGATGGATTTCGGATTTCTTGCTGATATAACTGTAAAATTGAACAAACTGAATTCGGAGAAGCAGGGAAAAATCATAATATTGCGAAAATGATAAGTACAGTAAATGCATTAAAATGTAAATTGGCACTGTGGAAGTCTCAGATAGGGAGAAATTCATTATCACTTTTTCCTAATTTAAAATATATTATTGAAAGTCTGTCTGATAAAAATCTGACCGCTGTACTATTTTCCCAACACACTGAAACACTTTTGGAAAAGTTAAATTCTAGGTTCGGTCAATTTTCTGAATTGGAACCCATTATGACATTTTTTGTTAATCCGTTCAATTTTACGGATAATGATGTGTTTGTTACCACTGCAACCTACTTTAATATCATTAAAGCCAAAGACTTAGGAATGGAAACAATAAATATACAGAATGATATGATTTTAAAGTCATATCAGAATGATGAAAGCTTTTGGAATTTAGTTGATGAACATCGCTATCCCCTTTTAAGAAAATGTGCCCTAATAATATACTCTTACTGTGCTTCAACATACTCTTGCGAGTCCATTTTTTCAAGTATGAAATATTTTAAATCCAGGTATCGATCCAGTCTCACCGATTACAATTTAGACAACTGCCTAAGAACGGGAAACTCGAGTTATGTGCCAGATTACAACAAGTTGACTGAAGATATGCTGTGTCAAATTTCACATTGATTTATTTTCCATATTTGTTTTAATAAATTATTTAATAGTTTCTCCTAAATATACATACGCATTGTTTTAATAAATATTGGTACATATCTGCTCTTGTTGCTCTATGCGCCCTTCACGTCCACAATAGTCTAACAATAAGTAAGTTGCGCCCTCATAGCTTAAGAGGTTGCCGACCACTAGCATAGAGAATCCTAATTCCTGGGGAGATGATAAGAAGAAATGAAAAGATTTTTCTTCCGCGTCGGAAAAATGATATAATCGGCGTTAGGGAAAATGGTTACTTTCGCTGCTCGCGTTACTAGTTTTTTGTGTTTCTGTATCAAATGGGAGTTTGTCGTTTTTATGCGATATTTTCTCGCGCTTTCTCTCTTTCCTATATCTGTGGGTTTGGGGGTATTCGGCGTCATCTGCGATGTTTTTCCCCGGCTGATTGTGCGCGGATTATGAAAGGGACTGGTGAAATGAAGAGTATAAATGAAAATTTATTACGGAAAAAAACCCTTCTGTTTTCCGAGCCAGTTATTTTTCTTTTAATCTCTACGCGTCTGCGTGTTGAAATTTCGAAATTAAAATGAGTCGCTGAATGCAAAGAATTAAAGCCACGGACAACAAAAACATTTGATGGTTATGAACGAAACATTATTTATTTATCAGTCAATCAATATCATAATGACATATTTCAAAAGACTGAAACTTTTAAATTATAAAATAATGCTCTCTAACATCTGAGTTGAAAATTCTCTTTTAGATAATCAGGTCCTGGTTGGTTTGACATGTAAGACGTATGTAAACTGAATATAACAACATAAAGTCTGAAGTTTATCACTAAACTTTGCTTGATAATTATTTTCTGGTTAGTAGAATGTACCTATATACCTTTATTATACAAAAATAATTAGAAAAGTATTTTAAAACATTGAATCGAAATGCGAATTAATTATCATTTTTCTATGGGTGTATAAATATCCTCAGAATTTACATAAAAATCGTATTCATAAGATAAATAATTAAGCTGACCTAATTTCCCTTTAATTTATTAACTAATGCACTCGTAGGCTTTTTCATTTTATGAAGCAAATATACGTGTTTATTACATTATTTAAACAGAGGTCGCGCATATGACGTAATCATGAAGGAATTTTTCCTCGTAATATTGACTTTCAAGCATTTCCTAGTATCTAGGTCACCCCATACGAATTCTATATCTCCCCGACGTCTAACATAAAGGACATGCAAGGCTGAATGCGAAGAACGAATTTCATTCGGTATTAGCTGTGGAGATTGGTATTACTTAGACTAGCTCTTACGTTTAACATTAGAGTAAGTATATTCAGTTAAACCAAATTGACGAATAGGATTATGATGGTTTGATCAATTCAACGTCAATTCAAACTTACTTTTCTGATAACTCCTACAAAAGAATATATTTCAAAATGGCTGTCTGTTAGGCTGAATTCATCCTTTTAAGTCATTAGCATGACCGAACTTGAAAACTTATATTGGTAAGATTGAAATTTTCAGTAGAAAATATTTATGTATATGAAATATTTAACGAAAATTCCAATTTTTTAGTACATAACAGTTTCTCGAAGGCACAATAAGATAGCGACAATGGGATGATTTTAAGTGAAGCTGTAAAACTGAAATAAGGAGCTGTTTCATAAAATATCTACCTACTTCTAGCATATTTATATTCCACATAAAATTTACTTATCGTTTATTTTTACTTTCTCATATACGAACTATTTTGAGAAAGTATTGCTATCGCGAAAAAATTCGACCTCGAGATTGTTACGGAAATATACGTTTTAGATGTCGCTGAATCCGAAAAAGTGGTTTTCGCAATGCCGTCTGTCTGGCTGTTACTAGCTCTAGAACCTAAACGGTAGAACAAAAATGAACGAAATCTCGTACTTAGGCATTTTATCATACTGGTATACGAGTATATGAAGAAATGGTTAACATTGCTCAATAATTAAGGCAAGTTTATTCTACGCATTTTTAACAACAATTTGATTTTCTCAAAAACGGCTCTAACGATTTTGATCAAGTTTCGTATACTTACTTGAAATGGTGTCTTAAATAATACTGTATAGTTCATATTTCCCAAAAATATTCTAGGAAACTTTAACAATAATTTGATTTTCTCAAAAACGGCTCGGACGATTTTGATCAAATTTCGTAGTTACTTGAGTATACTTCTGCAATAATATTTCATTATTCTCAGTGAATGAATATAAGGATAGTTTATTCTTGGGCAGCTTTAACAAAAATTGGATTTTCTAAAAACAGGCTGATACGATTTTCATTTTCTAAAGATAACTAAACGACGCATTAGTATATGAGAAAGTTTGTACAATGCATGCTGTACCGATTTTCTATTCTTGTACGTGAGCTTGGAATCGTGCTAAAAATATCTTTAACAGAACTTTTTGCTGTGACAATTTTCCCGGTAACTATATTCCTTTGTCAACGATTTATGAAGAGTAACGTATTTTGTTTTAACAAGTCAAGCAAAGTATAAAACAGCGAACCAAATAATACCAACGATAACGAATCTTTTCCTCTTCTTAAGGTTCTTTTTTCAATTAATTCGTCGCGCCGTCCGTGAGGGATATACCTTCCCGAGTTAAAATGACATCCTTCGAGGAGCGCCTGTTAAACTTATTCAGGAAATATTTTTTTAAAAACAAGACCCTCGGGCGCACGCTTTGAATTAAAATAAAGGATCTCTTAAATTTGATCTCCCCTGACGTCATTCAATTTTTTGACTTTTGCCATTAAACTTCTCGGACGGTGGGAGTGACTCACGTTACACCGACCGTGGATGAATGGGTCGGGTTGGATGAATGAGTGGATGCATGGATGTGTGGGTGGATGAGACACCGCATTTGCTGCAGGGGACGGGAAAATCAGGACGGGCAGGAAGACGGTCGTTTGCGGGGGCGAGAGAGGACGGAGTGGGTCATGGATGGAAAAATAAAACAGCCAGGGCAACGCGCTTCCTTAATGGACTCGGGGCGAAAAAAAAAGGACAGCAACGTGGAGCAACCGGGTCCAGATTTTCAGCAGGATAAAAATAAACACGGGAACAACGCTTAATATAACTCCGATTTCCGTCGTCAGCTGTGCGTTTCAGGATACTGAATAAAAGAACATTGAGAAGGTAAATCAAAAAAGAGAATGCTTTAAGACGAATGTAAGTAAGGAATGATAATTAAACAGACGAGAAAGAGGGAGGCGAATAGGATAGTCCGTGAATACAGATATTTGAAGGAAAATTAGAAGGCAACAGTGGAAGAGGGAAAAGGATTCAGCTATCAGATGAACTGAAGAGGAAGGAGATTTATCAAGAAATGGGAAAGGATGCGAGGGACAGAATAGCGTAGAGAATCCGGATTAACCTATAGTCATGGATCGAGGAAGGCGACTGATGAAAATTAACTCTCTGTTACAGTCTTTACTTTCCCATGCACCAAGTATATACAGAAGGTATTGTGATGATGAATAAATTTGAATTCAGGAATTTTATGAATATGGTTTTTGAAATTAAGTTCGTCTGTTTTGTTGTTTTTGAGTGGGTCAATGGAATAAAGGGTTACACAGACGCTCTTATGTAGGATAACATATAACCTGAAATAGAAGAATTGGAAGAACCTGTTTATTCTAGTCGATTTAAAAAAAATCTCAAATTATTCAAATAAATTTTCCTAGACTTCCATTTGAATTCGTATATTTATTGTGATAAAGTTATAAAGTAAAACATAAGCTTTAATTCTAAAAAATAAGTGCATAGCGTCCAGCGACATAGTAAAATATAGAATTTTACGTCCAGCTACTACTAAGCTTTCCCCAATATCACCACCAACATGTTTGCTACGAATCCACCTGCGCATATACATATTAATAAAAACGGTGATATTATTATTCGGAATAAATGCAGGACATAGGAAATTTCGTCCAATATATTTTGCATTAATTTTCTTGGTTGTTTGAATTTGTATGAAGAGATATAAGGTCAAGGTTTCATTCTGTTAACAAAAACCAAACTACACCGCCAACAGACTCATAATGGTGACTATTTATTGATTTTTTAGCACGATATATAATATTTATAAATGTTAAAAATTATATAACAGTTGACGCAGATAATATGAATCACTGATTGGAGTAAAAACATCATGAAATGACGAAATATCGGAAAATCAAAATCCCTTGGAAACAAATTAATCTTTTCCTCCGAATAAAATCCATAATGTTCGACCTCATCGCCAAAGAATAAAACCATTTGCAGTTAAATATAACCAATTTCTAGCCAATGCGGGGAGGACATTAAAACCTGGATTTTATGCACGAGTCTAACAATATCCCGCAATTAGGTCACGGCTTAGCTGAACAAATTAACCGAAAGGGCAGGCAAATTGTGCTTCCGGCTTGGAATACCCATTTACGTTAAGACTGAGTTAGATGCTGAAGTGATATCAGACGTCCAATAAGAGCCAATGAATTGCGAAGTGAATCGTATTGGACCAATCGAAGCTTCGGGAACTGTAGTCTGGCAGCCATGGGGAATACAGCATCCTCTATCAATATACCTTTGTACTGATACTATGCAGAGATACTCGTACATGGGTATTAAAAAAATGAGACTTTTACATTCATGGGTTGAAATATACGGATAAATCGTAGGATGAGAGCTTTCCAGGAAAGGGTTTTGTAAATGAGGTTGTTGCGTTAATCCGAACAACACAGATGATGAGTGGTCGATAGCAACGAGTCCTTTTGGCACTGATCTCAATGTGTTGCCTCGAGCTACCGTGCTTATCTGGTATTTCCCGTCCATAAGAATATATCTCTCGTATACTTCATATCTTTCCCTTCGTTTTGCCATTCCATATATTCGTTCTCATTCAACACGTCTTTTTTCTTCCAATTCCTCTTTATTTTTTGCCTCCCCTTAACTTATAATTCCTATTCGCTTATCCCTCCTTCCTTCTCTCTTCGTCTCTCTTTCCAAGCGCGCTTTAACGTTTTCATCGCCAATTTCCCGATTATGTCCCTTCTAACATTTAAGTCACGCGTATGCACAGATTTTCACAGTAATTACTAGTTAATGCTAAACTCAAAAATCGCACCGATTTCCTTCGCATTACATGAGTACGTGTGGTTACGTTGGATTATTTTTGTTCGGTTTTATCCCTCGTTTTTCCGTATAGCCTCCGTCGAAAATTGCTAGGCTTTCATTTAAATCGCGGCTCGCTGGTGTCGACGGCGATATGAGCAGCGTCTATAAAAAAAAAGAATAAAAACCATGACACCACCATTACAATTCGAGAACATATTTTGAATTACCGGTGATACTGCGGGATTACGCGAAATTTGCTACTAATCCAAAACAGCTGTTTTGGATTTTAGTTTTCGAGCATTTCGTTTTATTTTTTAACAACACGTATAGAAAAACGTGGTGAAAGTTTGCTTTGAGAGGGAAGAGAGATTATTTATCCCTGAATAAAATTAAGGCTGATTATCGTAATGCCTTAAACGAAATTGGGACCTATAAATTACTCGCGAGGTATTAAAAAAATGAACGTATATAATTCAGATCATATTTAATTTTCCCCTATAAATTTGTTTTCAGCTATAAGATAAGTCCCACATTAAAAAATGATAAATTTGTAACATTAAAAATTACCAACACTGGCTTAAACAATTCGGCTCTGTATTTTTGAAATTTTTAATGGAAAACGGCTGTAGTGTCAGGCAATAAAAAAATATATCATTCGAATTCCGATCCAGTGTTACAAGTAGGAAAGAGGGATCGTTAGAAAATTAAAGTAACTTGAGTCACCCGCAGAGTTATAGAGTTACATTTTATTGAGTTTGACACATAATGGTTTATTACCTTCCACCTAATAAAGAGTTTATTTACCGATCACTCGTCAGGACAAACGTTTAATACTGTTTAACATAGAAAATCGATTCTTAGATATTACGCATTAAACGAAAAATTAAAGTTTTATAATTTACGGTCAAATTCCAAAATAAAATATTAATATGGCATACATTAAAAAAAAACGTTAAATAATTCAGATTTTAGTCTCACCAGTGAGAAATACGTCTAGAAATAGATTTCCTCGAAGATATTTTGTCATGTTTAAACAACAAGTTAAAATTTGATTTTCGAAGCACAAACGAATATTTTAAACATCAGAAAATAGTGAAAATGAGGAAAACCGGCGTTGTGAACGCCGGCGCCGCTAGAGGTATTTGCGAATGCGGAAGGGCGAGATTTAACGCTCGTACGACTTCATCTGCGGGAAGCGCCGTATATAAAAAAAAATCCGACATCGTCGCTGGCCTTAGTCGACTATAGGAGCAACAGCCGATGCGTCGTCTGTGCAGAGCGATGTATATTACGTGACGACATGGAAACGCGAGAAAATGTCTCACTGAATAATTCCGTGCGGTGCAATTCGCTTAGCGTTAGTTTCGAGGCGACGAAATAAAGAATTCTCGATTCGGTGCAGCAACACCTCCGATTTATTTACCTTTTAAAGACTCGACACCGAAGAGAAGTTTCTCGGAAACACGAACACACGAATCGATCGAACGCTTTTAGTGGAGCGCTACGAAGAATTTTCTTTTTCTTTTAAAGAAAACGTTTCAATTAGTTCGGAGCAAGTAAAGGAGTAGGAATGAGTTCAAATGACAAATAAAATTCAAATCCGCTTTCGAAGTTTCGCTCAATATCCCATTAAAAAAGAGTTATGATGAAATAACTCTATGACGCGATACCAAAGCGGTTATAATGAGGGTGCATTGTGTGGCTATAAGAAATGGAGTTTTATTTCAATAAAAGTAGATAATTTCAACACCCTCTTAACTTCTAGATCTTTATTAAAAATCAATCTCTTTGAGTTTTTCACGGTCAAGAAACTTTTTTGGACATACAATGCAGTCAAATAAAGGACCGAAATGTTTATATAAAATTCCGGGTATAACTGAAGAGGGGGAATAATAATGTGATTCGAAATATATGAAAGGCATTAAAACATGTTTTTCATTGAATTTGTTTGAATTTCATCTCAAATAAGTCTTGAAAGTAGTAAAAATGCATTCACTGTCAAGATATTACACATTTAATTTAATATATTCTCTGTTTTATTCCGTTTAACATTGCTTAGGACAAATTTGCTAAAATATTTTATGGATAAAATTATATGAAATAGTATAGATTACAAGTAGCACACTTAAATAATAACTATAGAGTCATAATTTTTAAACTTCAAGTTCCAAAATTGAACATCTAAGCGCTAAAAACGACACTCATTATGTTTTATACAGTGGAATAAAACGACTTATGTTACAATTTCAGCATCACATAAGGGGTATTAAAATACGAAGTCAAACTACAAGATAATGTAAAATTACTAATGGAGAAAACTCAATACAATGAGTATTGAAACGACGTGCGGTGTGAATGACAAAATTTATTATTTTTGCAACTGATTTTTCGTTTTCTTTCCTAGGAGTTCTTAAAAGTCCATGCCAATGGAACAACATTTGCGTTTGGAAGGCATCTTCCATCACTTACAATTAGATGAGTGAAATTAATGGTTCACAAAAAACGGAAGTTTATAGTCAGAAAATCAAAACGATCGATGATTTATTTAGGATAATTTAAACAGTCTGATAATGAAGCCATTTAGGTGTGTATGACAAATTAAAATATTCTAAAAATTTTGGATGACTTTCTTTATTTATAAAAATCACGAAAATTTCCGAGGAGCGCGAAAGTAGTAAATCTCGAGGAGAACATTCTAAGAGAGAGAACGGCGGCGGCCGTATTAATCGCGCGGTGACAAACTGTCTAACTTTTCTCGTTCCCTTATCTCCGACATTATTTTTTTCCTCCGCTCCCTACTCAATTCTCCCGCTCCCCTTTACTCTTCCATATCGCGTGTACCCCTGAATTTTTAATTTTTCAAAATGAGTTTCGTGTTTCTCTTTCGGTATGGCGGTGAGATAAGATGATATCCTATTCAAAGGACTCCCGTCATTCATTTTTTAACAAGTCGCCGCAGAAAGTGTGACGTCACCGGGGATTTGGAAAGAACTTCGACTTTTCATCCCGTCGCGGGAGCGAATGAGGTTGGTTGAATATAATGATGCGAAGCGTAACCACGTTACTTATCTCCGTCACGCTCAGCGCTTGGTTGTTTTGTTAGTCTCGTAGAAGCTAGAGAAAGTAAATGAAGTCTAAAAATTTGAAACTCCGTGGCTGAGATTAGACTCTTGTAAAAGTTTAAAGTTGTCGAGAAATTATCTTTGGGGAGACCAGTTTTATCTACAACAAGACGTAATTTACCGCATTTATCCATCCGCTACTTACGTATTAACGGGGAGCCCAACTTAATTCGTAAGTACCGAATGATTTCTACCAAGATATCTGTAGTCTACAAAGGAATTATATCTCGCTTGACTGTTGCGCCGTAAATAGAGAGGATATTGGCGAGCCTTCGGCTTGCTTTCTTTTTATTTTAGTTGTCGTCTCTGGGCGCTACCGCGGCCTTCGACTCGCTGGAACCAAACTTTCCCTCCCCGTTGTCCGTTGATCGGGTTTGTAAATGTCGCGACAGGCCGATCAGTCGAGATGCTTTTGATAGCATTTTAGAAGAAATTACTAAATATTGGCCACCAGAAATTAAAATGTGATTGTTTTTTTATTGTTATCCATAAAAAATCATTTTAATGTTCTTAAAATTAAAACATGCTTTAAATGGTATTTGTTTCGTATATATATTTTTAAGTTGGGCTCCCCGTTAATATGTACGTAAGTACATACCATCCATCCAATTTACGTAAATGAATATAGGTGCGACCGCAATTAGTTATAGTAAGTGGCAGGAGGGGCAGCACTAATTGTACTGGCAAGTGCTGCCATCTACCGGCCAGTTTGCATAACTAACTGATGAGACCGTCCGGCCACACACCGACAAAGACATCAAGCGTTTTCTTATAGTAGATAACGGACCAGTGGACATATTACCACTGATAATTTAACGCACAAATAAGCATAGTTAAAGAGTTAATGCAAGTGACCGTAATTTTAAAATCTTTGCCCACAATTGTCTTTGATGATTTTGAATCAACAAGCAAAAAAGGGGCATTAATGGAAATTATACAATAGAGATATTTTTCCTTTGTGGAAAAAGCTGTATTTTCTTCATACTCGTAATGATTTAATTAAACTCATGTGGGACAGTTGTGGAAAAACGAGAGGATCTTGTAATTCTCCACTTTTGTATGAAATTAATTCGCAAACCGAAAGCTAGTTTGAAATTTATAGTGAAGTATAGATCAAAAATCTCAGCTGAGGAGGAATTAGAGGTAATCGAAGCACCCACTTAATAATAATATTTATTCCACAAGAATAGCATATAACAAAATAAAATACTTATATCGAAAGATACGAATACGATGATAGAATAAGCGAGATACACTGCAGGAAAGAGCGATAGAAAAATTCGCTTTTTTCGTAAGACGATCAGAGATCAGAGTAAGATATTAATGCCTGCAAATGAGATTTGTTAGAGAATCTAGCACAGCGCATTTCCTTCCACTCTTTCTTTCTTATCAACTGCAGGGTGTTACATAAGGTGTAGGAGCAATCATCACTCCACCATCACTAATAGGAAGATCCCGATTTAATTCAAAGATAATTTTCCAATGGCATTATATATAACTATGTTGAAAATATAATAAACAAACAAAATTATAGCAAAAATCCATTTATCACGTTAAAGGTTAATTTACGGTTAAATCACTCGAACTGTCCTCCTCGTATAATGATCGACCTCTCGTAAAAACAATGAACGAGTAGAGCGTCTTAGATGCCTCGAAAATTCGCCAATTAGGAGAAGAGGATGATTCGGTAATTCCACAATAAGCTCCGCGCCGTTATCGATCTCGTCGGACGAGATAATCGGATTGCGGGCGGAGAAAAGTCGGACGCCATACATTTTTTCGCTAATCTGATTTTATTCCCCTTCAGCACACGAGAGGATCGCCAATAACGCATTTATTTATCCTCTACGCGCCGGAAAAAAATCCATGGGGCTTCACAGGAGGCTCACACGGTAGCAGATGAATCGCGAAGAGGAAGGCGTAGAATTCTTTCCGGAGAAATTCAATTTCCTTTTCATTTTCGAGAAAGCTTAGCGAACATTGGACGCGAGATCATCCAATATGAACAGTTTGTGCTGCGATGTGAATGGAAAGAGTTCGTTTGGTGGATCGTTCCGGATATAGATTGGGACTCCGAAATCGTGGCGAAGAATTTTTTAAATGAGTTTTTCCAATGCAATTTGAATTAGGATGGACTTCTTTGTCACACAGCTCTTCTCTTTAGGGGAGACCTATAATTGAACGGAATCGTAAAAAAATTTTATCTTGACGTAAAAGAAGATAAGACACGTAACTATTCGGGTAAAAACATTTGAAGATATATTGAACATCAGATAGCAGAGCTTCGAATTAATATCGCTCACAAAGATGGTGATTTGTTCGATGAATATTCATTAAAAAGTATTTCGAAGGCCCTATATGCGAAATTTATTCGTAACAATTACACTAATTTAATACGAGGGAATTAATGTTTTAGATACATCATCATAAAACATATATAAAAGAGAGTATCACTTTGTCCCTATGTCCCTTTGTCATGTATTGCTTTTTGATGCTTAATATCTCGCAAACTACTGAACCGAATTTGATGAAATTTTCAGTATAGCTTTATGATATAATAACAAAACGCTTTAATATATCAGTAATATATATAAAAGCATTATTCTGTCCCTTTGTCTTTTTGTCACCTCCTCTGTCACGCTCTGAAAAGCAGAACTATACCTGGCAAGAGGGGACTAAGGTCAGCTTTTGAAGCACAATAGATACTCGGGACAAGGGTTTCGAACCTTCGCTCGGATCGAAGGCAACCCTCTCAGCAGGAGATATGATTTCAGGTCAAAGAAGACTGCCTCAATTTTATTTCAGAATAATACATCATCCCCGTCATTTTTGACGGGCACTTATACTAGTATTATATATAATTTTAACTACTTCTGACTAGTTTTTATCGAAATTTAAATATTTTATTAAAATAAACTAGATATCACTGATGACCTCAAAATGCTCTAATTAATGAGATTCTCAGATTCTCGAAAGATATATTCTATGGTACAAAACTCGTCGAATCCATGAAATCATTGTTGCACGGTACTAATGTCTCTGAAATTATTATAGCAAGGGACATAATTAACAAAATATCAATATTTTAATGATTAAAGACTTACAACTTTTACTGTAGTAGATATGCTTAAAAACAGGAAGATATATAGTTAAAACTGTTTAGCTCTTCATAAACCCTGTTTTTAAGGAGCCACCTTTCACACTATCTTTTCAATTTCTTTCACGGTCATATCGCTGTATATTTGATTTTATTTTATCGCCTCTATTTTATTTTATTTAGGTACTGAAAATAACAGTAGCATTCATCAAAACAAAGTATCAAAGACCTCATTGAGAAAATTATTTTTGTGACAAAGGAAAATTTTAATGTATATAACAATTCTATCTGCATACATTTGTGAGGTGGGTTAAAAATGCTAATTTTCTAATAACAGGCCAAATTAAAAATCATAAATAAAGGTAAACTGATGTTTTCAACCTCTGACCTTGTCCTCAACCAGCAGTAAATGGGAACAAACTTGTAAAACACCTTGGGCCCTCATAACGTTCAGCGATAATTAGTTAATTACTGTGCTATTACGTCTTTTCCCTTCAGCTATATAACCTTCCTCCACCAATAAAGCATCTCAAATTTGGAGAAAGCTTATGAAAAAAATATTTCCGTAGCATTTATGCAATGTAATATACAGAACAAGCCACAGGTAAAGTAGTTTTTTTTGGATATTTAAGATTAATAACATTACCTATTTACGGAAAAGGCAAAGTAATTTGATTTATAAAAATATTCTTTAGTTCATTTATACTCAGTTTTAAAATGCATATACATACTATTGAAACGATCCTTTATAGTGTCTGTTAAAACGATCAGGCAAATGCATTAATATTTGAGTGCTAAATAGGAGAAAAATTCACATTTGTGTTTAGTCTTTTGCACTCACGCATAAAAAGCTATAGTTTTCTAAACATTCCGTCTTGTAATGTATTAATACTTGACAGCGTTAAAAAAACATTTGAAATACACCTAAATTTCATACATAGGTTATCATGTACAAAAATATTTATTTATCTTTCACAGACTCATAAACAGCAATTTGCGGTCTTTGTAATGAGCGTAATAACAATAACGAACACATACAACCATGCCGTTGGCAAGATTCGAACCCGCGAACATATAATTGGGAGCTAAACACGCTAACCACCCCTCTACCAAATGTCTCAATTAAATTACCTAAATGCATTTTTGACATGCAACTAAAGATTTATTGGTGGACGGAATTTTTGCACTTGTGCATTTCCAATTCAATGTTTTCCTGCGTAAGCTAAGGGGAAACAATATCGCAACGCATAAAAACTTACGGGAAGACAATTAAACGCCTACTCTATAGCGTATCTTTCATGTCTGCGTCCAAATTTCCAGAAAATAAATAAAGGGATGATACACGAGGGGAAAAACAACTTTTCCTTCCGGTAACAATTATCCATTTAGGATTCGTACTTACGTCACTCACACCGCCGTCCACAAAAAAATCCTCTTCTCCCACTAAAACCCTCAAAGTTAATTTCGCCCTTTCTCCTAACTCCATTTCTCTTCCTCTTCTTCCCTCACTCTTCCTCGCTCTCTCCAGCTCCTACTCTCTCATTTCCATCCTTTTTTCGCCGAAATAATATGCTTACTTTCGCCACTCCCTCAAAAAAAAATGAAAACAGTCTAACTCTTTTTTATCTTCCGTTTCCTCTTCAATTTTTTTTGCGTGTCCAGGAAAAATTAATCCTCTTAAATAAAAAAAAACGCTCTTACAATCTCGACAGGATAAAAAATAACATTTTTATTGCCTTGCTCTGTCGTAGTTCGGAGACGCAAACTAACCCTAACCCCACCCATTGCAAAAATAATGAAAAACTTTCTTCTTTCCATGCCCGTTTCTCTTTCTCTCTCTCTCCATTTCTATATCTTTCATGTCCAGCTTCTCTACCTCTGTCTCTCTCTTGGTTCCCTTTTGTTCTCCCATGACCTATGTCAGTTCCTCTCTGCTGGACGTTATGGCCCAGCTGAATAGAAGGTGCAGGTTAGGGGGTACGAGGGAAGAGTAGTATAAAGGGTTGCATAAGCGCCACGGGGGACTCCTATGGTGCTCGGCACGAGAGGGCGTCAGGGCACGATATATAGCAGATGACGGCATGACCTAAGGTTATTTCCCGGAACCTGGAGAGAGAAAAGCAGAAATTATGTCTCTTCCTTGTCTTTCACATCCAACCATATGGTAAAAGAGGGGCAAGAAGAAATATATGGAACGATTTAAATGGCCAGAAGAGAATAAAGAATTATATTTCTCTAATAAACATAAAGTTTTGTAAAACTAACGTGCAATAATGTGCATTTAAGTTACAAACAGGTGTCATCAGTGGTGATTCATCGACTGTAGAATCATCACTGATGACGGCCGCTTTGTATTTAAAATTCGCATCTGGTTTTCCCAATACTTTTAACACTATCGGAGAATGATATTTTTCACTTTCATTTAAGCTATAAAGCGAGCCCGTTAATTCTCTCTTGAAGCCGAGGTCAAATCATAAAAGTTCTAAGGTAAGAATGGAGTCCCTCTCCAATCTAAATGGGAGGTGGGGTAAACGGAGAGAGGGCCGACTTTGGGGGAAAATACGTTAGGAGAACTATCTCTTTCTTTTTTCTCAACCACCAATTGGAAAGGAAGGGAAAGCGGAGGGAAGAGGAAGAGGAGATTGGTGGAATCCAATTAATACGTTTCCCTCTTTCGTAGGAAGAGCATGTGAGGGCGAGGAGAGGGGTTGGGGAGAACGTATACGGAGAAGAGGATTGTGGAATGGGCATGAAGGATAGATAAGGTTACTCGCTCACGTCAGAAGGGACTGAAGGTCGACGAACTTATGAAGAGAGAGAGCTGAAACAGTGTTTGGAGAATGGCAAATGAGATTTCAGATGGGGACGAAGGATGTGAGGAAAAAAAGGGGAGGGGAAGTGGAAGAGATTGATGGGGAAAGAGGAGGTGGAGGAAGGAAGTGGAGGGTTTATGAGGGTAAAGGAGATAAAAGAATTTTGAAGAGAGATGAGAGGAGGAAAAGGGGAGGAGGAAATAGTTGACAAAGTTCGACGGTAGAAATTAAATTAGTGCGGTTGGGGGACAAACGAATGAATTCCTAATTGTGTGTCTTAATCGCTTTTCGCATCTTAATAAGATTGGATCTCTGGAATTGGGGTATCATATTTGAAGAAATGCGTTTTGGAAGGAATGAGAACTGCAGGACGACTAAGATTAGAGAGTAATATTCAGCAACCGCAAGATTTTATCATTCGTTGATATATTATAAAGTAAAAAGCTGAAGAAAAGATTATTACAACCAAGCTATAGTTGAGTATCGCTGTAACGATAAAAATTTCAGGAAGTTCCAAAAAGGTCAAAATGTATGTAGAAAATTACAGGTAGATAGAAAATAAAAAAGGTGCAATTATTATGTGACCATAAGTTAAATGGCAATATATAAAAACGCCAGCCATAACTGAGAGGGGATAAGAAAGTCGCAGATAAAACATTTTCACTGGAAAATTTGCAATAAGATTTTCGCGAAATTTACGCAAGATCATAAGTTAGTCCTTTTTCACAAGTTGTGAATATGAATGCCGAGGTTTACAAACTATTAATATAAAGTATATTTATAAGTGGATCGCGCTGCAAATACCGATTGAACCGTGGTTCACCGTGCAAAAAAATTCCGCACCACTGCTATAGAATTCAGTGGATAACTTATAGAAAACACTCTCGGGGACTCGATGCAATGATATATTGCTTTCATTGAAGAAATAAAAAATATTTACTAAAAATATTTTCAACTACAACACATTTCATTATCGAATTTAAAATTTTGAAGTAGACCGTGACATCGAATTATAACTCAAAGATTGTAATAAATCTAAATTGAGAACAGTTGTTTTCAAGGAGAAAACAAAGTTAGTCATATAATTGAAAATGAAAAGAAACTTATTAAGAAAAGAATTGTCATCGATAATATTAATACCATTTCGGATCAAATATGCAACTGAATCCGCCAGTTTAAGATTAAATTTAATTTCAAATATATTTAAGTAACAGGTCAATCCATTGAGGATGAATATCAAGTACTCTGGTACAAGAGACGACCTCATTCTTGGGGAAGATCCAGGAAGAAGTTGACGGAAATTGAAGGAATGGAGGACCCGATTTCCCAAATTGTGAGAATCGGGAACCAGGGCTCGAATACATAACCTTGGAGCCGAAAAAAATTATATATAAAAGCGATTTTTTTGTTCAAATTCTGTGAAAATCCATTTTGTTCCTCATTTCTGAAATCTATTCATCGTCTTTAAGGCTTTAACTTTCTCACATCAGAATGGGAAGGCATTATTAGAATCGAATTCCTTTGGCAAAGAAGCTTTACTTTCTGTGTAAAAAGAGTTCAAAAGACTCCAGTTTAATCCCCCTATATCGGGAAAAGTCTTACTCCGGCGAAACGGAAGAACTCAATAAAAGAACCATAATTCATTCGAAGGAAATATTCCGAACAATAAAAATGCCTAAGTATATTACCGTTATTAATTTATCTCTAAAATCGGCTGGATTTTATGTAATGATTGAATTTACTTATGAAAAATACTATAACAGTACCTACATCGGAAAAGTTATAAGCTTGTAACGCAGTGGCTCATTTACTCGAAGAAAAGATAATGGAAACGAACATAACAATTATTTTTCCGTATATAAACTGTTGCCATTGGTAAAAATAACGTCTTCCAACATTGATATAGTATTTACGTCAAAATGTACGAGTCAGTTGATGAATATTCTTTTTTGTCAAAATAATAATGAATTAAATTTACCAATACCTTGCTCGCCTCTGAAAATGGACCCATGGGACAAGAATTCATATTCAAAATCGATCGGGATATGCATCGACACTTCTCTTTCCCTCATATTTCTTTCTCCAGCAAATATTGATCGCGCGTGATTAAACTTCGACCCGATAGTATCAATATTGCCTCGTTACGCAATGACCGTTCGTAGTTTTTCAGAATATATACGGCAATTCCCACCGCCCTCGCGTATATATTCCGAATCAGACTGAAACAGCTAAACAACAACAACTAACAAAACAAAAGAAGCAGAACTTGAAACGCTATCCTTTTGGGTATGCGCGCGAGCATTGATCGATAACGGACGGATTTCCGTCAAAATAAGGGACGACGATTTGACGACGCAGGTGGATATTGGAATTGTAGAATGGGGTAAAAAAAGAAACAAAAGAGCAATCAATAGAGGGAGAGAGAGAGAGAGAAAATGGTTAGTGGGAGGAGGAAGGGAGGGAGAGGGGGTAAAAGGGGAGCTCAGGGAACGAGAGGCGCATAACGACTCACACAGGGATCCGAATGAAAACATTTGATGAACAAATCTAAAAAAAAGGAAGAGTCCTATCCCGCCTTGAAACACGGACGGCGTAAAAGAAACAAACACAATAAGGGCTTATACAGAGAGATCGATTTTTTACGATATAACTGCAAAAAACGCGGAAAAGGTAGAGCGGAAATGTCCGTACGAAAAGAGGTTAGAAATAGGCTTGAATTTAAAGCGAGAGACGCGTTGGACTTTAAAGTAAGGGGATGAAATATAAAGTAGGAAATAGAAGCATAAAAAAAGCAATGAATACAAGAATGAAAGAGATTGAGACAGAGATTGAATTTCAGGCAACCACTAATGTAGATTAAAATTTTACGACATTTCAGTGTTAAATAAACTAATGAATAACAGCAACTGATCACGTCAGTCTATGTTATTCTAAAGCTCAAAAGCAAGCTGCATTTCACTGTGTTGCATCAAATAAAAATCGTCTGGCTTTGTTACACTCTTAAAGAAAAAGTTCCATCACATTATGATCGTGCTTTAATATTAATATATCAGTATTTCAATATGGTTAAGGGATATAAGCAGCTAATTTATTAGTGATGTGAAAACATTTATCTAACGATTTAATAAGAAAAGTGAGAACGTTACTTTTGCAAAAATCTCTAAACAACCGAACAAATATTCAAAACATGAATAAATAAAGAACTCAAACTGAAGCTGGAATCTAATGTACGACATGGATAATTTTTATACTGCGAAAATGGTTGAGCCATGGAGATACAAATTTTAGTAATAGGCACCGGTAGTTCTCTAATATTTGATTCCAGAATTACCAACTATTTAAAAAATTGTTACTTTAATTGAGTTAAAAGTATTAAAAATAAATTATTAATGAAAACAACATGCCAGCAAAAATAAACAGAAATAATGACAAAAATTATACATCAAAGTTAAGAACATACATCCGAGAAGATAGAGAAAAGTTCCTCGGAGTCAGATGGTAGAACATCGAACGAGAATCTTAGAAACAGTTAATTGCTAGAGAAGTGTGGAATGGCGAGGAAGATCCTGGAACAATATCTACATTTCCTAAACACGAGAGCAGAATTAGAGAAACGTAACGAAGACAAAGCTCGGAAAAGAGGACCATAAAGCCAAGGAGAGAAAGTGAAACGAGAGAACGCGAAGATAATTATTAGCTGGAACTACAAGAGGAGAACTGTTGGGAACAGAGAAAGAGAGGAAGCGAGGAAAACGTAGGAAAAAGGATTTTGCGAAGAGGGGAAAACACGAGTGGTTTTAAGAAGGAATGTAAATAATGAAGGGAAAAGAAAATGGAGATATTGCCGAGGAGAAGAGATAAAGAGAAAGAAAGCGAGAGTGCCAGATTTGTGTGGAAGGTGATGAAAGGAGGTCAAGAGGGCGAAGAAGGAGCGAGAGAGAGAGAGAGAGAGAGAGAGACAAATAGAGGGAACCGTAAGGAGAAATCCAAGAGACAAGGAGAAAGAGATGAACCAAGAGAGAAAAAAAAAGAAGTTAAATAGAGGGCGTAAAAAAAGAGAGAAAGTGAGGGGTGAGGGGGAGGGAGGGAGAGAGAGGGAGGGAGGGAGGGGGAGAGGGAGGGAGAGAGAGGGGGAGAGGGAGGAGGAGAGGGAGGGGGCGAGAGAGAGGGAGGGGGAGAGAGGGAGGGAGGGGGGAGAGAGAGCGAAAGAAACTTGGTGTTCCTGGAGAATGAAAAACTACACGAAGAGAGAAGAAAAGTTTTAAAAGATGGAAAGGAAGCACAGATGAGAGTCGGGGGAGAGGAAATGGGAAACAGGAGGCAATAAAACAAGGCAAACCGAAAAGAAAGAAAAAAGAAGGAATCCTCGGAACGACGGCGCGACTTTCAGAATTGGTTGTAACTGAGGAGTCGGAATTTTTGTCCCGTCAAGGTCGAAGAGAGGACGACTTTGGCGGAGTTGTGGGTGGGTGTCGAGGGTGAAGGATGCGGGAGAAAGTGTTCGGAGGGAGATAGAGAAAGGGAGAGGGAATAGAGAGAGATAGAAAGTAGAGGATGGAAAGGGGTGAAGAGAGATGTAAAGGGGGGAAGAGTGAGAGATAGAGAGGGAAAATAATAAAATGGAAAGGGAATAGAGCTAGATAGAGAGAAAGGGATGAAACAGAGAAAAGGAGGTGCGAGATATAAAGAAGGGTAAGAGTGAGAGACAGAAAGAAGGAGGGAAGAGAATAAGATAGATAGACAGAGAGAGAGAGAGAAAGGGAGGTAATAGAGCGAGGGAAAGGGAGGGAAGAGAGAGACAGAAAGAGAGGTGAAAAGTAGTGGAGGAGAGAGAGGGAGGGATGGGAATATGAGTGGGTGGATGGTGAGTCTCCGAGGGACATCACTTCGGGAGGTGTGGTGCTTTGCGGGGAGGGAGAGGAGGAGGAAGAGTGGAGTGGAAATAGGAGAGGGAGAAAGGGAGAAGAGGGGAAGAAGAGAGAAAAAGGAGGGTTAAAGGGCGGAATGGGAGCCGTGTCTTGGTGTTGGGGGTGTTAGGAGGGGGCTAAAGGGGTTGGGGGCGTAGGGATTTTGTGGCGGAGGGGCTGTTTGGAGGGGGCAGCGGGGGCCCTCCTATCGATTTCCTTCCGTGACGCTACTGCGGACTCCGGAGCCGGTTGTATGGTGGGGAAGGGAAGGAGGGATGGAGGGGAGAGAGAGAGGGAGAGGGAGGGGGAGGGAGAGAGAGAGGGAGAGAGAGGGAGGGAGAGAATGGGAGTAGGTGGGAGGGTGAGGCGTAGGGATGTTAGATATTAAAGAGCGATGCGCTGTATTCCCACAATTCCCTCTGTATCCTTCGCAGCTTCGGCTCGTTCCGCTCCGTGGAACTTTTTCGCGACTTCTTTCCAGCACGCATTCTCTCTCTCCCTCTTTCGCGATTACACTTTCGCGCGTGTGGTTGTATTCCTAGGTGCGTTTCCATGGAAAAAGAGAAGTTCTCTCGAATTTGTTTTTTTCAATCGCCTCGAATCAATTTATCCGCGATAACTGATGGAAATCTGGGTTTCCCGTAAAAAGGAAGGGGTAGAGAAATTTTAAACCCGGAAAATGAGAAGAAAAAAATTTGAATGCGTATTTTGTTCGAAATTAACTACTTTTTGGCCGATGTGTATTTACATTAGTTGAGGAGTTTTTAGTTCGAACGACGTTTCGCTTTTTCAAGCGTTAAAATGTTTTCAGGCACTTCGGATCATTTTAGTCAGGCTCGTACTCAATTTCTGAAAACATACGAAGGGGATATTCACATTAATTAGTAAATTTTCAATTTAGGGGTTTTTAAAATTTCCAAGCAATATAAGTACTGCAGCAAGAGATGGGGGAACGGGGCGATCGCTCAGGGCCCCAGAACGAAGGGGCGGCAATAGGTAAGTTTCGAATGCAGTAAAACATCACTAATTTGGATGGAGGGGTAGTCCTGATTAGTGAAAAGTCCGAATTATAGAACATAATTATTTATTTTCAAGTCGTAGCTCATAAAAACAAGCAAATTTATTCACAATCCAGTAGCGTATGTTAATAATCACATTTTCTCATACGAAGGATACTCACATAGATTATTTGGTTTCTTATCAAGAACCGCTTTTACATTACCTTACAGTTTCTAATAGAAAATGCGTTACTTTATCGCACAAAACATTGAACACAAATAATACAGTTTTTAAACAATACGTTTAATTAATGTGTTAAACGTCAATAATTACAAATTTAATCAGATGCAGACGGTCCCGAAGGTCCCTCGCGTGGTCTTTTTTGAAGAAATGAAAATTTTCTGTTGAGTAAAGGTCCTATTGTACTGCCGTTTTATAACGTCGTTCTACATTTCTTTTAGGGAGTAAATATGATTTTCGAATTCATCGTCAGAATTAGCAAATTTAAAAAGATTATTCTCATCTAAGCGCAGGGGAAGTAGGAAATTGTATCATTAAGTTGTTGTTTAGGAAAAATCTCCGTTCTGCGTAAATAAAATATGAAAAAAAGAAAGTCTTAATTAGTGAGGTTTTACTGTATATATAGTTTGTTATAAATACTTCGGAAAATATTGCTATTTGATCTAATTTATGGCAATAAATGCAATATATTAATGATTTATCATACGATTTAAATAATTATTTATAAAGTTATAAGAACTTGGAGGCGGTGTTTTCCGATATTGCTCCAACCGCGAAGCGTCCCGACCTGATATTAATATGGTAGAACCAAATGCATGTTCTTTTCAAGCATGTTTTTTCAAAGATAACGATTTTACAATTTTCTTTCGTAGTAGACAAATCCATCTAAATGAAAATGTGGTATTGTTTTCACCATGCTTAAATAGATTCATTCTCTTTGCTTTTGAATCAATTAATGGAAGTAGTGAGTCCTAATGCTCGATTTTTACAGAATGTGTTCATTTTTGGAAAATTTGGCGAAACAAACATGTTCGGCTACCACATAATTAGAATAACTTATCAGGAACTATTCACACACTACAATTGCTCTGAATGAATGTAAAGTTATTAAAATATCATAATAATGTAGCTAAAAACGTTTTAAAAGAAGCAAGCGTGAACGAAATTTTTGAAGCTTCCTTCTGACAGGGAGTATTTAATACAAACAATAAATAAGAAACCCATTATAGTATAAAAATTACATCAATTTATAAAACAGGTTAATTCTTCGTAATTTACAACGTCCATCAATTAGAGAAAAAATATGCTAAAAAGAATTACTGAATTAACAAGACAATTTATGCATTCACAAAAATGCGTGGAAAATTTAATTTCCATCAGCATGGCTCAATTAAAAATCATGCACCATCAGAGGCGTACTTTACAGTATTTAATAACATGGAAAGATTTTATACAGGCGCACAAAGTATCGAATAAAAATACTCCTCGTAAAACATAAAAATTAAAAAAAAATATTTCAGGACACGATCCAAATGTATTCAAAGGAAAAATTTCAAAACTGTGATTTAGCATGTGTTGTTTTCTCCAGTGTAATTGAATGGAATAAAACATTTAAGGGGTCGAAATTCCGATTAAGAATACCGAATTGCTTTCCCAGCTAAAAAAAAAACACCAGAAAGAAGATTGGAAAAATTTTCAAAGGGCTTGTTGATTTAAAAAAAAATTAATCGAGCCAAAATCGCAAGAGAAATGCTCCATTATTCTTTTATTCAACGCCCCACCTCCTCTCATAGCCAGACCTCGAATCCCTTTCTTCATTTAACGAAATTACACGGACTCGGTTGAAATTCGCGCAGAAGGCTCTTAATAGGAAAGAAATTTTAAAAAACGACCTTTGAATATTGAATGCTGTCCGTTTGATGTTTTGCCCTCCCTAAAAAATTCAGAAAACGTTGGAAAAAGCAGAGCAAAGAAACGCTTCGGATTCCCGTAACGCATTTCTTTCGGTCGGCGTTTATCTCCGCCTTATCTTTCAAGGAAATTGCCATATTTTTCACTCTAGCGATTCCATTTCGTTCGTCCTCTTCCGTAAATCTCTTTTCTCTCCGACGGAATAATATTTACGTTTCGGTTTCAATGTTTTTCCTATCCCTTTTGGCGATGGCCAGAGACGCTCCCAGAGTAGTTTTATTTTTCGTCGCAGAAAATAAGTAGGGCGTCGGATGAAGGGAAGAGAAGAAGACATCAAATTATGATTTTTCCTAGAAACGCTTTTCTTTTCTCTGGCGTAGGGAATGGATAACAGCTGGACATATTTTTTGGCGTGGAAAACCCGCAACGGAATTTGGTTTTGCGTTTCCTCAACTTTCCCTGTAAGTGTAAAAAAAATCCGAGGCGACAATATGCACATGCACGACTTGATATTAAGATCAGGGATAGAGAACTTTAACGCGTTTGAAACTCAAAAAGTTATGAAAGGGAGAAAAAAAATAGAAGGAGAAGGTCAGTTAAATGAGATGGAGGGTTGGGGGGGGGGAAGGAAAAAAAAGAAGTGACGCCACTGCAATTTTAGTAAAAAGAATGATTTTTAAAAGAAAATCAAGTCAAGTCCCAAAGACACAAAAGGATGCCTGTTGCGCATTTCATATACAGTACAGTCATTATCATTGGAGATTCATCGTTCGTTGATTTCGTAAAGAACTTGATCAAATAAGGTTGTCATTGAATGATTTTCAAAATATCGATGTCACACAGCCTGATTCAAACAAAAGCTTCTCCCCTTAATGTCATGAAACCTATTTTCCGATCAAACTCTTTATCACATCAAGATCACATCTTTAATGCATTTTTTCTGTTAATTTATTTTCACCCACGGAATGCAGAGTGCGTGACTATATAGGAAAAATTGTCGGTGTATTACACTTGGAAGCATATTTTGCGTGATGTAAAATTATCTCTCTCCGAATGAACACTTGAAAACCCTCAGAAAACATCCCACGCATCCTTCTTTTCTTTCTCGCATAGAAACCAGAAAAATATTACAATGGAAAATTAATCGTTATGTAAACATCAAAAACGTAGGAACCAACGAGAAAACATTGGAATAATTGTTTTAAAAAAAAGCAAAAAAACAAAAAAAAGGAATTACTTCGAGACCTTGGACTGTCTTCTATATCTGGACACAATCCTCATGCCTTT
This sequence comes from Uropetala carovei, assembly GCA_036926305.1. Taxonomy (NCBI): domain Eukaryota; kingdom Metazoa; phylum Arthropoda; class Insecta; order Odonata; family Petaluridae; genus Uropetala; species Uropetala carovei. The sequence goes on from JAXCHB010000196.1 coordinate 19,554,475, forward strand.
CCCTAAAACTTAATTTTTTTTAGCAAAAAACGAACCTTCTCTTTCACCCTTCCGCATTCGCTTCCTCCGGAAATGATAGCCGGGAAGATTGGAAGCAGCCCGGATAAAAGATAACTCCGGATAAGGCCATGATTGAAATTTCTGGATGATATATCAGAATATCGCTCTGGAGATGATGCTCCCAGTTTTTTTTTATGGACTATGAGATCTGGACGGAGGCGGAGAGAAAACGGGATTTTGGGAACTTAACGACTGCTTTTTTTTATTATTAAATTCGTCGAAACACACTCCCACCGAACATTATAACTCTCTCTATATCCTCCCCTTTCATAACTCGCATCCACTCTCTACGCGCTTTTACAGCTGGATTATTCGGCAGCGGAGACTTTTTACGCACTTCCAGATTTCAGGTTCGTGCTAAATTGCGTGTCGTTGGATAGGGTTAGGAACCCTTCCATCCTCCCATCCCAAGCTTTTTTTATCCATTCACTTTACCATGCACGTAAAATAACGTAATCCTGAGGGTACAGAGTGATCGGCTTATATATATATTTGCTGGAAATTAATTATTGAAAGAGCTACGACTCATTTATTGATTCGTAATTCCTCTTAAGGAAATTTTCATATCATAATGCGTTATTTAGTTCGGGTAAACCGATACTTTAAACAAAACGCTTATCCCTACACCAAGACCGGCAGAATTTTATAATAGCTAATTTAATAATTCGTTTTTTTTTAGATCTTGCTGTAATTAGAAAAAATTAAAATGTAATTGGCTATCGGTTAATATATACAAATATTAACGCATAAGAAGTAATTATCTGAAGGGAAATTGGACTTCTAGAGATCAAACTTTAATATCTAAGTATATAAGTTTCTTCGGAAAATTGTAGTAAAAGAGGTTTATAGTGCACAATATCTAAATAATTTTCTGCAGAAATAATTGAAAAAATGTTACACAATTTAAAGCAGCAAGTAAATAACAACAAATAAAGTTATCCAATTTGAAGAAAATCCTAAAACGGATAATAATGCCTTGATGGTGTCCCCATTAATTAATTATATCTAACGAATGCTTGTTAAATTGCGCGAGAAAAATATACGAACATTTATTTCCATGACTGACTTATATTAGAGCATAATTAGAATAAATTTCTAGAAAATTTCCTATTTTCTCGTAATAATTGGAAAATATAAGCTAGAGAAATTACTAACGCCACCTTTATCCCTTAAATATTATCCCGGGAAAAATATATTTCCTCCGCTCAGGGACGTGTTTAGTCAAGGGATGGCGCGGCGGGAGGTCTAAAGTATCCACTTGAAACTTTTGCATGTCCCTTGTCGCATAGCAAAAACTTGAAGAACGCCCTCAACTCCGCCCTTGTTGCCTGTAACATAATTAGCAGAAAGGAGACAGAAGCGGAGAGACAGAGTCCCCGGTACATAAAGTGAGCACAACGTACGTGAACTCCAGGAGGTCAATAACAGGGGAATGGAGATTTTTAATTGGCTATTGAACCACTTTCCATAAAATAAATTTCCGCTCAAGTAGACCAAAACAGGAACTGAAGGAGGCAAGCTTTCGCAACCGCATCTGTATGTGTTTCTGCGCTCGTGTACGTTAGTACACGGAAGACACCGTCGTTATCAATTTGTTGGCACGATGACACGTGCTTCAACTGCACCATAGATAATATTTCGTTAGCTGTCTTTACGTCATAATACTCTGACCATTGCAAATCTCTATCGATTTTCCCCATAGGTTTTCTCTATGCCCTTCTCAAAGTCCTTTCCGCAGACCCACTACTAAGTCTTCCGACTGGTATTCCCGTCTCTCCTGGTTCTTCCCTCATATTTTTTAATTCCTTATTTTTATTTTTACCTCCGAAGCTCTCTGTAGTCCGCTGATACTCGGGCACCATACGACCAGTCCGTTGCGTAAAGTGGACAGGGAGGTATTTTTTTCTTATTTTGCGCGAATCAAAAAAAAAAGGGGTCGGCTGTGGGCGGGTCTCGTCGCGTTATTTTATTAGGGATCCGTCTCTCGTTTATTTCCGCGCGGCGAGTCTCGGAAGGGAAATAACGCCCTGCGTAGGACGTACGCAGTATAGGTTCCCATAAATATTTCGGCCATTCATGAAACTTCGACGAATGAACGGTTTGTTCGGAACGAAAGAGACAGAGTTAGAAAGAAAATGGTGGAGTGGAGGTAAGGGGGGTGAAAAAGGGAAGTGGAATTGGCTCAGGTGTTTGAAAGAGAGAGAGTTATCCTCTCTCTGGTTTCTGCGGATGTTTAAGGAGTTCGGGTGAAGTCAAAAAGAGTTTCCGCACCGCGATATTTATCAACCGAAGAGAGTAAGATAGGAAAAGGAACTGAAAAAAAGAAAGTTTGTGTCAAAAGAGAGATGATAGAGTAAAGGATTGGTTTATGGCGAAAAATTAGGGAAATGGGAAAGAGATTGGGAATAGAAAGGTAGGTAGAGGCAGACGGAATAAAAGGGAGATGGCAAAATGAAAATAAGAAAGAAAAGGATGAAAGGGACTTTTAATGAAGAGAGTAGAAAGAAGACAAGAAGAGATTATGAGAATTAAGGAGAAAATATTGGATTATAAAACGGAGACAGAGAAGAAGAATGTGAGAAGTATAAAATTCAGGATACCAAGAGGAAAAAGAAAGAAGAGACAAAGAATGAGCAGAGATGAGAAAAGGGGAAAAAAGTTGGATTGCGAAAGAGAGAAAACTTACAGTGAGAGGAAAGGATTTAAATAGGGGATAATGGGTTGTGGGCCAAAAGAAATCAGAGGAAAAGGAGTAAGAACTGGAACTGAATGGGAGAAAAGAGTGCCGGTAAACTTCGTATATGAATCCGGTTCCCGTGTTTTGCAGAAATTTGACGCCGATAAAACATTTCCGCTTGAAATAATCCATCATCAAAGACGTTTCACAATTGATTGGAAGGAATTAAGATGAACTGAACTATTTTTTAAAATATTTAAACGGTACTTTATACTTTTCATAAAATGAAGCAATGAGAGGCTTTTTGTAGAGACTTGACGAACTAAATGAAAAAAGACCTGTTTCTGTCTTCATGTGAATGAATTAAATTTTTAATAAAATATTTTGAAGTAAATTTATTGCACGAAAGTTTTTAGAAATAATTATTATACAAAAGTAAAGAAATTATCCGGCATAAATTTGCATTAAAGGCGCCAAAAGAATAAAGGAATTCATAAAATCTTATCCTGAAATATTATTTTATGATGTTGTTTAGAAAACACTTTTAACTACCCTATTTAGCCACCAAATTCGGTTACATATTAATTTTAATTCTCAATCTGAGTCTCTGTGAGACTTCATAAGTGAGGATGTAACATTATTTTTATTACTTTTTCTTACGAGTGGCAATGTTTATATTGAATTTTAACGTAGGTGAGTTGTATTTTAAAGTATATTAACTTAACTGTAATCTCAGAACAGAGATAAGAATATGTTAATAAATATACAGATTTGTGCCATTAATATTAAACGAACTGGCTTTGAATTTGTTTTTACTTGTACAAATTTAAGGAGGGTCCCGCATAGAGTGCTTCGCCCTGGGCCCCGCACTTCTCTAGGAATTTCCCTGCGCAGTAACATATTTCCTCACACATGAGCCGCACCTGAACTATCACCATTAGCTCTAGAAACCAAAGAAACTATAAGTTTATCAATAATGGCTATAATTAACCGAAGCAAATATTTATAAAGACATTATTTATAATAATGTAGTATTTCGGTGAATCATCCGTAACCGATCGGCAATATATTCATATCGCGGGATACAAAGTACAATACAGCTGACAATGAGATAAACCGACTTGCAAAAATCGTGGAATGGGTAGCTTTTTACCCGGACACGCTGCACACGGAAAACGCTGATTGTGAGATATCAAAACGACTTCCAAACCTATAGCAATACCACTGATAGAGTAATTCGAATATGAGACCAAATTGTGACGATGCCCGGTCTAAGGCATCCCTGCTGATGTTTGTAACTTCGTAACTCATTAATAATAATATTAATTTCCCTTTTTATTTCTGACGATGCTCACGTATTGGTTTCACATGTCACGTACTGCATTTAGCGAGTTGATAGTGAATTTTGTAGAAATACAACATTTTTGGAATAGTTCGATTTTTTCTTGCACATAAGACGAATCCTCGCCCAGAAGATGAAAACTTTGGAACAAGTGCTGGTTACGTCGTATGCCAATAAATAAGCTAAATCTCTAATTTTACATTTTAATTTGTATTGTATTCGTATCTTAAAAATGATATAAAATCATTTTACTTCAAGTAGATATAAATCGCGATAAATATTCTCCCTCAACCTTAGCGTTTCATTATATTTCGCTTGCTTTCTTCTCCACCTCGCTCCACGGATCATTCAATAGAAATGGAATGGCAATTTGGGAATTTTCTTCGGGAGTCTCCCCAATTGGTCCATCGTCTCCTCTTTGACGGCTCCAAATGATTCGCCTCTCTTCATTATTTTTAACCCTCTCTCTCTCTCCCTCGACCCTAAAACAAATCACCTCGCTCCTTATAAAAGATGCAATTTGGAATCTCGTATTAATTTTCCTTTAACTTACGTGTGATCCAATCAGTCCCTGGGTTCTCGGAAATTCTCTCCTTCACTTTAACATCTCAAAGGCAAAGAAAGGTAACGCGCCTAATTAATCCAATTCTGGATCTCGTTTTATGCAAAGTTAGGTTTTTCCTATATCCTTGAGCTTGAGAGAAAAGAAAAAAAAAATGGTCGAATTTCGGGGTGAAGTTTTTCATCCAATTAACCGCTGTCGCGTTTATTATTTTTGGAACTGTCATGAGGTCTAATGAAGTGTATATTACTTTTCATGTTGTTTGGAATGCGTGAATTAGCAAGACTGAAACGAGAGGAAAGTTTCACCTCTATGGAAAAATGTATTCCAGTTGCACGAATCATTTCCCGGATCAATCAACCGTTAAAACATGAATCGAAAAATTTCATTCGTGAAATAAGTTATAAATTCAACGACATCGATTTAGCACAAATATAATTTTCGTCTAAACGATTACTCTGAAAACTACGCTAATATTCTATTTTATTATTCGCCCAAAAATTTAGTTGTTGATCCTTTCCGATAAGACCACACCTTTGCTGAAATTATTTCGAATAAAATGGAGAAGAAAATCATTTCGTGTAGCAAAATCATCGACTGTGACCTCAATACTTCGGTTGAAAGATGTCTATTTATATCTAAACTCCCGTCATCCTGACCTTTATTCTGAATCAATATCAATCTGGAAACCTACGACTCTTGAACAGCTTCTCGAAACTTCCATCAAAATGGGTAGGTTGAGAGAGGGAGAGAGAGTATTTAATCTGTAATGAGAAAGAAGTAAAACCGAACAAACATGTCTGATTCGTTGAGCAGGTTTAATTTTAATAACACACGGAAACGTTTATACAACTGAAACGTTAAAGTAGTTATGATATTTCATTTGGATTGGGATATCTTTAAAATGAACTAAGGATTATATGTAACAAAATGTAAATTAAAAATTTTATTGATATTCGTGTTAATAACAGTTGAAAATAATATTTTATCATTTGCGCATTAAATTACCTATAAATTTATCCACCTACCAATTTCGTTGCTACCTAATTTACACCATGTAAATATTTGATTACTAATAATGCTTTAGTAATGCTCTCGAAATTGTTTATTTTTTGGTAGCAATATTTTTATAACACGAAATGAAAACCTCACATTAAAAAAACAAATAAATGAAACAAGTTAAACTTTAAACCCACTTGTAATCAAACAATCAATGCGATAAAACGAAAAATTTCTATTACGTATAATGATATACTGACGCATTATTCTATCTCTTATTCCTCTTCTTTCTCTCCATCTTTAGCTCATAAAGTTACTCTCCCTTTCTGCCTGCAACGTATGTCTACCAATGTCTATGTAACTTGTCTCTCCTTTCTTTCTTTCCCTCCGCCTTTATCCCTTCTTACCGTTTCACCAGAGGACAATGCAAACTGCAACGAGCATAAGTCTCGAGGGAGGAGAGAAGAATTTTTTTTTAAATTGTCCTAAAAATGTAAGTGCGCACCATGGAAACACTCTCATTCAGGTAGTAGACGCCATTCAGGATGCATTAAGGCTCTCTCTCTCTCTCATTCTCTCCAGCTCTCTCTCTCTAAAACCCTTGAATTACTTTCTCCTAGAAATTCCATTCTCTCGTATTTCACATCCTTAATTCTTTTAAAAGCTTTTCTCTCCTTTTGTTCCTCTCTCATAGACGTTATTCCGTTTTGTTCCTCATTTATCAATCTCTTATCATTTTAATCTATTTTTTCAGGTTATTCTAATTTTTCTGCCCTCTTTGTTTCCTATCCACATTCTTTTGACACAAATTGTATTTCTCCTCCTCCCCTCTCCAAACCATTCGCCTTTCTGTTGCCATTTTTCATATAAACGAATTTCAATATAATAAATTCACCAACTTCTTTCTTTTCAAATTCATTTCCTATTTTCGTCTATTTATATTTATTTCCGACACTCTTCCTTCTTCTGTTACTAATTATCTTTAGATCTCCCGTTTTCTCTCAATTTCTCCCATTGTTTTTGGTATTGACAACTTATATTCCTCTTTCACCAACTCTCCCCTTCTCTTTCACACGAAAATTACTTTCTTTCTCACTTTTCCAACATCTTTCCTTTCTGCCCTTTTCCTTTCCTCCTCCCTCATACATTCTTTTCCATCTACTTTAACTTTTCCTTTTGGTCATTTCTAGATTTTTTATTCCATGTCCTTTCGGCCTTTTCTACACACAATATACTTATCTCTAGTATCTTTCTCTCTCTTTCTAGATTTCATTTCATTTTCTCTCTCTCTGGCTTAAGAGAAGTTGCCATGGATGCGACACTGGAATTTATAATCCTCAGCGTCGCCGATTTCCTTTATACATGCTGTCGACCACAAAACCTCCACGATATCTACTCCTCCATGAAAAAGTACCACGGTCTGGTGATATTTGGGCAAAATGCGATAAATCGAAGCGGTAAATTCATTTAAGAAAAAGTGCCTCGTGTTTTCTGCGAAGATTTTCAATTAAACTTGCTGCTTGCTTTATGTGTCAGGCAGCATTAGTTTGTTATCTTCTAACGGACTTAATTAGGTATCCACGATTAGTATAATAGAACAAATTTTCTCATTAAAAAAAGTAAAAACTCGATATTTCGCATAGAAATTTAGTAATATCTTGAGAACGCATAACAACTCAAGAAATACGTTTCTTTAAGGATGTTGCAATCTTTGAATAATAAATACGCTAGTACAAATTTATTATTGTTTTTGGATAAGCTATTAATTTTAAGAACACGATTTTTCGCATTAAAATTTAGTAGAACGTTGAAAACACATCAATTCAAAAAATACGTTTTTATAAGTATGTTGCAATCATTGAAAAATAAATGCACTAGTACAAAATTATTATTATTTTTGGATAAGTTTTTAATTTTAAGAACCCGATTTTTTGCATGAAAATTTATTAAATAATATTGACAACACCCAATAACTCAAAAAGGTGATGGCTTTTAATCAAAATATGCAGCGTAAAATGAAAATGACGGGGGAAGGAGGGGGAGGGAAAAGGGGGTGGGGCGGAAGAAAAACTAAGGAACCACAGTCGACATTGGTATCGATCAACTAGGAATTTTATTTACAAAAAGAATGAAGCCAGTGGGAGTGAAATTGAGTGGGAATGAAATTACTGGGACCGAGATTACCGTACTGAAATTACCGGGACCGAGATTACCGGCCACGGTTACTTATCCCCAGTGAGCTGAATAGTGATGATCTAACAATAACTAAAATTCTATTATGCCCGACAATGATTTCTTCAAATGTGCTATACGCCACCTAACATCATTACAAAGCTTCCCACTTTCATTGTCATGAAATGCGTCATTGTGAAAAGTGACATCAAGGAAAAAAGAGCCTAAAAATTTTTAGCACCTTGAGAAAAGTATAGATTATTCTGAGAAGAAAAAGGATTTTCCCAGAAAAGGGCTACATCATCTTGTCCAGTTCTTAAAAAAAAAATTATTCTTGACCAAAGTCCAGGCTTTTATTTCTCGAATCTTTGATCTCCTTCTTGCCCTCTCCTTTTCTCTCGTATACACGTTCTTCTACTTTCTAAGAATCACTAAGAATCGAAAGACGGGAGCCGTCGCAACAGGATTACTTTTCTCATCTACAACGCTGCTACAAGAAAAAGATCTACATAAATCCCACACGAGGGAGAGCGCTGCAGTACGCAAGAGGGAAAAGCCATTGAGAAAGAGATGGAAAGGGGGCTGGGGCCATTTCGAACAAAGACGACTTCGAGCAACTCATAAATAGCTAATAAAAAACATACATTGGGATAAATGTGAACCGTGGTACCTCAAAACTTAAGCGCTTAAAATATATATATATATATATGAGACGCCATTAGAGGGAATTTTTTGTACGGGACGTATCTTGTCTTGGAGGATCAAAATCAATGGAGCTTGGATACCTTCCAAGGACCATTCATTCTTTCCTTTGTCATGAGAACTTCCTAATGAAAATTATATATAGCGCTTATTCTGCCTTTATCCTTATGATTAATTTAGAACAAACGAATTGGAAGCCATACAGGTGTTTAAGAGCTCTCATCTCCAATAGTAAAAGGAAAATGATAATTTTGATAGGACCTACAGATTTACAAGACATTTTAAGTTGTGAAAGCGACATTTTGTGGCAATAATAATTGATCAATTACCAGAAATAATTATAAACAAAATTGGCATCATATCTATTAAATTATAAACTTTTATTTAGGATTAAAAAAGAAATCCTCCAGTGTGTAGATTTTATAGCTGAGACAATGTAACGTGAAATAAAATTAATAGATGAGCCCGAGACTTCGAGGAATTCCAGCATAAAAGCCTGACGATGGTGATTATTCACCGAAAGCGGCCGTGTTTTGCAAAATTTGTGTGGAATCTGTAAAAGTTTATTAAGTTGTTTTTTTATACGAATAATTCATCCCATCCTTTTATGTAACGTGAAGTTAATTCGTTTGGTTGCCAATAATGAATACAGCAGAAATTATGTCCTTAATGTCGTCACAGAAAATTAGCGAGAAAAGTAAGACAAAAAAATACTGCATTTTAATTTCTTTTAAAGAAAGCATCATCCTTCAATGAGGCTATTCAACCCATCTTGAGAAGAAAATAAACTGCGACAGAAAAAATGTATGCAGATAAGTTAATCTCGAGTTAGAACGCGCGCTTGAGCGCTAATTTGATTAGTAGTAACCACCCATCAATATAAACCTGTGGAGCAAGCCCTTTGTTTGCTGCATAAACCGAATCATTCCACGTTTTCACGCAGATCCCTCGCGCGGCTTTTCCAGAGGAGGAAGGCGTGCATCATTTTAGACGGCAACGCGCAGAACTCGCTTCCCCTACACAAAATCAACTTTATTTGCTCAGTTTAACGCTGCAAATTGTCTCTTTCCGGGGAAACAGACGTGGGCGAAATATCTGAGATATGTGTGTATATATATATATATATATGTATACAGACGGAGGATATAGGGTTGGTAGGGGGAAGAGCGGGGAAAAGCTGTCACGGGGAACATGGGGGGTGGTAAGAGAGTGAGACGAGGAGAGAGAGAGGGGGAGAGAGGAGAGAGAAAGTGAGAGCACGAGAGAGAGAGAGAGAGAGATTAGAGATGGAGGAAGGATGATTAGAAAGGAGAATGAGGGAAAGGGACTTTGCGTATTCTCAGCTGGGTTATCGTGATATACGTGGGTTTGGGAAATTGGATAAGAGCAATATGGGATTCCGCTATCTGCGATTGCTCAAGGATGTGTTCAGAGATTCACGCTCAGATTGCCGTTGGTAGCTACGGATTTGGCCATTCGTTCGTAAATAGCAAGGCGGGAAATCCTCTCAAGTATGTTAGGAGCCGTTTATGACAAACTCTGAATGCGGGAATAAATACCTTTAGGAAACCTCCAACATGTTGTATCCAAAATATTCCATTTCTCAAAGAAGCCCAGGTGTGTATGGAAGGGAATATTGTTTTCAGAAGTTTGCACGGAGAGAGAGCATTGTTAGAAATCTATTTCATATTAAATGGGAATGCGAGGCAAATTATCTGATCGTAAATTTATTGAGTTTTTTTAGTCATACTTATATTCCCGAAATGTACCAAAACTGTGTAAAAGAAAGAAATATTCACTGTATAGAGTTTCAAACATCGAGCGAATGCGGGAACCTAATGAATCAGATTAATTAAAGGGATACGCACTTCAACTCAGATAACTAGATAGTTGAAAAGAGAAAATGATTACTAAAATTGAAAAAGTAAATGTATTAATATTATTCACCAATCTTTATATACCGAAATCCGGAAACAGCAAAAATATTCTGTAAAACTCGGTACAACATACATTGTACAAACTTTCTCATATACTAATGCGTCGTTTAGATATCTTTTGAAAAATATGAACTATGTAGAATCGTTATAAACATCAACTTAAATAACTATACGAAATTTGATGAAAATCGTTAGAGCAGTTTTTGAGAAAACCAAATTGTTGTTAAAAATGCGTAGAATAAACTTCCATAAATTATTGAGCAATGTCAACCATTTATACATAGCCTCTGCTCTGTCTGATAAAATGCTTAAGTACGAGATTTAGTTCATTTTTAGGCGCGTTTCGCTTACAGCGTGAGCGTCTATTCTCGTCGGTCGGTCCGTCTGTCCGTCCGTCCGCATGTTCGTTCTCGGCTTCTACTGAACGGATTTTCATGAAATTTGATATTAAGGACTTTCAATAAAATATAATAAGAAAATCGCATAAATGAATCACGTACGCCAATAAGGAGTACCACTTTACTGGAGACAAAAAATTAAATTTTCGTCATATCTCGTAAAATATTGCTCATATCAAAATATTTTTCAAATAAAAGTTATAGAACTGGTAGAGTATTTCCTTTCCTATATATTTTTATCGTAGGAGTAGCCGTTATCGAGAAAATCAAACAAGAAAGTCTTATATCGATTTGAACAAAATTTCTTGCATGGTTACTTCATTGTTGCTAACATAAACAATCTCCCAAACAAACGTTTAATTTCCTTACGTGTGCATGTAATATTATTAAATAGGAAGAAAATGGATTATTTATGATGAAGAAAAGAACTTTAAAACGCTATTTCCCTTACGTACAGGTATATAATTGCTTTCTAATACTCCATTGTACGAAACGCGCCCATTTGTGATACGCTGTACACTTTCCTAACTTGTTGTTCTACCGTTTAGGCTCTAGAGCTAGTAACAGACAAACAGACGGCATTGCGAAAACCACTTTTTCGGACTCAGCTACACCTAAAACGTATATTTCCGTCAAAATCTCGAGGACGGATTTTTGCGCGATTACAATACTTTCTCAATATACTTCGTATATGAGAAAGTAAAAACATCACACGAATTTTTCTCGATGAAAATTAACGTTTTCTTCGTATGGTACCTTTTCCGGCCATTTGAAACTTAAACTCGTAGACGGCAATAGCGAAACATCGACTGCTCTTTTATTACTCAGTCCACATTATTACGCGAGCGTTGGCTGGACGGGAAACCGGATCCTGAAAGGGAAAGTGAATGAATCGGTTGGCGATAAAAATAATTCGCAACGCCCGACTACCATTCATCACCTCCGGAAACCATGATGTGTCAAGAGTTTATTCAAAACATCAATTAATTCAGTTTCCGCTCCGGTAAATTTTCGACAATTTGCAATTAAGGACACGACGGAAAAGCAATAAATTACCATACTAATCATTTGGGATCCCAAAGTCTCTATTTTTTTCCTCTCTCTCCCTAGCACGTGCGCAACCCAATTGCGTCCCGAGGAAGAAGAGAAACAAACTGGACTGAATTTATACCCTGGTTCCCGGAGGAAAAAAATAAACCCTTTCCATCTCCCCTTTTTTGGAAGGAATTTTAACGACGCATCACGTGACATTCTGGGAAAAACAAGAAGAGTAGACGTAGAGACAGAGAGAGAGGGAGGGAGAGTGGGAGGGAGCGAGAGAGGGTGAGAGAGAGAGAGAGAAAGTAGGATATCGGATCCCAAATTTCACCGAGATAGCTCCCAAAGTTCTGCTGATTAATACTTTCGTTTGTTTTTAGTGAATAATGAGCGTTCGTCCCGCCAGATATCGGCACAGACCTCGCATCTGTTGATATCAGTGAACGTGAATGAGCATCAAAAAAAATAAACTCCGAGTGAAAGAAAAAGCAAATCATGCAAAATGATCGAATTAAGTTAAGGTTAATTAGTTTAATTTTATGGAGGAAGGCGTACTGTAGATTGGCGTGTTAATTTTGTTGTGAGCTCGTTAAAGATAAGTTAATTAACAAGCTATCAATCTAGATTTAATTTTCTGGACCGTTAACCGTCGTTCGAAATGAAACAACTGGGTAGAAGAATGTGGGTTCGATTACTCATTCGACCAATTAAAAAAATAGTTAATTTGGCTCCTTAAATTACAAATTCCCTTTGCCAGAGGACGTTGATTAACAAAATTTTATACACTGAAATAATAAGTTGCACGATGCGGCAAATTTTTAATGAAATATTAAAATTACAAAAAAAAAACAAATATTATTACGTCAGTGTTATGAGAATCCAATTAAATTGACAACAAGAACTAATTTATCGATTTCCAATGCCCTAATTTACTATCTACGAGGTAATATGTCCCTTTTTCCTTTTGAATAAAAATAAACAAGTTCGTATTGTAGCTGGAATACAATTCATAATTCACATAAGGTATCCACGACGAATCTTGGAGAGCAGACGCGCATTTAGGTTACAAAGCGGCCGTCCTCGGTGGTGATTACACCGATTGTAAATTCTAATGAAGAATGGTTTCCCAAAGGTTTTACGGCGATTTCAGCTACTTAAAGTGCCAAATGTGGAATTTTTCTAACTTTGATAGGAAATATATGTGCCATTGGTTGCAAATAAATCCATTTTAAGAGAAGACCCACTGAATCAATTTCACTTTCACGACTGTCATTGAATTAATGAAACGGAAGAATAGCATGCTGATTCGATAATGTTAATTCAATGGATTCGTTAATTAATGAAATTGGCGAAGGAAAAAAATTCCCAACTGCGAGAGAGGGGAACATAACCGTTTGGGAATTGCAAAACAAATTTTCATTTTGATCTTATCAGTGGTAATTAAGAATAAAATTACATTTGAACGGTTCCGTCCTTTAGGAACTAATATAGCGATGGCGAAATAAAATGATCCCCAAAATTTTTTCTTTAAATTCCGTCGAAGCTAAAAATGAAAAAGAGGGGAAATATGGGAGCGGCCATGGCGGCATCATATAAGAGCAAGTTGGTGTTTTTATGAGATTTGTGTCGCTGAATAATTCTGCGTGCGCTGAGCTCGACGTTTCTAACTTTGCCTTTGCATTCCAGTCGGAGATCCTTGATAACATTTATAACCACCCATATATCACACCATGCAATCCCGTATCTGGAATTTAATGGCGGCGGGTAAGATCAGGAAGAGAAATTTTACTGGGAAAAAATCGAACTTCGGAACTAGATCACGCGAAACTTGGGAGCATACCCCAATTACGGCGGGGAAGTTGTTATCGCTGTCGAAGTCTTTTGTCAATTGATGAAGTTTCCTTAGAAGCGAAGACATTTATTGTTCTCTCATGTAATTTCTTACCTACGACGACAAGGTTATTCAAATTAATTTTCGATTTTATCATCAATAGCACTGCACTGCAGAAATATTCGTATATAAATCGTAATTACAACTAAATCGAATTTCCGCAAAAATAAAACTACTAATTTTCTGAGAATGTTGAATTGTATGAAAAAGAGCGAATGTTTAAGTTAAGATGTCCCGAAATTTCACTGCAGTATTTAAGAGAATTAAGATCCTTAGAGGATCGAAAGATATTACTTCTGAGAAATAAAGCATTTAAATAATTAAATATAATGCACGACCGCACTGTCTCTATTATTTATTTAACTCGTTGAATAAAAATAGGATATGCGATTATAAAACGAATGGTTACAATGATATTTGGATGATGTAAAGTATTTCTTACGTAGAATAAATTACAGCTCTGTGCGCTGGATTGGATTACACGAAAAAGGCGAAACTTTCTTTCATCCATTTCCAGATGAAACGAAATAAAACCACACACGCAAGAGCCTTTCATATCAATAATTTCCGCCTCCACGCCAAACTTGAGATAAGTTTATCGAGCGGTAAGGAAGAATCGGGAGTATTTATTCGAAAAGTTCGCGTGATCTCCATGTTGGGCACACATACAGGATTATCGAATATCGTTTTACGGCGATCGCATCTCCGCAAAACTCTTTCGGTTTCCCTCGGAATCGGTTTGAAAGGGCTACGAAATTTCCAGAAGGGGACAGATACACGCATAAATATACGTATATATACGGGCGCCAACAACTTCAGAGGACAATCAAATAAGGCTTTTAGTAAACGCAAACCTTCTTACATCATACCAATGCTAATTTATGAGTGACTTGATGTGACATGAAAATTTAATACTCTAGTGATATTTAATTTTTATCTAATTTCAGAATAATTAACTAGAGAAGCCTTTACGCTTTAGAATGCCAGTGCTATTTGCAAGGCATGCTATTTTATTGTCACAAAGAGGCATTTTAAAAGTTTGAGCGGTTCGATGTACTTAATAGATTGCAAATATGTTTTTTGATTTTGTGAAAATAAATAACAAAAATTAACTAAATCAATATGCTATTTTCCTTTTAATTTCTTTCTTTCAGTAATAATCGTACAACAAAATTAGGTTTCAAACTTTTGGTATGAATTTCACTTGTTCGCTGAACTAATAGAGAAATATGATATATACGTAGGCAATGTATATAAAGTAATATTTGAGAATTTCACAATATCAATAATCTTGTAATTAATGTTGAAATTATTAAAAATCACCCATGAAACAACACCGTAATTTACACAAAGCTATCCGCTATGTTTCCCTCTTTATTCTCCGACTATTAATACAGTATAAAATGAAAAATCACTGTAGGTTACTAGAATACGAAACCATAGGATTTACAGATTGACCGAGTATAATCTTTAGAGAGAGGGAGAATACGGTTGGGAAAGATAGGCTTTCATGATATGGGTGACTCGGGTAGAATCGATGTTGGAGGCAGGGAGGAAGAGAGGGGAAATAAAGATCGGAGATTGGAAGAAACGGAGAAATGAATATACCATTTAATCGATCAGGTGCAGCATACGAGTAATAAAAGCGCTGCGTCAGCGATTATATAGTGATAGCGTAAAAGAGGAATAGCGAGAGGAAAAAAGTCCATTCGTCTTTAAGGCAGGCTTTCGTAATTATTGCCCTTACGTAAAAGGAGCAAATGAGAGAAGGGAAAAGAGCGCAGGCATAGATATCGGTGCCTGGCAACAGGGAAGAAAGGACGACAGAGAAAGTAAAAAATGCGAAATTAAAGATTTATGCGTTTGGTTTCAAGGCATACCAGATGTATGTAAACAATGTTATCGGTGACCTAATCTGGTGCTTTATTTTGGTTCTTGCTTCCCTAACTTATCGGAGCGAAAATTACCTCGCCTTAGCGATTTCGTGTGGCGACGCATTGGAGCGGAGAAGGATTTCGTCAATCCGCCGCCCAGATGGCAGACGCTGATGTTTCCTTCGTTGCGAATCTCGCAGCATGCGAAAAACAAATCCGTTTCAAGATAAAATGAATTATGGATGTGTGTTGGGTTGCAAAAGCCCGAGCCGGTGAATCTAGGCTTCCTTTACTCGAAAATCACACGTGCGAAATATGAAAACAGGTTTGAACAAAACTTGTTCAAAAACATCCACCATTTTGGATGTGAAAAGGAAACCAATTACATTGTAACAATTTCAAAATCCACACTCGAAATGGAGAAATTTACAAAGGTGAGCTTAACGTGATTACTTTCTAACACTATTTTACTAATTATGAAACCTCAAATAAATGCTATAATCTTTAAAATTTTAACGGCAAGATGCCACAACACGGCATTCGATATTTTTTCAAATCTTTAAAATACATTAAAGAAGCCAAAACTTCGTGGAACTCTATATTAAAATAAAATTAAGTTAAGCGTTGTTAGATTAAATATTAGTTTAAACATATAACAACACCCAACACAATGTAATATAATTTTGTTTAGTTTTAGTTTTAAGTTTATTAGTTAAGCAGACAAGAAGGTTGACTAATTTTGTTGAATAAATTTTTAGGCGGCTGTGTATTATTTTTTATCAAAATTTAAAGTAAATCTATAAGTTAATTTCATTTAAATATATACGGGTGAGTCAAAATTATGTATAAACACTTTAAATAGCCATATTTTTTTGACATTATGACCAATTTTAATAAAATGTTGTACAGTTTAAAGATAAAATAAACAATTAGCTTTTCAAGTATTGTTTAACTGTTTATTTGAAAAAATTAACAAAATAACAATAGCTTAACTATATTCTTGAAGATTAACTGGTGACCCATTGATGTGGAGAACAATCAAATAACATTTGAGAGGAAGTACATTTTAAAATGGTACTGGAAGTATGAAAACGTTAAAGAGGTTCAGCGTGTATGGGAACGCCAATATGGGACAAAGGCGCCAATGAATCTAACAATAACCCGCCTCAATGATAAATTTGAAGAGCATGGAACACCAATAAGGGACGCTGTGGAAGGAAAAGAACATCAAGAAGTGCCACGAATATCGAAGCCGGTAGAAATGCATACGACAAATCACCAAAGAAGTCAACATGACAGTGTCCCGAGAAATACATTTGAGTCAATCGAATGCTATGAGAATCTTAAAGGACATAAATTTCAAACTTTGCATACCTAGGCTATTGCATGCAATTCAGGAAGACGATCCTGATAGACGAATACGATGTTGTGAGTGGTACTGTAAGAAGATCGGGGAAGCTGATGATTTTGAGGATGTAATCGTATGGTCAGACGAAGCCACGGTCAAATTAAATGGTCACTTGAATCGTCACAACTGTGTTTACTGGGCCAGCGACAATACACACCTCACTCTACAGAAAGATTTTAACCTACCAGGAATTACTGTGTGGATGGGACTCTCCTCTCGTTGGACAATCGGACCTTACAGATTCAATGATACTGTTACTGGGCAGAGTTATCTTGAACTGTTGATGAATGATGCAGTTCCCGCAATAAGAAACATGTTTCCGTATACATTGGTGTACTTTCAACAGGATGGTTCACCTCCACATTTTCACTCTAATGTCCTTGCCTATCTGGATGCAGAATTACCCGAACGGTGGATAGGCCGTAGGTGGAATGATTTTGAATTCCCCCAAGGTCTCCAGACCTCACTCCACTAGACTTTTTTGTATGGGGATACTTGAAAGATAATGTGTACACTCATAAACCACAGACATTGCAGGATTTGTGGGTGATGATACAACAGAAAGCAGGAAAAATTACAGCTGACATGTGCATTACTGTATGTCGGGCTGTTGAGAAACAATGCCGTTCATGTATGTGTGCTTGTGGCGGACATTTTGAACATCTGACGTAACTTCTGTAATCTATCACATTTCTATGTATCCAATGTATTTGAAACATTTTTTGGTTCAGGGTTACTCAATATACTTTCTAAGATACAGCATATCAAAGTGTTTATACATAATTTTGACTCATTCTGTATATAGTAGAGGTAATTAAAATAACATATTCCGTAATAACATTTACAATTTGTCACTCAAAATAGCATGTGACAGGCGACAGCAGCAATAAAGAAACAATTTATAAAACTAAAAAATGTTAAATTTTTTCGAATAGTTCACTTTCATTTTGATATTATTATTCGATTTTAAATTTCCATTCGGATAATCATATAAATACGAAAATAAACTTGCCTCCGGTTGCAAAGCAACCTGACCTAAATAATGAATGCATTCAATAAAAACTTGCACCGTAATCACAAACTAAAGATCAAGTCATACCCTTCCAGAATTTTACACGGAAATTATGAAAATAGATCACTTGGAAAATCAAAACCAAGCAATGATATAGAAAAACTCCAGGAGAAAAGCAATTCCCGCAAAAAATAGTGCAAACTAAGAACACAGACCTAAACAAATCCCCGTCAAACAGAAAGAGGCGGAAAATATACATACAATAAAGAAAAGACAGTCGATTTTTTGTTTTCCCATCCAATATAAAACTTATCCAAGTCCTACTTTTCAGTGAAAAAGAAATGGGGCAGGGTCCGTAGGAATAAAAGAGAGGATTTCGTCCAGTAGTGTTATCTATAGAGAGGAAACACTGCAGGATGCTCGAATTTTTTTGTATGGCCTTATACACACACACGCACGCTCGCACGCTCGCGCGCACACACACACACGCACGCACACACACGTACATCATCATCATCATACAAACACAGGCGAATGTTTAGGGACCTACGAACACAAGAAAAACTTGTATCTGAAACGAAATAACGACATTCTCGCCGAAATGGCCACGAAGGGATAAGAGGATGCTCGCGTCCTCCCTCATTCCCTTTTTTTTCCAGCGAACCCTTCGCATCACCCTTCTCTCGCACAGCAACAGAGAAGCGCACGGCATCAGCGAAAGGAGGAGACACCTCTCTGCGGAACCCTTCCGCACCCCCGTCTACCCTTTCCTCCCACACGTCAGCCTTGGCCGTGGCCCAATCCATTAGGTCCCTTCCGAGATTACGTGCGACGTGCAAAAGGGAGATAAACTGGGAAGGGACGATAGACTATACATATATAGAGAGGGAGAGAGACTTGTAGAGGAGATGCTGAGACGGTTACCCAGGAAGCAGTTAAATGTAGCGAGAACTCGGGATTGGATACGTTGGCCACTGGTGAATTAAGGAGTCGCAGTATAAGGGTGGTTGGTGGAAGCTTGAGTGAAAGGATAGAGAGGGTAAGAGAATTGTGTAGGGAGGAAGTAGGATAGGAGAATCGCTAGGATCTTTAAAAAAAAAAACACCGCCTCACTCGTGTTAACAGGGTTAGGCAGTAGGGAAGGGAGGCGTAGGAATGAAAGGACGGTGTTTAGCGGGGGTATGGCGTTCGTAAAAGGGATGCGGACCCTTTTCCCGATACGGTTTTGTTCCAGCAAAACTTGCTAAGCAGGGTGCGGAGGGATGAGAGAAGGGAAAGAAGGGTGATGCGCGAGATTGTAAGGGATAGGACGGGTAAGGGCGCGGGAGGGGAAAGGGTGGGCCGGCTTTGGTTGGAAAAAAAATAAAGCATCGCTAGAAAAAGCGACAAGTTTTAGTGAGGTTAAGAGAATGGAAATAAAAGTTTTATTTTAAGGGTCTGGGTCGTTTAGCCAATTCGATTGAGTATCACAGTTGCACATGGTAAAGGTCTCTGTTCAGAGGGTTTTCCGATGTTTTTTCTGAGCACATTTACTATCAATGCTAACGTAACGCAACATTTCTGATGCTGTGACGAAAGGAGAAATAACCCGTCTGCACTATAGAAACATTTCCGTGAAATAAAGTGGTCTAGCCGGGGTACTTAAATTGATCGCCAAATTTTAAACGAGATAATTTTGTTCATAGATGTGTTATTTCTCCGAAAGGTTTAAATATTGTTGCAATTAAATATTTTTATGCACTAAAATTTTGTTCAATTTTAGGCCTCATACAATAGTTCATAAGTCACAAAAGAAGACTCTCCTTAAAATTTCCACCATTTAATCCAGCGATTCACAAAATTTTTGTGGGCGCGGCACCCTTTCAAAGATTAGTCGAATTTCGCTGAAACTCCACACCTCGATGTACTGGAATAGTTTTTTCTGAACCTGGATGTTTCCTGGAATTTATCTCCTATATAGAATAAATTATTTCTTTAAATTCTTTAACAATTTTGGGGCTGTGTCTTTTATGATTCGCAATCCAACATAATTTTATTGAAATGGTAAATTTAATATATTATAGAGAAATACCTGAATCTATAGAAAAATATTATATATATGTGTAATATGTTGTGTATTAAGAATAGTAAGAAAATCAAACAACATAAGAGCATTGGCTACTAAATTTAATTTTTACAATAAATCAATAGCTCATACTTTTTTCCATCAATTTCTCGAATGAAACCATTAGACATTGGTGAATACATTACGAGAAGTTTTAGAAGACAACAATTACTGAGTCGTAACATAATGCAACCCACGTTTCCGTTGAAATCGACAAGCAGAAAAAAATCGACAAAAATCAGTAATACGACAAATTTAAAATCAGACCATATCTATGAAAAAGACAAAAAAGCAAAACTTTTATCCAACGAAACGATATAATAAGGGGTTTTAAAGAAAATTTTTTGACCGGGATTTTCGAGAAGGCAGACGATGAGGGAGAGAATGGGAGAGAGCGAGAAGAAGAAAGAGAGAGAGATTGGACGGTGAATGGAAAGACAAAACAACGAGGGAAGATGACAATGAGACGTTTGAGGATGATTTCGCTTTTATTCAAGGGACTAAAAAGAATGAAAGTACAGGAACTGAAAAAGGCGAGCCCTTAAGGACGACAAGTGAAGAAGCGCAAGAGGGTCGCGTCCATCACCATGGAAATGGAGAGAGCGTTGACGAATATAAAGAGGGCATGGAAAGAGAGAGAGAAAGTGAGAGGGGGATAGAGGAGAAGAGAAGCAAGAGGAAATCCAGATCGACTTCCAAAATTCGTGGCTCAAACGTTCTGAGTGCATTGTCCGCTTTTCGTCGGAAGGGAAATGGATATTCCCTCCGCTGCATTTCCTGAGTAATTTTCTAGACCTAAAATGCTTGGAAAATTCGTGAAAAAATAAAGAGGTACAAATATAAGCGTAATTTTCACGAGCTTACTTGGATTATAATACGAAACGAAATTGGTCCGATGTATAATTCACCCGAAAAGATGCAAAAAAATCTGCAAATAAATTAACTTCGCAGTATTTACTCTAATATTACTTTCAATATTTTAAATTTTGCGTGGTACTATCTTCTGCCTAGAAGTGGTTTTCTACTTAATTACCGAGGAGTTTCGGCGAACTTTGATGGCTTTCAAAACAACTTGCAAAACGAAACTAAGGACCTGAGGAACAAAGCTTTCGCATAGTCGCTCGTTTATGTTATTCCAGACAGGTGAGCTTTGCGAGAGAGGATAGAGTTGGCAATGGCCAAAGCGATAAGAGAGGAAATGTCTCTCTCCGATACTATCGTCTTCTGTACGGTTTCAATCGCATTCAGTTTAATGCGAATAGGATTTGTACCAAATAACCAAACGGTCTAATGGGACTTAATCGATGAAGCGACTTGATCAACCGGTAAAAACGATGGGATCCCTTAACATCACGTTGCGGCAGAAATCGCAAGTAATGATTCACATTTCTCGGAATTTAAACTTCACATAAATAACAGGCTAAACAGAGATGAAAATCCATTATGGAAGGCTCCACTTTGTGGAAATATTCCAAAATAGCAAAGAAAGACGCTGTAATTTCCTTGTTTTGTTCCTTTGTTTAGCAGAAATTACACTGTCTTTAATGGCTAAATAGAGATACTTACAATATTGCCCAAGCTTTACCTTTGATTTAATAGGCGGTTATTACTATAAAGGAAAAATTAATGAGCGATAAAAGCGAGCTAGAGCGAAATTTTCGATTTTCGGTAATTGAATCTGAGCTTTAAAGGTACATATTAAGAATGGTACTTTTCGAGAAAATGGTACCAGTTCCATTTTAAGATCTAAATTTCTCGGTAAATGTTTATATCTTCTCCCAGCAAAGTAAGTATTTTTAAAGAGTAATCGCGCTTTTAACGAATATCGCAATTCTTTCCGATGATTCTTGTTAGAAGACGTGATACTAAAATACAATGCATGGCACTGTTAATTACTAAACACTTATTTTCAAAAGATAAATATAAATACATCCCATGTTTGTTTTCACTGGACAAATCATATATAAAGAGAAACTCGTGCAACTTTGCTATGGTAGAGTACGGAGATAAAACATTAATCAACTACTTATGGTAAACATAAACCGATGGATTTCACATAATGATTCCTTCCCGTGCTTAAAATATATTTTTTCATAAAAACAATTTACATTATTTATAGCAGTATCAGAATAACGGCTAGAGAGTGCTCGTCATAATAATGTCCCACTGTCATTTTAAATTGCGACTACAAAAGCTAAATAATTTAGCAACAATAAAAATGATTACGATTAAAGATTAACGAGCAGAGAGACTGAAGGATGGGTTTAATGTTTGTATTCTAAAAAAATATAGAGATATTGCGGCTGTGCAAGCATTTTATTTTATCGAAATCTAAGCAAAATTTGCTGACATCGGTGAGGACACGACTAAAATGCACGGCAGCCGTTTGGAAAAAAAAAACCTTTCGCCACTTATCGGAATTCATTTACTTCCTTTCCTCTGGTAATTAGGCGCACGATTCATTTCGCGCTGTAATTACCCTCCTATCTAAATCCTCAGTGACGTTAATTGCGCCGAGCTGCAGGAGGTAACAAACGGGAAAAAAGGACACTGGTAATGGCATTAGCTTATCTTAAGAAAAAAATATACGAAAGGATTTGAGCTCCTCTCGAAAACCGTAGCACACAAATTCCACCGTTCAAGACACAACCAGCTCGATAAATCTTTTACAAAAAGATTCTTTTTAGTACAGAATATTGGCTGAGCATTAAGAATTACGATGTGACGAAGAGACGCAATTTAAACCTAAAAGACAGTTTATCTAGATGGAATCGTAATGAATTTGGTTTAATCCGCATTTACTGAGAGTTCACTATGAGTTAAACGACGGATTGATAACTCACAATTATTATCCGCATAAATCTCAGCTTGACAAAGAAATTTAAGGCAATATTTTCCTTAAAAATCAGTTTATAAATACTTAGATGATAGATCACTGTACCAATTAGGTAACAACAAGAACGTGGGACGTTATTACATTTAAGAAAATTACGAAAAAAGTATATTGCAAAATGTCACATATCATTGTTTCATTATACAGATTTCTCTATCTCCTCTACTAGCATAAGACCTAAAGAATAAAACATATTCTTCGAAATACCTCGCAAATTACGAAATTCCTCGCCACACGCACCTCTAAGAAAAATTTCACGTTATTTCCCAAAAAATTTAATATAGAGCGTGCGTGAATACAACGCCTTGAGTGTCACCACTCCAATAATGCACACTTCCACTCTCTCTCGTCTCGGGTAAAATGAAGAACTTCAAGGGAAAAAGAAGCGCGAAAGCCCTGAAGCATTGAATACAAAATTGAGAGTCTTCACCTGGGGTTTATTTTCAGTCACTTGGCCCTATTTCTCTTTCATCCTCTCTCTCTCTCTTCTGGCCTCTTTTCTCTCTTTGTTTTTGCCTTCTTTATTATTCCAACCTTCCATCTCTTTTTTACATGTATTTATGTTCCTTTCTCTCACCCTATATTTGGAATAGTATTTCTACTTCCCACGTTATCCTGTAACTATGCACATATATCCAAAACCTTTTCGTGCCTCTACTTGCTTTTTCATCTATTTTTTCACTACCTACTCTCTTTCTATCACTATCTTCATAATTTCTGTGTGCCGTCCGTAACTATTTATTCTCCCATTTTATTTATCTCCGTGTTTACTTTCTACGAATAATTTCTTCCGTTCCCATACCGCCTCTTAATTTTTCCCGCCCAACTATCTTTAAAAGCTTTTTACTTCGTCCATTTTTCACGTCTACGTGCATAACCTTATATCAGGGTGTAGCGACTTTTCTTCTTCAAAAATGTCACATTTTTTCAAGAAATGGCAAAAGAAGATTATTTATAAAGCAAATGCAGACTTGTCTCTGTTGAATCAAGTGGTAAAGGTACTTTTTCCCGGAAAAAGTGGGGATAAAAATTGTTTCAAAATTAAAAAATTTTTTGATGTAACCATCTAGAAAAATTCTACTGAATAATACGATCTAAATTTGACAACAAACGGTAAGATCTGTTTTTCATCGAAACAATTACAAGAATTAACAAAAAAAGTTCTGAATTAAAACGTATACTTGTAAATGGACAGCTGCATGGCCAATAAAAAGTTTTTTATTTTTCAAATTGTTAAAGACATCGATTTCTTGGAAATTAAATTTAAGGTAGCTGAATTTTGTATTTTATTAACGTCTTGGTTATATTTTAATGACATTTATTTATCATCCCTTCCTATGTGATACTTCAATTACCTAAATACAGCTAATTCCTTCGTTGGCTAGCATTTATTTTCAACGACTCACATTTATTACCGTCTTTTAAGTTTGTTCAGCTTTTACTGATCCTGGTAAATTTTCTATTTCGGATACTTAACGCACGTACAAACCCAAACCAGTCATTCATTCCTCCTTTGAAGAGTCTCAATATATAAAAAAACTAATCTTCTACGGCTTCAATTGAAAATCAATTTATATGCACCTTTTACTCCAAACTATTCTGAAAATTGCTCCAAAATGACTCCATAATATTAATTTTAGTCTGTTCGATTCTATCTTCATCAAAACTTTTAAATTAATGCGGGGTTGCTTTGATCCACGTAGTCTAACCAAAATCAAGATCGTACAGATGCCTCAAACTCGAGGTTCACTCTCTTCGTATCTCCACAAACGTCCATCTTTCCCTATCTCTCTCTCTCTCTCTCTCCCTCCTTCCCTTTCATGTCAATCTCGATGTTTCTCTCCAATCTTACTATCTCCTAGGCCTCTTAAGAATCTCTCTGAACTCATTCCCTTCCCTATCTCCCTCAGATATCATCTTCGCTCGTCTAACTTTCATACTCTTTCCCATATACTCCTTTCCAACCTATGTATTTCCATAGGATAAGTCAGCCTTCAAATTTATATATTCTTCTACTTTCACCCTTGGAGTTATTTCCCGGAGTCTAACTCAATTTCCTTCCACTTTTTCCTATCTCCATTTTGCATCGAAAAGTCCTTCGCTTATTTTCTGTCTCCGTATCCTCTACTTTCCTCTTCCGCCTCTTCTGTTTTTCTCATACCCCCCCCCTTCTGCTTTTATTTCCGTTCCTCCTTTTCTTTTGTTTTTCTCTCTTTCTCTTCAAATTCCCCTCGCATTTCCCCTGAAGTTCCTACTGCC
This sequence comes from Uropetala carovei, assembly GCA_036926305.1. Classification (NCBI taxonomy): domain Eukaryota; kingdom Metazoa; phylum Arthropoda; class Insecta; order Odonata; family Petaluridae; genus Uropetala; species Uropetala carovei. The sequence goes on from JAXCHB010000196.1 coordinate 19,579,803, forward strand.
ACTTACTTTTCCTTTTCCTTCTTCAGATTCCTCTTTATTCTTTCATCTCTCGTTCCACTCCTTTATCCCCTGCCGTCCCCTTCCTCTTCGTTTCGCCCTCACCTCTTCTTCTCCGCTCCTTCCCTCTTTCACTTTTACACTCCCATTTTCAAGTATTGCCCTCAGGGTGGGCCGTATTCTTTAACCTTCTTTGTCTCACCCTAACTTTCCCCTCCCAACCAACTCATCCCATCACCCAGCCCTTTTAAAAATGGCTTCCGTTCCCCTTGGGCGCTTAATATTTCACCCGGGGCTCTCTTTCCCTCATCCCTCGACGCCTTTCACCTTTATCCTCCCTTTCTCTTTCCTTCTTTTCTTTTCCCTCTATTCCTCTCCGTTCTTTTCGACTCCCCTTCTTCCTCCACTACTTCTTCCACGTTTAAACTTCGCACACTTGTTTCCTCTCCGATATCTCCCTCTCGCCCCTTTCTCTACCTTTTTCACGTCCTTTTTTTTTAAAGCTGGGGTCGTTTTCTTCCAACAAAAAAAACGTCGGGATTTTCTGTTTATTTGTCGTTCAAGTCCCTATGGTAACTCTTAAACTCGTAAAATTCTAACGTTTCTCTCGCTTACGGCCTGCGAGAAAGAGAAGGCGATGCGCTGGCGGTCTTTTCTAACGTTTCTTTCTTATATCAGTCGATGCAGGTCTCGTCTTCCGCTCAAATCCCATAAGTTGGTGGAAAGAAACGATTCTTAAGCGGTGGATTTTTTTTAGCTTAAAAAAAATCCACCGCTTAAGAATATTAACGGGATTTGTTTCACAATTTTATTGCTTGAAGTCCAGACTTTTCCGTCTACCTGCGTAACAGTTCAATTCAAGTGACGTTCAGCTTGTAATACGAAAATGAAACATTAATTCTTCTTGAAACATAGCTGGAGTATAAAATAAGAGGCAAGGAATGATGTGTCAAATTAACGTTCCTAAATAATATGCTTTCTTGATATAATGACATTTTATACGAGGGAGAATGAGAGAGAGAGAGAGATGGTAGAAAGAGTGGAAGAAGGAGGGGTCTAAAAAGAGGGAAAGAGAACGAAAGAGGGAGAGTGCAGATAAGGGGAGAGGAGACGGAATGAGAGAGAGAGAGAGAGAATTTATTCCACTCTCACACCACTTATGCGGTCATATTTAACAACTTCCATTTCGTTCTTTTTATGAATAAACTCCACCTCGCATTTAATTTACGCTCTTGTCAGCCAGGCCCTTGGCCTCTGAGTTGTAGACGAAACAAAACGAGAAAGAGCCGAGTTCACTGCAGGGCCTCGCAAATAATAAATCGGGGCGCGTAGCGAGATGTATTTATTCGACGGTTTTGGGAGTTTCAAAAAAAAAAATGGCAGTAACTAACTCGAGTGCTTTAATTTTAAAAATATAGAAAATTTCTACGCTAACCGCATCATAGCTATTTAAATGCGAAGCAACGCCTTTAATACTTCATTATCGTCACAAGTACCGAAAATAAATCTTGTCCTAACTGGCATGAAATCATTTTTCGTTTCTAGCCGCATGACCTTTATAGTAGTATCGTGAGGTCTTGTTTATTTCTCAGTAAAAATGTCTGCCTTAGACTAAACCTACTTTTACGACGTTGGAGAGTCTGTACCGCGAGAACGCTTTATCCGGAGAGCATACCTATTTTTAGGAAGCAGTTTATGTAGTTAAAAACACTAAGCGATTGATAAGTTTGATAATAAGCATATTTATGAATCCTTTACAATCAGGGATAAGGATGAGATAAAAGTACCGTCCACGTCTCACATAAGACACAGTATGAGCAAGAGGCGTTCACAAAGAGTGCTTGACGATGCAATCCTAAGGATAAACAAACCGATGACACCTTCATTACACTATACGAGATTTAAGGAATTTAAGTGTGATTTTAATGTACTCCCTCCCATTCAAAAGAAATGTCCTTAGAACAACGAAAAATACGTTTTTATGAAAAAATGTCTCGCTTGGAGCAAAAATTGGGCAACAGTAAAAATATCAACAGGAGATGATCGATACAAAAGTTGATGACAGCATTCGAAGTAATACTGTCTTACAGTGAAATCTCAAGAACACTATCAAAGATCCGCTTTATTTTAAGTGGTTCATTCAGAAAGTCTATAGCCGCCTTTAAACCGCATCCTCCTAAAGAATAAAAGCGAATCGCAGTTCTATGCATCGTCCGTCCAACCGAAAGGGGTCGCAGCCTTATAAATGCGTCGATCATCTGGAATGGAATGACAGGGATGCCGACGCACGTGACTTAGCCCCCTCATTACTTCGTCCCTCCTTTAACTCAATTAAAAAGTCGATTCTTGAAACGGAGGAAGAGAACAGGGAGTCGCGCCGAGAGTAAGCGTAAAAGGATAAGAAGGCATTAAAAGCGGTTACGGAAAGGAGAACCGTTTTCTACGTTTTGTAACGAGTTTAATCTCTCCGTTCAATCCTCTCCCTCATCTCCATTCCAGGAGGGGCTATTTGTTTGACAAACGACCTTTCATTACAGGGAATGGCTCTAGTCTGAAGTAAGCCCGTGCTTAAGAGAGGCGAAGAATAAGAGAGGGAGGGAGAGGGAGGGGGAGAGAGAGAGAGATCCTACGCCTCCCAACCTCCGGAGGTGAGGAGAGAGAGGAAAATAATATGAGAAATGGTTTGTTCCTCGGAATTACGACGGTCCTCTTCCGTATCCCTGTCTTTATCGTCCTCTCCTCCTCCCCTTTTCCTCAGCCTCCCTAATCTACTTACGTTTCATATTCTTTTATATCGTCCTCCTCCTCCAAATCTCCTTCCTTTACCCTATTCCTCTCCTTCCCCTTTCCTCTCTTAATGTTCCATCCCTCCTTGTCACTTCTTACATTTCATTCTTCCGCTTTCGAATACCTTTGCCCTCCTCCCTCACTCTCTTTCTCCTATTCTCTCTTGTAGAGATAGTCTTCCTCTCCTGCTTCTCCTCTTTATCTTCCTCCTCCTATGATAAATGGTTTTCCCCGTCTGACACGTGCGACGCTTGCCTCACAATGTGACTGTGTCTGTGAGTAAAATTTGCGAATAGAGTACCGTTCTCGGTATGTGAATTTTGAATAAATTATGTTGGAAATACCTTTTTTTTTGCAAAACGTTGAAAAAAACGGCGTACACGATAAAACTGAAGATTCTAGTAAGCTGAGTGGCAAAAAATGACTGGAAAGTGTTATTAGCTTAGGAATCATGAATGAATTATGCTAAGAATGCTTTTTTGTTCAGAAAATGTTCACGAAAACCGTATAAATAATAAAAAGAACATTTTAAATACGCCCCGTAGCAAAAAAAAGCACCTGGCAAATGTTCAATGCTCCACTCTTTGTTTTTCCTCTCTTTTCTTCTCCTCCTTTCATTCCCTCCTTTTCCTCTCTCCTAGTCGTCTCATTCAGAATTCTTTACCCTTCTCATTCTTTCCTTCACGCCCACCTTTCTTACCGTCCTCTTCTCGACAATCCTTTTCCAAACTCACCTCCTACCCTCCAACTCTCCTCTCTTTCTTCAACCCCTTCACACCCCCATCTCCTCAACACATTCTCCTTCCTCCTCTTTCCTAATGCTCCTCCGCCTCACCCTTTACGGTTTTATGACACCTCCCTTTCCCTCCTCTCTCTCTCTCTCTTCCCGCAGCACAGAACGATAAACGCCACACCCAGTTTTCGCTATGGTATCAATGGGAGCCATCAATCCGGCGGCATTTATAAAACGACCCGTGGTTACCGCCCTTTCAATGTTAGCGGAGGTTATTCACGGCGCGTAGGGATGCTTGATGGCGGAGAAAATTATTGAGCGTTAGTTATTTCCTCTTTTTTTTTTCTTTAAGCTATACGATTGGAGCGGGAGGAAAGGCCAAGGCGTAATAAGCCACCTGAAATCTAATACTCGGAGATGAAGCCGATTTTTCGTTTTTTTTTCTGTTTCGTCCAATCGTTTCCGTAACTTTGTTTACAGTTTCGTGTGTTAATTGACCATGTGGCGGGAGTTGGTCATAAAATTTTACACCTGAATAATAATTCACTAAACCAGCTAGGAGACGCAAACATGTTAGGAGATAATTATTTGGACTTCGGTTTAAAAGATGATACCTAGTGATACTACGGGACATTGGTGGTATGAACGTTAATGATTTCGAGAATAACAGCATATTTTTGTCGTATGTTCTGAACTTCGATTTTTCATAGTCTTGATGTGACAAAGGGAGTCATAAAATTTGAATTTTGGTGAAAGACACCGAAATTTGAGACGATTTTCTTTAGGAAAAATCTTTGAATCTTTAAATTTACAATTCATAATGACGATAAATCGACGCAACTTTCCGTTAGTTCAAATTCCTATTGAGACATATATTTTTTAATTGAACTGAACAAATTTCAACTGCTAAAAAATGTGTGAATTTAAATTTTAATGACTTTTTCTTTATTTTTTTTAGTTTATATAATGAATGCTTAATAAAACAAAAAGCACTGACATCCAACAGAAGACTTCGTATTTGATGCTTATCTGTTAAGCTTAAAACGATTCGCAAGTACATATAAATTATTATTTTCAAATCCACGGATAAAAATAATTTGGAGATAAAGATTACTTTTGGAAATCAAAAACGCGTTAAGAAAGAAATTCAAGAATAAATTGAAATTTAAAGCTGAATTTAATATTTAACAGAATGGTAGGGCTTACTTTTAACGGTACACATGCAGAAATAAATATGCCGTTGCTGTTGATTTGGACTATTTAAAATATAATGTAGTCCAGATTGTTTGAAATAAATTTAAATTCTTACGGGTCCTATAAAAATAGGCGATTTCACGAGTTTTAATCTTTAACTTATTTAAATTAGAGCTTTTTTGAAAAGTTAAGCGCAACATTAATAAACATTTGAGTTTATGAACAATAATGTGCGAACCTCGACAACATATTTTCGAGAACAACAAAAAAATAAAGTATAATTTATATCACGTCTCTTCAATGTAAATTACCAACTTATAAGAATTATTTAGACATTAAAACTTATTTATTGTTTATTTCTGTGCATATGCATGAAAAATTAATATATCTCATCCTCACCCGCCTTCTCTATTCCCGCGTTCGTCACCGCCCTTCCCGATCATCACCCTGTGAACACTTCGTAACCTCTTCCTTCCAACCTATGTCTTGGGTCTTTTGTGTGCAAAGCACGCTACTCTCTTCACTCCAATTTCAGCCTCTTATCTGTCTCACGCTCACCCAATATTTTCTGCATCGAACGACTCCTATCTCGCCCTCATCTTCCTACCGCCATTCCAATCAAACACTTTCATCCTTCCCCTTATCTTTCTTTCATCTCCACTCTTAGTCTCTTTCTCGTTTTCTCCCCTTTTCCCTCATTCCTCTCCTACGTCGATAGATAGACGCGGTAGATTACGTTATCAACTTTTTTTATGTCTGCATATACGGCGATTGAGGAAAATCTGTTATGATTGCGTGGCCTGTCAGCGGAACGGGTTCCGGCGATAAACATTTTCTATAAAAAATATTCTTTTCCATATGAAAATGTGGGCTAGATGATTGAGTGTCGTTTGGCAAGTATTTTCTACTTTATAGCTCGGCGAAATATTTTATAATTTCATTCGCCAATCGAAAAACACCCTTAAGAATTCAGAAGAAAGCGCCGTTCGTGCCTGGCATTTTCTACGATCTGATGAAATTTCGAAATATCATAGGGAGAATATATTAAAGTCAATAACTCTCTCTTTGTGGGACGAAATAGTATTTTGGGCAAAAAAAAGTACCTACACCTTCCGATAAAAATGGGAATCGTAGGGAAACGGTCGTTCATTCGGCTATAGTTCAGAATAAATGCTTTTGGACACATCAGGTTTAAAAAAAGAAATATAAAATTTTCAACATAAAGAATTGCTCGTACTTACGAAATCATACGACTGCAAAAATAAATGGGCTCACCTGGAAGAAAATGAGAAACAGATTTTAGCATACAATTTTAAAACAGTTAATAATTTATAAGTTATATCTAAATTGGAATGCATGGTTGTTTGCTTACTTTAGCAATGAAATGTAATAGCAGATTATTTAACTCCTTAATCTAGGAAAAAACACGAATTTCCAAATAATATTACAAGACTAAAATTAATGAATTTTATATGAGATCCAGAATTTTTTCTGAAGGAAGAAGTTAATATTTTAAGCAATTATTTAGAAATTTCATATAAAACGTCATCTTATATTTTCAAAGCATTTTAAAAATTCGATTGCTTTAACAAACACGTGCAACAATATTATTACAGTACGTTATCCTAAAAGAAATATTCGTTTCATGATGAGCGCGTTGTTTCTGGCTCCTACTAAAGTACGTCTGAGGATAAATTGCGGGAACAACAACCAATAAAATTGCACAATAAAAACATCTCACCCCACGCGAAATAAAACACCTAACTATCCACAGAACAAATGTTTCGAGCTGCCTAAGACAGTTTTTCTGGGAAGACTTGATGCGTGATGTTCACTGCAGCATAAAAATCCCACCATGCAGCGCAATAAAAAACAGGATCACAACCCGTTGCGTGCATTCTACTCCCTGGCACGGGTTTCTTTTTTCCCTTTCTCAGCATCCAGAATGCGCCGTAAAATGCTATACCGTCGTAAAAAGAAAGAAATGGTAGGAGAAGGCGTGGTACTCGTGGTTGAAAATCCGGTAGCTGAGCTATATAAACCTCCTTCCACGGAAATAGTGACAGGATGGTGATTAATGCCCTCTCATCTCTGGGAACTCGGTAAAGCGGCTCAAACTCCTGAGAGAGAGAGAGATGAAGGAGTGGGAGGCGGTGGTTCAAGGAGATGCTTTAAAAAAGAGACGACGGAAAAAATGGCGAAAGAGGTGTGTTATGCATGACAAGGGAGATGGTTCTTCCACCTTCACCCACCTTATCCTCCCAGAGGTACCCTTAAAGGATATAAGGAGGCGAGTGGGAGATGAGAAGGTAGAAGAGTAGGGAGAGAGAGAGAGGCAAGGGAGAAGAAGAACCCACAATGCCTCGAATGGATGATGAGGCGAGGTAGAGAAAGGTAGGCTCTCTCCCCTTTTCTTGCACGAGATCCGCACCTCTCCTTACCTTGTATTAAAGCCCGCATCCAACCTTCCCCTTTGTCTCTTTACCTCCGCAAACCGCAACCTTCATCAACTCTTCTGCCTGATTACCACTCTCAGTCAGCCTAAAGGAGATAAGGAAGGCGGATGGAGAGCGGAGGGTGTTTATCGGATGAGGGGGAGGGTCTGGAGAAACGGGGAGAAGGTACGGGAGTGGGTGGAGTGGATGTGGAATGAATCCCTTGAAAAGCGGGTAGTTATCCCATGAAGGGTGGCGGTGCGGAATTAAAAGATGAGGAGAGGTTTTTGGGGAGAAATGGAACCTCCGTCCGCAGGAAAATGTGGAGCACTCTTGTGTCCTCCGTATCTCTCTTTCGCTCTTTTCATCTCTCCCTCTTTGCCTCTTTCTCCTTAACGGAACCGGATGTTTGCCTGGATTTAGGATTATGCGGTGGATATATATCGGGTGAGGTAAATTCGTCCAGATATTTGAGGAATTTAGAGATGCGTGTTTTGACGTTGGATTGGAGGGAGAATTTGTAAAAGGATGCTTTACGCTTGGTCGTAATTTCTTTTTAGGGGGATACGGAAAGATTGAGAAGTTAGGGGGAGGAATATATGAAAATGACTAAACTTCAACAAATGATAGCGTGTAAAAATTTGATACCACTCATGTAACATATTATGCCATCCAGCGCATGATGATAATTTAAAACTGGTGATACAGCCGATAAAGTCAATTTCATTGAAATTTAAGCTAAAGTTTTAACAAAATACGGTAGATGAAATAACTTAAACTATAATTTTTAACAACGGAATTCTTGATGACCTTGCAATTTAAAAGGTTGCTGCTCTTATAATGGCTTGCTCACAAATAATTCTTTAAAAAATCAAGGTGACATTCACATATTCTTGCATAATACAACCTAGTGAACTACACTGAAAATGATATAGTACATCAGGCTGCCTTTCTTAGAATTTAAATTTATGATCTCTCTCAAGGAAAGGAAATGATGTGCAGTTTCAGAGTAATGCTCGTCTTAGATCTGTTCCAGTCTTCGTATTAATTTATTCCCGAAACTAGAATGTAATGTTGAACGCAGATGGGAATGTTGTCCCGGGAAAAGGATCACCCTATTATAATCCACGGATATATAATAGAGGAACATCCTTCTGTTACGCTCTGTATTATCTGAAAAATTTACCGGAGAGGGAAAAGGCATGGGGAAAACTGCTCCATTTATCAAGGACATTATACGGAAATTTCCAGTGTTGCTATTGGAAAGTATATTAAATGTCTCCTTATTTGAGCGAAGAATTTTATGAACAAAATGTAAGAGTGTCTTATTTTTTGTTTGTTACAAGCACGGAATTGAAATTACACCCTTACTCACTAGAAATTTATTTATAAATTTCCATCGAAAGCATTCGCCATGGCTTATTCTACACATACGGGACGCATCAATGTACCTTGCTTTAATTAAATTATGATGAAGGTGACAGTTGAAAGGAAACAATGTATCTATAAAATTAACATGTCTCTCATGCGCAAAATGGAAAGAGATTAATTTTCCTTCTGCCAAAGTAATAAAAATAAACAAATTCGCATGAACAATAGGTGATTCATCTCATACACATTTGTCACACACGTTTAAAATTTAAACGCAAAATAAGAGGTATTTTCATTCACTTTACGGGAAAAACAAAATTCATTCGTATTTCACGAGAATAATTTGCATAAATTATTTCTGTGTAAATAAAACTGACATATTTATCCTTTAAGCCACCATTGTTTCTCGTTCAGAAGCAGTTCCAGGAAGTTAATGATTACGACATTAGGAATTCTTTCTTCGATTTCCGTTATCATTTTGTATTTTAAATGTCGTTTGCGTGTTATTCATTGCAAAACGCTTAGATATGTTATGTCAAAATATCATTGGAAACGATATTCAAATATTTCTTTGATATTAAATTTTATTCGCGTTTATTTTTCATCCGAGAAATACAGCGAAGCGTATGAAAAAGACACAATAAATCATGGAATGTTCGATGATTTACGGCCGACTGCAAGGGTTGAAGAGGGGGATTGTGGAGGAGGTAAAGGAGAAGAGGGAAAGGCAGGACAACTCAGTCCGAGGGAGTGTTTCGCAGGAAGGGTCGGACTAATCGTCCCGGAATACTATCTCGGAATAAACCGGAGGGTTCCGGCGATCAATCAACCGGTCCTAGGATGCTCCGCAGAGGGACTCCTCTCCACGGTAGGAGATTCTGGTGCCTCTTCCGGAGGAAGCTAAAGGGCGCCGGGTAGGAAGCGGTCTGGGGCTCCGGCAAGAGGACAGGCCGACGTTTCTCGGAAGGCGGAAGGCTGGGCTATTGAAGGTCAACAATATGTTATAGGGAGCATGGGGACTCTTTGGTAGAAATATCACCTGTCCGTATTTCAAGTATATTTAATATTCCTTCTAGATATATCTTTTAAACAAAAAAAATGTTCTCTTCTACTATAGAGACGTAAAAAATAGTATGAATAACAAATAAAAATTACAGCTGAGAGTTATTTTTTCATAAACATAAAGTTAAACTTAAATTTAAACCAGAATGTTAAAAACAAAACACACAATTTATTCCATAAGGTATGATTGGATTGGAAAAATTTATGAAGACATAAAGAATTTTCTCGGATGATGAACCATATATAAACCGAAAATGAAAGTTGAAATGCCACATCAAATATGTTTATAGTGGGAATCATCTCATAATCATCTCTGCAACAGGTAAAATGTGTAATTCCGTCATTAACTTTTACGTTGGCTAGTAGATCGCCTAAGAAGGTACTCTTTTTGGCCCGAAGATAAACACATTTTTATCAGCCGATCTATGTAAAAATAACGCAACCTTTTGATATACCATGTACTATCCATCCCATTTTCTCTTTCACTAGCGTTATATTTAATTTGATTATTTATCTGCATCTGTGACATATAACAAGCAAAATCCTAAACAAAATATAAACACTATCTAATAACCCTTTTCCTAAGCTGCGATATTGAAGGCATAAAGAAAACTGAAAACATTTGGAATTCCATTTAAATAGCTTTTGCAGATGCTAGTAAAATAAAACGCCTTCTTTTCCGCTGCATGTATATCTTACTTGTCTAATTTTATAAAAATCAAACAGAAAGATTTACACGGGATAAAATTAAATATAAATAAGTAAAATTACAGACCATTCCAATTTTATGGATTTTTCACAAAAACCTTCCCAAAAGACTACTATAGAGAAAGAAGTTATTGATCCTATCCGGTAACAAAGTAAACGGCTAGATTTACTGACCTTCGTTTATCTTGACATTCTAACTCCCTCTGTCTTTTCCTGCTACAAGCTCTCTTTTTTATGTCTCCTCCTATATCTTTTATGTTCTCTGCCCTTTCCGTTCTCTCCATTTTAAACAATCACATATGTTCCATCCTTTTCTGTCTCTTTATGTTTCCCAATATCCAACAACTATTGTCCTATCATATTGGTGAAAGGTATAGTTACCATAAAACTACCGCTTATTATTGTATTCTGCCAGCGAAACGTTTTAATATTTTGGATGCTCTAGAAGTTTAGGAATCAACCAAATCGACTTTCGACTGAAATACTTCAAAATAAAAGTTCACTATATATCTTTTTCTAGAAATAAATTCACGTAACAGTTTTTCTCACATTTCATTCGATACCTGAAAATGTCAACACTCGAAAAAAATCCTTGCGCAAGTAATAATTTTATAATCTATGTCGAGAAGTTTTTTTTGTAAAACACAATTGCTGTACGCCGAACTTTGTCACTAGTACAGTTATTTACTTTTAAAAAGGTATTGATGTATTGCAATAAGAATAGTAAAGTTTATGAGGGCCACAATATTTATGTACCACTGTCGCAGCTAGAGATAATTTATTTAATATTTTCATTTGTTTTAATGAGCAATACAGCGACGAAGAAATAACATAGTGGTAACAAATTTCAATTGAATTAATATAATTTCAGTAATTGTATCAAAATTAAATTGAAACATGTGAAAAATGGTAACAGTAAGTAAATGAATTTCAAAGTAACAAAATAAAGCTGTTGCTCCTACGACAATTTAAAACCGTTGGGGGGTAATGACGCTGTTTTCCTATTAAGTTGTCTCCGAGGACTCATCCGAGACGTCTTTAGCAGCAATCAGTTGACACTGTGGCTCCATTATCGTCTAGAGTTACTATCGGAAAATCGTCCGAATTCAAACTTAAGCCGACTTATTGCCCGACACCCATTTCGTTACTAATTGTAAGATCACGATTTGCAAAATCGTCACGCCCCGACGCTCTGCAACAAATTCGAACTAACTATATCGTACTTTCGTTTGCCTGTTTCTAACCTCTCGCACAAACAAATCACCGAACAATCTGCTTCTATCCGCCATTGATAACATTCGATTTATTTACGTCGAATAAATATTTTAATGTGGCAGGAACATTTATCGTAACTTCTAATTTTTAACAAAGAACTGGCGTTTTTAGATCTCTCCTTCGAAAATGCGGTACGGACTCTAAATTGATGCAAATCGTTTATTCCCGCCATTTTGAAAGCCCAGTATAGTTATTTCTATTTTCTGAGGAAATCATGGAAAACTACGGATCAACGGATGGAATCAAACGCAAATCTCAATGGAATGTTTCGCACAAAGGAGACATTCGAGAAAATTATGCTCGTTTTAACGCGAGGGAGATATAACTTGTTTTTAGAACGGAAATTGTTAAAGAATGCTGGATATTACTGCGTATCATTTAATTTTTCGTCCATAGATTTTTATACTTCACAGTTCTTTATTTCGTGATAAAATCCGATAGAATAGCTATTATAAATTAATTCTATCTAAATGCAGAATACATTAAAACATCTATTTTATTTATTTATTTACAAACTTTAATCTATAAACTGTGTATAATATACAACATATTTCTCAGAGAATTGAAAAAAGTACCTCATCATATACCAATATCTCTATGCATTCACAGAGGTATCTATCCATGCTTTAAATAATTATTGGTTTAAAGAAAAATGTAAGTCTACGTTGATAATAATTCATAAAATTATCTATATAAGAGAAATAAAATGAGGTAAACGTGTTCATTATTTCACTCCACGTTCAAGCACAAAATTCTCGCGGAAGCGAATTTCCTCGCAATCAAAGAAGCATGCAAAATGTGCAAACCACAGCGAAAGGAGGGACGGACTGTCCTTTGGGTCGTCTTTTTATAGTTGAAGGTCGCCGCCGAGGAAGAAGCCAATTAACTTATTGAGAAGACTGGAGCAGAACTCGAAGGAGGTGGAGTGCAAGAAGCCCCATTCGATCGAAGCAAGGCGTTCTCAGCGCGAGTATTTGACAACTGCACGCTTCCTTATGCAACCCGAAGAAAAATGCGCATTAAATGCGGAAAAACAAAGGATTTGCACCAAACGTGAAGCAGCACGACACAAGTTTATAGATATTGTTATATATATACATATATATATATATATATATGTGTGTGTGTGTGTGTGTATGTGTGTCCGAAGTTCTTCGCATTCTTTTTTGACGCAAGATGTTCCCGAGTTCCTTTGAGTCCATGTTTCTTTCGGTAACGCTCTAAAAGTGAGAAGGAAAAAAAAGCGTAGGGCTATCAGGGTCACTGGGAGTGGCCGCTGTGAGAAAAAAGAAGGGTCGGATGGACCGAAAGGGACATAAAGTATTAAAAGAGAGGCCGGAGGTCACAAAAAGGGTCCTAGAGGTGAAATGGAGGGTGGGAAAGGAAAAGGGGGAGGCGGGTGAAAGAAAGGAGAGAGAGAGAGAGCAGAAGCGAGAGAAAGAGCGAGAGTAGGGGCGTATTGAGTACGTGGGAGGCTTCCAAAGGGGTAATTTGAGGAAAGTCTTCGGAATACAGTCAGAAAATTAGATAGAAGATGGCGGGCGGTGGAGCAAATAGCGGAGCATGAGAGGGGAAGGAGGGCAGTATTAAAAAAAGAAAATGTCTGGACGAAATTGGAAGGTATAAATGGGGAACTGATTACAATGAATCGAGGGTGATAATGCCTATTCAGGCTGAAAATGATGGGAATGGAAGGGGAGAATGAAGGGTCTTTCTTAAGACGCCGTGGATGGGGAGAGGAATTTGGCGGGGAAATGGGGGAGGAGGGAGGAGGAAATACCTCATGGTATTTTTTTGTCTCTTCAATCCCAAATAAAAAGAAGAAATGGGAGGACATGAGATGGTCCCTTGCGGCACTATGGCATCGAAGGAGAAAATACGAAACGGAATGTAATTAGGATACAATCTTTTTAAGATGAATGGAATACAATGTTGTCGATGCAATAGACAGCTCCCGGAAAAATAAAGAGAATTTCAAATTTTTTTGTCAGTACTTTGCAGCATCACTCCTTCCTTCAATACAATTAATAGCAATTTTTTAAAACTGCTTTAAAAATCCATAGAAACTTTTATGTACGCGCCCATTCGATCTTTTCCTCCATTCAAACAATGAACCTTTCTACCGTGTCAGGAAATATCATGACGAATGTATAATTTATCACGATTCTATGCCATCTCAAGTCCAAAAAAAGTAATTGATAACATGACTCATTTTAAATTTACTATTTAACTTGGATAGCATAATTAGAGATAAAATTTAAAATAAATAAGTTGAAATTACAGTGTTCGTTGATTTATCATTAAGGAAATACAAATAAGGAACTTTAATTTTTATATGATTATAAGTGAAATCTAAGATGCACTATAAATTTGGACATTTGGTATATTTAACTTTTGCAGAAATAATGATAGATGAATGCGCCATGTGAAAATAATATTAGTCAATGAACTTATTTACTTTTAATGTTCCACTTCGCATGTAGAAATGTAAGGAAAAACAATGAATGGATATAGGTACGTACATCGATATTTTCATAGATGCTTGAATTTCGGATACATGATATTCCTATAGAAAATCATACTTCATTAATTCTTTTAAGGTGTTTCTAGGAAATTATTTCTTAGAATCCCTTTCACAGTTTTTCTACCCAGATAATTCATGCCATAGGAAGTGTTCCGTAGAAGTATAAAATGCCGTAGCCTAAATACTGCGACATTTTCCTTACTGGATTGGCAGATTTTATTCAATTTCATGACTTGCCCGATACCAAAGGAGGGAAAAATTTAATCAGCGAACCATATGAGAAACATGTATTATCCACAATAGGACTAAAAACGAGACAAAAAAAAACAGGTTCAAAACTGGAATGAATAAACATCAAATATACTTTTTGCGAGGAAGAAATTTCCGCCGCAATTTTTTGCCACTTTTACCCTCGCGTAACTTTCCGTCATTTTTTTTGCTAGACTCCCCAAGGGAGAAACGCGTGGAAACCATGTAGCAGTCACCTTCAAAGAAACCTTCCACCTCGCACACATGCACAGACCCGCCTGCATGCATATCTCCAAATCTTTTTTCACAGAGTTACAGGCATGGTACCCTTGGGAGATTGCGCATGAGAGCGGAGAGCAGAGAGAGAGAGAAGGTGCAAGGGGTCATGCAAAGGAGCTAGTGCTCGATTTTCCAAAAGGGTATGTCCGCTAGATGTCAGGTCGGAGAGGAAGATGGAATACGCGGAGTACAGCAGAGTAAATTACCGGTGTTCCGCGCTATCCGTAGCCGCAATGTTGAGACGGCATTCGGACATGAGGAAACGTTAGGAGCTGAGAGGTGGGGAAGGAAGAGGGCCATGCGACCGAGAATAGGATATGAGCGAGAGAAAGAGAGGTAGAGAGAGAGAGAGAGAGGGAGGAGATGTGAAGAAGCGTTTCTGGAGAGAAAAAACGGGCACGACCCAAACTCGAAACAGAGTGGAGAAAAAGTTATATAAAGAAATTATGATGAGCTCCTTTATGGTTTATAGCGTTAGCTAAATGTTATATGCTGAGTCGAAATGTAAGCCCTCCGATTAATTTTATGCCTCTAAAAAAAGCCGAAGCAATTTTTACTGCATTAAACGGCTTCTGCCATTACTCGAAAATTTTTTAGATTAAATGATAATAAAGAAAATGGGGAAATTCCAAAATGAAAAGGAAATTTTATTAAAATTTGACAAGTGAAAGAGAGAAAATGATACAGATACGGTATTTTTAATGAACTCGCAATACTTTTCATTGACGAGGACTTTCCTATAGATAAAGCAATACCTGTTGTGAATGGAAACAATGGCAACACGAAGAATCCATCAGATTAATTGTGGTCTCAGGACTAATTGCTTTGAATTTAATGAAAAGGGCTGGTTCGATCTAATTGCTAATTGGCATGTCATTATGTCCATTGATTTCAAAATTAACTAGCATGCCAGTTGGTCCGGGATTATAAGTTGAACCAGGTTCTTCATTATGTTTTGCATGATACTGTACACAAGTTTGATTTCATTAGATAATCGTCGCATTTTCTCGATCTTCTGCTCGATGACTCCCTTCTAATTTTTAAAATTTCTCTCATCTTATGCTACTTGAAGGATGTCAAATAATTTTACAATACTTCATGCTCATTAATTATAATATGGCTTTCATTTTTTAAAAAGTAAATCATATACATTTACCGTATATAAAGTTTGACAATCAGCTTTCACGTTCACCAAATATGAGGTACATTAAAATTGCAATCTGATATATTAGAACATATTAGAAATTACGGACATTGATTTCTATATTTTCCATTCGTAATTTAAGATATTTTCAACATATTTATATATATATATATAAAAGTCTACCGACATTCAGTCAATATTTTCCAAATTTCTCAAATTCACTCAAGATATGATAGAATGCCACTTCTGACAGTGAATTTAATCCATCAAGCAAACGTTAAAAAAAGTAGAAACCTGCGATAAAAAGTATTGACCAGACCAATCTGGCAGAAACGTCAAGGTGCTTTCGACGTGCCATGGATAGTTACTAAAGCCGCTCGAGACGGATAACTCAGGGCATTCTGTTGTGTAAATATTGAGGAAAACGCGGTTAGATTCGTGTTTAGGGGGGAAGTTGTGTGGCAGGCAGTTTACCAAAGGAAATAATGGAAGAAGCGGTGAAGTAAAGAGTAGGAGAAGAAAATGGAGTAAGAGGAGTACAATAAAGAGAAAGAAGGCTGAATAAGGCGGAATACTTTAATGCATTATTTAAACGACAAAAAAACAACTTTTTTATAATGTAATTATCAGCTTCATAAATATATTTTACATGGAGATGTAGATATAAAGAAAACGTACACTTGAAGGAAAATTATAAAAATACCCCCACAAAAATGTATTTTGTTGCCTGGAGGATATTTTCAACAAAGAAAATTTTTTAATATGGAGCCTTAAGGTTAATTTCCTATTCTATTCCATGGATAAATACACCCAGAGAGTAAAAAACGCGTGAAATATACGATATTTATGTTTAAAACGAGTCGGTCTGAAATTACGAGAGCTTTATAATTTTTTAATAAACTTGATAAGCTGTTTTTATTGATAATTATCATTGAAAGCAATGCACTGGAATTATTTCTGAAGATTATAATATTCAGAAATAAATCAAATGAGCATAAGGATGCCCGACATATAAAACATATAGGTGAATAGTGAGTAATCATTTGGAAACTACAAAGAAAAGACAGTTAAATAATGTAAATGACTAATTTATATTCACCTCCACTCTTGACTGCATCTTGTCATCTTTTTTAAGTTACTTAAGGAAAAAATCAGTATTTAAGTCGATGGATAGACTCATAATTTTCAATTCCTAATTAAGTGAACTTCACAGCATACTGGAAGCCAGATGGGGAAAATTATATTTAATTTTAAAAGGTTGAAGTCAATGCCAAAAAATAACAGCGTTTCTTCACCAATATTTAAATAAAATTCTCATCGAGACCCTAACAAGAATTCTCAATGGACGTTAATTGGCAATAAATATCTGAGGACGAACAAAAGTGACCAAAGGTATTCGAACGGGAGCTACTCGAATGGGCCTGCGAAATTGGCATACCGAAACCGGACAGATTTCAGGCACCGACCCTTGCACCACCGGCGTCGGAAAAGCGAATGACGGACGTCCATTTTAAATCGCACCCCTATCCCTAAAATGGCCGACCGTAACTAAGCGGCGGAAAAATACGCGCTTACGTCCCAAGAGTTACCCTGCGGGGAAGAGACCTTCCGCGCGGTGATTTTTTTCCGAATCCTTGGCTGAACCGAGAGCGGATGAGAAAGTGAGGGGCTGGATAGAAAACGGAAAGAAAAATTTTGGCCCACCAATCGGTCGCTGATGCTACTGCGTCACTTGTGAAATTGATGGTTTAACCGCCGACCCGTGTTACGGCGGAATTATTAACGCGATTGGTTTGAGCTGAGGGTAATATGGGACGAGGCGATTCTTTAAGAACGCCTCATTTGATATTTATGCGATTAAGGAGGATTATAACTCAATTTGCGAAAGAGGAATAGAACAGTAAAGAGAGAGAGATGGAGATGGAAGTTCTGTGTGGGAATGATAAATAGGCTAAAGACTGCGTTCGAAAGAGAAAGCATAAAGAGCCAACACATGCTGGAGATCGGAAGATGAATTTCTGGCTCTGGAAAAGCTATTCCTTGCGAGAATACGAATTTTGGTAGAGACCATTGAAATTGTTATATATAGTACCCTTCCATTTAATCATGAACGTTAATTTTTCTAAAATGTTAGCCTACATTTTTGATACCAAGGGTATAAGTATTAATGGAGGAAGTTTTGGAAATCTCTCGTTTTTGCAAAATGATTGACGCGAATATTACTTAACCTAAGCATCGTAGATAGTTGTCACATTACTTCCTTTCGGTCATAAAACATAATATGCGCTTTCACGGATATAGCGTTGCGGAAAAGTGTCATAACGATGCCGAAAGTTGGCATACTGGTTTGAAAGCTGGAAAGAGAAGTGCGAATTACTTTCGAATAAGTAATTTTAATTAACTTTAACTCATTTAGTTTTCGATATCGCGGATGTCTAACATACAGAAAAACATCGAAGTACTTGTGGAATAATTAAATATTTCAGCTCTAAATTTTTTCTCAGTGTTGTAAATTTTCATCATTACGAACCAATTTTTATTATTTAATCGATTCGGTGAAACATTCGTTTAGCTAAGTTTAATTTCTTTTTTGGCGAAAGAAGTCGATTTAAAGACGCCGAAGGCTATAAGTGAGTCAAAATCAATCCCAAGTTATTATTTTATTTACTGTAATCTTGCAAAAGATGACAGAAATTTACATATCAAGTGAATATGCAATTGATGGAATGAAAAATGAACCAATCATAAAAATAAACGACAAAGACACTGCATAGAATAGGACCAAGAATTGATTCAATTTAATAAAACCCTCCAATACTCCGCCGCAAGCAGGGGAGAGATGAGGTGAAAAAATTTAATTTCGGGACAAAAATAATCTTCGGCTCTATAAGCTATCTAATTTGCATAGCAGTTTTCCAGTTGCCCGTTGCAAATTACCGAGGGCCGAGGATACGGAGAAGTGTAAAAAGGTCCAAGGATGTGCAGAGGGTTATAAAAAAAATATAGGGGTGTGGCAGAATTAGGTTGGGTGTGGGAGATCGGAGGAGTGTCTATGCCGCATAGGAAGAGAGAGTGGGAGGGAGAGAGAGGAGAGATGGAGGGAGAAAGAGGAGGAGGAGGAAGGGAGAGAGGGAGGAAAGAGCTGTGGGTCAGACACTGGGATGACGGTTTCGCCCGAGATGGATGTTGGGGAAGGGAAAGGTGGTGCATGGGGAGGGGTGGAGGCAATACGGAGGAAAAGGGTTAGGGGCGAAAACGGGTTCGAGAGAGTGGGAGGGGAGAGCGTGCCAGTGTGTGTGCCCGGGAGGGTAAGGACAGGGAATTTAAAAGGGAAAGTTTTTGGGGCTCCAGAATGTGAGAGAGGACAATGATATATGGCTCTGCGGCTTGAGAAGAGGAAGGGAAAAGGGAAGGGAGAAAAGGGCAAGTGGAGTGAAATAAAATATAGGAATTACCATAGCGCGCGCCATGTTTCACTAACTTCTTTTCACTGTGAATTCATTAAATGCGTTTCATTTTAATGTTTTCAAGACGAAGGTTGTAGAACAAGCCTGGGGAAAGAAGCTACAATTTTAATTGCGGCAGGTGTATGTTTTTCGTCTTATTCAGTTGAATGTAAAAGGATACGTCTTTTTGAAACCATTTCGAAGGTTCATAAGTTGACGTGTTGAAAAATAATATTTATACATATGAATAGAGATAGAAATTGTTATTAGTAACATTTTTTTACGCTGTGAAAAATAATTTTTACGGTGTCTCGAAATACATTTTTCACGGATAGGCTATGAATTTTAGACCACAGGGTTTCCATCACACATTTCTATAAAGATTTATATTATAACTGAGACACACTGAATATTATTTTCCTTTTTACTTAACACAAAACGCATCAATCAAATGAACACTGAGGGAAAATCAGCAATCTAAGGTTTTATTATTTCTATAAAATTACGATGAAGTAGTTTTTTTGCTGTGATATGCGTATTTCATGGGTGCATTGGAATCGAAAGCCAGTTTTAATGCTTAAAACAAAAACATCCTGCCGAATGATACAACGAAAACCATCACGCCGAAAATTACATTCGTTTCACTGTTTACAGAACTTTGGCACTATTCATTATAAACCGTGAATATCCATTGATACAGAATCATTTCATCGGATTTCAATGCTATTGTGTGTACAATATGTTATTAGGTGCAAGATACTAGCCCAAGTTGTAATACATCTAATCCATTTGTTCAGCGCTAAAATTTATGTGTACACTATAGAAAAAAACAATAGAAACTTTCTCGACTTCCACAAAAGAAATTAACCGATATTTTTCCTAGACAAAGTAAAATATTATTTACTTCCCAATAATTTTTTCAACTTATCATTATTTCCTTATGCTCGAAAGTCTCAGAATATTCCCGATTATCAAAAATCTTTGAATTATGCGTACCGGTAATGATTTAGCGCGTGACAATCCATTGCGGTTTTCAAAAAAATGGTGCGATATTTTTCCGATTTTTTCAAAATTTCTTGCCCTCTGGTTTCTTCTCCAACTTCCAGTTTCTCCCTCCGCCTTTTCGAGAAGAGGATAAAAGAAGTAATAGATAACTCGCTTTGTTGATCCTTCCAGCGACAAATACTTCGAAAGACGGTGGTGCCGTTGAGTCTTTGAAGGAAACCACCCGAAAAAGAACAGTTCGGAGGAAGTTTATCTCGAGGACTGTTGTCTGCAGACTTAAATAGATTGAGACCCGGACCTCCTCCTTCCATTCTTTTTTATGTTCTCCTCTTTTTTTCCCTTCGAACCGTGAAAGGCTATCGTTCCCGAGTGCTTCCCCCTAACGCATCACGCATCCGCATTCAACGCATTCCTTATACTTATTTTTCTCTTTTCGGATATCGAGGAAATCCTTTTCTTTTTTGATCCGTTCTTTTCTTTTTATGCACCGCTTCCTCATTCCCCCACGCAACCTACAAAATTGATCTTTCCCGCTTATTACGTTACAGATTAAACCTCTTATGATGTGACTTTTCTATCAAGGCATCGATTAAAAATAAAATAGAATAATCGCAGCCGGTCTATAATTTTATATGAATTATCAAACGTACTCTATGACTTGAAACTATAGAAGGTAACATAGTTAACCTATGAGACCATAACAAAATTTAATGAAACCTAATACGAGGTTGTTAAACTATTATGAAAACACAATAAAATACTCAAACATACGTACAGAAAAACTACAGAACGATAACATAAATAGTTTTTAAGGTAGAGTGATATGCAAATCATTTTAATAAAACGTGTTCCTGAGATAAATGTTACGGTGGTTTCAAAGGAAAGTAGTACATATGTTTCCCTGCTAATCGTCCGCGACTGTTTGTTTAACTTTTTATCAAACTGACAGGAATATTTAACGGATATTATTCTTTTAAGAAGTTACGCCCACTCCTACACAATCAAAAATTCTATTTTATGTCAAAATTTGCATTTTAAGGAGTTTTCGAAGAATGCCATCATTATGAATGTTAATGAGAAAGAAGTTTCTGGTTCGGATCGTGACGATAGTATTAACAGCCCACATAAATGCACATCGTTTGTCATAATTTTTTTGTTTTCGAGCTCCATCTCTGAGAGTTTGGCTCGTTTTCAACTGTGGAGATTCGGGACCGCATCCAAACGCCAAGAAATATATTTTTGGGAATAGAATAAATTTTACGGCTTATTGGAAATATAGGACGAGGGCCAATGCTTGGCTCTATAAGGTATATAAAACAATGGGAAAATGGGCCTGTTTTAAATCCGTTTGGCTCATTTAGGACAAAAAGGGATTACTTTAGTAATATGCAAACAAATCTGAAATCCTTTAGTGGTACATCATACTTAAAAAAAATAGTCGGACTGAAAGAAAAACAAATGACGAAGTTTTAAACAGATTATGAGAAGAGATGAGCTTAATTAGAGTAATAACAGTAATAAGAGAAAGGCAGAAGGAATGGACGGGTCAAGATTTGTAAGACAACGGACTTCTGAAGGAAGTCATAGAAAGGAGAATACTAGGAAAGAGGCAAAGAAGTGAGAATAAGAAAGGAATATTAGATGCATTAAAAGGGAGATGGGTATGAGGAGATGATGTATCCTTACCTGTGGGTGGTAGAGATTGGGTTGTATAAGCCAAAAAATCTACCGAAAAGTTGAATAACTACGATGGTGATAAGTGGTAAATAGCTTCATGTTTTGGAAATAATATCTTTCTCTGACGGTTCTTGGTCAAACGCTCTGAAATAATGCAAAAATTGCTCTCTCTATTTAATTTTTGCTAACATTCGGACTCTACTCAGCTAAATAATGATGTAAATACTTTATGAGAAATCGATGATATTATTTTAGCGACTTAATTGTAAAATTAAGCATTTCCAGATATAAAACAGAAACATTTCATAAAAATGTGAATGCTTAATAACTATCCTCATTCTCTAGCACCAGTAGAAGTATGCTTGATATTATGAGCACAGAACGACGCAGATCAAATAAAGAAATGTGTGCACGAGGACGATATATGCAAAAGTTGCATACCCGTCAATGGATCCTGAATTTGGAAAGATATGTGTAAAAAGTCAAAATAATCCATGGCATTGGAACATCGCAGATTTCTGCTCAATCCTGAGAGAGAGAGCAGAGGTAACACAGTCCAAGAGTAGTTAAGTGAGATACATAGGTATACATCCAGTTAACAAACCCTTGTATGTTTGGGTAGTATCTTACATAATTGTAAACACAAAAGATTGCACAATTTATCTTGTTTAATAAAACAGTAGATTAAAGATAACAAAATTAGCAAATTAAAGACAAAACAAAATATACGTGATAATTTTAATGGAAAGCTAATAAATAAAGGTGATATTAAATACACTACCGAATAAAAATTTCTTTCGTACTGCGCCATAAAAGAAACATAAAACCACCAAATAGAAATGGGCTGAATTTTTTATCATTCGGAAAAGGCAGTTACCGTATTAGCCCGAATATAAGGCGAGTTTTTTTTCAAAAATTGTCTTTCAGGAAAGTGGGGATAGCCTTATATTCGGGTCCTTAATATGAAGAAGTTACTTTTTTTTGGATTTTCTTATTGGGAAAATAAGGAGTCCCCTTATATTCGGGTTATAAGGTATACGCGTTATTATGCTTGTGGATTTATCTCAGTCTATAATCCTTTCATATTTCATTAAGGTTGGAGTTTATTGAGGCTCGGTTTAGCAAATGAACAAAAATAAAATCCGTGAACTATGCGGCTTTCACGTACTACCTTAAACAACCACAGCGATTAAAATTTTATCCTGGCAGGAGAAAAACTCTCAATGCGAGGGAGAGCGACTCATGTTTTCCGCGTTATTTCCCAACCAAACAACGCCCATTTAATTATTTGCAGCAGTCGTTCGCTGGCGCCTCCAGCTGGGTTAATTACACTGAATGAGCGGCGCCTACTGAGTACTCCTCCAGGAAACGACGCGAATAGTTTGGAGTAGGACTAAGTGAAGACGAAATGAAAATACGGACGAGTTTAGACATGCAGATGAGTATGTGAGCGAATTAGCCTACGTTGCAAGTGAGGATAAATGCATTAAGCGTCACGAGGTCCCTTAATGCCGTTATATTCGGAATTTATGAATGCGAATTCGTCTGAGTGATGGGGTGGCATACTTCGTGCCTTGGCTATAGTAAGCTACGCTTAAAACGAATTTCGTTGGATTAATTTGGACTCTAAGACCGGTGTTATTTTTGTCAAATTTTAAAGGTATTTTATTAATATTTATTTTGATATCACAAAGGATATTGATTGTATGTTATCAAACATTCTTCAAGAATTATGAATTGAATTATTTACACCACCTTTTGAATTAAACTCAAATAATTCTATATAAATACGTTAGTTTTGAAATGGTTGATAAAGTAGAAAATCTCACTTTAATAACAAAAACTGATTCACCAATGATGAATGCTACTTCTTCGCTACGGTAAAGATTTAACAAAGTATAAAAATATCAACTTTTGTCTAGTAAGGCAGAAGCTCATAATATCATTGAATTTTAAATTAAAAATCGCTCTTCTTTTGTCTATCCTGTTTCGATATTAGAGTTTTCAATGCAGTTTAATCTTAATCTGCCTTTAGAATTCTAAATACTTAATACATTCTATCTAAAAAATTTATTATATTTGATTTTTTTATAATTAACGTAAATTATTATTCCTTTATATAAATATATTGATATTATATAGCGAGAGTAGCATTTTAAAGCATTTATATAACTTTGTTCCAGTGGAGACTAAAACATTTAATGATATATAGATACAAGGCTCCTTAAAAGCTTTCTCAAGGGTAATGTCACAGCACTAATGAACTGAAATCATCTTATAGTTAAAAAACAATGAAAAATCTCAGACATTTTAAACTCAATAATAAAATCTAGTAATTTCTAAGTTGTTCACATTCTATCACTAGTTGACAATTATGCAAACACTTTTTAACCGGTAGTTGAAATAAAGTCATTGCAAGAAGGAAGCAATAAAGTTTTGGCTGCAATGTCGCTATCCCAGATTTTAATTTTATTGTCGAGTTTGTTTCGCTTGGGCGCCCTAAAAACACCTCTCTATTCCTCCATGGAGGATATGCAGAGTTATTCCCATCCCAAGATCCCAAAAACCCACCTGAGACTGCATGGCCAGGTGTTTGCACAGGAAACGTATCGTAAAATTTCACGTGTATCAGCCATTTGAAAGCTACGGCTTACTCCCGCGTCAATAGTCCTTAATAAACAACGCCGAAGCTGGTTAATGCCTTACTGATGCCATCAAAGTTTGAATGACTTCGCGTAACTGTTATGAGATTTATTAATTCGTTTTCGGCAAAACATTGAAGCGGCTCCTCCATAATTCCGCCATATAGTCGATTCTAAATTACTTGAATTTTCGAAGAGTTCAGAATAATTTTTCCATATTATATATATATATATATATATATATATCCATTAATGGTAGAGTGAGTCCTGTAGTTCGATTTTTTAAAAGGCTTTATCTTGCTAGGTTCGATAAAAATGTGCTGCTTTCGCTTTGAAGCACACAGTTACATTGCTTATTAGATGAACTTATGACAGTCGATCAAACCGTTCGTCTCTTATGAGTAAACATATTTTGTATTCTATTTATAGCCTTATTGAAATCCGCTACGAGAGAGTTTAATCATCTTCGGTGAAATTTCACAAAATTTGAGAGAAAGAATTAAGAAAATCTAATTAGAACTATGATAAATCGTCGAATTAGATAAAAGTTCTTCTGGATTCTAACACAAATCTACCCATCCTCTCTCACAGCGCCTTCTACAGGGGGAACACCCGTAACATACAAATGGATTTGGTTTAGAGAACGGCATCAGGTGAGAAGTAAAAGGGTTCACAGTTTGTTACCAAAACGGCGGGCATCAAAAATGACAGTGGCGCGAGGAACTTCACCCTTTTGAAGATAAAATATGAAAGACGGTAGGAATAAAACGCGCTCATAAAAAAACGAACAAGTTCCATTTGGCCTTGCTGCTATTACTACGCATGTTATATTTACAAAAAGGTAGGGACGCGATCGTTAAAAATTAATTCGTTACTCCGCCGTAAAAAATGAAAAATTGCTGTCATTTCGGTCTGAAACGGCGGGCATTAAGAGACGAGATAAAAAGGGTAAAGTGGGAGTCGAAGTGAGTGAAAAAGGATACGATTATTTTATTTGAGACCGATGCCAGTCAAGGTCTATAATTGAACCGTTAGCGTAATAAATTATCTCTTTGTTTAT
Source organism: Uropetala carovei (assembly GCA_036926305.1). Classification (NCBI taxonomy): domain Eukaryota; kingdom Metazoa; phylum Arthropoda; class Insecta; order Odonata; family Petaluridae; genus Uropetala; species Uropetala carovei. Next base: position 19,605,391 of record JAXCHB010000196.1, read on the forward strand.
ATGGAGAGCAGGAAAGGATAAGGTTAGTGAAAATAAAGCTTGCTTAAACACAAAATATACGGTGAGTAAGCGAACGCATTAGTTGATTAAAGTTGAAAGGTCAGCGTTACTTACGTTGGTGTCAGATGAGAGGGAAAAAATATGCGAAAAATGAATTTCAACGGTACTAAAAAGTATTTTATGCCATTTTCAAATTATAATTTGAATGAGACGCTGAATGTGAACTCTAATTATTATGAGCTGTGGTACCGACTCATATTAACATTGACGAAGTATGCGGTGTTTCACAAAACATTTAATGAAGACGATCGTTTCAAACACGATAGGGGGAAGGGTATATCATTCCAAAACATGGCCAGGTTTGCATTTTACTCCTAAAACTAGGCTTTTACTTTAGAATTAACCCGTATATTTAAATTTTATAACATCATTCGCTGGTTGTCCCGAAAAAAGTAAGCTACTGATTACCTGCTATCATATTTATTATTGTAAGGCCTGTTTCTATGGTGAACTATATAAAAAAGTATTAACAAAGAAAATAATAACTTGATTAAATTCCACAATTATTTAAATTAATTTCGTGGTTAATATGTGTAACAATTACCACAAAGTTCAGCCAAATTCCTTGGATTTTATATGAAAAAGATATATTTTAAAATTATTATTATTATAACTTTTTATATATGTATGTAGCAGTTATTTATGTCTTCGCAACATTTCTCTCTAGCATGCTCTATTTCTGTGTTGCAGGCTATTAAAAAAAACGTAAAACACCCATAGAAATTAGTTAAATTTTTTGGTAATCCTGTAAATCAGCGGTTTCCGACCTTTATGCATCCGCGACCGCTTATTTAAGACATCCGACCTTATCGCGACCCTCTTTTTCACATCTATCTACCAATAAATGTAAGAATTAACTTCGAAATATAATAAATATTTATTATATTTGCACATAGATTAATGTTTGTTGCATACATTTAATTAATTAATTGATTTTTACCTAATTTAGGTCAAATCTAAAGTCCTATTCATAAACTGGAAAGGTAAGTATGGCTTCGCATTGGTTCTCCTAAATATAATCCTGAATGGTTAGTACAGTACATTTTGTGAAGATTTAACAGTTTTAGTAAAATTAATTTAAAAACTAAAAATTAATAAAACATTGAATCTATCCATATATGTATGTACATTGTTCGTCTTTGCGTCTCCCAGTTGGGTACTGAGACTGTATATAATCGAATAACGGAGTAAACTGGAGAGCTTTATGAATGTCTCATGGTATTCGCAGGCATCGAATCTTTAGTTGAATTTGGAAAATCTTCGACGAAATTTACATTGCATTAATTTCATTTAAATAAAGTGCAATCCGAATTGAGAACTCCGTACTCTCACAACTAATTGCCGAATATCTGCTTTAAATACTGCAGAGTACCTATTCATCTTTAAAATAAAAAACTGGCAATATAACTACAAAAACTTTTCATACTACTCATAATATATTAAACACATCTCTTAAGGGATTTCATTTTCTGAACTCATTTTCACCAACGTCTTTATAATCTATAAACCTTAAAAGCAACCATTCTTCACCCTAACCAGCGTTCCTACCATCTTGGCCTGCTCCTATAAGACAGCCAACGCTAACACTGATTATTGATAGTCACGCTACATAAATATACAAAACTATCTAAATCTGTTGAACCTGATCAGTTGGATTTAGTATATTTAACCATGGTGTGACCATTTCCTACAAAAATTCCAGTATCGTTTAATATATCGAGCTAAAACGAAGTTTATGCGGCGGTGCGGCAAAATAGGTATTTTTTCCCTCGCGCAACATTATAGTAAATTTATTTTGGAAGATACCGAGTCAAACCCAGCACGTGGATTTCTGAACCCTCGCACCTCAAAAGTCTGCTGTTTCTACAGTAGCGTTCCATGTTGGTCGACTTCGCAAATAAAAATATTTTCATTATTGAGGATTATTGCCCATCGTATGAAAAATATTTATGCTACATAAACGATATGAGCATGAATACAAAAAAATAAGTATTGATTTTGCTACATTTCGAATTAGTTTTTCTAGTGTGGTATATTTCGTTACATAATCTGCGCGGTCGCTGCCAGGTTAACATTTACGTGTTAACTCGTTTTATGTTAATTATCCTCTCTGACCTCAAAAAAGATTGAATAATTCATCATCTAGCCAACTCGTAAACTTTTACGTAGCTATTTCAATAAAACAAATTTAAACTATACCTAAATAGGTAATTAAACTAGCAGAAGTGCCCGTTGAATTTCAACGGATTTAGTGAATTTACTACAGCAAACCAAAAATCACTGGTTAATTTTATTTCGTATCATATCACTCACGTAAGATGCAGCTTTACCAACAATGCTCAGCCATAAATGAAGGGAGCCATTAAATAAATGGTATTGTTAAAATTTGAACAATTGTCAACATTTAATAAATCTCACAAAAATGTTAATTATATTGTTATAATTAAATTTGTATTATATTGAAAGTTGATTTAAATCACGTCTAGTTTTCCAGAGAGTAGGTAGGCTTTAATAAACATTGCAATCGCTCTTTAATCTTACCAAATGAGAAAATACATAAATTAATACGCTAAAATATCATGGTTTGTATGGCATGTTTGTTTTCGTTGCTACAACAAATCTTTCTCTCATTCGCTATACCCTTCGCGGGATACTATAACCCAGCTATATAGTAAAAAAATCTTGTGGCCAACATGACTTTCTCCATATTTGGGGTATAGATATTTAAATTATTATGAATAGCATTATAAGGCAAAATTATTATTTCGTATCGTAAAAGAATACAGTCGTCCCCTTATTGCCATAAATTAGGTATATTTTGAATGTTTACAGAATTCACCGCTACATGGTGGTGGCGCTGTATACTGCAAATTAAGAAAAAGCAAAATATCTCCGAAATGGATAGTTCTACGAAAATTTGTTTCAAACAAAACTTGGAAGAAATATTATTCTCTACAACTTTGTTCCTCACGAAGATTACCATTAACGACGTTTTTAAGGATATATTTGACGGAAACCGAAAAAACCGATTATTTATAAGTAATTCCTAAGCAATAACTGCTATGGAAAATTGTTTCAAATGAAAGTTGTAGGAAATTACATTACCTATAATCTTTGTATAGAATTGTATATACAATAATGATGTTTTAACGGAGAAATATCGCAAAAACCGAATCGGGTTTCGAATAAACCTCGACTTCCGGTTAACCGTTATTGTCCAAAAACTAATCAGTTCTTTGTGCTCATGCTAAAGTGTTATATATGAAATTTGGTAATGATATGGCAAGTACTTTTAGAGTTAGAGCGCCCACAATCACATACACACGCACACATACATCCACACACAGACATCATTCTTAGAATAGTCTAAACGTGTTCTAGGGACCTCAAAACGTGTATTTCCGTTGAAATCTCGAAGTCGATCACAATACTTTCTCTATACTACGTATGGAGAAAGTAAAAATATCGGTCTAAAAACACTGTCATCACGATGTCAATTTTTGTAAACAATCCGTTGTGAAGGTTATATTGATAAATATTATATCCATTATCATATAAACAAAATATTATGTACGTGTAATAGAAATTGTAAACAAGCCGTTTAACAACAGTGATATAAATATCAACCATAATTGTAATTTTGATATAATTAGTTTTTAATAATGCACGCAATTTCATATGTACTTTGATAAATAATAATTATAGCTTCCATTTAAATACAATTGGGATTACGCTATCGTGTTAAATCCCTAACAATTGGGTTGTCATGGCAAGGAAAAATTTTATGTTCAAAAAACCTTAAATTTTGTAGTAAACCTTAACTTTAGATAAATTCGGCTCCTATTTGAAATTCGACGGTAAGAAAATGAAACTTTAGTTCTTCCTCCGTTTCTGGGTTTAAGTCCTGTCTTCGTACAGTCATTTTAAGTAAATTTCAAGTAAAAATTGAAAATAATCTACATTCATGCCTGTGTGTCAATTGCAGGACGCGACGTTAGATGATTAAATCGTTCGCCATTTCGACTTAAAGTAACGGACAGAAACGAAACCTTAACAATTCATTAAGAATGGAAGGAAGAATTGTACCAATTTGGTCCTTCTAACTTTTATCGTTTAGGGGGAGTTCTGTGAACAAACAAACAAACAAATACACAAACTTTTCAAAATATATAGTAGAATGACACGACACGTCTTTCCAAAAGGTTATGAGAACGAGTTAGGCATTTCGAGCAAAGAAATAGCTCTCATCGCTGGCGATTCACCGATAGTAGATTCTATTAATGATTGTTAGAATCTACTATCCAACATTGCGGCGAATCAATGTGGCCGAAATGAGCTTCTAGTTTCTAACTTTTTTGTGGCTATCGGAAGACATACTGTATCAATTTACTAGCCGTCTTTAATTCAGTAGGCAAGTAGGTGGCAGAGGATGCAAAGAACCAAATTATACCTAAGAATATTCACTTAAAGGCTAATGTTAATGCATTACGTAGTCATAAGCTACAAAATGGCGTAGCGTTACGCTGTTGGTCCAAAAAAATCAATCCACACTTGGACTGTAACCGATTTAAAGCAGCCATTTTTTCAGAACATGGTAGTGACCACTTTAGAGAAGCCTGGCTGCGCATCAATATACACTTATTTTCTCGTAAATAGGACCAAATCGGATTGGCATAAAATCCTAAATGTATTCATCGAGACATATGATCAATAAGAAACTAGACTGCTGAGGAGAAGGTCTCATCAGTCGCTATATGACTTCTTGTTCGGGAAATTCGAAAGAGGTAGGATGAGAGGGAGAAGAGAGATGATGGGAGAAATTGGGGGAGAAGGAGGGGGAGAGAGATGGAGGAGGGAGGATAAGAGAGAGGAAAAGGTGGAGAAAGAACGGGGAGAAACGGGGGAGACAGGAGGAGGGGGGAAGAGGGAGGGAAATAGATATTTTCGGCGCCAGCACGGCGGCTCCAGGAGTATTGATCTCTTGTTTACTTAGGCACAGCGCCCTTATTATAAAAGTCTAAGGGTTATCGATGGGTGGGTGTAAGGATGAAGCGAAGTGAGTTGTTTTAGGATAAAGGCAAGACCCCCTACAGTCGAATGCATGTTAATCCTAGTTCTCTACGAGCAAGGATCAGCCATCGCTTCAGAGATTTTCTCTTTGGGACATGTTACTTGGTTGTATTTCAGCAAGAAATGCCGCAGTATTTGGCCTAAGGGATCTTTCGTAGCTCCAGGTTCGCGTAAGAATCCTTAAAGAGGAATTTTTCATACAAACGTTATAATACAATCAAGTACATTCGCTACTCACCAAAATATGGCCAAAAGAGGAACGAAAGGGAAATTTTACCTGCAAATAAAAATGAAACCAGTATTAATAATTTATAAAGGTAAATTATACATTTTATTTAATGAAAAATTACGGCTATTTTTTACTGATTTCTCAAAAAAAAGTAAGGCTAAAAATACTTAAAGCTCGTCAAAACGAAAATGTATCGTTTTGTACGCTTTACAGACTGATAAACAAGTGATAAGACGAAAATGAATTTTTATAAATAACTTCTATATAAATAATACCTTTATCTGCATTAACTTATTTATTTACATTAGCTTAGGTTACATTATTTAGAATATTTAACAAGATGGAATGTTAGGAAATGTAGTTTGTACGCGTTGAGTGCATAAGACTAAACACAAATGTGAACTCGGAGAGGAAAAATTCTGAACTCTCACTTTTCGGGGAGGTGCTTTAAAGCACCTACCCGTAAAGTTTGAGATTCGATTACAATCCCCGATCAAGTTCAGAACGGGACAGACAGAGGGATCACATGACCATGTTGTTTTTCTTTTGAGAAAGCGTGTAAAAAGTTAATGAAAGTTACTATTATTTTTGTCTAGTTTTACTATATCGGAAGATAAAATTCAACATAAACGGAAACCGGTAGATGTTTAAATCACTGTTTCACGCTCAGACTTTTCATGCCTTGAATATGTTGCTTTAACTTTTTCTCCCACATCGCTTTCGGAACTTAAGCGAAGGACCTTTAAACGCAGAACCTGAACTATCTAGAATCTGGAGCATGAACAAAGATCTTTGGAAAGTGACTAAAACTTGACTCTGTAAACCAAGAGCACGCCACAGAAACCGAAGCGTGAATATATATCCGACGTGGACGAGGGCTTTCCTCGTCGCTTCCTGCTACCCTTTCACCATCTCTTTCTCTCTCTCTCTCTCTCTACTCCCCCAACTCTCTCTCCCCCCTTCAAACTCTCGGGCTTCGCGACATCTCGTTCCATGGCTTCGGACCGGAAGTCGCTCGCGCAAATCCCCCGCCGCGTCGCTCCGATCACGCAGACTTCCTCGCTGTGTTTTTAAAACCGACACGGTATGTGGCGCGGTTTTTTGTACGTCGGGAGTAGTTCCATGCGGAGACGACGACCACGGAGACGGGGATGTTAGTCGATTCGAGAGATGGGATCGTAGTTTCCATGGTTTCGGACCCAATATTTCATTTTGTTGTTTTCGCCCGTTCATTTTCATTTCGACAACAGCACCGCTGGGAAATCGCGGACATTTTTTTTGGGTGTGTTTATTCAAATTTAGGTGGGCTTCCCGGGAGAGCATTTCTTCCTTGTTGGAACACGAATTGATATCGAGCTTCGTATGAACCCTAATCTGATTAGGAATTAAAATTGTTAAAATTTTTCACGGATCTGCTACCTTAACTATCATAAATTCTGCGATTAAAAATATAATTGTTAACTTAGTACAAATAATGATCTATGTTTAAAATTTTACTCGTTCGAAGTACGGAATAAAAAGCTGCCGTTTATGTTGTTTCATGGAGTAACAAATCCTCTTAAATATTGCTCATAAATGTTATAGAAACATTTTAATAACATCAAAGTACATTAGTCATATTGTAATGCTAAAATTGCTTTCTGAACTATTTTGCTTCTACGTTATTCACGCGGAAAAAGGTCATCTTTCGTATATGAATCCGTTTCCTCGGGGAAAAAAGGTATACATATACACGTGGAAAAATGCCAACTTTGGATTTCATTAACTCTCAACGAAGAGTGTGAAAAAGGCAACGTCTCTCTTGTTCAAACTGGATGAACATGAAGGCGTCCCATAAAAAAGTAAGAAAATACAGACTTTTAATAAAACGCCCAGACCCAAAAATCAATGTCACATGGAGATAATAAAAAAGAAATATATACTTTAAAACTGTATCGATTCGCAAAAACGAATCCTTATATAATTTGACAAGAAACTTATAATGAAGGCGTAGTAATGGGAAAAAGAATACAAATTCGACAAGCTGAAATTAATTCTACTCGAGATATACGTACTATACTATACGTTTTGTTGTGACATTTTATTGCTAAAAATAAAGGAGAGATGAGTATATTTTCAAAACGTTAATAATCGTAAATTGCAATACAGTGTATATCGGTCAATTAAGGTAGCGGTTCTGCAAAAGAACATTTTAACACCTATAAAGGTCGTTTCCAAAGTAACTCCATTCTTCCCAAGAAACACGTACTCGAAAATTACCTTCCACCGAATTATTTCTGAAATAAAAGACAAAGAAAAGAGAGGCATCAGTTCGAGGGTCTCAAACTAAAAATGCACGATGGTTAACTAAATAACTTTGAAATATACGGTGGAGTATCACAATTAGTAAGAAAGTACTTTGTTTAAATCTACGAATGTTATATTTTTAATAAAAGTAGTAATGCCGTAAAAATCATATTTTTTCATTAATTTTTGTCTGAGGCACACTATGTGTTCGCCTCATATTTCACCTAATTACAGTCGAATCGAAACAATGAGAGGGCCGTATATTTTTAACTGACTGAACGAAGGTTTGAGACATCTATTTAATAGCACATTTATATCGGCAATCGTTTTCATAATTTAAATGCAGTTGATAGCCGTTGTCTCTAATCTTTTCGATTAAAACTGTTGACCGATTTATCCACTTCTTAGGACCTATCCACTTAAGTTTCTTTCTCTTTATCGTCCAGTGACCTTTCCCATTGCTACCGCTGTCATTTACCCTCAATCCATCATGTAACTGACATATTTATCCATTTATCCCATTCCTCTTATTTAACAAAACTTGTTAGGACTTATCACCTGATCATGGCGATAGTATGTCAGCATGCGTGCCTGATATTCAAAAAGTGATAACGTCTTTATTTATTCATTTTGACTTTAATTCCAGATGACTGCTTGACGTTAAGGATAAGCAAAGGAAATTCATCAAATAAATCCTTAAAAAATGCAAATTTTCTAACAGATTACAAGTAAATCCACATCAATTTGTCCATTTTTAGCATCCTGTCAGGAGTAAATGTTTGATATTCTCCTAATTATAGCATTTCTTTATAAACACATTTGACGCATACGTAATAAAATCTTTTTAAATGTAATTGGCACCATACAAAATGGAAGAATAGCACCAATCGCGCAATCCTCTCACTTCTTATGATGAACAACAATATTTTTTTTAATTTGAAAAACTTTTAGCCATTGCCAGTTACAAAAGATAAGGAAAAAAGGAGCAAAATACAATGGAGCAGATGTGCCAGTAAGCCCATTCTAATTTCCCGCGTCCTAATTTATTGAAATAATTCACCTGCTTCCGTCTTTTTCGGAGGAAAAAAATCGCCTTCGTGCTCCCATTCTGTCTCTTCTTTGAAGCATAAAAAAATAACCTTCCTCCTGACATTTGGGCGTTATATTTTTCGCCTTCCTTTCTCGTTACCACTCCTAAAAATACCCTCTCCATTCTCAGACTCTTATCTTCCCTCTATTTCCGCTATCTCTCCCTCTCTCTCATCCACCTGCTTCTCTCCCTTCCACTTCTCCCTCCACCACATTTCATTCTTCCATCTCCTTCCTTTCTTAGTTCCCTACCTACTCACCCCCATTCCTCTACTTCAGCTCTCCTCTTTCCTTTAGTTTTTACATCATCTTCCTTCTTTCATTTCCTACTCCGCTCGTTCTTCCGTTACCTCTCCTCCAACTCTTCACCTCCCTCCTCTCACTCTTTCCTCTCCTCTTCGCTCCCTCTTCGTCACCTCCTCTACTTCTTCCTACATTCCCTCTCGCCTCTTCCTCCCACCTAACCCTCGCTTCTCACCTCACCTCACCTTCTTCCCACGTGTTCAATCTTCGTAAAGAGGTCTTCCTCTGAGGGACCATCGATATTACTCACGGAAGACTCCGACTTGACGCGGGACGCATTTTTTCCCGAGGTCGTTTCCAGGCAAATATATTGCGAGGAAGCCCGCCTCCTTCCTCGGATACGCGCCACGAGATTACAGTTCACACAACAACTCCTGCAACAAAGGAGAGGGAAGTATCTGCCTCTTCTCACATCTTCGGGATCCTCACTTTTACCGCTGTTTGATTTCAACCGATACAAACGACAGTTACACTTCGGCGAAAAATGGAAGTGGTAGATTTAACGAATCGCATTCAATCTTCATCGGTGAATTTGCTGTTTAAAATTACCGACGTAAAAATAAATCTTGTAGATCAGCGATAATATGAAATTTACCAGTTTAAGTGACAGATACTTTGCGATATTTTTTAAAGCAGCGCCTTAAAAAGGTTCGCATTTAATTAAAATGCTTTATTTTTATTTTCAAATTCCACTTTTAAGGACAACGCGAAGTAGTAAATAATTTTGCTGGTGTCATCCTGGGGGAAAACGATAATCTAAATAAAATTTATCGAAAAAAAAAACTTTATGAATTCTGGTATGAATATTTACCACAATAATTTTTATTGGGTAAAATATGGTATACGTGCAAATACATAAATAAAAGTAATTGCACATATTCATACATATCAAATTGTTAAATGTACAAAGCAAACTACACACATAGAAAGTGATTGAGTCTAAGCTAAAGCGACTTAAAAATAAGTTTAACAGAATAATGATAATAAGTTTAGCGTATTCTTTAATAATAATTTCTTCGCCGACTTTAAAGTAGCCTTCAAGAAGTGAATGACATAGTAAGTAAATACGCAGTGGAAAATCGGACCCAAAAATTAAAGAAAATATGTTTTAAAAATATTTTTTGCAAACACGAAACCATAAGATCTCTATAACATAATTAAACAGAATAATCTGTTCTGGGGAAGTTGAATTTTAAGCATCCATAGTAAGGTAGAATGCTATACCGGATGAAATTATTCAATTTTAGTAGAGGAAATTACTTTGCTAAGTTGAGTAGAAGCTCGGAATTATTCCCATTTTTAATAATATCACTGTTTTTTCTTAAACAAATGGCGCAATTGATGTAGTAATCCTGTTTTAATATGAAAAATTTAGTGAGCTTATGTATATTTCCTAATTAAATAAATTATAAGCTTTAAATTTATAGAAAATGTCGTTCTAAATATGATAAACATCTCCATTTAGAGAAAAGCAGGTTTATTTAAATAAAATGTACGACAGCACACGTCCGAGAGATAAACCACGCTGACGTTAAATTTTTTCTCCAAAAATAAACCGAATTCTAGGTGAAATTAAAAACTTCTACCCCTTTGACAAAGGCTTACCTATTAGTCTTTCATTTTTTCTCCGAAAAAATGGAAATGTTAATTTTACCAGAGAAGGAAAGAAGAGAGAGAGAGATGGAAATCTAGAAATTTCGCGAGACGTCAAGAACAGATGGTGGTATAATTCCATCCTATTCGTTCCATCCGAAGAAAGGCGAAGAGGGAAGTGGTCGATAGGATCTGAATAGAAAGAGGGAGAGAGAAAAAAAAAGAGGGGAGCGTAAGAGATGAGATGGGGGAGAGAGAGAGATGAGATGGGAGAGAGATCGTGTGTATAAGAGAGCGAGCGAGTGAGAAAAAAAATGTGAGCAGGCTGAGTGTGACGGAGAGGGCTAAAAGAGAGAGAGAGATGTTGGAGCATTCAATTAGGAGGCCCGAGAGTAGTCAGAGGCAGGCACACCATACCCTTAGTAACGAAGTGAAATAGGAGGAGAAGGGGAAATGGTAACAAAATCGCGGGGGAGAAGACGAGGAAGAAGAGATGACGAGGGTAATGGACGAAGGAGAGAGATATCGGACGGGGAGAGGGATTGACAGATCGAGTGAAGAGATATTTAGAGATTCATGCATTGGGATGCAGGAAATGAAGGAGATAAGGGAGGCAATGAAAAGAGGAAGATTGAGATAACAGGACGAATAAGTAAGGGCAAGTTGGGCGAAAAGGAAGAAGATGGAGGGGAATAGGACATACAGGCAGACAAAGGACTTTATTAGGGCGAAATTGAGATGATATAGTCCCTTCCTACATTTAACCCTGCGTCAACAATTACAAATGAGAATAAAATAGTAATAATAATTTCATAGAAAAGAACCAGAAAATAAAATAAAATCAAAAACTTACAAGCAAAATAGGAAATTACAAATTCGGAAAATTTCTATAAAAAGACAGAGTATTTGTGGTAAAAACCTAGGAAAGACCTGACTTGGCCATCCCAGTAAAAGACCACGCAGGAAAACACCCACGAAGGGAAGGAGGGTGGAAAAAACCTGCGAAAACCCCAGATACATAAAAGAACAATAGTAGAGAAAGAGAGCGTGGAAAATGAGAAAAATAGAGAAAAAAACTGGAGAAAAGAGAGGATTAGTTTGAAGGAGGTAGAGGGAAGCAGTTTGTGCGTGAATGGAGGGCGAAGAATGAAGTGGGTGGAAAAGACGTGATAAGGGCATGAAACAAAACAGAAAGAAAGAAAATGTGAAAGGAAAAAGAAGACGACGAGAGCCGGAAGAGAACGAAGGAAGCAAAGTACGAATGAGGTTTTAAGTAAGGCGAAAGGAAAACAAGAGATAAGGACACTGAAAGTAAAGAGGTCGTCGTGCAGGAAAAAGTGATAAGAAAGGTATGGGCGGTGTTTGGACCACAATCAGAGATGTTTAGGTAACGATATCCAGAGAACTCAGCCGAAAAAGGATCAGGCGTCAAAGTTATCAGATGCACTCGCTCGACGGACGATGGAGTTGGAGATGAAGCTCATCTACTTGGCGGTGTAACAGATCGGATCTCCCGACATCTTCCATTCTCTAGTATCCTCTCTTTTCCTGGCTTTTTTTTTCCTCGCCTCATTCAATTCAGAAATTGCATCATTCGTTCTCTAAGGAACATTTGCCTCTAACTGCATTATGTCTGCAAAAGTTATATGCGAATGGTTGCTTGTTTCATATCCGCTTTAAGTTTATGGAAAAGAGGAATAAGGCGGATCAATCCTACGGAGATCTTGGTAAAGGTTCGTCAAAATGTTGTGCGAAATTTAAGAAAATACTTTCCAATGTATTCTGACTTTCCCACGGAAATGTTACGCGAAAACTCCCTTTCAAGTAGAATGAATGAGCGTAGATCTTCATTTTCATATGAGAAAATATCGTGAAGAATAGCCTTTTCCGTAAAAATTGAAGTTTTTATATGTTCATTAAGATTTAAGGCTCAGAGGAAATAATAATATCTCCAATGCATTCGAAGACTTTCACCAGGAAATGTTACCCGGAAACCTCCAGTTCAAGTAGAATGAATGCAAGCGGAAGATTCTCATATGAGAAAAAATCATGAAGAATGAATGTGTAATTATGACTTTCAGGAAACCTTGACAAAAATATTCCCTCCAAAATCGCCAGGAAGTATATTGGTTCACCAGAATTACATTTTAAATGGTAAATTGCTTGAAAACTATTATTCCAAAAAGTACCAATGGCCGTTTTAGCGCTTTTTTATTGATCGCTTCTTTTCACTTTGCCCGTCCGTGCGCAAATTTTTGAAGCAACAAGAAGAGATGGGAAGCTAAGACATTCAATATAGTTTTGGTTTGTTAGACACATGAACCGTGTCCATTTTGAGGTCCGTCCGTTCGTTTGCCTTTTAGCAGGATTTAAAAAACTCCTATATGAACTATATATACGGGCCAGCTACTGTGGCAAAGTTTTTTTTGTTTTCGTTGCTACAACAATAAAAGCGAAGTGTAAATACCTTTAGCTTACTTTCGATGTGAGATAAAGATCATATCATAACTTTTTAACTAAGGTCAGATAAGTTTTAAATAATTTTTGACTGATTTTGGATTTTACGTTTGTGGGAATAGATGGAGAGGAGGTGGAATATTCTAATAAAAAGCGCTTTTGGAATCTGCTTCTGAAGTTCTTTTTTAACTTGCTGAACTAGTTTTTAATTTGTACAAAAACATAATTTGCGATATTTAATGCGATAAAAAGGTGAAACGTTATACATTTGCAAAAATCATCTATACTATCAAAAAATACTTGAAAATGCAAAATAAAAGGCGAGAAAAGCAGCACACATATCCCAACCAGCAAAAAACTACGTTACCTGTGGTTCTTGGGTAAAAAAAACTTCCTCGTCCAACCGCCAAGAAAGATATCTCTTTTAATTAATCATCGTTTTTTCATATCAACCCCTAAAAAACTCCCTTCCTTGATCTCACGAGACATTCTAATAATCACTTCAATGACTGCAGATTTGGCTATAAATGCTTTAAACCGCTGTCATGACGCGAAACCAGTTACGGGAGGCATTTCGGATCCATCCATTTGCATTTTCTTCGTTTAAGTCACTATCAATTGAGTTATTATCCATCCAACCTCTTCCATTGGGGAGGAAAAGAACCCTTGTTAATGGAATAATTGGCGGCAAATCGCAGACTGGAGAGATGTGTATCACGCCCTGACTATGTGTGCGCCCGTTCAAGGGAAGCGCCTCGGAAGAAGAATGTGCGCCAAATTGGCGTTGATTAATGGGCGCTGCCTTAAAGAAGCATTTTCTCCACACACGGAAGTACAATTTATCTCTCCGTTCAACATATAAGGTCATGCGATGATTAACGCGCTAATTCAAAGACGTTCGCTATTTACCAAGCAAAACAGCAAATAAAATCCTTGATTTCACGTCGCGACTTCTTCTTCGCATATCCATTATCGCGCTTGAATAATAGACGGCAAAATCTAGCCCACGCTTACAAGGAGGAGGAGCTTAGAGGAGTTCGTGAAAAACAACGAAATATGTACGTTTTCCGGTTCCAATTTCATCTACAATAGCGATAGGAATTACGCACCATCGACGCTATCCCATAAAGACCATGATGCATAGTTATCTTACACATAAGTCTGCGAAATAGATTTTAAGTGGATGAATTTCTTTAGAAGATATCTGCTGTCAAATCTGATGCGCTTTAAATTAAATGAAGAGAATTTCACTACCTAAGAAAATATAAAAAATAGTTAAACGATAGGAGTTATGTGAATAGTTCGAGAGAATGATTAACAGAAAATAAACTGACGATGACAATCATTCCTCCAAATTTGGTCACATGCTGATTTTCCATGGTTGAGCTTTGACTTAATAACAAACGCTTCACCGTGAATTCAAGGCTTATTGTTAGTGAATTACTGCTGCAAATAAATTTAAAACAATTATACATATTTAAATTGGGAATAGGGAACAAAAATATTAATTAATATTCAAATTAATCACTAGACAGTAAACAAAGAAAAGTCCTTAGTTTGGCTAAAATTATGAGCAACAGGAAACACTCGGAAACAAATGAACACATAAATTTTGTCATTCGTTCATGCTACAAAAGAATAACATTCGCAGAGTACCTTCGAGTAAGAAGAGGATATAACAATGCAGGGAAATCTCAAATAATCGTCGAAACTAACGTGAAAACGCAAAGCGATGCGATGGAAGCTCAGCGTAGGGATTGAGAAAAGCGAGAGAATGAGGAACCATGCAGTGATTCGATCATTGCGCAGCCATTGTGATCCAGGATTAATTTGGGTGCAAAGGGGGGGAGAGGGGAGAGAGGGGGGGGGGGGAGGGGAGAGAGAACTCGGACTCGCAATTACGCTCGAAATCTGAGATACCATAAAAGGGAACAAGGTCCAAACCGTGCAAAAGGGGCGAATGAAAAAAAGGACCCGATCGAAAACAAACAAACACCCTCCTCCTCCACGTCCCCCCCCTTTTATTTTAAAAAACCTTTGAAGACTAACGAGATAAAAAAAGAACACTCTTATCACCCTCTCCCTGCCTCCTCCGGTTGTTCCTTCCGCTAATTAGCCAATACCACTTCACTCTCCCTCCCTCCCTCCCTTCCTCTCTCCTTCTGACCGACAATCACCAGCTCGCGTCAACATCCCACCAGCCACTACACCCAAACTCCCCCCCTCCCCCCAACTCCTCAAACCCACAACACACACAACCTCGCTTAGGCTATCGCCCTCCGGATAACCTTCCCGTCACTCTTTCTCTCCCGCCCACTCTCTCTCTCTCTCTACATGGATGGACGAACTCCGCCAAGGGTGTTGTGTGTATGTTACGCCACTACTAGACGTCCTGCGGGACCCACGGTCGTGTTGTCGGGGTCGCAGCGAAGATCCGGAGTGAGAAACTGGAGAGGTGAAACGGAGAGAGAGAGAGAGGAAGATGATGGAAGAGGATAAGAGAAAGGAAAGAGGGGGAGGGGGGGGGGGGGGGTTGTGCGTCGCTACTATGGATTCTGATTCCTGACACTTTTTCGTTTCCCGGGACTCGAGACACTATTTCGAAGAATTCCCGGGACAAGAGAATTTTACTGACTTTTCAAATTTAATCACTCAAGGGGCCTAGTCCGTAACATATCTATCGCTATCGCAAACTCAAGATAGCTATCTATCGATCGAGCGCATTGTCGTTAATCGCTATCTTCATTTCGCTCGCTCAAGTCTTATAGACTACCTCAACTGTCATTTTGTCGATTTTGGTAAAAAAAAATAGCGATAGCGATCAATCGACAATTGCTTGGAGACTCGGCCTTCTGACAGCATTTCTAATAATTTTATTAAAATAAAACTACTGCATAGGTACATAAAATTATTTTTTATTTTTGTGTATTATTTTCTTTACCAACAACAACTGGTTGGATGGAAGAAATTACCTTCAGGTAATAAGCCCGCCAGCTGTACAAATATCAACTTAGTAAAGTGTTGGAAGAAACAACAATCTACCGGGATCGCCCCACTCCACTAGGCATTGCCTATGACAGAGTGGCGACCAATTATAATATTTTGTTTAGTAAAAAACTAACTTGCTGTCGTATAAACAAATAGTATCGATAGTAGTTGGATAAAATAAAGAAAATATCAGCAAGATATTAATAAGATGAAGTTAAAACAGATCTAAAGCATTAAATATAGTATTATGCGTTCTTAATAAAATATTTTAATATTTGACATTTTTTTCAAAGATTTATTTTTCTTTTGCAAACACGATTTTTAAAAACATCAGAGCGTTGATTGAAGAATCCGAAAGCCTGTTTCTGATTTCTGTTACAAAATTTCCCGCTGTAGAGAAAACACGTTCGCTCTCCGTTGATGTCGGTTTTATAGTTAGCAATGCTTTGTACAGCTGATGCAAATTTGGCGTCCGTTTTCCATTAGCTTCGAAAACTTGAGGGGCGAGGGCGGGAAAGCGCGAAAATATCACGCATAACAATCACGATGTAACGAGCCGTGATCTCGATGCGTTAAAATTAATAATATTAGATATAAATTAACCGATTTGAAAACATTCTCGAGTCTCGAGTGAATATTTCCCGGGACTCGAGATAGGAAAAAAACAGCTTTTTCCAGGGAATTCTCGAAACAGAACCACTAGTCGCTGCGGAGTTGGGGAATTACGGGGAGAAGGGAGAGGAGGTTTGGGGGAGGAAGGAAGTGGGGGACGTTTTTTTGAGGCAGGTGGCGGGATGGAGAGAGAGAGAGAGAGGGTGCGTGTGTAGGTACAGTGGGAAGCAGAAGGGCTTCCCTTTTGGGGTAGCTCTGTGGCCTCTTGGGCATACAGGTGTACGAGCATAAAGGGGTTATACGACTTAATTAATTGTAGGGAAAGGAAGAGGGGGGGGAGGGGGTTGGGAGAGAGGTGGGAGATTTCGTATAAGAGAAAGAGGGACTATGGTGGTAGTTAGGGAGGGCGCTTAAGAGACGATTGTCGCAAAACAATGGGGAAATGTGTGCAAGAGGGAGGATAATTCTGACTCTTACGGAAGGGAGTTTCTGTTGTCCCACGGTGAGTTTTTTTTCTCTCTAGAGGGTCGTTAAACATCCAGCTCTTTGGACTGAATTGTCTGAAAGGGATCATTGCTCTCGGATTTCAGTCTTGCAGTTTTTTGGGTGCAGCGTATTTTCGTTTTAATTGGTGAGTCTATGCAACGGGTATTCAGTGAACACTTTTTGTTTGTGGTACAAGAATGATTCCAAGAAATTCGAATGGCTCACGTTTAAAGCGATATAAAATCCTAGAGTTATAATAATAACAGAACTGTATTGTATTGCGCTTCATGCAACTGGCACTAAAATTTGCGTATGGCGAAATCAGAAAATGCCTAAAATAACAGTGTAAACCAATGCAAAATCAGCAACGAAATATTATGTTTGCAGCAAAAGAAATGGGTCCACGTCATTGTTTATCATACGATTCGCATAAAATAACGTTAAAACGTCACGCCATATTTTGCGAAATGTTTGTCCACCATTTTGCGATTTTTCACCGCAGCTAGAATTCAGAGGCGGATAAACGAGATGCATCAATGAATAATAATTCCGACGAATTCGCGACGTGAGAGAGAGAGAGAGAGAGAGAGAGAGAGGCGTGCGAGAGAAAACACGGCACGCGCAATGACCAAGTTGTATGCGGGAAAGTATGAATACATCGGAATAAATAGGGATCCGATTGTTAATGAAAGCAAAAGACTTGGTGACAAGGAATCTCATTACAAAGATTGATTCTATGACAATAAATTCATCCATACGCCATTGAGCGAAGGCGTGGATATAGCGTACGCTTTAACGGGGCCTAATTAACTAAAAGTGGATGGATTTTTGGAGAGGCAAGTGACAGTCAATTTATGATACATAGATGTCATGCGATACAATTTTACGTATCGATACAGCATACGCTCAGAACTTTTACGAAACACTTCATCAACTGAAATTTGGGTGAAAGCTAAGTTTTGAACTAAATAAACTTGGTTACCCATTCATCGGCCGATTATGTCGTACCAACGATTAGCGAATCACCATTTCGTACGACTAATTTACAGCTAAAGTACTTATCCGATTTACTCAACACTTTTTGGTTGAACGGACTATTAGATCACAGAGAAAATAAAAACATTCAGCGTATAACCAGATGAGATAAATCGAAAATGACAGGAAAGAAGATGTCCCTATTAGATAAATGTCAATATTTAATAAATACTATTATTGGAAGCTCGAAACGTTTTCTTCATGCCGCCTTCCTTTCCAATGGGTTGCGAGAAAAACGCTTGAAAAATATAACATCTATGAAACGGAATCTAGATATAAAGTACACTCGATAATTCTGTCTTTCAATTTCAGTAAGCCATCGCAGTATTTTGAGGGCTACATGATAATATATGAGTTTTCCCTTTGAAATTAGAACGCTGAAAATTAAAACCAATAAAAAAGGAAATCAATAAACCGATCTGAAGCGATATCCTATCGTTTATCGACTATATTATATATATATTTTGTGGCATCGCTCATTGCGACCCTCCCCCTTTATATAATATAAACTGATACAAACAACACAACCAGATTTATTCGTTTCGCCTAAGGGAGCAAATGAGATCACGGAATGAGGATTTGCGATGCGTCACGATAGATGGCCCTTTGGAAGAAAATAAACAAATAAACCAAGCGTAAACCGTACGTGCAAAACACCACAGAAAACGCGCCAATTAAAAAGACAACAGATGCGTATTGCGTAGAAATTAAAAGCCCTCCCTTCACTAAGTTCACGCGGAACGACAGCCTGGGAAAGCGTGATGGACGGTGTATGCAAATTTGTGATCCGGGTCAAAGCCGTGGGAAAAAAAGGTTTATCGGAGGTGGTGTACGGCATAAAGAGGCACGGCGAGTGAGCGTGTTTGGAGTCCTTTCGCGTCCGCCCATTGGTTAACGGACTGCGGGTGAAATGAAGAGCGAAACCGTAGACTGCGTTTTGGACGTGAAAGTACACGTTTCCAAAACTCGACCTCTCTCCCGAACCGGCAATACGATGGCCGGGCCATCTACTGCATTCCCTCGCGAGAGCTTCGCTGTTTACAAGCTTCCACGAGGCGAACTAGAGGACGGAAGAGGAGGGGAGGCAGGAAAAGGGGTCGGGAGGCGCGCCTCTAGGGCTGCGAGGTCGCTGAGGAAATAAACTACTCGGGGAAGTTTGTTTTTTTTTTATTTTTTCAGTCATCCGTCAGAGGGAGATATATTCCGAAACAACGCGGACAAACCAAACGGCGTCGGTGACGCGACACGGCGGTCGTTTTGGCGCAGTCGGAAAACAATTGAAGGGATAGTGTGGCGGAGGGAAGGGAAAATAATTATTTTATTTCTCGGGAAAACTTGTTTTTGTTTACGCGTCTTAAACACGAGTGACTTTTATGAAAGTGTAACATTTTAACAATCTCCCGATGAACGGAAAAGTTATACAGAAACACGAAACATGGGGAATGAGTTCAGTATTATCAATCTAACAATAAACTACGCCACTTTGAGCTTATCTCCAGGAAATAATAATTACGAATATTATTTTTCGGATTTTAGAATAATGCCGCGGCGACGATAATGCTTATTTTAGTGTTGTAAATAAAATTTATTAAAATAAAAGATAAGTACCTCCATTGCAGCTTTTAAGAGGGATCGTATCAAAGTTATTTATTTCATACTCTGCCGAATTATTTTCACAACCTTTTTTAAGAAGAAGAAAACATCAGAGAGAATACGATTAAAAAGATCATATTCAAATAGAAAGACGCTCATGTGCTATTAGGATATTTTCGTTATCTTTTCAAAATAGCTTATTGTGACTGAAATAAATGTTCTGTAAAAAACGATAAAGTAAAAAGTGATTTTTCCTAATAAATACAGTCCCTATCATAATAAGCTTTTAAAACCATCAAATAATTTCCATACTTAACAACCCTAAATGACTGTTTAATTGTTCATCGAAACCTAAAATTGCTAAATTAAATGTTTTAACAATAATCATGCTTCCTGAATATTATGATCACAAATAAACCGTAAAGTAAACATATTTTTTACGAAGTAAAGATATAATTTCAGCCACTCCACTAATATCGCATCTCCTTTTGTTAAATACATGCTACTTTATGTCAACGCCCCTCCAGACATAAAGCAAAACTCATCTATATTTATTCTGTTTTAGGAGAGCCTTTAATGGGAACCTCAAGCATAAGGGCGCTATTCTATGGCTCTTCAGCATCTGGTGAAAGGCTTCACTGCACATATGCAGGACGCGTTCGAAACCGCAACGATAGCTTTAACGTGCCGACTGCATAAAATCAAGGATATTAGATTTATTTCGAGAACAAACTATTTTTTATTTTATCAACGTTAAATTGGTATTCTACACGTGACAGAAAACTTCGTTTTTAGTGGGTGGGCTATTTTTGGAATCGATGCTTGTTTATTCGTGAGGAAATCTGAATGGAATCGATTTCGTTCCCAGGGGTATGAGTAGAAGCAAGAGCTAGAAGATCGAGCGCGCATGCGTCCTTTCACTTTCTTGCAACGCTTGGATTCGGAGGCGAAATTCGCTCCCAAACATATCTGCGTCCTTTCGTTTTCATGAAGGAGAGAGTTTGTAGAAATATGGGGAGACGGGAACGAGGGATACTGGGGAAGGAAAATGATAGGCATCGGGTGACGTGGCACTTGTCGGAGGAATGCCATTCCCGCATGCGAAAAGAAATTAACTTTATCTGGGAAAGAAGGCATTCCACGGCGCAGATGAATAATAAGTACCAAAACGTCTTTTCCTTAAAACAGATTTAACATCCATTCCGTTAGCTGTAATGGTCTGCGTAGTCATTTAATTATTTTTTCAAATTTTTATAAGGGAATCACGCTGCGGACGATTAAAAACCTTTAGTGTTCCGGAATATGTATTAACAAAATTAATTAGCTCAAAAATCACCATACTAAGGGACTTAATATATCTAAATATAAGAATAATTGGAACAAATTTCAACTGAAATCACAACGCGTTTTCGAATTCGAGGCAGTGACGTTATTGCCTGCTATCGTGGACACAGGGTTACCACCTCCCCGGGTTTGATCCGAAGTCTCCGGGTTTTCGGACTTGCCTCCGGGCGAGAGAAAAAATCTCCGGGTCAACATGAATATTTTCGAAATTGGCATTTAAGATTACGATTTATTTTTTAACTTCTCTAAGAGAATAAGGGTTTCATTCTAGAATGGCTGTGCCATGCAATTAACCTGGTAGAAGGTACAAAGGGCCGGTCAAAGGGCGGGGTGTGTGTGCAGCGGATGCGAAGTTTCTGGGCCCCCGAGTAAAAATTCGTTTATTGTTCCCAAAATTTAGAGATATCAGTTATTTATTAAAGAATCTGCCGTAAATTTTGTGCCAACTTTTATTAAAAAATTACGATTTCTCCAAGTTCATAGAGAAAACGGCATTAAATAAATCAACAATAATTATAGTTAGTAAACCTCGTTTTTTGTTTACTATACTGTTGTTTTAACATTATGATTATTTTAAATTTTAGGAATTAATAAATTTCTATTCAAAATTATATTTTTCTCCAAGTTCGTAGAGAAAACGGCATTAAATAAATCAACAAGCATTGATCCAAATAATTATGGTTAGTATACCTCGTTTCTGTGTTTACTATACTGTTGTTTTAACATTATTATTATTTTAAATTTTAGGAATTAATAAATTTATATTAAAAATTATATTTTTCGTCAGTTTTGCATCTTTTTCGTGCGTAGGAGGTGGATTAGGGCCCCCAAAATTATTTGTATCCGGGCCCCCTTTAATACTTGGCCGGTCCCGAATATACATGAAAATATTTTTTGAATGGTAATGCAGTACGGTGTATGAAGCAACACGGATGAGAATAAATAATTTATCCTATTCGACATTTCCTATAGAATTTATGTGAAAGTTGTAATTTATGTGGAATGTATTAATATATTTCCTGTGGCTGTTTATTTTAATGTTAAAATTGTACCATTTATTGTAAAACTGACCATTAAGCATTAAAGAGAGTATGTATTTTCAATATACTAAATTTGTTCTTCCCTAATTGTAAGTATTGTTCAATCTTGCATTATTATTGTAATTTTGGAATTAAATACATTTGCTCCCAACATTTTTATAAAAATTACATAGCTCCTGGGTATTAAACTGTTAACAAGATGAACGAACAGAACTTATGATGCCTACTTTCCTAAGGTGGACATCGAATTAATTACTTATATTGCCATTAACTTGTTAATTAACTGGATGGCATAGCCATTGGTTATATTGGCTTTTAAAACTTTAAATTCACAGCCGATGACCTGATCTTTCATTTCCCACATTACATACTTTATGTAACATCATCAGGTATTATAATTACATTTGCATAAAAAATTCAGTTGATTACGCGATTTCGGAAGAAAAAATGACGCATTTGTATATTAGATTATACCCCAGGACAGTTGAGAAATAATCATCTCCATGACAATAATCTCGTTATGAGGGAATAAAAATTGCAAAATTGCAATTATTAACGCAAAATTCAAATAAATACGATCAATAAGAAAATTCTACGACAAAAATTAGAATTTACATTCCATTCCGCAGAGAATAGCGAAAATCCCGCGCTGATATTATTTTTCTTATGTATTTTAGTGTGGGTAGGGAAATAGCCCTGCATGATGGGTTTCCGATTTTCCATTTAAATTAAAAGGATAATTCATGGAATCGATCCCGGAACTTCAATTTTCATCAAAAACCTATCCCCATGATCTTGGCCTCTGAAGAAAGAGTTTCTAACCAATTTTCATGAAAGTTGGTGCATTATTGGTTCAAAATTTGATAGTGGGGACCGGCAAAAAAAGACAGAATCATAGACAGTTAAAACAAAGTAACCATAATCCTATTTTCATTCTGGAAGGGCAAAAATAGTAAAACAAAATTGGCCTTTAAAAATCTCCGGATCAAATTAGGAAATCTCCGGGTCAGGCCAGAGAAATCTCCGGGTCAGAATTAAAAATGTTCGGGTTGGTGAGGACTTTGAGGTGGCAACCCTGCGTGGACATATTCAATGGAAACGATAATTAGTTAATATCGAGTGAAATTAATAATTGATTCATACAAAGGAGGAATTTGATATTATTCAACTTTTTGCAACCTCATGAATGCAGAACAACCAGCTTAACGCCGAATTTATTTACCTTCAAGTTAATAGCTATCCATTGACCGTAGAGTTAAATGTAGAATTTTTTACGGCCTCCCAGAAAACATTTTTATAGATAAAGTTGAAATAATACGCTCTGTAATGCAAAATATTGATGGCGGAAACACAAAATGTTTAATTGGTATTACATTTCCATTTCTCGACGAATGATAGAAATATTCGCAATAAAAGCAATGGCCATTTAAATAACGAAAACCTGTGGCGTAGCGTACACCTAGCAAATCGGTGCAATGCACCGGGCCCCCCAGCCAAAGGGGCCCCCAAATGACCCTGACATCCTATATGTTTCATGATAAAATTAATGATAGGGGTCCCAAAACCGAATTTTGCACGAGGGCCCAATAAGAGTTTGCTATGCCACTGACGAAAACGTCTTCATAATCCTTTTTCGCACCATTTCACAATTAAAACCGAACTCAATATATAATTCTTAATTTAATGCAGAGGAAAAATGAACGTGACTTAAAACGTTAAAAATATGCGCCATACTGATTTACGAAATCTAAATAAAAATGTACGGTTTTATCGAAAGCTGTGAACTCTTGATATCTTTTCCTTAATAAGGCAAACTAAAATATAAGCTATCGGCATGGAGATATATACAGGTGGAAATTCTTGGTATCTTATCATAAATTACAATCTATTGTAGAGAATTAATTTATCTCGTTTTTGAAGATATTTCCCGTTGGCAGCTCACGAATTTTTGCATTGAAATTCTAATAAACTCCAAAATTAGCGCCTACTGGGTTTATTGGCCTTATGAATATGAAACAATACTTAGGGTTCTATTTAGTTATATTTTGTCGCATTATAAAGTTGAACTTGCCACATAAAGAGTTTTTACTTTTGGGTTACTTTGTTCTTTATACAATTTTAGAGATAATTCGACATTGACGAAGCCCTCTTAGAAGGGAGAAAGTTTCTTGTCTGGCGAGCGCAACATGCGTAAAAGATACGGGCGGCGACCTTCAGCGGAGGAGATAAACGATTTTCCCTATTCAAATTAACTTACAAATAGCTCTTTTAGAGTTAACAGGGCAAGATATCGCGGCTAAATAGGCGTTAAAAAGTCGAGTTTCGCGAATCTTCTTCTCCCATCCGCCTTCCCCCCTTCCCAGTCTCATCCTCTTTCCCAACCTCCCCCAACCGCGAGGTCGGCAGAATATTTTCCGTCCTACTTACCCCGCGCGCATTTTGCCAGGAAACCTCGACGAAACTGGGGAAAACAAGATCGCAATCTAAACCGCGTGAACAGGAGAGGATGCGTAACGAGAAACCTCGCTACGGGAAACGCCGGGCAAAAACCCGTGACGGTAAGTCAAGTAGGTCACGCGGCCCCAGAGGCAAAGGGACGAAAATTTCGACCGCAACAAATCAATTAGGAGATAATGCACCACTTGCTGCTACTTCTTTCGGTGCGGAGGCGAGGTCAATGCACGGACGGTATGAATCAAAACTCGAGAGGCGATATTTAACCGCCGTGGTTAACATTTGGATGGTTATTAATGTCTCATTATCGCACTCTGTAATTCAGGATGGATTCTCGGACGTCAATAGGAAATTACTTCAAAATTCTACCTCGATATGGCTTAAAAACATTTGAATAACAATCTCTCTGATCAAGAGCGTATCGTAATATTTATGGAATTAGCTTGATATTCATAGCAAAATTTCATATTCATGCACGTAATGAGTATATGGGATTTTATCGGTTAATCTAGCTTTATTAGGAATCATTCAGAATGCCTTTACATACCTATACCGATGATCACATCATCGGTTTCAAGTAATTTGGCTTTTATTTATAAAAATGTAAATTTTATATAAATATTTGGATAGAATTTAATGAGAATTGTATCTTTTCATTATTGTCCATGGTCTCAACGTAACAGTATCATTCCTGTTAAATCTTATTTAAATTAGATTGTTTCACTTACAGCACAGACCTGATAATTTACAGAATCAATTCAAGAGGGGCGAAGGTAATTTAATACGCAATTATATTAATTAACTCAAATTTAAAGCTCACGAAACTATCATGAGTATTTTTATTTGTGCAGTGAGTTAATCGTAAAGCCATAAAAACATATCTGACCCAGTGGGATAATTATTCTGAGAAATTAAGATAAAATAGCATTTTTAAAAACGACAGTAATAATTTACCGATTCGAATAGAAACAAGTTAGGAAAGTGTACAACGTATCACAAATGGGCGCGTTTCGTGCAATGGAGTATTAGAAAGAAATTATATACTTGTACGTGAGAGAAATAGCGTTTTAAAGTTCTTATATTCTTCAAAAATAATCCATTTTCTTCCTATTTAATAATATTGCATGCATGCGTAAGGAAATTAAACGTTTGTTTGTGAGATTGTTTATGATAGCAACAATGAAGAAGTAACCATGCAAGAAAATTTCAAAATTCAACTCCAATTACGACATTCTCATTTGATTTTCTCGATAATGGCAACTCCTACGATAAAAATGTATAGGAAAGAAAATACTCTTCCCTACAAGTGCTACAACTTTTATTTGAAAAATATTTTGATATGAGCAATACTTTAAGAGATATGACGAAAATTTAATTTTTTGTCACAAGTGGCACTCCTGATTGGCGTACGTGATTCATTTTTGCGATTTTCTTCTTATATTTGATTGTAAGTCCTTAATATCAAATTTCACGAAAATCCGTTCGGTAGAAGCCGAGAACGAACATGCGGACGGACGGACGGACGGACAGACAGACAGACCGACGATAATAGGCGCTCACTCTGGAAGCGAAACGCGCCTAAAAACTAATAATGTATTCGCGTTATACTTCGATGCCTATTTTTCTGAAACGCAACAACATAATTTCGACATAGAATTAAAAATAGTTCCTTTTATTGCGTTGGGATCTAATAAAACGAGACGCGCGATTCCGAATAACGCTTTTTCTGGCCGTAAAAAGTCTTCTTTTAATTGGACGCCATAGGAATAAATAGGTCGTTCTAGATGAAGGCAATAAAAAGGCCAGATACCGCGAAACGCGGCCCGAGTGAATTTTCGCTTTTATACGAGTCGTATTTCATGAGATGCCTTAAACAATGAGACGCGAAGGAATTCGAAGCAGTCTTTAGATAAGTCTCATTTCGCTCTCCACATACCCGCTCAAGTTCAATTAAGAGCGAGTATTTTTTAGGGAAAGGCTTTTGCTGAAAGTAATTGCTTCAATTACGTTAATTCATCATTATCTGCGATTCCATTTATGGGAAAACAATACGGAAAAGTTTGATCTGCGTCTGCATTGCCAACTTGAAAATTTTAGTCCTAACGCTCTCGATAAATTTAAAATTTGCTCTGGTTACAAAAATGAGTTTACAATTTTTTTTGCATAAGCATATTACCAATAGCTCCACAGTTTTGAATAAATATAGAGAATGGCTACACACCTCTGATTCCATTTTAAACACAAAAGTATTTATTTTAGAAAAATGACTGAAAATAATCTGCGAAATAGCGTGTGACAGCGATTGACGACGACGTTTTAAAGGACGTTACTGAAATATCAAAAGAGTAAAAGAATAAAATAACATTGGATAGTACGAGATAAATTCTAGAAGCTGGAAGTGTCCGTTTACAGAAAAATGGAGTACATAATTTCAGTACTTTTGCAATAAATGTATGAAATTTACTTCAGCGATGCGTACTTGTGCATGTATGCATGCGTCCAAGAATATGAAGGGGAGAAGTGATGGGAGGAGAGAGGGAGGGAGAGGGGAAAGGGTTCGAGCAGGGAGGGCTATGCGGAGCGAGAGACTCAATATTCCCCACTTGTGTCGTGGTTGGGCCTCATATTAACATCATTCATAACGGCGATAAATCAGAGAGTAGGACGGACAGAAGGCGCTTAGCGGATCAAAGCAGGCAGGAAGAACTTCGTTGGCGGGGTTAGTGATAGCGGAGAGCATGGCCCCGTAAAAGTAAACGCGATGGCAGCAGCGTAGGATCGTATAAAGCTGTGTGAATGGACCGCGGATATAATGGCGATTTTCGAGGCATTGGGTCCCGCATTAGTTTATAAACAGTGTAGGTGTAGGGGATAAATGTGGCAACATGTATGCATTTATAAATATTATAGTGAACGTGAATGAAACGGCAAATGCCGAGCGATGGCAATATGGGTGGCCATTTGGCGTGACACCATTCTAAACACACTGCTGATTGGCAACGACCAAAATAACACATACATAGATCGCAGCAAATGAATTTTTATTTATTTCATAATAAGAAATTTTTCTTGTCAAATTCTGTATCGAAATGAGGAATATTGGAAATGTTTACGAAATAATATATTATTAACGGCGACAGATAAAATAAAGTGATAATCAGTCCATTAAGTCCACAGATTGAGTCGACCTGCGATTTTTATCGAATAAGCGTCTTCCAAGGCCATAGAAAATTTCAATACGCTGCGCTTTCTTTACTTACGCAAAGTCACATTATACAGCGATATAACAGTAATATTTTATCCCGACAAACATCAAACTTGACCCCGAGGACAGCTCATTTGTCGTAGGAATAAGAATAGTTTGTTCCATGACTTAAGAGTTACCTAATAGGATTCGTTTCTTTTCGTCGCTTATACAGCTGTTTGCATTTTAAGCAAACATAAGATAGGGAGAGAAAAAAGGGATGGCACCAGTCAATTAGCAGTTTGCTAAGTGTTTTCCTTGTTGCGACACCTTATTCCAATTTCGAAAAACACGAAAGCTTTTTGACAAAGAAAATCGTGTTTCTTCTAAGATTTAAATGATTAAGGTTACCGAGTGCAAGATGAGGATGAGAAAATAAGCTGGATGTCTCGAATCTGTCTCAATTAATTAATTTATGTTGGAAAAATTTTCATATAAAATGTGTCATTTATAACTGGCTCCAAGTAAGGACTTAAGAATGATATTATTATTTAAATAATAATTTTTTGTTTATGTTATACATCTGAAGATTAAAATGGATAATAACTACATTATAAATAGAGATTTCCATAACATTTATACGGCTAGTTTTAAATCTGTGAAAGTTAAAATCATTACCAGAACATGAAGAAGCATACACACATAAAAGGAGTTTAATCCCACAAACGCAATGACACCTAATCCAAAGAAAAGGTTAGACAGCATAAAATACTCTTCCAAGTTCCTATAGCTTTGATATTTATTTCAAATATACACATTACCTGGTATGAAAGATGACGTGAGAAGGAGAAGGTATATCCAATCCATTTTTCGCAGATCAAACGACTCGTAGAATTTTGATTTGAATATGTAATCCATGGCAAAGTGTCAGCAAATACGAGAGACGGCGAAAGAAATTGGAACTGTTGAAAAACCACTATTTAAAAAAACACTCTCCCAAACCGACAACTTAAGTACGTGCTCGGCCGACGAGATGCTTCCCGATCCACAATGTGACTGCAAGCGTAAAATGCACCAGCGGAGTTCACCAATCGATTAAGATCGTTAGTATCCCCTTTCCCTTTATCGTATCATCCTATAATCTAAACCCAAAATAACGGCTGGAATTGATCGATACTGGGGACAGCTTTTCTCCCGCGCAATTCCCTATTCAGAAACTCGAATTTTCGGGTGTCAATTTTTAAAAGAAAAACAAGGTCGCCGGATGAATTTCCCGTCGGGATCGATTCTGGCGCAGTTCTAAACGAGACGGACTGGATGGTATATAACAGACAGAGAGGGATTGCGTCGTTTTTCCACAGGCTCAAGAGAAACTTAGCAACGCGACGTGCGCCCAAGAGAGGCTTCCTACGCTTGAGACCTCTCCTGTTGAAGTTGCGAACTAACTCTGCGGCGTGGAGAGAAACTTTTTGAGGAACTAGCCGCAGTCCCACGTTATAAAACTCATCCTTTAAGACAATGCCAAATTCACGCCGTGGAACTGGAAGCACTAGAAACGAGATGAATGTAGTTTGACGTCACAGGAAGCTTGAACAACGTTTTCCCTTTACACCGAGAGAATTGAGCCCGACGCTAAAGATTAAAACTTACCGAAAACACTTTTTTCCGGAAGTTTGAAGAACTTAAAGTAAATTTCAGAATAATGGTTTTGGTCATTTACGGAAAATATTGAAATTAGGTATAAATAAAGAGATACAGCGAGTTATTTAGTTGTGCACCAAAAAGACTTTTTTAACGGAATACAATTATAAAGAGGTGCCTTAGAAAAGTTTTGTCAAACATTACAGACTGTGAGACATTTCATTTAGTGCCGCCTACCGTGCCATAATTATTTGCCACATCTGCATGAATTAAAAAGCATAATTCGTGAAGATATGCCTCATTCGTTTAGTTGAGAAATTTTCAGGAATTCATCTTCGAGGGTTTCAAATCAACCAGCTTTTCTTTATAACGAAATTTATACGAGAGATTTGTACGTAAACCTCTATGAAAACTTCGGAATAAATTGAAAATTTCGGTTTTTTGAAAATTTCCATTTTATCCACCAATTCCGTGAAAACAATTTCACCGTATTTTCTTTACGTCCCATATTAATTTTAAATGAAAATTGTGTGGGTGTCAACTTCTACGTCCATCTTTCAAATGAGGTTTGAGGGTAGAGGAAAAATACAAAAAAAAGACGAATTCTCATCTTGTGTAGAGGAGCATTGCTACCAAATATGGGGAAAACATTTCAATCTTCTTCCACTCTTCATTTTTTGTATGAATACAAGGCATGCTGCAAAGGAGTTTCGATCATCTCGCGAATTTTTACGAAACCCAAAATGTTGATCAGAAAGCATTAGATCGAAGCACAAACATAAAAGAGAAAAATTGTTTTCCTATATCTTTTAGTTGAAGTAAATCGGTTGATTTACTTCAACGGCATTGCAGAAATCGGCTCACTTAAAAAACAAACGCGCCGCGTCCAAAGTAGATTCTCGAGTCCACTTTGTTTATGTTTTCCAAGAAAACAAATAGGGTGCTACAGCAAGCGATCACGCGAAAACCAATCAACATTCAAATTAATTCCATTTCGATGTAGCAACGCTCTCTCTCTATCTCGACCTACTCAAATGGACGTGAGCACTTCTTTATGTACCTTTCATATTATTTTACCCAAAAGAGTAATTTGAAAGTAATTTTTTTTAGATCACTCCATGTGAATCAAGTGTTTTTTGATTATTTAGATACGTATGCACGTCTGTGTGTATATATAATAAAAAATCCTCGCAAACTAACGCACATATACTTCAAAAATTGTACGAAAGTTGTTGACATTTAATCGACGCATCTTTTGTTTTTTATGTTCAAACTACCATTAAATACATTTTCATGAATTTACGTAAATGTTGTCTCTCGATAAAAGTTAGATACTCATACATTCTCATATTCGTTCATCCTTCGTCTCTTACAAACAAATTATGCTAACGAAGAGATTAAAGAGCGTGTCACCGACGATGACAGAAGGCTGACAAATTGCGTGTTAACCTGATCTCGACCCGTTTTATGTCCATGTTTTCTTGTTCATGACTGAACGTCAATGAATTAACTTTGTGTTCGTTGTTGGGCACATCGTCAACAATTGTTAATTCCACGTTCCCAACATCTGCACCATTAGCATTAATGAGGTTCGCGATTGAAATTTTCTCCTCGTTGCCATTTGCGCAAACGAAATGCAAAGGACTCCAATGGCTGTAATCCGGAGAAGGAATATTTAATAAGATCCCTCGTAAGTTCTTTTCGCGAATTTTGAACTGTGTAAAACATGCAGATTTTTAAAAATTTTTGTATTCATATGGCACGGATTAATTTACGCACGTTTTCTGGCAATTTGACGATATCACGATCCATTAGAATTGGTAAAGATTTTATTGATGAGTGAACTTTACAAAGGAATATAATGAACATGTCATAAGGAAGATTGTGCTCATACCCGTATTTCTACCGCACTCGAGTTATTTTCCACGAAATATACTTTAATTCTTGTTCCTGGGAAAAATAATTGAAGTTTCACGAAAAATTATTTGTGTAATTTAAAACACGAGAGGAGTAAAAGAGTTCAAAAATGCATTATTTGCGATTGTGTCCATGCCGTTCGCGACGTGATATTTTCAGATAATGCATTTATAAAGGTCAAGAACGAGTTTTTAATAAAATTTTGAAATTCTCTCACATTCCTTTATTGGATACGTAGATGAATCGAGAATTACTGAACATAAAGATGGATAGTTGTGTGAAGCTGCATACGAGGAAATTACATTAAGATTCTTTCAGAGGTTTCTCGAAACGAAAGGGGAATATATGTGGTTCTTTTAGGTAAAAAACGACGAGATAAAACGAAAAATGTTGAAAAAAAGCTTATTTTTTTGCGGACGGACGTGTATGCTCCATTTAGCTGTCGGACGGAAATGGAAAAGTGGACCCTTTCTTCGTCATCCTATCGAATTTTCGTTTGATTCCCTGAATGGGTCGGATAAAATACGGCGCAGAGTTAACAAACCTAATTGAAACAAAAAGGATCCAACTGAAACGGTGAAAAAATGTGAAATGTTTCTTTTTAACGATCAAATTTTGTGCTTATAATTCAACGGATTAATTGCGAGAACGAAAAAGAAGGAAACGATCCCTTTGAAATAGCCTTGGCTACGAATTTTCTTTAAAATTTTTTAATCTTTCGGCTAGTAAAAACGTATTTTTGCGTCAAGGGCAAAGTCTGAAAAAATATTCTAGTTCTCTCTTAGTTCCCCTTATGAATAACCAATAAAATTTTTAATGCGAGTTGTTTACATTCAAATTGTAGACTAACTCGCATTAATTTTTTCTTAATAAAATCAGACTGAGAATAGCATGAGTGGCATTGTACGTCATCAATGACAGCAATAATCCCAATGACATACGTCCGTTCCCAGATTTGCTCTTCGCGTTCTTCCAATAATTACGTCAAATAGTCAAAAAGAGCTCCAAGTCATGGAGGTTTGAGTTAATTTACTGGCCAACAACTATTCATACAGCAATACATAGACTGTCACATCCGTATTTTGCGTGAATGAACAAAAATTGAGTCCGTAGAAAATAAATAGTATCAAAAATGAAAAGTGTACCGATACATATAAAATAAATTTTAAGAAATAAGGAGCATTTTTCAAACACAGTTTTAATTGCTTGCACAATCACATATCATCAGAAAAGTATGTGATTATAATAAATTACTTTTTGATCTTGTTTGATTTATTAATTTTGTTTGAGAAATGTCTTAAAAACTGGGTCATTTTTGTTCAATTGCTCATTAATAGTTCAATTTAGGAAAGGGAATAAATTCTGTTGTAGTTGGTGACAGAAGTGAAACGCGGTGATTCTAATATCCGAACGTGCTACTAGCGGGCCTTATTAGCAGTCTCCTATGAATTATTCGCACTTACCCATACGGCGACATAACAAGATGAAATGCAAGCCATCACGGGCAGGCTGGGTTCTAATTATATAGGGTGGAATCATCAAATCAACCACAACTCTTTAGTTGTTACGAGAGCTGGCTATCAACACCAGTTAACAGCCGGGCCTCAGTTTTAAGGTCCCACATTTATCGCACATTTCATTGTTTCCGGACTTCTTCACGATTCGGCCAAAGCGGGGAACTTAGAATATGAGCCATTTCCTGTTATTTTAAATGAGTCTTGGACCAGTAGTTTTATTTTAGAAATTACGGAACTACCCCATCTGTAATGGTATGCATTATTTTATGCAACGTTCGACTTTACTCTTGTGCTTCTTTAAAACGTGAGACCACTGCTAAACTAATATGGATGTATTTATCGTATTTTTCCCAATTATTTAAACAACTATTAGAAAAATAAAATTAATTACGTAATTGTTATTGGCATTTGCTGACATCTTTATGCCAGGGAACTATTACTAGAGCAATAACTCCCAATAGCAAATAATAAAGTCGCATCTGTTTTTTCCTCTATTAACTACATTATATTTATGCATGATATTTTTATTATTGCTTGCATTAAGCCGAGGTAAATAGAAGGAAAATTAAAGCATAAATAATTTATTTTCATCAAGTCTATGATCCTCTCCCAGCAAACAATTTTTGAGGAATTTTAATTTTACTATTAAACAAAAACCTTCCATTGACCAGGAAAAAATGTTAACAAGTAGTAACCAATTTATCAGAAATTGTAAGCGTGCCATTTTCTCTGAGAATACATCATGACGATTACTAACTAAAGCTACGAGTAAAGTGGAGTATTATCTATGTAGATATCTGGATAAAACTAAAATTCGGTAATATTTTGTGTTTTACTTCACTATGAACATTTCTACGGCTAACTTAATTGATGAAATGAGGACAATTTGGAATTTGATCACCTATTATATACGTAAATTTAACTTATCTTATTTTTTTATGTGGTTATACCGCCATATATTCGGTTATTTTTCAAAACTAAAATCTAAAGAAAAATAAATAGAATCATTGATTACAAACTTTGCAAATTTCAGTCTTATACTTACTTTATATTTCTGTTTAACTGATTGCACAGACGGACATACAGACACAGAGCGAAAACAAACTTTTTTATAAAATAAAACGCTAAAATATCAGATAATCGAGTTAAAGAACAATCATACTGATAAATAGATATTTTGTTCAAGTGAACATTTAAATCGACCGAGGTAATTTGATGTTACGCATTAGTAAAAGGAGATAAAACAATTTCAGTTGAATTTCAACCATTTTCAAAATTGTTCCATCTGACATGATGTGAATATCTCTGACGGGTTAATTAAAACGCTTTACCTTTAAAAAGTACTTCTGTGAATGTTTGTGAGGCAAACAAAAAAAAATATAAAACCATTGTCACGACCAGCACACCATTTATGGTTAGCGCAGACGACTGAATTAGCGGAGAAATTCATAAACAAAATGGACAGCTCGGAGAATTTGACGGGAGAATATTTCAAAGGGCACATAAACGAGGGCGGACGTGATTTTTTTTCATTCGTAACGTCGAAGCCAATCCGGTCAATCCGCCACTCCCCCACACCCAACCATTCCAACGAGAAACAGATCACGCGCGAGAAATCTCATTGCAAATTCTGGAAGGGAAATTGTAAGGAGGACGGGAATCAAGAGAGCGACGCTTATGGAACTGGAAAAAAGTAAAGGGGAACTGGGAGAGATGAGGCTGCGGGTTGACGTCGGTGGGGCTTAAAGAGAGACGGAGAATGAGAGAGAAAGAGAGAAGAGGAAAAAAGAAGACCGTTTCGAGCGCGTTCAGAATTTTGCGGAGTCGACAAATTGGACATCGATCGCTGACGGGTGGTCTCAGCGATTGGCTCGGTCGAAATGAATTGGGGAACAGCATTTCATGAACGGTATCCGGCAGTTGGAGTGCATCCAAGGTTCATGATAATACGAGTTATTTTTTTTGTGAAGGACACTTTTAAAAGAAAAAATCGGTACAACATACATTGTACAAAATTTCTCATATACTAATGCGACGTTTAGTTATATTTAGAAAATGAAAATCGTATCAGCCAGTTTTTAGAAAATTCAATTTTTGTTAAAGTTGCCCAAGAATAAACTAGCCTTATATTCATTCGTTGAGAAAAATGAAATATGTAGTATTATTGCAGACGTATACTCAAGTAATTGTATGATATTTTATCAAAATCGTTCGAGCCGTTTTTGAGAAAATCAAATTATTGTTAAAGTTGCCTAGAATAAACTAGCCTTATATTAATTTTTGAGAAATATGAAATATTTGGTATTATTGAAGACGTAAACTCAAGTAATTGTACGAAATTTGATCAAAATCGTTAGAGCCGTTTTTGATAAAATCAAGTTGTTAAAAATGCGTAGAATAAACTTCCCTTAATTACTGAGCGATGTCAAACATTTATTCATAGCTTCTGCTCAGTACGATAAATGCCTAAGTACGAGATTTCATTCATTTTCGCTCTACCGTTTAGGCTCTAGAGCCCACGAGGGACGTTATTAGGTAGGTTTTGGTGTGCTGCACCCCCTGCCACCCACCAGTCTGGTGATTCGCAGGGTATCATGTAGATGTAGACAGACGGCATTGCGAAAACCACCTTTTCGGGTTCAGCGACACCTAAAACGTATATTTCCGTAAAAATCTTGAGGTGGATTTTTTTCGCGATTACAATACTTTCTCAATATACTTCGTATATGAGAAAGTAAAAAGATATTATGCATGAGATCTCTTAGCCACTTTCGTTTCCGTCTAATATGAGCATCACCATAGAAATCATTGCGATATTAATGTTTCAGAATTTCGACTTGAACGTGTAAAAAATGAAAATTTTACGATGGTGTTATTTTAATTCTACTATACTACCATAAAAATTAAAGGCCTGATACATTAACTTTTTGGCTTCTTTCAACTGTACTATAGGAAGAGTCCTAATTTCGCTTCCTTACATTGCTAAGAATTTCAAAATTTCATTAACAGTGACAACTGAAAAATAAATATGGCGTCGTATGCCTCGAAGAACAATGAAGAGTTAAAAGTTTGTCATAACCTGTTCCGCCCTAGACTTTAGACAAGTAAGTTTTTAATATAAAATTATATAAATAAATATATTTAATTCGTAAGAAAAGTCGCACCTAGAAATCGACAATCGCTGCTCATTTTATTAATCTCCAATTAAAAATTGCTTGCCCAAGTTTACGAAGGATCTGTATCTCCGACCATTATAAAATGGATTGTTATGACGTACATTCATTCACTCAAAACCCTTTTCCTTCATTTCTTTAATTTTCGAGACATTAAACCTTCTCGTCTTTGGGAAAAAAAACCACATCAGTTAATCCAACAAATCGCACATTACACTTGCCACTCTTGTTTCCACGTCCTCTTTTTCTCCCCTTTATTTTTCGTCACTTTTGTCTCATCTCTTTTCTGGCCCGCTATCTTCCCATTTGTCGAGAGCCGTGGTTTGCAGAGGCTACGCGACTCTTGGCCCGGAACGAGGTCATCGCCGGTTTTAAATCCCAGCAGGAAGCTGGGGGGGGGGGGGAGGAAGGACCCTACATGCTGCATGAATTTATTCATGAATACTCAATACCACCACATCATCGCCCTAATTATGCTGGAAGCCGGCGCCAAGTGGGCGTAAGAGGCGCCATTAAACAAACGACTCTCACCTCCTACCCACCCCTCTCCCTCCTCCACATTCGCTGGCGTTGTGTTTCTATCCTTATCCCTACTATCTCATCCTCTGACTCACGGCACAGAATCTCGGTATTTATTTTTCGTCCCATCGAAATCCTCTCGACACTTCGTTTTATTTTATATTACGGATAAATAAGCGTTTTCTAAAGCTGAAAATAAATCATACTCCAAAAGATAACCACAAACATTTAATCGCTTTAAAAATATCAATATAATAATTTTACTGTAACCTCAGGATTTTATTGTACGATTAATGGACCGCTACTACAAATCACCAAGATAATTAAATGAATTTATATTAAATATACTCATTCGAAATAAAACTGTGTTGATTTAAAAAATATTATTTCATTAACACTCTAAAATGGTCTCTATTGGAATCACCATATTAATTAAAGTATAAATAAAAAACGCAAAAATAAGCAATAGTGCCACCAAAATAATATTTTACGAAAAGGACCGATATTGAGAGGATTTTCCTGTGCATATTATTTTTTTGTGATATCAAACAAAATTTAAGTTGGTGTCAATTTATATAGTATGGTATTTTTACAAAAATGATTAACTATAGCCATTAATACGAGTAAGATCAATGTATGGTTTCCATAAGTGTAACAGGGGAAAATTACACTAAAAACAAATTTATACGAAAGGAAATATTTTGCTGATACTTTCTCAAGATATGATTAATAATCCAAGTTTCGATATATTCTGAATTTCAATGTCTTTGATGTTTATTAATATTCGATGATAAAAGAGAAGGGCGGAAACATTTCGAAAAGAAGATATTTCAAAACTGATCCAATTTTATCTTAGCCATACATCCTCTTAGTAAATTACAAATGCCAGCCATTTAGTTGATGGCTCCATGGAAAAAATCTAGTTTGCTAAAGCATCCATATTTTTTTCAAGTGGAAACAGTCATTCGTCCTTTGCCTTTACGTATCGCCATTATGTGCCACATAAATCCTCATAATCCAAGTTTTTACAGCGTGGGAGAGATGAGACTCAGTGAAATATGCAGTATCATATACAATGTTCACCCAAATTTGGCACATTTACTCTTAAGGAAAAATAGGAGCTGTTATTATATTAGGAACTTACTTTTGAAGGAAAACTAAAACTTAAGTCTAAACCGTTTAAAATCATTAATAGATTTATTTTTGATACTTAAACAATGATATTGTTTATGACCAAATTTCGAATAAAAAAAGGAAATGCGGCATTTTATGTGTATGAAAACCAAGACAATACATGATTTTCAGTAGATAGTATACCTGGTTCATGTTAAAGTAAACCTAAAGTAAAGAACTTTTACTACAGTACTTCGGGATCGTCTACCTAAGTCCGAACCGTCTTGCGCTAACCTCGATGCATGGCTGTCCAATTGTCTCGTAATATTATTCATATACAAAGTGTTAAATCATAGAATATGATGAATAAAAGTAGGATTAAGAGGCAAATTAAAATAATTTTTTACGAATATTACAATGAAATAAATGTTTTAAAAGTCAAAATAAAGACTAAGAAATGGATAGATCAACTTATCTGCAATCTCCCTTAAGGTTAGATAATTTTATCTATAATATTAACGATATTGAAGTATGGGCGCAAAATTCCCATTGCTTGGCGAAAACTGCCTATCCAAGAAAACTAACAGAAGCTGTACATATTCAAGAACAAGCTCGCCAGTTAAGCAAAAAACTCCAGTAAACAATTCTTGTACCAAATAGATCATTGCGAGAGAAACCTATGAACCAAAAGCAAATGCAGACAGTGCGGAAAGACTTTTTAAAAAAATAAACGGAAATTTAAGAGGAAAGAAAAGAGCATTTGAATTCGGAGCTGGTTTTGCGTCAGCATAAGTATGAAGTTCATGACCTTCATCAAACATTTAAAAAATCTAAAAATTTCTTTTAAATTATTTGTTTAGAAGAGCAGAAAACGTAAGTAATTAGGCATTGTGTTTGTTCTAACAGTTTTGTTTTCCAATTAGAGGTAGAATATCTAAGGTTTAACATTCAGCTAGGTAATTTCTATAAATACGCCTCGCGAAAAGGAATTTTAAGCCAAATAGCGGAGAAATAAAACAAAATACTCCTTAAAAGAAAACTCTCGAGAGAAAAGAAACATTTTTTTTGGAAAATCTACCAAACTTTCTGTATTTTATCGTCTTCCGTTCGCTTATTTTAAATATACGGTTGAAGAATAGAACAACAATTATCGTGCGCGAGAAATTATGCCCCTTAATTAACCGTTTATGCGCGACCTTCGAAGTTGGTTTTCCCAAGCACCTGAAGTTTTATCGTTCGTGATTTTTGAAACAGTACTGCAGGCTGAGAAAATTAATTTCTCCCTCGACCTTCTTAACTCATTACGCCAGTCTTGCCCCGAATACAACCCTTGACCACAAAGGAGACCATGAAGCCAATTCCTTCCGACCTTAGCAGTCGCGCCTCAGTTCCGCTACAGTCTATGTGGCTTCGCCGCAGAATGTGAGTTATGAGGGAGCCTAAATGTGACGCAGCCGTTGCTTTATTTTACGACTGCCGAATGGCATTTTTTCACTGAAAAACTTTATGAATTCCTCTGAACCAAAAATACCTATAGAGACTAAATTATACTGAGGTTTCCTTTCCACAGAATTCTCTACGGCATAGAAATTTATGAGCTCGGATTGAATACCTTTTATGAAAAGGGAATTAAATTACGCCGACAGAATGAATACAATAACAAAAATAAATGAGACGAATTGCTGGAATTCTTTTCATAGCAATGAATTTCAATAAGTCAAAGTATAATGGAATATTTTTCGATGAATGTAGGTTTACTAAATTCTGCTTTGGAAGCTTTTAACTTACCGTGTGGCTAGTGTGAAATAAACCATGATAAAGGATACATATAAGGATTTGTTGCGAAAAAATCATGAGGATTTTTGCAAAAACTTTGCGGTCTTCAATATGAAAGGCACTACTAACGTTTCTTGAAACCCTTTCCATCCTAAAAATGAAATTATAACGAAAATATGAAACAAAGGATGTAACATTATTAAGTTATACTTAATCAATGTTACATCATCATATATATAGGGTAAAACACCAAATTATAAAAAAGCCTCTGTAATAAGATAATATAATCCTAATTGGATACGATATAAATCTATGAAAAAAGAAGACTAACAAATTCATAGCATGTTGACTCAAACTCATATAAAATAATATAATTTTATAGATTTACTCCTTTTGCATAAAATTTTAGCTCTTTGCAGTTTTTTCTGCATCTTATGAGTATTTAGTCTCCTATGTAATTCTCTGCTTTATAAATGAGGTCATCCGAACACGATGGACTCAAAAGGTTATAAATACATTCTGGTGCACAACATATGAACGTATAAGAAATATAGATATATTAAGGTAAAAATGAGAAATTAGAGTCTGAAAGGAAGTGGATCGAGAGAAGGGGTTTCCTTAGACAACTATTCACATTTTTTCAAATGATATATATATA
Organism: Uropetala carovei; assembly: GCA_036926305.1. Classification (NCBI taxonomy): domain Eukaryota; kingdom Metazoa; phylum Arthropoda; class Insecta; order Odonata; family Petaluridae; genus Uropetala; species Uropetala carovei. Next base: position 19,645,528 of record JAXCHB010000196.1, read on the forward strand.
ATATTTAGATTATCGAGAAAAAATACAACGGGATATTATCATAGAAAATCTAAGAAACACTTCACGACTTCATTGTACTGCTGGTGAAGTTATCTTAGATTACCTCAGAAGCTTTAAGAATCTTTTCTCCATAAATTAGCTATAGTGCGCATTCTAAATCTTTTTTCATATACACTGAAGGCCATATGAACTACAGCTATAAAAACCGCGTGGTCTAATTTTATCTACTATGTGTTATCATTCAAAATAACGTAAATGGAGATCAAACGCATATAATTAATTATTAATTACTATTCCAACAGTTAACAAACAGAATAGCGCCCACGAATACGAATATATTGAGAATGACGTGCTGAACAGCCTACTGAATTGGAATCACAGAGGTAACAACTCCAGCCGCGTTAACGAGATCATTTTTTTGTTTTTCGTCGAAGGCAAGTCTTAAAATTTCTTTTCTTTTTGATATTATTTACCATCCTGGCTGGTCCATAGGTTACGCAATTCCTAAACACCAACCCACCATAGGGCGTAGATCTTTGTTAAAAATGGTGTTTAGGATCTTCTTTCAACGCTGTCTTAACGCAAGTTGCTTCTCCCTGATGAACAACGAAAGTTCGGAATAAAAATCGCTTTGGCAACTCTAGTGATAAACTGTAGATCCACTTAAAATAATGTTTATTCTGATAAATTTATATCAAATTAGATATTATATAAAAATCTACCATTGCAATGTACCACGGACTACTTTTCACAAACCATAAGACTCGTAAAATTATAAATACATTCAAGAAAGTTCTGTTTTACAATTGCACGTCGAAATTAGATCACATAAATTTGAATTCGAAAGACTTTCCACCATAGTTTTTCGTTAATAACCTGTGATAAGCATTGAAACATTGAATATATAATAGCGGAGTGCTTTCACCTACTACTGATTTAAAAAATCGGTACAACATACATTGTACAAAATTTCTCATATACTAATGCGTAACTCAGGTAATTGTACGAAATTTCATCAAAATCGTTAGAGCCGTTTTTGATAAAATCAAATTGTTGTTAAAAATGCGTAGAATAACTCCCCTTAATTATTCAGCAATGTCAACCATTTCCTCAAAGCCTCTGCTCTGTATGATAAAATGCCTAAGTACGAGATTTCATTCATTTTCGCTCTACCGTTTAGGCTCTAGAGCCAGTAACAGACAGATGGCATTGCGAAAACCACTTTTTCGGACTCTGCTACACCTAAAATGTATATTTCCGTCATAATCTCGAGGTCGAATTTTTTCGCGATTACAATACTTTCTCAATATAGGTACTTCGTATATGAGAAAGTAACAAAAGCAAAAAATACTGGTCCACTCTCCCGGATCATTGAAAGTAAATTCTAGCATCTGATCATTTTGTTGCAACTGATAAATGATAAGCTCAACTAAAAGTCTATAATTAATAAACAGAGGTGACATTTAAAATAAATAACGCTAAACAGAAATAAATTGGAAATAGGACTGAATTATCCTTAGTTAAAAATCCAGCAATAGATAAAACAATATTAGCGCCGCAGCATTAATTGCATGCTATAGACTTCATTAAGCCACAGAGACATGTAACGAAATTTGTCATAATAGAATATTTGAAGAAAGGAGCTCTCTCGCAATTGTACAATAAAGTAGAATATCTTTTGAAAACGACGAGCTTGAATGATTTAAGCAACAGTAAACCGAGCGAATAAATGACAAATGTTCACAGAAAAGGACTTTTTCTACAACTGTGGGTATAGAATAACGATTTTACTTATTTTATGTTTTATTTGTAGCGTTAGTTATTTACAGTGAAAAAATATAAAGGTATGCTAAGTATAAAATGCAATGCTGCCAAACAATGAAATGCGAAAAGCTTCTGTAATATATTCTTTATTGAACTCTATCTGCATAATACACTGTTTGTGCTTAAAGGAATTTAAAATTATATGGTTCATACCATTGTGAAAATTGTGCCTTGTTATCTTTCGAACCAGAGTTTTTCATACTTTTTATGAACAAGTAGGAAATTTAAACGTAACTGTTTCCTTAAAATTCGCTCAACTCTAATTTCACGCCATATAATTTCGTTGATAAGTACGAGCTACCATTAAGGGTCGATTATCAACAGCACCACCTTGCAATGGACACGAACTAATCCGTGGATCCCTCCGAAGCAATCGGGAAGCGGTCCGTTCGTCCCGAGCAACTCCTAAACCATTAAGAGAGGACGCTTAATCTGCTTCCTTTCAGATTAAAAAGTGAGATTTTCGGGAGCGGAAGGAAATGCGGGACGACGCTCTAGAACGTTGGGACCGCAATGGGGGACGGAAAGGGACGACGGCGGATCAAAGGATTCCACGTAATTCCGCGCGGAGGAATGAGATTTCGCGTTTAAAGCGTGGACTATTCAAGCTCCCCTTCTTTCGGAAACTCTCATCATCTGGACGATGCCACACTTTCCGCCCGACGTGCCACTTGTACGGAATTGGATGCTCGGGTGGAATGGGGTTGGCCGCTGCCTCTATCTCAAGCTTCCTCTTCCTCCGCCTCTCTATCGCTCCCTCTTTGTCTCTCGCATCCTTTCCCGACACATCCCAACCCATTTTCTATGCCTCCTACACCTTAAGCCAAAGAGTAGGAACAGGATATAGCGACCGAAGGTATGAAATTCGTGTTGTTAGGCAAGGACGGAAGAGTTCTTTTTGCGACTGTAAAGAGGTACGGGAATCGAGTTAGGCGGTTTGAATAAAATATTTAGGAGGCGCAGTGACGGTGCGCATGCGCACCTGAATGATTAGGGATAATTTCGCTCCTGAGTAGTTTTAAAAATTCAGTTGACATTATTTTTATTCGTGCTTGGCGCTGCGTCAAGAATTTTACGTTTGTTTTCGTCGTATGTTTCCGTTTTAATTAGAGAATATCCTTGTGCTTCGAGCACTGCAACACTGGTGGTCGCCTACCAAAACAGCTACCTTTATGATTATTGCTCGAACGTGCGACCACAGAGGTAGGTTTCGCCTGGAATGGCGTGGAAGCTACAACTCCTCCTTAAAAATGTATTCACTGGTTTTGTGATGGGAAATTATATGGAAGATTCACAGTGTACAAATAAAACCTTTAAATAGAGCAACAGAGATTACTGCTTTAATTTATTAATTAGATCCGTATGATTTATTTGTAAAGTTTAAAATTTGAAAGCGTAATAATTATAGAGTTTTTATCCCTAAAATTTCCTAATAATTATTCTTTACGGAATTAACAAAAATTAAAATATAATGAAGATTATAGCATTAATGAATTCATAAAACTAACGGTTACCTCGAATTGTACGCGAGTTAAATTTAGTACGCAATAATGTTTACCTAAAAAATCAGCAATTCTGATTCACGTAATAAGAGAAAGGAAATTACTATCATTATAAAATAACGCACGTGTTCCTTTTAACACGAGGTAAATCAACAATAAACAAATCAGGAAAAATGTCCGCCTCAAAATTTCACGCGATGACCCAATTTCACGTTGAAAACGTGCACGCGTGACCTTAAATGACACCCATTTTCCCATCCCGAAGTGTGACCGTAAAGAATGAAAAACCTGCACCGAAACATTCCGCAGTAGGAAACGCTGGGTGGTTTTCTGATGAGCGCGACTTGACAAGGGCGACTTTTAATGGGTAACCGGATGCACCGCGAGGAAGGAAGCGGGAGGGAAAACAACATCCACGGGAAAGAGGGAAGGGATTAACGAGGAATAAAATACAAAAACAGCGGGTTGCACGGTGCTTCATTTTTACACCGGGAAATCGGAGAAAACCGAAAGAAAGAGCGAACACGCGAGAAAAGAGAGCGGACTGCAGCGTGGGCGAGCGAAGCCAAGGAGAACGCGCAGTTTAAGCTGGAGCGTGACGGTACCGAGTGGGAGGAGGCGCTCTCCCGTTATGCGTGTTGTAAGGGGAATGGACGCGGGAATGGGACAGGGTAAAGGGGAGGATACGGAGGATGGATTTAACCAAGGTTTTTTACATTGGGCCGGCACTTCGCGTGTATCTTGGCGGTAAAGTAAAATGTATTATCTAACCTCTTTCTCTGAACTGGTCCTTACTCTCCCTCCTTTCTCTTTTCCCCTTTATTTTCTTCTTTTTTCGCGTATCATTTTCCTCTCTGACTCCATCGCACTGCGCTTACCATTTCGACCTCCATTTTTCTCCATTCTCTCTTTTTCCCGCCTCTGTAATATCTTCGCTATCCTCATCTCACGCCGTACCAAACCTCTCACTCTTTATTTATCCCTGTCACTCCTTCTATCACGTCCTTTTTACATCTAAATCTTCGTTTCTTACTCTTCCATCTTCTTCGTCTCCCTTGATGAATTTCTCAGTTCTCTCTCGCTTTCCCTTAGCCGTCCTCTTTATTTTTTCGCTCCTCAATCTCCCAAACTTGATTCTTTTCCCCAACGCACTTTCTTCAACATTTCGCTCCCTCTTTCTTCCAATCTTAAGTCCTCGCTCCCCCGATTTTTATCATCCATCCCAATTAGTGTTACTCCTAGATTCCCATCCCTCCATACTTCCCTGTTTCTCTTTCATCATGCGTCCAACCTCACTTTCCCCCTCCTCACTCTATTTTCTAACTCTCTCACGCATCTCTCCGCTACTACCTTAATACATATATTAATCTCCTTTCCCTTCCCTTCTTTATTCTCCCCTCACCTCTTTTTTCCTTACCTTTCTTCCCTCTCCTTCCATTTCGCTCACCCTGCTCTCCTCCTCTTTCTCCTTCCTCCACACAATCCAGATTCTTCATTTTCCCGCTGTCCTTTTCAACCCTCCTCCTGCGTCGCTATCTCATTTTCCTTCCTCTCTCTCTCCCTCTCTCTCTCTCGATATATCACCCCTCTCACGTGTTACCTACTCCCCCATTCAGACTCATTCCTCTTCTCTCTCCCCTTCCTTTTATTACTTTTATACGTCTCTTTCCCTACAAACTCTCCCCTTATCTCGCATCGCCCTGCCTCAATCACTCTTTCTTCCACGCTGAAATGTCCTCCATCCCGTGGCATCAACGCTCCACCACCAAAAACTTCCTCCCTTCCTCCTCACTTCCCCCATTCAACCTACGTAAACTCTTCTTCTTTCTCTTCGGCTACCCCGGCCGTCTTCATGCGTCGCTGACGGCACGTTTGGGGTTGCCACGGGGTGGATTTCCGCGCCGAGCTTAACTGCTTCCATCCCCGACACTGGTGCGTATATATTATTCCGTATCGGCGCATCCGACGCGTATAAATAAATTAAGGTTCGGCCTGTGGAAATGGGATTTCTTTTACGTACTGGATAGGGAAACCTAACGTTTTACTTCCATTGTTTAATAGTTAATGAATCGAGGTGGATTCTATATGTGAAGGGTAAATGCAAGGAATGTAATCCTATTTAGATAATTACCGAGACCGGAAGAAATGAGATAAACCTTACATGGGACTGCATTATATCCAAGTCATTCCAGAGACTCTGAATTATTTATACTAAGCTATTCGAGATATTGATTCAATTTGTCTCATACTAAGGGTTCATTTTATAAAAGTAATAATCAAAAATAATAAACTGCATTGTTATGATCTTTTTGGAATTCCAATAAAAAGTACCAGAGGCGAACAATTCATAGCAACTACAGTTTGTTTACTGTAATTATTTTTAATCAACATGACGTTAAAGAATTACGTTATGGAGAATATAGCAAAAACGCAAAGTTATTCGTGGGCATAATATGTAAGAAACAGGATGTACCGATAAATCTTGTATTAAAATATGTGAAATATAAAAAACATTAGGTCAATAAATACATTCATGATTATTATATTATTCATAGCCAGTTTATCATATATCCGATAATAGGATGAAAACAAGATGCTATAAATGCAATGCATAATGACTGTTATTACTTCTTAACAAATCATGGATATGTATATACTATACCTATATATATATATATATTCATAACATTTGATAGAGCTTGTTAGATTGTACAAGGCCAATTTTTTCTTTCGATTAATGGTAAAAATAGCTGCGCCTCGATAACTTAATATCTACGATTTATTTTCCATTACAGTGTCTACGTGATTACTAAACTTTTCGGACGTGAGATGAAAACCGAACGTCATTACTTTTTCCCAAAAAGTTCCATTAATTTTAATGTCCTACGATATTGCTCTGTTCCCCGAAATAACACCGCTCTTTCGTGACCAGAACTCTGAAGCGTTCTCATTAAGTAAGCGCAAATATATTTTTGATAGCACCAGGAACGGATTGTAATGATATTTTAATCGAACCGAAACAATAAATTTCGTTAAATCAGAGTCTAAAAAGATCGTTTTAGACAAAACATTCGTACGTATATTGTCGCTAAAATCATGTTCATGCTCACAAATTCGAATTATATCTATCTGTTGTCTTTTATGCGTTATTTGCACTGTTGATTTGTGGACATCTTACGCCCGGACGATCTAGTTGAGAATCGTGTTGGTTTTTCGTGGCTACATTCACAGTTCCCAGCAGACGTTGGCGTATGTATTAACGCAACGTGTGCTACGGTAAGCACGACACACGCTCGCGCAAAAAAATTCGGAATTTAATGGAGCTCTTTTTATATATTTGTACAGTACATATTCGCCAAGCGCGTACAAAAATTTCGTGCGACGCCACGGCACCGAACGAAGTAACATCGCTCTGAATGACTGTGACGGGAGAAAAAAAAATCTCGCCCCAAAATCCGCAAAACCTTCACGCATTCAATGGAAAATAAACGAATAAAATCGGCAAACTCGCTTTGCTTTGCTCATTTAACACTAACGCCGAGTCGACCGTGTATTTTCGTCGCCCTCGACACGTTCGGCTGGTTTATTTTTTTAAAATCCCTCCTCTCTCTCTCTCTCTTCTCTCCGCGTCTTCCATCTTCCTCGTCCCTTTCTCCCTTAACCCAGAAAATCCCACATCGATCTGGAAAGGCGAGAGGAGTCCAAAAGCGCCGCATTGGAAACTCAATCTGCGGTCCTGTCGGCCAGGCGAATATAGCCTTAGAGAGCGAAGAGGGAAAGGGGAGACAAAGGGTTGAGAGATGTACCTAAGGGAAAGGGGAGGAGAAAAGAATGGGGATGGGAAGGCGTGGGAGGGGTTGAATGGATGGGCATCAATACATCGGAGAACCGTACATATAAAAAGGGGCGGAAGAAAGCGAAGGATAAAGGAAAGGAGGGAGAGGGTAAGGGAAAGAAAGGGTTGCCATGGTGCCCCATCCGTGTCAAAAGGTTGAAACAATGTGATAAAAGGGATTATTAGCGACTGTAAAGAAAAGGTTCGCATCGTTTTAAGGTAGATTCGGAAATACAGAGATCAGAATAAGTATGTCCTGTAAAAATTTACTTACTTCGTGCAAAACTTACTACTGAGTTTAAATTAATTTTAAAAAGAAATTTTCTCGTTCATATAGATCAGTGGCGTCCAACAGAATTTCCAGGTTCGCCAGACTTGTGGCGAACGGATCAGCCTTTTCGCCACATAATACGAAATATTAATATTACAAGTAGGACTTTAAGGTTACAATGATACACAATAATGATTTAAATTATTCATTAGTGAAATGAATTATTAAATTTTAATGTGATACTTGACAGTTTATTTATCCAAGTAGCACACTTAAAATTTGGCATAAAATCCACAAATTTGAACATTTTACTGTGTTGTGTAAAATTATACGATGCGCTAAAATATAGAAATTGGTGTATACTGTGGGCACGGCAGCCACAAGCCAAGCAAGCGGCCGTTGTTGTGCTATTGAACGTAGTAGTGTTGGCTGTGTAGGAACTAGAAAGTAGCAGCAGAAACCGGGAGTGAGAAGGCGCGAAATATATTTGTGTAAAATCCTATTTATAAAAAGATAATACTTTGTATTATGTTGCGAAAATGCCGTTGTATGTAAAATTTACATAATCATATACAAACAAATTTACCACTATGCGATTTAATAAACTAATAAAAATAGTAGACTGTAGACAAGAATATAAATTCGCCACATATCAATGGCTGAATCGCCTCAAGCGCGGCTTAAATGTTTAGCACGATGTTTGTAATACTCTAGAGAATGTTATTCTGTATAGATAGCTTTCGTTATTAAGTGACGGATTCATCTCCGTGGTTAAGGTATTAATTTATTTAAAAAGTCTCTTCCTAAAAGAAAAGTAACGAATAATTATAAACTTAAACAGGTTTACTATAAGAGAAGTTATAAATATTTTAGTTTCTTCAATTAAATTGCATATATATTTTGCAGAATTATCATAAGGTTAATACCGTGTTGCTTTTACAGTAGATAAAACAGAAATAAATAAATATTAACATCTTTAAAGAGAAGATATTTTAGGTTTACAATAAATATAATTTAAACAAATCAAAAACATAGGGAGAAAATTTATGATGAAAGGGAAACGACCAAAAAACGTGAAGGTAAGAGGTATTTAATATGTGCAAGAAACAAGAGATCAACTAACGTCAGGAAATGAATGAAAATAAGAAAATGCCATATACGAACTCTCCTTAGGCAAGAGAGTACGATATGGGGTTAAAATCAAATAGTGAGTGTGTGTGTGTGAGTGAGAGAGAGAGAGAGAGAAACAGGAGCTAGGAATCTGGTGATGTGTGCGAGCGCTAAAAGGGAAAGGGAATACAACGGCGGATTTATTACGAGGTTGTTTACCGCTCACTCGTCCGCTCATCTATGCGGAGCATTCCCACCACAAGAGAACGTAGAGAGAGAGATAGATGGAGAGAGAGAGTGTGTGTGTCGGATGAGCGATGAGCCATTGACAATAAAAGGAGATTAATGATGAGTCGAACACCCATTTTCCTTTCGCAGGGGAATCCGAAATTCCGGTCCGCAAAGATGAAGTGGTCACGGAACTCATTCTGTGGGGAGGAGACGTGCCCAAGGAGAGAGATGTGGCGAGGATAAGGTGAGAAAAGGAAGAGGAGAAAGAGAGAGAGAGGAGACAAGGATAAGAACTAGGTAGAGAGGGATTTTGGAGGGCCGAGAGTGAAGATAAGAACGTAAACGATGAGCTCTCTCTTACCCTTATACGTATATATAGAATGAGAGAATGGAATTCCGAAGAATATTCCGTCAAGAAACCACCTATAACAGATTCAACATATTTTATAATAATATAATTTATAATATTCTATGTGGATTTCTATTTTCCCATCACGTGTAAATAATTCCAACTGGGTATAAGCGAACAAAAAAGATGTCTCTTATTATTCACGTGAGCATAATGGTAATGTTGCATCTTCGGTCTAACTTTAAATGTTTTAAAAACGAGGCGCAAAAAGATAATACCTTTATGTACTATTAAAGAATTGGTGATCATAGTTTTTCCATCAAAGAAAGTGGTTTCAGACCATATATAGAAAAGAAAATGGCTTGATTAACATATTTTATAATTTCACGCATGACCGAATCGATAGAAAGAGGAATCAATGGAGAAAAAGGTACTTAAGTATTATCTCCAGGACCTTCTCAGGACTCATTAATTTACCTATTATCTCCATTTTCGGCGCAACAATCAAGGTATAATTATGATTATAACATTCTAAATTATACTATTTATTTATTCATTTTTACCATGTTTTGGTGGAGAGAACAAGGTTGGATTGGTTTCTACCAAGATATCTGTAGTCTACAGAGGAATTATATCTCGCTTGACTGTTGCTCCGCAAATGGAGAGGATACTGGCGAGCCTTCGGCTCGCTTTGTTTGTAATTTAGTTGTCGACTCCGGGCGCTACCGCACCCTTCGCCTCGCTGGAACCAAACTATCCCTCCCCGTTGTCCGGCGATCGGGTTTGTAAATGTCGCGACGAGCCGATCATAGTCCTGCGAAGGTCCTGGGGATAATACGTAAATTAATGAGTCCTGGGAAGGTCCTGGACATAATACCTAAGTACCGAGAAAAGTAATATATCTTTTGGGTAAATAACTTTAAATAGAAAATACCACTGTCACTATGAAAAAATAATAGACACGTCACGTAGGAAATGTATTTAAAATATACGAGATCAAAGGCACCAAAAAATCCCGATGCAAAAATATTTTTCGCCTACGCCATACCATCATTATAAAGGCGAATACTTTTGTATTCCGCACACGCACGCATACCTAAACAAATCGCGCCAATGCCCTCAGAAAGATAAAATTGGGAACCGAAGATCGAAAGAGGTAGGGATTTCGGGCAAAGAAAATAAACTGGAAGCGATATGAGAGGCAGTAGTAAAGAGAGAAAGGAATTGAAACGGAGAGGTTGGAAATGAAAATACAGAAAGAAACGAAGGAAGAAAACGTGCCGGAATGACGGAAAAGGGACAGGGATACAAAGCTTTAAAAAGAAGAAAAAAGGACGGCGAGAGGGAGAGGGGGGAGAGAGAAAGGGGGGGAGAGAGAGAGAGAGAGAAAGAAAGGGATTTTTGAGGAGATAGAAGACGACAGCTAGTCTGATCTCTAGCTCATGATGATATGTGACTTTGATCTGAGCATACGCATAAGAGGTAGAAAAAAATCCTAAGAGATCACATTTTTCCTCAGCACCTTAGAAACAACGCCTTGAGAATGGATGGAGCACTCACGATTCCAGCTAACCAAAAGGGTACGAAATCGAACGAAATAACTGCGTCGTGCCGAGATCGGAGAGGGTTAGAGAGGAGAGAAAGGGAAGAGAGATCGCAGGAAGCTACAAGATATTTGGGAAAAGGGTGTGGCGTCCATCTCAAAAGCGAGCGTTGTGCCGCCCACTACGCTACACGCGCAATTGGAAGTAAAGAAGATGAGAAAGAGCCGAGGGAATCGTGTGGGTTGGTAAGAGGGGGGGGGGGGGGGGGAGGTTATGTGAGTGGAAGAGAGGGGAGGGAGAGAGAGGCGATGGAGGGACCGGGGAAAGGGCCGAGGAGGCGCCCCATAGTCTCGAGAGGACGTTCTGGAAATATACGTTCGCATCGAAGGGTAAAGCCAAGAGGAGACGGAGGATGAGAATACTGTGGACGTAAAGATGGTGGACCCCATGGCCAATCCGGGAATCTGAAGGATTTTTGATCTTTCGAGAAACTCCAGTCGACGTCTCATCCGTGCTCCTTTTTTCCCCTCGTTCCCTTACTTTTTTTCGATCCTCGTCCTTTATCCGTCTCTACTTTGCCCTCCGTTCCATAGTTGCTGAGTGAGAAAGATTCACCCCCGACTCTCATTCCGCGCCTTTCCCTTCGACAATTGTATTCAAATTCTAGCCCGAGATTCGTCCTCCGATGGAATTGTAATGAGGTGATTTTTTTTGAGGTCGCGCGGGAGGCTGATAAACGGAGATTCCTGTGATTGGGAATAATTTACCTGGGAGCGAAGACGCTAACGGCGTAAAAAAATGTATTTTCAGGGAATTTTTGGTAACGTAAATTTATAACTAAATATTTCCTTTAACGCTCTATATTCATCTCAACGCTAATCAAGTGTGGCAAAATTAAATTTTGATTCGTTTATTAAATAGTTAGCAATTATTCGATTTGTTCGATTTAAATTATTGGGTTGAAAGGGAAACTTTCGCATTTTTCAGAAAAAGTTCAGAATTGTAACGCCATCTAGAACTACTTTATGTAAATTAATCATCCATGTTGTTAGATAAATCTTGGAGTTAGAGTGAAAACTCATGTGTAGTGTCTTCTGGGTGGTGGTTGAGTATCGCTATTTTGGAATCACAAAATAAAAGAATATGCTCTTCCTTGATTTCACGTAGAATACAAGAGCAGGTATTGAAGCGGACTGTTACCGGAGAAGAAAAAGAAACTCTTTATGCTTACATTAAACGAAAAAAATGAATAGGAATTGTTAGGGTCTTAAAATATACGCAAAAAAAGCGATGGTTTGTGTATGGTGGTACATGAAGCGTGTGGTTTATTTTGAATTGCTAAATCCTAACAAGTTTTTTTGTAACATACGATGACACTCTCAGGTTTTGCACAAAAAGCTCTCTTTCTTCCTGAATTGTGAAGTTATTATTCTTTACCATGGCAACAGTCGACCATAAGTTGCCAGGATGACATTGAAAAAACTTGAGTGCGCGTGTGTTTCTTAGCGAATCGGCCTCTTGGATTATTATCGCAGGGCAAATTGAAAGAGTTACACTACACCCAGTATACTTATCCGAAATTGCACCACCACATTTATTGAATGTAGAATTATCGCTATGGTAAAACTTGCAGAATATCTGAGGAATTTAAACCCAGTCTCATTACTTTTTTCGAGACAAGACCTTAAAAAATAATGGAATATTTATATTTAACGCAAAAACTTTATGTATTTCTATTAAACCTAATAAAATCAATAATAAATTTAAGCAATCGCTTTAAAATACCAAAACATCAATACTCAGCATAAATGATCCAACGGCGGGTTACCACTGATTTAAACAGTTTTTTTTAAAACACTCGCTATAAAGTAGGGTTCCATCTAATCGGGATTGAGCTCAACATTTCAAATGAAAAATATTTTACTTTATATCCACAACCCTTTTCAAAATAGTGATTCGGTTCTTCGCCGGAGCATAAATTTTGAAATCTCTTTACGATTTTCATAGGGACAGCGCGCACTCACGACTTTTTAACATTTTTTCAAGTTATGAGTCAAGCTGCTACAATTTTCAGCGACTCCTCTTTCGCGCTCCAAATAAATCAGCCGCCACGCCCGGTGCCATCCAAGATAGCAGAGGTAGAAATGAAGAGAGGTAAAACTCGCCTCTCTCTCTTCTTACCGCGAGGCCCAGTTCGAAACCTTCCTCGGAATGAAGTTTTCATATGCGCTTTTACGCACCGACGTGCCCTCGTTCGCAGGAGAGCCATCCTTTATGAAGCGTGATATAAGAATATCGAAGGTTCATCGGCAAACATCCTCCGGCTACGTATAAAATACGCTGCTGAATCGAAATCTCCCAAAGTTAAACATGCATGGCTCAATTCCATCTCGATAAATTGGAAATTCTCCGGTAAATCAATACGTGGCAGACTTTTTATCATTTGATCTATGTTAAAGGTAATCTCGGAAGGAAATTTTTTTTCCGGCTCTCGTTGGATAAAGACAAGTATTTTTATATCTATGGATTTTACGGTCGAATAAAATAAAAATGAAGTATATGATTTTTATTATTTTTGTAATTCAATTATCAAGAATCCTGCTTCGCTGCAAAATAAGTAGATGTACCTTCAAATATATTATTTAATTCTTTATAATGAACGTTTTAATATATTGATAAATAAAACTTAATTATTTTCTCGAAGTATTCCTTCTTTATCTTTCGGTTCTACTTATTTTTTCATTTACTCCCAGTAAAAATGATAGCTACAATCTTTAAAATAAACTGAATGCGAACGACTTGCTATTAAAGTACATACGTCCTTTTTTTAGAACGTTACAATAAATATACGTGTGTAATTATTCTAGTTTACACAGTGTGGGCCAAAGAAATGTACCCATTTTCAAAATGAAATTACAGGATAACCATACAAGATAGGACTGAATTATAAAGTAGATTAATCAAGAAAAGGTCAAAAATATTTGTACTAAATGACATTTTGTCACAAGTTCACAATGTGTCAGCTAAGTTCACAACAACAGCTATAGCCAACATTAGGCGTGAAATCCTACAGCATGTAATCAACAACTATACTGCATCCATTCGCTAGTGTGCTCAGAATGATGGAAGACATTTTGAAACTTTTTATTTTTGGAAATAAATTTGAAAAAAATTGGTTTCTGATTCACACTCGTATCACGGTTCATTTATTTATTTTGAAATTGGGTATATTTTTTTGGCCCACCCTGTATATCCAACTTCATTCAACTCTTTATTCGTTAAACAAATACCAGTAATTACTTTTGAAAAAATATTGAGTGGTTTATATCTGTATATTAGAATTTTTTGAATAGTTCTTGCTTCTGAAATTAAACTTGTGTAATAGGAAACTCGGGAATGATATTTTATGCGTTTTGAGTTTAAAATATTGAAGAGCTCAAATTTTCAAGTTTGGTATCGACTATATGGTGTTTCAAAATTCAATTGGATGCTCCACTTATAATGTGAAGAAGGAAAACGTTACTGTTTTAAGATATTTCTCGGAATATTTTGCGATTCAACACTCCCTACAAATGTGTGCATTCAAATTTAACTTTTGCGCAATAACAGATCCAGTCGATTTAGATAGAAATAGAAGAGGATAAAAAGAAAATCGCTTAACAATCGTGAAGATAAAGAGAGAATTAAATGAATGGCAAAGATTCGAGCTAAAGAGAGATTAACAAACTGAAAGGAGTGCAGGTAATTTTTCGTTTATCAGGAAAAGAATGGATTACAGACATTTAATACATTATTGCTAACATTTTATAATTGGTTCAGAGAATTGAACTTAAAGTCAATGAACAAGTGAGGGAGTGAAAAGAAAGGTAACTATAAAAAGACAAAAACGAGAGAGAGAGAGAGAGAGAGAAAAAGATAGTGAAAAGATGAAAACGTACTACGAAGAAAGGAAAGATTTATAAGGAGACGGACATGAGACAGTTAAAAATCATACGAGATGAGCCGCGAGGCAGCCCTAGTTCCGTGTGCGGGTCAACCAATGGAGACAGAAAAAAGGAGCAAGGCGACGTATGACGAGAGGACGTTGGATTCTGCGGCGAGAAATGGAACCACGCGGAAATGCCTTACAAAAAGATTTACCTCTCCTTTTCTCGTTTTACTTTTTCCATTTTTCGATTTGGCAACGCCGAAAAGAGAGTTTGCGAAATAAAAAAAGACTCCATGAAACCGATTTAAAATGGTAGATCCCCTTGCGGCGTAGCTTAGCTTGGTTTTCTTTCTGATGGAGGCGGTGGAATTGAATGGGGCTTCGGTTTGAAGCGACAGAGTTGATGTTTCCCGCAAAACGAACGAAAATCAGTGGACGTCTAGGCGTAGTCCTCGTATAGTTCTACTCTATGACCTAATGCCTTCCTGATTGTTTTATGAAAAAGAAATATGAAAAAAGGACTGCAGGCATATTTTTTGGTAAAATAAGCTTATGAAGTGTTGGCAAATAAATTATATTTATTTTTTAACAAATCTTTATTTTATTATGCATAACATGTATAAGCTTGGAAATACAGGCTATTCAATATGCGTAAATAACCGTAAGGCGCCCTGCAGTTAGAGGTAGGTTCTGCAAGATTTAGTTTAAAATATTTTCTGAACTATTGTAAAACAAACGGTATGCAACTTAAACAATTTGCACACATGTACGGATTCATTCCCGCCGCTTATAGTGAATGCAAAGAACATATATGCAATGCAACCATATAAGAAAGTGATCATCATTGCCCGGTCATGCACAAGATAATGGATCGTTTTTAATTTTGTATACATTTGAGAAAACCTAAAAAGAAAAACATATCACATAGGATAACCAAGGTTCACGTTGTTAAGGGATCGTCTATCTGTCAGTTACTTAAGTTTATTTTATGCATCCGAATTTAATTAAAACCATATAGCATAGATAGCTATGTATAAAACCAGTGCCGTAACTAGGGTACGGCGAAGGTGGCATTTGCCATGGGTGCCGCTTGCAAAAAGCACCAAACGTTTCCGAAAAAAGTGCGAAAAATTAATTTTCCCCATAAATAAGTATTAATTATCCATTAATAAAACTCAGAAAAAACCATATGATACATAAAAAAGGTGTTTCCTAGCTATAGGTCATAGGCGACATATCGCCTAGGTACGTCTCTGTGTAAAACTTCGATCCTGCGACAAAAACGCTGGTCAACCTTGAGAATGCTCTCGATAATCATAAATAAATCAACTCTTTTAATAAGTTAGAGAAATAATACATAATATGCAGAATTTTGATATTATTTGAATTTTTGAAGTAAATGTTTATGTATATTTTGTGACAATTTTATAAACCTTCGAGAAAATGAGGTATTTTCGGAGAAACAGCTAAAAAACATTAACAAATTCTACTGATACATCTATGACAGACTCATTTTAAAAATGTTTTAATTCAGCATAGCACAATAACATTCAATGCGAGATACGAGAAAGCGTGAAACTCAGCGTAAAACCCGAAAAAATTCAGTATCTAAACGGAAATTCCACGATGACGCGTGGACCAAAGGCATGAGTTCAAAGGAAATTCCCAATGATAAAATGTTTTAGGTGTGTGTGACTGTCTGCAAAATTATTCTTCTGAAAACCGTAAGACGGAATTGAAAATGGGAAATTTCATTAAATATCTCCTGAATTCAGGTTTCACGCATGTAAATATATTCACACTTGACCTAAATTTTAACGTTTCACCTTTTTTATAATTAAAAATGAATGCGAGACCAGAGGGGCCATTTTTCACGCAGCCTTTATTTTCACGTAGCCCGGCCAGATCTCCAGCTTGAATCGATTTCACCTTACGCTGTTCCCTCTCGGTTCCGTTTTCTTCGGAACCAAAGATAAAGGCCACCCAGTCTCTTTTTGCCTACTTTTTCCTCTTTATTGACTCAATGCACAAATATCATCTAGAAGTATACCTATGATTTGCTGCCTTCTGTCTTTCCAGGTGACTTTGATGCCGGAAACGGGGAAATTGAAAATGCATAGTCCACGTGAGGAAACAATAAAAAAAAATAGTCCGACTATGAACGATCTGCTGCGCCAAAATATACCTTTTTCCTATCCGAATCTTTCATACCGAATCCCATCATCCTCTTTCCCCGCTTCTCGTATCCCCGTGTACCTTTTTAAAAAAATAAAAGGAACTCAGAAATTCGGGAGATGGACATCAATCACAGCCGCTGTCTAGCTGTTCCGGGAGTGGTTGAGCACACCGTCAAAAACGACAAGGATTTTCGGGAGGAGGTGAACGAGAAATGGAAATGGAATATGATACAAAAGGTTTTCGTGGATTTTATGCTACCATAACGCCGAGTCAAAAATACACATGGATCATGTACCTTACGTTAAGATAGCCTACTAGAGGGAAGTTACAAGATGAATTTCGATTAAGTTCAAGAACGCGTTGGATAAGGTTGGAATAATCGTAGGACGGCTTCGCGAATCTCGGCTCTCAATGTTTGTAAAAATACGAATTTGATTAAACTGGGAAGGATGAGGACATAAACCTGACTAATATGCTCCGAGTATTTCAGTGCTATAGAGAAATCTATTTGGAAACTTCAGCGAAAAAGCTTTCAACCGCAAGAAGTTACCACTATTTTCACCAGTATATGAGGAGGTTTATACAGTGGGTTCCGCTTATTAGAATCAGTAATTCATTGAATCAGCCGCTTTATTGAATCAAAACCGGAAAACTAAAACCATTTTGTATCTAACGTTTTAAAAAACCTCCCCTTGTTGGAATCATTTATTTCGGTTTATTGAATCACGCGGCGATGAACGAATGTAGGGTTGTTTACCTAAGGTTGCTAAATGCTACAGAAAATCGGATTTTCATCACATCGAGCAGAAATGAAAACCGAAGAGGAGGAAGTTGAGGAAAGGTTCAGTGGATTGAATTAGATAGATGAGAAAATTGTTGCACCTACTATTGACAGAAGACGACATTATAGATGACGTTCGAAATAACAATTCAAGTGTTGATGAAGAAGTGAAGGAAGATTACCATGAAGTATACTGTTTACTGCTTAAGAAGTCAGACGTGTTTTAGCTGTCCTTAGGAAAAAAAACCTAGAATTAAGAGGAGGACGGGTGGAGAAGTTCAGCCACTTAGTATACATACACCGATGGAAGATGACTCGATTCCTCGTCTTAAGGAGGTCACAATTCAAACGATTTTAGATAACTATTTTAAAAATAACACGAAAACTGAAATTCGTGTTTAAAATTTTGTTATAAACTTTCTTATATTATATCTCTCAAAAATTAACATAACCATGAAATTTTTATATACGAAAGAGATATGAACTTTATTCTAGCATTTTCTTATTTGTCATAACTAAAATACGCAGACTCCGGATTACTGAATCAGCCGTTTAATTGAATCAAATAACAGATTCCCTACTTGTTTCTAATGAGCGGAACCCACTGTGTATCCTAAATGACTTTAATCAATAAAAAATAATTCCAATGTTATAGTGATAAAACGGTGTATTACATACAGGTCCGAAACTAGATATTTTAGCGCCCGGGGCAAACTACTAAATATGCGACCTCTCCCCATCCAAAAAATTATTTTCTCTAGTTTATTTAGTTATTTTTGGATTTTTTTGCGCCCCTTGGTTAGTTGCGCCCGGGTCAGTTGCCCCGCCCTAAATACTGCACCGAATACAGGGGTTTTCAATGTTTTTCTTCGAGGTGACACTGATCATTAATATTTAAAATTTGCGATCCACCGCGCGTGCCATCAATGATATCGTTCAATACTTAGCGTTTAGGCTAATGCATTCTTACAAAATAAGATTTAGTAATATTTTTCTACCTAATAACAACGAGGAGTACAGTAAAAAGTAAATTACAATTGTAACGAACGGGTATATTTTTTGTATAATTTCCAGCGAATGAGTTTCGTAAGTGAAATAAATCACTTTGGGTGCCACAATGGGCACGCGAGCCATATGTATGGCACATGCTTCATAAATCTGCGCATGTATAAAAATGTAAATAAAGACTAACATACCCTGCTACACCACACACACGTGCGCGCATGTTTTGCGCGTTCTTTCACAGGAACGCTAAAGATGGTTTCAAGCGCTCATATTTATCGCGGAGGCAAAAATTTCACCCCAGACACTAAAGCTCAAGAGCGTGAAAATGAAAAAAAAGGCTGCTCTTTTTCATCAGAGCGGGGAATATGGAAAGAGCTTTTTTTTATAGGCCTCTTACGAAAAACATTAGGAACACATGGTGCGAGAGAGGGAGGGTTTTGCGAAAAGGTTAAATTTAGACGAGGGAAATAAGCTCCCGGATTCGGACGAGCGAGGAGAGGAATAAAATATACGCGTGGATGTTCCCAATAATGTCGTTCTGCGAAAAATTGTCTGGTGAAATCCAAAAGCTTAAGAAAAAAAGTTACGTGAAATCAAACCTCGGTGAATGAACGAAGACTATTCCCTGAAGAGGAAAGAGAAATTTTCACTGACGTAAACTTGGCTTTAAACGTTTTCTCGAAAGAGATGCAAGGAAGTTGCTGGCACAGTTTTGCAAATGCGTTTTAAAAAAACTAGCTTATACCTACGTAAGTGGAGGAGTTGTAAGCACCAATTACTTCAGAAATACAACAGAAAAATAATGGAAATGAACTATGTGCTGTATAACACTTTAAAAATATGAAAAACATGTTTTAAAGCATAAAGAAACTGTAAATCATGTATCGTTGAAAATAATTAGCAGAAGGCTTTCACGGTGTCGACGTCCCTGAAATAATTGCCAAATATAACATCAGGATATGCAGAAAATATTTTCAACAATTTATTCTCAATTTTGTAACGTGCTAGTTTTTAAAATAAGTATATGTATATGCTTGATATACTGTGTACACAAGTACTTATACGCACACACACACTGAGATCTCGCTTAGCGGATACAAAGTGAAAATTTTTTTTCGGAAAAACTTAAAATACGACAGACAGACGGTGTAGACTCTACACCGTAGAGGATAAACGGGGAGTTTACTCCCCCTCCCCCCTCCATCGTAATGTTAATTTGCTAATGTACAGCATAATCTTCAACTATATTTTATTTCCAGTCGATTGACAGCTACATTGCCTGTATATCATGAGGATTTCTTCCATCCTCCCCCTTACTCCCCCTCCCCTCCTTCGCAAGATGAATTTGCTGATTTATAGCATAATATTCAAGGATATGTTATTTCCTGTCGATAGACACCTATATTACTTGTGATTCATTAGGATTTCTCCTTCTCTCTCCCTTACTACACCTCCCTCCACCGCAATCTAAATTTGCTAATTGATTGCATTTCACTGTACTATAATAGACGGAACGACTATTTACACTTACTTTAATCAGAATGCAACACGTTCAATTTTTTAAATATCTGTTGTTAACATTACCCGTTCAATTGTTTATACTTCTGGTGTTAATATTTTCCGTTCAATAGTTTATATACTATGTTAGTTAGTTAAAAATGTAACCCGTTTAATTGTTTAATCAAACTGATAGGGTAAACATCGGCGAAAATAGTCCAGTTGGCGCTTTTGTCGCTTTTTGATGTTTAGGGGTAGGGCTTATGTGGGTGGGGATTTTGTCGGGTAGGGCTTTTGTCGGTATCCCCTCTACGCCATACGGAAAGAAAGAGAGAGGGAGAGATAAAAAGAGAAGAACACACGCGCACTGACGTGGAAAAGTTCCTCTTTGCATTTTTTATCCCCTTCTACGACCATTCTAGGAATTCTATCACGACCGCTACGTCAGAGGGCCCCGCTATCGTCACTCCATCCGCGTCTAACTCGCTACCTCTCTCTCTTTCTCCCCTCTCGTTCCAAGGGCATGCGTGTGACACGTGAGTGCGTGTGTGCGCAACCCCCCCCCCCCCCCCCCCCGAAAGCCTGTGGGAGTGGGGCCAAAAAAGGACAGAGAAAGAGATACGGAATCGCGTTTTCATGCTCCTCACGTAGAGACGTTTTTGGCCACTTAAAAATGGACCTCTTAATGTGAACCACCAAGAAGGAAAGAAACGATTATTTTTTCACGAGATAAAAATCTTGAAAAAAATAATTTAATCTACTATGCCCTAGATATGACCCATCTTTCTCGACATACATTTTTGGAAACTCTTTTTATAATGTGTTTATGCGTAACTTTGTCACGTGGAAAAGAAGAAATTGCACAAGTGGGAGAATTAAGGTGGTCCACGTGAGCTTTTTTTTATTCGAGAGCGATGAAAGACTGAATAAGGAACGAAAATGATTATATTTGCAAACAGTTAATATAAAAACGTTAACGTTAAACCGTTTGGTTAAGGCGATTTCGCAACGATGATCGACAAAATAATAAACATTAATCCCAAACGTCTCGCAGATATTTTGCGAGGAAAATGTTGAAATTTAATTTCGGTTAGCTCAGGCCTACGAAATACGTCAACCACGAATTATCATATAATCCGTTCAACAAACAGGAACCCATCCAGTTAAATTGCTTCTGTTCCACGCAATCTAATTACGTCTCCGAGACATTATTCCACTTGAAACGAACAATGGACGTTTTAATTTTTTTAAAAGAGAAAAACGATCCACGCCAGCGAAATGAAATAACTAGAAGGCCCTCCATATTTCTCTATTCACATGTTAAGCGCCGTTGCAAAAGATCATGAGAAGGGGGAGGGGGAAAAAGAACAAAAATCCGCGATCTTTTCCTCCGGCCGCTGATAGTTTTAATAAGGGAGGAAAAACATAACACGTCCATGAAGCGGGAACCTTATTGTGCGAGGGCATCCCGCGTACTACGACATTAAGGAAGAGAGCGGACCAGCTGGCCGCTTGACCTTTTTCATACCGAACTACTTCCGCTCCGTCTGCTTTACCCGAATAAAAGGCAGAAAGAGAGATGGCACAGGGAAATGGAAAGAGAGAGAGAAAAGACAAGGAAATTGTTCCACCCTTCCAAAGCTTTGTATTCGGTTTTCATTTAATTCCTGCAACGCTCTCTCACGCTCTCTTTCGTTAAATACATTCTCCATCTCTATCTCGCTGTTTAATGTTTTCTCCATTCTTGTTTCTCTCTCATTCTTATCGCTACGTTTCCCATTTCTCACTTGCTCTTCACCAATACGACATATTTGTTAAACTCTTCTTCCGTCTCCATGCACATCCTCATAGACTTCCTGATCAATCCTTCGTTAGGACCATATATTACGCAAAAATGATCCATTTATGTGTTGAACAGGTAATTTTTTCATTTTGTACTATAATTAGTGAGATTGCCCATCGAAATTCTTCTCTTCCTTTCATTGTGGAGCCTTATAAGAAGATGAAATAAATTATATATCCTACTTCTACATCGTCTTGTAAATAATTGAAAGAGTATTACACCTATACAAATTAGCTGTTTTTTAAGGAATGCTTTTGCACGAGATATTGGTTTAATTATTTATTTTCTAAAAATGATACCACGAAGGAATTATACGTAAAGCCATTCTAATACTACAAAGCCATTCTATGCAACGCTAGTGGATAACTTATATTTGGACGCCATATAATAGCAGAGTGACAAAAGTTATTATTAAACTTTGTTCGTCTCTTCTTTTTCCTCCTCTTCCACTGTCTGGAAAAGCCTTTTCTCTCTCTCTCTCATTTGTCTCTACAATTTCCTCTCTCAATTGTTCTCTTTTAACCTTTCCTCTTTATCTCGTACATAAAATTTTCATTCCTAACCTTTACAGCTATTACAGCCCTTTATCTTAAAGTTTTCATTCCTATCTCCAACCTAATGTTTAACATCCTCTCTTATCTTCTGCTCTTAACATTCTCTCTCTCTCCATTTCCCTCTATCTCGTTCTCTCTCTCTCCCCTCCGCTATTTCCACTTTTGCTCAAGTGTTTTCCACAACAAAGAGCTCCTTTCTTTTAGAATCTATGCCCATGTTATTATTTGTCGGCCAATCTTTCCGTTCTAATTCCAATTTTTATTGCCATTAAATTGATGAATGCTATTTTTTCGCGACGAAAATTTTTAACGCATAAGAATTCACATGAAAGCACATAGTTATTCAGCTTGAAGCGCTACATTTTGGAGAAATTCAAATTAAATAAGATGTATATGCGGAATATTTATTATTCGAAGTCTTACGGTTTCATATATAGAACGATCCTATACGTCAAGAAGGCATAACTATTTTTATGCTAATTAGCAGGAAAAATATATATTTTAGAAAATCCGCGAAAACTCTTTCTATAAGATTTAAAACACGAAATATTATCAGTCTCTACATGGAAGTTTTTCATAGCTTTAATTTCACCGAGGACAATTATATTCCTTCTTCTCTTTTCTGCCTTCGCTCTGTCGGCTGTCTTTCATTTCTCTCTTCTCAAGACATTCATGTTTTATATTTTTAATATTTGAGTACATTCCCGTCTCCTTTATCATCAGTTTCATCTCTTTTCATCCCTCTATCTTCTTCCAACGCTACCAAATACTTCTCCCCTTCATCTCACTCGACCTTTCAGGTATTTCGTCCTTTTTCTCATCAGCTCATAATAATTTCATATTCCAATCCCCTCTTGAATCTTCTCCTTCTAACTCAATCCTTTTTTCCCCTGTCTCTTCCGTGACTTCGTGCTTTAACCTTTTCGGGATCATGTATTTTTTCTTTTTCCTACCCTTTCCCCATTACCTTCTTAATAATTTTTTTGCCCTCGTTCCTTCGACATTTCGCTTTCCATTAACCATCCTTCTCATCTCATTACCTGTTGCCTTTTTCACGTCGCTTCCTTAAATTTCGTTATCCACCATTATCCTTTCTCCACTCTTTTCCAAATCAGTGCTGTTTCCTCGTGTCTTCTTCAGAGATTCCTTCTTGATCTTGCTCTCAGCTTTCGCTAACCCCTTCCTCATTTTTTTCTCTCCCTTCATCATGCCAACGGCTTGTTTTCCTTAAACTTGTCCTTGAGTTTCCTCGCACGCATGTTTTCCTTTTGAGAGTCTTTATCCACGATTTCATCGTTCCATTTTTTCTTATCACTCTTTCTTCCACCCTCTTAAATGTTTAAAAAGGAGACTCGGTACGATTAATCTCCGACAAATAAATGATGACATCGTTTGGAGGGAAAAAAGCACCGTCGTTTGTTCTTTCAATTTTACATCTTTATTCTGATTTATTTCTCTCCATCAATCCTGCGCTCTTCCGCCTCCTACATATTTAAAAGGCAACAATCCGCTTTATGATATTTCTTCTAATGGATTACATCAACCGAAGTCTTTATCCACTGAAAATCACATCTTGTAATTTTTCTTCTCTTTCTGCGTTGTTCTTTAACTTTTGTCGACGTTTTCCAACACAGCTCTATCGAATATGCTAGCTCTATATCCTCTTCTTTGTCGCTTTCACCTCTTCTTACAACTCTCATACGTAAATATCCTTTCTCACCCAATATACTCCTACCTCTATTCTTTTACCTTTCACCATCTTCTACTCTCCCTCTCTCTATGAGCTTTTTAATCTAACACCGCCTGTCATTCACATTCCTTTCCGTCCAATATCTCTCTTTCATTCACACACCCTCTCTCCTCCTTTCTCCCTTTTTAGCCTTTCTCCTTCCTCACCATTCCACTCTCTCTTTCTTTCCGGTGGGATAAAAACATTCCGCTTATTCCGTCACGTACACGCGCTCGCGACCGCTTCCCCTGGAGCGCTAGGAACTAACGACTTCCAAACGTTTATCCATTTTTTTTTCTTCAAATTTTCACTTCCTTCTTTTTCTGTCATTCCGTTTTTCGTCGTGGTTTTTTCCGCGATTGGGACAAAAACATTTGGTCCAACGTATAACGCCCGAAGGCACACAGCTCCGACAATGGAACTCTGAGGTTACACGATCCACGCCCCACCCCCACCATATCGCCGCGATTTTTAAAGGAAAAACTCTGCCTTTTTATGAATATCGTATAGATAAAACAGGAGCCATTGATCTAGATGGCGGCGTGAGCGCACGAACAAACTCCGCTCAAAAGGCTGTAGCCGATTGTTCCAGAGAATTCCGGTGAGATGTAATTACTTCCGACTAAAAAATGCACACTCGATGGAAAGGAACCGCTATTTTGCATTGAAATTACAACCCTTACATAGGGAAATGGAGGAATTGCTTCCTTTGACGCGAAATATACGAGCGTATTGCTATTCGCCTTTCGTGTTTAGTCCGATTTAAACATTCGATTTATCTTTTATAGCAAAATAAATAATGGCAACGGAATTCAAGATTTTAAAATCGAGGCGCTTTTTTTATTTTCACCGTCTGATCCATTAGATAGTTACTTCCTCATTTCTAGAGATCTGCATGGATACAGATTTCCGTATCCGTACCCGACCCGTACCCGCAGGCTACATATCCGTATCCGAACTGTACCCGCAAAAATTTCTAAATTACCCGACCCGACCCGCAGGAATAACTTAACCGACCCAACCCGACCCGCAAGCTTAAGTCGCATCCGCAGGCAAAAATTATCTGGAGCAACATCAATGAACCAAAACCCAAAAATTCAAAAGAAAATGACTCACAGCAGAACATATCAATGACCCTCTCTTAATGCATAGAATGTTTTGGAAAATCCCACCGATAGCTCCCAAAGAAAGTCGCGTCCCTCGAAAGGTAAGGGGTAGGGTCAAAATAACGCCAAAGCCTTTAGGGTTATTGGCTTGGACGGGGTAGGAGAAGGGTGCAACCAAAGTTATTGTTTCTTCTCATGCTCAAAACACTGAATTTTGAGTTTAGCACGGACACTGATTTTCATATCCGCACCCGATCCGCACCCGCAGGCTATATATCCGAATCCGACCGGCATCCGCAAAAAGTTACGCATAATCCGACCCGAACCGCAACTTTTCGTGCGGATATCCGCGGGTCGGGACGGATAAATTGCGGATATGCAGATCTACACTCAGTTCAACCCTCGGATCTATATTTTTTTGAAAGTTTCATCGTCCAACTTACTTTTAATAATTTTCCTGGTATAGAATGGAAAAAAACCTTGTGTTAGTTTAAAGGTAAATTGTCATAGTACCTAAGTTCCTTAAGTGCGAATAAAATGGAAAAACTAGTGATTGGCTTTCAAAGTATTTTTACAATAAAACATTTAAATTGATTTAACTTGCTTCATATTACCAGTTTCTACTAAATGGGTATTTGGGAGTTGAACTGAATGGCTACAATGTAGCTATTTATATTCCAGCTTTTATTTTTAAAGTAAAGCCCAAAAAAGACATGCAAAGCTTTCGTCAAATAATAATGTTCCATTATTTATTTAAATTTTGAAAAAAGCGCAAGTGGATAACCTACAATCGCAAGCAGGGTCGTTTTAATGGCACATGTTTCGTCATGGAGATTAAAGAGGACCCCCCCCCCCTCCCCCCAAAATGCGAGCTTGTCATCGTTCACTGAGGAGGAATTTTTCAACGTCATGGTTTTTGAATCCGACTGGATTAATCTTAATGGAGGGAAGACTTCATCGACGGAAGTGCCTAATATTCCCTAGCAACGGGCAGAATTAAGGGGCGCTCTTGTCACCGTCGCGACCCAAATCCATGCCTTAAGACGCCACTCCCCACATCATTCTGATCCCAACTTATCCTACTCCTGACATCCCCCTTCCATTCTCCATTCCCCTACTTAACTTTCTCGCCCCTTCCTGAAGGGAAACGGACCATCTGCTTATTACTTTTTATGTGATCCGAGTAATCCTGAAGAGGAACTACTACGATAAAAAATGACTGCTTACAAACATAAACACAAATTCATTCAAATACGCATCTAATCGCCAAAGCATTCATGCACGTATGGCCGGGGAGGCAATGCTATTATTATTCATTAAATTTACAATCAAGCTATTTTCCAGTTTGGACTGGCGCAAAGTAACTACCTCGTCAAACAATGTGGTAAACAAACAATGATTATATCAATGTATGCATTGATATAATCTTGTGTTTGGACTTTTAGGACTCGTGGTAAACTCTCACAGACACGAAAGAGGTCTTATAAATACAACCTCTAACTTCCTACGCGCTCATGCTATTCGTGAATAAATTGCTCCATTTCAATGTTTTAACATACGCCCCCAGGGCTTAACATAAACAATCATACGCGTAAATATGAACTCTTATTCTTCCCTCCGAAATTTAATGGCTCTGAAGAAGAAAACCCTTCCCCGTCACAACCACGA
The DNA here is from genome assembly GCA_036926305.1 of Uropetala carovei. NCBI lineage: Eukaryota > Metazoa > Arthropoda > Insecta > Odonata > Petaluridae > Uropetala > Uropetala carovei. Next base: position 19,672,483 of record JAXCHB010000196.1, read on the forward strand.
GTTGTCACGCTTCGCATTGTATTATTTACTTGTTTTGGGGGCTGGGCTAAAGTCCGTAGATTGGAAGGAGTGAGCGTTTACCAACCAACCGCCGGATAAAATTATGGTTCCCTACCCTTGATGGGGCGAGTTAGTTTATGCCGTATTGACATTATTTTATGAAAAAGGTCATGCGACTTGCTAGCAGTGAGCATTGGATTTCGTGTCACTAAAGGGGATCGATCAATCCGATTCCCTGCTCCGTGAAAAAGCCTATGAATTTTGATTTATTCTCATAGGAGAATCAGAGAACTAATGGATGAAATTGACTAACTATGTCTCTCCAGTAGCCATAAAAAGGTTGGGGAAACCAGATACAAATCAGCCGCCATCAGCGGCTACCCCCAGCCTTTACAAGACTATTGGAGAGGTATAGTACGTTAGTTTTAAAAATATGTCAATCCATTCAAAGTTCTTTCTACGATGCTTAACCAAGCTAGTGCGTCAACAGGACCGCTTAACTAATAACCAAGGCTGAATTACGAATTATGTCTTATAATTAAATTTGGAAGCAACATTTATTACCCTGAACGAATGTTTACCTCTGTGCTTGAGAAATTATGTTACTTCGAATGACGTTTCACATCGATATTTCCTTACATTTTAACGCAAACCCTTAATCTACGTAAAAAAATAAGCACGTACGGATATTTCTATGCACGCTAGCGTGCGAATGTGCCTGAAAATTTAACGTAGTCCTTTTTCCCACCGAGAACAGTAATTTTGTTTTGCAGTCACATTCTTATCCTCTTTTGTTCCCTCGCGCGCCGTTGCTATGTTATGCTGACGGAGCTCACCCTTTACCACGCTGCGGACTCTGACGTTAAGGTCTTTGTTCCCTCATCAAAAAAAGTCAAAATCGCTGGCCCCAAACCCCCACCACTACTTCCATTCTCTCCCGAATAGAATGCTGGGTCTCTGGAGAGATACTCGTGTGTCAGCAGGGGAGGAGTATGAGCGCCGCGAAGGTCAGCGGATGGACAGCAACGTCTTCTCCACAGCACATTAAGGAAAGGATGTTCTTCCCTCTTCATATCTCGAAAATGTGCTCTCGTGTGTTGCTGAGGTTGTAGAAATTCCGACGGCGTGCTCTTCTTGCCAGCTGGGCGTGATTCCGGGCTTCTATTTTTTTTCTAACGAGTATTTTCACGAAAAATGAAACTCGCCTGGTATGCTGACCTTTTCTAAGGTCGTGATGACGAAGTAAATATGCGAGACAATGTTTATAGAAAGAAAAAATACACGACGTCTTACTATCATTTAATGGGTTTTTACGAGGCGTGTAGTGACCTGCGGAAATTATCATTGTGTTCACATTTTCAGTGAAAAGAGATGATAAGCGATTCAAAAAATGATGTTTTTATTTAGACAACAAATCAAATGATATATCAGAACAAAGATTGTGGACGCTAGGCCCAAATTAAGTTCATACTTGAGATATAAATATCCTGGGAAACAGAAACGTTGCGTTCAAAAACCCAAAGAAAATAATTTGATTACTACGATAGACAGGCCATGGTTGGCTAATACAAGCGTGAGTTAACTCATTAGTAACAGATAATCTTCTGCTGAATATATTCGATTCGGTGTATTTTTAATTGCCAATGAAAGCTTACACTGATTATCGATTATTGCAATTTATTTTTAAATTTTCGTAGATGCGTATCGATACTGTGTTAAAAACGTAACCGCAATACCTAAAATTACAATCTTAATACCAGATAAATATCATCAAAATTCAACGCACCGTAATCTATACAAAAAGTTCAGATATATGCATGGTTCCACATGTTTATTCAACTTGTTTCCACGATACTTTCAAATCACAATGTCACATCTACGTTTTAAGTTACGGAAATGTTTTTCTCATCACCGACCTCATTCCCGAGCCGGTGTGTGCCTTCCCTTTCGTTGGGAGAAAACTTTTTCCATCTCGCATCTTCTTATCCCTGTTTTCACTCCACTGCAGCCTTCCCATCTTATGCCTCTCCTCCTGCTAGAAGAAATAAACACCCTTCCAGCCGTCCAATGGACTCCCTGTGTTTTCCCCCATCTTCAGACTAAAACCCCCCCCCTCTCCCTTCTTCACTCATCTCGTTTCTCCCCTGCAGCCAATGGACCGTAGATGCAATTTCAGTTGGAGGCCGTTGGAAATAGCATTTATAGGTCGTAAAGTTGAGGGGTCGAGAGGGAGAGTGGAATTAAGAGAGAGAGAGAGACAGGAACAAGAGAGGGAAAAAAGGGAGGAGAAAGAGACGTAGAGTGAGTGGAGGGAAAAAGCGGGATGAAGGAGAAGAAAGAATGGACAAGTCGGAGAGGATGAGAATACCAAGAAGAGAAAGGAGAAGTTTGGCGAGATAGGGAGAGAAAAAGGGGAACAAGGGAGAGAGCAAATGAAGAAAGGGATGTAGGAAAAGATAAGGAGGTTGGCCATAAGAGAAGGAAGGGAGCCAGAAGGTTGAAAGAAAGAGGCGAATAAAAGGGAATGAGTTAGGAAAATAGGACAAATACGCATAGAGAAGAGGGAAAGGAGGGAGCAGTGTGAGATAGTGATGTCAAATGATTGACGGAACGGATAAAAAAATGTACGCAGTTTTATCGGTTTCCAAAGGGCCAGCCATAAATTTCCCGAACCAAATCAACATAAACAACAATATTTTAATTCACTACCTTGTAATGACTATTTTCCCAAGCCAAACCTAAATATACCTCGCGTTTCTTTTACGGTAAGTGTTCAATTTCAACAGTGAAAATATCCTAAATTCAATAACCATCGGCGCTTTAATAGATTAGGTCTTCTAAATTTCTCGATTTAACGTGATATAAATCGAATGATTAAACTGTACAAATGTTGAACAACATCCTAGCGAGACGCAAGAAATTTTATTGGAATTATGCTCATTGTAAAATCCTACGACGCAAATTTAATGTTTCGAGGGATATGAATTGTTAATTCCGGATGATTAAATATTTCCTAACTAGTCTTGTTTAAATACAAAAAAAAGAGACAGATTGCGCAGAATTCAACGATCTGAGTAATGCGAATACTAGAGAACTTTAAAAAAAGTCAGTCGACAACGATTATGAGGGGTGTTATTCTTCTATATTATTGAGAGACAATGATAATATAGGTAATATGATTTAATTAAGAAAAATTAAGAATTAAGAAAAATGCCCCAAACGGTGATTATTCTAAGTTCAGTCGCCATTTTCTGATAACAATGCCAAAATAAAACTTAATTTCCAATGATTCACACTTACCGCTCCCGGATATCTAGCTAAAACAATGAACTCTCCTACCTGAAAAATAAAATATAAAAAAGTCATTAAGTTTCCAAAACGTACTTGAGAAAATAACATAAATGTTATTTTTAAATATGTTATTGCACATTAATTTCGGTACCATCAATGAGCTGCTGAAAATGAACCATTTTAAAAGGAATTATTAAACCTACAAATATTTTATTAACCATTAAAGGCTTATTATTTATTACGTACAGTTTTGCTACACCCAAGGAAATCTGCCATTCTAAGTTATTATATTTCTGCGAGATTATCCTTATAAATATTTTTGAATAATTATTTAAAGTCGTTTGTTAATTATTGTTTTGACTATGATTGTAAAACAGATTGTACACATTGAAAGGAATCTGAAATAAACATCTGATCTAAGATTGTCACGCCGCTGACATTTTCCATTATTTTTCAGCATCAATATATCATAACGCTGGTCGCATTGCGATTATTCAAGCCCATATTAAAGAACGCGCACTATAATAAACCAGCAATACATGAGAGAAAAGTCAGACGGGCGCTGCAACAGTGAAGTTCCTTCAACAGAGAAATATCGAGCTCGTCTTATGGCTGAAAAAAAATCCAAGATCAAGCGATTAAAAAAAATACTTGTACCAGCTATCTCCAATAATAATGTTGATACATGTATTTTATAAGTGTTTGGTCTTGATAGAAGTGAAGTTCCTGCTATACGATCGTCTAAAAACACCATTAGTTCTTGGTTCCCAACTTGAAGAGTGTTCATATTCGCAGTCTTATGTTTCATTGCCTGGAATCAATTTAATTCCTTTTCCACGATATCATTACCAAGGAGTAAAAGTTTTCCAATAATCACTTAACGGTATTACCTCGCATATCATAGTATTATAAAATTTCTTGTCCCAGTAAAACAAACAAAAAATAAACCCATTTGACACTTGAAGGTTGGGAGAAGTTAACGCATTCCAAGATACAGAGCTTGGAAAATGCCGTGTCTAATTCTCTTAAATCATAGTTGCACAGATTTTCCGTATCTTAACTGATGGCTGAAGTTTTGCGAAATCGTATCTTCTAGTGAAAACATAACACAGATCAGTACGAAATATATTAAAGGGTAGGATTTTTAATAAAACCAAATTGTAGTTCAAATGAAACAACTGATTCCCTAGTGAGAATATGATTATGTACATTTATTTTATCGCAAGTAGATGTGTCATATAGTCGCTAAATAACTTGTGAAGTGAACAATAAATAGATAAGTAAAAGACATACTCGCGGATAAAATAACAAATTCATAGTAGCTTAAATGCTCGTAAAAACTGATGGAAAATCACATTTAATGTATAGACAAAAATACTCGAAAAGTAAAAGTCATATTTTACAAATGCTGTCGTAGGACGGAGCGATAGAGAAGATCGTTTTCCCCTAGGACGGTAAGGGAAAGGGGGGGAAGGGAGGGAAGGAGGGTAAACTAGGGAACCTTGGTGCGTTGCACCCCCTGCCATCCACCAATAAGGTAACTTGCAGGGTATTATGTAGATGTAGATGTTGATTTGGAAAAATACAATGCTATATATGGGAACAAAAATTAACCGTTGAAATGGTCATTTGACTGCAAAAAACGATTCTTAACACGGGCTTTCATTGAATTTTTTTCAATCGAAGATACTATTGAAAAACAATTCCAAAATCTTATACTAATCATTTCCAAAATGATAAACTGTCGATTATTTCAGAGTTAGGAATGATGTAAACTGACTCTGTACTGATCAGGCAAACTATCCCTAGAAAGGTAATATCAAGAATAAAACTTTGCATTGTTAGTTCCATATAAACATTTTTACATTTACAGAATTAGGAATGATGTAAACTTACTCTGTACTGATCAGGCAAACTATCTCTAGAAAGGTAACATCAACAACAAAACTGCATTATTATTTCCATATAAACATTGTTACAGTCTGTGCCGTTTCTAATCTCTTTAAGAATTATGAGAGTGTGACAACTGAAGCCAGAAAAATTTTAAGCGAATTAACTTACTGCGCGCCTCCTTTTGGCGCAAAAGGCGAATCAAGATTTGTCCGGATATTCGTTCCGGTTTCTGGAAAATAAAATGCTAGGTGAGAGCGCATTAAACACGCCATTTCGGCACGAATAAATAAAATTAATTCGCGACATCGCCATTAAAGCATATCGCTGCCGAAAAGCCCTTCGTAGGAACTGATAAAAAATATTTATGCCCAATAAAACATTTCGCTTTTCCGTCTGAAAAACTTTAATGGTAAAGAAGTAAAAATATCGACGTATTTACGAAATTTATCGAATCATTTCCCTCAAAATGATTCTTAGCCTTAAACGTGAGACCTAAGACCTCGAATAAAAGCTTTTTCACGACTATTTTTATGGAGGCTAAATACCTCTAGATTTTTTAAAACCTACTTAAAGTGAATTATATTGTATTTTAATGGTTTCCTCAGGTAGAATATAGCATGCTATCCTAAACGTAATAATTTTAAATTGGAACTCTAGCCATTAATAATATTTCACGGGTGGCCTATTTTATTATATAATTCTGAATTATTCTGCAACCTATTACGGCCATTATATAAATGTCGCGTACACAAGCATAAATGAAACCTCAAATAAGAATAATGCCAAGATGTGTTAAAAATGTAATAAAAAAGCGATGAAATAAATCTTTATCTTAAACATTTTCTCAATATACCTTTTGTTCGTATGCAACTACGAAAAATAACGAATAATAGCAACGGGATCGACTTTTCTTTTGGGGTTTACGAAATATTTTTTTTTGGTGAATGATACTCGTGACGTGACCTGCCGAAATGTTTGGGTTGTTATGAGGTGACTATGGCTGCAAATTGCTTTGAATTGAGTTTGTCGACGTCACGAAATCACTGGCAGTCGCCCATTGGTTAGTGACCGCCATGTGGCACCATATTTATTTTCTACCTTCTAATCTCGACCTCCGTTATCACCAAACGCTCTCCTTCTACGAGATCCCTTCCATGAAAACAATTTGCGTCCGCAACCTGAGCGATGAAATTGCCACCGCCAAGCACGCTACAAAGTCCCACGACAGAAACACTAGAAGGTCTATCCTTAAGGGTCACGTTTGCGATATCACGAAGGAAAATAAGCTGACCAGTAAAATTCCATCTGCTCATTTTTTCCTTGCATTTTTTACGATTGTATCTATTAAAAATATCTACTCATTACATATATATATATATATATATATATATATATATATATATATATATATATACACATACACACACAAACACACCTCTAGTATGTTGTAGAATATAAAAATCAATATAATTCTAGAAGGGCTACAGATCTGAAATTTGACATGACACTGAGTAATTGGGTACAACAGACAGAACATTTTTACAACTTTTCATTTTTAGGGGAATTTTTTTATCTGATTATTTCATTATTGCCTCACATAAGAAAAAATTGCACAATAACATTTTAAAATTGAGATACAAAATTGGGGCAAACTGTTCTACCAATAAAAGAATGAAGTTTGATTTTAAAGTCAGAATTTAGCGTAAAAAATTCATGTTTGATGCGAAAAGCGGGGTAATGTTTTGCATTTGTAAGATTGACAAATATTAACTAATATGGCAACGAGTCCAGTGCTTTTGAATATATTTTTAAAATATATATTATAATAGCATTGATATAACACTTTGTATGAGAATTAAAAGGCTGCGTTATAATAAATATTATTCCAACCAGCAACATAAACTCATGTTGCTGTAATTCACTAGTCTTATGGCAGGAAATAAATTTCAGAATAACTTTTTTATTTCTATTGGAGATACATAAGGCAAGTACTTAATTTTTAAATTTTCTCTAGTTAAGTGCTTGTTCCGCAGTATGGTGAAGGCAGGATCATCATGCTATGCTAAATCATGAATCCCACTGTAATAAAAAATATAAAAATCTTTGATATCGCTAAAACGATCGTAAAAAAGTAAAAAGATATGGTGATTTATTCGGAAAGCTAATGAGGGTTCATGGCCGATTTGCCATATTTGAAGGCAATATCATAATAGATTTCTCCAATAAGGAATTTTTTTATTGATAAACGCAAAAACAATTTGGTAAGGCACCGTGGAATTGGTATCATTAAAAAGAAAGAAAAATATTATCTAGCTTAAACAACACAATTAATAAGTGCCTACACATGCCTGTCTAAGTGAGCTGAGTGTTTGGTAACCTATAGCACTTTTCCAAAACATTTAAGCAGAATAAAAACGCATATACATCGCGATTATCTCTATCACACGTACGACTCGAATTTCAAGCCCCTACTCTACGACGTAGCCATTTATATTTGCAAAATAATATTTTTTTCACTAGTCTTCTCTCAAGCATGAGAACTATTTATAACTTGTCAAGGTCTCTTGTGTTGATGTTAGGTTAGAGCTGTTCCAAAATTAAGCTCCGAGATAATGTGAGCGGAGGAAGGTAATCGATAGCCATGAGAACTTGGCGGTAACAAATCTCGTCTATCTACCGAGAGAGGAAAATGTGGGAATTCGATGCCACTTTGACGCTTTAAGAGTCGGGAAAGGGGAAGAGGGTGAGAATGCGGGGGAGGACGTGGGAGGAAGGAGGATGCGGCGGGAAGGAAGCTTAAAAAATGAGGTCGGTATGGATGAGGAGGTCGTTTTGGGTAGGGTTTCGGGGGGAGGGAACGAGGAAATTCCAGGTGGGCGATCAAAGGCGCCAACCTTTTAAGATCGTACATCTTCGGGAGAAGAAATTCCGCGAAAGATATTTTTGACGTCTCAATCTGAAAGGTGATGGAATTCCCACTATGTAAACAAAGACGCCATTGAAGAATGATGAAGATTGATCATAATTTATCCGAAAAGATGAGAGGAGAAAAACATCATTCCGATATTAAAAAAGAGCAGTGCATGATGTTTTAGAAAGGTGGCTCTTTTTTATAACCTAAAAGCGTTAAAATGGAGACAATAAAATGTTAATAGAAATCCCAAGTTAAGCGATATTTTTATTCTTCAGAGTAATTAATCCTCGAAAGTTATACTTAAATCTCAGAATTATATAATATAAAGTCACTGACATTTCTAATACTTTCACCAAGCAAAATGTGTTTTATTTGTATGTATTTATGAGAAAGTTCTATCGAATAATTTTGATAAATGTTAAGTTAAAGGAAGTTATAAAAGACAAAATGTATTTTCATAAGAGCTTCAAAAGAATTACGAAACGCCAATGCGTTTATAATTTTAATATCCTTATAATAACACATTAAATCAATTAAAATTTTTGTCAAGATGCCTAATTTCATTAAATAATTTTTCTTCTTGAGGGCATGACGTTCGTTAACAATTTAAGAAAGAGTGTGGTTTATTTTGATCCATTTGATTTTTTGGGTCAAACTTGGTCTTTGCGTGTCATGGTGGTTCGCGCTGATATTTTCGTCTTTTGAATCTCATCCAACGCTGTCAGTTGTCCTGAAATTTCAATAAAAGACCTCGACGGTAAAGAATGAATACTCTTTCTCACTAAGCATGCACAAGAGCCCTAAATATAAGGTTAAAGTGGCGGAGCTTATTCATAAAAACTATTTTTTTAAATGATAAAACGTTAACATCGGTCGAGACGGCGTATTTTTTTTAGAGTGATACAGTTAAAAAAAAAATACGCCGTCTGCTATGTTCGTCGTGCGATTGAAATGTCTTTGCTGGATTATGAATTCCTCTAATGCTTGGGATTAGCCTTCACTTCAACATCTGATGATAAATTTCGGATTACAGTTGCTTCTATAATTTTTTTCCGTAAGAATTTCATTAAACGAGTCTTTGGATAGAATGTCTTCATCGTACATTATCAAATTAATGGAAGTTCTGTTATTATATTTTTCAAAATATAGTGTTAATCTTTTGTCCTAAAGGAAAAACTATATGGTTGATTAACAAACGTAGAGTCAGCCGCAATTACTCGTCACTGAGAAGGTACATTGCACATAAGATGTATTATGCTCGACGCGTGTCTACCTTTGAGGCTTCAAATCCGAAATTACCATCATCGGAACATCTTTGTTGACCTCTGAATCACAAAAGAATATGAATATTTCTAGAAACAGGAGATAATTCGAAGTTCCATGCTCGACCGCTAGAGGCGTTAAGGCAAATTTAACGACAACGAACTGACAAGATGCAGCAAAGTTAAAAGCGAAATCTAGGCAAAGTTAAAATATGATCGAAATAGATAAAATTGAAAGATACATCCAACACTTTGTCCAACAATCCTTCCTCCCAAACTTCTCACTAAACTTAGAAAGCACTAAAAGTCAAAAGTTTGTAACGGATGGATCATGTGACGTTCAGTTCAGTTCATCCCTTTTATTTATTTTTTAAAATAAAATTTCCTCCCGCAGTCACGTGACGCGAGGTAACCGAAGGGGGGGAAAACGTCCTTATCGGTAACCATTCCTCGAACCAAGGGGCGTTTGTACGTGACCATTAGTCCGTAATTCGTCACGAGGCTAGGATCGGAGAGGTCAGAGTGGAAGCTCGACCGATTCGCAGGGATACGTATGACAAAGAGATAGCGCTGTGTGTGCATAAGAGGGGGCGGGTGGGGGAGGATGAGCCACGTATCAAAAGGATAAATTGAGGTTGGGAGGAGGAAAATATGGCGGAAGTTGGCATAGTCGATATTCCCGAGCTCTAAAAACTTCCAAAACATAAAAATGTAAAGAAAAATAAGATATTTTACGAAAGTCTGACTGATAAAAGTGCAAATGCATTACTTATATCTGCACAATACAGTAACGCATCAAAATAATAATCAAAGTAAAATACATAAAATAAAGTAAATGCAGCACGAAGCACGGAACTGATTATGAAAAAATGTTTCACGTTTTCAGGAATGTGAAATATATTATCGCTTTTCTGTCTGAACAACGGAGCTACAGAACAGAAATTCATATTCTTCAAGACTTTTAAGTTCTGTTCGGCGGTATGAATAAAACCTCTCTGAGCAAGAGTGAAAATTATCTTATTAAAGTTTGTTAAACTCGAATAAAGGCTATGATAAGGACCATCAACCGAAAGCTTTTATAAAAGCTACCAATAAATTTTAGCAGTGTAGTTTTCGGTGAAAACTCCTCTAAATAAAGATCAAATTATTAGAAAAGGGCCGTAATCAGTGTGTCTGAGTCAAGGATTTGATTTTCTAGCAATTCACATGTAATTAAATTTGTTTTAAGGGATCCCATGTCTTAGGCGACTATTTTTTTTAATGATGCCTTCCCCGCAAAGCCAATTTTAGGCTTGTATGTAGGTAGGGGAAAAACCCCAAGACAAATCACAACATCCATGCCCGAACCGGGATTCGAACCCGCGACCTTTGCATTAGAAGGCAGGCACACTACCTACCAGTCTTGTAGATCTAGAGAATTTTCTTTATTGCTATTGCTGAATGTAGAGTATTAGAACGGTGGGTATAGATTATATTTTTGAAAGAATGTGCATCGAGTCAGTTAAAAATGTTTTACGGTAGTGTATCAGAAAACACTGGAAACGCAACGTCATAACTAGGAACTCATTATTTCGAAATAAAACATTTATACTCTATTTTGACAGTAATTCCTTCTCAAACTCTCCTAAAACCTATAATATACAGGCTTTTTTTTTAGCTATTAATAATTACTTCTTCAGACGCGAAGACGATTTCGCAGTTTCATTTTGTCTTAGCTCCACAGGCATCACGGATATGACGGATGTATTCATACAAGTTAAATGGTATTTTTTCAATGTAATCAGGCGAATTAATGCACTTACTGTCATCAAAAGTCTTTTTAAACCTTTTAACTATCCTAAAACAGCAATTTATCTCCGTGAATTCTCTCTTCATCTAAAAAAATGTACCCTGCAATCGATCGGGGTGGTAACATGGGGGCGTGGTGAGGTCGCCCATGCAAAAAAAAACCTCTCCATTTTGTTTTTTCTACATACCAAATAATAAGGGAAATAAAGGCGACGTGACCGATTAAGTGAAAACATAGGTTCCGTATTAAACTCGTCCCGATGGCCAATTACCACGCTCTCCTCCAATTTGTCACGAGACACCACGGGGTTGATTGTTTCATAAGACCTTCTTTTTTTCTGCTGCCTTTCGAATAAAAATAGACGGCCAACGCCACCACTCGTTCAAGTGGGATACATAAAGGCGTAGCCCCAGTGGACACATAAAAGAAAAAAAGCAGGGAATGAGGAGGGAGCTGAATAAGAAGGGTAAATTGTAACGAAGGGAAAGGGGTTTGAGGAGATGACGGAGGGGAGAGAGAGAGAGAGACATAGCAACCGTGTCACTTGGTAAGTGGCGAGAGTGATTATTAGCGTCAATCACAACGCTTACAAATCACGAAGGAGAAGAAGGAAGAGGACGTCCAGGAAAGGGTTTGCAACGGACACTTCTTTCTCTCTCTCTCTCTTTTTCTCTCATCGTCCTCTCTCTTCCTCTCATCCTTCTCTCTCTCTCTGATGTTATCATAAAAAAGTAGGGGGAAGAGAGAGAGAGAGAGAGAGAGAGAAAGAGAGAGGGAGTGAGGCAGGAAGGGATTCATTTGGGAGGGATGGATGTCCCTCCCCCCCTTCTTCCCTCCCTCTCACCCTTTTCTCCTTCCCTCCCCCCTTTTCTCCTCTCTCGCACTGGGAATGGTGCGGGAAAAAATATACATATTGAAGAGACTTGTAAAGTTCCGGGAGTGGTTAAAGGGAGGTCGCCCGCGTCTCTCCCTAACGACGAAGAGAGAGAGAGAGAGAGAGAGAAAAAAAAGGAAGGTCCTCGAGGGATCCTTTTTTTGGAAAAGCAACGCGCTGGTCGGATACATCAAAAAACAAACCTAATTTTTTTGTGCCGCGAAATCGTAAACGCGTATCGTTGTATTTATATATTTTTTTTAACGGGTAGTGTCCTCTTTACGTGCGTGAAAGGAGATCTTTTATGGCCGAAGTACGCAGACGCGGGGAAACGTTTTACTCGTTCCATCCAACAGACCATCTTTTTTCGACAGAGTTACTCTCTGTCCATTAAACACAAACATGTAGATGCGTCGAATAAGTGTTGCAAATTCGGTCGCTTGGATGGAAGCTCGTTAATTAAACTTGCTCGTCACGTACGAGATTTTAAAACCGGAGAGAGGAAGGGGGAGTTCGGAATAAAAAGGAAATGGACAGACATTTTTGGCAGCCAAACAAGCTGAGCAAGCAGTAATGCTTGCCTGAGTTTTCCATCGTTTTTTTCTTCTCCTTGCGTTGCCATTTACATACGGAGAATACGCTCTTGAAAAAAAAGGACGCGCATAGTTTTAAGAATATGGAGCGTCTTTGAAAGACTCGACGGATTCGTTCTTTTTTGCGCGATAACCAATCCATAAACTACGTTGCGATGGGAAGGATAAAAGCGCTTCGTCTAGTAAAATAACGCAACTGCGCATTTCGAATAACATATTTAATAGGGATAGTTTTGATGGGATGTTGTAACACAAAGGGGTTTCGATGAAATCTGTAAAAACGAACAAAAATTTGCGACGGAATAGGATATTTTCCGCGGTGCGCATCCTATTTTTTGAGCAATGCGACTGTCTGGCGACGCGATGTCCGGCACCGCAGCCGATCCCTTGAAATCAACGCACCCTTTTTCTTTCGAAAGATGTTTTTTTTATATAGGCTTACCTGATATGAAAGAAGACGCGAGCAGAAGAAGATAAATCCAATCCATTTTCTCCATTAGATGAGGAACGACCAGGATTTCTTTCTTCATTAGAACATATCCAGATGTACTAACACTTTGCCCAATTAACCCGCACTTCGATAGGTTCTCGCAAATGCACTGAGTGAGCAAACGGGATCACTTTTAAGGAATGAAGGTTTTGAACGTTCCTCGAGAGAATCAAAGGGCGAAACTCGAGTAAATTTGGAAAGGAATAGGAAAATATTCCGCGCTGACGTTAGATACAACGTATAACCTCTTAAATGCGCACTTGAGACACTGAGAACACGTCGGGAGGAAGTTCAACCCGGCTAATGCCGCTTATCTCTTCGGAAAAGTCGGCGTCAGCTGATTTAGAGTCGAGGATTATATGTATACGAATTCAACGGCGGTGCGTCAGGGCGGGAAGAAGCACAAGAGAGGAGTTTTCGATGCTAGCAGCGACTGCAGGGCACTCTCCAATTCAACTCCCACGACTTAGGGACGCAGCACGAAAGGACTCCGAGCGTGGAGTCACCTCCCGACTTTTCTCCGAACTAATGACGAGAAGCGGGAAGCTTCAAAATGGCGCAGTCAGGATGTAATCCTTAATTATGGTATGTTCGTTTAATGATCGATCGAAGAAATGCGCGTGTAAGTGAATTTCGTTAGGGTGGTAAATTATAATATTTATGCATCTGAATCGGTAATTTTTGTTTATTAGATCAACGAATCATTATTTCCATCGATTAATGAAAATTGACTTTAACTACATGCGTAAAAGTTTGCTTCTATTGATTGTGTAATATGATTAAAGAAATTGAGTAAAAGAAAATTTATTTAGAAGTTAATAACTAATTTAAAACAATTGGAGGATTGCACCTATATTTTAGCCAACAAAAGATTTAGAAAAGTACCTTCAATGACAGTAAAAAATAGAAAACTATATATAGGATGAGTAGTGCTTAGCTACAAATATGTATGTATGTATGTATGTATATATATATATATAATTTGGGATCAGAGAGTGTAATTTTATCATAAATAACTATACAGGAATTACAATCGAATTTCGATAATTACAACGTGTATAATTCGATTTTTCTGTGATTCGAAGCAGGTATTTACCCTGTACTTATTCATATACAGCCATATGTTGCTAACTCGAACGACAAGAAACGACAGAGTTAGTTTGAGTTATCGAAGTAGAACTTAACTTTTACGTATATGAACACGAACGTCAAATATATGCTTCATATTAGAATTAATGACGTTCGAGTTAACGAGACTTGGATGGCAAAATTTTTTATTAATTTTTATCGGGATTAGAATTTGTTCTACGAAATATGGTTTTGATATAATTGTTAATATTTGCATCATTAACTCTTTTACAGCCAGTTGAAAGAAAAACAAGAAGCGAAAATGATCAAAATTATAGTAAACTATGGACTTGATTGGAGAAAATTAGTCTTTATCGATTTAAAGTATTTATCTGCGAAATTGTGAAAACACTGACTCAATTTATATTATGGATTTTTATATCAATATTAACCGAGCCAATTGGGCCTTTTTATAATGCCAGGCATTTTATTTTTCGGAATCACGACAGTAATTGTCTTCGAACATTTGACCAAAACATTTAAATGATTTGTATGCATCACTAATAGACTAAATATTGTCAGATAATTTTAGCGCAACAACTTTAAGTCCATATATTATTTTTCCTTGTGATTCATATTTGGACTAATCAGTACTGAAAGAAGTAATTATATTTGCCCCATCTGTAATTATATCAAATGAATTTGTCGTTAGACACACCTGTCAACGATTTTATATTGATCGTTGTCTATCTTTGAACCGCCATCTGCGATGGTTCAATTAATGTTTTTCTTATCGTCATTCAGCAAATAAACTTAAGCATGAGCAAATTATAAGCATCTTCAGCGGTTCTGAAAAAGTGATGATAGGAGAATCTTTTAGCGAGGCATACGTTCTGCATATTATATTTAGTATTAATATTCCTCATTGCCAAGTCTGAATAAATGGATGTGGAATAAGGTTACTGGCACGTGGTTTTCACACATTTTGGATCATCACGCCGATACAACGTAGAAAAACTCAAGAGAGATCCACCATTAGCCCTCTGTAACTGCAAAGGCGAATAATGGCCATTGAGAGTGGCTTTAACACCTCAAACGTACACTCGTCCATTGCTCTCTCTTTTCGTGTTAGCTCGATCATTCCCTCTTGATTAGAAACCAACACTTTTTTATTACTTCACCCTTATATACACACACATGCACGCACGCACGCACGCACACACACATATATACATGCATATGGAAGAGGATTGGTAATATATATATATATATATATATATATATATATATATATATATATATATATATATATATATATCCATCCTTCCCTCGCATTTATATATTTTCAACTATTTCGAATTTATCGAACTCACTTTGTACTTTACGACGATACAACCTGTTCCTTGAACAATTTTTTCCACTCTTTTTTCGAATGCAAGTTTGACACCTCTCGCCTCCTTAAAAGTTTGTCTTGGATCCTTCTATAGGCTCTTTCGTCAGGTGGTACTGCCATCTTCCTAAGTTTTTATATCAAACGTAGCGAATTTCGATTTGCAACGGAAGAGTTTCAGCTCTATAAAGTAAAAGAATACTATTCTACTTCTCTATTCCTGTGAATTTTTATCACAGGAATTCCAGAGTTCACGTTCACGCCATCTGTACACATAAAAAGTGCCATGATGTACTTTGAAATATATTGACGAATTACATACGCACATTACGACTAATTTATGAACATGATGTTAACGGCTAGATAAGTCTGATATAGCCTGACAGAAATTTTCTAATAGAAACGCCAAAACTGCAACTGAATCTTATTAAAACTATTCAATTTGTACACTAATGTATCAGCACGTTAACAATTTTAACACATTCTGATATTAGTAAATAATATTAGCCAGTTATATTTGGAAAATGGGCAGCTCAATGGCCTAATGTCGATATCACCTTGGAGATTACCAGTGGCTTATATACCATCATATTTTCTATCTGTAGTCTCACCTACACTCAGATAACCTTGATATAATTTAGGGCAATTTAAATATTGAAGCTCTGCGACGAGAACTAAAACTAAAACTAAGGATATCACACAAACAAATTTTACACTGATTTTACTTCATATCCTACCCCATTTAAAAAACCGAGCTAGGGATTGCAAATCTAGTTTTTGTGACGCCTATTATTATCAACAAAAAGTAACGACACGTTCCTACCGACCACTTAAAGAGTACAGAAATATCCGCACGAAGAAAAAGATATACACTAAACGTTAATCGGCGTATTTTTTTCGAAGAAGTAGCGTATTTCTACCGTTATTAGAAACACCTTGGATATTTCAATTTTCAAGCCAACCCTAACGACAATGGAGGAAAGGTATTGCTCGCGTGTCAGAGGAGATGGAAATCCTCGTGAGAAATCCGCTGTAGTTCTGCGTTAAAATCCCCTTTTGTCTTCCAAATGCCTGAATGGAGAATGGGGATGAATCGGTGGAGGAGGGTGATAGGGAAGAGGAAAGTGTGGGCTTTTTTCTGTGTGGACCTGTGTGGGAGGAGGAATGGGATCGGAAAGAGGGGAGGACGGGAGTGAAGCCAACCGTGATAACAGCCGAATGCTTTTGGCGCCGTTAAAGGAGGGAGGGAAGGGAGAAAGAGAGGCGGAGAGAGAGGGGCGGGGAAGTGAGAAAAAAAAGAAAAAGCGATTATCGAAATTTCGCTCGATAACCGCAAGGGGGAGCGTAGCGCTGTCGGCGGGGCAGGCGATAATAATAATAGCCAAACCAAGCGAAAAGAAAGAAGAATAAAAGGCAGAGAGAGAGAGGTTTAATTTAGTGAAAAAATAATAATTTAAGTCCCATTTTATTTTAATCCAAAAGAGCTGCCGTAATCCTTATCGCGGAACGGTTGGAATATGTAAAAGGAGTTTTACGAAATGTTTAGTTTTCTACATGAAACGCTGAATAATTTTTTGCATTAGATCAAGAAAATATCTAAAAGTTCACGAATGCAAGAACAATAGTACACACCGAATGAAAAGAACGAGGAAATCGAATTTTATACCCTCAATAACAAGTAACAAAAAATTTTAAATGCAATTGTAGGAGAAGACAATTATTAAAGATTTTAAAAGTGGAATTTAAGTTTGTAGGATGTGACTTATTGTTAGTTCAATTTTACAGCTAAGCTACGCTTTATTTTAGGGCATAAGATTTTTTGAAAGAATTGAGACACATAAATCTAATTAAATGAACGTCTCGTTTCCAGATATTACGCAAGCTAGTTCAAAACCATTGCGAGGATGCGCCATTCAAACGGTCAAGGGTAATAAGCATAAAATAATTCTGTGAATAGACTGACCTATTTGCATATATGGGGAAATTACTAGCATTTTTAACCCAGAATTAAGGTTGAAATATTTTTGCTCAAGTGTTTTTTAGGATAATATAATTGGCTCTGGAAGAGTACCAAAAGCTTAAATGAACTTTCTTCGATCAAACACCATACATATTTTATAAAATAGTGCAATTTCCAGTCAAAATAACAACGGGATTTTAATAATAAAAAAATGAGGTGAACATGCTTTATCTCACAATGAATTTTGTCCTAATCTCATGTCTCGTCTAAAAACAATGAAAGCCTTCTTCGTTACTTTGTTACGTAGTGTCCGTTAGTGCAACGATCTCTATTCCTCTCCCTCTCTCCTTTCCCATCTTCCTCTCATCCTCCCACTCTCATTCTACCTCTCTTTCTCCTTCACTCTCTCTCCCCCTCCCTCTCTTTATCCCCCACTCTCTCTCTCCCCCTCCCTCACTCGTCCTCCCTCTTTTCTTACCTTCCTCTCCTCTCCAAAACCATCGCTCTCTTTCTATTTCTTTCCTCCTGTATTTTTCTAATTTTACCTCTTCCATTCTCCCTATCTACGTTCCCCTCCTCCATATCCCTCCCTCCGCACATCCCTTCCCTCCTTTCCTACATCTATATAGTCGTTTAGATAATCAAGATAATCCATACTAATTTCCAGTCCCATTAGGATTACGTAATTTCGTGACAAATCCAGCAATGGGGTTTCCCATGACGGCGAACGATATCTCGTTAAAAAAATGTGGAATTTTGGCGCTACTAACCAATTTGTGAACCGATTCGACTCTCATTCGAAAATGGACGGTTTAAAAATAAATTTTCCTACTTTTAAGGGTTCTTTATTTCTAGTCCCTAGTTTGTGCAGTTATTACAAGTAATTTTTAAACGGCAACGAAAAAATCCTTGCACGTTACGTTTCTGCTCTTCCTATGTTATTCAAATAGGAAGAAGAATTGTTCCTGGAATAGAGATTGTCACTTCAACGTAAACGGCGAGCAGCTTAAAATTTAAATGTGGCGTTGCCAAGTAATTAATGAAAGTTTGATCGGAAAAGAATGGAATTTTTTAGAGTTATAACTCCATATTTCGTTCCGGGACAGACTGACCAAAATCAAATTTTATATAGTATGATATGAAAGAAGTGACTACAAGAATTGTACAAAATACTTGGCTAATTCTGTAGATATGAGGTGCCTTCACTCCTTACAAGCCACAAATAAGATTGATACATTTTTTGGTCGTAGTTCAAAAATTAAATTTATGTTTCACGCATTTTGCATCCACCTCTCATTATACTGGTTATCCTCAAATATAAATAGAATTTATAAATTCGTAGAACTACTTCTATTCTGCATACTAAGATATCGAAAAACTTATTCTTGCAATTACCGTAAAGAGCCTAATGTGATTATTTATAGAGGAATGTGCTTACATGTGTTCGACCATAAATTTAAGGAAAGAGTATCATAATGTTTGTTAAGTAGGTTGGAATTGAGTTATGAATTTGGAAGTTGAAGGTAGATGCAAAAACAAAATAAATATTTTTGCTGAAATAATTTATGCTTTGCAAACAATTTCAGTAATTCTTTTTGAATCCAAAACATTTTTCTCCAAAACTATGAATTTTATTTATGCTCAATATTACCGTGGAATTCAAGGTCACTTTTTTATTAAGATCCAAATTCAAAATTTTAAAGGGTTAAAAAACTTTTAAAGAAAAAAATTTTTTACATCCCTGTTTGAAATAAAAACAGTTCCACTTTAGCTCGCAGAAACGAGCAAGTTTTTAACGAAAGTTTCGAAATGAACTACACATCAGCGCGCCCCAAAAAAAGCGATGCTTTCACTTTCAGTCTCCAGGCCCTCGTGAAAATTATGCAAGGAGTAAACAACCAAATGAGCAACCATTTGCCACGCCTTGCCATTGGATGGTAGTCATCCATATTCCCGCGTTTCCACCACCTCCCGGGAGAGGACGAGGAAGGCAATTCGGATAAAGAGAACCTCCATTCCTCTCTCTCCAACCCCTCCTCTGACCTCTTTCTTCCTCTCCTTTCCTCTCTCCCTATCTCCGCTACCTCTTACGTCATACCACTAACGTCACTAGAACGGATGCCTGGGAGAATTTCCAAACGAGGCCCCATCTTTTTTCCCCCTCATCCTACGTATGTACCTGAACGCAAAAAAATGAGCAAGGGGTGATTAACATTGGAAATGTATATTTTTTCGGTTAAGGCGAACATGGCAACTCTCGATGTATGCCTTTTTTTTAGGGAAAACTAAAACGTTACGCAAGAGAAAATTTCGCCGAATATTAGGTAGGGTCGATATTTAATATTTAATTAAAAGTCTTCAACTGGGAAGGTTATTTAACAATGGTGTGAGGTATTTCCTTATTTACACGAGAGAGGCAAAGAATCATCGAAAGTTTTAGTAAAATGTTTCAAAATAAAAGGGCTCAAAACTTGAGTGCACGCAATTAAATTAAACCGCTTTATTAAAGATTGCTTTTGAGTTTTCCTCGAAAAATGCTAGTGGAAAACTTTCTGGATAAACGGCCGTAAAGGGAAATATGTTATTCTTAAAATCTTATAAATGAAATCTTATAATCACCGCATGGTTGAATAAGAATAAGGTAATAATTCGTTGTGTTATCAACAGTGAACATTTTGTCATATAAATATTAATGGCATCTAGAGAATTAAACGGAATTTTATGTCTCTGTTAAGCTTCGCAGATAATTATTTTCATTCAAAGGCTGTTTCACTCCATTCATGCATGCATCGTTTTTTGAGATTACTGGGAAATCGCGGTTTAAACTAAATCAAACGCTATTTAAGTAAGATAGTCTCTCAGATTTACTTTTCTAATATAAATATGCTAAGGTCCCGCACGAAAACCTTAATACAAGTTACTAGAGATCTTATTTAGCATGCTAGAACTTCTTACAAAGCGTAAACTTGTGAAATATATTTTATACATTATTTATAATATTAATGGAATCGTACACAGTTTAATATTGTTAATACGAACAAATGTTGTATACACACACACAATAAAAATGATGAATGTAAAGAGACGACCCACATTAGTAAATCCTGAAGTGTTTTACAAAGAAAAAAGCAGGAGAGAAGAAAAAAAAACAGCAAATGAGGACATCCCCAACTGAGCCCCGTTGCTTTGGAAACTTCTCTGAGTAAGACCCCTCGCTTAGGAGCACGGCTTAATATGCGATCACCCCTAGTTCCATAGACGACTTGGCAACGCTGTACCCATTACCCACTCCTTCCCCAGCCACTTTGAGCAATGCATAAGGCGATGGAAGTAATAACCGCTGCAAAAAATATCTGTTGCAACAATTTGGACTTTGCAACTAGATATGTAGTTGAGGGCGGGAAAAAAAACAAAGGCGTGACCAGGAGGAATGGAGGCCGGATGAGAGGTCAGACGATGCTATTCGGAGAAGACAAGAGGGAGGGAGGGATAGAGATGGAGGGAGTGTGGGAGGGAGAGGAGGAAGGAGAGAGAGGGAGAGAAGAGAGGGAGAGAAGAGAGGGAGAGAAGAGAGGGAGAGAAGAGAGGGAGAGAAGAGAGGGAGAGACGGAGGGAGAGAAGGAGGAAAAAATTGAGGGAGAGATGGAGGGGGCGGAGACGGAAGCATGGAGGTATGATGGAGGAATAAGAAATTGAGAGAGGGAAATACGGAGGGGGGATATTTGGAGGGAGGGAGAGATGAAAGAAGGGAGAGATGGGGGGGAGGGATTTTGGGAGGAGACAGGCAAGGGAGCATAAAAATGCGGTAGAGGCAGAAACGGAAGACTGGGAAGGAACTTTTGGAGGCGGTGGTTGAGGGCGATGATTCTTCGTCGCTGAGGGGTTTTGCATGCGTCCATTGTTGAGGAGGGCCACGGTACTTGGAACGCACGAGATAGCGGGTGAAGATGTGGCGGTTGTTGAGAGCGTGTCTAGGGTTTCTTTCCACCCGCATCGTCTACTCCGATTGCACGAGACACGTGCTAGGCGTTGAGATCGAGAAAGAGTCAAATCTCATGGGACGGGGTTAACAATCTATGCATCAAAGGGGCCAACGGCAGATCTTTGAATCACTCAGCGAGCCAAATAGGATGCTTCAGCTCAGTTAAGTTGCTGTGCTAGCATTATTTCCTCAGGGGTACAAAAAAATACACTTTTAAGTCTGTAGCGCAGTCCTTCTAAACCCTTTTTAGAGTCACGGCACCCTTAAATTAAGTTTTCAGAATTTGGCGGCATCTCTTCCACCCCATCAGTAGTAATGGTGAGTTTTTTGTTATTATATTTAAAGTAGTAAATGAAGTACTTATAATTATTTATTCTACCATTCTTAACGTCTACTAGTTTTAATAGTAATTTCACGTATTTACACGATGCATATCATACATTTTCTTTGATAGTTGCCATTAGTAAAGGTAGAAAAAATCACAGCACTAATGAAGGGGCATGTAATAAATCCAACAAAGAAACATTGAAATTAGTATTATTGAAGGACTAATATGGAGCAAATGCAAACTTAAAGCTGTATTAAGTAGCGCCGATGCAAAATTATTAAGAATGAAGAACCTTTTAATTAGCATGTACTTAAAGAGAAGGCAGGGATTAAATATCGTAATATCAGCTTGATTAGAAAACAGCATTTTAATTCCTATAAAATCCCAACAGAGATTAAAAACAATATTGAAGTAAGCAGAAATTAGTAATATGCTATGCTGATGATATCAATTGTCAAAACTTGGGCAAAAAGAAGAATTTTCGCGGCACCTCTCAGAAAACCTCGCGTCACACCGGTTGAGAAATACTGTTGTAGTGCATCAAAGTACTGAAGTTAACAGATAGCACAGAGAATATTATGTGCACAAGAGTTAAATATGACATTACAGTGAATATAAATACCGTCAAAAATCTTATAAGAATCAATTGCAATCCGTATGGGAAATGTGGAAACAGGTGAATAAAGTCTGCTGTGACCGGGAATCCGAACCCGGGCTTTCCACTTCCCGAGCGGATACAATCTATCACTGAACTACCTGAAGCAGATAAATTCATCTGTTTGAGAACGGGAATATTTTCATAGGTTGGGACCGGGCTAGCTAGCTATCCGGCGTTTTGTGATTTTAACAAACCCTAGGAATTTTAACTGCCGAGGTTACCTTGACTGTAGGGTGGGGGGGGGGGGAGAGGGGGGAGAGGGAGAGAGAGAGGGAAAACCATAGATTTAACATTTTTACACCATTCTTGAATTCGGGAATGAAGATCTTTATTAGAGCCGGCGCTAGTGGAATCATTTACGGCCTCGAAGTTTAAACAGGGAAAGCACCTGTGAAGGTTAGCGGATTAGGATAAGGAGCTGAAGTTATCCTAAAACTCGCAGTGGGAATTGCCAGGGAACAGAATTTCAAATTGAGTTTTAGCAATTATTATAAAGGACTGGCTCTTACCCAAGAACTTCAGGCATTTTAAGTACATTCGATACGGACCATTAGATCGAACAGTCTATAAGGCTGCACTTGGGAAGGAGACGTAGTAATGCAGAAGAAAGGAGGTGGTAGTTTATACTTCAGGGTTGAAGCTATCAGTGGATTAGTTGACACGAAATCGTTAGATAAGAAAATAATTTATTTAATAACAATTAACCTGGATTCATTGGCAGTTGTAAACGATGGGACTTGAAACAAAAGCCTCACATTGTGGTTGCAAGACCTCTTGGCGTTTCAGAATACAATAAATTCATGGGCGGCGTTGATTTAAGCGACACACGTATTGAACTCTATAGATAAGAAATTCGAATAAAAATGTGATATACGAGATAATGGTAATATTCAGTTTTTCCTTTGCTAATTCGTGGCTACTATATCGTCGCCATTTGAATAAACACTAGGAGAAACTGAAGAATAATCTCATTGCCACCAAGAGTGAAATGGCTAATTAGCTAACCTCTTGTTGTGGCCATTGGTTAAAAAACGGGGAATGACAAAAGTCAAGCATAAAATACCACATCTTCAAAAACCCCATTACGCTCTATAATCTAACATTTGATGGCTTCAACCACTGGCCCGAGGCGATAAAGAAATATTTAAGAAGCTTAGTGCTTATGGAAGGAAAAATATATAACTATTCTGTCAATTATCTCGTATTCAAGGCTATATTGACACTTAATCTTGATAAGGTGGATGGATGATTCCATAGGTAATCTAAAATTTATAAAACAATAAATTAATTTAAACAACATTTTTATATCTCGTTATAGGAATCTTTACTGCCAAATGTATTAAATCGTAATTCAGCGCAGAAAAAGGCAAATACCAAAGACACAAGCCCAGGTTGATTAAATCGACCTCCGTCAGGAATCGAACTCATGGCCGCCATGAAGGCTAGACCTCAATCCACTCCCCCACTACTTCCCTACGACGTTAAAAAAATCATTTTCCTCTCCAGTTTTTAGAGATGCGGAATATGGCGAGTTCTTTAATAGAGCCGTTACTCAGAATTGATGACGGGACGTTTGCCTTAACCGTCACGTCAAATCGGAGCATGCACGATATGATGTCGTATCGTTAAGGAGTTGATGACACGTCGGGCGATAGTGACATCAAGCAGAGGGAAACGTTTTTTATGTTCTAATCATTAATTTCTGCCATCGCGCGAGGGGATTCAATAAAAGACTCACGTTCTAATAACGTTCTATAATACTTAGACCCCATCGCGATAAAAGTTATACATTGAAAGCCTACCTTCCTAAAAATATAAGATGAGATTACGGAGGGGATAAAAAAATACAAATGGCCTATGTACTTATATTTAACAGACAGACAGACAAACGACTTTATTTAGGGCGAAATTGAGACTGTGAAGTCCCGTCACATTTAACTCTTTCGTCAGGATTGAGGATTATATACAAGTTAAATTACAGATTTTGTCATACTCATTAATTACAAATTTTGTTAGTTGAACATAGAGAATTACCATAGAATAATGTGCCCGATTTTTTTCCAAATCGAATCTTATTTAGCTCAACACTATCAAATTTAGAGCGACTAATTTGTTACTGAATGAAAGAAGCATAAAATTTCTAAGATGCATAAGAAGAAACCACGCCTAGATTTGGATGAATTTGACATTTAAATTTAACTCTGTGTCCGTAGCAAAAATATGTTCTTTTTATTGCTATGTAAAATCCAATATTACTTATTTTACCAAAGATATCTTTAATCGAGTAGACAAAAATCCTAATAGTAAAACTCGTAAAAAATGAAATATATAATTAATTTGATTGTAGACATTTATCTCGAGGAATTTATTAAATTGATTAATTTAAAATGTTTTAGTAAAAATACAGTACATTTCATATCACCTGAACTGGAATTTTTTAAAAGTCACTTGGGAGAATAACTCGTTATCTTCCGCTTATCTGAGCATGAGTTACACATTTGGCCAATAATTTTTATAAATGATATCCATTCGCTGTGATCGAATGAAAATTATCCATAGATATGACCCTTGCTTTAATTTTATTAATATTTTTATTTTAACAGATTGATTTTAGTAATAAGAGGAGGTTGCCTTTATTATATGCACTAGTGTATATCCCGTAAATAATGACGCGAATAAAGATTCGATCGTTCAAGCTATTTATGGAGATCAATTTGGCATCGGAAACATAAATTGTATTGAAAGTCATTTCCCTCTCCTTCATTCCCCCTCCCCCACTCTTCACCTCTCTCCTTTCCCTCTCCCTTCCTCTACCTCCCTCTCCTTCCCCCTCTCGTCCTCCCTCCCTTTGTCCCCTCCCCTATCTCTCTCTCGTATTAAAAGCAATCAAAGCACTTTTTCACCCATAAGGACTGAAATAATAATATGATATCGAGGTCTAACATTGGAATTGGTAGGCAAGGCAACATCCCCTTAAAATGGCTAGATTTCCCCATACTGTGTGAATTAAACGTTTAAATTGAGCGATTTCGAAATGTAGGCGGAAAAAGACGAACAGAATAAGAATCTTTATAATGTTTTATTGAAAATGGTTTACATCCGAAGTTCGTAGGTCATTTATTTCTAATTTTAGTCTAAAAAAGAATGAAAGTCTGCGCGTCGAAAAGTTCATTTTTACGTGAAATTACGTGTTATCTTATTGGAAATGGAAATTATCCCCTGGAGTCGGACTCGGGTCTCTGATCTCGAGTTAAATATATTAAAACGTTTTGTTATTATATCATAATGCGACCCTGAAAATATCATCAAATTCGGTTCAGTCGTTTGCGAGATATTCAGTTTCAAAAAGCACTACACACAAAGTGACACTGTCTTTTATGTAGTTTGGATTATTAATTTTCATCTATGTCCATATAAGCATATATATCAGTGGTTCTCAACTGGTGTGCCGCGGCACATTAGTGTGCCGCACACTCCGAAGATATTTAATTTTTAAATTATGTATGTATTTAATGTACAATAAAATTATACAACTATTGCTCTACAAATCGTAACAATCTAATATGACTGCGAATTTTACTTGTTATGATAGTTTTTACCTTTAAAAATGAGTATTTATGCAGTGAAATTAATTAGGGATGGCTTGGTGTGCCGCGATATTCTTAAGCATGCCTGAAGATGTGCCGTGGAGCAAAAAAGATTGAGAAGCACTGATATATATATATATGTATATATTATATATATATGTATATATTATATATATATGTATATATTAACTGTTGGCTTATATACGAATATAAAATACAAATGAAAATAGCATTTGCGGGAACTGAATAGCTAAAACTAAATCATAGGCGAAAGTGAATAATTTACCGTAATCTGCGAAAAAATATTCCCCATTTCCGCGGAGTAATGCCAGACATATCTGGTTTAATATACGCCGCTAAGCGTCTCCACAATATACGGCTATGTCCCCTTTAAGCCGACACTGCAGTAAGGCGCAAAATGCATTCCTCCCCGATCAAAATAATAATATCCCGAGCCACTTTCGTCGAGGTCACCGCGGCGCCAGAATGTGACCCTTCCATCCTTCCTCCTCCTCTCCCCTCACCCTCCCCTTTTCTGTCTCTCTTAATACAACTCTCCCTTCCCTCCCTTAATCCCTATCTCCTCCACCTTCCGTCTCCATTCCCCGTCCCTGCCTACTTCTTCATCCCTCACCCTCCACCTCTCTCTCTCTCTCCTTCTTCCTCTCCATCCCCATACCTCTATACTCATACCACCTCTTTATTTCCGTCTCTCACTCTGAAAAGAGACTCTCTCGCGTCGAAAGAGACCGCGTCAGTCATTTGTTTTTCGCATTTTTCGAAAATTTTTAATGGCGGAGCACTTGCCGGAAATGCTCGTTCGAGCTGCGAGGCCGAAAATAAAGGACCAAGCGTTCCGACCGACGGATATATAACCACATAAAAGGCGATTTTTCTGAATGCGGTACGTGGTGGGCGCAGGCGTGAAAGTTTTAGGTTTTGTTTTAGAATTTGGAATCAAGACGTCTGGCTCGGTGGCTTGATCAGTCGGACTTTTTAAGAGAGACGTAAACCGAACTTTCTTTTTGGGAGGTTTCATGGCAGGAAAAATTCAAAAATCGATTTTTTTAGTTATTACGATTAACTAGTAAAACGATGAAGTATATTCGTCTATAACGCCAAATATGGACAAGTGGCATATAACTCATTTACTGGATTCCTCAGGACAGTTAATTGGATTTTCCAGTTGATCGATATGCCTATTCACGTTTACTATAGTACACATAAACGAATAAAGTCAATATTAAGCTAGTAAATAAAACATTTAAGGACAAATAAATTAACATTTATGCTATCAAGTAATACAGCACCACGTAGAAACAAGAATTACGTTTAGAACAAGTAAATAGTTAAATATGTACTAAATGCAGATATATGTATACTACATAATTAAAATTCCGGTAAATCGAAATTGTTTATTATAAATCCGGTTAATAAAGTTTATAATGATTTATTATTCATTATGTAGATATCTGATTCACCCACCACACCACGAAAAAGCAATTATTTCCTATACTTACCCAAAGTTTCTAACTTCTTTAAAAAAAATGAAAATCCCTCCATTTCTGCCGAATTATATTGCTATTCCCGGCATAGAAAGAGGGGGATGGGAGGAGGGGGGGGGGGGGGGTGAGTGAATAGCATGTCAAGTTTACAACGCCTGGGTCGCGTGTTCGAATCCTGCTGAGGCTATGTGATCGCTTTGTCGTTGTAATTACGCTTATTTTGAAAGGCAGGTATATAAAATTTAATAAGTTCATTCTCCATAATAATTACTATACAAAAAGAAGCGTTTTAGCTCAACAACCGGGTCCTTGAATGAATTTCGCTAATGGATTGTTAAACAAGGCCCTAAAAAAACTTTTATTTCGTCACAACGGGGCAAACGAATGAAAAATATAATTCGGGTTAAGTTTTCCAAGTTCAGAATTTCCGGAGGAGGAAGGAGAGGGTATAGAGAAAGTTTTGCATGGGAAAGGGCGAAACGGAAATTAAGCGTTTTAAGAAAACTGTCCCCCTTTCGGGAAAGGGATTAATCTCTAAAAAATATTCAAAAATGAAAAGGAGTTCGCGGAGATATATTCTTGTGATGGCTTCGAATTTGGGATGCGACGAAAGGGAAATGACCTTCATACAAGAGCGCCTCAGTTATAACATTATTACGTAATGAGCCATTATGTCTTTTTTTTCTCACGTGACAAAAGATGAATCACAGTTTAGAAATAAAATCGTTATCAACCGAATGAATTTGAAGAGAAAAGACGTAAATTTGCACTACAATAATTTTTTATAAAAACTTGTATTTTTATAAAATAAGTTGACATGGAATGAACGGATGGAATGGTATTTCCCTGTAATATCGATAACAATGAACAGACAACTTCTTGAAAGTTTCAGAGATAATAAAAATCTATCTATATGTATTTAACGATATCAATAATTTCTGATGCTAAAACAGCCGAATTCTTGGATAATATACCTCTTTCTACAGTTTTACTCCTAGCATTCAGTTTTTTTGTTTGGAGCAAAAAGATTATACTATAATTTTATTACGATATTTTTCCGATTAAATGAAGACGGACACTGAATATTGGTAGATAGTACTCATTCTATCCCTCATAACGATATTTTTTATAATTTTCTACAGGCATGTGTTATTTTCCTACTTAACTTTACATTTACATTTACATAAATACCCTGCAAGCCGCTAGAAGCGTTTGGCAGGGGGTGTCACAACACCAAGTGAAGTCTAGCTAATTCCTCTGTTGGATTGTCTTATCGCGTCTGGGAAAAAGGATCGGTAGTATTTCTCTGTTCTAGCGGTAATTTCGACATATTTTCTCCTGCACTGTGATCTAACATTACGTTCACTAACACCGATGGGGACGACTATGCCGCGTACGTCTTCAACGAATTCGGAACTTTCAAATTTTTCAAATAGTTTCCTCTTGTATTCAATTCTTCTACTCTTCAACGTCTGCCATTTCAGATCTCTCAATAACTCTGATACACTCGCATCATACCGATATTCTCCTTTTACAAATCTAGCCGCTCTACGCTGAACCATTTCGAGCTCTCTAGTTAGGCCCTCCTCGAAAGGGTCCCAGACGGCGCAACAGTATTCCACGATGGGTCGTATTAGGGAAAAGTATGCGATTTCCTTCACATTCGAGGGGCATCCCCGCAGGACTCTAGAGGAAAGCCCTTGAATTCTGTTTGTCGATGCTATAACGGATTTGATATGCTCTCTACTAGACAAATTGCTACTGAGAATTACTCCTAGGTATTTGTAGCTATTGACGTATTTTAGCTTTAGTTCGGATATTTGGTACGGGTAACGGTTGAAATTCGTGGAGCGCGTGAAGTTCATTGCGGCGCATTTCTTTATATTCAGATCGAGTTGCCAATCTTTATACCATTTCGTGATAGCCTGAAGGTCCTTTTGCAAATTCTCCTGATCGTGTATTGTGTTGATTTCTCCATACACAAGTGTGTCATCCGCGAAGAGTCTAACTTTACACTTTATATTATCCGCTAAATCATTTATATATATCAAGAATAACAAAGGTCCGATTACACTTCCCTGAGGCACGCCGGAAGTCACTTTGACGAGGTCTGATGCAACTCCATCGAGGACTACTCTCTGGTTCTATCGGAAAGAAACGAGGCGATCCAATTTACAATTTTCTCGTTAATAGAATAAGCCCTTAATTTTTGCACTATTTTCACGTGAGAAACGGTGTCGAAGGCTTTCCTAAAGTCTAAAAATACTGCATCAACTCCTATTCCTTTATCCGTTGCTTTCACAATATCTTGTGTGAGTAGAGCTAACTGAGTCTCGCATGACCTGCCTCTCCGGAAACCATGCTGGCTACTGTTAAGCGCTTCTTTGCTTTCGAGAAATCGCATTATTGAGCTACCGATAATGTGCTCAAAAACCTTACAGAAGATTGACGTCAACGATATAGGGCGGTAGTTTTCCACTTTTAATTTACTTCCCGTTTTATGTATTGGTGTAACGTGGGCTGTTTTCCATATCAAAGGAACTACACCCTCATCCAAAGATTTTCTGAATAGAAGCTTAAGGTACGGAGCTAATTCGTTTGCTAACGAGTTTATAATGAATGCAGGTATGGCTTCAGGCCCTGGCGATTTTCTTTTGTGGACCTGACTTAGTAATTTGACGATACCGCTTTCGGATATTTCTATGTCGCTCATATTTGAGTCTATACGAGTAGGGAAATCAATGAAATCACCGCTGTCTATTGTGAAGCAATTTTCAAAGAACCGATTTAACATACTAGCCTTAGTAAATGAATCGTGTACACTTTCACCGTTGTCTGTACGTAGAAGAGGTACTGTGGACTGTCCTCCTCGCATTTCTCGCACGTACGACCAAAATTCTTTCGAGTCGTTTTTGAGTGAGTCCGACAGTGTCGTGGATCGGTAGACGTCAAATTCCTTACGCGCTTCGTCTCTTGCAGATTTACGAATATTTCTGTATATTAAATACTCGTTTGCGTGGTCCCTACCAACTTCTTTAAGGTCCTTTATGTGCGCGTGATGCCGTCTTTGTTTCTTGAGCAAGGCACGGAGTTTCGGTTTCACCCACCGCGGATCCTTGCGATCACGAATTGCTTTAGTTGGGACAAACGTTTTTAGCCCTTCTCGAATGATTCGCAAAATTTCCGTCCAAGAGTCATCTACGCTGTTACTATTCGCAAAATTGATAAATGTCGCTATTTGGTTTGTAACATAATTTTTTAAGCCTGGGAGATCTGCTTTACTGAAGATATAGACTAATCGCGTTGGCTTATATATTGTCGCAGGGGTGTATTTGAAGTCGGCAATTACTATTTTATGATCACCTATGCCGTCGTCGATTTGTAGGTTTCTAGTCGATAGTGGGTGGGTAGTGGCTAGCAGATCTAATATGTTTCCGTTTCCGTTGTTGTCATATCGCGTCGGCTCGTTGACGATTTGCTCTAGCGAGTTTAGAGTGAATGCTTCAATTAATTCACGACAAACTTCTCTATTTTTTCCACCACTAACATAGGTTACGGATTTCCAATCGATCGATGGAAGATTAAAGTCTCCTCCAAGAATGATTACTGGATCGTTCTTTCTCCTAGCTATCACCTGCAATGTACGACTGAGTTCTCTAATGTTCTCGACTCCCGAGTCAGGTGGGCGGTAAAATGAGCAAAAAAATAATTTTTTACCATTTCTCGTAAGAAGGGAGCACCATATCGTTTCGCAGTGTTCACTGACGTTAATCTCCTCTAATTGGCTTGATATACTCTTTCTGACGGCGATGAAAACTCCGCCTCCGACTCTTTCCCTCCTGTCTTTGCGATACACCACGTAATCTGGTGGGAAAATCTCGTTAGAATTAATGTCGCCCGATAGCCAGCTCTCAGTTCCCAATACAACGTCTGCACGATGGCTTTTAACTAAGTGGCAAAAATCAGCCTGTTTCCTTCGAATGCTTCGGCAGTTCATAATAATAATTTTTATTGTGTTTTCTACGGATATTTTCGTTCTGGATTTCCCCGCCACTTGATCTAACAATTTTATTTTTCTACTTCTCACTCTACCGCTATTCTTGGACTCCCTACGGTTAATGTTGGCGGACTCTTTTCTAACAGATATATTTGTGTTATCCTCATCTAACCTAAAAAAACCCTAGCGTGTTCAAAAACCCTACGCGCTACCGCATCCGCTGCCTCGGCCGTGTAGTGGACACCAGAACCGTTTAGGGGTACCCTACATGAGTCCAGCACCGGCCTCAGGTCAACGAAGTCCACTCCATTGCCCCTACAGAAGTCAACGCATTGAAGTTGCTGGTACAATTTCGCTTTTTCCTATCACCTACAACTCTAATATTTAGAAACCATGAAATTTCCATGTCTTACATGTCCGAAAAAATGCGAGAAGGATCTACGAATAATAAAATCGAGTAACTTTCCATCACTTTCGCTTTCACTTTCCAGATATGAATAACGGCTGTCGAAGTTCCCATCGCATTGCGGAAGCAAACTAAGTAGGCCTCGCCATCCTTGATACCTCTTCTATTCCGTCATTAAAAATTCGCAAAAAATACCTCCTTTCACCAAAATCCTTCAAAGATGAGCGTCACTCGTAGGAAAATACATACCTATGAAGAAAGTTAAATAATTATTGAAGACTGATGTTCAGTCGATATCTATTTAAAAAATAAAACATTATACATATATGCATATTATGTTTTGGAAAGTTGAAAAAAATACAGTCAAGGTGAAAAGATAGTCAAGTTGTGATAATATAAGTTAAAAATAAAAACCATATATTGAAACAAAAAAGTTCCCTCACCGAAAGACATTTACATCCTCCCAGATCTACAAAGAGATAAGAGAACAACACTTATCATTTACTTTTTCGAAAACTTCCAAAAACTTTTTTTATCTTCCCATGAACGGAACTGACTTGCCCCTTTTTCTTCGCAGGGATGAAGATAAGACGCACTTAAACTCCCGCATCCATGGAATCCCCGCGTCACATCTTTAAGGAATGCAGAGAGTATGGAAAAGAGAGAGAGAGAGTTAAGGGGGAGAGAATTCCCCATCTTCCTTCACTTCTCCTAGATATCTTTCCTCCTTATCGATAGGGTTCGAAACCGAATGGATTCCAGCAACTGTGAGAGGACTTTTCCGATCGACCGTCTGGAGAGAGATAACTCATTGCAAACACAGCATGACCGCTTAGGCACAGGATCTCATTGGCGGGGGCTCCAATCCATTAAGCCGAGCATTCTGGATAAAATGGGTAAAAGGGAGGAGGCGGAGTGAGGAAAGTAGGGGGAAGGGGGACACGAAAGGGGAGGAGGGTATGGGACAGAAGAGGCGGAGAAAAGGCTGGAGGGGGGAAATGGATGGGAAGATAGTGGAAATTCCTGTTAAATATAGCTATAAAGTCGACGGTTTCTGAACTCGTCTTATATCCGAGGAATTTCGGAAAGACTGACATGAAATATTGTAAGTTTATCGGGTTATGGTGTATGGATCTTCGAATCGTATTCGGATAAGCTTCGAGACTATTCTGCGAGGTAACCATGCGACGAGATTCGTTTAAACGCGTGGAAGAATAAGTGGTTTGTGTAATAAATAGCGAATGCAATGTTGGAATTGGCGTCCCTTCCAGATGATACGTATGTAGCTTCTTGTATAATATTAATCATGGCGACCGAGACATGAAATCAGGTTTTAAGAGTTTTAAACAAAGTTATGTACTTGATCTTGGTTTAAGATTAGATATATACTGTTTGGCATATGGTTAAGTGAGATTAAATGTCACGGGAATGACAAGTATTAATTCATAAATCATATTATCAAGCTATAAGTTCATAGAGGAAAGAGATCTTAACGAAAATGCAACTTTCTTGTTTCGATATGACATGCAAAAACGATTTTAGATTTTATAACACATTATTTTTATACATACTTCAAGCTTACGAGAAATGTATATCTATATGTGTTTGCATAAACTAATAACTGCAGATAAAACTATTTAGCAGGTATAATATTACCTTATCAATAATTCTTACGGTCAGTGAACCAGATCATGAATTCAAGTTTTTTTGGAAGTACTCTTAATTCTTAAACGCCCAGGATACATGAGTATTTTAACATTAAATAAATGTACGTGTTACATAATGAATAAAATCTTGCGTATAATAAACAAGAGCTTGAAAAAATTAGATTATAATATACGCGATTTCAATTTCCTCCGCCAAAATCGGAAATATTGACTAATAATTACCACTGATGGCGATTTAGAATAATTATTTGAAGATAATTTCCTTAATCATATAAAGGCTTTAGCGAGATAATTATCATTTAAAATTTTGTAGAACGTGAAATTTAATTAAAAACTTCTTTTATGTCTCAATATGAGACTTTACATGTTTTGATATGACGCTGAAAATGCGCAATCGCTTTTTAAAACTACGCACCAGGATATGCGCCTATTAAATTAAAGGAAGAACATTAAAATGGCAAAGTACTTAATTTAGCTGAGTTCATTTTTCTATTGATGGTCATAATTAGCTCCTTAATTACAATACGCGTTAATGTCGAATATTTTATAGTTTTTCCTTTCATTGATAGAAAGGATGATCCGAAGATCCTTATGCGACAGGCATAAGCTGTTATGATGGGAAATGAGAAAACAGGTGAAAAAATCTGCCATGACCGGGAATCGAATCCGGGCCTTCCACTTGCCGGGCGGAAAAACCTAAGAAAATATTACCGTTCTGAAACAGAATAATTAGTCTGCCGCGGTAGTTCAATGGTAGATAGAATATCCGCCCGGCAAGTGAAAGGCCCGGGTTCGATTCCCGGTCATGGCAGATTTTTTCACGTTTCCTCATTTCCTTTCCTTTCATTGTCAAGCTGATTTTCCGATCTGATTCATAATTACTCCGCCAGGGGTAGTATCGAAACTTATAATCTAAAACAGGGGTTCTCATGAAAAAAATGGTGGTGGCCGCACGTGCGGCCACGGTGAATGTCCGATGGCCGCACTTGTATTTTTTTTTATTTTTAGTATCTAAGTCTTCAAACTCATGTAAGATCAAACTTTTTTTATAAACATGAAATAGCCCTTAATGTACACACCTCTTATAGTCAAAGAAATTTATTAAACAGAAATTCATCCGCACCCGTTCTACAGATCAGCGGAGAGCAGCTTCTTTGAGGAAATGAAGTGCACTAAATAATCTTCCACATGCAAACTAGTCTAATATCGTGGTTTGAAATTTCTCAGTGATATAAACAGAATCAACTATGGTTAAGTCTGGCTGCTGTAGCTGGAAATTTATTGAACTAAATTTTGGCACTTATAATCACACTGATAATCACATTTATTATCATATTATTATTACAAGACAGACGCCCTTGCAAGTTAATCAAATATTTACGATAAAATGAGTGAAAACTATGAAAACGAAGCTCTCAGAGAACAACACAGCTATCCAAATGTTAGGCGAATGTACTCCATACTTTCAGATGTGCTTGTTTACGAATGATTTTGCTACAGTCATTCCCTCTAGCTTATTAGTGAGTAAAAAAAAGCCTATATTTTAAGCTGGACGCTGCAAGTTTCATAAAAATTCGACCAGCCGTTTTTGCGTGACGTGGTAACTAACAAACAGACAGACAGACAGATTTTTACCTAAAATATTTTTCTTAAAATATTTACCCAAATTGTTTTCCTAAAATACTTCTTATTTATACTTCTTCGATGTAATCAACCGTAGGCTTGAAATCAGCGATTTCTCTTACGGGTGCCCCACCACAACCCCTCCCCTCCCCTTGGTCTGATTTTACTCATCCTCAAACGTGATCTTATACTTGTATTGAAAGTGATAAATATCAAATTTGAACTTCCTAAGTTAATTTACTCGAGAGTTATCGTCGAAAAACCAAATCGGTGCCTCGCCAAACCCCCACTTAAAAAACTTTTTTTGAAATACACTACATAGCCCATATTTTAAGCTGGACCAGTCTAAAGAAACGCTGCAAGTTTCATAAAAATTCGACCAGCCGTTTTTGCGTGACGCGGTAACAAACAAACAGACAGACAGACAGACAACAATTCTGCAAACAGGTTGAAACGTCTTCTTGTGATGCAAAACACACAAAAAAAGTAAAACCCCGACAAAAAACAAATGTACAGACAGAGGTAACAATTTTATTTATATAGATAACGCGGAAGCGAAATCATTCGGAAGCGGAGTTTGACGGGAGGTCAGCAAAGGTGGGAGACGTAGACAGAGTGAAAGGGCTGAAGCAGTTCAGTGTACTGATTCACGAGATACAGGACGAGCGGAGGATGAGAGAGATAGAGGGAGGAATGGAAGAGGAAGGGACGGAGATAGAGGGTCTTTTGCTCGCGGTTTTAGGGTTTTACGACCCTTAGGGCATTCCATGAGAACTTTGATTGCGGCCACCTCTTCCTCCCCCTCTATGGATCTCTCTCTCGACTTGCGTCGAGTCCTAGCAACCCTTCATCTATCGCTCTCTCTCCCTCTTTCACTCCTCTCTCCATCTCTTTCTAGTGTCACACTCGGCAGAGCTCGTAACACGATAATAATAGAGGCAGTGAAATGCAGTGTCTGTGTGTAGAGAGAGAGAGAGAGAGAGAGAGAGAGAGAATACTTTCCCGCAGGTATCATAGAGTCACTTCACATTCGTCTGTCTCAAACGGATAATGGACCCATTGCGGGGATTATTCATAGCACTTTATTGTCCTCCAAAACTAGTAGGAGCGGAGGGAATTGTAGAAAATAAATACACTAAGTCTCCAACTTACACGGTTAATTCGTTCCGAAGGTCGCCGTGAAAGTTGAAAACCGTGTAAGTCCAACAATGCTTAAATACTATATATTTTTTGACATATACGTTCGTTTCAACGGATAGTTAAAACTAAAAAAGTAGTGCTTACGTGATGAGGGTTTATAGTTTGTTTATGAAGAGCAGTACAATAACGAGACACAACTTCCACCCACGGGATAACTAATCTAAATGGCGAAAGCGACGCTGTCAGCTGTGCGTCAGCGTACAGTAATCCCTCGATTTACGAGCTTAATTTGTTCCTCGAAAACTGCTCGTAAGGCGAAAACTCGTAAAACGAAAATTAATTTCCCAATACATCCCATGTTATAAATTTTATAAACAACAGTTACATCATTAAAGTTGGGATGCCGTGACGTTCTGCGCATTCGAGAAGATTCGGGAACCGACGAAAGCCGAGAATAGGTGCCGGGAAAAACGATCGGTCTGCGAGAGGAAGGAAATCGTATAAGCGAAAATTGGCTCGTAAATTGAAAATCAGGTATTAATTTGTGCATCTCGTATAAGGGAAAACTCGTATACCGAGGGATTACTGTACTAGTAACGCCGTCCATTGAGTGGCAGTTGAACTAAAAATCGAGCGCGCTGATAAGTTGTCATGTATCCGTGTAACTAGGACCCGTGTAAGTCGGGGACTCACTGTACGCTAAATGAGCTAGAATGGAAAAGTCGCCATTAATTCTTTTTGGGGTTTTTTAACGGTGTCTCGTTTTGGGTTTTGCTCATAAGAATGTCACGCAGTGATAATGGCCGATTATTTTTTTCCTGATCGGATTATTGGGGGAATAGTAATGGGAATAGTTGCGGATTTATTGCAAAAACGTTATCGCTTTTAGTGACGGCGTTTCTATTCAAAAACTTTAAAGTGACCCTAACGACATGTCAGCGGAGAGCTTCTCTCCCATTGCCGCTGTAGAGGGATTGGAAAAGAAAATTAAGACGGGTGAAAAACACGTTCACGGAAAATTATTTTTAGAACTAAAAAAAGTACTGCAATAACATTTTCGATACGATTAAAACTATTCGTGTGGCCGGCTACAGTAACGTTTATTTGGTGTGCTCTAATATTTTACGGAATACAGACAAAAATTCCCCTCTTAAAGTAAATGCAATGCAATTTTGAACCATTTTAAAAATTTCGTTATGAAAAAAAATTATTAACATTGATGCAAGTAATATTTGTAACCAAAAGATTGATTTTTATAAAACCGATTTATGTGTAAATTAGTTGTCGTTATCCTTCGGACAATAGCAAGTCAATCCAAATTTCGAGCACCTTTATTTTTATTTGTGAATAACAGACTAATAAAAACTAATTGGAAGTATTTTTAAAAACTTAGTTTATAGTGGACAATAATGAGATGATTTTTCAAGCAACAACTGAAAATTTGTGCGTCAAACTGTTAATTAGTAATACATTAAGATCATAAAATATGAATGTAAACGAAATGAAATTTTCACTAGCTGTAATAAGAAAATTAATTATATCCCATCATAAATGTTTTGTGATCCATAATCAATAAAATTTGTCCACTTCCCAAGTCAGTCCGCACCCAATTTGACTGATATAATGTACTGGCTGCTTTAAACCATAATTACAGAGAAAATCCACGATAAGTTGCAAAACGGCCATATTCCACTGTGCAAGTACACAAATATTGTATAATTATAATACAGAAATCGTTTTCTTTTGCTTTGATAAATAAAATCAACCACATAAGGATGACAATAATTAAGGATAAATTATGTTTCTATTAGATGGGAACATAATATGCCCGGGTTATGCCAGAGTCTTTGGCGAATAAAATTATGTATTATAATATAATACATTATATTATAATATAATAATAATCAACTAAATGTTTAATTGCTCCTACTGTTAAAAATATAAACTAGAATATCACTTGGAAAATTTTAGAATATGGGACGGGAAAACGAGAAGTTCAAGAACTCCATACAAATCATTAATCCAATGTTTGGGATAGTCATCATCTCCAGTTGCCATCGCAGCATTAAGTCCATTAAGGATCAGAATTAATCCACCTCTTATCCACAAAAACCACTCCATCCATTAAGAAGACTAATAAAATTTCCACCCCAACGAGTAAATACGTCGGACATCTGGGAACTCTGACTCAATGGTACGCGTCGAGAACATTGATCGATCCACAGTAATGCGATGTACTCCATTTCCATCATGGCTAAAAATTTACTCGGACTTTTTAAAACGTTCACTTCAAAGGGAACTTTAGATAGAGACGCAAAGCAATGATAAGGTACAATCTTACTGCTTAAGGTAATGGGAATGAATACGGAGAGTATATTTTGAGAAAATGAATCGCGGCGAAAGATATTATTTAAGATCGCTTTGCAAGATTTCGTTGTATTTACTATTTGGCAAATCACAGTGCCACAGTTTGTACATATACAGGCTTTAGGAATATACTACTAGTTGGTAAATCAAATCCGAGTAAATAGGAAACTACCAGCATTATAGTTCCAGAGAGTAAGGCTCTTTATTTTTTTTAAATAGGGATTTGGAACGATTCACAGGAAACGGATAATTGCCCAAAATTATTCCAGAAAAATTGAGATAGGATGGGGTACGAAAATGGGAAAATTAGGACGCAGCTAAACCTCTTGTAATGACTTAATTAGATTAGGTAATATTTCCAGATATATTGCAAATTTCAGTGAAACGCGAATGAATAGGGAGATATTTATGATTCCGCTTCTGCACAAATTCTTCTTGCAATTAGAAAATGTGGAGTAGTTTCTTAACCAAAAGGCCAGCCATATGTTATTGCCACATGAGCTTTCCACCCTAATGTTCCCCCAAAGAGTTATTATTTTCTTGAAGTTTTAAATTAATTCAGCAATTATTTGAACTTGTTTTTCATGAATTTATAAAAATCTCACGTTTCCTTGTTCATGTAAACTTTCCACGGCAACATAGCGATGATGAAGATTTTCGAATTGTACGACATCCAATAACATATGGCTGGCTTTTTCGTATTTCTTAGGAACCATTTCTTCGATAATAATTATATAAATGGAACACCGAATATTTCATACCTAGGCCGGCGCCAAAATATTTTAAACTGCTCGAAGAGCCTTAGAAA
The DNA here is from genome assembly GCA_036926305.1 of Uropetala carovei. Taxonomy (NCBI): domain Eukaryota; kingdom Metazoa; phylum Arthropoda; class Insecta; order Odonata; family Petaluridae; genus Uropetala; species Uropetala carovei. The sequence goes on from JAXCHB010000196.1 coordinate 19,712,075, forward strand.
TTCATACGAATGAACCCAGGTCCTAACACCACAAAATAGAATAATTGAGCGCATTAAGTTAATTTGTCAAAGGTAGAGCTGACATCATTTCACCGCAATTATTGAGCAAGCATTACCAGCATAATGCTGCAATATTAACTACAGTTTCACTTTATCAACACGCTGATCTCTGCAATTCACCAAGCACCTTACATAACCACAGATTTTAGGCACTGAGAGCAATCCTTAGTTAATAGCTCGATCGTAGAGAAAGGGTTTTAACCCAGAATTTTTGGAAAATACCAGTTCCCGCTAATTTAAGAAACTACAATGGTTTCAAGAGAAGACTTTATTAGATAAGCACGGTATAGATGACATAACTGTTATAGGATATTCTGAGACGCTTTTGTTTTGGCGAGGAAATCTAACCTTTAAAATAATAAATAAAATGAAAATTAATTTTTGCCTGACGTCACAGTGGTTCCTAAAAGCAACGGGAGCGAGTACCTCCGGTCGTTGCCATGGAGGCGCGGAAGTTCTTAATAAAGCCTCCAGGATTCGAAAAGCGAATTATACACGAACTCATCAGAACACGAAGCCTATACTATAAAGAAACGCATCGGGGATTTTTTGATTTACTTCTTCCCTAAAAGAATCGATTTTATGAAAGATCTTGCAGAGTGGAGGTTAAAGTCAACCAATCTTAAGAGTGAAGGAGGATGAGGAGGGGTCTACTCTCGTGTGAAGAGGAGGAGGAGGAAACTCAAACAACTGACGCGGCGAAAGGATTTAAGCGATAACGTTTTATTTTATATTTTTTTCTCCTCCTCTCACTTACCTAACACTCTCTCTCTCTCTCCATCTCGCTACGGAAGGTCGCAAGGGTCACACGAAAAGGGAAGGTTGATTTCGGAGGACCTTTTAATTATTTATTTATTTTATGAAGATCGCACGTACGGCGTCCCTTCTGTTCATTGGTCAGTGGTATCGTGTATTTCTGTAAGTTACTTTACTTCTCTCGTCGCCACCCTTTTAAAGCTGTCAGTTTCAACAACCAATCTATCTTCTTCTCAATCGCAAAAACCTATCGAAAATTGCAATCTTAATAAAAATGTTTATTATGAGTCTATGACCAAATACTAAACTAGTGCCTATAGAAAAATAAAAATTGAATCGAACATGACTGGAAAAAATATCAATATGGCGGAATACTTCTTTCTTCTGTATTACCGCCTTCTTTTACGGCTAAACTAAGTAGATAATACATAGGACATCTTCAAAAGAATCCCACCATGGTTCCTAACCGCTTTGAAAGCATTTGATTAATGTAATTTAGCTATTAATTCAAATAATTAAATACATTTGATACGGTATGCCGGATAAAAATGAGAAAGAATGTCTTCTCATGGACATAAAAATCGGCTACTAATGTTAAGGTTTCTCTGCAAGTAAATTAAGTTTACTAAGAAAATTTCTTTTATAAGCCTTTTTCATACAAAAATGCCGATGCATAAGGTGGGTTAGTACAGTAAGAAATCTCTTGGGATTAAAAAAATTCAACCATACTCGCAAACTTTTTTATTTTTACAGTTTTCGTCGCAGAAACTGATTTATGCATAATTGAAAGGGAAAAGTTGTTCTGGGGATAGTGTTAGGTTAATTAAGAAGTTTAATGAGGATTGCATGGATAATAAGAAGAATATTTTCCTAAATTTTATGAAATCTTAATTGATGGGTAAGCATGGAAACGGAAAGAAAATATATCTACGAAAACAATATGTCAACCAATTATGAATGTTGGATGGCTTACATAATTAATTTTGACAAGGAAAAAGGATATTTGCAAATTCAATTGTATTGTGATAAATTTTGAGTACAGCGTTAAGGTTCTGACTTTTATTAGTGAGTTAAAATAAATTTTTTATTTCTTGTATTTAATTTGAAGTTCACGAGGATAAATTTATAATAGCAATCATTTGATTTTTCTGCAGTAAAATTTTGGTCGAATTTGTCCGATATAGAAAAAATTTCCACCGTATTTTTTAATCTAATTTCTGTGAGTACAAAATAATCCATGCTTTCAACCATAATGTAGAACAGGTAACAACAATCCGGAGTGGTTAGCCCAAAATCAAAGATTTTGGACACGAAAACGGATGTGTCAGGTGACAATGAATCCTCCGTTGACGGAGCCTACTTCAAGTACATTGCCCAAGAATTTTAATAGTAGGGATTGAAATTTGAATCCAATTCAAATAGTCCCAATTATACGCCGAAAGATCATCAATGAGAAGCTGATACGTATCTTGTTGAAATAAAACAATTTTTGCCGAGCAGAACTAAAAAACAATTAAAAGGGTGATGAGATTATTAGAATTCTGTGGCTCAAAAATTCTCTCAAAGAGAACGAAAAACAAAACTTAATTAAAACGGCATCATCGGGCACTGAAGGAAGAGGAGTGTGATTAAAATTCAACTGGAACCAGCGTAAACTAAAAACGTTTTCCGGAATTTGGTTTGACGCATTCGATTAATATCGAATGAAAAGAATCGAGAATTTCGGTTTGCCTCGAAAAAAGATAAATATATATGCGTATAAGTACGAACAACTAGAAACTTACATGTTCGCGCGCGTGTGTGTATCTATATCGTGACTGCAAAAACACACAAACATGCCTATATGTATCGTAATGATAAGCGGAATTCTCCCATTCGAAAAGAGTTTTTGACCGTTTTCAATTTGAAGCAGAAGAGATTAAAATAAATAAAATGAATGAAAAAATAGGATGAGAAATGAGACAGGAATATATAGGTCGACTAGAGCAGATGCCAATTACATACAGAGAGAGAGAGAGACAGTAGTAACACGGATTGCATGGAAACGTTCAGGATAAAACCGAGCTTCTTTCCGCAAGCTGCCAGACACAAAAAAGCGAGAGGATTTTAGGCTTTTTAATTTATGTTCAAATCTGAATAAATTCACTGGTCATTTTAAATACATCTCGTCCTGGATAACGTTCAACAGAAATGCTATCCCGTTGGCCGTCCCTGCGTGGCGCTGGTACTATATAATTCGATTTATTTTTGCAATTTAATGTAATCCGGTTATCTTTTGGGATATATGCGCCGAATTACATTTTATCCAATGTTAATTTTATAAATCCATTAAATTTATAAAAACTAGTTATCTCTCTCCTCTCCCCTTCGTAACAATACTTTATAACTGAATTATATTGCTTATCTGATAAATATACCTGATATTTTACCTACCATACTCTTTATATAACTATAAGCAGACGCACACGATAATATAGTAATCCAATATTGCTAAATTCTACATTTCCACTGAATCCAATGTGCCCCATAAACACTCCTATCCTCCCTTTCTCTCCGGGCTTTCTAATTTGATTCTCTCTCATTTCCTCTCCAGTCTCTCTCTCTCTCCTCCTTCCTACCCATTCCTCTCCCAGATATCCGCTGACATTTCCCGTTCCCTTTTCTTCCCCCTTTCATCCAGCTGTTTTAGAACAACGCCCAGTTCCGTGCGACACAGTGAAAGGCGCCTGCCAGCGACGAAGAGTGAGATAGAGAGAGAGAGAAAAAAAGATTTGGCATGGTATGCTATACGGTGACGGTGCCGAATTTCGAAGTACGGAAGGGAGACAGAGAAAGCGAAAGAGAATGAGAGAAAGAGAAATGGAGAGAGACGTGGAAAAGGGAAGAAGGAGGAAGAGAGTAGGAGTGAAATGAAAATTGAATCGTTAAGAGATACTGGGGAATGTTTAGCCAGCAGTCATTCAGTTGGATTCGATGAAGAGGTAGAATTTCGGAGGATATTTCGCGAAATAAAGACGGGCGGGATAGGAAATGAAGCGAAGAAAATTACCGAGGATTTACAGCAAACAATATAAAGTCGACAAAATTTTTGTTACGAATACAGTTGTTATAAATGGTAGTGGAATGTAGATTTTGGTAGAAAAGATTGCGTTCATTACTTTAAAAATAGCGTATCTTCAAATATACTTTGCTTATCGGCACACAATTGTATTTTTGTAAGCTCCAATTGATTAGAACTACCATTTTTGTACAGACAAGCTTTTCGAGAATTTGCACTAAAAATGAGACCTTAATCTAAAGGGTAGTAAACTTCGAGAAACTTTTCCTGGTTAAAAGTTTAAAATTTATCGAGATTCTCACGGAACTTTACAGGATAATAAATTATCAAACTACTATGACATGTAGTTGTGTGATAATAGCAGAAGAAGTTGATTCGCCAGAAAACACACACATGTAGTTGTTGAGATAACCTTCCGGCACTTTTGAGAAGTTTTTTTATGTCATCGTCCACATGTGTGAGTAAAAAAAAGAATTAGGATATATATTTACCATAATGAAAAGAATAAATAAAAAGCATCGATTGGTTTTACTTCTTTTCGCCTGCGACGATTCTACCATATAACCGTAAAAGTGTTCGATACATTCATTTCCTAACTAACCTAATATTTCATACCACCTGTGAAAAAATTTTTTAATCAGTACGGTTCTCCTTGAGAAGAGTATAAAACAGTTTTGTTAAAAACATTTTCTTGCGATTTTATTTACATTAACGCACATAGTTAATAACTTAGGTCGTAATTCATCGCGTTCTATTTTACTCTAAACGGCACAAAGAAAACGCTCCTCACTTTGTAAAATGAACACTCGATCGTAAAGCAGTTAAGAAGCTCTCGACGTCGAGCTTCATCTCACCGCTCCGAAAAAAGCGTTACAAATTGAACGAGACTCGTCATTTGCGTCCGGTGACGACAGATTTCATTCACGGAATTTCCTCATCGATCACAGGTCTTTTTTTCCACCATCAAAATCCTCTTCGTTTGGGGAACTAAAAAGAGACGCCGCTCTCTCTCTATATGTATATATATATATATACGTATATGTATATATATATACGTGTATATATATATATATATAATAAGTATATATATATATATAAGTATATATATATACGTGTATATATATATAGGGCAACTAGGTGTTGAAGGAAACACAGTGAGCACTCACCGGAAGGAGAGCCGCTGGGATGTTGGAGAGACACATTTATAGAAGTTATTGAAGCTTTCGGGATGATCCCTTCGTCAGCACAAGAGAGACAACTCGTGTCTCTCTTGTGCTGACGAAGGGATCATCCCGAAAGCTTCAATAACTTCTACAAATATGTCCCTCCAACATCCCAGCGGCTCTCCTTCCGGTAAGGCTCACTGTGTTTCCTTCAGCACCTAGTTGTCCTAAATATCTTCATTTACCTTTCCTCTTCCGTAAGTTTATATATGTATGTATGTATATATATATATATATATCATCCCGAAAGCTTCAATAACTTCTATAAATGTGTCTCTCCAACATCCCAGCGGCTCTCCTTCCGGTGAGTGCTCACTGTGTTTCCTTCAACACCTAGTTGCCCTATATATATATATGTGTGTGTGTGTGTGTGTATTTTTTTCCAGAGGAATAAAAAAAAAAAATATGTATGTATGTATATATGTGTGTGTATATATATGTGTGTGTGTGTGTGTGTGTGTGTGTATTTTTTCCAGAGGAATAAAAATAATTCCCGAGGTCATTTACGGCTGTTGATTCGAGACGGTCGTAAAATATACGTTGTATCTCCCAGAACTGTTAGGGTGGAGTGATTGGGGGGCGGAGAGTGATGAAGAGGAAGCGTTGGGAAGAGGAAGAGGGTGATTTCGGACGAGGGTCCGGGGCGTTGTGAGAGAGGGGGACTCTAGGGTTTCAGATTGGAAGGGATATGATGGTCGAGGACACGGGTCCGTCTGTCTCGTGACGTTAAGGGTGTGTGGGATGGATGCGTGTGGGAGGATGAGATAGGGGCGGTGAAGAGAGAAGGTCGGATAATAGGGAGGAGAGAGATGATTTGAAGAGGGAGGTTTTGAGTTTGGGTCGGTTATATTGGATAATACGGGAGATGGCAGGAACGTGTGAGAGAGAAAGGTCAGGGTGAAACCTGATTAAAACCGCAGTTGTGGAAAGTGTTAGGGGCTTTTGAATGTTTTACAGGACGATAAGAGATCACTGGCTGCGATTGAAAAGAATGAGAAATTAACTTCGGTCAGATGATGACGCGCGAAACGCATTCACGTTCTATTACAAAATTTCATATTCTCGATACAGGTGTATTCCTTGCGGTACTTTGTAAATTTCTGTTATTAATTATTTTAACGGTTGAATTTTTAAAATTATCAAGGTTAAAGTGAATTTTAAGTGACGAAAGATTAAAATATAATTTATATTTTGTGCTATATGTTATACTATACATAGTGGCGCATGAAATGATCCCCTATCAAAGTCTTGCAGAGAATCTAAAATAATTATATAATAGTACAGTTCTCGCGCTATCCACCCTCGTGCTAGCTACGCGGGACTAATATGCCTCCTATCGCTATTTCCACGAAATAGTGCATTCACCCATGCGATTCAGTCTCCGTCCGTTTCATAATTTCTGTTTCACTGTAAAAACAAATAGGTGACAATTTCGTGCGCCACTCTTTATATTATATATATATATATATAAATATAAATACTAAGGAAGAGGAAAGGTAAGTAAGGATATTTTGGGCAACTAGGTGTTGAAGAAAACCCAGTGAACACTTACCGGAAGTAGAGCCGCTGGGGTGTTGGAGAGACACATTTGTAGAGGTTAGAGCTTTCGGGAAGATCCCTTCGTCAGCACAAGAGAGACACAACTCTATATATATATATATATATAAGGGTAGCAACAAGGTGTTGGAGGAAGCCCAGTGGACACTTACCTAGAATGAAGCGCCGCTGGGGGTGCTGAGGACACACGAAAAACACAAAAGAAGTATATGTTTCTCCGTCGCTGAAGAAGGGCATCAGCCCGAAAGCTCCATTTTTGTGTAGTTTTGTGTAGTTATTATATAAATTGTGATTTGTAAGGGAGGAAATTAAACATGAGTCACAGGTTTCGATATAACATCCTTCTATAAACAAACCGTTCGCCATGACAACGTGCAAATTACACAGTAGTGGAAACTCTTTCAAAACAACACCCATATTTTTCGAACGCATCGTAGGACCAAGCTCGTTAACAGTACCTAACACAACTCTTGACACTGGACAATGGGACCGCATAAAAATTTCCCCCTTCGAGCCACCGGGATACGGATGAAGCGATAAATTGAGGTATGTGCAGGAGTGAGGTTTTAGCTGGAGTTGTTTAGGATGCTATGGGAGATTGGGAAGGGAGAAAAGGGTTAAGGGATGCTGTGTGTGTGTGGGATGGCCGCGAAGGCCTAACAAAACTTTGCCTTCCTGTATTTCACGGCCTAAGGGCCGACTGGGCAGGTTGTAGGGTTCAGGCAAGAGAGTGGTAAAAGGGGGGTTTGGTTGGATCGTGCGGTGTTTGGGTCGTTGGGAAGAGAGTGAGAGAGTTAAATCAAGAGAGCCTTCGATTCCCAACGCATGGGAAAATCTGAGGAATAAATTGTACTTTCGGTCAAGAGACACCAAGATGAATCCAGAGTAGAGGCATTATTTCAATAGAAAGATTATTTTCGACGTACGCGAATTACTCAGTAAAGTTTTTGTGAGAGAGTGTTAAAAATTAGTTTTCCATTGGTCTGTAATATACATATATATATATATATATATATATATATATATATATATATATATATATACATATACACACACACACACGTATATACACACACATATATATATGAACAGAATTAATCTTGCCGACAGTATATAAAGTTTTATTTCTTGTCTATTTTTTTGGAGTTGTCAGGAAATTTATTTTCCCATGGTTCAGTTCATATCCTCATTTTTTTTCTTCCCATCTTTATTTTGGCAATCTTTCAGGTCTATTGTTTTCCCTCTAGGCTCATATATGAAATTTCTATAGTTCAGCAGTGGTCCGGTTTTTTTTGCGATGCGTCTGGCGGCCTGCCATTTCAATGCCTACGCCCTTTCCGCGTTGTCATCGACCCTTGTCTGAGCTGACCTATCTACGCTTCGCAAGTTTCTGCTCCGGGAGTGATAATCTGAACAAAGAATGTTTTTAAGGTTTTTTATCTTTAGGAAATACGCTTATCGATGATTATGAAATTGTTCTTTCGTAAGAGAGCATTTGATTAGGCAGATAAAGTTCGCTGACGGGTACAAACTAAATTATATTTAAAATTATGACAATTATATACATGTGGTAGAATTAATGAACGTTCAGCTAAACAACTGTGACCTCTATTATAACCCTAAAGAATAAATAAGAAATTAAGAATATAACTTTGGCATATCTCATTCTAAGTGTTTATAGTTCACTTCACTCCCAAGAGACAATATTCAATATATACAAATAAACAGTAAGAATGCCAACATTTCATTGCTTATTCATTTATGGAAGTACAGTCGTGTTATTTTCACCGTGTCTAACCACAAATTGAAAAGTATACACTCTTAAATTCTATAAATTAAACCAGACAAATTCTGTGATTGTCACCTATCATTCACACATAATTATGAAAAGCAGCACATTATTCAATAATATTTATCGGACAATCTTCCAGTTTAGCGTATATCAAAACGATGTGATATATGTTGAATATTTCTCCAGAAATAAAATAAATACCTTTCATTCATCTCTGACATTTTGTTGAATTTTAATTATAACATACATATTTCATTTCATACGTTTTAATTTACGACATTATTTATTCAATGCCATTATAGATTTACGTCACATCTTTAATTAGCTTACATTTGTTTTAGGTTTGAAACGGAAGCTACTTGCTTGTAAAATCGTCCGAATCTCGATCAGTGGTATTTTTTCCAATTCGCTAAACTTAATTACACACTCATTCAACACCCACGTCTCTCTCCTCCAAAGTGCTATTTCCCCGCTTCCTCTCCACTTACTTTTCCTCAAACACGCTTCTTGTATTCATGCGCGGCAGTTAGTGGTCTCTCATTGTGGTTTTCCTTTCCCTCCAGAAACCCAATCTAGAACCATCTCACATCAGTCTTCTTCTTGCCCCCAATCTTCCCCATCTCTTAAACCCTCCTCCCATCTCCAAAAACCCTTCAGACCCGGAATTGAACCCCATCTACCAAAGTAAAACTCCACTTCCTCCTCCTCCTCGAAACCTCCTAATCTGCGATACCCTTTTCTCTGAAAGAGATGCAAATTTCGAGGCAATTGGGGAGCGATGGAGAGAAAGAGGGAAGTCAGTTTTGCGGGTTGATGTGCGGTTCCAATGGTGACAAGCGACGTTGGATATTCTGCACACGTGATCATTATATAGGCAAATCATGCTTGTACTGAATTTTATCGCCAGGTTTATTAAGTAAACCCTTCGAAAGTTAGTTTGAGAAGGCGTGAGTTGGTTTAGAAAAAGGATTAGGTAAACATCCGCGTCTATTTCCCAATTTAATGCCTTTATTGCGTGATATGTTTTGCATGCTGTAGCCAATGTTTCATTATGTAATTTTGGCCATAGTTTTAAAAATTGTGCCAATACGAACTATGTATTAATCTATCATAAATTACATGTATTTTTAAATTAATCAAGATTTTTCCAAATTTTCCCTCTTCTAATATACTCCAACTCAAGGTAATTTTCATCACAATGTCGTAGCCATTTCCTTCTTTTAAACATGCCAGTATTCCTTTTCTGTTCCCATTTCTTATTTTCTTTCCTAATATCATTCCGTCTATCAGTTTCTTCGAGAGCCTATTTTCATCAAAATTCGATCAACTCATTTTTCTCCTCGCCATCCCTCCTTTGGGGCTCATGTCTTCTCACACCTTATTTATAGTTTTTGTAAAATTTGTTTTGATCTGCCTAATTTTATCTATTTCGCGCCACGCATCCGATTAACTTCTAATCTGATCTAATAATCTTTCTCCAAAGTCCAATCCCAATAACTATATAATGCTACACTCCGTATAAGCTCTTTCACCAATACCTATTGGTGAATTCAATGCGCATTACACACTAACTCTTCATTCCTCACTCGTAATTCAGTGCTGACCTTTTAGAAAAGGCACAGTATAACATTTTTCTCTCGCCGAAAAAGCTCTGTCCGTGAAAGAAAATTGCCACAAAAGACTATTAAAGCAGCAGAAATGAAACGAATTATTTCCGGCGGTCTGAATTGAAAAATTCTCTCGGTCGGACGCAAAAATTTAAATTCGAAATGAAAATGGAAAATGGCCTTCTATGGAAAGAAAAGGGGAGGGGGGCGTTTGAGGAGACAGAGAGGGAGGGGTGGAGAGGGAGAGTGGATGAGAGAGAGAAAGGGAAATGGGAAATCAAATCCGCTTCTGAAGCGTGCGAGCAGTCGCTTCGATTCGGAAACACTCAACTGAGTTTCATCCACCGCCGATCACTTTTCCCTCTCTCACTTCCCCCCCCCCCTCTCTCCCTCTCCACCCTCTTCTTCTCTCTCTCTCTGGAAATGAGCAAAGCGGGCTCTAGTTCAAAGCATTAACTTTGATTCGGAGGAGCGCGAGAAATTACGAAACGATTGCTCGTCGAATCGATCTCGCTGTCTCTCTCTCTGTCGCAAGACGAGAATGACAGCGTCTGCCGTAAAGTGTACTTTGTTTTATGTCTCGCTATTATCTGTTAAAATGCAATTCAAACGACGGAGCCTCCAAATTATTGAAAAATTAATTTTAAAAGCTTTTTTTTGCTGTTAAAAAAATTGTAATTGTTGCCCTCTCCAGATCCACCATCCCCATAATAAATTACAATAAGAAAATCACTATCGAGTAGAAATTTCATAATCCAATGATTCTTAGTTCTACCTCAAAAACGTTTTTCCATCAAAAATACGCGGAAAACAGTGAAACTGCCTTAAATTAGCACATTATAATTAGTCGGAATTGGAGGAAATCGGTAATAATCCATAGTTGAAGAGAAAATAAGGGTTTTTACTGCGAAATACATCGAACCCTATCCAAGTGTGGTAAACATCTTTTTTCAAACTTCAACAGAGGGGACCATGTTTTCAATATTTAACTCAATGCTTTCGCCAAAGTCAAAATTAGAATAATAACAGTATTTCGAGAATATTGCAGATAAATAATTCAAAGACCTTTAGCGAAAACGTTTAAAAATTATCTTTAAATGTTATCAATATTAAGGTGGAAGGCATTAAATATTTATTTTCTTCTGATAAATAATTAAATAAATATACAAATATGAAATTAATTTGAATTTTATCAAACATATAAAGCAATTGTTTAAGGAGCAACGTGGGAATAATTAAAGCAGGATAACTTTTCATTCCAAACGAACTTAGCGACACTAACTCAGTTAAGGCATGAAAACAGGATAGATATGATAAAAATATTAAGATGCAAATTTATTCCCATTAACCAGAACAATTAATTATATATCTGCATGAATTTATAGTAAATTTTAATATCAGTTTATTTAAAAACTTGTTTTTTCCTCGTTTTGAGCGAATTTCTGCATTGCGACTTAATTATGTCTTCATGAAAAAATCGGCGTGGTGCTGTTGGTAATTTATTTAAATAATTTATAATAAAACTTATTTACTGAAGAGTGTACATGAAAGAGCTTACTTTAATTACGGCCGAAATTATAGCTTAATTTGAATTGCATTCCATCATATACGAAGCTTTTTGCGATATTAAAATTTCTGAAAGTGTTAAAAATATTCAACATATATAAACAAATATATCTTCCGTCATTGAAGTTAAAAGTGAAATGTTTGATATTTTTTCGGAAAAGTATTGGGCATATTTTCTTAAAAATAAAACGAGAATAGAACAGCCAAAACAGATAAGGTATATGTTGCTGAATTATACTTGCATTTTGCAGAAAATCTCATCTTCTTGAAAAACATTTCAAACAAAACTTTTGCTGATAGAATGTACGTACATTTCAACTCATGGATTCTCGGTAGCTACCGCCACGGATTAAATACTTCATTATCCATTCAAGGGGAGAAAGTGAGATCGAGAGTTAAAAGATTAACGCTCTCATTAAATTTCGACACTTTAATGTTCCAATTCAATTAATTTCGAGAGCCAAATTATTCATACGGGGTATAAATATAAATGCCACAACAATTTTTTAAAATACATCAAATTTCACTGATTAGAAATTAATCCAACCGCATACGGCGAGGAATATGATTAAAAGAGTACCGAATGATCCACTCCAACACTGGAACACTGGAAAGTTTAAATAACACGAAAGGAAAGATATAATCCCAAAAAGTGTATGGCGTTACTGGCAACAAATTCATTCTGGGCAGCTGGTAAAAGAACCACGCAAAAAACACGCGTTAAACCATGTGTGTACAATATTTATATGGAGAACACTTGACGGAATTTTTTTCGGATCTGAACAAACACAGTCTTTCGGCAATTTTTACAGAACCCGGCACCCATACTGTGCGTTGGGAGAGGGTGGAAGCGAATTAATTACCATATCCGCTAAGTGCGCTACGTAGAATCAACGTTCGGTAGAAAAATATTGTGTATCTCATAGCCGGAGGGTATTGTGCGACCGGTTTTCAATTGGAGGAAAATATTCCGAGAGGAGATGAGAGGAATTGGTGCGATATGGGGGAAGAGAGGGGGAGTGAGAGAAAGGGTCGGAGAGAGAGAGGAGTGAATGGGGAAGAGAGAGAGGGGGGGAGAGGGTGGGGAGATGTAGGTGGAGATAAAAAAAAGAGGTTGGAAGTCTTTGCATGTGGCCTGCATACTTGATGAAGCGGCTGAATGTGTGGCGTGAGCTGATTCAGAACAAGTGAAGGACGTGAGAGGGATATGAGAAAATACGAAGGGCGGAAAATGCGAAAAAATGTTTTAATTTTTTTCTTTTTTTTTATAAAGCAAGATATTTTCGGAATGGTTACGGATTTTCGATATTTTTCCCGTTCTGTCGATCCAATAGAAAGGCGCGCTACGTCACACATCCCTTTGGAGACAGTATTTCCCCAAAAAGCGATGCGAAATATAAAATTCCCTCTAAAAATTATAGAATCTGTGCTGCTGGTATAGATGTCCTATGCATAAATAAACGCTACGATTCAAATAGAAACCCTCGAACTAGTTGGAATACCAAAGGGAAAAATTTCTCTGACCGCTTTTGTAAAATAAATCGCGATGGCTATTTCCAACGAAATCATCACCACCTTTCCGAATTTAATTAAAACAGAATGCTTAATTAATCTTTATAAGCCAGCTCAAATATTTGTAGCAATTTTCTGCTTCGATAATTCTGAATTCCGAGGGGAAAGAATTATTTGAAGCAATGAATTCCTTAAAATTCATTGGTAACCTTTGAAATTAAGGAAGGATAATGGAGAGTATTATCAGTCAGATAGCTTTTAATTCTATTATAAAGTTCGCACGATTTTTTAATATTTCTTTAACCGCTTTCCTTATTCGGCGCACATGCATCGACAGTCTAATGAAGCTGTACTTGTTTTGTAGTTTACTGAGAGATATTGGGTGAACATTTCTGAAAAACAAATAAATATAACTAAAAAACTAAATTCAAACGTTGATTCTATAATTCCTTAACGTTTCGTTCATAATATATGGAAATATTAGTTTAATTAATCAGCCAAAATGACTGAAAAGATATTTTTATTAAAGGAAAGAATACTGCTGTGAAATAGTTTGTATAAGTAAATGCATGCGTCAAAACAGCTTGCCTAATATCTTTCTAGTAATCGTAGATCTTTTTAAGAAGATATCTCGAAATGTCCTTGTGAGTCATTGAAGTGAAATTAACCCAAAAAGAGGCATATTCACCTCTCAATTGAAGAGTATGGGAGAGAAAGGAGCGAGGGAGGTAGAATAAGGAGTTAAAGGGAGGGTTAGAGGAGCGTGGAAGGGGGAAATATTCTACGACGCTTCAAAGAGGAACAAAGAGCCAACGAATGAAATCGAAGAAGATTGAAGCATATAAACGTTATTACTCGATTTTGAAAAAAAAGGTCCTCCGCAGAATTTTTCAACGAATGAATCATTTTTGGCATCAGATAACGAAGAAACTCGTTTCGAAATAGAAAAAGTTATTTCGTTCTTTCCTTATCTGAATCCGAGCAGAGGCTGAATTTATTTTTCGCTAGTAAAGTATGCATATGAGATGAAATGCTGGAGCAAAAGGCATTTAAATAAGTTATATTTTCAATATATAAGACAGACAAATGCAATCGATAAAATATTTTTTTTTAATTTATAAAAGGATTAAAACATTAAAAGATTTTGGCGAAAATTGAACAAAATGACACCCATAAAAACTGATTAAATTTCATGAAATGATATTACTTATAATATATATGGGTTATCACGATATAGTGGAGTTTAATGTTTTTATGTATTATTTATACTCTTTTTTCGACTATGGGCAACTTTTACCATTATACCAAATATTTTGGCGTACCAGTTTCTGGTCAATTTTGTCGAAGGTGATACTCGCGACTTAAATTATATGTTCTATGTTGAATAAAATTGGAGTATGTTCCTGTTTTATCTTTTTGCTTAAATAATTATGTTCCAATAACACCAAATCATTTCGTTTTTAAATACCTCGTCATAAAGGCAGTGCGATGAAAAATCCTCAGTGGTGGCTGAGAAGATTTCTCAAGGAAGACGTGTAACATAGCGCTCCTCATCCTCCAAGGCTAAATGGATTTAGCCTGGGCTCACGAGGGGGAATATAGGGATCAGGATAAGCAAAACTAGAGTAAAACGAAGAGAGACAGGGACAGCAGAAAGGTGAGCGTGGATCGCTTAAAGCCGAGTTTGCGGTGAGATTTACGTCGTAGAACGAAACAAGGTGTATTCTAGAACCTGCACGGCATAAATGCGCATCTAAGGAAACCATAACCGTGAAAAAAACATGCGGATTCCGTATTCATCGAAGCAGCGGCGTCGAAAGTCCTCGGATGTGGAATGAGGTCCCCGGCTCGTAAAGTAATAAACTCGAGAATCCGCGAACATTTTCTCCGCCGTCCCGTTACGTCTTGTTTTTTAAGCATTTATTCAGCTTCCTTTTACGTCATCCCACTCAAGTGATTCCCCCAAGTGCCACCTCACCCCCTCCCCCCCCCCCTACCCTCTTTCCCTTTTTGGTATTATCTACTTATTCCTCTGACGCAAACGTGTTGCGTGACCGGGTGAAACGTGTCCCGATTTCGAATAAATACGTTTTAACTAATCGCGTTTGTTTTAAACTGGCACGTGATAACTATCTTTTCGTTTACGAATGTTTTTGAAATGCTTCGGGCGAAAGAGGAAAATGAACGTTTCTCTACTGCTCGCTCTCAGCCTGAACGGGCTACTTGAATAATATGGAGGAGTTTCGTAATCCTAACCTTATCGACTTCACCTCGAAAGAGTTTATCAGATGTGTGAATTCCACCTTTGTTCAAAATTATCTACGCCCAAGTACGTTCATTGCGGGCAATATAAAGCCTTCAGTCTTTCCTGATAACATTTTTGTCAAAAAATATGATTTACGAAAGTGAAACCTCAGAGAAGAGATGAATTAAAACGAGAAAATATGATACAATAAAAAATTTGATTCATATTATGCAACCGAAATTAGCTCATAATAGTAGTTATTAACTAATGAGATACCGTATAAAAACAACCTACATCCGTAAAACCTCATCATTACCTCCCACTTACATTGTATAACTTGTAACTTATCCGAAATGACAATTTCTCTTACCATGAAGAATTTCAGTGACATTTTACTATAACATTCAATTAGGTACATCTTACTATAACGTTCAATTAGGTACATCTTACATTATACTCCTAAGAACAAAAATAAACCAGCTGCACCATATGTTGATTTTTTCATTTAGAAAAACATACGCCATGATATGCACATATATTGACTTCTTTCAATTGAAATTAGATTTTAAAACAAACATCACGTGCTCTTTCGGAAACAGAGCTGAGAAAAATAAAGATTTTAATAATAAAAATTGAAAGCTTTCGAATGAAAAAATAAGGAATTTTTTTCCGCGATCCATTTTAACTTTTTATGCCATAAGAGAATTGAGGCGTGCCAACATCCTTGCATTATTACGACACCCCATCCTCTCACCGAGAGGAACGAAGTCACCATGAAGTCCATTTCTGAATGTTATCCTAACCAACTTCTGTCATTTCCCCCCCCGACATTAAGTGCACCTTTGCTTCAAGTGAGAGAAGAGGCACCAGATATTTCGTGTTCATTTCAATAATCTAGTTGTAAACCCCGAAACTTCTACGACCGTCACAGACACTCCTTTTTATATAAACAAAATGGATTTTAATCTAGTAATTCCAAGAGAATTTACGAATTCGCAGTCATTATATTTACTATTGTTATAGAAATAAAGTGCAAAATATTCAGTATCATTACATCAACAATTCTGGCAGAGAGGTAAAAACAAGCTTGAACCATATAAATCATATCTATTAGAAATAACATTCAATTCACTAAATTTGGACTAATACTACATATATCTCTTAAACGCCACTAATCTCAGAAGATTTTTAAGAGGTGTTCCTTAAACCTTGATATGTTATTACATTAGAAATAATTTTAGACCATAAAAATTAAGAATATTCAAGGTCTTTACTATAAATTAGATTAATGTTTCATCATCGACTTTAATTATTCGATCAGTAACTATTCTTTTATGTTGAATATTCAAAGAATGCATCTACGAGAGACTAATTAATGCAGTAGTCAATAAAATACATGACCAATCATTTAGTCGGGTTTTTAAAACGGAAAAGAGCGAATTTTCTATTCCCAAAAATTGTATATATTAATACAACCGTGTGTGGTGGCGGCTTATGATCGTCATTTCCACAGTTATCAAAATCGTCGCAAAATCCGTGATGGCTTTTTTATGAGCTACATTGATGCCAATATTATGATAGCGCGAAGACGATAATACTTTAATAATAAATTATTCATCTTGAGAAGAAATATTCGACAAATAATCGTAACAAATCGCAACTCTTAAAAGTTGTAGGTGTGACGGAATAAAGCTAGAGGATGTGTACAAGTCGCATTTCTCAGATCCGGGGTTAAATATTTATAAGGAATTTTCAGGTGCGAGTCGCGATCTTGCTTCCATTTCCTCATTCATATTTGATTAAATTGTGTTCGTTATTTTTTCTCATCGTCTGTCGTCGGTAGTAGAGAGGTTTTCTAAAAAAAATAGAGCGGAAAATCTCATTTGTGTCGAGATTCGCGGATTCATAATTCAGGTCGCGAAAAAAAAACCCGCGACTCAAATTTCGTCTTGGGAAATATTGCATAAATTTTTTGTTTTATCTTGAATCTTAAAAGAGCGAAAACATAATCATAAAGGAATTTTAAATGTTCTACGTCTCTTAAACACCGGAGAGCGTTGAACTTCTCAAGAATTGCGGAGAAGTACCTCAAAAGTATAATCTTTTACAGTATTTCAGCGAAATTCAAGTGAAATAGAATAAAATAACTTGATTAAAAGGTTTGCTTTATTATTTTTAAAGATATAGTAAAACGCATTCGGAAATTATATAAGATCGCATAATATTTTTGGAGTGGTATTTCAAATGGATATTCTTCATCTTACGCAAACGTGGTCCTTGAAAAAAAAAAAAGCACAGCAAAAACGATTTATGCTCAGTAAAATTTATGAAATTTCTCTGATTAGGGGTCAGTAATTCGATTAATTCAAGCAGAGATAGCGCCGTTTGACACCGTAAGTGAATGTGATTAAAAATTTTCACTCGGGTCTCTATATAAATTAGCGGTAGGCAGGCGTCGGATAAGGGAACAAGACGTATCGAAAGCAGGTCTCCGCTTGAAGCGATCCTTTAGCGAGATCTCAGTTTGTGTGTGTGCGTGTCCTACGGATGGACCCCATAAGCTCCGCGAATGAAAGGGTCATCGCCGTGAATGATAAATCAAGTCGGACGGTGACGCCAGCCGCCAGGGTCCGAGTCTAATTCATGGATACGGTAGTCACAACCTCTTGATATAGTGGAAGCGTACATTTTGCATGAGGACGGGCAGGTGGCGAGGTGGAGAGAGAAGGGA
This sequence comes from Uropetala carovei, assembly GCA_036926305.1. Taxonomy (NCBI): domain Eukaryota; kingdom Metazoa; phylum Arthropoda; class Insecta; order Odonata; family Petaluridae; genus Uropetala; species Uropetala carovei. The sequence goes on from JAXCHB010000196.1 coordinate 19,730,182, forward strand.
AAAAGGGCAGCGGATATTTTGCGGCGAAGAACTAGCCGTCCTTGTCCGTATCTTAGAGATAATGTGACCGTTACTCACCGAGATTGAGCGAAGGTTTTTCGAATCTCTGTGAAGTATACTTTCGATAGGCTAAATTCTTTGTTTTTAACGTCATTTACGACGTTCAATAATTTCATCGCTATGCATTGAGATTCTGAATATTTTTAGGTGCGAAGCCGCTTGCGTTAAATGTTATTATCTATACTTTATACATAATGTTATCAAAATACGTTTAAACATAGCTTGATGTGAGATAAAACCTAAATTAAGTTGTATTGACCTCTCACCATAAAAATAATCCAAAAATTAATCCGTTGAAAGCTTTCATATGTCTTAAAATTATGAGGTTTACTTTCTAGACATTTATTATCATTTATAAATCAATTTATAAAGTCTCCTAGTTGAATAATGAATGAAGACATCAAAATTTGAAATAATAGTACGTGTAAATGCGAAAAATGAGGTTAAAATACCTATTTCGTTCATATATGATTGGCAATTTCTTAAATGCCTCTAAAAATGTATCTTTTTGATGTGAATTCAATTACTTTATTCGTCATATTCTTATTTTTAAAATATCTAGGAAAATTGACAAATTCTGAATTTTTGTTTGCGTTTGCTTTTATTTTGCTAAAAAAATCCTGACATAAAATGAAGAGTAGTAATTGAATGCGATGCTAATATAAAGCCCTCGAATCGATTTATAAAGTTAATAACGTTCGCTAGAATTTTGGCCGGATTAATATTGTCCTTGTTTCAAATCGCCATTATCAAACAGGATGAAGCATATATCCGCCTAACAGATCCCATTATTCATGCAACTGGATGCACAAAAGTGAAAGTCCTTTTAGGTAAAAAGTGCGGTTTCTGACGGATGTGGCCATTAGGGCGGATTTCCAGCAGCCAAGTTAAAATGTGACGAAAGAGAAAGAATTCTGTGGTCACGGACAAATGGAACTCGTAATCATTAACGGAATGGATTAAAATGTATTTATGAGGTGTTCTAACAGAACTATTCACTCCGCTTTCAAAAGATTAAGGAAGGCATATTTGATTTATTTTTGACCAAAATATGCATTATCGTAATAACTAAAATAACAAAGGAAAAAGATCTACAGTGCAGCGCTGATTACCCGGATTTCAATTCTTCTTATCGACTTTTAAATTGCTATATAATCCTTAATTTCAGCGATCATTTTTTTTATTCAAAAGATGACATTTATCTGGCTGCTGTCATGGTAAAATTCGGGATGCGAGTCCAAGAAAGACCATAAGAATGAATATAATTATTTTTAAATTATAACGTTTTATTCTATTTTATCATGCATTTATGGTTTTGGCTATTTTCGCTGCTAGTCAGCTACGATATATTAGCTTGATAAAAAGTTTTCATTAATTTTATATCAATTTTACAAAAACGATCAAAATATAAACGGTGGACTGTGAAAATCATATCTTTAGTCGAGAAAGATAGCAAAGATGAGATCTGATGAAATATTGAAGTGCGCAATGCAAATAGACAAAAAAATTAAAATGCAGTGGAGACACAGAGTAGATGAGAAGCTTCTAGATGCTTGGAAAATTATCCGCTTGAATTTTGCAACGCTCAAATTCATCTGAAATGCTACCATATCAGGTAAAACTGAAAGTTGGTTCTTCAAGTATACTCATTCGAAATTTTAATCCAAAAAGATGTTTCCGAAATAAAAAAAGAATAAATAAAGGGTTTGTTCCAGAACTTCACCGGAGCTAAAATTTTTACAAGGAAATAGCAATCTATTCTACGCACCAAGTGAAACCAATGTATCTTTCACTTTTAAACGGTGGCAATTTCCCGTAATTGTTGATTTTTTATCAAATAAACAAATTTTGAACATGTAGATGATTTTTTGCCACAAGTAGTCTTTGCTCGTGTTGCATTGACAAGGACCATACCAGAGAAAATTTTTGAAGATTTCTTTTGTTGATGAAAATAGTCAAATTCGCTCACTGAATAACCAGGTATTAAAGTGTAGTACTTCATGAAGCATTAGAAAAAATCAACAAAAATGAAAATATGGTGAAATTGTCGTACTGACATTTCCATGTATATTCCTATATATCTGTCTAGCTTGGTCTTTGTTGACTAATAACGTAGCTACAACAGAAACCAAAAAAACTGTAAAAAAAATGAACTGAGCGGTTATATAAAACATAACAAATATATTTTTAAACTATAGTAACAATATTTAAAATCATTATCGCAATTAGAACATCAGTATATATTGTTGTTTTGAAATTTTTTGCTGATGATACTACGATTCCGCTATAATTTTGCGTTCAAGTATGGAGAAAATTGAGGTAATGAAAAGAATGGATTCAGTGGAGAGAAAACTAAACTAAATTAATATTTACCCGTCATGGTTTTTGTTTTCGAAGTCCAACTGCATATAAAAAATTAGAACTATTCATTTTTAAGAAGATGTACTCTATAAAACGTTTTAGTTTTGAGAGAGAATTTGATAAAATAAAATTCAATGATACGCTGAAATTATTCTGTGATGCAGCCCGTTACAAAATTCATTCGCTTACTTTTACGTCATCCAACTTGTTCATTTGCTTTTTGTGCACTATATTTCCGACTTTCTCTTATGCAAATTGAATTTATGTGTTGATGCATCTGAATTCAAAATAAAACCACACTCATATTCCTTGAATGTATGTTCTCATTCCATCACATATACATACATACAATAATTTAATCGTTTTTTCCCCCGAAGTTTATCCGCTCACTTCAAATAATATTTTAAAACATAAATACAACAAAAACAAACAATGTCTTTAAATAAAAGTTTTGAGTAAGGGTATTATATTCGCGGAATAATTCGAGATGGTAGTTTTTAGCAATAAAGAGTATATAAATTTTTAGGCTTACTTGCAGGGAAAAATCGAAAAATGTTGAACAAATTTCGCCCATCTCAAGAAGGAAATATTTTTAAATAATCTAGTAGAGTAAAAGGAATGCTAGCTTTAATCTGACCAGTTTCACAAACGACATATCGGATGCCTGAACGGTATTTCAACGGGGAAACCTACCGCACAATCGAAGAACTCAAACATTTAACGTTGAAGCAACAGTGAATTTTAATGTCGAACATGTTCTGAACGCAAACGCGGAATCTAGAAGCTTCCAGTAAAACTGGAATAAGGGAGAGAGGCCAGCGCGTTAGAGTGACGCACGGCTGATAGCCTCTCAGCGTTAATTAAACACTGGCCGGCTCAATTCCTTCTCGCAGCATAGAGACGAGGTCAGCAGTATATCATGTTTTATTGGAAATATTGACAGGCCAGAGCACTTCACACCAACCCCCTTATTTTATCTACTCTTTCCAAGCCCTAAATTACTCCTCTCACCATCAAAATCCTAGACCTTACCCTAATTTTCCCACTCGCTATTTCTCACGCATTCTCCATCTCCTAAATTCTCTCTCGTTCCCTCTTTTTCTTTCTCACTCGCTTTCTCTCTCTCTCTGTGATTACGCTGTTCCAAGATGCGTTCTCGTCCCATAAACCTGACACGAGTCAGATTAGCAGTAACGTGAAAAGCAATCAAGCTAAATTGAGGCGGTACGTTCGCTGGTAAGCGACCGATGCTAATAAATATCACATAATTATAAACGGAGATTCATGGGCAAGGGAAACATGAAATGTTTAAAAATCTGATGCCTTTTTTAAAACGTTTTCATTAAGAATGTAACATTAGTAACTCGGAAAGTGTGTCTGATACGCCAGCCGTATGATTCTTTTGGGGTGCGGAGGTTATTTATTTAACGGTTGTTACGAAGCAGTTTGTTCCAGGACGCTAATGCATTCCACTAAATTACTCTTACCTGAAGATAATTACTATTGTAATTTATCCCGTGGACTCCAACTGGATCAACTGTCTTCGTTCCTTTTACTTCCCGAATTTAATTTAACGTGGTCTGTCTTTGGGTGAACGGTATGCAGAGTTCACTTTGGTATCGCAAATATTCAAGGGAAAGTGTGAAAAAGGTAACAATTATAGTTACGAGTTTCAATATAAATTAAATGATCAAACACATTAAAAATTATCGTAAACCTATCTGAAATGTAGGGAAAACAAAATATTAAAAAATACAACTTCATTTATAACGAAAATGATTTTTTTCTTTGAATTTATTTTTTCACACAATAAAAAGGAACACGAGTAGTCACAACTTCTCTCCTCGACGTTATTAACGATTGATCATTATGCTGAATGAACACCACAATAATGCAATATATTTTCTATCATTCTCGTTCGAAAAAAAAATAAACTGTTCGAAAGTGTGAAGCGGATATCGTAATAAAATATGGTTCCCCTTTCAAAAGTTAAAGCCTGTTCTTTTGAAAATGGCGATCGCATTGTGGAGAAAGTTAGAAAAGTGCATGAAAAGCCGATTCCTCAACGCAATTTAGAAAAAATATCTTTCGTGGAGTGAAAGATAAAGTAAAAGACTGCGAGAATGCGAGGAGGAGAGGATGGGCGCCCACATTCTACAATAAATCCATCTCGTCTTCTCTCATTTAACCTTTTCCTCTTCTCCATTCTACCCTTCCGACCTCTGTTCTCTCGCTCCGTCCTTCCTCTATTCCTAAGACCGAACCCCTTTTTCTGCCCTTTGATTTCCCGAGAACAGATACCGAATGATGAATTGAGGGGGAAAAAAACTTGGAAAAGCATCTAGAAAGAGAAAGTGTAGTTCACACGCTGCCGACGGGAGGCTGCGCGGCGCCACCGTCTTCCGCGTAATAATACCCGAAAAACTTTGCGTGTGCATCTGATTGTTCCTTCTCTCTCTCTCTGCCGTACTAACTTCATACAGTTCGTTCATAGAAATTCTGTTGGAGTAAGGATGGCTAGAGATTTAACTAGAAGTTCCTAAAAGGTTATGATATACCGTTTTCCATCTTAAAGGAAAAATGATTACTTTGGCAACTATTAGTTTGGAAATTTTTAAAATTTATGCGATCTGATCTTGTTATGAAGTCCATAAAAGAGGTAATTCTATAGGAATCGACTGAAATCGCGCTTCGGATGAACTTAATTATCGCATCAATTATAAGTGACTTTTCTTAAATCTCCGATTGAGGCCACCACAAAGGTACCCATCATTTTCACAATTAAACGGAATATCACGCACCGATGCCATAGTTTAGCCAAATCTGCAACTTTCGTACGGATCATTTAAGTTGTGGAATTAGAAAAGAAACAAAACGTTTACGCAATCATGTACATATACTCATTCATAATATTTGAGATGCAATTAACTGCATGTCTGCAATCATAGGCTCTCCTTAAATCAAACATCCGAACCATTATGAGTACTATCAAATTTAAAATATATCTATACGCTCTATAAGTGAGCCACACATAATAAACTGAAGAAAAGCAAGAAACTAATAATGAAGAAATATTTATTTCAACGTTAACTAAAATCCAACCGCACTCCAACACGAATCGAAGCAGCTATTTTCTTTACCTCTTCTTGATACGATACTCTTTCCCGCACAAACACGTGCTAATTGCTATCTTCAGACGAAATTTTTTATCGATTCCAAAAGAGCCCTCGAAAGTCCTTATCGTCCTTCCAATCGTTTAATTCGAATTTCCTCCTCATTCATATTTAAGGCTCCTTTAAAACTTCCTCTCCTCCTCGCCTTTATCCTCGCTTCCCTAATCCCGTTCGGCGTTATTCCGAGCGATCTCTCAGACCTCATCTCTTCCCATTCCTATCTTTTTTTGCCTGCTTCTTATCATCCGATTGCGATTTCGTCGAGTTTCCAATTTCTAATGAGTAACGAAGGAAATGACCCTTCTTTAAGAGAAAAAATTTTCTCATTAATCTTCATTGTCTTGTTTAACTCGCCTAACATTAGTTCGTCTTTTCTTTAATTTCCGTATCAGATTTACTTATCGACTGGACGAGTCATCGAAGTGATATCGCCGCATTGCGCATAATATTCTTCTTCATACTTTTAAGTAGGAGTGTAGCGTTTGAATGGATAAAAATTAAAAATCCTAATAGTTTTATACTATTTCATAGAAGCTTAGAATAACATATTTCGCAGCTAGATTGCTACTTATGCAGAGAAGGAAATGCGTCAGCTGATTTAAATCAAACACTACCTTCAATAGGGGCATCATATTAATTCTTTATGATCGTAATGGTCGGAAAATAAATTAAAGAGAACGATTGCAACTATAATTCTTTATATTTAAGAATACGATTACAATATGGAGTACAGATTTTGCTAGAAAATAAAATTTTTAAATATTTGTATCGTACGAAAACTTATTTTTAAGCTAAATCTTATGTAAAACCTGTTTATAATAAATGCTTTGGAAATAATATTGCCTCATAAGTAGTATTATTAAATTCCTTAAGACTAAGATTATAAAATGAACTTGCAACTGATTCACTGATGCATAAAAATATGTTTTGATAAATATTTTGTCTATATATATAATAGATGTACTACAAAATCGATGTTCTTTTGCATATAAAAGTAAGTAATTATCTCTCCTATAACTGTTGCCCTTTCACGAAAAGCGAAATTTATTAAATGCATAAAAGACTCAAATTATGGTAATGTTCAAAATAATATGTAATTAATGCTTTTACCGACGAAAAGACTATTGCTGCATAGCTGACTGCGCAAAAGTAGATTAGAGGTTGTAGCAACGATGCCGGGAATGACTTTAATAATCTTTTGAACGAAAATAATATAGAAAATAAAAACGCGATGTGCCGGGCGCACAGCGAACCTGCGTCCAATTAGTACGGAGGTGCGTGATATATGCAAGAATTAAACTTTCAGCGAGGGGCGCTAATGAACGTTAGCAACGAAGACACAAACCCACGTACGTTTTCGCTGTACCTAACATAAACAAACGCGCCCCGGCGATATTCCGGGACAGAAAATCACGACCCGTGATAACGCGTATGGGAAGCTGTCCCGAGAGGATAAAACAAATCAAAACGGTATGTCCGCATTTTGCGAGTAGAAGTTGGCCGTGCGGAGACCAGAACGATCCAGCGGTTTCGCCCTACATCGGCGACGACGGCGTTGGCTATTTCGGATCCTCAGGGGATGCCGGATTTACGCGTAATACGCGCAGATCAAAGCACGGGAAAGGAAGAAGGGAGGAGAGAAACTTGGTTTCTTTCCAATAACGTTGGATGAGAAGGCAATTATAGTGTGTGTGTGTGGCGTAGGGATGGTCCGCGTTGCGCTGCCTCCTGAATAAATCCCAGTATGGCTTTGCACTGTATTACATAAACGACCCTCTGAAAGGAGGTTAGGGAACATGGTTCAATACATTCGGATGACGTTAGTCGCCATTTGAAAGGGTTTCGTAAGATAAGGAACACTGGAAGGCGGTTATAAGATGACCGATGGTAAATGGAGAAACCTGCAATAACACGCCTTCGTGATTTCGTGTTTTTGGGTTATTTTTTCACCAACTGGATTTTTGAATAATATAATTTTAAACTATAACAACAATATTTACTTTCCAGTCCGAAAAATGTACGCGTAAACTATTTCGATTGTGAAAAAATGTTAACTTCGAGATTTAGATGCTTATACAAGTTTTTGACGTCCCAGAATCCTAAAAAGTGCAATTCTGTCTATAGTCTGCGGTATGTACGTGATTCTAGGAGCTAAGCGGTCGAACATAACCTCTAATAAATCTCGTACTTCTAAAGTGTATAAAAAAGATTAGAAGCCTTGATGAAATTAATCATATCATATGGAGAATAGTTTACTCCGGTCAATTTTCAGAAAATGTCGATTTACTCATAAATGGTTTGAAGTAGGTGCTTGGATTAAATTTAATCCAGTAACAGAATTAGATTTCATAAAAATATTTCACGAACAAAATGTTTCAACGCATAACGATACAGCGCCTAGTGAATTTTATGCCCATCTACCGCCAAGTTGTTCCTACAACAAAGCAACCAGTGACATTGTATGGAGTAGAAACATAAGGGTATGTGTCCATTTTTCCATTAATTTTCTCACTCTAAAACTTAAAACTTGATTACCAAAATTAATTTCCATTATTATCTCTTGAGTAACTGAGAAAGTAACTGTATCGATCTTTTGTACTCAAGAAATGTGACGCACCCTCAAGATGTAAAGGCGAGCAGATCTTTGTTTGTGAAAATCACTTAACTACAAAAATACGAACATCTTACTGCCTCAGATAAATTATTTTCTTCTCATAATACAAGATTCACCCGGTTGTTAGGAGCAAAAACACGCTTGGATGCTAACCTTTCCGAACAAAACATGCCTTCACGAGAAGAAAAATTCGTCATTCTGATGTGGAGCATAATTCTTACGAGAAAACGAGCTGGGTGCTCGCAACCCTCATATTTTCACAACTAAAGAATTCCGAGAAACAAGGCATTTCTTTTCCCTTCCTTCCCACACTCCCCCGCACCTACTCCGGAGAATTTATCTCTTGGAATTCCGAGAAAAAGAGATAGAGAGAAGGGAATTAATAATTAAGGAGGGTCGGGAAAGTGACACTTAGCGCCTTTTCCGCTAATTGGCAACGTGGAACGATTAGGAAAGAGTCGAGAAAAAGATGTTGTTATAAACATCAAACTTTGGATTCGCGTTAGGAAATTCGTGGAATCTGCGGAATTATTTTTAGAGAGAAGAAGAAAGCAATGATTCTTCGGGTGGCACGAAGTTTTGATTTGTATTGTTTAGGAAAATTAAGCTGACGTTCCGCGAAACAATTAAAATAAATATAGCAAGATTATCACCGACTAAATCCCATGTTGAATTTGTCGCATTATATTTCGAATGTATGTACTTGTCTCATTACTTTTTCTTATTTTGATATTTTAAGTTTTAGCGCAAATATCAGTACTTTATAATCACAATTAAATTAAAACCACCAAATTTTTTCAGAGTAATTAAAATTACACATACCCTTGTCCAACAAGGGGTTTATCAAACGCGTATTTAATTAGACGCAGTTAAATAAATGTTAAATTTATTTATCCAATACGTATGGAGTCATTTCAACGCGGTGTTGAATTGGGTACGGATCGAATTATGTTTGTATGCTGCGTTAGAAAGCTCGTGAAACAGGTGGTTTTTCTAAAATTTATTGAGTTTGTGTAACGCTGTTTTTCCAAGCACATTCTTTTTCGAGAGAGCAACCCCCATGTTTCGTAAGTGCTGTAATTTCGTCATATAATAGTGAAATATTAGAGGGTAAATGTTAAAATACACCTGCGTTTTATTTTTAATTCTTTATATTATATCAGCTACCGAAACTCACAGTTTAATAAACATCCATAGAATTACGTCTACCTGCAAAGTATACAGTTCTTAATAATAAGGCTAATTATACGCGATTTATTAAACTCCTCTTATGTATAATACTACGCATTATAAGTGTGCATAAGCTTAAGGACAAAATTGTTTCCATCGCAAGGCTATCAGTCACTTTACGAGATTTAAAAAAATTAATCTAGCTTTTAGAACTTAAGCCACATATATATATATATATATATCTTTGTGATAGTCTAAAACTAAACGAGATAAAAATACAGACACGCGTAAGTTCAGTTGTTTTTGAAAAAATGGCCGATACGATGAAACGAGCCTAACTTATGTTCCGCAGCAAGTGTTCATTTTCCCAACTTGCTCATATCTAGATACAATTTCCTCGATGTACTCATGAAGTTTCCCCTGCGACACGCTTACCCTAGCAAGTAAAATGGCTCCCTTCTCCTAATTCCGCTCTCTTGTTTCCATCGGACGTAACGCCTCTGCTCTCTCCTTCCCTCTCCTTTTACAACCCTTCCAGCTCTCCTTTAAGGTAAAACCCTTTCATCGACTCAAAACCTTTCGGGGTTCTCTAGAAATTCCGCAACTCAACCACTCTCTCAAACTTTGCCCAACGACTCAAAGTAAATAAACAGAGGCCTTTCCCACAAAACCGATTTTGATGGAAGGACAGAATTAACTGTTTAACAATAAACGCTCGTAAATGCAAAAGCAATAAATGCATTGATAATCATATCAGAATGTTATTCTTGCAATATATTAGGATAAATTCGAACATGGTATTCTGTATTACTGAGGTAAACTGTAAAAATTGTAATTATAATATACTTTGATAGAAAATATCACCGGAATTCATCATAATTTCGCGGTGGTTAAGACAGATCTAGGTAAAAGATTTATTTTACGGGAAACACTTTAGATTGTCAATCTAATTTGGCTGATTCGATCTTTCAAGCGAAACATAAGTAAGTTTCAACTCCATGCGTCAAAAACTCTGAAGATCGAATAAATTTACGTTGCAGTGTCTCACTGAATCCATATTTTGTTACCTTTTGGAAGATTATTATTTTAATCGTATATTACCAATACGTGCATGGGTTTTTTGGAATTTTATTGAATAACGGTACATTCGAATCAGTTTTACAGTTTTCCTCATACCAGAAAATATCATTTATGCTCCGGTTATAAGCTTTTCCCACATATTTTTTAAAATTTCTTTGATAAGAACGGCAAACATATCTCAACTAAGGCGGCAGTATACAACCATACTTAGATACTGTAGTTAACATCTTTCTAAGATACCTTATAGTTTGAGAGAACAAGATAAGAATAGGCAATTCAAAAGATCAATGGATAATGAAGAAGTATATACGGAAAAATAGGAGGAAACTTTCACGGCGAGTCATCCCTACGTTACATAGAAGAAAGGAACGTTTGAGGGGATGGTGCACTTCTACCAAATGGACAATGAGGATGATTAGAGTTCCGGAAAGAGATAAAGGCGAAAAAGGAGAGATATAGGGTAAAGGCGAGTGTAGGAGAGAGGCCGGCGGATGGGATGCTGCTGGACAGAGTGGCTAGGTTGAGAGAGACGTGGTGAGTTGATGAAGGAGAAGAGGTCTCGCTTTTCTGGAGATTGGAGAGAGAAAGAGAAAGGGAGAGAGAGAAGGGAGGACTGACAGGACGGGGAGGAGGGAGAGAGAGAGAACAAAACAGAGTCGGAGAGAAGCTGGAATCCTAATCGAAACCTCCCCCTAGACTTCTATTTCTCTGATTTGTCTTCTATTCTCAACAGAATCTCTTCTTTGAGCTCTCGGCGTCGCTAATACAGCCACGAGTATATACTGGGATTTCCAACTCATGAAGTTCTAATCAAGGTTATCTTTAAACTAAGTTTCCAACTTGGCATTTCGATGCCCAAGTTCGAATAAAGAGATATATTTGATTTATCTATTTAACATATTTATTTCCAGGTTAATTAAGTCACTAAAATAATTATTAATACAAAAACGGATAGGAATATTCAAGCATTTTCAATTTTTTGACTATATAATAAATTTTGATTAACCTTTTTATTACAAAATATCAGTGATGCTACGATCGAAGAGACACCGGTCGTGTTTTATTAAATACCTATTAGTATAAGTTACAAAGGGTTTCATTCTCTTATTTATATTAGTGGTTATTGAACAGCCAACATATTGCTGAAATTAAATTATCTCTTACCATCCAGGCATAGTTGGTATATAAGTAATCTAGATAGAAAACTTTTATTGGTCCTGATACGCAACCTTTAGAAGTTTTTATTGCTTTCTCCGGCCGAATGGAGAGCAGGACAAACGCCTCAAGCATTTCTTTCTAATTAACAAGCGAATAAATAACACATCTACATGTTATTCTGCAATTCACCAAACTGTTGGGTGGGTAACTTTCTAAATACATACTTCCGTGCCGGTATACAATCCTCAAAAGGAATTATTTATTTGAAACTAATTATTAACGACTATGTATATTGTTATTTTACATGTTACAAGTCTAGAATATGACACTATATGCCATTATTTACCTTTTGCGTATCGAATTTTAAGAAGTTGATGGAACTTAGTTTAGTTTTTTCAGGAAGCTGAGGAAGGACATATTACAGTGGCGTGCATTCACTAGCCTTAGATAGATCTAATAGATATCAAATGAAGTTTTTCCAGAGCGGTTTAAATGACAATTTCGGATATAAATCATGATTTTCCAAAAAGCGGGACAACAGTTAGTGCATGTAAACAAAGTAGTAGTTGATGAAAAGTAGAGACTGTTCCTCAACATTTGGAATGGTTGGTCATCCAATTCTACAAATTAAAAAACTGGAATAAAAATATAAATTTCTTGATTTCTCAACACTGGGATCTTACTTGAGTAACATAAAATAAACTAAATATATCAAAATATATTCTTACATAGAGAAGGATAAAAATATTTAATAATTATTATATACTATAGTCATATGGTATATGACTGTTACACTCCCTAAATTATTCGTATATTATCCGAAAAAAACCAACAAAGGTCCCATTTTTAAATCTTCAAGTTCACTATTTGAACAGCTACTTCTCGAGAACTCGACAAATACGATCACTAACAAATACTACCTTTGATACGCACGACTGGATGTAGAAAATTCGTGGAGGGGTATTTGAAAACGCTTCAGTAGTGGAGGCCCACGCCCGTTGTATCAGATTTGCCATAAACCGAGGAGAGATCTCCCCCTAACGCATCGAAAGTGGAGCAAGAGTGAACGAGGAGAACAGTGACGATTGGTTAGAGCGTTTGAACGGAAGAGGACGGCTGCAAATAGAGGGGGGAGGAAGAACGGAGAGGAAAAGCACACACAAAGAGGAAACCCGGATAAAAAGAGGGAAAATGGGATTTCGAGGGGATGTTTTCTTTTGGAAACGTGGGAAATGGAAAGAAAGAGAAGGAAATAAAGAGTAAATAGAAAGAGAAGATAGAGGGCATGGTGTGAGAGAGAGAGAGAAACACGAGCAAGGAGTCTAACTTCTTCGATTGGTCGATTACTCGAAACGGCTTATCTCATTGGACGTGGGTCTATTCTAGGCGAGATACGTCGTCAAGGTGACTAGAGGACGAAATAAAATGGAGATACGTAGGAAAAGGGTGAGAAGTTATATTAAGGTGTTTGCGAAGAGGTGAGAGAGAAATTTCTAAGATGGCAGTCAGAGGATGCGAGAAGGGAGAATGGATTAAGGGAGAAGGAAAACGGATTTTTAAAATTTTACCATTCCTTTCGAAATTAGGAGCGGAAAAAAGAAACTCACTTGAATTCCTCGAGGTCATTAAAAATATTTCATAAAGGAGGGTGCAAAAAAGGGAAATGTTCCTTTTAGTAGTAGGATGATATGGAAAGAATCGAATGTGTTCTTATGGACGTCGAAAAGCTTGTAAACTTAAATAAATAAATAAAAGCCAAATAACGGATATTACAAAGAAGTGATTAAACATTAAATATATGATCAGAAAGTTTTTTTTCAACGTACGTGTGGGAATTATGAATACACTTTAAAATTATACAATCGAGCAATCAAAAAAACCTAAAATCCCACTGAATATTGAAACGTACCCTCGAGTAGCGAAATAATTGAGAGATTTTTTTTGAGAGAGAGTGATAGAAATGAGATCATTTTTAGAATGAGAGATATGGAGAGAATACAATTATAAATTGCAGTAATTTAAAACACCGCAAGGCAGTGCCGCAATTAAATTTCCGGGGAAATTTCATAAATACCCGCGATTTCATTATATCCCTAGGGAAAATAGCAACAACTACAACGAAGTAGCCAATTTCTTCCTATTATTAGTTACTAAAAATTTAATTTCTGATCTGAGTTAAAGGCATTTTATGGCGATTACGTGGCGTATTGATTATGTTTAATGATAGCGGAATTCAAAGCTATTTGGTGATATTCTGGGATATTTTACCGTATTAAGCTAATTCGTGTAGAATTTAAATATATTTATGACATAATTATGATAAGATCGTTTATTTTTAAGGCTTTGGGTCATGGTTTAAAAGTTAAATTAACCGATATAAAATGATTCATTGCACAAAGATGGCGGCGACGGAGAAAAACGAAGGAAATCTTTACCTAAAGCAATGTTTTGAGATTCTTTATAGATATTTATCCTAAAGTTTAAATACAAAACTCTACTGTAGTTCAAAATAGTGAACATTAACATCGTATTATATTAAACGTAGCTTATGATTCCTTTATGAAAAAAATAAATGTTATTTTAATTGTTTAAGAATTATATAAAACAACATTTTTCGGAAGGCATATTAGAGATTTGGATTCATGCCTATGGAAATAAACCAGGCTGAAACACATTAAATGGTTGATCCATGCCATATAATCAAACTTGACTAGATTTTGGTCCGTAAGTAAAATTTGGGGCACGGTGATGCCACATATCCTTATCATGGACTCCTTGGGTAAATTCTCGCGAATCTATTCCTCCCTTTCTTCCCAACATTCTCTACCTTCACAGTATTTGTATTCAAACCACACGAGATTCACTTTCGAAGGACCGAGGCGCTTCTGGAAAAGACAAAGCGTAAGGAAGGTAAACACGTAGGAGGGGATGATTCGGTCCATTCACCTGAGAGATCGATGAACGCCAACAGAGACTCCCTGTCGTCAAAATGCGTAGGGAAACTTCATTCAAGCTACAGCTTAATTAAGATTTGTAGGAACTACAAATGGAGAAAGAAATCTCGGATGGGGCGTGTATTGGCACAGTTGAGGATAGTACGAGAATCCTTAAATTGCATAACTTTCTGTTTGCGAAACTAAATATGGGAAAAAAAGTTCGAGTTTAATGGTGGAATGTCCAATCAATATTAATCTACCTATATTCATGTGTTGATCGGATTTAAAATTATGGAAAAAAACAATTCTCACGGACGCTGTTAGTATAGCAATATCTGTTGATATTATTTTAAGTTTTTAATTTGCAAATGAGTTTTGAAAGTCAATTGCTTGATACATCTAATAAAATAAAAGCACTATATTAATCAAATAACTTAATATTAAGATTCGACGTTTTGTCAATTTTAAATGACCTCTTTGAACTTAAGCAAACTACAAAGTGTGGTTAAGATATATCATTAAGGGTTATAAGGAATTTAAGTGCGCAATAGAGGATCTCTAAATGGGATTCGCCTATTAGAAAGTCGATGAGACAGATAATTTGGAACTGAGAGGAAGTAGGGCGAGAGGAAAGAATTCTAGGAATTACACGCTATTTGAGGGAAGAATAGAAGCAATTGAGCGTGAAATATCAGGATGGAAGGAAAGTAATTAACCTATCAGATGATTAATCCGTCTTAGGCTGCATTTTACCATCAAGAACGATGAGGGCGGCATTATAGTTTTTACAGAGTAAGATTAATTTAAGTTTAAAAACTACTCAAGACATACAAAGTGAATTTAAACCTCTATTCACTATTGATTGTGAGCAACGTCCCTCGAATTTTTCCAACTCTTAATTTTTTTCCTTTATCGAAAATTTGTTCGTATTTCACCTTTTACAAATGCAGTTCTTTAGATGCAGCTCGCCATTTTCCACTCGATCCAAATAAGTTTTAACATTAGGATGAGGCTCGTATTCTCCTTTATTTCTCTGAAATGTTTTTTTCCTTATTATAGTGTGCTGCCAGGAAGTCGGTAGAACTTCAATGCTAGCGGGAGTAAACTCGAAGTTCTTATTGGTGTATACTAACAGCGAAAATATTTACTTTAAGAAAAGATAAAATAACAGAAAAATTACATGAAAATTCAAGTGATATATTTCACCGTATAGCAAACTACCAACACGACTATCGTAAAAATAAGAATGTTATTCGTGTAACGAATCGTCATAGATAATGTACACTAAGAATTAAAATTGTGCGAGGTCTAGGCACGATGCAAAATTATGCCGCATTCGATTGTAAATTTTCTTTAGAACATTTGTAGAAGAATTTAAGCTATAGAAAACAAAGACATTCATAATTACGATGAGAATTCTAGATATTGATATCATATATATAAATGCAAGAGTTAAAGATAAGCCGAAGAAAAATTCTACACTGACAACACTTGGTTATCCTACTTTCCGAGGAATATCGTCATTTTTCCTGAATCCCATAAACTCTTGCAGTTAATTACTATAAAGTATAAACTTAATAAAAAGGGAAACATTGCATTGCTTGCGTGATGATAAAACCAGCTAATAAAGGATCAAACAATTTTT
The DNA here is from genome assembly GCA_036926305.1 of Uropetala carovei. NCBI lineage: Eukaryota > Metazoa > Arthropoda > Insecta > Odonata > Petaluridae > Uropetala > Uropetala carovei. The sequence goes on from JAXCHB010000196.1 coordinate 19,746,379, forward strand.
AAATGAAATAAGCTGCCACGAATATTGCATAATAGTTTTAAATAGCTATTTAAATTTAATGTGCTGGTAATAAATATCAAGAGTCAATGAGCTATCTTGCGCTAATCCGCGAACAAAGAAAGAAAACCTGTCTTCTACGTGCGGCGCCTGAAAACATCAGATTTCGCATCACCCTTTCTCTTACTTTTCTCCTCCTCCCTCTTGCACTTCCGCCTCTCCCAATCCGGAAGATTTGCCCTCCTCTCTCTCCCCTCCCCTCCTCCAATCGTCCCTCACCCACCAGACTCTCATCATCACCCCTAACTTCCTCTTCCCCTCTCCCTCCCCTCTTCCTATCTCCTCCCACAGCCGTCCACTCTCCCCGTCCACGGCCCAACAATGGTCCGCGTCGCAATATCGGAGAGATAAAGGGGAGCGCCAGTCTGTCGGCCACGTAAATGGAAAATGCTGCGAGGGGGGGAAGAGGGGAGACTGGGAGGATTGAGTGGGGAACATGATCCTAGGAAGGGTGGGGTGCAAGGGGGGGGGGGGGGGAGGGAGGGGGAAGTGTTTCGGCGAAGGTGATAGAAGCGAGGGAGGAAACGACGGAGTGTAGGACGGCCGAAAATGCAGAACACGGGGAACCGAAGCGATCGAATGGCTCCGACAACGAAAGTATCTCCGTGGGTTACACGTCGGAATGGATGGCGCTTTGGAAAGCTGCGGGTAATGAAAGAAAGAAAGAAAAGCTACCGTTGATGATCATTTTTTCATTTTAATTCGGTCTAGAAAATGTTTGATAGTGCGGAAATTAAAATGAATGGCAAAAGAATGAAATATGCTCCGCGACGTAGCAAAAATAATGAAAAAGCCAAAAAGATGACTGGAAAAAAATACCGCCCATTAATTCTCCGGGACTTTTCATTTTATTTATCAGAAAATCTGTCTAAGGGAAAAAATTGAAGACATTTAAGCAATGAAAAATTTTTAAGGAAGAATATGACAAGGAAATCTTAGCGATTTTTCGGACACAAGGGAAATTTCAGAAGGAGCAACAGAAGTACTTCAAAGAAAATATTACTCTGAGTTTAAAACAAACACTTAGTGCACTGAGAATTTTATGCATCATGAATTTTAAAAGTTATAATCTATAAAAGGCGGAACTTCATCTTTATAAAGGACATTTATAAGGTTCTTGTGAACTTTCAAATTCTGATATCTTTGGACGTATACGAATTATTAGGAAACTGTAAATGGCATATAAGTTATGTTTTTTGTATTTTTTCCTTTGACTAATTTGAAGTAGCGGCAGAAAAAGTTAATTGCGTCGTATGAAGTCCATAACAGTTGTAAGAAAAAATTCATTGTTCGTTACAGAAAAGCTACTACCATAGGAATTTCCAATTATACTATATACAGTGAACCCGCGCTAACTGTGGTGGTTACATTTCTGACTCCATCCGCGGTTGACAAAGCAGCGACTGGCAAGAGGCATTTAAAAAACTGAGGATTAGGGCTAGTGATCCCTGAGAGACATATCTAAAGTTCTATAACATATACCCCAAGGTTAAAAATAAGTATGTTATACTTTGAAAAACATTAAGGTACAAAACGGTATCGAAAGTTCGGGCAGTTCTCAAAATTATAAGACCTAATTACATGCTCATTCGGACTTTTTTGTTTAATTTTACTCTCTAACCTAATATTTTTTAAATCGATACCTTAAAGATCGTATAAGTCTTATACGCCATATTTCTGTCTACCTATCTCTTCTACTATAAGAGATAGGTAGAAAGAAATATGGCCATATTGAAATGAACCGCAATGCGAAACAATTCAGAACAATTCAAGACATTTATCGTAGGATGTCGTTTTATCAAAAAAAAAAGGATGAATAAATTTAAATAAAATTCTAGATATAATTTGCATAAATACTAATATATAGGCTGCATTAAAAATGAGCACATACGATCTAGTGACTTTGTAACATATTGAGTTTTACGCTCAGCTACTGCCGATCTCCCCCCACAAGAGGTGAGGTGTTGTAGATTCAAAATACGCCTATCTCTATAATAAAAGTCCTTACGCCGTGTTTGTTTGAGTGAATCAGTTGAGCGCAAACAAGGATAGTTGTAACTGAATAAAATAAAAATGGAATTATCCCCCTAGTACAGGGGTGAGCAAACTTTTCTGCATGGCGGGCCGCGTCGGTGTTTGCGAAAGGTGCCAATTCTTAGGCGGGCCAGATTAGTTTGAATCGGAAATTACTTAGATTCCTAGGCATCATACATAAGTGAAAACAATCACAAACAAGGATTTTATGGCTAAATTTTCAAAACTAAAGCTTTTATTATCATAATTTTACCAAAAGTAATGTGAAATTGTGTTAAATTTTACGGATCGCTTTTTTAACAAACCTTCGCGGGCCGCATACGGCCCGCGGGCTGTGGTTTGCCGACTCCTGCCCTAGTAGCACAACATACGAGGGTGAGTTCATAATTTAACTTAAGTAAAATTCCTTTAATACGTTTGGCTTAGTCTCTATAATGTATACACTCTCTGTGCATAAACTGGCTATTACGACGATTCGAAAAATCGTATCTAACAATAAGACAAATTAAGAGCTATTAAGGAGAGGAAAATTTATTTCTGTCCACTTTCCATTCTTCAGATGTCGCAATCATCCCCTATAAGGTTTTTAGACGCACACTATAATTTTTAGATTGTCATTTCCTACAAAAAATCAGATTATTAAGAGTTATCTGTTGATTACTTTAAGCATTTTTCGATTCAATTTGAGAGTCGACTCAAGAGAAAATGAGATTAGCAGGATATTTCTGTGCGCATATGTGTGTTGAGTGGGTGCGCGCGAGTTCGTCTGTATTGATTGTAAAATTTCAACGTAGATAAAAACAACCTGTAGAGAGACTTTTTTCTAAATTTCAAGAATTATTTTAAAAAATAGCATAATAAACTTACCAAGAATATGCTCAATCAGTAATCTAGCAGGAAGGGAGAAAACTGTTCTTACCTGCAATAAATAAATAGAACGATTCTTATTAAAAAATGAAGCTATATATTTAACTTAAATGCACATAGATGACATTAAAATGCAATTATCGGGTACAGTATCGCAACAGTCATAAGATTTAAATTGTATATCAAAGGTACATATAAATATAGAATTTTATTTAATACATATACCAATTATAATTATAATTTTTGTGCTAATCGAAGACTTCAAAACAAACTGGGGTTGATTATATAAAATCATAAAAAATAAAGTGTGACTGAGTTATTTACTTGCTTCAAAAAGATTGTAACTAAGACCTCACAATCGTTCGCCCTTAAAGCCCTTTCGGCGGTTCATGCGCAGGACTAAGCTCGTCTGGGATATTTGCAGCGGAGCCTTAACGATAGACCTTTGTTAAATCGCGCGAAACGCTTCCCTTCGCCGATTCTATGAACGAGAAACTCTTGCCACTTGCTGAGGTGTGAGAATCGGATTTGCAAAATTCCAGTTCGCTATTCAAAGCGATGAAATCCTCTCTCCGAGAAAGTCGTCTCCATCTCCTTCATTCAGTCTAAATATTTCCAAGAAGTCAAGGAAGGGATTCCTTTTGTAGCATTATATAAGCATCAATTCCCCCAAAATTGTTTATTGGTGAGGTTTACATAAATATTTGTTTATAACATTTAATGTACATAACAAAAGCACGCTTGTAAAACTTTTTTTACTAAAGTAACCGTAGTTTACTTCACTGTGGTGAACGTGCACGATCGTATATGGGAAATCCTTTATCTTATGCAACCCGAGAACGTAGTATCCTAAATCTTATGCATTCCTGAAAAAACCAGTTCAACCAGACGATTTGCTTGGAACAGTGGCGCCCAAACTTTTCGGCTCGAGGGCCACATAAACATTTTCTCCACTCATCGCGGTCCTCGTAGCCTGTTTCCGATCTCTTCATGGGTCACACCCAATCGAGAATAGAGCTGAAGAATAATTTTTGGAAATTAAAGTAATAGTTGTGAGTCAGTATTACTAAGGTGACCAGACGTCCTCCTTTTGCAGGGACAGTCCTCTTTTTTTGAAAATTTTCTGTCCATCCTTTTACTTAACTTTGTGTATCCATGGAACATTTATACCTACTTTGAGAACTCAGACCTATGCTAACCAATATCATGCGATTTTTGTGGATTGGCTGGCTTTGCTCCTGTCTGTTACATTTTTATACGCGCAGGGAGTTCGTCTTTCCCCCAAGACACGATTCTCAGAGTACACTAAGTTTTCCGACAAGCTGCTTGTTAAATGATCTTTGTCCAGCTCGCTAATTATGTTTTCTTAGCGATAAAGAACACTTTGTTTGCTAGAATAAATGTTTTATTTTCTCCTTGATTATAATTGTTTGGTTTCTGGTTTATTAAAATCCTGGTTTATACTGCGTACAATGTATCCCATATTCCTCAAAATATATTTTTTTCGTAAAACAAAGTCAGTTCACTCCTGTTCACTTAGTTGTTATCGGCAATGGAGTTGAGTGATTTCAGTAGGTTTTTGTTTCTGTGCGTACTAGTTCAACTTACAGCTTCCTATTGCTTGTTTTGTTTTTCCTCTATCAGTGAATTGTGAAAAAATAGTTATATACTGTGTCCTGCCTGAGTGAAATTTGAATAGCTGCGTTTACTTCATTATTATTGCAAATATATTTTCTCATTTTAATTTACAGTGTAATCTTCCATTTTATTATATTGATTTTTAAATCTTTGTTGTAATGCCCTACGAAATGTCTTCAGCCAAGAAAAGAAAATGTCACTTACAATTAAATGTAACGTTAGCTAAGAAATTTCCACATTTAAGACCTGCTGGAAATGATGATGCTGTCATAAAATTTTGTATGTGTTCAGCAGTATTTAGTATCGCAGTTGGTGGGCGTTCAAGTAATACGAAGCACAATCTTACCCAAAAGCACCAAAACGTTCTTAATATAGCATCCCCTCACATAAAACCCTTATTTTATTTTTTTAAATGTGAAATAAAGCATATAAACAGTTTTTTGATAATGAAATGTGTCATTCCTTTGTCCCTTTTTTTGTATAAAAAATCGGGATTTGTACAAAAAATTTGGCCACCTTAGTATTACATGTTTTTGTTTTTAATGTAATTTTTATAATGTTAAAATATAGAGGCAAAGACAAAGTTTAGTTTATGTCTATAGTTTTCTATTTTTATTTTATGTTACATCGTGTTAAATGTCAAAATAATGGCGGGAACGGTAGTTAGAGCACTACTGCACTAGAGAATTAATGAGCTCTTCTTGCGAATTATAAAACAAAGATTAAGCACTAAGTATGAAAAATTGAAAATTAAGTACTTATATTAGGCATATCCAACAGCTGTGAAATAACTTGTTATAGCTATTAGAGATACCTGAGATAAGTACTTACCCTTTTCAAAAATTTTAATACGTAAGTGCTTACATGGACAGACGTAGCCAAATACGGAAAATGAAGAAACAAGAAAAAATCTGCTATGACCGGGAATCGTACCCGGGTCTTCCACTTGGCGGGCGGATATTCTACCACTGAACTACCGTAGCATACTAATTCTCATGTTTCAGAACTGGAATATTTTCTAAGGTTGGGACTAGGCTAGTGGTAGAATATCCGCCCGGCAAGATAGCAGATTTTTTCTCCTGTTTCCTCATTTTCCATCATTACAGCTTATGCTTGTCGCATAAGGATCTTCCGATCATTTATTTCACCAATTTGTAGCAAAAAATGTTAAAATGAATAGATTTAGACGATTAACATATATTATTCCATTTTAAAACAGTATACCTTAACCGCCGTTAAACTAACTACGCCAGAGGTGTAATAAAAATACGGAAATCCTTGATTCGTTCCCCTTATTAACTATCATCCATACACTTTACCCGAACGACGGAAATAAATTGCTTACGTCACAGTTTAATTGAGGCAGGTGAGGCGTAATACAATTAGCGAGTCCGATCATAAAAATTTCTCTCAACTTTTAGCTCATCCGTTGAGACACAGCACGCGATCCTTACAGCTATTCACCCCTTCGGAAATTGCGGGACGTAAATTCCTCTCAAGAAAACACCAATTTTACCTCCAGTTTCCTTTTCTACTCGATAATTGAAACATTTTTACCTTCCAATAGGGAATTAGGGATTAATAAGAATAATGAGAATTTATTGTACTAATTAAGAATTATAACTTTTAATAATTTAACCGAAGGATATATGTATAACAACTGTTTGGTCAAATCAAATCATAGGTTGTGAGAACTTATCTAACAATTCCAATGAAAATACGTCTTTAAAAAAGTATGGTGGCAACTTTCTCCTTAAGAGTCACACTAGTCCAAGTAGGCTGCAATTATTTTATTTAATGAAGCAGCTGACATTAATATCAAACAAAATTATATGACTGCTATTTTAATATTTACCGACATACAAGAGTCATTCTGTAACAGGATGCAACTGAAGAGGAACGGATCAAGTACACGCAGAAAAATCAGGCTTTTAAGGGTATTAAGTGGACTTGTATAAACTAAATAATTTTACATTTAAAGTTTGTCTGAAAACATAATCATAAAATTCTATGCTAAACATTTCTCCTTTTATTAAGTTCTTAAATTAAACATGAAATTCTACAAATAATTTAAATGCGTAATCTCTCTATCTGAGTTTAGAAACGCAGGAATGTAGAGATGCATGTTGTATCCCCAACCTCCAAGCAAAATACGTCTTCACAGCCCGTGAAGGAAGCTATGCAATCGGAATTTCACGAAACTAATTCGAACATGTATGTCGAATTTAAAAGGAACGAAACATAATCTTTCCTTGGCTTTTATGCCAAGATGAAAGAGAGCATGGAAACTCCACCTCTATAAGTCCATAAACCAAGCCTCTTTTGCCATACTTGACCCATGAAATGGACTCCGGCGCCAAAATGGCGGCTTGTTTATGACAACGAGTGAAGATCGTAAATATTCTCTATTATGGCCCATATTTTCAACACATACGGCCTTCTAGGAAGTTAGATGAGTTCCCGTCCTGAGGCGTTAAGGAGTTTTTAAGCGAGATATATTAAGGTGCTTAAGAAGATGTTGATCTTATAGTATACACGATCAAATGCAATAACTCTACTCTCCCTAAATAAATGTTTGCCGAAAATTTTACTCCTTGATTGGGTTAGTAACAATTTGTGGACCTCTAAATGTTTAATAAAGTAATATAACCTTGCTCACCATCCAGTTTAAGAATTCAAATTTACATTTACATTACTATCATGCAAGTCGACAAGAGCGTTTGGCAAGGGGTGCCATTACACCAGAGTTACACTTAGTTAAAGCCTCTATTAGTCTGTCTTATCGCGACTTATCTGCGATATCTCTAGCGACTATTTCGACATATATTCTGGTACGCTCTGAAGCGTAGGTAGCCCCTAGCACCGGCCGGGTACAACAGTGCGTCGCGTATTCACAATGAATTCAGGACAATGAAACTTAATGAATATTTTCTGGTTGTGTTCTTCTCTTCTACACTTCATTGTCTGTCGTCTCATGTCTCTCAAAAACTCCAATACGATTGCATTGCATGGATACTGGCCCTTTACAAATCGGAGCACTCCACGTTGGCACATTCGATGTCCCCCGTTAGGCCTTCCACAAAATGGTACTACACTGCGCAGACTTATTCAAAGATAGGAAGGAATAGCGAAAAATAGGCGATTTCCTTTGCGCTCAAAAACAACAATATAAAGGCACCGTAAAAGTATTTTAAGATAAAATAATGAATAAATTACAACATTTTCAAAGAAGCATACAGCGTATGAGTATCGCAAACAAAACTCCACTTTGAAATTTATGTGGCCGTAAAAGGAAATCAGCATTTTCTTTTCCTTTCAATCACCTTTAGAGTGTAATATGGATAAATGGCTTTGATATACAAATAAACTAAGAGAATAAGTCTATTACTCCACGCTAGATAAATACATTTAACATAAAGATGAAATTTTTAATTTTAGGAAAGAGTTGATGGCAGATTTACATTTTTGCGACTGTATGTAGCTAAAATCTGCCTCATTAGGTGCAGTGAAGCATTTGACCTTTTGGAAGTAAATGCTGGATCGAATTAGCCAATAGGCTTATGGGGCTATTAACCTAGGTTATTTTTAATCCCTAGTTTAGTCCCTTAATTCCATGATAAAGTAACAGCTGAGGGAAGGTAGAGAACCCCTTACTGAACAATTAACCGTAGGCTCCTCATAAACTTAATCCGACCGCATCTACTAATTATTGAAAAAGCCAATTAATACAGTTCACTCTCAGCGAATATATCGTTACAGTGTTTATAAATAAAGACGCCCGCAATTATGCAGGAACTAAGTTTTTTTTCACTGTCAAACTATTTTTCTACTCCAACGAGAATATAAAGAGTTGAAGCATCGAATTTTAAACAATATTTGATTGAAATGTACATGTTCTATGTTTATTTTCAGAAATTTGGTGTACGATACAAAAATATGCTGCACCAATTCCCATGTTATTCAAATAGGGGAATTAAACGGTCCTGGAATTGAACTCGAACCGTTGTATCATACGATGGCTACCCATAAGCCTCTTTAGATGCCGATCTATTTAAAACAGAAAGAAGGGCAGAAATAGATTCAGCCGTTTCCTAATTATTAAACATTCTTTGGGATTAGAATACAAGAGAAGCAATATACAAATTACCAAATAGAAGTTAATATAAAAGTTATCACAAATGCATCTCTTTTTATACGTGGCATCCATACTGTTATGCATTTCTTAATTCGCCACCAGAGACAGTAGTTGAGAGAATTTCAGACAGATACTGTTTATTTTTATATTTATTAAAAAATATATAAAAATGGTTGCGGCTGTTTTATTCACGTTTAAACATATTCTCGTGATAACTTATGTAACAAAAAATAAGTAACAAAATATTATATCACTCGACTTGATATTAATAACGTAGAATTTTCCAATATAAGTATATTTTAACACGCTTAAAATAACCCATCATTTTACCTCCTTCCTGCAAATATTTCCCGAAATTTTAGTTAATATACATAAACTCGAATGTTTAAAATAGATACATTTCTTCCTTAATCCTTCAGAAATTAATTCCGTACTACTTAAGTCGTCTTATAATAGTCTCAAGACATCACGCTTGGTCTGAGTTTTATTTTCACATCTTGTATCATTTTTCACGCCTTAAAAACTCGCTTTTTGCACTCATCGCTCAACTTCTTTAAACAGCCGTAAAATATTCCACAGCATATAATCATCCGATGTAAGCTTTAAGAAGTACATTCAACCGAAGAAATGCAGCATGACCTTATTAATGATCGCGGGTCAAGAGGTCCTCCGCAAAATTTGCGCCATTACGTCAAAAAATAAAATATAAAAACTCATAAGCAGGTATTATCCTACGTCTAACCGAGAGAGGCACTTACAATTAGAAGAACCCGGTGATTAACGGTCCTTCTATAAAGCAGAAATACTACCTTTTCTTGCCAGTTCCCTTTCGAATGACGAACGTTTGAATTGCGAGCAACCGCTCGGAAATGAAGAGCATCGACGACTCAGCTAACGTTCCATATTTTAACCCTGAGATATTTCACTCAAGAACAGCTTTTAAGTTGGAACATTGTTTTTCAACCGGTGTTCCGCGGAACACTGACGTTCCGATAGCATTGCCTAAGTGTACCGCAAAATATTCCACCGAAAATAATTTTTCTATAAATTTAGATTATTTAATGAATTTAAAAATAAGAAGTATTCTATTTTGCTCTCACATCATAACTCCATCTATCGCAGAAGCAGAAAGTGCTTCTATGAAGTACATAAAATAAGGGTTAGATTAAATATATATAAATGCATATGTATATAGGTGTTCCGCCAATTTCTCCCATTCCAAAGTGTTCCGCCACTCAAAAAAGGTAGAAAAACACTGAGTTAGAATAATGAAAAGATGTAGAATAAATATCAGTTTTAAGGGCGAATAGAAGCCAATGACTTTGTATCTATCGACAGATTCGTAAATGTTATACACAAGCATGCATGAAGACGAAAAAATTCAAGAGAAACATAAGATATGTTTATTTTCAAAAGAGAACAAAATATCAAATATAAAATTAACTTTTATTTGTTTTAATCAAGAAAGATGTTTCTTAATACTCTCCTAATTTAAAAGATGATAGAAGAGAGGCAGAACAAATTATTATTTAACAATTAATTATATTCTTGATAATAGTATGCCTAAATACGAAATATTATTTGATTTCTTGGAATCTTTAAGGTTCAGACAGACAGACAGACATGGCGAAAACAACTTTTTGGGCTCAGAGACATGAAAATGTGTATTTCCGTGAATATCTCGAAGTCGATTATTTTTCTATATTATGATACACTTATATAATATATTATACCTAAATGAGAAAGTAAAGAAAAAAACATTTCTGCCGCAGAGATTTCATTCTATGTGTCATTTCTTTCAATTACAAAGAACCTTCAAACAAAAAATCAAATTTACAGAAGTCAACCTTTATGTTCATTTCACGATTCATTTACTCTCCAGCTTTGAAAATATGCTGTAGTAAACTCTATTCTAATCGAGTTAAATATGAACACATTGAGAATAACTTCTTTGATTACGCCAGCCATATTTGTTAGGAAAAGGATTTCAAATAGAAAAATCGTAATTAAAATGCCAAAATCTGAGTACATTTGATTTTTTAATAAAAAAGTCTTAAATATTTTGATAAGTATTTCTAAATTGAAAATATAGCCTGAAGTGTTCGTAATTAAAGAATCTCGGTTGGTTTGGCTTCATTCTAATAATTTTAAGTTAAGTAAATACAGACGAGGAATTATTTTAGTAAAATCTTAAGAGCAATTATTTTCATATAACGATAACGATACAATTAGGCTTGTATAACAAACTGCTCCTTGGTTGTTAAATGGCTACCAGATTGTCTATCAATCTAATTTAAGTGTTTTGCAATATTTTCCCATTAAAAACAATGTATTCTCTAAAATTCGATCAGAGTTACTCGTGCGACGACTCTTGCCAGGTTCGCGCATCTTCTTTAGGCTAATACTGCAGTCATTGCAGGACTCATTTCTCGCTTAAAAAAATCCATATATATCCGCAACCACTCAAAAACCGAGGTCGACGCAACGCAAAGACTTAGTCTTCCTTTTTTTAGCATGCTATCTCGGGATAGGGAGCCAACTTTTAAGAAAAAATATCACGGCTCAGTTATCAGAAATACTCGCTCTTGCTTTCCGCTATATACACCGAGATATTAAATTTCCGAAGTTATAAATTTTGTACAATATGCCCGGATTATGCTGTAAAATCACTTTTAAACGACATTATTTTTCTAATAATTTAATTTAAATACATATTTTCTCCACTAAGCATATCAATTTGATGCCTTCGCATTATTTGACACTTATAAATGCGACGGAGAATTTTATGCTATTGTAGAGATAAATTTTGAGGTTGTTTAATAATATTTAAAAGAAAAGAGGACCACTGAGAAGTACTTCAGTTTTACGCTAAAGATCCTTGTTGCTTGTGATGACAAAGCAAAGTTATCACTGCCAAGAGATCCGATTCCACAATAATAAAAATTCCGATGTGTTATATACTTGAGAAATTTACTAGTTTTTAAGATTTTCAGTTTGAAAATTGAAGAGAGGACTTTTTGAACTTCGCAGCACGGTGACTAGGAAAATAAATGTTAAATCCCATTATAAAATAATATATCAACTCCATTTCTCTAGACGAGTTAATAACTTTAATCCATTCAACACTGAAGTTCCATTTTATTTTCCAAAAATTTGCGGATTTTAAATAAATTAAACAACGCCGATTATTCTAACAGGACTAAACACTACAGGACAAAAATGCTTTCTATCAGTGACCGAGTATTAAGTTATAACATTTTCAGTTACAGAAAGGTGATGACAATTGAGACTATACATTAATTTAAATTAAATTTTATACCACTAAATAAAATGGAACTAATGAAGTGCCGAGTGAATTTTCTTTCCCCACTTCAACCCTTTTTCCTTGTGCACTAGACAACGATTTCATTTTTTTTGCGTAACAACCATCACGCGTTAGGCGTTAATTTCTGTAAAACAATAAAGCTTAGGCCAATCTCGCTATTCAGACGTCACTAGGCAGCGTCCCTTTGCTATTCCCTCGATCAACTAAAACGCCTCTCTCTCTTTAATCTTCGTGCCCCTTTCGATCCTTCTCAAAAGCCTCTCTCCCTTCACTACCCTGTTTCTCCTCCCCTCCTCCCTTCAATTCCCCGGCGGCTATGGAACCACGACGCAATTCCTCCCCGATTCTGCTGGCGTCGCTGTGTCCCTCTCGTAAAATAGGGTGGGCGGGATAGGTGGACGCGAATGGGTCGGAAAGGGTGGCTAAAAGGGGTTTGGATGGAAGGAAATGGGATAAAGAGAGAGGGAGGGGAGAATGGTTTGGTGGCCATTTGAAGCCGTATGACTCACCGCCAACGTAAAAGGTCCGACGCAAGTCATGAAGCGACTTGACTGGAAGCGTCATCGCGTTTTTGTTCTCAGACACTCATTTGAATGCTTATCCTTTAAAGCATTTTATGGCAGGGATAGTTATACCGCAAATAATGTTGAGTGATGCCGAATCAATCACCAGAACATTATGAAAGGTAGATGAAATTATATATAATGTCGAAGCTTAGATAGAAATTAGTTTGCATCGAAATGTGATACATTATCTGTTTTATATACCCGTATTGAATCCTGTAATAGTAGGCAACTTGGTTTCCAAATAATAAATAATGAAGCATTGCCTAGTACCAAGGGTAGCAAGGCCGCAGAGCATAATACAACAGATAGGAATCATAGTTTGTTTTAAAACTGGTGGAATTAAAGAAAAACTGCGGAGTCCAGTTTTTTTGCAAATATATTTTAGTACGATGAAGTATTCAACCTACGCACCCATAATAGATCAAGGCGCAAAGAGAATTTGGAGTGCTTTCAGGAGAGAAGATAAAAGCGCAATGAAATACGGATCGTGTGAAATCCGATGACTGACCAATGACTGTCCTCCAAATTTGAAGCGGAGGGTGTCCGTTTGAGGGGGAATGGTGTTTGGGGAACCAGACTGCGATTGGATGGGAGGGCGTGTGACGTATGCCAAACAAGACGGTCAGTCGTGGGGGACGAAAGGGGGTGGGGAGTTAAAGGGTGCGTGGAGGAATGAATATGAGAGGGAGAATTCGAGAGAGGAGCACGATCTGCGTATGGACGTTCACGGGTGAAGTTAAAAGCGACGTCTATTATTTCGTAGAAACGGAGCCATTTTTCGGTTCGACCATGGCGATATAATAAACAGCATCCAAATTTTTTAATTTAACTACATGGGATTTGATTCGTTAACTAAATAAATATTTATTTATTCAGTTAACTAATCAAATATATAATAAATCTTAAGAACTGCTAACCCTTTATCAGTTTTACTTTTTATTTCCTATAAATTTAAATTAATGCGACGTCATGAAATCTAATAAACTTCAAGAGCAAAGGACCATGTAAAATATTCCGTTGATATACTGAACACAAAATAGGTGATCGCACTAAAGAAACAGCAACTACCTAATTAAACACTGCATTATAATTTGCGGCGATATATAATTCGTGGAAACTAAGCATTATGAAATAAGATTCAATGAATTACCTACGAATTATTATCTGACATAATTATACCCGAGGACCTGTCTGCAGCATTCTAGCAAATCAAATGTTTTAATTTAGAAGCAAGATATTCGTCATATTCTCTATGACGCAACCATAAAAGAGGGGTAGCGGAGTGGCTAGAGCATTGGTCTTCCACACAGCGATACCGGGTTCAAATCTGGCAGAGGTCGAATTTTTCTTTCTCCGTACCCTACATGTGTGGTTTGAGGAGAACGCGCAAGACAGCGCTCTGTCTTCCGGAAGTAGCATTAAGTAGTTGTCCCCCTTGGTGTTTTCTTTATCGAGAGTAGGCTAAGCCTGCACCGGGTTTACCTCCTGTGTGGGGTCGTGAAAATAAAGTTACGGCGATAATAGTCCAAGAGGCTGATGCGCTTGAAACACACAATCATAGAAGAAATTAAAGTATAAAACATGTGTTCTCCCCACATCATGTCACACTCAAGACGTGGCAGAAACGTTGACAAAATGAAATGACAATCCTATGATTCTTTAAACGGAGGCTAAGGTCAAGGCCGCGAGAGGGAGCTATGACTCAAAAAATCAATAGAAGGAAGAGTTGTCTAGGCCGCAAAAGTAAAGGTGACCTGCACTTGTGGCCGGTAACATTCCTTTTTAATGGAAGAACAATTCATAATGTTTAGATAAATACTATATTTCCCAACGAAAGGTTATAGGTGATATGAAAAAGTACTAAATTAGTTTTCCTTTCAAACGGTATACTAGTATTTTTATAAACTTACATGAACTTATGTTTTAAATGTAATGCCAATGGCTGACAGTGTTTGATTATATGTTCCTAAGCCACGACATGAAGATATCCATGAGAAAAATGTATGTAAATTCAGTTTTATTTTGATCGAATTACTGAAAAACTAACAAATTTAGAAGGAAAAATTTCAAACATGGGTATTGTGAAATTTAGACAAGAGCATAGGCTATAATAATAAATAAAAGGAAAGACATGGCGAAGCGCAAATTTCTCAAGCAATATCAATGGAGATTCTCTATCAACCTATCAAAATTACTGAGAATTTTTGGCTCAATCAGTCGAATTGCCGTGAAAAGAAAAATTTAACAATGACAGGTCAGAAAAAATATTTAAGGCCTGATTAAAATTTAAGATAAATGAAAAATCTTTCGTAAATATTAATGTTCTGGTAATTTATAAACTCAAACGAAATTTAAAAGTCTCTGATAGTATTTTTTATTGATAACCTAATTTCGATTTCCTAGAGATGAAATGATATCGAATACATTCTCAAGCTATTGCATTAATAAAAAACTTTACTTTAGGTTTGACTTTTAAACCATCTTATCGAGATAAAAAAATATACTACCAATCTCTTAGATTCTGCTCGAGGCGATTTTTAAATCCTCGGGGTAGGATAATGTAATTCAGAGGATATATTACTATAAGCCAATTTTCAGGTTCAAACGGTTTATTTAAAAATAATATAAACTGGAATATTGCTCTTTCTTAATAGAGTCGCTCAAATTCATCTAAAAAAGATATTTAACCCAAATCTGAGATTGGAGAATGCAACAACAGTAATACATACATGGTATGGATTCATGGTCTTAGTCACATATTTTCTTCACACCTAATATTTATGGAATATTATCGCACATAAGATGGAGAAAATGATTAATTACTATTTTTCTGCCAAATAAGTTATTAACATAGACAATGAAAAGACATGTTTCTGCTTAATAAAAATTAAAAGAAGAAATGCACACCTTATCAGATTTATGGAGCTGAAAGCATAGAATTGAAAGGAAGCTCAGCAAACAAAAACTTTAGTCCCAAAATTTTGTTTTCCGTTCTCTGAAAAATGATTACTTTTCCAATAATATAAACGGAATACTACTGGTCGTAGAAATACCAGAGTAAACATTTGCTATTTTTTGCTCCAAAAGTAAACGGGAGAATATTTTCAGCGAACGTAACCGGAATTCCATTTAACAAGAAAAGGGCTTGTCAAAACTCAATTTCTACTGGTTGTATGAAATTTCGATTCATTCTTGGCATTAACGTAAAGCGGAATTCTTCAATCGCAAAGACTTTTGGAGGTTCAATTCCGCGAAGCAAATGCATTTCTTTACGCTGCGCGAAAAAAAACGAAAAAACTCCCACGTCTATCTCAAAGTTTTACATTTCTTTCACATTACGAAGCATGTTAGGGAAAAACTTCTGCTAGTTTCTCATAAATTATTTTTTATAAATTAATCAGATATTCTTTAACTCGTACATTTTTTCTAACGTAATTACTCAAACACAGTAACAGAAATTAATTATCGATCGTTTATGTATTTATTAAAAGGGTCTAAAACAATACTTTACGGCCTGTTATATTAGCGCGAGTATTCATTTGATGAATCTCATGCTAGGAAAAAAATAAGTTGCAAACTAAATCCAACTTCACCTGGGCCATTTAAGACCACTTTGATTAATGGAATGATAAAGTTACGTTCGTATCCTTATTTAAAGAATCTGTTAACCGTAGACATTTTATGGCATCAATTTGTCTGTTTGCAACAACGGATAGACTGTTTAAATCATAGAATTGGCTACCATACGTACATAAAAGATATGTGCTATACGTAATTTAGTGAAGATAAAGAATACATAAAAACATCCCAAGACATTCTCTTATTATCAAAGGTAAAAGAAAAACCATAAGATGTAGGAAATAAATACTTAATATTCCTATTTCTTTGATAATTCATGATTCTATCGAAATACTTTTCAAAAGTTATTTCGAATGACCTCAACTTCAAATGAGAACCTTAATAAACTAATAGATTTTCCTGGAAAAATACGGCGTTTCAGTTACATATTTTATCGTTTCACATATTGCTGAATAAAAAAAATTATTGAGCAATACTTCTTTCTCCATATACGTAGTACTATGAAGTATTGTTTTCTTGAAAGAAATCGAATTCGAGATTTCAACGGAAATATACGTTTTGAGGTCCCCTGAACACGTTTTGACCGTTTTCTCGATGATGTCTGTATGTGTCCGTATGTGTGACATAAATTTTGCGTGCGCTCTAACTCAAAAACTATTCATCAGATCAGCGTGAAATTCTATATTTGTGATTTCATATATATTCTTAAGATTTGAAAAGATTTAGATAACAATCGGTCAAGAGGAAGTAGCGGTTTACTCTTGTAAAATTTTAGTTTTTCTTAAATATTTCGCTTAAAACTGAATTTTTTAACACACACACACACACGAACGCACGCACTCACGCACGCACACACAAAAAAGTTGTAGAAGGTATTATTTTTTTCTACAACTTTCGTTTGAACTTAATTTTCATATGAGGAATATTTCAAGAGATATTTGCTTCGAAATTGACGGTTAGTGGGCAGCTCGCGCGCGTGGTAGTGACAACAATTGAATCGCTAGCGCTGAAGCATGTAGGTTGAACTGTTCCTATCAGCGTATTTATTTGATTTTAGTTTACAATTTTATTTACGTATGGAGAAAGTCATGTGTTGGACAAATCAATTTATTATAATGAGCATTTCCAGCAACAGTGTTATTTTATAATATAATAGCCCAGGTCTGTTGGTTGGTTGGTTGGTTAGTTGGTTACGCTATTCCATAGGCCGTGCCTCTGGTAGCGAATTGTGGTATTAACTCGAGAAAGAATCTCGAAATTTTGCAGGAATGTTCGATTAACATATTTTTAGGTAATGGCGAAAATAAATCTCGAAAAAAGTCCTGGGTTCGACTCCAAAGAAGACATTTCCATTTTCCATAAGGTAACACATAAAATCAGCTTTACGACGTGCAGGCTTTCATTATTTTTTAGATTAAAATTAGAAGGAATTAACCTACAACCTTCGGATCTGAACCATTTTGAAGAAAAAATTACGTTTCTTATTCTGTTCATCCTTTTCCGCATACAGTTCGAAACCGCTCATGTTAAACGTTTATTTTACATATTTTGTGGAAATATTGCCATTTTAACGGGATGTTACTTTGGCTACCAATTCCATTGTTAGACCTCGATATCATATTGTCAATTCAATCCTTATGGGTATAAACGTTCTTTGAATGCATTTAATACGAGAGAGGAGGGGGGAGAGAGGTAGAGGAGGAAGAGAGAGGGAGGGGGAGAGAGGGTGTGAGAGAGGGAGGGAGACAAGGAGGGAAAGAGGCAACTATTTTAAGTTTAACTAAAGATAGCTCGTCAACAACAATATTAACTAGAAATGTTGTATATGACAAAATATTTCATATGTAAAAGTGTGATATTAATTATTTTAAATGAAAATAATAATAATCTATCTATAATTCTTCCGCTGATATTTCAACGGGAATTACACTAGTATATCAATATTAGTTTATTTTTAATTTTCGCATATTTTTGTATATATGAAATAATTTTGTCTCTATTTACTAACTTTAACGTTCACTTACCGAAGCAAACAATTTTCAATAACATGGCCATTGAAAAAGCAATTTTCTTTAAAGTGAAGCTTACGGGATGGACCAAAACAATGGTAATTATTTTACAGGTGCTGCATAAAATACTCGTTGTAAATCATCTGTATAGAAAGACTTTATTCGAGTTAACGTCTATAATTTCACTTGTTCCCTTGAAAATATTTACAGCTTCATTCTGTGTGCCGGATAAAAAATTTTAAAAACTACCAATGATACGTCACTTTAGCGTTTGTTCAAACAATAGTTATTGACGTAATTGTGACATAAATATAGTTGAAATGGATTGAAAAAATATATAAAACAGTAATCCATCAATAAAAAAACGTGCAGGCAACTTTTAAAAAGCTGGAAAAATTAATTTCGAGAAAAATGTAACAAAAAATTTATTTATTTCTTATTGATTCATTAACATAACTCAAGGCCAGTCACAGCGATATTGTTGACAGGAATAATAAAGAGCAAAACCTTCCATGCCTGAAGCATAGTTTGAACTTGCGATCTTTGGAAAACAGTCACTCTATCTACCCGCTTCCAAGGTCGGACAAAGTAAACGGATGGCGAAAATTAGCTTCACTGCAACTACTCTTATTCTCACGGGTAAAAAGAAAAATTATATTTAAATAGCTGTTATAGAATTATTTTTTGACAGTACAGCAAATAAGATTTCTTGTATTTGCGAAAAATTACCTTAGAAATATTATTATTTGAAGCGTTCTTCATTAAGAATTTCTCTATTGAGCAATATGTGCTACAAAAAAGAACCTGTATTAAAATAGTTCTTGAGGCACTAATTTAATTCATTTATACAAAAAGATTAGACACTTATGTTAGACAATTAGCATAGAAGGATTTCAAATTATCTAAAGCTATTAAATTCTTAACGGAGATATTTGATAAATATATTATAATTTCCTTTTCTATAAAGCTTTATCGATTCACTTTTTTACATTTAAACCTAGAGTGTAGTATCCTTGAAAATAATATACAATGTGGTAATTTCAATAAAGCCATGCTGTTAGCTCAAATAATTTGATCAAATTAAAAAAATATTTAACTGTTTAATTCATGCAAATTTATGCGCCTAAAATCGAATAACTGCTTTAAAAACTGATGAAAATTTTGCTTAAATAGATCAGGTGCTTTGTTTAACTTGAAATAAACACGTTGGGGAATTTTTGTCTCTTCGCCGTCTAACTAATAATGCATTTCTGTTCCTAAACCGGTGAGAGGGTTCTGGTAAAGTAAACAAAGTTAAATATAAATATTGTTTTGCTGATAAAAACAGAAAAGAAAAGTTTCAGAATAAATCAGAGGAGAATGCGAATTGATTAGTTGAGTAAACTGTATGACAAATTCACCGAGCAGTCTGTAGGAGTAGTACACAATCTATTAACAGTTTTTATCCCGATAAAAATTATTAAAACATAGTTTTTACGAAGTACACCGAAAGAATTTTTATTGTAACCGGATAACTTTTAATCATGACAGAAAACTACTGCTTTGTAATCGAAATACGAATCTGGATTACCGTTACACCCACGATATTTTCTGCTTTTTACTTGTTTCACGGATCTGTAGAATCAGCTCTATGTATTTACTTTCAAAATTTATTTTATAGCCACTGGGGTTTCCTAACTACGCGGCCATACGAAAAAAGTCCACAAATATTTGATGGGTGTGAATTTGTTCCTCTGATTTTAACTATGAATCTCAACAATAATTATTAACATATTATAGTATTTTCAACCAAGAGAGATTTTATAGCACGCAGTAATCGGATTAACATAACTATGGCAGAGTTATCGAGTAGCAATTTCATTTAACGTATTGAATTTTAAGTTCATCGAAGCTAATGAAATGTTGATCTAAACCAGTGGTCTTCAAGGTGGGCGATAGCGCCCACCAGTGGGCGGTTTTGGATTTTTGGTGGGCGTTAAAGAACTCACCAAATGCTATTCTAATTTTTACACTGAAAAATAAAATTCTATAAAAAAGCGCACATATTCTGTACAACTATTTTATGTACAACTATTACAGTTCGTTTGTCGTTAACTATAGTATCATATCATACTATATTAGCGACAATGTATCCATGCTGCGGTAAAATCGAAAGGCCCATGAGGGTGGTCGAAGTCTCTCACATAAGCAGCGAAGCGTTTAAGTTTAATTTTATCAAATATATAAAATCATAAATTTTTAAACACTGTTGTTACCACTGAGACCGTATTCGGTAATCTCATCTAACGACAATCCCACTAGTATTAGGGTTACCTTACCTCCGTAAATCGCTTTGCTACTGGGGGCGCAAAATTATTCTTTGCCCTGGGCGCCAGAAACCCGCACTACGCCACTGGGTGGACGGTGAACTTATTTCAAAGGACAACATATGGTAAAAGTGGGCGGTGACTCGAAAAAGGTTGAAGACCACTGATCTAAACAATCGACAGGTAGCACTGGGTAAAAACCTTAATTTGAGAAACAAATTTTTGGGAAACGTAGCGAAAGCGTCATGTAGCTAAAATTGATTGATTGGCAGCTCATCCGCCCTCCTGGGTTTTGAATACAAAAATATAGTTAAAAGATTTTAAAAATAAAGAATTCCACCGAATC
Source organism: Uropetala carovei (assembly GCA_036926305.1). Classification (NCBI taxonomy): domain Eukaryota; kingdom Metazoa; phylum Arthropoda; class Insecta; order Odonata; family Petaluridae; genus Uropetala; species Uropetala carovei. The sequence continues at coordinate 19,767,241 of JAXCHB010000196.1, forward strand.
CCATTTTCACGGATATGGTAATGAATTAAGAGGAAATTAGCGGAACCATCAGTTATACGGGTGCGGCAGAAATAGTGACGTGTTTTTAAAATAAAATAATGATTTACAAAAAGCAATATATTTCAGTTTGAACACATAATCTTTTTCTATAGTCTGACATTTTTTTACAACAATTCACTTTTTGTAAAGTACGTCCTTTATATCAGTGTTTCTCAACCGGTGGGACTTGAAAGCCCTCTAGGTGGGACCAGAGCCGGCTGAAAACGTTTTGGCACCCCAATCGGTTACACTTTCTGGCACCTTCTCCTTTATATAGTTAACAGTCTCAGGCGTAGCCTGATGGAATTTCTCCATATTTTCGAAATAAAAAAGATTTACTTGGTAATTCCGAAAAAATTAATTAAAAAAAATGAATAAATAAATTTTAGTGGAATTAACAAGTAAAACCTTTTTATTTCGACCTTCTCCTTTGTGTCTACCAATTGTTAACGTGCTAATTATGTGCTTATAAACGTAGAAATAAATTTACTAGAAAAAGTGAGGTTTTCCTTTATATCACGGTGGGACCAGGGTTTCTTGAAAAGGTGACAGGTGGGACGCAAGAGGCAAAAGGTTGAGAACCACTGCTTTAGATGACCACCACTCTCCTGAATGCACTGGCGCACACGAGTTGAGAAGCTGCCCTCACTTCTCAAAAGGTTTCATCCGAAATGTGGGTGATTTCTTCTCGGATTCTTGCTTTTAGACCATCTAAGTCTGCTGGCCGACTACCATAGACTTTATCTTTTAAATGTTCCCAGAGCAAAAAGTCAGGGACAGTTAGGTATGGCGAACGAGGAGTCAGGATTACCAGTCAACATTTCCTGAAACTGATGACAAAATTGCAAGCGCACCTCTTTGTCACAGTCACTCAACTGTTGCGCAACTGGCAGCTTGTATGGGTGAAAGTTTAGGTCACTGTGCAGGATGCGTAAAGTTTTAGCGTGTTTACGTGCAGACCTCATTGGACTGCGGTCGACCGACGCAAACAGTCGACAGTTTCAGGTGTGCGAACCGAACAAGGTCGCCTAGGTGGCTTTTTACACGTGACAGGGCTTTGTTCACGCTAATGCCTTACCCATCGGCGAAGTGTTTGGAAAAGGGGTTTCCCGTTGGTTAAACTCCCGTCGAAATCGACGTTGAGTACCTGTATTGGACCCTGACCGAATGAAAATCTCTACAGCACACACACGCTCCCTTACTGTACAACGCTCCATATCGAAATGAATTCCGCGATCGCTGCTATAGCTCCGTCACACGTACTCTATGATACCCTATCGCAGAAACGCATAATTAACATTTTAAACTGTTTCACTGTTTCTGCCGCATCCAACTGAAGTCGTCACTGCAGAAATATCACGAATATTCGTTATTTAGAAATCCCCGTTTCATTCTCCAAGTTTCCCTCCACATACCGTGGAAAATCAGGTCTCAGAGGATTTAAGCGGCGAGGAACAGGAGAGGTTCTATAACGCGCATCTACGGAGACAGAGAGAGGGGTTTCGGAGTTTGAACGGATTTCAATTTGATCGAATCCTCCTTTTACGTGACTGAACCGATTGTCTCCGGTCCGCGCGAATGGTTTCACCAAATACGCGCGTAGGATTTCGAAAATAAAATCACCTCGTTACTCATTATTTCAATCATGAAATCGATCATACCATCGGCAACGTGAGCTTTAAGTTGTTTTCTTCTTTTATTTCATTAGTTTCTTCCCAGTGATTAGATTAAATTGACTTAATTCGCTTGCGATTTATATATTTCGGGGAACACGAGCACGTGCTGCTTTTTTAAGGAATGGTACGAATCGTATACAGTTATACCTAGGTGGTATATTTAAGAAGATCGAGTGCAGTTTCAGTGACGTCGTTTTCAATATTATGACGTTTACGTCACAATGAAAGCCTTACTAAGCATATGCATATAATTGGACACCTCAATTTAGCATATCTTAACTTCAAAACACTTTAAACATTGCCTTAATAGATTGTCTTAAATCGATATGTAGCTACTCTCTAAATAACAAGAGCCAAAGAATTTCAACATACAATCGTCATCGGGGAGATATTAAAAGAAAATAATCTCTTGAAAATTCACCTTATTACACATTCAATAATATTGATTTTTTGTGGGTACGTTGGTCAACAATTTAGCTGGGAATGTAGGGAAAGATAATGTTAAAAAAATCTGATGTAGCCAACACATGACTTTCTCCATATGTGGAGTATAGATATTTAAATTATTATGAATAGCGTTATAAGGCAAAATTATTATTTCGCATCGTAAAAAAATACAGTCGCCCCTATTGCCATAAATTATATTTTGAATATGTTTACAGAATTTACCGCTAGACGGTAGCGCTGTATAATGAAAATTTAACAATAAATTATCTACTAAATGGAAGGTTCTACGAAAATTTATTTCAAACAAAACTTGGAATAAATATTATTATCTACAACTTTGGTTCTCACGAATATTACCAATAACGACGTTTTTAAGAGATATTTGACGGAAACCGAAAAAACCGATTATTTATAAATAATTCCTAAACAATAACTGCTATGGAAAATTGTTTGAAATAAAAATTGTAGGAAATTACATTTTCTATAACCTTTGCATAGAATTGAGTATACAATAATGATTCTTTAACGGAGAAATATCGTAAAAACCGAATCGGGTGTAGAATAAACCTCGACTTCCGTTTAACCGGTATTGTCCAAAAACTAATTAGCTCCTTGTGCTCATACCAAAGTGTTATATATGAAATTTGGTAATGATATGGCAAGTATTTTTCGAGTTAGAGCGCCCACAATCACATACACACACAGACATCATTCCGAAAATAGTCTAAACGTGTTCTAGGATGTATTTCCATTGAAATCTCGAAGTCGATTTTTTTCATGAAAACAATACTTTCTCTATACTATGTATATGGAGAAAGTAAAAAGGCGGGGCTCACGTAACCTCTTCCCTTATACGAAGTGCATTACCCGCAACAGTGGGTCGCAGAAACGATAAAAATTATATTGCGTCGGCCAACGGATAAGGAGAAGCAAATAAAGAAGACCAAAGACGTTTTCACGAGCGCTCCACGGACGAAGAAAACGCAGTAACTTATAAAAGCGAAGGAGATGCCGCAGCGCGATGCAAAATTATGGAGTAATGGAATATAAAAAAGGATATTAGGCGACGTAAAAACGAGGGATATTTCAAGGAAACGGGGAAAAACTGGAACGGCATTTCGCAATGACAATAAAGCTGGCGATGGTTTAAGGTCAATAATATGCGAGACGGGGTGGTTTTAATCTTTTCCTTTTTTTTGAGAGGGGACGGACGGAAGGGTTTTGAAGATGGAGGTCGCAGGGAGAGAAAAATGCGGACGAGTAAAAAGGGGAGAATGTCATCGCGGCGAGAAGAATGCGATTAAATGCGGAATACGCTGGTTTTGCTGGCACACGGAAATAATTCAGTGTCCCCGTGGCGAGTGTGTGCGCGACGCCGACTGGGCGTGGTTCCAATTTGCCAACCATTTAATCATTCAATGTCCTCGGTTTTATTCTTTTTTTTGTCGCATTGGAGGACATGCGTTTTCTTACAAACGTTCATATAGGAAGGATGATAGTTTTCGGCGGGGTAGAGAGAACATTTTGAATTAATTCCGTAAATGAAAACGAATATTGATAGATACCGCTGTAGACATATGAAAAAGGTTTTAAGTTTTCGTATAACATACATCGAGATACCTGATATCAAAAGTGAAATTGAAAAACTTTCTCCGACAGATAGAAAAAGGTCTGGGAATCATTTAGGTGGCGAAGAATTCATCACGTGATGTTCTTTTTTTTAAAGAATACATTACAGATGAATTGATGCTGGCTGTTTAGTAGGAAAAATTTGAAAATTTACCCAAAATTATTATGGCTGTTGAAAAGATACAATTGTTCAATTGGATTTCAAGCATAAGGTGAGCTTGATAATTCTTTGCTGTACACAAATAGTAATTTATTTGATTCAAACACCTAACTTATCCTTCCCTTAAATAAATTATTTAAACTCGTCGGGTTTTGTATCTCGTCAAACATAATGTTCCGTTAAGAATTTTCTATTCAAGGATATACATGGACGAAAATGAACCTAAAAACCTTTTTATTGTTTCGAAGCTAAGAAAAAATGAATGGCAGAAATTACGTAAATGAATGTCTCTGAGGAGACAACATTAATAGGTGCATACAAAAGACAGACAATAACCAATTCGTTACAAATAAAAGAACGAGTGGATGATTATGATGAAATAAAAGAGGTCTGAATTTTTGGGGAAAGAAAATTGTGTTAACGAATGCGAGGCAAATTTCTTGGGAAAACATTTCCGTCCCATTCAATAAAACCCGTTGGTAAGAGGAAGATTTTATTTCGTTCGCGAGGGAGTTCCCCGAGATTGGAATACTCGATAAAGTTTCCATGGCAACGAGGGATGTTATTTACGGCTCTCATCAGAGCAATGAAATGAAATGGTCTCTTTAGGTGAAGAGACCTCTCCAACTTGCTTTCCCACCGGTACAGTAGGCTTGCGCTTTTTTTTTAGAGCTACTCATTATGCTTCCTCCATTGAAAATTTGATAAGTAATAACACTTGTAGAACACTCTGCTGCTAAGATGAACAGAATTCCATAATACTTTGATGAAAATTTTAGATCTGTGATATCTGTAAAGATATTCGTTCAGAGATCGATGACCTTTTTTTACTAAAGTTATATTTATATACTTCCACGCTGATATCCTCTGTTTAAGAGAACGAATCGTAAGGCCTGTTTCCCTTTTCGCCTTAAACGAAATTTTGTAGTCCATATAACGTGGCGAAAATGTAAAAGAAAATACTGAAGACTTAAAACAGGAAACATAAGGCATAGGGCTACTGTATCAGGGTATATTTATGAAAACATGATTATGGTCAAAAACAAAATAGTATTCCGTGTCGTTTCTGCTAATTACTTATTAGCTAGCGACTAAATTAAATCAGAATTATTTTAATTTCGTATTCTGTCAACCGATTTTTATTGCGCTCAATCTAAAATGCAACAGGAAGAAATATATCGCTCCAACAACAAGCAACCGGTGCAACCTCTTATATTTTCTATCCTTGTAAGAAATGGATTATGTAAGCAAGCTAAAGTAAAAATAAAATTTACATTTAGCATGAAGTAAATATATAGAGCATAAAGGCAAAGGAACCGTATATTTGAGCTATAATTGCAGGTATCCAAAACATTTACGGTAGAGAACTTTCATATTATTTTGATTATATTTGAGATTGCTAAATTGAATTTTATAAAGAATATTCGATATTAAACAAAAATGCATTTGTTTTTCGCGAAGTTTTTGTCAAAGAGTGAAACAGCTACTTTTTTTTACTAAATTCTCGAATTTTTGTTTATTTCTGAACTTTTAGGTTTTGAGAACTGTTACTTCTAATAGCATTTCTGCGGTATTATACTCAATTATCCTCAATGGCTTCTTTTCCCATGTTCATTTAAAGATTCTTATATTTATGTGCTTACATATTCTTTTCTCAACTTGGAAGAACGTTGCGAACCGTTATTGAAGCTAAATCTTTTATATAAGCGCAATCTGTTTTTGAAATGTGTGATATATAACCGGAGAGCTGAAAATTAATTGAAAAATCCGATCGCTAATTAAAGTCTTACGAAGCAGTAATATGTTATCATTAGCCATGGATTTGATGAAGCGATAAAAAAAATATATTTACACAAAATATCCTTTTTAGCCAAGCTTGTCACGCGAAACACGTGCGGCGAGAAACGTCCAAGGTTATAAAGAGACACGGGACGTACTTATGCGACCACTCCAGCGGAAATCTTTCCAGGCATGCGAAATAATTAAGTTACTACTTAGTAGTTCTACGAAACTATCCGGAAAATTTATGCCCGGAACTTTTTTTTTTTTGCCCGGGATTCAATTCGAACTGCCAAACCCCAACAGAATTCTCTTACAATTAGTTTTCACGATGAAGCCGAAAGGAGTTTGTTCCAAAATGGCCCCTAGCGAAGTAATGGAGTAAAGGCCTACGTAGATAGGAAGGGAAGAGAGAGATAGATAGACAGATAGAGGTGTGGGAGGAAGAGACTCCCGGATGTCCATCGGAAGCCCATACATCTTAACTCGCTTGAGCATTCTCTCCATCCTACACGCTTCCTCTCCCCTTACATGTCTACGTCACTCGTAAAAAAATTCGCCGCCTTCTCCTCCTTCTCAACTCCACCTCTCAATTCCTCCTGCCTATTCCTTTTCGCGAGAGAATTTGTATTCAAATGGTAGGGCAGGGGGGGGATCCGCTTCGTGGGAGACTGCAGAAGGGAGACCACCTACCACATCGGACTATGCCCATGGGAGGGTGGAAAGGAAGGGGAAGCGAAATGGAGAAGCAACGAAAGAGAGAGAGAGAGAGAGAGAGAGTGGGAGAGAGAGTGGGAGGGATGGAAGTGAAAGGGAAGAGCGATGGAAAAGTTTACGCTGGGGATTGATGAATCCCTTGGAGAAGTTTCGGATGGACCAAGTTATGCGTGTGGGGGCGCACCATTTATGAGAAGCTGAGGAAAAAACGAATAAAAAGAAGGAAAAAAAACGAGAGTCGTAGAGAGATACATACAAGGAAGATGGGAGGGAGAGGATACGGAATTTGCGGAATTCCGAAAAGGAGAGCGTAGAGTTTTATTGCGGCGTTGTTTAATTAAGAGGCAAAAAGAGTTTGGGCGTAGATTAAAATGCTTCTCTTCGAACCCGAGTTTTACTTTCCACGAATGACAGCAATGTTCAGGGAATGTGTTTATTACGTTAACTTCGTGCACAAGGCATGCAACCCAAACTGGTATAGCGTGAACTAATTTAGTGGCCGAAAAGGAGTTTAAACAGCGCAGTGAAAATTGTTCGTAGTTTAGCAAAAACGTGGTAAATCGTTCATTGAAGTGAAAGGAATATGTTGCGCTCTTGTATGTCATAATTGAAGGCTATTTGTTAATAAGGAGCAAGACAAAACTTTCCGCTTGATCGAAACTTCTGTAAACGCACTGATAAATGATAAAAAGAAACATTTAGACATTTGGAACTAAACGAAATAAATTAAATCTAGTAATTTACCCAAACAGCACAAAATACTACGAATTACGTATAATGTATGATAACCGATTTTTCTTGCATAAAAAACAATTCGCCGATTAATTTTTCATTCAATAAAAATGTATTAATAGCAATGTTCACTCATCTGTATAAAATTTAAACCAAAAGAGTGCAGTGAACCTAAAGTAATTTCAAAAGTTAATCATTTTAACAGAAAAAAATTAATTATGTGATTTACATATTAGTTAAATTGGAAATCACACTTTCCAGCAGACCAGTACTTAATCAACGTAAATATTTTTGTTTTTGACAGCGAAGAAATTGAAAATTTTCTGCTAAAATTCTCACTGGTGAAAATTTGAAATTAGTGAAAAATTAATGAGATACAGACGGTTAAAAAAACTTAGTCGCTTGAGAGGTGAAATATACAATGGCGTTAAATGGAAAATTTTAAGAAAACCTCCTACTCTACATGAATTTTAATGAATAAACTATAAGTATATAGAAACCTCTCTATGAAATTGATCCTTTTCTGACTGAAAATAATTCATACAAAATATTTTTTATTAAAATCATAAAATGCGCCTGCACATTTTGGATGAATATGAGGTTAATTTTTCTGGACAGAAATTAAGCACAAACGTTCTAATTTTCATCACAAATGTAACATACCCAATCCATTTCCTTCAACTTCTTAACTGTTAAATACACTCCGGAGGAAAATCAAAAGCAATTCGTTAATTTTTATGTATGGAGCAATTGATTAGCCAACGATCAATTCACCATATTTGAGATAACGAACCAGAGCAGTTAAAAATTGTCTACGTCAATAGATAGGACACAATTCACCTATTCCTTTTTAAAACTATCTTCGATAAGATCTGAAATAATATAAATTAGCGGTAATTTATTTGGGAACTCGACCTTCCTCTTAGGAATGAAATTAAAGAGGAATTTTCGAAACATAATCACGTTAGACCCACCTTTCACGATTCACGAAAACCGTACCTATCTGTTTCTAGTGAACTCCTACTCCCAGTACTACGCTCAACTTTCCTTCCGAGCTGGTTCGTATTCCCTCTCTCTAGCTCACTCTACTTATGCATCAAAACCTCTCTGCCATCGGTATGCATTTCCATGCCTACACCCACTGTCAAACACACACAAACAAACTCAGCGGGCCTGGAGGGACGCCGTTTCCGCCTCGCTCCCTTTTCGAGACCGCCGTCCAATAAATGGCATTCGATGCCATTTGGAAAGAGAGAGAGAGAGAGAGAGGGAGAGAGAGAGAGAAGACGGCACTATGTCGGATCCTTTTAAAAGGGGGAGAAAATTGGCTGCAGGAGAAGCAGTAAGGGAGGAGAGAAGGAAGAGAGAGAGAGTGTGGCGGTAGATGAAGAGAGAAAGTGAAGGGGAGAAAAGAGGAGGGGGTGATGGGATAGATTGAGAAAGGATTGTTTTAGATGTCTTGTTTCTAAAAATAGAGAGGCGCGGAGAGCATGCAATTTCTAGCTTTCGCTTTGATTGGTAAAATTTTTTTTGAAAGAACATGACCAGGAATTTTGGGCGCTATCGTATTTTGGGAGAAGATATCATATAATTCGATAGATTTTCTGTTATTATTCCAAATAAAACCAATTTATAAATCAAATTTCTGGAGCTGCTGCACAAAAATAAATTTTAATATAAGTTCAACTTATTGCTTGAATTTTTTAAAAAGAGTTAGCTAGTAATAAGCGCAGAAATATATTACAAAGTTTAAAACATAAAACCGAAAAGAAAGTGACTGAATAGAATTGCCGCATAAAAGTTGCAGTATTAAAACCGCATCAAAATATATATATATATCATTGAAACCTCAACTATGCAAACAACGTAGATATTTAACCTCGATATTTAATCTAACACTTTTACTTTATCTTTATAAACTCCAGAGTCTAGTCTCTAGAAGACGGACGAGCAGGTGAGGAGGATGCTAGCTAAAATCTTCCCATAGAGGTAAGTAACGAGGGTCAGCTTCTAAAGGATTGCAATATGGTCAAAGTGAAGCGGATGTAGGTCGTGGAACGAAGGGATCAGAGGAAGGTCGGGTGAATCACGGACGAAGGAAGCGCCGCAGGGCGAAGGCCAAACACATTACTCTTTTAGGTGGAGGAAGCATTGGCTCATTCTCTTAGACCGTGTAGTTGGGTGGTTTACGTCCACTTAACGGAAGATCACGATTTTACACCGACACTAGAGAAACATATAGCCATAAGAGCTTTAAAGATTACATATTCTTAATCAATCCTTTCGCAACATTAAAATTTACGGTGCTAAATAAATTTTGAAATAGCCAAAAAATTAATGATGTTTGCCGTGGAAGATATTCGCACCGCAGTTATCGAATATGGGATTCAGAGTTTGGAGGAAAAAGGTTATTTTAAATTCGGTCATGTAAAAAACTGATGATTTATGTCTTTGGTGAGCAAAAAAAAATATGATAAAATTTCCGTCGACGCAACAGTTGCACTAACAATAAGTAAGAAGCTTAATTTCTAGTGCAATTAATTTAATGATGAATTCTATCAAAAATTGACTTCGCGGTTTTACGAAGAAAGTTATCAAAACCGTAATTCAAGTACCAGAACATACAATGGTACAATGGTTTTAGGATAAAAAATTTCGCATACATTAGGTCAATAAATTAATGACGCCGCTCATTTAACTTGATAAAAAAATCTCGAAAATTTCTATTATGCCCGGTGACTCAATTTTTGAGAAACAGAATTCTAAAGAATTTTCCCAGAAGCAATTTTTAATTTTTTGATTCATTGTTCCCTATAAAATTTTTGAGCTAGACTTCAAAATTGAACGCCTCTCGACAGTATGGTTTTACGAAAAATAAGGAATTGTCGCGAGCTAGTCGCATGTAGTATAATAGTAATAGTAATATATTCTCGTTACTTCAATTTGAATCAACTGCTGCATTTCCTTCCACAATATGGGACCAAATGACTTTTGGGATGACAATGCCAAAAATCTACACAGAAATATCAGGAAAATTAACTTGCTAACTTTCCCACTCTATTTCAGTGAGAATCATTCAATGAAAATAATATATAAAATCGAATATTTTTCTATAGTAAAACGAGTTCGCACATGGAACTGCAGTTTATGAAAACTCAGCATCACGACTGAAAAAATTGTTTGAAGGATCGGAATCACAATGAGATAGCGATCCAACATCAAATCACGTTGATGGTTCATGAAATCATTGGATCTTATTAAAAAAAAATAATGGATCCTACCGTACTTCAGCGAGAGACCTCTCCTCTTTTCAGCAAGATTGCTTTCATCTTCCCCTCTCTTTCTCAACTTTTCTTTTTATAGCTTCCTCGGCAATGATCTCGACCAGTTTCAGAATTGTGAAGAAACATTTTTCTTCTGGTCGTCAGCGCTTGCCATTTGGGAGGAAATCCCTCAATACTTGGCCTTGTGACGCAGCAACCCAATAGGAGGAAGACGAAGAGAACATGCCAACTTAGAGGGAAGGAGGGATGACTTCAGATGAGTGCGCAGATATTGGATGAGAGAGCTAGGGAAAAAGAAGACGTCGTACTTGGGATGAGACAAAGTTAGGAGTGAGAGAGATGTGGTCGAGGTTGGGAAGAGGAAGAGATACGGAGTGGGGAGACGTCTCTCGTGACGATGGCTCTCCAATCTCGGTATTTATTCCCGGATAATGGATGGAGTGTCCTTTTCGCATCATCATTTTTGGTACGGTTTATCATCCATCATCGAAGGGAGAAGAAGGATCCAGTCGATATGTAAAAGAATCTATCAAATCTTTTGGAGGCAAAAAATCCCATTCGATTCTCCTCTTCCGCCACCCTCCTATTCCAACCACTAGCTTTGGATTCCTCTCTTCCGAACGTGTGGATAAGCGACACGTGAAGATGAAAAATAAAAAAAGGGAATTTTCGACGAAAGAATGTCTCCTCGTTTCTACTTTTCTGGGGTTTCAGATTCCTTTCTTATGCTATATGATAAGAACGGATGATGGACGTGCAGAATATATATATTATATTCAGCTTTCAACGATCGATTACTAAAGTTCTTTATAGATTTATGAAAGGGAACGTTTCATCTGTTCAGACGAACGCCTCCTGGAAAGTACGAATATGGAAAATTTTGCAGTCGAATGAAAAGGTAAAAGTTAGGTTTTTAGATTGAAAAGATTACATTCCATTTTGATGAAAACCACCATGGAGGAGTTTGCCCATTAGTTAAATTGCATTTGAGTTCATCATTGTCTATTTTTCATCGATGCATATAATTCGCTTTCTTTCCATCTGCCAATTCTTCGTATAGAGATGGATCACGTTTTGCTGATGTTTCTACTTTTTTATCTTGGTCCTTTTACTACTATTCGAATTCCAAGTGGCGAAATTTTTTAACACGGAAGGTTGATTTTGTAGACTGACGAATAACAATACAGAAATTAAGAATAATTTCTGCAAAAGAATACATATACCACCCGTCTTCTTACGATTCCCTTGCTTTTTAAAAATCAATTCGTACCTTTCGCAGGACAATTCTTTCGCATCCGCCCTTGGGCACCGTTTGTTCCCCGTCCTTCTCTCTTCCCCAACCTCCTCAAATCCAATCTCCTCAGCTCTTATCTCCTTCCCTCCTCCTATTTTTATCTCGCGCTCTCCATCTCTCCCTCCCATTTTCTCATTCTTTTCTGTCAGATGGCTTTTCAGATGCTTTTCTTTCTCCCGAATATATCCGGCCACCGAAAATCCCTTTCTCTCCCGCTCAGTTGCCATGACAACGATTTCTTTTGACTCCTCTCCGGGATCAAACATTATATACATTTACTCTAATCCGTTATCCCATTAAGGTTTTACGAATGGTTAACGGCTTACGTATTTAAATATCGAATAAACTGAATTCGCCGAATGAATTAAAATATTGATGTCGAAGAAATATTCCTGATTCATGAATCTTTTCATAATACAGAAAATTCCCTGTTTAACGAGCCATACATTGAATACATTTAATAAATTTCACCATAATCTTGTATTCGGGTATGATATACCTTCTAAGCTTAAGTTTTTATTTTACAAGGAATGAAATTGCGAGGAATTAATCTTTCAGTCTTATTGGAAGTTATGAAAATAAAACTATAGCAGTATCGAAACAAATGTTTTAGACAGAAATACATATTAAGAGAGAGACAGTGACTTCTACAGAACGTATATCTCAAAGTATTTGGAATATGTAATGAGTTTCATGCGCGAGCATTTTGATAATATTCAAAAAGCATTAAAAATAGTACACTTTAAATGATCGTAACGGAAATACATTAATAAAGTGCTAAATTAAAAAACCGATTATAATAAAACAAAAAACTTGCAATAAAATTTAGCGAGATAAAAAAGGCGTATCCTGTAAATCCAATCCACTTAAAATTTCATCTCTATACTTATTAATTCTCAATAGCCACGACCTTTCCACCGAGTCTCTCGCTTTAGCGAATATCAGGTGCCAACGGTGAATTTCAACTCTTCAGAACCGAATAACTTTTAACTCTAGTTCTGTTCAGAATAATTCTAAAGCTTGGGTTTCCATGAAACTGTATCCGACTTCCTTCTGCTTAAGTGGAACATAAGCGAGAATCATGACAAAGAATCAAATCTTAAATTTTACTCGAATTACGCCTTACGACATTTAGAATAATATTTTTTTACATTTAAAACTTAAGAGCTTTTATATATTGACAAAGAATCAAATCTTAAATTTTACTCAAGGAATAATAGTTTTTTACATTTAAGACTTGAGCGCTTTTGTATATTGGAAAATTTGAACCAGATATTTAAAACATATTTGATGAAATATTGAAGAATATATTCGACAAAATGAAAGAATTAAATGCCTCTGAACTGCATCTACTGCACATCCAAGTTAACATTCATTCGACTGCGCCGTCCTCTGTATTCTAATCTGTAACTCATCATTAATTTCGCCCTAAAGGGATGCTGGAAGGTCAAAACAAATTTTTTAAGGAAATCTTTACAGGTTAAAAATAAATAATTCTATAGATAAAAATTGTACTGTGACGGAAGACAGGAAATAATTTTAATTCTTCTATCTATAATGAGTAGCATGTTTGTGGGTAAACGAAACAAAATGAGATTGCGTAATCTAGCGGCAATTTGAAAAAAATCGGTGTCAGTTGTTATTATAAAATAAATTTGTTTTCATGGATCCTAAATTCAAGTGAAATATCACGAATCTGTCTAGAGTTCATAATAGAGAAAAAAAAGCGCAGAATAGGCTGCCATTGAGACTTCTTGACATGAGAAACTATATGTGGTGCTCAAGACTAAAATTACAGAACCCAATCGAAAAAAATGTGGTGATATATCGTTGAATCATGGTGACTCAAGGTTAAATATATTTTTACTCGTTTCAAGTTGATTGCTATATGTATCGAGAAAATAAAAGTTATAAAAATTGGTGGAAAATATATTTCAGCAAATATGTACATTTCTCTAACAATTCACTAAAAGCTTTTTATTGTACTTCATCGGTTGGCGCACTTTGGGAAGTGGGGTATCAGTTCCTCTCCCCTATAATCAAAGATATGAGTGGTTTATTGGCAACCTCCCACGATGAATCAATTCTCCTTCGACAGCTATATCGTTTTTCAAACGGCGGACTTGATGGATCGGCAGAAAACATTGCCAATGGTATCAAGGGGTTAAGTTTCAGTTAAAAAGGGGATTACTGAGATGAGTAACAACTAAGTGAATTCAAAGGATATCCACTGAAATCTTAATCAATATACAGCTCGAAAGATAACCATTACTTTGTTTCCCATGTTCCCTTAATTCGACGTATTTCGGCAATTTGATTAGAATTTAAGATTCGCATTTAAGCTTAAGAACCTGAACAATCGACGGAAGGTTGATATGAAAATTTAACACTCGTAACTTTATTCATTTGTACTATATAATTGGATACTAACTTATTTACGATGCCTTTCATTTTTAGGGGAGACCGGGGCTAGATGTGACACGGGACATGTTGTTACATTGTAGTTAAAATATTTCCTCTATCAGCAGTCCGAATGGCGACAATAGAGTGTGCGGTGATGTGTTGCGCATTCGTTAACGAAGTTACTACTACGTAAAACCATAGTTGCCAATTTAATGACTTTGGCGCTATATTTAACGACTTTTTACTTCCTTTAGCGATTTTTTAAAAGTGTTTAGCGACATGTCACTAACTTTTCGATTATCTACTAATCTAGCGATGAATTTAAATAATGCTTTATGTAAGCAGAAATACATGCAATATACAACATAAACCAAACAAATGAATTTTATGATAGCTTTATTAAAATCTATATAAGTTCTAATAAATATTAAAATATTTCTAAAGTTAGTTACTTCCCCAGATGTGATATTTTAAAAACATTTTATAAGCACTAATTTTGAAAGATCTCATTATAATTTACGTTGAAAAATGCATCATAAAACGCAGTTAAATTACAGAAAAAATGACATATTAAAAATTTAAAGAAGGTATTCTTCTCGATGTAGAAATTAGATATCGATTTTTATTAGAACTTAAATACTAAGTAGACGTGGATTTTGATGAATATTGAACATCCGCCTCATAAATGCAGCTTACTTTGTTTTATGTATGGAGTGTGTTGTCATAAGTGGATGAGCGCTTCTTATACGTGTATGTACATAATATATCAGAGCATTTGAAGGTGGCACATTGAGCCGTTAGCTCTCAGTCATTTACGTTTTTAAGTTATTCCAAAAATCCAAAAGTTTTATTCCTCTTATTTAAATTGAGCACGTATGTAAGTTTTTATAGATTCATTTATCATATCGCAATGATATTGACAAAGTAACGCAACAATTTTGCCGTTAAATGATAACTAAGTGACTGATACCAAATTCTAGGAACGAATGTTTGCTATGCGCAGGTATATAAAACAATCATTGAGTGTGTGGCGGAAAACCTCCCTGCGCCTTATACGCGGGTATTTACAGTATTTTATTTTTCTACTTATAAAATAAGCTTGACCTATAAATGTTAATATCTATTCCATTTTTTATATATAAAAGGCTTGCAAAAATTCTCTCTTATTTAATACTAATAATTAAATATTATCTTAATTGATATTCATTTCAAGAATAGATAATAAGTTTACTAATTAAATTAATAAGAATTATTTGAAGTATTTATGCACTATTTTATTTTTAACGACTTTTAAGCGACATTTTCTTTGAGTTTAGCGACTTTTTAAGGTAGATTTAGCGACATTTTCACATTTATTTTGGCAACTATGCGTAAGACCACAGTAACAACTTGGGTGAATATTTTTGTGTTTTTTAGTGGTTCGAGTAAAACTTTTGCAACTTCTTCGACTCTTCCTTAATCTTTTGCTGTTCAAGGTATGTCAGATTATTCTCCATCAATTATATAGTACTATATTAGGTTCTTAAGAATGACGATTCACAATTCTTAAACAACATCTTAACCCACACGAAAACTTTTGCAAACGTAATGGCGCCACCTGGGGCTAGTTGTGACAGTTTCTATGGGGCACGTTGTGACAGTGTCACAACTTGCCCATCATACAACTACCGTATTTACCTACT
The DNA here is from genome assembly GCA_036926305.1 of Uropetala carovei. Taxonomy (NCBI): domain Eukaryota; kingdom Metazoa; phylum Arthropoda; class Insecta; order Odonata; family Petaluridae; genus Uropetala; species Uropetala carovei. The sequence continues at coordinate 19,783,083 of JAXCHB010000196.1, forward strand.
CCTATAATTTCCCCTTATTTTTCATCAATAATTTGGCTTAAAAATTCTTAAAAAGTTATCTCTATAATGCTATTGATGGTTGGATGAATAGCCATCCTGGTAAAACAGTGACCATTTATGATCTGCCTGGTCTTATCAAAGAAACGCTCCCGTTAGCAGTAAAACCAAAGAACATTATGTCTGGGTTCCGTGCGGGTGGAATCTGGCCTTTTAATGAAGAAATATTTCAAGGTAAAGTGATTTTCTCTGCTTATCCGTGACTGATTATCCCATGCTCACAGAACTACTGTTGTAGTTGCCAAACTTCTGATCGATCCCAGCCAGTCGCTGCTTCTCGCGCCCCATCCACAAGTCGAACTACCAAACCATCATCAGTAGCGACCCCAGAAGATATCAGACCTTACCCTGTTGCAGATAAAATGTCTCAAACTTGTAGAAAAAGGAGTAAATCAATAGTGTTGACTGACACTCCTGTGAAGGAGGCTATAAGAGAAGAAGAAAAAGAAAAAAGTAGAGGAGACCAAAAGAAAACTTATGATGAATATCATGGCAAGATCGAAATCAAAATTGAAAATGAAAACCACTAAGAAACAGCGCGCATGGAGTGCTCGGACAAAGATGATGACTGTCTCTGTCTTCACTGTTTCCAACCTTATTCTGCGTGTAAACAAGGCGAAGATTGGTTTCAGTGCACTAAATGCAAAAAATGGTCTCATGAAAAATGCGCCAATACTGTTAATCCATTTTATGTTTGTAAATATTGTCATTCAGATATTAGCAGTGATGACGAGTGAAGCTGTAATAATTTTCTAAAAATATTCTTGGTAATGTGATATCCTTCATATTTTTTTATAACTTGTAATTCCACACTTAACTAATTGATAATATACTACTTAGTTTCTGTCTACAGGTAAAGTTGTCTATCTGAAATCCATTTCATGATGAATTTAAGATAGTGTCGCAATATGCCCCAGCCATGTCACAACTTGTCCCGTATAGGGACAACTTGTGATACATGACAAGTCTTTTAAAATAATTATTTTCCAACCAAATGCAAGTACATGATATAACTTTTACTATGGGAATTAATAATAGAATATATATAGTTTAAGCACGCAAACCCATTTATTCCTAAATGGAACCAAAAAATTTGAAAAATTGGAAATTGAAAACTGTAACTAGACCCGGTTTCTCCTATATCATTAATGCGCTCTTTTAGTGAGAGTATTTTATTCGCAATTTAATTAGTAATCGCATTTCCATGAACTTATGACACCATAATCCCTCCATAAAGCAGCGTATATTTCGCGATATCTATAATTTTCCCTCTAATTGAAATTTCAATTCCGCGTCTCCAATAAAGCAACTTCTATCCTTTCACTTCGAGCAGCTTAATCTTCTCTGCCATGCCTAATCTAATTTCTTAAGTTCCTAGCTAACTGAGATTAGGCGAGCTATGAAATGTTACACCCAACTAAAGCGAATAGAAAGAAATTCCATAAGGTCCCTATTAAAGTATTCCATTTTAATGATTGGCTTTAAACGATTCACCTTTAATCCGTCATAGATGCAAATAAATTTGTACTCATGAATATTTTGAGGTAAAAAATAAGCGAAGATGCAAATGAAACGAACCGCATAAGCATGAAACAGCCTGGATCATAATCAAGGAAGAAATTTCGAAAAGCTAGTGTTTGAATATTTAATCGTTGTAGCATCATAAAATTGTTATGCGTAGATAATAAGAATTAAATATGTCACATCGTAAATATATCAAATTTTCTTTTAAATTACAATAGCTTCCAGAGATATTGCAAGGACAAACAATTATAGCTGCGTTAGTTTTATAAAAAACACAAGCTATATAAAAGTTTGCTATAAGTTACGATATACATTATTTTATTGCCGCGTTTCCCAGTATCATTTGCAAATATTAGTTCACATGTTTAATAGAGAGGCGGTTAATGTGAGTTTCCTAAGCTTCTTGGCCACGTCTTCGTTCTCACCGTTCTTGTTGTTGAGATGGCCACATCCACAGGATTCAATTCTTATTCCGTTTGCATCCATCTTTGCCCTCTCAGGCGAAATTGCCCTTTTCAGAGCATTATTACGTTCCATTCTCTCGAAGAAGCCGAGTCTCCGCCGCTCGTCCTAATTGTGTCGTTTTCCTCAAAGTTCTTGCTGCATTCAGCCGCTTCTCTTTACCCAAAACCTCTTCTATTCTACCTCTCTCTCACTCTTTCCTGTATTTACATAATCTATTTTTCATCCTACCATGCTTCATGTAGTTCAATGCTTCCCTAATGGACAAAATCCATTAGTTTATGTCATTTTAACGCATATGTTGTGAAGAAAATGGCCTAATTTTTAAAACGCTTCGAGTGAATTATAAAACTTCCATATACCGAAATAATGTAAAAATAAGTATGCATAATTTATTCATTGAGAAAAAAATTTTAGACTATAAACTTCGTTAATAATAATTGAAAGTTCTAGGCAAGAAGAGCAAAATATATAGGATTAGTAACCTTTTAAAACTTGAAATACACTTCCAATAAACTCTCATGTTTACATAGTTTCAAATTAATACCATATTTGGAAATGTTACTTTGTACGAAAATTTTAATTTGTAACGATGCAATTTTATACAAATTAAAAAAAAATAAATTTCATTTGAATAAAATATTTCCAGCAATGGAGTGAGAACTTTATCGCTGAAAAACCGTTTCCCTAACAAATTCTTAGTTCGCAGGATTTAAAGTCCTAAAAATATCCTTTTATAGAGCAAAAAAATAGGTAAATTTTCAAGGGGTTAACAATTTTATACTCTTAAGACTCCTCCAAAGAAAGTGAATGGTGGTTAAAAAGCACTCGAGAAGACGGCAATAGCGAAAAGCTGCTTTAAAAAAAAGTTTTTATCCGCTTCTCAATCCTCGCAAGGCCATTCGTCCACGTCAGGGCTCATTGTTGCGGATCCTTTGGACATAACTGAAGGCTGGAGCGATAAGCGATCACCGGTGAACGCTGAGTAAGAGAGAGAGAGAGACTGGAGGCATCCGAGTGCCAATCAAGTGAGACGGGGCAGAAGGACAAGGGTAAGAGCAATAGGGGCGGCGAGGGAGAAAGTGAGGCTGAATCGCCACCGGAACGGGAAATAGAGGACGTGGCATTCAACTCTTCCGGTCAATATCGAAGTGTCGAGAATGATTCGAGGATTGCTACGTGTAAACCGAGCGACAAAAGAGAGAGTGAAAGATCTGGAGCGGGCAAGGATTTTGTGAGCCACGATCTAGTTGAAGACTGTCACAGTGCATTTTTACATTTAAACTTACGTTATTATCCTAAAAGCCGCCAATATACTTTGATAGTTTTAGAAAATAGCGTCACATTTTTCTGATCTCTGAGTAACGTCTTAACGACAATTTTTTCATTTAACAGGTCCAACGTACAGCTTATCAACATGGGTCTCACTTCCATCCCTCTTTCATCCTCAGATCCAAGTCTCAATTCGAACCATTCCCATGATAAGTGCATTTTCCGCTTCATTTCTTATTTTTCAGAACAGAATATCCTCGAAAAAACTCGACGGATGTTGCCTTCACACGAAAGAACTCCATATTCAGGAAAGAATAAGATGAATACTCCAAGTGTTCATTTTATTATTTCCGGAATATCCTCGAATTCAACAACGGAAACATGCGTAAAAACCCTTTCCAGCGATATAAATTAACGAAGTGAGAAATTAATAAGGAATGTCAGTAATTGGGCTAAACAAGTCAGAGAGATTATTGGGCCGGCAGAAACAGGTATACGAATACAATCAAACGATTCCGGGTGATATCTCCTCAAAATTTGGCGAAGCGAAAATTGAATTACATAACCGATGAATCTACGTCCTTTGCACGTCGACATACTAGCAGAAACACGCCCACAAATTACCTTCTCGTTTGCGATCGTTGCCAGAGCCACCTTATGAAACGTGATGGAAAGAGTACTTAGGGGAGTTGATGGGCATCCCTAAAGATGGGTGCCGTGGCGTAGTGGTGAGTGCGTTGATCTGCTAGGCTGAGCGTACCCGGTGCGAACCGGCTACGAATTCTGCGAAAGTAGGATTTTTTCAGAGGTTGCGCGGTCCGTTATTTGCGTGGTAAAGAGAAGAACACGCAAATCAGCGCTCCGTATTTCAGAAGGGACGTAAAGCCGTTGGCCCCCTTGGTGCTTCTCGATAAGATTGGGCTAATGCCGGCACCGGGTTTCCCTCCTCAGTTGCTTTGTGATTTAGACTGAGAAGCCTACTAGCGTTGGAGTCGTTTAAAGTCACAAGGTCCCTCAATTGACATCCCTAAAGAAACTAGATCGCCAGACTAGAATATATATATATATATTTATGGAACCTGATTGACAAAAATGTTACGCATTCCTCAACTATCAAGCCCGCAACTTTTATGTACAATAAATATCCATTCTGTAAGGTGAGTGTAATGTCCAGAAATATCTTACAGGTTCTACATACAAATATTGTTGAAAAAATGGACTGGTGTCTTCAAACTATAGAAATCCTCACGCACATCTAATAAAACAGCAATTACCTACGAGCGATCGATATTTTTCTGTTTTATCCTGTTCAAATTGACTTTGAGCAATCTGGATAAATAAGTAGACTTGACTTTCTATTTCTATTTCAAACGTTATCTAGCAGATAAACAAAAAATTCGCATAGTGAACATGACTATAGATTTAAAAAGTTGGTTATTACACACTGGTATCAATACAAAATTTGAGAATTAAATAAATTTTATAAACAAAGCGTTCTTATGTAATCAGCATTAAGAACTAAACATACTGAAAATCGTTGTTGCTAGTATTTGAGGAAAAATATAACTAAGTTTTCCACCATACTGAAAACGTTTTTTATTCACATTTTAAATCTTAAGCCCAGTGTTTCAGTTCCAGGTTATCGCAAGGTATCATTTCGACCTTAAATTTCCAAGGAAGAGAAATTACTATATCTCGGAAATTATTATTACTTTGGCAATGATTTCCATCTTACAATGTACCTGCACTGCATATGGTATTATTAACTGCGTGGTAGTTCAACTTAAAAGTCGAATTGTTTATAAATGGCTGAAAATTTAATTTTTCGCCTTAATTCCCGAGTGGGATGTGAGTTTGGGCAGTCATCTCACTTATCTTAAGTGCTCTTCTTCTCTTTGTTAGCAGTTCCATACTTCAACACCCTAACTCCATCTATCCACGACACTTCCGATTCTCGCTCCCTTTCTAAGCCTGCCTGCTGGCTGAAAAGCAATTCATCAACGTGCTTATGCCAGGGCTAAAACCCATCCTAACCTACCATGACCCCTGAAAATCCTTACTCATTACTCACAAAACACATTAATATCAAATGTACCCTTCTATTGCATCCTGGCCAGTTTGGCTTATTTGTAACACGCTGATTAATAATAATATTAATAATGGCCCGCTGTTCACTTCCCAAATTTGGATGTACACAAAAAGTGTTAGGGAAATACCGTATGAATCAATACAAATGAATTTTCTTAGACTTGTGGAAGACATTCTTTTAAACATGAAAACGCTTCAAAGTTTATCTAATATACTTATCTAATACTTTTCTATTTTTACTAGAAAAGATTGAGTCCTTTTAATTAATGGCCACATCCAAGGACAGTTGATATACTAATCCCGATCTTTGGTGAGCGTTTGTGTGTGTGTGTTTGTGTATAAGAGAAAAAAAGTCCGTCTGAACCTGAACCGAAGCAAGTTTTTGTGAAAAGGATTGAGACGCTTGGCGAGAAGAAGGCGATGCAAGTGCCCGCGGGGATCAATACGCCCAGTAAAGGAAGATAGAATTATGAGTTACTGGAATGGGAATAACTTGGTTGAACGTAAAGCATTTTCAATGAAGCCGAGAACGAAAAGCGGGAATGGAGAAAGGATAGACAAAGAGACACTGAGTTCAATGTGATGCAGGTTAATGAGAAACGATCTACTATACAACCCGTTTCATAAATTTCGCCGATAATTGGATAAAATTAGCCCGAGGAATCATTTTACATGTGAAAATTACCAGAAGGAAATGAAGAAGAATAACGATTTCATCCCGAATTATTTTTTTGAGATAGCCGAACGGGAAAAAAATAATTAAACTTTTCATCTGACAAGGTCAATCATGCTAGATTTAGTTCATAAATGTATCGTACATACCTATATATTCTATTTGATATAATTCGCTCCATGGGTGACACCGCTTGGGCCACGGAATGGTGATCGTCTTCTTTAAATTAAGTATACATTTTCGTTTGACATCTTCTTATAAGACACGCACCCTGATTTTCGAAAGAAAATTTTAAAAAGTGCGTATGATACTATAATGCACATGCTATTTTCAAATTATACCTCCTTCAGCTAGATCACATATACATGTATCGTCAGTTTATCTTGCCAATTTAATTAATAGGATTCTCAAGAGATCACAAGGCTGAATTATTAATAGGATTTTATGCCCCAAAGTTTCAAGCTACCCTGTCGCTTACTGTATGGAATTAGTGATTCGGAGAACTCGTAAAATCTTTAAAACCGGATCTCTATTGATATTGCTTTTGGTTGTGGTTTTCATTCTTCCATTTGCGAGAAAACCCGCATGAGAGAAGATGGAAGAAATAGCCTTTGCTCGTCAGAGGATAGCCAGGAGGACAACCTCAATTTATTTTTAAAACAGAGCGATATATTCCAGCTGCCAATAGAATTTCTCAAATGGCTTTCGGAGTAGCAGATGATGGTACAGTGTTTGTTCTGACGTAACGCCTTAAACTTAAGAGTATCCCTGCCATTTAGCGAAAGTAATGTATCAATTTTTCTTTCCAAGTGAAACTTTTATATTAATGTGTTGTTATTGGAAAAATTATTATCTGATGGCCTTCCAGAGTTCTCTCCAAATCAATGAACAATTCTTACCGCAGAGAAGTTGGTTTAACATTCTACAGAGTGGTGACGCCGAAATATTTCATTAAAACTGCGTGAAGCATTATGAAATAAATAGCTGCGGATAAGAAATTTTGTAATGGTAATTAACTTGCTCAGTGAAAATATGATATTTGAGAGCATCCAATATTTACACGGATTAATTATGCGATCTGAATACTGCAAATGAAAATTATCTTTTCATAAGATGTTATTTGATTACTTGTAATTGAAAACCGTCATGGAGATTGGATGAATATTCTGTCAATATGGACATCAGTTTCAGATATCCAACTAGAAGGCCCAGACAACAGTCGAAGATTTCATCATGCATATTTAAGAACATGATTTTTTGCGTTCATCTTAGCATCAGGTTTAATTGCGCAGGGAAATTTCATTACATAAGTCTATTAGTAGTTTATAGGGAAATTTGTTTACATTTGGTAAAAAGTAAAAGAAAAGATTCGCTATGAAGCATTTTTTTCGTCCATGAGAATATTATAATTCGGGGCCGAAGGGATTAAATGCTCCTCAAATAACTTTCTATTTTCGGAGGATGAACCTATCTCTCCATTATATATATATATATATATATATATATATATATATATATATATATATATATATATATATATATATATACATATACACACACACCTACTTATTTTTACTTCTTCCTACTGAGTCACGCACGCTTCTCATTTTTTCCTCCTCCGCTAAAATTATAAGTTCCAAAATCTATATCTGCTGCGAAAAGGAAATCATCAAAATGTTTCTTGGAAGTAATGTTGAGATTTCCATGGATTTCTGCCATGGAAAACCTGTCTAATACAATCACAGCATGAAGTGAAAAACATAGAATGAAGTGAAAAGGTTTTATTATTTGCTATCACTAAATATATTTCATTTTAGATCAACCCTAAAAGCATACCTTCCATGATCAGGAAGAAGATAATGTCTACTATGCTAATAATTCCATGGGCAGCAAAACTAACTTTAGTGCAAACAATGAAATAGTGTATCCGCCATCTAATCTACGATTAGTGTCTGATTAGATACCTATATAAACCAATAATAGTAGACCTATCTAGGGGTACTAAAGTCACACGCAAAGGGACGTTCGGCAAAAACTACAGCTTCTACACATCATATCCAATAAATCTCATAATAACAAAGTATGATAATTATGTCAAATTTTATTAACATTTGATATGATGTTTGGTTCAATCATCGGCCCATGCTCAAAAAAATGAAAAAATACCCGTTTCACTTTCACTTACAACCATGGCCCTCTCACTATATTAAGAGGCGTGTTGCATGATCTTGAGATGGGTCCCGTAAAGTAGAACAGGTGAAGTTCATTTCTCAGACGAACTGCCATATAGTGGCTGGGAAAGGAAGCTAAGTTAGAATAACATCTTCAGAAAAAAGGAAAAGGAAAATGGGATTATAGGCCCCTTCTTTCCTTTCACTTTTGCTACGGCTATTACGCATGAATGTTCTGTCACGAGTAGTTTGTGAGGTACCTCCTTCAGAGGGTGTTAGAACTACTTTAAAATTTCATAAACGTAAATCACTTTATAAAAAGCAAGGACAAATTTATTATCACCATATTTTTTCTATTTTATTTAAGAATCGGTTGTAAATATTACAAGAATCAATCTCAAACTTTAAAAATTATTGTTGCAAATGTCTAAAATCTTCAATTAGGAGAAAGCGAGGCAAAGAGGCATTTGAGAAAACTCGCAATTAATCCATAATATATAACATATAGCAAAGACTGGTTATACATTATTATGTACTTCCACAATATCGATTTACTATAAAAATAATATTAATAATTTATTAAAAAACATGTGAAGATAGAGAAGGAGAAAAATTATGAACTCGACCGGAACTCGAACCCGGGTCGTGTTGGTGCTTTAACCAACTAAGTTATCAAGCGCTGGGGGGTTTCATTTACATAAATTCTATCGTAAAATCAAGCGGTGACCATGCACTGTATCTTCATAGATATTGAGAATTCACATTCATTAAACGCTTCAGGAAAGCGAATTAGAAGAGGAACCGTAGAGTTCAAGCAGATCGTACAAAAACTTCATCCTCCACACGACCAGAAATTTGCGGCACTGCATATCTTTAATGAATTAGATTTGCATCCATAGAGTACATACGTTACAATTTTTTATCCTTGGTCTATTTCCAATAGGTATTCTATAAGCGATTGAATGTCATATCTAGGAATATAAACAAAAGCTGAGCGACGAGCAATTTGAGTGAACTTCTCACTTATTCCTAAATAAGTTATTCATACTGTATTTTTTCAATCGCAATGTCACCATTATTTTGAGAAAGAATTGACTTTTTCGGTAAAACTTTCCTGGCGCATTATCAAAAAATCATTATAGCAATTTAATAAATATAAATCAGTTATCGTAAAAAATATGGTTATGACAAACATATAAAAATGAGAATACTTTTGAAATTTAAATTTAGATTATCCAAAATATTGTATGCAAAAATGTTTTATAAGACGGTAAATATTGAGACAATTCCATTTAGGTAATTACTACAACTACACACTCCATATTAGAATATTAACGCAGGAAAATTCGGGGTTAAATTACCTCAGCAAAGTCAAGGGTATAAAGCATACGACAATACTAGTAAACTTGATATAAATGCTGTAAGGAGGTTCATAATTGACCAATTTCATCGAATTATAAAAATCGGTTTCAATGCGATATCCGTGAATAATACTTATAATTTGTCGATGTAACACGATAGTAAAGATAACATTGTGATTGATTTGGAAGCGGGGAAAGTGAAGTCTCACTAATGCGCTGGCGCTTGGATTTTTATGCTCGCTATTATTAATCAATCCAGCAATAAATTATAAACAAGCTCTCGCTGCTACAAGGCGTTTAAGGAATGTATCCATCAAATCGAAGGCAAAAATTTCAACAGATTAGCCAACATTATCTGACGCACGATAAATTAAAGTTTCCCAGTATCCGTCGGATCTTATCGGTATAGATCCTATTCGATATATTTAAATACCCAGAAATATTTCCCCTCGCCACGATCGGAAATTCCCATTGCCGCAATGCATCACTGGCCTTAATTTCACATTTGTTTTCCTCGATCCTTTCCCGCAAGACTGTTGGCCTCCATTATTGCAGACATGTCACCATTCACAACAGCCAACGTTGACGTGACCCTCATCATCTGTCGAATACTATGGAAAATATAAACGAGCGAGATTTTCCATCATCCACCGGCATATCGGTCGCTGCACGTAGGTTAAAAATAAAAAAAAACATCAATCACGTAAAGTTACCGTGCAATATATATATATATATATATATATAAATATAAAAATGAATGTGTGTATGTGTGTGTATCATAATTTTAAAACTCGAAAACTACAGATCGTAGAAGAAAGAGAACGGTACCATTTTAACCGGAATAATGAGTACGGTGGTATAGTAAAGTTTTTATATCGATTTAATTGACCTGTCTAATTCTAAAAAACATTTTCTTTTTTATTTTTTCCATTTGAATAGCATAGGGACGAGTGCAGCTTATTTTTCATTTGAATTTAAAAATTACTTAGAAACATGATAGGAAATTGAGACTTGAATGGTTCTACGAAGAAAAGAACAAAGTTTATTTTTACTGAAGACAGAATCCGAATCCTGATCGAATTAGCATAAAAACGCATTTAGAATCAATAAATTACGTGATTTTATCAGTTTTATTACAATATCCATTATAAGCTACCATTACAACTCCCATTTCGCCGAAGTTGAGAGTTCAATGCATTTATATGGGAGAGAGAGGGGAGGGAGGGGGAGAAGGGAAGGAGAGGGTGGAAGGGAGGAGGAGTGAGTTTATACGTTATTTTCGTAAGATTTTCTTCCTTCATTCATCTAAATAGGAAAATGCGGAGCGGTTTTCTTCATTTTTGCTTTATTCTATGGGTATAACTGTGTACTATCTTATTCTTGCGATGCTTACATGTTACACTGTCGAAGTTTTAGATTCACTAAATCCGTTGAAATTCAATGGGCACTCCTGCTAGTTTTATATTTTTTTTTTTGAAAAATCAGGAGAAAAGTCATATGAAAGATGGAAGTTGGAGTATCGGAGATGAAATAAGCCGATACGGGATATGGAAGGAAAATGCGGTAGCGAAAGGAAAACGGAAACTTAATATTTTGACCATGTTAGGTAGGAATGAGCGACTAATGGATGGTTTATTTTTATTAGTTTATTCCCATTATCTCTTAAAACAGCAGTTTCTTGGCATATTAAAAAGATCATTTTAAGCAAAAACGAATAGGATCACAGATATTCACTCCCATCGTAGGATTCGAACCCGCTACTTTATTTTTTGCCAGAGGGACACACGCTACCCTCTCCGATACCATTATTATTCTAAATACACATAAATGTCATCCTTTCTTCCCACGGTTACTTGGTTTCCCTTCTTTCGTGACCAATTACTGTTTGTCTGTCTCTTGGGAACTAATTGTATCATACAAACTTTTTTGTCATACTTCAATAATGGGGTATTCTTCGGCGTGCCATTAACTTAGGAAATAATAATCATTAAATAAAAATAGTTACTACTACACCGCATACCAAAAGGAATAAAATGGTTTTCTATCATCCATTCAATTGATTATAGTTTATTTTAAGTTACTCTGAGGGCGATTCACATATATAGTAAAACGGTCTCTCCAATTGTTTGATGGGTTTCATTTATGCCCTTTATAGAAACGTAATCTCGTAAATAGGTACATTTGAAGGTGGTAATTTTAAAATATTGGTTCTTTCCAGAATCTCCAAATGACCCTCCGTTCACCATTTATGCTTCTACCTGAATACTATTTAAATCAATCCACAACTAAAAGGCAATTATAAAAGTGGTTTATAAAAAATGAGGCAAAGATAAGTTTTGAGAGTATGCCACTGGACTCTTCTTTCCACCAGTTCGTTCGCTCTCAAGTCCCGGTCCTGTAGCCAAAATAAGTATCCGTCTGAAAATTCTCTATATACACTTATTGGCTCCGGAGCTTTTTCCCGTTTTTTCTACATAAGTTTTTTAGTTTAAGGATGATTATTCTTCGTATTCTATTCCTCCTTACCTAGCTTTTCGTATGTTTCCCAAAAGTATTATTGTTTCTCATTTTTTTCGACAATTTATTCATCGGGCTTTTTATTGTGGAAAGGGATGCACCAGTAAGCACGTGAATCAATTTGACTTCGATTTGCAAAAATGATATGCCAAAAGGTATAGTAGCAAAACGCGCTGTGCGTAACCGTAACACGTAAAATGGAAACGTGGAGGGAATTCCTCCAGAGTCCTTATTTGCAATATTTGCAGAAAGGAACGAGAGGGAGGGAGAGATAGTAAAATATAGTACAAATAAAAACACGTACACAAAAGAGAAAAAAAAAAGTGAAAAATACACAAAGGTTTACGGTATATTTATTCTTCACCAGGAGCCTGATTGTAAGAATCACATTCTTATCTAAGAGTTTGTGTGAGCTTCGACAGAGAATTCCTATGCATTATACATAAACAGGCGCCAACTCTAGTACAATCTTGTTCACGCGGTTTTTATTATTAAAAATTAAAGAAAAACTTTTTCTGACGGGAGTAAGATCGTATTTAACAGAAATTGTGAGTCACTTCTTCCGAAATATACTACCTTAAATTGATTAAAGCTTTATAACGATGAAAAACTATTCCAAATAAAAAAACTTACGTGTAGGTTCAATTTTTTTATCGGCTGGAATATCAGAAATCGAACGCAATTTTTAACAAATACATCGCAAAAAATCGACTCTTCCTTCAATAATTAATAAACATATCTTTTTGTTTTCTCTAATAATAACGAAGCATTTACCTTTCCAGTAGGAAACGTAAGCAAAAGGATACAAATTTCAATTTTCAGTAAAGGTCGTGGTGCCATTTTAACAAAAGAGAAACAGAATGCGGAAACGCACGGTCTCGTGAAGGGAGTATGTGTATGTGAATGGCGAGATCTTAGAAAGAGAGAAAGAGTTGTATCTTCACATGCTTTGTGCGGGGAACGGTTGGCCGGCCGAACAAAATAACACTACGAATTCTCCACGAGACATCAAACCGCTGAATTATTACCGTCGCATCTGTCAGTTTATGAATATAGTATAAGGGCGTTAAACAAAGGCGGAACACTTTGCGAGTCTTCCTCCCCGATCCTCAAATATTTGAGCGTCTCATTTCCTTCGTTTTATCGGCATCCAGGAAGCAGGCCTCGGCGTATGGATCCCTTTCGCCGCCACCCTATGGTCCCGATCCCTTGAGGGCCACCGCCTTCACAAAAGAGATTTATGCGACCGGCTCTCGGCCCAACATCCGAGAAACGTCTCGTCCCCATTTCCCTTCAGTTCCCTTCTCCTTTCCCATTCCTAAAAAGAATTTCCCCCTTTTCGAATCTCCTTTAGGGCTTTGTGCCATTCAGATGTAACACAAAAGGTGACGTGCCTCAATTCCTATCTTTTCAAACTAACTTTTACTTCACTCTTCTAGTTTTGCCTACTGATGTTGCTAATTGATTGCATTTTAAAATTGATGTCGGTTTTCAGGTAACGATTCATTAATCATTATGTTAATTTATAATATAGGTTTCATATACGTATTCATAAGACTTCATGGCTATGAGATTCTAAAAATACGATTGTATCTTAACATTAACAGAGACGGAAATAAAAACTGTAATTATCCTGAAACGACCAAGCAGTAGTCATAGAAGTAGGAAGGGAATATCGAAGCTCATCCTATATTATAGATAGTTAAAAATAATTAAAAGAGTAACTCCCACTGGACACAAAACTAATTGCTGAAATTTCTGTTGAACAGTCGGAAATTGAAAAAAAACTACGGAGAGATATTGGAAACATAGCTCAGTGACTGTACATGTACAATTATATACAGAGTTATAATAACTACTTAAATGTTCACAAAGCTGATAGAAATTAACAAGACGAAATTAAAAACGACGTCCTTTGTATCATGTAACTCCAAGATAAAATTGATCTATATATTTACAATTACGCCAAAAGTCAATTTCACATATTACATAAGCTTTGATAAATTTAATAATTAAAAATTTCCACCCTCGTAATAATGAATGTGCATCTTTAAAACCTGCAAATATTTCGAATGCTTACCAAAATATTTGGAACGACCTAATAATCAGATTTCCAAACACAGACGCTGGCTCATGGAGACAGTATTTTTTCCATAGCTCGCAAAAACCATAGCAGATGCGCAATGCGGTATGCACGCACGAAAGTCGCAGACCTCTCCATTGGAAATAGAAATATGCATAAAATAGATCAGCATCATTAAGTGTACGACCTAAAGATCTGAAGCAAATTGAGTCGACCGTTTTAATTTTCGAGGAACTGTTTGAGTAGATGATATTTTACCAGTCATAATTTGGATCCAAATATGAGAATGTCTCTCGAGCTAAATTTCGTTTAAATTCTGTGCCGCTTTGCTACGCGCATGGAAGTCAATAAAACGTTTCAGAAAATTTGCGAAGGAAATATACACCTTCGCGCATATAAAGCTTGAAACGATGAAAAACAAAAAAATTAACGTACATACGTGACAAAATTACCCGATTTTTGGTGACTAAATTCATTAACCGATCGTCATAACAATAATGCGCTTTGAGAAAAAGGATTGCATTTTAAACGCTGGGAAAATTTTCCATTCCTGCAAATTGTTCCTCGACACAGACGTGGAGATAAGCGTTCAACGGTTTCGAACAATAAGAGGAAAGAACGGAAATGCCACGCGCGCTCGCTTCTCGAAGCTCTAAAATATTTCGACTTCGCATTGATTCGCTTACCTCCGCTCGCTGAATATTCCGACTGAGAAACGCCCTAACATTCCCATTCTCTCTCTGTCTTTATAACTCGAATTCCCGTATCTACTTCGAGAGCATTGCGCATCCGCGACCCAGATTTGCAAAACGTATGACGCGTAAAATTGGATTGAGCATCTTGATACTCAAGCGCTTATAATTCCACGGAGGCAGGTTTCTATGATGTCGCGCGCAAATTGAATTCGAAGCTGGAATCAGCTACGTGAAATTTATTATGAATCAAAAAGTTATAGTATTAACTTCGAAGTTTGTTTTTCACGATAAAGCCTTTAATTAACCGAAATAATCACAGCTGAAATTTGTTGACATACTAAAATTGCATCTTAAAATACAAATGTGTTTTTTTTTTCAATTTACGGAATTTTGTTGCCGAAGTGGGAAGGTAATACGCAACGCTATGACATATGTATGTATTAATTTATAAAAGTTATGCACTTGCGGAAAATTAAGGCCATTTAACATTAACATGCCGCAATAATAACAAATAAATAATACATGAACAACGGTGAAATATAAAGACGACAAAGAAAGTTAAAAAGAGATTGAGAGGAAAAATAAAGGAAACATTGTATACGTAGGAATAAGAAGGTAAATTTTTGGGGAAAGCATGGAGGCAGTATAAAAGAGAGAATTGTATCGTGTACTAATAGTAACAATTCAGGAAAGACGGATAAATCTGGCAGTAATGCAAGAACTAAAATGGGAGAAAAGTACTGAGAACTGAATATTAGTATTAAGTACATATAATAAAATCTGATGTGTCCAACACATGACTTTCTCCATATTTGGGGTATAGATATTCAAATTTTTATGAATAGCATTATAAGGCAAAATTATTATTTCGTATTGTAGAAGAATATAGTCGTCCTTATTGCCGTAAATTATATTTTGAATATGTTTACAGAATTGACCGCTACCTGGTGGCGGCGCTGTATACTGGAAATTACGAAGAAGTTAAATATCTCCGAAATGGATGTTTCTACGAAAATTTGTTTCAAACAAAAGTTGGAAGAAATATTATTGCCTACAACTTTGGTCCTCACGAAGATTACCAATAACGACGTTTTTAAGGAGATATTTGACGGAAACCGAAAAAACCGATTATTTATAAATAATTCCTAAACTATAACTGATATGTAATAATAGAACAAAAGATCACATTTTTTCACGAAGAACGGTAAGAGGTTCGAGATATTTTCTACCAAATGTGCCTGTCACAAGATAAGAGCTATTAATCATAAAAGACCGGCAAGTGTCCGTATCAAGCATCTTCTCGTGGGCGAAATATATGATTTAATAAATAGCACACGCCCTCACAATACTGGAATATGAATATTAAAATCGTCTTCACAAAGAATAATTCCCGCACAACACGGTTAGCTGCATGCGGGAGAATTTTTACTCTCTCACAAGGTTCGATGGGATCTTGTTTCCTAATTTAAACATCTCTCCAAGCATAACGGTGCTATAGCATGAAAGCAAAACCTCCATCACTAACGACAGCGCATTACTTTGCACGTTTTTAAGCATACGAGAAAAGTAGACGAAGTCACAGTTATGACGAAATGAGGATAAAAAGAACTGAAAGGATGGTATGGAAAATGAAATGATTTGGCATACTAGACCGAAGAAAAAGATTTGTCATTAATTTAATCACGTTTAACTAACGTAATGCTGCGAAACCGTTGCGTGTCCAAAGCTTAGAATATTCTCGACACTATAGGTGATATAAATATCCTTATAACTTTAAAACAGTTGTGTAAACTAAATCAACGTTTCAACTACGAAGAACATTTACCCAGTGGTAGTTTATTGATGGATGATTCTAAATCATTGGAGCTAAAAGTAAATAAAAAACAATGAGAATTGCTATTCTGTGGCTGAAATACCCATACTCTACCGCTGGATTTGCCTGGATGATATCTTGCATCGAAGCCATAAAATCAGCTCGATAATAAAATTCTTTGAATGTCATAAAATCCCGTTAACGCCGAGTTTCAATGGTAGATAATAAGAGCGAATTCATTTGACTGTCAGAAATATCTATTAAAATATTTTCGAGTCATATTATTATTATTATACGTAAGGATACGAAGTATCACTGAATTACTATCATATTCAAGAGGTTTTATAAATCCTTTCAAGTCCGAATAAAACTTTTATTATATATATATAGTGAATATAGTATAGTACTAATATGTTTCGCACTAATGTCTGGAGGTGCTGGATTAATTTTTTAATTCTTTATGGAAAAGTCTCAAAGCAGAGTATGAGTCTACATTGGTCTAATTGGTATAATCCCCTACTAAAAATCGAGGCCCTGGAAATACTGCCCTCGTGATAATTAATGTTGATTCGAATTCTAAAATAACGAATTTAAATTTGTAAATATTTTATTAAAGTTATCCGTGACTTATTGTTATGATGCATACATTATTTTCTTAGCATTAGGAAAAAACTCGCATGCACGCCTGCATATATTTACATCCATTTATTTTGATAATTCGGTATACAGTACCCATAATAGATTTCGACTCCGCGTCATTTATGCTACTTTCAAGTGAAGTATGGACGATATGAACGCGCGGAATTAAGCGAGCAGTACTCGGTTATAACCAGAATGCGCTGCTTGCTTGAAAAAAAAAAGAACGCTTCAATTAACTTCGCTGGCGTTGTTCCATTAACCCCATTCCCGTTACTTCTGGAAACCACTCTCCGCGTCCCGCCAGAAGTCGGCGGATATGCTAATGCGGATTCCTCGCGGCTTTAAACCTCCCCGAGTATTCTGCGAAAACACTCGCGACTCGAGTTCAGAGTAAGGTGTTTGGAGGAAAATACCAACGAGACGTAATCCGAGCGTGATACATCAGAATTTTTCCGCTCTCTTCAAAGGCTTCCCAGTATGCTCAGTGATTTTCCTTTCCCCTTCATGTGACCGAGGTATACGTCACGGAATTGTTGTTTCCTTAAGTTGAAATCTAATTTTTTTCTCGCAGATTTCGTATCTATCTTTGGAATGGATATAAAAATAGACGTAAGCAGTAAATATTGGAGTTTTAAAGATAAAAACTTAAAAGTGGAAAAATATTTCTAAAATTAGAATACAGAAAGTATACAAGGGTCATGTCAAAACAGGAATTCAATGAGTAACACGTAGCATACCTTTGTGTTGGAACTATTTACCTAGCTATACATTTATCGGAGCACAACCTCTTGAATTTCACGAGAAATTTGATTTTGTTACCAGCAACTATAGATACGGGATAACGCATAAACATTCGATTTCTTATAAATAAAAACATTAAAGCATCATAAATTTTAGGCAGACTTGAGGCAAAATTTGAAGAAAATGTCAGAAAACTACGTGTGATGCAACAGTAGGAAAATATGCTTGTGTTTAATTACATGTTAAAGTTTAACTTTATGCTTAAATTTGAACCCAAGAATATCAGTATCACTTCCATTTCCGAGAATAGCATCAGCAGAAAAATGAATGACATCCACCTATTCACGCCATCCTAAAAATCTAATATACGTCCGCGAATGAAATGTGTATTTTCAATGCGTCATCAATCATGTAAACAATTTGCAGAGGGGAAACCATAGGAGGATCCGAGAAAAAAGTTTCTTTCTCGAATAACGACGGCAGGAAAAATATGAGTTCAATTGCCGTTTTAAGGAAATAAATGGCACCATTTGTAGAAATAAAAACCCCGGCGCGAAATACACGTATCAAGCCGCTTTAGCTCAAGCGAAAAGTACAATACATCTACTCCGAAGCGGCACCATTCATCAGTGCCCTAAGTTTCACGGATGAAACGAAAACGCTAAAACGATGACCGGAAATTTCACGAGCACTATCAACATGATATTTTCTGTGACAACGTATTCCAAAATATAAATGCAGAGGCATTATGTGCGTTGTACTAATCAATTCTAAGCATTAATAGTATGCATATTCAATTACTGCTGTGAGTCACAGCCTGTGACCCATAGTTTGCGTAGCTTAAAAAAATGTTTCAATTTAAGTAGCGTTCCAGCTGCAACATCACTATCATGTTGCAACCTGAGAGATTTTGACGTTGCATTAAAGAGTACCTATTATTTCAGTAACAGTAATTATTCAATGCGTTGTTTTTTTCCCTTTTTAAGTTTAAAATAGGCAAACTGTGCGATTAAATTCCGTCTTATTGAGCTCATCTTAAGGCAGAAATCATTTGAAAAAAATCGGGCGAGAAATCATTTTTAATTTATGCCTAAAATGGCATCGAGTTAGATATTTTTCCTCATATTTTAGGTTTTTATAATAATATGTTATATGTAAAAAATATTTACATGCACGATTTAAGAAAGGGAAATGAGGAAAAAACTTGCCACCTCTCGTAGGAATTGTAGGGAAGCAAAAGTCAAGACATTCGAAGGAAAGGGACAGGCAGATTAAACAGAACGTACCTTGCCACTGAAATAAATGAAAATTAAATGCTATCGGACAGTTAGAACGCGTGTGTATTGAAGAAAAATCAGAAAAATACATAGATTAAGAAACAGATGGCTGTTTTTTAAATTAAGCTAATATAGCATCCTCGTTATAAATTAATTTTTTACTGCCGCATGTGCCGTTGGAGATAGCATTGTATTATACACGCATATAATGCATGAGAATTATAAAAAAGCTGTGCATTACAATAAGATTTAAATATATGAGATGATAGTTTGTTCCCAGCTGTGAATGAAATATTAATTTTAAAAAGCGAAGCTAATGTAAAAGGACAGTTTATATTATAAAAATCGAATTATATAACTTGCAACTAAGAAAAAACCACTGATAATTTGAAATTTTTTGTTCATAGATTAAATCATGTGAAGTGAACTCGTTTCGGTAACTTAGCAGTTTTAGCTCATTGTGTGAATTTACGTGGCATATAATCGCCATTTAAACCAATGGTTAAATTATTTGAGGATGAATTTCAAAGAGTTTCTTCAGCTAAGTTATCTTATCAATATCGCCGCTTTAAAAGCTCTCTTACATATTACACAATACAACCAACCCGCATTGCGGAATATTTTGGCACATGGTGTGCAATTACGCAACGGAGTGAATCACGTCGTTGAGAACATTTTGCCGATCATTACCCAAATCAAGGCTTGAGAAATCTCCATCTAGGAAACCTGAGGCAGGTCAAACAACGAGAAAGCAAAGTCATACATCGAAGATAAACTACACTGTCTGTTCGGTGAGGCCGAATTACATGCCCTAGAATTATGGTACGTTTAATAAATCTTGATTTGTTAATGAATGCATTAGAGTAAATTGTTGCGAATTGAAGAATAAATGAAGGAAGATCGTAATCAAGTTTAAGATCCAAACTAAAGAGAATAAATTCTCCTTACAGTTAAAAAGAATCACGAATAATAATTTACTTTAATTAGTCTAATTAGTTCGATTCAAGGATAATGTGTTTACCAATTTAAATGCTCCGAGCTGGTAGAGATACAATTGCGGCTGAACCTAATTTTCTTTTTCTTCGAGCATGATAAACCCGGGTATTTACTACACATTGCATAATGGGCCTATGGGCTATGGAAATACGTTGTATGTACCTTGCGCATTTATCATAATGAAAAATGTGAAGAGTTAGAAGAACAGAATAATCGGAAATTGAAATCTTATAAGACCGATCAACGTCATTGCTCCGAAACTAATAATTAAAATTATTTCAATATATAATGGGTCAATGATGAATTTCTAATCAAAAAGGTTGCGTGAAATCAGACGGAATGGTAGCCCAGGCAAGGTTTTATTTTGTGAAACCTTATACCCGCGATTTGTACTAGTGTTCATAGATTAAAATAAATGTGAGTTATTTTTCACGAAGTGGAAAGGCATGAAAGCATTTCAATAATTTCTCCTTATTAATTAACTGAGGTATAAATAATCATTTAAACTAACAATTATCGTTGGAAAACAAAATTACCATTTCTATGGTGTTATAATTTATTTTGTCCTTAAATATATCAGCTAATCACTCTGCTAAATTACAAGATTTCAGCCTTCTAAATATCGCGATCACCAAATTATTTTCTGGTGTTTTCTGAGCAATTCTATATTTTTTGCAAATTCAGAAATAATTACAAATTAATATAAGGAAATGCGAAAGTTTTAACCAATGTATTTTAATGCATTAAAACTTAGCAAATAAAATTCCTGATTCTCGCGGGCGCCATGTGTAAAACATCTAACGCTAAAGTTTTTTCAGCAGACGAAGAACATTTTTGAGCAAAAGGAATCCATTACAGAATTATCGAGCTCATATAATGGCTGAAAATAAAATCCAGAATAATGGATTGAAAAATTAAGTGCTTGTCCTAGGTATCTCCGATATATAAATACATATTTTTTCAATTTTTTATACATAAGTGCTTATTCTGGAATTGCCAGGAGTTTGATCCAACGAAAAAAAATTCAGTTGAAATAATCTGTATAATCTACCTATATTAACAAAAAACACTTGGTTAAATTCCACAATTTTTTAAAAATTTTGTTTTAAATTGTGAAAATAATCTGTGTGATCTATATATTCTCTCTTTCAATTCATTCTCTCTCCCTTTTTGTTTTTGTTTTCAATGTCGTTCTTACCTTTCATCCTTTTTCTTTTCATTTCACTTTCGTTCCCATGCATAGCAACACAAATCTAAGTCTCCGCTAACTCTCACTATTTATTTCCCCCAATCCGTGCTACTTATATCTTTTTTGTTCCCCGTACGATTCTCGCTATTTTCCCCTCCATTTCAGTCTGAATTTATCTCTGTTCCTCTCTATTGTTCTCTCCCCTACCCCATTCCCTCTGTACCAAAAACAAAGTGCTTGCAATTTGTTTTCCAGTCCTTCAGAAGCATGGAAAAAAGTGGTAGAAGAGTTGTGTGACTGGGTAGGGAGAAGGAAAGAGAGAGAGAGAAGGAGAAAACGAAGCGTTGGAGGTAAAAAGATCGGTTAGATGAAACGAGAGAAGGGAGGGGGAGAGAGAGAGAGAGGGAGAAAGATGGATGGAGAGTTTAGAGGGGAGGAATTCGTTAAGAGTGGAGGGCGTGAACGTAGAGAAGAGAACCGTTGGGAGATTAAAGGAATAGTGGAGGGGAAGGAGGAAAAAAAGGGAGGGAAAGGAGGGGAGGGAAAGGAGGGGAGGGAAAGAAGGGGAAGGAAAGAAGGGGAGGGAAAGAAGGGGAGGGAAAGGAGGGGAGGGAAAGAAGGGGAAGGAAAGAAGGGAAGAGAAAGAAGGGGAGAGAAAGGAGGGGAGGGAAAGAAGGGAAGAGAAAGAAGGGGAGAGAAAGAAGGGGAGGGAAAGAAGGGGAAGGAAAGAAGGGAAGAGAAAGAAGGGGAGGGAAATAAGGGGAGGGAAATAAGGGGAGGGAAAGAAGGGGAGGGAAAGGAGGGGAGGGAAAGAAGGGGAAGGAAAGAAGGGAAGAGAAAGAGGGGAAGAGAAAGAAGGGGAGAGAAAGGAGGGGAGGGAAAGAAGTGGAAGGAAAGAAGGGGAGGGAAAGAAGGGGATAAGGAGGGGGAGAAATGAGGGGGTAGTTTGAAGAGAGCAAATTGGATGCGTATGGGGGAAGAAGAATCGTTTTTTTTGCTGGTGACGCCCACATACTCCAAAAGCAAACGACCGTAGCATCCTATTACGAGTCTCCCCCGTTCCTGTTGACATCTATTAACCACCACCCCCTAATCTCCGGGTTCAACATAAAACTTCAAAAATGCACACAATTTTTAGCCTAAGACATCTTAAAATATATCAATTCCGAAAAAAATCGTCGAAAATTCAATTCCACACATGCTACAACGCTCGTTCAATTGAATTAATACAATGCTGCAATTTTGAAGGAACCAATTGATTTTTTCCATCTAATAGAAATGCTGAAGAAGACAAGTTGCCTTTTGCTATGCAATATTTTATTATTGGTGTGATTTAAATGAACTTGATCTTTCGCTCATAAATGATAAATTAAAAATTAATTGAATTCCTTAAGCCTTCGAAGTCCTATAGCAGCTTTGAATAGTACCACAAAAATATTCGTCGAGCTCAATATACCATGTAGACCTACCTTAACTGATAATACGTATAAACAACACAGAGACAACATAATTATATAAATGCTTTATATTGCAAGAATTTTAAAAACATTTATGTATTTTGCAGCAACTTGCAAACAAATCGGCTATACGAGAATTTGAAAATATAAAAAGGAGAGATAATTAAATGATATAATAGAGCACTAAGAGATATTAAAGAAACTATCCTGGATTCACCCCATCCTATCAATCATTCATTAAAAAAACATTTGATTCTTACCATTTAATTTGAAAGTTCCATTAATGTTGGTTAATTATCGCCTATTACGGTCAGCAATAAAAAATTAAAATGCGCATGAGAATTTTTTTATCTTTGAGTGGCTCTGGAAAGACGAATCTTGTGAAGTCTAAGTCTTAACGTTGCACCTTTTCTTAAAGGAACTTTATTCCCCAAATATTTTTTAGACTCTTTTAGCCCAAGTTATAGCTTAAATTGACCTTTTATATCCCACTTTTTGAGTCATCTTTTTCATTTTGTTTCTGTGACGTCAATAATTAGGTACGACACTGGGACACGGTTTTGCCACAAAAGGGATACATAATGGAGATGACCTAAAGGTATGAGCAGTCCGCTGCAGGCAGATAGGGGCTGGCAATTTAAGAGAGAGGAGGAAGTTTGAGGTCGGCTCAAAGGGCCATCTGCGAATGAGGAAGTTGGGGTCACACACACACACGGGGCCGAGGAAAATATTTGACGTGGTGACAGGGCTATAGTAGATAGTGCGCTTTGGGTGGACGGGCGAAAAGGATGAAGCGACAGAGTCATAATATCCGGCTCAATCGAGAAAATTAAATCATAGTTTAAGCGAAGATCTGAAAAGGCAATACTTGATAATAAAATGTTAGCTTTGTTTAAAGTTTCAAAAAAGAAATTTTAGAACGGATACTTTGAGCCTTACCAACTTAAATTGCACATGATGGAACTATTGTCAAGATGAGCAAGTTAACAGTCTACTGTGTTGCTGAAGAAGTGAAAGAACGGATTTGTAATATTACGAGCGAATTTTTATCTCTTGGAAAAGGATTTCAAATAATATGAAGTGAAAAACTCAATTGCAATGGTCCTATGTCAAAGCGCTCACCGAATCAAAATTCCAACTACTTGATGTCCTACCCGTTTACATGCGTAATATATGTTTATAATTAAGCATTAATAATTTAAACGAATAAATTTATAATGAACTACAATTGATTAAATAGAACAAAAACGTATATATATATATGGGTGAGGCGGCGAGGCAACTGCCTCAGGCGCCTCTCGAAGGGGGGCGCCAAGTTTGACAAAAACGAAAACCTATCAAAATAAATTCATAAGGCCAACGAAGCCAGGGGGCGCCATATTATATCTCGCCTCGGGCGACAAAATGTCTGGGCACGGCCGTGTGTATATATATATGTGTGTGTGTGTGTGCCTGTGTGTGTGCGTGTATAAATAAATACTACGGAAGAGGAAAGGTAAGTAAGGATATTTAGGGCAACTAGGTGTTGAAGGAAACCCAGTGAACACTTACCGGAAGTAGAGCGGCTGGGGTATTGGAGAGACACATTTGTAGAGGTTAGAGCTTTCGGGATGACCACTTCGTCAACATAAGAGAGACACAACTCATCCCGAAAGCTGTAACCTCTACAAATGTGTCTCTCCAACACCCCAGCGGCTCTGCTTCTGGTAAGTGTTCACTGGGTTTCCTTCAACACCTAGTTGCCTAAATAAATAAATATATATATATATATATATATATATATATATATAAAGGCAAAGAAATACTTATAGTTTTATATTGGATTGCCCAGTCATTTTACGCTGTATAACGAGTTATGGAATGGCAAGGGGAATATAAGATAATTACAGTTTAAAAGTGAATGTAAAAATAGTAAGTTTCCTTCCTACTCATTCCATCTATCGTCTTCAACTTTTCCATATTAAAAAAAAAATATTATCAACACTTATAACAACATAATGCAATTGATGCATTTGATATAGGATGATCTCCATCGATGAAACTCTATCAGTGTCAAATAAAAATCATGTACCCCAAACGTTTTATCTACATAAAATATTAAGGCGTTATATGAGTGTGCAGTAGAATTACCACCACGGATTTCTAGTAAAAGACCAGATGTTACACTACTGTGATGAATCGAGACAACATGGCCTCCGAAATGATTCCTTAGGATTTCTCTTGGATCCACAACGTTTTATCATCTGGTATGACCTGGTGAACGAAATGGACCGTTTTTGATCACCCTCACTAAGCCCATCTTTGCCAACAACCCTTTTTATGGAAGATTGTCTTCGAGAGCAATGACATTAGAATGGCAATTGATATAGTAAAAAATAATAATGTATTACATCTCAATGCTACTCCAAAACTACGACGACTCCTGAAACTATGAAGCTTTTATAAAATACAAACGCAAATTATACTTCAATGTAGAATTATCAAGCTCATTTTAATAGCTGGAAAAAAATTCATGCGCAATTACTTAAAGAATACTTGTCTCGGGTATCTCCGATATCCACAACAATGTTATAAAATAACCAGATACAATAACCGGATACAATAGCAGCCGTCTTCAGCGGTAATTCACCGAAAACATATTTTTTAAATGGTAATGGTAATTCACCAAAAATAGATTCTAAAAACCTATTTTCGGTAAATTACCACTGAAGACGGCTGTTTCGTACCCTAAATGCGCATCTGGTTTTTATAACCTTGTCGTGGCTATTGGAGATGCCTGAGACAAGTATTTTTTAAGTACTTGTTCTTGAACTTATTAAAATGTCTTTTCATAATTGTATTCCATTATATAAGTAAAAAAAATCTCCGTGTGCGGATGAGAAGGTCATACGAAGTCGAGGTTACCATTCAGCTTTGTTCATGCTTTTTCCTACATCCGAGGAGGTTCCTCCATTGTTAGGTAAGTGAAATAGAATAACTACTAAGTAGATTTTATTCGCTTCAACTTTATGACTTTAAAAATTATTCATAAAAATATAATCGATAAATATTGATGCTTCACAAGATGGCGGGAAATTTACCACTCTATTATTACTTGTGGTATTATAATTTAATAGGAGAAGCATATTACCTTTTAATTGCGTTAAGAAGATTTAATAAAGAACAGTGGTGAGAAGTTTATTGTTGGCGACCCGAGAAGCGAGTCCGGGTTCGAATCCTGACACGACGATTTTCAATCCGTGACATTGCATTTTGATAGTACTTGCAAGTCACCGCTCTGTCCTTCCAAGGGAATGGTGAGTAATGTGACTTTCTGGGATCCCGGGAGTAGCGATCAGAGAGCATTGATCCACGCCCAACCTCAGAGAGTAAGGCCCGGGTAGCGCAGCAAATAAAAGAGGAATGCTATTCTTTCCACTAATAATATAACGAACATGGTTCATCACAACATTTAAACTGACAGTGCATTGCAAATAGCTTTCTTAACACTAATTTTACGGTCTTAAAGGCAACTTGGTAGATGGGTGGTTAGCGTGCCTAGCTCCCAATGCTAGGGTCGCAGGTTCGAATCCTGTCCGAGGGCATGGTTTTGTGTGTTCGTCCTTGTTATTGTTGTTAAGATATTCAGTATAATTGGCCCTGTGCTGTCTCTGAATTCTTGCCAATAAATAAATATAAAAAAATTAGCTAGTGAGTTTCGCATCCTGAAACGTATGCAACCCAAACTCCTTTACTCCTTGATATTAGACCACGACGGCAACAATCGTATCGTTCAAACCGAACCCAATGTCATAGCACTTTACAAACCAGTCTCGTTACCCTGTAGAAGACAACACTTAATCCTGGTATCCCAAAATTGAAAATCTTCTGCCGAGAGTTTTCATAGTATTGCGATAAAAGGTATTATGTATAAACCAGAAGAAAACCGTCCATCTAATAATAAAAGCTATTTCCCTCAAGCTCGCATTGTGGTTCTCTCTCGTATTATCTATAGTTCAGTACTCGATAGTGACCTATGCATTTTTTAAAACACTGCCATACCCCAATGGAGGCGTGAATTTAAACTAAAATAACAGCTGCTCGAAAATATTTTAAATTTCGTGATTTTTCTCATATCCGGAGAAATATGGGAAAACTTTGGATAATGTAATTTTTTCTAATCTCTGCATTGACGAAAGAGAAATATCTCGCAGTAGAGGCATATGGCGTAACAATTCTTCCCTCGATAAATACGATGATGTGGACCTCTCAGCACGTGCGGAACGTTATTCAACGAGACGCACGCTCCGAGGTAATAGGAAGGAGCCGCGCCATTAATTCCATTGCGTACGCCTTGCACCTATGGGCTGACGCTCGCAACAGTATCGCATAACCCGCCCCCGAAGCAATCTCTTTGAGTGCGGAAAAGGAAGCTTTTCCTCGCCCATACCCTCTTCCCTCTGCTCCTTTCCCCATACTGCCGTCCTATTTCCATAGAATCTTGGAGCGCTTTATTCCGTGATGCGTTCTTGCCTCTTGGGCGTCAGCTGCGCATCGGGTGGAAACGTATAAGCCATTCGAGTAGTATTTTCGACTTTACGCTTCATATAGAAAAATAATTCGACTTCTTGTGTTTTGAATGTCATTTTCAGCCAATCGCGTCTGCGTTGCGTCGAAAATAAACATTTCGTTCGAGTAAATAGAAATATACACTCGAGTGCAACAGTTTCAGTATTTTTTTTAGTTTAAATGCCTTAGCGAAACAATCCAGTTTTTTATAATGCGAAATATTGCCCTTTTAAAGGATATTTTAAATATATACATGAAACAACGTAAAATTTAATAATTACTCAATTGGTGATGGTTAAAAGTTTGGAAAGAACTTATTTATACAACTGTTTCCTTTTGATTTTAATATGGAATACTGAGTTGAAAAAATAAAAGTAAAATCTATCCGATAAATTTCCAAAAATGGCCATTTAAATAATTCAAAATGGCATCTTTTAATTATTGATTTTATTTGCATTTACTTTAATTTTCAACAGAGAATATGGGCATAAACTGCACTAAATGTGTTAAATATGTCAGCTGCATTGCTACTATAGTCTGTTCACTTTCTTAAGTCTCTTGACCTTCATAGAGCAAGTAGCCAATCACGAACGTTTCCCCTTCCATCGCCCCTCACAAATTTCGCGCGGGAGGACAGATACCCAATCACGAACAGCAACAGCAAGGAAACGGCGGTAGAAATGGCAACGCAGACCGATGTGAACGCTTCGAGAGCAGGAGTAACACTGAGTTCCTCCCCACTACCTTCCCAAACGAACCGTCTCCTATTGGCTCCTGCTAAGTGGCGTACTCCCCGCCTTCAAGGTCAAGAGACTTTAGATAGTGAACAGATTATAACGCGGTTTAGAACTGGCTTGTTTTCATTATCTGTAGAATCTACGCAATGAAAAAATGCACGATTAAAAGCGTTCTATATTTTTAAATCGGCTCTGTTGAAAACAAGAAATATTCAATATTTATCTGAATAACATAAACTAATATTCAGTCACTCAACTTCCATATGGCTAAAGTAATAACGTACAAGAATCATTGATAATTTCTTTGGTGTTAACATCGTAATTCTACATAGAGTAAATTTAATATGTATGTATGAATGTGTATACACACGCTTGAACGATACTTAGTGAATACCAACATTAGTAACCAGACAGAAGTACTTAATGTATTCGACTTCTTCAACTCCTTCTTCGGCGTGGGATAGAAAATAACATATCTTATTTCTCCCTGAAAATCTAACGAGAAATTAGAAATATCGTCTAGGACATGAATCGATTGAGTCGTAAAATTTCTTGTTCATGAGGATATCATATTTTTATTGTCAATCCCATTAAAGAACATGGTGAGATCAGATTAGAAGCAAAATACAAACAAGATGTGAGATTGACCTTTGAATCTTTAATAGAAAAATATCGCTGTGAGGAGAAATTCCGCGCTACAAAGTTTTCCGCTTGATATGTTAATAATTTTCTGTTTGATCTTTCTTTGACCCAATCTTGCTCCCTCTTATCTTTTTCGTCCCATTTACCGGTGAAATTGACTCCCTTTGAAACTTCGCCTTATGTAAGTGAAACCCAGGTGCTTAGTCTTTGCGCGATTGAAGCGCCTTCCGGCACTAAGCTACTGCAATATTCTGCGGCTTAAAGCATAACGCACAGTGTCACGCCTTATCAGTTTTCATCTAAGCTACAGTGGTTATTTCCCAAAGCAGAACAGTCCTTGATTTAATGAAAGAAGAGTAATATCGGATAATTATATGCGTAACAAGTAAGAATTAAAAAAAAATCTTTTAGCTTAAAAGAATAAAACAGGAAAATTTTCAGATAATTTGTTCTTTATAAATGATTTTGGTGACATATTATTTTCATTACTGTTGATTTACATATCATTTACGTAATAATTTCGCATGGATATGAGGTTTTCAAGGTTGAGCTTCATTAACAAAATGTTTTGCTATTAACTTTATATTCAAATCCATTTATTGCAGCTTATGGAATGAGATTATTACGTAAATGATATGTAAAGTTATAGTAATGACAAGTACATGTCACCAAAATCTTTTATAACGAACAAATAATCTGAAAATTCTCTTGTTTTATCCTTTTAAGGCCGCCTATTTTATAAAGGAAAAAGATTTTATTTTTGAACTTTTTAAAAATTTTTACTTGTTTTCATCTTTTAAGTGCGAAAATGAATAACATTCAATGAAAATAACGAAAATAAATAATTTACCTCAATTGCTTTCTTACAATGATTGATGTAAAAGTTTGTGATTTTTGGAACTTTGTGACTTCAAACGATTGTAGCGCTTGTAGGCTCGTCAGTTTAAATCACAAAGCAAATAAGATGAGTAACTCGGTACCGGTTATAGATTACTCTTTTCGAAAAGCATGAAGGAGGACCAACGGCTTTATCTCCCTTCCGAAGGATGACGCGTTGGTTCGCATGCTCTCCTCTAAACACGCAAATAGGGTGTCGCAAGATCTATTGAAAAAATGCAACTTTCGCAGGTTTTGAACGGGTATGCTCAGCGTAGCATGCCAACGCATTCGCTAGGGCACCCCATTTTTGCAAGTTTTGAAATTTCGAAGATACTTTTCTTCCCAGAAGCCATCTATCGCAGCGTGAGGAATAAAATTACATTCCCAAAGGAACTATCTACTGATTACGAGTTGTTAGTTGTTTTATGAAATAGTTCAAAATTTTTAAATCAATAGTAAACATTACTGAGGTATAAAATAACATAACAGAAATAAGTTAAAATTTTCGTACAAGTAAGCGCTATAACTTCTCTCGCCATATATTGGTCAAAATAACAACTCACGTTGAAATCCGTATTTCCCTCTATTATTTCTAACGTTGGGGCACATAATGCTGTGAATATTTAGTAGATCAATTTCTTGCTACTAAAACGCTCCCAGACTTACCGGCAGAACCACCGCAACCAAATAGACTTTTGGAAAGTGTGAACATTGACAGTTTAACATATATATGAGATACGAGATTGTTTATGGGCTAAAAACCATCTGCAAGCCGTAAGATTTCAAACAATGTAACATTACTTACCATCCGATCATTCGTTCAAGAGATATGAGGGAATAAAAAAATGGTCTACCCCAAAATATATAAATATCGGACGAACGCATATAAAAGATTTTATGAAAACCTACTTATCCCATATGCCAAGCTTTACGTTGCCAATGGATCATTTACGTGAGGAAATAGATATTAATTTTCATCCCATGTTTTCAACATAAGTTTAGAAGAAAAACTTACGCTACGTTACGCCTTAGAGATTTAATTATGAGAAGAGAGTGATTAAAAGTTAAAAAATTACATTATAATTTAATATTTGGCCGCGTGCTTTAAACTTTTAAGTTAAAAACATATTGGTGCAAATGTAATATATAAAATCTACCATCATTTATTGGTGACGAACTCTGTCGCACGAACAGCAAAATTACTGGGTCACCATTTAGTTTAGATGGATAGACTGAATCACGTAGGTTTCGTTATACACAGTCTCTCCATAAAAGTTTATAAAAACTATAAATTTTTAACACAACGACCTGCATTATAGTAAATTCAAAACACTGCGGAGGAAACACAGTGACCTCATTACAGCACGGATTGTTACCTAATCTCAATGCTCTTCTGCGTGAAAGTATTACACTCGAGTCCCATTTTAGAAATCTTATAACGCATGTACGGGGCATGGACCGTGCTTAGCCAAGAACAATGAGATCAAAATGAGGAAACCTTTTACCAGGTTACAATTATACCCAATGGAGTACGCTACGAAGCGGTACTTAGTCCCTTCCGTTAAGACAACCGTTACATGAGAAGACACCGTTGTGCAGTTAGCCTCTGCTAATTGAATGAGCTGAGATGCTGCGTTACATAACGCAAAAGGATTCTACATAATCGCATTGACACCTGAGGAGATGGAAAGAGCGCAGTAATATTTTGGGAAATTTGGAAAGTGAAGAGTAATGTTCGAAGAAAACTTTTTATATGGATGTATATATGGTGAAAATTGAATCTATTAGGTGAATGTAATCGAAGAAAATTAAACTGCACTTACCCAGAAGCATTCATCGGGTAAAATATGAGATCCAATTATGAGGGATGTTTCTCTCACCTGAAATAGGAAGAAAACGTCAATTAGTATTTTTCAGTGCAGGTGTAACTTAACAACATATAAAAAACAGCTTTTGGAAAATCGCAACAGATCACAGGTGTGACCGAAACGTGCACTTCGTTTTATTAACCTGTTTATGGCTTTTGGAGGTTTTTTTCAATTTGATACAGCTCTAATTGAGGACGATATTTTTAATCAAATTAATGCAGTTACTTTTTTCTTTTTATACAATATAGATACAACAATATTGATATGAAATAAATTACTTTAAGAGAAAGGGTACAATTAGAAATCAAACAAATTACATGAACGGTCGTGTAGCGTATATTAGAGAATATTGTACAAAATTAATGAAATCGTGTGCAATATGGTTTATTTCGAATCAAACCAAATTCACCTTTATGAAGTTCCACTAGATATCAGGTTCTTCAGTTAATTACATTTTAATTTCATTTTATCGGCGAAAAATACATTTTTTCATAAATATAACTTGTAAATCGATACAAAGTAGCCATACAAACAAATTAAGGGCGAGGGAAGAACTTTATGCACACGAGTTCGAAGTGTCTACAGGATCTCATAAAAAAGCCCACAATTAAAGGTTAAAACCTGGTAATATGCCGAGTAATATAATTACACGTTTTTTGGATTATTGAGCGCCTATTTTACTTAATAAATTTCTTACAATTAATTTATTAATCGTGTAATCAAAAGATTTCCTTCACATCCTGTGTTTTAAACATGGTGTAGCGTAGTTAAAAGGGAAAGTTTTGTCAGTCGGGTGCACTAATTTATAAAATATATTTTGTTGTTAATTCACTCAGGAACGATCGAACAAATATACCACTGTCAACGAAAATAAATCCAGTTTACACATAGAAATAACGAAGAATTTTTCATTCTTATACCCACTACTAAAACGACATATAATTGCCACTTCATTTCAAACTTAAAGGACATTAACGAGATAAAATTTGTGTAAACTTTTAACGAAATTATTATTTTATTTTAATGCATAAATATGGAGAGAGAGATATTCACAACTTTCATTTCCTACAACTAGGGCACAAAAAACGGATGATTCAAATCCCTTGAGCTCTCATTAACCTCCATCTTCTGGCCTCGGAGATTAAACTCTTCGTCATTCTCAACGGAGTCAAGCGTCAAGAGACGGATTTATTCTAATGTTTTCCTCGTTCCTTACACCCTCCTTACAAGGAGGCGTTGTGAAATGGACCGGAAAATTTCGAACTATCTAATTACCGTGACATAAAGCACACGCATCTCAACAGAATTTCCAAGAATTTTATCCCAAAAGCAGGCTTGGAATGCAGTGTAGTGTATGAAATGTGTGCAATCTCAGAGTTTTCCCTAAAATAACTTTTTGGTTAGGATCAAAATGTGATTTAAAGACAATGATATAATGAGTAATTATGGTTAATTTCCCGAATATCGAATTTGTGCATTTTAAATGCACAACTCGATGCAAATTATTTATTTAAAATAATGAAAACGGTATTATAGTCGTTGGTGTTATGAGACGTATAGAATGAGGGAAAATCGTCGCGTGGTAGTTGTAAAAGATAAAACAGATAAAACAGAGTATAAA
This sequence comes from Uropetala carovei, assembly GCA_036926305.1. Lineage (NCBI taxonomy): Eukaryota > Metazoa > Arthropoda > Insecta > Odonata > Petaluridae > Uropetala > Uropetala carovei. The sequence goes on from JAXCHB010000196.1 coordinate 19,816,393, forward strand.
TATTCATAATTTCATTTATAGCATTGTTATTGATCAATAAAAATATTTTAACATTAAAAAATTAAGCAGCTTAATTGTTTGAGTGTATACATTTAAAAAACGAAAGAATGTAGAAGAAACGATTGTAAAAAATTGTATTCTCGTAACGCGTTTCAAGGTAAGAGTTCTTAAATATTTCTCAAAGATAATGCAGTTTTATTATGTAAAAAGTAAAACAAGAAATATAGAACAAAGAAACAGAATCCCTAATGTTTTATTAAAAGAGAGAACAATACAACTTTAGATGAAGTATGGAGGAGAGGAATAAGAAACTTTTAGAGGGTCACATATCTTTCTCAATGCCCCTGGGTGATATTCTAAGGTCCCCATAAAGCTACGCCAGTTATTAGGTACACTTAAGAAATTCGACCGTTTCTCTTTCTCTCACAAGTTTCCTTGGAAGAGCGTATCCATCATAGCGAAGTTCATTAAAATATCAACACGACTCGGGAATTATGCTCGCTCGTGTCTTGCGTTTCAAATACATCATGTCGGTCGGCAATTGTCTGAGAATGTACGTCCGCGCCGTTGGGTTTTATGAATTTGGTGACTCTTAGGGAGCATTCTGGAAATTTTGACTTGAATTGAGATGAAGTAGTGAAGAGGAATAAAGAATGAAGGTGGATTGAATGACTAATGGGAGCAAAGAGGCATCTTAAATTTTCGAAATGATTACTAGTTCATCCAAAGATTAACGACTCCTTAATGATACATTAGTATAATATTCGAAGTTTTGTAAAAAGTTGAAAAAGTTTTCCTATACAGTTACGCTTGAAAAATAGTTATTATTTCTTTAGAGTAATGGGAAAGACAACGATGGGTCGCATTTATTTTATGTTTGGTAATTAAGTACGTCTTTGATCGCATTCAATAAATAAACAAAATATACTAAAATCCATAATATATAAATCTATATTTATACAGTCATTTTATCTTAAGTTTCATCATTATTGTTCAGCAATGAATGTATTTTCATAATGAATGCAACGTCTAATGGAATTAATAATTATATTGTCTGATTTATATTTGTGAATTGTTTATTTTCATATCGCCCACATGACAAAGGATGATAGAATCTTAGGGATTAATTCTCTATAGCGTACGACCATTTTCAAAACCAAACGATATTAGACCGATCATAATTCAGAGTCCAGTATTGTCTTAGCGGCCTCCGTTAGATTCACAGTCAGTATCTGAGGGCTCAATAGTTTATATTTAATTCAATACAGGAGAAAATATAATTTAGAAAAATGAAAGAATATTTGCGAGAGAGAGATAAAACTATGCATACCAAAGTGCACTAGATTCCTATTTAAAAAATAAATTAATTATCAATGTTTCAGAAATAATTATAGAGAATATTCTTAGAAAGAGGCTTAGCTTTAGTTTAGTATTTGAAATATTTTTGTGGGCGTAAATGTGTTTGTTTTGCGATCGATAAAATGTTAAATCTATATATGTTTTTTTGCTACTGTCCAAATCATGCTTAACCATACTCTGTTGAAGAATGCTATCGGTATCCTATCGAGTGAATGTAAAAATATTTTCACTAGTATAATACAATTATGTGTGCCTTAAATCAGATTTAGAAGTATAACGTAAGCATCATAATGTATTTACTGGGCTTTTAAAATATTTTCTGTAGAAAACTATTAGTTGGAAAGTTAATTACTATACGCACATATTTACGAGATTTTTCGTCATAAAGCAGTTATAAAATCGCAATCGTTGCATGGTTAACACAGACATTTATAAAATAATGTAACTGCTACGGAGGTAATTTATCCTATAGATAGAAACTACTTTGTTAATTCAAATAAATGATACTTATAACGTATATGTAATATGCTTCAATAAGGTATTTACTTTCAATAGCAAGGAATTAAACCTTAAATATAAAGAAGTTTTTATTCAAAAAAGAAATTTGATTATCTATCCCATCATAACACAGAATCTCCAAGTCATTTCAGTTGGCGACGAAAAACAGGAACATATTTAAATTTTTAGTCTCTCATAACTGAGGTTTAACATTTTAATAGATATCTACCAAAAATTTGATTTATGTGTTAAAAAATTTTACATATTAAAAATTCTAAGGTGCACTGATGATCAGAGAGAAATAAAGTACGAACTCGCGCTTGCACTGATCAAAATACATGAATACACATTAATAAAATATAAAATTAGACATTTTACTATGATTTTTTTCTGCTACGACGTTATCATTGAATTTTAGGAATAGGATTCACAAGACACAAGTATGAAGGAAAGTGTGCTAACCAAAGACCTAATGCAAACACTTTCTGCGCTGGTCGAACAACGTGCTGGATTAATATTGACGAGTCTTTTACGTCAGCGAAGTTTGGTCAGCAATATGGCGTCTGATGTGATGAGAAAATTAATAAGCTCTCGGGAACGTAAATATTTGCCACAGACATTATGTGGGCTTTTGTTTCATGAAGGGGATAGCAAACAATCATACCATTACATCAACACTGAATGGACATTTCTGTTAGTTAAAATTAAATTAATTTCTAAATTGTTTTCGTTCAAATGTAACATTTTTCTGATAAGATTTTTAGGATCTCGGAAGATCGCAAGTAACACAGAACAAATCTGCAGTGCATCTTGAAATATTTTCAAGGAATTGGAATGGTTAAAGATCCCAAGATAATTATAAGAACAGCGTCAATTTAAAGCTAAGGTAAATATTTGTATATTTTTCGTTCAATTATGTGTAGAACGTCTTTAGGCCGTTTTAATAAACAAATAAACTTAATAAAGAGGCGCATAACATATGGCCTGTGTCATATTACTTTTTTATTTGATAATAAAATTCTCTCGCCATTTCAATTTTATTAAATTAGATTAATGATAAATAAAAATGGCAATATCAGATTTAGAAAATTTTCCGATTTTTATACAGATGTATTTTGTTTTACTATGAATAAATGTATAATTATATTAACATTAGTCTCTTTTAAAAATAGAAGCATAATATTTTGAAAAACAATTTCGTTTAATTCACATTTCTCTAATCAGGATAGACTCTAGGTCATTCTTAAAACTTAAGTAATAATTTGTTAGGATCTATACTTATAAATCGTTAACAACTTTTAATATTTACTTATTTTTTCCAGATCTGGTAACTTTGAGGACATGGAAGGATATTATATATGGCAACAATTCGTTAAATACGCTACATCTGCAGTAAAATACGACTCTAACTGGATGCAACTGATTGATACGATCGGTTTAATATGTCGAAACAGATATCTTTCTCTGAGAGATGTGTATGGGGAGTGTCCGTGACGTCAGCCATAGGGCTCAAGAGGGTCGCTACGACTCCCGACCGATTACTTTGGGTCCTCTGGGAAATTAAATTTAGAAAAGGGAGTGGCAATCGGATGGAGGTGGAGGGGATTTTGATATAGATGGAATGAATGTACAGGTAGCTTGAGTGGCTCCCTAATTAAGGTAACACTGCCCCTTTGGGTGGATGGAGGAACAGCGCCTAAAAATGTCTAAATCGTGGTCAAGAACAGCATGCCAACGAGATTCTTGATCTGATTGACTCGCACAAGGTGGGACTGATACTATGTGTTTCAGGGTGTACAGCAAGGTAAAAACTCATACAATTTGTGACACGTCAGAAACCAATAGTATAAAATATAAACAGTTAACAGGCATTCGTTTCAACTTAATTGTTCAGCGTGGTATTATTTAAAAAAAAATGTGCTTTTTTATTGTGCCAGAAAAAAATTGGTTTTGATTCATGAAGACCATTGGGCAATTTAATATGTGATTGATACTCGTTCAGAAGAAAGAAACTCCTGCTAACGGGAAATATAAAGCAGGAAATCCGCAAGAGGTTGATAAAATGCTATGTATGGAGTATAGCTTTGTACGGAGCAGAAACATGGACGCTAAGGAAAAAATGATATTAAATACTTGGAAAGCTTCGAAATGTGGACATGGAGAAGAATGCTGAAGATAAAATGGACAGATAGGGTGAAAAATGAGGAAGTACTACGAAAAATAGGTGAGAAGCGAACGATTATACAGACTATCAGAAAGAGGAAGGCGAACTGGATTGGGCATTACCTGAGGAGAGAGTGCATGATTAAAGAAGTGCTGGAAGGAAAACTGGATGGAAAAAGAGAAAGAGGTAGGAAAAGGTTTCAGCTAGTAGACGACTTGAAAGGGAAAGAGAGCTATCAAGACATGAAGAAAACTGCGGAAAATAGGAGTATACGGAGAACCAAGTTTAACCTAGAATAATCACGGACCTGTCAACGGACAGCCTACCTATGATGATGATGACTCGTTGAAAATAGCATAAAATGATATGAAAACCAATAACTGAACAATCTAGTCGTAATATCCTTGATTTTTAGAAAAATAATCCTGAACAAGAACTGCACAGTAAGGTAAAATCTAACTATATTTGACATTTTGAGCCCAACTTTAATATAAAATAAATTAAATAAAATTATATGAAAATAAATAATCAATCACAGCTCCAAAATCGATAAAGATGAGATTTTTTTGCAATTTATATATGTATGTGAACAAAGTGTATTGTTTATTATGATTGTTTTCAAAATCTAATTGAAAAGTTCTTTGCATACCATAACGCTTATTTTTGTTAGCGCCTGTCTGCGCCTCAGAGTCGTCAATTTTCAGCTATTGAAGGGACTAAACTATATTTTTAAGCATCTTCAAAACGATCAAAAACTTCACAAACGACTCCATGTGCCTGTTAACATTACAGAAAGTCGATGTATTATTACTAATAGTGTAAGGCAAGGTCACGAACCATCCCTTTGTTCAGATAGTCGCCAACTCGCGTCAGTCTAGTTTCAGACAGCGTGCACTGTGGTTGTTACTGTGCGGTATTGTGAAACAATATAAACTGTGTACGTTATGGAGAATATTACTGGAGGTATGTATTTTTAAATTACTCATATTTTTGTATTTATTTGCATGTGTTTTTATACAGATCGTATAGATTTACAACCTAGAAAATATATTTTTTATTCCAAGAAATCAAATTCAACAAGAGTTACATAAAAAGTTTTAAGAGATTTTACTGCAAATTTATTCCTGCCATCTTTGTCTATCATTTAGCTATAAAAACATTTACCTTAGCTGAAGAGGCTTGCAGAATAAAAAAAAACTTCCTTTTTACAGAAATTCGACGCGTACAGGCGCGCCTGTACACGTACGTATAATATAAAATTTTCCAAAAATACGAAAACGATGCATCTCAAAGCTAACATTATTCATATTTGCATTATCTAAAAGGGTGTTAGATTCTCGGAAAATGTAATTCAAGAGTTTTAAGCATACGTATATTCTACTAATCTCTGGTGAGTTGTTCTTGCAAGTTTTATTATAAGACAGTCCAACAGAGGAAATAGTTATAGTTCACTTGGTGTTGTTACACCCCCTGCCAAACGCTTCTAGCGGCTTGCAGGGTATTGCTGTAAACGTAAATGTAAACTCGGCAATTTTTGCTATGCATAGACAGGATTTTCACTAACATTCCCGGGAAACATAAACAATCAACTAATTCCGTTAAAAAATTAGCTAATGTATGACAAACGATTGGTACAGTTGTTTATTTTCATCCGCTTTCCATCACGCAAGGACGACGATCTACTCTCACGCTCCTGACTGACACTGTTCCTCTCTCTTTGGAGTCCCTTCAAACTTACATTTGGACATTTATACCGCCAGCGCCTCTTTCCGCCTACATCGAAATTTATTATTCCTCCGGATAATTACTCTTCCCCCTCCCCTCCTCTGCCCCTACCCCCTCCCTAGCTTTCCCCTCCAACACCTTCCCCTCCCATGTTCCTTATCCAAACACGCGTATAAATATAAAGGCAACGCCCTCCCTGGTGTGCGAATTTCACCCAATCCCCAACCCTTAGACACCTCTTTATTCTTCCTTCCAAATACGTTTAAACCTCAGGCTGCCTAGCTTTTGTGTGCAAACACGACGCCAATTCGGGCTAATTTCCCCGGGCGGAACAGGCGCATGACTCCGGATCTGGTAGGGTTAACGCGCATCAGGTATAATAAATGCTGACAAAATTAGCTGAAAATTTATAAATAGTTTCCTCTAAGCTTCACACTCACGTACTCAAAAATGGGATACATGTTTTCGTCTAGGGTTGTTTTTCTCGAACGATTTCCAGTAAATACCTGTTCGATTTTATTACTAAAATTTAAACCTCATGCGATGAGACTTCAATTAGGTGTTTTAATGAGTATGGTCGTTTTAAGCGATCCTACAAAAAATACGGTGGGACAAGATTACCTAGGTCAACCTGATAGTTCCACATGTGTTGTAAACTCAGAAGGCAGTTTTAGAAAGTGATTTCGCTGTGGTGCAGTGTTAACACTAAAGAGTACTTGCTGCAAAGGAAGTAATCACTATCCAAAAATATTTTAGCCAGTAAAAACGATACAATTCTACAATACATGATGTTAATTAAAAGTTCCTTTTAGCATCAAAATGCCAAAAATGGAAATAACTTAGGTATTAAGCGTGTTTGTGGTATTCTACATTACGTATTTGTGGAGTATCACCTGAACGACGATGGAAATTATTAATTGAACATGCCTATTGAGCAAATTATTTACCATTAAAATTCTTCTCTCAATTATAGCAATAAATTTACTCAAAATCTGTTATATAATGTTAATATGGTTTAAGTGTTTCGATCGTTTTTTTACCGCGGCAGAACAAATTATCGACTACAATATTACGTAAATAATCATTCCCTTCTTTAATCAATCAATTAACGTTTAATATTACGATAAAATTAGAGAAATGCATATGCGGTGAACATGTCCTTTTATCATCAAATTCAATTCTAATCTAATATAAAAAGGAGAATGTTTGTATATTTATGTTTGTACCTTAATAACTCATGAATACAAAGTCCAAAAAACTTTCAAACTTTGCACATGCTTTTATGTCATCCCTGAGAAGGTTTTAGCAAAAAAATCTCGCAAAAAGACCCGGGTTCGACCCCAGGGGATAATTTTGTATTTCCCACAAGATAACACTTAAAAATCAAAAATTTGCTGATTGTGAGCAGGATTCCATTTTTTTCGCCAAATTAAATCAGAAATAATTGACCTGCGAACTTCGTATTTGTACTATAGTAAAGAAAAATCTATAAGGTTTCTTATTCTGTTCGTCTTTTTCCAGTAGAAATTCGAAATTTCTCGTATTAATCATTAAAAACGCAAATTTTTGTTAAATATTGCCATTTTTATTACGACTACCATGGCCACCGGTACTGTTGTCTCTTTCATTTTTAACCAAACAAATTTTGTTTATTTTACAACCGAATGTTTTTTGTATTGGGATAGTTGAGAATAACTCGTGGTAAGGAATTATTTGATGAGGATAACGATTTAAGAGTCTGATAATTGCATCATAATAAACTGTTCATTATGTACAGCATGTTAGTAAAACATGAATAATAATTTTAATTTTAAAATATCGATTTCAATAGCTTTTTAAACAGTCTACTAAAATGGATACAATAATAATATCTTGATCAAATGATATATTTGTTAGTTTATTACATCTATTTGTAAACTCATGAAATATAATTCTCATTCAATTTTTATTTCTGTTCGGATTTCAGCTGAAATCATCTCATTACTTACGTCATTTATATACGAGGAATAAAAATTCTACGATCGCGGTAAATTTGGATCTAGAGGTTTGGATAATATAATTTATTTCTACAATTCCTACAATATGTAACAATATCAGTCTACTTGACAATTTATTTCTATTTTCCATTTGAATTTCTATAATTATAGTTAATGGCTATAATCTAAACAGTATTAAACAAAATACGGAGAAGTGTTTTTATATCGATAGCAGGGTTCCGAAACATTTTCCCGCAATTTCTACTTTAACCAAATACTAAGTCACTTTAATTATTGAAAGGATTATAATCTTTTTCCTAAAAAAAATATTATTACACAAAAAAATTTACTTTTCAGACTATTTTATAAAAATATTATGCCAGTAAAAAGAAAAAGTCAGCAAGGAAGAAAGACTGCAGATGTAAAAAACTGGCTTTATTAAGAGTAGCTGAAAGTGTAGAAGAGAGGCAGATTCGTGTAGACAACCAACGTACTATAATACGTGTAAATTTCCGATTTTCATATCATCTTTGATTTTAAGCCCTTAATATAAAATTTTATGAAAATCCGTTGGGTAGAAGCCGAGAACGAACATGCGCACGGACGGACAGACAAACAGACAGACGGACGGACAGACAAACAGACAGACGGACGGACAGACAAACAGACAGACGGACGGACAGACAAACAGACAGACGGACGGACAGGCCGACGACAATAGGCGCTCACGCTGGACGCGAAACGCCCCTAAAAAGATGAACAGAATAAGAAACTGTTCGCGCCATTTAAAAGGATTGAATACGCGCTTTATACTATTTCCTTGGACTGTCGTAACATATGCGCGAGAGCGAGAGAGGGAGCCACCCGGGGCATGATTTCACGGCTCACGGGTTGGTCGCTGTCGGTGTTTTATGAAGGCACTGTGTCTCGGTGGAAGTGGGTCGAAGGTTGTCGTCATGGACGGAGAGTTGTTGGAGAAGTCTGTTGAAGGTTGTCGTTGTGGGATTCCGGAGGAGTGCGGATCGACAAGGAGGAACCGAAAGTTTCCTAATACTGAAGGCAAAGGACCCAAGAGAAGAGGTGAGTGGTGGATTATTGTCCCGGGTTTGGGTTCCCGTCTCAGTGTCTCTCGCATAGAATTAAAATTAGATTACAGTCCACTTCGTTCTCGTGCAAATCGCAAACAATTTGGTCCTTCGGGCCGGATGGCCTATGGGTTTTATGAAAATTTGTCGTTAAATGAATTTCGTCTTCGTTAAAGTTTGTCGGCTTTCTTCTATATCTTTTCGCTGAGAATTTGTTGTATTTTCGTTTGGTAAGCATGCCTACGATCGAAGAATTATTAGTAAAGGAGGAGTTAAATTCGCAGAAAATTACTCGTATCGAGGAGGTGGCTAGTCGGGTCGAAAGGCATCCGGCTAACAAGAAAGATGCGGCGTTATTGCGGGTAATGTCGGAAGGATTGGATCAAATGTTTGATCGCTATCAAGAAATTCTGGCGAAAATCGTGTTGAATTATAAGAAACAAAATGATGACAAAGCCGAAGTTTTTCAGTCTAAGATTGTCCAGTTTGAATCTAGTTACTATAACATTAAGGCGGTATTGGCAATAATGCTTCTTTTCTCCTAACGTTATGACCGGGTCAGGGATATCGGGCATTGCGCTACCCAAATTGAACTTAACTGAATTTAATGGGGACCTTAAGGCATGGCAAGGTTTTCATGACGTTTGAGGCTAAGATTCATCATAGTACCGAATTGTCTGATATACAGAAATTTATGTATTTGCGGTCATGTCTAAAAGGAGAAGCATTGTCGTTGGTGTCATCTTTGCCCCTTACTAGTGCGAATTATTCGGTGGCGTGGGAGTTGTTGATGTCACTCTACAGTGAACCGTCATTGTTAACGAACGCCTATTTGGAAGGGCTACTGGGTTTGAAATCAGTGGAGCGAGCACCCGAACAATGGCGAACTTTCGTTACCTTGTTGACGGAATATACGGGCGTTCTAACGGTGTTAGGGCATCGCGTCGAAGATTGTGCCGTACTTCTTTTGTTCATTTTACGAAAGAAGCTCAGCGCAGACCTGAGAGAGAGGTGGGAGAAAAGTTTCGGAGGAAGGGTTGTCGACGGTGAAATGTTTTATTTCCTTCTTGGAAAAGGAGGCTCGGGTGCTGGAAGCAGCCAAAGGTGGGCCCTCGAAAGGAAGTTCGCCCGGTCATAGATCATCGGGAATACAAATTGAGAAAAAATATAAATTATATGGGGCCCGGACTAGTACTCTGCTGGCAAGCACGGATGCATGTCCTTCTCCCGCGTCTCTGAAATGCGTGTTATGCGGAGCTAAGCATCCACTATACTTGTGCGGAGAATTTAAGGGTTTATCCGTAGATGATAGATTTCGTGTGGCGAAGGAATATCGCCTTTGCCTAAGTTGTTTGCAGTCTGGGCATTTGATTAAAACTTGTCGCAATCGAAACCCCTGTCGGTATTGTTCGTTTAGTCATCATTCATTGCTGCATTTCACTCCACGGAATCAAGCCTCGGGTAGTGAAAGGGTAGTCAAGAGCGTGGAAAAGGGACCGAATACAGAAAGCCTTTCCTTTGGTTCTTTACTTTTACACCGTCAAATGTAGACAGATAGGGTTTTTTGATAGGCATTTCTTGTGAGTAGGCCAGTGCGTGCCCCTGTTGCACTCTGACAGTTTCGTGGAGGGCATTCCGAGTTCCTCCTCTCCGCTGATACCTTTTATGGTCATAGGAAGGCATTTTTCCCATTTCCCCCACCCCCAGCACTTCATTATTGATTATTTAAAAGTCCAAAGTGACGTCGTCGTGACGTCTTCTGATATTGCCGGGAAATTTTCTGTCGATTTGGTCAGTTTACTTTGAGATGTGAAAGTGTTCGGATGTGGCGGAGGAAGTTAACTTGATCTCCTTTCGAAGAGAAGGCAATGCAGTGTCTAAAGATATGTATTTTATGAACGCTTGGCAAATTTATTCGCCGAATTAAGGCAATATATAATCTTAAATAAATGTTATTTTGGTAAAATTATAATATAATTTTTAAATTCTCGCGAGAATAAAAGCAATCTATAATCTTAAATAAGTGTTCTTTTTGTAAAATTATAATATAATTTTTAAATTCTCGCGAGAATCAAAGCAGTTTCATGGTGTCTACGGAGAATTATTGCAATATAAGCTACATGAATGGTTTTCCTAGCCTTAAGTCTATTTAAGACGCATCTCCTATCGAGTTTAGGTAGTACCAGTGAATTTTTTTCTCTTGCCATTACAGGTGAAACGGAATTGTGATTCCCACAAATTTCTTCAACTCCAGTATCAAACCTTTACCCTTTATTTCATTCGTCAACCCCAAAGTGCTTTTCATTTACCCCATTTTGCACGTCCCTGTGTAGTGTAATGGTCATTCTGTGTGGAAGTGCCGTGTATATTTGAGTGTGAGGAATTTTTCTCATCGCTGGAGGAAAGGGATTTATTTCTTCTTCCACCGCTGGAACGTTTACACCACAGCAAAGGTAGGAAAGTTCGTACCTCTCATATAAGGAATAAAATCCTCCATATCTTCCTTTAATTTCAGGTCTGGTTGACTGGCGTTTAGGTCGTCGAAAGCAAAGGTATCCGATTGATACGAAAATTAGTGTGCCCAAAATTTTCAATTTGGATATGACGTAATTATAAATGGGTTGAGTGAGTGTAAGCCTTTCGTTAAATATGGACGAATGGGTTTTATTATAGCAAGTAAAAGACGATTCGCCAACTATATCCCCGCACCGAATTAAATAAATTCAACTCACAATCAGTTTCGTGCGGCGATATTTTATTTGGGGTAAGCTGGTTGATAGACACTTTACCTCTTAACTGCGTCGACCGCTTATACTCGTCAACCTGTGTTTTCAATGGATGCTTGTGAACTGCTTTTAAGCTTCGTAGTGTATTTCTTTTTCTCTCAGCTGGTTACTCTAACCGGTTACAAAGGTTAAACTTACCTATTACATATTAACACCTATTGGTGTCCGAGTTGTATTATCTGATGTATCCTTGAACTTTTTCCTACAAAAATATTAGGTATTCTCCGTGATCATGTTGCTTTTGCACAGAGATATCACTTTTACGCGTATTAGGCTTTCTTCTAAAAAGCGGAAATCTTTGGTTAATATTGACATTGTTGACATTTTAGCTGGCAAAAAATTAAACCTCTAATTAGTGTTGACTTCAGCAAAGGGATGGGACGAGTCAAACTTGCAGACCAGTGCATCGTCACCTACTCTACTGCCAGGAAGACATTAAAAATATTACGTGAAAATGTTTCACCATTTATTGGATATAACAATTTCATTGCAAATGTAATATACAAAAAACATGAGTAAATGTTTCACCATTTATTGGATATAACAATTTCATTGCAAATGTAATATACAAAAAACATGAGTAATTGAGTCACCTAAATTTTAAGCTAGTGAATGCCAGGATAGAAATATACAGTGAAAGTAAACCAAAAGCAAAGAGGGCAAGACAGCCATCTATAGAAACACCATTACGACCTACTGTACGTCTAATCAGTCGCATTCAGGAAAAAGGTGTGTGGTTAGCATGTTAAAAAAAAAGAAATAAATAAAGAGAATAGAAGCAAGCTATTGGTGCAAACAATGCGAGGTACCTTTATGTGTTGTACCATGTTTCGAAAACTATAATACAAAACATTTTTTAAAATTCTGAACTTCTACTGGCTAAAATTAATGTATAATAATCATCGTCTCGCGTTCCCCTTCTGATATTTTTAAATACTTCCCCCCTCCCCTCTTACCCAAATATTTCTTTCGTGTTTCGAGTTATTCAAAAAGAACAAGTTAGGAAAGTGTACAGCATATGGAGTATTAGAAAGAAATGATATACCTGTACGTAAGGGAAATAGCGTTTTAAAGTTCTTTTCTTCATCATAAATATTCCACTTTCTTCCTATTTAATAATACTGCATGCACACGTAAGGAAACCAAAGGTATTTTTTTGAGATTGTTTATTTTAGCAACAATGATGAAATAACCATGCAAGAAATTTTCTTAGTTCAACTCGAATTAAGACTTTCTTGTATGATTTTCTTAATAACGGCTACTCCTACGATAATAATGTATAGGAAAAAAAATACTCTTCTTTACTAGTTCTGCAAGTTTTATTCGGAAAATATTTTGATATGAGCAATACTTTACGAGATATGACGAAAATTTAATTTTTTGTCACCAGTAAAGTGGTACCCTTGATTGGCGTACGTGATTCATTTTTGCGATTTTCGTATTATATTTGATTGTAAGTCCTTAATGTCAAATTTCATGAAAATCCGTTCTGTAGAAGCCGAGAACGAACATGCGGACCGACGGACGGGCAGACGGACGGACCGACCGACGATAATAGGCGCTCACGCTGTAAGCGAAACGCGCCTAAAAAGACATTCTCTAGACAAATGAACGCCTGTTTTATATGAAATATCCAGCGATTTAGATCGGCATGATGTAAGGAACAGAAAGAATCACTAGAGCCTGAATACCTTTCAAAGATAATGAGCGGTAAAATTACTTGCAAAAATGAACATTAAATTTCAGAATAATAACATACGCTAGTGTGTATGCATGTAAAATATTCACGCATACTGTAAAATCGTGTGCATTTTCTCTTAGTTTATCTGACGCGTTATTGTAAATGGCGCTAAGAATTGGAACTAGGCTGCATTCAGAACGTCTAATGCTAATTGTAGTCTAACTTATAATTTCTAAAACAGTACCACATGAAGTTTATCACGATAATCTTAAAAAGGTAGTAGGAAAGATGAAGCTCCTGAAATTCAAAAGCAGGAAATTTCTTGTTGAACTCACACATCCTTACTAGCAACTTAACCGGTATACATACGGAGAAGAGAACTTGAAACCGACTTTATTACAAGTAAAATAGAAAAAACAGATATCAAACATTTATAACATCGTTAGTAAACTTCAAATTAAGAGCAAATAATTATGTAGAGAAAGGGCCATGGTATGAGAGAGTATGAAATTTAAAGAAAACGAAGGTGTAAGACAGAAGGGAGAGACTAATGACCAATGATAGCAGGGATTTTAAGGAATCTTGCCTCATCGTAAAAGAGAATAGATAGGTACTGAGGAGGTTTAAGGTCTGGGTCGTACCACTAAACCGAGAAGTTGCACTCCCGCTCAACCCGAATTGAATGTTGTGGATGATCTTTTGTCTAAGTACGCTACATTCTGAAACCAAACTGAAAACCTAAGTGATGTATTAAATTATATATATACTGCAAGGAGTCAATACTCAAGATAAAATTACGTTTTAATTACTTCCGGTAGCAAATAACTTATCAAAATCATAGTTATAAAATTAAAATGTTTAAACAAGTAACTCCTTATTAAAAGGTATGGACGAATTAAATTAAACCATTAAAATTTGGTACTTGATTAGTATCTTAACGATAATTCCTTGAGAAATTGGTAAATTACACATGCGTTACAAAAGATTAATGACAATCAAACAATATTTTTCTTCAAACTGAACAATTTTCAAGATGGGATAATGCTATGATATTACAATGTCCGAAAAGCTTTCCGTCCGAATAATTATTAGTACTGTTTTTCCTTCAAATATCTCAGTTTTTGTCCCACGTTACATTTTTAAGCACTTTCTCTATGTCACAAGATCCCTTTTCCCATCCTCCCATGCCTCTTTCTTCATCTCTAACCTTCTATTCCTCATTCTTTCGATTCTCTCCCATTTTCTCCCTTCTCCGTCTGAAGGCCCATTAGCGATATATCCGGGACAGGACCTCTGCGCACCTAAAAGGCACTTGTGTTTTAACGGAGTCTATATGTCTGCGAAAAGGACCAACCATTTTTCCGGGGATATTAAGTGCAGCGTTACGTGTCTCTTTCTCTCTAAGAAGTTGACTCTGCCGAACATGATCACCCTTTTCATCCTCATTTCCTCTCCTACGCTCTATGTGTAGTCTTTATTATGATGGATCTCATTTCATTGATCAAAGGCTAGAGCGAAGCTAAAGGGGTCACAATCTGAGGTGACTTGTAAGGTTTTTGAAGTATTATTTTTATTTCTTTAGCACGGAGTGAACGCACGTGTGATTTTTTAATCTTGTCCGCTCGTATATTAAATCTGATAAATGTTTCAACTGTTTTCTTATAAGATTTGGAATAGAATATCCACATTTAAATACCTTAAATAAAATGTATCCATATAGATTAATTATATCTTAATTATAAAACCAATTACTTTTGTGCTTCATTGTAGTTCTAAAAGTTACATGTCAAAGAAACATTCAGCAGTTTCTGTTGGTGTCGTAATATCTAAAAAACTAGATACACACGCAAAGAATCGGAAAATAATTCAAAATTTAACAAAAGGAAAACTTAGCGATGAAAACGTGATTTATACACAAAAAAAGACTTAATGGTTGTTTGCCGAATCGACAAGAACACATTCTAAAACTAAGCTTGCTCCGATATGAATTACATCTGTTCACAATTTTTAATGCTAAGTACAATATTTTGAAGTAATCTTAGAAACAGAACACGCATGTACGTTCTTTCCGACGCTTCGAGGCCATTCGAGCATAAAGGGTGCCTGCGGAGGGTGCAAAAAATAGGAATGGAACGACGGACAATGAAAATCCAGGGGCCTGTGGAAGCGAGTCTTGATGGGAAGCATGAGCGTGGGAGGGAGAGAGAGGGAGAGAGAGAGAGAGAGAGAGAGAGAGAGAGAGAGAGAGAGAGAGAGAGAGAGAGAGAGAGAGAGATAGATAGAGGTGAGAGGGTATCCTGGGTAAAAGGTTAGAGTGGGCAAAAAGCGAGATGTTCCTCTGCCAGGAAAATGGCAACGGAAGAACGGGAAGATAAATTGTATCGGTCAGTAGCAAAAACATGGAGTGGACGAAAGAGTGAATTACAAAACACGAGTACCGAAAAAACTTTACGATAATAGTCAGTCATTTGTTTTTGAGAATTTTCATAAGTGCTTTTTGAGTCATCTCTAAAAAAAACTAATAAATCTAATGTTTAATTAGGGAGTCCAATTTATACGTATATTGAATCAAAAAATTAATCAGCCAGAAAATGACCAAAGTATAAATCATAGGAGCGTTTCAAAAAATACATGGCTGTGTTGGCAATCCATTCGCCAGGCGGATGCTACAACCAACTATGCTATCAAACTAATTCGATTCTTAAATCATGAAGAAGTGTACTTTACGTGAGAAAAAGACCTAAGTCTTATTACTTTAAATGCCCTCTCTAAGTTACAACAGAGAATTTCCTTACTTATTCTTAAATCAGTGCAATAACTTATCTATAACATGGAATTTGGGTCTTGATTAAGTACAGATTTTTTTACTTCTCTCCCTTTGAATTTATATTCAGGTGTACGAGCACAGGCATAAGAAACTTTCTCACTTAACATGTTCTCAATGCTTGGGCGCATATACCTAAATATACATTCAAAATGGAAGGATAAAAATAAAATGCATACTTAAATATACAGAGGCAGATAATCTTAAAATTTGTTAACGTGCTGCTAGATTGAAAAAATAGTTTGGACCAACACGTATCTCTTGTACATATAAAAATTATAGTTAAAAAATTTGGATGGAATTTTTCTTTCGTTGACACTTCTGTCGATATTTGTTTTCTTTGCTTACTCCGCAATCCACTCTTCCGCATATATTCCCTAGTTCTTGAGTAAATTATTCTTGCCAAATCGGCGTAAAATATGAAAATATCCATCAAAAAAATTTGTAAGCAAAAGTACAAATGAACTGTAATGTACATTTAATTTTATAAGTGCATTTTATTACATATTTATCTGCCTTTTAGATTAAGTTACGGAAACTTATTCATTTACTTTATATTTGTGATTTAAAGGGAAATGTGGAAACAGGTGAAAACATCTGCTATGACCGGTAATCGAACCCGAATCATTCCACTTGCCGGGCTGAAATTCTACCACTGAACGATCATACTACTATGTTCACTACTGAACTATCCATTCCATTAATTATATCCTAGGCAATCTCACCATTTGAGAGAGTAGGGATTTTCTTTGATGTATCTCTTTGAGGACGTCTGTTGGTGCTGGTTGCTAGCCCGGTCCTAACCTGAGAAAATATCCCCGTTCTGAAAGAGTAGAATTTGTCTCCTCGGTAGTTCAGTGCTATAATATTCGACCGGCAAGAGGAAGATCCGTGTTCGATTTCCTGTCATAGCAGATTTTTTCACCTGTTTTCACATTCCCCATCATTCCACTTATACCTGTCGCATAATGATCTTAAGATCATCCATTCCATCAGTTATGTGATTTAACGTTAACACTTAAAGGCAATGCTATCTTTAAAATTTAGAGATTTGACCGTAACGTTTGCGATAGTGTGATACCCGCTACTGCCGCATGATTTTTTTTTAGATTTTGCAGGCTGAACAAACGTTTTTGCCACTCTATACTATCATTGTTAATTCTTGGAACAAAATACGATTCTCCACAGAACTCTAATCTTCGTCCTAAAATAGTATCAGGTCCCTTATTATTCTGTCCTTTGACTGCTTACATATATTTCTCTCTCTCCCTTTCCCTTGCGACAGCCCATTTCAAAAGGCGAAGCCCTTTATTTTCAACCCTTTGAGGGTCTAGAGTGTACCACAGCGGAACTACTGTCTAAATGTCGCACTTCAAAGCTAGAACGACGAGAGACCTTCTTTGATTCCGAAACGAGCAGTCTCTGATTAAAAATTTTAAAAGAAAACGTCGAATAAAAAAAATGAATCGGTTTATTTTAATTAGGCTTTTGTAATCTATTAAATTCCGTGCAAAATGTGTCTTCATTAAAAAATAATACGAATATTTTTTTCTGTGGGAGAATAAAATAAAACATCACCTGAGCAAGAAAAATTTATCCACGAACTAGGACATGCAAAATATTAAGGCAAGGAAAATAAACATTTTCTACATTATCCACGTACAGTATAACCTCGACTACACAACATCGATTAATTTTAAATACTCGATTGTAAGAATTGCCTATTTTGAAATTAACGGTATATGTAGTTTTAAATAATCACCTCGTAATTACAAACTTCCTTACTAAATATAATAAAATTTAAGTCCCTTGAATTTTATACTGATAATGTTGTACTGTAACTAATTTATACTAATAATATCTCGATCTTGAAGACGTATTGAAAATTTTATGCTGAAACACTAGACGAATTAAATTTTTTTCGAGAAAATAAAAAAACTTTTTTCGATTATCTTCGAAACGGGGAAAAATTAAAAAAAAACTCTCTACCTAGATTTGAGGCCTAAGTGTTTCTCAGATCCATTGGTTGCCTTCGCACAAAGCTTGCCTCGGGAATGGTTCTTCTCTGTCAGCATCGAGTGAACAAGGGAGGACGTCAACCACACGCACACATTCTTTGACACATTCACAGGGAAGGACGGGATGGAAAGCCGTTCCTACTAAATCCTACTCTGACGGACCAACAGTCCTGAAAAGTTTGGATTCCCTCCAAAGGATCCGGAGCTCTGACTTCAGTACCCGTCCCGCAACATGCGGGTGAGAAATACTGAATGCATCACCGCATAAAAATTAGCCTACCTCTGTAAATCCGACTATTCTACCAAATTCCTCTAAATTCAGAACGTCTTAAATTGATGGATTAAGCCTATTTTAGCACAAGGAAAATGCTATGCATACATTTGAAAAATGTTATTTAATAATGATGTCTAAAGTGAACATCTGATGGTGCAGGAAATAATTAAAAAACCTGTAATTATTTCTTCAGTTGTCTTGTAAATAAAACAGATCCTTAAGCTAATATTTTGGCTTCCCATGTTTTATTCTAATGTGGATATAACTTTTTGTTTTCGGCAAATCCTCTTTCGGCTATTTTTTCCTTCCGCCTTGACCCCTTAAATAGGATTAAAACATTTTACATCCCTCGGAAGCCCCCGTCGGCATTAATACGATCTTCCTCTGTCAAATCTCCTTGTAGCACCATTTCGACATTTCAATGAAAGAGAAGAGTGACACGGTTAATACGTGCCTTGTAATGAATCTCGAAGAACGCCCACCTCGTTCTGCGGGAGTTATCTCTGTCGCAAACTAAAACGTTCTTCCCTCGTGAAATTTGCATCTGAATAGGAACGGAGCAAAATCAAATTAGCGCGACTCCATTTTTTTTCGACAAAGAAACCTCGAGTTCAACTGCAAATGAGAGTTAGGGAAGTGTGGAGTTAGCAGTTCAAAGCTCTGCATGCCACGTCACTAGCTTAAAATTACGGCTACACTTAAGGAAAGTATATGCCGAATGAAAGCATATTTTTTTGCCTTTATGGAGAAATTAAGGAACGTTCAAGCACGTTAACAGAGATAAGTTTTTATTCACAATTATAACGGGTTGAATATTTCCTATTTGAAATGCATTTGTTCGCTTATAAAGCAAATATTTATAAAGTATCAGGTATAATGGCGGTGTAAAATTGATGTGGTTGAAAAAATAATGCGAAAAATGCTAATTCTTTGGTATAAATTAACTTTACACGATCACCGAAAATTGATAATTTTCAACCATAGTTAAAATTACTTTCAAACAAATAAATTACTCGCTTAATATCTTCCTCCACATTGATTTTAATAAAACAGAAATTATCAACGAATAACATGAAGCAATTGCTTTTTTGGAGGGAATTTTACGTAAAATCACCTATTAATTCATCGAATAGCCAAATCAATCATTGAAACTCTAACAGCAAGCCTGTCATTCGGTTTTTGGAGACTCCTTTTACTTTCTACACTCATGTTAAGTTTTGACGATGCTATAAAAAAACAGCTAAAAATATTCCTTTCCCTGGTGAACTGATTTAAGAAATCGCGAGGAGTATAGAATTGGGCATAAAAATTATTAAACCTGGATTATATGTACTTGTTGATCAAATCATTCTATCTCTTGAATATAACCCATGAAACGATATTTTGAAGTCTTAAGATAGTGATCGTAGAAATTTCTATGTATTTTGAAGAGATTTCAGTATTTTGGCTAAATGTAATGGATTTAAATGATGCAAATGAAGGGACAAAAATAAATTATTCAATCAAAGAGAACAATTTACATAAAAACGGAAAGGTTTAAATCTAAAAGAAGCTATCGCCATATTTGAGTATGATTTTATTAGAACTGGAACATCTTTATTCAACGTTGCAGCAAAATAAAATGTCAATATAACATAAAAATTCACTGAATGCTGGAGATGAACGATGCCAAACTGTTCGGGCGAATGAAAAAGACAAGTCAGAATGAAATTCGATCATCGATTAACGCGAGTGCCATTCGAACCTCGATTAAATTTGTTAATGCTATCGTTTCCGCTTCGATCAGTTAGTTTTCCGCTGATCACTTCAAAGAAAAAAAAACAACTGGATTAATGGGACCGTCCGATTGGCTCTCGTTTTTTCACGCGCGATCGAATCTCACTGTTCGTGTGCCGAGATTAGTTGCGCTCGACTCATCGCAACTCTCATCCTTTATTCACAAAGCCCCCTCTTCACTGTGTTCGAGTCAAACAGGTTTCAAAGTTTAGAGTTTATTTAAACTAGCCAAGATCAAGTTCAAATTACAAGTTTGATTGCTGTTTAGAAATGATCCCGAGTTCAAGCACTGAGTTTTATATCAGGCTGGTAAAACGCATCACCATTCATGTAGCACTTGAAGTTTTGTTATCTGTTGTTGTTCGATTATAACAAAATATTATTTTTCTAAAATAAAATGACGTGGGCACTAGCATTTAAATGTTATATATAAATCGTTTAATTATAGATATAAAGCATCTGAAGTCGTCATACAGGCATTCTGCTAGGTAAAAGGCCATATATGCCGCGTTAGTAGCAATTTACCAATCTTTGAATCTAATAAGAACCACCATAATGGTAAATAAATTATTTTGTCAAGTTTAAAAATAAAATTCGTAAATTTGTAGGTATAATAAGGAGCTGAGGAATTGCCATTCAGATAATTTTAACTGAATAACAACGGTTTAAAATCTTATGTACAGACAGTCATAACGTTTATGATATTTAACAGCATAATTTTTACAAGTAATGAGTACAGCTCTGATACTTATTTTGAGGCAGAATTCTACCCTATTTCTACCACAAGCTCGGGTAAGAAACACAATTGATGAAGAGGGTTTTATAAATTATGGAATTATGTAAGAAAGTATAAATGAAAAATACACCTGCTGAAAATTTCTAATTCTGATATCAGAACAAAACAAATAAAGAAATCCACGGAAGAGGGTGCTCTGTAAAGCTATGAATAACTATTTGCATTTGAATAAACAGCTTCAATGATAAATAGAGATAAACGCATGATCTTAGTAAACGGACGAATAGATCGAAAACTCCTGGCAAAATATTGCTTCGCTGTCACAAGATGGTGTATATTGATCGAATTTAGGAAAATCCAAAAGAAAATTGAGAAACGCAAACAATACATCCGAAAATTACTCATCGCCATAATTAATAGACAAAGGATTCGACTCACCGCTTTGACGTCACGAATATTTCCCGAGTCCGCTCACAGTACGGATGACGTGAAGAACACACACATACTCCTCAGTTGTTTCTCTGTAATCGATTTACACTATTTATATTTTCGTTTTTTTAGGTTTTCATAGCCTTTTCATTTTACGTATTCTTTTTTTATTTCGTCCCTAAAATCATCAGCGTATTTCTTCCTATGATATCATTACCCTCTAATTTTGTAACCTCAAATATGAATATATACCTGTTGCTCAACCCAGTTTAATCAAATCAATGCCCCAGCTCAACCGCTTATTTATTCGCTTCTTTTATTTAATTATTTCTGCTTTTATTGTGGTGGTTTTCCAATTTTCGTTCTCTACAGAGAATTTTACTCCACCGCTCCTTCGTTCATCCCCTTTATATCATTCTAATTTTTGTGCAGTTATGTCCTATATTTCATTAAATGTAATTATCTGAGAAAATATTGTATTAGTAATGACCTGGTCATATCATATGAAAAGGTTAACCAATTAATAAAGACAATAATGATTTAACGGGAAATGTTGAATGTTAAAGTCAAGGAACATGTAGATTTCTATTGATATATTTTATCCTACTACGCTTAAAAACTATTTTCGTGTATTCTCGCTGAATCGGCACTTACTTAGAAAGTGCATTCGAGACTTAATAAACTAAACTGAAATCATTATAAATTCCATTAGTGTGCTGATTTGAAAATGTTTCGATAGCAAACGCTAGAGGTAAAAATATTTTCAGCGAACGACGATATCATTTTAAATATATTTATTAATTATTATTTTTTATTACTGTTAATCGAATAAAAATAGCATACTCTCTCTTTATGGGATCAAAGATGGAATTACACTGAAATTCTTTAATTATTCATCAACAACGAAGCCCTCGTTCTGGTAAAATTCTAACCTCGGTTTCCGTGGTCTACCGTGACACATTCATCGCCCTATAAAAACAAGCCTAGAATCCGGTGTGAAATTTGATTGATCTGAGAAGGTAATTCAATTATGCTATCCGGAATTACACCAGACAAAAAATGTTTGAGGGCACGGTTTTAGACCTTAAGGGCGGAAGGTTTAATCAGTTTATTACCAATTCGGCAGGAGCAACGAAAGTACGAAAATTTTCACCTATCAAATTGTATTTCGGTTTACCCATGAATTAGACATTGGACAGCTAAAAACGCTCAGCGGGACAAAGATTCTCCCATTGAGTACTGCACGGTTGGGATAACAGAAAATGGGAGTAATTTTTTTACAAAAACGATAAGCTCAATTTTCAGGAAAACGATGTTGGCGGGGGCATGGACAATTAGGAAGGTAGATGAAAAAAGAACCAACGATTTTGAAATGAGGTGTTTTCGCAGGATGTTAAAAATATCGTGCAGGAAAGGATTTTGAATTAAACATGGGGTTTTGCAATGGTTGGAAATAGAAAAATTGGTGCTCTTAAGGGATGTAACTCAACGTTACATATTTTGGGCGAATGATGAGGATGATAACATTTGGAAAGTTATCACTGATGGAAAATTAAAGGGAGGAAAAAAACAGTATTTGGACAATATCACACAGTGATGCGGAATAGAAAACAAGTTATAGCTGTTCCATATTGCGCGATAATGGAATGGAAATCGTTGCCTCACAAATTTTTAGCGAAAGAGGTTACCTTGATAGTTGGATGGATCTTGATAGAAACAGATTCAAAGTTGATTCTCAAAAAGCTCTGTTTTATTTCCCATATATATATATATATATATATATATATATATATGTGTGTGTGTGTGTGTGTGTGTATAGACAGAGAGAGAGAAATTTAAAATAACTTTTTATGTTCCCATATATACCTTCACACATCTCTGTTCTATTAAATATCTTCTCCCTTCCTTAAATAAACTTATCGTCCGCTCCCTACACTTTGTGTGATATGATAGCTTTTCCCTTAGAAACGGAATCCTTAAAAATGCGCATCGCGGAACTTATGAAAATATTTGCATTAGAGTTTTATTTGACGATAGTATTCTGGTACGCCTTTGCTACTGAATTGTATGGAAAAACTATATTTAATTATGAGTTTTCCAACGTTAGCTCTTTATCGTGGAAACATTCCTTTAATCATTTAATAAAATTTTAAAAGAATAACTTAAAAATTTTAACAACCTTGTGAATGATATACCTACTTCTAGGTTGAAATATTTATCCTCACGGTAGATAATATTTTGTTTCTCTACTTAATATATTTATAAAATACTAGCTGTTATGAAATTAATATCTCCGAAATGGATGGTTCTACGAAAATTCGTTACAAACAAAACTTGGAAGAAATATTATTCTCTACAACTTTGGTCCTCACAAAGATGACCAATTACGATGTTTTTAAGGAGATATTTGACGGAAACCGAAAAAACCGATTATTTATAAATAATTCCTAAACAATAACTGCTATGGAAAATTGTTTGAAATAAAAGATGTAGGAAATTATATTTTCTACATTTTTTGCAATGATCAATCTATAAAATAATAAAGTATTATCGGAGAAATATCGCAAAAACCGAATCGGGTTTCGAATAAACCTCGACTTCCGGTTAACCGTTATTGTCCAAAAACTAATCAGTTCTTTGTGCTCATGCTAAAGTGTTATATATGAAATTTGGTAATAATATGACAAGTACTTTTTGAGTTAGAGCGCCCACAATCACATACATCCATCCACCCACACACATATCATTCCGAAAATAGTCTAAACGTGTTCTAGGGACCTCAAAACGTGTATTTCCGTTGAAATATCGAAGTCGATTTTTTCGTGATCACAATACTTTCCCTGTACTACGTATGGAGAAAGTAAAAACGGAATTCAGTCTGCTTTCAGCTAATTGACACCGAACTAGATATACTTAGATGTTAGTTCAATCTGTTACAATAACACATGATACGGAGGATTGAACAGGGTTGGGGGGATATATGTAAGAGGTGAAAGGAAAGGAAACAATGGGGGGTAAAATGATAGGGTTGAGAAGAGAGAGACATAGAGGTAGAGAGAGCGAGAAAGAGGTGTAGAGCGCGTGGGTTTTGCCATGTTCACCGCGAATGAAAAAGGTAAAGAGGAGAAGAGCGTTTCCCTATGATGCCGTCTTCTCTTGGTCCCCGAGGGAAATCAAGCAGGCCGAAAACAAGAGAGCGAAGGATGCCTTTCCTTGAAATGTGGCCGTCGTGATTCCCTTCTCAACTAAAAACTGTGTTGATGAAAGGTGATAACCGTGAAAAAACGAATTTTCAGAAGAATCCTAATTAATGCGCGGCTATTTCCACTTTGAAGATGAGGCGAAGAAGGTAAAAGCATTATCAGACGGTAGCAAACAAATGAGATAATGTGTACCCGATAGGAAAGTTTTATTTCCCGAAACATTGATTTTTTGCCTATGTCAACAAGACATCAAATGTATGCCATTAATCTAGTTGAATATAGAATATTGTGAAATAATTGAAATTATCATTTAAACTAAAATTTTAAATTGAAGTATAGAAGACAAAAATTTATCCGGACAGGTCTTCTGGAATCAAAAAACTTAACAACGTGGCTCTAATAATCCACACTTACAATTAGAATATCATACATTCAAGCTACATATAAAAGAACATTTTTAATCAATAAGTAACCACCAAAAATAAACTACTGATTTTGGGAACAAATATATTATGAAGTTTATCCACTACATTATCAACCACCATTCAATCGAGCAAACATTTCGAAGGAAGAATGTATTATCTCAAAATGTGAAGTATATAGAATGGAGAAATTCATATTAATTCCACGGAAGAGAATACAAATATCCTGAATATAACTAAAAACACCATCACAGTATGTCAGATATTCACGGGCTGAAATTTTGCTTCTCCCGTTGAATTTAAATATAAAAATAATTAATTACTACCACCTAAATAATGGAATACAACACTGAATTTCATCATAACATTATTTACGGTTAAAAAGGAGAATAAATTATTTCATGTTGAGATATGGTATTTTTGCGAATTAATTTTCATGCAAACTTTTGCAAGTTTTTGAGGATATAACGATCGCATATTATCGAAAAACATTATTTTGCCACACCATTATTAAATAATTGAAAAAATATGGTAAAAAACCTGGAAAAATTGAAAGAGGAATGAAGATATGGGCCAAAGAGCGTTATTAGGAGAGGATAAAATTCCAGGTCAAAGGCGTCGGTGGAAAGGAATGATGGGAAACGGCGGGCAAAGGAATGCGAGGAAAGCAGAAGATGAAGTGGACTGGGAAAGTGGAAGAGAGAATTGGGAACTTCGAATATATTAAGAACGAAAGAGGGCATAAAAGTAACACACTCTGCTCAGTGGTTGAACTGCGTCACCATTAGAATGATGAAAAGAGACCGTATGAGATTCTTCACACAAACTCGATCGTAGTCTTCACGGTGAAAGGTGAATAAAGTAAATTATGGAAAACTCATGGCTGATGGATTCTATTCCTATCTTTGGCCGTCTTAGAAGAGTGGTTGTTAGAGTGTTTTGCTACTAATAATAAGGTCCCGTGTTCAAATCCTATGGAGAAAATTGTTGCATGTCGCCATCTTTTTATTACGATTATTGTAAAATGTCGGGTGTTAAAGAGCTATTTAAAATAAATAAATAAATATAACCAGTTTTAAAAAAATAGCACAGGGATGCTCAACAAGTAGATCGCAATTGACCAGTCTATTGGTAAATCCTTTTAGGTATATCTTTGAACACTTTGGTGATAAATTATTTCTGTACAAGGAGCTAAGATTGTACAGATGACAAAAGACGGAAGAACTGCGCGGGCAGGCCCAGATTAAGAGGAAGGCCCTGTTTTACGAAAACATAAATTTTTAATCAAGCAAAACGTTTACATTTGGGTTATAGTTTTCTTATGCTCCTCGAAGTTATTGACAAGTTCCTTTCTGGTTCCTCGACCGGAAATCTCATTCACCTTATTCATCCAAGGTGACATACAAACAGTATCATATTATTCTTAATATTATATAATGAATTTAATTAAATAATTTATATTATACACGAGGCCTACATTCCTTTAAATGAAAAGTTTCTTTATAGAGGTACCTATATAATTAACCTTTAATCATTTTTGCTGGTAGATCACGTTAAGAGAAGGGTTACAAAGGTAGATCCTAAGTATCTTAGGTCCGAGCACCCCTGATTTAGCAAAACATTTATTTTATAACCTTCGTATATACTTTGCAATTTTTGCTAGTTAAAAACAGTGAAGAAAATGGGAAGCAAATCAAAAACAGATAAATTCTGAAAACCTAAAATAATGTCGTAAAATATATTATCATCTGAACGTTTCAATAATGTATGTTTTAATTCCTAACCTGTGTAAACTACAGGGCGTATACTGGGAAGAACTCAATTATTCAACCGTCATTTTGATGTTATACATTTGGAAAAAATGTGATAATGCTTTGTACATCAGGATAAATACAAATTTATATGTCTATACTTTAAATACTCCTGCGTCGTGTTGCTGCATCATTAAATTCGGAACATATAATTAGTTAAGAACTTAATTGTTATTTCTATCTTAAAATTGGTATCTAACAAAATATTTTCAGATTATTCTTTTATAAAAGGATAATTTGTATTGTAAGTATCATGCACACCTGACTTTCCAATACCACTCTTAAAAGAATTATAGCGCTAATTTGACGGCTGGAATCGTTGATAAATTTCGTATTTTATAGGTGTCGAGCAAACGAAATTAATTGAGCCTTATGCATAATCCATAAATAAAAAACGCGGTTTCTACAGTTTTGCTTTTTCCTATGAGAAAGGTATGGGCAAAATAGTATTACCCATAAGGGATTGATTAATAGAGGATTGGAGTAGAATTTTATGTTGCTGTAAATCTAGTAGCAGCTCCGCATCCAGCTGCATACGTAATTCCTATCCGCACTCGTGTTTTATTTCCGAAATTTTTAATTACGCTCAACCTACATCCATTTTAGCCGAATAAAAACTCTTCGCATACTCTTTTATTCCTGTTTTCGCGGAGAGAAGCCATCGCAAGCAATACCACAAAAATTTCTCCGTGAGAACGAGGGGAAAAAAACGGTCCTTACCGATAAAAACACGCGGTTAAACGGTGCCAAGAGTTCTTATGAAACATTTCTGCACGA
The DNA here is from genome assembly GCA_036926305.1 of Uropetala carovei. Taxonomy (NCBI): domain Eukaryota; kingdom Metazoa; phylum Arthropoda; class Insecta; order Odonata; family Petaluridae; genus Uropetala; species Uropetala carovei. The sequence goes on from JAXCHB010000196.1 coordinate 19,843,937, forward strand.
CGCAAAGGCGTTGCACACGATACTCAATTCTACGAAGTCATGGATTGTGCTTCTTTTTGTGGGACTCCGTAGCGCGCTTGTAGAGGAATTCTCCGCTACCGCCAATATTACTCCGCTCGTAATCTTTCTCACATTGCAATCTAGAAAATGGGTCACCGTTAACGGCATTGCGAAAGAGAAAAGTTTCGTGGAAGAGTCAAAGTAATGAAAAATTACTGCAAAATACTCCATAAAATGCCCTTAATGCATTACACCGGTTGTTACATTATTTCTAAAATTGACTATCTCCTTCTTTCACGCTGAAGTAAATTACGACTTCTTACAATAAATTTGCAAACATCTGTGAAATTTTTTAAATAAATCATTTACATTTTACAATTCATGTACCAAATTCAAAATGTGTTTTTTAACGTTAATGATGCAAAGGCAATGTTATTTGAAAATCTGCAGTTTGCTTCAACCATTCCCTTAAAATTTTAAATAAAATAAAATAAACGCTTAAATATTATTTTTTACAATCATGATGTCGTAACCAAATCAAAAGATTTGACTATTTCCACGATTCGGGTAAAATATCGCTCTTGTGTGCGCAACCTGATTTCATTCTCCACTGCGCCACTTTTTATACCAGCGAATAGTGTGGTGCGCGGGGCATGACAAATAACTCGAACCTTCCCTACAGAAGGTGAGTTACACCACGTGACCTCTGCCTCCCATCTGTCCCATCCAATAGTCACTTTTGCGTGAGTAGGTTAACGCCGTTGCCTTCACCTCTCTGTCTATTTCACTCCCTTGAATACGTGCGGGAATGTTCGTATGCTCACAGCTGCGGTCTGCCTCGGGTTACACGTACGATCGTACTTTAAATAGTCCTATTTGGATGGTCATGTCCCTGCACTTCGGCAGGGGGTACAGAGAGGTCATAGGAATGTTTGAAAAATAAAGATCATCTTTCACTAAAGCCGAAGTAAAAGGAATACTATCAAATTTTATTTATAAACTATCCGAAATGCTTTTGCGTATGTAAACTAATATTTTTCGAAGAGATGCTCGGCTTTGATTATCAATAACATGCTATTTTTGCTTTCCTATAAAAAGATGTGGGTTATGCCCCTAACAATATTTCTAATATCTAATAGGAGCCACCATCCTTGCAAATTTTAACGCTGATTAATACTACACGTACATTATAAAAATTTTAATGCCTAATTGTATTTCGAAACCATTAAAGGCAGGCAAGGGTAAGGGATTTTTTTTAGATAAAAAGATGAACATTATTTTTTCCTAGTAATTGTCAAAGGATAAGCGCTGTGACTTAAAAAAGAGGAAACGCTACTTACGAGCCAACTTCAGAATGAAAATCCATTAGAAATGGAAACGATTTAGCACTCCGAAATGGGTGGAATGCGTGGTCAAATTAGTAGCAAGTTATCCAAGAAGAAGGAGACATTTTCCTTTGTATAGCCGAATTCACTTGTTCTGTGGGAAATTTCATGCGTTAAAAAGATTAGGGTTTTGTTGGGAGTCTTAGCCTTAAAGAGAAGCATACCTCTTATTATTAGTATATAACAAAAGACTGGGTGTACAAAGAGCAGGAATTCCTGTAAACCACATTCCGGATTTACTCGAGTAATTGCAGTGGGACAATTACTGGAGTAAATACGGTATATATGTATATTATCTAAAATAATACCAATTTAAACTGCCCCCGTGTAATTACGCGGTTTTCTCCTCCATAGAATGAAGTACTATATCTATCATTCAACCTAAAGCATTTACTGGTATTTTGTCTCCCCGTGAACTGGTTCACAAGCACACTGTTTATTTTGTTGTATCGAAACATTAGAATGTCTTCAAGAGAGTCACGCAGCATAAATAACGTTAACCACCATGTCCAAGCATAGGAGGGGCGTTTGTACGGGTGTCCGAGAAAGAGTGGACATATTTCCAACATTTTAATGAGAAAACAAATAAAACTACAAGAGAATAGTTTCCACGACATGCAAGAAAAGCTTTGAAAGTTTTACTTACGCTACTTGTTCTACCGAGCGCGCATGGCTGTGCGCATGAGCCAAATTGAAAGCTGCATTGTGGAGACCACGCGGCAGTTGCTCCGAGCATGGCGTACAAAGAAAACCATGGTTTTGTAGCTTTGTTTATTTTCTCAATAAAAATGTTTGAAATGTGTCCACTATTTCTCTGCATGGTCTCAAGAATGCTGCTTTCTCTCAATTTGGCGCATGCGCACATTCATGCGCACAGCAATGCGCGCTCGGTAGAACAAGTAACGCAAGTAAAAGTTCCGCTTTCATGTGGTGAAAACCATTTCCTTGTAACTTACCTTATTTTCTCATTAAAAATGTTTAAAATGTGTCCACTCTTTCCCGGACAATCTTTTGTATGTGGTCGTCCGATATGTATTCATTTATTTACTTATATATACATAAATAGATATATATTTTTGGAGTAGAACATTTTTTGTTCCCTCATATCTCTTGAACGAATGATCGGATCGTAATGGCTGTTACATTGTTTGAAATCTTATGGCTTGCAGATGGTTTTTAGCCCATAATCAATTTCGTATCTCATCTAGAAGTTAAACTGTGAATATTCAAACTTTCCAAAAGTCTATTTGGTTGCGGTGGCTCTGCCGGTGAGTCTGGGGGCGTTTTAGTAACAACATGAATGAAAAATACCTTGCACTCTGAAAAATCAAAAATTACGTGTAAACTTATGGGAAAATAATTAATGAATTAAGCACCCCGTCTCCCAAACTTTTTTATCGCCATATAGCCTATGTTACCCGAAGGGTAAAATTATATACCTATGCGAAGTGTCGTGACGATATCTTCAAAGGAGTGGAAATCACAATTTGTGGAAAATCTACGATTAATTATTTAAGTTACTTACGTAGTTTTAAAAGTTTGCTTTGGAGAACTTTACGTCATACGAACATATCATTAAAACAGTTTATTAGTAATATTTCAATTAAAATCAACAAATATTTGGTTGCCATGTGAACAAAGCAAAATCGCACAAAGAAATTGAAAAATTATATTACGTTAAAATGTTTTCCAAATAAATGCAACTTCAGAAATAATGGGAGATGCCACTGTAGTTTATATTTGTTATTGTTATAAAACTGATAAAATCACATTTTTTCTGATTCTAAATGCTAATTCGATCAGGATTCGGATACTGTCTTCAATAAAAATAAACTTAGTTCTTTCCTGCATAGAACCATCTAAGTTCGTACCATGCTTCTACCTAATTTTAAAATTAAAATGAAAAATAAGCTGCACTCATCCATATATTATTCAAATGGAGAAAATAAAAAAAGAAAATATTTTTTAAAATTAGAAAGGTCAATCAATTCGGTTTAAAAGCTTCACTACTTAACACTTTACTCCGGTTAAAATGAGACATTCCTATTATTTCTACGTGCTCTAGTTGCTGAGTTATAGAATAACATACATACAAACATTTTGCTTTATAGATATTGATTTATAGTTATTTGTTTGGTTCTATGGTTATTATTTGCGGACTCGCACACGAAAAACGAAATTAATGTAAAATATATTTTAGGCTTTCGTCTTTAATTTTTTAAATTTAATTTTTTAATAATATTTAGAATGTTTTTCCTTTATGTTGAAACTTGGAAATCTCTTTCCCAATCTCTGCACAAAAATTAGTTTTCATAGCAATAAAGAAATTGTAAATTTTATTTTCAACATTTTTGTGGCATTAAGTTCTCCAAAAACCGTCTGAAAAATCATGTTAAATCGAATTATAATATGATCAACATATAATAATAAAGACATAATTTACCTTTGTTTTTTAAGATAAGTTTAGCTTAACCATGCTTAACCATAAGGTTATGATTTTTTACGTTATGCTACGAATGATGGCAGCAATATACTTTTACTGGGGCGTTAAGACAAATATTTCCACCTGGTTGTTCAGATTTAACAGCAATCAATAAACGCATTATATGAACTAGTATTAGTATATGATTTTCTATATAAAGATACAGAAACAGCTTTAAGCACTCCACCTTATCCTAATTTATTTTAATACGATTAAAATGTATCTTTACATTTGAAGATCTTTGATTCCAAAAATTCAGTTGAAGTTCGCACTTCTCATTCTAAAATAATCTTCTAACTCGAGTAATCTCATTCAGCAAATACAAAAATCAACCCAATATTTTCCCCCGCGACCAACGAGAAAATCCGATTCTTCAGAAGCTAAGAAGACGTGCGGAAAATACTATTTCTAATAGAGATATTTCGGAAAATATTTCAATCAAGTATGAAAGACTTAGGGAGGTTCCAGGAATTTGACGCTTGGGGTTTCGGAGGATAAAGGGACGTAGCATGTCCCTTTTGTTCCCGGCAAGAATGGCATGGCTCCTCTCACTCCATTTCCTGGAAGAAGCAGAGGAACGAGGGAGAGGGGGTGAGGGAAGACGAAGGTTCCCGGGCAAGCAGGTCTTGACGTTCCTCGGATGCTGGGCCAACGGACGGTCGCATAAATCTCTATTATGGACCAGTCGTAGTTCCCGAGGGTGAAACAGCTCAAAAGAGCCGAAATGGGCTCTCTGGCCTAGATTCAACGGCCGAAGGGTGATGCGAGGATAGTCGATCACTTAAGAAAGGAGGAAAAGGAAGGGGGAGGACGGGGAAGGGCAGGGGGAAATAGGGGGGACGGAGGAAGGAGAGAATGGACAGCTCGGAGTGAGTTTGAGCGTCGAAATCCGGGCCGATCGAAGATATCATCGGATCGTTAAGGAAGAGGATTCGAACGTCGGCATATCAAACCGCCGCGGACGGTGAAATCCCGGGGTTGTAAATTTTCTACTTGAATTTCGGATATTATTTGTAAGAAATAATTTCCATCTTTTTCAAATCTAGGAAAGATTCAAAATCTGAATGAAATTAAATTTTCTACTTGAATTTCGGATATTATTTGTAAGAAATAATTTCCATCTTTTTCAAATCTAGGAAAGATTCAAAATCTGAATGAAATTAAAGTGTTGCGGGGACTAAAACTCTATTTCCTCCAAATTGTATATACAAGTTTCAGGTGTCTATAAAATAATAATTAATCCTCGATAATTGAAATAAAAATGTTATTATAGTGTATCTACCTGATTAATAATAATATCTTATTCACAAAAATACGGCTCTCATATACGGCGACCGTTCTCCATGCGAATACATTGTATGAATGTTTTAAAACACGTTTTAAGATTGTTAGTGTCCATTACGGTATATGCTGTATTAATTATAAGTTTTTCTATCACATTTTTCAATAATTTATAAAATGAAATAATAAATAAAATATGAAATACAGATGACTGAATAAGGTTCTTCCATAAATTAATCTTTTTATATATCTCAAGAATAAATAGATTTAAAATTAACGCACTTCTCGAGCATTTTCATCTAGGCACATTCAATTAGTTTCCAAAGGAGATAGCAAATATTTAGAGACCAAAAATCCATCAAATGATCATTTCGATCGTGATTAACGCAAAACAAATATTCCACGAAGCGATCGGTTGAGCGACGGAGGGAATGGAACGGCCGGAGAGCAACATAGGGTAGCTTGGTGATGAGAGAGAGAAAGGGGAATAAGAGAGAGGGGGAGAAGAGGAGGGGGGAATGATGAGAGTGCAGCGAGTGGAAAGATCCTGGATGGAACGTCCACTGAACTCTGCATAGAACAATCCTTTGCATATCAAGGAACAGCAAATCCTACAATTTGTTCGATTCTTTTAAATGTACCTTGCGGAACAGGTCCTACTGCACTTTTATACCAAAACTCATTACTCAGGTCATGTGCTCCGAAAATGGAATTAGTTCAAAGATCAATCCAGAAGAAAACTATTATACTAAAAATTTTTTCCACCATTTCACCTATATCTGTAAGTTATAGAATAAATGTGTGTCGGGAAATTTCGGCGGTAATGCGATACGTGACCGAAACAAGTATTTAGATAGGTTAATACGGTGCATTTCCTGCAAAGGCTTTCCTATTAAGATTTTTTAAAAATATTAAATTATAAAATGATTTCTAATATAAATTTTGCAGCTGAAATATTGTTGGTTTTCAGTTCATGCTGGACATATAGAAAGTAAAAAAAAACATTACGGTACAGGCGACTCCCAAGATACGACCGGGATGCGGTCCTGAAAACGCGGTCGAATCTCGAACAGTCGAATGTCGAACGTGCCTAAAAACGAGTGAAATCAGCACAAATTCAAACAAGTAGAGCGGAAATAACGACGTCTAGACTGAAACTAAACCTCGCGTGGTTGGGCGGGCCGAAAATTACTTCGCGTGAACTAGTTCCTAATTCGACCTACCGATCGGCTGGGTCGAATAAGCGGGATTCGACCAGTCGAATTCCCGAATTGGTCGAATCTCGGGGGTCGCCTGCATTTCTACAACCAAGACGCAAGGAATATGTTGCATAAAACAATTAATAGACGCCAAATACTGTAATTACTCACATGCTCAGGCATAAATATCCAGGATTAAATGACGATATTGATATTAGAAGAGGAACAAAAAAAAAACTTATGAGATCGCTCATTCAACCACGAGAATCTGTTAGGTTGGCGAAGGAGATTGATTAAAAATCAATACTTTGACGAAAATTAGAATAAGAGGCAAATAATGAGACGAATGGTGAAATATGAAACAGTTCAGAATTTTATATAATAATAGCCGTCATCTGTTGGTTAGTTGGTTGGTCACGCTATGCAAACGCTAATAACTCGAGAAATAATAATGATACAAACTCGAAATTTGGTAGGGATGCTTGATTAACACTTCTTCAGAGAATGACAAATTTAAATCCCGAAAAATTCCTTGGTTCGTCTCCAAGAAAGGCATTTCCATTTCCCATTACTTAACATGTAAAACGCGATTTTTCGACGTGCAGACTTTTATTCATTTAAAAATTAATATTAGAAGAAATTAACAGACGACCTTCGGATTTGAACCATTTTGAAGAAAAATTTTTAAAGTTTCTTATTCCGTTCGTCTTTTTTCACCCACAGTTCGAAATATTCCATGTTAAACGTTTAATTTGCATATTTTGTGGAAATCTCGCCATTTTAACGTGATGTTGCTATGTCGACCATTATCATTGCTACACCTCAAATTATTATTATTGTATACATCCTTCTGGGAATAAGCGTGCCTTGAATGCTTCAGTACGAGAGAGAGAGACAGAGAGAGAGAGAGAGGAAGGTAGGGGAGAGATTGGCGTGTTTTGTGGAAAATAAGTATATTAACGTAAATATAAAAAATTTTAATTGTCAAGTGTCATTTTAGAAAAATTGGAAATAAAAAGCATTCTTAAATTAAATTCTTTGTAAACCATACGTGCTTACGAATTTATATTGATATTTCTCGAATTAATTTCGTAACAATGGCGGAAGTTTGGAAACGAATACAAATTAAAAATCAATTAAAATTAAAAGGACATTTAAAACTGTTAACAGGCAATTTTCGAAGAAACAACAGTGGATCTTTTAATGAATTGATTTGTTTTTAAAAAAGGGAATTTGGGTGCTTATTTAATACAGAGTAAGTTCTAAGGCTTATAATCCATTTAAATCTAATAACAGTGGCTATTATAGTTTAAAGAAAGAACTTTATTTATTCACTTTCCAGAATGAATTAATTTTAGGTTAGCATTGCCTATTATAAAAGGAGTTACTTTGGAATTTACAGTATGTAAAGTGGAAGTTGTACCGAATTGACTGAAGTATATTTCAAAGCAAAAATCAATTTAAAACTATTGAAAGTTGTTGTTTCGGAAACTGAGAAGGCAAGAGTGCTGAGCGGACGATAAACGATATTAGGTATGTACATTATATTCCAAAATTTATTTAAAGTATTATCAGAGGCAATTGAAGATTGAACCAATTTTTTGGAACCGGAATTCTGCTTATTTAATGAAATTGAAATCCTAATGCTATAATCAATTTAAAACGGTACTTTCCTGTTAACGGGAATACCTCAAAAAATAAACATGTATTGTTGTGATGTTACGACGTATTTGTTTGTTAACAAAGCGTAACAACGGGAGAATTACTTAAAAATCACAATTTTTTGAAACTTATTTATTAATAAAAGCAACATAATTACTAATAAAATCTAAATTTATGTTACTAGGGGGTCAATATGTCTTTATGGCATTTAAAATAGCTGGAAATATGTCGATTTCTTTGTTATGTTGTCGCCACATGAATGCTTCTGCTGACAGGCTTTCACTTTGCATTTCAAAAATTTTCTGTCGCAGAATTAAAGTTTCATAATATGATCCTTCTTGCACATTCGCTCTTTAGATAAAATACCATGGTCTTGAAGCAAAGATACAGCTTCTTCTTCACTCTTCGGCAAGCTCCACAAATTCATCATTAAGGGATCAACGTAACTATCTTAACGAGATTTGTTACGCATTGTTAACAAACAAAATATCACAACATATCACAACAATACGTGTTTATTTTTTGAGGTATTCCCGTTAACAGGAATGTACCTTTAAAACTAATAACAATGGCCATTTTAGTAGAAAGAAAGGTACTATTTTATTCACAAGGAATTTCTGTGAGATTTTAGTTAATTAATTAAAACAGACTTATAGAAATATTCGATGGTTAAAACAGTGCACAATTTTATTCTTGCGATTTTTACGTGTTGCATTGACGAAAATTTAGATTCATTAAACCCGTTGAAATTCAACGGGCAGTTATGTTAGTAATTAATAATGAACTATGAAGTTCCGGAGAAGTCGATCTGGTATTGTTTTCTGGTATCCAGGAAACAAACAAATGGACCAAGTGGAATGTTTAAAGTAGACGGCCTCAATTAAACGGCAATAAATTTCATTGAAAATTAACTTTCATGGAAGTGATCGCGGAATTTAAATAGAAAATCCAAATGATCATTCCATAATGTGGTATTCCTAAATAAATACTACATTAAGAATAAAAAAACAAGTTACAGAGCATCATCGTATAATTTTTTGAACTGTTTGCTCCTCTTCTTTAGTTCAACAGCAAATAAATTAAAACATATGAAAATTATTTTTGCTAAAAAATAGCAAAAATTAATCAAAGACCTTCACTTTTCCTTTCAAGTTTTTAAATGAATAACAAAGAGACACTGCAAAAATTTCGCCTTTCTAAAAACTAATTTAAATGTATCCCATGGTTTGAGGGGGAAAAAATTAAAAAATACGTACAGAACGACGCACTGAAAGAATTTTTTAACTTAATTGAATAAATCATATTACTTCTTAAATCTCATCGCGTGATAACTTTTGTTCTGGAGTGATTATTTAAATAATTTACAGTTACATCATCTTTTACTGACATGTTGTTTCGTTATTTAAAGTAATAAAATTTCACTGATTGTGAGTGGTAAACTTTGTTTAAACGGAAAAACGTATAATACAATTTTAAAATCAACGAACTCTATCAAATAATTTATATTTCCTGTCTATGCTATAACTCAAAATACTCAGAGCCTACATCTACATTAAATGCTTAATTTCAGAAAGTGCTTTATAAAAGTAGTAATTACAAGCACTCATAATTATACTTCGAGGAGTGCATTATTTAATGGATCCAAGACATCACAAAACTTGAAATTGTAATGATTGTGGAAAATCTGGAGATCTATACAACAATGATACAAATAAGTGCTTTTTGTAACAGAATTAAAGGAAGAAACGCAAATTCGAATTGTGGAATTTGTTATAAAATAAGGAGAATTAAAATTGTGACAGTTTCTTTCTTATTCAATTACCATTTCTTAAAATCCAAAATCACATAATGGACTATTATAATTTAAAACTTGAAACATCAGGAGTTTTCGTAAAAAATTTTCAGAGACATAATTAATTTCCAGTGAGATACGAACGGTAATGAGCTAAGGGAAATAAATCTTAATTTTTAATCCGTTACTTAGTTTTTCAGTAAAAAAATTAATAAAAAAGCGTCGCACTAATATACATTTTAACGAATAAAGTCTCGTTCACTTGTTTCTATTCAAGATAGTGTATATACATCGTTACGTGAATCATTACAGGCAGCATATTTCTCGAAAACCGTTCGTATGCGATAAACGGCGTTTTTTCCTAATAGCTAGGAGGTCTCTGGAAAACTAATTTCGTTTGCTGATATGTCTCGCATTCGAATCCAGGAGACAAATATATTTTCCCATAAGTTTACATGGTTTTTTTACTCCATTCGTCAAAATACCTATATATGGACCGATTTTCTTCGTTTTTGCTTTATTCGACGGATAAAATTGTAATATTATTCTTGAAATGTTTACATGTTACACGGTCGAAGCGTTCAGAAATACGCAATTGTTTTCGAAATTTTGCGGATATTTCGTACTTTTTCCTGGCGTTGCCAAGGCGACCATAATTGTTGCCTCCGATTCAATTACTGTCAATTAAACATTCAAACAGGAGAAAGAATAGCGTTATTCGCGTCGAACTCTTGTTTAAGCATCGAAATTATTGCTGTAGCAACGTCAAACTTTATAGATAGCAATGTAAATATTTACGAATAATTATTCAGTTAACTGCGTATGGGAAGTGTTTATAACGATTTAATCAAAGCAATTGAATCTTCAATTCATCATTTGATTGCTGGTATCTTACCCCATTTGGCGGCGCCTACGTAATGCCTATGAATCAAACCATTCGAATCCTAGAGCATACTGTACACTAGATGCACTGGTAGGAAACGTTAAGATGTGTTCTTCTGGAAACGGCGGTCGTGTAGACGGAAGACTTCATCTCTCGAAGTACATAGATGGCGTGGACTGAATAATGTTTGACCGGAAACAGGAAGTCGTTGCCAGAGTAAGCATTTAACGCAAGAACACTATGCATTACGTGTGCACACAGACCTTAATTAAAAGCCGTATTAGGTAAAGTAAACCATTCCTGAAGGAGGAGCGTCAGCCGTGATATACTTGGTTTAACATAGATTACGCCTCTAGTGTTCGGCAAAATGAATGGATTTTAAGATTTGTGTACATTTATTCACATCTTGTGTGAATATCATTATGTTAAAAGACACGTTGGCATATTTTATTACCGTTTTAAATCCTTTGTATACTAGCGTTTTTAAGCTTGTTTCAAGTTCTCGTTAAATGTAATTCATTCAATATTAATTTAATGTTATTAACATTATCGAACACGAAATGTACTATATGTGAAGGTGCCAACCATTAAAATGACATTTGAAGCTGTCAAAAAGTCGTGTGTATCTCTATAGTCTAACTAGAAGACTATTCCATTACGAAAATTATTTAGGGTATTTAAATTACCACCGGCACTTGTGTTGAAAATGGGAATGGTAATCAAATTTCGCAATTTTCAGAGCAAGATATGTAGCAGATAACAAACATTTCTGGAAATAGTTTCTCTTTATCAGATTAAAAAAGTAGCATATGCTTCACTTTAATCGGCTAATAAATTCCCCTTCATCTAATGACTGTCTAAAAAAGCATCATTTAGGGAGAAAAAATTAATACGATATTTAAAATAACAACATTGATAGTAATCTCTCAATTGCCGATATGAATACCCTTTTTTCTCAGGTAAACTGATCGTCGATCGTAACTCTGGTAAAAAAGAATACGCTGTCAGTGACATAATACCCAGTGATGGGAATAGTACTGCGAGATCTTTCGATAATGCAACGCGATGGGAATGCGCTTTGTCAAGAGGGGAGAATGGGACACCCGAGCAGTCTCCATGGCAACAGGAAGATCGCAATTAGTGAGAGGAAGAGGGCGATGGTATGGGTGTGATAAGGGAGTGGCATGAATGGAGAGAGAGAGAGAGGTTACCAGATGTCTCGAGTGGAGACAAAAAATTCAATGGATTGATAAGATTCCCTAATAATTCGAAGAGGTTCCTGCTAGGTTCTTTTCCCTTCAAAATAAATGGCGTTTTGCGAGTTGGTCAATACCGAAAACCTTAGGGAGTAAAATTTTAATTGGGAAAAGGTCGGATGTCATTTTACTGAGTGTGTCGATCATTACAGCTCTCGGTTATACGTAAATTGATACCTGGATAAATTAAATAAGATAAAATTACGGGAGAGTTTGATGTTAACTGAACAAAAATTTCACTATTTTCCAATGAATTTTTACGATAAACGAACTAATCGATATTGCTGCAATACCATCAATCAGTTCGGTCAGCCATTCAGAAAACAATTATTAGTCGTGCATTAAGTTAAAATATTATTATTAAGACGCTAATGACAGAAATACGACCAAAAATCATTACAGGTACATACTTAATTTTGTGCCACAAGACAAAACATTTTTACTAATCCCATTTACAACAACGATCCTTGTAGTTGCTAAAAGTCAACTGCCAAATAAGCCCAAAACGTTAAGAGTAAGTAGTCATATCTCAACCTCTCTCCATTACATTGTAGTATCAAAGCAGAACGAGCTAATTTTATCGTCAAATCCAAAAAATATTCATTGCTCTAAGCAAAGAATTAATTTTATTATGCTCTCAAACGGATAGATACCCTCAAGCTGTTTAGAATGTATTTCGACGAATATAGCGCATACTCTATTTAAATACAATTATAACTATTATGGCTTTGAAGAAGCCGATACTTGGCTGTAATAAAAATGAAACATTTGTAATCTTTGTTTCACACACGCATGTAGAATAAGATATTGCCTTGGCGCCCAAAATACCAATTCAATTTTTGTTCTAGACCTATCGTTTTAAAGTTCCACACTCTATGTTTCAGACACTACCCACATTTCGCATTATAACACTTATAAAATCCTTCCCGAAAAAAATGACGACAATGAGAAATAACGTAGACATGGTCACGTAAAAGGCATACACACACACGGGAATATACATAAAGCCATTCCTCATAAAATGCAAACATTCCCGAAATGAGGTTTGCTCCATCGAACGTGAGCGGAGGGACGTTTCTCACAAATAAGTATACTTCTATGGCAACGGACGGAGAGGACCTAGAGCCGAAGGGGTAAAAGGAAAGAAGGGGCGCGGCTGGGCGACGCTGTGTTCGAAGGGATTGATGAGGAGTGGAAAGCTATAAGGTTTAGGATGGGAGTTGCGGTTAAAGGGTTGTTTTCGGTCACGCCTACCCGGTCCAGTGGAAAACAACCCTACCCTTCCCTTCGGCACCAGATTATGAGCCCTCCCACCCCCCGCCATCTCACACTCTTTCCGCCTGATAAATTTTCCGCCCCCTCGCCTGTCTCTCTCTCCTCTCTCTCCCTCTTTTCTCCCCCTCCTTATCTACGCCAAAACCTTACCCCTTACTGTAATTCTTCTTTTCCACGAGATCTGTCCGGCCGTTATTCCGGATCCTCCTTTCCCTTGTCTTCCATGACGAATAAATCTTTCTACTTATCCTTACCTTCTTCCTTCTCCATCTCACCCTCTCTTTCTCTCGGATTCCCATTTATCGTCTTTTCGCTCCCTTAGTCTAACCGGCTTCCTGTCTTTTAAACTAGTTTTTCTCTTTGCTTTCTCTTCTCTCCCCCTCCCTCTCTCTCCCTCCCCCTTCTCCCTCCCTCCCTCTCTCTCCCTCCCTTTCACTCTCCATCTCTCAGTTCCTTTCTTCCACCACTTCTTCTGCTAAATATGTATGTTCTCATCTTATTTTTTTATTTTCTTTAATTATCTTGTTCATTACTCATAAAATTAAAATATTTTTTTGTAAATCTCATCTTGTTAAACTTGTATGTATTATTGTAATTCCAGTATTGTTCTTTTATGTATACAGGGTTTTCGCAGGTTTTTTTTCCACCCCCCCTTCCCTTCGTGGGTGTTTTCCTGCGTGGTCTTTTACTAGGATGGCCAAGTCAGGTCTTTCCTAGGTTTTTACCACAATTACTCTGTCTTTTTATAGAAATTTTCTGAATTTGTAATTTGATGTTTTGCTTGTATGTTTTTCTATTTTTTTTTGGTTATTTTCTGTGAAATTATTAGTACTATTTTATCCTCATTTGTAATTGTTGACGCAGGGTTAAATGTAAGAAGGGACTATATATTCTCAATTTCGCCCTAATAAAGTCGTTTGTCTGTCTGTCTAGTTTCAATTGTTGCTTTCTTTAGAATAGCACCTTAATATTGCTTACGCTGTTTTGCTAGCTCAATGCGTTGGACAAATTTCTACGATTATTTATTTTTTTTTAATTAATTTTTAATCGTTTTAGAAACTTTCGACCTAAGCCTCGGCTTAAAGGATAGTGAATACAGAATCTTGGATAAAAAATGGGAGAATCCAATGCAAATATCTTGGTCATACGTTTGCGATAAAATCGATTTTCCAGATAAGTAGACAGTCTGAAAGGTGACCTTAATGTCATTCTCATTTACGGTAAATTTCATTTCTATTTTATCTATAATTACGAATAAAAGAATGAATGAAATCCTAGGAATTGTTTAGTATATTTTAAGAATTTTTGAAACAGTGTATTAAGATCGCGCTCTATTTATAGGCGTATTAATTATTTTTTGCAGTGCTCTGAACGCTCTAGTCTCCTAGTCCACGCAGTAAAACTCATTCGAAAAATATAAACATTTCTCGGATCCCGCCGTTTAATATACGTTCTTTTTTTTTTTTGATAAAACAAGAAAACGACGAAAAAATAAAATCCTACCTTTCCCATTATTTAACATCATGGAAATTAGTTTTAAATGTCTTTTTAAAGAATTTATTCTTTTTAAATGAAATTTAAATTGCCTGTCAAAGACCGGAAATTAACCGCTAAAACCAAAACTATAGTATCACAACTCACAGGCCACAAAGACTTTTAACACCGAATTCCTCTTTTACTGACAGGAGCGTCTAGGTGCCCTGCAGTAACGGAACTTCATCGAGTTCAATCCACGTTAGCACAACTTAACCATGAACAACAGGTAATGGAAAGATTCATCCAAAGAAGAGCACTCACTCTAAGGACAAAATCAGATTTGAGAACGCACAAAGACTCGCAAGAAAGGGATTTTACATTCCTCATGCAAACCGTGAGGCAATATAAATCGCTAAACGATCGTCGAAATTCAATCGAAAGGACGGATACCACCTTAGCCACTCCAGATTCATTAGTCAGATAGCAAAGTACAACGGAACAGTATCCAACGGCCAGAAGGAGAGAGAGGCGCCGACATAAAACCTACGCACAGAAAGAGAAATGGATTGAACTGACTATCCATTTGATAGCCAAAACTTAAAAAGACATGGCCAATGCAATATAATATCGAAACGAAAACATCTGTCAATCCTCACTTTTTTCCTGGATTCCAACAATTCTAAATCTAATCTCAAATGATAGTAGTTGATTTGAAATAAAAAGAACTGAACGTTACCCTCTGCAAACTCGTTCTACTTATTCCTGGACGGCAAATGCACTTTAAAGATAATCTTTTTACCTTGATGTTATTTATCGTATCGACGGACGAATTCTTTGTATATTGATTAACCAAATAATGAATAATCCTCAACGTCCTTTATATTACACATTTACTTGAATTGTCATAAAAAATGGGTGGAAATAACGGATCATGAATCCCTTAGGGGAGAGGCATAAGTTTGAACATTGGAATATCTTGAAACAGAAGAAAAATTCACTTTCAGAATGTGGATGTTTTCTTAGTCGGGGATGGGATATCTACGCAACGCATGTCTTCCACGAGGTACCCCAAAAAACCGAGAGAATTGGTCTGTTACGATACCTCAGTGGTGGAATATCAGCACAGAAAACGAAAGACACGAGTTCGATTACCGGTCATGGCAGAATCTTTCTCCTGATTTCAAGTTATTCAACGAATTACCATGTAATTATTGGTATGTAAACCATCGCATGATCTGTAATGAATGCATGCATAACTTTGAATGTATATTTGTAAATTGTTATTTAAATTTTCGTAAGTTTTACATTCACACGTTATTTATGCATCCATGCATTCAAGTAGCATTAATTTCCATATTTTTGCTCATGTTATTTTCCAGTTTTCCTATTTTTGGTGCATGGTATTACATTTCCCTTTTTGTTTTTTCCCTTCCACAATTTTTTCCACAAACAACCCTTTATTTTCTCCTTCAAATGGAATTTCATGCACGAACTACTAATTAAAGATGAAATCCCAGGCCGTTATCTCACCCGAGGTAAAGGTATTTATTTATACACTCTTTTCGCCACTACTGTATATTCTCTCATCGGCCACAATTATTTTACCTCTCCCACCTCCGCCCATTCCCTAATTTTCCTTATCTACCTTTTTTGCCACACCTCCTCTAGCTCCATCTTAACTGGAATCCCGCACGTGAATTTAACCCCCCTATTCCCCTTACCTTGTGGGACCGCTTTCAACAACCCAACCACTCCATCACTTCCCCTTCTACCTCCCATCTTCCTCTGTCCCTGTCGGTACCTCTTCCTCACTCCCTATATTTCTCTCTTCCCACTTTCACTGCTTTTAACCTTAGCTCTCATCAACCCGTGCTCTTACAATATCATAAAACACCTCCAAATTCACGGGTCTCTCCAGAGGTTAGCAGAAAAACGCCTCGAAGAAGGTGGCGGTAAACTTTTGAGCAACTTCGATCCGGAAAAAGGGTTGGAAGGTGTGTGTTTGTTTAAACCTTTCCGAGTTTCCCCTCTTCCGTTCTTCCCTCTCCAAAGTTTAAGCTAACTCACAAAACCGTAGCATAACTAATGCGAACGCTTAGAGGAGTGCATTCTAGCGTCTCGTTGTTCACCCAAACTGCTTGTTATCGTAATATCTTCACCTAATTTACACCGGACGATGAATTCAGAATTCCGTACATTAATAATTTACAGTAATAATCTTACGAGAATATCTCTCTTATTCGGTAAGGGGAAATTCCTCGCATTAATGTGTTCGGATATATTGTACAAGATATAGATTACTGAGAAACAGTGGGGTAAATTTAGGGTGGCGTGGTCGGCAAAATTCCCCGGGCCCCGAGATCTGGGGGCCCATGGGGGCTCTTGATTTGTTCAGAATATAGAAAAAATAAATATTTTTTAGCGGTCTGTTTTGTATCCTTCTTTCTGAATGACTTTCCATTTGAGCATTATTGTTGGAAGGAATAATTTTTAAAAACCTAACCATTTAAAAACATTCCTGATAACTGGTTGGCAAGTAAATGTTTGTTGTCTTTACAATAGGTTTCATCTTTAACGTTGGACTACGGGGGAGAGGAAGAAGGGCCATCGATAATATTGTGCCGCGGGTCCTTTCGTTCCTAGTTACGCCACCGCGGAAAAGATATATATTTTTA
Source organism: Uropetala carovei (assembly GCA_036926305.1). Taxonomy (NCBI): domain Eukaryota; kingdom Metazoa; phylum Arthropoda; class Insecta; order Odonata; family Petaluridae; genus Uropetala; species Uropetala carovei. The sequence goes on from JAXCHB010000196.1 coordinate 19,861,303, forward strand.
TTATAAAATAATTATTTATAAAAACGCGTTTTATATCGAATAAAATCAAATTGTTAGATAACGCTAATAAACGGAGGCAGTAAAGTTTTATTTGCGATATGTTTTGATCAAATCATGAACTACAAACTAAAACAAACTACAAATAAAAAGAGATAATATATCTATGAACTTAATTTTACAATTTCCTAATCATCAAAACATTACCTTAGGCTCTATTTCCTCCCTTTTATTTCTCTAAGGCTTAGTATATCGAGTTAATAAGGAGGGAGTAATACCCGTTTGTTAATTAATCTATGTAAATGTTTAAGGTATTGAAGAGAGTTGTAAATTAGCAACCTGTGAAACTTACGTTTGCTTGGTAAGCGGGCGTAAAACTTGCCGTAAAAATATCGTATACCAGAAATTTTTATGATGTGGCAATATCTCATCAACATTAACTTTAGTTTCTCCACTTTACAAATTGTCGAACATTCTATCCGATAAACCTGCAAGGTCCGAAGTACCGGATAATACCGGTGCTGTTTTTGCGGCTGTGGAGTACCTAGTAGCAATTAGCTTTATAGCATTTCTCCCACCTTTCCTATGTACTATAGGTTAGCTAATGTTTTCACAGCTCTCTAGGAACACATTCCGGTAAATAAACACAGGCTGTAATAAAACTATGCATGTTCACACGCAAAATTAATATTTCTCTTAATATAACCAAGCCAAGCTTGCATTTCTCAATTAGACGTCGCGTCGTAATGAAACACTACATCATCCTCAAAATAATGGGCCATAATTCAAACTGTGTATCTTTTGCGGAAGTTACTTGAATGGAAATTAATTATCTCCTAATATTGGAAATGCACATAGCTATGAGAAGCCGTATTTTACACGTTAGCCCATGTTTACAAAACTACGGTTGTTACATAGTAAAATGAATAAAATTAATTTATTAAGTTCTTTAAAAAATATTTTCATTTATCAAATTAGATTGATTAAATATAGGGCGCGAATTTATATTAACTGCATTAAAAATACTCATTTTCGTAATTTGTAATGGAAAACACAAAAGTTTCAATTTGGGAAAATTCCGTCGAATGAATCTCCAGTATCTGCAAGATATCCCTGAAGTCCCTTTACTCACATTTTTTAAAGATTGAGAAGCAAAGACATCTTCACCCTGAAGAAAACGGTTTTTAAAAAATACACACTAAATCGAAATTGCATCTCATCACATACAGGGGTATAGCGACTTACACCCTTACTGATACTATTTATTATTAAAAGTAATTGTGATAAATAAGTAAAACAAATACAAAAATAAATATAACAATACATATTACCTATATGGCATATATTTTATATCTGTTGCTCAATCTAAACATGTGTCGGTAATGAGACTATTGGGACGCCCTGTAGATTACTTCGTTGATTAAATCCAAGGTTATCACTTTAATCTTTTCATCATCACTCATATTCACGCTAGAGTTTAGAATCCTAACTAGTTTGTTCTTCTACTTCCTCATTTATTTCATTAGCCGAAGTGCCACCAGGAAAGATAAAACTTCATGGCTCGCTATCTGCCCCGACTTTTGCAGATAAGTTTCAACGTAATGGATCTTTGGTGCAGTTTTTAGAAGTTTTTATCCAACTTGATTAGCGACACGTGCTAATGGGATACGTATAGAATTATAACCGGAGTATGACGAAAAAAATAATTATTACATAAGTGAATTTGAGTGGACACCAGATATCCCGTCAATTCCGACTCATTCTAAAAACTCAAAATTTTGTATCGAGTGGAATACCATACATGCCCCTAGTTCTCTAATTAATAAAAAAAACCTGGAAGAGAATTTTTTCATGTCTTCCTTTGTTATTCCCAATTTTAAGTTTCACGGCAACGAGAACGGAGAGAATGCGAGAAAGAGAGAGGGGCCTTTTCCTAATTAAATTTGGAACGCTTGACTCTGAACCTTGAAGAGCGACATAATCCAATTAGCACTCGAAAAGCCTTGGGCCTCACGCCAATAAACTAAAAAGAAGGAACTTTCCAAACCACCCTGCCCACAACCGCGGACTTTATTTTCTCATAAACTTTCACCGGCTCAAATTATTACAGCGCTCAAATCGCGTATAGGTTATGGACTTTTTAAAAACAACAATCCGTCTCCGGTGAAGCTGATTTATAGTTTTTATGGTGATACGGAGTTTTAATCCAATGAATCTAATTGAGGCCAGGCTGTTGGTTGGTAGAATTCCTCGAATTACATTTCAAAGGCAGAAGAGGAACATTAAGAAATATTAAGAATTGGCATGGGAAAAAACTGCCTTTTACATGGAGCACTATAAACATTTATTTACCACTAGTTGAAAGTACCCGGCGATGTCCGGGTTATGCCAGACGTCTTTGGCGAATAAAATTATGTATTATATGGTAATACAATCATTTCTCCCTTTGCGCACCTCAAAACGTGCATTTCCGTTGAAATCTCGATTTCGATTTTTTTCATGAAAACAATAATTTCTCTATACAGTAAAACCTCACATAACACGGTAGTTGTGTTCCTTGAAATCTTGTGAAATCGCCTTATATGAAACATTAAGTTAATAGGAAATAAGGGGTTAGGTTCTTATAGGGTGACCACATGTCCCGTTTTTCGGCCAATTTTTCCTCAAATGTCCCGTATCCCGTGTGAAATCAATACTGGACGCAGCTTGTCCAGTATTTTTTATTATAAGAAATATATCGACTTCTGATATGTTCAGTGGAAAATTCCATCGATAATCAATATCTATTTAAGAAAACAAATAAGTGACGTGAAAAAGAAGTCTTGATTTTGTTCTCACATTACGATTTTTTCTAAATTTCTTTCCTCTATAAGTCGTAACAATGAATCTTTTTGTATGCGTACCTTGAAGACAATAAGATCACCTCGGACTCCACGTTATATTTCACAAGCCATCGAGAACATATATGCGATACATTGTTGTAACGTCATTGAAGAAAAATACATTGTTGAATGAGCATTATAACAGCCTGAGAGAGAGAGGGAGAGCCACAAGTGAAAATGTTTTCCTGAAAAAACTACATCCTTTGGCGATCCAATTGATTTCCTTCATGCTTTCTCTTAATTTGAGGAAAATATTATACGACATTTGAGGCAAATGTAACATTGTAGACTATCGTATCCTGAGAAATCGAGTTACATTCGTTAGTCCGACAGTCGGGCGCTATAGTCGTTCCATCAGCTAAAGTCTCTTGGCCAGTTAGCAGCAGCCGCAGCAGCCAATAGGAGACGGTTTGTTTGGGAAGGTAGTGGGGGGGAAACCAGTCTCACTCCTGCTCTCGAAGAGATCACATCGGGATGCGTTCCCATTAGAAATTGCGTAGTATATCAGCTGAAGGCGAAAATCCGCAAGAGCTGGCAACGCGCACCGGTATCTGCTGTCCCGCACGAAAGTTGAGGGGGGCGATGGAAGGGGAAACGTTCGTGATTGGCTACTTGCTCTAAGTAGGCCAAGAGCTTTCAGCTGGTGAACCGACTATAACATCTTCTGAGGAACTAGAACCGTAAGGTTAAAAAAGCCCCGTTTTTTTAAAGGATTTGACCCGTAAAATCGTGAAACATACGTACGTAATTCACGAAACCTTATTTCTCGATGTAGAATTAAGAAAAAATAAACCATAAAGTCAAACCTTATGGCCATAATCCAATCAGCTGTTGTCAGCTGAAAAAAACATTTTATATCAACAATAGCGTAAGACAATCCTTAGAAGCCTTAAATCCGGGTGCTGTTCGCTCCTCCTTCGAAATGTGCCTACGTTCTCTCTGGCATTCCCTTCCAAAACACATAGGGCGGTTTCGTCGGCGTAAAAAATTTGTTGGTTTATTTTATAACTTTTTTCTTTGATTACCTAACCTAGTAAATTCTGGTATGAAATTTTCGGCCGCCTGGTGATCAGCAGAGACGGATTCGCCCACTATTTTACGTTGTGGTAGTTGAAGCGTTTTGTGAACTTCTCAAACCAACCTGCACTTGCACTAAAGGGAACGTTAGTGGATGATTCAGCATTATGTTCGCTTACTGTTTTATAAAGACGCAATGCTTTATCACTCAATGGTGCCCTCTTCAATCCACACGCATAGTAATTTTTCCAGTGCTTAAGTGCAGATTTCGTTTTGACATTCTTTTAATTTTTCACCTGCAGAAGTTGCTGCACTTACACTGGCTCTTATTTTTTCTTCATTTTTTCGTATGGTACGAATAGTCGACTCATTCACCCCATAATCCCGCCCTAGCACTGTGCTTCCGTGTCCTGATTTAAGTTTATCTAAAATTTCAAGTTTTTGGCTGTGCGCTGAACTTTTTTCTTCTCGCTTGAAAAATCATTTACATTCCATTTTCAATAAGAAAGATAAATATTAAGGATAAAAATAATATTTTAATTCACAGGAGGCAAGGTTAAGACAACCACTTACGATAAGACACACAGAGAGCCTGCTGACTGAACGAACACGAGGTTACTACCGGGTTACTCCCCAAAATTCTTTCAGCTTGGAAATTATCGAGTGCCATGCGATAGATCGAGATTGTAACACGACATTGGTAGACAAAAGGGCAGGGGAAGAAGTAACATTGCTGCAACTTCAAGTGAAAGTGTAACAAATTCGGCCATAAGGTATTCAGAAGCATGCATACGAATCTCTAGACGTAACATTTCTGTAAAACGATTACATGAATCCCCTTTCAGTGTTTTTTCTTCAAAATGTTTTAATTTGAAGTTTTATCATTTTTAGGTTACGGGAAATTTGAAGAATGACTTTAGCTTTGACTTTTCAAACCGCGTCTTAGCGAGGAGAACTTGTGTCTTGTGGTTTGGTAGTGAAATGTAATTCGCGCTATGTGAGGTTTTACTGTACTACGCATATTGGAGAAAGAAAAAACTAATTCTGAGATATCTCTGATACTTATGAATTGGGTGAACTTTTATGTTTTTATTCAAATATATGTCCTTTTTTATATAACAATCAATTCAACCGTTTATATAGAATATCAATGAAGAGAAGATAACCATGTAATGTGTTTAAAATAATAACGTGTGTCTCTATTCTCATTTAATTAACAATTTATGCTTGAGCCTATTTTCGTTAATAAACATTATGGATGTATAATATAATGGTTCTAATTACAAAGAGATAAGATTCCTGCAATCAAACGATGAACTGAAGATTCAATTGCTTTCATTAAATCATTATAAACACTTCCCATACGCAGTTAACTGAATAATTATCCGTAAATATTTACGTTGATATCTATAAAGTTTGAAGTTGCTACAGCAATAATTTCGATGCTTAAACCAAGTGCGAAGCGTATAACGCTATTCTTTCACCTATTTGAAGGTTTAATTGGCATTAATTGAATCGGAGGCAACAATTACGGTCGCCTTGACAACGTCCGGAAAGAGTACGAAATATCCGCAAAATTTCGAAAACAATTGCGTATTTCTGAATGATTCGACCGTGTAACATGTAAAAATCGCAAGAATAAGATAGTATAGAGTTTTAGCCGTCGAATAAAGTAATGAAGAAAATCGGTCCATATTTACATGTTTTAATGAATGAAGGAAAAAAACCTTGCACTCTGAAAAATCGAAAATCCCGTGTAAACTTATGGGAAAATAAAATCGTCTCCTGGAATCGAACCCGGGTCGATTTTGGAAATCCCGAGTACCCTATGTTACTCGAAGAGTCATATGAAGTCAATTTGCAAAGTTTGGTCCCGATAGATCAAAGGACGTGGGAATGTATAAGGAACAGACAGATGGACAGACATTGTTTTATTATATAAGGAGATTATTTCCTTAAAAAGAAACAAATAGTTCCTTAATATAAAACTTTCTGTGATTCATACTGTGAAATTAGAAATAATTTTATCAAATCCGTAATTTAGTCGTCACAGAATGAGAAATGCATCCAAAGATGAATTTTTTAGGTTTTTAACAGACAAAAATCTTGGGCGTAAGAAGTAATATTTTCATATGCTACTACTTTCGAAAATATATAATAGATATGGAGATGTATATTCCCATTATATAGTTCATCTATAAACTATAGTGTTATACGAATATCGTGTAAGTTAAGCCAGACTGGAATTTCATATTAAGCTTTGCAATGGAGGGAAAGTATTTTACCGAAATAGAGATCTATTAATCAGTAATATTTCATTGAAATTAATTCATCATTTACGTAGTTTTTGCATTATAGCAATGCAGTAATTAAGATGTGTTAAGGTATTCAAAGGAAATTTCCGAATTTGAAAGCATACTACGAAATAGAAAACTCAAAGATTGTTAATTATGCATAACGGACTCTGATTAACTGATTGTGAGGTGAATGTTAAATGAGTTGCAGAAAATTATTTAAATAAACGAGAATAATATGAATATTAAATATCAATTTGAGTATTTAGCGTTTGATTAAGAATCGACTGCATCACTTGAAAATTCATTATTTATTTTTCATAACCTCATAAACAGCACTTGACGGCCTTTATAATGAGCGTAATGACAATAATAAAGACGAACACATACGACCATGCCCTCGGCAGGATTCGAACCCTCGGCCCTAGCATTGTAAGCTAGGAAAGCTAACCGAGCTTCGTGATATTTTATTACTTAATTTATATATTTAAATTATCTACGTAAAGAGTTGGATATTAGGGAATGTCTTTAGATTTGCTAATTATTTAAACCTAAGAATTGCTTATTCAAGGAATTTATTACTTTAACTGTATTTTTTATTTAAATATCCAGCTTTATTTTCAAATAAGGAAATATAAAATATTTTAGTACTATTTTAAGTTAAAGACAAATTACTGTTTACAGTTAAAACTTCTAAACCTAAAGAATTGCGAGTTTTGGAGTTTACCGCTATTTCATTTAGCACAGATTATGCGCAGAAATCGCTTCTAAAGCCACGATTATCCTCCATCTCAACAAGTTCTCGAATTATGCACACTTGATTCCTACGGGAGTTGAGATCTCCTAACAAACGTTGATGGGAGATGTGAAGAGAGCCCTCGAAAACAATACATGAGTTCGTAATCGCGTTACATTTTTAATTCGTCTCCGGCGTCGTAATATGGATTTAATTGCGGGAATGAAACGTGAAACCGATGGCGTTGATGTGTAGTTCTTTTTATTTCAGTTTACTTGAAAGGGAAATAAATAATTAGATGGTGCTATCATCGTTGGTTTTCACCCGAATACTGCAGGGGGAACTGTTTTAATAAATACATTGATTACAAAAATGACAGTACCGTATATTCAAGCACGGTAAATTAAGTTAGAAAAAATAAATATATTTCATTTCATGACAGAGAATTTGGTAATAAAAATATCAAGCTTCCCGGACAGCAATCGATTAGATTGGAGTTATTTAAAAGGTGATAAGTAGATTTAAGCAATATTTGTACTTACTCATACCGATTCCTGTCGAAAAACTTGCTTTAGTGACTGATAAGAAGCTTCGAGAAAGAATAATTACAACATTCTAAGCGTTTGAAAAAGAGAACGAGAAAGAATCAGAGAGAGAGAGCGATGATTAATGAATGAAAGAGGAGAGTAATAGCACCGCAGGAAAAAGGTAAAAATGCTTTTGTTTTCACTTCGCCGTTTGAGGAAAGTGTCACGTCATTAATAAACTCATCAAAAAAGCATAAATCACCCTATAAAAAGATTTTCCTTTCGGCTTTAGCTGTCTTTGCACTTAAAGCGATACCAAATTACTTTCACCAGCAAACATATCTGATAATCAATTTTCTTGCAATATACGATGATGATAATGTTTCAGATTTTATTTTTTATTAATATTTCTAGAAAAAATCAAGTATGTCTTTACTATGCAGAGCTGTTATAGATACATTAAATTTTATTAAATTTTCCCTTATAATTTAGTGAAGATAAGCCTTTAAATTAAAATATAAACTATTGATTTCATGAATAATAATGAATTTAATAAAGCTTAGTACATTCTGCTAATACATATTTGAAATCATGCATTTCGCCGGTGAATAATAATATACGAGTAGTTAAAGAAAATAATAGCAGCAAGAGTGTTGTGTATGAGGAAAAATTTGATGTGATATTGTCAGAAGATGTTAAATTAAAAAAGTTCTGCAAGCGTCAAAATGAACCGCGAAATCCGATTTTAAATTCTATATCGCTTGTCTATGCGCGAGTGATACGTTTATGAGAACTCGAGACCTCACGGAGCCATCATTGCGAGAACGGATTGGGAAAAAAATAGAAACAGAACACTTGAGGAGTGTTAACGTGGGTGTTAAGCCCCATCGATCGAAGGAGCTCTCGAGCATGAATTATACATGGCCTTCTATCGCCGCTGTCCTGAGCAATTAAGCTTTACACAATAGGGCCTTTCATCGCTTCGAATACAAAAATCCATTCAACACTCTTGGGAATATTTTCATGTCCTTGTGAGATGAATCGTGACATTTTCGAAAAATTTCACGGCAAGTTATTAATATTTTTAATTTTGATAAAATCCCGTCAATATAGCTAAAGAACTCGAAATTACGGCCTTTGATAGCATTATTTAAAGAAAGAGCTAAAGTTAAATGTATTATCACCGTTAATATTACTTAAAATGATCTTCTTGACAAAAACAGACATTTTTCTAAATAAAATTAGCTGGTTCTCTAGGAAATTCCATCTTGTAAACTACATTATTATTATTATTATCATTCCTTTTTTCTCTCGAAAGTTTTCCGGCTTAGTTTTTATACAACGGAGCTGCATAACATTATTTATTTTGCTCTTTGTTTTTGGTGGTCAGGTGATATCTCCTAAGAATCGTCTTACAATTGAATTATTATTATTATCTTATATCAATATTCTATAATATAAACAACCGCTTTACATGAAAATATCCAAATTATAGTGTTAGAACTAGAAATAATTAAAGCAAATATCTACACTTCAGAAGATTCATTCGATAATCGTTTAAAACATTTAATTTTAGTTTAAAAACAAGTCGCATTATTTTCGGATTTTTATACTTGATAATTAAAATACCATAATGTATTTATTCGCGCATTGCTTACATTTAAAAGAAATTTTAACCCATTTGCATTACATGTGCAATAAGCCGTAATCAGGATAAAATAAATGTTTATGTCTGAATCTAAGTCGAAAAAAATACTCTAAATGGGCAAGCGATTAAGTACAGATCAAGCATACGTCAAAAACTGAGTCTGGTTAATATTTCAGGCAAAATATATGCCAACGGTACGACGTTGATGGATGTGCTTCCTTTTTCCAAGCTTAAAAAAACATTCAGGATAAAATTGTGAATGGAGAACTTTTTTGACTGAGCATAGCTAGCCAACCATTTAATAATGCCGAAAAAATAAAAATTATATTTTAATTTATTTCTAATGTACATAAGTACTTTTATAAACAGATGTAGTGAAACAGTGACTTACTTATCGTTGAGTAATAGCTTAAATTTTAAATTCAAACAAAAATAATTAGTCATAATGAAAAATTATGTATACTCCTGAAACATCAATATCTTACTGCTTAATTTCTAAGATGGTCAGCAGTTTAGCTATAAATATTACTTAAAGTAAAAAGTAAGATATTGATACTAAATTGTTACGTGGTGTAACACACTTATACATTAAATTGCGGTATATCATTCCAAAACTTGCTGACATTAATATAGATACATTTTATTCATTCTGCAAAGAAATGTTTCGCCTTTTCAGATTTCAAGCTCACTTCTGTGTCTATTCGGAATTTTTTTTAGCAATAAAAATAAACTCCATTTTCTTTTTGGCACATATGTTCAAGTCTTGAGTTCGTTTCTCAATTCCAATCTATCTTAAGAAGCAAGTGAAAAGTATCCTTCACTTGCTCCAATGATGGAGAGATTTTCGATTTTTTTGGATCATAATCTACAATCGCCTATGCATGTACAATTAATTCTAGTAAACAGTAAATAGCTAAGAAAAAGTGTGACTCCCGCTGGTGGTTAAGTTAGACCGGTCCTTTGAGAGAAACGACTTTTATACATAATATGATAACAAAAATAACCAGGAAAACATCCTATATTATCGCATGTTATAATTCTTCTATTTTCTCTTAAAAAGATTATTTTTTCTAATTCTGATTTTACATCCCTTAAGATTTCGAGAAATTCTTTAGTTTATTTCCACCATGTGTCTAACCTCTCAACGGTTATAACTCATTTTAACATTTTTTGTAATAACGAACAAATTTCAAATCATTATTTTTATAATTACACTTCCAAAGGATTTATGGTTCCTTTAACAGTATAATGAAATAATCTGTTGACGACCCACCAAACCAATTCCACCGGTTCTTTACACAAATTAGGAGCGACACAAATATCAAGAACTATCATCCAAATAAAAATACTAGAAAATGCTTTAATTTAACATTACTCAAGTACTAGAGGTTATGGCGATTTCCCTGTTATTTTATTATACTTTTCATTACCCTTACTTTTCAGAATGGTTATTGAACCACTCTAGAAAATTTTAACACAGTAGCAAGTCTATTTACATGTGACGAAACGGGTAAATATTTTAAATTCTCAAAAACAGCATCTGCGAACTCGCTACAAAACACCATCACTGCCGGGTGAGAAAATACGTGCTTTTCCTTCTCGCTGGAGGAGATGAACGGATGCAGTACGCCGCCTGACACCGGATGGATGATTCGCGAGGGAATGTTCGAGGCCTCGCTATTCACGCGCGGGAGTTGAGCCGAAGACGAGCGATATATCATGCGTTCCCTCGGCCGAGAAGGGTCTTTTCCCTCGGCATGCCCCGTAAAGCAAGGTACGATATTTCGGGGACCCGAGGAGGATAAGTTACGAGGCGTTTTGATGGCGTGAGACAGAACACGAAAGAGAGGAAGCCACGACAAAATGTTACAGCTTGGTCATCGTAAATAGATTTTAATAGTTTTGACGTACGTCTGGGAATAATTGATATGCACCGTTAAACAATTCTATCGTATCAGAATGATTTGAAAGTTTTACCATAAAACCCGATTCGCATGCTTTATTTATCATAGAAATTGTCAAAGTAATTAGAAATTTTTAACAGTCAGTTCTAAATAAATGTGCTAAATTTTATCTCCAGAGGAAAATTACGTCAAGAATCCCAAATTAAACTTCCGAAAGTACATTTATGTGGTCTAAAACATTGATATGAAAAAGAAACTTATTTGAGGTAAAAGAACACTAATATATATAAATTAGTCAATAAATACGATGTACCCAGTGGCTATCGAAAAATTAAAAATCTGATGTTGCCAGCGTCCTCAGAAATAATTATCAGAAATTCCACTCGTGAATAATTTAAAAAAACTTTCGTCTTTATTTAAAAATAAAATAAAAAGTAAAGAAAATTGTTGGCTGTTTCTATAGATAACAAAATATCAATGCGCAATTAAAATTGACAGCGTATGCAACGCTATCAACAATTAAAAAATTTTAATGGAGCAACTGAAACAATGGTATCACTTATTTAACATAAATTTAGAAGAAAAATCAAAACATCTCCTACACTATCGGTGTTACAAAAAACCCTTCCAAACAAAAAAAAAGAAAAAAATACAGGAATAACCTCCACTTCAGTTTGACCAATATTTTTCAAAAACTAATCAGCTCTTGCCCCTATCATGACAATATTAAATTAGAAATTTGGTACTGAAATGGTAAATACTTCACGAGTTAGAACGCTCACAAAATTTCTATCACATAGTCTCTCTCTCTCTCACACACACAAAGGCATTATAAAGAAAATAATCAAAACGTGTTCTAGAGACTTCAAAACATCTATTTGAGTTGAAATCTCCAAATCTATTTTTTTCATGAAAGCAATACTTTCCCTATACTACGTATGGAGAAAGTAAAAAGACAACGATTTTAGTGTATTACTTCCATGAAACTTCCTTGGAAAAGAAAGTAGACGTTTTGTTGTTAAAATGTATGGGACAAATTGTTTGAAGCCATAAAAAATTTCTTCTAACTTAAAGTGAGGTCATTTTGTCACAATAATAATAAAGGGAAAAAGAAAGGGAATGTGTGAATTTTGAAACAGCGTTTAATTATAATATAAAAAGCAATAACCTTAAACAAATATTAATTGAAACAAACTTTGTCTTTGGCATTTAAGGATTATGTGGAACCATAATACATCAGCAACCATACAGTTTTTAACGAAAAATATATTTGTCGCGGATACTGCCATGAAAAAAATATCGGCCTATTTAACTCCAGAAAGTTCTCATAAAGTGATATCGGCAAAGCGAATCAGCTAGTTAAGTTGTTAAAAAAAAGCTGTCAAAACTGATAAATACCCTCCTATGTATCACCACTTCGTCCATAAATACTTTTTCCCCCTTTCTATCCAATTCTACCTTAAGTGCAATGAAGCTAGGGGACATCCATCCTTTGTTCACCATTTTAGATGTCCTTTTCGAAGCAGCATCAAGCTCGCGATCAACGATATAATCACTCTTCTCCTCCCAAAACCCTCCCTCTCCCCTCTTGTCGCTTAAAACAACGCTTGTGACGTGTGGATACACCCTTTTCCCCTACCCCCCAATCCTTCTATCCCTCGTGAATTTCAAACCACATCATACGTCTCCCGGCGACACTTTCCTACCGCGCCTCATTTATAACTAACTGCTAAATGAAAAAAATAGTGACAATGGCTAATTTGCCATGGGAGGAAGAGGAGGGGTAAAGGCAGGGCTAGAGTCACGTCGAACGGAAATCTATACGTACATGTGAGAGCGATTCGCGAAAGTGATTAATGTTTTCTACGTGCGGTCCAACGCGCTCCCCTCCTTCCGCTTCGCCGAATCCCGCCAACATCAACAATTATTACAGGAAAAATTCCCGCTCGCTCCATTATGTGCGAACGTCCGACGCACTGAAAATTCTGCTACGCGCGTCACCTAGCCTAGGCTAGGGGGCCAATGACGTGGGAAGTACTTCACTTTCCCTTTTGTGTTCGGGTCGGGGGTTGAAATGGTATATATGTCACGCACGCGTGCTGAAAATACGTTAGCAACCAGAAACAGGGTTTATGGCGCGCGTTTGACAGCTGGAGCGCCATTGTTGATGCGAGTGGATTACAAAAGAAAGGATTATAACAGCTTTTGCGTTTCATGAAAGTTTTAACCTTCAATTTCAGCTATGGGCTGTCTGTATATGTAACAATTTTTATTAATATGCTTAATATATTATGCGGGGACTTTTTTTCCTCAATATAGTTTTACTATAAACAATTGTATCAGTAAGAAATAGGAAGTTTATAAGTAGTCACTTCAGTGGTACTTTCACCATTTGTGTAGTTCTTTAAATATTATGACATTTTAGGATAGTTAGTGAAAAATAATAGATAACCATTAGCTTAGTATATAACTAAGCTTCGATATAAAAAATTACATTAAAGCTATGATTAACTCTTTTAGGGATTATCTAAATGTTAAATCGATTGAGAGCTAACGTCTTTTTAGATGAAGTCCATAAAATGGAAATTTAAATAAAAATTTAACAAGTCAGTTAGCATGTTTCCTTTGAGAGAGAAGTTTATGGGCGATGAAAATGAATTGAACGCGATAAAATCGACTACATAAATTCCTTATCGGTAAAGGCCTAAAAGTTAGAGACTAAAAAAAAGGAGAGCAAATCGGAAAATTTATGGCTGATTGTGAGACATAAAATTTTTTCTACTGTGAAATGACGAAATTACATCAGCTGAAGATGCATAAAGACAAAATTGTATCACTCAAAAGGAACGATTACTTACTACAAAATTTTGCTCTCTCATTTATCGGACAGTAAACTACAGCAACAACTTTCTACGACAAACGTTTTTATTAAATCCAAATCCAGGGTTTATGAAACATTCTTTCCTGTTAGGTTATATTTGAAAACGGTATCACATACTATACCGGAGCAAGTATGATTTCGTCTCTCTCTCCAGACTCAACTGTATGCACCTCCAGCGGCATAAGATCGAGGGGCAAATGGTCTATCACTATTGATGATAGACATTTTGAGGGGATAGTAAAAATTAAAGAGGGAGGAGAACGGGAGGGAAGGTGAGAGAAGAAATGGGACATGTTTTAATTGTAATTTCATACTTGATTCATGCATAACCGTCAATGTTACGGGAGATTACACTAGTATTCTAATGCGCGTCCCCATTAAGTTACTCTGTACTATTGAACTTAATATAATGTATGAAGTGTAACAAATAGCGTAAGAGAGTCATGAAAATTGAGCCATTTTTATAAAAAATAATAAAATAAGTATCTAAAAATGCCAATAAAATTTACCTAATGTTATAGCTATAAGTTTACTACCCAATATCATATTAAAATCTGAAAATACCTTTTTAACTGAAATAAAAATTTCATGCAGAATCGGTGCAAATTTACGACTGCCTCAACAACGGAATAAACAAAGAAAATTCATGGACACCATAAAAATATGGACGCCTAAAAATATCCGTTTCGTGTTACGACCGCCATGTAATGAGACGAGAGGAATGGGAAACTTCAGTATTAATGGCAGGTACAGGACGAAAGAAAGGACGTTGGTGGCAACAAGTCTCCCCGACTCACTGGAAAATACCATTTACTATTCCATCAATGCATAACTTCGGTTAAAAAACATTTGCAGTACAATGTTTTCTTATAACCTATATGCGTAGTCAAGCTATAGTTAAAAGTGCGCACTTGTGAGGAAAGATTGCTATAATTACGTTATCATAAAAAAATTACAAAGACAAAGTTTGCCAACCCCTGACAGATGCAATTCTAACGGTGGATAAGAGAAACTGTTAAATATTTTTTTCTCGGCCATCGATTACACAAAGAGCGAAAATAAGACATAGTGTACTTTTGGATTTACAGTTTATTTAGGTGTACAATGTGGATTCCAGAGATCGTTATCGATTTCATAACATTCCCCCAATTAACGACGCACCAATTGAGAGCCCATTAAAATTTAAGAGCGAAAAGTGATATCCTTATTTATGAAGATAATTTTGTCAATTCTACGGGTGGTGACCAAAAGAAAACACATTATACTATGATAAAACCTATCAACTATAATTGGTTGGGCATGGAAAATGCCTTCTACCAATATGGTAACGATATCTAATTCTTCTGTAAGGCTTAAGTTTGTCTTCGTCGCATTCTTTTTCTATAAGATTCTATGTATGTTCCTCAACGCTGTTAATGAGCCGATGATAAATAGAAATCGTACATACTGTACACATTTATTCATGTGCAGTCAAATAAACTGTCATACTATTTGGCTCTCCTTCAATTCCACACAGTTCACGTATTAAAAACATCTAAAAATTCAAAAATAAAACCTGATCAAACTATAACGTTATTTATATATAAATTGATCCATATATATATATATATATATATATATATATATATATATATATATATATATATATATATAATAAGATATGAAAAATGAAGTATGTAAAGCATCCCTAACATATTGTAACAAAATTTGCTATAAGACGCATATTAGCGGAGAAAAATTAAAATAAAAACGTGGAAATATTAAAATTTCAATTTATCGCAATCGAAATCGATAGCGCAAAATTACCTACACGTAAAAATATTGTATTATTACTTGCCTGATAAGAACGATGCAGCGAGCAGAAGAACGAAGGCTAAGTCCATTTTTCCTGAAGTCAATGCAAAAATCGAGCCTTTTCGCTCCATTAGAACATATCCAATAAACTACCACTTTGAAGACAAATTAATCACTATTTCAACTCACTGCCTAATTGACACGATCTCACTTTTGTATTATGCGAAAAAGTTGAATATCGCGCTTGGAATTTACGTGTTTTTTTTCGAATAACACAACCTTAACCGACGCGGACGCCACCTTTTCACCAAAGCATCGAAAATGCGACACAACAATGTCCCGACGTAAACAAATGAAGGCGTATATTTACTCGTTCGGAAATTCTCAAAACACTTAGTGGCGTGGGAAGGGAACAAGTGCAGTTGGATGCGAGCGCCGACTGATCGGTACGTTCCAATTCCTCCCTCAAAGATCTCGTGTTGGAGGACGCAAAGCTTCAGGCGGCAGAGACATCTACAGGAGAATAAAATTAGGCGAGGAGGCGGGAAATTCAAAGCGGTGAAATATGATAATGAGCAATTAATCTTTTTTGATGATCAGTTTTATGAATTGTAAAATTTTAAATAAACCCTCCGTATAAACCAAAGTCTGTAAAATCCAGAAGAACATTGACAACTGAGCAAGTGTTACATAAGAACGATGCCTCACCCAAAATTATGACGACATTTCAGTCGTAAATTTCGATAAACATTTTTCATTTATAAATCACGGTGCATAAAACGTTTATTGCAATAAGATTTTAATTGAAACATATTAAAACGAGGGCACTTCTTGAATATTTTCGTGAGAATCAACAGCAATGTTATTTAATAAATTTATATTTATCTCAAATCAATTCCTTTTAGAAATGACTATATCCCTGATTCCATTACGAATGATGATTTAGTTCTTGTGCTACATTTAAAGCGATACTTTTGTGTTTGGTATGAAAACTTTATCTGAATGTGCATTTTCCTTTGAGTAGCTTATTTTTCGAAGTTAGTATTCCTATCGTTGAAATTCCATGGGGCGTTGTTATAAAGATAAAGATAGGCTGCTCTAACATTATTTACTTGTGATAATGATAAAAATATAATAATGAATTTTGAATAATTTTAAGAGAAACTTCTAATACCAATACTTAAAGCATTTAATAAATAGAGAATAAATGGGGCAATTGAGTCTTTCACTCATCATTTAAGCGTTTTCAAGGTTAATTGGAAAATTTACACTTAATTAAGTAGAAGCAGGGAATAGCCTGCCGAGGTAATGTAGGGTGTGACGACCTTCTAGGAACCCTTATATGTATACGATAAACGCAAATGAAAGCGTTGATGTAAAATCTATGTAGAATGTCTTACAAAAGAGGTTCATAGAAAATTTTTATTTCATGCTATTTTTTTAGGCTGATTTGCAAATACAGTAAGAGAAATTATTTAACATTAGTTGGTGTGGTTGTAAACATTATCTGGAAACTCATATAGCATTTTGGTATTTTAGTGAGTATTAAAGTTGAAGAAAATTGTAAATCTCAGTTGGGTGATGGTAAATATTATTTTGTAGCCTAGTTTGTAACGTAGCCACCTGGTAACCTCTGTTGAAATAGAGAATAATTTCTTTAATTCGATAAACATTAAAAACAGCTATATTTCAAGATATAAATTACATAGAAACTTGAAATTTTTATGATCAAATTTTAATAATACTATAAATGCTTATTTAAAAAATCTAGAATAAAATACTGAAAGTGACCATAACAATTTAGGACACATAAACGTACGCTCTGCTGCCTGTTTTCCGACACAGACTACAGTTAGGGTACGTTCTCATTGACATCTCTGATTCTTCCCTTTAGATTTTAGATGATTAAGAGTACGGTGATTCACTACCACTACCTTCTCCTCTGTCCCTCCCCCTCTCTTTTTACCTCCCCTTCTCTGTATTCTCCTCCCTCTCCCCTCATCTCCTATCCTCCACCTTCCTCATCCTCTGATATTCACCTCTTGTTTCCCTTCTGCCTTAAATTTAATATCTATAGAATCGCTACAGTCTTATCGTGAAAATAAATAATAGTGTACCTAACAGAGGACGAAAGTCACCGACCTTGGTTTCGACATCACAGCATTGGGAAACTTTTCCTCCTCTTTGGGGGCGTATTGGTACCAAGCTCTTACTACCACCCCGATACCCAGATATACCCTTATTATTTCATTTAGTGATGCAATGAAAAAAGTAAGCATTACATATTCCCATAATGCTCAGGATGTAATTGAGAGTATCATTCAAGAATTACCGTAGTCTGTGTCGGAACGGAGAGCAAGTTTATATACTTATGAAGCATGGTATGGTCGGTCGCTTTCGGTATTTTATTTGAGACGTGGGAAGGAAAATTGAGTGGAGCAAAGGAGAGACAGGAGAAGAGATTATGAAAGGAAAAGACGAAGAGGGAAGGAAGGATAGATGATGGCCCATCTCCATATATTTAGGACCAGGATGAGCAAATGACTTCATTATGCATGAAGAAAAAGTTTCTGGGATTATGCTTCCATTAAATAAGTATAAAGTTACAAAGTGTCCTCAGCAGGATAAAAAGAGTGATCGAACCACTTAAAATGTTTTCGGAAAATTAAGAGAATAGCATTTACAAAGTTTTGTTTGAAAAACGTATCAAGAGAGCAATATGTAACGCAGAGGCGTAATTTAAATGTGCTTAATTATTCTTAATGTAATAATGCTCTGAAAATTGTAACTTCAATAATAACTAAATCAGGATGCCAACAAACTAAAAATAAATTATGACTTGAGCAGATGTCGTGAATTTATTGCTTTGTAATAAATTAATTTTCTTGCAATTAGTTATTATTAAATGGTTAGTTATTATATTATAACCATTAGTACCTATCAGCTTAAATTATTTTGTTTCAAGAGACAACGAACATTATGCTTAAAATAAGTAAGTACGCAATACTAATCTAGAGAATATCCTGAGCTAGCTGCACAGCTGAGGCTTGTAGAGGAGTATGAAATATTTTCATGTAAAATATTTTCAGGATTCACTCTAAGAAAAGCAAACATCGATGATTATTGCAGCCAACATCGTAATTTGATATAACGCATGCTGAGGAAAGTCACAAATTCGAGCATTTTGCCGGGGACACAATTGCCATGCCCTAAAAATCAGCACCAAGCGCAAGACATGTAGAATCGATCCTCTTGAAATCGAGCAAAAATAATCGAAGTTTGAAGCTTTTTAGGACCTAATCGATGAGTTTATTCACTGGTATTTAGCATACGGTTTCGTACAGCTAATAGCACATCTTTGACTTAAGCGAATAATTGAAATATCTCTCAAAAATAAAAAACAAGAAGAAACTGTAGACTAAGAAAAGAACTTTAATACGACTACAATTTATGTTTTAAAATAATGCCAGGTAAAGTTTAAAATTTAACTGCTCATTTTTCTCCAATATCATGACTTATAGCATACATTTAATATTGAATTTAAGAAAGTGGAATTAAAGTACTACAAATTTTCTGCTCTATGAATTTGAAAATAAATTAAATGAGAAACTATATTTTAACAATATTTAAATTAATGAGCAATTCATGTATCATATAAGAGAATTCAATATAAATGCTTGAATGTGACAAAATTAGACCACAAAATGTAAGGATTACCCAGTGAATTTTAGAATACGAGAAAATAAAATAAACCTTTTAGATTAGTAGTAAATTTGAAAATTAAAAAAAAAACGAAAAAGTTCGCCTTTAAAACGGCTAACACAAACCGTGTGCGTTTTTATGAAAAAGGTATAAAAAACGGCACTAAAACGTTTTAAGGGTTCAGACCACTTTTTTCTCCTCGTAGGTTCTGATAGATAAAAAGGGACACACTTTGCTAATGCTAGAGAGAACCCCGAATTTTTAACGAGTGGACGTAGTGTGGAGAAGAAAAGGTGGAGGGAAGGAAAAAAATGAAGGATTCGGGGGACGCACGAGTGGATTCAGTGGAAAGAAGAGAAAGAAAAGAGATGGGAGGGTGTTAAGGCGTAGCGAAAGAAAGTCTCTGACTCTTGAGAAGTGGGGTGAAAACAAAAAAGGAAAGAAGCTGGATCCAGGAGAGATTTTGGTCGGCGGGCATTTGCAGGAAGCTTATAAAATAGGAAGCATTGTTGTGCACTTGACGAAATAAGAATTATCACGATAAAGATATTTTCTCCTGCAAAAATACACGCATTTTGACCTCGTTTGACCTCATGAAACCGTCAAGCTCCTGAATTTATAGCGAAGATGAAATTCAACTGCACCTTTGTCAAAAATTATTGTTAGAATAAATGAACCGTTCATAGAGATGACATTACTGTTCGTGGCAATCAGTTCGAGATGGTAGATTATGTATCCTGGCTAAAACGCTGGTGATTTTTATGTCATACAAAAAATCTGTAATGTATCAGAAAATGCATAAGCTAGGAATATTAGTAACTAGGGCAGTAGATGTTCCAAGTATTTGTTCGAGGTGTATCGCAAGAGTGAGGGGAGGTGGAAATCTTCGGTAAATATTATATAAGAGTTACTTGAGTGGAAGTGCTTTATTCGGCGGTTAAAGCTGTGTACTATCTTATTACTGCGATGTTTACATGTTACACGGTCGAAGTTTTAGATTCACTAAATCCGTTGAAATTCAATGGACACTTTTGTTAGTTGGCTATAAAACTCTGTATCCACGATTGCATTAGTGCTGGGAGTAATAAAAGTGTCGATGATTCTTGATTTTGCCCATCGTTCGCGAGGATCTATCAATCTTTGATCATAATAAAACCGTTTGTGATTGTAGGACTCGCGGTGAACGTAACCAAAGCTTCGAGACTTACTTAAGAAACAAAGACAGTAAAGTAGTAGTAATATCGCTAATAAACATTTAAAACACATACGATAAATAGTCGTAGATCTGCAATGGTCGAGGCACGAAGAAATCTAACAATTTCTGGCCCATGATATTTTCAGAGTCAGTTAAACAGGACCTGAAAGAATTTTTGTCTTACGTGCGCAAAATTTGAAGTCACTACTCAGTTCAAGAACTAATCACTAACAGTGGAACTGTGAACGAACTCTTCCTCAACGTCAACCTATAAAATCGTTGCCTCGAAAAGTGTTCCGCCGTCGTATATGTCCTCGTCACTGACTTTACAAGTCTACATACCTAAAGTATATGAATAAGGTGTTGAAAAAATACCAAAGCAAATGAATGGGTGTACATTATAAACGCGTTACAGGAAGAACTAGCTCCCCATCTAAAGATCATAATCACAAAATCGCTAAATGAGATATTAATTACTTTACTGTGGAAAACAGCTCAGATTACGCTGGTACGCTAAATGAGGAATAAATTAAGAGCAGGAAACTATCGTCCGATATCAATGACATCAACTTTCTGTAAGATTCGTGAACACATTATCGGTAGCTCAATGAAGTGATTCCTTGGAGACAACGGCTCTTAAACAAAATCCATCATGTTTTCCGGAGAGATAGGCCGTGTGAGACTAGACTATACTCACCCACGACATTTTGAGAGCAGCAAAGGACGGAGTTACAGTAGACGCTGTACTTATGGATTTTAGGAAAGCCTTTAATACCGTTTCCCACTGTTTCCAACGGAATTAACGAAATGTATCATCGTTAATCGTGAGGTAATGTGAGGCTTATTAATTTTCTTGCATAACATAAGTTTACATCTTAAATTTATATTACTAAGGATCTGTTTTTAACTTTAACAGAGGTTCACCGAGACATTTTAATTCTATAATATTAATAGGAGGCAATCGTCCTATTACCACAAGGAAATTTAAACACACTGCACATTAAATCACTTAAACTTAAAATGAAACGCTACCAACGTTAAATTTTCCCTTTGAGGCAACCTCCTCTAATCCATCTCGACTATATATATATATATATATGCCTTACACATCAGACACACATGAGTGATGAAATATGAATTATGAGTACGAACACAAATATCCATGCCCTTGGCGGGATACGAACTCGCGACCTCAGTGATGGTAGGCCAACGCGCTAGCCCTTCCGCCACCGGGGCCGGCATATATATATATATGAATTTTTAAAGCCGGAAGTTCAAGACGACAGTTGGAAAGCTGGTCGAAGTTGGGCGAGTATGCGACGTACAAGGCGCCTTATCACACTTAGGAGGCGACATAACTCGGTAAAGTACGGTTTAGCAAATGGAATTAAGCGAATAAAGCCGTAGTTTAACTCACCCAGGCAGAGGGAGTTAACACCGTTCCCTTACCGCGACACCTAACCTGATTAATACGCTTCGCTCGCCAGCCTCACCATTAGGTGGCGAAAATGCACTCGGCAGGATGCGTTAAATACTTCGAAAGATAGGTCAAGCAGTATCGTTAGGGGGATGGTTAAAAATTATAGAGAATATATGTAATTCTAGACATCCGCTACAGTACTCTTAAGATTTTGCAAAAACTGCAGCAGACGCGAGTCCTTGACCTCAATCGTTAAAGGAAGCACCGTAGATCCTTTTCGATTCGCTGGGTCGCCTCAGTTGCGTATTCTGTACCTAAGGTTGTCGGTGGCGGTTCCTCTCTACCTCCGGGAAACTAGAGAAGATTGAGTCAGTCAATCAAGAAAGGGAAGTCGAGGAAGAATCCCGGAAAGAGAGAATGGACCGGAAGGTTGTGAAGGAGGAAGGAGAGTAGGCGGGATGGTAGCTGGGTTGATGAAGAGGGAATTCACGGTAGGATGAGCGATCGGACGGTAGAGTTTCGTAATCGCTCCGGACGGAAGATGGAAAGGTTTAACGCGAGGGAAGCGAACGTGTCGTGTTCTATGGATTGACGCTCGCTCGTAAATGACTTCTCTCATGTAACATTGCGTTTATGTCTTTCCTTCTTCTTTTGAAGTTTGGACCGAGCGAGCGAATTTCCGGAATGGGCATCGCTTACAGTTTTTCGTTTTTAATTATCCAAGAATGAACTGCTGTTATTTTATCCGCCCGTTTTCATGGTTAAACATGGATAATACCACTGAAGTTATGGAATAGCATTATTTAAAGGGCAAGTAAAATTAGACTTAATGAGCACAAGATGTAATAAGAAAACGATTTTCACGTATCTTAAAAACATGAAGTAATCTCAATTCTCCATAAGCTGTAAACCGAAATATGTATCCGAAAGATATTATATACAACTTTCAGCAAATTTGAAATATATTACATTACCTGACAAGGTATTTGATAGAGTTATGTATAAACATATTACAGAAATAAATTATTGAATAGAGGATGAACTTTTAAGTAACATGACAATAAATTAAAATACTGAAAAGTCTCGTTAAAACGGGCGCCATCAGTTAAAGCTGAATTAAGAATTGTACCTAGTTCTACAGAGACTTTCCTTCCTAGAAGAGAAACTTCTCATCCTCTCATTTTAGACTGAAAATACAGCAATTCAATAAAGACTTTATCATAATAATGTAAATACTTGTTTAATCAAGTTTAATTTCTCTAAATACCAATGTCCTCACGAAAACGAACAATAACGAAGGAGGCGAGTTTATGGCGGACCAAAAAGTTGGCTAAAATGATTATTAAAATCTTTAGCAGAGAAACGATTTCGCCTGAAAGTAACCCAAACTCCGTGTTTGTGTCCCTTTTTCTATCCGGTTAGCATTTGTATTCTTAGTATATACGTATCGTTAAAGTATTTCTACCTTACTTTGGTCGTCCCATTGTTTTCTTTCATTGCTTCCTTACCTCGTCTTTTTAGGCAGTAGAAGCACCTCTGTAGCAAGTGATTTTATGTCTTTATCCGCATAAAAGCTGCGACAATGGCCATTCAGTAACTCTTCGAGACCTCTAAAACCCAAACTTTTGCTGAAGAAGATTTCTTCGAGTTAAAGTCATTAAACGAACTGCAGTTTCTATAAATATTATTGCGGGCTTGAGATTTTATAGGATGAAGGTAACAACCATTTTGACTCTTGTAGATTCACGTCTTATAAATTTCTAAAACTTTAACAACCTTTTAGTTTAAAATTTAATTAAAACGTAATATTTTTTTCTCAAGATGCACTGTCGCAGCTAAAAACTATTAATTGCAATACAATCACATACCAAGCAATATATGTTATCATTAGAGCATTTATCATTACAGCAGATAATCATAGGGAATTTGCCTTCATTCCCGATTAATTTGTCTTTAGCTCAATTTTTCTCAATTTAAGCTAAAAAAGCAACAGAAAAACGGTAGACCATTGCTGTAATTTTAATAATGGATCGTTTGATTCAACTAATGCCATTTCATTTGTAGAAGCAAGTGGATTTCAATGCCACTTGTAGTTTGGCTTTGGATACTAATTTAACTGCGCTTATTACCAGTTCAAAAAGATTATATATTTTTCTGATATTGTTAGTCTGATTGAAGAAAAAGGTGCACGGAGAAAAATAGCTTTTAAAACAATTGTGGAAAAACTCATTATAAACATAAACTATTCAAACTTACCGATGTCATGCGCATTAAATTCCTCAAGTCGAAATTTCTTAATGCCTGTATTGCGATCCCATTTCTTCAAGGAGTATACCAAGAATTACTTAACGTATAATAACCGGTGACGCGTATTTTAAAATCAAGCCTCATATCGGAGCGATTCGAGAAATTAAAACAAATGGCGGCCTATTATCCTCGACCGCTCTTTCGCCTTTTTATTCTTTGCGTTCAGACGTATTTTTTATATGCGAGGCGTCTCTCTCTTCCTCCGTAACTCACTCCGAATTCGCCCGTACGCTCTCTTCCTCCAGCGGAAGACCATTAACGCTATTTCCGGCGCCAGCGCACGTAAAAGGGCATTTTTGTCAGCGCCATAGCACAAGCAGGACAATGAAAGGGCGAAACGCTCACGTGATGACGCCCCGAGAAAAAAAAAGCTGTAACGAGTGTCCCATCCCTCCCCCCTTCGGTAAACGACTCCGGACAACTTCCTCTGAATCCTCTTTGAGGCAAGATTCTCTCGGTGCTCTCTTTGTCCGGTGCTTTTAAATTGAAACTAGCGTGTGTCCAAGTACGTATTAATGTGCCACGCGGGGGATGTTCTACCTCGTAGACAATGAGTTTCGCCAACGCTTCCGATTAAGTTATGTTTAATCCATTAAGGCGTATTTTTTGTAATAAAATTTTCATTTTCAGAAAGAATTACGTAATTTCCTTTTCCCGAGGAAATTTATTTTGTCACCTTCTCTAAAACAAAACTGCGAGTTAAGTTTCGTAAAATTTAATCACCGAATTCACGTAAATCTGGGTAATTAAGTAAAAGGCTTATACCATAGATCCGATCCGTTATATTTATTAGTTTGATCTAAAGTTTCGATCAAGATAAACTGAAGGAAGGATTGCATTGGATGTGGATATTACAAAATATGTATTCTTAATAAAATCTATCGATGATCCTTTTCTTAATGCAAAAAGGTTGAGCTAAAACTATTTATAAGGAAAGTTTAAAATCATTTCCAAGTAAGTTTACTAATATTTTATTATTTGTAGATAGAATTAAAGGGAACGGAGGAGTTCTGCTGGTTAATTCATCAAAAGGGCGTTTCCATAAGAATTATGTGAAAACGCTTGTAGTCATATTATTAAATCAGCAATTCCACCAGTTCTGGCTGCTTCGCCTATTTTCAGTTTAAAAACTGATTCCTTACACTCTTTCTTTTCTCAAAATAATGTTCAAGTTATCTTTCTATAAAAAATAAATAGCATCCGCATTTTCTCCTAGCCAATTAGAAGATTCTTCATCGCACTCACACCATACTTTTGCCAAAAAGTGATTGCATAGAGAAAAAACGGAAAAGTGTAAAATAAAAAAAACCAAAAAGTGATAAATGAATATAGGATACGCCCAAAACACAATGTTGATATTTTTTCATAAAACCATTAATCACAATGACAAATGTATTGGGAGAGTTACGAATGTGAATTCACCCGCCGCGAAATTAAAAATATAACTTTCCCATAGAAAATGTGAAGGGATACAAATAGGAGTTAAAAGTAATAGGTCATCGGCCAATAAATTGTCACAATCGTCCGGAAAACGTCACGTCGGAGGGCTAAAAAGAGGTCTTGCCAGAGTCATAACGAATTGTATCATCCTCAATGAAAAATTTTGTGGAATGCGCCTTAAAATTCCCGTTGGACTGGGCTTTCGTAACCAATCCGACCAAGAATAGTGCCGTCATAAAAACCGATTCGTCAATCGAAAGAGTCCCTTTATGGCATGCGATGTCAACCTCCGAACTCGCAATAAATAAAACGCTCACGGTGTAAGCAAAAAAATGCGCGATTTTGGAAGGTATTATCTGAAGTATCGCGGAATGACATAAAAATCAAAACAATAACTTGATGGATGATTTTACCGATTAACACATTATGAAGCCCATAAAGCCCAGGATTCGATGAATTTCGTTCCGTTTTATCTGTGAAGAACTGTTAACCGTATTACCAATGTGATATGAAATCGAATACTCGATAAGTTAGAGATATCATTAGTTTTCCTTGGATTTACGGAATTCTATCGAATTTTCTGCTATACTGTAAAATTGCACAAAAGTTTTAAAGGAATAGGATATCCTTCTTCCTAATCGTAGAGCATTCAGTTGTAACCAATGGCAGTATCGATAATTAATTGCTTCAGAAACCCCTAAGTGATCCTAACCACGCGCCATTCAACCTGTTTCTCTATCTTACCACCGATCCCTTTTACTCCCATTTCCTTATCTCCTCCATTATCTCTTCCTCCCACTATATCCATTTACCTCTCTCTCTCTCTCCTTCAATCCATCTCGTCCTCACCCCGACCAATGGACTTCAACGCGGTACTTCCCAGATACTGTTGCTAGGAGCGTCTGCCTGGCTGTCTCGTAAAAAAAAGAGGCGGGGAAAGTTGGAGGGCGTTTGATTGGAATGGATCTCGGGTGTAGGAGGGGGAGTTTACGTCCTGAGTTGGAGAGAGGATGAGAGAATAACGAAGGGTTGGAAGAAAGGGTGTGTGTTCTCGAGTTGGGATGGAATGAAAGTCACAGCGGGGAGATTTATTTGGTCGCATGAGCGTTTATTGCACATTAAGCGATAAAATGAGAGCAAATTAAATTAAGAATGGAATCGATTGGACTGAAAAACGGCGGGTAGGAAATGGCAACAATGGTGAAGTTTTCCACGTTTGTTTTACCCGTGTCTTTATGTTATTTGCGTGTTTTTGTTTAAAAAATAATTGCTCATGTTTTCACTTTAGCGCCATCTCTTCTGTCGTACGATTACTCAAGTAAATATTGTATAAATAAAATGACTAATAGCGATGGATATCTTAAGTACATGGTCATCGATATGTCATTCCTTAACATTAATGGGTACATTAATCATTATAATAACATTTCCTCGGTTCCTCTCAGCATGCTCTTCGTCACGGAGTTACTGAAGTTGAAATTTTGAATAAAACTAGCGTACAATGAGAAACGTTGCATAATCTCTCTATATTATAAAATCGTAATGGTCATCATCATGGTCATGGTAACACATTAATTTTGTGAATAACTCGATTAGAAATAAATTTAGAAGCCTGAAATTTCTCATAATTTCAGTGCTGATGAATCTTTACGTTATGACTAAAACAATTTCGAAAAATGTCACGGGTTCGACTCCGGAGGATGAATGTCGTTTCCCATAAGGTAACACGTAAAAATCACCTTTTTGGTTTGAAGGTTTTCATTCTTTTACTCTTTAAAATATCTTAAAATTATGTTATCGACACGAAATTCGCGCTAAAACACGCCAAAATGAATGAGGATTCTTATTCTTACGGTCGAATACTCAATCTAATTCGAATTCGCTCATATTTTGAATTTATACTCGAGTTTTGGTAAATTTTTTAACATTTCAATAATAAGATTCCATGGTTACCGGTATTGCTGTCCTCGGTAATTTCCGTACATACACACATAACTAAAGAATTAAAGATTAAAACTTACTCTAAATGATCGAAGATATGAATTTAATGCAAGTAAATCGAACGCAGTATTCATGATATTTATGTTTTCTATCTATATTACTAAAATCCTATTTCTGGTTGTCTCTCTCTCTCTCTTTAAAGCTCTATATCTCACAATCAGCCAATTTTAATCTCCGGGAATTTCAGCCCTCTAAGTTTATTTTTTATCGAGTTATTCCACTAACTTTCTTAATTTGTTATTAAAAGTAAAACATACATCCTTTATGAAATATATTCATTAAACTCATATTCAAAACATATTCTCGTTAAACTAATCTAAATCCAATACATACATGGTAGGAACGAAGAAACTGCGAGCAAAGGGGGGCAGAGGTTGGCGAGCGTCAGCGAGCAGGGGACTTGCCCCCTAGTACATATATTAATAAAGTTACACTATTCATTGAAATGTATATTGGGTTTAGAATAAATACATTTATGAATTAAAGCTGATCAGTACGTTAATTTTTTTATGGACTTTCTCTTAGTTTTACTGTGGAAAAAAGTAGCTAGTGTAAAAGTTTGTTTACCCAAATTGTTAAAGTGAAAACAACCCAGTTTAAAATGTATATTTGTGTTCTGTTTGTATTACGCATATGGTATGAGTAGAGGCATAAAGTAATGAAATAGTAATAATTGAAAATATTGAGAACTGGGATATTGTATGTCTGAAATCTGTTCACGCCAAATACGTCCTTTAAATGCAATGGAAAAAATCACTGAGATTTAGGATAAAATTGAGAAAGTAGCTGATACGCCTGACTCGCCTATATCGCGGGTTTTTATAACACGGTTTCGTTACAGCACGGTTTGTTTTTTACTGCCAAAAATTCATACAAAGCGGGTTACGATTCGCATCAACGCGGTTTGGTCGGACTTGGGGTGTGGGATTCCCGATTGCTGAGCGAGGAAGTGTAGAGCTGGATGGCTCGAGGACCATGCGTGGGAAACCCATTGTTGGAAAATATGTTGAAGACCAAAATCAAAAGAAGATGGCGATTAGCTCTAATATAATCCGTGCAGGAGCGCTGAAACTGAACGAACACTTACAGAAATAAGAAGCAGGTCCTTCGACTGCCGAGCAATTCTTTGCAAGTAAAGGTTGGTTTGAAAAGTTCAGAAAGCATCAGAATCACCACAATATCAAACTTAAGGGTGAAGCTGCTAGTGCTGATGAATTTGCCGCTTCTAACTTCCTAGACGAGTTTAACGCTATTCTGAAAGCTAAAGGATAAAATTCACAGCAAGTTTTTAAAGCAGATGAGACTTTCTTATTTTGGAAAAGAATTATGAGCCGACTAGTCCATTGAAGTCCTTTGACACTGATAGACCACTGCAGCAGTCCTTTTCTTTTTGCGAGTGACATGGAATCTGATTCCAATGACCCTTCACCACCGCTTTGTCCCCGCAGCAATTAAAGTCCTCTCCTTCACTCACACCAATGATGGCGATTCTTGTGTCGCGTGCCAAGAAAGTAATTTGAATCATCAGAATTTTTTTGCGTGCCACTAGTTAACACCTTTAAGAAACTTCATATATTATACAGAAAATACAAGCATACGCGTGCCAAGTAAGATCGCACGCGTACCACGCATTTGCCAACCCTGACTTACACAATCACATCACCAAGTTGTACTGGTGAATAAACATGGGTTTTTATCTTATTTTTACTTTCTCCATACATAGTATGGAGAAAGAATTGTGATCACGAAAAAAATCGACTTCGAGATTTCAGGTCCCTAGAACACGTTTAGACTATTTTCGGAATGATGTCTGTGTGCGTGCGTGTGTATCTACATCTACATGATACCCTGCAAATCACCAGACTGGTGGGTGGCAGGGGGTGCAGCACACCAAGACCTACCTAATAACGTCCCTCGTGGGAATCACTCTCCTGTTATGATCCCGTATGGTCCTTGGAAAAAACGAGCTCTGGTATCGCTCGGTCCTACAGTCGATGTGATCGTGGGCGCTCTAACTCAAAAAGTACTTGCCATATCGTTACCAAACTTCATATACAACACTTTAGCATGAGCACAAATAACTGATTAGTTTTTGGACAATAACGGTTAATCGGAAAACGAGGTTTATTCGAAACCCGATTTGGTTTTTGCGACATTTCTCCGATAATACGTCATTATTGTATAAATTGACCATTACAAAAAATGTAGAAAGTATAATTTCCTACATCTTCTATTTCAAACAATTTTTCATAGCAGTTATTGTTTAGGAATTATTTATAAATAATCCTTGTTTTCGGTTTCCGTCAAATATCTCCTTAAATACGTCTTTATAGGTAATCTTCATGAGGATCTAAGCTGTAGAGAATAATATTTCTTCCAAGTTTTGTTTGAAACAAATTTTCGTAGAACCATCCATTTCGGAGATATTTAACTTTTTTCTAATTTCCAGTATACAGCGCCACCACCATGTAGCAGTGAATTCTGTAAACATATTCAAAATATACGTAATTTACGGCAATAAGGAAGACTATTCTTTTACGATAGGAAATAATAATTTTGCCTTGTAATGCTATTCATAATAATTTAAATATCTATACCCCAACTATGGAGAAAGTCATGTGTTGGCCACATCAGATTTTTTGCTATTAGTTTTGTACATGAATGTGCATAAGAGAGAGAGGTTCTGGAATTTTGGTTCTGGATGAGAATACATGTGAGGATATGGAACGTAACCCCCATTTCTCAATGTAAAATAGGGTTCACATAACGCGGATTGACATTACACGGTGATTTTCTAGAACGCATACCCCGTTTTATAGGAGGGTCAGGTGTACAGAGCTATATGAAAAGGGAAGAAATGAAGTAAAAACGCAAGCAATTTTACTGCGCCGCGTCGAATCTACCTTAGTAAAAAAATCTGATGTGACCAACACATGACTTTCTCCATATTTGGGGTATAGATATTTAAATTATTATGAATAGCATTATAAGGTAAAATTATTATTTCGTATCGTAGAAGAATAGACGTCCTTATTGCCGTAAATTATATGTTGAATATGTTTACAGAATTCACCGCTAGTTGGTGGTGCTGTATACTGGAAATTTACGAATAAGTTAAATGTGTACTAAGTCGAAGGTTCTACAAACATTTGTTTCAAACAAAACTTGGAAGAAATATTATTCTCTACAACTTTGGTTCTCACGAATATTACCAATAACGACGTTTTTAAGAAGATATTTGACGGACGACAACAACAGAAATCAATGCGCCAATAAAGTTGATCAAGGGTCAACTTTTCAGCGACGCTGGCGTGCCAGTCGTAGTTTAGGGTTGCCAACTTTTAGATCTTCATGAACCGGAGTGGTTGTTACGGGTTGCCTACTCTATTCATAAACCGGAGTTTGATTGAAACCTGGATACTTAAAGGAATTAAATGTAATGATAAATATATTCAATATTCTTATAGACACTCATGATTTTAGGACATATAATTAAATATCGTTATTAATTTTTTAAATATCGCTAATTAACGAACGATAAAATTTCAATAGCTACACTCATAGCTGCATGAAATAACTCGGATGAAGCCATTTTAAAACTAAAAAATCAGCTTGCCAGTCTGAAGTGTGTGGAAACACCCTGCTGGCGCCACAAGTACTGGCGTGTTAGTGGCGTCAGTCCACTGTCGCCAGTGAACTATGAATGTGGAAACGAGCCTTAAACGTGCTCTGGGGACCTCAAAACATGTATTTCCGTTGAAATCTCGAAGTCGATTTTTTTCATGAAAACAATACTGTCTCGATTCTACGTATATGGAGAAAGTAAAAACCTGTATAAGGAGAGTCTAAAGCAGTGGTCCGCAACCTGGTGCTCGCGAGCACCGCGGTGCTCTTTAGTAGTCTTACCGTTCACCTCTACACCTCTACGATGCTAAAAGCCATCTTTCCTAGCATCATTAATTTTATTTGTTAGATTGTTTTCTTACTAAACGAAAGAAAGAAGATTTTTATTCAATTTACGTTCGTTTGATTTTATTTATGATCATTCCTACTTTAACAAAAGTATAGTGGTGCTTGCTGGGTGCTCTATAATTAACCTGGTGCTCGCCACATGGGGAAGGTTGCTGACCCCTGGTCTAAAGTCAGATTATTTGGAGATAGGCGACGGGAGCCATTCCAGACGGTCTCCGCCGGGAGGATGGCCACGCGTACTTGGGCCTCTCGCGCTTGATGGATCGGAAGAGAGGGTTATACGTATACAAGGTGGTCATCGTAGGGAAAGGGATGAGGACGGAGAATGGGGAGGAATGAGACGGGTAAAGAGTCTAGTGGAGAAAAAAGAGTCCCGAAAAGGGGTCGAGGGAAGTGGTTTGAGTGGGGAGAGCCCATATTGGACGAGGGCTAGAGAGGGAAACAGCGAATGTCATGCAGGAGCTTGATTAGAATAGATGTCACAAGAGAAAGTGAACATTTATGAGTTTCGGAGAAGGGAGACAAAGAACACGCCGTGTTTCTTTTAAAGATACATACAAAGTGATATGACCGAAGTGACCTTACTACCCAAACGATACGAGAAGAATGGTGGATGACAGAGATCTGCAGAGGAGGGCGAAATTCAATTTTCGTAAACTTTCCTTTTAAATGCCGAGAAAAATATTCAAAATAATTGTTTCTTTTTCTAATGACGCCATCATAACACCCTGAATACATCTACATGATACCATGTTAAATCGCCAGATTGGTGGTTGTAAAACTTTCATTTTGATGTCAACAACAGTGAACTGCTAGAAAACTGTCAGGATAATGCAATTGAAAAGAAATAGACATATATTAAGCGAACTGAAAATAACCACTTCAAAAATAATTACTTATCTTAAGTATACCAACAGCCATAACAATTGCAGACGACGATTAACATAAACCGTGCAATGGACAAACGCTTAAAGAATGGTTGAAATCGAAATAGGAGTTTTTCACTTATTCGTGGTCACGAATATGTACGTACTAGCATTTACTACCTAAGCTCTGAAACGTCAGCATCGCAAAGTATCAAAAATAGGTATTAACATTTGAAGGAACTTTAATAAAAGTTATGTTATCACATACTATTTTTGACTTCTGTGACTCTTAAAGATTGCATTGTATATTTTATTTTAAACGCGATGATGAATTATTTCTACCTGTTTTAAAGCAAAAAATTCGATTAATTTCTGTTAATCAATCACAGCTCAACAAGGACTCGATATTTTGTGTACGTGTTATACCTATGTTGCGGTGCAGTTTAGTAGTTGAAATTGCGTTCCATCAATTTTTAACCGCGTTAAGAGTATGCTACGAACAGAATTTTTTTGTTCAGTCACAGAAGTTGAGATGTATTTTTGTGTCATTATTCCTACCGTCACCAAAAAAAAGACAAAAATCTGAAGTAGATAAGTGTAGATAACCACATCCCGCCACCCCACCATCGTTCCTGTCGAGATTTGAGCCCAACGCCTCCTTCATTAACGACTTAGACGGTCTTATCGCTTGATTGATGAGATATGAATGAGGAGAAGGCTGCTTAATGGGATACGTGAAGGAGAGAGAGAGAGAGACACTGTGCAAAGGAAAGGTCTACTCATTGGTTAAGGCAATCTTCCTTGCCTTCCTTACTGCGTCTTTAAAGGCTTGAGGTAAATGGTTTTCAGGCGTGAATCGTTAGGGATGGGTGTGAATCCTTTATCTAGTTAAAACAAGAAGATTTACGACCTTCCTCCCATTGTCTTTCGTATAATCCTCACTTTTCGACGATAAGGTTGATTGGAATTTCTCTCAGCGACATACTTTAAGGAACGTTTTATTCTAACCCGCGGGAATACGTTCTTAAGTGTTCTAAGACTCTGAGTTTGAAATCTTAACTAGCTGCATAATACTGCGATATATTCTTCTTAAGGTCCTGAAATGGCATATGTATTTTTCTGTGATAAGGATTTGTGAGGAAATCGATGTCGAGAAGGAACACTTATCGGTTTTTGTGGAACTTTTAAATAGTTTTCAGAGATCCTAATAGAAGTTATCTATAAATAATGCAATGCAATAATATAATTAGCTGTAATAATATAAAGATCTTACAAAATAAATACTGTAAAAATGGAATTCATATGTTGTAGAAATGGTTATTTATACTTCTATGGAATTACGAACAAGTTCACGGTTTGCCGTAGAACTTGATAAAACCACAATCATACACTAATTTGTAATACACATAATAACAAGAAATATTGGTGGAAATTCTCCAAGATATCTGTCGACGCAAAAAAGATTTAAAAACAAACGCCAAAGAGCTCAATTTCGTTTATAACTGTAAATGATGTACAAGGATAATAACAAGAGTCTATGAGAGAAACAAAGTAGTTGCTCATCACCGAAGGCAATTTTACGAAACGTTTAAAAAATATACACTTGAAGTAGGATGCAAACGATTATAAAAAACAAAATATCACACTGATTAAAGTAAAGATGAAAATGGAATAATAAGTCGCAGAAAAATAGTACACAAGGGAAAAACTTTACTGTCGATGACTAGAAAATTATTGATAACTTGAAATTATTACTCCGAACCATACAAGTGAGACTTAGAGAAGATCAGTGACGCTAATTGAGGGCTTATAGTAAACCAGTAACGCTAAAATAATAGAATTAGAAAAATAGCAAAATTTAGGATTAATTACATATGCAAAAATAAATCTCTTTTCACCCTGAAATGAGCCTTATTTTTGTTAGGATTTTGATACATATACGAAGTATTTTAACCTTTAGACGTGTGTTTTATGGCCTATAGCATATTACAAAATAAATGGGAGAAAAATAAAGAGGGAGAGGAGATTGGGGCTAAGAATAAGGGATCCTGGATGCTTATAGCCCGTGACTAAGAAAAAGAGAAAGGGAACTATGGAAAGAGGCTCGCATCTGAGATAAAGAGAGGAGAGGAGATAGGAGGCGGAAGAGTGTGTAAGAACACAGAGATAAAAATGTCTGAGGGTGAGTGAATGGCGGGTGTTGTAGACGTAGGGATGGAAACAGGGAAAGCGCCCAAAGATTGATTACCTTTCTGGCGGACAAAAAAAGAAAGAGGTGGAGGAAGACAAAGTGTTAAAACAAATGCATAATCCCAATACCTCGCTCTAATAAATCCAAGGTTTTTTCTTTGAAAAGTCGCAGTCTGTGTTTTTTTTACTATCCACTTAACAAATAATGTAAAATTTTCTTTGAGAACTGAGTAATGGCAAACAAAACATTTCAATCATGGATTAGATAGTGAAGAAGATGATTTATTGCTGTACCTTGTCTCCTCTAGATATTTAAAAAATAAGATTAATTTTCCATGCATTTGATACCTTATGCTAGCACGAAAAAATATCTTTAAATATTCATGTATTTCAGGAAAGTTTTATTCTGTTCACATTTAAAATTTTAGCAGAAGCTCTGTAAATATAAGGGAGGTAGAAAAATGCTTGACCAAGAGAGTCTGAATATGAACGGGAAACATTTCTACTTAAATTTATTTGAAATTCGAATTTATACATAAAAGATAAATATTTTACGGTTACCTTGGCAAATGCAACAAATATTTTACAACATAATAAGAATGCCCAATGCATTATATTATAGAAAGCAATTTTGTTAACTGAATGGCATTTTCAAAATACATTAAATCAATAAAGTATGAAGCTTAACTAACCGTAAAAGGCTAAAAAAGTAAAAAAAGTTTGCTTTACCTACAACCCATATATCTTAATAATTACTCTTTAATACTCGGGTATGGATCAAATCATTTTATCACTAAGTAATTTATTTAAATATTTAAATATTTAAAGTTCCATTTTGATGCATTTATATTTTAATCGAAAATTGATCTCTACATATTGAAAAAATAAATTAGACGCGTAGTTGTGTAATATATTTGTGTTTATAAACAAAGCCATTTAAATTTAATGTTGAAATAAGGCCCCATCGATAACATCCATTAATCCATAAACAAAATGAAAATGTATGCCGCAAACAAAATGAAACAATTAAGTTTTTCAAAAACATTCTTGAGTAAATACGGAGCGAAGATGTGCTCCTGAAATTACCTCGCATCTATTTTCAATACGAGAAGATGCATTGATGGAAGTTCCCGGGCGCTTATAACGGGACTCGTGCAGACGCATTTGAGTCGAGCAAAAAGATTTTTTTCAACGAGGTCATGATGCGCCGCATCTATCACTATACGCCGTGTTTGCCTCTGAACGACGCTAGCGTCACCGTCGTGCCAATACACATCCAATAACCGGAAATGGACTACGACCTATTTCCTATCGCACTTAAAGAATAAATATTAATTTTATCCTACGGTGGGAGTAAAACCGGCGCCTTAGCGGGCCCGCAATTTTCAATAAATTATAAATGAAATAGTACCGACGGTACATAGGCTTTTTAGCCGAATTAAAAAAAAATTACCTTCCACCGTGAAATAACAATAATTGATGATACGCCCTCGAGATATTTTAGAGTTTAAAAATTGACCGAAAAATATGATAGTTAAAGTTCAATTGGGATAATTAATATTCATGAGTCCGATGTTTAATGCGGAAAATAATTTCAAATGAAACTCTTTTTGGAAGGTAAATTTATGACCTTAATTTGGATACGGTTCTCCGAATGTTTCCGCGCGAAATCGATATAAATCATCTCCTCATTGAATTTAGTAACTCCCAGTTTGAAGCGTCTAATGAAAATAATGCATTGTTAAAATGGTGAATACAAAGAAAGATTCTAAAGCTAAATAATGCGGGTAATCGATCTGCATGAAAGTAATTCAAAGTAAGGAATGATAAAAACATGTGCGGGAATACTTCGACAGTAAAAAACTCGGATGATTTTTAAATTTTCCTGATATTTTACGCTAAAATACTAGAACGGTACGACTGAGCGATTATATGGCCTTTTAGCTCGGCCGACCCTACGCTTTGATGGAGCATTTTGCTCGTATCTTCACTGTAATAACCGATTTTTATGCATAGAGTTCCACACATAAATTCTCATTGCGATTTTTTTCTTGCACTTTCGAGATCCAATTCCGATAACAATGCTCGCGCTCCTAGCAATCAGGAGATTGGGCTTTCCGCGAGGACGGAGGACGTGGGATTATAACCTTCGATGGAAAAAATTATATATATGGGGAAATAAAAGTGAGAGCGAGCACTATGTAGCTAGAAGGAAAAAATCTGATGTGGCCAACACATGACTTTTTACATATTTGGGGTATAGATATTTAAATTATTATGAATAGCATTATAAGGCAAAATTATTATTTCCTATCGTAAAGGAATACAGTCCTCATTGCCGTAAATGACGTGTTTTGAATATGTTTACAGAATTCACCGCTACGTGGTGGTGGCGCTGTATACTGAAAATTACGAAAAAGTTGAATATCTCCGAAATGGATGGTTCTACGAAAATTTGTTTCAAACAAAACCTGGACGAAATATTATTCTCTACAACTTTGGTCCTCACGAAGACTACCAATAAGGACATTTTAAAGGAGATATTCGACGGAAACCGAAAAAATCGATTATTTATAAATAATTTCTAAACAGTAAATGCTATGGAAAATTATTTCAAATAAAAGTTGTAGGAAATTACATTCACTATAACATTTGTATATAATTGTATATACAATAATGATATTTTAACGGAGAAATATCGCAAAAACCGAATAATGTTTCGAATAAACCTCGACTTCCGATTAACCGTTATTGTCCAAAAACTAATCAGCCCTTTGTGCTCATACCGAAGTGTTATATATGAAATTTGGTATTAGTATGACAAGTACTTTTTGAGTTAGAGCGCCCAAAATCACATACATCCATCCACACAGACATCATTCCGAAAATAGACTAAACGTGTTCTAGGGACCTCAAAACGTGTATTTCCGTTGAAATCTCGAAGTCGATTTTTTTCGTGATCACAATACTTTCCCATTACTTCGTATGGAGGAAGTAAAAGGGGAAAAGAGAGTAGGAAGAGGAAGAGAGAGGTTTAGAGATGGGAGATGGCAAATCAAGTGAATATGGTGTTTGAAGGCAGAGAGAAGGAGAGGGGGAGAGTGGAGGGAAAGGAAAGGGGACAAAGGGCGGCGGCGCTGAATACGTTCTGTGAGTTGATTATGAATCAGCGTCATTCGTGCGAGTGTTTTTGAAAACCCTAGGAATTTATACGCGAACGCATGCCTAACTGAGACGCTCGAGTGTCAAACGCGGAGCGTGATTGACCGAAAAATTCGCGGTTATTTGCGAGAGTCGTTAAAAAAAATACCACGAGTGGTTATAAAGAAGAGCTATCGTATCGGGTTGATTAATTACATTTTTGCAATTGTTCAGCTCCGAGTACGGCATTCCTTTATATTTTTCATTAGGTATAAAGTAAATACTTTTTTTCGCACTGGATAGGACACGATTAAAAAAATGAAAAACCGAAGATGTTTTTGCGACGCTTTATGTTAAAATCCAAAAGTGTGTATCTTTTTAAATAATATTTTATTTTACGTTAATTTAAAAGGTCCACTTATCGTTCAGTTTTTTATCCTCGCGCACATTTGTGAACATGTGCACGCATGCGTGCATAAATACTACATATGTGTATATTTGCCTATGGAGAATCATCATATACAAATTTTTACATCCGTAAAAGTAAGTGTTTTAGATTTTATGCAATCTTTCACGAAAACCACCATCATATGTCGAACTTAATGACATTAACGTAAACCTTATGCAGTCGAGATAAAAAGGTCAACTACAATCTGCCATTTCAAGAAAAATCCTTCCCTTGTATAGCGGTTATGTAGAGGATCAAAGGGGCTTATTACTTAACGAGGTAAAAACTTAAATTGTCCAATTTAGGCGTTAATAGTAGAAAGAATTTATGAAGTCGGTAATTTATTAATATTAAATAATAATTATATACTTTATCCGCAATTCATATAAACTGAAAATGTTTTACGTGCGCTTGAAGCCTTTAATTCATAGTCCCTATTTGAAAAATACAATGGTATTTACTTTCATTTAATTTACTAACGCTTAAATATTCGTAAGATGCATAAAATAGCAGTCATATACATTGTATAAGGCTGTGAGGACGATTAATTTTAAATTGTGAACACTTTGGAATTTAAAGAAATACTAATTAGATAACTGAAATTTTAATAAACACGTTTTTTCAGCTCAAGGAAAATGAGAGGGAAAAAATACATTTCTGCTTGAATCCAAATGACACAAACAAACGAGGTGAAAACGCAAATAAGAGGGGCGTGACTTGAGAGAGAAATCTTTCAAAATTTCGCCATATTGTTCTAGTTTATATTTAACAAGGGAAAACTCGGGGAAAATAAGCAAAACATTTTCAAAGCCATTCAGTGAAATTTAACAGCATTTTTAAAACATTTCGGAATACATCCAGCTTTTTACAGTTACTTTACGCAGGAATTTAATGATCACGTCTACTTTTATATAAATCCATCGTGTTTTTTGCCACTACATGTATACCCACACGCTGGATATTGGCGAACAAATTCAACACGAATTAAAGGACTCGCTTCAATTCCTCTCTCTCTCTCACTCAACTACTCTCTCATATAACTACCGTTGCCAAAATCTATCCCAGGTTATTACTAGTTTTATTTAAAGTTTCGTCGAATCATGAAGCTTTGAGCATGTGTAACACTATATCTTCTGAAAAAAGCAAAAAAAAGAAACCTTTCAAAATTGGTCCGTTTGAATTACATTATACAAACGAAGTTTACAAACGAAAACGAGTGTGAAAGTGGGGAGGAATAAAAAGGTGAGCGAGGGAATTTAAGCACGATGGGGAGAGCAAGAATGAGAGCGGCGAAACATCCTTCTTTTTGTTTTGACAACACCGCGAATAATTCATACGACACGCGCAATTTGGGTTGCGGAACCGTCGGGGCGTGGTCGCGCTTTTCCCCTCTCATTCATATTTGAACCAATCGGATTCGTATCTTCCCGCTTCCTTTTTCCCCCCCTCCTTCCTCCAAGTGGATTTTTATTTTTTATATATCTGCGAACTTCATTAGGGGGGAAGCCCAAAAAAAAAACAGAATAAGTTGAAACACGTTAAGTGCTATGTTTTTCAAATTTTCTCCGCAAAAATTAAAATTTCATTGAATCTTTTTATTCACAAGAAGGAGCAACGTGAAAAGAAACATTCTCGCTAACGAGGCCGAAAGCGAGAGGTTAGAAAAAGAGAGATAATCTGTAATTCTGAATATGAATGTACACATACGCATAGAAATCCACTTGTGTTTTGTAATTCTCCCTTGCTTACTTTTCATACATATTTTCCAGAGTCAACAAAACGTATTGGGATAATTTTTGTTTTTCGATAATTTCTTTAAGTATAATAATTATAACAGTATTAGCTATTTTTTGGGTTTTAAAAACTCCAGTATGAAACCTAATAAAGCATTCAAAAACAATTTTACATATTAATTATGACGTTAAAAGCGATCCTTTCCACAAAAACTTCTTATGGAATGGATTTTTTTTACAAGTACTATTTAATCTATATAATCTGGCCATCTGGCTAAAAATTTAGGTCGGATTTATTTGATAAAATTAATACTTTTTCATCCTGGATGCATGAGGAATAAATCAATTTAATGTTAGTAAAGCGGCGTCTAATAGGTCATCTCGTACTGTAATAGTGATTTGTTTTCAGATTGGAACCATGGCTACGAGCGGTAAATAACGAGAAGACATCGGAATAGGAAGTACCAAGCATAAATTATGTACAGGGTCAGTCACTGGCCATTCACATGGCAAAGGCATCCGTTTTGTATTAAAATTGGAAGAGAATGGGAAGAACTAAATCTCCATGCCATATACCGTGTGATTTACCTACAGGTGACCTTTATTACGTTCATAGAATATTTCAGGAGAGAGGAGCATTCACACATTCTATGAAACCTTTTTCTGAAGGATTAATTTAGCGCGAGCACATTAACACCATTCATCACATTCCCTTTGCATAAAGCAAGAATTTAGAACACGATATTATTACGAAACTCCAATAAAACTAAAAATATCCTTGAGTATTATCATCATCCAATAATTATCTATATGAGGCTTTAAACTTTATGATCATTCAGTTTAACGAAATGTACTGCTTGTAATTGATGATTAACTGCACAAGAAAGGTAACTAGATTTAGCTTCTAGGATATTAATGCAGAATAAAGGATTGAAATTGCTTCTATTTTTAGCAAGAATAAATTAATAGATACCAACCCCTTCATAAACTTCAGTTCTTTATTGTTACTTCTGAAAACAGAAAATGGAGAAACAATAAATAACTATAAGA
Organism: Uropetala carovei; assembly: GCA_036926305.1. Taxonomy (NCBI): domain Eukaryota; kingdom Metazoa; phylum Arthropoda; class Insecta; order Odonata; family Petaluridae; genus Uropetala; species Uropetala carovei. Next base: position 19,902,448 of record JAXCHB010000196.1, read on the forward strand.
AATTTGATGAAAATCGTAAGCCTTTTTTTTTAGAAAATCCTATTTTTGTTCAAGTTGCCCAAGAATAAACTAGCCTTATATTCACTTTTTTGAGAAATATGAAATATGTAGTATTATTGCAGACGTATACTCAACTAACGGTACGAAGTTTTATCAAAATCGTTTGAGCCGTTTTTGAGAAAATCAAATTATTGTTAAAGCTGCCTAGAATAAACTAGCCTTATATTCATTTTTTGAGAAATATGAATTATACAGTATTATTGAAGACGTAAACTCAAGTAATTATACGAAATTCGATCAAAATCGTTATCGCTGTTTTTGAGAAAATCAAATTGTTTTTAAAAATGCGTAGAATAAACCCTGTAATTATTGAGGAATGTATACCATTTATTCACAGCTTCTACTCGGTATGATAAAATGCCTAAGTACGAGATTGCATTCATTTTTGCTGTACCGTTTAGGCTCTAGAGCAGGGGTGGGCAAACTTTTTACGAGGTGGGCCACATTAGTAGTTGTGGGTGGTTAGGTGGGCCACATTAGGTCTCATATAGGAAATTTTTTGAGAGAATGCGAAGGGTCCTATTAGTGAAAATCAATTATTAATACATTTTTAAAACAATGGCTTCGCTATATATGGTTTTCCGGCCATAATTTCAACCACCAAATGTGAAATTTACTGTTTCACATTTCACCGTTCTCTTTTATAAAGGCATCGCGGGCCAGATGTGGCCCGCGGGCCGTAGTTTGCCCACCCCTGCTCTAGAGCCAATAACAGACAGACGGCATTGCAAAAAAACACTTTTTCGGACTCAGGTACACCTAAAACGTATATTTCCATCAAAATCTCGAAGTCGAATTTTTTCGCGATAAAAATACTTTCTCAATATGAAGTGCAACTGAAATAACATTTGATGTGAACAATATAATTATTTCACGTGCAAGTGTTTCAAAAATATATAATCTTTTTCAAAAAGGAGCAATTACTTCAAAAAATTCTTAAAGATATTTAATCTCTTTCTTTAATGCTGTGTAATTTGAGAAGTATTTTTCAGTATTCCCAATTGTTTTAGTCCACGATAAAATTATTCAGCTATTCGTGACTTCGACGTTCAAATGATAGTAGAATTAAACTAACTTCTGTTTTTATAACTGTAATGTAAAATAATTTAACAAATAAAATACCGCCGTGGCTTGTGCTATCATCGTAAATCCTCCTAACAAAAAACGAGCCCAAGGTTCTATAAATTATAAAAACGTTTTCGTGCTAATCGGAAATTAATCTGAGGGTTTAATGCGCTAATTGCATGTATAAATCAACTTCATTATCTACTCGAACTCAATAAAAGTGAAATGTAACGGGAATCTGCCTGGATATATCATTCAAACGTCCTCATATCTCCATTGAAATTAACATTTTTTCCGAAATCATGAACATCTGCTGGCTTTTGATAAATGCTAATTACACCCGTGTGGCGAAATCAATGCCTGTTGTCATGTATGTCGCTTTTAAAATTGCTCTGAATCATTAACTGGCGTGACTTGTAAATATTTTTTATGAATTATAATGAATACGTGTATTATGAGAAATGAAATTTTTGCGACGTAAAATATAATCAATGTTACATATAAATGTTTCAGGGATAATTAAAATCTTAAGCTGACAATGTCAATCAAAGAGTTAAATAAGCATTTCCTCTTTAACTGAATAAAGTCTGAAGGTAAAAGTATCGCTGAACATAAAAAAATTTTTTCAAGGTTTAACACATAATTTGTATGGAAAATGAAACCTATTGATGGGAACAATATTAATAGTAAAATTAGAAAAGACAAAGAATGATTACAAATTTGTATGAATAACAATAACAAACGTATCTTACCTAAAGCAAATTGACTCATTAATTCTTGTATCCGATACATGTAATCAAGGATCAAAGGAGGATCTTACCTGAAATTAAAGAAAATCTATCAATACGCGCTTTTAATTTAAAGGCAATACTTACAAAATACATGAAATAATTTAAACATTTAAAGGTATGACATGATTGGGCAGTCTATAAAACAAACTACAACACAATTTTAGAAGCAAATAATAGAATATAAATTAAATGAAACCATAAAATCGCGAAAGAACTCATGACAGAAATGTAAGAAAATCAATCTTTCGATTCACACTTCTACTTCAAATTTTTCTTATCAAGCATAATTTTAAAATAGAATTTTGGCCATAAGCGTAAGACATATCATGACGTAAGAAAATATAACACCCACAGAACATAGAAGTCAGCAGCTTACTCATAACTTACTATGCCACATAAAATATGTCAGCAGGCCATATCATCATGTTTTAGTTTTCCTGCGAGTATTATCTTTAATGTTAATAAAGCAAAATTTACTCGTGTATGGAGTCCTTATGTTATACATTACGCGCACAACTAAAATTTTGATAGGAAATTTGCTTTGGTAAACGTTTTATTTAATTTATTTTCGTTGCATATATTAATTTATGAATTTGTTTATGGATTTAATTAGGATACGAATTGAGTTTTTGTCGCCAAAATACCAATATAGCTTGTTAATCCTTCTGCCTTCTACGACTTTTCATGTCTAGAGAATGCATATTTAAAACTCTCCCTTACCATTAGCCATGTAATTTTAAATGTTTAGTTAAGACATCTCTTGGGCGTGTATAATTAACCTTATTAAAAATTATTTAACCTAGCTGTTGGGAAATACTGTCATAGACGTCTTTTATCCGAGATAATTTTATTTTTTAAAGTTGACTCGGCAATCTAGGTAAATGTTTAGTGTTGAGGAGGCGGCGTCAAAAGGGGTTTTCGCCGTAAGGTACGTTGCATAAATTTGCATCTATTAACCTTAGTTGTTCCATGGACTCTTGAATAGACACCTCTAGAAAGCGAAGGAAGCATATAACGAGAACCCGAAGCTAGAAAGGGAAATAAACACAAAAGCAGCGATAATAATTAAAAGAGATATATACGGGCAGTAGATAAAAAGGAGGAAAAAATGCAGACTCGAAGAAACATATAATACGGAAAGAAAGTTTAATCGAGGAAGAGAAATAAGGAAAGATAATAGGTTATAATGAGATAAAAATGGGTACAAGGAGAGAGAAAATTCCTCAAATAAGGATATAGAGATAGGAGAATGGCAGAAGAAAATATTAACAAAGAAAGGTACAAAAGAGAGGAAAGAGAGAAAGGCAGAAGGATAGTTTAACAAAGGAAGATAGGAGAGGAATGGCTTGAGGCGGAACGCGGGGGAAGAGAGAGAGAGAGAGAGATAGGAAAGGAAAAGGGTTTTAGCACTCTGATTCCGGGTTATGGAAGCCTCTAAATGATGGTAGAGAGAGAGGTATGCATTTGGAGGAGGTTAGGTATCCCCGGCGCTGAGAGAGGGTTATGCCTATCATCTTTGCGGTGCTAGTGTCTTGGAAGCAGAGGGAGCTCGCTTCCCGTTACGCCCATCTCTCCAGTGCTTCGCACCTAAGGGAAATCATATGTGAAGGCATGAAAAGGAATAGGCAGAAGTAGAAAGGCGTTTTAGAGATTCGGCCTGCGAACAAAGAATGAGAGAGATCGTGTTCTCATCCAGGAGCCGTGATCGGATGTGTGACGACCTTCTCACCTCGTGCAATTTCTACATATTAGACGATTTCTTTACAATGAGCGCTCTAAAACGTCGTTCGATGTTCAAATCTTCCCAGATGAACGATAAAAATGGGAAGGATATTTTCATGCAAGTCGAGAGAAAGAGAGGGAAAAAATCTGAAACGCTCAACCTGGGAGAGAAGACGGGATTGAATTTCCTTACGGGAGAAAAACAACGTTGGTGTGTGTGCATGAAAAAGATTTTTTTTGCAATAACCAATGGTACGTAAGCTTTCGTTGCTCCTTTGATTATATCCTCAGTGATGAAAAACCTCACTTTTCCAGAAATAAAAATTAAAGATGTGCGTTTTTCCACTATATAAGTAGCTATCACTCGTTAGGATTAAATTTACTAGATTATCAAATGTTGCTGTTTGCTATTTTACAAGTTCATCCAATTAACGTAAAAATTTTATAATTTTACTTTCAACGCGAGATTTATTTAACAGAAAAGTGAATCCGTGATTAAAGGAATAGATTTTAAAAATTAATACAAGATATTAAAGTATTATTTCAGTCGCTATGAAATCGCGGTGGGAAAATAAGAGGAAATATCAAATTTACTAAACATCTGCTGATGTAATTAAAGTCAGGAAAATTAATAGTTTCCCGATTAATTATAGAAAAAACGTGATGATATCACCCAGATATTATCGGTGAAAAAGAAATAAGACCGTTAAGAGAGATGTGAGAGAGAAGGGAAAGGGGAGAGTGGGAGAGGGAGAGAGGGAGGGGAGAGAGAGGGAGGAGGGAGATAGGAGAGAAGAGTTATGCAAGAATATAGGGAAATACGTCTTGAATAGAATAGTTTTCTATGGATATATTATTTGCACCATTAATTGATTCATATTATTATTATTAATTAATTAATTGATAAAATCCGTGAAAACATTGCTCGGGTACAGCTAGTTATCATGAATTCGATACCGAATAACTACAAAGAATTGGAAATTTAGTGAAGAGATGGTATTCCCAAGAATGTCTCATAACTCGCTGCTAATGTAGAATTTATTATTATTATTTTCATAATGAGTTGAGAAGATTTTCCCCATTGGATAAAAAAGTATAAAAACTGCTTTATTACGCCAGCGTTTAAAGTATAGTACCGGAGCAGTTAATTTATTTCGGAAAAAGTTTTCATCTATTTGGCCGTAGAGAGAAGCAATCTACAAATCAGTAAAAAATAGAAATATTTCTATGTAGCCGAGTATAATACAAAAGAATGCAGAATTTTTGAAGAACGGGATGAGATATGCATTAGACTGGAAGCCTAGTTTCGTTGCATAGACTAAATATAAAAACAACTCGTATTTCTGATGCGCTCCAAACGCGAGAACCATAACGGAAACCAATATAGTTTTTTTTCCAAATGCGTCATTATCTCTTTCTGCGCCTCTTTCTTCCTATCCATAACACCGTGAATCTATACGCTATGTGAGCAACACAAAGAGTCTCTGTGTCATTAAAAAAAAACTATTTCGCTATACTTTGTGAGCGACAGTAAAACAGTCAAAGAAAATGAAAGCACTGTTTAAAATTGAAATTTAAGAATGAAACAATTAAAGTTGTATATGGTTTTATTCAATAATATCTCCATATTTAATATTTTCACCTTGGCTACATTTTTCGTTTCAAACGATCATGAAGAGTGTAGTTAGTACTTGAGCAATCGTAAAGCCTTTGGGAAAATAAGTATAATTCCCTCAGCACATAATTTCAGGGGAAAAATTGTTAAAATTTTGTTCGAAAAGAGACGCCCACTGCGTGCGTGGCATCATAACCAACCAAAGTTACGAGTGAGTGGAGTGTGCAATCCAAATTAGCTTGAATAATTAAACAAGAATCTTCCTCCTCCGGTATTGCATATGCAGTAGCTTGGCAAAAGGTTGGAGGGGGAAAGTGGAGAGGATAGGAGAAGAGCAGAGGGTATAGAGGGAAAAGAGACGGTAGTGAAGACAGCGGAGTGAATAAATTCAACGTAGAAGGCTTAACGTGCCACTGCTGCATTGCGTTCGCATGCATAGAACGTAAACTTCCATCTCTCGTGCGAGGGATGATTTTTTTTATTTAAGTGCACTCGATGCTCGTTACGTTGGCAACCCCAGGTAACCTCGTGGCCGCGCTTTTTATGAGAGAATATTCTTCTTGTTAATTTCTCTACTAACCTCAACGAAAGTTATTATTGAAGATGGATGTGTACCACTTATGTTAGAATATGATAAAAAAGACATTGTATGATTAAGCGAAAGCACAAAATCAGATCGATTTTAGCGAATAGATTATGGCATCTATTTGAATCCGGTGATCTCGGCCTTTCATTTTTTCTTTTTAATTAGCTGTTTGGAAGTTATGGAGTTAAATAACCCGAAGGATTTAATGTATTTTATATTTGATTTTATGGTACTGAGTACTCTTTTTGTGCAGCTAAATTTTCCAAACTAAATAGATACATTTTTTTGTTTGAAGATGGGAAGATATTTTATTGAAACGACCATCTTCAAATACCGAACTCACCCAATAAAGTTATTCGCATGGATAACCCAACCTTTAGATAGCAATGTTGCAAACGGTTCTGCATTTGTATAAAATTTTAATAGCAAGCCATAAAATGTGCGCATGATATTGAAAATGAGGTCAACTTATTTTATTATAAAATTTACAAGCTCCGAGTTCGATTTTATCGAAGGTTTCCAATATTTCTCAACTTTTTCCTAGAGCAAAATACGATAATTATCCTCAAGGGGACTCAATCAATTTCGGATAGAGCGAATTAATAACGCTTGGTAAAACCAAATCACCCGCCAAACACGCTTACTTCCTCATATCCATATACGGAGAGAGATTCAAACCAAGCCGGTTACGGCTTTGTTTCTGATTCTAGTTATTTGCCTAATCAAATCATATCTTACGACAAGATGCTTTCGGTGGGTCGATCTGGGAATTCAAAGTCTTAGCTTCGCATGGAGTCCTTTGTGGGCCATTACCGTTCAGCGTATTCCCTCATTCCTTCCCCAAGTAAATTATCAGCTTCAATTCACACAACACCATATAATGCGGTAATTCTGTTCCGTTTGCGTCGTTCCTCCATGACAAGATGATGCCTCTAAATAGGAATAGAGCCGCCGCGGCGGCCGGTACGTTAAAGATAGCAAAGGAATAATGACTACTGCTGTTATTTTTATATCGTTTTTATTGTGATAATGCGATAATATCCTCACTGTGTAAAGGGATTACCCGACTGTTATAAACAAAAAGCTGTTTTATGCATTACGTCATGTAATAAGTGGAGAGATGTTTACCACACGGTTAAGTTGTTGGAGAAACAGCATGAACTGTTTATAGTGTGACTCAGTTAAACATGATAAGGGGAACAAGTGAGCATATAGGCGAAAGGTGTAGATAATATTCAACTATTCTCCTCGTTTTTGCTGATAGATTGATAAAAGAGTTTTCAAAGGCAGAGTGCAATTTATAGCTAAAATAAGGTTTTTGGCGGAAGCATCTTTAAGGCTTCCTGAATTCAAACGGTCAGCACACACATTTTGTGCCAATTAATATAATATAACTTTTACCAGCCCGCTGTATTGTGGCTGATACACATTTTCTGATAATTATCTCGCGAAATGTATTATAAAACTGCTAACATGTGGTAATTTACCTCTAAAATAATATTTTCTAGCTACACTCCCACATTAACAACATAATTTTCACGCGAAGTTAATTCTTTCTGCATACAGGCGCTGATTGTTCGAATAAAATCCAGAAATTTTTAAAATTCACGTTGTCATTGATGCGACATCCAGCTGCTAACGTCGCTCCCTAGGGCTTTCGTTTTAATCCGTTAATTTTTTACTGCGACGGATTAGGCTTATGTCCACAGGCTCACAGCCCTCTTACCGCCTGAGCAAATATCGCTGCGCGTCATGACCTATATATCCACTTTACATTGAAGAGCAGATCTATGATTTAGAACGAAAAATAGAGTTGTCAAAAATATGACAAAATCCGATAATTCTTTGACGTCAGGCAACAGGAATGTGAGAACATTAAAAAAATAAAGATCGCATGTATTCCACCTTTGCAATAATTCTTTTCGTCAGAAAATCCAAATCGAATAAGAGTTGTAGCTTAATTATTTATCGAGAAATTATAAGATAATATAAATGTGCTGTTCGTAAGATCCCATGATTACATTAACAGCATTCTCAGAGATATCTGATATAGCGGCAGGAAAGATTTACGAAGAATCTGAATTTAATAATTAGCGTTTTTATGCTCCCGCAACTATTAAAATATAGCTTTTTTATTATTTATTTATTAACACGACTAGACTTTAGTTTATTTCGAAGAAAAACAACGAACTTGACTAAGTTTAACGCTAGAAAATAAAAACAGACAGATAAACAACAAAGTTTCTTAGAGTTGTAATATCAAAGAAGGAAACATCTTATGATCGAATTAATGTTTAAAATGTAAGGGAAAAAATTGCATCACGAGTGACGTAAGCCGGTTTTCCTCAAAATAGATCCCGCCCTATTCCCCACCAAAAAGGGTCGGGTGAATATTTCGATGTAACTAGGGGATTCAACGTCTTTGGAAGTTTTTTTTTAAACATTAATTTGTGGATTCAAAAAAAAGTCTGCGCATTTATTTATCCTATCGTAGAACACGGCACAACCTAGCAACTTCTCTGTTCATCTTCTCTCGCTACCTCCCTTAGCCGAATGACTCGGAGCTCCGGTCGAAAAAAAAGGCTGTTTCGCCTTTCTCGCGAAATTGAATGCACAGCTCTTCATCGCCCGAACAATTCCCAGTCATCTGTTCGCCTCTTTCTTCGCCATTGTTCCCTTCGACGCGCCCTCGCGCTTAACTGCATTATCCCGTGGATGCCGCCCGTCGATAACCCATTGTCCCTGTATATTCCTTCCATTCTTTCCACCCAGCACCTAGTCGTCAAGCAGAAGAGCCACGTTGAAACTGAGCAAGAAATAAAAGGGTATCATATAGTTCTTTTTTTTTGAACAAATTTGAGTTTCACAGAAAGTCGCTCTTTCAAAAATAGAAGCCGAATCTTCCTTATTTAGTGTTGTTTATCTTTTGGAGTAAACATCATGCCTTTGTTGCTTCAAAAACTATTCGCGTACATTAATTAAATTGGCGTGTAGAAAAAATTCACTCTGAAACTTTAGATTTGTGTGGTAGTTGGTATCTTGTCGCAGAAAGCTCCAATTTCATGAGTAACGGCCAAGGAATATAGTATTTTCCATACTACGAAGGTCACTCAATAAGTCTTTCCCCATATTTTTTTCTCGGCCAAAAATCATCACAAAGTGCTGAAATTTTGGTGTAGGAATAGTCACATACCTTATTTACAAGCACTATTTTTCCACTTAGTCTCCATCTTTTTCTACGGCTTTCCGCCACCTGGAAACAAGGGCCTGCATTCCTTGTTGGTAAAAGACCTCCGGGGTCTGTCGGAGCCTCGTCTTCACCTCCTCGATAACCTCGTCATCACCCCTCAACTTTCGTCTACGAATGGCATCCTTCATTGGACCAAACAGATGGGAGTCTGATGGGGCCAAATATGGGCTGTATAGTGGATGGGACAACACAGTCCAGCGCAGTTTTGTGAGGGCTTCTGTTGTTTGCAAACTGGTGTACGGTCTTGCATTATCGTGCTCTGGTCGAACTCGCTTCATGCGCCTTTAGAGTCTTTGTAGGGTAGGGACGTACGCCACGGAATTTATTCTTGTTCCCTTCTCCATAATGTCGACCAATATCACCCCTTTCATGTTCCATTAGACAGTTGACATCACTTTCCCTGCTGAGGGAGCTTTCTTGAACTTCTTCTTGCGTGGCGAAGTCGTGTGATGCCACTCCATGGATTGCCGTTTCATTTCTGGCTCGAAGTGTTGAATCCATTTCTCATCCCCACTCACAGTTCGTGAAAGGAAGTCGTCCCCATCCATCTTATATCGAGCCAGCAACTCAGCAGCAATGTCCTTCCTCTGGGCCTTGTGTTCTGATGTCAGGTGTCGTGGAACACACCGTGACCAGAATTTTGAGTATCCCAGTTGCTGAAATATCGCGCTCACACTTCCTTCACTGATTCCGAGCTGCAGTGATAACTCCCTGTAAGTGACACGTCGATCCCTCCGAATGATTTCATCAGCACGTTGCACATTGCCGGGTGTGAAAGCCGAGGTTGGGCGGCCGCTGCGTGGCTCATTATCCAGGTTGGCGTTCCCTCATTCTGACAATCTCACACGTTTCGCCCAGCGTCCAACTGTACTTCTATCGACAGTACAGTCTCCGTAAACGTTTTTTTAGGCACGAGTGAGTGCCTATTCTTTTCGCTCCAAGGTCATTCAAATCGACTTTTCGTAGATCGCTCATATCTCAGAGCTCGTTTATCGGATCAAAACGATATTCATGTCAATCGATAGCTAAAAGAATGTAGTTTCGTTAGGTATAAATTTCAATATCAACAAAATAATTTTTGATTGTGAAACAGCGAGTTGAAAAAAAAGTGCCATTTTGTAACGCTATGTTTTCGCGAGATTATTCGAGAACCACGAATCGCACACACACGGTATGCACACCGTTTGATAGCTCATGTCGGGGCACGTATGGTGATAACAATAGCGGACCCAAAAAAATATTGGGTGTGTCCCGAAAAACCCCAAAAATATATCATATTCGGTGTACATGGTCGAGAGATATATCAATCGATCGGGCTCGGTGAGACGAATCAAAATGTATATAGGTGTTACATATGAAAAATGAATATTTTGGAAGTTATTCGATTTCGAAGAGTTTCAACACCTGCGCGCGCTGCTACGCGGCAGTACCAGTCGGTGCCAGGCACGGCCCTCCCTTCCCCTGCCTACACAGCAATCCCCGCCGTCATGACGGCAGCGGCGATGGTGGTACTGACGCGTCAGTACCATGCCAGCCACGCGTGCGAGAGGAATTCTTTCAGATAATCACAGTCGTGATCGCCGTGAAAACAAAATACAAAGACGTGAGCGAAATCGTGAGTTGACTCGTGCGAGAGTCCGCCGTCATCGCGCCAGACAGCAACAAAATGCATACGAAACAAAATGTTGAAATCGTTACAAAAGAAGTCTGTCACGGATACCAAGGGATTACCGCACTCGATCTACATCAAGATCAACACAGCGTACATGTTAACAAAGAACATAGATCAACCCGACGGTTTGGTCAACGGAGCGGTGTGTATACTGAAACACGTTGAGAAGCGTGAAGACGGAACCATCAAACGTCTCTGGGTTCAATTCGATGATCCACGCATCGGACGATTGTTGCGTGTTAGGAGCGCCGGTTACATTCAACAGCACAACATCGATACGTCCGTGGTTCCCATATGTCCTCGCGGCCGATACCGCGTCGAGGGCAACGAGCAAGCGCATATAGCACGGCGTCAGTTTCCACTGATCAACGCGTCTGCTATCACGATCCACAAATGGCAGGGAGCATCGTTTGATCGAGTGTGCGTACAGTACGAAGATCTCATGACCCGGCAGTTGGTTTACATGGGGTTGTCAAGAGCCCGTACGCTCGACGGTCTCTATCTATTAGTCAACGATAGGAAACCAAAGAGATTCAAACACTCGACTGACATCGGAAAAGATTTGAGATACACACGGGAGAAAGAGAGCGGACTCAGCGCACCATCCGAGTTGTACGTCCATAGCATTCTCGGTGATCCGGTACACGATCTTCGTACACAATATTCAGGGTCTCGACGCTCAGTTTGCCGATATCTCACAGGATCGTATCGCCCTATCGAGCGACGTGATCTTTCTGTCGGAGGTCAAAAGAAAATATGCAGTAACAGAATTGGAAATCCCGGGATACAGACTATTCACCCAAAACGAACATGCAACCGGAGGCGTAGCATCGTATATTAATAGAGAAACAACAACCGCTACGACAATCTTTTCCATTCTTCGCAACACCGTCGATATATTTGTACCACCAGCCATCGACTATCACATACAGACGTATTTCCTCGCTCGACCATCAGTGAAAGATAGTAAACGACGGCTAGCTGTTAACATTGCCAACTGCTATTTAAATTTTGTAGAAGGCGAAGGTTTAACAGACCGTGTGAATCATTTCAAAGAGTTCATAAATTCATTCGCCAACAGTGCTACGTTGAACAACAGCCCATTGGTTATAGCTGGTGACTTCAATATAAATTTCAGGACCGCCGCGTGGAGAGAAACTATCGCTTATGCAAAAGAGAAGATTGGATTAAAAATGTTTAACCAAGTAGAGTGTTCAACTACCTACGAGAGAATCATTGATGCTAGTTTGCCAAGGGACTACCTCTACTTAAATTCTCATTGTATCCTGCGTATTAGTTTCATCATTTGGCTCTGATAATATAAATTGCTGCCAGCGAACACTTCGAGATTAGTGATAGTTAGCAGTAAGCTGACAACATGTGTTTGCTTTGTTTAAAAATATGTATCGCAAAACTTTTGTTTTCTTCACTTGTATCTGACATCAGCCAACATTCCACGCTCCCCACACATTGGAAACGCACTCGTGCCCCGCGTAGTGTTGCAAACTTGCAACTCTCTCGTGAATTTTTTTTAGACGTTTATGTATATTCCCCACCGTTAGGAACTCGATGACAGCTCTCTGTTTGCGACGCGCTTCGCTATCGGAAGTCATTTTAAATACTGATTACACCCATAACATCTGGCGGAACGTCCCGAAACGGTATTATCAAAGGGCGGAAAGTTCGAAAATAATTCACACCAAATTTCACGAGTTTTCAAAAATTTTTGGTAGAAAAAAGTATGGGGAAAACTTATTGAGTGACCTCGTAGATTTGAGATATCACGTGAAAATTCCTTTTGGGAAACTTCATTTATATCAAGCATTCACAAGAGTATACAGTGAGTTCTATTTTAAAACTTTTGTTTGGTGTCACAGCGTGGATTGGAAAAATGAAAAAAATGACTAGTCAGTAAAATTTCGAAAGTAATATTATTTGTAGTAGTACTTGCCATTCGAATAGAATTTTCCAAATGAACCTTAAACATTCCATTATTGACTGGTCAAATTACAAATATTTTAACCGTGAGAGGCAATATTAAATAGTGGTCCAAGATATGTACAGTCTATCACGTTTTAATCCTTAAGCGTTATTGCTTTTCTGCCAGTTTTTATACCACTACATACAGTACTTTGAAACGTATTCCTAACTAACATATCATTCAGAGAGAATAAGAAACACAACGTTACAAAAGATGGGAAAATAAGTGATTTTTTGCGACATGAGTTATGTACTACACTTAGGGTTTCTTTTGCTCGTTTTTGTTTTACAAACGACTGCATTTCATAGAATCAAGCTATCTTTGAAAAATACTCCTTGCGAGGATGGTTTTGCTTTAAACGACTACCTCGAATAAGTACGTAAATTCATTACGAAGTCGTGGGTTATAAGCATAGGTAGGATCTAGTGTTTACCTAACAAATGGTAGGGGCTTCTTTGGACTTCTCTCTCCAAGGATTCTCCTGTAATTATTCCATAGTTATTATTTTACTCCTTACATGAAGTTTAAAATCCGAATTTAAGAGAATTACAAAAGAGCATCAGGAAATTTGCGTGATTACAAAGTTTTTGTTAACGTAGAACTGTTATTCAGGTGTATTATTCCTTTGATTCGACGAAATATTTATTTACCGTAGATGAAAAGACCGAAGTGTTTTTTATTTGGGGAGATAAAAAGGCAAAACCGCATTCAGGAAACATAACTAAGAAATGTAACTTCAAACAGAACTCCGTTATTTAAATATTTTTCCCAAATTATATGCCCGAACGAGCAAGGGGAAACGAAGCGTAACACGAAATATAGGTCGAAATTTTATAGCAATGCGACAAATAAACATACCTCATTTGGAAATAAATTAAAATTGCGAAATCGAACGCCTTGTTGTTAGGGAGAACGAGTGACACCACTTTAAAGAGGATGGGCGATGGTGTAGGGTTCCTCTTTATTAGAAGTGGGCACAGATCGTTTGCCGCGTGATTCTCAATGAGGGCGCTTCTCATCTTTCCTTTGGCTTCACCCTCGTCATTCTCCCTCACATGCCGCTTCCTCCTCCCCGCATACCTTCCGCGAAACGCTACGCTGATGATCTTCACTCGCTCTCTATTCTCCCCAACTTCCACGGAAGACGAATTCCCTCCGCCCTTTAGCTAGAGCATATCCTCCCGTTGTCTGGGACGTGAGCGCGTTTTTATGCATCAAAAGTGTTCTTGTGGCACTGGCTTGTTTTCCTTTGATCTGGGATAAAATGCGACTACTGCCTACCCTTTTGAGGCTCGCTACTTAAAGAGGCGCTAAATGAACAAAGTTATTTTATGAATTGCCTTTGTTAAAATTCTTTTCCTCTCATACTCTTGTCACTTCCTCCTTCTTCTTTGACAATGATTTTCAATGTGTAATTCCGTAGCTCTCATAAATTGTCAGGTTAAGGGGACACACCTCGTAGTAAGATAGTTTTACCATCTGCATAGATCTTGTGAGTTATTGGAGCAAAATGAGTAGTTATTTATTCTGAGAATTGACATTGTTTACATTTTTTCGCTTATTCTCTCATACCATTTCACTCTCCGCCTCCAGTTACGTTAACTTCCCACGTGTAATTACGGTTTAGGTTCTTTTTTACCACCAGTATACAGCTAGTAAGTTATTGGGTAAAATCTGTCACAATTTCATCTTACTTAATTTTTCTATCCTTAAATAATAAATGGTATTATTAATTAAGAGGTTAGTATTTCGTATATGTTTAAAGCTCAAACTATCATACAATATTATCATCAAATTACACTTTAAAGGCAGCCACTCATGTGGTCACGATGATGTTTGATTTTTTTAATAACTTAAACATCAGCTTAGGAACCCTATTTAGGAAAAGGAATCAATTTTGAAAGCCAATTATAAGTAAATCCACATAATGCCGATCTAGATCAACCTAACAAATTTAAATAGCAGGTATTTAACTCAATGCCCGTGAGTAAAGAAGTCAGAAATGCGAAATAAAAAGACTCAAATTTTTCTATAATGGCTGAATGACTTTTAGAATAAAGACACTATTGAACCGAAGCGCATGTAAGGCATTTTCACATTTTACTCAGCACACTGAGTGAACAAAACTAGCGGTGAACCTGATATAAATGCATAAAGTACAACACTCTTTTAACCTGTCAACGCATTAATAAATGACGAATCTTCTATGTTGACCATAAAAAACTCAAAAATTTATATAGTCATTCAATAGGAAAATCAGGACGTATTTTTCACAATTTTCTGATTATATTTGTAATTTTGCAAGGATACGCTAGGCTAATAATTGCATTCAAAGGAAGAAAGGAGATATTAATTGCTTTTTATATGATTAATTTTCCGACTTATCAAAAATATTTTTGAAGCCCAATAAACTGGTCTTGTTATAGGAATGTTTTAAGTTTTTCATTTCGATTGTAGAATCTTATAACTTCTAAAACAAACTGCATTGCGTTCGTCCATTTGCATTATTTAATTTTCCGTATATATCACTACAACAGTTATCAGGAACAAATTTTCGATAATATAGCGCACAAATCTACGGAGAGGTGTTGAGAGTGATGAAAAGCATATTAGATTTCTAATTTTCTCCATAATAACGTCATAGGGTTAATATAATTCTCAACTGAACGCATGACAATCAGAAAAACTAGTACAACAATACATTAGCGCAGTTTCGCAATTCTTCAAAGAGACAATTGTATATCATCATGCTCCACAAACATTCCGGGTACATTTTAACGAAGTAAATTGATCAAAACGACAGCGGTGGCGAAATTTTAGGGACACGTTTCCAAAGTAAGCGAATTTAGCAATCCTCGGAAAATGCAATCACGCGCCACAAGATTGAATGAGCGAACAAGTGGTCTGCATAAACACGCAAGCCTCCCTTCCCCCAGTCCTATCTCTGTCTCTCTTGCTCCATGCACTGCTATTCCCTGGGGGACAGTGGATGCAAGGGTTGGATTACCCGTCCGCTCAAATGGAGCATATATCTTGTTATCGGGCGATCAGGTTCACAGAGCTGGGTACATAATGGGGGCTCACATGATCTGAAGTAAGTTTTTAATCTCCCAAACCAACCGGTATCCACCAAAAATCGTGTTTTTCCTAACATTTTGAAGGGCGCCGAAAATGGAAGATATCGATCTGATAAAATGTTTGTTTTATATGATATTACGGAGAAATACTTTTTTAAATATATTAGGAATGCATGTTATCCAGAATACCTAATTAAACTGTCGACCGGACTTGTATTAGTACTTCATGGAAGCTAAGTGAGGAATATAAATGTTTCTTATAAATTCTATATTAAATAATAAAACTTCTTAAAACCAATCTGTGTAGACTACCCAGTGACTCATAATGAAAAATTTACATAGTTTCAAGAAAAATAACGGTAGTTTTCCCGATGACTATAATGTTTCTCAATTTTTTTATTTTGCATACAACTCCCTTATTTCTCTTTAATAAAAATTATAAATAAATCCCGTTCCTACTTAAAAATCAATAAGGAATTCATAAATAGATAATCGCGTAAAAGCTAAGCGGTCATTAAGGAGTTCATTACAAACATTGATCCAGTGTTGTTACGTAAACTTTTAAGCCACCCTCAGAACATAAAAAATCTGTACAACATACATTGTACAAACTTTCTCATATATATAGGTACTAATGCTTTGTTTAGTTATCTTTAGAAAATGAAAATCGTATGAGCCTGTTTTCAGAAAATACAATTTTTGTAAAAGTTGTCCAAGAATAAACTAGCCTTATATTCATTCATTCAGAAAAATGAAATACGTAGTATTATTGTAGATGCATACTCAAGTAACTGTACGAAATTTGATCAAAATCGTTAGAGCCGTTTCTGGGAAAATCGAATTATTGTTAAAGTTGCCTAGAATTAACTAGCCTTATATTCATTTTTTGAGAAATATGAATTATACAGTATTATTGAAGACGTAAACTCAAGTAACTGTACGAAATTTGATCAAAATCGTTAGAGCCGTTTTCGGGAAAATCGGATTGTTGTTAAAAATGCGTTGAATAAACTACTCTTAATTATTGATCAATGTCAACCATCTCTGTGTATACTCTGCTCAGTATGATAAAATGCCTAAGTACGAGATTTCATTCATTTTCGCTCTACCGTCTAGGCTCCAGAGCCAGTAACAGACAGACGGCATAGCGAAAACCATTTTTTCGGATTCAGCGACACCTAAAACGTATATTTCCGTAAATATCTCGAGGTTTATTTTTTTCGCGATAGCAATACTTTCTCGATACTTCGTATGAGAAAGTAAAAATGAGATGAATGAGATGGAGAGGGAGGATCATGGGTAAGACAAGAGAGCGGGGTAACAACAGAGGTGGAGTAGACAATTGGAAACGACAGAAAGAAGAGGGTTAGCAGGTGATCCGACGCAGACCTGTGGTAAACAACTCCAGCGTCCTATTACAAGATCCTCGATCCGCCCAATGCCACGCCATCTCCTTCACTCAAATCAACCGCCACATCTATCGACCCTCCCGACAGAACCTCGTCCTCTTCTCCATCCCGTCCTCACCACTTCTCCATTTCCGACCACTCCAATCTCATTCCAATGGATCAAATGCACCGACCCCTATCCAACCTTCTTGCTCAACCACACAATGATTCGCTCTACTTGACCTCTCAATGTGACACAAGTACACATTACTCAGTGTCAAATAGATTTAAATAATTACTTTAAAGATAAATGCCCTTTTCCATGACGGTTCTACATCGTTCGAATTCATATCTCTCCCTTAATTAAATAATTGTAACATCTTAATTCCCATTTAAATTTGGAGAATTATAACGCAGTTAAACAAAGGACAGAAACATTTTTACTGATACAAGCTCTATTAAAGCGCTTAAAGAATAGAAAATTAGCAAAAACTCCATGATTAAAAAATCGGTACAACATACATTGTACAAACTTTCTCATATACTAATGCGTCGTTTAGTTATCTTTAGAAAATGAAAATCGTATGAGCCTGTTTTTAGAAAATACAATTTTTGTTAACGTTGCCCAAGAATAAACTAGCCTTATATTCATTCATTGAGAAAAATAAAATATGTAGTATTATTGTAGACGTATACTCAAGTAACTACGAAATTTGATCAAAATCGCTTCAGCCGTTATTGAGAAAATCGAATTATTGTTAAAGTTGCCAAAGAATAAACTAGCCTTATATTCATTTATTGAGAAATATGAACTATACAGTATTATTGAAGATGTAAACTCAAGTAACTGTACGAAATTTTATCAAAATCGTTGGAACCGTTTTCGAGAAAATCGGATTGTTGTTAAAAATGCGTAGAATAAACTACCCTTAATTATTGATCAATGTCAACCATTTCTATGTATACTCTGCTCAGTATGATAAAATGCCTAAGTACGAGATTTCATTCATTTTCGTTCTTCCGTCTAGGCTCCAGGGCCCTTAACAGACAGACAGACAGACGGCATTGATAAAACCACTTTTTCGGATTCAGCGACACCTAAAACGTGTATTTCCGTAAAAATCTCGAGGTCGAATTTTTTCGCGAAAACAATACTTTCTCGATACTTCGTATGAGAAAGTAAAAATAGATGTGTCCTGCACATGCTTTTCTTTATACGGAGTAATAAATATGATTGCTCTCGACATCAGCATCCTAAGAATAATTATAATTATTATATTATGTAATTATCGGCAATTACACTCCTGAATATGTAGTTAGTAAACACTGAATAATTTTCATAGTGTAAAAATACTTTGAATTACTTTTCACATTTAACAAACAATCTGTAAAGAAAATTGTTAGATGTCGCTTTGGATAACAAAATATCGATGCAAAACTAAAATTTCCCTCGGCTTCGTAGGCATCGCTATCAACAATTGGAAAATTTTATCATAGCAATGAAACTAAGGTATCACGTACGTACTACAACCGAGTAGTTGCAACAGAAGAAACGGGCAAGAAAAGAGGTTAAATAGAGGATGTCAAAACCATTTTTTACTGCATTCATTTAAAAAATTTAAGAGTGAGTTTAAGGTTAACTAAATATCTCGTAAACTTCTCAGAGCAGTTTTTAAAAAAATATTTTCGTCGAGAACTATAAATAAACCTTTTGAAGTAGCTTAATTGAAGGATTTACGAAAAACATCGTAAATTAATTTACTTTAGGGGTAAATTTTAAGCAGTGAAAGGTGTCTATTGTGCCTCGCCATTTCATTTACTGGGCATATGGTAGTAGATGGCGACAGTTCCTAATTGAATAACGGACGCTAAAATCATGGGTAAGGAGAGAGCGTATAATCCAATTACCACTTCAAAAAATACGACCCGCCTTCGTAGCGGCAGTGTGGATGAAATTTTCAAAGCAAGTAGGAAAGTTTAAATTGAGCAAAACTGCAAAAACAAGGATATAATGAAATTTCTTTTCATTTCCACATTTCAAATTGTTAAAGAAAACTGTAAATGTTTCTGATAAGGCATCAGTAGCTGTTAAGCTTTGACATGCGAATCGAATTCTTGACGAAATTTCCTAACGCTGCAAAAATTAAATGCCAAATAGTTGGCGCGCTTGAATGCAAGACTGCACAAAAATTTTTATTTCCGAGTCCACTGTAGTTCACCTGGAGTCAAACATATTTCCATTTGGTTGTGTTAGAAAGACAAAATATTTTAAAACAATTTAGCACAGTAATCAGAGATTGATGACTGACTATAATATACGTATTAAACAATTAACAAATAAGGACTTAGAATGACCTTAATCAAGCTGAAGTTATCATCGTTAAAATTATTAGTTCTTTCTTTGAAAAACACGAAATAGCTATATACTTCACAGCAAATAAATTTCAACTAATAAAGGAATATAATATATTGTTTAAAATTTATGCTATGGTGAGGAGAGGAATAATTACAGCTCTATCATTTAATTTCCATGTCATTAAGAGAAAAAAATACATGTATATCTCCAGGACTCGTTAACGTGAATTAACTTCCCTTAAATCCACGTGAGAGAATTCCAGGCGCGGTTAGTAATTCACTTTATTATTACCATTTTTATGGAGTTTCGGAAGAAGTAATATAGGTTTAAGCGAAGGCATATATGTAATAGATTTATGATCAATCAAAAGCACCATCCGAGGCAAGAAAACATGGTTTCGACGCCATAAGAAGTAAATTTTAACCCAATCTGGATGTTTCTTTCGTGCTAACTTTTTGGTGGAAGAAATTCAAGGAACAAGTGAAGGGAGTAAATGAGGTGGAAAATTTTTTTTGCCTTTACCACAATTCAACATTCTAACTTACAAACTGCACATTCTTCCGAAAATTATACGATCCTTTCGCGTCCAGTTATAACAGCGACAATCCCACCTATCGGCGATCATGATTTTCTGCATAACAAAAATATACCAAACTTTCGGTCTTGATTTAAATCCGCTTTTTTACTTTCCGAGTCGCTCCTGGCAACGTTCGCGCGGCCCTTTCGCATTAATTTGTTTTTGCCTTTCCCTCGATCCCATTGGCGCGCCAGCCGCTTTGCCGTTTTCCTTCTCTGCACACGTCGCATATGACCTTTCAAATTTATGAAAACGTTTTTCCGCGTACGTCAACGCTTCGCATAAAATCTTTGTCTCTCGAGTGGGTTTTGAGCTTTCTCCATAGCTTTTCGACATCTGATGTGATAAATGAGATTTCGAGTGGAGGTGATTCGTGAAAATTTCAGGCTCTGCGAGCTGTACTTATAACTAAATGGTTCGTTTACTTTATAAAAATATCGATTTTGTGTTGCAATTTTTAATTTAGTCTGGTTTAATCACTTCCAGGTAGAAAGATGGAATCGAGGATTGGTAATGAAATATTAAGAATTAGCCAAATTATTTATTCCACCCGAAAATGGTTTTATGATGGTATGGTTCAAAACATTATACAACTGATATTTATAATTTTTTAACCAAAATGCGTTATTATTTTTCATTTAAAAAGTATATCCTTCGGTAAGCTATATAATTATTGTTTTAAAGGAACGACAGCAAAACATCTACACCAGTGGTCTTCAACCTTTTTTGAGTCACCGCCCACTTTTACAATATGTTGTCCTTTGAAATAAGTTCACCGCCCACCCAGTGGCATAGTGAGGGTTTCTGGCGCCCGGGGCTAAGAATAATTTTGCGCCCCCGGTAGCAAAGCGATTTATGGAGGTATTGTAACCCTAATACTAGTGGGATTGACGTTAGATGAGATTACCGAATACGGTCTCAGTGGTAATAACAGTGTTTAAAAATTTATGATTTTATATATTTGATAAAATTATACTTAAACGCTTCGCTGCTTCTGCGAGAGACTCCGACCACCCTCATGGGCCTTTCGATTTCACAGCAGCATGAATACATTGTCGCTAGTATAGTATGATATGATACTATAGTTAACGACAAACGAACTGTAATAGTTTTACATAAAATGGTTGTACAGAATATGTGTGCGTATCATTAGGCTTTTTTATAGAATTTTATTTTTCAGTGTAAAAATTAGAATAGCATTTGGTGAGTTCTTTAACGCCCACCAAAAATCCAAAAATGTCCACTGGTGGGCGCTATCGCCCACCTTGAAGACCACTGATCTACACTAAAGGACTTGGTTTAAACTCGCATAAGAACAAAGAAATGTGACCTAAATCTTGGTTTTTAGTACCACCATCACCGAAATCAAATTGCAAAGCCAAGGTCCCATTGTTGTAAAGCGGTGTGGAAGTTAAAAACATGTTAGGAAAGTGTACAACGTATCACAAATGGGCGCGTTTCGTGCAATGGAGTATTAGAAAGACATTATATACCTGTACGTAAGGGAAATAGC
This sequence comes from Uropetala carovei, assembly GCA_036926305.1. Lineage (NCBI taxonomy): Eukaryota > Metazoa > Arthropoda > Insecta > Odonata > Petaluridae > Uropetala > Uropetala carovei. The sequence goes on from JAXCHB010000196.1 coordinate 19,924,101, forward strand.
ATTTTAAAGTTCTTATATTCTTCAAAAATAATCCATTTTCTTCCTATTTAATAATATTGCATGCACGCGTAAGGAAATTAAACGTTTGTTTGTGAGATTGTTTATGATAGCAACAATGAAGAAGTAACAACGCAAGAAATTTTCAAAGTTCAACTCGCCTTAAGACATTCTCATTTGATTTTCTCGATAACGGATACTCCTACGATAAAAATGTATAGGAAAGAAACTACTCTTCTTTAAAAGTTCTACAACTTTTATTTGAAAAATATTTTGATATGAGCAATACTTTACGAGATATGACGAAAAGTTAATTTTTGTCACCAGTAAAGTGGTACCCCTGTTGGCGTACGTGATTCGTTTTTGCGATTTTCTTCTTATATTTGATTGTAAGTCCTTAATATCAAATTTCATGTAAATCAGTTCGGTAGAAGTCGAGAACGAACATGCGGACGGACGGACAGACCGACGATAATAGGCGCTCACGCTGGAAGCGAAACGCGCCTAAAAACTCGTGTTCATTCCTTCATAATGGAATTATTCAATGTCAATGGCAGCTGAGTGAATTTATTTTGTTTCACACAATAGGACACGAAGCAACATTTATCAGGAAGAGAATTTGTTCGCGCATTTTAAAAGATTTCATTTTCACCATTTTAACGTTAGATGAGTCTTTATCATTTCAAAACAAATATAGCACTAAGTAGGTGACAATTTTTTCCCTAAAATTTAGGCTCACGAGTATTTGCGCACGCAAATCTAAATAAAACACTGAGCAGCACGTTATTCTGTAGTTAACACCAAATTATGATATCAATTCGAAAAATTACCTCTATCATGACGCAACGTTTTTCCAAATTTAATCTCCCGTCCGAAAATTTTCCTGTTTAAACAACATACTTGCACTACGCAGAAAAATTCAATGAATAAATTAAATCTATATCATCCGAATTGCGTAGACAAATAATTAAATCAACGTCACATTTCCATAAGTTGGACGGGAGATTTAATTAAACGAAAGAGTTTTGATAAAATAATCATAGAACGAAAGGGAGATATATGAGATCGGGAGTAAAAAAATAATGCAAAGATCGCGCAAAGGTCTCGCTCCGCCATTTTACAGCACCCAAGGGATGTCGACGTATTGCGTCAGAGCAGGGGTTGGCAAACTTTTCGATATGGCGAGCACCAAGTTAAATTATAAAGCACCCATCGGGCACCATTACACTTTTGTTAAACTAGGAATGATAAAAAATCAAATCAAATGAAAGTCAAAGTGATTAAAAATGTCCTTTCGGGCGTTTACAAAGAGAACAGGCGAACAAATCAAATTAATAAGACAATTTTTTTAGCATCATAGGAGTACACGATAAAACTGCTAAAGAGCACCAGCGTTAGAGCCTTGAAACGCCGGGTCAGCCGGTGAAAGTGAAAAGGGCGTCTGGGGTATTTCCCGCTGGGCCAAACACTGCAGTGGAAAGGAGAGAGAGAGGGAAGGACATTCCTTTCTCTCTATTTCTCAGTATTTCGCCAGCAGAATAAAACAAAATAGGGTCTTGGATACGCTGCTTATATCTCAAGGTATGCGAGCGTACACCTCTGAGGATGTTTCGTGTGCCTTGCCTAGATTAAGATAACTGCTATGGCAGGACGAACTTCGATCATCCTCGATTTATTGCTTATTTTCCGGGTGAAATTTAATATCTTATGGAAAAACCTTGTGCCCAGCACATGACTTTCTTCATGCAAAGTAATGAATGTGATTGCAATTGTATATACTTCCAAGTTACTCTTATCATCTGTGCCCTCAACAAAGATTATTGACAATTACATTTGTAAACAATTTTTAAAAACTTTTAATAATTTCCAAAGTGAATCGCTTTTCACATTGAAAAAATATAAGTAAGAAATATTTTTGTTTTTATGGATAACATAATATCGATGAGTGATTAAAATTATCCTTGGCTGTACCGGGAAGGCAGAAAATATTTTTGCAAAATATGAAGCTAAATGGCATCGGGATAATTTTGATCGCAATTAAAATTACCCTTGGCAGCGTAAGCATTACTAGTAAAAGTTAGAAAATTTTATCATAGCAACGGAAACTAAGGTATCACTTAGCGACGTACAAATCATTATTCAGACGGATAATCGAAATATCTTTTAAACGATCCAAAATGGCTGGATAAAGAGGGTAAAAGAAATATCACTCGAAAATATAAATGTGAGCAGCACTATCTATTCACTTCTTTAGAATACAATAAAACATCAAAATCTCTAGTTACTTTATCATATGTACGCAAGAACCAGTCCCTGTACTTATTTCCAATATGAACATTAATATGTTTATTTAAATGTAAACTTTCAAATCTAAGACACATAGAAAATGTTAGAAAACTTAGTATTGGATTTATTTTGGATTGCATAGCCTCATTCCAACAACAGTGATAACACTTTTTTATTGCAATTGATTTTCCATATATTTTTAGCAGTGCGATTACACGTAAAATGAATTTTATCAGTGTACAACTATCTCTTTACATTTACCATATAAATATTTTATAAACCTTTTCAACGAGAGAATATATTAAAACTACATATCAAGGAACAAAAATCATTAATTTCAGCAAGAGAGTTACATTTACCTTTCATAAGCCCGTTAAGATCAATATTGCTTAAACTAATTACTAAAGTTGTAGGGAACACAAATTAAGTCAAAATATAAGTATTAATTCGGTTAAATATTACGTAATATGGGATTTCGTATTCATTATTCAATAAAATACGTATTTTGTTTATCTAGATTTTTTGTGATATATTATTTATAAATAAATCCTCATAATGATTTGTTTTGTAAAACATATGGATATTGAGATATTTTTTATTTAATACAAATTTTAGAAATAAATTTGGCCCCAGAAATTAATAAATCACGCACTAAATTACTAAACGACACGTTTTATTACTTGTATTTGAACCATCTAAAATAATAGCCGTCTATATATTCACTTCATGCGCCTTGCTTTAACGTTAACGACGCTACCTTGATAAAAGATTTTTTTAAAACAAAATTTCGCGGTCAACCGAAGCCGAAAATTTTTTTGTGCCGAGGCTTCTCCTGACTTCTTCAGAAAAGTCTTTCTATTCATCTGAAGCTGCGTTTCTCTGGGGTTTAAAATGTAGCGGGTTCGGAGGGAGTGAGATGGGAACGAGGGAGAATTGGGAGGGGCGTTAAGACGAGGAGTAGGTATGTGGTGTACCTCGAGTCGAAAGAGCGGGAGAGTAAATCTCTTATGAGGTCGCCAGGGAGGATGTCTAAAGGCGGAGAGATAGAGAGAGAGATGAAGAGAAAGAGAGAGGAGCGAGATGCGCAGCGGGAGACGTTCCCACGCGGACTAATCATGCGTAGTTGTTCCATTTGAGAGTTACCGGTGTAGTAAAGATCAAGAAGTAGGAAGTGGAAAAATGAATTTTTTTTCTTTCAGTAACTGCGAGGGAAGCCTTAAGATATTCCTGGGATTTATGAAATTTTGTTAATATCATCTTAAGCTTAGGTCATAAATTAATTGCTCGAATGCTGATTAATTAAGCAATCCAAGATAATTTGAAAATATCATACACATGATTTCAGAAATATTAATTGAGGATAAAATTTTTATTTAAAGGAAAATAAATCGTGAGTTCTATCAAGCGTCTATTGGTTTTATTTTTACGAATTTCGTAATATTTTTGGTAGGAAAGTAATTGCGGAAGGAAAATTTTTATAGATTTAAATATGCATTACGTAATATAATTCTATCGATTTAATTACTTCAAGTGTTACAACCATATCGAAATTTGTTGTTGTTATCTTTTTATAAATCCAATAAGAAATTAACTATACATAATCTAAGTAATCAAAAGTGAATTATCCAGCTAATCACATACATAATAACAAACGGACAACCTATGTCTCTCCATTAGCCATAAAATTCAATGAGTGTGTCATTCACCTTTAAATAGTATCACGTACTATATTGTGTATTTCTTTAGGAAAACAGCGTATGCACGTTTTCGACTGAAATAAAATCATTGTATAAGTGATATATACCTCCAACATCGCTAATAAATCAGTAGCAAACAAGTCTAGCGCAAGCGCCAAAGCCCCAGAGCTCCACCCCAAACTTTAACAGTCAAATAGTAGCAATTTAATTATATGAAAGTGAGAGAAAAGTTAAATTTATAATCATACGAACAAAAGTTAAATTAAAAAACGATTTTTTCCTTATATTTATGCCAAATTATCGACTCGCGATTTGCTTGTCGGTGCCTCTTCACTTCGGTGCCAGAGGCGGTCGCCCAGCTGGCTCTCGATACCATAGCCAAATCCCTATCGCTAACATAGTCGTACTTATTAAATAACTAGTAGAATTTCCCGTTAAAAGTTAACGGGAGAATTACGATCATTCGAACATTGAGAAAGCGAAACGCTTCAAATACATATAATAAATCCTGCACGGCGAAAGATTGATTTGTACGTGTTATCTTATAGGAAAAGGAAATTATCCCCTGGAGTCGAACCTGGGTCTTTGATCTCGAGTTATATACATTAAAACGTTTTGTTATTATATCATAATGCTATCCTGAAAATTTCATCAAATTCCGTTCATTCGTTTGTGAGATATTAAGCTTCAAAAAGCATTACACACAAAGTGACACTGTCTTTTACACAGTTTAGATTCAGTAAGGTAAGTCTTCCTGTTGGAATGAACGGTGTTGCGTAGCAATGGAGGATGGTTTATTCAAATCTCTTTTTAAAAAATAGCAATTTACTCAAAAATTGGTCAAAGGCTTTGATTAAACTTCGTTCGGTTATAAAACTTACTATCATTAACAATATTACAGAAAACACATATCACAAAAAAAACTACATAGCGTCGAGTGGAATTTTAACATATCTATTTTGACGCCCAGCTCTCGCCATGCTGTCTATAACGTAATATAAATAGTGAGGCCATTTTGTACACCATAAGCGTAAAAATATAAGATAGTTTACGTGATGTATGCACCACCGAATTTTATCTCAAGATTTCCCAAATTTAGATCTCTTCGACCATCCTGCCGATAGCAGGTCATGGTATCAAGCGATATGCTGCATCCGAATAACGTTCTCCAGTTGATTTGCATCCAAATTGACTGACGCCAATACAAAAGCCGTCAAACCCATCGGCGGTATGAGCGCTCCTCTATTCCGTACTCAATGTTGGAAAATGCGAATGTCTCCATGGAATCTGTGGAGTCTAGCGGTTAATGCGAAAGGGTTATTGGGAGAAGCCATTATCGTCCTATCTCTCAAATCTGAATAGGGTTATTGGGAGATACCATTATCTTCCTACCTCTCAAATCCGAATAGGGAGGACGATACTTGAATCTGCATTTGACGCGAGCTATAAATGATGCCTTGTTATTAGAAAAATTGCACATACATTTTCCATAACACACATCTTCGAGTTGATTTTTTAAAGATGTATTTTTATCGGTGAAACTTTTTAAGTAGAATATAAATATAATGGTATTTATTTTCACAGTACGATATGAAAGAATTTCGGACAAAATCATAAGAAATCCTTACTTCTATTAAAATAATTGAGAAAAACCTATGTAAAATATTTGCGCCATGCACATCGCACAAACTTCTTCAAATTTGTACGGTTTTCGCCGTCATGCTGATTACATTAAAACGTATTTACACGCGAAAAATACTTTCTCACACTTTATCTAGCAGGAACAGATCAGGCTGGCTGGTGGAGTCCGGAGAGATTTTCGGTATCTGGTCGTAAAAATCGACATATTTAAAAGCTGTGTAATCGTCTTTGAGACGTTTTATGTAGCATATCTGATGATAAAAGGCTCTATAACATGACTAATTTTAATCAAAGACGAACATCAACAAGAATAAACTGCCTTTCGTTGTCGCATTATACAGTTTATGTCATCGAAGTTTCTATTGCGAGTGGTACTTCATTAGTCTTTCGAGCAGCGTATAGACATCATACTAGAGTGAATCGGAATTGCAAAAACCGCTATTTCGGATTCATGGGCACTTATGACGTGCATAGCCATCAAATCGAATTTTTTACGACCGGAATACTTTCATTTCTGCATAGTATTTCGTATACGAGATATCACAAATCATCTACATCAGGGGTGCCTAACCTGCGGCCCATTAAGCAATTTTATGCAACCCACCGTCAAGTGTTTCATAGTTTTCTAAACCTTTTCATTTATTTTAATTAACTATCAAATATTATTTTCCATGTAGCAAAATCTATAAAAAATATCTAACGTTAAATTAGTACATATTTCTCAATTCAAGTAATTTCTTTTTAATGCCATTTTTGATTTTTTTCTCAAAGATATTTCTAAGATTGAACTCCATCGTGATTTTTACTATTGAAATGTTAACCCTAAAAAGCTAATTCTGTCTTGATTTCTACGGATATGGTGCCTAAGAATCTTTAGGTAATTTACGATTTAACTATAATCAATTGACAATTTCCAATGTGGCCCACCATGCAGAAAAGGTTGTATACCACTGATCTATAGCAACTTATACAATTTTATTTACAACTAATGATGTTTAATCTTCAGATTTTCCGCAAATGTGGAGGTATCGTAAAAATACCCGTATTCATTAACCTTTTAACAAATATTTTTCTCTTTACCGCATACTCCAAACCACCTCATGAGCCATGAAATCTAGGAATTAGTCCAAGTTGGAATAAAGAGAAGGAGAAGTGAGTAGGGGATAGAGTTGAGGCGCCAAGTTACGCCCAAATTATCCAAACAGTTACTTTCTGCTCCTCTGGGAAATTAAATGTTTCTGGGACCTACAGTTACAGAAACTGCCGGATTCATTTGACAAAATGGGATTCAGAGTGTAATGTTTTCTAAAAGGAGCTTTTCGCCTTGTATAGCGTAACATTTAGAGGCTCTGAACTTCGTCTTATGTGATATAGTGCGCTGAGAAACTTAAAGCTAAGGCGTTCATGCCTCTGCTGTATGGTATGATCAGCTCCTATTGAGAAGTCTATTTTTATGTATACCTATAAATATTTGGTAATTGAAATGTGGCTATCCACCAAGTCAATATATTATTTTCAATAATTTCCTTTTCGCATTCGAGTTAATTAATCATGAAAAAGTATTTCTTTGAAAAATATATTATCTATTTTATTTGCAAAACGGAATTATTATTATAGTGCCTCATTGCTTCGAATACTGCCAAAACAAAACAGTTGGGTTCAATTTTATTGCCAAAAACTACTCTTATCGAAAAAAGAAACAAAACATTTATTCGGTTCTTAATCCTCCTAGAACCCCGCTATCATATTTCGATTTTCCCGACTGAGACCGAGCATAGGCTACACGCCAAAACACTATATGTCTGAACATTTAAATTTGGAAACTTCTGAAACCCATTTTCCACCATAAATAAACACATCATCATTAGATGATGTTAAATTATTCTTAGTGCTGAAGAGTTCAAACAGAGTTTAAGATATCGATTTAATTTCCTCTAAAGAAATATTTTCGACACCCACACCCGTTTACTTTTCACGTCGAAAAATATGTCGCTATTGATATCTACTCGACTATACACATATGAAATATTTCAAAAGTACATTTTCGGCGATAAAAAGAAAAATTTCTTCCGAGGCACGAATGTACGTTTGTGTGCGAGACAAAGAGTGCTTCCAAGGCGGGAGAGGTGGAATTCCGGTCACGGCATCCATTTGGGATGCCTCCTGGAGGGGGCGTGACGCCCCGGGCGGACGATTAATCACTCGGCGGCGGATCCCGGGGCAACAGAAGCCATGGAAGCGAAAGGAACGAAGATCTCCTGGAACTTGGGGGCAACGCGAAATGGGCGTTGCGCTCAGCGATGAGAAATACTCCGAGCCGCTTTTACCCGCTGCCAAGAACAAGCAAGGGGATGGAGAAGCAAAGAAAATAATCTGAACTCTGTGAACCAAAGAGAATGTTCCTTGACCTTCAATGGCGCTCTCTCATGAGATTTCCGTCGGGTTGAACCACCCAAGAGAGAATTTTCAACCTAAAAGTTCGACAGAAATGCGTTATCGTTAGAGAAAAACGTTCTGTGTTCGGTTAAATAAGAAATCAAGCTCGCGATAAAACTGTCCTTTCAAGAATGCGCAAAAAATTATACCATCCATTAGAATTATTTTGAAATATTTATTTGATGGTTAGTCTTTAAAAAATGTTTGTTCTGTTCTCGCAGTTATCATGGGTATCAGGGTTTCTGCCCCTCCGGAGACTTCGCTCGCTTCAAGAACTTTGGATAATTCATTGGTAAAAAGGTAAAATTTAAAATATTACTTTATATTGCCTGTTTCCAGAGAGTACTTCATTATTAGCACTATTTTAATTAAGTAATGCTATAAAAACAAAGGAGGATTGGGGTGGGAAGACAGCATTTGCGCAGGGCGGAAAAACTCCTTACGCCGGCCCTGTTTATAGTTCTATGAAAACTGGAGAATACTTCCACGCAATTACTCACTTTTTGAGAAAAAACGTTTTTGTTGTTTTATTTTAAATATAAATCAGTAAGATGAAAATTTATAATACAAACCCCCAGATGAAAGGAACGGACAATAGTTAAAAACGTCCTTTTGAAGAAACATTCCATATCACCACCAATAAACTTATCTTAATTAATACCAATTCTAGCAAGTTTTTGGTTAATTTATCCAGTGATTTTATTAACCGTGACTTAAAAGATAAAATAAACTAAGATTAAATCACTAATGAATATAGTTATGAAAAATAACCTCGCATAAATTTCTTTTAAAGTCGTGGGACTTGGGACGTATGTACATAAAAAATCCACAATAAAGAATAGAATAATTAAGAGTGAGAACTAATTCTCACCCAAAGACGTGTATAATAAAAAACTGAAATCAGTTGGACGAATGATGATGGTCTTTCCTATAATCACCATGGGTTCCTAAGCCATGAATCCAACCTTCAACCTATTAAAGCCACTCCATCATTTCTCCAACATTCTCTTCCTTTCTCCAACTACTAGCTCCTTTATATCCTCTTCCATTGTCCTTCCGTTTTCAAAGTTTAATAACACTAAAGCACCCTCCCTGAGGCAATTTGTTCCACACACTCCTTCTCGCTCGCTCTCTCTCTCTGTTTGCTTGCCTATTCTTCTCCGCTCCCTCAAACTAGTTCTTCCTTATCGCCTAAGATGCAAGACACGAGAGCGCACGACAGCGCCAACTAGCACTAATTACTCATTCGTTCCCCAACTTAACCGCCCGTCGTTACGTCTCCTTTCCTTAATGCCGCCCCCTCTTTGCTCTCCCTTTGCCCTTTCCTTGACGATCCACGCCAAACGCACCCGTCAAACGCGACCAACGCAAAACGAGAGTTTCTAATTGTTACGCGTGGTAAGGGGAACTGTCGCGAACGCGAACTCTCGACAAGAAAACGCGCTGCGTTGATTACCCTGGAAACTCAAGTTCCTTTTTAATCCTTAGTTCCCTTTTTATTCGAGATACCCTTGTCAAAGTATTCAACAACGATCAGGAAATGCACTAAAAATCCAATTTTCCGAAAGATATCGTCATATACTATTTTGAAGCTAAATTAAAAGGAATTTTAATATATAAAGCCTGTATTTAACCGATTTCATATCCAAATTCTACATTATTTAAGAAAAATTCCTGCAACGGTTTCACATTTTACCAGTAGGTATAATGAAAACCAATTCGAAAATAAAATAGATTTCGTAAAATATTGATTATGAATTAATATTTTCATACTAAAAAATTAACAAATTTTGAAGGTTCCCTCATAGCAATTTTACTTAGAAGAATTTGAAATAAATTAAAACTAAACTCTGCCGTGCTGAAAAATAATTAACCAAAATAAAGATGTGTCCTTACTTTCACCCTAGCCTTGTTCTGGAAAATGTTTCTGGACAAGGACCCTTTGCTCACACGCATTGAAATGTTCAAGATTTTGACACGGAGCCAACGACTCCTCTGATTTCACACAATTGCTTAACAAAGTTCGCGAGAATTACTTCCTTTGTAGACAAATGTCCAATTAACACGACTGTTAATTCAATGTACCGATATATGAACATTCAACAGTGTGATCCGAAGGTGTTGGCTGTCTTATATTTATATCTCGGACGCATTGGAATTTGGGTGGTGAACTAGGAACGGAGGAGCGTTGAAGTGTTCTGGCATTCCACGCAGTGGGTTCGGGACCGAATACTGGTGGGAGGACGATTTTCATCCCGACCAGACCCTGTTTCCTCCTTGCATGACTGAGAACTTGCAAGTTAGCACTTTTTCTTCAGAAACCGATGTTTTTCGCAAGAGTAAACTTATTCCTCCTTCCTTTAGCTTACATATTCTATGATATGTGAAGGTAGTCAGATGCAGAAGATTAAGATAAAACACTGCATTAAAATAAACATGCACAGAGAAGAATGGCCCAAGACCTTCGAATCATCTAAAAGATAAATAAATATGGGATTAGCCCATAGAATGGGGAGTATGAAATCGATCCTTACACGAAAACAGTAACTTAAAGCTAAAATAGAATAACATTAAGGTAGTTACAATTCTTCAAAGATTATTTTTATATGACCTTCATAAAAAGTAAATGCACTTTAAGAAAGAGAAAATTCAATTCATGAACAATTTCCCAAAAAAAGTTTTTGTTCATATACAGAAAAATTGTAGGAAAGGGTATAATATTCCGCAAGTTCTCGTGTGTAAGAGAGCGCAGTCATTAAGATATTTAGTGAAAATCCTGAGTCGTCAAAAAAAAGATGAGGCCACTAAAAGATGGTCAAATTGGTGCGGCATCAACCTTACGCATAGAAAAGCACCGTTAAGGATTTCTCGCCATAAGAGGAAGATGCAGTTGACTCAGTCTGGGATTGCTTTTCTATACCAGTTTGTGTGCTAAAAAGAGCGCACTGAATACAAAGACCCTTCTTTCTCCCTGAAGGGATTCATAGTCTTAAAGAAGCACTGCTGAATATACTTGAAGTCTATGGTCTATCGGATTATCTCTCCTCTATGTACGCGTTTTGGGACGGGCGATTCTATAATCTTAAATAGAAAAGTTGTTAGCATTCAATAAATTAATTATCTGAATAAGCCTAACGAGGTTAGATGCTGTATACAGATCAATCGATCGAAGGCGATCTTAAATCTCTGTTCCGCATGAAAAATAAATCTAAAATGGATACATATATGCAACGTAAAATACCTACTCTTATATTTTAAAGGTTTGCTTTAAATAGAATTCCAGTGACAGATTCCATATTATTGTTATGATTTTAAGGTTTTTTATGAGATAGAAACGTATGTTATGTTTATGAATCAAATTGTACAATTCTAACGTTTGATTCTATATTTTAGCAAACGATTGTGTAGTATGAATAACAATTGCCTTAATGCAGATATTCCTTTGTGTACGTTCATCTCTAATCAAATTTCTTAATACAATTCCGAGAAGTAAATGTATTTAATGCCTGTATTAACTAATTAACTCGCAATTTTTATGTGCTGATCTTTAAATTTGTATAAAAACAAATTTGAGACCAAAAGGCCTGCAAGAATTGATAAGAGCCGATTCATTCAGAGTATTCGATTTAAATCACTCCGTTGAACTGTAAGCAAAACTGCACCAGGGGAAAATTTTAAAAGTAATATATCGTATTAAATTAGTCATATAAAATATGAATAAAACGGTTGGATTATTTCCAAGGGGTAAGGTATGAAGATATATTGCATTAAAAACATATTACCGTTAATAACATATTCAGATGAATTAAACCGTAGAACGCATATACATACTATGAAATATTTTCATCCAAAAATAACCATAAGTTACAAAATGATAATATTACTAGCGACTTGTATTTAAATTCATTCTTATTAACCAATATGTCGAAGAGATCCATAAAAATATAGGAGGTAGTTATCTACTTTATGTACCGTGCTAAAATGTTGTAATGTAATATTTGTGATAATTAAACAATTTTTAGGTTCATAATTTGAAGCGCCACTTTTCATATTATGAACTTGTTTCGGCTTTACTGCCGAATTTATTAAACGTCATCACTAACGAAAAAGCAGTTTCGTTATAAGCGCAGGTTGAGGGTACAAAGCGAGAAATCTAAGAAAGATACCGACGACAACGCGGAAACTGAAAACGACTGACACAGGTATCGTGTTTCTGGCATGAGCATTCCGTGAGTTATCGCCAAACTACTCGATGGAGCGTACATATATCAAGTCAACATACAAGAGGAATGAAAAGTGCCTCTTCAGGGAAAAAAACCATCGTATCTTGGGAGGAATAGCGCAAGAAAACGCCGGTGGAACTATCAGATACATGTACGGAAAACGTTTGCGGGAAAATTCTTCAAATCGAAGAAAATTTTAAAGGAAAAGTCAAAAGTTTTAGAGGAAAAATTTGATATTTTTTTAAAGTTAAGATATTGCAAATCCTCGCAGGGAAATAAATCTTGTAGGACCGTCTTTAAAATATGCATAATGAGTCTATTCGAAATTAAATGGAAAAGTGACTTTAACAAAAGTAAATCGCGAGAGCAGATTCGAGCCAATTCCGCGAATGCGCATAGAAATTCAAGGGGAGAAACAGAAAAATACAATGCAGCGCAAAAATATACCAAAAGGACTCGAAAGAAATTCACACGAACAGCAAGTGGAATCGTGTGAAAGAAAACATTGCTCTCTCTCTCTTTCTCTCCGCACCCTCGTCCAAGTCGGCGGCTCCTTGTGTAAACGCCAGCGACGCGAGCTAGGCGGGAGAGCGACGTAGGATTTTGGAAAAAAATTTCACTCTGCGTCTCCTATTTTTCTGAAAGAACGAATATCCACGACAAGCCGGGCGATAAGCCACGGAAAGCGTCACAGCAAGGCGTTAGTAGGAAAGGCCGTTTTATCGCGTGGCTCTAGCGACAAGCACTTAAAAAATCTCGCGAGGAAAAGAAGCGTTTGAAATGGCTACAGCGATTTGAAAAGCTAGTAGTACTACCTTTAAAAAAAACTAAGAAAGAATAAGGCTATTTAATCGTACGAAAACGAGTTGAAAAGTTCGTGTAACAACCCGAAAAAATTTCTAAGCCTCCTGAAAACCAATGGCCACAGAACGAAAAAAAAATTTAATCGTAAATGTACGAGTATATTTTAGAAATATGAAATACATAATTATGTAAGAGAGAGAATAATTATCTTGCGATTACATAAATTTCAAACACTGAATGTCATTAAAAGAAATGAGCTTCACGCGACAATGCCAATCAATTAACAAATCCGGTGTTTTCTAGTTTTGAAAGAATTTGCAGTACGTACACGACCATAAACTACAGCCTCGTTTTAGTATATAGGATGTCCCAGAATTCGCGTCTATGGACGTAGTCATGCGAATCCTTGCAAAATTTTAAGTCGAAAACGCCCTTTGTAAAAATTTTGGAAGACGCATAGTTTCCTCAGAAAACGTGTTTAAAGTTGGCAATACGAGTATGTGGAAACACTGTACTGGGAAAGCGTCGGTTACGATAATGACTCTAACGGCCGAATTCAGAGTTTTCTTAATCAGTTATTAAGACCCACTAAGTCCCCTTAGTAGCGCACCACTACATATGCCCTATTCAGAGCGTCCTACTAGGGGTGATTTGCTTAGTCATTGAGTATGGTAGTCAGCCTTAGTCACACGCCACGCTAAACAAGCTCCCGCGGTGTTTAAGGGCGTGACTAGTGTGTCTTCCGCTCCAGCTTGCGAAGTGTAGTGAAAGCGGTAGTTGAAAATGAGTCTTTTTTAGGTATAATATTGTTACTTTATTTAGTTTGTTATTAAGTAATTTCTATATGAGAGTTTTATATTTCTCTGTAGTTCATTATTTCGTCAAATTAGTTTAATTTCGTTTTATAGTAGAGTAGGGTACGTAATTTATTGTTACATTATTTCTTTTAAACGTCAGTCATTGTATTCTTATTTTAATTATTCCGCGTTTTATCATTTTAGCTATTTTCATTATTGTCGTTTCTACTTTGTTTTCATGTTAATGGCCAACGAAGTTTGTACGTATTGCGTAGAGTTTTTGTGTAGTCGATATTTGTGTAATCACGTAGATCATGGTCCTTCAATAGTTGTTAATATGTTTCTATAGGAGTGTTTTATATTTATGTGTAGTTCATTATTTCGTCAAAATAGTTTAATTTCGTTTGATAGTAGAGTAGGGTACGTAATTTTTATTGTTTCATTCCTTCTTGTAAAGGTTAGTTATTGTATTCGTAGTTTATTTATTCCGAGGTTTATCAATTTAGTTATTCAGTTGTATTCATTATTCACTTTTCTACTTTGTTTTCATTGTAATAGCCAACGAAATTTTTACGTATTGCTTAGAGTTATTGCGTAGTCGTTTTTTGTTATAATCACGTAGTGCATGTTACTTCAGTAGTTGTTCAGACTTTGTGTTACTTTGTGCTACAAAGTACGGAAAGTGCTTCTTCCCCTTTTGTAGTTTGCGCATCTCCCAAGCGTAGCGTGAGATCGGAGGATACCGACGCGGGAGTAGCTGGTGAGGGGACATGTGAGACGGTAGTGTGTTGTGCTACTCCGAGTGTTTGGTGCTTCTATTCCCTCGATTGGTTAATTATGTTTTGTGTTGTGCTACTCCGAGTGTTTGGGGCTTCTATTCCCTCAATTGGTTAATTATGTATTGTGTTGTGCTACTCCAAGTATTTTGGGCTTCTATTCCCTCAATTGGTTAATTATGTTTTGTGTTGTGCTACTCCGAGTGTTTGGGGCTTCTATTCCCTCAACTGGTTAATTATGTTTTGTGTTGTGCTACTCCGAGTGTTTGGGGCTTCTATTCCCTCAATTGGTTAATTATGTTTTGTGTTGTGCGGCTCCGAGTGTTTGGGGCTTCTATTCCCTC
Organism: Uropetala carovei; assembly: GCA_036926305.1. Lineage (NCBI taxonomy): Eukaryota > Metazoa > Arthropoda > Insecta > Odonata > Petaluridae > Uropetala > Uropetala carovei. The sequence continues at coordinate 19,939,102 of JAXCHB010000196.1, forward strand.
AATTGGTTAATTGTGTATTGGGTTGTGCTGCCATAGACCATTAGAGATCCAGCGACCAGTTAATAGTTATTTATTTCTTTGGTGTTAATACAGTCCACTTTTTACATACTAATGTGTTTTTTTTTATTATTACGATTTCTCACGAAACAGTAGTTGTTAGTATATTTCTAGTTCTTGCTATATTGATAGGCGTATTATAGTATTGCATTTAATAATATTGTAGATGGCCGGGTCAGATTTTGAGTACTATGAAGAAGCGCTGGAGGTGATGGAATTAGACGACTTCGTCACCTCCAACCACTGTTTCTGCTTTTCGCGTATCTTCCGTCCATCGCAACTTTTGCACTCTATCACGTCAATACGTTCCTGTATCAACGATAGTAACGTCTCCTTCTCCTCCTGCGACCAGTTCACCGCCCTTACCCGTTTTGCTTCCATATCCGTGTCTACAACTAACCCAACAAATCGAAATAACGTAATACTAATATCACTACACCTAACCAATTACCTACAAAACTAGCTAAAGTAAATATTAATGATGAAAACTAACCTAACTTAAATGTAACTTACGTAATAGAACAAATAATATCACTACACCTAACCAATTACCTACAAAACTAGCTAAAGTAAATATTAATGACGAAAACTAACCTAACTGAAATGTAACTTACGTAATAGAACAAATAATATCACTACACCTAACCAATTACCTACAAAACTAGCTAAGTAAATAATAATGACGAAAACTAACCTAACTGAAATGTAACTTACGTAATAGAAGAAATAATATCACCACACCTAACGAATTAACCTACAGAACTACGCTAACACTAATTTAAATACACTAAAGGAAATAAGATTCAAGAATTTACACAACTCAACCGCACAAAAGCCCAACCACAGGAGGAGTGAAGATGGCCGCGGCTTGTAGACCTCGAGGTATCGATTACTGCGCATGCGCAGTAGGTGCTTCACAATGTTGCCAAGCGTTCCATTTCCTCTTGTCCAGCTTAGTGATGCTAGGTGGAGCTCTGCGTTAGTGGACCTTAGTCAACTCTCGTTAATCGCTCGATTGGGACTCTGCATACAACCTTTTAGTAGCTCTTTGTTACTCTCTTAGTAGGTGACTAGGAAGTAGCCCTTAGTCATGCGTAAAACAGAAAATCTCTGAATTCGGCCGTTAGAGTCTAAAATGACGACAATACTATTTTTATCATTATTTGCTTGCAATCTTTAAATTTCTTAACTTGCTTTTATTTATTTTTGTTTTGTGGGCAACCGATTTGTTTTTTTTTCAACGTATGAACTTTTATTTTTGTTATGTTTTTGTTGTACTTAAAAATTCCTTTTTCTTCAGTTTATGTTGCAGTTTGTTTTAATTTGCTCATATAAAAAGATAAAAACACAAAACAGCAAAAAAGCAAATTAAAACAAACTGCAGCATAAACTGAAGAAAAAGGAATTTTTTAAGTCCAACAAAAACATAACAAAAATAAAAGTTCATACGTTGAGAAAAAACAAATCGGTTGCTCAGTGAAATGTCAACAAACATCCATTTAACTAAAAGATGGGAAACAGATGAAGAAAAAGAAATGAAAACAAAACACGCGGTTTTACAGAGAAAATAGCATCCACATTAAACAGACACTTTCGGAACTTTGAATATATCAGTTTAATATTTAAAAATCTGACGTCTCCAACATAAAAAATCTCCATGAGGAGCGATGATATCAGCGTGCTCAAAAATAATTATCGGCAATCACACTCATGAAAAGTTTTTAAACACGTTCACCGCTTTTCACAATGAAAAGAGAAAAGTAAAAGGGAGAGCAGTGGTGTAGTGGCGACGGCATTGGACTGCTACTCTGAGGATACCCGGTGCGAATCGCGTACGAATCCTGCGAAAGTAGGATTTTTTAAAAGAGATATTGCGGCCCCCTATTTTGGTGTTTAGAAGAGAGCACGTGAATCAGCGCTCTGCCATTCCGAAGGGGCGTAAAGCCGTTGGTCTCCTTGGTGCTTCTCGTTAAGAGTAGGCTACTGCCGACACCGGGTTTATTCTCCTCCCTTGATTTGTGATTTAGTCTGAGAAGCCTATTATCGCTAGAGTAGTTTGAAGTCACAAGGTCCCACAAATTACCAAAAAAGTAAATAAAACTGTTCGCTGTTGCTATGGATAACAAAATATCGATAAGAAAATAACATTACCCCTGGAAGCGTAGGCATCGATATTAAAAATTAGAAAATTATATCATAGCAACTGAAAATATGTTATTAGTTAGCGACGCACTTAACGCAAATTCAGACGAATAATCAAAATATCTCTTAATCCGTGTTATGAAAAAAATGTTTCAAACAAAACTTGTGCAAAAATGCATTTTCTACAACTTTGATAATGGCAAATATTAACATCAATTGAATCTGAGCTTGGAAGGAGGAATTGTAAGTAAAAAATGGGCATTTAAAAAAAAAGTATATTTGGTAGGTAAAGGGAATTAAGTCGGAGGAATCTGACTGAGTGAAACGAGCATGTGGGTTTGAAAACCTCGACATTTATTGCAAAAGTTTTCCCTCCTGTTTTTTTTGCTCCCTTTAAAAGTGACAAATTTTGACTATGAAATAATTGGATAAAATGTAAAAATTACTAATAAAATTGTTGAATGTAAATTTTACTGTTGATCTGATTATTAGTTTTTGAGTTAGAGCATACATAAAATTCTTATTGCACATACACACAGACATCATCGAGAAAATAGTGGAAACGTACTCAAGGAACCTCAAAACGATTAAATCTCGAATTCGATTTCTTTCACGTATACAGTACTTTCACCTTTATTATGTAAGGAGAAAGTAAAAACGATCATTTTCATGGTGTCTTCAATACGCATTCCGATATCGTAAGAATTATTTTTCTGCCCATTTTCACGACATTATTCTTCCTCCCATGCTTCTCCATTCATTTTTTTATTAAACCACGCCTGCGCTCCTCCGTCTGACCTTTTTCCGTCAGTTTCCCTCGAACAACCGTGTGGGCAGCAGAATGAGCTCGAGATTTATACGGAGGAAGATCGTTTAAGGGATTTACGCCATTATGGATCGATTGTCTACGAGTGCCGAACCATTCCAATTTGCGAGCTGCCATTTTGATTTAAAGGCCTTTTTTCCGCCGCTTTATTGGCAAAACTATTATTGGTTTTCCGAACGCCGTAAATTTAACTAACGATCACGCTGAATTAATCAGTAGGAACGAGAAATAGCTGCCACATGCAGTGGCGCGTCTGTTAATCTGAAATGTTTATATCTTCATTTTTATAACGTTTTTGAACAGGTTAATCCTACAATACGAATTTCGCGAAGAAAAGTTTTCTGATAAATGGCAGAACGTGAATCTTTGCAGTAAATAAGAGAAATATGCTTCGCATTAGACTGCAATTACCGGAATGATAGTGAAACCTACTTAAACTATTTTGTGTTTGCGTGAGATTTGCTACATTATGTTCAGATAAATTCCTCCACTAACATAATTAAGTAATCATTTTACGTAACAGCCTCATTTGAACCATAAATGTCAATTGATATAATGATTGCTCATGTATCCTCCATAGGAATGGAAATTGCCAAAACTCTTTTGAACTGATTATTTATTGTAAGATAAAAAGCCATCCCTCGGTATTCTAAGTTTCACTTTACACATTCCTGGTTTATCATAGTTTTCATGTTAGGGAATTGCCTCGAATTGCTCGGTCATTTATATCATTTTAACACGGTTTCGGAGCGATATTTAACATAAAAACAACAAGAAATTTCTACTTATAATAATATAATAATATTTATTATATTTATTATAATAAAGAATAATGGAGGCAATTCTGAATAAAACATAGTTAAATTGTTTGCACGTCAAACTCAATACTGCGCTTGTGTAATCCTATCGGAGAACGATCTCACTTTACACAGTCTTTTCCAGAAACGTGCGTGCTGTTCACAGTGAGGTAGGAGGTAGTAGAATTATTCTATACGGCAAAATTAGGAAGTCAACATACCGTGTCTGTTTTTTTCTCATTCTTATTACAAAAATTCGGAGGATAAGAGTCATAAATATGACGAAAAGGAGATTTACAAGACAAATTAATTTAGTCACAGACCTTATTTGCGTTTTTAGTCGCAATAACCATTTTCGGCAAATATCAAAAACAATAACGCGACTGTAATATAATGAGGTATACCATTTTTTTACGTGGAAAGATGTAATCTATGTGATGCGTTTCCCACCTCAAAAACTGGGCATTAGTTGTCTAATACGAAATTCGGTGTGTAGGAAGAGATATACACATTTACCTAGTCAAGAAGTATTAGCTTTCATGTAAGAATAATCATTTTGGAAGAGTGCCTCGTTTGTTTGCTATATAGAAATGAATATTTAGAGCTCATTTCCATATAAGCATTTAATAGGTGGACAAGTATAATTATGCACACCGAAAGTCGGGAAATTCTGACAATTGAGGAGATATTTTATTTTAAATATAATTAATTTTCTGCGAACTGACTGCAATTAATGAGAGAAGGTTTGGAAAATTTTATTTTACTAAAGATTTATAGGCAGAATTAACCATAAATGATCGAGAAAAAAGGGAAAATCTATAATAGTTTGTACTATAAGATTATTATTGTACATGCTCATTCGAAATTATATCGCTTTAGAGAAATTCTGGTGCAATATTAAACACTGTAACGGTTGGATTGACAATATATTTTATATATTTAAATTATGACCGTAATATTATTTGGCGGTAAGTGAACGTTTTGTTATTTTTTCCAAACATTTTCAGATGCATTCTTACCTATTTTTTAAGATCAAATTTATAAAGACGGCGAAAGAAACCGAAGCAGTGTAGGAAAAAAAAATAGACATAAACGCTAATGATGTTAATGAAAAATTTTATTTAGCTCCACACGGGTACAGCTATTAATTCATCTTATTGCTCATGAAATATATGCCCTAAACAATTCTTCTTTCTTGGAATTTGTTTTCTGTCTTAAATTGTTCCAGAGAAAATGGGAACTCGGCTTAATTATTATGTACGCACTTGGAACGTATACCTGTCTCGAGCATGGTCGTGTTTTTGGAAAGCCCTCCAGTTTTAAACGATTTTCCGGCTATTTTATGGGCGTCGCACAACTAAGGAGCAAAAAAACGAAAGGGGAAAAGGCTGCGACGTAAAAGCGGGTGCGAGCGGAGCGGTGGGGTTTCATGGGTAATGGACGGAGAGAGGCACGTAGTGAGATAGAGAGATGAGAGGATCTCGCTTTCCGTGGGATAAGAGAATGCAAAAAAAAGGGAAAGGGGTCGCGCGTTCGTATGTGAGCCTGGAATAACGCGGATGGACGGAGAGATTGATAGCATAGCGAAGTGACAAAAAACAGCTAGACATCTTCCCTTAAAATGCGCGGACGGTTTCCGAGTCTACTAAACACGTATGGTCGTGGCACGGGTTGCACGTTAAAGACTTATAAAACATGCAATTAATGAACTGCTTAAAAAAGGAAAATTATATTTCGTTTTTTATTTTGAGTTCACTGTCTTCAGAGGTCGCAACAAATAATTTTTTGACGTTTTCCGCGTTTCTTGTATAATATTTATATATTTTCACATAAATTATATATTATATATATATATATATATATATATACACAAGTGTAATTCCCGTTGAAATGTCAACGGAAGAATTATAGATAGATTGATTATTAATATTTGCATATAAAATAATTAATACCTAGCACACTATTACATATGAAATATTTCGTAATATACTACATTTCTAGTGAATATTCTGTTGTCGTTTAGTAAATGCCTTTGGTTTTCATTTTCGGCTCTTATTTTCTTCATAGGTAGGTATGATATTTACATTAACAAGTAAATGTACCAATCGAATATTAACAACTACCAAAAATATATTGTGATAGAATGCGTTCAGTATTAGCTAACTGACAAAACATTTTCAAGTGGTCTAATTAAATTTCGCTGTCGGTCATCTTGCGTTCCTTACAGAAAAACGTTTTTATTATATAGTGTGTGTGTGTGTGTATGTGCGCGCGCGCGTGTGTCTACAGTACCTCGGTTTGAACGATTAAAACGAAAGGATTATTATTCTCACCACTAAAATCAAATATATCACAAGCTCCTTAAGCACGTTCATTTGTAATAATGGAGAATCGGGCTTCAAACGGCTCTGTCCCTAAAAAACTGCGGTGTATGACGATTTCGAAATTTTATTAACCATTTACGTTTTGACTGTCTGAGTTTGAATTGAATCAATACAATAGGAATTTGTCATTTTAACAAATATTTGATGAAATTGATCAATAATGATCAATAACCAGTCAGTTCTGTTTAGAGTTTAAAAATTCTATGCTCTAAAACCGAATCGAACGGCGGTTAACGTGAAAAGAAATAGGAAAATTTCCCGAAAAAGTTGAGTTCGAAAACTTTTGGCTTTGATAACGTTCGGCGTCTGCGGTAAATGAGGTGGAATTTTAAAAGGGGAAACTTTATTCAAACATACTACTTTTCCTTTTAACGAAAAATATACAAAAGAAAATTAATATTTGCATTTGAAGCGACCATTCAGTCAGACAGAAGTGTTATTCATCGTATTACAAAGCCGGCCAAAAACTGAAAAGAATGTGTCATAAAAATTCTCTACGACCCGATCATAAAATTACAAATAACGTTATTTATTTGACCTCTTAATGCTGAGGTTAAAGGAATACTTTAGCATTTCGTTTCTACTGTGGTATAAATGGCTCAGAATAGTTTTTTATAAATTGTTCAGGTGTTAAGGTGTACATAAAAGAAATTATGGAAAATTAGAGACGGTAATATCAAAACATGAAAATATGTTCACTTTCTGGAATTAAGGATCGGAAATAATTTTGTAAAACACGCACACTGAATTTTTATTTCCTCATACACTCACTTTAAAAATTCCCTAAAGTAAGAATTTTTATTTTTTATTACCCTACTCTGGAATGAATTAATAAGTTTAAGAAGTTCGTAATTATTTCCTTTTAACCCCTCGTCATTACTTTAACGCTCCCCTTTTCCATCCTAGAAATTTTTTCCCTCTTTCATTTTTCTTTTGTTCGCAATCACGTGCTCTATTTCCTGGAGGAAGACCATAGATTCATTTCCTCACGGAACACGTCTGTTTCGCAAGGAAAATAAGAAATGGCGTAAAAAAAATACAAAAACAAAAACGTAACAAGTTTTTTTCGCCGTAGGCGCGCAATTTCTTTCTAAAGCCGTTTCCTAGCGATACGAAAGAATTTTTGCTGAAAAATAACGTTTTTAAAACGAGTATTACTTTTTTAATAACTCAATGTTTCTCTAACATAAGCCTCAGGCAATTTAGTTGCACATCGCATGTGTGATGGATTCATTAGGTTGAAAGCAAGCATAATATTAATTAGAGTGGCATTTGTCAGTGCTCCGCGTAGAAGGCTATTACATAAACGTCATCATTGATAGATAATATCAATGTGAGATTTAAAAATCTCACGTCTTCTCTTATTCTCTACGCCATCTAATTCTAGGAAAATTTGTAGAACGAAAGATTTATTGCAGAAATTTACTTTCTCTCCTACGACGCCATTGAGTAATTTACGCAAGTTCGGTTAGAAAAAATGGCTGCCTGGATTAAGTATTAAAGCTCGTTCTTCCGTGAAGGAATTACGATATTACTCAAACGAGAGAGACGTGCTATTCTCTCACGTAACCCGACTCCATTAAAACCTCCAAATCTCCTTTTCTTCCTAGCCATACACCTGCTCTACATGAAAACGATATATCGCACGCTTGACTTCAACTCGATAAAATAAAAATGTTTTTTATTATTTTAATATCCTCTCCCATAACATATCGGCGTTACATTCCAGACGCTTTAGTGTATCCATAACATTATTTTGGCCATGTCATGTAGGATTACAGGAAAAACATTTAAAGGAAATTGATATATGCAAGTGTGTTTGTAGATTTATTTGCGTGTATATGTTTGTGAGTATAAAATTACAAGAAAGAAGAAAAGTACTCACAAATGAATAATTGTGCCCAATATGTGGAGTTATGAGTTAAAAAAATCATTTTGCTAAGTGATTGAAACATGGTCACTTCAAGTTAAATTCAAATTAAAGTCAGTTTCATGCAAATTCATAGAGAAATAAAGGTAAATTTTAAAGTGCGCCTTCATTTTAGCTCCATGTGTTCACATAACTGCCGGTAAAGACTTTAATAATGACGGAAACTTATCGAGTAAATTTAAAATTTGAGGAGCAAATGGATAAATTTTAAATTAATGTAACATTCATTGATAACCGTATATACTGTATTAACACCATGGCTACGTGGTTCAAGAAATTCATAACTCCAATAATTTCCCGTTGAAATATCTCTAAGTCACCACTTTGAAAACCTGAAATCATTTACTTATCCACACACCTGCGTTTACAATTTATGTTTGCGAACCGAGAAATAAACTATTCATTCAGCTGAAGAGGATTCCTGAAGACGGTTGAGGAAAAGAGAAAAAAGGAAGGAAACAGTACGAGCCCGCGTGCTTGCTTGTTCAATAAAATTTGAGTTACTAAATAAGATTGAGCACATTCGTAAACTAAAGAAATCTCTCAAAGACATTAGCTTAATTAATCTATTTAAATAACTGCTCGTTATAGTCGATCCCACTTCGGAAGTCTTATGGCCTCGAAAACCGGGCGTACACGAGTTATCAGCAGCCAATAGGAGACTGTTTGTTTGGGAAGGTAGTGGGGAGGAAACCAGTCTCACTCCTGCTCTCGAAGAGATCGCATCGGACTGCGTTACCGTTTCTACCGCCGTTTCCTTGCTGTGGATCAAAAAGAAGGATGGGAAGTATTTTATTTAGAAACTGCGTAGTATATCAGCTGAGCAAGAGCTGGCAGCGCGCACCGATATCTGCTCTCCCGCAAGAAAGTTGAGAGGGGCGATGGAAGGGGAAACGTTCGTGATTGGCTACTTGCTCTAAGTAGGCCAAGAGACTTCCGAAGTGGGATCGACTATAATAGAGTTCAAGTTTATTTGCTTATATAATTAGGTATAAAAGCATTGACCAATGCAGTCGAAAACGAAAAGAAAACCGTCGCTATGTAGGAAATTAACTATGGCATTTTATGCCCAGTAGTGGTCACGAAAGCCAGATTGCATTTGCTTTCATAGCGCGTGATATTTCCAAAATAGACTTTTTAAACCAGAGCATCGATCCGTAATTTTGTTTGCTCCGGTTACTCAAAACACAAAATTTCGGTTCGGTTCCGGTTTCGCTCCGGCAATCATCAGTGACCCGGTTCGAACAGGTTTTTTTCGCACCGACCTTAAAATATTTTAAAGAAACTTTCAATAACTGATTTATTAATTTACGTAATTTTCTAATTCAATCAAATACATCTTCACTGTAACAATAGTGACATTAAAAACTGATATTTAAACACGAAAATAAATTATTCAAGTGTAAATATTTAGTATGTATTTTATTTATTTTAGATTTATTTAGAGTTGAATAACTACAAACCATACATGCATCGCAAATGATTTCAACAGGTTAGGAAAGTGTAAGGTGAATTACAAATAAGCATGTTTCCTGCGATAGAGTATTCTACATTTATTATTTTACGCAAACCATCTCATTTTCTAATTTACTGTGCTTAGTCTTTAGCCCTAAATTTCATTAAAATCCGCTGAATAGCTACGAGGAAGAGAATTGCATTCGGATAGAAGAACGGACAGACCTAAGCTAATAAGCGCTAAAGCATGAATGCCTAATAATGAATAAGTTGAATAAGACATTAATATTTTCATTAACAATTTGTAGATCACGTGCACTGCTCATATTATAAAAACTGTAAATGCACGGTTTTATTTTTTCATTCAAAGATCACGTAAATGGATGAAAAAATGTATAAAATTTTTATGAGGAAGAAGCCCGTGTAAATTGAGGGTCCGAAAACCCAGAAAGGCTGAGAAATGTTTATTAACATATGCTGAAACGTACGCTAATTTTGAGATTTAATTTTTCTGAGAGTCATCGGAAAACGTGTTGCCGCGATTTATACATTTATTATAATTTTATTTAATTACATGAAAAGATAATCTCAGGATAAAAGAAATTACTTGCATGATCAAGATCATCATAAACGTCCTACTTTGATAAATTGAATATCACACGTTGCTATTTTATGAGAACATTTAGACGAGTTTCCCATAAAATTTGGTGTCGAATTCATGATCTATTCTTAAAACAGACTATGCTTAGCCTCCAAGAATTCTCCGTCATATCATTCTCACGTAAAAGCAGCAATACACTGAAGCAAACTATTTGTGATAGAGCGGAGAAACAGCGGGAAGATTTAGACAGCGGAAGTTTTTCAGATCGCGAAAGAGTACAATAGATTTGATTAAAGTGCAGAGAAAAGGAAGAGTATGTAATTGCAGATATCGATCCACTGAGAGAGAAAAATAAGGGATAACGAAATTTCCTTCTAGAGATGGTGAGGGCGTATTGTTTGGATGGATATTCGAGAGAGTAAGGGAAAGTCTTTCCAAGCTTTGACAAGAATAACAGGCAACTCAATAAACCTCTCTTCAAACAATCAACCCCTTTCTCTCTAAATCCCTCGCATGATTGCCTAACAGCCAAAGGAAATAATCCGTTCTAGAAATCGTTCGCAATTTGAAAGGCCTTTCAAAAATCTTTTAAATATTATCAACGAATCGTTGGTGATTACGCCAAGTAAATGAGCGACTAAGAGTTGGTACGCGAGTGACCATGCGGCAGTGATGCACGAGAAATAACAGAAAAATAATTTAAATGGATGTCAAAATTGTTATATAGTTAAACTATAAATAGAAAATAATACAGCAACTAATCGTAAAATAAAAAATGACGAAGCAATAAATTCTCAGGTTATGCACACTAATTTGAATTAAAATTAAATCGATCTCCAACCTTAAAGCTCATATCATAACGGCAGATCATTTCATAATCCTTTCAAAGGTAGATATTGAAGAGATAAGTAAAAAAACTAAGAGTTCTCCTTAAACTTTCCAGTCCAAATTAGTGCAATTTTCAGGTGTTCTTCTTGAATTTTCCACGGGAAGGCGCTATCTCTCGTATCGCGTACGTGACTTTTAGCGTTTCATTTATTCTAAAATCAGCACAGCGGAAGTAGCAAGATTAAGTTCAATATGGAAAAAGTAAAGAAACTCAGATCAAATCGAGAGAGAGAGAGAGATAAATCCAAGATAACCAGATGGAAAAAGGAAATGAGAAAAGGCGAAAGGTTCGGTAGCATCCGCTCTACCGAAGATGAGTGTAGGGTGGGAAGGAATGGGAAGGATGCGAAAATGGGGGAGGAGATTAGGATGGGAGGGGATGTGAAGATGGAAAAAGTGCGAGAAAGAAAAGATGAGGAGAAGTAAACAAAGTTCTCCAATTAGACAACGTGACATGCACTTTGTGATTGGACTACGCAAACCGGAAAGAGTTTTGAGGAGGAGAGAGAGAGGGGAGAGCGGGAAAAAAGGGAGAAGTTCTGTTAGTATTGTGTTTACGGAATGCGCTGGCTCCGTCTTAAACGAAAACAGAGATGATGAGATAAAGGAAAGAGGTACTCGTAAAACCCTCTGACACGTATCCTTTTAAGGGGAGAGATTTTGACAACGCCGAAGAGTTTTTAAGGGGAAGATAGCCAAAGTGATTGACGGAGAGGAGCGGACGCCCCGAAATCGATTTCGCAAGTGTAAAAAATAAATGAAATTCCACGACTCTTCTCAACGTTTTGAAAATTCCTATGAATATGAAGAAGGGACTCAAGGAAACTCTACCAGCTTTTAATCTGGTCAAACAAATCCGTATGTCATTGAATCAAATATTTTAATATTAGTTTATGAACCTATATCGATGCTAATAGAATTCCCTACATACATGAAAAAACATACATTCACGCATTTTAACTTTAAATGTTTGTAAAATAATGTTATGTTTTTGTGTCATGTGTTTAAAAATAGCCTCGTAATCCTTACTTTCTAAGGCAATTCATAGTTTTGTGTATTTCGCAATAATTCCATTGGCACATAACCCAATACCTGTCTCAAGGAAAATCGTTATATACGGTATGAACTCGGTACCAACTCACTCCGTCAGAACGGGATTGTGATGTAATACGCGTCTATTTCGTAAACTATATGTCTTCAAGATCTTAATCTCATACACTACCATATTTGTTTTCTATGGAAAAAAAATCTATTCACATATTTCAAATGTTCTCCTGATTCTTCTAGCGGACAAAATATCTCAACATTGCAAGATGCTGTGATCCGTACAGAATTTTTTAACGTAATCCGATGTAAAGTAAGGAAGGAATCAGAAATATGAGCGAGAAAAGGTAATTCGTCAGTCAAAGAACACCTTCTTTGCACATCAAGACAAAAATCTCGGTAAACCGGTTTTTCGGACTGGATCCATTTCAATTCCGACTTTTTGCGAAGAAAGCGTACATGTGCAAATGTGCTGTTTTTGTCGAGAATGACATAAGCTTTAGGCGCACTATGAAGCTGTTTCGAGTTTCACGTGAAATGAATGAAACAGGCAGAACAAGGACAAAAACTATCTTTGAGCATATGGCGTCGAAACTTTTTTATTTTTAAATTTCGAATGTGAAGCGTGCTAGTGCTCAGTTAAATTATAGAGTTTCGTCGAAATTCTACGACGGAGAAAAAAAATCCAAGAGAGATATGCGTATTGCTATTGTTCCTCATCATTGCAGTTTAATATCTAATTCATTAGAACGTATGGCCGAAGCTTAAACCAGAAAAAATCGACATAATGTAATTTTCTCTGCTTAGCTGTTAATTCTTCAAATTCGCCGAGATTCCAACATCATTTACGATGACTTTTCAATATTGCGACTATCGCGTGTGAAATGGCGTCAGTTAGGACAAGACAAAAAAGTTTAGGTTAGGAGACAAATGGTCGAAAAATGTCATGTATTGATCCCACTAGACCCTAAGCGAACGTTGGATGTGGGACAAAGGGCTGAGCGGAATGTGGATTGAATCACGGAGGAAACGCCCACCCCTCCCCTTAGGTCACTCACACCGTTCGGAAATGTCTCCCTCTGCAGGAAACAGAGGCAGACTTTTCCTTCTCTCTCTTTTTTCTTTCTTTCCGTGTATCTAGTTCCCTCCTTTCTCTGGATGCGCAGAATCTGGTCCACCTCGCTTCATTTAACGGACAATACGCTGCGGTGGCGTGACGATGGGATTCTCGGACTAAAAAAAAGTACCGTCGGATAGAAAGCCTTCTGGAAATGGATCGCGCCCAGTCAGCACAGAGTCCAGCGCTCGTCTATTTGATGAATTAACCGGAGGACACAATTTAAAACTTTTAACAAATTTATGTGAACCGAAGAAATATAATAATACGTTACTATTGTCCTGTATTATATATAAGTTAAAATGAAAAGTAAAATATTACTTGTTTTTACGCAACACAGTTTACAAAATTGAGCCATGAAAAATTTAATCTCCAGTATCGATATTAATTTCTGACAATAACCCCTCATTTTCAAAAGCTCTAGAATTACGCCTTCTTTCCCCAAACAACTGTCTCCAAGAATCCGGTTAGATTGAGAAAAATAGAAATATTTGCAGGTAAAAACCCATCTTTAACGAGAAAAAATAAATTAGGTTTTGGAAGTACGCAATAAAAATAATTTTACAGGAATAAACAGATAATTAATGTTGACGATGTATTTGAAATGTATTTGTATGGTGTCCTGATTTATATATCAAACTTCCGTGATTATATCTTATAAAGTAAATCTACCTTTTAAAATTATAAATTGTTATAAGGGAAACTATCATGTACACCAGTGCTTCTCAACCTTTTTTGCTCCACGGCACACACCTTATCCTAATTAATTTCACTGCATTAATACATATTTTTAAAGAAGAAAATAACTAAAAGTAGAATAAATATGTTTCATATTGCCATTACTGCTAAAATAACGTTTAACCTATTAAATACATTTATTGCCGATAAAGTGCATATATAATGCAACAACAAACATTTTCACTCTTCAATGGGAAACTTGGGCTTGCCTTTCGGAACAAATACGCTTTGTTTGGCTCAATAGTAGAAAGAGCTACACGAAGTTCTTCATCTAAGTTCTTCAAACATGTTCTTATATTATTCTTAATAATTGCCATTGTTGAAAAGATTAGTTCGCATAAATATGTAGTTTGAAACTGAAGCAACATATCGATCGCAAATTCAGCTTTTGAAGGATATTCACCCTCACAATTAGCTTTAAGCCAAAATTCATCCGAAGCTATCCGACTAAATTTAAGTTCATATGTGCAATCGCATCTAAGTTCTATTAATTCCTCTCATAGTTTCAGAGTAAGTTCCTAGGATGATTCTTTTGATGAAAAACTAAAAAGGATCTCGAATCCAGTCAAATTGTCCTGTATTTCTGAACTTGAAATACTGATTAAGTTTATCGTAAAGAATACATAGAGGTTGAGATATTACACTTAAGAAATTCTTATCGAACTGTATCTCATTTATTCGTTCAAGCACTTCCAATGATCCACGTCTGACTTCATCACGCCACAGCTGAAGTTTATTTGTAAATTCACTTATTTTGTCCATATAAGTTAATTTGTTTTGGTTACGTCCTTGTAATTTTATGTTCAACTCATTGAGATGTTCAAAGATGTCGGTCATGCACGCCAACTTCGCTAACCACTTTTCATCTTGAATAAAATCGGCAAGTTAAGTCTCATTTTGTGTGGCCAAGAACTGTTTTATCTCATCCTTTAGTTCGAAAACTCTTGCTAATACTTTACCCCAAGAAATCCACCTGATCTCTGTATGAAGAAGCAAGGAATGGTGATCTGCTCCCGTCTCATTGCGAAGAAAGGAAAAAAAAGACGTGACTTGAGTGGTCTCGATTTAATAAAATTAACTATTTTTACCGCATTATCTAAAACTGACTTCACTTCATCCGGCAAATTATTTGCCATAAGGTCCTCGCGATGCAGAAAACAATGGATGATTTGCACATTCGGGATCTGCATTTTCAATTTCGTTACGAATCATTTGACATTTCCTGTCATCGCTGCAGCACCATCAGTACGCATTTTTGCCACTGTATGCTGTTGCTACTCATGTACTCATCAGTGATACGGAATATTTCATCACCTGTTGTTCGGCGAGGAAATGTTTTGCAAAACAAAAAGTTATCTTTTATATAATCCCCATCTGCAAAGCGCACAATGGCAATAAGTTGCGCATGACCACTATTATCTGTAGATTCGTCAACCCGTAATGAAAAGTGTACTAGGTGCAACGTGAGAAAATAATACTTCGTACGAAAAGAGAAGGTAACAGCTTTCTGATAAGAAAAACCAAGAGTATAGAGATTCTCGGCGAATACGATCTAATATATTGGAATATAACTGGTTTCACTGCGCACGTCGTTCTAGTGGTAATTACACTATCAACATGATTGGTTAAATAAAATTTAAGTGAACTTTCTTTGTTTGGACACGCTTTAGCGAAAATTACAAACCCTCGGAATTTGCGACACACCAAGGGCTTCCTCGAGGCACACCGGTTGAGAAGCTCTGATGTACACACAATAGACCATACTAAATTACAAAATGTAAGCAATAGATTTCAGTTTTTATTTTATCCCACGTATTTTTCAGTGTAAAAGTTTATTATAAAAACGAAGGGTATACTTAAATACGCATACCCTCTTATAAAAATTGATAGTTCATTACGGAAACATACATATGAACCGATCATAGATAATATTAATGTTTTTTATTTTAATCGAATAAATAGAAAGTTGTTCAACAGAAGAAAATGTAAAAAGGGGAATTGTCATCGCTGATGATTAGGGCATCATGCTTGGAAATTCTCAATAGATAAAATATAAAATTTTTCTATGCATATGCAAATGTTACAGTTATAAAAAACTAAATGTTTTTCATATAGTGGATAATGTTAGGATCAACTTTACAGAATCAGCTAACCGTCATCACAGAGTGAAGAAAACTTAGTATGTATAATATTTCCAGTCAATGTGTATTTAACACAGCCGTTTTAAATAAAGATTCATCGACCTGGTCTAATGACTGGAAGAAAATTCACAAATAAACACTTTCAAAAATTTGAAAATTAAGTCTTACCAGTAAATAACATTGATATGGCAATAGGAGATATCTAAGAGAACTAGTTAATTTTTTTACTTATAATTATTTATCATATTATTCTTGATCACCCATTTTCGCTAAATCTTTGTACCATTAGATATTGTGGAAATGTACAAAATTTTGCACTGTTAATGGTTACGACTCCAATTATCTAATTCACATAGCTTTGTCACTCTAAATTGAATTGATCAAACCTTGAGTATGAAGTATTTTTCAAAAATTCGCTTTCAACGAAGCCAGTCTGAAGAGAGGTAAGGGCTTAATAGAACATAGGTAAAGAGGACATTGCGGTCAACTGAAGTGTGGTCCTGCCTATTTTCAGCGTGTACATAGATGAAAAGTACTTTTTATCGCCGCTGCAAATTTAATTAGTAAGCTAATTCAACAGGATTACGAATAAATGTCCCTAGCCATTCTGAAAATTAATCCCCCGAAACACCATTTCGTGTGAGCTCACTAGGACACGTATAAGCTATATATATATATATGCGTGCACGTACTTTGTGTATGCTTTTACACTGAAGACTGTATGGGACAAAATAAGAGAAAGTGGAATCTATTACTTATATTTTCCCATTTAGTACCATATATGTTTGTGTGTGTGTAGTTGCATGTGTGCGCATCGTATACATCCCCACCCTGTCGTGGTGAGCGGTAACCAATAAATCGATGACGGAAGGGTGAAACTGTCCTTTAGTCAGTCGATGTGAATGACATAAAGTATCGGAAAGCGATATTTAAATTCTTTCAACGGCTTCAAACAAAACCGAACGTGTATCGGACAATGCCTGCATTCAAACGAGAGGGAGAGAAGGGGCAAGTTGTTTGAAAAGACGAAGCGTTATATCTCTGACGCTTCCGAGAGGACGTTCCTTATTAAAAACGACGATCATATCCGCGGTTGCAATTTACAGTTGGTGGAGACGGCTTAAAAATTAAAATCCGATTTCCGAATTGGTGCGTTTAACGTATTTTGTAATAGAATGAAAACCTTTTCACAAGATTGATAATATTTGAGGTGGAAATAGAAAAAAGATGTATTAACTAATGCAAAATGAAGTGAAATATGATTTAAGTATTATGAAATTATTCATTTTCGAGATTTTGGGAGAAGTAGCTTGTTGAAATTCGCAAAATTTTAAACTTAAGATAAATAAATTCATAAATAAGAATTACCCGAAAGCCATATGTGGATAACTCTGATTTATGTCTCAGCCGTAGGCTTGTAATTCTTAGATTTTAGATAAATAGTTGCCGTCTATGAATATCCTATTATAAAACAACATAATAGTTCCGTATGTCTAATTGTTTTCGTATTCTCGTTAAAATAAATGAGGGGTCACTATTTTAGCATGGAAATAACAATAATAATTTTAGGAGTCACCCAAAGATATACCTACATACATATTACCTTCATGCAATCTATAAAAGAAGTAAATCTTTCTACCAAAACATTATCCTTATTTTCAACAAAAAATAGAGATTACAAACTTATCAATGATTATTACCAACGTTTGGAAGTTCGCGATCTCAGTAACTGAGTAGAAAATAGAGAGCTTGAGACTGATATAACCAAAACCCACATTAGCTATTCCACAAATACGATTCAATTACGGGAAAATAATCAGATTTTGGAATAATGAAAACATTTTTCACATGTGAAACTGTTCAAAAATATGTTTTGAATAATATATTGCGTATGATTAATTTGTAGAAAATTAACGTATATAATTTCAGAACAAACTCGATTTGAACCTTACCTATGATATTTACATGTTCTGTTGTCAATAAAAAGATAACTAGGTACTTCGGTCGATTTCTAAGGTGTTCACAACAATTAATCTCATAATACTGATTGCAATCTGTTTTGGCCTTCCAATCACACATCATTAGGTAAATGCAGCTACTGGATTTGGAAGAGCGCATTCATTTTTTCTTCACGCAAAAAGCCACCTGCTACGAAATAATTCAAAACAGGAATGATTAGTTACCATATTAAATTCCGGTACTATCCTCTTATTAATTTTTCAGGTCGCTAAGGAAATGTTAAATATCCTTCCCATGATTGATTGGCCGGTCTCGACATTTACAAACCCACTCACCGGACAACGGGGAGGGATACTTTGGTTCCGGGCGAGACGAAGGGCGGGGTAGCGCCCGGAGACGACTACCCATTAAAACAAAGCGAACCGAAGGCTCTACAATATATCCTTTCAATGTTGTATCCTCTTGACTGTTGCGCCGCAAATGGAAGGATATATTGACGAGCCTTCGGCTCGCTTTGTTTCAATGGGTAGTCGTCTCCGGGCGCTACCGCGACCTTCGCCTCGCCCGGAACCAAAGTATCCCTCCCCGTTGTCCGGTGATTGGGTTTTTAAACGTAGAGACCGGCCAATCAGTCATGGGTTAGGAAAGCTACCGCATCTTCTTCATTATTTGGCAAATTATAACAATGCATTATAACAATGTCAACCAAGTCATTATAACATTGAAATACCCTTTGGGGGAGATAACAGGATAGTACCTAAATTCCATTACGTTTAATTTTTAATGGTTCCATTTCTAATTAAAATTATTTAAATTAGGATAAATAATTTCCCTGGAAATAGATGGTAAATGAAACGAAGAGTGTTTCGTATTTTCTATAATACGTGTAACTCCTAGGTGTCTGCGTGCCCACAAGTTTTAAATCTTGCACAAAGGGCCTGGAAGGTCTTTTCGAATGGATTAATTTCGACTGTTGAGAGAGAGAGAGGCGGTTGTGGGGGAGAAGAAATACAAGGTTACGTTTCCAACTGCAATACGCCTCTCTTCAATCTTAGTTCGACTAAGATGTTATTATATAGGATAAAGAAAGCCATTGTGAGTCCAATTTAACTAAATTGCTTCATTTTCAAATCAAGAAGCGCTCATATGTGATGCTCTGTATTCCTATGGAGAAACCTACACCAATTTGAACGGTGTCTCTTTTCGCGGCCTTTCCTTTATACAATAAGTTAGTCATACTAGGAGATATTTTCACGATATTCCGAATCAAACTGAATGATTTATAATGCTGATGGTTAACCTGGAGGTAGGATAACTCTATAGTGTGTTTACATGACTTATAGTTTATCGATGTGCTAAAATAATTTATTAACGAAAATTCTAATCAGTAACTCGAAAATTAAACT
Organism: Uropetala carovei; assembly: GCA_036926305.1. Classification (NCBI taxonomy): domain Eukaryota; kingdom Metazoa; phylum Arthropoda; class Insecta; order Odonata; family Petaluridae; genus Uropetala; species Uropetala carovei. The sequence continues at coordinate 19,958,587 of JAXCHB010000196.1, forward strand.
CTAACGGGAGAAATAATCACACAAATTTAGGACTACTTTTGTTCGCCCGCTACAATGGCTTCATTTTAGTTAAAATATATCATATTTTAAGAGTAAATGTTAAATTATGGAAATTTAAAAAACTATTTCATTATTAAAATAATTAATAATTAGAGTTATTCAGAAAACAACCCACGTACGATCGATTAAAATCTTTTATTGAGTAACGCGGTAGTATTAACTTATCAACGTAAATTATTGATCACCGAAACCGTTGCTGAGTTCATATCATTATCATGAATCCAGTAAGGAATTTCATCTAGAAAAATAGAGAGAATGAAAAAGGCTCGCCGGAACTCGGAATAAATTATTCATTATACATATGTAAGTCTTGTAAACTGAATTTCGAAAGAGAATCCTCAAAAAGGGAAGAGAATTCCTATCCACCACTTGCTCCTCAAAACATGATCGCGCTTCCAAATGATGCACTGCATGTGTACGTGGGTTTTTCGATGCTATTCGTGCCTGGACGGCGCGGCGGCAGGAGTAGAATGCAGGGCGGCAAAGGCATATATGCGATTCAGAAAACGTAAGTGAAAGGCAGAGATGAAAGATCGTGCCTTGTATGAGGAAAGTTTTGCGCAGCGTAGGATGCTGATGGAAGGTTGGCCGAGGAGGAGCGAGGAGAAAAAGTATAAACAAAATGGATGAAATAAACGGGAAATTTCACAAATAATAGGTAGATGACGAAAATATTGGCAATTAGTGATCACAATATAATTCCTGCAACAGATGACAAGCATGCTGGTTGTGTGAAAACACACACGATTATTGCAGTGAACATATAACACTTTCTACCTTTTGTGTACACTAATGATTTTAATAATCCTTCCGGAAACCAACCTGGTGTTTAACTTTCTGCTATACACTATTTAAAACATATTACTATCATGATGAACAATGGACACTTTAGTGAAATATAATTTTAAATGAAGAAATATATGCGAAATTCATCAGTAATATGTTTGGTAAAGTTTTTTTAAATATAGAATTACTGGGCTTGTTGATTATTTTTGATATATTTTTACTTTTATATTTATATAAATTTTTTCTCGATTAAACAGTCTGAACTTAAAACTTTTCTTAACTTCTTAAAACCTGAGAGCTTATTGCTTCGTCAACAACTTCCGCAACTTCCCTAAGCAAAACAAAGCCATGGTCCCTGGTCTATAAACAAAGGATTAAGGTTACGCCGTTGCCTGAGATTAGATGGAAAGATCAGCACGAGTGTTTGCAGATTATGCAAAACACTCTTACATAGCGACTTTAACCTTGGCTGGGCGATAAGTTAACACGTTTCAACGCAGTCTCCACCAATGTCGCGGAAGAGTTCCTTTGTCAAGGGGCCTTACATTAGCAAAAATTAAGAAGACCGCAGACTGCCAGAAAATCTTTTTTGAGAATCGAAAAGTAAGATTAAAAAGAAGATTCATCTGATTATTAATCATCGGTTCTGTTACATCTGGCTTCCAAGTACACGAAAAGCGCCAACAAAACGGAAAATTAGAGATTATCGAAAACAGTTATCACAAAATGCCTTTTGAGAACCAAAAAATTAAAAAATGAAGATATACAATTTTTGGATTCATTAAGGAATGTGAGTTATTGCTCATGTGGAGTATACGCATTATGCGGGGGAGTTAAAAAATTTCTTCCAAGAAGGATTAAGCAATGCCATAAAAAGCTGAAAATATAAACTTCCAAACCCTTCTAAATGGTTAATGGAAATCAAATGGTAAGAAAAACAACCAAAAGTGTCGGAAAATCATAGGAAACAAAACCGTACTAACATATATTTTCAGACCAAAAATTAACAGCGAATTTCGTGGAATTCCTTGTCTATAAACGTGAAAGTCGCAGCTCTAAGGATAATAAAATTTTTTGACTCTTTTATCCATTCATTTTAAGAGATTTATGTGACCGATAATAAATTCAAATAAAAATCTTGAATATTCCATAAACCTATTTTCAAGTTGCCAATTATTACAAGTAAATATCTCCATATTGATGTTTCTATCCTGAATTATATTAATTTCAGGCGCTTTAAATTCTTATTCTACTGTTAAGTGAAATTGCTCGAATATAGCTTATGTCAAGCTATTAGATACGCAAATTAAGAGCTCTTACTGGGATTAAATGAAATGAAAACCAATTAAGAACGTCAACCGTGATTTTGTAATGAACCAAATATTGATCACATTCAAGGGGTAATTTGATAGTTTAACGCTCTAATTCCCATTTCATTAATTTCCACTTTGAGGTGACTTTTACAATTCTATGGCTTCCCACGGAAATGAATCTACTGGTATCTACTAATGAAATTATTTCAAGATAGTCAATTACTGCTTCATCAATTGCTATTGCAAAAGTCACAACATCAAGCTCTTCCCATAGTAGTAAATGTGCTATTAATTAAAAATCACTTTTGACAAACCTTCGACACGGTTAATTTTTAAAATGTTAACCACCAATATTGTAAATAATTATATTTATGGTATAGCAACTCACATATTTATAGAGCACCTGCATTTATTCCACTTCTTCCTATGAAACAAGGATCTATGGCCCTATTTCGCAGGACAAAATAAAGATACACGAAACACTGATTTCTTTTTAAATAAACAAACGTAGCGAAACAAGAAGCATGCTTTTATTTTTAAAAAAGCAAGCGTCGCCTTTTTTTAAGTGCTAGGGAATTCACAAAATATTTTATTAGAATAATAGTTTAAAAGTAATTTTGTGATATTTTCTCAGGAACTCGGCGAGAGCCGTACCGCTTCGATGCCACACTTTTGTCTGTTTTTTTATGTTATTTGGGCGTTGGGTGCGTGACGAGGAAGGGGTTGTCAGCTCCGGAGTTGCAGTGGATGCAAACAGAACACAAAAGGGAGATTAAAGTAATGAAAGCGAGAGATGCTCCTCCCCTCATTCCCTCTTCCCTTAGCCCTTCTCCTGTCCCAAGCTATTATCATCCACACCCCTTCCAGGCCACTGCTCTATCCACACGCGGCTTAAATGAGTTCCCAGAGCGAGAGACGGAAGAGAGGAAAAGACGAATTCCGGCGGATCCCGCTTCCCAGTATAAGTGAGGGAAGTTTTGCGAGTGAATTTTTGCTTTACTGCTTTGCTCTGCTTAGGGGAGTGGATAAGGTTTTACGCTGTCTTATTCCATCTCTCTTCCTCACAATCTTCCCGCAATATAAAATGGTATTGAGTTTTGTTTTTACCGCACACTTTAATCAATCGGAGATGAAACGCAAAGGCGGAAGTTTGGTCAGAAGAGGAAGTGTCGGAAGCTACTGCTCTAAGCGTTATTACTAAGTTGAAATTACTTTCCCCTGGTATCGTATTCTTTAATTATATACATGATTATAATATACATTAAAGCTTCTGCGGAATATGAGGCCTCTGTTAAGCCCATAGTCTACGATTTAAATCAATTTTATTAGGGTTCGTTATAATAAGTAGTTGAAAATTTAACAAAATTGCTGCAGTATAACCCAATTATTTTTATTATTTCCGTTTTTAATGCGATAGATAACCACATCAAAACAAATATATGATAATTTTAAAACTTTTATGCATTATCCTACGACCAACCAATATTATTATGTGTCGTGAGCAGCGGTATATTTTTTTTCTGCATCAAGGAGATTCCAAAGGAGCCATTCGCTTCCATACTCAATCCAAAGAGCTAATTTTCAACCAAATCTATCAATCAATTGAATTATTTGCAGGGGAAAGAAATGAAGAAATATTTTTACATAAATGATCAGTATCTAAAATGGATATGCGCTAAATTATTTCCCACTAATCATATGCTACTACAGCGGTAAAATCCTTACTACTGGCCTTTTTCACAAATTTTAACTCCATAAAATTACTAATCTCTCTTACTTCTTACTGTTCACTATTTTCTATGGAAGAGGGAAGTAATTTTTTAAAAAATTTCATGCATCAGAAACTCACTTTCAGAACAGCTTTCATCCATAAATGACCGTTTGTGTGTGTGTGCGTGCGCGCGTGCGTGCGAGCGTGTATCCCATAGCAACTCGTCCTCCACCGAATCTTTTGTCTGAAACACTCATTCTACTGAAGAGCGAACGCGTGCGCGATACGCATGGAAGCGTGCATGGTGACGCATTTCATGGGGCGTAACAAGAGCACTCTTAATGCCGCGCGTAAAAAATGTTTGCAAGCTACTTCCTGTGAAGCCGTAACTACAGTAAGAAAAGATAATATTTTGAACATATCCGAAAGACATATAGTTTACCAGATTCAAGTTTTCATTAACTCCTTAAAAGAATTATTTATTTAAATAATTATTGGTTATTTAATTTGGTGATATGTATAAATTTTGATTTCATTCCCCATCACTTATGGAAAATAATTTCAACATGATAATTATTTATTCATCCTAAGACAATCCTTAAATACTTAAAAGTAGCCCTCGAATTGAAAAGTGCGGCAGAAGAAAATTAATACATTATATTCATCGGAATCGGAAGAAGAGACTCGATACATTCTTCCTTCTCTTATTTACAGCAGGAAACATGAGCTTCACTTGTATACTATGTATATAATGTAAGATACATAAACTACGTAAATAACAATTACAATGATTATAAATTTAACTTTATTGCGATTTGACCTACAACCTCTTAGTTAGGGTTTCGTGAGAAAAAATATTTGAATATAAGTGTTCTAGGCTTCAAAAAGTTTGGAAATCCCTGATCTAAAGGAATGTCACGTTTGGTGAAACTCGTCTTAAAGAAAATTACATGGCCAAAAACTACGAAGGAAAGAAAATAGTCTATGAAACAGGACACAGAATTGTTAAAGGAAAGGAAGAGATTGTTGTTGAGATATAGAGAGACGATATCGGAATCCCGAAATCTCATCGTTCAGAGAGAGAGAGATAGAGGAAGAAAGAATACGAGAATGGAATAAAAATGTCTGAAGAGAATTGGGAGAAATGAGGAGTCTCATCTCCCTCTCGAATTTATGTCCCTTTGTGATGCGTAGCGGAAAGAAATGTGCGTGAAACAAAAAAATGTTTGCATTTATTCAGGAGTGGCGTAATGGGCAAGAGAGAAGGTAGAGGTGGTTAGCGTGTCTAACTCCCACTGCAAGGGTCGCGGGTTCGAATCCTGCCGAGGGCATGGTCGTTTGTGCTTGTCATAGAAAATGTATTACAACACATGTAATTGGAGAAACCTGTTGGTGTTAAATAAATGATTATTATTATTATTAAAGGACTGAGAACTATGGGTACAGTGGAAGGCAGAGACAACGAGAAGAAAGCGAGAGGTAAATAGAGTGAGGGAGAAGAAGAATGTAATATTCGGTTGGGAAGGGATTTATATGGAGAGAATGAAGGAAGGAAAGGAAAAAGGGTTATGATTAAAGTAAACTGGATAAGAGAAAGAAGAAAGCGGGAATGGTTTAAAGTTTAACCTTTTCGTGTAGGGGCCACACAAAATATTTTTCCTAACTCTCGTTTTATCACCCTAAGCATTATTATTATAGTGATTTTATATTTTTGCCATTTTTGCACAAAATTAAACTAAATTTATTTAACTAGGATGAAATTTGTTTTAGAATTAATACTTTCAATTTGGTTTTATTTATTAATACGAATTTTAGCTGCACAAGTTATGAAAGGGGCCGGACAAGAACCTGGTTTAAACATTTGTATATCGAGTGTTGATCGACACGCGAATGGACCGAAAACAGATTTTTATACAGGCCGGAGATGTTTGTACTATAGTTTGATGTTAAACTATTCTCTAAGGATAGAGCTCAACTATTACAGACATATCGGTTCAGTAATATTAATGAGGAAATACGAACCACCACAAGATTTTTTAGTAATAGAATAAAATACGTACTGGTGCATCTATGGGCGCTTTAACTCAAACTACGAAAACTTTTTTCCAGGAAACGCTATTTATATGGCCCTTGCAATATATCTCAAAATAAAGACAACACGCTGCAGCAGTGCTCCGCAACCGGTTTTCGGCGGCACACTTCTGCGCCGGGACAAATACTTAGTTTTGACATTAAATCCAAGTAGAATAACAGCAAAAATGAAACCTATACGAGGTCAAGGGTTTAACCAAAGGTTAGAAAAGAAGAGATAAAAAAGATAGAAATATATGGCGAGGCGAAGAAGATAGCCAGCTATAATCATAGAGAGAAAGTGAAAGTAATAATGAAATAAGAAAAGAAAGAGAAAGGATAGGAGCTGTGAAAACGACTTAGGGCTATAGAGGGAGCCAGGATTAGGATTTGGGGAAAGAATATAACGGGTAGAGAGCAAGAGAGAGAGAGAGATGACGTTCGTGTTAGGGAATGAAAAGATTCCTCGGTTCAGGTTCACGCAAAAATGAACAGCGCCCGGGGTCGTATTAATGGCGTGGTCGGTCTGCTCATTGAGGTTATTATTCTCCCTATATAATAACGAGCAGAAAGGGAAAGAGGACTAATTATATCTCTTTTGTTCGGAAAGAATTAAAAATGCCGTCCACTCTGAGGTGTTATTCTCGAAATTGTAGTGGTGGCAGTTTCATCCCACGAAACAATAAGGCGACATTAATATAGACTGATTAGGTTAAAAAATTATGATAACGTGTAGTTTCACTACCGAAACTTAATTATGAAGAGAATAATATTCTGTTAAACGATTCGCATCACGTAACTTAAAGTTAACCATCCACTCTCTATCTGATTTTGATCTTATATAATTGATCGGATGTGGGTCAACCTTGCATGTTTATCTGAACGGCTAACATGTGGTGTAGAATGCTATTTCTTGATATTGTAGAAATAATAAGACTTACTTGGTAATTCCACATAAACATTTATTTTTATAGTCTAGGTTTCGTTGCTATGCAACATCGTCAGATGAAGTATTTCTTGATTTGTGAAGATAAAAGTTGTAATGGGTATGCTTGTGTGTTGTTTAGATGCGCGACAACGGTATAGTTATTTGCGTTAAGCTATAATGAAATAATGATAATAATGATAAACATGGAATTGCCGTTTATTTCGTAAGATTTTATAAATGTTGAAAAAGATTTGTTTGATTTGAATGAACGCAGAGCTAATGCATAAATCTAAGTATTTTAATGTTAATTTATTACTTTATTCATGTCTACCGGTCATTTTTGGGGGAAAACCATACTAATGAATAATTATATAAAATTTAGACGAAATATCGCTATGTATATTAAACCATACAGCATTTTGATTATGCAATGCGTTAAAACAAAATTATAAAATGCTGATAAAGTCATGACAAAGGCATTGCGATCAGAATCCCAACATATAAGAATTTTTTTAACTCAAGGGCCTGGAAAAATTAAATCGTAAATTAAGTACGAGTTGGCGATGTGATAAAATTATTCTTTGTTCTAATTTACGAAGCCTAAGCATTAAATAAACCAGTCTTCAAGCCAAAAGATATGGTAGTGTGCTTATGTTTTTCGATAACTTCATTCTTTTTGGGAAAAGACCTTTTAAATTTGTGCTGGTAAATATTTTTTAGTGTCAATATTTTCTGTATTCAAGTAGAAGCCATCTTTTAATGAAATATTTGCCTCAAGAATCGTTCATAATGTTTAACTATTGCAACCAAATAAATTAATCACCATAGAAGCCAGTAATCGAATACATCTTTGATAAAAGTGCTTTTTAGATTTATTTTTGCATGGCTTTCAAGTGCATAGCGCCGGATATATCGCTTAGTTTACTCGGTAAACCACGTCACGTTCAACGCTCGAGCGAGCGGATGGAAAAATGGGTTGCACACAACGCTGACCTAAAAACAGTTCGGTTGCCCTAGCAGTACTTCACTCAAAGTTTATTTAAATTCTTTGAGAGAGGAAGCCCAGCTGTTGCAAAAAGCTCGAAATATTTTTACATTCAATTCGATCCATATGCAATATTTGAAATACATGACGTACGACTTGTATCAAGTGATAAAAAGTTGGTACAAAAAATATGGTTGTTTCTTTTTGAATCTACGCATTGTAGACAGGAATTAAATTGACATTCCATCGTTATTTGGAGTTACTTTTCTCGAGAATATACAAGATCAAACATTTAGTTTTCCTGAGTTTCTGTAACCGAGACACCACATGTACTGAAAAAGCAAAGTCAAATTTTTTGAAAAAATAAAACGTTTGTTCCATACGCAATACAGTGGGTACAGGTATTCTTTTGGAGTAATTATTCTTAATTTAATCTATTTGCTTTGATTATAAAAATATTAAAGCTCGAGATAACCTAATTCAAAATATTTATTTAATCTTTGGATGTAATTCAATTCCGTAAAGAGAACGGTGTGATTATAGGTGCATTAACTTACAAAGGGAACGTTTTCGCGAATATATTATTAGTAAATCAAAGATTCCCAAATTCCGCGAATACATTCCTGGAATTCCTATCTGAGTCCACTCGGTTGCTGTAATTAACAAAAGTCCTTTTCTGTTAAACGTTCTTTATGCATGATTTGCTCCTGTTAATGTCTGACACGGTATAATATCCTTTTGATCTATTGATCGAATTTAAAATATGAACTAATTCTCACTCCATAGGTTTTCATAACAATGACCTATGAACTAATCCCGTGCTGAAGTTCTTTATGGATTACACGAATCCGCAAGAGCGCCCAACAATTTCAATGTGGCCACCAACCAAAATCTACCGCTAAAATGAAAATCCATGGTTTCAATCTAAAATTTTGGAATTCAGTCATGATAGTAAACAAAAAATATTTTACTGAAATTACACAAAAACTTACTCAATAAAGATCCCGGTTTCTGCATAAAGCTATGTTACGACACATTCCTAGTGTATTTGCTGATCTGCTATTACCTTCATTCAGTCCCCATCCCACACTTTTCCCTCCGCGTCATAGCGTAATCAAATCTAAACCATTTTGCATTTGTATCATTCTTTCTCCTTTCAAGGCTAGCATCTCTTTTCCCGGACCTGCCTCTCAATCTTTAATTTACCCTATGTTTACTCTGAAAAATATAATGATTTACTTGAAGATGGTTCCTTATGTTTTTCGATGTAATGAAACCATGACCGTTAATAAAGTAAGTGCATATGCACGGAAATTACCGAGTACAATAATACCGGTAACCCTGGAATATTATTATTTAAATGTTAAAAAATTTACCAAAACTCGAGTATAAATTCAAAATATGAGCGAATTCAAATTAGATTGTGTTCGACGGTGAGAATAAGAATTCTCATTCAATTTGGCCTGTTTTAGAACAAATTTCGTGTCGATAACTTAATTTTAAGATATGTTAAAGAGTAAAAGAATGAAAGCCTTCAAACCAAAAAGGTGATTTTTAAGTGTTATCTTATGGGAAACAACATTCATCCTCTGAAGTCGGACTCGTGACCTTTTTCGAAATTTTTTAGTCATAACGTAAAGATTCATCAACACTGAAATTCTGAGAAGTTTCAGGCTTCTAAGTTTATTTATAATGGAGTTATTCACAAAATTGGAGCGTTACGCATCATGATGACCATTACGATTTTATACTAATATAGAGAGATGTGGTAATGAAACGGGCCTCATGTAATGAATAACTTTTAAAAGTCTCTCATGACGTAGTACAATTTAATTTCAATTTAAATGTATCATAATTGCTAATGATAGCTACAGCCATATTATCGGTCGCGGAAAAATATTCTGTGAGGGTCCGTTACTATTAAGTGTATTCTAATTTTTTTGCTGCAATAGCGAAGACTTGGCAGATTTGCTCAATTATATGAATTATGTGAATACATATTGCTCTGTCATTAAAAATAAAAAAATAATGGACAGCCAACTTATTTCATTATTCCTTTTTTTTTTTAAGATGAAACCGTGAAAAACTTCAAAACTCAAAGCGATGAAATAATTTTGTTCAATTTTTAATTATTTTGTAGCTTCAAAACATAACGCTTCGCTGCTCTTCAGTTTAGGATTTTCCACTCCCTAATTTATACTTTAGCATCTTTGAGGATCTTGAGGCAAAAATGCACTTTGCCGCAAAATTTTCCAGCGTATTGCCTGCAGATATGTATCTCGATGTCCGCCATTTTGACACTTGTGTACGCCACTGTTGTTGCCACGTATCGAAACGATTTTGAACACTACTTTTCATAAATCTAAGTAGTTTTTTTAGGGGGAAATAAATTTTCACTTAAGAATTTGAATTTCTTCCTGTACATTCGGAAAAAATAGCTAAACGAAGAAAATTGGAGGAAAAAAGATTCAAGTTGACAAGAGGCGGTGAACGAAAAGTGTGTGCAAAGCTGTTGGGATTGGTTCGAGAATGGACTAGGACGATTTACCGCTTTCAAGGGATTAAGGTGGAAACGTGACTGCCGTGGGACTTAAAGGTCCAGAGGCGAGAAGCAACGTATATCTCTCGAAAAGACGGGAGTCCACTTTCTGCCTCTAAGCTCTCTCGTGTCAATATTGTTCCTTTCTAGCGCAACATACGACTCCATCGGGGCTAGTGTTACTTTTGAATACGAAACTGATTATACCCACCCACGTTTAATGTTCTCCTTCGAACATTATAGAGTAAGAAATACAGGGTGACCGCAAAAAATGTACCCACGTTACATTTCCTATTAAGTTATGCATTACTAATTATCAGATCGCTATAGATTAGTTTGAATACGTTCAGTGAACCAAAAGTGTATTAAGACCAAGGACTTTGTATGCTCCATCATTAAATAATGCAGTCTGTATTTTGTATCATTTCCTTAATTTATGCAACTATTTTAAATGTGGGTACATTTTTTGTGATCACCCTGTATATACATAACAAGAGGATTTTGAATAAATGAACTATAGATAAAGATATGAACTCTATCGGAAGGATAGGAATGTAAAGATGAAAATCCGACATTTACGATTTTTTAACTTATTGATGTAATTAACTGTAACGTCTTCCGTAAATTAAGGGCTCTTACTTAATAAGTCAAGAGCTGCCGAAAGTTTCTACCAAAGACAGACGCAAAATATTTTAACATATATTAAATTTCAAAATTAATTTAATTATTGATTCTATAAATTTTCTTATCATGGCTACATGTAATACCGACATTAAATGATAATAATTCCAAAAATTTTCTTCCAGACTATGTTTACCTGGAATAAACTTCTACGGCTCAAAATATGACTGTTAATTTTCGTGCAAAATAAAACGAAAACGAACTTTAACAAGAATTGTTATTGCGGAGATTGGACATGTTGAATAAACAAAACATTTTCTCTTCAAAGCTAATTTTAGTGTAAACCACTGCTAAATTACTGCATTCTTCTTCCACATACGTTTGCTTATTTCAAAGCTAAAGTTTCAATTAAGGAAAGTTATTGTGTTAGCTCTTGGAGTGATTCTATTTTTAGCGAATGATTTCCTGCTAAAATCTATCCTAGCCTCTTAGGTAAGTCTGAGTGGAAGATCCATCAACGCTCGTACAAGGTACTAATATGGTAGATACATTGGATGACATACCTCCTCCTTCCTCAATTCGCTAAATTGAAAATGTGCTCCTCTTGATGCTTCCATAAGAAGATAATAGTGAAAGATTTAATGAGCGGTATGCAGAAAAATAAGCAGAAATACCTGCGAATAATAATTTCCATTACATTTAGAATAAAAATGGCAGCAACGGTCATGCAGCCATTTTTGGATATAGACATACCCCATATTCTTTTGACAATATTTTGCATTATGTTTATGATTAGATGATTCATCCTATGAGTAGTTTGATTAACGCTAATTATTAAAGAAGCAAAAAATGAGAAGACATTTATGGGAGTGTTAAAGGAAAATGCATGTACTGGCATCACTTGGATGTCCGAGATTAGGCTAATAAGTCAGTGTCGAGACGTTGCGCATTTAGCATAAAATGCACGGGCTCTAGACTCTAGACCTCTGGGAGAGGGACCACCCCAGAGGCCAGCTGTAGCTCCCTCGTTCTCACGAATTGCAGCTTCGTCACTCTGTGGAGCAATCTCAGCGCAGAGTTCTGGATGACATCAATCTGGCTAATGTGGCTGGGTGCTGCTCCGGACCACACCGGCGAGGCATAGAGTAGGATAGGCAACACGCAGGACTTATATACTCGCACCCTGGTTTCCAGAGTAATTTCTCTGGAGCGCAGGATGGGAGCCAGCCTATGTACTGCACGAAAAGGCTCGGTCCCATAGCTACTCGCCTTATATACCGCGAATATCACCCCTATTTCCCATTTATCCCCCTTTTCTATGGTTATGTAACCTACAAAATGAATTCACCAATACGAAATCAAGGAGACGTCCGTTCAAAAACCCCGCCTTTCCCCTCCGCAAAAAATCATCGCCTGATGACGTCACGTGACCGTGAAATGTCCAGCGGAGAACACGGGAACCGACCCAAGTTCGAGTGTGAGAGAGCGCGGAGTGCAGAGTCGGCGTTCGCTAGAGAGAGGACGAGAGAAGAAGATAAGACGCGGAGAAGACGAAAGAAGAAGCCACACAACACCACGAAAGAGAGTTCCTCGTGGACAGAGTGTGCTGAACTATTTATGTGGACACCAATTGTAACTATAAACAATACTACTGATGTGACTTAAGTTACGAGACAATTTTGCGTCTCAAGTCTGTTTGCCTTTCGTTTCGTCATTTGTACTTAATTATATACTATACTATTGATGTGATTCAAGTTTCGAGACAAGTATGCGTCTCAAGTCTGTTTGCTTTTGTTTCTTATAATTTGGTATTAAATATAACAATTATTTGGAAATTTGTGTGGCGTTGTAATTGGGTCGCCGCACATTCCATAATTAAATTTTGCTTGGAATTGCACCGACATTGGATCGATTTTATGTGTTCCGATTTGCCCAAATCTATTTTAACTGATGAAATACGTATCTTGATCATATAATTGTGCTCTACGAAACAATGACCATATTATTTCAACAATTGTTCCCATAGATCCATTGACTAGTCCTTTCTGAGTGTCCACATTATACCGCAGCATAACTTTTGCTCCAACGAAAAGGGAGAGTTCCTTTGGTAGTCCCCCAGTTTTGTTGGTATCTGAGGGGATTATTTTGGAGAAATCAACAATTTCATTTCTCCTTGAGGAATCCACTAGATGATCTTGAGATTTTATTACCTTTATTTCAACGCCTTTTCAGCAAAAATTATTAATGTCGATAATATGTATTTTCGTCTCCCATAGTCTTATATGATGTGTGAGGTATTTTAAAAAATTTATTCCGATAGAGGACAACATTTTCTACAAAAAAGACCACGAGAGCATGTCATTACCACTAAGAGTTCCGGAGATAAAAAATCGAGAAAGTTCCACGAGATCCTTCCCATGCATTTCTTATGGGGATAAGTGGTAGGTAATGAAAAAACTATCACAAAAATTAAAATATTTCAAATTATCGGTATAAATTAGTATAATTGTAGAAAGAAACATTTTATCTATTTTTTATAAAGCAAAGTTAGATGCTTCAAACCCCATATGTGGCAAAACGTTTTCTTAAGTGAATTTTGGTGGAATTGTTGACGTGTGACAAATAAAGTTGACGCGAAGTTAAGTAAAAGTGTGTAATAAAAAAGGCTATAATGCAATAAGAAGCGAATGTTAGATTATATATCATTATTATATGTGGATGATTTTCAAAACCCTTTAGAGCAGTGGTTTCCAAACTTTACAAAGCCGCGCGCCCCTTCAACTGAGAAAAATGTCCTTGCACCCCCTTATACGTCATACATATGGCAAATGATACGCCCTGCCCTAAACACCTTAGAGCTAGAATTCGGCTACTGCATCTTGTAGGTCTCACGGTAGTGACAGTTAAAACGACAGTAAATACAATTTGAAGTCTTTTTGCGATCCCCTGACGTGCCCACCGCGCCCCACAGTTTGGAAACCACTGCTTTAGACCAATACAGCATCTATTTTCTTTTTTATCTCTGACTTAATAAATTTAGAGTTTTCAATCGCTCAAAGCTAACATTTCTTTTTATTACAGGCTACGTTATTACAATTTTAGGATAACGTACACCGCATATTTCCTTCACACGGGTCCCCCTGCATTTTGTTTTTTTTCTGTGGCAACTGTAAATAAATAAGAATAAAAATCGCTTGCCATGCAAATTTACGTTTATTCAAGTCTACACAAATCGAAAAGGATGGGGGTCAATGGGTCTTATTTACGGCTAACCAACTGAACACCCAGTACAGCGAAAACAAATTTTTTATTCGCATAAAGGCGTATTGCTCTCAACAGGGAGAATTACACGTGGAATAGACTCAAAGCTGGAATCCATTGGATCCTGTGACGGCAGATTGAGTCATTCTGGTGTCGAATGGGAAACCGTAGTCACACCAAGCGCGATAAGATGAAAGCTTTAGGGCGTTAGTTTGGTTTGGGAAAATAGTACTGGGTAACGGTTTGCTAGTGTAGAGGGAAATGGTCGAGCGAAATCCAGATTGAAAATAATGTTTGGGTGAATTGGACATCCGAAGAAAAAGTGCTCACTTTTCAGGAAAAATGTCAATTTTTTTTATCAACACGCTTATTTCTACGAGAAAACTTCAAAATTGTCTGGTTTTAAATAAACATATTCCAAATAAATGTCATCGTAAATATATGCTTATTGCCTTAAAAAAGAAAAGAAATAATATTACTTACATTTCTGGTGTTGATCGTCCATTATTTTTCTAGCACTAACAATTAATCGATTACAATCTTTTGTTATCTAATTACTTAAGTTTGAAAGATATTTTTGCAAACAAAACTGATATTTGGGAAAATATAGCCAAATGTTGTAAAGATATTTTCTAAATTGTTTTCACTCAATTAAAATATTTTTCTGCCAACAGCAGTTCCCTGACGAAACAATCAAATAGAATTACATTTACTTAAAGACATTAAGATTATCGAAAAATGACTGCCACAAATGAAATACTGTAAATAAAACAATATCGTACATTGTATTTATCATCAATTTCATGTACTAGTAGAAAACAATTACGCAGATGGTTTAATGAAATACATGAAATAGATTATTAAGTAACTGTTGTCCCTTTATTACAGTTTAAATGACCAATTTGCAGAAACTTATTTTTCGCGCGTTCGAAATAAATCTTTGCAGAGACCCCATCTCTCTCTCTTCCTAAGCTGAAAGTTTAATGGGTATCGGCTGTCTGCGGAGGAAGTCAGCCGGAAAAAAGGGCCGTAGGTTAGGCCGAGGGATTTAGGGGCAGAGGCAAGACTGGAGTTTAGGGTGGACAGGGATGAAAGAGGATTCTGGTCGCAAGAGTAAGTCAGGTAAAAAAGAGAGAGGATACGATGGTAGAATAAGAAACTAAGGCCAACAAAAAGGCTATATATACACGGAGGGAAAAAACAGATGGACACTATAAAGTAAGATAACGCTCGTAAAAAGTTTCCAATTCTCTGTAACATAGATAGGTAGTTTTGAACGGTGAAAGGGAGAACAGAGTATGCAACCATCCCAACAAAACTTTATTAGTTTAACAATATGAAAGGATAAAGAATTATTCAGGAAAAAATTGAAGAAATAGCATTATTTGACATCTTGTATAAAATTAGACGCGCGAATAATATTACGAACCCATTTTCCACTGCAGTTCCTTCCTTATTTCGAGCACTAAACTTTCTTCTGATACATTGTTTTTAGTCTATTGATGGGTAAAATCTTGTCCTTGATCTATCCTTACTTTTATAAGTCCTCGGCTATTATTATCTTAACTCGGCTTTTCCGACTTACTTAGAAAAGAAACTGCTCGTGGAGGAATGGCACATCGTCCCGTTTGTACTTATCGCCTTGTCAGAAAGAAATGTTCTCTGCAATTATGTTGCTGTATGCTACGCTGTTCTACGTTGTCATTCTTCCTACAGATTTAGTGAGGATTTGAACAGGCCAATTATTATAGCGTTCGAATAGACTTAAAAATATTACAACAATAAATGTTATCCTTATAATTGAATAATGTTATCCTTATAATTGAAGAATTACTACTAATTGTAATTATGTTCTAAAAAACTTATATTACCTTTCCTTCGCAGCCTAAGTGTTATTTAATGTATCAAAACAGCGAACTCACCTGAAAATAGAAAAAAAATGTATTAATTAAAAGTTAAAATCATATAAAGGATAATTCATTACTAATTGAAATAAATTGACTTTAGTTAGCATAACCCACCTGATTATACATAACGAATAACTATCAACAAATAAGGAAAATGATTTTTAAATTGACCGGTATTGTAAACAGAGTAATGGAAGCTGAATAGAATTAAACTCCCCGTCAAAAATGACGGGGAGTGATTTGGTTTATTGGCACGGTACACATTAAATAAAAATGTATTGAGTGGGCATAACTTCGGACAGTGCACATACAGAGTTGGTTAGCCGCTTCTTTGTATAGTCTTCCGCACTATGAAAATCCTTCCTGGACTCTGAAATTGTTTTGATGCTCCTTTTCATTTGAATGACGCGCTATGCAAACGACGGTTTTCACATTTTTTTATCTTTCATAATTAATTGAACATTTCTTTGAAAACAAAGGTGTTGTGAAATTTCAATTTGGTTAATTGTTTCTATCTCCCTTCCTACCCTTCCCCGTCACTCCCTCCCCCTCTCGTAGCTACCTTACCTCATTCCCTCCCCTTCTCACTCCCTTTCTACCAATTCCATTGTTAGACCTCGATATCATATTGTTATTTCAATCCTTATGGGTGTAAACGTGCTTTGATTGCTTTTAATACGAGAGGGAGGGAGGGAGGGGACAAAAGGAGGGGGAGAGGGTGAGAGAGGGAAGGAGACGGAGGCAGAGGAAGGGGGAAGAGAGTGGGAATGAAAGAGAGGGAAATGACTTTCAATACAATTTATGTTTCTGATGCCAATTTGATCTCCATAAATAGCTTGAACGATCGAATCTTTACTACCGTTGATATTTCAACGGGCATTAAACTAGTTTACTATAAAGTTTTATCGTATTTTTTGATTCGGCCATTTTGATTGCAGTGGAAAATTCGTATATCAAAAGGTTTTTTGACTAAACTTTTGAAATTTTAACGCACGAGTTAGGTTTGATTAGCGCAAATAGACATCGTAATTAGCCGTGATGTTTAGTCATGCCAATTAAATTAATCAAATACTGATTTATTAGTTTTAGGTTACTGCGAGGAAAATTAATCACTGGAAATAGATTTCTACGAGTGTTTTATGTTCAAAATGGAGAAATGCGAAGTTATCTGGGTCACTACCGCCACTCTTTTCTAAAAATAAAGCAAACCAAAAGTGACACGGAAACGAAATTTAACGACTAAAGGAGAGAAGGGGGCACCATACGTTGGCATAAATGGCGTTTTTTGACCCGTTTTATCCCGGCTGGCCCGAACGTTTAGCAAGCCATCATCTGCTCCTGAATGTTCGGAAAGTTTAACTTTAACTGACCCACATTTCAAAATTATTGCAATATTTAACAAATGAAGCGTATGATTGATCAATCCTACCGTGAGTCAATTTTACATAGATTTCTTATTAACAAATTAAGGCTATTAGATGGGTCAATTCCCATAAAATAGCCGAAAGATAAACTTTCTCGGAATTAAAATAAATTGTGAAACGAAGTGACGGGAAATAAATATCAACCATAGGTTAGGAATTCGAGATGGAAACAAGAGACTACAAATATTGAACCGTACTCCATATGCATTGGCGATGCATGGAATAGAAAAACTAGGTTACGTTAATTTGGGAACAGCAAACGGAAGAAAAAAATCGGAAACTAAATTGAGCGTTCCACTCTAGCAATGACGCAAAAAAAGGACCTGGGAACACAACGAAGAAGAATTCCGGTTATTTGAATAAGATTGAAACTGAATCATAAGACCATTCAAACGGAAATGGTTCGTCATTCGTTCATTAAATCTATTTGAATGAAGATTAAAATCTTTACTTTTACTGAAAAAGGTTACGTTAATTTGGGAACAGCAAACGGAAGAAAAAAATCGGAAATCTAAATTGAGCGGTCCATGCCAGCAATTACGCAAAAAAGGACCTGATAACACAACGAAGAATTTCGGTTATTTGAATAAGATTGAAACTGAATCATAAGACCATTCAAGCGGAAATGGTTCGTCATTCGTTCATTAAATCTATATGAATGAAGATTAAAATCTTTACTTTTACTGAAAAAAGTGTTGAAATTCCTAAGTTAAGGCGGTATCAAAAGAATTCCTAAATCGAATTCAACATTTTGTTCTATTGC
Source organism: Uropetala carovei (assembly GCA_036926305.1). NCBI lineage: Eukaryota > Metazoa > Arthropoda > Insecta > Odonata > Petaluridae > Uropetala > Uropetala carovei. The sequence continues at coordinate 19,976,955 of JAXCHB010000196.1, forward strand.
GTGTTTTATGAGACTTTTACATGGATTGGATATTTTTTATTTGCGTTTTAGCATGTATACATTTTATTACCACTAAATGTTGTGGAAATAGTACATCGAAAATTTTCATCTGTAATAGGTTAAATTTTCTATGAAAATCAGGTAGCTTCAAAAGAATTACTATTTTCCCATCTTTCTAAATTATCTTCTGAACATGTACTAAATTATCTCAGAATTCAGAAAACGTGATACTTTCTCACTTTCAACAGTAAAAAATTAATTACTAATGGCGCCGCATAAATTCATTTATGATTGATCTATAGGTGTTGAATATTTCATTTGGGCGTTTTTTAAAATATTCTTTAGGCATAAATTTATCAGACAAAATTATCGTTTAATGCAACTGGTGTGAAACAATTTTTTTGATGAACCGCGTATTTGCACGCATAAATTTGAAATGGAAATGCGATGGTGTATATAAAAAAGTATTACTTATAATTCATATACGAGCTGTTAATATCGACGTTATGTATTTAGTTTTCTTTTTCGATAATCATAAATAAAGGCTGGAAATTATTTAGCAAAAAAATTATACTGGAGCAACTTTATAGTGTACGTTTTGGTGCAATTATCTTTAATGCAAATCATTTATTTTCATTCATTGGTCCAGAGAACAAATAAAGTCTTATCAATAAATAACTTCTATAAACTGCAGGAATTTATGAAGTAAGAGCTATAGTATGATGTTATGATGACAATACACACGAAAGAGATTATTTCTCATAAACTAGCTATACTCCCGCGTAACATACGCGGCCCAGTGTTATTGTGGGACCTTGTGACTTCAAACGACTACCAGCGCTAGTAGGCTTCTCAGTCTAAATCACAAAGAAAGGGAGGAGATAAACCCGGTGCCGGCATTAGCCTACTCTTAACGAGAAATACCAAGGGGACCAACGGCTTTACGTCCTTTCCGAAGGATGGAGCGCTGATTCGCGTGTTCTCCTCTAAACACGCAAATAGGGGACCGCTAAACCTCTGAAAAAAACCCTACTTTCGCAGGATTCGTACCCTGTTCGCACCGGGTATGCTCAGCGTAGCAGGCCAACGCCCTCGCAACTACGCGACCAAGTGTCTTTGAACACGTTTATTTTCCAAGTGTTGGAAACATACCTAAGACTCTTATGTTTATTCACATGGCTCCGGGTAGAACTTGGTGAGTGTTAGGTGCTATTTGTATTGGAATTAGATTTAGTGCGAGTGTTTTAATGGGAACGTTTTGGAAGGAGGCAGTCAATAGGGAGGTCAAGCCGAGAAGAAGGGAAGGATCACAGCCGCGGAGAGCGGAGGAGGATTGGAAAGAAGGGGCAGAGGAGGATGGGGGAGGGCATTTGAGCACGGGGAGGACGAATTGAATGTTAGTCCCATTGGAAGAATTTTTCAAGTGTTGGAAACATACCTAAGGGTTTTTTATATATAGATATAAATAACAAAATCAAACCGAAATAAAGTAGGTAATATTTGTTACCCACTAAAATAAAAACTTTCAATCCTTTCAAATGAAAGCATATTTCAAATACGGTGCATTACTAAAAACAAAGAACTATATATTTAAATGTACCTGAGTAAAAAAATACTTAAAACGGCAAGCATAATTTGTTCAAGTATTATTATTCATGTACTACGTAAAAGTTCTAGTTTTAAAAAAAGCTAAACTGAAGGAATATCAACGATCATGTTCTTATATCAAGGGTTATTTTCTTTTATAAAAAACAATTTATTCTACTCGTAATGTATGGGACTGCCAACAAACGTTATTCCAATCTGATTGATTCATCACAACACGTTCGGATTACCCTACTTCCTCGTTGGACACAAAAATCACGCAATGAAAAGTTCACAATTTAATAAAATTAAACAAGGTGATATACGACGATAATTTCAGAATCGATTTTCGTGATTCCGCTGATTTGTATCTGAAAATTTCATCTATTATTGCAAGCATCTTAAGTTCTAACTACACGATTAATATACCAAACGATAAAAATCTAAAGTATCACTGGATGAGCTCATGTAGATTCCATATTATCATCGGTCACATGCTCTATTATACTTGTATGTTTAGGAAAAAATAGAGAATAGTGAAAGAGTTAAAGTAACTAAAAATTTCATTCAATGCCTTTTGCATTGGATCCAATTGCGTTCACTGTCGTCCTAAGTAATTCGAAGATTGAAACAGCCTATTAATTCTTAAAGATCATCGTTGTATTTCAGCTACATAAAATTATTTAGTTGGTTGATTTTGCATTTCTTAAATTAAATATTGTAATTTTCCGAGCGTAAAATCAAGTTCCAATTACTCTATAACAATAAGGTGAACCTTGATAATCGCGAGTGTTTAGCTATCCTACTCCTGGATGAGATTTCATTTTTTATCTACATTAATAACTCAGCGAGTTAGTGCCTCAGCCATAATTCGCATACGTGAAAACAATTTCTCGTGATAGCGTTGGAAAAAATGAAGCGTTCGAAGGACTCGGTCATTAAAAATTTTCAATAAGAGAATCTTTTTCATTACTCTTCATTATGACTTTCGCTATCCCCAGAAAACTGCGCTAAGAAATCTTCACATACATATAATAGAGTTTCACAAAAGATATATTAATTATCTCATCAGCAACAGCCCTTATTTTGGCTATGATACGAGAAAACATATGTAAAATTGTTAGAGTTATCACAACTATTTTTGTGAGTTTTAATTCATTTAAAATAATTCATCAGGAAACTTCAAGATGCTTCTTTATTATCCCGTTATATGCGCTATATTTTAACAAAACAAAGTCTTTGATGGAATTATTACTTTCAGAATTTTTTCGCTAACTTCGTGATATATTAATGTTTAAAATTTGCATGTCAATGAAAGGAAAACTTTTCTCTTTTAAGACATTTCTCGAAGATTAATTCACCGAAAAATTATTAGTTCAAGCATACATGAATATTGTCCATAGTTCATAAAAATTAAGGTACATTTACTTATTTAAAAAAATGAATGATCAAGCTGTGGTGATAAGAAAACAAGTTCCATCGTTTTGCACAAAAATATATTCAATTACGTAAGTTAGTGTGCTCTTAATGGATTTTGTGAGTACATCATGGAATGAATCATCGTTACAAAGTGCATAAACTTCTCAGCCATAAATGGGTAGAGCGGGAAGATTGGTGGCTTTAGTAATATGAATAGCTTAACTCCAAGGCGAATTCAACTGAACTATTTTTCGACCCTTTTATTCCCTAATTTGATCCCCACTTTAAGGTCAACCTATATGAAAATAATTAAATCTTATATCACCATTGTTCGCTGTAAATTTAACTGAAAGTACGTACAAGTCACTGTATAAATGGGTTCCGAATACACCCACAGAAAAAACAGTCGTTAGCTAATCTCCATCCACAAAACCGAGATCTCAGGAACCACATTACAATGCATGATCAGCTATTTATTTACAAGATACAGACATATTTTCACTCGAAAATGTGTACTGACAAATAATCGAGGGAGTTAAAGAGAAATATTATTTTATCAACCTATTCTAATTTATTTAGTAATTGTAACAAAAAACTATAATTGGAAATCTGTAAATTTTGAATGCATGATAAATAAACAAACAAACTGAAATGGGGATGCTTCAAAATCAAAAAGATTATTAACGACTATCGGACTTAGTAGAAAATAAGTACGGAGAAATTTAAAGTAGGTATATCGTCATCATAGGCAGTCTGTCCGTAGACATGTCCGTGATTATTCATAGCTAAACTTAGTTCTCCATATACTCCTATTTCCCACAGTCTTCTCCATGTCTTGATAGCTCTATTTCCCTTTCAAGTCGTCTATCAGCTGAAACCTCTTCCTACCTCTTTCTCTTTTTCCGTCCAGTTTTCCTTCTAGCACTTCTTCGATCATGCCCCATCTCTCCTCTCAGCTAATGTCCAATCCAGTTGGGCTTCCTCTTTTTGATAGTCTATATAATCATTCGCTTCTTTCCTATTCTTCTTAGTGCTTCCTCATTTTTCACCCTATCTGTCCATTTTATCTTCAGCATTCTTCTCCATGTCCACAATTCGAAGCTTTCCAAGTATTTTATATAATTTTTTCTTAGCGTCCATGTTTCTGCCCCATACAAAGCAATACACCAGACATAGCATTTTATAAATTTCTTGCTTTATATTTCCCGTTAGTAGGAGTTTCTTTCTTCTGAAAGCGGCTTTTGCTTTCGTCATTCTCTCCTCTCGTTATGGTGGTTCCAAGGTATTTATAATCTGAAACTTGTTCTAATGGCTTTCCTCCAATACTTATGTTCAAATTTTCTTCTTCTTTACTTGATATTTGCTTGACTTGGGATTTTTCTGTATTTATTTCCATACCGTATTTTCTACCTGTTATCACTAGTCTATTTATCATTTTCTGGAGTTCCTTTTCCTTTCTTTCTAGAAGTACTTGATCATCCGCTTATTTCACTGTTCTTACAATCCTTCCTCCGATTTTGCATTCTCCCGGACTTTCTAACGCTTCCTGCATTAGCATCTCTCCATATATATGGAATAGGATCGGCGATAGACAACAGCCCTGTCTTACACCTATACCGATATTTACTTCGTTGGTGTCCGCATTCTCCAACCTGGCCTTTAAATCTTGATTCAGGAATAGATTCCTGATTAGTCTCCTGTCTTTCCAGTCTACACCTATATCCTTTAATATCCTCATCAGCAGTACCCAATTTACTCTATCAAAGGCCTTCTGCCAGTCGACGAAACATACGCAGCAATCTTGGCTGTACTCTATTGCCATCTCTGATATGATTGTCACTACACCGATAGCATCTCTGATTCCTCGTCAATTTATGAAGCCGAATTGATCTTCCCCCAGCATTTCTTCTGCCTTTTTCTATAGCCTTTTATTAAGAATCCTCGTGATGATCTTCGAAGTGTGTGACAGTAGGGATATCGTTCTGTAGTCCTAACACTGCATTGCCTTTGGCTTCTTCTTTAGAGGGATCATTGTTACATCTAAGAAATACCGAGGCCACTCTCCCGAGTCGTAAATCTTGTTAATTAATTTCGTAATCACTTTTAGTCCTTCCGATCCCATGACTTTAAGTACCTCTGCCGGTATCCCATCGATGCCTGTAGCTTTTCCGTTCTTCAGTTCCAGTATCGCCTTTTCTACTTCGCTTTTCATATCTTCTAACTCCATTGCCATAGCGGACATTATATCGTACCGTCCTAACTTCTCAATCTATTTTATTTCCTCACATTTTTCTTTTATCCAATTTTCCCTAGCCCTTCTTAACTCATTATTTATGCGTTTATAGTTGGCTCTACCTTCTTCACTGTTAGCGTTTTTCCATTTTCTTCTCTCATCCATTTTCTCCAGCATTTCCTTTATGATTTTCTTCTCTTGTTTTCCAATCTCTTTAGTCAAGGTATCTTTGATAATGTTTTTAATTTCCTCCTATTCTGTATCCACGGTCTTCGGTTTGGTTTCCAAATTTCTAAGGCGATCTTCCAACTTCGTGCTAAATGTTTCTTTCTTTTTCTTCAGTTTTTATAGGTCCCAAGTCTGTCTTTCTCTTCTCGCTTTCCCTATTTGTATAAGCTTTGTAGTGACATCGACTGTTATAAGGATGTAATCTGAATCAATGTAGGCTCCTGGTAATGTCTTAGCATTTTTTTATACTGTTAAAGTATATATAGACCTATATAAATATCTTCGAAGTTTCTCAAAGCACCACAAATGGTAATTCCTCTTTAAGGAACATAAACTCATTATTATATTTTTTCTAGTTGATGTTACTTAATAACTGGTATAAATTTCGAAATCTTATGAAAAATTAATTACAATTTTGATTTAATAGAACCTTCCTTTAGTATCAGCTTTTGCTCTTATGGAGTGAAAAAACAAAAATTTACATATTTCCATGTATTTGTTGGAACAATGAAAGAATTAATGATAGCAATTAACGAAATCAAACAACTAAAATTACCTTCTCTGAGCATAAAACCGAACTCAAGTATTATAATTAAAGGAAAATGAAAATTTTCCAATCTCACTGACTTATGATGAAATTGAAAATAGAAAACTCGTTTTTCCCATTCCGCTAGGAGACTTGAATTTTAAGAAATTACTATCCATCAGCACCTTTGAAAACTCCGCTCTCCACGACGTTTCTTCAAACTACTATATTACAGTTTTCAGTTACCCTAAATCAATTTTTTTCTGCAAAAAACATAAAAATCTATAAGATTATTAGAAGTAAAAACTATACTTTTTCCAAACTAGTACATCACAAAAAAATCCGGGCAGCAACAAAACTCTTGAAATAACATGGCAGTGGCAGACGAATAAAACTACGTGTTAAGAACGTTATCGCTTCAAGAAAACGTTCCTATAGTAGATATTGGAGGAGATGTGTTCGTAGCCGTAGGATGCATGCGAGAAAATAAAGTGTGTATTTCCACTTCGAAGACGGAGACGAATCCGACAATATAGGAGAGTAAGAGACGAAAAGCGTTACATCACCTAGGGAGATGTAAGATTTGAAGTTCTCCCGCTGAAAATAAATCGAGATGCCATCTCCAAGAATGATTGACATCCTTCGCCTCATACGAGAGCGGTGAAGCGCGAGCTGCACTTGAAAGACGTTCAGGCATTGAATAACTCGCCTCAAGCTATACTTCTGGCCAAAAATTAAAATACTTGTTCTGCTCCAAAATCACGTAATATGTAACTGTACACTCTTTAAATTTTAAACCCGAGAGGAATCGTAAGTATTACGAGAAAAAGGTAACGGCTGGATTATTTTAAAGGAAAATAGAAATTAAAGTAGCTAATTCGCAAATAGCGCGTTCATTTAAGATAATGAAGCATTAAATTTAAATATGGACTTCTGCAAAGTTACATCCCGTTTAAAAACTTCGACTTATTTTATAAACAATGAATTGATTAGCGACCATAAAATCTATTTCATTTTTTAATATGATGCAATGCTTTCCCTTTAACTTTAAAAATAAATATCGATGAGTGCTTTTGCCCGTGTACTACATCAAAGTGCTTTCTATTTTTATTTTATTGGTTGCATTAATTCCCTAGATCAACTTTTACGCTTAAATTCTCACATTTAATTTCGTCGGTGTTCTAAAAACTATCAAATCGAACAATAACGTGAATTAAAAATGACGGTCACTTGCTATGAGTCCGAAAAAATCCGCCATCCATTCCTCGATTCCACCCAGCTATCGATATTATCACGTATCAGTTATAGCGAAGAATGCGATCTTTACTCTAGCGGAATGAAAACTGCAATTTAGCTATTACCGTCACGCCACAAGACGAAAACGGCGAAATTCGCCTTACGACAGCGTTTGCGGAGGATATTTCTTTCGGTATCATCGCCATGACGGGGCAAGAAAGGATAAATAGACGAGAAGAATCCCGCGCATCATCCTTAACTTACCATTCCGTTTGATATATAACGGGACATAAAGATAAAACCTTCGTTCTTTCGCAACAAACTTATCGCGCAAACCCCTTAGGACGCAAAGACAAAAAAAAACCGAAATTCCCTTCCACCTCGTGAAACTTTCATTCCTCTTCCTCCGACTCTTTAGTATTCTCGTACGCCATGAAAACCTTTCATGAAATCTCTCTCCCTATTTTTTCCCTCTCCTTTTCCGCTGATAACTCTCGCACTTGAATAGATTGGTCCGACTCAATTCTTCTTTTCGACTAAATGTCACGACGAATGGCCTGCGAGGAAATCCTGGGGCCGAGATACACAAGTGGCGTGGGCGTCCGAATGGGGATAACTTGTTTTAAATATGGAAATTCGAGAGGATTGATGTGGCTGTAATATTGATAGGTTTTGAGGAAGAAAAAGGAGGAGAGTGATGAAAGATAAGTGTATACGCTCAAAACAGGATGGATGAAAGGGAAATGAAAATACTTTTAAAACGTACCTGAGGAAACGCGTTTAGGAAGAGGAGTTTTTGCTACAGTTCTAATCAAAATACAAATAAGCGAAGTACATAATTGTATTTTTTTCTAATAACTCGAATCATATTACGCTGATAGCTCGAACCTCTGATATATATTTGTAAGACAATTTTTTTGCCACGTAAATCGGTGATAATCCAAAGTCTTATGAGTGAATTCTTAAAAACTAATCGCAGATCGATAAAATCGCTATAACAATTATGCCTGTAATAACAGCAGTGTCCTAAAATATTGAGGAACTTTTATATAAAAAAGAATGTATTCGGATAGCATCCGATTCCATCGTGGTGATTTTCGCTTCAATTTTTCACTATTACGGTGAAGAAAAAACTCATCACTATCGCAGCTTTGATCAACAAACTAAACAGATTCACCAAACTTGTCTATATTCATTCATTCATTTACACTTTAATTTTCACCGAAAATTTTCAGAGGCATTTATAATTTATGGAAATCTTCCAAGGAACTAAAGAAAATAACAATAAGAGAAAACGAATTTTAAAAAGTATTGACTAATCTATATTATAGAAGGCGTAGAAATCTTTCTTTCTTGTTTTCTTGTCTATACACTTTTGAGGCCACCCTTTAGACGCGATTTAGATAATTTCCGAGTAGGTACGAGTTTGAAATTTGGCATTAAAAGACAATGACGAAAAAAAAATCCCGAAAAAAGACCAGGGTACGACTCCAGGAGAACATGTTTCCTGTAAGAAAACACGTAAAACACGACATTTCGACGTGCAGGCTTTCACTCTTTTGCAAGCTAAAATTAGAAAAAATTGACCTACAATCACTGTATGTAGACTATTTTAAAGAAGAATGTACAAGGTTCCTTATTCATATCGTCGATTTACGCCTAACTTTCGAAATTACTCACATTTAACGAATATGTGACAGATTTTGACTAAATATCGCGCTTTTATGGATAAGTTTCCTGGACAACTAATATCATTGTTGAGACTCGACATTCCTATTATTGCCTCAATACTCATACGTCATATGATAGAAATACGAAGCATTTAATTGCAATTAGATTATCGAGCGAGAAAGAGGGAGTGAGTGAGTGGGAGTGAGATGGAGTGGGAGGGAGTGAGAAGGAACAAAATTAAAATTAAATATGTCTTTGTCTCAAAATCTCATACACATGCTGAGAAAAACAATACAATATGGCGAAATAACTTGCTCTTAGCATATTATTCTTAATAGTTTGACGAAATAAACTTTTAAAATTACAATTTTAAAAATGTTTAGATTGTATATTCTTGACGTGAGAAAAAAATGGTAAGTGGAAGCGTTGAAAAAGAGGCTAGGGTTCGCCTAAAGGATCAAAGAGAAGTCGCTCAAATCAAAGAGATGTGACTGTAGGGCGCAGAGCCAAATGGGGTCAGCAGAAATGGATCCGAAGCGAAGAGAACCGCGATGACATAAATTTCAATGTTAAAGGAAGTAGCACTCTCTTCTGCTGGGAACAAATTGCCCTTTCGCTCCTTCTTAAGTAAGTACGATTGTAAAAGAAAATTGTACTAAGGGTGTAATTTGGAATTTACAGTTCTTATTTTTGCTATCAGATGTAATTTTAATTTACTTTTGGCTAATAAATTATTTTGGAAAACTCGAAGATATAGACTTATTATGTTTGCAGATATCGATTAATGCTAACTTTTTGAAGCTTTAATCTGAATGATAAAACATTTAATATTAAATTTCTCGATTTGATATACAAGTCGCAATTAAGTTCGCTTTCAAGATATAAATAAAGATATAATAAATAATCATGCATTGATTTCATTTTGGTAACAACACAACTAGGTCATCGATATTGAAGATTGACTCTACATTGATGCATTAATCGTAGAATAAAGTTAATAATAAACCATATTAATTTGTTATTTACTTTTATGACATTAGCGACTATGAAACATGAAACTTCTGACACAGTTAACAGCAACCCCTCGGTTTCACGTTCTTAACGTCCATTAATCTTTTAAAAGACTTTCGAGCGGCAAAACCTAAAACGAACGAAATCCTAGATAGATCCAACTGAACTCGAAACTCTTCTCTTCTTAGAAGTCTTGGAACATAGATATATTCCGTACGTGGAAGAACCCCACGGGCGCGCATATTTCTCAGGACGTAAAATTTCCATTATATTCTCTTTGTTTTTATCTGGAGAATGCAGCAAGAAGGAAATATGCATACAAATACAATTTTCAAAGACAATAAAAAAGTTACACTGAGGTGACCTAAAATATTGAGCATTGTTAGGTAACTGTATTAATCATGCATTATCCTATTTTAAAGGTTACGCAAGAGAAATAAGAGGTATGTCTTTCTCTTTCGCACAAAACTTTTTCGAAGTCTAGTAAAACAATTATGCAAATTAAGAGGAAGCTATTGGCAATCTGCAACAGTTTTAAATTTATTATTTAATACGAAATTAATACTGGGATAACTAGCACTACTGAAATCATGGCATAGAAATAAGAATAACTATATTTTGTAATTTTATGCCATTTCAATAAAATATGGTGGTAGTATCGAAATACATCATTATAGAAATCCTTCCTTCCAATATGATATCGATCATATCCTAATAGTATGGATAAAAAAACATACCTTAAAGAGGCTACGATACGAATAAGAACAATAACCCCAACATAAATGTGAAAGATAATTGGCTGAAAATTATTGACGCAGTCTAGTTTTGCATGGTATTTACGCAAATAGGATGAAAGTTAACTGGATGTTTCTGATAATTGAGCCTGTTTTAATTAATAAAAATATTTGACCGAAGAATATTTTAAGGCAGATTATATTCTTGAAACATTATGTGAAGTAATATAACAATAATAGGGGTTACCTAAGGAAGACTGGCGCTGGTGTAATTCTATTCCTTTCAGCTCCTACTAACTCCTCAACTGCACTTTTTCTTTAATCTTATACAAGTATGTGTGTGTGTGCATACACTGAGCAGTAAAAATATTACTGAGGTTCCGAATACAATACAAAAAAAACGGAGAAGAAATCTTTTCAGATAAAAGTTTCAAGGAGAGAGAGAGAGGGAGAGAGAAAAGGATATACAGAGCCCCAAGAAGGACATCTTTTCCCTGAATCCTTCTCCTTGCACTTTCCTTCCTCCTACTAGTGTTGTTTGACAATAATCTCTTTCTCTCTCTCCCCCCTCCTCCTCCCTCCCTCACTCCTTCCCGAGAGTGGCGTGAGAATTGGAAGAGGTAACGTAAGGAGTTTCCACGAAAAAGGGTTTTTCTCTTTTATCTGGTTCGCCGAATGGGAGTCTTGGAATTGTTTCCTTGGTGATACGCCACGAGGGAAGACATAAAACTTCCCAATCTCTTTTCTCTTCCTGTCGCATGCTTTCACGTCACTCTTCTCCGTTGTATTACTTTTCTCTTGCTCTCTCTCTCTCTCTCTCATCTTTCGCGTGCGCCCTTCTGGGCCGTTTCTATATTTTTCCATCAAAGGATGTAAATAAAGTGTCCCGCTTCAGCTTAAACGACGAATGATTTGAATTCGCATTAAATGATTCTGTTAGTTGATAGATAGACGATATTTCACCGTATCAAGCGTCTTTGTGGTACGAACTGCATTAGTTCTTATTTTATTGTGGATAAACGTGTGCACCGAAAAACCGAAGGAGCTGATTTATTTTAAACATTCAACTTTTTCTAGTGAGTAATCGGCCAAAATGATGCATTTTTCGTATTCTCTTTATCAAACAAAACCTTTTCTGTGCCCTATTTATTTATCTATATATCTCAATCTCATTTTAATCTTTCTGTCTATTACGATGATCAGCACTGAATAGTAAATGGGAAATTCTTCATTTTTCTAAGGTCAAGAGAGATTAAATAAATTCCACGATATATCCCACTATTTTCAAACGTTAAATTTCTTTTGTTTTTAACTAAAACTACTGCATAATAGCTCTATTATCCAATAAATATAAAATGTAACATTAATTTTTAAATAGTACAAATTCCTATTTTTAAGTTCAAAAATTAATTTCTTTCTAAGCATATAATACGAAAATTAAACATTCTATCTTTCCTACATTCTGAAAACCTTTCGCCAACCCACAGGAGGTCAAAGAATTCATTCAAAGATTGTTAAATCTTAAGACGTGCGTATTTCGGTATTTTAAATAGAAATCTGGAAAACTTTAAATGAGAATATGATGAGTGGACTCAAGCAAAACTTTTTTCTATGGGAATACCGACTATGCAAGATTATCCCTTTAACAGGATACTACAGAAAGAAAAGGAAAGTTTTCCTATGTGCTTATACTGTCCTCTCTTTTTTACCTTAGCGTTAAAGGAGTCCTGGAAGTGGCCTATAATTAACGAAGGAGAGTATTCTCATAAGAAGTGCGGTAATGGAGGAGAGTTCCTAAATCGCGACGTAATGAAAAAACTAACTAGTATCTTCGTAATACCTAGTGACATGAATTGCCTTTGCGCGATCTTATGGATGCCATCTAGAATAATGTAGTGAAAAGCGTTGAAACTCCGCTAAAAGTAAAATACCAGCATATTAAGCTAGCAAAGCCGCATGCGGGTCGCGAATCAGTACATTGATGACTACACAATTTTCTATGGAGTATTTCGATAATGAGACGGCATTTTAGAGTTGGAATTTCGCTAGAATTTCATTGAAAATCAGGAGTAAACTCTATGCAAGCTGAATATGTACAGAAGTTTTAGCTGGGTTTTAATACTTCGAAAAGACTAATGGGTGAAAGAGATCCCAGTCACGTAATTGCGTAATCCAATACCTTACACCATTTGTTATGCTTTCATCCCCGCATGGTAGAAGCCGTATTTCAAGCTTTCCTATATAATGTACAATCAGATTCGATTTCCGAAGATTTTCCTCCACCGCCAACAAAAAATAAAAAAGAGTCCGCTTGCTTGTTGAAACTCCATTCCAATGGATTAATTAATTCACTTATTCCTGCTAAATTTTTAATGTTATTTTATAATTCAGTGCGACCTACATAGAAACAATGGGAAGAATTTAGTAAAATAAATATTATTCGTATCAACATAATATGTAGGTATACCATACTATTCATAGTATTCATAGTCATTATCACATATATAATATCTCTCAAGTGTACGTTCGTCTTATTCTGCGTATAACTGCAGCCCGTTATTCGACGGAAACTTACACTAAACCATAGAAAAAAGTATTTTCCACGGAAAGCATGAATCCCAAGAATCCCAAATTTCCTCACTGAATCTATCCTAATAAATTTTCCACACTAGCATATATCAATGAAATGAACTGTTTCACAAGTATTTTTTTATAAATGTAAAAAAACTGATATGACGCTTCTCACTCCTTACTCGAGTTACACTTTAATGAGTACACAGCAAGCAGCGGAAAAGTTACCACCCGCGAAATTAAAAAACTTCAAAAAACAACAAATATTCTAACACGAAACTCTAGACAAAGTTAAGAGAATCCGATTCAAAATCTCAGAATGTGTAATGCTGTCAAAACGACAATGGCAGGTAATAATCAGGAGCCGCGAAATCTTGGGAGGAAAGATATAAAGATAGGAGTTACCCGGGGAGACATGATGGAACGACTTCATAATAAGGTGAATTCGGCGAGGGGAAAAAATGCAAGAAGTTTGAATGAAAAACCCTCTAAAGAGGTTCCGTAAAGTCTCTCCGAGCAAGGATCTGCAAAAGCCCCGGAAGGTGTAGGTGGAATTCGGGTAGTAGGAAGGGGGTAAAAGTAGGGTTAGAGGCAAACACAGAGGGAAAGGGAGAGAGGGAGGGTAGGAAAGAGGGGTAGAGAGATATGAAAAAATAACGGGAACGGGAGCAAAGTTGCTCGTAAAAACTAAAACTTGAGACAGTGAGCGGGGGAAGGAGGGAATTCCCTATGCAACGAAAAAAAAAACGAGGAGTAAGGAAGGGTTTCAACTTTTCCCCGGAAAGCGTGTCCTGTTCCTCCCGAGCAGTCCCACGACTCCCGTTTTCCTCGCGTTATGGCATTACTGAAGGGAAGGAGAGAAATTCTTGGACCCCTCGTATCTGCGCAAAGGGCAACAAGGGAAAGAGAGAGAGAGGCGGAGAAAGGGAACATCTTTTCCGTTTCGCCTATTTTTACTCTGACCTCTCAGGAAAAGAGCGCCAGAGTCAATATTTAAATCGGTTGCTCTGTTTTAAGTCTTGATTTGAAATAAAACTGAACCCTTTTGTAAGGTATTGATTAATAATATACGAGTTTTCCGCATACGACACCGAAATTTTGAGACGATTCTCTCAGTTTGAAGGAAAATTGCCGAAGATGTTAATTTTTCCGATGTAGTTATTTTTAACTAGCAGAAGTGCCCGTTGAATTTCAACGGATTTAGTGAATCTGAAACTTTGACTGTGTAACATGTAAACATCGCAAGGAAAACATAGTACAAAGTTTTAACCCTGCTATAAAGCAAAATGAAGAAAACCGCATTTACCTATTTAGATGAATGAAGGAAGAAAATCTCGCACTGTGAAAAATCGAAAATTACGTGTAAACTTAAGGGAAAATAATTATTGAAGTAAGCTTTCCCTCCCCCCAAATTTTTAAATCTACATATAGCCTATCTTATCCGCAGAGTAAAATTATATACCTATGCGAGTTTCGCGACGATATATTCAAAACGAAAATTGTAAGGATAACCAGCAAGAACACAATAATCAACAGAAAATGGACGAACAAAGGAACAAACGAAATTAATTAATTTCACGAAAGAAAAAAGTAAATAGAGAACGTCTAAGAATCACAGAGTGAATATTATCCTCCGACCATTAGCTCGATTCTCTCGTCCATGAGTTCTGTTACGAGAAAATTGTTTATATCATCAATACTTTGGAAAAAATAAAACGAATTGTCCAATCAAAATTTGTGGAAAATCTACGTCTAATTACACTGCTTAACAGCTACTTTGTATCTGGCATGGAAATATTTGCTCTTACCTAATTTGGGTGTGCTAAATTCAAATATGCCAATAAAAAGTTCATATCACCTACAGATTTGGAGATATTCATTACCAAACATAAAAAAGTAAACAAATTTTGTGAAATTATGGTAGCCGTGCGATTCACAGCTCTGTTCAATTTCACCACTTCCAGAATTTTACAACCACTTCAATTCAGCACACAACTCTATTAAAACATCCATCTACAAATATGAGGTCATCATGTAAACAAAGTAAACTCGCAAACAGAAATTGAAAAATGATATTACGTTAAAATTTTCCCAATATAAATGCACAGGACTCTCAACTTCGGCGACAATAGGAGTAGCTTATAATTGGTATTGTCATTAAATTGATGAAATCACGCATTTTTCTGATTCTAAACTCATTTTTACGCCAATCCGATCAGGATTCGGATTCCGCCTTCAATAAAAATAACAGTTGTTCTTTCCTTCATAGAACCATCCAAGTTTCGAGTTCGTAACATGTTTCTAAGTAATTTTAAAATTCAAATGAAAAATAAGCTGCACTTATCCCTATGTTATTCAGATGGAGAAAATGAAAAAGAAAATATTTATAACAAGTTAGGAAAGTGTACAACGTATCACAAATGGGCGCGTTTCGTGCAATGGAGTATTAGAAAGAAATTATATACCTGTACGTAAGGGAAATAGCGTTTTAAAGTTCTTTTCTTCATAATAAATAATCCATTTTCTTCCTATTTAAAAATATTACATGCACACGTAAGTAAATTAAACGTCTGTCTGTGAGATTATTTATGTTAGCAACAATGAAGAAGTAACCATGCAAGAAAAGTTCTAAGTTCAACTCGATTTAAGACGATTTTGTTTGATTTTCTCGATAACGGATACTCCTACGATAAAAATGTATGAGAAAGAAACTACTCTTCTTTAAAAGTTCTACAACTTTTATTTAAGAAATATTTTGATATGAGCAATACTTTACGAGATATGACGAAAAGTTAATTTTTTGTCACCAGTAAAGTAGTACCCCTGATTGGCGTACGTAATTCGCTTTTGCGATTTTCTTCTTATATTTGATTGTAAGTCCTTAATATCAAATTTGATGAAAATCCGTTCGGTAGAAGCCGAGAACGAACATGCGGACGGACGGACCGACCGACGATAATAGGCGCTCACGCTGTAAGCGAAACGCGCCTAAAAATTAGAAAGGTCAATCAAATCCGTATAAAATCCTGACTCTACCACTTAACTCTGTATTCCGGTTAAAATGACACCTTCCTCTTGTTTCTGTAGTGCTGTAGTTGCTGAGCTATAAAAAACTTTTCTTTATAGATTTTTTAATTTTTAATAACTGAATGCAAAAGTGAAAGACAAATATCTTCCTGAATAATCTGTGCTTCATAGCTCTTTTCGCTATCCGTGAATTTCCGCAGCATTATTACCCTTTCTCATTCAAATTTGCATCGCTACAGAATCAGTACCTCATTACAAAGTCCGAATATTTTCAAACATTTAACCAGTATTTCTTTCTAAAAGTTACTAAAAATGGTCACAAAACTCACTTAAATAGAGCAATTGTTGTGTATGTATACACGTACTCAAGAATATTTTCGGAGCAATACATTGTGCAGAACTGAGAAAAATTGTCTCAAGAAGTCATAAAAAGATTCGTAGAAAGAGCTTTTAAATATTTTTAGCCATTAGGTAAGTTTCATAATACATTCTTGATTTATATCCTATTGCAAAATTTTAAAATAATTTTCTTATAGGCTAGCCTCCTATTGCATCCAAATCTACTCAAAATAATAAAGTAGGAGGAATTACAGGAAAATAAAGTAGCGTTTTAAATCGGATTCTTTGTAGCTGACTAAAGAGCAAGAAAAGTTTCTCATTATTAGTTTAATCACAATTTTTTGAAATAGTTAAACTAAGGAAGCAAGTTGTTTGATGTTAGCCAACAACGTGGCAAATCATAATACTTTTATGGTCAAAAAAGAAATTAAATGACACTCTCTACCGACTGAATTATTATGACAGCCAATCGATATATAACAAATCCCAAAAATGCCCATGAAATCATGAGATTTTACAAATTGTGTAATAATTGGTTTTATTGTTTAACTCAGTGCAATCGATCTATAAGAAACAAAAGTTTGGGCTGAATGCGCTTTTTTAAATAAAAATTCGATCGTTTTCGATGTCTTTTCATTTCTTCATCGAATAATTAGCTAGATATATTTCTAATTTGAAATAAATACCGAGTTATTTTGTCTTATTTAAACCCACTTTACTAAAAATTCTTTCGCAAAAAATTGTCAAGAAAAATTACACACTTTTACTACTTTCACATTTTTTATAGTAAACAACCCTCCAACAAGAGATACTAATTTTTTCCTGAGGCTCCATTTCGGTCATACAACCTTGGAGCAAATAAAAGAAAGAGCTCCACGGGCACTGTTCCTCGAAGTTCATCTCTCTTAACATGGTCGTAAATGTGCGCGTGGCCCCTAAAACAGACAGATTGTTTATTTCCGCGTCGCTTCATATCTTCCCCTTTGGACAACTCGATATCTCATTCAATTCTATTCCTCCCCTTTACCTCTTTACATCTTATCTGCAGACATATACCAAGCGGTGTTTTCTTGCGAATTCCTCCTCTTTCAACCTTCCATTTCGTTCTTTCTTTCTTCATTTCCTTCTCTTTTTGTACCATGATCGTACTCCACTCCCTTCCCTCTCTCTCTCTTTCCACTCTACGAATACTTCATTTTTTCGAACATTCTCCTCCCACTCCTTTAACCTGTTCTTCCTTCCTCTCTCCTCCTATCTCTTTCTCTCTAAATCTTTTGCTTTCATTTCCTTTTTCCCCTTTTCCTCTCTCTCCGTAGTTGAAACATTGAGGCTGCAGGAATATATTCTTTCAAGAGAGGACTGTTTGCATAAGAATGTGAAAGAGTGGATGAGTCTAACTTTTTGAGAAAATGAGTCGAGAGTGTATTCTCGCGTCCAAAGTGTTCAATCTGAAAACACCCGCCATGTAACATACATTGAGATGAAAAACTTCAGCCGAGAGGATATATTTTTTTAAGAATAAATTTTAGGACCAAAATACTGTATTATCTTAGAAAATAATGAGCTAGGATAATTATAAGAACAATTCAAAATAAGTGCCTCTTTTAACCAAAACCGGATATTTGTGTTAATTTTAAAGGTTAAATTAAAGCTAGTTTAGCTAGTACGTACATGTCATACACATTGAGCAAAGTAAAATGAGAGTGCCGATTCTATGTATAACAAGAAAGACAGATGTAGATTCTGGACATTTAAAGATAAAGCCAACTTGCCATTTCATTCTCCAAAACCGCCGTCTTAATCAACAATCTATAAAAGGTTTAGGTACGTGTCCCCCATTCCTTGATAAAATTCTGTATCTCGAGAACCGTTCGTCATGGAGATATGCGGTAAACGGCGTTTTGTTTCTATTAGCTATGAGTTCCATAGAAAACTATTTTCATTTTCATAAAATCCTGGGTTCGAATCTTAGGAATCATTTATATTTTCCATAAGGTAATACGTAAAACTCGACTTTACGGCGTGCAGGCTTTCATTCATTTGTCCATATAAATTCGAAATGTTGGCATACGAGCATCGGACCTGGATCGTTTCAAAGGAAAATGATAAAGAATTCCTATTCTTATAAAACAAATTAATGTTTTTAAAAAGATTTATGAGTAAATGCAGTTAGATATATCTTCTTGATCGAATTAATGCGATTATATGATAAAACCAGTATCGCATGGTTATTTCCGAGAGTTATAAAATTTCGTTTTTTTTTGAGAAAAAAACATCTTTAGCTGCATTATCCACCTATGAACACTCAAGAGGCGAAACCTAACCCGACGACTTACCTCGCTCGCCAATGATGCCAAGTCAGCTCAAATGAGGTAATGATGAGCGAAGTAGAAATGGTAATTAATGTTACTTTTTTCTCTTCCATAATCAGTCCTCCGGAATATTTAGTAAATAATTAAATTTTTAGACAAAAAATAAAGTTAATATTTTCGGCTATACGCCTATTCAAGTTCCGATTCTCAAACCTTACTTCTCACTAATTTGAAAATGTTTCCTAACAATTCACCGAACACGATTTATTTGTAAAGACTGCCAATTGAAATAAAATAAATCAATAAATTATGTGTTAACGATAAATTTTCCAAATTTTACACGGTTCTAAATTTGAAGCAATCAGAAAGAAAAACAAAAGCCATTCATTTTCCCCGGACTGGATGGCTTCATGACAACGAAATAAATCTTTCCGCCGGGTTGAAACCGCCTTTGTGCTCGGCGTTAATTATATTTCACAAAAACACGCATCGCTGGACTCGATCCTTTTGCCCATATGCATATCTCACGCATCGTTTTGTTAGCTGTGGACTCCACGCCCATTCTAGCTTTTATTCGACATATGACTTCCAAAAATGTTTACGCGTTCCGAGGAAGGATCGAAAATGGAGGGTTAGAAGCGTGACCTGATGAGTTGGAAGGAGGAAAAGAGATAGAGGGAGAATGGACTGGGGCGTGTCACTTGTAATTCCTCCTCTAATTGCGTCCCTTTACTTTGGTCGCTTCGTGTGACTCAGGCAAGAGGCGGAAGTATGTCAACATCATATTAATTAAAGAGGACAACGCGGGCTAATGGATCGCGCGATGTGTCTGCGGCCGTTTGGAGCCCGAAATTTCCATGGAGCTTTGGCTTCGAGCGTTTTGCCTCTGCGCGAAAACAAGATATGCAATAATTGCAAAACGTATTATTCCTTTCGCTAGAGGAAAAGCATTTGCTCACATTAGTCTGCAGAATTTTACTACATAACTTATGTTAAAAAAGTCAATTTTCAGCGATATGTTTAAATAATCACTTAAGACAAACAAGCAAAAGAACGTCGGAACGAGCGCATCAGTTTCAGCTGCACCAGGTAAATTTCAACTGATATAATTGAAATTAAATCTAAAACATAGATTCAAAACATTCACATTCAACTAAATTTTTACGCATTTCCCAGATGGAATGTGATTTATAATTAAGCTCTTTTGATAATATCAAACTGAAAGTAACAACTATCATTGATATTTTCTAATCACCAAAGGCTAAATATGTAATACAAATATTAAATAGGCTAACGCTATATATTTTATAATTACCAAAGGCTAAATGCGTAATTTAAATATTAAATAGTCTAACGAGACATAACTGAAAAGTCACACTTTGGTTGAATTTATAATGGAAAAAGTGGAACGATACTAACTTGTCTCTTAAAAAATATTTGTTTTCCGATATAGATATTGTCAGTGGTCACCGGCATTAATTATGACATTATAAAACCACACACTATATGTCTATCTATTCTTTGAAGATCTTTACCAACATTAATAACTGACAAAGCTCCAGTAGCCATGAAACGGTTCAATAAACCAAAAACAGCATATGCGATAACGTTTGCCATCGATAGTGGTAATACACCTATCGTTGACGGAAAACGTCATCTTTCATTATATTTCAGATTTCAGGGTTGAGTTGGGATGAATCTTTGTGTGTGGACGTACTTTGGCAAACGAATCGAGTAAAGAACGACATGATAAAATGGAGAAAAGAAAGGTTATGGAGCAAGTGTTTCATTAAACTTGAGATGCGGTTGTAATAAAAAAACATCTGTGTCCGGCACATGACTTTCTCCATACAGAGGAATGAATATGATTGCAACAGCAATTATAAGCTGCTTTCGGCAGCAGCCTACTCAAAAATAATAATGGTCAATTACGCTCGAGATAACTTTTTAAACACTTTATAATATTCACAACAAAAAGTTATTTCAATAATCTTTCACACTGAAAAACAGTTAGTAAATAAAATTATTTCCTACTATGGATGAAAAATATCGATGCATGGTTAAAATGATCCTGGTGGGAGCTGGTTACAAGATTTAAAAAAAATAAAAGTATGACGCTAGATGGTATTTAGATAATCACTATTAAAAGTACTGTAAGCAGCGCTATCATCAACTCTAAAATTTTATTATAGCAACGAAAGAAACTCATCTAACGGCATCAATGTACTAAACAAATTCAGACAAATAACCGAAATATCTCTTAAACAATCCGTTCTATGAAAAAATGTTTCAAAATATTTTAGAAAATTATATTTTCTACCTCTTTAATAACGAGAAATATTTACACTAATGAAGGCCTGAATGAGATACTTGGCAAAAACTGGAAAATGTCCCTTCCGGTTGGCCAATTTTAGCCCAAATCTAATAAAACCTTGATTTCTAGGTGTTGTATGAAAAAGTAAAGAAGATTATAAGAAGGTACAACAGCGATTAATCCACGGCGTTTTAAATGTAACATCAAAACGCCCTTAATATTAACTGAAATTAAAATCAAACTTACGAACTGAATTTGTCCTATTATATCATCAGTTTGAAATCCAATTGTCTCCCAGTTGTCATGTTTGATTCGAACTACATTTGTCTACCATTATCGAAAAAAATGAACTATAATTTCTCGTTTATCTCTGCAATTTTCTTTGGAATGGTTGCGTGGTTGTGAGTTCTTACACAGCGACGCCTCTGTCGCGGCAAAGGTACTTGCCATGTCTCCCTGCCTCTAGCCTGTTGTCTCACGAATGGAGAGGTAGGAATTACCTTTTCGGACCGTGGTATAGAAACTACGGTCACTCTATTTAGCGCATGATTCCAATTTAATCATGGAAATCAAAATCCCCGTAAGTCCAGAAAACCATTTTTTCAGGAGATATTAAAACTGTGTCAAGGCTAAAATTTAATAGCAATGCCAACAATATTTTTTAAATTGTTACGGTCCCTACGGCCGTAGTTATCCATGGACTTATATGGTTTATGGTTTCAACACATGCAACATGTACTCTACATGGCAGTTTCACTGTTTCCTCATATTCACCAAATATGGACTTACGTTGCTCATGATTTCCATGATTCAATTGACGACCAATCTGAAGCAATGGCCGCTTCGATTAATTTTTCATTGTGTTCGTCCAGTGTAAACAAGTAATATATATAGGGAGAGGCAAACAAGCTCAGAACGATGGTGATTTTTAATTCAAACACGAGTTGCGCATTGTGAAATAAGAACGTGTAAGACTGCAAGTTTAGGATTTTAACGCTATACAGTCTAATTGCTCTGATATTCGTTACTTGACTAAATTAAGAAATTCGCAGTTGCTTGTTGATAATTCACAGCGAAAATTGGATTTTTATGTTGAACACTAATTTTAATTCGTTAGGAAATTCTTGTTTAAAAAATGCAAGAGTTAATTTTTCCTTGGTAACGTCCAACAAAACTGCGCTATTCTGTAATCACTTTTAACAAGAAATATTATGTATGTATATTTTTGCCCTTAACTACGAGGGAGTTCACAGAGTGTTTAAGAAATTGATTGTATCATAAGACAAGCTATTATTACAAGTATTTTATCAACAACTTATTACTACTTTTCTACATGCCTAACAAAATATTGCACTACCAACAAAATTATTGTGCTATGCACCGGCTATTAACCATGTAAACTTACTTTTCGAACATCCCACGTGTATCATTCCAAATTTCGGTTGGAGCAATAAGTAAAATATTTCTTCGAGTGTAATATTTGTCTTCCCTTGCAAGTAGATACAACTTTCTGCAGTAGCCGAATTCAGATCTTGTTTGTGTTTATCACGCGAAAATTAATCATATCACGTTCTCCTTGTTTATGAAGATCATTAACTGTAGGATTCTCTTTATATCGTCAGGAATAAAAATGACGATATTCGGATATTGGATATTCGGATAACTGAAAGTGCACTTTCATCCGTGGAAAACTTTTCGTGCCTGATTATACGTGATAATGGCGACTATGGTGAGGAAGAATTTAATGCGGAAGATAAAAGTGAACTGGGAGAAAGTAGTCTGTGCCAAATGTAGCGAAAGAGAAAGTCTAATTGCCGGAGTTGAATAAGTTTTGCTTTTACATGAAGTACGAATTTCAAAAGTTAATCCAATGGCTAAAGTATGAAAAACCTCTTAATCATAAAGTAAAAAATAAATGTAACTATAATATAACTATATAATAGTAGAGCAGCCCCGGATCTCCGATCCTCAATGCGATTTAAATAAACTGAAGGTTTAGTGAATTTTTATTGAATAATTAATGAAATATAAATGAAATGCAAAGTATTAAAATAAAAAAGCATTTTATCTCACCTTAATATAAAGAGTAAGAGTAAAACCTATAATCCTACATAATTTCAAGTTTCTAGCACATCTACAGATGTTAAAAATAAATTGTACACAAATGCTGACAGACGTCAACGTAAAATTAATATATAGTTAGATTTCTTATAGACATGATATCGACACAGCTGTTATACAGATGTTAACAATAAATTGTAAACAAATGCTGACAGTCTTCAACGTAATCATTTTAAAATGTTGTAGTATCAATTGAAACAAAATAAAAAACAAATTAATTGCACAATTTAAAATAAAACACAATTCGCTGGGAACTTGTTTGTTATACACATGTTATTGACACAGCTAGAAACGCTTCCCATACTGTCCCATACGTAGTCAACAGATTAATTATCCGTAAATATTTACGTTGCTATGCTTCATTAATTTCGATGCTCAAACAACAGTTCGATGCGAATAACTCTTTTCTTTCGTCTATTTAAAGGTTTAATTGGCATTAAATGAATCGGAGGCAACAATGAGTGTCTCCTTGGCAACGTCCGGAATGAGTACCTACGAAAAATCCGCAAAATTTCGAAAAATAATGCGTATTTCTGAAAACTTCGACCGCGTAACGTGTAAACATCGCAAGAATAAGATAGTATTGAGCTTTAGCCGTCGAATAAAGCAAAAAAGAAGAAAATCGGTCCATGTTTACGTATTTTAATGAACGAAGTAAAAAAACCTTGCACTCTGAAAAATCGAAAATCCCGTGTAAACTTATGGGAAAATATAAATCTCACCTGGATTCGATCCCGGGACGCTTTAGAAAACGAAAATATTTTTCCAGGGATCTCATAGCCAGTAGAAACAAAACGCCGTTTACCGCATATCTTTACGACGAACGGTTCTCGAGAAATACGCCGATATAAATTGTACACAAATGTCTACAGACGTCAACGTAAAATTAATATATAGATAGATGATGAATTGAAAATATGGAAAAATAAATAATGATTATCTTTATATAAGAATAATCTTTATGGTCAAAAGACATAAAAATCAAATAAAAATTAATGAATAACATGGGAAGAATTTATTTTTTTCTTTTAGCCACAATACTTTGAAATTAAATGATTGAAATTCTCATATTATTAATTTACACTATAAACGTTCTATGTAAAAAAAATCTATTTTATGACCGCTAAAAATATATCATTAATTCTTTAATGAATATTTAACATTAAAAAGAATGAATCATGCAGTCAATTTTGAAAACAAATAAAAGATATTCATGCAAATTACATTGGATAGTTAAACGTCCAGAATTAATTTTATGAATTATAACTCTGGGTACGATGCATTCGTTGTTTTTACCAAATATGTTTCAAAACTCAGCGTTAACAGCACTATGTAATCCGTTCCGCAGTTATCACTTTGTTCTTTTAGGCATTTTTCTGAAAGGAACTTTTGTTTGATAGCTTTTACTGTCTCCACATCTTTAATTCCTTTTTTATTTTGCATACTCATATAATCTTCATCTTATTCCACTCTTTCTTCTCTCACTGTTAATTCCTTTTATTTTCTCCATATACGTACTATAGAGAAAGTACATACTGTTTTCAGGAAAAAAACCAACTCCGAGATTTCAACGGAAATACAAGTTTTGCGGTCCCTAGAAGACGTTTAGACTATTTTCGGAATGATGTCTGTATGCGATTGTGGGCCCTCTAACTCAAAACGTACTTGCCATATCACTACCAAATTTCATATATAACACTTTGGTATAAGCACAAAGACTTGATTAGTTTTTGGACATTACCAATTAACCGGAAGTCGAGGTTTATTCGAAACCCGATTCGGTTTTTGCGATATTTCTCCGTTAAAACATCATTATTGTATATACTATTCTATACAAAGGTTATAGAGAATGTCATTTCCTACAACTTTTATTTGAAACAATTTTCCGTATCAGTTATTGTTCAGGAATTATTTATAAATAATCGGTTTTTTCGGTTTCCGTCTAATATCTCCTTAAAAACGTCGTTATTCGTAATGTTCGTGAGGACCAAAGTAGTAGAGAATAATATCTCTTCCAAGTTTTGTTTGAAACAAATTTTCTTAGAACCATCCATTTCGGAGATATTTAACTTTTTGGTAATTTCCAGTATACAGCGCCACCAACTAGCGGTGAATTCTGTAAACGTATTCAACATATAATTTACGGCAATAAGGACGACTGTATTCTTTTACGAGACGAAATAATAATTTTGCCTTATAATAATTTAAATATCTATACCCCAAATATGGAGAAAGTCATGTGTTGGCCACATCAGATTTTTTTATTTCACTTCCTTTCATTAAAACTCTCCTAGTGGTGAGGTGATACCAGAATATCTTATACCCGCCTCTCATTCCACCTTGTCATATCTTTTACGTCCTTTAACATCTCCATCGCAGTTGCCTGAAACTTATATTTTTATCTCCTTCGTCCATTAACAAAGTTTTACATTCCCCTGGGTCAATGACATTGTCTTGTATGTTCTTAATATCCCTATCTCCCCACTTTGTTTTAGATGTACTTTATTACATCAATCTATTTTTATCGTATATTAGCCATTGCTATTAAAATTTAACTGTCCATAAATGAAGTGTTCACCCAATCAAACGCTTTCTCTTCGATAAAGAGCCTTGATCTTATGGCATGAATTTCCTTATGATCCGTAACTCCTGGTTTATTACCTGTATCTCTAGCACGATAGTTTTGGAGATTTTTACGCCTTGGCAATATACCAGAATCACAGCTGTTCATAATGTACTATAATATATTTTGAAGTGTGTATTTGTGTGTTTGTTCATGGAACTCCTCCTAAACGGTAAAAGCTAGAATAACTAAATTTGGTACGATTCTTCCTTACATCCTAACTTAGTGAATGGTCAAGGTTTGGTCGACCACGATTAATCAGTGCTACCAATATAGGGAGTTAACATTTTTCCATAAGATAACACGTATGAATCCATTTCTTGACTTGCAAGGTATTCTTCCTTCAAGCATAAAAATATGTAAATATGGACCGATTTTTTTCGTTTTTGCTTTATTCGACGAATAAAACTCTATACTATCCTATTCCTGCGAAGTTTACATGTTACACGGTCGTAGGTTTCAGAAATACACTATTTGTTTCGAAATTTTGTGGATTTTTCGTACTCTTTCTGGACGTTGCCAAGGCGGCCGTCATTGTTACCTCCGATTCAATTAGCTTCAATGAAGCTCACAAATAGACGAAAGTTTAGCGTTATTCGATTCGCACTTTTGTTTAAGCAACGAAACGATCGATTTTTATGGATAGCAACGTAAATAGATATTGATTATTATTCAGGAAGCGTTTATTGATGAAAGTAATTGAATCTTCTTTCGCCTATTGAATACTGGAATCTTATATTATTTGTAAGTAAAATCATTATATTTTACATTATAATGTTTATTAACGTAAATAAGCTCACGTATCTGGTGCACATTTACCAGTCAGTGTTCAATCACGGATATCTGTACGTTGCTTTTTCACGGGTTTCTTGCTTACAAGACATAAAAGTAAATATTTCAGCGAGGCATAATTACACAAGAAATGAAGCTGGATTTGGCGAAAGTATTATGATAGGAAATAAAATTATCGTTATATTTGAATGCAATAGGCTCGGAAACGGATTGTTACAAGCAAATATGATTAATTGTTAAGAAAAGCTAATTGTAATTTAAAAAGTACCTACTATATAGGTATTTTAAAGAGTTGGTATGTTGTGCTGTAGTAGCTTCACTAAATCCGTTGAAATCCAACGGGAAATTCTGCTAGTCGTCTATATGATAGCTGTTCATCTGCGAGACGTTTTACCACCAAATTTTCGAGCAATGTTTATTTAACTCCTCAATTTTTTACCGTATTTTCACAGACTTCACGCCACGCATAATAATTTGTCATAATCAAAATGCTACATCACGTGTTTAACGTTATAATAGGATTAATCAGTTTTTCTACAATGTTTGTCACACAATCTCCATAAATAACCTTACCTATAATTTTTATTACTTATATTGTGGAACTTTAGTTTCTCTAAATTTTCTATAATATCTCTTACCAGTCAATCTATGAATTATATCAACAGATATGATTACGTTAAACTTTTAACCAGAAATGTATTAGCTTCTGGGTGCCAATTTCCGGCATGTCTTCCTTTCGGCAATCGCTCCGTATTCTCATAAGGAAACCTAATACCTTTGAAAACGGATGGAATCTAATCATGAATTCGAGGAAAGCTAGTAAGTACGAATGATTTCGTGTGAAAAGAGAACTCTTGGGGTCAAGGAAATGAGAGCATTTGGAGGAAGCGGAAGAAATAAATGGGAGGGAATCCCTCTAATGGAGCGTGTTAGAGATCAATGGGTGGTTCCTAATTGAAATCCCTCCTAAGTGAAAAATGGCCTCCTTTTCAGATGAAATTACACGATCTAATCCGATGAATTCTCCACACTTCCTTAAACGGAAATCGATTGCGGGCGAAGAAAAGACTCGGCTGAACAATAGAAATTTTTCTTGTTTTTTTAAATAAAATCTATGGAACGTTAAAACCGAGTCTGAAATTAATTTCAACAATAGGAGTTAAATTTTATGCAATATTAACGAAAAAATCCAACAAAGAGACTGCATGTGTAATTACATATTTCTGTACAGAAGAATTTTAAGTATATAGAAATCAATTTCACGATGAATAAAAAATTTGGCAAATCAACTCACTTTGAATATAGTACCTATCTCACGATTTGAGACGTCCTATAAGGCCCGTTAGTCCCCGTTTTCGTGCCAGAAAACAGGCGCCTGGATGACTAGTCTGCATGCGGTAGCGTACGTTGTAAGATGGATTCAGAAAGAAAAGCTGCCCTTTTGACTGCTTCTGCACGTCACCTGTGTCACGTTGCAGTCCTCAGCCAATCGACGTGTTATTGACAGGCTTGGTATCGGAAGTCTGCCTGACGCCTTCTTTCAGGGGAATTTCCTTGTGCGCACACAAGCACAATCGTGAAGTTTCTACGTCAAAGCGATATGCGATCGAGTTATCATCCTAAGTACCCGTTTACACGTTCCCGTCAAGAACACGTCGATTGGCTGAGGACTGCAACGGGACACAGGTGACGTGCAGCAGCAGTCAAAAGGGCAGCTTTTCTTTCTGAATCCATCTTTCTACGTACGCTACCGCAGGCAGACTAGTCACCCAGGCGCCTGTTTCCAGGCACGAAAACGGGAACGTGCAAACGGGGACTTATACTACGTACCAAACTTAATGATCGCTAAGATGGCGTCAATATATAAGGGCGTACCCTTCGTCAACTAATCAGAGGCATCCGGCGTTGCCGTCTGTTTGTTTCCCACTCAGGGAACTCACCGCTCTCTCTCTCTCTCTCTCACACTCGGGTATTACCGCGCTCTCTCTCTCTCTCTCTCACACAATCAGGGGAAATACCGCGCTCTCTGTCTCTCTCACAAACAGGGGCTTTACCGCTCTCTCTCTCTCTCTCTCTCATACAATCAGATGCGTAGCGTCTTTTGCTTGCGGTGGTTGAGTATTGTGTGAAAGATGTCTGAGCGAAAATCTGTGAGACGTGTTCTTCAGAGTTCCGCGCGGAATCTTGTTTTAAGTGTGCGAAATTACTTCGAGAGGGAGAAAAGTAATGGTGGACCGTTACTTGCTATTTCGAAGGCTGTAGAAAGATCAGCTGCTGCCCTTAACTTGGGAACGGCTACAGTCAGAAGGATAACCCACGGGAAATATTCTCAGGAAGAAGCTGGAACTTCAGGTCTCTCGACCCCAGGAAAGAAGAGGAAAGGTAAGAAAAGAGTTACTGGATTAAGTGAACAGCAAGAGAATGATATTAGGAATCATATATATGATTATTATATTCGCAAAGAGCATCCATCACTTGATAAAATGAAAGTTAGTTTAGAGCAATTCGACATTTTTAAAGGGAGTAAAATGTCGCTTCAAAGAGTGTTAAAGGAGATAGGTTTTGAGTGGAAAACGCTCGATGGAAGAAAGATGTTGCTTGAGAGGTCCGATATTGCTGCTTGGAGGGGCAGATTTCTTCGATCAATACGATCGAAAGACTTAAAAGACATTGTTTGGTTGGACGAGACATGGGTGAATGCTGGGCATACTATTAAAAAAGGATGGACCGACGACACAGCAAAAGGAAGTAAGCGAATCCCAATAGGCAAAGGCGGCCGTTTTATTATATGTCATGCAGGAAATACTGAAGGATTTATAGAGAATTGCCTCCTTATGTTTTCCTCCAAAAAAACGGCTGATTATCACGAGGAGATGGATAGTAAAAGATTTTACGAGTGGTTTACCGACAGTCTTCTGAAGAATTTAAATAAACCTTCAGTAATAGTAATGGACAATGCGCCTTATCACTCTGTGATAATCAACAAGGCGCCGACGATGGCATCACGTAAGGACGGGATAATTGACTGGTTGAAGAATAACGGAATAGAGTACGATAGTGGAATGACGAAGTGTGAATTGTTAGAAATAGTGAATAGGTATAAAGATCCCTGTAAGCAATACGAAATAGATGAAGTGGCAAAAATACATGGACATGAAGTTCTTCGACTACCCCCTTATCACTGTCATTTTAATGCCATAGAACTAATTTGGGCGCAGGTGAAGGGGTACGTGGCAACGAATAATAAAACATTCACTATGAAAGAAGTGAAAAATCTTACTGAGGAGGCAATAAGAAGAATAGATGCAAGTAAGTGGAAAACCGTAGTAGAACATACAAGGAAAGTTATCGAGGAGGCTTGGATTAAAGAAGGAATAATGGAAGAGGGCATTCAAGAAATTATAATAGCAATGACCTCAAGTTCGGATTCGAATAGTAGCAGTGATGTCAACATTGGCGAAGATCACATTGTAATGGAAGAATTAGGAGTTTCACCTCTGTAGAAAGTAACTATAAAAATATTTAAAATTATAGAAATTATTTATATTTGTTTCATTCTGTTAAAATACTGAGGAAGGTAGGTATTGATTGAATAATTACTCTTTGTTTAAAAAATTAAGTAAAATTAGATAATTACTAATATGCTGTATTGTTTTGCCATTTACTCATACAAATATATCTCTTTTTTTGAACAGCTTCAATTGAACACTTTCAATCAGTCAACAATTTGTCTCCTCATTTAAATATATCTTGATGTTTTAATAGGTAAGAAGGTGAAGTGAATGATGAGTTATAATTTCCTCTTGACTTCTTATTAATAAGTTAAATTTTCAGTCTATGCCAAGTTCATCGTTCCTCCATGGTGCCTTTGCCCAAACTTCCAGCTGCTAATTAATTTCCACAAGGTAAGTAAGTATATTGGAGTATTACATTACCATACTATTAAGTGAGTGTTTTGAAATTCATTATGCTATTCCTCTCTTTTTTGCAGAACCACTTAATTCCAACCAATGTTCATACTTAAGTTTGAGTATATAACATTCTTGCAGTAAATTCCAGGTATTAGGATATTATTCTGAATTTATGAAGTACAATAAAAATTAAGTCCAGCAGTATATACATGATCATTTTCTTCCAGCAGGTCATTCCCTACTTCCATTTTCATCATCATTTGCATTAGGAGTTTCACCTTTGTAGAGGGTAACTATAAAAATATTAAAAATTATAGAAATTACTTATACTTATTTGTTTCATTCTATTAAAATACTAAGGAAGGTAGGTATAGATTGAATAATTACTCTTTGTTTAAAGAATTAAGTAA
This sequence comes from Uropetala carovei, assembly GCA_036926305.1. Taxonomy (NCBI): domain Eukaryota; kingdom Metazoa; phylum Arthropoda; class Insecta; order Odonata; family Petaluridae; genus Uropetala; species Uropetala carovei. The sequence continues at coordinate 20,008,017 of JAXCHB010000196.1, forward strand.
AATTAGATAATTACTAATATGCTGTATTTTTTTGCCATTTACTCATACAAATATATCTCTTTTTTTTGAACAGCTTCAATTGAACACTTTCAATCAGTCAACAATTTGTCTCCTCATTTAAATATATCTTGATGTTTTAATAGGTAAGAAGGTGAAGTGAATGATGAGTTATAATTTCCTCTTGATTTCTTATTAATAAGTTAAATTTTCAGTCTATGCCAAGTTCATCGTTCCTCCATGGTGCCTTTGCCCAAACTTCCAGCTGCTAATTAATTTCCACAAGGTAAGTAAGTATATTGGAGTATTACATTACCATACTATTAAGTGAGTGTTTTGAAATTCATTATGCTATTCCTCTCTTTTTTGCAGAACCACTTAATTCCAACCAATGTTCATACTTAAGTTTGAGTATATAACATTCTTGCAGTAAATTCCAGGTATTAGGATATTATTCTGAATTTATGAAGTACAATAAAAATTAAGTCCAGCAGTATATACATGATCATTTTCTTCCAGCAGGTCATTCCCTACTTCCATTTTCATCATCATTTGCATTAGGAGTTTCACCTTTGTAGAGGGTAACTATAAAAATATTAAAAATTATAGATATTACTTATACTTATTTGTTTCATTCTATTAAAATACTAAGGAAGGTAGGTATAGATTGAATAATTACTCTTTGTTTAAAGAATTAAGTAAAATTAGATAATTACTAATATGCTGTATTTTTTTGCCATTTACTCATACAAATATATCTCTTTTTTTTGAACAGCTTCAATTGAACACTTTCAATCAGTCAACAATTTGTCTCCTCATTTAAATATATCTTGATGTTTTAATAGGTAAGAAGGTGAAGTGAATGATGAGTTATAATTTCCTCTTGATTTCTTATTAATAAGTTAAATTTTCAGTCTATGCCAAGTTCATCGTTCCTCCATGGTGCCTTTGCCCAAACTTCCAGCTGCTAATTAATTTCCACAAGGTAAGTAAGTATATTGGAGTATTACATTACCATACTATTAAGTGAGTGTTTTGAAATTCATTATGCTATTCCTCTCTTTTTTGCAGAACCACTTAATTCCAACCATTGTTCATACTTAAATTTGAGTATATAACATTCTTGCAGTAAATTCCAGGTATTAGGATATTATTCTGAATTTATGAAGTACAATAAAAATTAAGTCCAGTAGTATATACATGATCATTTTCTTTCAGCAGGTTATTCCCTACTTCCATTTTCAGCATCATTTGCAGAATAAAATGTGACTCCCTTTAAAATGATTATATAATTTTCCAAAGAAAATTGATACTCATGCACACTTAAGAAAGAAATTAATACTCATTACTTACTTGGAAATACTTCTTGCTACAGGTATAGTATTAGTGATGAGCAATATCCTTTTAAACCTCTTAACTTCCACTAAACCAATGGTAACTTTTTTAATATTATGAAGATAATCATTCAAATATTGTATATTATTAACTAACTTAAATTAAAAGTAAATATTCCTCTCTATACAGAGTAACACCAACAGATTTTGTATCAAGAAGTCAAAGCATTTCCAGTCCGTTGAGGTAAGATAAGAGGATGCTGCTTGCTATTGTACTGTAGCAATTTCAGTCTTTCATTTTAAAATTAACTCACCTTCCCCTTTATGTTTTGAATGAGCAATCTCCTTACTTTCTCATTGTTGCCAATGTCAAATATCAGGTATGTATGCTTCTAGATAATTGTAAATGAAAAAATAATTATATGATTAAGGAGCTTATGTAATCTAATGCCTAATAACTTATTAACTTAGGAGTATTACATTCTTTCAGAGATTTCACTTTATAGATTTTAATAAAAACCAATGCTGATTGTAAGTATTAATTCATAAGTTAGAAGTTAAGGCAATGCTAATAATAAAAACAATCTGCAATGATATAACTAAAACCTTCATCAATTAATTGAGACATATTAATTAATTTTATATGGTGGAAAGCCTTTCATTTTTTAAAAAATTTTCATTCTTTTCTGCAAGAAAAGTATATGATTCTGTTACATTTCTTAGTTATCTCTTAGGTGCAGTTTTGAATTCTTCCATGGCTTGCTGTTATCCCTACGCTTCAAATTGCATCAATTTATTTGCATAAGTGACAGTGCCTGCTTAAAATCATGTGTGCTTTTGCTTATTGGCTATTCTTTATAATGGTTTACTTATTCAGTGCTTTTTCTTTCAAATGTGGTTCTCCCTATTATCCTTATTAAAGTGTAAATTGCAATATATTTGTATAGTGTCAAGATAGTGCCTGTGTGTACATGAAAGTGACTGATTTAAATAACTGTAAGGCAAGTGAAGATAAGTGATTATTTCAAAAGTACTTTTTGTCTTAACTTTTCTCATTATTATGCATTTCCACTTTATTGTATTACTTACTGTTCATGCTTAGTATATAATTCCATTTCTGTTTCTTTTATATCCTAAAGTTGCATCTCCTATTTTCACTTCATCTATTTACAATAACCTACATTTTATATGTAGCTACTCTATTTTTAATTCACTCTATCATTATATTTCACTGGTGACATTGATGATCTTACTATTTATGTGCACAATGTAATCGTGTTTATTGTTATGTTTTCTAATCATTGCTTCTTTTACAGCTCTCTATATCTTAGTTTACCTCAGTAGGTTTCGCAGTTTTTTCACGTCCCCCTTCTTGTGGGCGTTTTTCTGCAAATGGGGTTTTAGCCTTATTGGTTTTTCCCTGTAAAAATGTTCAATTTGTTTGCAGTTTTAAATATATTAAGTAATTTTACTACTTTGAATTTCTTTAATATTCCCATATTCAAGCAAACGTTTACTCTGAATCACAGTGTATATAATATGTAATGATTTATTGGCTTTGGAATAAGTAAAAGTACCTACTCAATGAGAAGCGCTATTTTTATTCTTTTATCCAATCATGATTTCCTAATATGATAATTATTAACTTGTGTGTTTGCTTTAATGTGTGTAATGCATTTGTTATATTATAATATTAGTAACAATAGAAGTAAGAAAATACTCGAAATGTAATTCTTCTGTAATCCAACTGCTACCTTGAAGAATATTTTGCTCTTCTTCTTGATGTGATTATTAACTATTTGCAATTATATAGAGTTGTTTATAATAAAAATAAATGAAATTAAATATTGCGTATTTATTCCTACTGCGCACCCTCTTCCCTTTCATGATGTATATTGTACTACGTGGTTTTTTTTAAATTAATAGTTCAATAAGATTTTGATCTAAACTTTTAGAATGCTGCATCTTTACAGCCTATGACTAAAATTTTCGGCAATACGAGATAGGATAAGGAAAACATGGCAGTATTTTCGTCTGGCTGAGATGTTACGAGATGGTTCTACGCAGTTCTACCGTTGTATACTTAACAGCTGCTTGAAAGCAGAAGCAAATAACTGTGTGAAAGGAACATGTGTTGTGGTCATACATGTGGTTAGAAATCCCACACCATTCTTTTCCCTCGTCGTGTTTATTATACTACCTGCTCCGACCTTTGCCATTCGCGTACCAAATAGTCTTTTCCTGCCTCCTTTCTCTACGCATTCTCAAAAATGTAAAATATAACATCCTTTTCTCTTATTTGTCATTTAAGGGAGAATATTCTATATTGTTTAAATGACAATCATATAAAATAGGTACACTATAACGTGGAAGATGTTTTATATCTACTTATGAAAGATAAAGGAGTAATATATTCGTAGTTACTAATTGTAAGATAATATTACAAAACGTAAATACTCGTAATTTCATTTTATGTAGCTTTAAATATTAAAGTTTTCAACATTTTTATAATTTCGTTTACTGATGTTCGCCTGTCTGACCCCACTCCTACAATCTCTTAACCATCCAGCGTCTCTGCCCACTTGCGAAGCACTATAATTGGTCCACGTTTGTGGACTGATTCGGCAACAAGGTTCCCTTTCCACACATTTTAAGCCCGCCTCCCAGCGATCATTAAGTTTGGTACAGACCATAGGATGATAACTCGATCGCATATCGCTTTGACGTAGAAACTTCACGACTGTGCTTGTGCGCGTGTGTCGGAGAGTTTCCTTCACCACGGCCGTCCTCCTAAGCGCCCTTACGCGTCGACAGAGAAAGCGTCTCCTATCACAGGACCCTCCCCCCCTCTCCTCTCAGCTGGACCGACTATTCCATCACACCGGTCCCTTTTGACCCTTCTCAACCGTCAGCCGTAGTTCAACCCTCACGCCAGACAATATTTCTTTCTATATCCGAAAAACTTAACGAGTAGCGTGACGTAGCGTTCATAAAGTGCCGAGTGACATAAAAACGCGTGAAAGGCTTATATATTTCCTGTTGATAATTCGGCTGTGATTTATATTTCCTATGAAGCATTGATATTCCATGATATTACCATAAAACATCACTCATTTTAGTATGTGTGTGTGTGTTAATTGGATAAAATAGCTGGTGATTAATCCTAGAAAATTTAGTCATATGGTAGAAAATATATTTTTTAAGATGCGACTTATTGAAATTAGTAAGTAATGCAAATATTTTGACACGTTTTAAGCGATTCATAATGTACAATAAAATCCGATAAGCGATAACTTTAACAACGGATTAATGTTTTATTCGACATACTAAAGCGTAACTGTCGATACGTAATTAGCCAGGGTACTTCTTTGTACACTTTTCGATGCATTTTTTTACTGTAGCAATCATGTTTTTCTATTTATGTGGATTTTTATGCTTTACCAGATAAAACTCAGCGGCATTAGAAAGGAATTTCCAGTGCTGAGCATAAAACCATTCTCCCGCACTATTTTTTTATCTCTCATTTCTCTCTGCTGCCCGTAGGCGTTCTTTTTTTTCAAACTCATCAATCATTGCGTGCGTGAGCGATCCAGTGGAGACCATTTCTCTTCTTTCTGGATTGCATCCGTCTCTTCGCTCACTCTCACTATCTTTCTGCCTCCTTCTACAGTTTGCATCGGAATTCTGCGAGAAAAAATGCGCGAGAAATATCTATAATCCCACCGATGGAACGCAGCTTTCATTGATCAGCCTTGACTTGACTGCCGAGTAATAAGCATGAATAAAGAATAGATTACGAGGTACTGATTTCAAGCTAAATGCCATTTAAATAACTAAGAACATAGTGTTATCTTTGAAATAATATTGTAAAAACCTTTAAGATTTAAAAAATATAATTTTAAACTGAAATCAAGCAAAAACACTTGTGTTGTACGTTTTAGTGCAAGGATATAACGAAGAAGGAAATGGAGAAAAAGAGAAATAGAGAGGTTTTAAAGAGAGGGGGAGATCTTGGAACCACTAGGTAAATTCGCATTCAAAACGAGGAGCGGTTTCGTCGAGTGGCAACACTAAAACTGGTGTAAAAAATTGCGAGGTTTTCTCCGAAATTTATATTTTTATTATTATTTTAGAGTGATATCGAACCGCAGCGGAGAATGAGTCGGGTAAGAAAGGCGGAATAGAGAGAGGGAGCCTTCTTTTTTCCTATCACTGGAGAGAAAGTGGAAAAGAATTTTATTTAAGAAAAAAGGCGCACGTTTAACTTGTGAAAGGAAGCTGCAGCGGAAGATGCGAAGGGAGAAAGGGAAAAGGTATCATGAAATGGGTTTTGCGCTGGAGGTGAAATGAAGGCTGTAAACGGAGGATGTTTTTCTGGAACACAATGGCACTGCGGCACGCGATGCTCATTATTTTGTGTGCTTTTTCGTTTTCTATCGTTCCCGGAAAGTGAGAGCTGGAGTAAGAGTTTTGGAGAACACGTTAACGTCAATTTCTCAGTATTACATAATACTTAAAACAAAATGAAAATCGTGCATTGAGTTTTAATGGCCCTAAATAGTGTATTTACAGTTTGATGCAGAACTTAGTATGACTAGATAGCACGAAAATACTGGTATGCATTTGGTTACTAACTAATAAAAAATTAATAAATTTTTGCCATGGCAAATAACCTTTAAAATAAAATTGTTTACGAAAAGTTCTGAAAATAATCGAAAAACATATCCTTGAAATTTATATTATTTTTTATACTAGCAACCTCCTGTTTATAGCATTGTTAAACTTGTTTTACTCGACAAAAGCGTATACAAAAGAACATTGGCAATTTCCTCTTTACAAGATTTAATAAGATAGAAAAAGTAATATGCGACAGTGAATATAAACATATAATATAAATAATAATAAAATCAAGTTTTTTATAATTAAAACAAACCTGCATTTGAAGGGTTTGTAGCAATATTAAGTATTTTTTCTCATATACAAATACAAGGTCCTAAAACATCAAATTCCTTTTTGACAGATGTGATTCTCTAACGATGAGATACTTCTCCCCAATTTAGTACAGTGTCCATACAATCCTGCAATGATATAATTATTTCTCGGATTTTTCTTTCATAAAAAAACAACTTGGGAGCCATTTCTAGTGTGTGCTTATTTCATCTTGCTGTTCACCTACTCTTTCTTATCACTAGTTACTTTCTGCAGATTACAGCTTATTAACGTCACCGTTCACTTTCAAACCATTTCACTTAGTTTTACGAATCGTTTCTCCTGTTTTTAAAACATTAACAAGGTTTAACGTTTACTCATCACGAATCAACAATTTCAATTTTATTCGTCCCGTATGTCTTTCATTATCGAAAATTTACGCTGGTATTATTTTGCCACCTCTTCTACACGTTACGCAACTAGTATCTAGATCAGGGGTGGCCAAACTGCGGCTCTTTTAAATTTACATTCAACATTTATCTCCGCAGAATACAGTGACGTTGTGCGACATGAGACGTTTTGGGAATGATTAAGGGGCATGTAATATATCTGAATTGCTTTGGATACAGGTTATATACTGTTCGTAAATTTATGAGCACAGAATGAATGTCTTGCGGCTCTCGAACTTTCGAAGATTATAGTATGCGGCTCCGAGGGTAAGTAACTTTGGATACCGTTGATCTTGATATTAGCTTACTTTTCCTCTCCGCCAACCATTTCAACTGAATGACGTCCTTTATTGTTTTGTTGCATTAATAATCAGTTTCCATAGGCTTCCAATTAGTGTGATTGCAGTGTTGTGAATTTTAGTACATACTTCTGTTTATCTACTAACCTCAAATCTTCTACGAACACGTTTAACCAAAATACTTTAATAACAACGGAAAAATATAATTGATTTTCTAACTGCAAACATATTTTATAAAACATTTCTAGGCAGATAAATAATATAAAAAGTTTGAGGAAGTAAAGCTGAATAGTATATAACTTAATAGCCGTTTGAATGATTACTAAATAAATTTGATTGGCGGTTAAACGCAATTCATTACGTTGATCTGAGAATGTAATATATATATATAAACGTGAAAGATAATAAGCTAAATCATACGGCAAGATTAAATGATGTTTTGCAGGGTGGTTATGGAAATTAATGGTCTCATTCTAAAGAGCTTTTAAGCGGTCGAATTTTTTTCTCATTATATGCAACGCGTTCAAATTTTCCAATACGAACCAAAATTGAATTGTGTCGATGAATTGCATTAAAGGCTTTCAACGCAAAATTTGACATTATGCGTTCATCGACAGGCCTAAAACTGTCGAATTACCGTTGAAATTGTATAATGATTTGTATATATTTGCATAATTAAACCTGGGTATATATTTACTAGAGTAACTTTTATTGCAGGACGTTTATGAGCCATGCAGTAATTACTCTACTGCAATTTTCCTCGTTAATTTATTTTCCCATTACATTTGACGAATTGAGGATTAATGTTACTAAAATACTTTATATGAAAATAGATATTTTTGAATAATTACTACTAATTATATTCAAAAGCATTCATTGTTTTCGTTAAGCACCCAACGAAAACGGCTACCAGAGAAACAAAATATAAAGAGTCATTGGTTATCGACAAAGTTCAAAATTAATTCTTTCGGAACAAAAAAAAACAGGAAAAACTTTTGCCATCTTGACCTACGCCTTGACGAATGAAGAGGAAGTTGTATCCTAAGCAGTGGCGTAGCTATTTGACTAGTTCTCCACGGCCACGGGCAAAACCCCTTCGTTTACTTTGGCCTCATATCCACGAACCATCCTCTCCAACGGGGTCAGACCACTTCCCTCGACCCCCACTTCTCTTATGTGACGGTGGACAAACATCCCGCAGTGCGGTGCGCCGCGCGTCAAGCTCCAATTGGCGCGGACACAAACTCCGGAAAACGCGCCATCGCCACGCTCTTAACGCCTCTCCTTAAATACTCTTTCCCATCAAACGGTGGACGGATACTTTGCCTAAAGCAAAATATAGGAATACTCGATTCATTTACACTGCAAAACTTTCATCCACTGCAGTAACCTACAGACTTACAGATAAATAGCTTGTTGTGATCAAAGGCATTTGACTTTCACGGCGAAAAACCTAAAAATTACAGTGCTTTATTATTTGTGGGATGCTTCCATTTAGCACATTAATTATTTTGGGGAAAAGGTAAACCGCGCCACATGCTTTACCATTTAAGCTTACGATCACGATGATAAAATACGTGAAATATATTTTCAAAGAGAACGATGTCGAGGATTATTTATTTCTTGGAAATCATAGATCATGAAAGCAGAGTCAAATCAAGGAGAGAAAATTTATAGGGACATACAGATATAACCTTTTGTCTGCCAGCACTGGTGAACTGCAGAGTAAGTTGTTGTTGGTTTTAGGTTTCCACCTTTTCAGGAGTCACTTCAATTTTTATGAATGAGAAAAAATATTGATATATAATATTTAATGCATAAAAATCGGTTCGATGTTATAATATCACAAAATAAAATAAAAGAATAAGGTTATTAAAATTATGCAATTTGAAGGGGGGAAGGGGTAAAGAAGCTCGAAAATGTAGCTGGATCACAGAGACGCCTATGAAGAGCAACTTTGATAAAACATTCACGCGCATTCCGATAGCACGAGCTTATTATTATATTGCTTATTATAAATCGGACCAAATCAACGACATCGAACATTTCCATTGGTTATAAATTGATAGAATTAATAAATAAATAATCGGACCCCTATGCGACAGGCATAAGCTGGAATTTTAGCAATAATTTGAAACCAAGAGAAAAATTCTGCTACTTGCCGATCAGAGATTCTACCACTGTCCTATCGTGGCAGAATAATTCTCCCGTTTCAGAACGCGGATCTTGAATATCCGCCCGGCCAGTGAAACGTCCTGTTTCGATTCCCGGTCATGGCAGAATTTTTTCCTTGGTCTAAAACCATTCCCAAAATTCTCATTGGTATCAAGCACTAACGGTCGCTAGGAACAGGTCTTGCGATCGTTTCATGACAGCGTGGTGTGTTAGTGAAAAAAATATTCCACCACACAAAATATAGGACGGAGCTTTCCCCCCTCTCTCTCTATCTCACTTTTTGCAAAACGGAGCTAGCGGAATTTGTCTAAGAGGCTTAAAACGACGAAAAAATTTCGCCTCGCACCTTCCCCCAGGAATGGAGGCGGCAACATCGGGGAAGACAAACATGAGCCATTTGCGGTGCGAAAGAGACAAACATTCAGAGTCAGAAAAGTAAGAGGAGGAGTGAAAAAGAGGGGCAGTGGACGAAGATGGGAGAGGCGACGATAAATGCGAGGGAGGGTGACCTCTAAAGTTTAGAGAGGAGGGTTTTAAAAAAAAAAGACACATGGAGTAGCAGAAGGGTTGTTTTCGATGACATCCACATAGTCCGTCAGCAAACAACCCCCGCTATTTCATTACGGAACCCTCGACCTCGGAAAAAGTTCATCTCTCAACCCTTTTTTATATTCTCTCGGATTCTACGCCTCTCCCTCCGAGCGCTCCAGGCTATTTTCCACCAACGTAAAAAAAATCCATTTCGGCTGTCCTCCGGTTGCTATATTTTTTCATTCCATACGCGTATACCACCTGCGCTACGGCTGAGGCTAAAAAAACAAACCTCTTTGCTCTTTCTGAGCAATTGCGACCGTTCCTACGATAAAAAAATGTTCCCAGTAATTCGTGTTTCTTAAGTCCCATCCGCTTCAAATTAGTTCCGTGTATTCAATTAACTTAGAAACTGTTTTTTAAGTGAAACTTGATGCACTTAAAAACTAATTGTTCGCATAAAATTTGTTCGTTCGTTCTTCTCAGAGTGCTCTATCTCAAGTATCATTTTCTTCTCTAAATTAAGCTAGATTTCCCTCCTTATTAACACATGCATAACTTCGCAAATTACAGCAATAATCGAATTTAAAAAAGAAACTGTAAAATTACGTTCGAAATTGAGTCAGAATATGAACCACGCACTTAAACGAATAGACATCAATGTAGTCAAGGTAATTTACTAGGCTGGTGTGGAATACAAATAAAGCAATCAAAACTTCAAGATTGAGAAGTTCAATTAATGCGTCGGCCAATTCTTTGCGATTCGTCTCACCGAATAATTAAATATGCAATCAATTTCAACGACCAATATCACTCTCACTACGAAGTAATTCCATAGGAATCCAAAAGTAAATCTTAAAAATATTTTATGACTTGGAAACTTGTGTTTCTCACTTTCATAACATATATGGACGTAAATGTCAAAGAACTGAAATAGCTATATTGGACTTTTTAAATGCTAGTTACTATTGCTGATTTTCTTCGAAATTACTGTACAGCCTTTCTATTAATTTATTCTTCTTATCAGTTAGTGATATAAAAAGGATTTTAAGTAAAATTCTATCTCTTCACAGAATACTACACAATTTTATTTTATGGACTGGTAAATGTTTCCATGGGACATTCAAATTAATTCCACGGTATCTTGTTTTTCCCACGTTTGCCGAAAAAACAGTAAAATATCGTGTAAATGTGACAAAAATATATTTTTCATTATTATTGGCTTTGTCCATAACCAATTAGTACTACGATGAAAATCAACTCGTAACATGTCGTTTGGTGATAACATCGACATTGTAATTCAATTAATACTCTCGTCCTTGCATTATTCGGCTCCTGATAATAATTTTCATTAATTTGAATTTCAAATATGGCTCGACTTAAATTGCGCGCATTTTCGATCTCATTTAAATTTCCCATGCATGAATATATTAGATTTTCCATCTCGAATAAATTTCCACCAATTAGCTGAATCATTTTTAAGCTCTCAATTCATGAAAATTCCACTTCATGAATAGTTTTAAACTTTAAACGTTAAGCTCACTAAAAAAATTAATAAGTTTAACAATTTCGATGGATATGGCCGCCTATTTACATCAGTCTGGGTAACGTAGAAGGAATGCAACACACTGACAACATCTGATAACGCTCTTCTGTAATGGAGGTTTAATTATTTTTAAGTATTAATTAGTCTGTTATAATACTTTAAGATGTATTTTCATTTATACTCGTGCGTTACAATAACTGCAATGTTCAATCAGTAAAAACATAACAAGTTATTGCCTGGCATGGCTCACAATCGTTCAAGTAAGCAATTTCGTACTGGCATAGTGTTAATAGCTTGTATATAATTATATCACTTCAACAGACCATCTTAAATGCTTAAATAAAGAGAAATCAATCAAAATTAAAATTATCTTTACAAATATTTAGGATAATATGTCGGATGTATTGTAATAACTAATAAATTGTTTCCATAAGACGCAATGTAAATTATGGTACAAATAATTCTGCCACTATTACCACAAATTAGTTAACTTTAATCGGTGAAAAAGGTGATGCTTATTCAGTGATTCTCAAGACCTTCAGCTAATAAGAATAATAATTATTATTATAACAATTTCTAGAAAATTACCAGTATTCTACAGCTACTGTCTATTTTATATTTCAAATATAGAGCATATTTAATCAATAGTAATTAAAGTATAACTTTTCACCTGATGATTCTATTTTCACTAGTTTAAGTCAAAATGGAATATTAGCTCGACTTTAAGAAAATAAATGTCAAAATACGATCCACAGGTTAACCTTAATTAATCATCGCTCTTTTGAATTACTCTTAATGAATCTCTAAATTAGGAATTGTCTGGAGAAGCAGATATCTCTCTCATATTCACCTCTCACTTCTCTCTTTGACGAACAGAGTAATGCCCATTTGAGGATTTCTATTCTTTCCCACACTTCGGCCTCAAACGAATACGTTTCCTATCTTACGCCTCTTCAATACTTCGCAAAGAGGAAATGTTACCCTTTGCAATCTTCAATCCATCCACATACAATCCACGCTACCAGCTACACCTGCCACCATCTCTACCCCACTAATTTTGCATCTGTAACGTAAAACCTCATCAATTTGTAGACGTAATCCCATAAAATGCCTGCGTACTCGCGCCTTAAACTAGGTGATGTATTCCAACCGGATGGGGGGAATACTTAAACTTTTAAGTGCCTCTACTCCAGCGGAAGAAATTTAAGGTGAAATATTTTCTTCTCTACGGTTGATATACCAATATATTTATAAGAGTTGATATAGAAAGAAAATTTTATAAACAACGAGTTATTTTTCAAATTATCCTGTTAACTATTGCTTCATTCAGTACTCTTCAATGATATTACTTTCCCAAACAATGTATCTGCCTGTAAAACGTTAATACAACGCTGAAAATTTAATTCATGCAAGTAAATTATACTGCCAAGTTTATAGCATGCAATTAAACATTTGTTTGGTGAGCGTTAAAAATTGATCCCACGCGTTAAATTATCATGCTTTTTAGAAAAATCAACATAATATTTCTTTATATATCTTCCTGAATACCAAGTATAATTTCTTACGCAGGCAATGTTTACTGGCCGTATCATTGAAGAAAAATAATTTTGTGGAATCAATTATTACAAAATGTTGTGTAATGAAAATTTAAAAGCGAATTACCGAGATCATCCTAAGGCTGAAATAAAATTGTCAAACTGCTCCTCCAACAATCATAAAAAGGTTAAGAAATACATATGTGCATTTCGTCTAGAAAGCTACCGTCATCAGTGGAGGTTCAATGAAAACAGACTAAAGTTCAATTTTAGATTTTACTACCGTTAAAATAAGCATATGATCTCTCCATATTTTATGACTATTGAACAGACACAGCATGCCAATCTTAGGGAGGATCAAATCAATGCTTATAATAATAAAAAGATTTAAGCTACAATTGCTGTTATCATAGCCAAATATATTTTAACGCAAAGCCAATATCTACGATCGATATTTTATTTTTGACTTCAACAGTCATGCGATCACCATATTCCCTTTACGAATTTAATTACTTGACCATTCCTGCGACATTTTTAGACGCGTTTCGCTTCCAGCGTGAGCGCCTATTATCGTCGGTCTGTCCGTCCGTCCGCATGTTCGTTCTCGGTTTCTACATAACGGATTTTCATGAAATTTGATATTAAGGACTTACAACTAAACATAATAAGAAAATCGCAAAAATGAATCTCGTACGTCAATCAGGGGTACCACTTTAATGGTGATAAAAAATTACATTTTCCACATATCTCTTAAAGTATTGCTCATATCAAAATATCTTTCAAATAAAAGTTGTCGAACTAGTAAAGAAGAGTATTTCCATTCCTGTAAATTTGTATCGTAGGAGTATCCGTTATCGAGAAAATCAAACAAGAATATTTTAATTCGAGTTGAACTTAGAACTTTTCTTGCATGGTTACTTCTTCATTGTTGCTAACATAAATAATCTCACATACAAACGTTTAATTTCCTTACTTGTGCATGTAATATTTTTAAATAGGACGAAAATGGATTATTTGTGAAGAAAAAAAAACTTGAAAACGCTATTTCCCTTCGTACAGTTATATAATTTCTTTTTAATATTCCATTGCGCCCATTTGTGATATGTTGTACACTTTCCTAACTTGTTTCAATTATTTGTCGATAAAAATACGAAAATGAAAGAATTAGGGAGTATCCTGATCAATGTTTCGAAAAAATAATTATTTTGCGGAATCGTAAAAACTGCTATATTAAGCTTAATATTAAGCTCCCACTAATATGATTTAATTCCCATATTTATAAGCAAGAATTACCCTTTCTAATAAAGTGGGGTGAAAGTTCCAAACTTTTGAAAATTACTCGACTGACGATAAAATACGCTATATCGCATAAAAATCAATCCGTTAAATACATACACCAAAACCATTGTGACTAGCTTATCTTGATTTTAAGAATAATAAATTTTCCGCCAAAGATTACAGCTAAAGAATATGAAGATGTCGTTATAGCAATTAATATTCATTTCAAGAATGTTTTAAAATTTAGGTCATGTTTCTATCCATCCGGAATATATATCTATATATATACACACACACACGAGAGAGAGTCAGAAAGTATCCGCAATGTATTTTTAAAATTTTTGTTTTGTTGGCTGCGCTACTAATTGCATGCGCAACTCTAAGTGTGGACTCCCTTAGTCATTTTGGTGTGGTTTCGACCTTGAATGGTCAGTTATCGTGTAGTTGTAGCGGTGTTAACATGGCCGCTCCACTTGCCGTATGCACCAAAGAAGAGCAGCGTGCAGTGATTCGATTTTTGTGGGCTGAAGGTGTACCAGGGGCAGAAATCTATCGAAGACTTTCAGTACAGTATGGGAACAGTGCTATGCCGCAGCGGAGTGTGTACGATTGGATTAACATGTTCAAAAACGGTCGCACAAGTGTCACTGATGAAGAATGATCGGGGCGCCTCCACGTCCGCTACTGATGAGAACATTGAACGACCCACGCCATGATTCTGAATAACAGACGGGTGACTATTGATGAAGTGGCATATCACCTGCAAATCAGTCATGGTTCTGCCTATGAAACCATCCACAACAGATTTGAATTTCATAAAGTCTGTGCGAGATGGCTTCCCAAACAACTCACAGAAGAGCACAAGCGCAACCGTTTGGGAATCTGCCTACGCCTTTTGAACCACTATCATGAAGAAGGTGACGCCTTTTTAGGCGCGTTTCGCTTACAGCGTGAGCGCCTATTATCGTCGGTCGGTCCGTCCGTCCGTCCGTCCGCATGTTCGTTCTCGGCTTCTACCGAACGGATTTTCATGAAATTTGATATTAAGGACTTTCAATCAAATATAATAAGAAAATCGCAAAAATGAATCACGTAAGCCAATCAGGGGTACCACTTTACTAGAGACAAAAAATTAAATTTTCGTCATATCTCGTAAACTATTGTTCATATCAAAATATTTTTCAAATAAAAGTTGTAGAACTGATAAAGTAGAGTATTTCCATCCCTATACATTTTTATCGTAGGAGTAGCCGTTATCAAGAAAATCAAACAAGAAAGTCTTATATCGAGTTGAACTTAGAAAATTTCTTGCATGGTTACTTCTTCATTGTTGCTAACATAAACAATCTCCCAAACAAACGTTTAATTTCCTTACGTGTGCATGTAATACTATTAAATAGGAAGAAAATGGATTATTTATGATGAAGAAAAGGACTTTAAAACGCTATTTCCCTTACGTACAGGTATATAATTGCTTTCTAATACTCCATTGCACGAAACGCGCCCCATTTGTGATACGTTGTACGCTTTCCTAACTTGTTGAGACACATCATCGCTGGGGACGAAATATTGGTCCACCACTACGAGTCAGAGAGTAAACGCCAGAGTTTGGAATGGAAACATCCGAAATCGACGGTCAAAAAAAGTTCAGAACTCAACCAACAGCGGGAAAAGTGATGCTCACTGTTTTTCGGGATTCACAAGGGCCAATATTGAAACACTATCAAGAGAGGGGCACAACAGTAAACAGTGATCGTTACAGTGAGATGCTGCGAGATAAGCTGAAGCCAGCAATTTGAAGCAAACGCCGAGGACTATTGTCGGAAATGCAATGCCCGTCCACACACTGCCGCCCAGACTGTTGAAACCCTCCGGAAACTGCACTTTGAGGTATTGGAGCATCCTTCGTACAGCCCTGACCTCGCCCCTTCGGACTATCACCTCTTTGGTCCACTCAAAGACGCTTTAAAGGCTGCCGATTTGCCAGTGACCAAGAAATGAAGGAAGCGGTGCATGCGTGGCTTGTCACTCAGCCGAAAACATTTTTTTCTGAGGGCATACAGAAGCTTGCGCAAAGTTGTACTAAGTGTGTTGAAAATCAGTAGAACTATATTGAAAATGATACTCTTGTAAGTTCTCTATTGTTTTTGTATTAATTTAAAAAAATCTGATGTGGTCAACACATGACTTTCTCCATATTTGGGTATAGATATTTAAATTATTATGAATAGCATTACTATAAGGCAAAATAATTATTTCGTATCGTAAAAGAATACAATCGTCCTTATTGCCGTAAATTATATTTTGAATATGTTTACAGAATTCACCGCTACATGGTATTGGCGCTGTATACTGAAAATTACGAAAAAAGTTGAATATCTCCGAAGTGGATGGTTCTACGAAAATTTGTTTCAAACAAAACTTGGAAGAAATATTATTCTCTACAACTACGGTCCTCACGAAGATTACCAATAACGACGTTTTTAATGGGATATTTGACGGAAACCGAAAAAGCCGATTATTTTTTATAAATAATTCCTAAACAATAACTGCTATGAAAAATTGCTTCAAATGAAAGTTGTAGGAAATTACATTCTCTATAACCTTTGTATAGAATTGTATATACAATAATGATGTTTTAACGGAGAAATATCGCAAAAACCGAATCGGGTTTCGAATAAACCTCCACTTCCGTTGAACCGTTATTGTCGAAAAACTAATCAGGTCTTTGTGCTCATGTTAAAGTGTTATATATGAAATTTGGTATTAATATGACAAGTACTTTTTGAGTTAGAGCGCACAGAGTCACATACATCTACACACACACACACACACACACACATCATTCCGAAAATAGTCTAAACGTGTTCTAGGGACCTCAAAACGTGTATTTCCGTTGAAATCTCGAATTCGATTTTTTTCATGAATACAATACTTTCCCATTACTACGTATGGAGAAAGTAAAAATACATAGCCAATACTTTCTGACACCTTCGTGTGTGTGTATACACACACACACACACTACACGTACATCATACGGATGTGCATATGCATATATGTGTGTGTGTCCATACACACAAACTGTCCGATACAGAGTTTCGAAATCCCAAAAAGAGAAGGGAAAATCCTTCGAAAAAAATACGACACGCAAGAAAGAGAACGATATATGATATTTTTGCGGTCCCCATGGCTAGGGGAATTTTCATTTCCTGCTCGAGGAGTCACCAAGTGATGCCTCCGACGTGGTGAGGTGCAGCTTTGGCATTTCTGTCGACTCCAGATAAGAACCCTCCAGAATGCGAATCCTCATCCTCGTATTTGAAGTTTTCTCATTTCCTCCCTTTTTTTCGGGAAGGTCGGCTCCAAGGTCTGTGGGAGCGTGTTATGAGGGCAGGAAAAAGAAAGACGAAAAATAAGAAACACCAGGAGGCGCTACATCGGTGCTGCATTGCACTCCCTACAGCGCGAACATCACTCGGAGGCATTATATCCCTTCGCGAAACATTTTCAAACATCATAACACTGGATACATATTTCTCTATCCCTGCGATGCTGATATTTCACTTTATCTGATATGAATTCAGACAGAAAAGCTTTGAATCGACAACATTTCTACTTTCAAAAGTGAGCCTTGATTTACGTCTTTGTATGCAAAGATGAATATACGGATTGTATTTTCCTTCTTTTAACATCACCGACTGTTATCATTTCGCAACTACGAAGTCAATTTAATAAATAATTTGAAATTGTTTACTTGACCTAAATAAAAACAAAAACATCAAGGGTTCATGAATCGCTATGAAATTTCACATAGTTTATGTATCAGCAAACGCTCATTTGTTAGGTTTTAGTTACAAATATGTATACCTACGGGTATTCTTTGAGGAGGTTATCTATGCAAAAGCTGATTGAAATTAAAAACAACAGGATGAAGTCATGGTGAATAACGGAAAACAAGACTACTACGCTTCGTAAGTATGATAATGAAAATCACAAAAAAATCTTACGTCTTTCATTAATTTTATATTGTTATGCTGCGTTAACAGTATCATGCATAGTGTCACAATATAAAACACCACGTTACTTGAAAAGATTTCTCAACTTGAAATCTGATGAATTATCAACATACCGTGTATACGTTTATATACACTGTCTAAGTCACTCCCTATATTTAAAATGTTATTGCATTTAAAACTAGTGAGTGACTTATCATACACTCAGTAGGTATATAACTTATTCATAATATCAAATAACATACGGAAAAATAACATTCTAATGAATCAACTCAATATATATATCGCCTCCCATCTGTTCAAAAACGACTTCGCCTAAGGATAAAAACTTCGTAATCAATCCCCTATGCATTTTTGATGGTGACATATGGCGCACTCACTTTTCCGTCATGAATAAATCTCTCGCTTTAGCTTACCCTACTACCCCCATCTCTTTCGATGCAACACCCTCATCAATATCCTCTTCTAAGATGATCCTCAAGGCCGCTTTCCTTCACCTTTCTCTTTACTTCCTTGCTCGTCACTCTTCATGCCACCGCCCTTCTCTTTCGATCTCTTCTTCCATCCATTATCCATTTCAAAACTCGTTATCTTTTTGTTTCCCATTTCCTTCTCAACGTCGATTCCTTTCCTGCGCCTTATTTCCTCCGATTCTGCTTTTGCCTACCTCTTCCATTTTTCTCATCTGTCCTCATTACCTTTCGTTTCCTCTATCCTCCCACTCCTCCCAAACCTTCTCCGCTTTTCGCCTCCCTTGAAAGACAGTCAGATTGAGTGAAATCCATTCAAATTGAGAGAAATTCCTTTTAGTCGTAAACTGAAACTTGGTTAATATAATGTCGTCGATATAAGACGATCGACGAATTCGTTCATCATGAGAACTATTTGAGTATGAAATTTTGATCGTATTAACTGAGAACATTCGTAATGTGTAATTAAATTTGAATGTATATCAATTATATTTTTTTGTTTTTTATTGAATAACATCTTCATTTAAGGGTAAAATGAAGACAAACATTTGTGTAAATGTCAGCGATAATATCAAAGGGGTAACGTATGGCGGCTTTTGATATACACCAGTAAAATACATTACTCGTTCATCCAATTCTGAAATATATTTCCGTTTTTGTATCGGTAAATGAATTTTAGGCACCGTTCGATCATAACTGAAGTAATTACTATGGAAAAAGTGTTTCATATTTTTTATTGCACTTACTCTTGAATTTAAAGTTAACTTATAAATTTCACTTTAAAAGAAACTGTCTTGATTCCCGTATGAGAATAAGAAACACGCCAGGAATTGAAACCATGAGCAGCGGATAAAATCAACAAAGAAAAGACACTGGGAATTTGGAATCAATAATTCTAAGAATCATGCACGTAGGCATCACAACAAGAATCTTCAAGAAGTATTTTAAAGCAAAAAATCCGAATATTTACCCGTACCTTTTATGACAAGGTAAATCAAACCTTATGTAGGAATCATAATTGGAAAAACTTATATCCTCTTACATTAAAATATCATTTAAGAGCCAGTTTAACTATAAATAAAACTGCTTAAGCAAATAAAAATTCTAACATCTAGAAAATAATGCATCAGCAAATATAGTGAGAAATTTTACGGAACATGTAAAATTCATATTTTAAATTAGCAACAACACAGATGCAAAGGAAAAAACTGTCCCGTTTTTTATCATGGAAAACAAAAAATAACGGCAGCGAGATGTTTTGAAAGGAAATATTTCCTGATATCGTTAACTCGTTCTTATTCGTTAGCGCGTCGAAGCGTTAAGTAACCTACCACGGAATCAGAGCGAGCTATAGCTTCATATTCATTGAAAAGCGTTGCCCACACTTGAAGGCATATTTAGCGCGGGACCGGGTTGAGCGCTTTAGCACTCTTGACCTTTGAATAACGAATGAGATGGTTTCAAGGCCTAAATTCTCTCCATCCTCGCCCTAACACCCAAAGGCTTAAGCCCCTTAAAGCTGCTATTAGTCTCTCGCTCCTGACCTCCGAGGTAAATGCCGCTGTCATCCCCTTTTTGACCCAAACGCTAAATATGCTGTCCCCATTCCACAATCGGTATCTATGAACTGATACCGTAATTCTATTACCGAATAAAATATTTTAGTAATATTGTTTCGAACAGTTTCACTGCTCTAGTTCGACTTTTCGTATTTAAAATTCTGCAACAATCCCATTTACCGACGGCTACATTTGATAAACTCGCTTAATATTTAAGTCGATGGCTTAAATTCAGATAGTAATGAGTATAAATTTAAGGATTCTGCATCTGGTAATATTATCTTCTTCTCGAATTTGAATTAAAG
The DNA here is from genome assembly GCA_036926305.1 of Uropetala carovei. Lineage (NCBI taxonomy): Eukaryota > Metazoa > Arthropoda > Insecta > Odonata > Petaluridae > Uropetala > Uropetala carovei. The sequence continues at coordinate 20,028,438 of JAXCHB010000196.1, forward strand.
TAAAGATAAGATTTCAAAGCCGCATGTTTGAAGACCCTAAACTAGACCCTCCGTGCGATGTGAATGAGTCGTTGACTAGATTCTAGTAACTATATGTAAGTAAAGGGTGGCATAAAACAGAATGAGCACGATTAAAAGACGGAGACAATTAAAAATTAGTTTCAAAGAGCAAGAGAATTAAGAAATCGACCGTATTCGTGAAACGTTACTGATCCAAACTAAAATTAAATTATTTATTGACGGTTGAAAAAATATTTTACTCAAAAAAAAATCACCTAAAATCTAATTTTCTTTTGCAAGACATCGAAATAAATTCTGGGTACATAAATATTCAGTTAGCGGGAATTCTCTTTGTAGATAATTTTATTCGCCAGAAAGCTTCATGAACTGTGTGTGGTTGAAACAACCAGAGCGTGAAAAACACAAAGAAACTTCAAATAAAATTACTGGGAATTCAAAATTCAGTCCAAAAGTGGAGAGGCAAGAGTTTGTTTTGAAGCAGAGAAAAATGAATGTGGACTTCAAAGAAACACCTTATTTTATAGAAACGCAAAAAATTTAGTAAAAAAACTGTATGCATAATGAAAACTGTATGTGCAATGACAGAAATATGCGACGACACGATTTATTTTATCCCGTGACGTCGTGTGATAGGAGTATTTTTTAAATTTATCGTCGGTAGGATACATATGCTTTTTACAAAGCCTTCCTCTAAAAATAAAATAGCTTGGCTTTCAAGGATAAAGCAAAGACTATAAATTTCAAACATGTATAGTTTTTACTCAGAATGAAAAATTTATACCCTCATTTTTATGTCACCTAGTCATGAAATTTTGAAAACGGATATCGTTAGGTATTACAGAACCATACAGTAAAAAGCAAGGAATGAAATCGTACAATTGCCCTAAATACATACATATACATTTGGCAAAGATTCCTTTCATTATAAAAGGCTATATATTATTTAACTAAGATCTTCCTGTGATTCGTGAAACTATAAAAAAATTGGCCATTACTGCTTCGGTTAATATACCAGCTTTATATTTTTACTACAATAACGATACTATCTCCTCCTTCTTCCCCCACTTTGTGCCTTTCAACGGCCGATGACATGTTTGATGTGCACCTAATTTTTCGCTCTTATATACATCCAAATATCGAATAACAAGTCCTAATTGCCATCAACTTCCGTTCTTGTTACGAAGAAGGAAATCCTTCATAACAAGCTCTTCATATTCATGTCAGGCTATATTTCCTCCTCTCCTCCCGCGAAAGTAACACCGAAGTTAAGTCCTCTTTTAAAGCTTCTATTGTACCTTAGAAGAGTTGCTATGACAATATTTATATCTTGCCAAGCTACTATAGTATGTACGCGAAATATAACAATGTCCCCGAGGCGTTTACGGACTGGTGCGTAGTGGGGGAGCAGCGTTGCCAAACCGCACGTATTTTGAAGAGTAGAGAAAACTAAGAGAGAGAGTATAGAGAGCCGGCAACCGTGTACCGTTGCCATGCCTAGAGAGAGCATCCCATTGGCTGCCGACTCTTTCATTGCCTCCCTCCACTCGCCTCCCCAAATCAAGTAGGAGACATAGTTATATCTTACGCGTCTTGATTTATAGTTTTGTTAGTTTTGTTACCTAATACGTACTTCAAACTCGTTTATTCTCTGAAAAGTTATTTTATTGATGCATAAATTTTTTGTCGCAGATTAAAAAGAGATAAATTACGTTCATTAATTACAAAGCCAGGAAAGTCCCTCAGAGATATTAATTCAGTCTATTATTCCTGGAAAATTAAGTCTTTATAAGAAAATGGGTTTATCCGAAAGGCGTCGATGTGATGAATGTTTATTCAACAGGAATGGAACACAATTATTCGTGGACAATATCGTAGTAGTAATTATTCTGGACTCACGCGAATTTAACATTTAGAATATAAAAAGGGAATCTAAGGAATGAAATCCTTAAAACACAAAATAATCGGTTCGCTAAAAATATAAAAATAGATTTATTAAATATTATATTATAAATATAGTATATAAAAAATGTATTCATCTCTTTTTTAAATTCAGATATTTGTTTGGATAGAACTAAACCAAATTCCACAAGGAGCAACAAAAAAATAACAATGAGTCACCGCAGAGTCAATAAAACTATTATGCTCGCAATACATTATCGCGGCGCAATTTTATCCCAATTACTGGTAAAAAAAAAGTTCCTTATGTGTTTCTTAGTGTGAGATGTAATTCACAGCTTCTACAAACAGAAATAAAAGTAGCATTTTTCTTTTTCGGAAGAGAAAAACGTAAAGGCGGAACAGAAATAACCCGTGTGTGTGCTAGATAGTACGAGAGTCCTCCCGCGGTTTATAGACATGCTTTATGCTCAGAGAATCAACAATCCGCATTCGAAAATACAAGGGCAAGTCCAATATGGATATTCCTTTGTGGCGCAGTAACACGTATTTTTTTTTTATAGCGAAGTTATAAGGTATGCAATTTTTCCTTCACCGCATATAATGGTAATTATGTAACGGCGGAGATATAGCACGTTTAAAACCAACTCAAAACTCTGTGAAACATTTTCTCTTATATGAAAATAAAGTTGCCCTTAGGCAATCTAAAATACCCAAGGATTTTACATGGCTCTAATTAAAGACGCTAAAACGATTCCAGTCTTGGAGCGCGATTAAAAACGATAATAAATCGGCCATGATTAAAATACACGTGATATAACTTTATAAAAGTCTGCATTATATGCTGTGTAATTTACTGTTACTTGGTATTAGACGGATTTCCTTTGGCGCCGTGATTTACGGCAACCAAATTGCTTTCTTGGATAGCGAGTTGCATTTCTAAGGATATCCAGTATTTCGAAAGGCTTACTTCGTTATAAAACTATAATATTTTAGTGATAATATAATACTGGGAATTTACGTACAAACGAAAATTAAAAACTACTACCATAAAAGTGGTATACCCTCAATGATAATGTTAGAATAATTATACTATGACTGCAGTAGTAAGACCTTATATGAATATTTAAAGATATCTTACATTCTGAAGAAGAGCAGTAGTTTGATTCTATTACCACATGAAAATCCTCAAAAACAGTTGCTATATGACATTTCAAATAAAAATAATGACAAAATATAAACTATTTGATTAAAAATGTTACAATCCCGTTTTACAAATGGAAACCCGTTATTTACTTAGCAAAAAATGTATGACTATTAACAATTTCTTCTGTGGTGAAAAGGACAGATTACCAATTCCTCAAAAAATTCTCATTTCCGTAAAATCATAAAGTATTAACATATCTTTGATATATTAATTATGTAAGTTAAGGAGTGAAAAAATATGGTGAAACTAATCTAAGCTTTTCTCATTTTGGTTATTGGAGGATTTACATTCATCCACAACCCCAATATGGGAAAACACCTTATGTAATTTCGAGAGAATGTTGGGGTGGGTGTGAAAGGACGAATAGGAAAATGGTGTGGGAGTTGAAATTCGACTATTTTCAATCCGCGAAGTGAGACGGGCAATGTAAGCCACAGGACCCTCCCTTAAACTCTCAAAACGATATCTCTTAGGTCCTATGGGAAATTAAGCAAAGTATAGAAGAGGGAAAGGAAACGGACGACGAGAGGAACTTTATAGAAACGAAATGGCCGGGCAATGGGTTCGAGCTATCGCAACATTCATTACGGGAAGTTATTTTAGCCTCGGACAGTGAATGTCGAAGGGAATGTGAAGGAGCAACCGAAACAGCTTTTGATCCCGTTATGTCTAGATAAAATCCAACCAGTTTTTGACGTGAAGGATAAATTTAGGGATTACTGGTCGGCTTTGAAAGAATATGGATGGTTTTTTAAAACGACGCCGGAAGTGAGGCAGGAGTATTGCGCACATTTTTATCAGGCGTGACAGAAAATCTTTAGTGTGGAATAAGAAGTTAAATTAATACATTCCTTTACTATGGGAAAATGGGTAAATGTAGATACAAACATTTACTGCCGATAAATTATTCATTTAAAATATACGTTGTTAAGTAATTAAAATGTCTAATTACAGATGATGCAGGAAAATATTAGGAATTGATAGCATTAACGATGCGAAATTTTATCTGAACACCGAGATTTGTACGTTGGTATTTTTGATTGCTCATATTTAAGAGCGCCTGCAGATATTTTTACGTTAAAGCTTCATTGTGAGTATCATAGCGAAAAGAGTAGCCATTTACGTGGTTGCCGAATAAAATTGTTCGTAAATTTTATTCCCTGTAAGCTCTACTTTGTAAACACTCGAGCTTTACAAACGTTTGATCAAAATCAAAATGATGTTAAATATATCTCTCGTTTTATTGTATGAATGATAAAGGAATCGCTCCATTTACGACGGAATTAATAATAGCTAGGGGCCCATATCCTTTTTAAGAAAACATATTAAACTCACGAGATGATATTTTCACTTCTTATAACTAATTGCAGAGAAACCTTGACAGTGAGGGCTTTATGAAGGAATACCACCTTCAAAAGTATCCATTCAAATGCATCTCCTTTGAAACGAGAACCGAAGTTTAATTTTAGATATTTGATCGACCTAAACATCCTTCTAATAGAATTTGTTAAAAGTCCCAAGATTGGATAAATTTCAACGGTGAAATCGCATTCCATTATCAATCGATGGAGAAATCCACGGTATAAACAATCCCAGTGTATATAATAAATAAACTGTATATACTTGTATAATGGTACTATTAATATTTAATATTAGCACATTAAAGAAGACAAAAAATTCATATGAGCTCGCACCAGCCAAAATATTTATCAAAAAGTTCGGATCGGGCTGTTCTTTCAAGGATAGTTATACTCGGAATTTCACGTAGTTTAAGTATTACAGAGAGATAAATACTGTTAACCCTGTTGGTGTATGGGTAATTTCATACTTCGGGTCACAGCTACGTAAGCAATAATAATCCCTTCCCTTTTTACTTTCTCCATAGTAGTATAGCAGCGATTTTCAACCGGGGGTTCGCGAACCAAAAGTGGTTCGCGTAAACGTTAAAGTGGTTCGCAGCTCTAAAGATAAAAAAAGTGAAGCCTTCTCCGCCGTGGTAAACATTTGTTCGATCAATTTTGTTTCATTAATATCCAATCTTATCAAAGAGTGCAATTAAATACATACGTATTACTATTTTGTAACACATATTTGTGTGAAAGGGATTTTAGGTGTATACTCGAATAAAAAATTAGTATAGAAATAGGCTTGAAGTTGACGCAGATTTAATTGTAGCCATATCAATTATTTTGCCAGATTGTAAAAAAATGTGTGATGATAAACGAGCCCAAGTATCTCATTAATAATAAATTCAGAAATGGAATAAATTCAAATTTACTTTCGTATATATTTTTTGTTTCGAAAATCAATGCGTATTTACTTTTATTTTGTTTTACAGAGAATTTATTTGCAGTCATAATTATTTTAAAATAAAAGTTAGTATAATTAATCAACTTTTGTGTACTGTTACGGTTCGCCAAAGAAAAAAATTCGTCAGTTGAAAAACATTGAAAAACACTGTAGTACCTATAGGAAAAGTATTGTGATCACGAAAAAAATCGACTTCGAGATTTCAACGGAAATACACGTTTTGAGGTCCCTAGAACACGTTTAGACTATTTTCGGAATGATGTGTGTGTGTGTAGATGTATGTGACTCTGTGCGCTCTAACTCAAAAAGTACGTCATATTAATACCAAATTTCATATATAACATTTTAACATGAGCACAAAGAACTGATTAGTTTTTCGACAATAACGGTTAAACGGAAGTCGAGGTTTATTCGAAACCCGATTCGGTTTTTGCGATATTTCTCCGTTAAAACATCATTATTGTATATACAATTCTATACAAAGGTTATAGAGAATGTCATTTCCTACAACTTTTATTTGAAACAATTTTCCGTATCAGTTATTGTTCAGGAATTATTTATAAATAATCGGTTTTTTCGGTTTCCGTCAAATATCTTCTTAAAAACGTCGTTATTCCTAATCTTCGTGAGGACCAAAGTTGTAGAGAATAATATTTCTTCCAAGTTTTGTTTGAAACAAATTTTCGTAGAACCATCCGTTTCGGATATATTTCGCTTAATCTTAATACCAGTATACAGCGCCAACACCATGTAGCGGTGAATTCTGTAAACATTCAAAATATACGTAATTTACGGCAACAAGGACGTGTCTTCTTTTATGATACGAAATAATAATTTTGCATCGTAATATTATTCATAATAATTTAAATATCTATACCCCAAATATGGAGGAAGACATGTGTTGGCCACATCAGTTTGTTAATATATATGTTACTTTGACAGCCTGTAAATATAAAATCATAACAGCTCTCATAGTTCTATAGATATTTTAGATATGTCGCTGACAGTCGTTTTAACTGCGACGGCCAATGAATCACGTCGTATTGACCTCAGCTATAAACCATAACACATAGAACTCTTTAAGTCCTATACAGCGTCGCTTCTGGGTCGATGCAATCGAAAGACTTGTTTTCGGAGCGTGTTCCAGTTGAAAATATTTGGCTTTTTCCGTTGCTGTTTTTTTTTTCATCCTGTCCGTTATTTGCATCTGGTGTTTCGATCCCCGTTTTTGCTTTCCGCTGCGAAAAAAAAAGGAAGACTTTGGAGCACCGTGCTAATCGTTAAGGGGGTGGGCTCGCGCAATTGTGCGAGAGAACGGGTGTTGGGGGAGGGGTCGCTTAGAGGAGAGACGGAAGCGAGGGGTTGGAGGCAATGGAAGTGATGTGGAGGGAGGATGCGACATCGGCCGAGGGAGTGAAAGTGGAGAAAAATGGAGAAAGGAGCCGGAGGTGAGAGAAAAGAGGGGTTAGCAGAGAGAGAGAGAGAGAGGGAGGAAGCAAAGGTAGCGTAAACAACAGGAAACGAAATAAAACGGAAAACATTCCGAGCTAAACTTTTTTCGAGTAACTTCAGTCTCACACATTTTACAAAAAGAGAAGTTAAAACTGCCGTAGATGTACATATATACATACATGGAGTAAAGAATTTATTTAAGAGTTAAACCTCGCGACCTGTTGTTCGTTATAAATTTTTACAAATCTTAGCCACCGAACTCGCACCTGTTTTTCTCAATTTTTGTTTAAGCAAATTACTTACTTTTATTACCATTTTAAATCGACTTGGAAACGGAAAAATACATGAGCATTTTTTGTAAAAACATGAGGTCTCTATGGCACTTGATCCAATTACGGGTGACACCGATTCTGGTTAAACGAGGGTTCAAAACACAGTCACCAAAAATTCTCCATAATTGGGGGAGTGTCGTTAAATTTACGGTTTTGCGTTTATTTCCAAGAAGAACAATTGGAGTCACTCAAGGGTGAATCTATAAATTTCCCAAGGGGGGAGATTACTAACTATTTTTCCATGGGGATCTGTATACACTAAATCCTTGTCAAAATTACTTTTATTATTTTTATTGTTTATTTTTATACTATATCTAATTTATCAGCTGATTCCACCCATAAATCTCTGTATTTATTACTTGAATTATTATGATTGAAAACACAATTTACCTAGATCTTTCTTAAAATTGTTCAACGTATTTGTATTTTTTTTTAAATGTGTATTTTATAAGATGAATTAGAAAACTACATCATATCGTCAAAACATTCTTAATGAAAATGCGCTAAAATACCTGTGTTCAAATGCACGATTAGTTAGAGCACTGCTGTGTATGTTATCCGTTTTAATCCATACATATGTTTTGAGTTGAAGCACTTCTTTTAAAACAAAGCGAAGTATATCTAAAATATGTGAAAATAATCAATGTCAAGTAGAAAATTAATATGAGCGAAAACTGATGAAAAATATAAACGTAAATCAAGAGAAAAATATCAGACGAGACTGATATTGTTATAATGAAGTAAAATTCCAACTTTTTTTAAAGCTATGGATAAATACCAACGTAATAGACGTATTTGTGCATAGATGTTTTATATAATAGAGAAACTGTCATGAGGTCATTAAAATATTAAACACAAAGCAATGAATTAATAGTCATATGTATGCATTAATATTTATAGTAGATAAAATATACGGGTGGAGTGAAAATGGGGAAGCACTAAGAATAATGGATGGAAAGGGAATAATTATACTACTGGTAAAATATAGAAAAGTGAAATGATTATGAAATTTACGAGGATAGACTTTATGAGGTTAATAATGTGACCAAAGGAAGGTTTTAAGTTAAAAGATAACGTGAAAGGACAAGGGTTCAGATATTATACGACCTAAAGATGAAAGAGTTAATGAGGAATGATGCAGGCGAATAGATGATCTGAAGACACGTCTTAGAGAAAGGCTTGAAAGAGGACTTCATATTCATGTTCTAGTGTGTGTGGGTGTGCATATGTAAACATACATATTCAGTAAGTATAACTAAAACGTTGGCTTCACAAATCAATAACCTATTTGAATTATTTCTATTAACAATTATAAAATAACGCTGATGTTTTTAGGTAGTTCTAGTAAGATTCAGTCGCAATTCAGGCGCTTTTGCTCGAGAATTTCTCTCAATGTGTTCACCGAACCGGAAATAGCAGGTTTTTGACATTGGCCTAAGATATGTGTGCAACTACAAGCACCATCCGAAAACGTTATATCGTTTGATGCGTGACTGGTTTAGGGCGAATTTCATTTCGCGGTTCCTTACCAGATGAAAAAAAATTAAATATCTTCCGACACGTAGTTTGTTTACGCGTGCGCGTGCATGCGTATGTGTCTGCAGACGGCTCGTCTCCGAGTTATAACAAACTGGGAAAAGACGGTTAAAGCCTGTGTCCGGAGGAATCCAGTCTAGACTTTGCGGAGGCGCGTGTTCTGACTGCAAAGGGGGGAAGAGAGAGGGAGGGAGGGAAACACAGAGGGAAGGAAAGGGAGGGAGAGAGATGGGAAGGAAAAAGAGGGGTGGTGTTGCCAAGCGCGGCGCCAGTAGAGCGGCTGCAGCAGGGGCGAGGCGGAGAAGGAAAGACGGAAGGGGAAGAGGTGCTCGGGAAGAGAGCACTCAATAGAGTATGGAATCGATCGGAAGAGTTGGGGCGGAAGGGTTTTCTTTTTTTCAGTTTTTCTTACTCAATCGTTTTACGCATTGGAGGTGTTATTAACGTTTCTTTGCAATGCTCTTAAAACGTCTACGTCTAATCGTTGGCTCCATTTTGCCGAACTTCCCGAAACTAGAAGATAGGAATCGCCAAAAAATACCAGTTTTAAAGCAAAAAACGACCTATGCAAAAATTTTATAATCAAGTTAGTAAATGTAATTATATTAATGCTATATTTTATATCACTGTGCCATTTTTTTCGTGGAAAACGTTTTTAATACTTCAAAGATATCTCTCTATCTTCCGGCAGATTTTACACAAAAAAGACGATAAAACAAGAACGGTTTCGACAAATCTTTTGTCTGAAACTTGGGGTGATTTTCAGGCTTTAGATAGATAGTCTTCCGACAAAATGGTATGGATATGACACCAGGACCAGGTTTACATTCTCAATTCGATTAACTCGTAAATGAGTATTATAAGGTATTTTTCATTTGAATTTTAAAATTGCTCAAAATTGTTGTACCAATTAGAATATTAGGCCAAAAAGCGCACAAAATATTGAAAAGATATTTTGTTACTGCTGGTTGGTTTGGAATTGGACCGCAACATTGTATTAATGCGAAAATTTTAGGGTTTTTGAGACGAAAATCTTTCGTTGCCCTGAACAACCGACTATTTTGAAATGACTTTCATTGAATTGGATTAGGATAAAGAAATAGGAACGAAGTGTGAGGGAAAGAGTGGGGGATAGAGGAAGGGATAAAAAGAGAGGGGGAAAGAGAGGGAAAGAGGGAGAGAGAGGGAATGTAGTTTATTGCTTGTGTTATTTTTGGGAGCGATTAAATAAATAAACAAATAAAATGTTCCCAAGTAGGCTTAATAAATGAATTGTTAGTCTCTGAAAAATTACACAAGTGCTTCTCATTTGTGATGACTTAAAGTTTGCCTAGTTTAGCGAGACTAAAGGGAAGATGCGTACCCCGAAGTCCCTAGGGGCAGAGTATTGAAAAATAAAATGTTAATAATTCTTCAATAAAGGTGTGGATATTAAATTTTTAAAAACGTCGTGTATTAAGCGATAATAGAGAAAAGACAATAATTATTCAAAAATAAATACTCATATCGCCTAAACGTAGAATTCCAGTTGATGTATTAGATGTCTACTGTAATAAATAAAAGTCTGGAGAAATAACTGATAAACATTTCCGCCACAAAGGAACTGTCATAGATTATGATTCGCCGATAATAAATTTTTCTTTATAATGTATTATTCCAACCGTAATCGGTGAATCACTACTGCTGACTCCTTATCTGTTGCCTGTGTGCGTGTTTAATTTAAAACTCGGGGTCTTTATAATATGTGTAAACTCAAAATCTATGATTTTCAATTAATCAATTAACGTAAACTGTTCCTAGAAATATCTTCCCCCAATTTTTAGCTCAATTGGAGGAATAACTGCTTCTATTATTACTGTTATGGTATGTTTAATTTGCTATCAATTCTAAGGTCGAAGCATAGTACTTATCAAAAAATATAAGTAAACATCACAGCTTCTAAGCCAAAAGGAAGCGAATTGTTTTTTCAATGCTTCAAAACGTTCTTTGACGCGCTCGCAATATCACACGGGGCTGTCAGCAACATCACTTGCAAACAAAACTCTTGATAGAAATTCCAAATGGATGAATAGGAAGCGACGATTGATCCTGGAGTAACCCAGTTCCTATGCTAAATGCTTATCCTTGCCATAACCGTATGTACGACGCAGTGGAGCAAACGATCATGGCAAGGATAGGACGCAAATCGATATCTCCTGACAGCTCCACTATTTCCTATAGTTCAAACGTTTGAAATACAATGAAACTGCAGAAATTGAAGTGACCTTAGGAATCAGCGAAAATATGTACCCTATTAAATTATATGCAATAGTCTTACATGTTATCATCAAAGAATTAATTAGAGAAATAAAAATACTTATTCGATTTTAATATATGCGTATACAATGCCTGTGCCACTTAAATTTGATGAAGATGAGCTAACTGTTTGCCATTGAAGAACGGCGGTATAGTGTAAACTATTCGCAAAGTTTAATTTTGATTATAAAACTTTAAAGATTCCGATTTGTTCGTCTTTCAAATGTTTGAATGAGAATATATAATATTATGGCCTAACAATTCACGCTTTTGGGAGTCATACAATATGGGTCAATAAATTTTAGCTTAACTATGATAATAAATTATTATTACATACGTTCCTCTCCTTTAATTTTCGCACATTGTTAGCTATTATAAACCGATTTTTACGCTGATAATGTTCACCTGACGACTTTAAAGAATTCTACAAAAACATGAAGCGTTTTTTCCATAAAAGTCTATAGATAATATACCACGTCAAACAATATAAATGCGTTTTATGTTATTCTGTTAATATGCGCATAATGCGATAGAGCTAGAAATACGAACGTGAAGAACTCTAGAACACTCATTCGATTATAAACATTCTTTCAGTGTTTCGTCAACGTGTAACCTAAAGAGAATTTTGAGTAATAACTCTGTGCGATAAAGGCACTAGTACGATTCCACCAGAGTTTCATTCCTCCAACTGAATAACATGGGTAATGAGTGCAGCGCATATTTTACTTTAACTTAAAAATTACTTTTAAGAGACTCCGTAATCCTCCCAACCTTAAAAATGGAAGTAAACAGGCAAATAAAAGGGATAACTCACCGAAAATATATATGCGCGGGGAATTCGTTTCAAAATTAAAGCCGCGTTTATGCTAGAAGTGGTCGTGGAAGTTTATTCTCTTACCTTTAAAAGAAAAAGAAATAAGTTGAGATTAATAAATACAAATCATAAATTTCATATTAAAAATTAAGTAGAGCATATTATGAATGTATTCTTTGGAATTATTACTGCATATAAATAGTAAACTTAAATGCAAATTAGGCTATAAACTGTGCAAATTTTGCTAGTATAACACAATAATTAGATAATTACAAAGGGTTACACAGAAAAATGAGTTAATTATAAAAACAAAACTTTTGCGTAAGATTAGAGAATTAAATTCGTTATTCCCAGGCAATAAAATTAATGGTAATGACAATTTAATATAATATGAACCAATAAAATTGAAAATAATGAAGCAAGTTCGAAATAACGTGAAGATACCGTAATTCCTCAATAAAAGAAGGAATTCTTATTCGTCTATCTCTTTTTTATTACTGAATTTTCCTAAAACTGATAGCTAAGTAACAGACATATATGAGTATAAGTCGTTTCATCTAACGAATACTTATTGCAAAGCATATAATATAAGTCGAAATAAATCTCCAAAATGCTATGGTGGCAAAAAGTACTATTACATACGTTATTCAGTCCCTGATCTCCGCTGAGACAATTTGTAGATATTCAAATAGTCTAGCTGTCAATGACTCGGTTTCAAAGTTCCTCGAATTCAGGAGATGTATTTCTCCAGTCCCTGGGGGAAAAGTCGTTTGTTACTCAATCTGTGGCAGCTAACAAGATCGGCTGCAAGTTAACTGTGTTCTTGGATTCTTCGAAGGAGAAAGCAGCCGCGTAACACGTGACAGACGACGATATAGCAGATTCGATAATGAGAATAAAAAGAGAAAGACAAAAAATAGAAGAATGGAACGGGAATCGAGTTACAAGACAAAGGGGGAGAGAGAAAGAAGTGGGGAAAGAGACAGGAATATTAAAGAGAGAGAGATACTTCTCGAATAATGCACGTTAAAGAAATTTAATTTCTTTGATGGCGTTTCCGTGGAGACGCTGCTGCGAGAGAGGAGTCACCGCCTGATGTTTAATTTTCAAAGATTGGGACTCAAACCACCATTATCAATAGCGTTTTTTGTTGGAAAAAGCAATACTCGAAGTGACTTTTAATTGGAATTCTTAAAGTTTTATTTGTAACCTTAGTAATGCTGGGCATTAACTTGTCGATGTGTTTATTAAGTTTTCGAAATATCATTTTCCAAAAACCTCAATCGTCGCGGAAAAACCGCTGGAAAAAATCAAATCACGTTTTTTTATATATTACGTAATTCGCAAAACATTTTTTTAATACACGCAGTTTAAGATATTTTATATGTATATTTGTGGAAATAATAATACGTCATAAAGTTCTTAATCATTCCACAACAATATCTTTTACATTAAACTAATACTTAAATATGAGGCTAAGCTTTTATCGTTTAATTTTCCAAGCAGGAAATTCTCACCGGACTGATGTGCATTTAAAGAATTGGATTTGTTCCTTGACAGGCGAATGAGAGAATTAGCTTACCGCGTACGAGAGTTTCCTATCTAATTGGGTCCGACCTATTCCTTAATTCGCCGCGGTCCTTCCGAGTAACATGCCACATCTGTCCACAAGCAGTTGGAAACCTTCGCTCTGATTCCGATTCTTAGGGGAGAGTTAAAAGCGCTGTTCCGAACCAATTAATCTCGAACGATTTGTCCAACGAAGCCATCCGTTTATGAGATTGGCAGTTAATGCAGGAAACATAACGAATCTTCGATATACGCTGACATTTTCAATTGTAAGGTTGAAGATGGTGTTGCAGAATTAGAAAAGATTTGTTTTCCACAAAGAGTATAATTTTTAGTTATAGCAAAGATATTTTTCCAAATATAATTCTTTCTCATGAAAAAATTGCTACCGTAGTTTTCCGATTATAATACGCACCAAGGTTTTCACGAGTGAAATGTAATTTTTCACTTGGTTATTAGCGGTATCGAGAGCGCCTTGTCGACAAGCGAGATATGTGCAAGAGAGTATTGCCTCAAAAGCATCATGGATGGTTCTGAAGACGACATCATATAGAATTAGAATTTCACCGAGGTGGATAGCGAGGATGAAGACGATGTTCGCGGCGACGCCATTTTCGCAGAGAGAACATAAGATTTCCGAGGAACTATTTGAGCACAGTATTAAAGAATTCAGAAGTTTTAATGATGGCGATGGCTAGAAGCAATTAAAAGATTATTATCATTTTTGGTTTAAAATATTTAAAACTAATGGTATCCCTATGCAACAACAAATACGATTTATTATTTAAAATGCGTCCGAAAATATCAATTATTTACCGACTGCAAAAAGTTGTATGCATTTGTTACCATGTATAATACACACTAACTTTTCGTCGATTTTTCGTGGAAAAAATGCGTATCATATACGAAAAATTACGGTATTTTATTTATCTGAATAAAACTTGTTCTATCATTTTTGAGGTGACGTAGATAATTCATTATACCTGTGCTATTTTTATTATTTCACTTACTTTTTATCATTGCTCGACAACGCCCTAGCAGGAGATGCGGTAGGCTTTTAAAGGTACCAACTACATGAAATTTGAAATAAAATTCGAGAACGTTGAGTTAGAAAGGATAAGATAACTAATTGAGAACATCGGATAGTTGTCGATTTAGTTATCATATTACTTAAAATGGCATTCTATATTCATCCAACTTGCATAAACTAAATATTTATAAATTGGTTTAAACAAAGATTTTATCTACAGAAAAATGAGATTTTTGGAAAACTCTCACCACACTCTTCATTCTACTACAGATATTTGTGTCAAATCGCATATCAAATATCTGTATTCTAATTTTTCCCCAGTAAAAAAATCCTAAGTTATTTGTATGAGACAATTAATTTGATATTATTATATCTATATAGTTGGAGCATCTTTTCATAGTTTTCTTTTATTAAGTTTGAAGTCTCAGGAAATTAAACATCAGCCAATTAGTCACGAAGTATTAATTTTCTGATAAAATTAATTCTAAATTTAAGACTTCAGACATTTCAAACTTTTATGAGAAGTCTGCGAGCTATTCCGTGATCAGCATCGCAAACAACGAGCTACTCAATCAGCAAGATATAGCCATGCGATCGTACATACTCCGTATCTGGATTTTATTTAAATCGATGTTTCTCAAACGATTTTCATTCCATGACTTATAGAAATAAAAACATAGGCGTCTAACGGCCCCCCTCTTCACCCATTCTCCTCTCCAACACACAATTCCAAATAAATATCTCAATTTGTATTTAAGTACGCAGTTGATTTAAACAGGAATTGAAGACGGTAAAAAAATTCATACTCGACCGCTCTCAGACGTTATGTAAGTCAAACTTGAAAAAAAAACTCGTACATGTACGCTGTCGTAAATGACAACACACTTGAGATTGCACTATCTGATACACATTAACATTTATTTGCAACAGAATGTCACCAATGGAACGTCGCTAAATTTAATTTTTAAAACTGCAATCTATCTTTAATTCCGTGGGTAGCTTTGAAGCCAATATCGAAATATTCTCAGTTCTTTCCCATCCAATTCGAAATACCGCGGAACTCCTGTTCGTGTCTGACGGCACACCGGCTGGGAAACAAATTGAAATGATCCATTCAAACTTACCTAAACCAGTTTTCAGATAAATCCATCTTTTTCTCGCGACGGTCGTATCCGCGGATGTATCAATTATAGATTAATCCGGTAGAGCGGGAGAGACAGAATACGTGATGACATGCTTAAAAGAACGACAGTTCGAATCGAAACGGATTTTTCTTTTGAGAGGAAATGGGTCACACCGAAGAACACGGGGAAAATATACCCTCCGCGTCGGGAAAAGCTTTTTCTCGCCAAACGAGGAGGATCAAAAGCGTCTTCTCGGTCGTACTTTTCTTCTTAGGGTATTCTAAGGAAAGGTTCCTAAAAGGAACAAATGTTCTAGTTGATGGTAGCATGCAAATCTGCTAGCGGACGCGTAACATTAGGCGAAGTTCTTATTTCCGCAATCTTCGGCACGTCATCGGATAGAAGAAAGAGAGCGTCGTAGCAATCGAGTTCCATCCATTCCCTTCCGCCACCCCTTTCCTCCATCTCGACGTCCTGCATCAAAAATCAAGGGTTCGGGGTTATTCTCTCCATCTCCAGCTCGAAATTTCGTTGTCAAAGTGTCTCGCGGTTTACGGGTGAGAGAAAGAGAGAGATGTAGAAGGAGACGAGGAATAGGGGTGAAAGGCCTTGAGAACTTTCGTAAAGGAAACACCGCAAGCAAAATCCCTTCCCGTCCGTAAAGCCTGGGTCTCTCATTTACATCCATCTGCATTTCAATATTTGACGTCACCCTACTTCCAATTTCTTTCGGATTAATAGGTTTCTCAAGACGCTGTCAGCAAAAAAAACCGTCTTAACTTTACAAAAATAAAGCTCAACGTCGAGATTACGGTTTGTAGGAGGCGGTTTGTTTCCTCGGGAGAGATTTAAAGTTAAAGTTAAAATGACTCGTTCGGTGATTTTTTTAATGTATCATTTTGAAATATATTTTTGCAACAAAAACATATTTGATAGAACTGAAAGAATCTTGGAATAACTTTCAGTACAAGGGCAAATTTATTAATATTTGATTGCAAACAAAGAAAGCACAAAAATATACGTTATCAAAATTAAATGTCATTAATTCTAAGATTATTGACTATTATTTCAGCCAATTTATTTAGAAATAAAAATATCTTAATTAATTAAGAAGCAACAGTCTGATCCGCGTATTGATCCATATCAACTACTTTTTCCTCGCAAATACCTTAAACGAATTATAGGCATGAAACGGATTTCTAATTCTTAAGTTAGCACTCAACATAAGATGAATTACTTCCAGGAAAGCAAAGGCAATTTTAACAAATATTTTACTATTTTTTAAACCAATTAGGCAAAAATTATATCGCAGCCGTAATTTACCATGAACGGCTAACCACAACTTAGGCAGTAATATTGGTGAAATGAAGCACAATGAGGTAACTCGTTAAATTGCCTTCAGAACTTATCATTTCGGTTATGATTTATGCCAAGGAATGCACTCTCATTGGACTACGGTACACTATCTTGCCAGGTACAA
Organism: Uropetala carovei; assembly: GCA_036926305.1. NCBI lineage: Eukaryota > Metazoa > Arthropoda > Insecta > Odonata > Petaluridae > Uropetala > Uropetala carovei. Next base: position 20,045,504 of record JAXCHB010000196.1, read on the forward strand.
ACTTCTCAATTTTCAAAGCAATATTATTACAGAAAATATTGATTGGATGACGAGAATTATTTTACAGGTTAATAAAACAAAATGAATGTAAGCAACAGCATAACATCTGATGAACTACGCCGTACCTTTTGTTGAAAAGCACTGATTTAAAAATACGTCCTCTGGAGCTGAGCCAAAGTATTCAAGACATAACATCATGCCAATGATTGTAAAAAGCGATTAAAGTGGGATTTAAATTTAGAAACGCAACTAATTTTCAATCACTTACACTGCATGGAATATGGCCGATATTATTTTGTATTTTAAGAAAATAAATCGAAAAATTAAAATATCGGATTCTTTTCGATTTGACGTTTAATATTCACTCCAGGGAAATCAGGACTGTATAACCATTATTAATACTTCATGCGATACCAATTAGCGCACTCTAACCACAAACAATCTTAATGGGCAAGCATTCTCAACACACTCTTGAGCTCGGCGCACCCTAATTGGTTTCAAATCAAAATTTGTTTCCCCAAAATGGCCTGAGTACAATCATTCCATCGTTTTGCCGGTGGGAGTATAATAGGATTAATCCGGCGAGAAAACTCACCTTGATTAAACAGGGAAGTATTTGCATCCCATAGTCCCTTTCTAACAAAGGTTGTTTTCGATTTTCATACTGGATTACGGCGATTATCCTATCCCCTGGAACGCAGCGGCTATAAACATTCTAACGGCGCGTCCTGTTTTATCAACCGTGCGCAAATCCGTAAAGCCTTTTGCCGCTCATCCACGTTAATGTAATCGATTACATGCAAAGTGTTAGCGTGGTTTTTGTATCTGGCCATAAACCACAGGCACTCCATTCCGATACAACCTAACCAACTTCAAACCATTTTGGCGATTGGTGAAGGCAATAAATCACCAAACGCTAGTCAATAAAAAAATATCACCGTCTTTTGACATCAAAGTGAGAGCCAAATTGAAGAGGTTCTGAACAGCGCTATTTCGCATAATTTTCTTTTGAATATCTTATACATTTATCATTTTCGATGGCGTTCTTCGGGAAAAGGCGATATATCCGCTTTAAGTGGATACTTCCTCTGTTAAATCGCTAGGCTGCTAAAGTTGTGTAATGGCCTCTTCATCTCTTCGCGGGAGTTAATCTATGTGTTCTCTCTAGAAGGAAATTTAATCTCTATTTCTCGCTATGCTCTAACCCCAAATTCCCAGAGCAGGCGGATTCCTGTCACCGGAGAGAAAACCGTACTCACAAAAGTCCCCAAGGGCAATACAGCCATCACGGATGTTGAGAACTACTAGTTGTTTGCAGAATAGGCTATCCAGTAAATACAAGCCGTATGACCAACCAAAAGCAGCCGCCATTTTGTGGAGTTTAGATTTAATATCAAGAATGACAACCTCGTTGATCGTTTTTGACACAACATAGAATAAAATCTGACAGAACAAAGTTTATTCAGCTGAGACATATATAATCTAACGATTCCTTCGCCAAACCACAACAATTAATTATTAAAGATAATTCATGCTAGGAGAATCATATCGTAAACGGTGTATTTTTGGATGGCCATAAAAAAATGGAAAATTATATATTTCAAGAACAAGGGCGGTTTTTCACAACCTTTTTGTGGATAATGGAGATACGTGAGATAAATACTTTTTCAAGTGCCTGTTCTTGAATTTTTTTCAGTCATTAGACGAGCTTAATTATTCTAAATTGAATTAAATATTTATTAAATGACGAAGGAATTTCTTGCCTAAGAGAACAAACTAAATATCGTACATTCGATAATAGCAGCTTTACAGGTTATAGTTCTGAGGCCAATTATTTGAAGGAGATATCAATCAAAAGACGCGCATAAGGCACGAATTTCTGCTTCTAGCAGTAAACATTAGTCTATCATTAGCAGTGTACAAGGCGTAATAGTCATCAAAGGGTCGCTAACGCTCTTTCATCCAAACACATCTCACAATAGTTCGCGGAAGATATACAAGCGCTAACTATAAGACTCAACCAGCCTTGACTATACACATCTATATAGTCGAGTGATTTCCAAATATTAGGTATATTTTTTCTAACAATCACAAAAACAACTCTGTAGTTAAAGTTCCTATAGAGAGGATGGCAGACAGATAAACTGAATACTGATTACAACCGATTAAATCAATTCAGCAGAATATTTTGATCCATAAATAAAAGATGTAGGAAATTATATTTTCTACATTTTTAATTTCTCTAGACGTACTAATGGGAAAGTATTGTGATCACGAAAAAAATCGACATAGAGATTTCAACGGAAATACACGTTTTGAGGTCCATAGAACACGTTAAGTTATTATCGACACCTAAATCACAATCCTATCTTTTATATCTTGTTTACACTAGTAAAGTTAATATAAGAAAAAACATTTTTCTTCGATTTCATGCAAGGTGGGTAAAAACTTGCTAAAAAATAAGCCCTCAATATTTATAACGCCGCAATACAAAACCACCAGAATAACTAAAATACCAAATACAAAATCAGTGCATTTATTTATAATAAGACTGATAAAGCCTTTATTTCCATTATCCCTGGAGTTACTCTCCTCTTTCGCCAATCTATTCCAGTTTTGGCTTTTCTCTATCCCGATTCGGATCTTCCTTTTTCCCTATCACACAAACGTTTCTCCGTTTCTTATGCCTCATTTATCTCACATTCTGATCTCGCTTGCATCCTAGTTGTAAACTCCGTTTCCTAGAACTCTTATTTCTTTTATTCTGGCAGTGTCATTTAAACTCGTTTGGCATCCTGTCATACGATAATACTGAAAAGTACTCTCCATTCCGGCGTCACGGCTTCCTTTTCCGCTCTCATACACCCTTCCGAACCTCCATTTATTTTTTGAAAAAGATTCCTAAATAGTAGAAGTTCTCATTCGGGATCCAATTTCGTCCTTTGATCTTTCCGCCGTCCGCTCGTTGCCTCATGCTCTACTTTACTCCCACATACCCTTCTACATAAGTGGATAGACTAAGACTTGTATTTTCTTTCTGCAGAAAATGTTACGACCAAATAAACGTGCACTTGGTTACCTTATTCTGAATGGCTTCCGTGATTCTATTTGTTGCCAGAGCAAATGAGAACGGAATTCCTGATGTTGCAAAAACTATAGAAAAAGGTTGTTCGGAATGCACATGCACAAAAAATCATGAATCCAAGGGAGGATCGTTAGGATGTTTAATTAACTAAATAGCACCCTTTAACCATTATCCCTTCGTGGACGCCACGGTATCCATACTATTGGATTTATACCAAAGGCGTTTCCTAAATATAAACGAGAAAAAAATAACTCGTGACGATCTTCGAGTTACTGAAAAAAATGCTCGTGTTGAGATGGAAATGTATCGTTATCATATTCATAGTATGAAGATATCATAAATATTAAAGTTTTTAGTCGCCCTCGCAGACTGGAAGATTAATGACGCATAATCCATGTTAACACATTTAATACGTTTATGATATTTTTTTAGTTTTTTTATCGCTTATGTTTCCAATTTGTCCGTCCATTCGTGCGCAAATTTTGAAGCAACAAGAAGACAACCAAGTTGCTCACTACGTTACCCAGGAATATGTATTTAAAATTACCCGTCATATTTTCTACCTGAAAATAATATACGTAATTTGAGCAATAGTTTTCACGACGATTTAAAAAAAATATTATTATAACGTTTGCTTAACCCAAAATAACGTTTGCTGCTTTCGCGTGAATGTCATTGGAGCGTACCCTATCCGTTATTCCTCTCCTATAGCAAATTTTAAAGTTAATAAGGTAGTCCGAATGCTGTCCTGCTAAGTTGTCATCATTGTGTGGAACTGCCTGCCGTGAAAGCGCTGTTCTGTCAAAATTTCGTCTGCGGAGATATAATTCATGATGTCGAACGCGACCGCTAGAGGTCATACTTTGATTCACTAGACCTACGAAATACATAGATAACGGGATTGTTCCTCTACCAATTATAATGCAAAATGCGCTCGTCTCATATACCACGGTCTCCTGCATCCATGAATTAGATCCACATCCACGCCCATGAGCCCGGCGTCACGGTTATACGTGATTTATCCGGCGCCACCCTCTAGTCAGATGCAGGTCACTCGGCACCCATAGAATTTCGGAATAACCGCGATGGAATTGTTTGGGTGAAATCTTCTCCAGTTAGATGTCTTTCCAGGCAAGGAAAATTCTTGGATCAGTAAAAATGACGCGATGACGCAGAGTCACGTAAAACTAGGCGAAACGAAAATACATATAACCGAGCAATGAGGGTATATACATCCATCTATATTTTCAATTTTTAAATATTCTTTTCAAATAAATGTCTAGGTCGAAATGCAGAAACTTAGAGTAATAACAATCGCAACAATGGCATTTTAAATTTGGAAATATTTTTTATTTTTAGTCCAATAACATGATTTTTCCAAAGAAAAATCGATGAAAATTTGTATGTGATCTTATAGAAGACGGCATTTTACTAAAAAATCGTGAAAAAAGGTATTCAAAATAGAAACTAAAGAAATTAATTTTAAAAACATATATTTCATAACCTCCGCGAATACGGAGGGATTACTATACTAAAATTTCGATTTATTTAAGTCTCACCGAGTTATCAGTAAATGAATGTCTAATAAAAATTTCCTGTATCTAGGTAGCACAAAATTCCTAATCAAATAATAAATTTAATAGTCGAGGATAAATAATGACTACGTAGATTTTCAAGGCGTTCGCTGCTTTTTACTTCGACACATCGATTGCTTTGACAGTTGTTAGTCGTTGCGATGTGATTGGATGGAACCGGGGTGCCCACTTGGTGTCACGGAAGAAAAACCGAGTGTACGACAGGATAAGAAAGATGGCGATATTCATCTTTCGTGTCACCTGTCTCCCTTATATGTGATGTTTTCAACGGAAAAGAAAAAATTCTTTGTAAAAATGAAGTCGTCACGCCAGAATTCAATGACAATCTGCAATAAATTCGCTGCCCTATCCTTTCTAAGACGCAAGCGTAGACTTCAGAAGGCTATAGTCATCTACCCAGAGAAATTCGAATAAAACACGCTAAACACTTCAAAGATTAACATAAAAATAGATTAAATGGCATTTTAAAATTGAATAAATTATAATAGGAAATTATAAGTACGATATAATATTGCTACTCAAGCTTATAATTTCAGATAAAATGTACCAATTCAAACACTACTATGGAGATTGTTTAATCTACAGTACTTTAACGTAAATTTTGTTTTCCTACAAATAAAAAGATACATTTTTGTATTGAAAAATCAAATATAGCATTGGTTTAAAACGTCAAATGAATAATTTCCTAAGTGGGACTTAGTAACAGAACATCGGAAAATGGTAAAGCTGGGACAAACAGCACTTAACAAAAAAGTCCACCATATTACATAAGATAATTCCGCTTTCGAATCGGTCGATTATCCCACAAATGTTGTCCTGCAATAAATGAACACGTTCAAGTAATTTTTGGTAGGAATTTTCGAGGGAGGCCACCGGGGCTCCATCCTTCGACAAAATTCACCAAGTCACACTATGCATTTCTGCAACCTTCTTAATCCTTTATTGGCTTTCACTCATATCCTAAACTGGATGCTGCGATAAACATCTTTGCCAGGAGAGGAATTATCCTCCTCGAACAATTACTTTTTCGTTTTTGGTGAATTGGTTTTAAAGGGGTGCGAGAGAGGAAGTTTAAGAGGACGGTCTCGCCTTTTTACTTTCTCCATACGTAGTCTAGGGCAAATATTGTGATAACGAAAAAAATCGAATTCGAGATTTCAACGGAAATACACGTTTTGAGGTCCCTAGAACACGTTTAGACTATTTTCGGAATGATGTGTGTGTGTCTGTGTGGATGTATGTGATTGTGGGCGCTCTAACTCAAAAAGTACTTGTCATATTAATACCAAATTTCATATATACAACTTTAGCAGGAGCACAAAGAACTGATTAGTTTTTGGACAATAACGGTTAACCGGAAGTCGAGGTATATTCGAAACCCGATTCGGTTTTTGCGATATTTCTTCGTTAAAACATGACCATTGTATACACAATTCTATACAAATGATATAGAGAATGTAATTTCCTACAACTTTTATTTAAAACAAGTTTCCATAGCAGTTATTGTTTAGGAGTTATTTATAAATAATCGGTTTTTTCAGTTTCCGTCAAATATCTCCTTAAAAACATCGTTATTGGTAATCTTTGTGAGGACCAAAGATATAGAGAATAATATTTCTTCCAAGTTTTGTTTGAAACTAATTTTCGTAGAACCATCCATTTCGGAGATATTTCGCTTTTTCTTAATTTCCTGTATACCATGTAGCGGCGAATTCTGTAAACGTTCAAAATATAATTTACGGCAATAAGGACGACTGTATTCTTTTACGATGCGAAATAATAATTTTCCCTTATAATGCTATTCATAATAATTTAAATATCTATACCCCAAATATGGAGAAAGTCATGTGTTGGCCACATGAGATTTTTTATCTCGTGATTGTAGATAGAGGGCTATGAAGTCTAATTGTAAGAAGCGTATGCTGTTGGTTTAATGGTTACGATGAGGCAGAATGGGCTAGCGAAGTATAAAAGGGGTATCACGTCGGTTTTGGGATGATTGGACGAAAGGGGGAATTAAGTACGTGAAGGGACCGCAGCGAGAGACCACTAAAAGACCTTGTGGACGAGCGAGGAGAATACACGAGTAAAAGGAACGTTAAGGGAGGGTGAGGAGAGGAGGAGAATAGGAGAGAGAAAGAGAGATGGAGGCGTTCTCCGGTTGGCAAAGATTTGAAATTAGGTGGTCTATTATACACTGACCTCCCTTTTCTCCTTCCTTTCGAAGCAATTTTAGGAACAGAAGAAGGAGAACTTCGGATAGGGAAACAGTGCGACGAAAAGACATCAAGAAATACATTTAAGTAAATGCGAACAATAAGTTTTAAAGCCAGTCGTGTCTAATGATCAACCGACTGGACGCGCGTAACATTCATGATTACAATTACCACAGAATAAACGAGAAGAAAAATATGTAGTAGTATACTATATAATCAGGAGTGGTAAAAAATAAACCTAATATCACTGTCCTACAATGGATCTCACCTATTTTATCGTTACGATATCCAAGCAATTCAAATATACATTCACTGATTCTAGATTCTAGATTTAAAAACGTACGCAATGATTATTTTGTAAAAATCAAGTTAGATCTAGACAGCCTTTTAGAATAATTGAAATACAAAACCTTAAAAACTATGCATTCGTTTTATTTATAGTAAACCCTGAGAAAAATAATTATTTTTCGTCATCATTTTATGACTCTTATTTCAAATACTGATCGAAACGAAAATGTTGTATGTCACAGAAATAACATGGTATAAAGGATCACTCTGTCTTTTCCTATACCTTCTCTCCCAAGTGTCTGGTTTATTTTCGGTGGCTAAACAACTATCCCAGAAGAGGACCGTCCCAATCAAGCCGAGAACAAAAAATAGCAGCACAATACAATTAGCAACGCAAAAACACTCCTCCCTTCCGATGCGACGCGAATCTAAATTGTCAGAGACTTCCATTTCCACGTCGCTTAGGGGCAGAAAAATGGGAACCTTGCGACCTTCAGTTCACTAAAATAATTGTAAACGTTAATAGGGAACCAGGTAGGATTAAAACACGCTACTTTGTATTTATCTGTGTTTGAAAAATTGTATGAAAATTATATAATATTTTATAAATAAATAAATAAAGAATAACATCATTGGTATTTGCATTGATAAAGAATGTTTTCATCCAAACTCTGTGCTGATATTATCATCTTACTAGATACAGTATTGCCCTAGAACTAGCATGATTGCGAGAAAAGTGTAAACTAATTTACTCTCGTAAATGTAGTAATCCGCAATAAAATGAAAAGTTTACAAAGATTGATTTAATTGTAATACCGACGCATTAAAAAAATAATGATATCAACTATCTTTCTTTGCCGCATAAGACGACGCTGCAATAGCAGGTGTATTCGAAGAGGAAGAGTCCCTTGGAAAGGACAATAACTTGTCCTTACTCCACTCCTTAAGTAAAAAAAACCCTTTCAATCTGACGTCCAAGACCGTACTCCACTTTTCCCTTCTCCTTTCTTTCCTCCCGTTTCTCTACGACCCAAGATCCTTTCTAACTCGACCTTTTTATTTCCTTCAACCTCCCCCTTCTTGTTTCTCGACCATCATTACAGCTAAAAAAAAGTCAGAGAATGCCTGGACTGGTGGAGATTGAGAAGTGAAGCACATCATATGACAGCCTTGAGGACCGCCAGCTGGAAAGCATGAAATGCGCTCTCGTCGTGAAGGAAAAAACTCACGCAGAAATATTTTATACGTCGTCTTCACCGCTCGCTCGTTTTATTGAAGGCCCAAAATCGACTGTCTTGATATCACAGTTTTGCTTTTTTTTCTCTCTTGATTAGAAATTCTACCTTCCATTAATAACGAAAAGATTACTCAATTAAATGTAATAAAAGCGTATTCAATTGCAGTGAAAATCACGAGGGATTATTTTCCCTCAAAACCAATACAGCATACAATATTACACCAAATATAAAATTTGTAATGTATAAAAAAGCGTCTTACAATTAGTCACGGAAATTATTAGGAATTATTTCGTTTAGAAGGTTACAAAATTCAACTGATCGGAAAGAAAAAGCAAGGGACATAATGGCTAAAGTTGGAAACGACAATTCAAACAATACTAACGCGCGCCGCGGCATTCAGATTGTGAAACAGCCTATCGTAAAGTATTGTTGACACGTTTATTGGAAAAAATAAGAACATGAATTTAAAATGAAAATTAAATATTCGTTATAGCACGGTGCTAATTACTTTAGAATAGTATATCAGGCGTTCTAGCAAAATTTAATTTAACTACCTAACTTATTTCAAAGTAGCATACAATGTTATTTTCGACTGAATGCCTATTTGGAATTCTATTTAATCTTATCCTTGGTAAGAAAGCTCTATTTCAACTTACTATCAACCAACTTGACCTTTATCCTGACCTTACGAGAATTTCATTACGAACGAATTATGTCGTTCAGTCGCAAGGTTACAAATAAGATAAAAAGAAAAAATTAAGCAAAGTAAATCTCTGTAACTCCAAACTACTTCTATTCAAGTAATTATAATTTGAAACTATATTTAAAATAATTTTTCCAAGGCCAATTTAGTTTGGTGCTACCAAGAGCCGAGAATCTAAACGCTGAAGCAGCAGCTATTGTTTCACTCATCCGGTGGAGAGATCAAGTGTTACTGGCATATAACGCTCACAGCATAAGCGGAGGAGAATCGTTGTGCGCGTACCTTAAGGCAACTTTAGAGGTAAATAATCGATACGTTACCATCATTCTAACGTATTCTGTATACAAGTGACTCGCGTGACAGTTTCCTCGCTTTCTCTCCATTCTTACTTACTTGCTACACGGTTTAACCTTCCCCTTGACCCACTATTTGCCCTTCATTTTCCTTAAAAGCCTTCTTACCCTTTCTTGACTGTCTTCCACCCTCAATCGGTTTTGACACATAAGTTCACTGTTGTCCTTACTAAATTCTTCGTGCGAAACCGTTTAAGGTCCATAAATGTTCATAAGTTGACCAATCAAGACACTTAAAATCATCCACAGAAGGCATTTAAGTAATAAAGCACCAAACTGAGACGAGCACAATTATTTAAGGAAGAAGCCTAGTGAACCAAGTTTGAAACGGTGCTCAATTATCTAAATTTAATAAGTGCCAATTTTAGGATGGGGCTTACACCGTCAATTTAACATTAGACTCTCGATTTTCAGTTTGCTTTATTGCGAAAATAAACAAAAAAAATGAATTGAGTTATACGGAGGCAATTTCAACACAAATATAAAAATATAAATTACCGCAAGAATTTACATAATAAAATCAAAATCACGTAAACCATTAATTTACATGTTGGCTTTTCATGCATGCCATAGAAAAGAAACCCGATATGGTAAAAAAAACTTTATCGACATTTATTCATACTTTCCGGAACGATATTTTTACATCAATATTTATATTTTTTCCGGAAAACCCTCCCTTCCTATTTACAAAATATTGGTAAATCCACAAGAGTACTTGCTCCTTCCTTTTTTCTCAGGACAATGGGAATAGCTCCACGGGCGTTTTTTGGCTGTTCGACCCTCTCTCCTCTCTCTCTCTCTCTTCTCCTCCTCCTCATCTCTTCTCCCTCAATTTCCCTCCCTTGTCAACTCCGCTAGGCCCATTCGGGTGACATGGCCGTCCCCTTTCACTCCTCCCCCCTCCCTCCTCCACCCCCTGCTAGTTTGCGATGGGCAACAAATGTCCCGCAATGCGGATAACAAGACCGCCCCCCAACTCTAGACAGAGTCTGAAGCTAGTACACGCACTTTCTCTTCACACGAAAATAATTTCAAAATGTCACGATGGATGTAATACGATACTCTCAATCTCGTTATGTGAATGTGAGAATGAATTGAAGTCGATCTTTGGGAATGGTAATAGTAATAGAAAGCTGACGACAAAAAATTGCTACTCCTGATGTCGTAAGTGCTTCAACAAATAAAGCGTTTTACGATAAATACATTGGAAGGATCGATTTTTATGGAAATAGCTTCCTTATTTTGAACGCTGGTGGATTAACAAGTTGTTTTCAGATTACTATCAAAGTAAGAAGATCTCAGACTATAAGAAATATGGCAGATTTAAATAAAGTTTAGCTCGCAAGATAGAGCCAAGATATTATGCAATACTGCTGTTTCGTCAGAGAAAATATACACGAAATGAATAATTATTATTCTTAGCATGTGCAATCAATCAATCTATATTTTGTATAATCCATTAACATGTTACCAGTTAACAAAATGAGTCGAATAAACTGACGAATAATAACAAGTGCTCTTATTATCATAAATAAAACACGTAAGTATCACACCACCGAATTAATCTTATAATATAAAAGGTTAAATCTCTTGGTCATCATTTTTTGCGTAACGCTAAATGTCTCGACATATCTCAGCCATTTCTTCAGCCAGTCCAGCCAAATTCGGTAGGATTGTTATGAATACGTTCAAAAAGCGAATGCTATAAAAAATTTACAAAAAAGTCACGAGTTGGACGCCAGGAGAATGTTTTATATTCCATATGAATCTCAAAACCTCGGCCCATAAGTTTACACGCTAAAATTTAATTTTCAAGGAGCAGAGTTTTACTCTTTCGGAAATTAAAATTAGAAAGAATTGACCTACGATCTTCAAATTAGGACCATTTTAAAGTAAAATAAACGGGCCGTTTAATTTTGTTCATCTTTTCTCACCTAAAGGTAAAACTTAAGCAAATTTTACGTTTAAATTCGCCGATGTAAGAAAAATCGTTCATTTTCATCAACGATCGCCTTGGAAACGGGCATTGTTGTTTCAAGCCATATATATGCTCATATAAACCTATATTCATTTACGTAAATTGGATGGATAAATGCGGAAAATTACGTATTAAAAAAAATGCTAATGTTTGAAATAATTCGACGATGTTTTAACGTGCCTTCGTTGTCTTATTGAAGTCTTTCTGCATATTAAAGGCAGTTGCTTGCGCTGTTCCTTCGCATTATCTGAATAGAACAGATATTGTGAATTACATTTTCCAGATGCAGTTTTTTCACATGGACAGCTGTATGTAGCCATAACTAGAACACGTGACAAACATAATTTGAAATTTTGGGTGACGGATAAAGATAATCAAGGGCAATTGCTGTTAAACGAAAGAGTATTTACAAGGAACGTCGTTATAAATAATATTATCGAGGTATAAGACTGTTTTCCTCTTAATTTTTTAAAACTATTCCTTTGTTTTCATTTGTAGCCCTTTCCAATATAATTCAAATATTATAATATTATCATTTGGTTGTTGGTTTTATTTTTATATTGTTTGCTTTCAAAGGCCGTTTTAAAAGGGCTCATTCGTTTAGTCACTCTAGTCATATTAATAAAAGCCTTAGCAAACGTTGTGTGTAATGCTTTTTGAAGCTTAATATCTCACAAACGACTGAAACGAATTTGATGAAATTTTCAGGATAGCATTATAATACTATAATAAAAAACGTTTTAATATGTCGAACTCGAGATCAAAGACCCGGATTCCACTCCAGGGGATAATTTCCATTTCCCATAAGGTAACACGTAAAAATGGACATTTCGACGTGCAGGCTTTAATTCTTTTTTTAGATTAAAATTAGAAAGAATTGACCTACAGTCTTCGAATATAAACCATTTTGAAGAAAACCTTATAAAATTTCTTATTATTTTCATATTTTTTCCGCCTACAGCTCGAAATCGCTTAATTTAAACCTTTAATTCACACAGTTTGAGGAAATCTTGCCATTTTTAACGGGAGTTACCTTGCCTACCTATGCCATTGTTAGACTTCGATATCATATTGTTATTTCAATTCTTATGAGTACAAACGTGCTTTGAATGCTTTTAATACGAGATAGAGGCAGAGGGAGGGGGGAGAGTTGGGGAGAGAGACGGGGAGGGAGGGAGGGGAAAACGATTTTCAAGACAGCTGTTTCTGATGTTAATATGATCTCCCTAAATAATTTGAACGACCGTATCCTTCCTCCCGTCATTTTTGACGGGCATTACTCTAGTAATTAATAAATTTAAAATTATCATAGTCAAAGGTATTATTTTGAATACATTTTTCTTCTAAAACATCACTGCATTCATCTAAAAACTCCATATTTAGTCAATTTCCAATTGTTACTTCTATTTTTCAACACCTTAGTATATTTTCATCAGTTTCCTTAAAAATTAAACGAAAAAAATCTTATGTCGCCATCACATGATTTTCTCAATACAGAAAAGTTTATCATAGCAACGGAAATAAAGCATTATATTTACAAACGACACTATAAAATAATATTGGAGGGTATGTGAATTTAGTAAAGAAAATATCTGATGGATTATTTCGAATAATATTATGTCTCAGCTTTAATTTAAGTAATCGTGTAGTGGAATTACTCGTTTATGCCAGATTAACTTTTATCCGAGGGATTAAATCGATCATGGAATCAAATTTGAAATTTTATTTTTTCTCGAGCAAACGTCAGAAACGCTTTCCTCATAGTTGACAAGCAGCGAATATCCCCTTAAAATATTCGCAGAGAGGCTTCCGGGAAATAACACTGGGGAATCGAGATAAGCGAATGAGGAAAGAGAAACGAGATTAAAAGACGGAAAAGGGAAAGTGTAAAATGGAGAATCATGAGATTGCGAAGGTAAAGAGCGGTAAAATTAAGGAAAATAATTTGCGTATCCGAAAGCAGATATTTTGCGTGAATAATCCATATAAGAAAGAGAGTTAACAGCCGATTTTTGTGTGCGTGTACACATTACGCAAAAATAAATCGGTAAAGAAGAAGAAATATTCTATCTACGACGCTTTAAAGATCTTATGGGAGCATATTATTACATACTTTATGAATAATCTTTAACAGAAAAACTTCAGAATATGCTCCGATTTTTATGAGATACCATGTTACCGCGCAAAACTGAAGCGAATAATTAAGGTGGAAGAATGTTGTCAAAATGTTTCAGATCGCTAAATTATAGCGATCTCGTTTATACCGACATTTCAATGGATGCATATTTCATCAAAGAATGTTTTCCTACAATAAATTGAAGAAACTGAAAATGAACCGTATTAATGACAGTATATACACTGATTGAAAACAAGAAATTTATGGCATTCGAGTTACGGAAATCCTCCAATGCACAGAATCTCTCTTGATTTCTACCTAACACAAAGCACGAAAACTTTAGAAAAAATGATGTGTGCCAGTTTAGAAATTCAGACGTAGAATTCAAATCATTGCTAGCGAATATCTCGCCACTAAACTCGGAAAATATGCTTACTGCATAAATAGGTACCATTGCGTGTTTTACCGCATTTAAAATACAATCATACCTATAAATATGGAGTTCCACAAAATTACTGTCTCTTCGGCGGATTTTCATTTTTCGTATACACCCATTCATGAATATTGTCACAATAGCCTCTCGCATCTCGACATAAAATCCAACGACCTGACAACCTCGCGCTACTAAAAATTGCCATCAATCCTAGATAATAAGCATAAACCGCTTATTTTCGCCTTCGTCTACCACAGGGGTTTACAACCTGGTGCTCGCGAGCACCGCTGTGCTCTTTGGAAGCCCGATGGTGCTCTTTGACAGCCTAACTGTGCTTTTCTACGGTGCTTAATTTCCCATTTTATAGGACCAGTAATATAATTTGCTAGGTTGATTTCTTTATAAACGTATTCTAAGATCATTAAGAATAACTTTTATGTTGGTTTGATTTTATTCGTTATCATTACTACTCTTGTGGAAGTGTAGTCGTGCTCTTCCGATATTCTAGGATACAACTTAGTGCTCGCCACATCGAAAAGGTTGGGAACCCCTGGTCTATCATAACTTCAGCTTTCGACGAAGTTTTTTTTATCCTTCTCTGTTCTCTTGAAATTCAGATGGCGTTCGACCTCTCTTTTTCGTTTAATATTAATATTTCCCGAAAGTCTTTTTTTTTATCCGACTCCGAATAGAATCCTATCCCACCTGTCTGCTACCACCCTCCACCGATCTCACTCTCAAACTTATCATATCCCGCTTTCTCTCTCCCACCACTCTCTCCTCCTTTCTCTTTCACTCTCTCTCTCTCTCTCGTCCGCGACGCTAGTGCTCTTCCGCTAATTGCCACCTTCACCCCTCTGAAATAACAAGAGATATAGAGCATCCAACCCACTTTCGCGACCAGCAAAATGGTCCTCCTCATTCACACACACACACACCCACAACTCCTACAAACCTCTCGAAAACTACTCTCTCTCTCTTTTTCCCTCTAAACTTTCCCTTTCCTCTCGCTTTTGAGTGCTCTTACTCCGGCGGCCATAGAGACTACAACGGCGTGTTTATGAACCCATATTTGGTCGGCAAACTAGACTGTTTAACGGGGTGAAGTTATGAAAAAATACCCGAGGCAAAAAAAATTGAGCTGGAAGTTACTTCGCCGGTTTTGAGTGAAACTTAAACAGTAGAAACGTTTCCGCGGGTATACAATTTATGCCTGTATTATTAATGCAACTTTTGTCTTAATAATTTTCTTTAATAATTTTCTTGCATTAATACGCTCGGAATTTTTATTTTTTGCGAAATGCTCGAATCCGCTTTTCGCTTGGTGTAATATTCTTCAAATGCCATCTTCGCAGAATCTTGATCGTCTTAGAGGAAGACTACTTGACGGCGGATGATTAACTTTGATTATCAGATGCGCTAATTCCTCAATCTTGGTTGAGACATATTATATCTCTTATCCATGTTTAAAATGCATGCTTAAAATCCAAATTATATTTGATTTTGCTTCATAAATTACAACCTTATCTTAGTCATATCAATTTGCACATACAGAGTATAAGATTTATTAAGGTTTTAGATTAACTTTTATGGATAAGTAATTATGCCTATGCATATTAAAGTTTTTAGAGTGCTGAAACCGAAGTTAGAATTTCGATCGTAAATAATAAGCTTTTAGAGAGAGATACCCCCCACACTTTAGAGTCGCATTATTAAAACAGTATTATTTCGCTCGAGAGTAGTCCTCTCTAAAAGTTTATTAAATAAGGTCAAATTAACAACTCACTTCATCTTCAGTATTATAAATCAAAGTTTATCAAATTTTGAATCCGCAGATATTAATAGCGACAAATTAAACAATCGCAATCTCCATTTACCAATCCTCTTAACTGCTCAACAAATCCTCACATTCTGTTGACAGATATTATTTCTTTACAATCACTTCACATCCCTGGAAATTGCGCCACACCAAATGAAGGTAAAGCATAAACTGTTCGGTTATAGTCGTAAAAAAGTAACCGTTTTTCCGATAAGCGAATCCCAGATGCCGTTGCCCGTGGTCCCAGTGGGGTGGCAATAAAAACAACAAACAAATAAAAGAAAAATTGTGAGGGAAAGGGAACGCGTTCGAACATTGCTCACAGCCATAAAACCGGTTAATGAAAAGAATAGATTGAGCAAATGATTCATAAAGGAAAATAAAGGAAGATAAATTACCACGTAAACCTAGTTTTTTGAATTTATTTTTATGCCCTTTGATGCTCATTCGCTTCACTTCACCAATCTGTCTCTTATGATATTTTTACTTATTATTCGTAATTCTCTCTCTCTCACTGACCGAATGCGAGAAGAAAAATTTCCGGTTAAAGATATCAAATGGCCTGTGAAAACTCGGGAAATCATCAATGAGTTGGCAAAACACACAAGTATGAGGATCGTGAAGTCGCTTTCTTTTGCCTCACCACCTACCTATCTCTTGGGGAAGGACAAAGACATGCACATGAGAGACATTTTGAAAATTCACATCCTCTTGAGTATTCCACAGCTCAACTATAGCTGGAAAGCACCACAGAAATGAGCCTTATTGTATCGTTGAGGCGTTTCGCAAGAAAAGCTTCTCGGAAATAATTCCCTTTAGGATTTCGATTCTCTTGAACCACAAAGCCAAGGATTACTACATTCCCTCCAGCCTCCATTCAAAGGAATTCCCACGACTGTGTGGGAGAGAAAGAGAAGGAACTGCTTTTTGCTAAACTACTCCGCTGTATTGAGTGAATACAAATTTGAATTCCAAATCCTTATAGAAGAGATATTTTTAGAAGGTGAACACAGCAACGCCTTTCATTTAATGAATAATTTCTCAACATTACGGTTTTCTGGTCTATATGAGAACATACTTGACCTCTATGGAAACGGGTTTGTGAGAATAACATAACCTTTAAATATCAAATATACTTTGAATGAATGGTTAATTTTATTTCGTATCATATCGCTCACGTAAGATCCAGCTTTGCCAACAATGCTCAGTCATAAATGAAGGGGAACAAAGGTATTGTTGAAAATGTGAATGGCACATTGTCAACATTTAATAAATCTCACAAAAATGCTAATTATATCGATATCGTTATATTTGTATTATATTGAAAGTTGATTTAAGTCATATGTCTAGTTTGCCAGAAGGTAAGTAGACTTTAATAAATGTGGTAATTGCTCTTTCATTTTACCAAATAACAAAATATTTACATAAATTAATACGCTAAAATATTATGAGCTTGTTTTGTATGGCATATCTGTTTTAATTACTACAACAAATCTTTCTCTCATTCGCTATACGTATACTCCGCAGGACACGATAACCCGGCTATATAGGTTACGGGAAAATTGTTTATATCAATAATACTTTGGAAACAATGAAACATTTATCCAATGAAAATTTGTGGAAATTTTACGTCTAATTATTTAAGTTACTTACGTAGTTTTAAAAATAGTTTACTTTGGAGAACTCTATCATTAAAAACAGTTTATTGGTAATATTTCAATTAAAATCAACAAATATTTGGTTGCCATGTAAACAAATCAAAATCGCATACAGAAATTGAAAAATGATATTACTACGTTAAAAATTTTCCCATATAAATTTCGGCGACAATATATAAACTACCATTGACATGGTAGTTTATGTTTGGTATTAGCCCCGTTACTATATATTTTAGCGCCTGGGGAAAACTACTCAATATGCGCCCCCTCCCCCTTCAAGAACTTATTTTCTCTAGTTTATTTAGTTACTATTTCGATTTTTAGTGCCCCTTGCTTAGGAGCGCCCGGGGCAGATGCCCCGCCCTAGTTACGGCACTGTTTGGTATTGTTATAAAACTGATAAAATCACGTCTTTTTCTGATTCTAAACGCATTTTTACGCTAATTCGACCAGGATCCGGATTCTGTCTTCAATAAAAACAAACTCTGTTCTTTTCTGCATAGAATGATCCAAGCCTCAATTTCGTACCATGTTTATAAGTAATTTTAATGTGCAAACTAAAAATAGTCTACATTCATCCCTGTGTTGCAGGACACGGCAAAATATGATTAAATCGTTTGCTATTTTGAATCAAAGAGACAGACAGAAACGAAATCTTAACCATTCACTAAGATAGGATGTAAGGAAGAATTGTACAAAATTTGGATGTTTTAGCATTTATCGTTTAGGAGGAGATTCATGAATAGGCAAACAAACAAACTCTTCAAAATATATAGCAGATTATGTCGATTATAATTGCCATTGTTCACTTATTATAACACAAATATATCATACAAATAATATGTCCTTGAATTCTGCAAGCATTTTATCTCACCTTAATATAAAGAGTAAGAGCCGACAAATAATTTTTAAATGCAAAAGTTCGCACCTCTGCACCGATTTACGTATTCTTCTTTTTGGAAACTATTGGGGCAAAAACAATCCCTAAAATTCATAATTATAAAACTTTTATAGGTTTTCATCATTTATTACGAATACATACCTCACATTTCTGCAAAATTTCATGGATGTAGCACCTCTATAAGTGCATTTATATATATTTAATTGTTTAAATTTTATAAATTTTTAACAGCCACAATAACAAACTTTATTGTAACTTTCAATGTTAATTACCACCGGAACACTATTCCTTAACTTTAATAAAAATTTCAGCTCCCTAGCTTGAACTAAAGTACATAAAAATTGTCAATTTGTTTAACATTTAAGAATTTTTAACGGCCGAATAAATAAACATTTTCAAATTTATATAATCCCGTTTTCGTTATTTGGCAAATTCTTATCAGTTTCTAAAGATAACTACACGACGCATTCGTATATGAGAAAGTTTGTACAATGTATGCTGTACCGATTTTTTAAATTTACGTGGATTTTAATTTGCGAATCTTGTGACTATATCAATCGGAATCACAAATTAATTACGCTGAAATAAGATCATAATTATGAATGGCGAATGATTGTCAACTAATTGACTCGTGATACCATTCAATCAGATTAAGCCAAATGAAAATTGGACGAAGACTAATGATTACTGCATGCCAGCCTGGAGAACATCTTTTGCGAGAGGGCCATGAAACTGTGGATCAAAGGCTTCGACGCGATAGAGGAAGTAAATTAGGAGAAGCTGTTAAGGAGGGAAATCCTTTAATTGTCTCTGAGTGAAGATCCGACAGTACCTTTCTGAAAGGGCAAGGAGAGATAATGTGGCGAAAGGCTTTGAAAATGATGTTGCTGCATGGACGCGTTAAGGGCAACTCTTCATTCGGAGATAAATACATATTAATTAGGCCATAAGTGTCGCCAGAGTTATAATACCCATGGTTCATCGAGAAGAGGAAAAATTTATCCAGAATACATGATGCTCCTTCACGGTACTTTATAAACCACAAACCTAAAAATTGTATTTATTATAAAGAAAAGTTTTATTGCTATAGTACCATAGAGTATTACATATCTCACTCCCCAGTTTTTATTTTTCAGATTAGAAGAAGATAAACTTAAAAATTTCTTTGCATAATAATCTCCCATAGATATCTCTCTTATTACATACACTGTAATTTACACTATACCAATATATGCTTTGCTGCGTCTTGATTTAATTGTAAATTTCTACAGAAAAATCATACCTCCATCTCACCAATTATAAGTAAAAGAGATTACTGAACATGAACGGGACATTTATTTCAAAATATTTTAAATTATCGCGGTGTATGGGACTAACTAAGAACATGATTTTAATTCTTTAACAAAAATATCTAATGTTCTAGAACATTTTTGCTTAAATGCAGTACTCTAAAACCTACAGGTAACAATCTATATTCCAATTTCATCGCTATATTTTGCTTTCCTTAAAATATTCTTTTATATTGTTCACCTAGAATAGATTAAAATTTCACAACAATACGAGCAGTATGGAAGGAACTTTGTATAAAGCATAACTTTCTTTGTTCTCAGTTAACGAATGACATTTTTTGACGCAGGTACTCGACCCCTCAGTTTATACCCCTATCGCTGCTTAAGAGGCAATCAATAAATCGATAAAACCCCAGGTCATGGAGACCGACAAAATTGTATCGGAAAGCAATATTTCAAACCTTTAAACACAGGTCTTTAACGAGGCATACGAGATAAGAAAAAAAGAAAACTAATCTATGAAATGCTGCGTCGTAGTTTTCCTATAACAACTTAGTCATCGTATACAGCTAAAACTTTTCAAACCCTCTCTTCATTAAATTATGATTGTAAAATAAAACAATCATGTTAAAATATTTAATAAGTAATAATTTTGCATACACATTTTAACTGCAATCATGAAATATATTAAAATAAACAGACCATTTCATTCACCGACAACCCGCTATTCAAATTTCCTGGTTATGTCAGTCTATTATGGTCTTTCTTGAAACTATTTTTTTCCAAGCCAAAAAACCAAGACACGACATTTAGCACAGAAATAATAAAAACTCTAAATATTTACCATCTCTATCCCTCCAATGATTGCTATTACATACTGAAGTCAATAACGTGCCCTATAAATTATTTTATCTACTTAAAATAACTCTTGTATATCGGCAGAACAATATCCTTGAGCCATTAATAGATGTGAAAAAGGATCATATAACCTCCTAGAGATAAACAATATAGTAGATGAGGAAAATGTCATTCAAAGAGAAAACCCGCATAGGAGCCACAAGTAACCTTCCTCAGGGCGCCCCTACGAGTATAATTGAACAAAAGTGACAGTGGTTATCTATAAAACCTAAATTTATAATGTGAGGCACGTTTAAGTCGAAATACTGTGTAGTTATGTGAATGTATATTCATTAAACATGGGAATACATGGGAGATTATTTAATATTATTAGAAACAATGTTCTGTGAATTGGTACTTATTTGTGATACTAAGGAAACTAAGATGATGTGAAGCGTATTGCAATTTTCTTCTAGCAAGTGTGATTAATTTGATAATTTTGCAGAAGGGGCGATAGCTGTTACCACATTACTGGTAGAAAAAAGATTTATTTTCAAGAGGTAAATTTTTACATAGTTTTAGTAATTAGGGTTTTTCTTACCCATTTTCTCGGAAGTTGCTATAAAACAATCCAAAAAGCTACGCAATGACAATTCTGTAATTCAAATAAGATTGTCGATAGAAAGTAATACGCTCGTTCTTCACTGATTTCACGTCGGTTTTGTATTCAATATAATTGTTTCGTTACTTTTATTGTTGAACTCTTTAAAATAATATTCTTCAGAAAACCTTTTCTGTCGACTTGATAATGCAATGCCGTACCCATACAGTGGACTATTGAATTTTATAATAACGATACAAAATCGAAGGATAAAAAGCTAACTACGCCATCATCTATTTTAATTCCAAATTGCGTTTTCGTTAAAACCGTAAAAGCTGCTTTGATTAAAATTTATTTCAAAAGTATAGCTTATTAAATATGCTGCAATGCGCTCATAAATGATGTCATTTAACACTGTGACCTAGTAGCGATCTATCCCTTTCCCAAACGTGATTCCTTCTTTTTATTAGAGTATGGTTAAAGTTAATTGATGTAAAAAATTAACATTCTCTACATAGTTGAGCCGCAGAGGAGAAGAGAAATTGTATGGGGCAGTGTCCAATTACGGAGAGAATTGCACAGAGAGGTAGGAGCTCTTTCTTCTAAATTTCTGCCCCTTTTAGTCACGAGCTCGGAATAATACTGGTACATCCGACTGCATAGTTCTCTGGATAATTGGAACGTTGTTCTTTCATTACAAATTTTACCGAAAGTTCAGAAAGAAGGCTCTTAATTGTAGCCATGTTAAGAATCCCTTAATATGAATCAAACACTCAAATTCAAGTAATACTAATGGGTTTCGTAATTCATTCTTGGTTTTACATTATTCACATTGAAAACTCTAGTGTCAAAATTACCCATAGAAAATTTTTGGTAAAAAATTCTTTAATTGCAACATATATTGCACAAACTTTCTCACATCCGTACGATTACACTCAACACAATAATGTCTCTGGTGACATTAATACGTGCGGTTTCAATCGTAGCAATGCTGCTGCTGTTATATTGAAGAGAGCTTGGCGAAAGCTGATGGTGAAATTCGACATATTACAATGTCACAGGACGCTATATACTTTTCCTACCAGCCTATGTATAATTCTTTATAACTGGACGAATTTTAATCAAGACCCACGTAACTATTTTTCAATAAAGTAACATTACGTGAAAATAAAAAATCGGTACAACATACATTGTACAGACTTTCTCATATACTAATGCGTCGTTTAGTTATCTTTAGAAAATGGAAATCGTATGAGCCTGTTTTTAGAAAATCCAATTTTTGTTAAAGTTGCCCAAGAATAAACTAGCCTTATATTCATTCATTGAGAAAAATGAAATACGTAGTATTATTTTAGATGTATACTCAAGTATCTGTACGAAATTTGATCAAAATCGTTAGAGCCGTTTTTGAGAAAATCGAATTATTGTTAAAGTTGCCTAGAATAAACTACTCTTAATTATTGAGCAATGTCAACCATTTCTGTGTATACTCTGCTCAGTATGATAAAATGCCTAAGTACGAGATTTCATTCATTTTCGCTCTACCGTCTAGGCTCCAGAGCCAGTAACAGACAGACGGCATTGCGAAAACCACTTTTTCGGATTCAGCGACACCTAAAACGTGTATTTCCGTAAAAATCTCGAGGTCGAATTTTTTGCGAAAGCAATACTTTCTCGATACTTCGTATGAGAAAGTAAAAATTATGAACTACCCTCAATTGTACAGGATATGGTTCATACTAACAAGGCTTCTATCTCAAGTGCTGCGAAATTTCATCAGGCTGAATCAAACCGGTTACTCCTAAAACCTCCCACAGACGGAATAGCAAAAAATAATTAATAATCAATTACACCTAAAACGTTCAAATTCATCAATACCGTGAATTCGGATTTTTTCTTTATCTCTATACGCCGTATATGAGGAAGTTAAACGGAAAAATTGGAATTTTTTAGGAAGAGCAATTTTTTAGTTTCATTAATTTCATCATAAGCGAAGATAAACATTCTCGCTAATGCACATAGAAAATAATCCACATTTCAAGCTACATGTACATAAGAATCATTTATAAGAAAGGCGTTTTGAAATATCGCTTCGTCGAAAAATGACCTTGAAACGTCCACGTACGGAGTGGCGCTTCTGAAGTCGCACCCGCTTTCTGGAGATGAAAAATCGCTTTTGACGGGACGCACTTACCCTTGTATCGCTTCACCCTTCATACTTTTCCTGAACTACTTCCCTCGTCATAGCCTCTTCCCTCTTTCTTTCTCTTTCTACTCTGTACCTTTCTCGGTGCCATAACGCTTTTCTATGACGCGACCCTCATCACACGTCGAATGGCATGAGACCGAGCTGTTTCATCGCGTTCAAGAGAGAGAAGATGAGGGAAAGGGACCGTAGTGGCAACAAATTCGTTATAAATGGCTCCTAAGATCTGTTTCTTCGTCAATCAGACACGTAATTTTTCCTCTAAGATGCCATTGAGCGTAAAAATAACAGTTATCTGAAGAGGTAAAAGCAGATGTTTTAATATATGTGTATTTCAAAAGTTTAATTTCAGAGGGGTAAGATTAAATTTCTAGAGTTCCTTCTTATCTAGAAAATGTTGCGTCCACTTTAGTAATAATAAAAATCCGTTCCTATTGACATTTAAATGTCTCTCTAATTGATCATTTTGCTGCGTAAGCACCATATTGACAAATATAAATATGTTATATTCCTTTCAAGTACCGAGGATGACCTAGAATTATGATTTTGATGTATTTTTCAATTATAAAACTGTCCTACCCATTTAACTTTAGAGCGGTTATTTCGTGCAATGTTTGCGTGAGTGCGTAAGTATGCTGATCATCAGGCCCGTCTTAAGGGGGTGGCTGGGTAGGCAGTCGCCTCGGGCCCCGCGCCTATGGGGGGCCCCGCGCCTACGAGGAACTCTAGTAGAGATTATGCTCGATAAATTCTGTCTCGAAAATTCTCGTTAAAATTTGTTATTTCATATTCTCGATTACCAAGAAAACCATTTTTTAAAAATAATTCGGTAATATTGCTTCTCAATGAATTCTCTGGAGAATCTCAAGAAACATCTCTTGGGAAACCACGCAAAAAGTCGATACAATGCATGAACTTGGGGATAGAGGAGTCGGCAATGCGACCGCTTCGTCCAAGAATTAGGAAAAAGCTAAGTCCCTGCCTCCAAGACAGACATGAGGGCGTCATTTGAAAAATTCGGCCTTTGAAAACATCTGGCAGACATCGACATAGACCCCGACAACGCCGTTTCCCAGGCATTCTTTCGGAGATCTTGCCTGCTTTTCCATATCCTAATTCCTTTCGGGAAAGGGAAGACATGCACAATAAAATTCTTATCTTGCCTTCAACAAGGTCAATGCCACTTACAAAGTTAGAAGTGCCGCCCGAGCTTTGAGGCTCCCACCAGGAACCCCTGCAGACTCATTTCCCTTTACCTAACGGGATTGTCCACCGAAAAATAGTACAGAACGCGCATAGCGGCACTTTATCCCGGATAGTAGAATTCAGAAGGGATATGCGAAAAACCGAGGGTGAGGGCACAATTTTTCAGCCACATTCGGTTCGGTTTATTGCTTACAGCTCTGGTGTCATTTTGGAACTTAGGAAAACAGTGAAACGCATCTCCTCAGTTCTTCTAAAACTGTGGTAGAAGGAACATCAACTGTGAGAACTTTTTCTTGTGGCATGTGAATCTTATCTGCAAACAAAAGGGCACCTGGATTTATTAGACATTTTCATGAAGAATTTGACATTAACATAGAAGGTTAGTGCATTCATTTAATTTATTTAATATTTCAGTATGCGTACTTGTGGGCCATTTAAATTAATTTAGATTGCTATCTCTGTTAAATAGTGAACCTTTTATTCTTTGGAAGTTTTGGATGTAATCTGGGAAATGAGTTCAGCATTTTAGTTTTAAAGGTTTATACCGATATCTCTTCATTATTGTAATATAAGAATATGATACTCTTTTTATGCGACTTTTAAAATAAAATTCGCATATTTTATATTCATTAGTATCCCATCACGAAAAAATGAGTGCCTCCAGGGAGAGAGATATAGGAAGAAAATAGAAGAGTGGATCACAAAAAAGAAAAAGGGTGAAAGAAGTACAAGAACAATTGAAGAAACAAAACGGAACATTAAAAAAGTTCATCAAGACCTTTCCAGCGTTAAGTGACATCATATCGGGTAAAAGTGAAAGTAAAGCATTGATTTCTTCAGACGTAGGAATCGAGGTGTCAACAAATAGTGACAATGAACAGCAATTTGCCAAACACGTTCATTTCGTTGTGACTCCATCACCGAGTACGCCATCCTTTTCTTCCCGTGATGTAATAACGCTTCCTTAAATATTAGTCACAGTCACCTTGCTGTAAGCTGTGAAAATTTTAATTTTACGTCAGACCTCGGTACATGGCCTACATTTATTACTTCTTCTTATAGGGATCTTTTAGTAGAAATGGGTCCGAAGTACACTGAAGAAAAAATGAGGAATTATCCACGCAACTCAGAGCACAGATGCTTTTCTGACTACCATTTTTGTAGGATTTTGAAAAATGGGGAGAAGGTGACAAGGACGTGGTTGTTTTATTGTGAAGAAAAAATGTCGTCTTTTGTTTCTGCTGTAAACTGTTTCCATCATCAGAGTCAAAGTCGGCATTGGCGTCTGAGGGGTTTAGTCAATGCCAAGTACTATTCTATTATTCTGGATTGTACTCCAGATGTGAACAACAAAGAGCAAATGTCAGTAATTCTAAGAGTAGTTCATATTGAAAACAGAAATGTAGAAGTAGTTGAACACTTCATAAACTTTCTTGAAGTCACAGATACTACAGGAAAAGGACTTAGCCAAGCTCTACTGAAAGAATTAGATTATATGGGAATTTCATTGAAATATTGCAGAGGGCAAGGGTATGATAACGGTGCGAATATGAAAGGTCATGGACAAGGAGTTCAAGCACGAATTTTAAGTTTAAATTATAAAGTTTTTCTCATGCCATGCGGAGCATGCAACTTAAATTTGGTTCTTAGTAATATGGCTCATTCCTGTCCACGAGCGGTGTCATATTTTGGTATAATTCAAAGATTGTATACTTTATTCGCAGCTTCACCGGCAAGATGGAGTATCTTAAAGAATTATGCAGATATATCTCTAAAACCTTTGTTTAGCACTAGGTGGGAGTCCCGACTCGCAAACATAAAAGCTGTACGCTTTCATTTGCCAAAACTAAAAAATGCTTTACTTGAGAGAGCTGAAGTTTGTAAAGATCCGAAGACAAAAAGCGAGGCAAATTCACTCCTTTCCCATGAATTAAACAGATTTGAATTTATTTTATCTGTTATTGTTTGGTATGACATATTACAAACTGTAAATAAAGTAAGTAAGGTTCTACAATCTGCTCAAATTCCATTGGATATTGCAGTTAAACATCTGGATGCTTTGAAGTCATCATTAAATATATACAGAAATGAAGGGTTTAATCAAGCCGTATAAGTAGCCGAAACAGTCGCCAATGATATGTCAGTTGATATAGAGTTTTCTAAAAATGTAAAAAGGAGACATTCTGATTGCGCAAGAGAGGACGATGCACAGGAAAACTCGAAGAAGAGGTTTAGAACGGATTTCTTTCTGCGAGTGATAGACATGGCACTAACCTCTCTGTCGCGGTGTTTTGATCAGTACAGTGAGTACATTTCTAGATTTGGTTTCATGAACAGCATAAGCCAAATTAAAAATTGGGATTTATCTAATTTACAGAGAGTCTGTTGCGATATAGAGAAAGTTTTGAAGGATGAAGGAAGTTCAGAGAGCGACATGGATGGAATAGAACTTAGTGAAGAGTTAAGAATGTTATCAACGGTTGTGCCAGAAGATCATAGCGTAATTGATATTTTGAAGTTCCTACAAAAAAATAAATTGCAGGAAATATATCGAAACATAGAAATACTTTGTAGGATAATTCTTACAATGCCAGTGACAGGTTGCATCAGCTGAAAGGTCGTTTTCAAAATTAAAATTAATAAAAAATTACTTACGATCGACGATGTCACAAGAGAGACTGACTGGATTATCTTTTTTGTCAGTTGAACACGAGGAAGTTGATAAGATTGAGAAACCAACAATAATCGACATATTTGCACATATTAAAGCTAGAAAAGTAAACTTTTAAAATTGTAGTGGGCTGGTTATTATTTTGTTTATTTGTGTAACCCGTAACAATTAAGTATTAGTTTTTAAAAATTGTTTATGTATTTCTGAATAATACTAATAATAATACTAATGTAAACTTGAAAACAAAAATAAAATTGTAGGTAGATGAGAAATTTGATTTTTCTGTGAAAAGTAGGGGGCCCGCGGAAACCCTCTCGCTCGGGGCCCCGCGGATCCTAGAGACGGCTCTGCTGATCATAAGCAAACACACCAAGAGACCAACCGATAAGAAATGCAATAATACCGTAGCATGTGCTATTTTAAATCGCGTTAAAATATAATATTTTCGTTGATTTTCATAGCCACAAATTTTGTGACGAGCTTACGGACTGACCATTAACTGAAATCGGGTCCGAAATAAAAAAAACATTATCCCATCTTAGATTTTGTGGAAAAGTATAAATATTCTTAAAAAATTGTGTTCTGAGATTTTTATTTTCTTTCAACAACGCCGTATTTTCTCGACTATCACGAAGTTCCACGAAGTCTCGTCCTCAGTTCCTCAGGTTACTCATTTATTAATGACTTCAATTACTTTGCGACTACAGATATGTTGTTCCTAAATTCTCCTCGAAGAATTTTTAATCGCGCGCTAAAAAAGTAAAAATTTATGTTTATCACAGCAAGAGCATATTTATTTCTTTATCATTCCCCATTCTAATATATATATATATATAATCTTCT
Source organism: Uropetala carovei (assembly GCA_036926305.1). Taxonomy (NCBI): domain Eukaryota; kingdom Metazoa; phylum Arthropoda; class Insecta; order Odonata; family Petaluridae; genus Uropetala; species Uropetala carovei. Next base: position 20,073,540 of record JAXCHB010000196.1, read on the forward strand.
TACATAATGTTTAGTTAAAAAAAACCTCCGGACTTGAGGAAAACGTAAAACCTCCTGATGGTATCACGTATCTAAATTAATATTCTCTCCAAAGTTCCCTCTCGAGTTAAACAGTTTTATCCTTCCAACGCATCGTTTCGGTGATTTATGATTGAATTTTTGCTAAGGCGGGGGCTAAAAACGGCTGAAAACCGACTGAACTAAATGGCCACGGCAGTTCCGTATCAACCACCATCAATCACAGAGCTAAGCCATCAAACAGACACAGGAATACAAGAAAATCTACGTGCAACCCCTAAAGGGTTAACGTAATATAGCTGTTAATAGAAAGCGCCCGTTCGAACGGAATTTCGGCACCAGAACAACTACGCGCACCCCACTCCAAAATCGGCATACGTAAAATTAACTGCGTAGTGAAGCGCAGTGCGGAGAAAATCTGCTGGCGGAATATGGAAGAAGGCGTTGAAAGAATGAAAGGATAGAAAAAGATAGGGTAGTTAAGAGATGGTGGATAGGAGGAGGGAAGAATAGGGTAGCGAGGGAGAGAGAGGGAGAAAGTGGTAAAAAGAAGAGGGCGGGGGGAGGGAGGTCCTCTTTCCTCGACGCCTATGCAGTCCTAGAGGGCAAACAATGACGGCATCCCATCACGGTCCCTCTCTTCGTCAGAGCCACACCCACCTCGGTTTCACTCCTCTCCCTTCACTTACTCTCTATCTCTTCCACCACCGCTGTAAAAAACCACGCCTTCTCTCCGCTACGTAATCCTCACTCCCTCTTCTGCCACCACTTAGGATGTCCTCTTCCTCTCTCCCTCAAAGAATCTCCCTTTCACTTCTCCGCACTAGTTGCTTTAAAGCATCAACTCACGCGGACTCGGGCGCAGATGGAATTCTTATTGTTCGTGCCGGGGAAAAGTAAACTAAAAAAAGGAAAAATGACGAATGGGAGAGAGAGGATCTTTTTGGAGAACCATTTCTTTCAGCGTTTACTTTCGCAATTTCGCTCGATGTAGGCTCGAGTAGGCCGTTTGGTAATGATTGACGCTGATTCGGAATGAGAAACGCAAACTGGATTTTTTTTAGTGTGTAACTGTAGATTTACAGTGGGTTGCCTTTGTTTCTAAATAAATTGATGTTTCCAACACATGACTTTCTCCAAACGTAAGTTGTCAACTAAAGTAAAAATAAATACGGCGATAGGAACAGTTCAACTTACACGCTTCAGCGTTAGCGATTCAATTGTTTTGTAAATTCACCTTTGCCGTCACAACCACGCGCGCGGTTAACCGGAAGTCGAGGTTTATTCGAAACCCGATTCGGTTTTTGCGATATTTCTCCGTTAAAACATCATTATTGTATATACAGATTGATACAAGTATTATAAAGAATGTAATTTCCTACAACTTTCATTTGAAACAATTTTCCATTGCAGTTATTGTTTAGGAATTATTTATAAGTAATCGGTTTTTCGGTTTCCGTCATATATCTCCTTAAAAACATCGTTATTGGTAATCTTCTTGAGGACCAAAGTTATAGAGAATAATATTTCTTCCAAGTTTTGTTTGAAACAAATTTTCGTAGAACAATCCATTTCGGAAATATTTTGCTTGTTCGTAAATTTCCAGCATACAGCGCCACCACCATGTAGCGGTGAATTCTGTAAACATATTCAAAATATAATTTACGGCAATAAGGACGATTCTATTCTTTTACGATACGAAATAATTATTTTGCCTTATAGTAATGCTATTCATAATAATTTAAATATCTATACTCCAAATATGGAGAAAGTCATGTGTTGGCCACATCAGATTATTTGATATATAGTTATGGCTACACACGGGAAGCTATTCATATACTACATCTTACTGCCACTTCTAGGCCTCGATAACCTACTAAATTCATTTCTTCCTGAAGAACTATACTGAACTGTCTTCTTTTGCTATATTCAGAATACGCTCCCTCCTATAGGCATATAAAATTAAAGAGTGCATTTTAACTAATCGTGATATGCAAGATTCTATCAGCAAGGCTTTAAATAAAAACAAATAAGATCAGATATTGGTGATTACAATTCTGCTGAAAATTGCTTTTCGTGCATTTTCCGTAGGTTTTGTTTCTATTTAATGTTCAGCAGTTCTCTCTAGGAGAGTAAAATCTCTATTTAGAGAGAACGCAGCAACAGATGTTGCCATGCCATAATTGCGTCCTACATCATTTGCGAAGACGCCTAATTTAGAATGATTACTAATTAAAGCTCTTGAAATCGAATGAAGGTGAAAGCATCATGATTAATCGACTGTCTCTTAGAAGAGTCAATTAATGAAGTGATTCGAATTTTTGATTAAGCAGGCTGAAAATACATGCTTGAGTAAATAATGTGAGTTAATTCATACCACTCAGCATAATTTCATTTAACTTAATAGTTTTTTCCTACAAAGATATCTGGGAAAAAATTATGCTTGCTATCATAATAATAATAATAATGTAAATTTCATATTTTTATTCTAGACGCATAAATTTAAATTCAATTGAAAATTTCATTTGAATACGGATAAAGTATATTTTTATTATTTTTTAAAATAAGAGATATTTTTCTTTAAGTAGTCTTCCGGTTTATTGGAAATATAAATTTCCCTGGTACTCTCTTATAGCGACACTATCGATCCGAAAATTGGCGTTATTTTCCGAGATGATTACTCCGGCGTAATTACTAGATGCGAAATCTATAGATAAGTGTAGACCTTACTGTATTCTTTTTAATCACCTCTTTCCTCTCTCCCTATATATCTTTATGGTTTTCAAAGAAGGCCATCGCGTCAGATCGATGGAAGAAGATACGGAAAAAAACCTCTGCAGATGCGCGCCACCTGCAGCCGAACTGCCATTTGTCGTTTAACGTCCGAGCGTCTGCTAGTGGTGGTCGTGAAAAAGGCCTCCAGCCTTCCGGCGCCGGAGTAATGACCTCCCTTCTTCCCAACCGTCAATTCGTTTCCTTTATTTAGCGTTCCCTTATTTCTGAGGTTATATTGGCTCCATTTATTTGCTTGTAACGCTCCGATGAGTAACGATGTAAACTCTCGCCTTGCCTTTATTTTTCTTCTCGTCAGAAGACATATGGGACCAGCCACGCCGTTAAAATTTCACGTACCCTTGCAACCGTACCCATAACTACCACAACTCAACGATGGCGTCCCTGTTGAAAAACATAACTTCCGCGAAGCGGTTCCCACTCAAGATTGATAAGCTTTTTTCGAGGTTTTCTTTGATTTATAGTGTCAAATTCTAATTACATTTCTCCTATGAAAATGAAGAAGACGAGAAGTCAATATGTACTCGTAACTAACTTCTTACTGAATCTGATTTCCATGATATATGGTTTGATTTCACTTGTTTAATATTTTATTCGAAGCGGCATCACATCATGAGACAGGTGCAATAATGAGATATTACATTACAACGGTGTTTTCCAAAGTATGGGTCGTGACCCAGCAGGAGGTCGCAAGAAAACTGAAAGTACTCGACGCATTATCAGCTGAAATATTCATCGTGTGGCCTTCCCTTTCCCTGGAGAGCTTAAAAACATTGAATTAAAATACCTAATTGAACAAGAAACGTAATGTTTACTAGCATATCTATAGTCACTATAAATTATTGAGCTAAAAATAAGTGCGATTAATTTTAATATCGTTCTTCAAGGATAGGAATCAATGGAATAAATTTTGATATTGGAGCAGTACGGCCTCATTAAGGTTCAAATAGGTTAAAGTAAGTAAAGACGGTATGATTATAAAAAATAAATGGGAAATATCGACTTTCTCCACGAGACAAACCTTGTCTGCCGGATAATTACGTCTCGGCGTGATATGCTAATCGTGTTAAACCAAAGTAAAAATACATGTCTTGGTAATATTGCGTGTTAATCTTTAAAGGAAGCGAATGAAAATTCATTGTCACGAAATACGATTAGCAAAAATACTCCTAAAGTGATACGTAACGTCTACAAATAAAATAAGAAATAGGGTAGAGCATTCGAATGATATGTCAAAGTGCAAGTCAATATCCAGAAAGGAAATCTTGCACAACTACCATCTGATAGTAGATTTAAAATTGGCCGTTTGTCATCATCAACACAAAAACATTTTTTCCTTAAAATTTTCACTTTTTTACAGAAATACAATCAATTATTTTCATTCATTCAAATAAAAATCATCCCTTGATAACTTGGCCGTATCGCATAGGTTGCGAAACTTACAAGATTCTACATCCAGCAACCTTCGGCCACCATTCCGAATGAATCAACAAGCCATCCGCAAACCCCAAAAAGACGCCACAATAAAATTTTCTGGAATATTCCCCACAAAATACCCATTAGGATAAAATTTTAAGACGCGCCTTCTCGGTGACTGCGAATTATATTTGCCACGTGCTGACAAATCTTCACAGGTGAAACGAGTACAGAGTTTGCGAGTGTTGCGCGAGGGGAATAATTTATGCACGGGCAATTATCCACGCAAGGAACGAGGACAGAGCGTTTAAACAACGAGCACCGCAGCTAGAGGAGATTGTGGCTCCGAGAGAGATAGAGAGAGAGAGGTTTCCGGACCTGCGGTTCCTAGGAAAAGACGTCCCAGCGTAGAAAGCTCATTTCAACCGCGCGAGAAGAGAAAGGGTTTTAAGGGAATTAAACCGACTATTCGGACGACGTAACGCGTGAAAATAAATTCCATCCAGCGGAAATTCCATTTCTGAACGCTTTAAAACGTTGCATAATTGATTCTAAAAAGATAGACTTCACGTCGCGGAGGCTCAGGAGGCATTCCGAAGCGAGTGTAAAAGTAACCACGGCATCGTCCAAATTCTTTTTTTTTTAAACGTTTTTGCGAAGGTGCGCGTCAAATCGTTAGCGTTAACGTAATTCGAATAACGTTCGAAAATTCGCTGTACCTTTTTGCCGCGTTTTATCTTTATTTTGAAAGTTTTTCTACGGGCGGCTCAAATCATGTCTTTCTTTTCGGAGGGGTTTTAAATTATGCATTCTAAGAATATATCTAGCCTACTTTTCCCCTGGTCATGCACTTATTCCCGTTGTCTGGCTGATGATTCCTTTCCTCCCTCCACCCTCCCTCCTCTTTCGCTCCCTCAAAAGGACTTCCTCGCCTCTACTCTCTCAGACCTCCCTCAGGCCTCAACCTAATGCGAGTTACTTATCTCCCTTCCTATCTCTCACTCTTCCTCATCTTTGACGCAATAATTTCTCCATTATTTCCCTCGTCCCGTCTCTTCCTTATCTCCTTTCAATCCTAGTGTGTTTCTAACTGGTTCATTTCCATCTCTTCCCACAAATATCCCTTTTATTCGGTTTGTGAGGTTCTCTTCTGACGTTATCAGAAGAGGAGAACTACAGTCTTTAATAGAGGCGTCTCCTTTCCTTTCCTATTTCTTTCGTCCGCGCGGAATCTGCTGCCGCGCTTTGTGCAGGCGACATGAAAGAGCGGCGTTGATTCCTGTTTATGGTATAAGAAAGTTGAATTCTTCCTTGGGGATTCTATCTTTGTTCCAGTAAACTCTGTTTAAAATATTTTTTCTAATGTCCCGGTATTTTAAAGAACCAATAATAAGATTAGATTAAAATAGTTAGATCCATTTTAATATATATATTTTAAATTTGTAAACGAGTCCATTTTGATTTGAGATTGAATTTTTAAAAAATTTGGACTGCGTTACCTGTTATCACCTCCTCATCACTAAGTCGCGAAACCAGATGAAATTTGTCTTAAAAGTAAATCACAAGTAATTTTTAACGACCAAACAACTCTAAAAATGACGCGCCTGTTTTACTTTGGAAGAAAAAAACTGAAAGACATTTGGGTATGCATGCTGATACCGAGAAGTTAAAGTTTACGCTTCTGGGCGTTTGCGCAAACATTGCCCCTCTAAATACAAAGCTTTCAAGCAACGGAAAATTTACTTATGGACCGCTTGCTTACTTTATCTTTCGTCTCTAAAAAGTGAATGTGAAATTCGAAATGCGTTCTGTGAGTGGGTAGAGGAATAAAATGGATGTAAAGTTACTCGGCACTATTAATGGTTAGTACCACAACCGCGAGTGCACTTCAGTAATGTGGCGTTATGCTAATATATATCCGAGAGCATTTGCCGTACATATATTTCACAAAGAACATAATTATTTAGCAGAAATACACTCCACTAAAGTACTTCATTTTAACACGGTTAGCCCAAAATTACGAATGATACACTGAATTTTTAAAATTATTAATGAGAATGCGTTCATTTTACGTCAACAACACATAATCTTATAGGTACTGCGAAAGCCAAAGTATGATCATGAACCAAAGATCTTATTTTTTTCAGCAGTTCAATAATTTACTGATATTAATCTGACATATATAGTAAGCAAGTTTTATCACGCAAATGACCAATCTGATTGGTTGCCGATGAGACAATCAGACTTCATCGGATACTAAAAGTCGTAAATAAGTACCCTCGCGCAATGGAGAGTTAGTCTGGGTTAGTAGCTTAGTTGGTTATATTTACATCCCCGAAAATTACCTATCCGAAATATGGGAGACCCGGCTTCGATCCCCAGTCAAGTTCATAATTTTTCTCCTTCTCTATCTTCACATTACCCTCGCGGACTTTACAATAGCAAATGTTGTCCTCTATTAGATAAAATTTTATTCGATACCTTACAGATCACCGGGAAATTAAAATATCTTTTCTTAATTGTCGTATGCGATATCACTACATATTATATAGCCTAATATATGTTTATTTATTTACTTTGTTGTGGTAACTAACAACAATGTAGTTGGTTGTTAATTAATAAATTTTAATATTCGCTTCGTTTAACAGTTTACAATGAAAGGTAAATTTAAGTATTGGAAAGAAGGTAAAAAGCATAACCCTTCAGTAAATCGTTTTAAATCTTCAATTAAATAGAAAACGGAATTCGCACGTCATAATTTCGTCTATATATTTTACTCGAATTTGTTTCCGTGATTTTTAACGGGTTATTTGTTAGTAACTGTATATTATGTATAAATATGAATAAAATAGGTAAATTTTAATGAAAAAAGCTTTTAGATTCCATATTTTATCGGTTTCTTCAAATGAAAACAATTTCATCTATCAACAAATTACCCGCCTATTTCATATCCTCTTTGATATTTATGCGCTTTCCACCAACTTGCTTTGCTGGAAATTTGTTTAGATAGTCCAGTAACTGTTTCTCTCCGTAAAATTCCGTTTTCTAAGAGAACTTATCGGATGTTGCCTGAGTTTTGGATCACTATTAACCAAAATTTCCGCCAACCTAACTCAAATTTTATTTCGACGGTAAAGTCTGAGGAATATTGAGAGTAGCGACGAGTCTTTCATGACTACCGAGACACTTGGATTCAAAATCCTTCCTTTTCTTACACTATTCCTCAATCGTTCCCAGCTTTTCTAATACTCCAAACCGTTCCCTAATGGCATTTTTTTTCACTTTATCCCTCCGCTGATTACGTCCTTTCCTTCCGTCTGCCTCCCACGCCATCTTTTTCACAATTCTCTCCCTCAACCACCCTCTACGTATATCCAACACAGCTTCCAAGCGCCACTCAATCAAGAGGGCGCCACCTGTTTCTCTCGCCTTCTTTCTCAAACCCCAATCCAATCCGCCCCCATGCCTTTTGCGCATTGGGGTGGTTCCTTCCTGCCTACATGCAAGCCGCCGATGACGTCTGCAGATGGAATGAATCTCGCTTTTTTTCCTCCCTCGTTCGATTGGAAAAAAAGAAATATTTCAGAGAAACATCCAAACGGCGTCATGCATCAATCACGTCGATACTTATAACCTGATTGGAATTTTATGAACGATCGATCGGTCGTAGATAAATGGATGGCCATTTGTTATAAGTAAAACGTTAAGTGTCGCTTTCATTAGTTTAAAGCGGAGAAAAATCAAACTCAATTATTCTCGCTGAATTGCCAACTAACCTTCAACAATTATGTTTGAAAATTATGGCAAAGATTTATATATTTTCCCTGAGTCGGAACCATTTAGATACTAACGAAGGCAAATTGGCATTATTAGTTGACAAAAAAGTTAGCAAAGTGTACAACGTATCACATAAGCGCGTTTCGTTCAATGGAGTATTTTAAAAAATAATACACTAGTACCTAAGGGAAATAGCGTTTTAAAGTTCTTTTCTTGATCATAAATAATCCATTTTCTTCCTATTTAAAAATATTACATGCACATGTAAGGAAATTAAACGTATTTTTATGAGATTGTTTGTTAACAACAATGAATAAGTAACCATACAAGAAATTTCAATTCCAATTAAGATATTCTTGTTTGATTTTCTTGAATACGGCTACTCCTACGATAAAAATGTATGGAAAAAGAAATACTCTACTTTAATAGTTCTACATGTTTTATTTGAAAAGTATTTTGATATGACCAATACTTTACGATATGACAGAAAGTTCATTTTTTGTCACCAGGAAAGTGGTACCCCTGATTGGCTTATTGATTCATTTATGTGATTTTCTTATTTTCTTTGACTGTAAGCCCTTAATATCAAATTTCATGAAAATCCGTTCGGTAGAAGCCGAGAACGAGAATGCGGACGGGCGGACAGACAGACGCTAATAGACGCTTATACTAGAAGCGAAACGCGCCTAAAAACGCAAATATTCCACAGCAAATAAAAATCATATTCCTCTCTTTAAGAAAGGAAGAGCGCTTAAAACCGAAAGGAAGAAAGGAAAAGAATTCAATACTATAGGGAGACCGGCTACCGTTATATCCCGTGTTGAATGATAGCTGTCATTGAATTTCAATCGATTTCCCTTTTTATTATACTCTTTTATTATACTGTTTTTTATACACCTTTTTATTTTTTTAATTATTAACTTCACTCAGAATATACATGCTTTCAAAACCGAAATATAAATGTATATTAATAAATTTGAAACAAAAGTTGTACATATTAAAAAATATTAGGACGTCCCACGATTAAAAATATTTAAACAGTTTTCACGTTCTTGGTATTTACATTTTATTTTGGAATTAATGAACAAATCGATTGCTGAAGTTATCACGCACCTAGTGACACCAAGCGGCGAGAGAATGCGATACAATAGTAAACAAACTGCGCCATATTAGTTTGATTATAATATCGTATTAATTATTGTTATTGACTTCATAGAAGCCCTAGACATGAAAAGAAAAGTTACCCATGAAACGGAGGAAGAAAGGCAAGTGAGATTAACGACGCAAAAAGAATACTACATGAAAAGAAAAGAAATGGAGACATCGGAGCAGAGAAAAAATAGATTGGAGCGAGTGAAAATCGTGACAAAGATAAGGACAGAATATGAAAATAAAAACAAGCTTCGTGAGCCATTGGAAAAGTTGAAAGTAAATGATGAAATTCGTATTAATAAAGAAATAAAGGATCAACGAGAAGGACGTTTAGTTAAGTTGAAGGTAAATCAATGACGACCTTTGGCTAACGAAACAGAAGGTGAGCGAGTTAAACGTCTAAACCAGTTAAGTTTAAATCGATCTCGAATCTTAAAAATACCGACAAATATAATAGTTTTACGGCAGACATTAAAAAATTCGCCGATCAAATTTGTTGAATTTGCAAGAAACAGTGTTATCAATTCCAACGTAGCTATTTCTTATTATCAGTTTTAAGAGAAAATAATAGTTAACTTGTATAACGTATTGCCACCTGAGCTTATTGAGACAGAAAAAGAAAGAATGCCCTTCAAGAGCTTACTGGAATAACATGGAACCTGGAATTAACCAGATGAACTAGTAAGTTTGTCAGACGTAGAATAACGCTTGATTTCCCATGTAATTCCTTTTATAAAAATTATCAAATACAATGGCAGATTTGGGCAATATGGTTTTAAAGAACAGGCAATAACGTTTGCTCAAGATATATTTGAGATTACTGACAAACTTCCAGAAATACTGCCAAGGCCATTAAATTCAAGTGCTTTAGTACTTATAGTAGAATCATTGGACGATATAAATATTGTACGGGAGTTTGACATAAGTAAAATTCGAATTGAAAATGCTCTTAAATTTCTAATTGCTAATAGTAATCTTTATGAACTTTTAAAATTGTTTGGATTTTTCTTAAACACAATCTCTGTACAATTTTACTAACAGTTTTCTGATAAGCTACAAAAATATAGAGGAAATATCCTTTAAGTAGAAGTATTTCATTACAAATATGAACACTTCATCCTATGTCAGCTTTAGTTCCACAGTGGTAAATTCTTACGAGTTTTATTAATGACTTATCAACTTATATTTTTAGTGAATTGTTCAAAGAATTGTTGAACATAAATTAATAAGAATTTATATGCTGAATCAATGCACAATTTTTTTTACATGAGATGTGTTTTGGTAGCGAAATCGATAGATTTTACGGTATGCAAGAGAGTGAGAAGTAATTAATTTATAATTATATTAAAACTTGATTTAAGTTAATAATTTACTGGTAGACAGCACATCCAGTTTAAGTTTTATATTGTGTTAATAGTCTTATCTGCTTTTTTAAAAGTTCTGATTATTTAAATCATTTCAAGTCTATAAAATTTCTTAATTTAGTTCTGGGAAAAGCATTTTGAAGGGGCTGCATAGAGCACAGCATAGAATCATAGTTTGGCAAAATGTTACCATTAAAAATTTCCCTATGAAAGTTTTATAACAATATTAATTTCCGTATTGAATAGTAATGTTTAATGCAAATTAAAACATCATAATTTGATGTCATTGTCATAATTATAAATTCATTTCACTAAAAAGTATAAAATAAAAATATATAAAAAATCTTTTAAAAATTATACTCTTTTTTAAAGCGTACTGAAAAATATGAAACAAATATTTGGGTTCAAGAAAATATCGGGATCTTAAGGAAATTTTCATTGTATATGATCATGATTCTCTAAGAAAAAAGAGGTATGGCATATGTTGATTAAACAAGAATTTACAGTCTCTTAATATTGCAGTGAATAATTTAACCAACATATGCCATACCTCTTTTTTAAAAGAGATTCATGATCATATAAAATCGAAATTTTCCTTAAGATCCAGACATTTTCTTGAACCCAAAAATTTATTTTATATTTCTCAGTGCGCTTTTAAAAAAGATTATAATTTAAAAAAGGTATTTTTTATATTTTTATTTATATTTAAATTATTGTAAACAGTTACATATTAATATAAATATATTTAATATAATATAGTAAATAAATGTTTGCATGTGCATAAATCACGATTTAAAAATATCATATTATTTATGACTAAAGTAGTTTTAGACTCAAAAGATTCTGATTTTGGAAAATATCTTTTTTCGTTTGACTTTCCGTCCTCCTATTTATGCAATATTTGCCTTCCTAATGAAGCACTGGGGCCAAACAGGTCATAGTCTGTTTGTTTACCCGTCTGGTCTATTTAGTCTGAACTAGAGCAATTCAAGTTTATTATGGCACTGTCAATATGTATAAAAAGAGTGAAATTAAATATACAATGAGTAAATATACGATTAACGGTAAAAAGTAAATTTCTTTGCGAAAAGCATTTCATACAACTGTTAGTTCACTTGTTCACATTTTTACTTTCTCCATATACGTGGTATAGAGAAAGTATTGTTTTCATGAAAAAAATATAGTTCGAGATTTCAACGGAAATACAAGTTTTGAGGTCCCCTGAAGACGTTTTGACCGTTCACTGGATGATGTCTGCGTGTCTGTATGCCCGTATGTGTGACAAATTTTGCGTGCGTCTAACTCGATAACTATTCATCAGATCAACATGAAATTCTATATTTGTGATTTTATATATATTGTTAAGATTCGGAAAGATTTTTATAACAATCGGTCAGCCGGAAGTAGTGGTTTACTACTGTCAAATTTTAGTTTTTCTTAAATATTTCGTTTAAAACTGAATTTTTGTTAACACACACACACATATAAATAAGTTGTAGATATTATGTTTCTATAACTCTTGTATGAAAAAAATTTCATATGAGGAATATTTCAAGAGATGTTCAATTTTCTTCGAAATTGACGGTTAGTGGGCATCTCGCGTGTGTGGCAGTGACGGCAAAGGTGAATTTACAAAATAATTGAATCGCTAACGCTGAAGCATGTAAGCTGAACTGTTCCTATCGCCGTATTTATTTGATTTAATTTGACAACTTATGTATTGAGAAAGTCATGTGTTGGACACATCAATTTATTATTAGGATAATTAGGCTAAAAAAAGTTGCAACGGAAGCCTTTCTTAACCCTTCATACATGATATACTTTTTGACAGAATATCTACGCATCTTCAAAAACGTAAGAACCTTTTTACAACTCCATTTTCTTTTATATTTATGGCGTAATATTTACAGTAAGATCGCAGATAATGAAAAGTGGAATGGAAAAAATAAATTTTTATACTCGACAGAAAAAATTTAGCCATTAACACCTTTATCTTTATCAGGTGGAATACAGTTAACCAATTGGATCCTATTTGTAAATATTAATTTCAATTATATCATCATTAATGAACTTCCATGATAAAATTCAGCTAAGTCCATAAGACCAACGAGGCGCTGTAATATGTGAACGTCTAGGCACAGCAAGACTATAAGGATTGTTACGAACTACGTTCAAAATCCCTCAAAAATTCGTATTTTTCCATTAAGTAACTACTACGATACACCGGTGAATATTAATAATTTGTAATTAGGATTTCTACACATTAATTAACCAATCACTTTGATATCATATACAAAACCTTATCGTCAACCATATCTGAAATCGGATTAGCTTAAAAATGTGAAGGTAATATGAATATTATATTCCTTAAAAAATTAAAACATTTCAATACTGGAAAAACCATTCAGTGGACAATTAATAATAGGTTTTGCTTTAGAGTTAAATAAAATTATACTAGAAATAATTTGTATGGACAAATCTATGAATCAAAATTTTGTCATTCATATTTTGCTATTTTTAATTTCATGCGAAAAAAACAAGCTTAAAAATATAAATATGATATTTCCATAGAATTTATTCGCAGAAATTAATTATCTTAATATTAATAATTTCGCCCTTTAATCCAGAACGAAACTTGTTTGCGGTATTCTATTTGTCGAGGCGTCCGTCAACTTAACCTTCTCTTTTTATGAAGCAGTGATTTCTTTTTTTAAGCGACGACATCATCAGATATTCACAAAGGAAGGCAGGCGGGTATTTATTTTTTTCATATTTCACAAGGACAGCTAGAAGGGGAAAAACTTGGAGAGAAACCCTTACTCCCGTTCCTCTTTCTCTCTCTCTCTTTCTCCCCCTCTCTCGCTTTTCTAAATCTCTTGAAGAGGAGATGGCACGGCCGACAGTAGCATTTATCAGGAGTCAAGGGATTAAAAGAAAATTTAGAAGAGAGAGAGAGAAAGAGAGACGGAGGAGATTATAAGAGAGGCGAATTGGAAGCAGCGAGGGAAAAGGATTATTTTTAAACCCAGAAATGGGATATGACTTTCGCTAGAGACTTCAGAGGTCGGTGATCTCCCGAGAAGTCGAAAGAGGCGAAGAGAGAGGGAAAGTTAACGCAAGGAAGAGAGGGAAAATCGTTATTCACGCCCGCGCCGTCATAAAATACGCATAGGGGCAACTCTTCGGGAATCCTTTTTTTCGTTTGTCAGTTGTTTTCCCCCTTTCTCTTTCCTCCTAGTCTGTACACTACCTAAAGTCTCTTGGCCTTCATAGAGCAAGTAACCAATCACGAACGTTTCCCCTTCCATCGCCCCTCACAACTTTCGTGCCGGAGAGCAGATACCAGTGCGCGTTGCCAGCTCTTGCGGATTTTCGCCTTCAGCTGATATACTACGCAATTTCTAAATAAAATACTTCCCATCCTTCTTTTTGATCCGGGCTTTGGACGGCGGTAGAAATGACAACGCAGGCCGATGTGAGCTCTTCGAGAGCAGGAGTGAGACTGGGTTCCTCCCCACTATCTTCCCAGACAAATCGTCTCCTATTGGCTGCTGTTAACTGGCTTAACCGACTATAGTCATCATCAGGTTTACGTGATGATGACTAGATATTAGTCGAAACCGGTCGTATCTTTTTTCAATAAAGTGGAACTTAATACAAAGTGATTTATTCTCATTTTATTCATGATGGAGTACCACCAAGCAAAGGCTTCTTCTGTTGATTTTGCTTAATGATAATCAAGCTGTGTTTAAATCTTATCGATTTATCGATATGAATTTTCGTAAGCGTTCCTTTAGTCCTCGTCATAAGATCAGTTATAACAAAGCCAGCGGAACAGCAAATTTAGGATAAAATTCGATTCGATTACTGAATAGAACAATTACTCTACATATAAAAAAATTAATACGCGTCTACCTTAACGAACTTCAATTCCTCAAGAAACCAAATTATGCACCATTGATTTTTGTTAATGATAATTATTAAATTACTAATACTTATATATGATCTACATATAGAAAAATACTGACATCAATTCTAAAATAAATCCGAAAAGTAATTGACATTCTTACAAACGTCAAATTGACAGAGGCGGGATTACCAAACAAATTACAAAATAACAAATTTACATTGTCAATTTAATTGCAATCCTTATATTATTACCCTAACGCAGAGTTGGGGAAACTACGGCCCGCGGGAGCACTTTATACGGCCCGCTATGTCATTATGAAAACGAACCATGAAATATAGCACAGATAATTTCGTATTTTTTGGTTAAAATTATGGCCGGAAAACCGTTTCTTGTTAAGTTTAGACCATAAAATATTATTAATTATCAATTTTAACAGATGGAAACCTTCGCATTTCCTCAAGTAACTTCCGATGTTGACCCTAATGTGGCCCACCGAAGCATTTTCATCTGATAATACGGCCCACCTAAGCAACTGCAACGTCAAATATTTCCCCACCCCTGCCCTAAAGTCTGCTTCTGCTGTTAATAGTCGTCAAGGTGATATGCATTGTTGCCACTTTCGGATAGCATTGGACAGGGATGGACTACGTGGCACGCGTGACAGAAGTGGCACGTTTGCGATTTTATTTGGCACGCGTAAGCTTGTATTTTCTGTATAAAATATGACGTTTCTTAGAAAAGTAAACTAGTGGCACGCGAAAAAAAATTCGGATGATTCAAATTACTTTCTTGAAACGTGAGACAAAAATCATTTGCCATCCCTGACATAGGACTATACGAAATGTGTAATTTAGGGTTAATTAATAAGTTTCTGGAATGATGTCAGTAGTCAGAGTTCAAACGCAAACAAACCATTGTTGTCTAAGATTGACATTATCTTAGCTATAAACATAAAATATTTGGTAAGAATTCATTCATTTGATATAAAATAACCTCAATTTTTTAACCCACTGATTCGTGAGCATGGACAATTTGAAATTTGAGATCCGAGCGAACGTTAAGTTTTTAACAAAACTTAGTTGAGAACCGACTCCCATCATTCAGGATTTGCAGAAAGTTTATGGGAATGATGCACCAAAGAAAAAACATTTTATGAATGGGTGAAATGGTTTAAGGATGGACGAGAGGACATTGAAGATGACCAACGAAGTAGGAGAACATCAACATCAATGAACGAAAAAACTGCGGCCGTCATCCAATCGATTGTGGAAGAAGATTAACGAGTGCCAGTGCAAATGATAGCCACAGGTTCTGATGTCTCATGTTCAGCTCAATCAATTCTAAGAGATCGTATAGGATTGAGGAAGATTTCTGCTTGATGGGTGCCAAAAGCGTTGCGCACTGAACACAAGACTCAAGGGGCTGATCATGCAGTTGAGTTTATCAACCGAATTGATTCCAATCCTGAAGATTTCTTCTGCCAATTAGTGAATGGTTATGAAACCTGGATTCATCAGTACCTACGATCCAAAAATGCCATGAAATTGTTTATCTCATTAATAAAGTAAATATATCTAAGCCAATAATTGACTTCTAATAGGATACTGTCTTCTGCTTCTGTTTGTGAAGCTGTAATAGTTAAAGAAGCCTATAGCAGAAGGAAATGGATTGAACCTTAAAGAATACTCCTGAAGAATTAAAATAAGGTTTCGTTTTCGCTCTATTTAAGTTACGTTTATTACATTTTATTTTGGTTTTTTATTAATAACAAGATAGTGCAGCTACCATGCAAGGCAGAGCTCTGTCTATATTTGGTGGCTTCCCCGCTAAACCTCCGCGGTTGGGCCGCAGAGCTCCTAGTATACACAAACAAGTTAGGAAAGTGTGCAGCGTATCACATATGGGCGTGTTTCGTGCAATGGAGTATTAGAAAGAAAGGATATACCTGTATGTAAGAGAAATAGCGTTTTAAAGTTCTTTTCTTCATCATAAATAATCCATTTTCTTCCTATTTAAAAATAGTGCATGCACACGTAAGAAAATGAAACGTTTGTTTGTGAGATTGTTTACGTTAGCAACAATGAAGAAGTAACCATGCAAGAAAATTTCCATTCAACTCCATTTAAGATATTCTGGCTTGATTTTATTGATAACGGCTACTCCCATGATAAAAATGTAAAAGAAAAGAAATACTCTAATTTACCAGTTCTACAAGTTTTATTTGAAAAAATATTTTGATATGACCAATACTTTACGAGATATGACGGAAAGTTCATTTTTTGTCACCAGTAAAGTGGTTCCCCTGATTGGCTTACGTGATTCATTTTTGCGATTTTCTTATTATCCTTAATCGTAAGCCCTTAACATTAAATTTCAAGAAAATCCGTTCAGTAGAAGCCGAGAACGAACGTGCGGACGGACGGACAGACCGACGACAAAAGGCGCTCACGCTGGAAGGAAACGCGCCTAAAAAAGTGATATGTATTTCAATGGATTATAACAAAAGTGCCATAAAAATAGAGCAAAAATCCTTGCCTATTTGGAATATAACATTTCTATAACCATTTAAATAAAAATATCAGACAGCCACCTTTCAAATCAAACTTATAGATGAAGAATTTATAAGCTGTAAAGAACACACAACATAATTAAAGATAAAACGGAAGGGCGTCAAAGGAAGAATTCTTGTGTTCATATTACGATAAATGTGTCAATTTATAATCTATGATAGTTTCATTTCTCTCGTGTTTTGGTGAAATTATGCTAATCACTTTTTTTAAAAACACGTACTACGAAGAAACTAATGTCATAGATCGTTTCTATAAAAATATTTTGCACGTGTTTGAAAAAATAAATGGTCTTCCAATTAGCAAGGCATATACGTATGCACGGAGTACGATATTTTTGAGTATTATGACCGTTTAATTGGACGAGTCTGCGAAATTTCCGCGCTGCTAACTGTAAGTTTTTGGAGAAGTTCAGTCCCCGTATATTGACCGTTAAGGGGGTTGGAATTTTTTTCGGAGTACTAATTGGATCATGCCGAGTTGCTCATCAGGTCGAGCGACCCAGATTAAACAAAGATGGGCTCGACAGTCTTGCTGCTCCAGGACACGTAAAATGTGGAGAAATTAATGAAATCATCTCGAAAAGCTTAAAAACTGCATAGTGTTTGGCGATTCTTTTTTACCA
This sequence comes from Uropetala carovei, assembly GCA_036926305.1. Taxonomy (NCBI): domain Eukaryota; kingdom Metazoa; phylum Arthropoda; class Insecta; order Odonata; family Petaluridae; genus Uropetala; species Uropetala carovei. Next base: position 20,091,162 of record JAXCHB010000196.1, read on the forward strand.
GAGCCATTCCAACGACTGAGCCAAAATAAAATTTATCGTATATAGAGAAAGATCATCGATATAATTGGCAACCACGCATAGTTCCCAACTGTGACGTCATCATCATAGAAATCTGCGAAAATGAATTAACAGATTGTCCTGATTCACGGGAATATTCGCAATTCATTATATTTTGATAAATCAGAGTAAAAAGATGTGTTCAAGCGCAGGTACTTCCATGTGTCCATCTTACAAAGGGTTAAACTTCCATTATGAAGTGCAAAGTACAACAGGAAAAATAATCTATCCAATTAAACTAGTTGAACCTTTAAGATAATTTCCAATAAAACGGAAACTTGAAACAATTAAAATTATATGTAATAAAGATAAGACTTTTCGAGGAAACAGAAGAAGGATTTACAAAAATTAATTTCATTCAGAACCTTCAACATGATTAAAATGCTGCTTGCAAATATCAAACGCCTCAGCTGAACAAGTCATATTATTCACGATTTAAATGCAGATAAACTTCTAATTGTTTAACGTGACGGATAGCATGCTGCTAATTATCTTTCACCTACGCGGGAATGTTTCTTTTTCTACAATATGATACGCGTAGGACGTTCATTATGACTGGACGAATTCTTCGCAATGGATAATAAGAGTTATTATCCTTCAATGGGAATGATTATTTGTCTGACTTTATTGTGGGTCCAAATACGTGAACTAGTATATTGCCCTTCCACCTAATTCTCTTTATACCATGCACGACAAATGTGCCTATATTTAGATCAAGAGTAATTTAATGTATAGTTTCATTAGCTATTTAACCAGGAAGGTCCCCTCTATTTTTATGATAATTCTTCGCCAGACATAATAAGCGACATTAATTTTTTTAATCCCCCAAGTTAGAACGAGTGAAAGTTAATGTATTGAACACTCATGCATCCCTATACCGTGAATTTGCCTTTAAGTTGTCAAGTGTACGTAACAATGCGATATACGGAAATGAGCAACCCGCCCGAATACCTCAGAGATTGAGGAAAGAATGACTTCCCCGTCAGATAGGTCTTTTTTTTTTAAATGGGGTTTTTCGTGATAAGTAACACGTTCTGGAGAGATGGGGTTCAAGCAACATACGATATATTTTCCCTCGCGCCGTCGACTCGCAAAAGAAAAGACGTCAGCTCTGAAAGGCTGGTGACAGGAAAGATGAATGACTAGTACACTTTTCTTCTTATTTTTCTTCTCCTTTCCTCTGCCATTCCTCGCTTATCATCCCCATGCCGCTCTCTCGTTCTCTTCTCACTTTTTCCTTCATATCCCGTGTCCTCCATTCCACGGAAACCGAATAACCTATCCTTGGAGGCATTACAGAGCCCATAATGCATTCCGCTGTTTTTGGAAAATATCTTATTCGTTCGATATCGGTTTTCTTGTTTCAAAAATTCGTAAATTTTGATTTGATTCTGTTGGAGGGGCAATTATTTAAATTTTCTGAAACGCAATGTGTACGTTGCGAAAACCTTAGAATAATCTTCATGGTAAATTTCATAATTACGTAGCGTGTACGGGAAATGAATTTTCGATTAAGCTCTTAAGAGAAAAGAACAAATTTAAAAAAATCTTTTCTAATCAATTCATAACAAAATTTAATTTAATTTAAAAATAAATAAAAACATGCAATTTTTATTAATATACACAGTGCCCAAAATGAGTTAATGTAGTCGGCAAGCAGAACTATTTGTCTGACTTAAGACAAGTACGTTTCCCGTTTTCCTAAATATTAAAAAAATTCTTTTTCTAGAATTCGAAACACATTGCTGCTCGTTTGTATTAACTATCATATGTTGATTTTTGAAAGCACCTATAAATTTCGAGCTCATAGCAAAATTCTAATTTTTAAATAATCCTGCACCCTTATCTGTTAATTTGTTATTGAAAACGGGCGCGCCTGAACTCAAACTTATGCAATTTTGAATGGTTTTTACAAATCAGTTGTGGAGTTGGTGTTTCTGAAATTTGTAGTTAATGAGATAAAAACGTATTCGATCGATTATAACTTTGGTATTAACTTCTCAGAGAGTGATGAACATATCTCTAATTATTTCCTCTATCATATAAAACACAACGCCCGAGTTTAACATCAGGTCTTTATTTAGCCGAAGAAAAAATGCCTATACTAGGTTACTAAACATAAAGTGAGTAGAGAAAACTTAGATTATGATGCCAAAAATTAGATATATCAGATAATATTAAGAATCAAAGGAAGGAAACAGATTTTGAGGAAAGCCATACAATTTATGTTTACGGAAAGAAGGAAAAATCGGTACAACATATATTGTACAAATTTTCTCATATAGCTACTAATGCGTCCTTTAGTTATCTCTTGAAAAATATGACCTACGTATAATAAACATCAACTTAAATAACTATACGAAATTTGATGAAAAGAGAATGAGCCGTTTTTTCGAAAATCCCATTGTTTTTAAAATTTCCCAAGAATAAACTAGCCTTATATTCATTTTTTGTGAAATATGAAGTATGTAGTATTATTGCAAACATATACTCAAGTAACGGAACGAAATTTTATCAAAATCGTTGTAGCCGTTTTTGAGAAAATCAAATTATTGTTAAAGTTGCCTAGAATAAACTAGTCCCATATTCACTTTTTTAGAAATATGAACTATGTATTATTATTAATGATGTCAACTCAAGTAACTGTATGAAATTTGATCAAAATCGTTCCAGCCGTTTTTGAGAAAATCAAATTGTTGTTAAAAATGTGTAGAATCCCTTAATTATTGAGCAATGTCAACCATTTCTTCAAAGCATCTATTCTGTATGATAAAATGCCTAATTACGAGATTTCATTCATTTTCGTTCTACCGTTTAGGCTCTAGAGCCGCGAACAGACAGTCCCACAGAGAGACGGCATTTCGAAAACCACTTTTTCGGACTCAGGCACACCTAGAATGTATATTTACGTTAAAATATCGAGGTCGAATTTTTTCGCGATAAGAATACTTTCTCGATATACTTCGTATATGAGAAAGTAAAAATGAGGGAAGAGATGAGATTCTGAATAGTTGTTGCGGACAAACAGTTTCAGAAGAACCGGAATGATATGGATATACATAGATGCTGAGAAAAAGGAAAAAACCTCATTAAAGAAAGATAAACGGTAAAATCATTAGTGAATTCACCAAGAAGTGTATAACAGCCGAATTTATAAGGATTTAGGCCTTTCTTTTAGGTCATCAGCTGAGAAAAAACTATGCTTATCCTTAGCCTTGTAGAATAGAATAGAATATCGTCTTTCTTTCTTGTATGGGAACTTCGAAAAATAGTTTTAATAAGTTCAATGTGCTCGTAATTCAAAATCTTTCCTAATGGCGGCATATTATGGTACGTACTGAATGATATTTTTAGCACTATAGTAAAAAATCGTAAAAAACGATCGACTTAACCATGTGTAAAAAATTACTGTATTTCAGGAAATGCATGTTATGTACATGGTTTAAAGTAATGCTTGTGGCAGTTCCATAGCCACGGGTTCGAAATAAGTTATTTTAGCTTATTTTCTTTACATGGATGTATTCATTTGAATTCGCCAGTCTGGCGACTTAGGAAGTCGGTGGCGGATCCGAATAGTCTTGGAAAGAAAAATGCGGATGAAGATAGAGAGGAAATCAAAAAAGAATCTGCAAATGAATTATTCATCTCTTCTATTTCAAGCGTCTGAGCCTCAGCCGGAAAAATTGGCCCATGCGAATTCTTGCCTTTTGAGACCTCAACGTTCAAAAGTATCTCATTCTCTTCTACAAATGAAGAATATTTCTCGGAATAAAATTAATATCCTTCGAAGCTTCAGCATTCACTCATCCCTTTAATGGATTTTGCAATACTTATCCTTATTAAATTCCTAATAAAGATGCTTAATGTATCGGCTAAGCAAGAAATGGTGTTATCATGGCAGGGTTTGTGAGTGTACGTGTGTATGCACACTTTAAGATTGGCTAGTCTTCAATTTTTTGTTAGGCTACATATAATTGCGAAGCCAATATAAACAAATTAAACCTGAACTCACACCTTAATCGGTGAAATTGTTATATATAATCTTTACGGAAAAATCTTCGTAATGCCACCATAATATGCTACATTAGAATGTTTCAACGACGGAGAAATTTAGCTAAAAAGAATATCTTATATTTTTTACAAAGAAGTGAACTTTGAATTTTTTTTGTTACCCTTTGCTTGAAGTTGAGCTAAAAATAAACACTTTATCGAGTGTTTTTATCACTCTAGCATGGATAGAATAACCTCTCCGGTTGATTCCACATGTCTAAATATTTTATCCATCTCCCACATTCTGAGTATTCCACCATTGCTCCGTCTTTTATATTTTGGTGTCAGCAGCGAGGACAAAAACTGAAAACGGAGAACGATTATTCATAATGATGCGTGAAAAACACCCGGACGTCATTTCACCTGATTCTCTCCTATTTAAAAGCATTTTGTACGGTATACGTACGTACGAGACTTAAAAAATCACAGAAATGCGAACATATAAAAAACTAAAACAGATTTCAAAAAGGGCTTCAAAGAACAAGTAAAGCTGTTTCTAAAAATGAAGTGTAACTGAATATTACATACATCGCACATGACGAATTAAAGGAATTTAAAATCTAAACAAGTTAGGAAAGTGTACAACGTATCACAAATGGGCGCGTTTCGTGCAATGGAGTATTAGAGAGAAATTATATACCTGTACGTGAGGTAAATAGCGTTTTAAAGTTCCTTTCTTCATAATAAATAATCCATTTTCTTCCTATTTAAAAATAGTGCATGCACGCGTAAGGAAATGAAACGTCTGTTTGTGAGATTGTTTACTTTAGCAACAATGTAGAAGTAACCATGCAAGACAATTTCCGTTCAACTCGATTTAAGACATTCTTGTTTGATTTTCTCGATAACGGCTACTCCTACGATAAAAATGTATACTAGGGCTACAACTTTTATTTGAAAAATATTTTGATATGAGCAATATTTTATGAGATGACGAAAAATTAATTTTTGTCACCAGTAAAGTGGTACCCCTAATTGGAGTACGTGATTCATTTGTGCGATTTTCTCATTATATTTGATTGTAAGTCCTTCATATCAAATTTCATGAAAATCCGTTCAGTAGAAGCCGAGAACGAACATGCGGGCGGACGGATGGATTGACGGACCAACCGACGATAATAGGCGCTCACGCTGGAAGCGAAACGCGCCTAAAAAAAAGAAAAACTCAATTTCAAACTCGAAATTTACAATCTGATACGCGTGTCTCGTTTTTTCGCCGTTATTTGCACCGGTAATTCAATTTGAACTTCATATAATTCGCCAGGAAAACTTCACCTGCAGGCAAATAATTCACCCACCTATTTCCTCATGAGTGATTTTATACATTGGAATTCAACAGATCGTTGAATATGCATATTATGAGCTCGATCCTCCCACTTTTAATTAACTACCGCTAATGTTTTTTAAATTACGCAAATAAAACTTTTCGGTAAAACTATTATATTAAACTGTATGTCTAATCTAACTATATATGAATTTTACGTTTGTGTACAATTTATATCGGCGTATTTATCGAGAACCGTTCATCGTAAAGATATGCGGTAAACGGCGTTTTGTTTCTACTGGCTATGAGGTTCCTGAAAAAATATTTTCGTTTGCTAAAGTGTCCCGGGTTCGAATCCAGGAGACTACTATATTTTCCCATAAGTATACACGGGATTTTCGATTTTTCAGAGTGCAAGGTTTTCTCCTTCATTCATTAAAATAGGTAAATATGGACCGATTTTCTTCTTTCTTGCTTTATTCGACGGTTAACGCTCAATACTATCTTATTCTTGCGATGTTTACACGTTACATGGTCGAAGTTTTCAGAAATACGCGTTCTTTTTCCAAATTTTGCGGATTTTTCGTACTCATTCCGGGCGTTACCAACGAGACTCTCATTGTTGCCTCCGATTCATTTAACGCCAATTAAACCTTCAAATAGATGAAAGAAAAGTTATTCGCATCGAAATTAATGAAGCAACGTAAATATTTACGGATAATTAGTCTCTTAACTGCGTATAGGAAGCGTTTCTAGATCTGTCAATAACATGTGAATAACAAACAAGGTCCCTGCGAATTGTTTTATTTTAAATTGTGCAGTTAATTTGTTTTTTATTTTGTTTCAATTGATACTATAACGTTTCAAATGGTTACGTTGACGACTTTCAGCATTTGTTTACGATTTATTGTTAACATCTGTATAACAGCTGTGTCAATAACATGTGTATAAGAAATCTAACTATACATTAATTTTACGTTGACGTCTGTCAGCATTTGTGTACAATTTATTGTTAACATCTGTAGATGTGCCGGAAACTTGAAATTAGGTAGGATTATAGGTTTTACCCTTACTCTTTATATTAAGGTGAGATAAAATGCTTTTTTATTTTAATACTTTGCATTTCAATTATATTTCATTAATTATTCAATAAAAATTATTTCACTAAACCTTCAGTTTATTTAAATCGCATTGAGGATCCGAGGTCGGGGGCTGTCCTACTAGTATTTTTTAAAAATTTCATGGCGTAATAAAAGTGAATCCTTTCCTAGAGGCGCTGCCAAAAGCTAATAAATGTAAAACAAATTTATTGTGAAATAAATTCCCAGGGCGATTTTTTTATAAATAAATATTTTAAGATGATTCTACATAGTTAATATTTTTCAGAAGATAACTAAACGACGCATTAGTATATGAGAAAGTTTGTGCAATGTAAATTGTGCCGATTTTTACTTTCTCATTTACGAAGTATATCGAGAAAGTATTGTTATCGCGAAAAAATTCGACCTCGAGATTTTGACGGAAATATACGGTTTAGGTGTACCTGAGTCCGAAAAAGAGGTTTTCGCAATGCCGTCTCCCTGTGGGACTGTTTGTTCGCGGCTGTAGGGCCTAAACGGTAGAGCGTAAATAAATGAAATCTCGTAATTAGGAATTTTATCATACAGAATAGAAGCTATGAAGAAATGGTTGACATTGCTTAAAAATTAAGGGAAGTTTATTCTACGCATTTTTAACAGCAATTTGATTTTATCAAAAACGGCTGTAACGATTTTGATCAAATTTCGTACAAATACTTTAGTTGACATAGTTAATAATAATACATAGTTCATATTTCTAAAAAGATGAATATAGGACTAGTTTATTCTAGGCAACTTTAACAATAATTTGAATTTCTCAAAAACGGCTACAACGATTTTGATAAAATTTCGTTCCGTTACTGGAGTATATGTTTGCAATAATACTACATACTTTATATTTCTCAAAAAATGAATATAAGGCTAGTTTATTCTTGGGAAAATTTAAAAACAATGGGATTTTCGAAAAAACGGCTCATACGATTTTCATCAAATTTTGTATAGTTATTTAAGTTGATGTTTATAACGATTCTACATAGTTCATATTTTTCAAAAGATAACTAACCGACGCATTCGTATATAAGAAATTGTACAATTATGTTTTACCGGTTTTTTTTCGTTAAGTCACAAATTTATTTTGAAGCATCACCAAATCGAGTGGTGGAATACCTTTTGATAATACTAATTGTATTTAATGTATGAATATTTTTACATATAATATTTTTAATGATAGTATTTAATCGTGGAATCAAACATTTTTCTAATTTTATATAAATGACGTGGGTTCCATTAAATTGTAAAGAAAAACAAGGATATATTCGCAGCGGATTGATTGATAGCAAGCCCGATGAACATTGTGATTTGATTCTTTGTTTCGGAATTAACTAGAATTCTGTGGTTACCAAAGGAATTCAATCGAACCAGCACGGAAACCGTAGGTTATCCGCACAGTTTCAGACAGCACGGCGGCAATATCGCAAATCTATGAATTACACTCCTCATCACCCACTCCCATATCTCTTCGTCCGAATTCTCTACAGACGTGAACGCATCCTTGCAGCGCCGAGGGGCCCTTGGACACGAGCGTGAATTATGCTATGGGTCTAAGTTCCTCTTCGGTCATGATTTATGTCTCGTTTCTACAGAAACCCATCTGATGTAGGTATCGCACAACAGCCGCGTGATTTGAATGCCTCCTCTGGGAGGAGGGTTTGACAAAAGAATAGCCTCCCGAATTTCTGCGATGTCAGAAATAGCTATAGATTCGTGTCGAATGCGACGTGAGTTCATGTTGCTGAGATAACTAAACGACGCATTAATAAATGAGAAAGTATGTACAATATATGTTGCACCGATTTTTTTCTTTATTTGGCAAATAAAAACTTGAGGGACGTACTTCTCAGGAAAATGATTATTCAAGTTTCAAATGAAATATAGGAATCATGAAGTCAACCTTCCTATAATATTTTGAAAACGCCAACGATTTTTCTTTATACGCCATTCATTTGAGAATAAGCCTTCTGGGATTAGAACATTATGTTAATATATCCTTAAAGATGAAATCGGATCCGTTAAATACGAGGGATGTTCAAATTTAACCTGGACTTTATTTTATATTAAAATCTTATATATAATACAACGAGATGATGAGGTGTGTACATTATCATTATAATGTTGGCAATAGAAAAAATGTTTTGTTGCCATAGCAATCCATGTCAGAGCTAACAAAGATGGCATCTGAACGTGTTACAACTTCAGTGGAACAACGCATTATTGTTGAATTTCTCTGTAAGGAAGGTGTAAAATGGTCTGAAATTCATCGGTGACTTCCGAGTATAGTATGGGGATTCCTATCTGTCTCGGTTTTCTATGTTTGGGTGGTACAAATCATTCAAAGAGGGTCGCAAATGCGTGAAGAACAAGAACACAAAGCAGGACCAGCAACTGCAGTCAATGATGTGACAATTACGCAGGTTGATGAGCTCGTTCGGAGGGACATGCGAATGTCAGTGCTTGAATTAGCGTTGCAAGTTAACATTAGCATTGGTAGTGCTAAGACTATACTTCATTACAACCTTACATACAGTGAAGTCAGCGCTCGATGGGTGCCCAAACAGTTGTAACCAGAACAAAAGGCGATGCGGGTTCAAATTGCAGGGGTTCTGAGTAAACGATTTCTGAGGGAAGGGGCTGATTTTTTTAAACGTACCATAACCACGGACGAGACATGGGTCCATCACTTTACTTCGGAAAACAACTGTTCCAGTCATGGGCGTCGGCAGAAATTTTTGCAGGGGGGGGCAAAACACAAAAATGCCTATTAACCAGGGGCGGACGAATTTTTCCCAACCCGGGAAAATTTTACTTAACCGGCCCCAACTGACCACAAATCCACATCAATGAATCACTATGAATTATATTATCACTGTACTGAATATCCTCTTGAAATTAACTTAAAGCAGTGGTTCTAAACCGGTGTGCCGTGGCGCATTAATTTACCGAGAAGAAGGGACTAGTGTGCCTCACACTCCGAGTATATTTAATTTTTAAAAGCGTTTTAAACAAACAAACTCGAATTAATTTTATGGTGCAAGGAATTTATCATGAAACTACGAGAGGAATTGATTGACCTTAGCAACGATCATACAACTTAAAATTATTATGCTACCTATAGATGTATTTTGGCTTAAAGCTAAAGGTGTGAATATGCTTCAATATCTGAATATGCCATCGACATAACGTTCCAAATTCAATAACGTATTTATGCGAATTAAGTTGCTCGTCAACGGCTCATATTAAAAATATTAAAAGGACATGTATAAAGAACGTAGTTGAAGAACTTTTTCAAGTTCTTTCTATTGCTGAGTCAAATATAAAGCGTCTTTGTATCAAAAAGGCAAGCCTAAATTTTGTCTGACATAACATTTTTACACGTTGAATTATGTATTTAATGTACAATAAAATTAAACAATTATTTGAATATTGCTTTACCAATCCTAACAGTCTAATATAACTGCGACTTTTACTTGTTATGCTAGTTTCCATCTTTAAAATTATTCCGAGAAATGTCACAATACACCGAGAAATAATTGAAGTAAATCTCTCGAAATAAATCAAATTACTAAAAGAAGTTTAATATAAACAGTAACAATTCATTAAATTCAAACTAACCTCACTAATGGAAGACGATGTACTGACAATGTTGTGAGTGAAGATGTCCCACGTAGTGATGAGAAGATCTGGATCGTTAGGATATCCTTCTACCAAAATTAAAACAGTTTCTCTCACAAAAACTCCAAAAGCGAAACCAAAGACATTAAAAACAAATAATTAAAATATTTCACGTGTTAAAATACTAACCAGTCCTATTAATTTTTACGCAAAATGCACACACTCTTACTGCAAAAGTACGACACGACTCACTCTCTCTGCGATGTTACTTATTCCACAAACTAAGAAAGTCTGAGGGTCTTGAAGTAGTTTCTTTTTCGAGAAATTTTAAGAGAAAAAGGAGAGAGGGTGAAGAGACCAATGTGTAAAACACGTGTCAGAATGTTTTCTTGGTAACGTCGCGACGTTTGCCGACGCGTCGGTAAGATTTCTTTCTAGCCGCCACTGTATTGGGATGCTCAAGAAGGTATTCATGTGGGTTTCCTGGAACAAGGCCATACAACTAATGCTGCTTATAACTCAGCGCTCCTAAAAAAAAAGTCTGAAACCGGCTCTAAGGAAGAAACGTCCAGGTCTTCTGTCCAAATGAATTGTTTTCTCCACGACAGCACCCAACCACATAAGACTAACTTGACTGTGAATATACTGGCTGAATTGGGGTGGGACGTTCTTCCGCATACTTCTTATAGTCCTGATTTGTCACCGTGTGACTTTCATCTGTTTACGCCACTGAAAGAACATTTAGTAGGCAATAAATTCAGTTCGAATGGCGATGTGGAAAATGCAGTCCTCAACTGGAATCGACATCAACCGAAAGATTCCTTTGAAACTGGAATACAAGAACTAATATAGAGCGTTCCACCTTAAAGTTTCAGTACGGTTTCAAACGGCATCGTTTCTCCCCTCTCCTGCAGACTTGAAAATGCAATCGCCCCCTCCTCTACGACACCAGGATTGCCAAATCTCACTCAAAATTTAAAGTTGCATTAGAATAAAAATTCAAAATTTCTAATTGCGCTATTTTTAACGCAAAATCTGATGATATACTTTTAAATGAAAACTAAAAATTATATTCTATACAAAATTCTATAAACAATATTTGACCTGAAATGGACATTTTACGGTCACTTTTTTCAATCGATGATATATACGTTCTGTTTTAAAATAATGTAATGCAGTTATTTGTATTAGGTTCAGGAATGATGTTACTGAAAGTTTAATAAATGGATTTTAAACATTTGTTTTCAACATGTAATGATAAAAGTTTCTTTTGCGTGTTCCAGCCTGACTTGAAAAAGTTTGTCGGTGAGGAGCTTTTTTATTTTTAAAGATACTTTAATGGTCTAAACGAGAAAGTTGTAGGTAGATGCGGGGTTGGGTCGCCAAGGGGAGGATGAACAATGCGAAAGTTTTATTGCGGTCCGGTCAAAGGTTGGTAGTTTACCCTCGCCCGCTCTTCCCTCAGTTACGACTCAGCAGTTGGACTATCTTGTGCTTTTGTCGTTTTGTCTGCTCATAAGTTTGCGGGCAAGTACTTACAAATTTTGACAGTTTTATTGTGTATCGCAAATTAGTTGTTTTAACAACACATTTATGAGGGCTTCGGGACCACCGGAGTGTTGAGGGCACTATAGCAGCCACGTGTGCAACATGCTTGCGAGAGAAATTTTACAACGCAGTATTTTTGTTTTGGTTTAGAAAATCATGTATTACGGCAAAAATTGTAACAACAGCATTTACTTAATAAGTTATATAAAGGAAATTTTAAATTACCAGACTTTTGCTAGCGTTAGGTTAGTGAGACTGGCAACACCGCGCGCCATTTACCCAATACTGAAATTTAAAGATGGAACGCTCTATAGAACGCTGGATCAAGTGTATTCTGAAGGAGAGAGAGAGAGCACATAAAAAAGTGAATGTATTATTATTGTGCTGGGTTACTTTTACAAATTAATAATAAATAAAGTCCAGTTCAAATTTGAACACCCCTCGTATTAAAGAGCATCACAGTATATTCTAATCTTACAACTACTTTTCTCTAAATGTGCCATTAATAAATAATACGAGGGTTGATTTTAAGAATTAATAAGGTATAAGCACTATTCTAAGTTTTTCAAAAATATGCTGCAAAGGCAAGTATCATCTCATCATAATTTTTATTTTAAAAATATTAAAGATGTAAATTTCTCCAAATGACTTTCCGAGTTTTTCGCTGATTATTTCTTTAAGATATTCTTTAAAACACACACACACACAGATATATATATATATATATATATATATATATATACATATATATACATACATACATATATACATATACACACACATATATATATATATATATACACACACACTATCAGAAATACACGGCGTTGCCCGGGGAAATTTGGTTCAAATCCGATCGGAATTCTAGATGATACATTGTATTTAAGAATTCACTCGGCCGCCGCACAGTGGGACGGATTACCAAAAAGATGGTCATAAATAGGGAAGTTATATATTCTCACCTAAAGTCAAATAATGAGGCACTATTGAGAGGAAATAATGTAAATAACAAAATTTGGCGAAATTTTAATGCTTTGAAGCGCATTTCATACGTCAAATTTCAAGAAACGCAATATAAGGGTACAAAGTACCGTTGTAATTCATTTCTCTCCCATACTATCATTTCCGTAACATTTTCATTTGAAATATTTAGATAATTCTGTTCATGGGGGATTTGAACACGATAATGTTACTGGAAACTAATTTAGTATATTTACCATAAAACTGTCACTGGAGACAAATCTAAGCACGGGTTACACGTAACTCGCAGGATTTTTCATGTAGTGTGTGCGTCATATATAATTTATTCGAAAAGTTGCCGATTCAATATTTTCACAGGAGTATGGGCAGTGCCTGCTCTCAATCAACTTCTTTATTTAATACGCTCGACGGATAGGCATCAAAAAGTTAGTAGAGAGCAGACGAGATGCGAAGAATATTGAAGTTTTTCACCTATCATTCGATTGTGATAAACGGACTTTATCGATAAACAGTGTCCCAAAAAATATGCATACTCTGAATCCTGATTTGAACGTATAAAAAAGTAGTTATCAGGCTGATAATTTGTTATAATATGCAATAATACGTAGTCCTAAATACCATGAATATAATTTCCATACGATTCCAAGCATTGTTTGGGTAAGTAGTAAAATAAAATGGTGGAATATCGTTTGACATTTCAGCAATGCAGGTGGATTATGAAGAATTACTGGAAAGTTGAGAATGTGATATAGGTACAAAATGTTGGAGAGATGAATTCGAAACTGATAAACACGCATAAACTAGGTAAATGCTATAACAATGTGCCATCACCTATTTGCTGCAGACGTAAAAATATATATGAATAGATTGTGTGTATTTATTTTAGTGTAAAGTGATAGGGACGAGTGATATCTATTGTAATTTGCTATAAATATCAGCAAGATCAGGAACGTTTCATGTTAGTTAAAAACCTGCTGAATATCATCTTGTCTTCATATATGTATACTCAAGTAGTTGAGTCTTCAACAAAATTATGCACTCTCTCTCTCTCTGAGTATCTCTTCGCTGATTCTAACCCTTTTCGTACACGGTCTCCTATAACCTTTTACTTTCTCATATATGTACTAAGTATATTAAGAAAGTATTGCTGTCGCGAAAAAAGTTGACCTCGAGATTTTGACAGAAATATACGTTTTAGGTGTACTCGAGTCCGAAAAAGTGGTTTTCGCAATGCCATCTGTCTGTTATTGACTTTAGAGCCCAAATTGTAAAGTAAAAATGAATGAAACCTCGTACTTACTAGGCATTTTATCATACAGAATAGAAGCTATGAAGAAATGGTTGGCATTGCTCAATAATTAAGGGTAGTTTATTCTACGCATTTTTAACAACAATTTGATTTTCTCAAAAACGGCTCTAACAATTTTCATCAAATTTCGTATAGTTATTTATGTTGATGTTTATAACGATTCCACGTAGTTCATGTTTTTTTAAAAGATAACTAAACGACGCATTAGTATATGAGAAAGTTTGTACAATGTATGTTGTACCGATTTTTTTCTGTATGGCCTGTCATCTTTATTTTCGTGGTTGAGGAGTTTCAACAATAAACACATCACTTCGTTAATGACTTACAATTAGATGAAGTGGTGGGAAACGCCGACTGACACTAGTGGTGGAGAATCGTGCGCTCTCAGGACTTAATTTAACTCGCCGCAAGTTACGGATACCATCATCGAACTGTCATAGCCAAAATTTAGACGCACATTTGAATAACATTCACAATAACATTCGCTTTTTAAAGCATTGATTATGGCATTGGCTTAACGAGTTATAACCATGTACGTTAAATCCGTCTGGAATAAACATCGCAGCGGTAAATGAACTCAGATAATAATCTAAAAACTTTTTCTTCGTTACATATTTAACCGTTTTAAAACGTAGAGATAAGAAATGAGTTTTGCTGTGCTAAAGACATGATCCCTGTTCATTTTACTCGGAATGCAGGAAAGAACCGCATTCCTTTCAGTTAACCACGTCTCCCCTTAAGCGTTTACGACGGCTTATGTCGTTCTGTGCCAAATCCACTTTTACGATTCCTTAAACCTTTGTCCGTTTAATTTCTTCCAATGCTCGCAGATTTCACCAAGCTCGTTCGATTAGAGAACCTACTTACACAAATATTTTTTCCCCGATTTAATTACAATAACACAAGTCGCATTCCATGACATTTAAACAAAGAAGAAAATCATTTTTACAATGCAATTGAGGGATTAAACAGGGCATTTCTAGATAACCCCGTTCTTTATTATCGTCGCTTTACTGGACGTCTAGGATCCGCTGCAAAGAGCGGAGGGAGAGGCGGTCTGCAATTTCGGAACGAGGGAAACGAAAACAATACGAGGCGATAAAGTTAATTGCAGGGGAGGATGAGGCTAGAGTATTATGGAGAGAGTTTTTTTTGGAGGAATGTGGATGTAAAAGTAGGAGACAGAGAGGAGGGAGTTAAGAGGGAGGATGAGGGAGAGAAAATGAAAGGGTGTGGAGAAAGAAGCGGAAAGAGAAAGCGAGAGAGCGAGGTTGAAAGTGAAAGTATTGATAAAAAAGAAGAGTGCGCAAACAGTTTAAAAACCCTGGTCCGCATTTTTCTCTCACTTAAAGCGATAAGGTTACATATTCTTCGTTTGGAATCATATTAGTTTGAGAGAGATAATCGCAAGCTAATATTCACTTTCGATGAAATCTAATTCGTTAGGGAAAGTTTTTCACACTATGTAACATATTTCGGAACTATGATATCATGTAATCCTAAATCAACGCTATGGGAGATATAAAATAAAATACATTGACTTCGGTACGAATCGTGTTAATCCAACAACAATATTGATCACGATAGGAGTACTTTACATTTCACACGAGAGAAAATTCGAAATACAGCTCTATTAATAATGGGTTTTGAAGCCTTTGAAAATTGTTTCTGCGATTCGAAGCTGAGATCGCTTTGTGGAAACGTCGTGTCTTCCTTTCCGACTCACCGAGTCTAATTGAACGCCGTCTTTCAAATCAAGATACATACACAGACACTGTTTCTGAGATAGCATTGAAGGACGAAGTGAAAAACCATCTGAACAGTGTAAATACGGACGACGCTGATTTTGACTCAACAGCTTTCAAAATGGATTTATTGCAGTGTAACAAGAAAGATTTTTGACGTGCAATCTATGACACAACGGCCAAAATGTCGACTGAACTTCAATGATAAAATTAAAGTGAAGCTTTTGATTGAAAATGAGAATACTTTAAGTTGTTACATAAAATACCGGAGAAAGAATCAGTTATTTTTCATTAGCTATATGTATCATTTTTACTCGCCGAGAGCTGTAAGCTATGAGGCAGATATTCTTACCCGAATAAAGAAAGACATTAAAATATTTCATTTCAATCTCTTCAAGGAAAAAGACTTTAAAATATACGTTTCAGTTTTAACTGATGTGTTTCTCATAGTTTACTTAACATCTTAATGAAAGTATTAGATAACTTAATCTTTTTAATACTTATAGAAAATAATGAACGAACGGGAGGGAAAAAAACGTTAATGTTATCACATTACCTCCTTTAATATCTTCCTGCTACTGTGTAATATACGCTGATAACTACCTAAATTACATTTTGCATCAACGGTATCTAATTTAATCATACTAATTAACTTGCGTATGCCAAAAATAACTTTGGCAGCACAAATTTTCAAACGTGACACTACTATTTGGTTACTCCTAGCAAAGGGTAGGGGGGTGATATAAACCCTTACCCTGTTCATTCATTCTAGTAAAAGCCAAAAATGCCCAAGATAAAATTGCCCGATAAGAATCTGATATGACCGTAAATCTTAACCAGACGAATATTCCGCCAATAATATATCACGATGAAACAATATACAGTAGGCCATAATGGGTTTATTTGATCATTAATTTGCCGATTCACATTTATCTTCAAGCCGAGTTAACAACTGCGAGGTAGATCTCTTAATATTAAGAAAAGTAGAAAATCAACGAAAGACGTTTGTTTTCGGTGAAACACATGAAGTGAATTGGAGTATAAAGTTTAAATAGTAGAATAAACGTACACGATTTACGGACGGAAGGCCATAGTTTATGCCCTAAGGCAGCGATCCCCAACCCGCTTTCCGAAGTTAAATTTAAATCGAGTGTTTTGAATAATTAATTTCATTGACGCATGTTATGAGATAGTCTCAAAGCATTTTGCTACAAAAATCAATCATCCGAAATTCAGAATGAACCGATTCATGTTTAATTCAAACCATTCATGTGTATGTTGGGAAAGCGATTTCAACGAAAAGTTTTGGAAGATTTTTTCCACTCGGACGATTTCCTTCTAGTTTGAATTACGAAGCTCAAGTTCGCGAAAAACATTCACGAAGTTTGTTTTCCATTCTCTCGACTTTTTTTTTTAAATTCGTTATTCTTGTTCGCCATTTTTCTTTAATCGTATTTTACTCAAACAATAAGCGTGCTGATGTATACGAAACAAAATGAAAAAGGTAACGTTTAACCGAGTAAACATCATTAAGGGGTTTCAAAAGGTAATGAAATATTAATACAGAAATCGCAAAACTTTTTGTGGAAGGAAGGAAAATTGTTAGGAAGAAAGGCCCATGGGTAAGATACTGAGTAAGGAAAGATAAAATCTCATACAGTTTGAAAAATACAAAGGATAAAGACAAGATTAAAGAAAATAATTTGAGTAGACTGCAAAGAAAGGTTAAATTTCGAGACAAAATTACATAAATAGACCTACAAATTTCATTATAGTGAAAGTAAAATTTTGAAAATGGCTTCAACTTTGGCAGATTTTATTGAAACTGCCTTACATTTCCATCATCAAGTATATTAAATAGATCCCTATGAGGTTATGGCAGCGATTGTAGATTATGTTAAAAGGCATTTCATTGCTGTAAAGAGGACGCCCTCGATAATTTATATAAATATTCATATCCAGCCATACAATAACGTACGTACGTGAACATTAATACACACGGACGAACGAGAAGCACCAGCCAAATGCGCAAATGCGTGCCAGCGACAGGATGCGAACCAAAATTGAAATTGATTACGAGATTGGAGGGATTCATTTAAATATATCGAGAGAGTGGTTGTGAACCCGTGCATGCGTGCGCCTGTGGATTTTGTGAAATAAATAATAAATACTCGCAATTTCACTCAATTTGTTTCGCAATGTTCGTTTCCAGCGAGAATAAAAATATTTACCTCTCGAGGCGAGTGAAAGCGGATGCAGGGGAGGATGAAGGGAGGGGGGGGGAGGGGAGGAGAGGAGGAGAATCGATCAGTTTTCAAGATTGAAACGGAGCAGAAGAGACTGGGAAAGGTGGATCCGAGAGGGAAAATAATGAATGTAGGAAATAGGGAAGAAGGTGGGGGATGCGAACGTGACAAGCGGTAATGGAGGTGGAGGAAGGTAAAGGATCCCAAGAATCGAGATTTTTTTTGGTAAAGAAGGGCGGAAAGACGTCGATGAAGTAGCGAGGAGAAGGTTAGGGTACATCATATCAGGGACGAGCGCCACGAGGCAGGAGAACGACGTACTACGCCCTCCGTCTAACCTGGCACCCATGGGAAATCAAATCTACGGGAGGTGACGCAAGAGAGGAAGGTGAAGGAAGAAGGGTGATGAAGGGAGATGGGGGAAGAAGTGAAGAAAGTTGCTTGAGAGATGGTGGAAAAGATTTCTCTTACTTCCTGACCTGAATTTTTTAGGACAATCTTTTAAAATATTCTTATCCAAAAGTGTGTATATATATATATATATGTATGTATGTATGTATGTATGTATATATATATATAAAGGAAAATGTTTGTATGTTTATATGTTTGTACCTTAATAACTCAAGAATACAAAGTCCAAAAAGCTTTCAAACTTTGCACATGCTTTTATGACATCCCTGATAAGGTTTTAGGCAAAACAAATCTCGCAAAGACCCGGGTTCGACTCCAGGAAATAATTTCGTATTTCCCACAAGATAACACGTAAAAATCAAAAATTTGACTTGCAGGGTTTTATTTTTCTGCCAAATTAAATCAGAAATAATTGACCTGCGAACTTCGTATTTGTACTATAGTAAAGAAAAATCTATAAGGTTTCTTATTCTGTTCGTCTTTTTCCAGTAGAAATTCGAAATTTCTCGTATTAATCATTAACAACGCAAATTTTTGTTAAATATTGCCATTTTTATTAAGACTACCATGGCCACCGGTATTGTTGTCTCTTTCCTTTTTAACCAAACAAATTTGTTTATTTTGACAACCGAATGTTTTTTGTATTGGGATAGTTTAGAATAACTCATGGTAAGGTATTATTTGATGAGGATAACGATTTAAGAGTACCTTTTTTAAATAATTCAATATTGTTTAAATGACTTTTAATTTAGGCTCCCCGTTAATTGTTACTCTGTTTACAGAAACTCGATATTGACATATAAAATATATTAAATTACGACGAATTGAAAGTAGTCCGGGATAACCGACAAGTACCAAAAATTATTATTACACAAAAAAATCAAATTTTCAGATCATTTTATAAAAATATTACGCCAGTAAAAAGAAAAAGTCAGCTAGGAAGAAAGACTGCAGGTGTAAAAAAATTGGCTTTATTAAGAGTAGTTGAAAGTGTAGAAGAGAGGCAGATTCGTGTAGACAACCAACGTGTAATACAAGCAGACCAGAGACAGACACGGCTCGAAAATCTGCGACTTACAAATGCAGAATCTAGAGCAGCTGAAAGTGTGGAACAGAGGCGAGTTCGGCTTGATAAGCAACGTATAATACAAGCAAAATTAAGGGCATCCGAGAGTCAAAACCAGAGACAGACACGGATTGAAAAGAAACGAGCAACATTGTATATCCTGAAGCTCTATAAGAATAAAAATTAGAGATGTTTCAGAAATTAATTACTGTAAACATAATAAAAATAAATTAATATAGATTTTCGTGTTTTTTTTAATTAGGTCATTTTTACACTGTTCTGAATCCCTGGCACCCCCGGGTAAACTATCGCTAGTGTCTGTGTGTGTGTGTATATATATATATATAATGTATATATACGCATATTTTATGCACGCATACACACGCACGCGCGCGCGCGCACACATACACACACCCACATATATATACATACATATATATATATATATATATATATATATACACACACACACACACATGCATGAATGCGTACATGAATAGCACGAGCACGGAAAACAGATTCAATTTTGATCATTCAGTGCAACCTAATTTTGTGCCATATTCTTTCCAGTTTTTCGTCTATTATTAATTCCTTAGTGGCATTTTTCTAAAGCTCGTCAAAATGGTCGAGAAGGAATCTAGTATAATTAAATTAGTAGCAACTTTCAGACCTCACGCCTTTTAATACAGTTTATTTTTCGGTACAAAGAAAAAGATATTCTGATTGTGAGAGTAAAAAATTTTCAAATTAATTACTCGCGATAAAATCACATGAAAGCTAAAATAAATTCAAATAATTAAAACAAACTAGAAGGAAAATGGAACTAAACAACATGAAAGGTTTACTTGTCAATATAAATACTCCGTATTATTTCGAAATAGAGACATTTTAAAACGTTACCCGATGAAAATTGATAATTTTATGCCATTTTGATATTAGTAGACGGTATTCTGCAAGCATTTCAGCCTATTTTCAGTTATAATTAGGGATGCCACCTTTTGAGGATTCCAATATCGAAGATATGACCTAATGAGGATTCCAAAACCGGAGATATGAGTAAAAAAATTGTATGAAGTATTTAGATGAAAAAAATGCTCATGCGACAATGTATGGTTCTTCAATGATGTTACAACAATGTATAACATTGCATCATATATCTGTGTAATCTAACGCGGAGTGCGAGTTGATACATTTTCTTCAAGATACCAATACAAAAATATTCACTGGAACGACTTATAGATAAGCGAAATTTAGAAGAAGTCATAATGTAATAATACGGGACACACTTTGTTACAAAGTCCGTCTCGTATTGATTTCACACAGAATAAGGGACATTTGAGAAAATTGGCCGAAAAACGTCCCGTAACCGGGGATTGGTTATTAAAACAGGAAATCGGATATGAACTGCGAAAACCTGAGAGGTGGCAGCCATAATTATAATGCAAAACAACACCTAGGAATTATAATTTTAACGATAACGGATATTTCATTTCTTATGACAGAAATCCTAAAATCGTTCCAAATAAGTGCCATATAATTATTATCCTCTTATGGGGAAAAACCTTTAAAATATTGAAATTTTTAGAATTTCGGAGTTTTTCCTCGGTTTGGACCAAAAATCTATATTATTGCCAAATTTCAAATCTCTAGCACATCTGAAAGTGCCTTATAATTTTTATACTCATGTGGGGCAAATCAGCCCCTTAAAAATTAAAAGTTATAAATATCGAGTTTTCTCCATAGACTGTGACCAAAAACCCATAGTCTTGCCAAATTTCAAGCCTGTAGCCCCAAAAATGGGGAGTATATCACTCTCAGATTTCTTTCATTGGTCTTAGTTTAATATTAATGGCCTTATAATACGTATAAGCCTCTGATTCCCTTTAAAAGCTTACCCATAGAAAGCATTGAGCTCGTTGCCATGACAGTCTATTGTTGGGACCCAGAAAAATTTCCTTTTCTTTTCGATAAAAACTAAATATTTACGCTAATTCTACGGATTCGAACTCGGTCTTCAAAAATAAGAAATTAAAAATCTTAAGCTTTACGATAATTCAAGTAGCGAGTTCAAATCTTGAAGGGAAATAATTTTAAAATGCAAATATAAAAACCACTACATCGATTTATGTGTTTTCCTTTGGGAAAAAAGGGGGCCTAAAACAGCCCTTCAAATTTGGAATTTCGACAGTTTTGCATTTTTTCGTAAGGTTGTGACCAAAAACCTATAATCGTGCCAAATTTCAAGTTTCTAGCTCATCTGGAAGTGCCTTATACTTATTTGCGTCCTCCTCCTCCTATATCCTATGTCAGAAACGTCTATATCTTATAGATACACAGTCGAAAACACGTCAGTTTTTATTTCTTAGAGAAACTTATAAGATACTATATCGAACGATGTTGAAATTTAACATCCGATTCATAACACATCTGCTCCCAAAAATATCCACCTCTAGTTTTATTTGTGGCCTTCGGCAAGATGTGTAATTTACCGCCCCTGGCAACAGCTTTTGTTTTCGAAAGGGATGGAACAAACACCATTTCCAAGTCATTAGGTTCGGGACAGCTTTTTTTTCCAACGCCCGCAAGAAGAAGAGGATAATGGGAAAGAGCAGATGGTGCGAAGGAAGTAAACCCATTAGTATTGGCCGTTTTCGGCGCGGAAGTAACCAGCAGTCTTTCAGAATATTAAATTTAGAGCCGCGGTTCTTTCTCAATGGTTTTCATTGGTTGTAACACGAACTGGAGCGTTCGCCGCTGCAGAACAGCAAACCTCGCATTTTTCATTCTATTGTTAACCTTTAAAAAATAAAGATAGATAGCACACACACACGCATATATTATTTCCTGAAATATCGCATATGAATGCGACAAAATTTATATTTATTCTTACAAGGGGAGGGCCACTTATTGGAATCTCGGATTTTGATGAAAGTTGGTAAATGGATAGTAGTCGAGACGAGATTTACGAACCACCCCCCTTTTGGGCGTAGGCGGTTAATAGTTTAGCCATAAAATGAACTTTTAACTGTGGGGTTCCTTTAACCCCTTAAGGGTTGGTGGCTAAATATTTATCCAGCGCTTTTTGGTCACCGAGTGTTTAATTTGTTTATTTTTCGGCTAAATTGGCATAGATTTTTATAAAGAATATTGACAATACTTCATGATGTTCACAGAAACGTATTTTTAAAATAATTCTTACAGTTATCTTGAAAAATAATGCTAAATATTTAGCCACAATTAGACTATGTAAAAGTGCCCTCAGACCTTGTGACCCTTACAGGGTTAAAGCTTATTATGAACAACCCATAACTCATAGTAGATGTAGTATAGTGGTTATCATCCTGGCTTGCGAAGTGATATGCATAGCGGTTGGAATCCTGAGTTCCAAAAGGGGGGTGATTCGTAAATCTCCTCTCGACTACCATTCATTTACCAAGTTTCATCAAAATCTGAGATTGCAATAAGTGGCCCTCCCCTTGTTAGATTTTTCTAGAGTTATCGTGATTATTTAAGAACACATAACTCACAATAAAATTTTTTAAATTGGATAGCTATCGAACCATCGAACCATAATTCTCTATGCCGACCCGGGGGAACGAATAGAGGCGAATTTGAAATGTTATTCATGCTGCGCCGAAACAATTCCTCGAGGTCTGTAAGAGAATGTTTTTGTAAGACAGAGAAGATTCACAGACAAGAACTGAGAGGAAATATATGGGAGGGAGAAAAATAATGAAAAGACCAACTTGAAAATATTTAAAAATAAGACATATTACACTTGTTTTTCTCAGAAATTTCTCGGTAACTGTGTTGCCAATAAAATATAAGCTGTCATTTTTCGGCAAAGAAACATCCAATTAAGAAGAAATGTTTTATTTTCCTTGTAACGTAAAATTCGTACCATCCCAGTTAAAACTTATGCCGTATTTTAACATTTGGTATCCCAGTCATATTTTGGGCTACCTTACATCAAAGTTACGAGAAAGTAGATTCAATATTTGATTTTTTTCTTCAAAAAACTACAACAAAGTAATAAAATCCGACTTCGACTAACGAATCTCACATTATAGGATGCTTCAATGGAAAATTAATATTTTTTCTTTTTATTAATTTTACAAAAAAATTTCATAACCTTTTTGGGACACCTAAAATGTTTGGGCACCGAGTGGTTTCCTGCAACGTCCTCCCGAAAATTCCTCTCCATTTAAAACACAGCTCCCAGTTATACGTCTTATCAACTGACAAGTGACTTATTAAACGGCATCACGCAGATCTTATTCATCCACCATTAGGTCATAAACAGAACTGGACAATCACCAATGAGTTAATTAACGCGAAAGATGAGAAACACAAGTGTTAATGGCTATAGTAGGATTCGAACCCTCGATCTTGTGAATAGATGCGGTAAACAACCACCGTTTGCTGCCTTAATATAATACTAAATTTCCGGCGCCAGCAGCCACATACAGCCCCGTATGAGAACTGATCCGCCGCCATGCTTTACAGTTGCTTTCAAATATCTTTTATTAAATGCCCCACCTGGTTTTTGCAATACCATTCGTTTACCATCAAGTCCAAAGATGTTAAAATTACTCTCATCACTGAAAATAATTGAATTCCAAAAACTTTGTGGCCGATTTAAGTGCTCTTTAGCACAAGTCAATCTTTTCGTTTTATTAACTTCCGAGATCAAAAATTTCCATCTCGCTGATCTGCCATGTAAATTATTTTTCCGTAAAGCTCTTCTCACAGTTTCATTGCCAACGGATTTTTCAAACTCCAATTCAAACTCAGCAGCCAATTGTGGGGTGGACAAATGTGGATTTTTATTAACTTTTAACAAAATTTTTCGATTTTCTCTGTTGCTTAGTTTTGGTGGACGGCCACTTCGAGGTTTATTTTCCACTTCATTGGTGCCAATATATATTTTTTATTATGCTTTGAACAGTTGCAAAGCTCCTTCCTACAGTTTCCCCAATATTTCTGTAAGATTTACCTTCTTCAAATAATTTTATAATAATGCTCTTGCTGTTTCTCGCTTTTTGATCACCATGTCAACAAAAACTAATTTACTTTTTGCTTAGTTGTACAGTTTTCAAAGCTAAAATATCACATGATCAAACTTTACACCACAACAAAAGAATAAATTAAGTTCCGTTATAACTGGAACAATGTTAATAATGTGTATGTATACTTTTGGGACGTACGTATTGAGCAAATTTGTTTAATTTTTCTGGTTAATACATAAGAAATTAAATAATACATTAAAGCTATTAGAATCACTAAATGACTACACTGTAAATATAAAAAAATAAAACATTTGTATTATATTCTGTTTTAAAAAATTGACTTTTGGGACTAACTGTAATTTTATCCTGCGGGTAACATAGGCTATATGGTGATGAAAATTTGGGGGGAGGGAGAGCTTAATTAAATAATTATTTTCCCATAAGTTTACATGTAATTTTCGATTTTTCACAGTGCAAGGTTTTCTTCATTCATCTAAATAGGTAAATGCGGACTGGTTTTCTTCATTTTTGCTTTATTGGACGGTTTAAACTGTGTGCTATGTTATTCTTTCGATGTTTACATGTTACACAGTCGAAGTTTTAGATTAATTAAATCCGTTGAAATTCAACGGACACTTCTGCTAGTGGTTTTATAAAGCGCAAAGACGGACAATAAAAATGCGCGTCGGAAACTTTATCTAAGATATTATGGACGAAATCGGAAATATTTCAAAGGGATGATAACGGAGGGAAATATTCTAATAAAAAAAGGAATTCATCTTGCTAAAACTTACGCATGGAGGAACTTTTATTCAAAAAGTTCAACTCAACACCAAGGGTGTTTCTTAAGTTTTCCTTTGTAGAAAGAGAGACAAAATTTTGAAATCTTACGAGTCGCTAAGAAGGTCGTAAATAATCATTTGAGGTGGAGATGTAAAAGAAGAGAGAGAGGAATTTCTAGACCTTAATCGAGAAAATGAAGAACCGACAAGGTCGAGTGCTCAAAAGAAAAGAGACGTTTTGGAGGAAAAAATATTACAAGAAAGTAATAATACAATTTCTTTAGAGGAGAGTGAACGTCTCTCGAATCTCTTTTATAGGCACCGAGCGGTTAAACATAATAAAATCTGAAAATAAATTTTGCTATCGTGCATTTTAGAAGAAGAGGTAGTTTGAGCACAGTATTAATAGGAAACACTTATCATTTTAAAGTAAACTTAACAAGGTAATGGAAAACATGGCATCACAGTTACCTACTTAATAATGAACTGCTTAAGAAAAAATAGAACTCGTATCTTTCTATGAAAGCAACTAACAAGTAAGTCATTGAGAAAAATTATCTGCTTTAAAAGTAACGAAATAAGCAAGTAAGTAAAAAAGAACGCGTACGAAAGACGAATAACATATCTTCTCTTGTTATAATTTTAATCCTAGTCGTATATCTTAGGTAATTTAAAATAACCTGTACGGTGAATAAATGTATTCAACATTTCCTTAAAATAATGTTAGACATACGCCTGAAGAAAACAAGGTAAGAGTGATATAATGAACACACGTTGCACAATAGGTACAAAAGATATTACAAATTATGGCGGAAACTAAGACCTTTCTTTCTAATACTTGCGTCGATGAGACGCGCTACCGTGGAAAAAACAAAAGAACGATAAAGATAAACGTTGAACTCCTCAGGATAGAAAGGACAGGTGAAAGCAGAATGGAGAAGGAAATTCAATCGCGCGAAAACGTCTTTAATCCCTCTCGATTTCATTTTCATTTATGGAAGTCTCTCCCTCTCTATCAGTCTCACTCGCGAAGAGAAAACAAAGGGTTGAAAGGGAATCCGTTTACCTTCCTCTCTTTATTTTATTTTTTTATTCGAACGGCCTCGACGGAGAAAGTTTTTCAATCCGAACTACATAGAACGACAACGAGAAAAGAAGAAAAACTTCATTATATATTTATTCCGTTATTTAAACGAAATGGATTACGTTATATGCCGATTTTGTCCCTTTCTTATTGTTAGTCTTCCAGGAGATTGTTATGAATTTTTACGAGTTTATTACGCATTGATTGGAATTCAGGCACATCCTGTAGGTAAAACAGGACGGATTAATCTGAATTGTCGTTTCTACTACGGATTAGCGGTGCTCAGAGGTAATTGAATGTTTGTTTATATCTGTTAACTCATACAGTTAACTCATACAGACAACGGGAGTTAGTAGCTCCTTTATTGAATTAAAGGTGAGCTCGTTGATTCACTTTTAAGGTTTCCTTTTTTAAAATTTTTGTTGTAAAATTGGTATACCTGACACATATTGCTCAATTGGCGTCGCCGCATCACCATAAGGAATACATATTCAAAATTTCAAAGCCTAATTCTTGAGAATGATATACTCCGCATTTAGAAGAAATAATATCCATCAATGGTATAACGGATTATAGGTACGTAAGAATATCAGATTAGGCGACTGGGAATTCCGCACCATCTATAATGGATATTCCAATTACACAATTTCTGGAAAATATATGTAGTTTGCTGTAGTCGCTAAATTCATATTTTGCAATACATATATCATTTAATTTTTAGTTAATTATAAGAAAACTTCTACGTAGAAGAAATGTAAAATTCAGGTCCTAAACGTG
This sequence comes from Uropetala carovei, assembly GCA_036926305.1. Classification (NCBI taxonomy): domain Eukaryota; kingdom Metazoa; phylum Arthropoda; class Insecta; order Odonata; family Petaluridae; genus Uropetala; species Uropetala carovei. The sequence goes on from JAXCHB010000196.1 coordinate 20,118,239, forward strand.
TGTCGAACCTGGTGACACCACTTGCCAAGTGGACGTCTTAACTTCCGAGGTATAAAAAAAGTTTCGGTACTTATCGGTTATACCCCCCCCCCCCCCAATCCATGTGGTTACTAAGTAAATATTGATTGCTATGTAGTTATTTAATTAATTTAATAAATTACATTGGTTCCATTTGCGGTACAACAGTCAAGAGAATATAACATTGAAAGGATATATTGACGAGCCTTCGGATCGCTTTGTTTTAATGGGTAGTCGGCTCGCCCGGAACCAAACAAACCATCCACGTTGTCCGGAGATTGGGTTAGTAAATGTCGAGACAGGCCAATCAGTTTCTTGTCCGGAGATTGTGTTTCTAAAAACTGATTGGCCTGTCTCGACATTTACTAACCCAATCTCCGGACAACGTGGAGGGTTTCTTTGGTTCCGGGTGAGGTGAAGGGCGCGGTAGCGCCCGGAGCCGACTACCCATTAATACAAAGCGAGCCGAGCTCGTCAATATATCCTTTCAATGTTATATCCTCTTGACTGTTGTGTCGCAAATGTCCAATCAGTTTTTATAGTAGTGAGGGGGGGGGGGGGGAGGGTATAACCGATAAGTACCAAGGTTTCTAATCTCAAAGAATCTGATTCGATTATCGGGCATGAAAATCTTTAAATATGCTTTATTCTTCCGCGCGTACAAATTTAAAATGCTTCACTTTCAATTCCAATTTTGTGCATTGCTTTAAATGTTTTGTTTAACGTTTAAAAGTGTAGTGCTTAGTTAACAGGTAACAGTTATCTTTTTTGTCCAAAGAAGACCATCATTATGACGCAAATGGATATCAAGATCGCACCCGTTTAATTGCGTTGGCGTGTTAGCAGTTAATATCTGCCGTGCCTGATAAAAATTAACGCAGAGGACAAAAATCCAAGCCCTAAACGAGATAAGAGCGGAGAATAGCATAAAGCGATGAAAACAGAGTTAACGCTATCACAGGTGGAAAATGGGCAATAATGTACATCTAATAAAACGTCTGTTTTGATGCTCAAAAGGCCAATACGATCCACATCGAAAGTAAGCATGCAAACAGTGCCATTATGAAACAGCGAGGACAACACTATCCTAATAAAGTACGTATCATCATCTTGCTGCTATCTGTATTTTTAACTAATTTGAATGGAATAATCGGAGTACAGAAATATAAAGCCAAAGTTACAATAATAACAATCCCTTTCTTGCCTCGAGATATTTATTTGGTAAGAATAATTTTTCTTTTATTATAACAAATACTTGTGTTATTAATAATTAATACTTGTCAGTTATTAATACCTGGCAGAATTTCCCGTTGAATTTCAACGGATTTAGTGAAGCTACTACAGCACAACATACAAACTCTTTAAAATACCTATATAGTAGATACTTTTTAAATTACAATTACCTTTTCTTAACAATTAATCATATTTGCTTGAAACAATCCGTTTCCGAGCCTATTGCATTCAAATATAACGATAGTTTTACTTACTATCATATGAATTTCGCCAAATCCAGCTTCATTTCTTGTGTAATTATGCCTATGAAATGTTTACATTTATGTCTTGTAAGCAAGAAACCCGTGAAAAAGCAATGTACAGCTGTCCATGATTGAATACTGACTGGTAAATGTACACCAGATAGGTACGTGAGCTTATTTACGTTAATAAACATTATAATGTAAAATATAATGATTTTACTTACAAAAAATGTAAGATTCCAGTATTCAATAGGCGAAAGAAGGTTCAATTACTTTCATCAATCGTTATAAACGCTTCCTGAATAATAATCAGTCTCTATTTACGTTACTATCCATAAAAATCGATCGTTTCGTTGCTTAAACAAAAGTGCGAAGCGAATAATGCTAAACTTTCGTCTATTTGTAAGCTTCATTGAAGCTAACTGAATCGGAGGTAACAATGACGGCTACCTTGGCAACGCCCGGAAAGAGTTCGAAAAATCCACAAAATTTCGAAACAAAAAGCGTATTTCTGAAAACTTCGACCGTGTAACATGTAAACTTCGAAGGAATAAGATAGTATAGCGTTTTATTCGTCGAATGAAGCAAAAACGAAAAAAATCGGTTCATATTTGGGTATTTTTATGCTTGAAGGAAGAATACCTTGCAAGTCAAGAAATGATTTCATAGGTGTTATCTTATGGAAAAATGTTAACCCTCTATATTGGCAGCATTGATTAATCCCGGTTGATCAAACCTTGACCATTCACTAAGTTAGGATGTAAGGAAGAATCGTACCAAATTTTGCTATTCTAGCTTTTATCGTTTAGGAGGAGTTCCATGAACAAACACACAAACACATGCTTCAAAATATATTATAGATTAATTAACTACGATGGAGTGAATATTTTAATCTTAGCTTTCACTAAATGTTTTCAAATATTTCTTAGCTATTTTTATATAGCAAAGTTTGTGAGACGTTTTACGCCAAAAATAGCAAAGAAATTACGGAAAAAATCATGAATATTCTCACATTATAGATTATAAAGTCTTTTTTATGTGCAGACAATTATTATTAAAAAATATACAGTATTCGAAAATCTGGCATTTATTATTGCCGTATCTTTGGTTTTCTTGAAAAGCACTTTAAGGATTAAGAAATAATACGTTTTCTTTCGAAAAAATGATTTCCCGAGATACATAAGTAGGTACCTAGGTTATATTGCACGGCATAAGAAAAGGAAAGCATCGTTGATCCTAAAAAAAACTCTTCCGCTCTCTTGTTTCTTTCTCGAAATCCCTCTCACGGCCGTAAAAGTTTCCTTCTCCCAAAGTATTTGTATTCAAATTATGAGAAAGACAAGACTCCGTCCCTCCTCGATCCGAAGAGTGCTCGGGACCCAAATGTAAACAGTGAAAAAATAGAAAGAATCGGTTTTACATCTAAAATACATAAATTTGAGAAACGAAAATAAAAAAAGGAGAATTGTCCAAACTTATATAGAAAAAACCCCAGTCGATTCATAATTTGATGATTTATATTCATCAAAATCCTTGGATACGCCAACGAATTAAATGACAGCGCAACAACTTGAACATGGTGGACATTTTCGGATGGTTTTTCCTGCTTCTATTAAATAAAAATCTAACGTAAAGACATTAAAATGACGATGTAACACAATCACTACAGAGCACCAGCATAAAAAGATATTTCAGCAGTGCTGATAATGACAAATGATTAGAAAATTGAAAATGAGATATTAGCATTATTCTAACGATTTTAAAATAGCAAACGACATCTGAGGGATTAATATATACTCGTACTTCGGAATTTTCCACGCGAAATTTGGACGAAAATAAACACTTTTCTAAATACTCTTTGAGATCTAAAATCTTGTCCGATACTTTAGCTGAAATTAGATGGTCTTCTTTTGGCGTAACATTGCCAAAGGATTTAAACAAAAAATTGTCAAAATGACCATTATTACTACAATAGCCCACGTCTGTCTGTTCGTTGGTTGATTGGTCACGCTATTGCATAGGTCGCGTCTCTGGTGGAGGATTATGGTTTAACGCGTATAACTCGAGAAAGAATCTAGATAGAAATTAAATTTGGTAGGAATACTCGATTAACATATTTTAAATTACGAAAATAAATCTCGAAAAAAGTCCTGGGTTCGAATCCAAGAAAGGCATTTCCAAGGTAACGTAAAAATCGATTTTTCGACGTGCTGGCTTTTATTGTTTTGGAAATTAAAATTAGAAGAAATTAACCTATAATCTTCGGATCTAAATCATTTCGAATAAAAAATTATCTAGTTTCTTATTATATTCATCTTTTTTCGTCTACAGATAGAAATCGCTCAAGTTAAACGTTTAATTTACAGCTTTTGTGAAAATCTTGCCATTTTTACGGAATGTTGCCTTGCCTACCAATTACATTTTAGACCTCAAAATCCTATTATTATATCAATCCTTATGGCTGTAAGCGTGCTTTGAATGCTTTAAATATGAGAGAGGGGAGGGAGGGGGAGAGATGGGGTCAAATGGAGGGGGAAATGGGGAGGGAGGGAGAGAGAGAGAGGGAAGGAGGGAGGGAGGGGAGGGAGAGGAAGTGAGGGGGAGGGAATGAGGGGAGGAAGATGGAGAGAGGGAGGGAGGTGGGAAGACAGACGACTTTATTAGGGGAGGGAAAGAGGGGGAGGGAGGGAGATGGTGGGAGGGAGAAAGAGGGAGGGAACCAACTGCGTATTTTAAGTTTAACTAAGGATAGCCCGTCATATCGACTGGCTTTTATACTAGTAGAAATAATAATGAAAGAGTACAGTAAAGAGAAAAAGGTGGGAATGGAGGTGGAATTTTTGAGATAGTGAGGACCGGTAAAAGAGGGTGGAGACATTGCAAGGCGACGACGACGAAGCTACAAAATTGCGAAATAAATCTTCCATAAAATCATTAAACAAAACATTAGAAGAAGAGGCAAAAAGTTTTCACACATCAAACGTGGAAAATAAATAAAATATAAAAATAGTTCTTTTTAAATATCTTATTCCAAATGCGACCCAAAGGACACTAATAACACTGACTACGGAATTAAAACTCAAATTTTCAAAACAGTTATATAAATATAATACTGAAAGTAAAGAAATGGAACATTACAAAAATACGCAAATAAGAAAGCTAACATGGCTAAGGTGTAAAAATAATGAATTGTTTATTATATATCTGTGTGGAAATTGATTTCTAAATTTCATTTTTCTTAAAAAAATAAATGTGTTACTTTGAGAACGTATAAGAAAAGATTTTTACGAAACACCAATTTCTTTCATCTCATGGAAATTAGAGTTAGTGAATGTAGGCATTGGACTTGGTACGAACAAAGCAAATGCAGAAAATTAGAAACAAATATAGAAACAATAGACACCAAAGACGGGCATTCAATTTACTTTATTACGTTAATATAATTGAACCTCATAACATTTCACGCAACGGTCTAATGCAGTGGTCTTCAACCTTTTCTGAGTCACCGCCCACTTTTACCATATGTTGTCCTTTGAAATAAGTTCACCGCCCACCCAGTGGCGTAGTGAGGGTTTCTGGCGCCCGGGGCAAAGAATAATTTTGCGCCCCCAGTAGCAAAGCGATTTACGGAAGTAAGGTAACCCTAATACTAGTGGGATTGTCGTTAGATGAGATTGCCGAATAGTCTCAGTGGTAATAACAGCGTTTAAAAATTTATGATTTTATATATTTGATAAAATTAAACTTAAATGCTTCGCTGCTTCTGCAAGAGACTCCGACCACCCTCATGGGCCTTTCGATTTTACCGCAGCATGGATACATTTTCGCTAGTATAGTATGATATGATACTATAGTTAACGACGAACGAATTGTAATAGTTGTACAGAATATGTGTGCGTATCATTAAGCCTTTTTATAGAATTTTATTTTTCAGTGTAAAAATTAGAATAGCATTTGTTGAGTTCTTTAACGCCCACCAAAAATCCAAAAACGCCCACTGGTGGGCGCTATCGCCCACCTTGAAGACCACTGGTCTAATGTAAGGAATGCATTTTAGATAGTAACAAGTAAGTATATGAAATTATAGACTTTTTTAAGAATAGTAGAACTGTCACGAATAGAAATTGTATTTCCAGAATTAAAGTCGAAGCTACGAGTTGAAAAATTGATTCCAAAAAACATGGACTCAAGGAGAGGGCAAATGGACTCGAGAAAGGCTACATATACATATATATACATACACACCTGATTTTCGGATCGGCCTTTAGGAGAGGAAGCTACAATCTTTCTCCCGTCTGATGTGACCTCCATAATGCCTTTTCCTTTCACCGCGACGCCATATTTTAGGAACATCCCCACGGGACCACAACTACTCTCCAAAACTCTCCTCTCATTCCGTCAATTCCGCCAGATGAGTCCCATCTTTCCTCATTTTCTCCTGAAGACGTCATTCTCATATAACATACCTGTTCCTTTATTTCCGAAGGCGGTTACGAATAAAAAGTAATAATTTCGTTTATTTTTTGAGAAGTATTGTAATACATACCGTCTTATAGATGAGAGTTAAGCCTCATGTTTTCCAAAGTTATATTGCAACTTTTTCAATTCTGAAAAATATATATAATATTAGTATAATTAGAGTTCCAACTTCTGATATCATAGATCCAAGGACTCTATGAGCGACTGATGTAGCCTTGAAATGTTAGATTCACTAACCTAAGTAAAATATTATTCAGGATAATTGGAAAGCTTACTCAGTTATAACGCGTTCCGAGTATCATAAAATTCTTTCGTATGTGTATAAAATAATTCCAAAAGAAGCATATTGCATAATAATTAATAGGGTATTGATTAAAAAGTTTAGTTCCGGTAAACATATGCAATGCAATATGTAGTAATCACCGCACAAAAATAAGCCGCTTTGTAAGCACTGTAGATGATATTTCAAATTCGAAACTATTAAAGATAATTCGATACCAAAATAACTAAAGTTACCCAAAACACGTTTATATTAATAGGATTGTGACTCGTTTCATTAAAAAAATTACTTAACCAGAAATATCAGACCAGTTTAAAAAGAGCAAAAATTATATTCCCTCGCATAAACAAATTCATGTATTGTTCAAAATTACCTGCACAAAATCAATTGGTTTCATCTATAAATTTATGCTAAAACAACAAAATGCTTTAATACGAAGACTAAGGGAGGAAAACGAAATATATTTTTTTATAATTTCAATAGCACAGCTGAATATCTCGGCATGATTGCTATTTTCTAAGATCGGACAAGTTCAAATATATTTTACCACATCAATATCTCAACCATCCAGCTTTTTATGACTCTTTCAAATGAAAATGAAATCTGAAATTTATTTTACTACTTACGGCCCAAAATCATCAAAAATCGTGGAATCCTTTTTACTTTCTCATACGTAGTAATGGGAAAGTATTGTATTCATGAAAAAAATCGAATTCGAGATTTCAACGGAAATACTCGTTTTGAGGTCCCTAGAACACGTTTAGACTATTTTCGGAATGATGTCTGTGTGTGTATGTTATTGTGGGCGCTCTAACTCAAAAAGTACATGCCATATCGTTACCAAACTTCATATATAACACTTGAACATGAGCACAAAGAACTGATTAGTTTTTGGACAATAACGGATAAGCGGAAGTCGCGGTTTATTCCCTTTTCGGTTTTTGCGATATTTCTTTGTTAAAACATCATTATTCTATATATAATTGTATACTAATGTTATAGAGAATGTAATTTCCTACAGTTTTAATTTGAAACAATTTTCTATAGGAGTTATTGTTTAGGAGTTATTTATAAATAACCGGTTTTTCGGTTTCCGTTAAATATCTCCTTAAAAACATCGTTATTGGTAATCTTCGTAAGGACCAAAGTTGTTGAGAATATTATTTCTTCCAAGTTTTGTTTGTAACTAATTTTCGTAGAACCATCAATTTCGGATATATTTCGCTTTATCTTAATACCAGTATACAGCGCCAACACCATGTAGCGGTGAATTCTGTAAACATTCAAAATATACGTAATTTACGGCAAGGACGTGTCTTCTTTTACGATACGAAATAATAATTTTGCCTTATAATGCTACTCATAATAATTTAAATATCTATACCCCAAATATGGAGAAAGTCATGTGTTGGCCACATCAGATTTTTTCATTCTATTAAAGCAAGAACGAGAGCAGGTTATTTTTAATTTACGCTTTTAAAATACGTTAAATCTGCAATAAGGGACGGACGGACGATACTTTAAGCATTAATTTGAAAGAAACTTGATTACCTATATTTTAATCGCTTGCGTCGATAAAACCTCAGTAAATTTATTCCAACATTAAGAAATAAAGGCCAAGGCAACAGCATAGGAATTACTTCATTTTCAGCTGTAAAACAGATACATGGAAAAGCAATGAATCACGCCGATTCATCGCCAGTGACAGGCATAGAAACACATCTTATTCCTTTCGTTCACTGACCTAGTTAGCTTCAACTTCACGTCTGAAGCATTTTTGCCTATAAATGATCGAAATAAAACTTTCAAGGATAAACCGCGACATTCACAGTTTATGCTGTGAAGTTCCGGATGGTTTCTCTGCTGTCATCACTTGACATGTGATTTGTCGGCGTGTCGCCATGAGTTGTAAATCCTGTGGTTTGACCCGAAAAAGTTTTGCTAGCTGCAAAACTTATGCTTACTGTGGAAATATTTGGTGACAGAGACAGATACTGCATGTCATACTATTTTCATGCGACATCAATAACCTAAGGTTGTAATTTAATGATTATTGTTTTGCTGAGAAAATTGATATTCGTATATCTCAGCATGTAACAATTCCAAAATTATAAAATGTTTACTTTGGATGAAATTAAGTGCCAAAAATATAAGAAAATATCGAGTATCAAGGCTCTTTTACGAGTTGGTAAAAAAACACAATGAAAAGAAGGCAACGAATACGTAATTTGTTATTATTATAGTTTATAGAGTTTTATCCTGTATTCTTTCTTTACAAAAAGCAGTTATTACCAAAACAGACAAAGCAGTATGTTTTGCAGCATTCGTCGAAGGATTTGGTGAGTTTTTTAAACAAACTTAACGACAGTGAAAAGCAAAAAGAGAAAAGGAAAGATATTCTTAGAATGGAATCAATAAAGTCCAAATAAAGAATCCAAATTCCAAATATTTAGGATATTTCTAGGCGATCTATTGAAGAGGGAGAAATCTTTCCGTATGATTAAGATATTTTTATGGCAGCAACTTCAAAATATTTATTTTTAATTATTGTCAATCTTTCATCCTTGAATAGAGAGCCGTTTTAAATATATATTGTCTACACTAATTGAACTGAAAAAGATAAGAAAAAAGATAAGCAAATCTGTATCCTGTAAATTATGAGACCTAAGTATTTAATTACCTATATCTTATGCACTCCGCAACACATTAATTTGGCCTTGGAAGCAATGCAACTCCAAACAACTTCCTTTGTTCGCATTTTTCATAAAAATATTTCCATTAAAACGAAGATGAAAGATGACATAAATTTCAGTCACAATCGGAAGTAAATTCAATTTTGCCTCGATTTTCACGGGTTTCATAATGGTGGTTTCACGAATTAATGTAGAAAATAATGTAGCCATTTACAACGTTCGCGGGAGGTTAATTGTAGTTATGCGCGCCCGTCATTCGCAGCACATACTGCTCGTTAGCTTAAGCCCATGAAATAACGCATTTTCCTCCCAACAACAACACAAATATACAGAGAAATAACATACCGGAAAAGTAGTAACGCACGTAGAAAAAGAGATGCCGACTGGATGTTACGCTCTCGGCTTGCACTTATGTAACTAACCGTTCTTTCTACATTTTTTTGCACTTAATTAAGATAGTTATTAAGCTATAACAAAAACGCAAAGGCAATGAAATGATTACAGAGAAAAGTGAGCGAAAGACGAAAAACAGTTCATTCCCTTTGCCCCATTTTTTCTCAAAAGCTCTTAGTACTTATATTGTAGTTTCTTAGTTTTCCAGGAAGGTAATCCCGGAAAATATGAAAGGATTACTGTACTCAGTAGGATGATGTTGTTTCTCCCTCGTCACTCATATCTGCAAAGTACACGGGAATAACGGGAAGAAAAATCTGATGTGGCCAACACATGGCTTTCTACATATTTGGGATATAATTATTTCAATTATTATGAATAGCATTATAAAGCAAAATTATTATTTCGTATCGTAAAATAATACAGTCGTGCTTATTGCAGTAAATTAGGTATATTTTAAATATGTTTACAGAATTCACCGCCACATGGTGGTGGCTCAGTATACTGCAAATTACGAAAAAGTTAAATATCTCCGAAATGGATGGTTCTACGAAAATTTGTTTCAAACAAAACTTGGAAGAAATATTATTCTCTACAACTTTGGTCCTCACGAAGTTAACCAATTACGATGTTTTTAAGGAGATATTTGACGGAAACAGAAAAAACCGATTATTTATAAATAATTCCTAAACAATAACTGCTACGGAAAATTGTTTCAAATAAAAGTTATAGGAAATTACATTCTCTATAACCATTGCATAGAATTGTATATACAATAATGATGTTTTAACGGAGAAATTTCGAAAAAACCGAATCGGGTTTCGAATAAACCTTGATTTCCGTTTAACCGTTATTGTCCAAAAACTAATCAGTTCTTTGTGCTCATGCTAAAGTGTTATATATGAAATTTGGTATTAATATGGTAAGTACTTTTTGAGTTAGAGCGCCCACAATCACACACACACAGATCATTCCGAAAATAGTCTAAACGTATTCTAGGGACCTCAAAACGTGTATTTCCGTTGAAATCTCGAAGTCGATTTTTTTCGTGTTCGCAATACTTTCCCCATACTATGTATGGAGAAAGTAAAAACGGAACCAGATCTCGCGGGAAGTGGGCGGCAATTTGGGATGAGATATATTGCAGACAAAAGTCCACCAAAATGAAGAAATTGCGATTTTTCGAAGCGGAAAATGCCAGAGAAAGAGAAGGATTATTGGAAAGCTCTAAACGTTTCCTTTCCAAACAAAGGATCGACTTTTGGAAAAATATAAACAGACAACATCCGTCCATTAAATTAAGGATAATCCTAAATATTTGCGCCACTTGAAAGACATCGACCGCGTGTTATGTACGTAGTGGTAACTATTATTGAGAGCTTTAATCTTTTCTCTTTTTTTCTAGCCGATGCTTGATAAACTCAAGCATCGGCAAGAAAAAAAAGAGAAAAGATTCAAGCTCTCAATAACAGTTACCACGGTGCAGGAACAATTAAAGGGAAGATGTTAAGTAGACAAGAATGGGTGTGGCATTAATGAAGACGTGGAGTACGTTCGCGCCTGTAAAATAATAAACCTTACGGAATAGTATATGCGAAGAGACATAAAATACTTATATTGCATCCCTCCTTCCATCTTTCCCCTCTCTCTCCCTCTATCCACCCCTTCCCTCTAATTCCCTCTCTCCATCTCCCCCTTCCGTTACCATCCATCTCTCTCCGTCCCTATCTCGTATTAGAAGCATTCAAATCGAACAAACTTACAAACGTTCTCCTTTATATGTTAGTTTAGAAGATAATTCAATTAAAAACAACAAATATTTCAATGAAATAAAAAACAATTCAACAATTTTTACGTAAGATATGGAATGTTAGTAAATTTCTATTCTTCAATAATGCCATAAATGCGAAAATTATGTTTTACAGAAATAACTGATGTAAAATTTATATTTTTAAACCTATTTCAATTCGTTGCTGAGATATACTCAAAAAACCAAAATTTGAACCGGCCATTACATTAAGACCTTTCGGCCTAGTGGACTGATTTTGTCCATTTTTAGCTAGAAAATGTATAACATCAAAACATTGATATTGGTGTAGGATTCATCAAAATCGGTCCAATAGTTGCTGAGATATCCTCAAGAAACTGAAATTTTGACCGACCGATCCGTGACCTCCGGGGTCACGACCCCGTGAGCCGATTTGAATTATATTCGGCATTGCAACTCCCATGATCAACCTGAAGCTGCTGTAAAAATTTCAAGCTCCTAACTTTATTCTCTGATGAGTTATAGCTGCCACAAAGAGACAGACATCCTCTTTTATTTATTATTAGATTAGATAACATTTTAATTTCACAATTTCAAGGATATTTTTAAAATGAAGAATCTCAGCCGTCAGCTCTACACCAAGTGAAATTGACACTCCCGTAAATAAAGGGCGTACGCGCACGTGTCTTCACTAATTAAGATTTTAAATTGAAATTGGAACCCTAGCTCCACTTTCCTCTTTAATTATTTATGCAGATGATGACTTATTAAAGCAATGAAAAACGAATGTCATATTAATTAAAAACTTCATTTATCTTTCCCTTTACCTAATTATTTTACGGTGTGAAAATTAAATAATGAAGGAAAGATGTATTCCATCATAAGCTTAAGAAGTTAATTTAATTAATTTTTTCAAGTTGTAAATAATTAAAATTAAGAAAAGAAATTGAAAATTTAACTTAAATCGTTAAAGGGAGGAAATTCCGAAGCGAATACTTTCAAATTATTCAGTTATCTTTAAAGCGTAAAAAAATAGCTTTGTATAGCTCTTAGTGACGAATAGATGTCTGTTTGATAGCATTCTATTATAAATAGAGGATTATTATATAGGATGGAGGATATAAACGTTTAGGTACTTCTAGGACATCTGTAATTTGGTAGGATGAAAGATTATTAGATACAACCGATGGAAAAAATCTGAAATATGAAAACATTTCATTTTACTAAACTTCATAAAAAAGTATGAAAATCGGTGCAGGGCTTTATAAAATTGCATTTTTAAATTAGTTAAAATTGAGATAGAAACTCTAGACAAGAACAGTTTCATATCTGAAAAATTTAGGTTTATTATTTTTAATGTTAAATTCATTGGCGAAAAAAATTGTTCTTAATCAGAGAAAAGGGTATTTTTAACAATTAAAAGTATAACATACCATGGCAACGAGTACAATGCTTTTAAATGAGAATATATTATCTTTAGTGCAATATCGTCGATTTAAAGCTTTTAATGGGAATCATTGGGCTATATTATAATGCAATTAATTTTAAACTACACCGTTAACTTATGACTTAACTTAAGACTAACACAGTAAACGATTGTAATGGAGATGGGGTGCCTAACTACTTTGTGATATTTGCTGTAGTTCTTAATTACTCAACTGTAAAACCGTCATCAAACATTATGTAACGGAAAAATCTCTCCCCTCCTTCCTTCTTCCCCCCTTCTCCACGCTGTATCTACACAATGTACTCTAACGTATAATTCCCTTTATAAATAAAATGAATCGACCAAAAACATACAGTGAGGTACAAAACTTGATTGAATTGAAAATGATAATATGTTAAAGAAAGTATTTTAATTTTAATGTCACATATTTTAATGAAAATATATTTTATGAAGTATTCTCATACTTATTTGAAGTTAGACTGGTAGGCAGCGTGCCTGCCTTCTAATCCAAAGGTCGCGGGTTCGAATCCCGCTTCGGGCATGGATGTTGTCATTCGTCTTGGGGTTTTTCCCCTACCTGCATGCTTTGCAGGGAAGACATCATCTAAAAAAATTATTTAATATGTTTCGAATTTTTACTTTGCAAAAGTCATAAATAGGTACAGGGTACTTTCAAAGTAGGCTGAAATGCAGAATGTAAGCACCGTGTACTCGAATTCTTTATTCAACACGACTTTATTTAAGACGCGCGTCATTAATTCAGAGTTATTAAAGCCCTTAAAGATTTCACGGTTGAACGACATAATAGAGATTGATTCCAAATGACTTGGAATTGGAACTTAAAGAAAAATTAGTCTCATTTTAATGGTCCCTTTTCATCAACTCGGTAAAACCCACCTGAGAGAAATGACCCTTTTGTTTCATGCCTTGCATTAGTAAAGTCCTCGTCTGATTTCTCTTACGTTGGTCACCTTTCTCAATTACCCCTCTGATTCTCACTCTCATGGATTAGTTTCTTTCAATTGATGCGTGTGGACAAAAGATGGAATTAGGGATGACTGATTTTAATCAAGAAATGATAGAGCGGGAAGTCAAAGGATAGGGCCGTAAAAATTTTGGAAGGAGAGACCATGGCATCGTTTGATTTCATATCCTAACTCTTGGAAGTAATGAGAATGCAAATAATTAATTCTAATTGGTAAGTGAATGTAAATTTCGTATTTCCTGGATTAGAGTACTGGAATTCTGGATAGAATCACATATAATGAAGGTAAAATGACATATCAAACCGGTAAAAAAAGGTAATTTTACTACTGAATTACTTATTTCACAAATCATTCTAAACTAAAGTTCACATAAACGATCAGTGAAGCTAATTCAATTTAAGTTTATTAGCGAACGTATCGAGAAATTTGTTATCGCAAATACTCCACGAAATAGCATTACAATACCGCCGATACTTCAAGTTTGTCTATAGTTTACAAAGAAAAACAAACTTTATTTACTGAATCATTTTTTGAGGTTGTTATACTTTAAAAAAAAACTGAAAATAATAGTCAAGATTTTACACTAAGAAGACGAATTAAAATAATAATATAAGCTTTTATATTTTTGGCTTGTCGATAAAATTTACGTTTGACCTATCGTAACTTCTTGCAAAAATCACAAAATTTTATGCCGATACAGCCCGAACCTAAGGAGAAAATTGATCGGTGACAATGAATCAATAGGATATTCCGACGTGAAAGGTTTATTCCGAATATGAAGCAACTTTCATTGTCTCAGGGACTTTACAAATGGGTGATTGATTTTACATGATAGTGTAGGGGTGGGCAAACTTTTCTGCATGGTGGGCCGCATCGGTGTTTGCGAATTCTTCAGCGGGCCGCATTGAAACGTGCAAATGCTTACGCGGGTCAGATTACAGTTTAAATCGGAAATTGCTTATTGTTAGATTCTTAGGCATCATACATCAGTGAAAAACAAGCACAAACAAGGATTTTAGGGCAAAATTTTCAAAACTAAAGGTTTTATTGCCATAATTTTACCAAAAGTAATATTAAATTGTGTTAAATTTTACGGATCGCTTTTTCACCAAAGCTTCGCGGGCCGCACGGAATGCTCTCGAGGGCCACATACGGCCCGCGGTTTGTCCATCCCTGTGATAGTGAGATACATATCAAGTTCAAGTTAAACAATTTCCTTGGTAGGTTAATATTACTTACTGTAATAGCTGTAATAATTTGTTACATAACCGGTCGGTATGAGTAGAACTCTATTTGGAATAGTATAACCGTACCAGTGATTTTATCAATAGATATCTACTAGCTGAAAGTACCCGGCGATGCCCGGGTTATGCCAGACACGTAACTAAGTGACCAAGAGAAAGTCGCCTTTACACTGTAATCCATAAATCTTAAGAATTTTAACTTGTAAGAACATTCAAAATGGGATCGAATCTTTAATAAAGCATACTTACCTTCTAATTACAGCAAATGCCCCATATATTGCTGTGCGGTGTGTGTGTCATTTACGAACCAAAGAAGCATTTGTCACTTTCTGGGGAAATGTTGGCGTCCTAGAAAAACTTGTATAGAATAGACGTTTTATTCATATCCACAAACTTATGTCGAGTGACTTCTATGGAGAGTATTATAAATGTGCGTTAGTAAGCATTACAGATGTATAATATAAAGGTTTTACTTACTAAAAGGTAAGATTCCAGCATACACACGATGAATTGTCGTTATAAACGCTTCCCATACGCAGTCAACACAATAATTATCCTTAAATATGTACGTTGCTATACATAATTAATTTCGATGCTGAAACAACAGTTCGAAGCGAATAACGCTATTCTTTCACCTATTTGAAGGTTTAATTGGCATTAATTGAATCGGAGGCAACAATTACGGTCGCCTTGACAACGTCCGGAAAGAGTACGAAATATCCGTAAAATTTCGAAAACAATTGCATATTTCTGAATGATTCGATCGTCTAACATGTAAAAATCGAAAGAATAAGATAGTATAGAGTTTTAGCCGTCGAATAAAGCAAAAACGAAGAAAATCGGTCCATATTTACGTATTTTAACGTATAAAGGAAAAAAACCTTACACTTTGAAAAATCAGAAATCCCGTGTAAACTTATGGGAAAATAAAATTGTCTCCTGGAATCGAACCCGGGTCGATTTTGGAAATCCCAGGTACCCTATGTTACTCGTAGAGTCATATGAAGTCAATTTGCAAAGTTTGGTCCCGATAGCTCAAAGGGCGTGGGTATGTATAAGGAACACACGGACAGACATTCACTTTTATTATATAAGATAAAGAAAAGTGTTTGTACGTGTATGTTTTTTATAGCTCAGCAACTACAGCACGTAGAAACAAGAGGAAGGTATAATTTTAACCGGAATAAAGAGTTAAGTGGTATAGTAAGGTTTCTATACCGATATGACTGACCTTTATATATTTTTAAAAATATTTTCTTTTTTATTTTCCCCATTTGAATAATATAGAGATGAGTGCAGCTTATTTTTCATTTGAATACGAACCTGAGACTTCTATGGTTCTATGCAGGAAAGAACATTTCTTTTTATTGAAGACAGAATCGGAATCCTGATCGAATTGGCGTAAAAATGCGTTTAGAATCAGAAAAATGTGATTTTATCAGTTTTATGACAATACCAATTACCTATATACTACCATAACAACTCATACTGACGCCGAAGTTGAGAGTCCAATGCATTTATATGGGGAAAATTTTAACGTAAAATCGTATTGCAATTTGTTTGTGCGATTTTACTTTGTTTACATGGTAACCAAATATTTATTGATTTTAATTAAAATTTTACTAATAAACGGTTTTAAATGATATTTTCATGTGGCGTAGAGTTCTCCAAAGCAACCTGTTTTTAAAACTATGTAACTTGAATAATTAGACGTAATTTTTCCACAAATTGTGATAGGATAAATCGTTTCATTGTTTTCAAAGTATTGTTGATATAAACAATTTTCTCATAACAGAACTCGTGGATGAGAGAATAGAGCTAGTAGCCGGATGATAATATTCACTCAGTGATTTTGAAACGTTCTATAGTTACTTTTTGTCCTTTGTTAAATTAATTAATTTCGTTTGTTCCTTTGCTGTTGATTATTGTGTTCTCGCTGGTTTTACTTACAGTTTTCGTTTTGAAGATGTCGTCATGAAACTTCGCATAGGTATATAATTTTATCCTGCGAGTAACATACCCTATATGGCGATAACAAATTTGGAGAGAGGGAGAGCTCAATTCAATAATTATTTTCCCTTAAGTTTAAACGTAATTTTCGATTTTTCACAATGCAAGATTTTCTTCCTTCATTCATCTAAATAGATAAATTTCCTTCATTTTTGCTTTATTCGACGGTAAAAACTGTGTACTAACTTATTCTTGCAATATTTACCTACATGTTACACGGTCGAAGTTTTAGATTCACTTAATCCGTTGAAATTCAACGGGAACTTCTGCTAGTATGAATATAAAAATTAACTTAGATTTATAACTATACGAAATAATATATTATTTCTGGTTGCGTAGGTATTAATCCGTTAATATAAGTAATACCTCCTATATCTTAGAAACGTGATATGAAATTTAATAAGATTAAAAAGCAAGAGTACAACTTCAAGGAAAAATAAAGAGCAATGCGCTGTAATAAGATAACGCACTCATGTTAGAGGTGGGCCATCCTCCATTATTTGTAGAGAAATGATTTTTTTATTTCTATTAGATTTCTTTTACATTTTGAATTAATTTGAGCATGTCCTCTGCGCATGTTCAATTGAGAAGCAAGACTAAGTAAAAATTATAATACACTTTTATGAAATATTTCGTTTTATAATTCTGCCCATCTACATAAAACGCACGCTCAAACTTACGCTCGATATATTATTCCTTATAAATGCACTCGTCTACATACTGCCAGCCGAATAATGAGTACATAGGTACTAGCTACTACTGACACTACATAGATATAAAAATCTATTGTATCAGTAATATTAATGTCGATGTTATCCAAAATAAAGAAACAAATTTTTAACATTTTGGAAAACATTGCATGGAAGAGCCGCTTCTTCTTGAAAGATAAACAGAAGGTCGAAATTATTTAATCCCCGACATTTTTCAGCCGAACGTCATTACAAACATAGATGGAAGAAGTGTTATGAGTCCGCCGTAATGAAAAGTTCTTTATTTACGTCCATCGTTACGTCATGGGTTCCCGGACTCCGGCAAAAACACACTCTTTTATATCGACCGCAAGTTCCCACGCCGCTCAAAACCCTCCAGGGTGCTGTTTTCGAGAGTTTTTTTCTCCTCCTCCTCCATCCTCTAGGCTTCATCCCGTTTATTTTCGGGCCGCACAATGGAACACAAACGCCCTTGTGGGAGGAAGCCAAAAGAAAAAAGAACGAGTTCCTGACAATTGAGTTGAAGTAGAATTCTGCGTTGTGTTGAAAGCACAGATCCGAGGGGATAGTTTTAGGTTAATTCTTCTTATTTTATCTTTACTTTTTGCTACTTGAGCCTTTTTATTTTTCCGACAGCTGCAATGTAGGTTGGTTTGTACTTGGAAACAGCTGGGCAAAACACTATATAAAGATTATTTTTCGGGGTCGGTGGAAAAACGGACGAAGAAGAGAACGTGACGAAAGAATATTAAACGTGGTTTTGTAATGATGTCTTCCGAGGAGGATTCCTCGCTTAAATGCATGTTCCTCTATTTGGAGTAAATTAAGAGACAGTAATTTACTTTTCTGTATTTACATTATGTGTATTACGAGCCATCTAGATGTATATAATGGTCATAAACGGACGAAATTTTCTTTTTATGCAATAATATGCTTATCGATCACTTACAACGTGTACCGAATGTACTACTTCAAAAGAATTAATTTCGTGTCATACAGAAAGGCATTAATAAAATATTTGTGTGTTCCGTAGGTTCAAAAATATTTAATATAACCAAATAATCTTAATGTGCTTTTCTAATAAAAAAGCAATCATTTCGAAATAATTAGTACATCCGTGACCGAGGAGCTATAGTACGTACATGTTTAGCATTTAAGTCCATCATGAATAATTCCTGTGAAAACCAAAGAATTTTAACTTTTGTAAGAACATGCTTAAATTTTTATACGGATATATTTAACAACTGGATGAAACACAAAGATTTTTTTCTATAAAACTTTTCGCCGCTATGAACTACCGTTGTAATACTATAAAATGAAGTAGCAATCCCGAAAGAATGTCATGATCTATCCGCATGTTATTCGTGACCAAAATCCAATTGCTTCTATGCAAATATGGATGAATTATTTTCTCAAAGGTATTTCAAGTACAGCAAAGCCTCATTTATAGCAGAAAGCGAAGGGGAAATTCAGCAAGGGATGGAGGAGTGGAAGTTAATTGAAAAGTAATGGAAGAAACAGAAGTTTTCATAATTGGTTACTACTGCTAATAAACTGACAATGAGATAAATAAAAACAGCATCATATTGTTCGTGGCTTATATGCAAAAGCTAATGCTTTTAATTTAGTCGGCCAACGGACAAAACGGAATCTTAACAGCGAGTTCAGACTTTAAGGTCGACGGCAGGTTATTGAGGTACAGATTCTGGTTGTAGGCCTCGGAATTAAACCGAGCGGAGGAGGAGAGCTCCCTCATTTCTAATTACAAAAGGCATTCGAGCTTAGTATGCAGGAATTTAATAAGTTCGTCTTTCAAATTTGTAAACAATTCCCGAGTAAGAAAATCCTTGTGTATCCTTTATAGGTAGGGAAAACTCTTTAGTTCAGGAAGATTAAAAAATTATTCACTATCGCACGAGATACAATAAACTCCACATGAAAATATTTCGATTATCCAATTTTACAGGGTTAACATTGTAAACACGCAAAATTGGTAAATTTCTGAGTAATTACATTATAAAGTTATCTTTTAATATGATAAAATTATCAAGCGTGATTTGGCATCTGTCCTTTAAATAAAAAAATGTGCAAAAACCGCATCGATAAAGCAAGAATTTAGCTTCAAAATCACTTTAAAGTTTACATCATAAGCTTTTGTGCATGACGACATATCTAGACTGTAAGAGTTGATGTAATTGCAGGTGAAATATTCCATCAAAAATCGGTTTTACAATTTGACAAAAACGGTACCGCCATACTCTCGGCATATTAATAAACCGAAATCCGTTTCTCCTCCCACGCAGCCTCTCCTCCGACGGAATAACTCCCATTTAATACTAGATCGCATAACAAAAGGATCCCACCAAACAGAGATTCTTATCTCTCTTCCTTTCGATTCCTCCTAGCGCGAACAAAGCAGAACCCATTTGCTGCTGGAATCCTTTTCCTTATCTCGTTTTATTCCTATTCCTCTCGGATCTTCCATTCGAACCTTTTGGTCTCCATTTGCGATCCTCTCGCGCAAATTAAATTTGCCTTCGGACTGCTCGAAATATAAGTAATCGCAATTCCTTGAATGGCTCTTTATAAAAAAAACATTCTATTCTTGCACTTAAAATCTAATCGATAAATTACGTTCTTTTGGGAATGTACCTTCATGGAAATGTATCTGTATTGACGGCAGTCATAAAGTAAAATTTCGAAAATGAAATAACAACATTGTTTAACGATATATTTTTTTGCTTAACGTATAAAATTGACTCTTTTCAATGTTATACTATTTTTTATATAAACATAGTAAACTCATTTTTTTAAACAAGTTTTATCCATTATAAGAGTGAAAATACGCTCTGATTTAAGACTTTAAATAATTCAAAAAATGTATAGTTTTATCGAGAAATCAACAATTTCACAGTTGAATTTTACTTCGAATAAAAAAAGTAAATTTTGAAAATTCAACAGCCAGCACTCGCTTTAAGCGGAAAACGAATTTTGGGGATTCCACGTGATTTCAACCATTTCCTTTTAAGCAAAGATGGATTTCGAGTGGCCTTCGGCAATTCCCAAAAGATCTTACTCATTTTTTTCCTCTTTATCGTTTTCTCCGTCTATCCATCATTCGATGCTGAATATACACTTAAAGCGGGTCTTTTTAATAAAAACAAGAATTTCGGAAAAATTAAGAAAAGTTTTTTATATTTTTTTAAAAAGCGGTGCCATCTCATTGCCGATTTCACTATCACTATTTCTTTGATGTTTTAAAGACAGAAGGACGCAGAACTGTGATCATTTCATTGAAGAATACTAGCAGTGGGCAAATAAGTGAACGTTAGAAATGAAATATTTTAACAGAGAAAAAAAATCTCCCCGATCTCAATATTGATTAATTATTGAGTAGTTCATTTATTATAAGCTATCTTCAAGGCAGCTCCCGTAGGGTAAACGTGTTACTAAGAAGAGAATATTTATCTTTGATGAATTAAGGAGTAAATTAAACAGTAGTTCGGATATTTTTTATTTTGTTAGTAATAGTTTCGCTTCAACAAACAACAAAGAGTTTTTCTTTGTTCGGACTATACAGAACTTTACCGCAACTTAATGAGTATTTCGGAAAACAGACGCTGTAGTAAATGAAATATTCAAGAGCTATCGCTAAGTTAGACAATTTCCAGTATGTGGTTGGTCCTGGAATCAAACTCGGATTGTTATTTTGCATGGTGATTTCTAACAATCCTCTTTAGGCAACGATCTGTTTAAAACTGAAATAATGGTTAAAATAGATTCGGCCATTCTTGGGTTAGTCGACATTCTTTGGGGCATTCCGCTTTCACACTGTCAGATACAGGAATCCTCATGATGACATCTGTTTACACGGACTACAACTTTCTTATACAGAGAAATATTTTTTGCAGACCATCGGAAAAGACTGAACTGAAAGAGCCCAGGAATAAATAAGACAGAAGACAAGAAGAAGGAAAACAGCCGGCAATAAAGAAGGCAGAATAAAAAAGAAAAGACCAAAATTTTGATCGTGTACATAGTGTAAATAGGTTTTGTTGTATTTGAGTGTACGTTTCAAACATGTTACTATTAAGAACGAGGGTTTTGGCACTAACATTTTTCCCTCACAGGACTATAACGATAACTTGTCCATTAAGTGAATTTACAAAGGAAATACAGCAGAATGCCTATTGGTAACAAGCTCGAAATACTAATATGTAAATATTTTTACCTACTAATACTACGTATACATAAATAAAATATTAAAATAATTGAAAAATAATGGGAGAGGTTTTTGTTGCTGGCATATTTTTAAATCTGTCTATCACTTGTTGGTTTTATTCACGAAGAAGGTGGAATATTAGGAAATGTAGCTGTTCTGTTACTTAATCACAAATATGAAGTTGGAGAAGAAAAATAAATCTGAACTTCACCTAGAAATGAACCCGGGTCTTCCACCGGATAGGTGCTATAAACTAGTATAATTTTTTATTCTAGAAATGGGTTATTTATGGTGAGGAAGGGTTATCTACTAAGTAGTAAACCTTACCAACACAACCTGAAAGCCTCAGTGAGGACATCCTCTTTTCGTCCGGAGACTCCGGTTTTCGCAGTTCATCTCCGGTCTCCGGTTTTAATAACCAGTCTTCGGTTACGGAACGTTTTTCGGCCAATTTTCCTCAAATGCCCATTATCCTGTGTGAAATCAATACGGGACGGACTTTGTGAGAAAGTGGGTCCCGTATGACTTCTAAATTTCGCTCATCTATAAGACGTTCCAATGAATCATTTTGTATGCGTATCTTGAAGACAATTTGATCAACTCGGACTCCGTGTTGGATTTCACAAGCCACCGAGAACAGATGTGCGATGCAATGGTATATATTGTTGTAACATCATTGAAGAACCATACATTATCGCATGAGCATTTTTTTCATGTAAATACTTAATATAATTTTTTTGCTCATATCTCCGGTTTTGGAATCCTCGAAAGCTTGCAGCCCTAGCTACTATCTCTTCGTCAACATAAATGTCCCATTTGGACAAGGAAGAACAAGATTGGATTGATAGCTTAATTGGTTCAAGCACCTCCGCGACAAAGTGGGAGAGGCGGGTTCAATTCCCATGCAATTTTAAAATTTTTCTCCTCTATATTAACGAAATTTTCCGCGAGTTGGATAAGGTTTTAATCCAAAAAAGAGCTAATAAATGAAGTATACTTTTTTAATTAAAAATATTTGGATGTGCCGCTTTTCAAAGATAAAACATTTTCAGTTAATCTATCCGCATTTCTACTCTAATTGCAACGAAAATACACCTTTGCATGATGTGACTACAAATATATAAAATTCCTCAATGGAGTCTTTGAATGTAGAAACTGACTAAAGTTGCAACTTAAACGGAAAAGCAAATAAAATCTTTTAACTTTACATTCATTTTCAGGTAATAAGTTCGAGGAATAATTCCAGAAAAGCATGGAAAACAGTGAGAGAGAGAAAGGTCAAGGTTCAAAAAGCATCGCAAGAAATCTAAAGCGTGCAAATATCACTCTGCGCCGGGAAAAATCACGAACAAAAGGAGTATCTCCCTATATAGCATAGTGAATTCGTTGCGTTCAATGCGGGTCAAAGGTGTATTTCAGCCACCATTTCTGAGCGAAAAAAAGCGGGAAAGAGACTTCCCACTCCCCGGATAGCAAACATTGAGAGAGGAAAAGAGAGAGACACTGACGATGCAACGCGATTCGAACAGTCACCCATTGACCTAAAATCACGCTTTCAGCCCAAATTCCCATGAGATAGGAATATAAAAGCTTCGTGTTGCCATAGTGAACTTTCGAGTGCATTTTCTACACCCTGTGTACATAGAACACATAATTTGACCAATCCATTGCTGACAGCATTCTGAGCACACTCTTCATACTTATCGGGCAAAAATCCTAGCCGTTTGGTTAATATGCTGCTAATGTGACCAAATATAACGAAGGATGGCAATTAATAAATACAATTCTTAATTTAGGAGATGAATTTTGAGTTTCTTAATCGAACTCTTTTTCATGTAAGAAAATACAGTGACTCTTCTATAAGTCGAACTTCAAGGAAAACAAAAAATATTCGACTTATAGAAAATTCAAGTTAAAGAAAAAAATAACACGAAAAATATTTTGTTCTGTAAAATGAATTCACTTCGCGATATGGAAAATTCGAGTTATAGACGTTCGACTTATAGAAGTTCGACTGTACTTATTTCTTCCCCACTGATGATGCATGAAACTTTTACATTATATTGATTCATGAAGGTCGGTGAAATAAAAAAAATTTGTACTATAAATACTTCTCAGTTGTATCGTGCAAAACTGCAAACTACCGACGCTCAGCGAGTTAAAAGAATTATATTATAAACGAGTTCTGAAATTAATTTTCGATCTCGATTCATCCCATGAATCCGATAAGCGATCAAAATTTCTTCTGCAGTCATAAAGTCGTCCATAACATGCCAAATGGGATTGCATCAAATTACTCGGTGATTTCCAGCGCCAATTCTAATGAGAATTTGACAGAGATTGGAATATTGCAGACGAAAGATTGATTACCAAACGCTTTTAACAACCCTAAAGCATACTGCAAGATAAATAAACGTGACTTTAAAAGCGTAACAGACTTTGAATGTATGATCCCATCGATTATCATGTGATTGTCATCCCATTATATACTCTTTATTAAAGTGACTGTACCGTTCTCTCATTATTTTCTCTCTTTTTTATCTATTAAGTTTTTCGGAATTTTTTTTTCTGCGCAATGCGGGACATTTCGTACTCTTCGTTTAATGGAGAGAGAGAGAGAGAGAGAGAGAGAGAGAGGGGACATTGGAGCAGTCATGTGACCGGAATGGGTCGAGGCGAGTTTCCATTGGAAACAGAGATATCGAGGAATAACAAAGAGTAGAGACGGAAGGAGGGGGTAATTGGAGGGAAGGGCAGAGGAGGACCGGGAATAACAAAGGAAAAATTATAGGGCCACGGCGCGCGCAACATAAAGCCTTACGGCAGAATTCAAGTGGAAGTGTATATTTACAAAACTTTATGGAGGCGAACTCTTCGTGGTTCATTTGGAGGGACGTGTTTATTCTATACGTGATAAATCTCGAATCGTGTAAATGGTCGAAAAAGAAGTTTTTTTTAATACACTGAAATGTTCGCGATTTAATTACCATAATTTTAATATGTACCGGGAACATGATTTGAAATAGTAGTTTCAATTTTTAAAAGGCTTTTTAAGGTGTGGTTAAAAACGAAAATTAAGTGTTTGCATGGCCAAGAGAAATATTTGCAGCCTCGTGTTCACCGCTCTCTATGTTGTGAAAAAAGTTGAACGTGAAAGCGCATACATTACGCTCGCTGCATTAAAGAAGCTTAATCCGATTTGCCTCCCCTTCAACCCGATTGTATATACGTAACCCAAGCGTACCGACACGCAGCCGAAGAACCCACACCTTACGTCGTACTTAAACACGTTCACCGCAAACTTCAGCGCGAGTCGCAGGCGTCGCAACGAGACTAACAAGATCATACGAGCGAGCGAAGAGAGAGAGAGAGAGTGAGAGAGGAAGGGTAGGCCAAACTAATGGTAATACCTTTTGCGTTCCAGTAGCCCCAGACACCTGTGACTGTACGTAGCATGGTGCGTGGGAAATCAACTTGTGGAGAAAACCGTGTTAGTCTCGTTAAGTGTCTCGACCCTACGGGTAAATGGGATAAGAGATACGGCGGAGGAGAAATGGACGGAGATAGAGAGAATGGAGAGGCGGCGCGCTGCGGCGGTTGGTAGTTACGTTGTCAAAGAGAGGGAGAGAGAGAGAGGCCAAAGATGTGTGTGTACCTTGTCGGTAACAAACGCCAAAGGAGGTAAATCCGAAAACGTGGATGAAAGAATATCTTTTTGGTCTGAGAGAGAGAGAGAGGGTCAAAGGAATGACGTCAAGGATAAAACGTCACGGGTCACTGGGTCTGCGTGTGTGCAAATTCCGCTATATAAGAGTACTGGAACGTCCTAGCTCCAAGAGGAAAACATAGAACATCCAGCCGCTTCCATTTGATGAGGAAGGACGTCCATACGTTCGACAGAAGATTAAAGGCTTGCACCTCGTGACCCGCTTTTCAGTGCACGCCAGCCATCGATTGGACGTTACAGGATCTATTACGGGCTCAAAATATGAAAGATGCAACAAAACAGAGTGCTATCGTCGTTGTGCATTAAGGGCAATTTTCTAGAAAAGGCGCGATAAGTGCTGGATAAAAACGAAAACGTTTCGTATAACCTGATTTTTAAGGATTTTATCCTATATACGGTCGAAGTTTTCATTTTTTATCGTTTATTTTTCACACCTTTCCCATATCAGTTTGAAGTAAAATGTAACTTATATATTAATTAATTAATGTAAATGCTACAATTTTACCACGTTCTACGAGTAATATAAAGGAAACTGTATTCTTATCATATCGATATTACAAATTCTTCATCTACATATTACATTACATCGGATAACTCGCATCTATCAACGTCCTTAGACATGTATAACTATACTTTGGAGAAAAATGTGAAACTTTTATCCCGTAGGCTACTTGGACACCATAAATATAAATGTATGCGTTCATAATTTTGCACTTTTCCTTATTTGTATATATCCTAACGCAATGAATAATCAGACTGAGCAAGTTAAAAATATTAAAACTAATAATTTATTTACGATTAACCTTGCGATATTTTTTATCATTTATCCTGTTAATGCCGAACGTATCTTATTTTCCTTAATCCGGTTTTAATCCCTGAAAATGACACCACTGAACGAGATACGACTTTACAATTTTACGGTATCTACTGTTTAGAAAAGTAATCATGCTGCTACACAGAGGAGTATTAGAGGAAAAGTTTCCGTCACCTATGTTAATTGATATTTTTACTAACGGCATGTAGGTCACAGAAATTTCACCTCCGAAACCTCTCTCTCTACGAAGAAGTGTCCGTTTGAAAGAATAGCAATCGAAATGAAAATGTGACGGTGACCTAGCTCCGCTTCAGGGAAATGAATCGGAGAAAAAAATTCTTTTCAAAAAGCTAGAGAAAGAAAACGAGAAAGAGGACGTTTAAAAGGTATCAACTTCCGCTGACCCACTGATAGGTACCGTTCCATTCCTCCGAATTGAGGTGCACGAAGATTGAATGTCTCCCATTTCTAGGGTCGCGGTTTCGAATCTCAAAGTATTCACTGGTCACATCGATTAAGTCTATATAGTTAGAATTATGTATTATCTGAAGCTATCGAAAATAGATATAACATAATCCCACTCTTTGCTCCATCGTCATGTAAAACGTGAGTCTTTTTAGCTTCAATTTCCACAATTAAGTAATTTTCCTTCGTTTCTTTCTATCCAAGGTTCTGTTCTGAACGTGAAGTTACAGCGTTCATATTTGTATATCTTTTACCAAGCACATTTAAGACGTTAATACATTCCTATAAAATGCAATTCTCGAGCCAGAATTGCAAACAGAATATTATTAAATTTTTATAAAATTAAAACTGTTGTTTCTTGCTCGAAATCAAGAAATGGCTACATAATTTCATACTGGATGAGGAGAAAATCATTAATACGCGATACATTTTTACAGATAAGTTTTCGTAACGCTCTTCATTGTATTACGATGACATTTTGCATTATGTTTGAAAGTGAAATCAAAGGAAGAAAAATGAAAACCGCACACCGTTTTAGTTTCAGAGAATTTTTTCCGGAAATACAGACTTCTCACGTATACACTACCTTACGACACCGACCGGATAGAACGCTCAAGCGCTTCGAAATGATAAGCATTGTGCAGCTGAAAAAAGACGGGAAATGTAGTTCATTGAGGTGAAAAATAGGCTCAGGAATAAGAAAGAATATAGGACTGGGCTGCATGCATAATGAATTTGAAGTGACGTGAGGTGATTTTGAATCAATAGCGATCGTGCTCTGGATTTCGACTTCCAACCTGAATGGAAAACCCACTTCACATTGCCAGTTGGCGAAACGCTAAATTACCATCCTCTCTAACAAGTCACCATTCTTTCCTTGCAGTTTCTAAAAATGCCTCAGCAAATCATAGATACTAAACTGAATAATATTGACTATGGCGCGAGATTACCAGATATTTGAATGGTAGGTTTCATTTCATGCATGTTAAGTTTATTGATGTGATTGTACCTAAACTTTATTCTTAAATATAATTTAAATCCGGCATCGATCAAAAGAGATTAAATTAAGAATTAAATTACAAAAACGTGGAATAGGTATGATTGCAGGGTTTTTAATTATAAAATATACGCATAATTTTAGAATATAATAAATTTTTAGAAGGTATGATACACGAAAGTTCTTTATTGGAAATACACGCGAATTTCGCGCTTGAAACCTCTTATTTTTTTACTTTTACCCTTTCCTATAAATACGTAACGGATTTTATAAAATATTTCAGAAGTTGCTTCTAGGAAACCAAAAAACTGACATTGAACAAAAATTCTTTGCCGCTTATGGCCCCAAAAATCGTTTCCTATTTTTTATCAAGTTTTCAACGAGGCTGGAAGAATGTAACGTCACGCATCAAGTTAAAATCCTAAGCGAAAAACATTTTTTTGGCGAGAGGTAAATTAAAAATTCTCTCGCTCCTACGCTGAATATACTCCGCCAGAAAACTCTCGAAAAGAACGAAAAAATGCGGACTTTGAGAGAAAAAATGGAAATAAATTGGATCAATTTCATTGGATCCAGCCAACCAAAAATTTTTTGGCAATATTCCATGACATGGAGATCGTTACCAGTGGCGCCATTTCAAGAATGGAAAGGAATCAACATGTTGGGTCCCAAGTAGTAGATTCAAAGAAGAAAAAGAGAAAGGAAGGGCGAAGAGGAAAGGCTGAATGCATGGAAGAGTGACTATATTTTGGATGAAATTGAGACAGCTCCAGAGGGGGACCTTAAACAAAATTGGAAAAGGCAAAGTAAATTTTCAAAAAAATATTTCTCTCCAACGGAATTACAGACTCATTCATATTTAATAGTGTTTTTATATTAACATCAATCCAAATATATCTGCTTGTATTAAATTACATCAGGGTTCCATCACACGGATCAACTCTTTCTTTCGCACTTTTAGAGAAATCCGAATAAAAAGTTTAAACGGAAGCAGCGCCTTTCATGAAGAAGTTGATTTTATATGTTGTTTTAAAAAGAAAATTTTATGAAAACTCCACCATGGCTACCTTGCACATACATTGCTAACTAGAAATATCTTACAAGAAAATTACGCAGACTACACTAACGGTTAAATCAAAATTATATTACCTTCAAAGTGAAACTGGCCTATTTTACAGACCGAAATGGAAAATATAATATGGAAAACTTAAATACGGAAGAAGAAGAAAAAGGTTTCACGTTACAGATATCCTGAAAGGAAAAGAAAGCCACCCAGAATTAAATAAGATTGCAGAATATAAGAAAATGTGGAGATATAGATTTAACATATAATAACTTATGATGATAACATTCACTATAGAAGGAATACATTTGTGTAATTGTGTTTTCGATTAAAATAGGAATTAATGCAATTTTATACAATTTTCATCGGTTTTTAAAATTGTGAAAATTGCGCAAAGTTATATTATTTCGTAATTTTACTTATTTTGATGATACATATATGGATACAAAGCTTTGAAATTTCTTACATACATTTGTCATATGTACATATATATTTTCATCCTAAAGTACTTTTCATGGAAATACGGTACATGTCCATTTACAATCGCGCATCGCAGTATCTACGTACTTATCCTCAGACACGCGCTTTATGAAGTGAAATCGGCCGTTGATAATATTTGAGTGGAAAGATATTGTTTACTTTTCTTTCTTTAGCTTCTTCTGTGTACCAGTCAACCTTTCAGTGCTGATACAGCTTTATAGTATCAGACCGATTGCTTCCTTATAAAGCTACTCTCGTCCATATTTCATCATTCTTACTCAGTTACACCGTCAATTTCGCCTCCCACAGTTATTCTTTCCTTCGAATCGCATTACTGTTTTGCGAATCGATATTTTAGACGAAGTTATTCTCTTCATATCAGTTTTTTAAACCACCGTTTTTATGGGGATTGTTCAACCGTTTTGAACAAACTAAAAGTCAATTCAACGAAATATTTTAAATCGAATACATACTTTCTTTCATTTCAAATTAGAGCAATAATTGCTGATTAAAATAATGTGACCGTATAAATTGCTATAAAATGATAACATGCAGTTTCCTTAGGATGCATAAAATGAAGTTAATATTAATGCCTAATAATTCTAAGAAATAGAATTCCAAATACAATTTGACTGGGAAAATGTGTCAGTTTATTTTTAAAATTAAACAAGTTAGGAAAATGTGCAGCGTATCACAAATGGGCGCGTTCCGTGCAATGAAGTATTTGAAAGAAATGATATACGTATACCTGAGGGAAATAGCGTTTTAAAGTTATTTTCTTCATCATAAATAATCCATTTGATTCCTATTTAAAAATATTGCATGCACACGTGAGGAAATTAAGCGTGTTTTGTGAGATATTTTTATGTTAAGAACAATGAAAAAGTAACCATGCAGGAAATTTTCTAAGTTCGACTCAAATTCAGACTCTTGTTTGATTTTATCGATAAAAATGTATAGGAAAATAAATTACTAGTTCAACAAGTTTTATTTAAAAACTATTTTGATATGACCAATACTTTACGAGATATGACGAAAATTTCATTTTTTGCCACCAGTAAAGTTGTATGTGCCCCAGATTGGATTACGTGATTCATTTGTGTGATTTTCTTTTACTGTAAGTTCTTAATATCAAATTTTATGACAATCCGTTCCGTAGAAGCCGAGAACGAACATGCGAACGGAAGGAGTGACCGAAGCTAATAGGCACTCGTGCTGGAAGCGAAACGCACCTAAAAAAACGATATATAAAATGATTTTCACCTAAAAATTCTAGGGGATATAGTATATCCAAGAACAATTTGACTGCCAAAATGTATGTCAATTTATTCTCAAAGCAAAAACAACGTAGGCTAGCTCTACAGTTGATTTAAGATAAAACACATAACCTCCTAAAGGGAAAAGGATCCCGAAAATAAAGCTCGTTGAACATTTCTCTCGTCAGGTGTTCCGAATTGGAATGGATTGTGCCAGACCTGCTCCCGGGGGCGATTCCGGGAAACGAGGGATCAACCACGGGGAAGATTGGGTCGGACTACTCCAGTGTCCGAGCGTAATTCATGTGAGTTCGAGTCCACCGCGGTCCCTCGACATACTAGTGGACGCGTTCATTTCGAATGAAGCGAGATGAACGCCCGTACTCGACCTCGCATTTCGCTGCATGTCCGAATAACATGGCCTGACCGCTTCCGACCGTTTTGAGAAGGGCGGGTTAGCATCCCAAAAGTAGAATTGGGATGCACAGGGACTAAATATTATTCCTAGAACGATATTTCAGAGTAAATTGTGGCTAGTATGAGAAATCGCAAATGAGGTTAAAAAATAATTAAAGTAATATGTACGATAAAAATAATAATTTTTTGTAGCTAAGTTACAAGTAAATTAAGGACACCACCTTTAAAATTATTATATTATATATAGTATAGTTTTCAATGTAAATATAAAACGTTAATGGGATTTCTGAGTTAATTATTTCTACTTTCTCCATACACAGTATGGGGAAAGTATTGTGATCACGAAAAAAATCGACTACAAAGTACTGATTAGTTTTTGGACAATAACGGTTAAACGGAAGTCGAGGTTTATTCGAAACCCGATTCGGTTTTTGCGATATTTCTCGGTTAAAATATCATTATTGTATATACAATTCTATACAAGGTTATAGAGAATGTAATTTCCTACAACTTTCATTTGAAACAATTTTCCATAGCAGTTAATATTTAGGAATTATTTATAAATAATCGGTTTTTTCTCGGTTTCCGTCAAATATCTCCTTAAAAACGTCGTAATTGGTCATCTCCGTCAGGACCAAAGTTGTAGAGAATAATATTTCTTCCAAGTTTTGTTTGAAACAAATTTTCGGAAATACTTTGCTTTTTTTAATTTCCAGTATACAGCGCCACCAACATGTAGCGGTGAATTCTGTAAACATATTCAAAATATACGTAATTTACGGCCATAAGGACGACTGGATTCTTTTACGATACGAAATAATAATTTTTCCTTATAATGCTATTCATAATAATTTAAATATCTATACCTCAAATACGGAGAAAGTCATGTGTTGGCCACATCAGATTTTTTATAAATAATTCCTAAACAATAACTGCTATGGAAAATTCTTTCAAATAAAAGTTGTAGGAAATTACATTCTCTATAACCTTTGTATGGAATTGTGTATATAATAATGATGTTTTAACGGAGAAATATCGCAAAAGCCGAATCGGGTTTCGATTAAACCTCGACTTCCCGTTAACCGGTATTGTCCAAAAACTAATCAGTTCTTTGTGCTCATGCTAAAGTGTTATATATGAATTTTGGTAACGATATGGCAAGTACTTTTTGAGTTAGAGCGCCCACAATCATATACACACACACACACAAACATCATTCCGAAAATAGTCTAAACGTGTTCTAGGGACCTCAAAACGTGTATTTCCGTTGAAATCTCAAAGTCTATTGTTTTCGTGACCACAATATTTTCCCCATACTACGTATGGAGAAAGTAAAAATGATAAGATACTTGTAAGTGTTAAGAGTACAACCTCTCCCAACTTCAGCATCGGCTTTGTTGCTATGAGACAAACTGCAAGACAATATTTTCCGCGCGTATATACTTCGAATAGAAGTGTTCCGATATGAGAAAGTTTGTGCAATGCACGTCGCACCGATTTTTTTCTTCTACAGCAAAACTGCACACTTGAATCGTCCGATCACCGCCTCTGTATTCCCCCCCTTCCCCCCCCCCCCCCCTCCCTCTTCCTTCCTGATACCAATGCAGGGCCAAACAGCCTCCAGATTACGCACTCAGGAAACCAATCAATGCGAGACGTGATTGGATATCGATCTGTGGCCACGTGCGACTCTTTACCGTGATTACTAACCCTTCCTCCATTTCCTCCCCTTCACTTCGCTTTACTATACCTCGCGAATACAAAGCACTAGAAAAGGAAACCGTTAAATTTAGGATTGCAGTCAAGAAAACGAATGAAAGCTTAACTCGGAATCCAAGGCTTCGCTTAGGGTATATCATAGAGTATTTTCGTGATCCAAACGAGGGAATAAATTTTTTATTCTTCCCTTCGTGATCGATTACAAGATAACAACTATAACGGCGTAGCATGTTTCAAAACGGAGATAATCTGCAGAAATAGATGTTTTCCCTGTCAAAACTTTTGAAGAGTGTTACGTTTACACTGCCGTAAATAAGGTTTAATGATATCTTCGAAGTAATTTTAACCAAAGGAAAATATATTTCGAATTCTTTTATAATTACAAATGTTCACTGAATCAAAGTAACAATTTAAAATAAAAATTTTGCCCTAGCCGTTATTCTAACTTCTACACTGAAAATACCGGATATACCTTACTTACACTCCAAATTATATACTGTACAACATAAAATTCAAAATTATTCGGAAAATTACTAAATAAATGAAGTCAATATAGTTATACATACTGTTTAAAAGCACATAATCTCAATGAATATTTTAATTAAAAATAAAAATGTTTAATCTTTAACACGAAATGGAAAACTATACTCTATGCGTCTCAAAATATTTCAATTGGAATTATTTTAGCATATCTGATGGCATAAAATTCAACTAAAATTATCCGTTCTATCGTATTTATAATGTAAATTTTAAATGTTTTATTTTTCTTTTTTCGTCCGATCATTGACGTACAGTATTCAATAAGAGTGGATTGCAAGCATCACAAGCACGCCTGGAATAATTAATAACGCGATTCTTCCACTCGTGTAAGTAAAGAAGAAATTTTTATAAAATTATATCTTCTTATGGGGTACTTGGCGGAAATGGTTGGATAACTTCAAACGGGCCCACAATGTAATATGTTGGAAAATAAATTTTAATTTGTAGAACTGCACGTCGAATATTGAATTTGTGGTTTATGACCCTTGTCATCGAAGTTAGAATCATAAAATGAAAAATCGTAATTGTTTCAGCAGCATGACCTAGCGCATAATACAATTTTTGCACGGAAACTTCCAAGTTTTTTTACTTTATATCTACTTAAAATTCCAAACTTTTTATATAAAGAGTAATTTTTCAATCTCAGGTTTGCACGATAAAATCTTTTCGCATTATCATTAGAGAATATTTTGTGGAAAATAAACTCGTTAGGCTTGATTATATTATCTGATTTGACTACACATGATTAAAACGTTACAAATAAAAAAACAGAAAATATTTTAAAATAAAATAACTGACTGTAAGCAAATTTTAGTTAAAAATCTGTAAAAGGGGGAAATTTGAAAAGAAAAAAGTAGTTAAAAAGTATATTTAGGCTAATTTTCAAGAACACATCGGCTATAGTTGAAGTTCATTGATATTGAGATGATTCGTTTTTTAAAAAGCGTTACGTCATTTACAAATTCCGAAATTCATAAGTCATTTTAAGAAAATTAAATCCGTTACAGCATAACCAAGTCCTAAGGTATGAATAAAACAAAATTTTCACAATCCCCTTCTTTGCCGCTCTTGTGATTCTAGGTCTTATGCGTAAAAACGTTAACGGTTACAAACTATGTACCCTCAAAGAAGAAAAAAAATCCGCTGGAATCTTGTTAAGGTGGAACGACGTGTCGCGTAAAAATTGGATGAGAAAGAAAAAAAGAGTTCCGTGTCATGAGAAGTGAAGGCAATCGTTATCAATCTAGATGTAGAAAACGAGCCTGGATCCAAAAACATCACCCAAATTAAAATAGAAAATTGGACGGTAAATACTCAAGCCTATCAACAAGATGCTGTTCCTTCTTCGGCAACTCAATATGTATAAAACTGATATACGTATATCCAAATTTTCAATTGAAATTACTATTATTGCCACGCAGTGCTTATCAAACTCCATTCAAATTCATTTTTTCTAAGAGTACCCTAAAAGTTTAATTCAATAATTACCAAAGATCTGGCGAAGTTATTACTTAGAACAGGAGTCGGCAACCTATGGCACGCGTGCCACTGGGTGGTACGCGAAGATGTTTTAGTTGGCACGCGAAGATATTTTGATATGGCACCATCATCTAATAACAAAAGTACACAAAATATTTTTTTAAAGAAATACACAACAAAAAAAGAGTACGCCATACACTTCTCGAAAAATTAAAGAAACAGGTATCCATAACGACGTAGTTATATTAAAAAATAGCTATTTTCCTGCAAGGAATAACTAAAAGAGCCACGGACGTAAAAGACGTTGCTCATTTGACATTATTTGCACGATTTTATTCAGCAAAGCGTAGCTGTGATAGTAGAAGTATGTGCCGTTTCCCCGAACTACAAAAGGGGAAGATTTTTACATTCATAGATTTTGATTTAAAAAATTAACTGTTTTCAGTGAATATCGATGATTTACCTGCAATGATGAGTAAAAATATTGGTTTTGTTCAGAAACTCCAAAAATAGCTAGATGGGCCTATTTTAGCCCTTTCGGTGGATGAGTAGGGTAAATGTTCTCTCGGTTTGGCAAATGCTTTGATTAAAGTATAATCTTTCTCCGTGAAATTGAAAAAGACTATCATCAGTTGGAGAATAAAGAATGGTGTGTAAGCCTTATGTTTCTATCAGGAATAACGGCGCATTTGAATACGTTGAATGACAAGCTTTAAAGTAAAAGGCTGACCGAGTTTTACTTGTATGAAGGATGGAAGTAATTTTGTAAGAAATTGCAGCTTTTCGAGGATGATCTTCAGACGGAATCTGAGTTACTTTTCTAAATTGAAAATATTTATCGATAGTGATGAAAATTTAAAATTTATAATAAAAAATTTGCATAAGTGTATAATTTTCTTGAAGGAAGAGTTTTCGCGGCGATTCCAAGACCTCCAAACTCACGGTCCGATGTTTAATTATATATTGTAGCCTGAGAAAACAACAGAAATAGATCTCGATCTGCAGTATTTCAAGTTTCTTGGGATTGAGATGGAGTTAACTGATTTCCTGAGTTCAGAATTGTGGGTCGATAATTTTTCATCTATGAAGGACGAGGTTAAAAAAAACGAAAACCGTTGCTTAGACATTTGCCCGCGTACTCGGTCTCAGCTTCCAACAAAATTATCGGCAATGAAAAAAGTTGCATTCTCTCTTTTGTCTGCATTTGGAATTAGCTACTGTTGCGAGCAAGTGTTTTCTTTAATGTTTCATCTTTGTCATTAAATTGGACATTTCTTTATCCTTCTTATTTGAACCGCAGAGATAAATGAAAAAAGGCCTCTTTACTCCTTGGAAAACGAAAAGGAGCGAGGGGAAAGAAGGAAGGGGGGATCATGCCGTACACTAGACGTATTTCAGAGAACGCGACACCCTGTCCTACACATGTTCACCCGAGTGAGTGATATAAAATATTCCGGAAAGCTGAGATTAAAAATGCAGGAATGTGTCTGAGACGATTGATAGTACGCCATAGCATTTTCATCAAGTCGAATTGGAGGCACTTCTGTCGAACATGATTTTATATTACCCGCATACGATTGAGTTTTTTTCAAATCCGGGCAGAAAAAAGGAAACCTTTCCTCTTTTTTTATTTATTTAATCAGATAGGCGAAATTCGATT
The DNA here is from genome assembly GCA_036926305.1 of Uropetala carovei. Lineage (NCBI taxonomy): Eukaryota > Metazoa > Arthropoda > Insecta > Odonata > Petaluridae > Uropetala > Uropetala carovei. Next base: position 20,154,581 of record JAXCHB010000196.1, read on the forward strand.
TCTAAATCGCCAAAAAGAGATGTTTCTTTCTTTTTCAATCCAAAGAGAGAGTAAACTCGAGCTTGATCAAACAGACGACGTAATTTTTTCTTCTAAATGGACTGACTCCTCGGTTTATTCGTCTTCATTAATTTCCCTGAAATTCTCAATTTTAGATTCTCTACTCATGTTTGCGTAAAATTACTTAAATATTAAAGGAATTTATACGAAACGAATTTGTTCAAGTCGTTATTATGTCACTGAGGTTGAAAATGATCTCTGAAATTATTTCAATGGCCTCAATGTGGTAATAGCCTAACTAAATTTATTATTGTACCTAATAAAAATTTTCAGCATGCAAAATCATTTAACTTAACCTCGATTTTTTTACAAACATTTATGTTGTATTTTATAATGATATCTAGTCGAATTATTCGCATAAAAATTAAGATTTTATGCAATTTTTCAGAGATGAAATGATAATAGCCAAAATGACATTTTATCGCTTTCAGTGAGTCCATTTCATCCGACAACTATTTTTAAAACCAAATGCTTCCCTAGCGTTACTGTTGTTTGATCATGTCAGCCAATTCATTGAAACCATGAGTTAACAGAGCAGTGGTTCCCAACCTTTTTCGATCAACGTAAGGCCTTGTGTACCCCTTTTCAATTTTTTTAGAGGAGGTAAATTTTACTGTTTACCATGTATGGGTATACAGGAAAATACACAGATAAAAGACTTGTCATATGGACATTTTTCGATTTCATCGTGCCAAAATAAGGCAAGTAATGGTTGACACATGTTACCAATAAATGCAGTTTATGAATTTAAACTCCTATATTTCAACAAACGTATTATATTAAGTATTAAGTGTATCTTAAGTGACTTCGAACTGCATTGTGTTTTTGGATTGAAAATTGGTTGATTAGTTTAAAATTAAAATGTGCAATGAACGCTAAGTTTTCTTCGTATTGTATTGACATATTAGTTACATCACTTTAAGTTCAACAAGTGACACTTCATGTTTCGATTATCTTTATAGGAATCAACAATGGGCTGATGATGCTCAAAACCCAAATTTTAATGTGGAAAAAATGACGACTACTTATCTTTGTGCCCGTTATTTCAATAAAAATCAGTTCAGACGGTTTAGAACTATAAAGATGTTTTTAAAAGCCAAAATACAAATCCAAATGCCCGAAAGGAAAATAATATTGAATTTAATAAGTTTTGGTGAGGAATAGAGGTAGGCAACAGAGGCATAGCTATTTTCAAAGACCTCGTGTAAGCTCTTTTGAGTTTTTGAACACGTAAATTTTTTTATTAATCAAATATCTCACGTACCCCTTGGAGGTACATGTACCCCAGGTTGGGAAACCCTGTAATAGAGGCTACAGCAGGAGATAATTGTGAAACTACGCTTTCTTGTTGCACCAAACTATGCTATGCAGATAATCAGAGATCGAATTATAGACATTAGAGATGGATTTGAAATGGTTCAAATAAGCGAGGTATAATTGGATTCATTAGTGAATATTCATATTTACGTATTCTTGTGTGATTTTTTAAAACCCAGGGTAACACAACCGGAAATTAATATCGAATTTACATGGAAAATCTGAAATAGTCTAATCTCAGTTTTGAGTGGCATACTGAGGATTGGAAGCATGTTCAAAGTGAATGGTAATAATAATCAAGCTAACATTTTCCCTGTATATCCTAATGTTCTGGTAAAAAGACAGCTTGAGAAAATGATACATACTAAAACTTCTCCTCTCCTTTCTGTAAACTACATTAGGAGCCTTGAAATAAAGTGGAAAGAACACGAAACAAACCAATACGAAAACTACAAAAACCACCATTAAAAAAAGAAATGAATTAAACGCTAACCAATACCCCGTAGAAAAGGATGTAAACCGACAAATAAATAATCGTGGAACATAAATTAAGAGTACAACCAAACAATATAAGTTCAATGTAAAAACCACCAAGAAAAAAGAAATGAATTAAACTCTAACCAATAGCCAGCATAAAAGGTGTAAACCGACAAATAGGTAATCAAGGAACAAAAATCAAGAGCACAACCAAAGAATATAAATATAGACTATAAAATGAACAACTAAGAACGAAAACAAAGAAAACAAACAAAGAACACAAAAAGTGGACACGAAACGAAAGCAAATGAAAACAACAAACTAACCAAAACCAACCAACGAATAATCTCCTAAAGCTCAATGTATCTGATGATGGCGACTGACGCTTTCTATTCAGTTGCTAAATAAACAACCAACAATCACAAAATAGCGTGTCGTAGTGATGAGTAAATATTGATTACGCGGAATATGAGTTTGTAGGTCAACATAATAACAGGAGAAACTAAATAAGAATACCTATTATTACTCTAAATAGATATAAAATTATTGATCTTAATTGTGTTTTCCATCGTAATTAATTGAATAATAGATTGAGATATTCGAACGAATCGATTTTAAATAATGTAGTAAAATGTTTTACTTTTCTAACGTAATTAATTACGTCAGTGTATCGGTAGTGTTTACATTTTACCCATGGAACCGCAGACACGAATTCTTAATTTTAGTTCAGAAGACATAATAAAGTTCAACAAAAGTTTTATTCAAATAATATCTTTCTAAATTCACTGCGTTACGTGTTCAAAATGTTAATCTAATTTAGTTCTCGTATTAAAATAACAATTACTCAATAGTGAACCTTATTTCCAATTGATAAAACTCTCTTTTAATTCAAAACGATATTATATATTACAAAAAAGTATCTAATTATTATTGAAACGCAAAATGGATGTGCATAGGAAAAAACTTGCATGTTAGCATGAAATGCTCAATTCAGTTTTTATTGATAAACTGATAAAACAAAACACAAAAACTTTAACGTAGTAATTTAATCATATATCTTTAGTAATTTTCACTTAAAATATGAAATGAAATAAGACAAAAGGCATATAAAAACAATTTAACTTATATCCAAACATACCTATAATGCGAATGACACGATTACAGAAAAAAAAAGTTCACTAATGTTTATTCGCAGAATTAACCTGTGTATAGAAGACCATAGATAATGAAAGAAAAACATACAATCAAATCAGAAGATATTAAATGAGTATTTCATCAACTATTTCTACGTTTACGATGTTTATAGTTCAAACGTAATTTGTTTACATCGGTTGCTAAGTATATCCAAATGCTGAGCAATAATGAAAAATAAGATTTTCCCTTCAATTCGTCTTATTTGATCTGTAAGCTCCTCTTTTAAAAAATTATTCCAAAAGAGGAGATAATTTACCACAAAAAAGTCTGCGAGAGCATATGTCTGCGATATATATGTAAGGAGTTAAAAATTCGAGAAATTTACGAAAAATTTTTAAATGGAATTCCCATATAAACGAAAATATTTTATTATAATTAAATAGTATACCGAATCGGTTTAAAAACCTTACTACACCACCGTACACATGATAACGGTTAATATGACACCTTCCTCTTTTTTCTGCGTGTTGTAGTTTCTGAGCCTTAGCAAAACATATATACATACATACGACACCTTACTTTATAGATATGTATAGATAGATTACCGTACTTTGCGAGCATATTGCGAATTTTTAACAAAAAAATCCGGCAAATCTCGATTGAGATCGATTCTTGCGCCATGAAAAGACACCAGGAGAAAACCTCCTGGAGCAGCCGCCGCGGTGAATATTTCACGGATATATAAGCTCCCCGCTGGATCAACATCGACTTCTCTGCGAAAATTCGAATTTTTGCATTTCCTATATGATCCGCCCTTTCGCTATCTTCGCTCAACTCTTTATCTCCCCGCATTACCATAAGACAGCTAAGATGGAGGAAAATAAGGAGATTCTTCGCGTGTTATAATGCGCCATCCCCCATTCCTTTTCTATACCCTTAAATCCAACTCCTTTTCCAAGCATTATTCCACCAATATCCTATTTCTCTCTCTCACATGAGCGACCTTTATTTTTACCCTTCCATCCTTTATTTCTCCTCTTTCATCGTCGCAGTATATATCGAGAAATCATTCCGTATATTGACTCCATCCACCAGACGAAGTAACGCGGAGAAGGAAGAAAGGAAAACTCGTTGTTTTTTCATAAAATGGAGAAAAGAGTGATACGCCCTTCGAATCTGAAATTGGCTCAGTTGTGTATACTTCTAAAGATAAGCGTAATGCTTCAAGCTACGAATGGCTGCAGATTTAAATAATCTTAAAGCTCGCAGGAACAAAAGATACAATAATTCAGGAGCAGTTTTTCGTCGAGTTAAAATAGCATCAAACGAGTAATTTTTCTGATCTTCAATGAATTTTTAGTTTTACAGTTCGGTAAAATTTTCTCTTTCGTATATTTCTGTGAATTAGTCGCTAATTTCTGACGCAAGGCCGATCTAATTATATTGGTCATTCATTTATTACATCATAATACGTAAAAACAACCGAGAAACATAAATTCTTTGACTCCAGCAAGTTTTGTAAAGAATTTCTTCGAAATATCTAACTTGGGTTATGATCGCGAAAAATTTTATTTAATACGAAATTTTAATCTTTTTTGATAAAATTTTTGTCTTCCGCCAAATTGAAACAAAATCGATGACAGTGCTTCAATAAAAAATAGGCTTAGATGTCATACATAGTCAACTAGACCGCAAAAAGCTTTTTCTTAATATATCATAATATTTAATTTCCCGAAACAAGTTAAACGTCTTTTTTATGCGTCCCAAATGTCAAATAATATCGGTGGTGTTCTTCAACGAGCGAAATCTGCAGCTTCATCACTTCAAAGTAATTCCTTAGAGCTAAAATCATTTTGATGTGAATGGAAATATTTTGTTTCACGGGGGATAAATAATTGCTTTAAATTTCTCGGCTAAACGAAATAAAATTCCGTTTCGTTATTTTATGTGAGAGAGACAGATTCCTTTACGACTAACGGGAACGTTGTTGCCAGATAAAAATGCCATTCTACGCAAAGAATAGTGGTTCGCAGATCTACCTCTACAGAAGTGCAGGGCCCGGCTTTTACAGGATCCTGTTAACATTTACAACCGAATGCAACTTTTCCTTGCGGTGATATCAAAGCACGGGCCCGGGGCGGTCGCCCCGATTCGCCCCACCCTAGGGACGGCCAAAGTGGTTCGAGATATATAAATATCGATCTTATATTATTTTTCGGGAACTCGTAAAGTACCGAAGAAAGAGAACGAAAATAAACGATTCCCTACGCAAAATTCTCTCTGAAGTTCAAAAGTGCAAGAAAGGATAAGGAAGAGAGATACCTCTAAAAATAAAAGGAGAGAACTTATCGTTTTATTCTTTATTTCACACTTCAATAGAAGTTTTCCTAGGTACCTTTTTCTAGAGGCAATCACTGCTTGCATAAAATATTCGTAGGAGGAAATTGGGTTCTGAGAAAAGGCTTCTCTGCTTGAAAATACCAAGAAAATATAGAATGGAGAATAAGGGAAATGCAAATCGCGTGTATAAGAACTATCTTCAGAGCTCCATAAATAAATTATTTTGAAAGTTATTCTTAACTTTGGTTAATTATACAGACTACTTTGGTGTTGTAATCCAATGGGATTTTTATTCCGATTTTAAATTTAAAATGTTATGTATGTACAGAAAACGAAAATTAACCCGAATCATAAACAAAAATTCGTCAAAATTGAAGTGAATGCTTGTTAAATGAAAGGAAATCTACCCTATGGAAAAAACTCAAAAGGGTGAGAAATTGCGCGCAAGATCTCCGAGAATAAACATCCACTTTTCCATCCTCTCCAGAGGTTTATTACCTTTGATACCTCAACCCCATCTATCCACGACAACGCCAATTCCCGATCCTTTCCTCGGTTTCCTAGAGACGATTCATCACCAGGTCTACCATCCCTCCATCGCCCTACCGTTCCTGTACCCTACTCAACCCGATCCAAGGAACGAAAAATCCTCACGAATCGAAATCCATCTCCCCACACAGAGCGACGTTTCCCGCGTTTATCAAGTCGGATAATGGTTTCCTTTCTTCCGCCTATTCTACCGGAAAATCCTTTTTTCCACTCCGTATCCGCACTGTACGGGGTCCGTTGGAAGAAAAGTTAAACACACAGAAGTATTTTCCATTGCGAGAGAGTTGAAATGAAAACTGACTACATAAACTACAACCGGAAGTTTTCAGGAAAGCTGCCATGGGAAGCAAGTTAGCAAAATCATTTTAAAATGTTCGATCAATTTTCCCCATTGTATGCTAAAAAAAACATGGTTTTCAGTTCATCGGATACAGAATTGTTACAAATCCTTCAGTCTTAGCTAAATGTTGAAATAAATTGAACATTAAATATTGATAAATAGTTAAAGTAAATAAACTTAAGCAATGCTGTGAAAAATGTTATCGTTATCCTAATATTTAACCTTCTTAAAGATAAGAACTAATGCTTCAAACAAATTGTAAAATATCGCAAATTATGAAAAACTAGAATATATAAATTTAAAAAATATCTGATGTGGCCAACACATGAATTTCTCCATATTTGGGGTATAGATATTTAAATTATAATGAATAGCATTATAAGGAGAAATTATTATTCCGTATCGTAAAAGAATACAGTCGTCCTTATTGCCTTAAATTACTTATATTTTGAATATGTTTACAGAATTCACCGCCACATGGTGGTGGCGCTGTATACTGGAAATTACGAAAAAGTTGAATATCTCCGAAATGGATGGTTCTACGAAAATTTGTTTCAAACAAAAGTTGGAAGAAATATTATTCTCTACAACTTTGGTCCTTACGAATATTACCAATAACGATGTTTTTAAGGAGATATTTAACGGAAACCGAAAAACCGGTTATTTATAAATAACTCCTAAACAATAACTATAGAAAATTGTTTCAAATGAAAACTGTAGGAAATTACATTCTCTATAACTTTTGTATAGAATAGTATATACAATAATGATGTTTTAACGGAGAAATATCGCAAAAACCGAATCGGGTTTCGAATAAACCTCGACTTCCGGTTAACCGGTATTGTACAAAACCTATCAGTTCTTTGTGCTCATGCTAAAGTGTTATATATGAAGTTTGGTAACGATATGGCAAGTACTTTTTGAGTTAGAGCGCCCACAATCACATACACACACAGACATTCCGAAAATAGTCTAGACGTGTTTTAGGGACCTCAAAACGTATTTCCGTTGAAATCTCGAAGTCGATTTTTTTCATGATCACAATATTTGCCCTATACTACGTATGGAGAAAGTAATAATAAGTGTCTAAGCAGAGGTAGGAATGATTGATTGCGTCACAAATTTAGTTAGCATACATTTAAAGTAACGTAATGCGTCACGTACGTATCAAATCCACTTGATAGAACAATTTAAGAGACAGAGACAAAAAAATGAACTTTATTAATTCAAATTCCATGGAGAGAGGATTTTCATTTCCATCGGTAAGTGGCGCTTTTTGATTTTCCCATTTCACTCAAAAATTGTCAGGGTCAAATGTCTCCAGATCACCTCAATTCTGAGAAATATCAAAGCGAAAAAATATCACAATGGAATTTCAAAATTCAGTAAAAGAGATACCTCAAATTTCAATACTTTCAATCTTGCTCGTAAACCAGTTTAAACTGTCCTTCAATTTTTTCCGGCAAAATGACCACCGAATTCTAAAAAATCAATTGGCCCTACAATTTGGAAGGAAACGATTGCGACTGTACATCGTATATGACGTGAAAATAGTTGAAAATTACAATATCTTAAAATCAGTTATATTCTTCCTTATTTTCTTTACTGGTTAACTATTTTCACGCATGTTTAACATTTAAATAAGCAAAATATACCTTATAAAATGCACTAACTATATCCCTTGAATATAGAACACCTTCATGATAGATTGGTATTGATCGCTTGGCTTTAATACTAATAAAACCTTGAAATGCACATACAAATTTTGATTAAATTTACCGGTAGTTAATTCCATACAGATACATCTCCTAAGTATTTTCTCTCTGATCTCTCTCCCTGAAGAATAAGACTAGTATTTCTCCTCTTTCTCTTTAAAAAATAAAGATATCCATTAAGGTTAATTAATGTGGGAATAGTCTTGCTCGGAGCGTAGATTGGTGGAGTGATACTAACTGAAAAGCCTAGGGCTCCCCCAAAGGACCCAGGTCTATTGTTGGAACAAGGGAATTCAATTAGACGGACATATCCGGCAAGGACGCCTTCAATCAGCACTCGCGGCGAGCTTCACATCCAGACGAAACGAAAAAGGGATAATCAGTTTTAGTCTGCTACCTAAGAGCCTCCTTAGTTTTCAAATTAGCGCTTAATATTAGAAAACTTTTACTAGTTAATTTTACCCTTTCGCAATTTTGTATTTTATTTTAGTAATAATTATAAAACCCCCCAGTCGTAATACTTCTTGGCGAAAGTGTTCTAAGTTTAAAAATTCGATGAATTTTTACATTCTCCATATATGTAGTATAGAGAAAGTATTGTTTTCATGAAAAAAATCGACTTCGAGATTTCAACGAAAATACGATTTGAGGTCCCTAGAACACGTTTAGACTATTTTCGGAATGATGTCTGTGTGTGTATGTGATTTTGGGCGCTCTAACTCAAAAGGTACTTGCCATATCATTACCAAATTTCATATATAACACTTTGATATGAGTACAAATAGCTGATTAGTTTTTGGACAATATCGGTTAATTGGAAGTCGAGGTTTATTCGAAACCAGATTCGGTTTCGGCGAAATATCTCCGTTAAAATATCATTATTCTATATACAACTCAATACAAATATTATAGAGAATGTAATTTCCTACAACTTTCATTTGAAACAATTTTCCATAGCAGTTATTATTTAGGGATTATCTATAAATAATCGGTTTTTTCGGTTCCCGTCAAATATCTCCTTAAAAACGTCGTTACTGGTAATATTAGTTAGAACCAAAGTTGTAGAGAATAATATTTCTTACAAGTTTCGTTTGAAACAAATTTTCGTAGGACCTTCCATTTAGTAGATAATTAATTTATTCTTAAATTTCCAGTATACAGCACCACAATCGAGCGGCGAATTCTGTAAACATATTCAAAATATACGTAATTTACGGCAATAAGGAAGACTGTATTCTTTTACGATACGGAATAATAATTTTGCCTTATAATGCTATTCATAATAATTTATATATATATATATATATACTAGCATAAGTGCCCGTTGAATTTCAACGGGTTTAATGAATCTAAATTTTCCTCAATGCAACATGTAAAAATCGCAAGAATAAAATTGTGCACTGTTTTAACCATCGAATATTTCTATATTATAAGTGTTTTAATTAATTAACTAAAATCTCACAGAAATTCCTTGTGAATAAAATAGTACCTTTCTTTCTACTAAAATAGCCATTGTTATTAGTTTTAAATTGATTATAGCATTAGGATTTCAATTTCATTAAATAAGCAGAATTCTGGTTCCAAAAAATTGGTTCAATCTTCAATTGCCTCTGATAATACATTAAATAGATTTTGGAATATAATGTACCTCAATATCGTTTATCGTCTGCTCAGCACTCTTGCCTTCTCATTTTCCGAAACAACCACTTTCACCAGTTTTAAATGGATTTCAAACTTAGAAGAGAACTTGATTCAATTCAGTTAAAATAACCACATAACAAACTTCTTATTCCAAAGAAAATCCTTTTATAATATGCAATGTTTACCTAGAATTCATTCATTCTGAAAAGTGAATAAAAGTACCATGTACATATATTTCTTTCAACTAAAATAGCCACTATTAACAGATTTTAATGGATTAATGCATTAGCATTTCAATTTCATGAAATAAGCAGAATTCCGGTAACAAAAGAATTTGTTCAATCTTCAGTTGCCTCTGATAATACTTTAAATATATTTTGGAATATAATGTACCTTAATATCGTTTAGCATCCGCTCACCACTCTGGACTTCTCAGTTTCCGAAACAACAACTTTCACTAGTTTTAAATTGATTTTTGCTTTGAAATGGTATTTTCCTGTTAACGGAAATACCTCAAAAAATAAACACGTATTGTTGTGATATGCTGTGATATTTTGTTTGTTAACAATGCGTAACAAATCTCGTTAAGATATTTACGTTGATCCCTTATTGATGAATTTGTGGAGCTTGCCGCGGAGTGAAGAAGAAGCTGTATCTTTGCTTCAAGACCATGGTATTTTATCTAAAGGTCGAATGTGCAAGAAGGATCATATTATTAAACTTTACTTCAGCGACAGAATATTTTGGAAATGCAACGCGAAAGCCTGTCAGCAGAAGAATTCATGTGGCGACAACATAACAAAGAAATCCACATATTTCCAGCTATTTTAAATGCCATAAAGACATATTGGCTCCCTAGTAACATAAATTTAGATTGTATTAGTAATTATGTAGCTTTTATTAATAAACAAGTTTCAAAAATGTGTGATTTTTAAGTAATTCCCCCGTTGTTACGCATTGTTAACAAACAAATACGTCGTAACATATCACAACAATACGTGTTTATTTTTTGAGGTATTCCCGTTAACAGGAAAGTACCCAAAATACTTGAGTCAATTCAGTACTACTTCCACTTTACATACTGTAAATTCCAAAGTAACTCCTTTTATATTAGACAATGCTAGCCTAAAATTAATTCATTCTGTAAAGTGAATAAATAAAGTTCTTTCTTTAAACTATAATAGCCACTGTTATTAGATTTAAATGGATTATAAGCCTTAGAACTTACTCTGTATTAAATAAGCGCCAAAATTCCTTTTATAAAAACAAATCAATTCATTGAAAGATCCACTGTTGTTTCTTCGAAAATTGCCTGTTAACAGTTTTAAATGCCCTTTTAATTTTAATTGAATTTTAATTTATATTCGTTTCCAAATTTCGGCCATTGTTACGAAATTAATTCGAGGAATAACAATATAAATTCGTAAGCACGTATGGTTTACAAAGAATTTAATTTAAGAATGCTTTTTATTTCCAATTTTTCTAAAATGACACTGTTGATACTTAAATTTTTTTATATTTACGTTAATATACTTATTTTCCACAAAACACGCCAATCTCTCCCCCTCCCTCTCTCTCTCTCGTATTGAAGCTAACAATGATAATGGTCGACATAGCAACATCACGTTAAAATGGCGAGATTTCCACGAAATATACAAATTAAACGTTTAACATGGAATATTTCGAACTGTGGGCGAAAAAAGACGAACGGAATAAGAAACTTTATAACTTTTTCTTCAAAATGGTTCAAATCCGAAGGTTGTCTGTTAATTTCTTCTAATTTTAATTTCCAAATGAATAAAAGCCTGCACGTCGAAAAATCGCGTTTACATGTTAAGTAATGGGAAATGGAAATGCCTCTCTTGGAGACGAACCAAGGAATTTTTTCGCGATTTAAATTCGTCATTACCTGAAAAAGTGTTAATCAAGCATCTCTACCAAATTTCGAGTTTGTATCATTATTATTTCTCGAGTTATTAGCGTTTGCATAGCGTGATCAACCAACCAACGGATGACGGCTATTATTATATAAAATCCCAAATATGGAGAAAGTCCTGTGTTGGCCACATCAGATTTTTTTTTAATATATGCTATCTTTGCCATTCAACATGACAGTAAAGATAGTGAAAGACGTCATCAAAAGATTAAAATTAATACCACCTTTGGAGATGATAAATTTATATCTGGCTAAAGTAAGTCAAACCTATGCATATGTGCCCATCTAAAACCTAATGCCTCATTAAAACATTGTCTATTTTGTCTGACAGACAACTCGACTTCTTATGAAACTACTAGCGTCATTGCCTATCAAATATGACCCGCATTGACGGCTATGCGTGAATTAAGTATTACAGACAAATAAAACAAAAATTAATGACGTCAACTTTTGTGTGCACTAAATCGTAAAAAAATAATATAAAATCCACATAACCGAATGTTTCAGAAAGTAATAATAGTCATGGGCATATAAAAGTTGTTTCGCAAAGATATGTTAATGACGATGTATTCGTTAAACATACTAAAAAATTCTATATGAATTTTGTTACATATATATAAATAATCTAATCTACAATAATCGCTATTCAAATTGTAATGAACTTTCATGAGATCGTTTTCTTGCATCCATAAATCTGTTGCTTGTCAATCGATTTACGGCCTCGTTTATCGTTTGTTTTGATCATTCAATCTTTTCTGTCTACCCTGTTCCGCTTCTCTTCTCCTAGCTTAAGCAATATTTCCGTTTGGCGAGATCTCCAGCGAGTTTGTGCTCCTCTGTTATCTTTTCTTTTCCTTTCATCTCGATTATCCATGATTATTAACTCTATTAATTAAAGGATAACGGTAAAAATACGCTACTTATGGTTATTGTTGTTCAGAATTGGTTTTATATGATAGAATATCTGTGATTATACATGCTTAGCGTTTAAACTTGTTAAGCCCATATACTGGCAGCACTAATATCGGATTTTTTGCCTTCTGTTTTACCCAAAATTCTATAATTCTGTCAAATTTCAAGTTTTTAGCTCAATAAGAAATACCTTATAATTTTCACACCTGTATGGGGCAGAAATGGGGCAGAGCAGCCCCTAAAAATTGTAATATTTACAATATCTTATTTTTCCTTCTGTTGTGACGAAATTCCTATAATCGTGCCAAATTACACGTCTCTAACTCATCTGAAAGTGCCTCATAATTTTTATCCTTGTACGGGACAAAAATGGGGCAAAATAGACTCGAAAATGGGGAAAATTTTCGTAGATATTCTTGATCAAGGTTATGTACGTTTCTTCTACTCCTTGTTTCTTTAGTGCACGTAACACCGACGAAGTTCGGACAGTGTCGAATGCTTTCTAGTAGTCGATAAAGCACATACATAGAGGTAATTCATACTCGTTATTCCGACTGATTATCTCTCTCACGACTTGGATGTGGTCCATCGTGCTATACCCACTGCGAAATCCAGCTTTCTCTCTGGGTTGGGCAGAATCAAGATGGTTTTGAAGGCGCATAGTGAGTATTTTGGTGAATACTTTGTAGACTGTTGGGAGTAGGCTGATCGGTCTGTAGTTATTCAAGTCTTCTTTGGAACCTTTCTTGTGCAGAAGGATAATACATGCGTGGTTCCATGTTTCTGGTATCTTTTTCTTCCTCAGACAGGAATTAAAAATCTTAGCGAGAATTGTTTCCGTATGATTACCCAATGCTTTGAATACTTCCGCTGTGATACCATCCATTCCAGATGCTTTTCCATTCTTCATACTTCTGATTGCCTGTCTCACCTCTTCCGGAAGGATATCTGGGACCTCTTCGGTGGGCATGTTTCCATCATCATTTACTTCATCATTTCCTAGAGGATCCTCATGCAGCTTGGTGTAAAATTCTTGTACCCGTTTCAGGATTAATTTCCTACTAGTGGTTATGGAGCCGTCTTCTAGCATCAAGGCCACCAGCTGTCTCTTTCCGATCGAGAGATGTTGTTTCAATTTCTTGTAACTTCTATTGTTTTCTATGGCTTTCTCGATTAGCTCATAATTATATTTTTTCACATCTTCCTTGATGCACTTCCTTATAGTTTTGTTTAGTTCTGCAAAATGGATCGTTTCTTTAGGATCTTTAGTAATTATCATTTTCCTTCTTTTTTCCATCAGCAGTCTTGTTCTTTCGGTCAACTTTTTCTCTGGCTTTGTTTTAACTGCTCCGCCTATTTCTTCGGCGGTTTCCTTGAGTATCTCTATAAATTGGGATTCAACTTCTTGGTCTTCCAGTGCACTGAATCGATTTTTCAGTTGGAGCTGAAATTCTTCTTTTAGCACCTGCATGTTGATAATAGACTTAGGCTTCTTTATAAGCTTCTGTCTTTCTAACTTTGAGTTGAATTTTATTCTGCATCTTACGAAGCGATGGTCGCTTCCAGTTTTAAACTGGTTGAGGACGGAACAGTCTTCAGCCAATTGCTTCTTACTGACTAGTATGTAGTCAATTTCGTTTTTGGTACCATTGGGTCCTTTCCAGGTCCATTTTCTATTGGGACTCTTTTTGAAGAAAGTATTCATTATATATAGACTTGTACATTCAGCAAAGTCTACAAGTCGGTCCCCTAGTTCATTTCTGTCTCCACAGCCCCATTTTCCAACTGCACTGTCGTCTTCCTTTTGTTCTCCTACCTTGGCAATGAAATCACCATGACCACTTTTAGAAGGTAGCTTACTTTGTCGTGCAGTTCTCCAACTTCTTGGTAGAAATCTTCCACTTCCTCATCCGAGTATGATTACGTTGGCTCATAAACTTGGACTATTTGAAGTTGGTATCTTTTATTTATTTGAAGCACTAGTCTAGCTGCCTGCTCGGATGAACTTTACATTTCCACGATATTATTCTTCAATTTTTTGTTGATGATGAATCCAACTTTTAGGGCTTAGTGAGGTGAGAAGAAAAGGTGAAGGCCTATTGGAGTTGAAGAGTGGACATATTTTTTATTACAGGGGAACCGACACAAGAAGAACAGGAGGAGTGTGTGTGTGTACACACACACACACACACACACACACATATATCAAATTTCATTGACAAATAATGCGAATCTTGAAGAGATGACATTTTAGTATGATGTAATGAGAGTGGACCAACGTCGTAAACATTTTCAACTCTAAAATCACTTAAAATCATTCATTTCAATTACTTTAAGTCCTGGGTAATGAAAAATTACAGAGCACAAGTTGAACAAAACTTAGTTTACGCTTAGCCTGTATTATTCAATTCCAAAACTTCCCTTTAAAATTTGTGTAAAATCTCCTACGATTAGTATCTACGATTTGGAGACGTTAAATTTTTCTTCGAAAAGGAAAAATAATTTTAAAACCAAGCGACGGATAACGCTAACGACGTACAGTGAAGCGTCGGAAGAGAGTAACCCGTCTTTTCTTTTTTTAAGGAAGAAAATCGGAAACGAGCCATCGCGACTAAAATTATTGGAATGTGGAACGCGGGCGAGGAGAAAAACGAGAGACAGAGAGAGGAAATAAAGATTGCCAGTCCGCGGAACTAGTAAATAGCGTGCGCGATGGAGGAAAAAGTTCTGTAGTTGGTGGGAGATAATGGAGTTTGACGGAAGGAAATGGTATAGTTTATTTTTCGATTACTTCCGCCCAACCGAACGTAAAACGACATCCCTTTGCCCTTTTTAACATATTTTTTTATTCCTCTTTCTCTTCCATTCAATGGTCCTTTCCCTCTCTACGTTCTCACCTTCAAACGAACTAACCTTCTGCTTCCCTTCATCCTCCCACCTTCGAATGCTCTCTCTCTGCTTTTGGACGCGCTTCTCCGTTCTCCAAATCCCTTTCGTCACACAATGCTCCCATTCGTTAGGCATTCGCTCCAGGTTTTCAACAAATCGACACCCACGCCAAAACCGGTTCCTCAGTTCCTTTAAAAATTTTCTCTTAATAAACCTCCCCAACCCACCCACCCACTAGTATACCCACGAGAGCTTATGAGTACGCCGCCGGATGGAAATTTTAATGCCAACAGTTTCGTCGAATTATACGCGCTACGGATATTTTTTACAGACCTTTTCTTTATTATTTTCGTAAATGATGCGAGGATTCGCGTCAACATTCTTTCGGGCCATAGGGCACTGGATGAATTGAAATATTCAACGGAGTGGAGAATGATATGTAAACTGTGAATGCTAAATATCGTAAGGGTTAGGATGGAGTTTGGTCTTTTCGAGTCAGTGGTTATAAACGCCTGAAACTGTAAAATCGCAGCTTGCTTTTCTACGTCCCTTGAGCAGTTTTGTCCGATTAAAAACTATATCTCCGTAGTAAATAAATAGTCCTCTTCTTGAAGTAAGAATAACTTCGACTTACTCTATTAAAACTGAAGAAAAAAGTCAAATATTTGCTATGATAATCGATAATTTTTTAAAACAAAAAAGTGATGATTGGATTAGTGATTCAATTTAAATAGTATAGCGTATTATATGTCAGATGTATCCATTACGCCTTTCGTCATACATTTTTTTGTGATTACAATCCTTAGAGGATGATGAGTTTATTTTGTGAAGCGAACTTTTTTAATCCAATTAGATAAATAATTTAAAACGTATAAAACTTTAAAATGAGGTTCGATCGCCTCCACTGCTTTATGATGATCAGAGCGCCAGAAAAGAGGCAATCATTCGCGTATTTTTTAAATAAACAATGGTTTTTGTGGATAATTTGGAAACAGGAGAAAAATTAATGCGGGCAAGGAAAACATGTTGTCGATTCCTTTATTATTAATCATAACGGTTTCAAAAAAAGTCAATTGCGAGTTTCACTAATTCAACATTAATGCGAAAAGGGGGTTTCAATAAAAAAGCAAGTTCCTTGCTCTACAGTGCTTCGAGCCAATCATGTTTATGGTGCTATGTTAAGAAATAACCACCAGTAAAATTACATTTCTAACTTTATAGCCTAAAGCGACTGTAACATTTCAACACGACGAGTCATTGAATATATATCGTTTATAAAAATAAACATTTTCCTCCTTTGATATTATCAATTCAAAAACGTCTATATAATTACAGAAAAATTGAAAACATTGCAGACGCTTCCTCGACATATTATGAAAAAAAGTTAAATTTTGGTAGAAAAATGGTCCCCATATTTATGTCATGACATTTAAATGAAATTATACAATTCATTTGCTCCATGAGCCTGATAAATAACCCTAACTTATTTAAGCGAGCTCTTTAAAAATGCATATTTTGAATATTTTTTGCCATAAAAAGTTAGCTAAGCTTCAACGAAGAAATTTTAAGCTTAAGTTAAATGTCACGGAAATCCTTGGAGTAATCTCTGTGAGAAAAACAGGTGGAGAGAAGAAAGTCATTCTTGAGATTGCTGGAGACTCGAATTTGGGGCCAAAATTTAGTTGTATAGCATCAAGATTAAATAAAATCATCTCCAGATATACCATACTACAGAGATGCAATAAATTATATTATCTTCAGATGGGTAGACAAAAATGGAAATGTTCTAAGTTTTTTGCTGAATACTATGTTAGAAAAAGTTCCAGGGCTATAGTATTGATCTTTTAACAAAAAATTATATTCCGAATATTCTTCGACCTCGTTCTACGCTTAGGTGTTTAATAGATGATTACTAGTTATTATATAGAAAGCAATTCATATTAATCCTATGATAAATAGCGCCTCCCAAGCTGTTCTAGGAAAACAGTAATCGACCCCCCCCCCCATGTTTATCAGCCTGAAACCTCAGTTTTAAATTCTAAATCTAAATTGGCCCAACGCAACGGGTGGAACGAGAAATTTTATTTTTTCAATGATTTACTTAGACAAAAAGGTCACGTTACCATACAATTACATTGCCCTCGTAACGGGATCACCATGCTGGTTGCGACAAAAGGCCTAATGCTCCTTATTCTTTCTTAAGGGACCATAACATTCATAGGTGATGAAATTATTAAACATCGTGCCTGTTTTATATTGCAAATGTCGACGTTTTCTTGAGCTCTACATTTTTCATGGAAATGTATCTTGCAAATAAATAATGAAAATAAGGCTTACGAGATCTCATTTCCCTTTTCTTGGATTAGGTGTCGGATTTTAAAACCACGTTTGCTACCTCACCGTTTTCTGCGTTATGAGAAGATTTAACAATTGCAGCATGCCTTACCGGGGGCAGGATGCATACAGCACCGTCATCACTACGTTTCTCATTAAAGAAGTCGCATCCTAGCAACCGCCTCTTGACCTGAATGTTCTACGTCCGCACGTGAGCTGTACTTACGTCCCGATCATATCGGATTAGGTAAAAACATACTGAAGTTCGGTTTCAGAGAAAAATACGCAACGGCTAATTGGGATAAATTAATATACCATACAATTTTGTATTCAGGCATATAACAGTAGCCTCTTCAAACCCAAGGAATTTTTCCTTTGAGATAGATACATTTCGTATTTTCGCAGTTATTATACTACCAATTAAAACAAATTCGATGTTGATTACTTGACAAAAAGTTTAATATGAAAATATAAGACAAAATCTGATGTGGTCAACACATGACCTTCTCCATATTTGGGGTATAGATATTTAAATTATTATGAATAGCATTATAAGGAAAAATTTTTATTTCGTATCGTAAAAGAATACAGTCGTCCTTATTGCTGTAAATTACGTATATTTTGAATGGTTACAGAATTCACCGCCACATGGTGGTGGCGCTGTATACTGGAAATTACGAAAAAGTTGAATATCTCCGAAATGGATGGATCTACGAAAATTTGTTTCAAACAAAACTTGGAAGAAATATTATTCTCTACAATTTGGTCCTTACGAAGTTTACCAATAACGACGTTTTTAAGGAGATATTTGACGGAAACAGAAAAAACCGATTATTTATAAATAGTTCCTAAACAATAACTGCTATGGAAAATTGTTTCAAATGAAAGTTGTAGGAAATTACATTCTCTATAACAACTGTATAGAATAGTATATACAATAGTGATGTTTTAACGGAGAAATATCGCAAAAACCGAATCGGGTTTCGAATAAACCTCGACTTCCGATTAACCGGTATTGTCCAAAAACTAATCAATTCTTTGTGCTCATGCTAAAGTGTTATATATGAAGTTTGGTAACGATATGGCAAGTACTTTTTGGGTTAGAGCGCCCACAATCACATACATCCACACAGACATCATTTCGAAAATATTCTAAACGTGTTCTAGGGACCTCAAAACGTGTATTTCCGTTGAAATCTCGAAGTCGATTTTTTTCGTGATCACAATACTTTCCCATTACTACGTATGGAGAAAGTTTCCAGATGAAGAAAATTCTATACACCGTTCTTCATTTAAACAATTTATGGCATCGTAGCAGCCATTTTCGTTTTCATTTGCATGTACCCATGTGTCAAATTTTGATTTTTGTCTTTGACCCAACGTATTAATCGATTATTAATGTAATTAATCACCTTGATGAGGCATTTCAGTTAAATTGCATTATGAAAAATAAATTTGTGTCCAACACTTGACTTTCTCCATACGTAAGTTGTCAACTAAAATCAAATAAATACAGCGATAGGAACAGTTCAACTTACACGCTTCAGCGCTAGCGATTCAATTGCCTTGTTAATTCACCTTTGCCGTCACCACCACGCAGGCGAGCTGACTACTAACTGTCAATTTCGAAGAAAATTGAATATCTTTTGAAATATTCCTCATGAAAATTTAGTTCAAACAAGAGTTGTATCTACAACTTTTATATATACATACATACATATACATACACACATATACATACACATATATATGTGTGTGTGTGTGTGCGCGCGCGCGTGTGTTAACAAAAATTCAGTTTTAATATTTAAGAAAAACTAAAATTTTACAGAAGTATACCACTACTTCCGGCTGACCGATTGTTATCAAAATCTTTCCAAATCTTAAGAACATATAAATATAGAATTTCATGCTGATCTGATGAATAGTTTTTGAGTTAGAGCGCCCACAAAATTTGTCACACACATACGGGCATACAGACGCACACAGACATCATCGAGAAAACGGCCAAAACGTGTTCAGGGGACCTCAAAACGTCGAAATCTCGAATTAAAATTTTTTCATGAAAACAATACTTTATACTACGTATATAATATAATAATTTATTACCATTTTTCAAATATCTACTTAAAATCCAATTTTTGAGTGATCGATGAGCGAGCAGTTGACTCTTTTCTATTAAAACATCAATTCAAGCAACTGAAAGACTAAAAAAATAAAAAAGGAATCAACCCGAGCGCCGATCACGTCGGCGTCGCATTGATCACGCCGTGTAAAGAGCAGTGTTTGACTTATCAAGAAGATCAAACGTGGCTCGGTTAAATGCAATTACATGTCCGTGCGAGAAAAACCAGTTTGTTTGAGCGCTGGGATATCGTGCGTGTTTCATTAAGTATGTTTGGATACAGCTTGACGTGATGCAAATTTAATCCCGTCATACGCAGATATCGTGCTATGAATTTGACAATAAAGGAGACTCAGCGTATTACCTCAGCGTATTTGCAGTTTACGGTTCATTAACGCGAAAAGTTTAACCACGAAATCCAGAGGTTATGATCCGATTTTACTTCATGAAGCATACTTGAAGATTATTAATTATAAGGTTCAAATGAACCTAATGCATTTATAAATTGATAATATATTAATAACCTATACTAAAATACTTTCGTAATGAAATTTTGGAATAAAAACTATCATGTCTATGAAAATATTACCCAGTATGTACCAATAAAGGTTCCAGTTCATTATCATGAAGATTCTATCAAACTAAGACAATTTAACTCTTCAACAGTAATTTGGCGATTAATTCTTCGATTCAAAATTTAATGCGCTAAATGTTGTCGTAACTACAAAACAATAAGTAAAGAAAAGCTTAAATTGTTCTAATAGGCAAGCATACATCGGGATAACTAAGTATTACTGTTATGAAAAACGCTTGTTTTATAACATCGAAATCGTTTTGCATGTCACACATCCACTTCCATCTACCACCTTCCTTTAACATGGACAATAATGGAATTGACAATGCGGCATTATCACGGCTAAACTTAGCGTAAAAGTTACATAGGCCAAGAAAACTTCAGAGTTGTTTTAAATTCTTCGGCGCGACGAATTTCTGAATCGCGTCGATCTTCGTCGGATCGGGGGTGAACCCTTTCGACAGAAATTTGATTTCTTTAAATTTAAAGTTAATCCAACTTCCTCCAATCTCACAAAAACTCGCCTTAAATGACTAATGTGTTCGTCGAAACTCTTAGAAAAATTAATAAATCATCTACATACATGGTAATAAATTCCTTCAATGATTCATTGAAGACCTCCTCCAAACAACGAATCAAATAGACACCACTATTTTTCAAGCCAAAAGGAACACGATTAAAAACATAAGTACGACTCGTACACGACTAGTATATGAAGGCGGTGTATTTCTGATCCTGTATATGCAAGAAGATTTGCCAATATGACGAATTAAAATCCGTCGTAGAAAACCATTTCACATCTGTAAATTTCCGAAGGATATCATCTATCTCCGGCGGTTCTTCTCGGTCTGGGATTGTAAGAGTTCAATTTTCTTGCGTCCAGGCATAAACGAACATCGCCGCCTTTCTTCCGGACAATAACAAGAGGGTTTTCATAAGGACTATTCGCTTTTCTGATAATGTTTAAATCAAGCATGCATTGGATATGTTTCCTCGCAGCTTCTTTATACGCAAAGGGAATTGGATATTTCCGCCCCTTGAACGAAGCTTCATCTCTTAATTTAATTCTTTCGCCATAATTAGTAGTTAGTCTGGGAACGGGAGAAAATATTTCTTTGAATTCTGATAGTAAATCTAATAATTGCATTGATTCCTTTTCATATAATTGTGTAGCGCGACTTACAGCGTCTTGGATCTCGTCTTCCACCAAATTGTGATACAAAGAGATTACGTTGCACGCCGGCGTTATTTCCACTTTCGACGAATTTTGCTCTATGTTAATATCATTTACCTTTAACGTAATCGCGAAATTCATCGCGCAGCTGGTTATTCCTTTCTTCCATTTTAAGGGTTAAACTTTTAAACCTCTCTTCCATTCTTCTTAAATTTTGGAATCCTTCTTCCATTATTTTGTCCCGTTCTTCGTTGTTACGGTTAAAATTTTTTAATTCTTCTTCTATTCTTCTATCTCGTTCGACTTCTCTTTTGTCTCGTTCCTCTTCTCTTTTATCTCGTACCTCGTTGGTTCGGATTAAACTCTGGAATCCTCCCTCCATCCTTTTATCTCGCTCGGTTTCCCTTTTGTCTCGTTCGGCTTCCCTTTTATCTCGTTCTTCTTCCCTTTTGCCTCGTTCCTTCATTTCTTGTCTCATCTCTGTTATCATGTCCAGGAGTGCAATCAGCTCATGTGCACTGGGATTCGGATTGACCGCGCTTCTCGTTTCCTCTTCCCCGTCCATCTTTCCTGTTTCGCCGGAATTTACGTCAGAAAAACCAAAAGCTATACTGCGGCTATGGAACACGTGCAGTCCCTACTATCTGTCGTGCCCCTTACGATGTATCGAGCCCCACGCTTGGCGCCAAAAATGCCACGAAACCTATCCGCTGCGCTTATCTGGTCGCCGAAAACGACACGAAACGGGAGCGAGTTTCAGTGAGCAGTGCCGACAGGTCAGTCGGAAGAAACAAAAGGGGCCTTGGGCACGATATTCTCGTGGTGACTTACGATGATCCAGAAAAAGAATAGCATGTCCGATCTCTAGTTTATTCCACACCAGCAACACCAATTCCACATAATAAATTAAATAATTTCCGCCATAATTATACACGAAACAATCGAAATACAGAGAACGAGGAAGATTTGGTCACGATGACACAGAATTATAGCAACAGGCGAAAAATTCACGTGGACAATAATGAACTTTTCACAAATATCTTAACCTAAGTGAGTTAACGGAGCCGGAGTCAAATCTAACAAAACATCCACGGCTTGTTTTACCAACGGGTATTATCAATTGACATAAGACCAAAATACAAAGAAAACCACAAATTACTTAGCTCATGTTACAAGCGTCCAAAACATTAATGCGGTGCATATGCAAAAATTATAGCATACAATCGACACTTGCATGCAGGATCATGCGATTATTGAAGCGCATGCTCGTAAAGTTCAAGTAGGCGCTCGTCGACCCACGGCTGAAGGTGAGATGTGGGCGGCTGGATCAGCTGATGGGTGACATGAGCCAGTAAGCAAGGTCAAGAGAGCAAGAAGAGCTTTCTGACACTCCGTCGGTCTATTTATGCCCTTGGGTTCCTGTCGCAGGGCGAGTCCTTTTTTTTGTGTAGGTGGGGCCTTCGCTGTCTACGAGTCGTTTGCAGGCATACATGCATGTATGCATACACACATACATACACACACACGCATGCATACACCACCTCATTTTATGAAAAATGGAGAATTATCATTTCCAAACCTTAGCAAAAATAAATTGAAGTCTTAGTTTTTCAGTGAAGGGGGAACTTAAACTTTATATTAGTATAAAACTTTAATAGAATAGGAGCTCACATCGGAGGGAATACCCTTATGTTTCTCATAAAAGCACTCACGAATAAATTTACGACACCGTTATTCTTAAGCCATTAACAGTACGCGTTTTGCGCATGCAAGCTGTTTATTTCGAGAAACGAGTTAACGTGCCGTTTGCTGAGGTTAAGTGAATTATATCATTTTGGTTCATGCTGTAACATATTATCATAAAAATACCGCGCATAATGCAATAATTTTACAAGTCCGTGAGAAAGGCATATTTTTTGCAAAATTACAGACTAAACACGGCACTGTAGGCATCGATAAACACAAATTTTAG
The DNA here is from genome assembly GCA_036926305.1 of Uropetala carovei. Taxonomy (NCBI): domain Eukaryota; kingdom Metazoa; phylum Arthropoda; class Insecta; order Odonata; family Petaluridae; genus Uropetala; species Uropetala carovei. The sequence continues at coordinate 20,178,067 of JAXCHB010000196.1, forward strand.
CAAAACTATTCCCTAATAACATTCGACACAGGTAGTGTTGAGATACGAAACATTGAATTTTAATTTAAATTTATAAGGTTGAAAGTTTATTTTATCTTAAGAAAAAAATAGCCATTTTTAAATCAAAAACATGGAAATATGATTCTTCGTGTGCTCGTACGTGTCTGGGTATTTTAATTATAATTTAATTTAAATTAAGGGCTCTGAAAGTTTTCCTACCCGCGAAACCTTTTTCCCGGCAAGTCAAAGAAAAAACTTGCCCTTTATATCTAATTTATATACACGAAGATGAGGAAAATTAACAACTTGGAGGAAATATTTTTGAAAAGCCATTTTTTTTTAAAAGGAATTACGACCAAGCCACTGTCGACGTTATCGTTTTCAAATAGGAGAAAAATAGTGGAGCACGCTCGCAATCCGCTCTCGAGTTTTTTTTTAAGTGTCTCGTTCGTGACTTTCCTCTGAAAACATTCAAAGGGTTCTCCTGCGCGCCCCCTGTAGAATAATTCGTCTTCGCCCTCGTTGCATTCGCGCGAAGTTTGGCTGGAATGACGTCCCGCCCTTTCATGTTGCCTTCTGAAGCGAGTGCATCTGAATGAGCTTGATTTCCTTTGATCCACAAGTCTTCCTCTCTTCGCCCTCATCAAAGATCCTGATAAAAAGTTAACCAGCCGTTTCGAGACTCCGGCGAATATTCGAGAGGGTTATTAAGGTTAATTGACTCCTCATATTGGCGTCTTTGATTTTTTCGGGTCATAAATGTAACTCTGGAGAAGTGTAATGTCGCAATTGTAAACGTTTTGCTTCTGCCCGACTTGAAACAGTGCAGCAAGCCAAATATTATTTCCGAATGTTTCTCTCTGGGTCCTTTTATTTGTATTCCATTTCGAAAAAGTATACCAAGGGTTTGTTTTCGCATTTTTATTTAACGTGTTGATTTTTGAGAAATATATTCTCAAGATTCCCGCATATATCTATATCTGAAATTCATCTCACACTGTCACATAAGATCTCAATTACTCTCCTTACCTTAAATTGAACCCTAGTTTTTAGATAATATAAACAGGTTCCCAACAATTAACCATACTCTTTAAATGTAATCTGCTGACAAGTAGGATCATTTAAAAACAACAAGATTCTTATGATCAATCAGGCGCTCCTCAGAACATTATTAAGCGAAAAGTCGATATATTAATTGAGATATTAATTGCGACGTTTTAATGAACAAACATATACAATAAGACTACACATGGCGTAGTGGCTATAGTAATTTTTTTTTATCATTTATACAAAATATACGCTAATTTGATATATGATTTCCTTCTTGGTTTATTCCTAATGCGATTAACTGGATTCTTTCATCGCACGTACGTTCAACTGATAACTCTTTGTTTAAATATATTATAAAGTAGCTTTACTCTGCCATTGTTCACATACTATGTCTTTAACAAAAAAAAACTTACAAAGAGCTTACAAGAAGTTTCGTTTGCTTGAAGAAGGGAAATATGAAGAATGACGAATGAGTGCTTTTATAATAATTTCAAATTTCTTAAGATTTCCATACAAATCTTGTATGTGAATTATAAAGGTAAAGACCAACTAAAGCTTTTGCGTTCTATAATGAGTTCCTAAAAGTTTATTAATGTTGGTGATGCCGATATATGTAAACAATAATTAATAAGCACGTCGAAAATCACATAATAATGAGAAAAATGATCATGAAAAATACAAGGGCTCCAACATTTTTTCGTGCGCAGCTAATGCCCCCCAGATCACGGCTTCCATATAATTTTCAACACAAAATAAGAAGTGAAACCTTTAAAGCATAGATCTTCAATCTCTTTTGATGCAGCGCCCACTTTTATAATATTTTGCTATTTGAAATAAGTTTGCCGTTCACTTTCTTAACAATAAAAACGCCCACCAAAAAAACCCTATAACTCCCCCTGATGGGCGCTATCTACCACGTTGAAGAACACTTCTTTAAAGAAATATTACAAGGAAAAGAGATTTCATAGATTTTACCAGGGGAACCGAGGCGTAGTGGTGAGGTCAGTGGCCTGCTACGCTGAGCATACCCGGTTCGAATCCTGCGAGGTTGCCCGGCCCCCTATTTGCGTGGCAAATCATTGCTCGGTCCTTCGGAAGAGATGTTAAGCAGTTGGTCCCCTTGCTCTTCGTAATAGTAGGCTAATGCCGTCGCCGGGTTTCCCTCCTCCCTTCTGTGTGTGTGTCTGGTGTGGAAATTAACGGGAAACCACCACGCCATATGTGTATATTCCCTAGCCATGTCAAACCAATCTTAGGATTGAAAACCAAGAATGAATTAATGAGATTTTATAAAAATGAATATCACTTACTTCTTGCTCGAATAATTGTAAATTAACTTCGTTCGGATGGTCGCTTAATTCATTATTGAAAAATTCAACGTTTAATCTAGCTGTTAACAATTACTCATCTAAAAAATTTCGAGCTGTTTTTGCTAGGCAATTAATTTTTGAGTGGTTTCTTCTTGAAGATAACGCATGAGAATAGCTATCAAAGAATAAAAATATAGAAAACCTTGAACGTTTTTTGCAATATTGTTGATTGGTTAAAACCCACAAAGTTGATGGTTTCCTTTAGTTGGCATTTTGAGCGTCACTGCAAGATAACGTGTGGAGACAACTTCCAAACTTTGAATTAACATCAGGAGAAGTTCAGTGTGACGATCGAAGCTTAATTTCGTTTAGAAGGAACGATCGCGCAAGTGAACGAGAGGAACAGCAAAGAATGTTCAGAAGAAAATCGATTTGGCATGTTAAAGGAAGGGCCGTGCGAAGCGATAAGATTGGAAAACAGCGCTTGGTAAGCCTCCTTAATTAAGTCATTATAAAACGGATTCTGAGTCGATTAAGACAAAGGAGAGAAAAACGAGGGAGAGGGTAATCGGAGAGAATTTAATTTTAATTGCTGTATAAAATGAACAAATGTATCTGAGTCATTTTCATTATTCTTGAAGTCTCGGCATTAAGGTTCTATATAACGTAAATGTAAGCACACATAATCAGTAATATTAATTGAAAAGCGACACTGATAGACTACGAAAACTAAAAGAAATCATAATTACATACAATAAGACCCAAAGGTGCATTAAATGTCCCAAAAGGAAGGTTTCTAGAACAATTTACTTTAAGAAGTTTTCTTAACATCATGGCGGATATAAAATTTAAAAAACATTATTGACCTTTGTTCCTACCATTTTATTTTGTAATCCTTTCGTCATATTTTTGTCGTTTTTATCAAGAGACCTTCATAATATGAAAAATTATCCTAGTTTCTTCAGTGGGGCTTTTCAAAAAGTGAAGAAATCGATTTGTGCGAAGGATAAACGAACCTTTCAATAAGAGCAAGGAAACAAAACAATCTCGGCTGTTAATGGATTTTCAATGTTTGCAAGATAATGACCGTGAACAAGGGGACGATAGTGGGTAAACGAAGTTTTTAAAAGGTTTTGAAAAACAAATACAATTTTCCTCAAATGCAATTCAAAAAGTCAGCTATAATTCAATGACTTAGATCAGGTATGACCAATCTTCAAACGTTAAAGTGCGTTCCCTTGAATTCAGACATACGGTGACTATCATCTTATATCATCACAGGATTAATTTTCGGCCAAAATACTATAAGCGCCCGGAAAGAGGCTCTTTCAAAACTGTCCAGGAGGCAATTTTATTTGACAAGGCATAAGCATCCAATGTTTTTTTTTTGTCTGGCTCGTTATAGGAAGAGAATTAAACTCGAATACCCTCGCCTGCGATTTTTTCTTGGTAGAGAGGAGCTCAGATAAAAAATATCAATTTCATATGATGAAACTGGATAGCCTACCTGCGTCTAAATAGCTATGCTTGACTGCAAAATTCTATAAGGTTTATCTTAAAAATCTATGCGAAATATTATAATCCCTTTCAAACGTCACAGGATGAAACTCAATGCGCCTTAATGAGATACGAAAAATATCTCATTTCACACCGAACTATTAATGAAAGTGTGGGAAGAATTTCTGAGTGGCCCTTTTAGTGATGTCTAAAAACTGCGTGTAAATTGATTTTACTCCGCAATTTGAATTCTATGAGTATGAAAACAAAGCATTATGCAATAAATTGCCTACAGTAAACAAATAATGGGATATAACATTATTCTATCAAGACTAACTGAAAATTATAGTGAAAGAAAGTAAATGGTGGAACCGTTAGTAATTGCGACTGAAAATATTCGGAACCTCTGTATATGACTGCCTATAATCTAGTAGAACTGAACCTAATAGAATAAGAACCGTTAAATTTTTAAGCAAAATCCACTTTGTGCAAAGATGCCATTATAGTCATAAAAGAATTATTGCAATTTAAACAGAAAGATTATTCTTTAGATATTGCAATAACTCTTTTATTTCTATTTGATTACCAAAATCATAAACGCTTATCAATGTCAAAATCATATAAAAGTTTAAGGATGATTATATAAGATCTCTAATTTGAAGTGAATAGCTTGGAAATTTCAAAAAAATATATTTTCAATACCTGTCATAGCATTAATTATCAAATTAAAGAATACAAACTCAGGAATTTCGAGCAAAGTTCGCTTAAAAGGTAGAACTGTCGTGGTCTATTCGTAACAGCTTCCTTGCCAGTACGTCAGTGAATTGACCCCGCTTCTCGTCAGAATGAACTCGCTCCTTCGACATCAGCCAAGAGCCACCCTCTCAAAGTCTAATTGGTGTGGGAATACTTTAACGCCCAGCATAGGATGTGGAGGGCAGCTTTTCCTCGTGAGATCAGAGAAAGCTTTAATCCGCAAATTCTTGCAAAGGACAGGAATTTCACACGGAGGGTACACCTCGAATGACGCGCGTTTTGGGTGCCTTATGCTTTCTTCCATTGGTACTTTTAGTCGCTCTCGCAAATAATTTTAAACTATACACGAGTGCAAATAATGTCAACGGTAACTTGAGTATCAGATTCATGAAACAAAATCTATATTATTTTTCATGTCAGCATGACTTCCGCCACAAATGATATGTATGTATTATTTCCGTGTGTGTGCACACATAAAAGGTGTTCAACAGGAAATGTAGCAATTTTTGTGGCTTACTAATAACTTGCATATGTAATTCTCATCACAATTTAATAAGTGAAAGCTTAACTGCCTTAACGAAACAGAGTTGCATTCTTGAGAACTAACAATAAGACGATACACTTGTTTTTTCACGGAGAATAGATTAATCAGACGAAAAAGGCTTCCTATGATATATATAGTGTTAAATTAAAGCGTTAAAATTGCATTTAATGGATCTGAGTTTTACAGAGCTATTCTCGTATATATAATTTCATCTACCTTATAATCCTATTCACTTTTCACGAAATTAGTTTCTACGACAGAAGCGGAATGTCTAAAAAAATGCCGAGGGCATTTTATAGGCGCCAAACCACCTTGAGTTAGTGACCCTCTCTATACCCTGGTCTATTGAATTTCAGCAAGCCTCTGGACGGCCATTTCCATGTCTCCGGACTCCATTCTTTATAGATCCGCTCTACAAAGAGATTTATGTGGATAGGCTTCGACGTGGTAACTGAGAGAGTCACTCGTTGGACTCGAGACCATCTCTAAGGTCTGATTACTCCATTGAAACAAAGAGAATAGTGCAGTAAATATTCCTCCTTAAGATCCAAGTCCTTCCTCACACGAAACAATCTAACTTTCAAGTAAGTGCAGTTTACTTCTAATAAGAGCATATTTACTGAATATCACATTTCACACTCCAAATTGCGTATGTCGATAACACCATGTTCCAGAAGCAGCTGTATCCGAAAGCCAGTATGTGCCCTGCGTATGTCAGAATTAAAAATACATTATTATTGGGTGCATGGAATTAATATATCGAAATCGTATAGTCAGTGAATCAAAAATTGTTAATTGTACATGGAATAATGTTGCACGATAGTTATAAACGTTAATTTAAAGCTATACTACCGCATTTACTACATCGGAGTGATGTATAGCACAGTACCGAAACACCCGAGATATAATCCTTATTTTAGCCTTTCCGTGGTAATAGTGTGTTTTTTCAAATGGTATTAGGTCTTTTTAGGATATAATTCTGGCGTTGCTTAATAAAATTATACTCAAATAGTATTTTCTTAATAAAAACCACAGATGTAATGAATAAACGATTTAAAAAGTTTCGTTTTTCGAATAGGAATCGAAACTGAGTTATTCAGCTTATTTCGATACGAATAAACCACCGGGTTGTCAGTTTCACGTATCACTAATAAATGAATGCGCGATTTTGTCCGCTCAGCAGCTTTAAATTCTAACTAGTGCAACTAACCAACCTTAAAACGGCCTTCGTCATGAAAGTAAACAATTGAAAGGGTTCACAAACTTTTCGAATGTTCAGGTACATTTTATATTCATCGCCATTATAGTACCAAGCCATGCAGGCTATGAAAGAAAAAACACCTGCTAATTTTTCCGCAGCAATATTGATCTGGTTAAAAAAAATCATATGATGATATTTAAATTACATTTCTCTATCTACAACAAAATTCTTTGTTATGCCGATATGCATTATAAAGCATTATAACGAATTTTATCGGTGCAAAAAATTTTCAAACCATATCAATTTATTCTCCAGTAAATAGTATCTCGCATTTAAGTCCAACTTCGAATTCTGTAATATACTAGCTATTCGTGCAGCTCATTTTCAATTTTCTTGCTACCAATCATTCTCTATTCTCCACACTGATCACTTTCGGCGGCCTTAAGTTCCAATCTTTCTCATATCCATGCCATCTGAACTCTATCAAAGTCGTTATTCGCCACTCAACAGTTCCTTCATCCACTGACACACGAGTGCACACCAACTAAGAACGTAAAATCCACCGTAATTAAGCGTGGAATATTGGTTAACAAACCTATTTATAAGGAAGAGATGTGGAGAGAAAGGGAGAAACATTTCGTTTGCGTGATTAAGGGAACGTTGGAAACTCGCCCAACGGAAATTGGAGCGGAGTTGAATAGATTATGTTTGGGCGTTATAATTGAAACCTCTTCCACACAATGGAATAAACAACGTGAATATTCCTTTTTGCATTAAATTTACCAGCTTTGAATAAAATTACTCCTGAATCCGCATCAATATTAACTCGCATTAATAAATTGCATCTCCCACGGCGGAATGGGACAAGTGGCCGCGGCCAACTGGTCGCGGCCACTTGCCTTAGACCGCCCCAGGATAATTACTCGTAATACATATTAAACGCATAATGTTGGGTCGACTTTATACGTACATTTGAAATCAGTAATGGCATATGCGTGAAATCTATTTATGTAGGTATTTCTAGATCGGGGAGCTATAATTAATTGTAAGGAGCGTCGAAAAAAATATTGTTAAATAAGTAAATCCGTTATTTGAAAATGTAGATCGGTAATTATAGCAATCATTCCCATTATAAATTGAAGATTATGTAGTACCAAGAAATGAATAAATATAAATGTTATTACACTTGTATTTATAAATATGAGCCCTTGTTTCAAGGTGAAGATGTTGCGAAATTAGTTTTTTTTCATGAAAGGTTACCGCGCCCACAAAAAAATTGGGAACCACTGGTCTATATATTGAGGAATGTCGCGGGGAGAGAAAATATCTCAATTGAAACAATTTTTCGTATCTTCGAGGGCAAGATTGGTGAGGATTGTTTCTAGCTGAATGTTATTAGCGGAGAGTTAAAAAACATTCAATTAAAAATCAATTTTCTTTGAAGAAAGAATTAAAACGCTTTAGTCGGGATAAATTAAAAAGTGATTAGTTATTATTGTTTATATTACTAGTTATTTGAGAAATTTGCACCTTTTTGGGCTATGAAGATAATTAGGGAACCTATTAAAGCGAATCACGGGCTTCAGATTCTGTTTTTATTTTTAAGGCGAAAAAGGCATTTCCGTGTGGCAGGTGAGCGATATGAACTAGAAAAAGAGGAGACTTTAAGAGCGCAACGTTACGTTCATCTAGAAGGCAACGAGGAAGTAAAGCTTTACAAGAGGCTGCGAAACGAAACGGTGACCTGAGTGAGCCTCATGTTTGATTAGGTCCAAAGCATCAAACGGAAAACTATCCGCAACTCTTTGTTTGAAAGGCTCTCCAAACCACACCATCCGACAACTCATCAAGATGTATCTCACTTTCCTGCCTCTCTCACTCACCACGTACATTGTCTCCTCTACAAGCATTCTCAGGTCCCGCTCTCAATTACAACAAAGCGTCTTTTGAGTTTTATTTATAATTTTCAAGAACAGAGCTTCCTCGAAACCTTCATCCGATACTTGAAGAGTTTTTCAGGAGACTTTTATAGAATATTTTAAAGTCGTTTTTGGGCATTATTTTGCCTACAAGTGTACTCGAAATTTAACGAAAACACAAGGGGTGATAGTGTAATCTTAGGATGAATCTAAGTGGAAATCAAGTTGCCTTGAAAAATAACTTAAATAGGTTCAAAAAGTCGAGCAAGTTTAGTGGAATTACATATTTTGTCTTTTACTTACGGATAATTTCAGGCTTACTTAGAGGTTACTCATGATACCAAAAGAATTAAGTTAAATACTGAGACGATTTTAGTAAAATTTAAAATAAAATCGCGTTGTTGGAGACAGTGATTCAATTTTATTCCTATTAATAAGTATATCCAATTATTATCACGACTTTCCAATGTAAATTATTGTAAATTGTCACACTGCTTATATCTTTCTTTCTAATCAAAACCCCTTTAAATAGTTTTAGTGAATGTCACGCTTTGCGTCCGTATCCTTGCTATATAATAAAATTGAATGTCTGTCCATCTATCTGTCTGTCTGTTCCTTATACATTCCCACGCCCTTTGATCTATCGGGACCAAAGTTTGCAAATTGACTTCATATGACTCTACGAGTAACATAGGCTACCCGGGATTTCCAAAATCGACCCGGGTTCGATTCCCGAGAATGATTTCCATTTCTCATAAGATAACATGGAAAAATCGATATTTCGACCTGCAACATTATTTTATTTTGTTTATTAAAATTCGCATATTTGACCTACGACCTACTTGGACTGTATTAAAGAAACATAAATGCAGTTTCTTATTCTTATCGTCTTTTATCGCTTTCGAATCTAAATCTTTCGAATTTAACGTTTTAATATCATATTTTGACAAAATTTAGCGTTTTTAACGTGAAGTTGCCTTGCCAACCGATTACATTGTTAAACTCGAAATTCTATTACTCTCACGTATGCTCACATTCTCTCCGGACCTCCATGGACCCTTCCGGCCCAATTCATAGGTATCAGAGATATCTCAGAATTAGTTTTTACTTTCTCCAATATACGTAGTATAGAGAAAGTATTGTTTTCATGTAAAAATTCGAAATCGAGATTTCAACGGAAATACAAGTTTTGAGGTGCGCAAAGGGAGAAATGATTGTATTACCATATAATACATAACTTTATTCGCCAAAGACGTCGGGCATAACCCGGACATCGCTGGGTACTTTCAGCTAGTTAGTCAATAAATTCGTATATTTCACTAAAGATGTTCACATTCAGGTGAAAAGAAAATCATAATGCTTAAAGTAATTCATCTCAAAAAGAAGACTATGAAATCATGTAACCCATGAAATTTTAAATACTGGAATCATGGACCATTACAATCACTTACACGAGCAATTTCAATAGTTAAATATTTATATAGTACTAAGACAGTATTTAAACTGTAAGAATAAACTAAAAAATTTCAGAGATTTTCATCAAGCAAACCACAAATTTCTCCACTAGTTTAAGTGAAATATCTTAACTGTTATTTACAAATATTATAAATCTAAATTTCACAATCCACCTTTCGTAAAGTTCATTCCTTCATCAAAGGGTAAATAGAATGGATCCTACTGTGTTCGCAACCAATTCAGTCAATGGTAAAGTAATCTATCTTTATATTTTCCCGTACTCTCTCTTGCTTAGCCCAGCCTCCCTAGTGCTTCCGAACGAATAGTGGATAGACGCTGAGTTGCCAACTTTTTTTACTGAGCCAGAAGGCTCAGATATCTATCACACAAATGGCTATTAAGATTGCCATCTATCCTTTAGTTGCGCAAATAACTTTAAAAGGACTTCTTTCGACAAAAGAAGAAGATGAAAAGGGAGAAGGAATGGAAGTGGTTCTTTTTTCAGCAATGGGCGTCTTCTAGAGAGCTCACGAATGCAAATGGAGGATAACTGCTTTAAATGACAAAAATCGTCTATTTGGAGAACTTAAGAAAAAAATCCGTTCTGAAACGGAAGAATTTGTCTGCTACGGTAGTTCAGTGGTAGAATATCCGCTCGGTTAGTGGAAGACCCGGGTTTAATTCTCCTCAAAGAAAATTTTTTTTCTCTTCTTTCCAAATATCCAGCTTATACCTGTCAAATGGTGATCTTACGATCGATTCATTTCACCAATTTGTAAATGATCTAAAATTTAAATTATGGCAATAAACTATAAAATAAGCAAACCGCCTAAATCCCTCAATCGTGTTTCTTCTTCCATTGCAATTCATTTTTTGGCATTTGGTTTTCCTAAGTTCTTATTCCGTCCGGCCGCCTCTTTTATATCTAGAAAATACACAAAAAATATAAACTTACGATGAACTCCAGATTTTTCATAGGATGAACCATAAAAAATGCTTATTTCCGCGAATTGCGTTTAGTATCCGTCGGTTAAAAATTATATAAAGTTTGAAAAATTGTAATTCATTTCTTCTTCTAACGAAATGTTTTCTTCCATCAAATGCGACAAACTGTTTTTTTCATCTTGGTTGGACAACCAGCGGTTCTGCTTCATCTGAACCAATTAATTGCCCTTCTCCGTGTTATGAGATAGATCCTTGTATCTATACCACGCCTGTGTTTTCTAAATGACACTCTGTGTCACTAAGAACAACTTACTACCAAACACATATCCAGTATATTTTCGCATACTGTTTATTTTTACCATAATTTTTCCTCTAATTACCTCTTCACTGATTAAAAAAATTAATCTAAACTTTGATAGAGAAAGTATACTTTAAATCTTCGTATTTTTTCCTAACACTGCAACGAATTCCTTCAAAAATTCATACGAAACGTCGTCCCAGTTTAGGTTTTGTTCAGGAGCTATCGGTTTAGATGTTATCCCCCATTGGAATGACAGGCCACGTTCGAAAGACTTGGTATGATCCGAATAATCATCGCTGGCAACTTAAGAAGCTTCAGCCGAGAGGCACTCACTAAGATTGCTTACGACACACATTGCAATGCAGTGGGAATTGGAATTCTCTGCTCTTATCTCTTACCCTTCTTCTACCTCCCCGCTCTCAGTTGCTTTATATTGTGATAAAAAATTTAAAATAATAACATAATCATCTGGTGTTTTCTTTACTTAATGAAAATTACCCAATTGTCTCAAGTAAAAATAATTTAAGCAGCAAATTTATATTTAAAAAATATGGCGCAACACCTAAACACACGAGCAATATTTTAAATACATATAAATATAAATATCATACAAGTGAAAATGAAATAAACTCAAAAAAATATTAACATTGTAGCAACGTCAGTATTATGTTCAAACGAAAACTACCACGGTGGACTTAAAAAGTTCTGACGCTGCTATGAAAATGGCCTATTTTCTCAAAACTCTGATGTAAGTTACGAAAATAATTATTTTCGTAACTTTTAATTATAATTAAAAGTCTCTCACTGATAAAATATCCACCTTAATTTTTAAGTAAATATCAACACGTTAAATGAGACGCATATTTTAAAGGTAAAATAAACAATTCTGTTATCAGACACGAATCTTCGTAGCCTAGTAAGAGCAAATTAGAGGAATCAATGAAAAAAAAGTCAATTTTATTACACTATTATGCAATCCAGTCATTATTTCGTTATTTTAATGCTAAATGACTTTATAATCAATTAAAGTTTTCAAAAAACTTAACTTCGTAAAATTCAACTCTGTTCTCTATTCCATGTTGTTGATTAAATAATTTCAAAATATTTTTTTAACATTCCTATTTAAAGAATAGAAAATATAAATGTAAGGATAACGGATAATTTAGTTAGTATTTCATGTATTTCTTTGGCAATTTTAAACAGCGTATTTCCCAAGCATATTTTTTTAAAATTCTGTTAAGGTATAAAAGAGTTACAAATATAGCTGTACAGTTCGTTCTAAAAAATATATATATGTAGAAGCTCCAATAGCATACTACAGACATCTCAACCGACAAATAATAACACTATGTACGGCAGTACCATCAGATGACATTTATACTTCGAGCAAAGAAGCGGGCAAATATTTAAATTAAGTGAAACAACTAACAAAAAGAAATTTTTTTCTCTCGTGTGTAAAATATCCTCCGAGGGAAGAATAACGCTCCAGATTCAAACAAGTGAAAGGTACCCGATCGATCTTGCTTTGTGTCTACGTAAACACCCCTGCAGTGTTTTGTTTATCCCCTCTTCATTTCTCCTCACGCGAAACCAATTTCGCTTCCATAACTCGCAATCCTTTCATCTCGTATACTTTCTCCTTACGTCACCGCCCTTTTTCTAATGCCGGAATGGGGCGACTGGTCGCCGCCGACTGGACGCCAAGCCAACTGGGCGCAGGCCCAACTAGGCACAGAGCCAACTCGTCTCAGAAACTAATGAAATTCTGCTATTAAATACGGTCTGTATTAGTATATAATAATAATAATATTATTTATTTTACCGAATCATTAGATATCTCAGTTTTCTTCCCTTTATTCGTTTTTTTCACATCTTTATAATATCTTTCATTAAAATTCTATTCACAATGCTGATTTGCCTTGGCCTTCTGTTATATCATTTACTTAAAGTGTAAAAGTTATAGTTTTAAAATATCATGTTTTACGTAAATCCTCAAAAAACTTTATAAAAATCCAGTAAAAATGTGAAAAGTTATGAACTTTTATATAATTTTTGCAACTTCGCGCTTGCATTTCCAGTTTTTAACAATCTCCTTCGGCCTCACAGGTGGGATCATTAAATGTTCTTCAGGCTTGAGGGGTTAAACCTCAATTGTAAGTTTATATTATTTAATCTACCAAAATATTTTAAAGATGTTTGTAATAAATATTTTACTATCAAGCGTGTATATGTTATAAATAGTCACCTCATATTGTATACCAGAGCTGCAAACCGAACCGCCCTAAAATTTGAAGTGGTTTGCAGCTCTGTTGTATACTATTACCGTTCTGAGAATGCTAGTCATAGGAGCGATACCGGTTAATGGTCACATTATATTTAGTAGAACAATACTTTACTAGGTGAGATCCGATGAAATTTCAACGGAAGAAAGATGGAGATTGTATATGAGTAGATTTTTTTGAATTTCATCCCCAAATGTGAAATTGTGTATGAATAATTTCTTTTAGATTTATTTATATGAAGTAGAAAAGAAACAAATAAAGGGAAGTAAAGTGAGATTTCTAATAATTAACACCCCGTAGCATTCGGTATAAATTAATTAATTATATTATTATGATATACTAATACAGTCTGTACTTCAAAGCAAACTTTCATTAGTCTCTGCGGCGAGTTGGCTCTGCGCTCAGTTGGCTTGGCGTTCAGTCGGCCGCGACCAGTGAAATCCTTCTATCACGGTATCATCTTAGGTGAAATTACGTATAAACTTCTCAGCATACTTAAAAAATATTTTTCTTAATGATTATTCTGTAATTTTCGGTATAGGTAATTAATAATATTATTCAGGCACAGCAGCAGATTTCTAAAAGAACATTCGATTTCATAAACAGCACTCTACATTGTTTGACAGTTACGTACTCTACTACAGTAATTCTAGCAATAATTGCCTAATTTGTGATAATAAGCTGAGCTTATTATCACAATGGCACAACACATTTTATTCGTGGTTGAAAATTTTTGGACTTGCGACTATAGCAACACAAACAAAAAGTCAATTTAACATGAATACATGCTAAATCAACCGATTATAGTAATCAAATATAAACGAATGTATAATGAATATCTCGCTTAAGAATGCTTTGTGTAAAAAAAATATTCCTGCACTCAAATGTATTTTTTAAATACAACTGCATATCCTAGCACGCTCTGCCGTTTAGCCTCTATAAGTAACGAAGAGAGTTTTCCGTTTCTTACTTTACGGTATGAAAATCCGACTATACTACTGGATGGATATGAGTAGAACATGCAAAAGTAGAGGGTGCGAAGGAGGGTGAAATGGGAGAGAGGTTGTCGCCCCGAGGAATGAAATGGGAGTTGCCTGAGTTGAAAGCATCTCGCCTCAGAGTCATAACACTAGTTTTCGCCCTCCGCATCCTGTCAAGGCGTTGAATACACCTAACATATTAGTCAGCGCAAAGCATTAGGCAAGTGAGTCACGGCTGACTTTCTCAACGCACAAATATCAATAACTGAAAGTAATTTTCGATATTTCACTTTGTTAGTAAATTATGGCCGAAACCTTTCTCTGAAATCCTCGATGAAGTGTACGATTTCATGTTTTCTTGTGCGTGCCTTTTAAAAGTATAATTTGCTTTGTTTTTTCAGATCCTATTTCTATATTTCATTGATTTTACTGAATGTTATTTCTGTGCGTTTTTTTTAGTAAATTCAGCCACATGCTCAATTAAACGGATTACTATGCCGTATACTCAATAACTTGTTGGTAATCACTGTTGTAAATAAAGCGTTAGATTCCCTTTTGTCCGAAAAATTAGGCTATATATTTTATTAATTTATTTATAAACAACAGCGTGAATATAAATTAACGAAAAGAAATGCAACGATACCATTTCTGGGTAATAACGGATAATACATATAATCTGCGACGATTTTTACTGAAGGGGAAAGAATGTACCCGCAGAGTGAGTTCCAATCCTATTAGCAGCTTAAAATATATTCCACGGTTACACATAATAAATTCACATTTTTTCATCCAAAAATGGAAATCTTTCGATATTACAATTTTACTTTTATCAGCGAACTCTAAAACCGACTGTAAGATTTTCGCAGCATGGCGCCTTTCATTCAATAAAGTTAAAGGGAAACTACTTGCTTCTTCTTCCTCTTTCTCATTTTCCTAAAAGCGTCATTCTCTCCGTTATTTCCTCCATATTTTTTCCTCTCATTCCGCCACCTTTAATCTCCAATTCCTACACGCATTTACCCACTTACATCTATAGAATAATTAACATTTTGAAAGCGACATAAAATACAAAATCTTCACAAAATCTGGTTTTTCATTAAAAACGAAACATCTACTCTCTGTCGAATATTGCATCTTATCCAATCCAGCAAAAGAGTAAGCTAAAGCAATTGAGTTCCACGTTTACTATGCCTTAAAATAAACGAAATTTCAGTGAGACGAAAACTCTTTCATTAGATACCCTACGTCGCGGAATCCTTCAAAACAAGCAATATGGGCACGCCTCGCGCTAAACCAATACACGGAGTCGCAGTTGTACCAATACGCCCGGGGCCTATTTTGCGGCCTCGCGGTCAATTTAATGAAACCTTTTTTTTTTGCTCAATAGCGCTTTTATTTGCTCAGACTTTTATTACTCCAGGGGGAGTCCCACGATTGGGAAGCTTATATTTATTATTTTATGATAGCACAGCGGCCCGAATGTAGGTTGATTGTAAACAACAAATTTATAAATAGTTACTAAGGCCACGTACGTTATTAAAGCAAAATAAATGGAAACAAGTCGACTTAATTATTTAAGTTAATTAATAACATTCGTATATTTTTACACCCTCGCAAAAAATGACATCTTAGTTACAAAACTTTTAACGGAGATTATGATCATCACCCCCCAGTGACGTATATTAATATTAAATTTTATATAAATTTAAATTCGCTAATGAAAAGAACTGATTACGACTTGATCAAAATTTACGACTCTTTATGATGGAAATGAATTGGGGATCATTATACTTGAATGTATATTAATATTTACATTAATTTGATGAAGTTAGAAAGACATCGCAGAGTTCATACATATTATCTTGTTTTACAAATAATATACATATGCGAACGTTTTGGTATTTAAAAATAAAAGGCTTAAAATCTTCCTTTTTCCAGTGCTCGGACAATATTAAACTGAAAGCCGAAAAATCATGAATTTATTATCGATTCGTACTATATCGCAAAATGTAACCGTCACTTTGAGTATTACCGGAAAAGATAATGTGAAATGCAAAACACTAACCGAACAAATATTTTGAAGTCACATTATGCCTAACTAAGTTTGTTATTAAATACAGTTTTCGTAAAAATGGATGAACGTGTTTTCATAAAATTTAGTACATAAAAAATTCTGATGAAAACCGAACCATATACGTATTTCCTGTGTTCTAAAATAGCTGCATTGAACATTAAAGTTAAATATGACAATTTAGAAGTTCAGTTACATGTTCTCCATGGAAACCATTCCTATCTCCATAAAATTCATAATGATTAAGTAATCGAACAGCACAGTAAAATGTACAGGGCATTCACGAAATTCCTGACAATTATTCAGGACCATTTATTTCATGTAGCATTCATTTTTATATAATTAATTTTTGACGCTGGGTACAAATCAGAATGGTGTGTGGCTGTATAAGTAATGTGTAAATGTCATTTTCAAGGTACTTAGCTGAGGTCCCTTATGAAGGAAGGGCCCATAAGCTATAGATTTAAAATTTTCATGAGTATAAATTTCATTCATTTTCAATTTATAGTATAAAAATACCTTTTATTTTAGTCTTTCTACTACATGTGACTTTTGTGTTGCCTCAAATTAATTAACTGAATCCCTAGTTGAAAACGCTAGTAGTTAGAACATTCCGTTGTTGGTTACACTGCAGAAGAATTTAATATCTGAATAAAACGCCTAATTCATTCTATTTCTAAAATTCCAACAAAATATTTTCTTTCGTTTATCGTGCATAACCGTGCAAACTCTTACGGCTGAGAGTCTAATATACTTGCAAGACTAATACTGTTGCTAAAAAGTAAAGAAATGAGGAAATTGCGTTGAACAGGTAGACTCTGACCAATGAATACCATCCGCGCGATGAGAAACTCGTCGTAATAAGGTAGACGGCGAGTGGAGAGGCAGGGTGCGTTGTTTATTTTTTTAAGGGTAAAGGGATAGAGGAGGGTGGGATCGAATAAAAGAGAAAGATAGGCCGTCCCCATTTTGTCTCCTGGTGGTCGTTGAAGGGGGAGGAGTTTGGGGGCGGGTAGGGGAGGCGCGAAAGGGGGTTGGTGGAGGGGACAGTGCGACGGTTGTATGGTACGTGAGCGGAAGTGGAAGGCAATTAGCAGAGGTTTGACATCACGAGTTGGGATGAGATGGGGAGGAGGAGAAATGGAAAGGATGCCCTTATGAGTGAGTATGGGAGCGGAGGAAATTTATATCTGACAGAAGGAAAAGTGGAAGGCGAAATTTAAAGCGGCGGCGAGTTCGCGCTGAAAAACCAACAAGGAAGGCTACACGAGAGAAAAATGTCGCAAACGTTAAAGGTATCAATTTTTATTATTAAAAAAGTAATTGCTTTATGGAATAAAACCCATACGATGAACATAAAATCTTCAAGGAACGCTCTATAGAAGCGGTCCCTAAACATTCTTTTTTCATGAACAGTCAAAAAAATTTATACGACTTTTTGTACCCCCTAACTCGAAAGTTATAGAACTTTATTAAGTACCTTTTTATTGTGGCATAAATGTCGTGGTAGTATTTAAAATGAAAAAAAAATTATGAAGTATAAAGCCACGATTAAAACAAATTTATTAACACAAAATAACAAAAAACAACCTCCAGCAGTTTTAATGCTTTTCGCGCACCACTTAAAAAGCTCTGCCAACCACTAGTGGTAGGCGTACCACAATTTATGAACCGATTCTATAGTAGTATAATATATGTTAATCGCGAATTAATACTTTTAATTTGCTTTCATTTGCGAAAATTGATTTTATGTGAACGACTAATGAAAGGGTGGCGGGTTGGGTAAACAAATTTTGTGGGCCGGATTCTGAAACAAACCTACACATAGCCGATTGTATGCCATATCTTTCATCTTATGCAACGTCAATGTCATATTCTATACATTTTGAACTTCTCCAAATTAAATAAATTGATGTGTTCAAAACATGACTTTCTCCATACCTAAGTTGTCAACTAAAATAAAATAAATACGGCGGTAGGAACGGTTCAACTTACCCGCTTCAGCGCTAGCGATTCAATTGTTGTCACTACAACGCGCGCGAGCTGCCCACCAACCGTCAATATCGAAGAAAATTGAATCTCTCTTGAAATATTCCTCATATGAAAATTTAGTTCAAACAAGAGTTGTAGAAAAATAATATCTACAACTTATATTTATATATATATATATATATATATATATATATATATATATACATATATACGTATATATATATATATACGTATATACACACATATATGTGTGTATTAACGAAAATTCAGTTTTCAGCGAAATATTTAAGAAAAACTAAAATTTCACCGGAGTTAACCGCTACTTCCGGATGACCGATTGTTATCAAAAACTTTTCAAATCTTACGAAAATATATAAAATCACAAATATAGAATTTCAGGTTAATATGATGAATAGTTTTTGAGTTAGAGCGCACACAAAATTTGTCACACACATACGAACAACATACACACAGATATCATCGAGAAAACGGTCAAAACGTGTTCAGGGGACCTCAAAACGTGTATTTCCGTTGAAATCTCGAATTCGATTTTTTTCATGAAAACAATACTTTCTCTATACTATGTATATGCAGAAAGTAAAAATGTGGAATAATTATGGATTGTTTAAGGAAGAAAGTTGTTCGAATACTAAAAGGCTAAATGCTGTCACAACAACGGATAGCATCGTAGGAATAGCTTTATATTTGAAGTTCATGTTACAAATAGCGTCATAGCAGCAAATATGAATGTTTTTTAGGCAAAATAAGTTATTTATAAAATAAAAGCTGCTCTGTTGGGACTGCGCAGCAGTGTTAGCTGCCTCTACAGCACTGAGATTGGAGTTGTGTGAGTACCATGGTAAGCAGGACCTCCGCTGCCCAAACAGACTGCCCCCGACGCCCGTCGCCCTGCGCTGCCGCGGGCTGTCGCTCTCGGTAAGCAAAGTTATCATTTATAACCAATCGATAATCTACTTAAGATATTACACAACAGGCATTTTGAAAACCAGACCCGTGGGACTATTTCCGTTAATAAACATAAAAAATGTAGAATATAATGATTTTATTTACGAAATATTTATAAAAGGGGTTTGGAGACTACGGCCAGGGCCGGATTAAGAGACCCAGCACAGCGCGTTTAAGACCCCACCGAAATCGTCAATTTTTTTAAAAGTAACATTATGCAAGATTTTTTATCTGAGCGGCAACACTTATATAGGGTTTCGGCATGACGGGGTAGGGTCAGCCCACTTTGGGTCCCCTTGTCCTCGCGTGTTTTGCATACCGCCTAATCCGGCCCTGTAAACAAGTAAGCTATAAGAAATCCAATTCTCAGAAATATTTGCTTTGGCAATGGCCATACCACGATGAAAACACCGGTTCTCGTCCGATCACCGAAGTTAAGCATCGTAGGGCCCGGATAGTACTTGGATGGGTGACCGCCTGGGAACACCGGGTGCCGTTGTCATTTTTGCAAAATTTTCTCTCGTGTTTTGCGGATTCTGTCGGAACGATTTCTATTTTTCCGACTTAGGTCATTTCCATTTTCTTTCCTCGAGTGCATTTTGTCGAGCTTGATCCGAAAAGCGTGTATTCGATTTAAAAATCGACCTAATTTAGTACTGGCAAATTTTATATTCTTTTAAATAAAAATTATGGTTATCAAACCTTTCTGGTGACGTTTAAACGTTAAAAAAATTGGTAATAATATCCGTTGAAACCCGTTATTCGGCCCACCGTGAACCGAAATTTTTAATGTGTAAATAAAGGTTGCACACTCATTTAATATAATATTTCAAAGAAGCTGATGCTTTGTAGTTTTTCAACAATTTGAGGAAAATAGAAGAAAGAACAGCTCGATGAAAAGGAAAAATTATGGTATGGGAGTCAGGAGCGTAATTTAACAATTCTATCCACGATTAAGAGACCTATGGACCCCAAGCACAGCACCTTTAAGGTTCCACTCAAATCGGAAATTTGTAACAAGTAACAGTTATTGTAAGGTTTGTGATCTGTGTGGCAGCACTTTGAAAGGGTGAGATGAGACACATTCGGCCCACAGTGGGCCCTCTTGTCCTCTGGACCCCACGCACTGGCGTGTTTTGCGTACCGCTTAATCCGACCCTGACTACGGCTACATGGATGTCTCAAAAGTAAGAAAAACTCCTTAACGGTACAAGGCCTTGTACGATAACGGAGTTTTTTCGTACTTTTGAAACTTACGTAATAGGTAAGATTTCAGTCTTTCAATGATGAAAGAAGATTCAATTGCTTTGACCAATCGTTATATGATAACTATTTACGTCGATATGTATAAATATGACGTTGCTACAACTATAATTTCGATGCTTAAACAAAAGTGCGAAGCAAATAACGTTATTCTTTCAACTATTTGAAGGCTTAATCGACGCTAATTAAATCGGAGGAAACAATGCCTTGGTAACGCCCAGAATGAATACGAAAATTCACAAAATTTCAAAAAAGAATGGGTATTTCTGAAAACGTCGACCGTGTAACATGTAAGCATCGCAAGAATAAGATAGTAAAAAGTTTTAGCCGTCGAATAAGGCAAAAACGAAGAAAACGGTCCATATTTACGTATTTTGATGAATGAAAGGGAAAAAACCTTGCACTTGGGGTATGACAGACATATAAATACGCATTACTCAATTAATATATATAAGTCGATGCTCACATATATGCGACTAGAATTAAAATATACATATAAATGAAGAAATTATGATGAAGGAAGTTTTCAAAATAATTATAAACACTGTAAGTGAAATATAAATTAAAGAATGGAAAAACTATACACATAAACAAAAACGCAGAACTTTTTAATTATTGAAATAGTCTACAGCAGTGCTCCGCAACCGGCGTGCCGCGAGACACTACTTTGCCGCGACAAAGTACTCGATGTGCCGCGATAAATTTTGAAAGGAAAAAATAGTATTTTTTCTTCTAATGCTAAGACATAAGAAACCAAATTCTCTTATGGTACGATTTCTTAGGCTGTCTCCGCTATTGAAACCAGCACAAAGTTGCTTCTTAATTGGAGAATTGGAATTCTTGTCATAGCACTATTTTGTAATCCAGGCAAAAGGATTTGAAAAATGTAGACCTTTAGCAATAATTGTGGGAAAGACGATTTTTTTTTGTTGGCTATAAGGTGGTAAGAATGTTCTACAGAGCATCGATAAATTTGGTTCGGTGTGCCGCGAAGTTCGAGAGCACCCGATAGTGTGCCAGGGGCGGGGAAACTTTTGACGTTACGGTTGATTAGCTGGGCCGCATTAACAGATGAAAATGCTTAGGCGGGCCACATCAGAAGTTACTGGAGAGAATGCGAAAGTTTCTATATGTGAAAATTGATATTAAATAATATTTTGTCTAAACTTCACAAGAAAAGGTTTTCCTTTTTTAACTTTAACCAAAAAAATACAAAATTTTCTGTTACATTTCATGGTTCGCTTTTGTAATGACATCGCGGGCCGTATAAAATGCTCAGGAGGGCCTGATGTGGCCTGCGGTCCGTAGTTTCCCCACCTCTGTTCTGCCCCAATGTTATTTTTTGGCATGTGGTATCTATTCCTCTGTGAATGCCAAAGCTGCAAGGAACCTTCAAGAAATAAAACACTGCAAGATAACCCTGTTCTTGAAGCGTTTGAATACATGTATTAGCATCCAAAGAACTTCCTTAATGGTAAACCTTGTTTGCACGCCATGGTTCCGCAACGAGTCAATTTTGATCCTCTGAACTAAAATATAAACAGATGAACATAATGTGAGGACGCCACGAATTAAAATGAAGCACTTACTGCCATGTGAGGAAACAGGATTTTCTCAAAGAAGACAAATGCGTGTAGCAGCTAATTGAGGGAACTAGATCTCTAAGCCTGCGGCTGCAAAATTTGCTATCTCAATTTAGCTAAATCCTTCTTTACTAGGCAAGAGAAACGATGTAATTAATTATAAGATTGGTGCGTTGAGAGTTAATGAGCCCATGAACTTATACTTTATCGATGTGGCTAACCATACGCACCAGGCTCTAAATGAGCGGGATAATGAAGCTAAAATAAACGTAGTCAAATTTTGCTCTATTATATTTAACCAAATGCTTAAACATGCCCTGCTCGATGTCGTACTTTACCATTCTAATTTATTTTTATCCTTACACATCTAAAGTAGGTAACTGAGACAAAATAAATAAAAATACTATGCTCCATAATGGTAAATCCCTTAATTATTCCGCGGTATCGAACCGTCCTATTCATCCCTCATACTTTTTGTTTATTAGATAATCGAGTTTTTTCGTTAAATGCAATGAAAGTATCTAATACACCACTTTTTGATACTTGCTTTTCACAATCACTGAATGAAAAACTCCGCAAACTTCCGCACAAAATATACTTTATCACCACGAATTTTTCTCAAATATTATCAATGTATCCCTCAAATTTGATAGCATAAAAATAATTCTAATTAATCTTGTATTTCGACTTATAATCTTCTATAAAATCGTGTATCTTAATGTATTTAAATAAGCCCAACAAAGAAATATCTCAAAGAGTAAAGCTTTCAAAAATGCTCGCTCCGCATACTTTTTAGGTGATTCTATGCCTAAATCAATCCATAAGGAGAATGGATGCACCTGCGAAGCTGAGGAACAGTTATTAGTTCGTATAAATTTCTAGGTATCCTTAACATACTCGAGGATAGTTTATTTGGTTTAAAAAAAAGACAAATTCAGACAACTGTAACTAGTTCCATTTCGGCATCTCATATTATATATACCTACTGTCTACTAAAAAAATACACAAATTTAATATTGTAAATAACTGTATGTTTTAACTACCTCAATAATTGAATTCAAACGTGCAATGTTAATAAAGGACACTCCGTTAGATCGCAATAATCTAGAAATTACAAAATCGTCTACTATCAGTTTAAATGTGATACGGACTTAATATTCGATTAAGGTTAAATTGCCTACGGTACTGTATAATAAAATTTCAGCAATCCTTTATCACGGTGAGATATACGAAAGAAAAAGCACCATGCAAATTCAAAAATGAGAGGGCAGGCCTCAAAAAGATGTTTCCCTTTCATTAGTTAAGGGGGGCTCACATTGCAAAACCAGAAAAGCAAAATAAAAAGTTTGAGGTCAGGGAACAAGCGGGTATTTCCTTTGTTATGGAAGAGTGACTCGTAGAGGACAAAGGAAGTGAAGAGCTATGCATAAATAATGAGCTGGACAGGGATCAACACAACAGCGCTTTCGCTGGAGGGAACTACAAACAGTAGACAGAAGTAGCAGTAGTAAAAGAGGAAAGGACGGCACTTGGGGTGGGGAGGGGGGGGGAGGTTTATATAGGTATCTATGGGTGCATAAATACAAGCGTGTGTGTGTATGTGTGTGTAATATGCAGTTTACTCAGTACGTTGCGTTGCGTTTTTCCAAATATCATTCGAAACCATGATTCAGAATTTTTTCGAAGCAGTCCAATGTTAAAATCTTCATTTCCGTAGAAAATGCAAATTTTATATCTTAATATTGACGCATACACGCAAACGTAAGATAAAACTTTTGTAGTCGGGAATAAAAAATTCTTCTAGTATCTAAGAAAGATGTAAAAAAAATTGAAACGTTTCTGTCTATTCTAAAACTAGATACTTTACCAACTTGACATATTTCTGGCTTTGATCTCTATACTTATCACCATCCTATACAATGTAGATCGCCTCTTTGCTGTGTCTATTATTTGCGAGCCTTTGATACCCTTCTTAAGCTCATTTGCCATTAATTATCTCGTCCACTTAAGCTTGTCCCATGTTCTCTACCTGATTTACCTTAACCAACACTTCAAAGCCCGTCTACATTTTCTACTGTTTATATTTCCTAATTTGCAGAATTAATCGCATTACCTTCAAACTTTCAACGCACGAAATATTTTCCTATGTTTGTCTTAATTAATTAGTCTTTACGCCACATTGATCAATATCACTACCGCTATTTGCCGGTAATCTAGTTAATTTGTTTTGGTGTACTTTCATTGAAGTTTGGCATCAAAGAGACATCGAATGTGATAAATTACGGAATAAAAGTTCCACCAATCAATGAAAATAATCTAAGATATCCGAATTAGAATGACATTTTTCCTTACAAACCTCATTTTCCTTTTTTCATGTGAAATTATATACAAAAACCTAACTAGCATCTAATATTAACTAAGCAAAATGAAATATTTTGCCAAGAGTTGATAGCGATGGTGAATTGCTGTAAAAAAAATAACCCATTATAGCAACCAAAAGCGAAATATCTTACTCTATACTCCGGTGTAATGAGTAATATTATGAATGATTTGGTTTGACTCGGGAATAATATTCTGATAAATCTTTAAAATTGTTTTGTATATTTTGATTTACATGAGTTGCTCATCATCCCTCTCTCATATCAAATTCAATTTTCAATGAAGAAGTTTTTTTCGCAAATCACAACTATGTCATTCAAACACTGCTACGCAACACAACCAAGTGAGTGATTTTTCTTTGCACTAGGAGAAAAACTCATGCCCTATTGTTTTAAAAATAAATATACCATATAATTGGACCTCGCTCGAAATATTAAGAATACTTTTCTTTGTTGTTAATTTCTTTAACATGTAGGTACTTTATGGGGATTTTAAGTTTCTAATTTTTTATCTCCGGTTGCAATAAAATTTTTATAACCAGGCCAAGTTCCTATGTCATAATTTTTGTTCTCGTATGGAGCAATACTGAGGCAAAACAGCCTCAAAAATAGGGATTATTACAATATCGGAATTCCTTCATTAGGCATAGTTTAACATTAAAGACATTAAAATATATGCCTCTGATTCCCATTAAAAGCTTTCCCATATGAATGCATTAAGCCTGTTGCTAGGAAGCCTATTGTTAGACCAAGAAAAATTACCACTTTTTTGCGATAAAAACTATAAATTTACGTTAATTCTACTCGGATTTGAATTCTGTCTTCAAAAATAAGAAACTACAATTTATATCCTATCCGACAGTTTAAGTCTCGATTTCGTAACTTGACGGGAAGTAATTTTAAAATGCAAATATAAAAACCTCTACACCAATTTATGTTTTATTATGGGCAAAAAATGGGGCAAAAAGGGGCCAAGATAGCCCCTCAAAATAGGAATTTCGACAGTTTCGGATTTTTTCCTTCGGTTGTGACCAAAAACCTATAATCCTACCAAATTTCAAGTTACAAGCACATCTGGAAGTGCCTCATAATTTTGTATCCTCCTATATATAGGATATATCATGTGTAAGAAGCATCTATATATTATAGATATGAGGATACAAAATTATGAGGCACTTCCAGATGTTCCAGAAACTTGAAATTTGGTAGGATTATACGTTTTTAGTCACAACCAAAGGAAAAAATCCGAAACTGGCAAAATTCCTATTTTGAGGGGCTATTTTGGCCCCTGTTTGCCCCATTTTTTGCCCATAAGAACGCATGTAAATTGGTGCAGAGGTTTATATATTTGCATTTTAAAATTACTTCCCGTCAAGATACGAACTCGAGACTTACACTGTCGGATAGGATATAAATTGTAGTTTCTAATTTTTGAAGACGGAATGCAAATCCGAGTAGAATTAGCTTAATTTTATAGTTTTAACGCAAAAAATTGCTACTCTTTTCTGGGTCTAACAATAGGTTTCCTTGGTAACAAGCTCAATCATTTCATATGGGTAAGCTTTCAATGGGAATCAGAGGCTTATATTTTAATGCTGTTAATGTCAAACTACAGCTAATGAAGGAAATCCGATATTGATATAATCCTCATTTTAGGGGCTGTTTTGCCCCATTATTGCCCAATTCGAGAACAAAAAAGGCGATGCCGCTGCGTAGGAACCAGAGACTTGAAATTTGGCACGGTTATAGAAATTTCATTGCAACCTAAGATGAAATTAAAAAATTCCAAAAATTCTCATTTTTAAAGGGCGGTTTTGCCCCTTTTCGGCCCCATGCGAGAACATAAAATGTGAGGCAGCTGCATAGGAGTTAGAGACTTGAAATTTGGCACGATTATAGAATTTTCATGGCAAACTAAGATATAATTGTAAAATTCCAAAAATTCCAATTTTACTGCGTGGTTTTCCCCCTTTTCGGCCCCATACGAGTGTGATAATTATAAGGCACATCATAATGAGATACAAACTTGAAATTTGGCAGAATTGTGGGTTTTAAGTTACAACAGATGGAAAAAATCTGAGAGTGTAATAACTCATAATGTTAGGGGCTGTTTTGCTCCATTATTGCCCCATACGAGGATTAAAATTATAAGGCACTTCTAAATAAGCAACTAACTACAAATATGACATGGTTATATGATTATGTACAATATCGATTGGGAATATTTTGAATTTGCAGAAAGGCTAAAATTTGAAAATGCTTGCAGAATGCAAGCACATATTGACTAGTATATATATATAATATATATATCATGTGTAAGAAGCATCTATATATTATAGATATACTAGATAATATGTGCTTGCATTCTGCAAGCATTTTCATATTTTAGCATTTTTACAAATACAAATTATTCCCAATCGATGTTGTAAAGAATCATATAACCGTGTCAAATTTGAAGCTTGTAGCTCATTTAGAAGTGCCTTATAATTTGAATCCTCGTATGGGGCAATAATGGAGCACAACAGCCCCTAACATTAAGAATTATTACACTCAGATTTTTTCCATCTGTTGTAACTAAAAACCCATAATTCTGCCAAATTTCAAGTTTGTATCTCATTACGAAGTGCCTTATAATTATCACACTCGTATGGGGCCGAAAAAGAGCAAAACCACACATTAAAAATAGAAATTTTTGCAATTTTATCTTAGTTTGCCATGAAAATCTATAATCGTGCCAAGTTTCAAGTCTCTAGGTCCTATGCAGCTGCCTCGCATTTTTTGTTCTCGCATGGGTCCGAAAAGGGGCAAAACCGCCTCTTAAAAATGAGAATTTTTGTAATTTTATAATTTCATTTTAGGTTGCAATGAAATTTCTATAACCGTGCCAAATTTCAAGTCTCTGGGTCCTATGCAGTTGCATCGCCTTTTTTGTTCTCGAATGGGGCAATAATGAAGCAAAACAGCCCCAAAAATGACGATTATATCAATATCGGATTTCCTTCATTAGCTGTAGTTTAACATTAACAGCATTAAAATATAAGCCTCTGATTCCCATTGAAAGCTTACCCATATGAAAGGGTAGAGCTTGTTACCAAGGAAACCTATTGTAAGACCCAGAAAAATTACTACTTTTTCGAGATAAAAACTATAAATTTACGTTATTTCTACTCGGATTTAAATTCTGACTTCAAAAATAAGAAACTACAATTTATATCCAATCCGTTAGTTTAACTCTCGATTTCGTATCTTGACGGGAAGTAATTTTAAAATGCAAAAATAAAAACCTCTACACCAATTTACATGTTTTCTTATGGGAAAAAAATGGAGCAAAAAGGGGCCAAAATAGCCCTTCAAAATAGTAATTTTGACAGTTTCGGATTTCTTCCTTCGGTTGTGACCAAAAACCTATAATCCTACCAAATTTCAAGTTTCTGGCACAACTGGAAGTGCCTCATAATTTTGTATCCTCATATATATATATATCATGTGTAAGAAGCATCTATATATTATAGATGTATATATATATATATATATCATGTGAAACAAGCGTCTTTTTATTATAGATATATATGAGGATACAAAATTATGAGGCACTTCCAGATGTGCCAGAAACTTGAAATTTGGTAGGATTGTAGGTTTTTCGTCACAACCGAAGGGCCCCTTTTTGCCCCATTTTTTGCCCATAAGAAAACATGTTAATTGGTGTAGAGGTTTTTATTTTTGCATTTTAAAATTACTTCCCGTCAAGATACAAACACGAGACTTAAACTGTCGGATAGGATATAATTGTAGTTCCTTCTTTTTGAAGACGGAATGCAAATCCGAGTAGAATTAGCGTAATTTTATAGTTTATATCGCAAAAAATTGCTAATTTTTCTGGGTCTAACAATAGGTTTCCTTGGTAACAAGCTCTATCCTTTCATATGGGGAAGCTTTTAATGGGAATCAGAGGCTTATATTTTAATGCTTTTAATGTTAAACTACACCTAATCAAGGAAATCCGATATTGATGTATTCCTCATTTTTGGGGCTGTTTTGCCCCATTACTGCCCCATTCGAGAACAAAAAAGACGATGCAGCTGCATAGGAGCCAGAGACTTGAAATTTGGCACGGTTATAGAATTTTCATGGCAAACTAACATAAAATTCTAAAATTGCAAAAATTCTAATTTTAATGGGTGGTTGCCCCTTTTCGGACCCATACAACTGTGATAATTATAAGGCACTTCTTAATGAGATACAAACTTGAAATTTGGCAGAATTATGGGTTTTTAGTTACAACAGATAGAAAAAATCTTAGAATGTAAAAATTCATAATGATAGGGGCTGTTTTGCTCCATTATTGCCCTATAAGAGGATTAAAATTATATGGCATTTCTAAATGAGCAACAAACTCCAAATTTGACACGGTTATATGATTATGTACAACATCGATTGGGAATAATTTGAATTTGTAAAAATGCTAAAATTTGAAAATGCTTGCAGAATGCAAGCACACATTAACTAGTATATATATATATATACTAGTTAATGTGTGCTTGCATTCTGCAAGCATTAGTATAGGAAAAAGTAATTTTTTGATGCAAAAGTTTGAGCCTCTTCACCGCTTTACGTGTTTTCCTTATTGAAAAATTTTGGGGTAAAAACAACCACTAAATTAACAATTATAAAATATTCATAGGGTTTTAACATTTGTTACGAATACCTCACATTTATGCCAAATTTCATCGTTGTAGCATTTCTAGGAGTGCATTTATATAAATTTAATTTTTTTTAATTTTTGAATTTTTAGCGGCCACAATACTAAACTTTAACAAAATTTTCAATGTTAATTGTCACCGGAACATTATTCCCTAACTTTCTTAAAATTTTCAGCTTTCTTTGCCCTTCAGAATGTATATAAACTTTATTCAATTTATTTAACATTTAAGAGATTATTACGGTCGAACGAATAAAAATTTTCAAATTTCTATAATCCCATTTTCATTATATGGCAAATTCTACCAATGGAAAAAATTTCAGTTTCATAGCTCATTTAGAAGTACCTAAACCATGAAAAGTTAGTAATAGTTTATAATTTTTAACGGCCAAGAAAATACATATTGTTGCAATTTTTCCTCTGATTATTTTTTTCGATTCACCTATGTATTAAATTTCAGCTCTCCAACTATTGTAGTTTGCGCTGGAAATTTCTATCCTCCTATATCCTAAGTAAGGCCTGTCAATATATAATGAAGAAGCATTATTAAATTTTAGGATTATTACAATTTCGAATTATTCCCTGTCGACTTTAAAAAAAATCATGTAAGCGTGTCAAATCCAACTATGTAGTTCATTTAGTATTGCCTTATAATTTTATTCCTCGTATGGGGCAATAATGGGGCAAAACAGTCATAACGTTATGAATTTTTACAATATCGGATTTATTCCTTCTGTGGTAATTAAAAACCCATAATTCTGACAAATTTCAAGTTTGTATCTCATTACGAAGTGCATTATAATGTTCACATTCGTATTGGGTAAAAATGGGGCTAAACCGCACCTAAAAATTTGAATTTCTGCTATTTTTTTATTTTATCTTCGGTTAGAATGAACTTTCTATAATGGTGCCATATTTCAAGTCTATAGTTCAAATGGAGCTGCCTCTTCATTTTTATTCTCGTATGGAGCAATACTGGGGCAAAAGAGCTCAAAAAATGAGGATTATTGCAATATAGGATTTCCTTCATTAAGCATAGTTTAGCAATAAAGGCATTAAAATATAAGCCTCTGATTCCCATTAAAAGCTTACCCATATGAAAGGATAGAGCTTGTTACCAAGGAAAACTATTGTTAGACCCAGAAAAATTACCACCTTTTTGCGATAAAAACCCTACATTTACGCTAATTCTACTCGGATTTGAATTCTGTCTTCAAAAATAAGAAACTACAATTTATATCCTATCCGAAAGTTTAAGCCTCGAGTTCCTATCTTGACGGGAAGTAATTTTAAAATGCAAATATAAAAACCTCTACACCAATTTACATGCTTTCTTATGGGCAAAAAATGGGGCAAAAAGGGGCCAAAATGGCCCCTCAAAATAGGAATTTCAACAGTTTCGGATTTTTTCCTTTGGTTGTGACTAAAAACCTATAATCCTACCAAATTTCAAATTTCCAGCACATCTGGAAGTGCCTCATAATTTTGTATCCTCCTATATATATATATATATCATGTGTAAGAAGCGTCTATATATATAGATATATATATATCATGTGTAAGAAGCGTCTATATATTATAGATATATATATATACTAGTTGTTATGTTCTTGCATTCTGCAAGCATTTTCAAATTTTAGCATTTTTACAAATTCAAATTATTCCCAAGCGATGTTGTACATAATGATATCACCATGTCAAATTTGGAGTTTGTTGCTCATTTAGAAGTGCCTTATAATTTTAATCCTCGTATGGAGCAATAATGGAGCAAAACAGCCCCTAACATTAAGAATTATTACACTCTCAGATTTTTTCCATCTGTTGTAACTAAAAACCCATAATTCTGCCAAATTTCAAGTTTGTATCTCATTAAGAAGTGCCTTATAATTATCACACTCGTATGGGGCCGAAAAAGGGCAAAACCAAACATTAAAAATAGGAATTTTTGCAATTTTACAATTTTATCTTAGTTTGCCATGAAAATTCTATAATCGTGCCAAATTTCAAGTCTCTAGGTCCTATGTAGCTGCCTCGCATTTTTTGTTCTCGCATGGGGCAGTAAAGGGGCAAAACCGCCCTTTAAAAATGAGAATTTTTGTAATTTTATCTTAGGTTGCAATGAAATTTCTATAACCGTGCCAAATTTCAAGTCTCTGGGTCCTATGCAGTTGCATCGCCTTTTTTGTTCTCGAATGGGGTAAAAATGGGGCAAAACAGCCACAAAAATGAGGATTATATCAATATCGGATTTCCTTCATTAGCTGTAGTTTAACATTAACAGCATTAAAATATAAGCCTCTGATTCCCATTAAAAGCTTACCCATATGAAAGGATAGAGCTTGTTACCAAGGAAACCTATTGTAAGACCCAGAAAAATTAGCAATTTGTTGCGATAAAAACTATAAAATTAAGTAATTCTATCGGATTTGCATTCCATCTTCAGAAATTAGAAAATACAATTTATATCCTATCCAACAGTTTAAGTCTCGAGTTCGTATCTTGACGGGAAGTAATTTTAAATTGTAAATATAAAAACCTCTGCACCAATTTACATGCTTTCTTATGGGCAAAAAATGGGGCAAACAGGGGCCAAAATAGCCCCTCAAAATAGGAATTTTGCCAGTTTCGGATTTTTTCCTCCGGTTGTGACTAAAAACCTATAATCCTACCAAATTTCAAGTTTCTGGCACATCTGGAAGTGCCTCATAATTTTGTATCCTCATATATATATATATATAATATATCATGTGTAAGAAGCATCTATATATTATAGATATATCATATATATAGGAGGATACAAAATTATGAGGCACTTCCAGATGTGCTAGAAACTTGAAATTTGGAAGGATTATAGGTTTTTGGTCACAACCAAAGGAAAAAATCCGAAACTGGCAAAATTCCTATTTTGGCCCGTTTTGCCCCATTTTTTGCCCATAAGAATACATGTAAATTGGTGTAGAGGTTTTTATATTTGCATTTTAAAATTACTTCCCGTCAAAATACGAACTCGAGAGTTAAACTAACGGATAGGATATAAATTGTAGTTTCTTATTTTTGAAGTCAGAATTTAAATCCGAGTAGAATTAACGTAAATTTATAGTTTGTATCTCGAAAAAGTAGTAATTTTTCTGGGTCTTACAATAGGTTTCCTTGGTAACAAGCTCTATCCTTTCATATGGGTAAGCTTTTAATGGGAATCAGAGGCTTATATTTTAATGCTGTTAATGTTAAACTACACCTAATGAAGGAAATCCGATATTGATATAATCGTCATTTTTTGGGCTGTTTTGCCCCATTATTGCCCCATTCGAGAACAAAAAAGGCGATGCAACTGCATAGGACCCAGAGACTTGAAATTTGGCACGGTTATAGAAATTTCATTGCAGCCTAAGATAAAATTACAAAAATTCTCATTTTTAAAGGGCGGCTTTGCCCCTTTTCGGCCCCATGCGAGAACAAAAAATGCGAGGTAGCTGCATAGGACCTAGAGACTTGAAATTTGGCACGATTATAGAATTTTCATGGCAAACTAAGATAAAATTGTAAAATTGCAAAAATTCCTATTTTTAATGTTTGGTTTTGCCCTTTTTCGGCCCCGTACGAGTGTGATAATTATAAGGCACTTCTTAATGAGATACAAACTTGAAATTTGGCAGAATTATGGGTTTTTAGTTACAACAGATGGAAAAAAACTGAGACTGTAATAATTCTTAATGTTAGGAGCTGTTTTGCTCCATTATTGCTCCATACGAGGATTAAAATTATAAGGCACTTCTAAATGAGCAACAAACTCCAAATTTGACACGGTTATATGATTCTGTACAAAATCGATAGGGAATAATTTGAATTTGTAAAAATGCTAAAATTTGAAAATGCTTGCAGAATGCAAGCACATAACAACTAGTATCATTCTACAAGCACTCTTCTTACAGAGGAGGATATAGGAGGATACTAATGTCTGGCCCAAACTACTATAGTTGGAGAGCTGAAATTTAATACACAAGTGAAACAAAATAAATTATCGGAGGAATAAATGCTAAATTGCAGGAAGACTTATTTTCTTGGTCGTAAAGAAATATAAACAATTTTACTAACATTTCATGGTTTAGGTACTTCTAAATGGGCTATGAAGCTGAAATTTTTTCAAGAGGTAGAATTTGCCAAATAATGAAAACGGGAATATAGAAATTTGAAATTTTTATTCGTTCGGCCGTAATAAATTCCCAAATGTTTAACAAATTGAGTAATGTTTATGTACTTTCTTAAGATCAAGGATGCTGCAAATTTTAACAGAATTAGGAAATAATGATCCGGTGGTGAATAACATTGAAAATTTTAGAAATATTAATTGTTGTGCCTCTTAAAAATTAATAAAATGTAAACAATGAAATTCATATAAATGCACTTCTAGAGGTGCTACATTGATGAAATTTTGCATAAATGTGAGGTATTCGTAACAAATGCTGAAAACCTATATAAAAGTTTTATAATTATAAATTTTGGTGTTGTTTATACCCCAATATTGACAATAAGGAAAAACACGTAAACCGGCAAGAAGATGCGAACTGTTGCGGCTCATACTCTTTACTTTAGGGTGAGAGAAAATGCTTGCAGAATGCAAGCACACCTTCACAAGTATATCTATAATATAGAGATGCTTCTTACACATGATATATATATATATATATATATATATATATATATATATATATAGGAGGATACAAAATTATGAGGCTAGAAACTTGGTAGGATTATAGGTTTTTGGTCACAACCAAAGCAAAAAATCCGAAACTGGCGAAATTCCTATATTGAGGGGCTATTTTGGCCCCTTTTTGCCCCATTTTTTGCCCATAAGAAAACATGTAAATGGGTGTAGAGGTTTTTATATTTGCACTTTAAAATTACTTCCCGTCAAGAGACGAATTCACGACTTAAACTATCGGATAGGATATAAATTGTAATTTCTTATTTTTGAAGACAGAACTCTAATCCGAGTAGAATTAACGTAAATTTATAGATTTTATCACAAAAAAGTGGTAATTTTTCTGGGTCTAACAATAGGCTTCCTAGGCAACAGTCTTAATGCTTTCATATGGGTCAGCTTTTAATGGGAATCAGAGGCTTATATTTTAATGCCTTTACTGTTAAAATATGCCTAATGAAGGAAATCCTATATTGTAATGATCCTTATTTTTGAGGCTCTCTTGTCCCAGTATTGCTCCATACGAGAACAAAAATGATGAGGCAGCTCCATATGAACTACAGACTTGAAATATGGCAACATTATATAAATTTCATTGCAACCGAAGATAAAACAAAAAAATAGCAAAAATTCAAATTTTTAGGTGCGGTTTTGACCCATTTTTACCCAATACGAGTGTGAACATTATAAGGCACTTCTTAATGACATACAAACTTGAAATTTGGCAGAATTATGGGTTTTTAGTTACCACAGAAGGAATAAATCCGATATTGTAAAAATTCGTAACGTTATAGCTGTTATGCCCCATTATTGCCCCATACGAGGAATAAAATTATAAGGCACTTCTAAATGATCTACAAACTTGAAATTTGACATGCTTACATGGTTTTTTTTAAAGTCAACAGGGAATAATTCGAAATTGTAAAAATCCTACAATTTTAAAATGCTTCTTCATTATATATTGACGGGCCTTACTTAGAATATAGCAGCATACAAATTTCCAGCGCAAACTACAATAGTTGGAGAGCTGAAATTTAATACATAGGTGAATCGAAAAAATAATCAGAGGAAAAATTGCAACAATATGTATTTTCTTGGCCGTTAAAAATTATAAACTATTTACTAACGTTTCATGGTTTAGGTATGTACTTCTAAATGCGCTATGAAGCTGAAATTTTTTCTACATGTAGAATTTGCCATATAATGAAAACGAGATTATAGAAATTTGTAAATTTTTATTCGTTCGACCTTAATAATCTCTTAAATGTTTAATAAATTGACTAAAGTTTATGTACATTCTGAAGAGCCAGGAAGCTGAAAATTTTAAGAAAGTTAGGGAATAATTTTCCGGTGACAATTAACATTGAAAATTTCCCTAAAGTTTATTATTGTGGCTCTTAGAAATTCAAAAATTTTAAATAATTAAAATAATATAAATGCACTTCTAGAGATGCTACATGGATGAAATTTGGCATAAATGTGAGGTATTTGTAACAAATATTAAAAACCCATAAATATTTTATAATTATAAATTTAGGGGTTGTTTTTTCCCCAAAAAAGGTAAACACGTAAATCGGTGAAGAGATCCAAACTTTTGCGTTTAAAAATTATTTTTCCGCTTCTAATGCTTGCAGAATGCAAGCACACATTAACTAGTATTATCATTCTATAAGCACTCTTCTTACAGAGGAGGATATACGATATACGATATAGGATACAAGTAAATGTGTGCTTGCATTCTGCAAGCATTTTCTCTCACCTTAAAGTGAAAATAAACCCGAAAAATAATTTTCAATGCTTAAGGTTGCATCTCGGCTCCGAATTACGTGTTTTTCTGTTTTGAAAATATTGGGGTAAAAACAACCCCTAAAATTTATAATTATAAAACATTTATAGGTTTTATCATTTGTTACGAATACCTCACATTTATGCGAAATTTCGTCAATGTTGCACCTCTAGAAGTGCATTTATATCAATTTCATCGTTTAAATTTTTAAAATTTTTAACAGCCACAGCAACAAATATTTCCAAAATTTTCAATGTTATTTACCACCGGGACATTATTTCCAAACTCTGTTAAAATTTTCAGCTCCCTGGATCTACAGAAAGTACATAAACATAAGTCAATTTGTTAAACATTTGAGAATTTATTGCGGCCGGACGAATAAATATTTTCTAATTTCTATATTCCCGTTTTCATGATTTGAGGAATTCTACACGTAGAAAAAATTTCAGCTTGATAGCTCATTTAAAAATACCTAAACCATGAAATGTTAGTAAAATCGTTTATAATTTTTAGCATCCAAAATAATGCACATTGTTGCAATTTCGCAATTATTCCTCCGATTATTTTTCTTTATTCACCTCTGTATTAAATTTCAGCTCTCCAGCTATTGTAGTTTGGGCCAGACATTAGTATCCTCCTATATATATATATCATTCTATAAGCACTCTTCTTACAGAGGAGGATATAGGATACAAGTAAATATGTGCTTGCATTCTGCAAGCATTTTCTCTCACCTTAAAGTGAAAATAAACCCGAAAAATAATTTTCAATGCTTAAGGTTGCATCTCGGCTCCGAATTGCGTGTTTTTCTGTTTTGAAAATATTGGGGTAAAAACAACCCCTAAAATTTATAATTATAAAATATTTATAGGTTTTTATCAATTGTTATGAATACCTCACATTTATGCGAAATTTCATCTATGTAGCACCT
Source organism: Uropetala carovei (assembly GCA_036926305.1). NCBI lineage: Eukaryota > Metazoa > Arthropoda > Insecta > Odonata > Petaluridae > Uropetala > Uropetala carovei. The sequence goes on from JAXCHB010000196.1 coordinate 20,214,678, forward strand.
CTAGAAGTGCATTTATATGAATTTCATTGTTTAAATTTTATTAATTTTTAACAGCCACAGCAACAAATATTTCTAAAATTTTCAATGTTATTTACCACCGGGACATTATTTCCTACCTCTGTTAAAATCTTCAGCATCCTGGATCTACGGAAAGTACATAAACATTAGTCAGTTTGTTAAACATTTGAGAATTTATTACGGCCGAACGAATAAAAAATTTCAAATTTCTATATTCCCGTTTTCATTATTTGGCGAATTCTACAGGTAGAAAAAATTTCAGCTCGATAGCGCATTTGAAAATACCTAAACCACGAAATGTTAGTAAAATTGTTTATTATTTTTAGCGGCGAAAATAATGCACATTGTTACAATTTTGCAATTATTCCTCCGATTATTTTTCTTTGTTCACCTCGGTATTAAATTGCAGCTCTCCAACAATAGTAGTTTGGGCCAGACATTAGTATCCTCCTATATCCTATATCGTATATCCTCCTCTGTAAGAAGAGTGCTTATATAATGATAGGAGGATACTAATGTCTGGCCCAAACTACTATAGTTGGAGAGCTGCAATTTAATAGCGAGGTGAATAAATAAAAATAATCGGAGGAATAATTGCAAAATTGTAACAATGTGCATTATTTTGGCCACTGAAAATTATAAACAATTTTACTAACATTTCGTGGTTTAAGTATTTCCAAATGCGCTATCGAGCTGAAATTTTTTCTACCAGTAGAATTCGCCAAATAATGAAAACGAGAATATAGGAATTTGAAATTTTTTATTCGTTCGGCCGTAATAAATTCTCAAATGTTTAACAAACTGACTAATGTTTATGTACTTTCTGTAGATCCAGGAAAATTTTAACAGAGTTAGGAAATAATGTCCTGGTGGTAAATAACATTAAAAATTTTAGAAATATTTATTGCTGTGGCTGTTAAAAATTAATAAAATTTAAACAATGAAATTCATATAAATGCACTTCTAGAGGTGCTACATTGATGAAATTTCGTATAAATGTGAGGTATTCATAACAAATGATAAAAACCTATAATATTTTATAATTATAAATTTTAGGGGTTGTTTTTCCCCAATATTTTCAAAACAGGAAAACAAGTAATTCGGAGCGGAGATGCAACTTTAAGCATTGAAAATTATTTTTCAGCTTTTATTTTTACTTTAGGGCGGTGGAAAATGCTTGCAGAATGCAAGCACATATTTACTTGTATCCTATATCCTCTGTAAGAAGAGTCGATATAGAATGATATATAGGATATAGGAGGATACTAATGTCTGGCCCAAACTACAATAGCTGGAGAGCTGGAATTTAATGCATAGATGAACCGAGAAAAATAATCGGAGGAATAATTGGAAAATTGCAACAATGTTTAATTTCTTGGCCGGTAAAAATTATAAACAATTTTACTAACATTTCATGATTTAGGTATTTCTAAATGCGCTATCAAGCTGAAATTTTTTCTACCTGTAGAATTCGCCAAATAATGAAAACGGGAATATATAAATTTGAAAATGTTTATTTGTTCGGCCGTAATAAATTCTCAAATGTTTAACAAATTGACTAATGTTTATGTACTTTCTGTAGATCCAGGACGCTGAAAATTTTAACAGGGTTAGGAAATAATGTCCCGGTGGTAAATAACATTGAAAATTTTAGAAATATTTATTGCTGTGGCTGTTAAAAATTAAAAAAGTTTAAACAATGAAATTCATATAAATTCACTCTTAGAGGTGCTGCATGGATGAAATTTCACATAAATGTGGGGTATTCGTAGCAAATGATAAAAACCCATAAATGTATTATAATTATAAATTTTAGGGGTTGTTTTTACCCCAATATTTTCGAAACAGAAAAACACGTAATTCGGAACCGAGATGCGAACTTATGCATTGAAAGTAATTTTTCGGCTTTTATTTTTACTTTCAGGTGAGAGAAAATGCTTGCAGAATGCAAGCACACGTTCACTAGTATATATATATATATCATGTGTAAGAAGCGTCTATATAGTATAGATACATATATATATATATATACACAGATACATATATATATATATATCGTATTATTTACTCCACTTAAAGGTGCTTAAAAAAACGAATATGTAGATGTATTTTTTTAAAGTAAGGCATGGGAAGGAAAACATGGAAACAAGTGAAAAAATCTACTATGACCGGGAATAGAACCCAGGTCTTCCACTGGCCGGGCGGATATACTACTGAACTACCGTAGCAGACTAATTCTCCTATTTCAGAACGAGAATGTTTTCTTGGGTTGGGACCAAGTTTGTATCAACCAGACCCAACGGATGTCCTCAAGGAGATACATCAAAGAAAACTCCTACCCTCTCAAATGGTGAGAATGCCATGATATTAACTGATGGAAAAGATGATCCGAAGATCCTTATGCGACAGCCATAAGATGCTACGGTATTACAGTGGTGGAATATCCGCTCGGAAAGTGGAAGACCCGTGTTCGATTCCTGATCATATCAGATTTTTTTTACCTATTTCCATATTTCCCATCATTTCAGCTTATGCCTGTCGCATAAGGATCTTCGGATAATCCTTCCCATCAATTTAAGGCATGCGAAGGAAATGCATTTTTATAGTTGTGTAAATTGAAATTGGAAGCTAAATCAAGATCCAAGCATGCAATTTTAAATATTTATATGCAAAATAAAGACATTAGATTAAGCATAAACATATTAATTTGACACAAAAATGAACTTCCTAAGAAATCAAGGACAATGTTTTCTGATGCAAACTTTAACTCAAATGAAAAAATTTTAATGTTTTCATTAAAATTTTCACTTAAAAATAAGTTAATTACGATATACAAGTTGTTTATTAACAGAATTTCAACTCCGTAAATATAATGACAGCTTTTCAATTCACCTGAGTTATTGCGCTCATCTTATGACTGAAAAAATTTAAGAATAGTACTTAAAATTCAAAAAATTGAAAAAGTACTTATCTCATAATAGACAAAAATCAACAGCATTTTTTGACATGGAAAATATTGCCTAACTTGGTTATTTTCTAACATAATAAGTATTTATTGAGACTGTGATTAAAATATAAAATGTTTGGATGTTATTGGTAGAACATAATATGTGATTTCCGCATTGCAGAGTATTTTGTAGGGCCCGGGAGTAAAAGATAGGAGTTCATGAGCCATAAAAGCATTTTTAGGAGTAGCGAAGGGATTTTTAGGGAACAGAAGGAAAATAACTGGGAGTACATTAGGCGGAAGATTACTGGAAAAGTACGAAAACCACGAGTTCATGTAAAACATAAGCACAGCGCTTGGAAAAGGAATTAAATCTATTAGCAGTTTTTTCCAATAATGACTATTGAAATGGAAATATTAGTGTTTAATTATTATATCACGATAAAAACTAGGTTATAGGTATTATTAAGCGAGCTTACTTTTTATATATTAATTCTTCTATGAAAATTTTAATTGTTTAAGATCGCACGCAATATAGTGGGCACTTAGAAATTCTATGCTAGAGTTCACTCTTGCTGTTTATGAAAATAGGATAGGATTCTATACATTTACAGCTATGAGTTAATGACACGGAAATCACATATAACTACATTATTAGCTCGCCCGAAGCCATTCGTCTTTATTATCAAGCAAAATATGCAATCTGTCTCACTCGAACCAGAGTGCTCCATCATAATCCATTAATGCGCGCATGCATCGGGCCTGTATCGCAGAAACCGGATTAACTATGGCACGATATGGATTTTTTTTAACAGTCGCGACGAGAGGACTAATGGGAGGGTTCTTTTACGCTTTACGCCATCGTTCAAACGACACGCGGGTAAGGATCCAGCGCAGCGAGAATGGGAAGGAGGAACAAAGGATGGAGGGTGGAAGGAAGAAAACTAGGATAACAGGAGGAAAGAAGAGGAAGAAAGTGATGAAACGACACGGATAAAAGGATTGGGATTATGAGGAGAAAGGGGAAGAGAAAATCGAACGCTTTTACTCGAAATATGCGGTGGCTGAAGGGAGGGAAAATAGAGACAAAAGGAGTTGAGAAAGAAAAGGTAGGAGTGAGAGAGAGAGAGAGAGATAGTACGTAAACTATGAACCATGTTGTGGATAGAGGCAACGGAAACGTATGATTTTAATGGAAGTGTTTCGTAAGGGGAAATGACGCTGCCGTTGGCTAAAACGGATAACGCGACAGAATAAAGATAAATCAAGATGCGGCGCAAATGCAGGGAGGAGATTAGAGTGGTCTAGTAAAACACGCACACGTTGCCATTTATCTACGGATAGAATGACTGGCTGAGTGAAATACACCATAGAGGTTATAGCGACAGCGTTACTATGGTAGAGAAAGGTTACATTTTTCAGCAAAAATTACTAAGATTATAACAAACCGATAAGATATATTTTGCTTGTGGCATACTTCTTAGTAAAAAAATATAATTAAACCATGTCAATTACCGATATTATAAAACAAAATTGAATCAAAATCAATATCATCCGTCTTTCTCCCAGATTTTTCCATTCCCATAAAAATGAGGAAAACACTATTTAATAATATACTGTCAAGTTATTTTACGTACGTGTTTGTGTTGACGCAGCGATAAAAATTGCACAATCTTCCTCATTTTATTTATTTTTTTCTACACGATTCGCGCATTACGAGCAAAGAAGATTTCGGCGTAATATTGCTTCCCTACGTGAGTTTTTCTTTTTTTTGTTATCGCGGAGTTCCCATCCGAAGAACTCACGTCAGGTTACATTCCAGCAGTTTGACACGCGATATAAATGACTACGAGGAAAATGGAATGGCAGATAGAACGTGACAGAAAGTGTGTTATAAGCGTCTCCCTGGAGAAGTCCAACAATGGGAGTGCCTCTGGAGACGAAAAAGATTTAATATTTCGCGGAGAAAAGAGCTTTTAGAAGGATAGAAGAGGGAGAGAATAGAGAAGGGGTAAAGAGAGAGAGAGTTTTCTCTCATTCCGTCATTGCGCAGACATTACATAAGCGACACAAATGGTGAGAAATTGAAAAGACGGAGAGAAGAGCAGAGAGAGAGAGAGAGATGAGAAAAATGAGAGGAGAGCTAAGTGCAACGGAAGTGCTGGGATCATGAGAAGAAAAGGAGCTTCAAAGACTCCCGGATATCTCTTCCGCAGAGTAGAATAAACGTTTTTGCAAAATAAAAATTTAGTTGGTTTATTTTTTCAAACGCAAGAGTCCTTGGTTGGAGTACATTTTTCTTGGAAAAGAAAAAAATCTAAAGGAAACCGTTTTCAGTGATATGGCTATTTTTGCGTAAATACGAGTCATATTTTTTCGGTGCAATTTCATGCAGAACATCCATTAACGGAAGCTATTTGCCTGAGGATCTTAAAAACGAATGATGGGTACTTCTCAAGGTAGAAAAATATTTCTTGCAATTTTTACGAAATAAACGCAAACGCGTGAAATTCTAAGAAAAATATTAGTTTAAGCGATTTCTTAGGAGAAAAATGTTGCCCACAACTTTGCTGAAATCACACATAGAAACGGACTTGTGTTCGGAAAGATCGTATGTATAAATAAAACTAAGTATCGGTGAGGTTAACGCAATTTTTCGTTTATGCAACTCAATATCAACATTTTTAATGCTCCGAAGTTTACTGAAGCGTATTCAGGTCTTCTTATGGAATACTGGATAATATCTTCAAATTTGATAATTAATAAGTTCGCTACAAGACTAAATTTCCACAAATTGTTTTTACCATAAGTGAGAGATTTCATAATGTTAAAAATGGAAAACAATCGGATAAAAAAGTCATATTAAATACCTTCAATTCCAACGGAGCTGTATATTTTTAGCCTCGAAGGAATTTTGCTATTAAGTGGTAAACAACCATATTTTATAAATGAATTGGTCCATTAGCCTTTATTCTAATTAATCTAAAAAGACTACCGTTCATTTTTGTTTTGTCAATGTTAATGTTTTTAGGCACGTTTCGCTTACAGCGTGAGCGCCTATTATCGTAGGTCGGTCCGACCGTCCGTATGTTCGTTCTCGGCTTCTACAGAACGGATTTTCATGAAATTTGATAATAAGGACTTTCAATCAAATTTAATAAGAAAATCGCAAAAATGAATCACGTACGCCAATCAGGGATACCACTTTACTGGTGACAAAAAATTAAATTTCCGTCATATCTCGTCAAGTATTGCTCATATCAAAATATTTTTCAAATAAAAGTTATAGAACTAGTAAAGTTGAGTATTTCCTCTCCTATACATTTTTATCGTAGGAGTAGCCGTTATCAAGAAAATCAAACAAAAATGTCTTAATTTGAGTCGAACTTAGAAATTTTCTTGCATGGTTACTTCTTCATTGTTGCTAACATAAACAATCTCACAAACAAACGTTTAATTTCCTTACGTGTGCATGTAATATTATTAAATAGGAAGAAAGTGGATTACTTATGATGAAGAAAAGAACTTTAAAACGCTATTTCCCTTACGTACAGGTATATAATTGCTTTCTAATACTCCATTTCACGAAACGCGCCCATCTGTGATACGCTGTACACTTTCCTAACTTGTTTAATGTTAAATATCAATTTTAAATTAACCTAATTTCTTCAACTGCCAACGAAAAACTTAAACGGAATCTTATTTCTTTTATTTTGGGATTTTCTAGTCATACATTGACTTCCAATGCACAACATAATTTCCCAGAAGAATTATTGCAGTATTAAATGTGTTGATAATAATTACGTTATCGAAACGCCATTAGGAGTTCTTGTTTCACTTGCAACTTGAGTGCCAAAAACTACCTTACTCTTAAATACAGATAATGCACCGACTAGTGTGAATCACAGGCGTCGAACAAGCAATTGCTAATGAGTGAAATGAATAGTCAAGATTTATGCACGCGGTGACATTCATTAAAAGATACCAATTAAATAAGTTGATGTTTTAATACTTTATAGACGTCACATTCTATTGCAAAATTGTTTTGTTAACAGAAAACTTATCCTTGCTAGAATTAAAATTTGATCCAATTAACGAAATTTTTTCTTTATTGGTTATGAATATAAAAGTTCCTGTGAATAGATAAATATTAATATTTTGTATGAGTTGCAATATTTAAAAAATATATTGATGTAAAAATAGAATTAAAACTGTTTTAAATAGGGGCAATTTAAATATAAGATTTAAAGATTTTATAAACATTTTAACTGTTCATACTTCTCATAATGTTTTGGAATTCAATGACATCTGCCTCAGATCTGGCCCATTTCATTTTATTCTTAGAAATAAAAATAGCTAGGTTTAATCTTGAACGCGATTTTTATAAGGGTTTCTTAATAACTTGGTTTCCCTATAACGCAATTTTATGTAATCATTCAAAAAGAATCATGAACTAAACTGTAGAAATAAAATGAGAAAAAATGAATTTTTATATTTTATATATGAATACAACGTTTTTCTTTATCTGCAATTAAGAATCTATGAAAATTACTCTTTGATATCTTAGTATGTACTTTGCTTCGTTTGGGTCTTCGCCGTTCTATCAGTTCGGCTTTACGAACCCGAATAACTCGAGAACGGCTCGTTTCATTTTGACTTATTTTTCGGAGTTTCAATGGCGTGACACCTGAAGGGGATTTTGGGTAAACATCGTGGACAGCAACGACCCGATTTCAATTCCAGGAGCATTTCATGCCTCCATTTAAATAACCTGAGAGTGCGTCTATATCAATTTCATTTCAAAACCAATAATAATCATCGTAAAAATTCGTTTAAAGGAACATTATATAAATATCAACACTAATTCCACCTGTCCCATCAGCGACATAATGGTCTTAGAACAGGGTTTCCCAAACTGTGTTACGCAGAAGGTAAATGGGGTTCCGTGATAGAGACCCGATACGTTCTTCTTTCTCCTACTTACAGCAGGAAACATGAGCCTCACTTGTAAAATTTATACTGTAAGATACATAAACTAAATAAATAAATATTATAACATTTAAATGTATATTTTATTGCGATTGGGCTTAGTACCATCTCTTACCGCGAGAAAATATATTTGAATCTTAAGGGTTCCGTGGCTTCAAAAAGTTTGGGAACCCCTGGCCTAAGAAGAAGAGATCAGCTCATATACATATACTTTTCAATTTTATTTGGCATCTTTTAATTATAAACCAGCATAAAAGCCGGAGAAAATGTTTTTTTAACTGTTTAGAATTCTAGCAATTGCTATCAAAATTCTATTACTATTAACTATTCTATTACTATTAACACAATTTTATTTTCATATTACATTAATGCCATAGAACTCTAAAAACCAGATTTCTTATAAATATTCGCCGGAAAGCTGTTAAAAGTGTAACTAGATATATTAACAACCACGGCGAGTTCAATGTTTTATTAATTTATTTTTCACACAGTACTTTACGGCCTTTGTAATGAGGAAATAAGAATAACAAAGAGGAACACATACAACCATCCCCTCAGCAGGCTTCGGACCCGCGACCCCAGAAATGGGAGATAGACAGGCCACCCACCCCTCTACCTCATAACTCATAAGGCGGTATATCGCATTAACTCAAAATTCATTAATTCATTTAAATATGAGGCTAAATAGTCCATGTATTATACTTGAATTTCATAAATGCTGAGAAAAAGAGATAAAGATCGAGGAAGAGAGAATGATAGAGAGAGAGAAAAAGGTTCCATCTTGGAGGAAGAAAGGGAGAGATGTTGAGGGTAGAAAGCAAAGGATGAGACAGAGGTTGAACGGCAAATGGAAGTGCATGAAGAAGGGATGGCAGAAGAAGGGACGTGGAGGGTGGATGGCGAAGGGAAGGACGTGGAGGGAAAAAATCGGCGGGAAGTAGATAGTGGAACGCAGAGTGAGAGACGAGGAGAGAGGAAGGCGGAGGAAACTACGTAGAATATTGAACACAGACCGACGTACGTAAGGGTGAACGCATAGGGATGGACGTGAATGGAGGATGGCGGAGGAAGGGACGTAGAGGGGTGAACGCATAGGGATGGACGTGGAGGGAGGATGGCGGAGGAAGGGACGTAGAGGGGTGAACGCATAGGGATGGACGTGAATGGAGGATGGCGGAGGAAGGGACGTAGACGGGCGAACGCATAAGGATGGACGTGGAGGGAGGATGGCGGAGGAAGGGACGTAGACGGTCGAACGCATAGAGATCGACGTGGAGGGAGGATGGCGGAGGAAAGGACGTAGACGGGCGAACGCATAGGGATGGACGTGAATGGAGGATGGCGGAGGAAGGGACGTAGAGGGGTGAACGCATGGGATGGACGTGGAGGGAGGATGGCGGAGGAAGGGACGTAGAGGGGTGAACGCATGGGATGGACGTGGAGGGAGGATGGCGGAGGAAGGGACGTAGACGGGCGAACGCATAGGGATGGGCGTGAATGAAGGATGGCGGAGGAAGGGACGTTGAGGGGTGAACGCATGGGATGGACGTGGAGGGAGGATGGCGGAGGAAGGGACGTAGAGGGGTGACCGCATAGGGATGGACGTGGAGGGAGGATGGCGGAGGAGGGACGTTGAGGGGTGAACGCATGGGATGGACGTGGAGGGAGGATGGCGGAGGAAGGGACGTAGAGGGGTGACCGCATAGGGATGGACGTGGAGGGAGGATGGCGGAGGAAGGGACGTAGAGGGGTGAACGCATGGGATGGACGTGGAGGGAGGATGGCGGAGGAAGGGACGTTGAGGGGTGAACGCATGGGATGGACGTGGAGGGAGGATGGCGGAGGAAGGGACGTAGAGGGGTGACCGCATAAGGATGGACGTGGAGGGAGGATGGCGGAGGAAGGGACGTAGAGGGGTGAACGCATAGGGATGGACGTGGAGGGAGGATGGCGGAGGAAGGGACGTTGAGGGGTGAACGCATGGGATGGACGTGGAGGGAGGATGGCGGAGGAAGGGACGTAGAGGGGTGAACGCATAGGGATGGACGTGGAGGGAGGATGGCGGAGGAAGGGACGTAGAGGGGTGACCGCATAGGGATGGACGTGGAGGGAGGATGGCGGAGGAAGGGACGTAGACGGGCGAACGCATAGGGGATGGACGTGAATGGAGGATGGCGGAGGAAGGGACGTAGAGGGGTGACCGCATGGGATGGACGTGGAGGGAGGATGGCGGAGGAAGGGACGTAGAGGGGTGACCGCATAGGGATGGACGTGGAGGGAGGATGGCGGAGGAAGGGACATTGAGGGGTGAACGCATGGGATGGACGTGGAGGGAGGATGGCGGAGGAAGGGACGTAGAGGGGTGACCGCATAGGGATGGACGTGGAGGGAGGATGGCGGAGGAAGGGACGTAGAGGGGTGACCGCATAGGGATGGACGTGGAGGGAGGATGGCGGAGGAAGGGACGTAGACGGGCGAACGCATAGGGGATGGACGTGAATGGAGGATGGCGGAGGAAGGGACGTAGAGGGGTGACCGCATAGGGATGGACGTGGAGGGAGGATGGCGGAGGAAGGGACGTTGAGGGGTGAACGCATGGGATGGACGTGGAGGGAGGATGGCGAAGGAAGGGACGTAGAGGGGTGACCGCATAGGGATGGACGTGGAAGGATGGCGGATGAAGGGACGTAGAGGGGTGACCGCATAGGGATGGACGTGGAGGGAAGATGGCGGAGGAAGGGACGTTGAGGGGTGAACGCATGGGATGGACGTGGAGGGAGGATGGCGGAGGAAGGGACGTAGAGGGGTGACCGCATAGGGATGGACGTGGAGGGAGGATGGCGGAGGAAGGGACGTAGAGGGGTGAACGCATGGGATGGACGTGGAGGGAGGATGGCGGAGGAAGGGACGTTGAGGGGTGAACGCATGGGATGGACGTGGAGGGAGGATGGCGGAGGAAGGGACGTAGAGGGGTGACCGCATAGGGATGGACGTGGAGGGAGGATGGCGGAGGAAGGGACGTAGAGGGTTGAACGCATAGGGATGGACGTGGAGGGAGGATGGCGGAGGAAGGGACGTAGAGGGGTGACCGCATAGGGATGGACGTGGAGGGAGGATGGCGGAGGAAGGGACGTAGACGGGCGAACGCATAGGGGATGGACGTGAATGGAGGATGGCGGAAGAAGGGACGTAGAGTGGTGACCGCATAGGGATGGACGTGGAGGGAGGATGGCGGAGGAAGGGACGTTGAGGGGTGAACGCATGGGATGGACGTGGAGGGAGGATGGCGGAGGAAGGGACGTAGAGGGGTGACCGCATAGGGATGGACGTGGAGGGAGGATGGCGGAGGGAGGATGGCGGAGGAAGGGACGTAGAGGGGTGACCGCATAGGGATGGACGTGGAGGGAGGATGGCGGAGGAAGGGACGTTGAGGGGTGAACGCATGGGATGGACGTGGAGGGAGGATGGCGGAGGAAGGGACGTAGAGGGGTGACCGCATAGGGATGGACGTGGAGGGAGGATGGCGGAGGAAGGGACGTAGAGGGGTGAACGCATAGGGATGGACGTGGAGGGAGGATGGCGGAGGAAGGGACGTAGAGGGGTGACCGCATAGGGATGGACGTGGAGGGAGGATGGCGGAGGAAGGGACGTATACGGGCGAACGCATAGGGGATGGACGTGAATGGAGGATGGCGGAGGAAGGGACGTAGAGGGGTGACCGCATAGGGATGGACGTGGAGGGAGGATGGCGGAGGAAGGGACGTTGAGGGGTGAACGCATGGGATGGACGTGGAGGGAGGATGGCGGAGGAAGGGACGTAGAGGGGTGACCGCATAGGGATGGTCGTGGAAGGAGGATGCCGGAGGAAGGGACGTAGAGGGGTGACCGCATAGGGATGGACGTGGAGGGAGGATGGCGGAGGAAGGGACGTAGAGGGGTGACCGCATAGGGATGGACGTGGAAGGAGGATGGCGGAGGAAGGGACGTAGAGGGGTGACCGCATAGGGATGGACGTGGAGGGAGGATGGCGGAGGAAGGAACGTAGAGGGGTGAACGCATAGGGATGGACGTGGAGGGAGGATGGCGGAGGAAGGGACGTAGAGGGGTGACCGCATAGGGATGGACGTGGAGGGAGGATGGCGGAGGAAGGGACGTAGACGGGCGAACGCATAGGGGATGGACGTGAATGGAGGATGGCGGAGGAAGGGACGTAGAGGGGTGACCGCATAGGGATGGACGTGGAGGGAGGATGGCGGAGGAAGGGACGTTGAGGGGTGAACGCATGGGATGGACGTGGAGGGAGGATGGCGGAGGAAGGGACGTAGAGGTGTGACCGCATAGGGATGGACGTGGAAGGAGGATGGCGGAGGAAGGGACGTAGAGGGGTGACCGCATAGGGATGGACGTGGAGGGAGGATGGCGGAGGAAGGAACGTAGAGGGGTGAACGCATAGGGATGGACGTGGAGGGAGGATGGCGGAGGAAGGGACGTAGAGGGGTGACCGCATAGGGATGGACGTGGAGGGAGGATGGCGGAGGAAGGGACGTAGACGGGCGAACGCATAAGGATGGACGTGGAGGGATGGCGGAGGAAGGGACGTAGAGGGGTGACCGCATAGGGATGGACGTGGAGGGAGGATGGCGGAGGAAGGGACGTAGAGGGGTGACCGCATAGGGATGGACGTGGAAGGAGGATGGCGGAGGAAGGGACGTAGAGGGGTGACCGCATAGGGATGGACGTGGAGGGAGGATGGCGGAGGAAGGGACGTAGACGGGCGAACGCATAGGGATGGACGTGGAGGGAGGATGGCGGAGGAAGGGACGTAGACCGTCGAACGCATAGGGGATGGACGTGAATGGAGGATGGCGGAGGAAGGGACGTAGAGGGGTGACCGCATAGGGATGGACGTGGAGGGAGGATGGCGGAGGAAGGGACGTAGACGGGCGAACGCATAGGGGATGGACGTGAATGGAGGATGGCGGGGGAAGGGATGTAGAGGGGTGAACGCATGGGATGGACGTGGAGGGAGGATGGCGGAGGAAGGGACGTTGATGGGTGAACGCATGGGATGGACGTGGAGGGAGGATGGCGGAGGAAGGGACGTTGAGGGGTGAACGCATGGGATGGACGTGGAGGGAGGATGGCGGAGGAAGGGACGTAGAGGGGTGACCGCATAGGGATGGACGTGGAGGGGGGATGGCGGAGGAAGGGACATAGAGGGGTGACCGCATAGGGATGGACGTGGAGGGAGGATGGCGGAGGAAGGGACGTAGTGGGGTGACCGCATAGGGATGGACGTGGAGGGAGGATGGCGAAGGAAGGGACGTAGACGGGCCAACGCATAGGGATGGACGTGGAGGGAGGATGGCGGAGGAAGGGACGTAGACGGGCGAACGCATAGGGGATGGACGTGAATGGAGGATGGCGGAGGAAGGGACGTAGAGGGGTGACCGCATAGGGATGGACGTGGAGGGAGGATGGCGGAGGAAGGGACGTAGACGGGCGAACGCATAAGGGATGGACGTGAATGGAGGATGGCGGGGGAAGGGACGTAGAGGGGTGAACGCATGGGATGGACGTGGAGGGAGGATGGCGGAGGAAGGGACGTTGAGGGGTGAACGCATGGGATGGACGTGGAGGGAGGATGGCGGAGGAAGGGACGTTGAGGGGTGAACGCATGGGATGGACGTGGAGGGAGGATGGCGGAGGAAGGGACGTAGAGGGGTGACCGCATAGGGATGGACGTGGAGGGAGGATGGCGGAGGAAGGGACGTAGAGGGGTGACCGCATAGGGATGGACGTGGAAGGAGGATGGCGGAGGAAGGAACGTAGAGGGGTTACCGCATAGGGATGGACGTGGAAGGAGGATGGCGGAGGAAGGGACGTAGAGGGGTGACCGCATAGGGATGGACGTGGAAGGAGGATGGCGGAGGAAGGGACGTAGAGGGGTGACCGCATAGGGATGGACGTGGAGGGAGGATGGCGGAGGAAGGGACGTAGAGGGGTGACCGCATAGGGATGGACGTGGAAGGAGGATGGCGGAGGAAGGGACGTAGAGGGGTGACCGCATAGGGATGGACGTGGAAGGAGGATGGCGGAGGAAGGGACGTAGAGGGGTGACCGCATAGGGATGGACGTGGAAGGAGGATGGCGGAGGAAGGGACGTAGAGGGGTGACAGCATAGGGATGGACGTGGAGGGAGGATGGCGGAGGAAGGGTCGTAGAGGGGTGACCGCATAGGGATGGACGTGGAAGGAGGATGGCGGAGGAAGGGACGTAGAGGGGTGACCGCATAGGGATGGACGTGGAGGGAGGATGGCGGAGGAAGGGACGTAGTCGGGCGAACGCATAGGGATGGACGTGGAGGGAGGATGGCGGAGGAAGGGACGTAGACGGGCGAACGCATAGGGGATGGACGTGAATGGAGGATGGCGGAGGAAGGGACGTAGAGGGGGAACGCATGGGATGGACGTGGAGGGAGGATGGCGTAGGAAGGGACGTTGAGGGGTGAACGCATGGGATGGACGTGGAGGGAGGATGGCGGAGGAAGGGACGTTGAGGGGTGAACGCATGGGATGGACGTGGAGGGAGGATGGCGGAGGAAGGGACGTAGAGGGGTGACCGCATAGGGATGGACGTGGAGGGAGGATGGCGGAGGAAGGGACGTAGAGGGGTGACCGCATAGGGATGGACGTGGAGGGAGGATGGCGGAGGAAGGGACGTAGAGGGGTGACCGCATAGGGATGGACGTGGAGGGAGGATGGCGGAGGAAGGGACGTAGAGGGGTGACCGCATAGGGATGGACGTGGAGGGAGGATGGCGGAGGAAGGGACGTAGACGGGCGAACGCATAGGGATGGACGTGGAGGGAGGATGGCGGAGGAAGGGACGTAGACGGGCGAACGCATAGGGGATGGAAGTGAATGGAGGATGGCGGAGGAAGGGACGTAGAGGGGTGAACGCATAGGGATGGACGTGGAGGGAGGATGGCGGAGGAAGGGACGTAGAGGGGTGACCGCATAGGGATGGACGTGGAGGGAGGATGGCGGAGGAAGGGACGTAGAGGGGTGACCGCATAGGGATGGACGTGGAGGGAGGATGGCGGAGGAAGGGACGTAGAGGGGTGACCGCATAGGGATGGACGTGGAGGGAGGATGGCGGAGGAAGGGACGTAGACGGGCGAACGTATAGGGGATGGACGTGAATGGAGGATGGCGGAGGAAGGGACGTAGAGGGGTGACCGCATAGGGATGGTCGTGGAGGGAGGATGGCGGAGGAAGGGACGTAGACGGGCGAACGCATAGGGGATTGACGTGAATGGAGGATGGCGGAGGAAGGGACGTAGAGGGGTGAACGCATGGGATGGACGTGGAGGGAGGATGGCGGAGGAAGGGACGTTGAGGGGTGAACGCATGGGATGGACGTGGAGGGAGGATGGCGGAGGAAGGGACGTAGAGGGGTGACCGCATAGGGATGGACGTGGAGGGAGGATGGCGGAGGAAGGGACGTAGAGGGGTGACCGCATAGGGATGGACGTGGAAGGAGGATGGCGGAGGAAGGGACGTAGAGGCGTGACCGCATAGGGATGGACGTGGAGGGAGGATGGCGGAGGAAGGGACGTAGACGGGCGAACGCATAGGGATGGTCGTGGAAGGAGGATGCCGGAGGAAGGGACGTAGAGGGGTGACCGCATAGGGATGGACGTGGAGGGAGGATGGCGGAGGAAGGGACGTAGAGGGGTGACCGCATAGGGATGGACGTGGAAGGAGGATGGCGGAGGAAGGGACGTAGAGGGGTGACCGCATAGGGATGGACGTGGAGGGAGGATGGCGGAGGAAGGAACGTAGAGGGGTGAACGCATAGGGATGGACGTGGAGGGAGGATGGCGGAGGAAGGGACGTAGAGGGGTGACCGCATAGGGATGGACGTGGAGGGAGGATGGCGGAGGAAGGGACGTAGACGGGCGAACGCATAGGGGATGGACGTGAATGGAGGATGGCGGAGGAAGGGACGTAGAGGGGTGACCGCATAGGGATGGACGTGGAGGGAGGATGGCGGAGGAAGGGACGTTGAGGGGTGAACGCATGGGATGGACGTGGAGGGAGGATGGCGGAGGAAGGGACGTAGAGGTGTGACCGCATAGGGATGGACGTGGAAGGAGGATGGCGGAGGAAGGGACGTAGAGGGGTGACCGCATAGGGATGGACGTGGAGGGAGGATGGCGGAGGAAGGAACGTAGAGGGGTGAACGCATAGGGATGGACGTGGAGGGAGGATGGCGGAGGAAGGGACGTAGAGGGGTGACCGCATAGGGATGGACGTGGAGGGAGGATGGCGGAGGAAGGGACGTAGACGGGCGAACGCATAAGGATGGACGTGGAGGGATGGCGGAGGAAGGGACGTAGAGGGGTGACCGCATAGGGATGGACGTGGAGGGAGGATGGCGGAGGAAGGGACGTAGAGGGGTGACCGCATAGGGATGGACGTGGAAGGAGGATGGCGGAGGAAGGGACGTAGAGGGGTGACCGCATAGGGATGGACGTGGAGGGAGGATGGCGGAGGAAGGGACGTAGACGGGCGAACGCATAGGGATGGACGTGGAGGGAGGATGGCGGAGGAAGGGACGTAGACCGTCGAACGCATAGGGGATGGACGTGAATGGAGGATGGCGGAGGAAGGGACGTAGAGGGGTGACCGCATAGGGATGGACGTGGAGGGAGGATGGCGGAGGAAGGGACGTAGACGGGCGAACGCATAGGGGATGGACGTGAATGGAGGATGGCGGGGGAAGGGATGTAGAGGGGTGAACGCATGGGATGGACGTGGAGGGAGGATGGCGGAGGAAGGGACGTTGATGGGTGAACGCATGGGATGGACGTGGAGGGAGGATGGCGGAGGAAGGGACGTTGAGGGGTGAACGCATGGGATGGACGTGGAGGGAGGATGGCGGAGGAAGGGACGTAGAGGGGTGACCGCATAGGGATGGACGTGGAGGGGGGATGGCGGAGGAAGGGACATAGAGGGGTGACCGCATAGGGATGGACGTGGAGGGAGGATGGCGGAGGAAGGGACGTAGTGGGGTGACCGCATAGGGATGGACGTGGAGGGAGGATGGCGAAGGAAGGGACGTAGACGGGCCAACGCATAGGGATGGACGTGGAGGGAGGATGGCGGAGGAAGGGACGTAGACGGGCGAACGCATAGGGGATGGACGTGAATGGAGGATGGCGGAGGAAGGGACGTAGAGGGGTGACCGCATAGGGATGGACGTGGAGGGAGGATGGCGGAGGAAGGGACGTAGACGGGCGAACGCATAAGGGATGGACGTGAATGGAGGATGGCGGGGGAAGGGACGTAGAGGGGTGAACGCATGGGATGGACGTGGAGGGAGGATGGCGGAGGAAGGGACGTTGAGGGGTGAACGCATGGGATGGACGTGGAGGGAGGATGGCGGAGGAAGGGACGTTGAGGGGTGAACGCATGGGATGGACGTGGAGGGAGGATGGCGGAGGAAGGGACGTAGAGGGGTGACCGCATAGGGATGGACGTGGAGGGAGGATGGCGGAGGAAGGGACGTAGAGGGGTGACCGCATAGGGATGGACGTGGAAGGAGGATGGCGGAGGAAGGAACGTAGAGGGGTTACCGCATAGGGATGGACGTGGAAGGAGGATGGCGGAGGAAGGGACGTAGAGGGGTGACCGCATAGGGATGGACGTGGAAGGAGGATGGCGGAGGAAGGGACGTAGAGGGGTGACCGCATAGGGATGGACGTGGAGGGAGGATGGCGGAGGAAGGGACGTAGAGGGGTGACCGCATAGGGATGGACGTGGAAGGAGGATGGCGGAGGAAGGGACGTAGAGGGGTGACCGCATAGGGATGGACGTGGAAGGAGGATGGCGGAGGAAGGGACGTAGAGGGGTGACCGCATAGGGATGGACGTGGAAGGAGGATGGCGGAGGAAGGGACGTAGAGGGGTGACAGCATAGGGATGGACGTGGAGGGAGGATGGCGGAGGAAGGGTCGTAGAGGGGTGACCGCATAGGGATGGACGTGGAAGGAGGATGGCGGAGGAAGGGACGTAGAGGGGTGACCGCATAGGGATGGACGTGGAGGGAGGATGGCGGAGGAAGGGACGTAGTCGGGCGAACGCATAGGGATGGACGTGGAGGGAGGATGGCGGAGGAAGGGACGTAGACGGGCGAACGCATAGGGGATGGACGTGAATGGAGGATGGCGGAGGAAGGGACGTAGAGGGGGAACGCATGGGATGGACGTGGAGGGAGGATGGCGTAGGAAGGGACGTTGAGGGGTGAACGCATGGGATGGACGTGGAGGGAGGATGGCGGAGGAAGGGACGTTGAGGGGTGAACGCATGGGATGGACGTGGAGGGAGGATGGCGGAGGAAGGGACGTAGAGGGGTGACCGCATAGGGATGGACGTGGAGGGAGGATGGCGGAGGAAGGGACGTAGAGGGGTGACCGCATAGGGATGGACGTGGAGGGAGGATGGCGGAGGAAGGGACGTAGAGGGGTGACCGCATAGGGATGGACGTGGAGGGAGGATGGCGGAGGAAGGGACGTAGAGGGGTGACCGCATAGGGATGGACGTGGAGGGAGGATGGCGGAGGAAGGGACGTAGACGGGCGAACGCATAGGGATGGACGTGGAGGGAGGATGGCGGAGGAAGGGACGTAGACGGGCGAACGCATAGGGGATGGAAGTGAATGGAGGATGGCGGAGGAAGGGACGTAGAGGGGTGAACGCATAGGGATGGACGTGGAGGGAGGATGGCGGAGGAAGGGACGTAGAGGGGTGACCGCATAGGGATGGACGTGGAGGGAGGATGGCGGAGGAAGGGACGTAGAGGGGTGACCGCATAGGGATGGACGTGGAGGGAGGATGGCGGAGGAAGGGACGTAGAGGGGTGACCGCATAGGGATGGACGTGGAGGGAGGATGGCGGAGGAAGGGACGTAGACGGGCGAACGTATAGGGGATGGACGTGAATGGAGGATGGCGGAGGAAGGGACGTAGAGGGGTGACCGCATAGGGATGGTCGTGGAGGGAGGATGGCGGAGGAAGGGACGTAGACGGGCGAACGCATAGGGGATTGACGTGAATGGAGGATGGCGGAGGAAGGGACGTAGAGGGGTGAACGCATGGGATGGACGTGGAGGGAGGATGGCGGAGGAAGGGACG
This sequence comes from Uropetala carovei, assembly GCA_036926305.1. Lineage (NCBI taxonomy): Eukaryota > Metazoa > Arthropoda > Insecta > Odonata > Petaluridae > Uropetala > Uropetala carovei. The sequence continues at coordinate 20,233,829 of JAXCHB010000196.1, forward strand.
TTGAGGGGTGAACGCATGGGATGGACGTGGAGGGAGGATGGCGGAGGAAGGGACGTAGAGGGGTGACCGCATAGGGATGGACGTGGAGGGAGGATGGCGGAGGAAGGGACGTAGAGGGGTGACCGCATAGGGATGGACGTGGAAGGAGGATGGCGGAGGAAGGGACGTAGAGGCGTGACCGCATAGGGATGGACGTGGAGGGAGGATGGCGGAGGAAGGGACGTAGACGGGCGAACGCATAGGGATGGACGTGGAGGGAGGATGGCGGAGGAAGGGACGTAGAGGGGTGACCGCATAGGGATGGACGTGGAGGGAGGATGGCGGAGGAAGGGACGTAGAGGGGTGACCGCATAGGGATGGACGTGGAGGGAGGATGGCGGAGGAAGGGACGTAGAGGGGTGACCGCATAGGGATGGACGTGGAAGGAGGATGGCGGAGGAAGGGACGTAGAGGGGTGATCGCATAGGGATGGACGTGGAGGGAGGATGGCGGAGGAAGGGACGTAGAGAGGTGACCGCATAGGGATGGACGTGGAGGGAGGATGGCGGAGGAAGGGACGTAGAGGGGTGACCGCATAGGGATGGACGTGGAGGGAGGATGGCGGAGGAAGGGACGTAGACGGGCGAACGCATAGGGATGGACGTGGAGGGAGGATGGCGGAGGAAGGGACGTAGACGGGCGAACGCATAGGGGATGGAAGTGAATGGAGGATGGCGGAGGAAGGGACGTAGAGGGGTGAACGCATAGGGATGGACGTGGAGGGAGGATGGCGGAGGAAGGGACGTAGAGGGGTGACCGCATAGGGATGGACGTGGAGGGAGGATGGCGGAGGAAGGGACGTAGAGGGGTGACCGCATAGGGATGGACGTGGAGGGAGGATGGCGGAGGAAGGGACGTAGAGGGGTGACCGCATAGGGATGGACGTGGAGGGAGGATGGCGGAGGAAGGGACGTAGACGGGCGAACGTATAGGGGATGGACGTGAATGGAGGATGGCGGAGGAAGGGACGTAGAGGGGTGACCGCATAGGGATGGTCGTGGAGGGAGGATGGCGGAGGAAGGGACGTAGACGGGCGAACGCATAGGGGATTGACGTGAATGGAGGATGGCGGAGGAAGGGACGTAGAGGGGTGAACGCATGGGATGGACGTGGAGGGAGGATGGCGGAGGAAGGGACGTTGAGGGGTGAACGCATGGGATGGACGTGGAGGGAGGATGGCGGAGGAAGGGACGTAGAGGGGTGACCGCATAGGGATGGACGTGGAGGGAGGATGGCGGAGGAAGGGACGTAGAGGGGTGACCGCATAGGGATGGACGTGGAAGGAGGATGGCGGAGGAAGGGACGTAGAGGCGTGACCGCATAGGGATGGACGTGGAGGGAAGATGGCGGAGGAAGGGACGTAGAGGGGTGACCGCATAGGGATGGACGTGGAGGGAGGATGGCGGAGGAAGGGACGTAGAGGGGTGACCGCAAACGGATGGATGTGGAGGGAGGATGGCGGAGGAAGGGACGTAGACGGGCGAACGCATAGGGATGGCCGTGGAGGGAGGATGGCGGAGGAAGGGACGTAGACGGGCGAACGCATAGGGGATGGACGTGAATGGAGGATGGCGGAGGAAGGGACGTAGAGGGGTGAACGCATGGGATGGACGTGGAGGGAGGATGGCGGAAGAAGGGACGTAGACGGGCGAACGCATAGGGATGGACGTGAATGGAGGATGGCGGAGGAAGGGACGTAGAGGGGTGAACGCATAGGGATGGACGTGGAGGGAGGATTGCGGATATACGGACGTTTAGGATTGAACGCAGAGGGATGGGCATAGAGGGAAAAAGCGGATTGAGGGAGGTTGACGTTTATGGCAGAAGGATGGACGTGGAGGGAGGATGGCGGAGGGAAGGATGTAGAGGTTTAACCACAGAGAGATGCACGTGAAGGGAAAATGGCGGCGGGAGGGAGGTAGAAAGTTGAACACAGTGGGATGGACGTGGAGAATGGATTGCGGAGCTAGAGCCGAGGAGAGTTTATCGCAGAGGGATGGATGTAGAGGGAGTATGACGGAGGGAGGGAAATGGAGGGTGGAACATAGAGGATTGATCGCAGAGTGATGGACGTTGAGGGAGGATGGCGTAGAGAGGGAGGTAGATTGTGGACGCAGATGGATTGACGTAGAGGGCGGAGAGATTGAGGTAGTGGGTTGAGCGGAGAGGGATGGAGTTGGAGGGAGGATGGCGAGGGAGGGTTCTGAGCGTTGAACATAGGGGGATAGACGTGGAGGGAGTATGGTGGATGGAGGGATGTAGAGGGCGGATTGTAGAGGGTTGATTGCAGAGCGACGGACTTGAAGGGAGGATGGTGCAGAGGGGGACGTAGACTGGGGGCTTTGGGGGAGGAATGCGGAGGGAGGGATACAGGGGTAGCAGACGGAGGGATCGACACGCAGGTAGTGACATTGAAGGAAAGCGGATGTAGGAAACCTGGGGAGTGGTTGCGGAGGTAGGAACTAAGAGCGAGGGAGAAATAGAGTGTGCGAGAGAGAGTGAAATAGAAAAGAGATACAAAGGAGATAGAAAGGGTACAAGGTAAGTTTTCTTTTACAGCATTCGTAATATTTCGGTATTTATTAAGATACTTAATGTAACTCTTACTTCGCAAAAAATATTTTCGTTTTTATTTTAAAATGTTACCTTAATTTTACGGACATTTAGAATAGTTTACAAATAATTCGCATAACTGATATTTTACGATGATTGATTAATTACAATTTTTGAACAATCACCCATTGAAACGGAAATTATTTTAAATTATTCAATTAAAACTTCAATCGATTCATCGGTAATTTGCAAATTTTGGCTATCCCTTCAATCTAAAAACAAAAGCTAAAATTTGTATCCAATCGGAACGGAAGCAATATATTTATTGAATGATAAGTCTAATTAATAACAGACTAGAGGATATGGTCCTATATGAGAGACGGTGATAGCATAATTCATTGTTATATCTTGTACTGAGATTAATGATAAGCTGGTATTTAATTATTACCCGTCTTTATTGCAATTTTATTTAGGTCGACTAACCTATTATACCTACAAACTACAAAAAACAAACTCCACAGTTCCAATCTCGTGTCATTTTTCACTCTACCTCACCGAACCTTTTCACTTCCTACAGTATTCCGACCTCTTGACACGCAAGAACGAGCCTTTTTTCACGCTAAACGTTTCTCCCCAATCTGGGCCTTTCATGCCGAGGAATTGCTATAGCGGTCCTATTTTCCACTTTTCTCACCCATTCTCCGCAATACATCACTCCCACCTAATCTTAGTCCGACAAACACCCTCAACCAAAATAGGCCAATGAAGCATGTAATTATCGAGCACGGTTAATTGTTCCGTAAGTCGAGAGTCCTGTGTTCTCGCGTTGATAAAAAATTTTCCTGAGACTTGCCTTACATCCGCGCGAAGCAAACGATAAGCAGGTTAAAAAATCTGATAAATCTGACAATGAGTCATTAATTAAAACGACCTGAAATGGGTTTGAGAATAAATTTAAAGTTTAAAGCTCTCTAATAATATGTATATTTCGAAATTTAGCTACTAAATAAAAATATAGACAAGATAATTCGAGTTAGCTATTTAAATTTCTTAGTAGACTTAATAAATTTAAAAATCGAACTCGGATTAGTTTATCTGTATTTATTTAGTAAATAAAATGTATGTTATCTCAGGAAATCGTCACTAATACGCAGAGATGGGAAGTTCCAGCTTGGATTCAAGCGTTCCGGTTTCGACCCTGAATTTTTCAACTCGTTCCGTTCCGGGTTCGGTTCCAAGTGATCAAAGTGATCCAGAATTCAATTAGATAATTCATTGTTAGTTGTTTGTTCCTGCTTTACGTAATCTTTGTCCAGTTCTTACCAGAATCAATTATGTAAAATATGGGAACGAAATGTAGATGGTTGGATATCCAGGTACAAACACTTGATCCAACTTAAAAAGGAAGAAGAATAATCAGAGAAAGTACACGTTTTCAAGTTTATATAAAAAAATTTAATCGTAGAAATCAAAGTCTTTGTTTTAAATTAATAAAATGTAAAAATATTACAAATAATCTGTTCATTTTTAAGGGAACCATTCCGGAACCAAAATTTTCACATCATTGTTCCGGTTCAGGTTCCGGCTCCGATAGAAGTTTTACGTTCCTGTTCCGGATCCAGGAACCGGAACTCTCCCAGCTCTGCTAATACGTCATACATTTAAACCTATCTGCCTTAATTTTAATGCTGTAGTTATTGACATTCGCAGAAAAATTAACCTATATACATATTCTTTACTAATAAAAAAACTAATTTTACCTTTAATTATTTATTCTTACATACTTTAACATCGTACTTATGGATTATGTAACTCGGTAAATTCCTGTGGTCTGATATTTTCCTTCTTGGTATAACAAAAAGTTATTTTCGTCCCGAATAACCACGCGATTTTGCTCGAGTTTTTCAGTGAAAACGGACTTCGCCAAAACTGGTTTTTCATCTTTGTAATGAACTGAACTACAAAGAACAAAAGCGATATGTCGACACTGTGTTATTTGATCTATCAGGGAGTTATTCTGTTGCCGGAAGCGAATATATTGTAACATGTGGGATTTCTTCAAGCGAACTTGGTTATACGTCAAAGAGCCAATTTATTTCTCCTAACGAATCTGATGATCCACGTAACAATTGTCTGTGAATTTTACCTGGTTGTATTAATCTACATTGCTGATTTCAAATAATTTATTATGCTATTTTTTGAAGCAGTAAAACTGACGACTATAAACGAAAAAGGTTACTGTGGCGCAATATAAATAACAAATACTACCATATGGGAACCAACGGGTCTCGTTGCAAAAAGAAACACCCAGCGATGAACATCTGAAGTAACCAAACAAATACCAACAGACATCAATAAAGGCAGAAAGATAGGTTGTGATAAAATTCTTGGCAAACTTTAAGAGCGATTTAAAATGGTTAAATTGAATATATCCTTATCATGGAAAAGCAATGAGACGCTTTAAACGTAGTCTATTCATGGATCAAAGAAGGAATATTAAAGATAATGGAGGTAGATAAAAATAACATCATTCGTCGAATCGAGCTAAAATTCAATGTAACATCTCGACAAAGATTTGGAAAGGTCATTTCGGGAATATCTTTGTTTTATCAAAATTACTTCATGTCAAACTTCTCCTTTAAGAGAATATTGATAACCATAACTTTCATCCTGGTACTTGAAACTAAAACAATACTGCAAATGAGTTTAAATAAATTAACATCAACGTCGGGAGAGAAGACTTAGAGACAAATTAATTTCTTTTAAGGAAAATAAGCCTCTACCAGCGAATGTTAGCGAAGATTTATTTTCATGGAAGCTGTTAGTGTGTTAAAGATACACGTCAGACCTTACAGACTAGTGACAAAAATGATGAATTGCTTTTGCTTTTTATTCTGACTCTTTCTCCCTTTATTTCGCCCTCTCACTGGTTCGCTTTAAACTCTCCCATATATACTTAGTCACTTCTCATCCTTTTCATCTATCTCGAGCTCTTTATAGCAGTCATGGTCCATTTTGATTGTCTTATTTTATTTAGAAAGTGAAAGTTACGATCGAGAAATAATAAATATTATATTCTAGAATCTCTTGTGAAGCAACAGGTAAATCAAAATTCCTCTCAAGGAAATGTACAAAATTTATCTTTGGCAATCTTTAACAAGTTAGGAAAGTGTACAGCGTATCACAGATGGGCGTGGTTCGTGCAATGGAGTATTAGAAAGAAATGATATACCTGTACGTAAGGGAAATAGCGTTTTAAAGTTCTTTTCTTCATCATAAATAATCCAGTTTCTTCATATTTAATAATACTGCATGCACACGTAAGGAAATGAAACGTTTGTTTGTGAGATTGTTTATGTTAGCAATAATGAAGAAGTAACCATGCAAGAAAATTACCAAGTTCGACTCAAATGAAGACATTTTTGTTTGATTTTCTTGATAACGGCTACTCCTACGATAAAAATGTATAGGAGAGGAAATACTCGACTTTACTAGTTCTATAACTTTTATTTGAAAAATATTTTGATATGAGCAATACTTTACAAGGTACGACGAAAATTTAATTTTTTGTATTCTTCCTTCAAGCATAAAAATATAAAAATATGAACCGATTTTTTTCGTTTTTGCTTTATTCGACGAATAAAACTCTATACTATCTTATTCCTGACAAGTTTACATGTTACACGGTCGAAGTTTTCAGAAATACGTTATTTGTTTCGAAATTTTGTGGATTTTTCGTACTCTTTCCGGGCGTTGCTAAGGCGGCCGTTAGCTTCAATGAAGCTTACAAATAGACGAAAGTTTAGCGTTATTCGCTTCGCACTTTTGTTTAAGCAACGAAACGATCGATGTTTATGGATAGAAACGTAAATAGATACTGATTATTATTCAGGAAGCGTTTATAACGATTGATGAAAGTAATTGAACATTCTTTCGTCAATTGAATACTGGAATCTTACATTTTTTGTAAGTAAAATCTTTATATTCTACATTATAATGTTTATTAACGTAAATAAGCTCACGTATCTGGTGTACATTTACCGGAGTCAGTGTTCAATCATGGACAACTGTACGTTTCTTTTTCACGGGTTTCTTCCTTACAAGACATAAATGTAAACATTTCATAGGCATAATTACACAAGAAATGAAGCTGGGAAATACAATTATCGTTATATATGAATGCAATACGTTAGGAAACCGAAACGGATGATTAATTGTTAAGAAAAGCTAATTGTAATTTAAAAAGAATCTACTATATAGGTATTTTAAAGAGTTTGTATGTGTGCTATAGTAGCTTTACTAAATCCGTTGAAATTCAACGGGAAATTCTGCTAGTCTCCTATAATATATTTTGAAGGGTGTGTTTGTTGGTTTGTTCATGGAACTCCTCCTAAATGATAAAAGCTAGAATAACCAAATTTGGTACGATTCTTCCTTACATCCTAACTTCGTGAATGGTCAAGGTTTTGTTTCTGTACATCACTTTGATTCGAAATGGCGAACATTTTAATTATCAAACGTCACGTATTTTGCCGCGTCCTGCAACTTATATACAGGGATGAGTGTAGACTACTTTTAATTTGCACTTTAAAATTACTTAAAATCACGGTATGAACTTGAAACTTGGATAATTCTTTGCGGGAAAGAAAAACGTTTATTTTTATTGAAGACAGATTCCGAATTCTGGTCGAATTCGCGTATAAATACGGTTAGAATCAATAAAATACGTGATTTTGTTTTATTACAATACCAATTATAAGCTACCATGACAACTCCCATTGTCGCCGAAACTGAGAGATCAACGCATTTATATGGGAGAGAGGGAGGTAGGGAGAAAGTACCTAATTTTATTTACGTTTTCATTATAATTAATTAAATAAACAAAATTTGAACAACAATAGCAGTACATAACGTATTATTTATCGTTCTGGAATATTGCGTTGCTAATAAACAGGATATCTTGGAGTATTAGACAAACTCTAAAAGAAATAAGTACGAATAAAACAGGTGACTGCTTGAGCAAGATATATATATTACAACATTAAATTCTGCTTTGATTATTACAAAAGTGTAAAAGGTACGTAAACTCTTCTTACTTATTAATATAAAAACTTTAAATTAACAAATTATTATATATTTTGAAGAATGTTTATGTGTTTGTGCATTTATAGCGCACCAACTACAAAACAATAGAAGCAAGAAGAAGGTTCCATTTTAACCGCAATAAAAAGATAAGTAAAATGGGAGGGTATTTAAAGTGATTTGAACTACATTTTTTATATTAAAAATATTTTTATCTTTTAATTTTTCCCATATAAATAGCACGGGAATGAGCGTATTGTTGGATTATCAATTTACGTGACAACCGTTATAAACAATACGTAATATTAACTAAAAGAAGTAATATACACCTAATAAAACTAAAAGAAATAATATATACCTAATATAAACTAAAATAAATAATAGATATCTAATATAAACTAAAGTAGCGAAGAAAGAAACACAAAGTGTGGCATAGAGTTCTCCAAAGCAAACTGTTTTTAAAACTACGTACATAAGTAACAAATAATTAGACGTAGATTTTCCACAAATTGTGATTTTCAAACCTTTGAAGATACCGTCACAAAACATCACATAGGTAAATAATTTTATCCTGCGGATAACATAGGCTATATGGCGATAAAGAATTTGGAGGTGGGGGTGCTTAATTCAATAAATATTGTCCCATAAGTTTACACCTAATTTTAGATTTTTCAGAGTGCAAGATTTTCTTCTTTCACTCATTTAAATAGGTAACTGCCAACAGGTTTTCTTCATTTTTGCTTCATTCGACTGTTAAAACTGTGTACTATCTTATTCTTGCGATGCTTACATGTAACACGGTCGAAGTTTTAGATTCACTAATTGAATTGAAATTCAACGGGAAGGTCTGCTAGCAAAAAATAAATGCAGGTGGAATTTCGTTAGTATGGGATTTGAGAATTTATAAAATGCCACTTTTTACTTGGAGATTATTTTTACTTTAGCATACCGCGATAGTGCGCAAATATCTGCATGCAGCCAGATATTAAGTAAAGCATAAACTTTGCACCGACTTACATCTCACTATGTAAATAAATTGTGAGTACCAATAATGCGTTCTAGGGAAAAATAAAAACGATGACTACAAATTATTCGGCAGAAATCTTAATGCAGTCTTTTAAAGAAAAATTTCTCTGCCAGGTTTAAATTTCGTGCATTTTACACCATACCAAGATAATTCACTTTTGTAGACGGAAGAATTTTTCATCCGTTTGACTCAGAGTGCCTTCGGTGAAGCGGCCGTTTCTTTTACGTGAGATGTTGGGGGAGGTTTATAGAGCGATGGAAAATGCCAGTACGATGACGACAAAAGTGTGACTCAAGAACAATGGAGAGGGTTTGCAGAAACGACCTGAGGCTGGCTTATCTTTGGTAAAGCTTCCGCTTCAAAACAGGCCGAGATCCAAACGACCCTCGTGTAGATGTGAACAGCACACACGACCCAGTGTTTGACCAACTCATAATGCATTACGCTGTTGTTATTTGGAAAACTCCGCATAACTGAGTCCGTGCACAACATCTCCAGTATAGGTTGGATCATCGTATCCCCGCTATAGAGGGAGAGCTTACATAAAAATAAGATCTTTCGAGATAATAAAACTGCTTGGGAGAGTCATGTGTATTAGGTATCGTCCAATCCTAAATTTCATGTTTGTTACTGTTTGCTAGAGATAAATAAACCTCCAAAATCATATGATATTACTCTCTCTATATTATAAAGTCGTAATAGTCATCATATTCTAATTTTGTGAATAACTCGATTAGAAATAAATTTAGAAGCCTGAAATTTCTCAGGATTTCAGTGCTAATGAATTTCTACATTACTAAAAAAATTCGAAAAAGGTCACGGGTTCGACTTCAGAGCATGAATGTCGTTTCCCATAAGATAACACGTAAAAATCACCTTTTTGGTTTGAAGGCTTTCATTCTTTTACTCTTTAAAATATCTTAAAATTAAGTTATCGACAGGAAATTTGCGCTAAAACACGCCAAAATGAATGAGAATTCTTATTCTTACCTCGAATACTCAATCTCATTCGAATTCGCTCATATTTGGAATTTATACTCGAGTTCTGATAAATTTTTTAACATTTCAATGATAAGATTCCATGATTACCGGTACTGTTGTCCTCGGTAATTTCCGTGCATATGCACTTAAATAAAGGCTTAAAGATCGAAAATAAGATTAAAACTTGTTCGAAAAGACCGAAGATATGAATTTAGTGCAAATAAATCGAACGTAGTATTCATGTTATTCATATTTTTATCTATGTATTACTAAAATCCTATTTCTGGTTTTCTCTCTCTCTCTTTAACGCTCTATACCTCAGCCATTTTTAATCTCCGGGAATTTCAGCAATCTAAGTTTATTTTTTATCGAATTATTCAACTAATTTTCGTAATTTGTTGTTAAAAACCAAACATACATTCCTTATAAAATATATTCATTAAACTCATATTCAAAACATATTCCCGTTAAACTAATCTAAATCCAATAGGTACATGGTAGGAACGAAGAAACAGCGAGCAAAGTGGGGGGTAGGGGGGTTGGTTAGCGACAGCGAACAGGGGGCTTGCCCCCTAGTAAATAAATAGACATATATATATTTACACGTTTAGTGGGTTTAGATCATCCACATGAACTATACATGAATTTTCTATCGTTAAATATTACATTTCAACAAACGCACATATTTTTTCCCAGCTCAACGGATGTAATGTCTCATTTCTCTCGCCCAAGCGCAGTTCTCCTTGATATTGCTTCGTAAGAACGCCGTCCTTTCACAAAGGTCGTTCTCTAGGCCGTTGGCTCGTGGTACTAACAGAACCACATTTTCGGTCCAAGTCTTTCGAGTATATACTCCTTCCTTATCTCATACCGCTAGGCTATGGATGACGATACGAAGTTATCACCCCATATAAAGTCGTCTGAAATTTCACACGGAAAATACCACTATTGAATATCCAAAAAAAGACTGGACATTGGTCCGTAAAATGAGGATAAAAATTCATGTTTATCAAAAGATTTGTTTTTTTCTCGCGTCTGCAAAGCCCTATAAAAATTTCTATACTATAGTTTACTTAAAATATATGTGGGAATTTTTAGTTTAGACCAGGATTGCTCAACCTATGGATCAATTGTCGCGCATCGATCTCCCAGAAGTGACACATGGAGCTTGACACAAACTACACAAACATTTAATTTTTAAATGGTTAAAATGATATCTTGTATTCAAACTGATGGGTAATTTATTTATTTTGGTAGCGCAAACGTATTATTGCCAGTTTTCTTCGGTAACGGCGATACATTCATTTCATATCATCAAGAATAGGACATTAATTTATTTTTATTATGAACAAAGGCATACCCTGTTCGCTTAATTATTTCTATGGGATATTAAAAGAAAAAGATTTAAGCTATATGAAAGGATATATCATTCAGAAAGGAGAGAGCGATTAAGCCTTGATAAGAGTAAATAAAGACCAGGGATTAATTTGGTAGGATGAATTTCCTGGAGAGACTCATAAAATTGCGGTCAGAAACGAAATAATCCTGCTATTACTTTAAGAGGGTAAAAGTGACAGGCGGAGAAGAGCTCCAAAAGAATGGAGTACCGAATCGAGGATGGGAACGACCACAAATTCAAGGACCGTATCCTAAATCTATACGTGCGATATTAATCGCGGGCCCCGTTCACGTTCATCTGAAGAGAGAGAATTCTGGGTTTATAGCAAGAATGAAACTACCGCAGTGTCTTCCCATATATGTCGCAGATGTGCTTTAAGGTTTCGATCCGATCTCCCTGGCTCTCGCGGTTTTTTTTCGAACGCAAATCCGATTCCCAGATATGATATTTATGTCCTTATGGCCTTTGTTTCTCTTGGAAATTGCAGATAATTGCAACTACGACTAAAGGAGCAGAGATATTCTCGGAAATGCGAGTATGATCTTATAAAAATGAAATTCTTATAATTAGCATCTAAAAAGGGAAACTGAAGTTCTTAATTAATATAAAAAAGTCGTCCTGCAAAAATATACTATTCCATTTTGTGCTGATTCCTTGATCTGGCGAATTCAAAACTACTATCGGTGAATTGCCTTTTGTAATGGCTATCCTGCAGTTGAAATGCTAATATAGTTTTCTCTACCGCTTTATTGCAACAGGCATTACTTACATAATTTACTTCTGTCTCTATTTGGTTTTTCTTATAGAGAAAGCGTATTTACTTAGAAAATTTATTTATAAAAATAAATATTTTAAAATTTGAAGTCGATTTTTATTTTCTTTTGTATCTACTTAAAAAAATAAATTTCCTATTTTGAACCGACCAACGTACAAATGCCGAGCTGTACATCAGATTTATTCTGCTAATAATAATATAAGTATATTAGTAAATGCCACTTCATAAAGTACTACAGCAGACACATATACACTTATGAATATACACTGCAAAAACTTGGGAAAAAAAGTAATTTTTAAAAATATGCAACCATGGAATCCCGTGAGAGTTAATGCTCCTTCGAAGGCATGCAAAGCACGCAATGAAAATAATAAAATTCGTTTTCTCAATAAAAATGACCAAAAATAATAAAATCACATCGCTGCAACTTTTCCTTATTCATTCTCGGAATCGACGACTTTTTCCTGGGTTCACCCTTTCTCCCCTACTTTCCTTTCACATCAACCTCCCTCACATACCGTCCTCCGCGAGAATGGCGAGCCAACGACCCCGTCCCCAGCAATTACCAACGATCCCACCTATAACATTCTTTTCTATTACTTTTTTCACATTCGCACCTCCCATTGTCCTTGCTTTAATTCGGGCAATCCGGTGGAGCACCTACCTACTTTGGAAAGCAATTAAGCCAAATTGCAACGGGAACAAGTCTATTGTCTGCATACGTCGCCCGTGGTTGCTTAACTGCGCTGGAGAACTAACAGAAGGAAGAGGACCATTGTATGGCCTCAAAAAAGTTGAAAATGACCGACTCTAAGCTCTTAGTTTTGTCGTGTCCAGTTTTAGAAATATGAGCTATCTAAATAAAATATCCATGGCCAGTGAAATTTACTGAAAATTATATCGATCGGTACCTTGTATCATTAACTACGTGGAGTACCAGGTGTTGCCCGGGTAATCCAATATACTTCGTGTATGACAAACTCTTCCATGATTTGTGAAGCACCGATTATAAAATTTATGAGACAGAAGGACATTTGGAACAAAAGTGGAGCCAATGGTTTAAGGAGATAGAAATTCAAGAAAGTGCCAAACATGCCATTACGTATTTTCTACATCGGTTGACACGAATAGATCTGAGGTAGCAATTAAAGATTGTATTCAGAGATGAAAATTCCAAGCCACACAAATCCCGCAAACGTAGGAAAAATTGCACCTGGACTCGAACCCTTCACTTCGAAGAAAAAGGAATATCTATTTGCACTTCAGCTCGAAAGGAATAACAAAACTGCCAAATTTTGTGCCTTTGCTGGAGACATCCGGAGAGACATTACGTTTTTTTTTAAGTATAATGATGTATAGATTAAACGCTACTCTTTATTTTTTGTCTTTTGGTTTTAAGTGCACTCTTTTACACAGACAGACACAGACGGCACTGCGAAAACCACTTTTTCGGAATCAACTACACCTAAAACGTATATTTCCATCAAAATCTCGAGGTCGAATTTTTTCGCGATAACAATACTTTCTAAATATACTTCGTATATGAGAAAGTAAAAATGTATATCGACTGGGAACGTAGATACGTTACAAGGTTAGATATTATATATATGAATGGGTTAAATTTAATATAAATTGATGTTACAATTGTTACAGACTGACTACGAAGCAAGGAAATATATAAATTCATAGAAATTATAAGTTCAGGACATTTCATGACAGTTTGATTTATTCCATGTTCATGTTTTGATTCAATGTCAACGGGAGACATTAATTAGGAACGTCAATCGATTGAGTTTTATATTGTTAGAAAGTATCTCTTCAACGCGTTTATCCTTTTGTGTCCATTAATTTTTAACAAGATACGACATATACATTCACCAATATATTTGCTCATTCCAGTGCATAAATAAACTACGCCTTCACGCATTTGAAAGTTTTTTTTTAGCATTTTCCCCTATAGAGTGCAAAATTTTTATTGATTTTATTTCTTTTAATTCTTTACACGGTTTTCAGAAGCATAAGGAAATATTTTATAATAATACAATTTTATTCTCTATTTTAACCAAAAAACATCGCAAAATTATTCTATTGCGCTCGATTACTGGAGATATTTAATAAAAATAAAGTCTTCCTATCCGTTACGGCCATGTTTTGAGTGCTATTTGGAGTATCGTCTCTAACAATTTCCAATAACGATCAACACCATTTGGTCCATTTCAATAAAAAGCTTATCTTCAGTTCTCCTTTGGGCTATTGCTTTCTAAACAATTTTTGGTATAACTAAAACTTCCGCATTATTTACTAAATACTATCCACTGACATATTCAAACTTTTATGTTATTTTCTTAGCGAGGCGAAAAAATGGAACTTTGTAATAACAAAATTTCTAATATCACTCTCAGAATTAATTTGAGAGCGGAAATTATTATTATTGGGCACACTCTAACTATCTAAACATATGATGAGTGGTTATGATCACCTCATGATTATACGATCTTTGGCTCGATTTGAATTTCCTCTGAAACGTCGAACCGCTAGAAATTAGGCCACAACCGTGTTCGCAAAGTTGAACCAAACGACTAAAATTTTTAAAAAGTCTCGCCGTCCAAAGTTTTACTTTTATTTTTTACCTGCCTTGAAACAAAACACCGCTGAGGTGTACCTATTACGTGGATGTCTTTCGGGAAATTTTCCAGGAGCGGTTACTTATCCGAATTAACTCTGGTGATCCGCGACTTAATTACCGTTCTAATGGGATATCGTCCGGCTTCACACACACACACGCGCGCGCGCAAATGTCACAATGATGTCGCCGTCGGATCGGGAAAGAACGGACATCGGTAACTGCCTTCCCTCCTACACCATTCCCCCTTTTCCAAATCCATCCCCTCGCTGATTGTATTAGCGCCCGGACGACTCGGAAGTGGCGGCGTGTTTGCGCGCGCGCGTGTGCATAGGACTGGACTTCGAGGCGTGGAAACAGACATGAGGCCGCAGAATTGAGTCATTAGCATTGGCCAGGCGTTCGGTTCAACTGCGTTGCGCGGATGCGGATGATTTCCAGGGGGCTATCGATATCAGCCAAACTTAATCTGCATAATTAGGACTAGGTTTGCATTTCCAGGGCAATCTGCTAAGCGCGACAACGGGATCTGTCCCAGTGGCACAGCGCAGCTTGCAGACACGTAGCGTATAATCAGGGAGTGCATCCCATACCGGATTCGGAGGAAAATTATCCGGAACTATTCGAAATTATGCGCCGGCGATTTAGTAAATCGGATTATATGACGACTTCCGCGCTTGGATTTCCTCGGTTCTACCGGGACCTGAAATTGTCTTCTAAACCTCTGCTGACTGCCTCAGCATCCATTCCGTATGTCTTGAGTAAGCCAAAAAAAATTGGGATGTGCGATTAATTCAATAACGTACTCTTCGAGCAAAATCCACTCGTTCCGATGCGTGAAAGACTCCTTAGTTACGACATGTAAACAAATTACGTATTTACCCTTGTATATGAAAAACTATCCACACACGCACCAAATTACGATTCTTAAAAAAATCTAATCGTCTATTAAAGAAGTACAGCGGCTATTTTCCCTTATAGATTATTTCTTTCTCCAAATTGAAAGTTTCTATTCAAACCTCAACATCTTTCTAAGGAAATTAAGATATTTTCTTGTTAAAAATGTCACCATAAACATTTTCTTGTTTAGCACTGATTCTGATACCTATAATAAATAATTGATCGAATGGAAAGTTGGGCATTTGATGAAAACCAAAAGTCTCCTGTAGATGCCAACACATTGAGTGAATTAATATGCATATGCATTCTCAGGAAGAAAACCAATATTTACGTAAAGAACGTCAAGATATTTAGAAGAAAATGATTTCCTAAGTGAATGAAATGAGTTATCTTCGAAATCATGTTTTTAAATGAGGAGAATTTCAGGAAAATCTGAAAAAATCATGTTGGATATGAAAGCTACTGAGTGATAGGATCCCGCATACGATGTAACAATGTGAACTAATAGGAACGTATGAGAACAGGACTTTAATTTTGAAATTAAAATACGGTAATTGGTAGAAATAAAAGCAATTAAGATTAAAATAAAACATAACCTATGCATAAACTATCAGGATTTTTTCTTTGCTAATGAAATAATTGTGACTAAATTATTTAAATCATATATGTTATTCGAACTTTATACGATAGAAATGTTATCTAAGCTTGATGATAGTTTTCCATTTTACCAATAGCATCAATATATATCCATGCGCGGGTAATAAAAACTATCCCTTTTTTAAATCGTTTATTCCGTAGCTCTTACTCGCATGAACACCCGCCATGCAACTCGTTTTTTCGCTTGCAAATAAATTTCACCACTCGCCATCATCAAGAGACCCCGCATCTTCAGCCGTTCCTTCCAAACCTCTCCAGGAAAACAACCACAAGTCTTTCCAGGGCCTTTACATTGGACTGGATAGAAGCTGGAGTGAGATATATTGCCGAAACTCTTAGTACACCATAAAAGTCCTAGCGAAATTGGCTGCACGTCATTACAACCACACAATTAGCGAATATTTATTTTTGACGGCAAATGAATTCCACGGAAACAGCATTCCCTATTAATAAAAAGCTTATATGAATTACAAAGATGCCTCTAAAATAATCCTGATAATAAAAGCGAATTATAATGCACTAGCGGAAGTGCCCGTTGAATTTCAACTGATTTAGTGAATCTACTACAGCACAACATAAAACACTGGTTAATTTTATTTCGTATCATGTCTCACGTAAGATCCAGCTTTGCCAACAATGTTCAGCCATAAATGAAGGGAAGCCATTAAACAAAAGATATTGTTGAAAATATAAATGAAATTTTGTCAACAGTTAATAAATCTCACAAAAATGCTAATTTTATCGTTATCATTATATATCTATTATAATGAAAGACGATTTAAGTCACATGTTTGCCATAGGGTAAGTAGGCTTTAATAAATGTTGTAATCCCTCTTTCATTTTACTAAATGACAAAATACATACATTAATAGGCTAAAATATTATGAGCTTGGTTTGTATAGCATGTTTGCTTTCATTGATACAACAAATCTCATTCACTATATATTCCGCAGGACACGATCACCCGGCTATATAGATTACGGGAAAATTGTTTATATCAATAATACTTTAGAAACCATGAAACGTTTATCCGATCACAATTTGCGGAAAATCTACGTCTAATTATTTAAGTTACTTACGTAGTTTTAAAAACAGTTTGCTTTGGAGAACTCTACGCCGCACGATAATATCATTAATAACCGTTTATTAGTAATATTTCAATTAAAATCAACAAATATTTGGTCGCCATGTAAACAAAGCAAAATCGCACACAGAAATTGAAAAAGGATATTACGTTAAAAATTTTCCCAGTATAAATGCATAGGACTCCCAACTTCGGCGACAATGGGAGATGTCATGGTAATTAATATTTGGTATTGTCATAAAACTGATAAAATCACATATTTTTTTGATTCTGATTTTTAAGATAATCGATCAGGATTCGGATTCTGTCTACAATAAAAATAAACTTTCCTCTTTCCTGCATAGAGCCATCCAGGTATCAAGTTCGTACCATGTTTCTAAGTAATTTTTAAGTGCAAATTAAAAATAGTGTACATTCATCCCTGTGTTTAAGTTCAGAACGCGGCAAAACACGTGGCGTTGGATGATTAAATCGTTCGCCACTTCGAGTCAAAGTAACAGAGAGAAAGGAAACCTTAACTATTCACTAAGTTAGGATCTAAGGATTAATTTTACCAAATTTGGTTGTTCCAGCTTTTATCGTTTAGGAGTTCCATGAACAAATAAACATACAAATTCTTTAAAATATATACTAGATTTAGCATCTTACATAATGATGGATAGAAAAATTATATATATTGAAACTTGAAACAAATTTAAAGTGAACGATTTCGGCTTCGTTTAGCAAATAATATATTTTTAATGTTGACGATCCCAAACTAAAAATGAAAAAGAACAAATTACTATTTTATGAATAATGCATTAATATAGTGCGCGTTATCTATGAGATTGAGGATATTTCGAGCAAATTAAACTCGATGATCTACAAGTATGCCACAAAGTGCTTTTGTAAAATGGCCATATATATAAAATGGCTATATAGTCCTAATGATCCTTGAAAGCTTTCATCTTATAGTATTAAAGGTTCTAAAAAATTGAAAGTTTGGAAATTTCGACGACCAGCGTCTCCTGCTGAAAATAATCATTACTGGGAGAACCTTACCGCACAAAAACGAGTTATTTACAAACAGAAACTCATCGCAAAGAATATCTGGGAATAAAAAAGTTAAAAACAACAAGAACCGATAGATGAAACAATACAATAAACATGTTTTTTAGAAAATCTGCTAAAAATGGCAACAAAATTTTTAATAAGCATATTCCTAAAAGACCCAAAGATAAAAAATCTGATGTGGCCAACACATAACTTTCTCCATATTTGGGTATAGATATTTAATTCTTTTTATGAATAGCATTATAAGGCAAAATTATTATTTCGTACCGTAAAAGTATACAGTCGTCCTTATTGCCGTAAATTACGTAAATTTTGAATATGTTTACATAATCCACCGCTACATGGTGGTGCCGCTGTATACTGAAAATTAAGAAAAAGCAAAATATCTCCGAAATGGATGGTTCTACGAAAATTTGTTTCAAACAAAACTTGGAAGAAATATTATTCTCTACAACTTTGGTCCTCACGAAGATTACCAATAACGATGTTTTTAAGGAGAAAACCGAAAAACCGGTTATTTATAAATAACTCCTAAACAATAACTACAATAGAAAATTGTTTCAAATGAAAATTGTAGGAAATTACATTCTCTATATCATTTGTATAGAATTGTGTATACAATGATGATGTTTTAACGGAGAAATATCGCAAAAACCGAATCGGGTTTCGAATGTACCTCGACTTTCGGTTAACCGGTATTGTCCAAAACTAATCAGTTCTTTGTGCTCATGTTAAAGTGTTATATATGAAGTTTGGTAACGATATGGCATGTACTTTTTGAGTTACAGCGCCCACACTAACATAAACACACACACACAGACAGACATCAATCCGAAAATAGTCTAAACGTGTTCTAGGGACCTCAAAACATGTATTTCCGTTGAAATCTCGAAGTCGATTTTTTTCATGAATACAATACTTTCCCATTACTACGTATGGAGAAAGTAAAAACTGCTCTTAAAGATAAATAGCAATTATCAAATAGACGTATTAAGTGTACCTCAGAGTATATTTTTACTAAAACGAGCTAAAACTTTTAGCTCAATAACCATTTCACAGACTGGATTTTGTACCTCCTCGAAGTATTATTTTCTTCTAAATTAACCAACATATTCATAACAAGGAGACATATACTTCCATCAAACCTTTAGATCCAACATTCTGAATCATTAATTTTTTCCAAAATTTCTCGCAACCTGATTATATAACAATAAACCTCATTGAAAGGAACCAAAGAAAAAAAAATAATGGCGCCATCCGAAAGACGCCGAAAATAACTACCGAGATATAGTGGTAGAGATAGTGCCCCGCGAAAGGACAATGGAACTGATTGGTTAAAGAAAGATTCGGAAGGAAGGAAACGTGACAGAATTTGCCGCATCAAAGGAGGCATTGGAAAAGGAGATGGCGGCAAAGGAGTGGACTAAAAGAAAGTGATAAAAGGGAAGGAACGTGTAGAAAGAGGAATGGCGAATCTCCTAGGTATGCCAAGTATCCTAGCTACGCAAGGCGCCATCGTTTTAAGGCTCGGCCCAAACTCTGGAATCTTCTCCTTCCACAAGAATCACTGCTTTGGGAATATACGTCAAGTATAAAGCGATGGAAGACCTCTAAATAGTTTCTTCGTTGGATCACAGCTGGTCGTCGGCCGGAATCTCTTTCGAGAAATGTGTTTCCATGCCATTCCATGGGTTTATTTCATCATGCGATATTTGGTCTTTAGAAGACGTGAAAACAAAACACTAAAAATGCAATTCAAAGAATTTTTCATTGAAGAAAAACAGCTTCATAAGATCTTTTGCAAAGCAAAATATGTATAACACAGCGCAATAGCTAATAGGTTAAAGCCTACTAATTTATTCGAGGTTATACGAAAATGGACACCCTGTCTGGCCGTAGTTTATTTTACTTTACAGACGGGAGTAAAAATTTAATCAAATTCAGCGCCGTATTATTGTTTCGCCCGTATTATTAATCTAGGAAATCTTTGGCGCTGATAAGTGATATTTCTTTTTAATTATTTTGCTATGAGAATGCGACTGAATCGTTAAAAAGTAAAGATAGGGTAAATAAGAGAGAGAAAAATCGTTTATTTCTCCCTTACAATTGGGGAATGGGGAAAATACGCGATGGGAAAAAATTTCTCAAATCGTATACTAAAAGATATATTTTTTTAAAACATTGGTCCAGTTAGTAACGGCTCAAGAGCACTCCAACAACGACAAAGCGTTTGCCAAATCTCTTACGAATAACCAGCTGAAACGAGGGGCGGATACTATATTCACCCTTCCAACCTATGCCAAGTATGCGCCGTGGATATGAAGCTCGTCGCGTCGACACAAAGGAATCATTTTTTTTGGTTTTCAGTGGAAAAAAATCCTCGAATTCCATTCGCTTTCCGGCAAATAGCTTCGATTCGAATTTTCGCTGTGCCACTGTACGCTCCAACGGGTTATCAGAATTCTGACAACCACCATCCCTCCGACATGCAGGATGCCGCAACGGAAAACGTCGAAGTGGAAATGCGTATAATGCCAATTAATGCCACCGAGGTGTCGAAATTCGCCGCGCGGGGAAGTTGGACACAATGGACAACCCTGCCTGGCAGCGAGCTCACGACGGGAGGGAAACGAGAGAAAAAAGAAAACGAAAGTACGCAATCCCGGGGCGTCCCGCAATGGTCTTTCCAGAGATATTTATTGCGCTTGCACTTCATTGGACCCCGTTCCATTACTCTTTGGCGCTTGAAGCCTCCCTTTCATTTCGGATGAATTATGAAGAAGGGTCGAGTTCACGATCGGTGAAAGGATTAATCTAAATGACGCATACTGCAGCCGTCAAAGTTGTCGGTCGACAAACGCCAAGAGCCAATATTAATTACGCCCCTCTGTCGTCGCTCTAAAAAGCACGTTCTCTGACTTTCGCGTAACGGCGTTTCGAAATGATTTTACGACATAAAAGATTCAACTTTTTTTTGTGCAAAAATTTAATCTCGGATTTCCCGCGTAAATGTATTGCGAGGGGTCGATATATCGTATCGATTTCATCAACGCCCGACTTCGCCGCTAAGAAAGTTGTTTGGGAAGAACACTTTCGAGCGGAAGATGTGTACGCAAGCATAGAGCGAAGGACAAGTTTTTTTGAAGTCAATATCCGCGGAATCGGATTAGTCACGAGACGTTGACTCTCTCAAGGCGCATCGGAGAAGTCTCGGGCAGTAAGGGAAAAGAAATAGTGACCTAATTGGATTGGGGAGAGAGGGATTGAGCGGAGTGAAGAAACGACGGCGAAAGAGAGAGGGAGAGGAGGGGAGGAAAAGAAAGAGAAAGGGACATAGAAACGGAAGGGAGAAGTTTGAGGTAGAAGTGAAGAAGAGAGACAGAAGGGAGGGAAAAGGAAACTGTACGGAGAAAGGTTGGAAAATGAAGAAAACGTGAAAAATGGAAATAGAAACTCAGAGGAAAAGACGTAGTTGCAAAATAAGGGCGGAGAAGAGGTTGAAGTCGTTAGAAGAAAGAAGTGAGAGAGAAAGATGTGTCAAATGACAATCAAGGAGAGAATTAGAGAAAGAAATATAATTAGGCAACCACGGGGGCTGAGAATAGGGGGAGATAAAGACGTAGATGGAATGTCACAGAGGGAATTAAAGGAAAAGATAGAGAAAAGTTATACGGTGTGAGTGAGCCAGTGAAAGAGTAAGAAAATAGAATTGAATTGAAAGGAACAACATTAAGAAATGTAAAAGAGGATTAAATACGATTAAAGATAAGAGGAAATAAAAAAACTTAGGGAGGGCTATGAATATCTGAGAGCGAAAAAAACGGAGATAGAATAACAGAGAAAGAAGTAGAGAAAGATGGGAAAATAATGAGGCCAAGGCAGCCAGGAAAGAGGGAAGATGGAGGAAAAAATGAAGAAGACGTGGATAGAAGGGAGGATATGAAGGAAGAAATATCAAATCTATCTCGGATATAGTAAGAGGATATAAAAAGCATGACAGAGAGAGAAGAGGGGGTGGGAAGGGACGGAGGGTGAGAGAGGAAAGAGTCTGCCGAAGAGAGTGATGGAGAAATAGAGAGGGAGAGGAAAAGTTTTGAATTGAATTACTTGAGCCACCGCCTCATCTGATCGACAGAAGAGCTCTCCATTTCCTCGGAAAAGTTTCGAAGGTGTCTGAGACGTGTGGAGTGTAAAGGATAGAGTGAGAGATGCAGGCTCAGAAGTTGGATCGATAGGTGATGTTTAAGCACGGATGAGTAAAAATGCTTGGAACGATTACGAACCAATTAGGAACCAAAAAGGATGTTCCTTAGTAAATTCACCGTCATGAATTTAAATTATTCTCAAACGCACAGAAACTTATTGAAACCAAACCCTGTAAAATATTTTAGGAGATATTTGGTGATGTGGTCAAAATAAAAGCTTTGATATTCCATGTTAATCGTAATTATTTTGGGATTTTTACAATTATGTTTATTATTGATGAATAATCCAAAGCCGTCATGTTCGACTGAAGAATGAAATACCTTGTAGCTTTAATTCGATATACTGTTTAAGTCGGTTTTTCTTTTAAACTTCGCATCTCTCAACTCTAAAGAAATGACCCTACAATTTCCGACTCCTCAAATGAAAACAAAAAAATATACTGAAAAGTGTTCATTAGCTGAAGAAAAGGCAATAGCTGATAGGAAAACCTAACATTTATTTCGCTTCCTGCCAGTTCCCATACCTTTCAGCAGCGTATGCAATAAGTGCCCACACTACTGTCATTAACCTTACCACCCAGCATGTAATGTCCTATGACCCACTTCCAGGTCACGGCCTGTATCTTGGAAATAGCTGATCTAGGCAACTCTAATAGTCATAAAACTGCTGAATGAACTACTTTTTCGCTGGTTAACTGAATCTTATGGTTAAAGGAGTTTCTGAGATCGTCCACTGCATTATATGAGAATAATCTTGGAATTATCGACTTAATTATCAATTTTGATAAGATTATTTGGTGTGAGATATGATACAAAAAATATTTTAATTATTCATTGGTAAATTTTATTTTAAAATAAATTTATAGCAATAACTCAGGTCAAAGGAAACACTGCATTAAGTATTAATTTCAAAAACTGGGAAATAGACTTGATAACTTAGTTAAAGCACACAACCATCAAGTGATACACCCGGGTTCGATTCCAGGTCAAGTTCAAAATTTTTCTCCGGTTCCAACTACACATTTGTGATTAGTCACAGAAAAGCTATATTTCATTATATTTCACCTTGTTATGATGGAAAATGTTGGAGCAATATTTTTGAATAAAACAACTATATATATTTTTCTCTCAATTCAAATTATGGACAATAATTTGCTTTTCAAATTATTTTAAACGCACCAAACTATTCATATTCAGTCTGTACCCTACGCCTGTGGAAATTTTTTTAGTTTAAACCTCCTTATCCGATACAACATCTCATTACCAATTCGAAGTGGTTCCGCAAAGCTTACTCGTGCAAGCAACCCTTTATCTCTTTGGATTCCAATCCGTTCGACTCACAAGTTTCATTCAGTCTCCGGAATTATTCACAACGCTTATCGCGTAGTTTCGCGCAATTCTAAAGCGAATAAAAAAAATTTCGCAGACTAAATTTCAACACGGACTTAGCCAAACGAAAACAACAAACGCGCGATTTAAAGAAAGTGTATTTTTTCGAGCCCTCTTACCTCCAGGAACTTCTGAATAATAATTGCAGCTAAATCCTCTCGCAGGAGTACGAAAAACGTCTCGCCGAATAAATTAGTAACCCCCCCCCCCCCCCCCCAGTTAGAACGAAATTCCGAAATCGTTAATCACGAGCGACATCTACTATTACCTATCAGGAGTTTGAGATTGGAAGTACAACGAAATTCTTTACTTCCTCTTCGCGAAGACAATGAGATATTTTTAAAGCGAAAAATTGCCGTTTTTATATTAACCATTATCAAATTTATGTGCCAGAACGAGTTTTTTTTTTCGAGCGACTCCCTAGGGACATTTTAAGATGCGATGAATTGCGCGAGGAGGCGAGGAGTGGAGGGGCGAGCTCTGTTTTTCCTATGGAGAGGAAATGAAGGAGATAAAGAGAATGAGGAGATGGAGGATTGGCGGATAATCCTCTCCCGTCCCTTGAAAACACTTCGTCGCTCCCCAAGACGCCATCAGCATATCCCCCACAACCTTCCTTTTAACCCGCTCACTTCCGACGCATTTGTATTCAAATTGTGCGAGATTCGGAGGAGACGGGAGGAAATTGCGCAGCAACCGCGTTATGTGGAAGCAGCCTCAGCTCAAAAACATGTAAGCTTAAAGGACGAAATCGTAGGCGCCATACCTTGGGTCGCTGGAGAAATGTAGGGGAGAAAAATTTGCCTAAAGAGAATTGATAAAAAAAAACACGGAAATAAATGACTTAACTATGGGAGTTCTCCTTTGTTATTTTAACGTTTTATTCGTTAAAGTGAAAACGAGGGTGACATTGGTATAACTCGATTATAAGAATGTTTACGGGTGTTCAAGTTTCTTTTATTTTACCTATTTAACATTAAGGTCAAATCGCACATATCATCTGAAAATCCACACAATTCGAGTTTGCATGACGTTCGAGACATGAAACTAAAATGATACTCGAGCAATTAGATGTGGTTGTAACCGATGCAATGAAATGGTTGTTTAATTAACATTTCATTTGTTGTAGTTTATGCATTTTCTATTTCGGGGGTCAATGATGATTATTCTCATGCCAACCACGGCTTTTTTCTTAAGTCATTTTAGGTATTTTTGTCTTTTTTAAGTTTCTTTTGTCGGTACGATAACGGTTATTTACAATATCTGAACATTTCGTTGAATAACTGGCCGAATAAAATATCGTGACTACCACTAAAGATAATTAATTACACGTTTGCGGTTTTATATCTATTCACATATCCAGAAGAAATCAGATAATATTGTAATTGTTTATGGATTCTTTTGTAATTTTTTCTCATTTTTCCCAAGTTGACGCAAGTGCAGTCTTAAATCTCTTGATAAAAAGAGAAAACTCTGCGGACTGGAAATGGCTGTAAAGCGAAACTGAAAATATTGCGGAGAGCGATAAAAATATTGCTGGTTCATATGGCGACAGAGAAAAGTGGGGAAGGGGATTTTTCTTCGCGAAGCAAGATAAAATGGTCTCGGTTTGGGTTTTTGTGACAATTGACATATGGGCATAGTGAATAGCACGGATAATGCGAGAGGAGAAAAAGATATATAGAGTGATTTGAGAGGCGAAATCGAAGCTTCAAAGCGGTAGAGGGCGAGAATCTATAGATAATAGGGTATTACTTTCTGCAATAAAAGCCGCGTTTTGTGCTTCAAATGTAACTCAAGGAACATATAAACTAAATGTACATAAAATCACTTAAGCACAAATAACCTTATGGGTAAAAATTTTATTTTATAGAAAAAAATATGAAAATATATTATTTTTCTCTCGAGCTAAAACCAGAGGTATAAAAATGCGTAATACCAGTCATTAATCTTATGTTGTTTTATTATGTTTAGTACATTTTATATCTGTAGCTATTGAAAGGGCAGTTCTATAAGAATTTCATTTATATAGCTTAATAAATTTATATTCAATCTCTTTTCAAAGTTTATTCGTTAAGTTTTAATGAACTACCTAGACGAGTAAAGTTCTTTGAATAATAATCAATCCTTCGTTTCAACTGATTATGAATAATTATTAGCAATCGCGTTATCTTTTTTATACATTTAATATTAAAACATTTCTAAATATCTTACATTATTAAACAGTCATTGCAATTCAATAAACCCTCTTTATGTGCCCTGAAATTTAATCTCTTTCCGAAATATCGTATGATATGGCATCATTAACATTAGTTCCACGTTCAACTGCGTTATTGATAGATACGTTCTAAGAACGAGAGCCTTAAGCAACTGGCCGAGTGGAAATACCAAGAGGTTCAAACATCGCCGCAATTCCAAGTTATCTCGAGTCACAGCTGTGGAAAACGCAATTTGAGAAATTCTTGTGGGGGCTGTCCCGTTAACTTCATGGGAAACTCCAACCATCTCGCTCTCCCCTCCCTCTATTTCTCTTGCTTTGGCCCTGACGATGGAAACAGAGAAACAACACCTTTCCCATTACTCTCCTAAATAATTGTGCTCGCTGGAAACCAACTGTGAAAAGCGTTTAGTCTGCTCTTACCACGTCCAAAATGAGCTTAAATATGCCGTGACAATCACGGTGAATCCGAATAATTCGCAAAAAGTCACGCCAGAGTGAGCCGAATGAATCATTTACTATTTTTTATTGAATGCCGCTAAAATTCGACCACAAAAATGTATGCACCGTGCTGAATGTAATTACTCTTACTACAAATCTGGAAAAAACCAAATAACGCTAAAAATTCGTCAAAATTTCGTAATCAACGGAAACTAATATGGGTATTTAAAAATCCAAACGTTTGTTATAAGTAAATTAATCTAGTCACTTAAATTAAGATGAATATTTAAAATGTACGATTGAATGCTAATTTGTTATTATATTTATATATACGAGTATTTATTTGATATTCAGATGTATTTAAATATTATAACCAATCAAAATTTCAAGTATTTATCGCCAAATTATTCTCCACGAGCACTGGTGGTTATGAATAAATGTTTGCGTACATATTTTTATATTTCTCACATGTAAAGGAGAAATATGCAGGAAACGAAACATTTCGGCCAACTGCTATGAAATCATTGAAACTTCTTTCCAGAAAACAGATCCAGAGTAAAATCACACACTGCCTTTTGCATTCCCCTTCCTCTATTTTGCATCAGATCCAACCACTTAAAGTAAGATTTTTTAAAATCACTTCACAGATTTTAATAAGCAATTACAGCTCGAAAATTTTCTACGTTACCACATCTGTCGCAAGAAAAAGAGAACCACGGAGGAAAATTCCCATAATATTGAGCCGTAGTTTCTCTCCCAAGAGATTTTTCTCTCGTTCCGTCTCACTTTTTTTTTCTTCCATTTCGATGCCACGTTTTCCGGAAACGAACCCCTTCCATACGAATTTCCCGTGGCCTATCCTCCCTTTTTCCCTCTCTCTCTCTTTCTTTTTCCTCGGTCCAAAACCTTCCGCGTCCCTCTCTCCTCAAATGGCCAGCGAGGCAATTTCGAGCGAAATACAGGCGGCGTCAGCCTGTCGGGCGAGTTAAAAGGGACTAGGGGAGGTGTTGCGGAGGAGAAAAGAGAAGACGACTGCTTTGGAAGGACGCACTGTGGGAGGCCGTCGAAAAGAAAATGGGAGGAAAGTCATCGAAACGGATGAGTCTCTGGTTTATTTCGAGACATAATGTTAACCCATAACCTGTTCAAGTTTCTTACGTCAGGTAGGTCCGTGGTTCCATGTCTTTCGGCTCACTTGATCCAGAGGTATTTCCATCATCTTCTTATGACCTCTAATCTTTCTTTCTTTCTTAAATTCTTTCCTTTCATAGCCTACACCGAAATTCCCTTTAATACGGTTTTTTATCAGCCTGAATGCTTCATATATTCTCATTCGTATTTTCCTTCGCATAGCATTGTGCAAACTTTAGGTTGTATCTTCTTCCTTCAGATTATAAGGATCAAACGGATATAATACTAAGTTCCATATCAAGGTTCCGAAACTATTACGCTCAACTGGAATCAATTGTTAATATGGGCTGATTATTCCACCTACTTCAAAAGCTACCGACACAATTAAGATCTTTGGAGAATATAAACTGCTCAAGTTCGCGCTTTGACTTCCTTGAAAATTTAATTGAAAATTTCATTTAATATTAATTTTGGAGATTCAACATTAAGCGGTCGAAAAAAATAAGTACTCTTCCTATAGAGCGTTCCATCTTTAAGTTCAGTATTGGGTAAATAGCACGCGGTGTTGCCACGTCTCACTACCCTAACGCCAGCAAAAGTCTGGTAATTTAAAATTTCCTTTATGTAACTTATTAAGTAAATGCTATTGTTACAATTTTTGCCGTAATACACGATTTTCTAAACCAAAACAAAAATACTGCGTAGTAAAACTTCTCTCGCTACGTACCGCAAGCGTGTTGCACTCGTGGCTGCTATAGTGCCCGAAACACTCCGGCGGTCCCAAAACCCTCATAAAAGTCAAAAAAGGAGCTTAAAAGAATAGAATCCCTTTGAAGTGCCCTTGTTTTCCCTATGCGCTCAGATTTATTTTTTCTGTGCTAGCGTTCAATTGTCTAAACCAGTCTAAGGTAATCCTTTATCTTGTGATGTAAAGTTACCTACCCTTGCGAAAATGTCAAAACAGTAGAAAAACTAAAAAATATTTTTAATGTTTTATAATTGGAAAAATCACTCACGATAAAAATGCGATAATTTCTGAACAAATAATTAATTAAAGAAAAAAATTGAAATTTTATAAATTAACAAATGGCGTAAGTTCGTTAATATTGTAAAATATCCATTATCAACTTTACAGAACATCATATCATAACGAATAGATCAAGAAAAAGTCAAATTCAAATTATTTGAAAGAAAGGAATAATTCCCCACCAGCTGAAAGATAAGAAAAATTAATTCTCCAGTTAAAGGGTTAAATGTCCTTCGACCTGTGGGATTAGTTTGATTTGAATGTGTTACGTGATTGAGGGTTTTATTATGTTAAATAACGTTTCCTTAACAACAGCAAGATATATTATGCCGAAAAATTAAAAATATATTTTCCCAATCAAAAATTATTTCATTTGAAAGGCTATTGAAATCATAAATAAAAATTTAAATAGTACATATTTTAAAAAAATGCATAGTTTACTTTGTAAATAATAAATTATCTGTGTAGTTGCTATCTGCATTTTTATGCATAACTCAATAAATATTTCGTTTAGAGAAAAATGTATGGAATAAAAGTTGTAGGGCGTTTTAAAATAAGTAACCATTTTATGTTCTAAGCTAATTCGCGGAAAAAGCACCCAAACGATGTAAATTGGTATTTAACAAAATCGTAGCATAGTTAATTGGATAAATGCGAGTTCGGAGGTACACTGTGTTCACATCTTATTTTTGGATTAACTTCCTCGCATATACTAATTGTAAGATGATGTAATGTGATCAGAGGAAAATAGTTAAGTATGTTTGTACGAGAATAATTGCTCACAAAATTCCTAAGTAAAAACAACAACTGGATTATTTTATGCTGATCACTATACATAACGGAAATTAAGTTGCAATTGAGGAAATTTTTACCTGCCCGGCATTACAAATTCATTTGTTTCTTTTTTAATCTTGTAAATTGTCCTCTGAGACACACCACATAGCTTGCTCGTCCTACTAACAGCAGATGACAGGCTTTCATTAGACTCATTGAGGCAACTCCTAAGAACATTCAATATTGTTTGTTTTTCCGAACTCAGCTTGCTTTCTTTTCCTCGTTGAGACGTCCATTTTCTCATAAAAACCACAATATCAATATGAAAATACGTTCGGGGATAATCAACGTGTGATGTACGTACATACACAATATTTTTAAAAAGGGGACACTATAAACATAAAACCTGCAAACACAACGTATCTCTACATTTGAACCGTATTACACATTACAGTTTGAAAACGTTTTGAAGAATTGTTAAAACAATTAATTTGCAATACACAATAAAACTCAAAATTTGTAAGTACTTTCCCGCAAACTTATGAGCAGACAAAACGACGAAAGCACAACATAGTCCAACTGCTGAGTCGTAAATGACTTTCGCATTGTTCGCCGTCCCCTTGGCGACCCAACTCCACATCTGGGTGCACCAAAAATAACTTCAAACATTTACCTACAACTTTCTCGCTTAGACCATGAAAGTATCTTTATAAATAAAAATGTTTCCCGCAGACAAACTTTTTCAAGTCAGGCTGGAACACGCAAAAGGAACTTTTATAATTAAATACAGAAAACAAATATTTAAAATTAATTTATTAAACTTTAAGTAGGACCATTACGATCCTTAAAAATTCCTGAACCTAATGCAAAAAACTTCATTACATTATTTTAAAACAGACCGTATATATCATCGATTGAAACAAACGTGACCGTAAAATGTCCATTTCAGGTCAAATATTGTTTATCGCATTTTGTATAGAATATAATTTTTAGTTTTCATTTAAAAGTAGATCATCAGATTCTGCTTTAAAAATAGCGCAATTAGAAATTTTGAATTTTTATTTTAATGCAACTTTAAATTATTAGATTTGGCAATCCCGGTGTCGTAGAGGAGGGGGCGATTGGATTTTTAAGTCTGCAGGAGAAGGGAGAAACGATGCCGTTTGAAACCGTACTGACACTTTAAGATGGAACGCTCTATAGTATCTCCAATAGCCAACGTTGCCAATCTAGCGAATATGTTGTTAGATGTAGCGTATTTAGATTCAATCTATTAAATTAGTACGTTCTAAGTATATATTTTTCAAGAGCTGCTATAATTTGTTTTCAGCCATAATACGAGCTCTATAATTCTCTAGTGAATTAGTTTGGGAGTTTAATTTTTCGGGTTGTTTATATTTATCTGTGAGATTTTTTAACGAGGAAATATTTGCAGTAATTTCTTAATGTAAAAATACCTAATCTTCGGGGCTCTAAAGGAAACATTCACTTCCGTATTAAATTATTCAGTGAACAAAATCTTTAAAATCGTGACTTGTTTTGGCGAGGGTTATTACTTTCTCCATACATAGTATGGGGAAACTATTGTGATCACGAAAAAAATCGACTTCGAGATTTCAACGGAAATACACGTTTTGAGGTCCCTAGAACACGTTTAGACTATTTTGGGAATGATGTCTGCGTGTGTGTGTGGATGGATGGCTGGATGTGATTGTGGGCACTCTAATTCAAAAAGTACTTGCTATATTAATACTAAATTTCATATATAACACTTTAGCATGAGCACAAAGAACTGATTAGTTTTGGACAATACCGGTTAACCGGAAGTCGAGGTATATTCGAAACCCGATTCGGTTTTTGCGATATTTCTCCGTAAAAACATCATCATTGTATACACAATTCTATACAAATGTTATAGAGAATGTAATTTCCTACAACTTTTATTTGAAACAATTTTCCGTAGCAGTTATTGTTTAGGAGTTATTTATAAATAATCGGTTTTTTCGGTTTCCGTCAAATATCTCCTTAAAAACGTCGTTATTGGTAATCTTCGTGAGGACTTAAGTTGTAGAGAATAATATTTCTTCCAAGTTTTGTTTGAAACAAATTTTCGTAGAACCATCCACTTTGGAGATATTTTGCTTTTTCTTAATTTCCTGTATACAGCGCCACCACCATGTAGCGGTGAACTCTGTAAACATATTCAAAATATAATTTACGGCAATAAGGATGACTGTATTCTTTTATGATACGAAATAATAAAGTCATGTGTTGGCCACATCAGATTTTTTAAGCATAGGCTCGTTTAAGTTCATCTGATCGTCGTCCATCGGCTTGTGTAGATGATATCTGCCAAAAAAAGTTAAGATACGACAATCAAATTTTCAGTTTAAAACTCGCTATTCAAGATTAAGACAAAGCACTTTGGTCTCCTTCCGCATTTTAGTCTTTTAGACCGCAATTCTGAGGAAGGTCGCCGCATGAAACTTTATATCTACCATGACATAAACGTAACCGACTGACTCAAATAACGATCCTGAAAATTCTTGAAAATTTAGCCTTGCGCCAAATAAGTCGAAAGAGCGATTTTGAGATAGTATATTTTAGCACGACACGGTGTTTTATAATACTGCAGGAATGCCATTTTTTGCGTGCGTGCCCTCCTTTAAAATCTCCTCTCCGAAATAAGTTTTCTTTCAGAAATAAAAAACAACTCAAACACGCTGTAACCATCAGGTCACGCGCAGTCGACGCTATAACGCCATCCACATTATGGTCCTCTATTTTTCTCGTTCACACACTCACGACTTGATGCCATTTTTTGGGATTAATATGAGCCATTTTATTTTTCAGATCCTCAAAAATTACATATTTTGCCTTCATAAATACTACGTTTTGTCATTCAAACATTTTAACAGAGAAAGAAATTCACTAAGAAGTCCTATGGTATTAGCGTTTTTAAAAGTTTCATTACTATTGTCGTGGCATGTGACATTTTAAGCTAAAATCGACAATGGAAATGTTGAAGGGATAACATTCACTTACCATATATACAGATCATATTTTCTATAATACAATAGTGTTATGTATTATCTAAATTTAATTTTTCAGTCAAGTAAACAAAAGTTAGTGGAAATCAAGATTAACTGCCATTTCATGCTTCAAAGAAATAGCACCACGACAAACCAATAAACAAATTGAAATGATACCAAAGCGGTGATCGCACCTGGGTAAGGATGGATCGGCAGTTGCGAATTCTCGACTTCGGTCGTAATGCCGAATAAGGACTTGTGTTTTGATTATGCCGAACTCCACCGAGATGCATATTCAAGAGATCGAAACGGAGGGAATGGGTCAGAAGGGCACTTCGACAGGAGGACCCGTCCGAAATGTTCGCTTTCCCAATCCTCGAAGGGAATTAAAACCTCTCCCTTCTCCCACAACTCCACTCCTTCCAACGCCCTGCCGATGAAATTGCCACTCCTATACACACGGCCAAAACTCGAATATAGCTAGACACGACCAGTGTTTCGGAAAACGTATTTTCCGTGTCCCTTCGGTCCAAATGTAAATGTTCCATACTACATTCTCCTCCTCCCTAGAATATGCTAATGACAACGGAACCGAACTCCCACGCTTAACGAAATTCCCGAAATCGACTCCCATTTCCTCCTATGTTCTTGTCGGAACAGGGGAGACAAACTGGAGTTTCCCAACAAACTTGGGACTCCTCCCTTGCAGAGTAAGGCCTCAAACACCGTTCCTTTAGTAGCCAGACAAATACCTATATAGAGATACAACTAACCGAAAAGAGACCGTGGCGTGCAGGTAGTTTAATAAACAATTGCAGGCAATGAGGCGAGTATTTATTCCCCGGGTGATTCAGAGATGAAGGAACGCTAAATACTCGTGTTCAAATAAAAAAACGAAACTGCTTCCCATCTCATCTACTTTGTAGATTTGGTGCCGAAAATAACTGCACTGATGCAATCGTATTTACATGAATCCATGGAACTTGGACCAGAATATTTTTATAATACATCTGTCTCAATTTCACAAATAGGACCAGCCTTCATATGCATGAAATTTTTGTGGAATCTGTCACTTTTAGTATCATATAATCTCGATATATGTAAATAATTCTTGTTAACGTTATGCCAAAATAAAAATATCCGAACTTTGGATTCATTTCAGCTCAACATAATATGCTATTACACAATGGGAAATGCAAAATTCTTAATAAAACTTCCCATGGAAGAGAAAAGTAAACGAAAGATGCCTAATAACACTTAAAATATAAAAATGCAAACATTAAAAAAATATGCTACGAACGCATTAGACTATTTTTTTAAATACGCTCTTTTTCTTATTTATTGTTAATTAGTACAGGAAAATTTATAGTAGAATAAAAATATAGCCTTGATATTTAGTTTTTTGTATCTTCATTATCGTCGGATTGAACTACCGGGGAGCTATCGATCAATTTCTCCATATATGTACTTTCGTCTCGTGTTTATCCAACGATTTCAATCATCCCTTGTTTGTCCAGACGGTTACATTATCCATGCTGTTTTCTTATATTATCTCTTTTCATTTTATTCTCATCTCCCCTAAGGATTTGTATTTTCTCTTCAATTCATGTTGTGTCCAAAAATATCTCGCTGCAAATATCCCTGTTAACTTTTCCTCTCCATGCTCTCACTGCACAGTTACAATCGTCGTTTTACCATTCTCTTGTGTTCTATTCATTCTTCCACTTTATATTTTTTCATGTTTACGCGACACTTTCGTAAATATATATCACTCTACGTAATTTAGGAAGTACCGATTCTCTTCTGCAATAAGACAGGTTTTCGGTCAGGTTTCCTTTCCTCAACTGCAATGGCTAATTTTAAGACGCAACTATTTGCCCTCAATCAGCTGCATGTTTTGCTCAGTGAGGACAGAGACAAAGGATTCCCTGGCCGAATCATCAATTTAAGATCCTCCGCCGTTCCTCAACATTGATTTTACTTTGATTCAGTACAGGCAAAGAACATAAAAAAATAAATGCTGACGAAATTTTAAACGTTTGCTGGGATTTAGTTTGTTAGATACAATTCATGCTTAAGAATTTTGGCAAAAAGATAAAAATTATACGCTAAAATGTCCTCGTAATTTTCCATTCAAGGCATACGAATATAGTTCTTAAAAACAAAACAACTTCAACTGCCATTTAATTGAATATCGATTACTTAAATGGTGATTATATTAATTAAATATTTATTTATTATAACAGTCCAATAACAGCACTCAGACCTTATACAGCGGACATTAAAACTCTATCAGTGAGAGCATTAATCCTCTTAGAGGCAATATCTTTTTTTCTTTCATCGCCAATAATAACTTTATACGGATTACTATGTAAAACTGAACACTTCTACGTTTAAGTAATTCGATTTATCGAGAGATATTTTTCAAGCACTTTTAGAAGGGACTGTTAGGTAAATATAAAATTTTAAAATATAAAAATTAATGTAATTTTAGTTCTCTCCGCTATTTTTTTACCAAAGAGGGAGGGAAAGCTCTTCTGCGGTCTGATAGAAAATTTTCAATATAAAGTTACACTGTAATCCACTCAAGAGAAGACCCTGATATGAGAGGAAAATGTCCAAATAGCCTCGGAGAAGTATATTCTATCCTACGAATGGAAAATCAGCAATTCAGAAGTTCTAAAAATTCAGAGAATCGAAGAATACCCACCACGTAATTATATTTAATCGCCAAAATGGGAAATACTTTTATAATGAACTCAACAAAAATCCAGACTTTTGGGGCTTTATTTTTTTAAATATTCAATATTTTAAATATTGTGATGAGAACACTGAGATAAAAATGGAGAATTCTAATTCATATGAAGTAAAAGGACTAATATTCAGTTCGTGTAATTGTACCTAACTATCGTATTATTTTCGTTGTACGTTTATTTGGTCAAATTATAGCGTAGCACAGAACGTACGTAGCGTAACTCTCACTAAAATATCACAAATCGATAAATATTGACGCGACTTTTTAGCGCTTTTTTTTTTAAATAAAAAGAGCTTATGTATTCGGTTCAGCCATCTGTCTGTCCGTCAGATCGTGTACAAAATAACTCAAAAATGACAAACACCATTCTCATGATATATATTTCTACATTCGGACTAGATATGGAAAAAATTTGGGAACCGTCCGTCTGTCCGTTTGCCTTTTAACAGGATATTAGTAAACCCCTTACGAACTATCCATTATGGCTTTCGTATTGTTGACCGTACTCACAGCAGCGAATGTAAATAAACAATTAAGCTATTAAACTGAAGTAAGTGAAATTACAGTTCTAAAATTTTATTCTTTGAAATATTTTGATGTTCTTATTTAATGCCAATTGTTTTTGAAGAAATTGTACGTGATATGCTGCTTAACATCGTAATGGTAAAATACATTTCTGTGAGATTAGTTAATTAATTTTTCGAAATAAAAGTGAAATTACATAGATCTGAAAAAGTATTTACATAATTAATTTATTGAATATTATTAAAGATGCAAAATTTTCCAGTTAGGTTGATCTGCAGGGAATTGCTTTTTTTATTTTAGTATTCTTTAAAAAAGCGTCTTGTGTAATTTTATCTGCAATTCTTTCCTCACTTGTTATTTTTGCCGATGAGTGAAATACTTATGAATGATTGAATTAAGGCGAAATAAATTTTGGCCTGGAATGTGGTGAAATAACCGCTGAAGTCTTAGTAAACCATCGGTGTAATTGATTAAAGCAGTAGCCAAGGACTCGATTCTCTCGAAGTTTATGCGTTTAAACGTCATTTTCCTTCTTAAAAAAGCACCGTAATTATCGAATTTTGCAGCTCCGTAGCCACAATTCCACAGTAATCGATTTGGTCGTAGAAGAGCGAGAAAGTAGAACAGGTCGGTCTGACCGTCTGGCACTATTCCAACGAATGTTTCTTCTATCTGTTCTGGAGGTCGAGGTTGAAGAAATATGTTGGACTATAAAGCTACAAAAAGCAATTGTTCGACCAACTGCGCTTTACATTTGTCTGCATAATGAAGCCAAACCTCAAATTTTGAATTCGATTTTATGTTTCGGTTCTATTGTATTGATTCGTACCTATGTTTTGTTTTAAATAGACTCATACAAATACAATGAAAGTATTTACTTTTATTTATTTATGAAACCGACACGTTATTTATACTTACGTCGTAAAAACATGTATTTTGAAATTATAGTTTTTGTCCCACGTATGGACAATGAAAAGAAATATCTATAATTGCTATAACTAAATTTAAATACAGAAAATATTTTTAAAAATTTAAATTCATTGAAAATAATGTGATGGTTTTAGTTCAGTAAACCTGACTTTGACAATTCCTATAGCTACAGCTAGGTTCCATTATAGCAGTGTAAATTCTGGCTCGTGGCAATTAAATAATATTTCAATTATATATAGGTATATTGATCGTTCTAACATTCAGGAAAAGGGTTAATTATATCCGTATTTCAAGTAAAAACAGAAGACTTTCTATCCATCAATATTCTTCACTATAGTGTAATTCATAAGCTTACGCGAATTCAGTATAGCATAGGACTCTAATGGTAAATCGTACTGTACTTCGGTAAACCACATAAATAGCAAAACATCACTATCCTATTATATCGTCCCGAAAGGTTTCCTTTATTTTCGCTAGCCTTTTCGTTTCTGTCACACTTTTTTAGGATACCACTTTCCTTAAGAAGGAACCGTCGCGATTTAAAGTAAGACATTTTTCTACTTCATATTCCTTTTCCCTGAATTAATGCTTAGCGTAGACGTCACTGTTTTTCCGGAACGCGATTTCTGATAACTTCTCGCGGATTCGAATGTTTTATGAAGATAAAATAACACAAAATCTTCGCTCCCTTTGTCTTGAAGTTGTTCGCTCTTAAGCATATTATCGAACTCGTGGGCGATCCCGCAAGCTGATTTTCCGTAGAATCGGCTTTCAATGCATTTCTATAAAGATACCAACGCAATGCTCCGAAATTAGTAAGAAACATCACTCCTACAAAATATGTCCGCATTTTTTATAATAAATAATTCTTTAACGGCAAATTAAATCAAGAAACACCAGAAAATGGCTCCAAACATCTTGATAGAATAAGTATTTGGATAGAATGTTTTTTTTAATTATAAATATACTCAATATTTTAACGTATTTAATTTTTCTCATACGAACCCGTAGCAATAGTCACGGTATCATTCTAATCCAATCGTTCGACAAAGTTGTTTTTATTTTAACCAAATAAACGTGCACCTTGCTCTCTTTTAGTTATTTCGTTAATGCAAGAAATCTAATCCAATTAAAAAACCAAATTTAACACCTTAAACCGTCTAAAATTAACGTAAGCCCACAGATAGGCTAGATAAAAATTAATCGCAATACCACATTTACTAGACGTGCTGATGAGTATAAAAACCGGACGAGAATTTATTTTCACCATCGATAATATCTTAATGATTTGTTAGATGTGAATTAATTTGAAGCGTATCTTTAAAACACACGCAGGCTAGTTGAAATACTTAATTAACCGAACATGATTCAACGCGGAAGGAGCAAGCGAGACTGAAAAAGGGTGCATTAAACGACCGTAAGAGGCGCGTATATTTTTGTCGAGGTGAAATACACCCCGCCCATTTTTCTGTCTTAAATTTCCTCGCCATCTTTTTTTTTCTCCTCTCTCCTTATTTTTCTCCCGTTTTCTACCCGCTTCCACACTCGCACGACATCCTATTGCCGCAGCAGGAATAAATCGGCGCCCTAATGACCGGCTCGAGGCGTGGGGAGATGGAAAGAGAGAGAGGGAGGAGCGGGAGATACGGTGGATTTCGTGACGTCGTCCGCGGGGCACGTAAACCAAGATCCTCCCTAACTCCCGAACCTATTACTTTTGGTCCTCTGGGAAATTAAAAGTAGTGGGAATGAGAAGGATGCTTGGTAGGGGCAGAGAGATCCCAGGGAATAAGCCACACACACCCAGTCCTGTCTACTTCCTGTCCCCTTTATTCCTAAACTCCCCATCCCTCATTTTTTCCCTCTCCCATTACCAAATTTCACGATTTTTTTACGAGTATCCCGCTGCACGGCATGCAGGTGCGTGTTTCAGAAGGAATGCGAGGGTTACACTTCGCTCTAAACTCACCTAAAAAGCGCTTATAAAGCGTTGGACAAGAGTTACCTTCCGTATTTTCATCATCCAACGTTATGAATGGACCCTAAAATTTGGGTTTAGAAAAGACGAATAAACCACCAATAAAATCTTTTGTAAGAGTACAACTTTCTTGTCGATGATTGCAGCGTGAGAACAGAACGTTTGCCAGGGTATCAATTTAATACATTTCTAGATATTTTCCGAAAGCACTATACTAAACTTCACAGTTGATTTGATTTTAACACTTCCGTGTTCTAATGACGCAACTCAGGTGCCCAGATGACACATATTGCGTCATCCGCTTAAAAGTAACTCAGCCGGTGTAAATAAGCGCCTTCCCCATCAGCGTGAAATCTAACTCTGACCTGGAGGAAAGGATGTGTCCAGGCCAGGCCGTATAAGTGGTTGCGAATCCTTCGGGGGGGCGCATTGGATGTTGCCAATGCTTTGGCGGGCCTGATTAGAGTTTAAATCGAAGTTACTGACAATGAGAGATTATAAGGTATCATACTAGTGGAAATCAATTCTAAATTACGTATTTAGGATTAATATTTCAGTATTAAATGCTTTATTATCGTTATTTAGATTTTAAAATATGAGTTTAGGCGTTAAATTTTATGGATTTCTTTTGCATCACTGCTTCGCGGGCCATACAAAACGCTCTCGGGGGCCGGAGGTTCCCCACCTATGACCTAAAGTATCAAATTATTTTTTCTCATTCAAGTGTTTGGTCGCACAAAATCATATCTTATATTCAACTACAATACGAATTATTATTCTCCGAATTCCAAGGGACAAAATTCGATACTCTTTACTGAGGAAAGAAAAACATCTTATATCTGACCGTCCGCAATGCGTGGGAAAGCCAGCGCTGAAAGAATGAAATTCGCTTCCCAGACGCCATGTGTTCGTCCCAGACTAGGGGCTTTATTTAAGCACGTAATGTTTTAATGTAATGTGAACAAAATAGCTGTATAGCAAAATGTCTTTTATTTGGCGTATGCCGAGTTCACTTTTGTTTTCCGCATCGACATTAGTACATGAAAATAATCAGGCAACATTTATTCTCAAATAAATAGCAACGCTCGTCGAAAAGCTGTTTATTAAAACATTTTTAACAACGGTAATATTTCCAAATTACCTTCTGTATTTCTTTCTATTTCTTTCAGTTTATTAGGCACCAAAAGCGAAATTATTTGGATATTCTTCCGACCGATAGATAATCGACATTTTTTTCTGCAGTTCTATAAAGATGGTGAATTTTTATTAATTTTATAACCGATTAAGCTATGATGGTGCCAGTGGCACTGCGAGAAATTTAGTTCTGGAGGCAAATACTTCAATACATACATTATTATCCGAGCACTTGTTTATTTGTTTACCTGCAAGAACCTTCGTGTAATGATAGAAGATAATAAATAAATGTACTGATTCTAATTTGGATGCCTTCGATCCACCTTATTTCCAGCTGACGCTCGCATACTCTATGCTTTTGTTATTATCTCCGATCTTGGGGAGAGAGGGACGGAGGCAAATGCTCGGTTGCCACCCCCCTGACTGCACCACTGAATGGTGCTGTTCAGATTTAATTTCTTTACTAACCCTCAATAGAATACGTGCTAACAATAAGTATCGGTAGAGAATAAAAATTGCACGGGTGCTGGAGATAAATGACCGTTTCCAAAATTACTTTTAACAGCCTGTGATTTTCATCTAAATATTAAAATATGTACATTCGAATTCCACTAAATGATATATCCCTATGTCAAGCCGTCTGAACGATGATCTCGAATCGCCTCAGCTTCGATATATATATATATACGTATATGCTGAAAGTGAGGACCTCGCCGGAAGAGAGCTATACGCAAATGAAGGAAACTCTTGTCTAAAACAGATTTGATCATACACGTACACGGTAAGATATAAGATTTAATTGTATGACGTCTCGAATTCCCGATCCTGATCTCTCTTAGCATCTGCGGAATTGCCGCACACAATGCTTACTCTCGTTCCGGGCGAGATCTCTCTGCCCTCTACGACATTAATGGATTTGCAAACTGTATGTCTTATTGCAGGTAAGTTGGTGTCGATAGCGTTTAACCTCGAAGGTGTAGAAAGCGAAACAAGTCCGAAAAAAGAACTCGCGAACGAGTTATTGTTATGAGGCGTCTTGAATTGGGCGAGCGCAGCATTTTACGTACGTATGTGACGTGAGAAAGTTCGTATCCTACACTACTGTCCTTTCAAAGTCCTTTCAAGTCTAGATACCCGAGTTTAAAGAGGTATATCTCCAAAACGGTAAAAGCGATTTTGATGCGGTGAAAATTAGCGGGTAGAGAATTTATTTCTACGTTAATTGATATACATTCAAAATTTTTAATTTGCATTAAAATATTTTATACTGCGCATTATTTGAATAAAAACACGTTTTTTAGGCATGCAAACCCGATAAGACTATTTTGAATGCTTACAATTCCGAAACCCTAAAATGAATCAAATTGAAACTTTAAAGGTACTTAGATAGATCTATTGTATATAAGTATGTGGAAGCGTTATTTTATAAAATTATTATTAATACCCGATTTTGTTAAATTTCTGAAATCCGGCTATCTTCGCCATTTTTTGTCTGTTTTCGAAGTATGAAGTACCGTTGTCAGCGGATAGATGCATATAATGCATATATGCAAAAACGAACATAAGAAATTAAACACCGAAAAAGATATAGAGTTTTATTTAATATTCATTTTGCGCGTGCCGGAGGAACTGAAGTCTCTATGGCAAACGGAGGGAGAAAGAGTTTCCGAGCGCGCGCTGTTGCCACGTCTAGCTCTGTATGTTGCTGAAAGCAAATTTCTTAGAGTAATTAATGCAAGTAATAATAAGCCGAAACCCCTTCGCTTCCACATACTTATATACAATAGATCTATCTAAGTACTGTTAAAGTTTCAATTTGATTCATTTTAGGGTTTCGGAATTGTAAGCATTCAAAATAGTCTTATCGGGTTTGCATGCCTAAAAAACGTGTTTTTATTCAAATAACGCGCAAATTAAAAATTTTGAATGTATATCAATTAACGTAGAAATAAATTCTCTACCCGCTAATTTTCACCGCATCAAAATCGCTTTTACCGTTTTCGAGATATACCTCTTTAAACCAGGGATGTTAAACGAAACCGAACCCAAAGAATAGTTTCGGTTCGGAACGAAACTATATCTTTTCTCTTGCCATTTAGTTTCGGTTCGCAACGAAACTGTATGTTCCGTGATGGGTTTAGTTCCGTTCCGGAACGAAATTGTTCAGTCGGAACGAAATATTTCGTTCCGGAACGGTTCCTTTTCTTGAATGGGTTCGGGTTCAAGTTGAGAGTTTTTGGGAGATACGTTCAGTAGTTTCGTTCCAAGCAAACTGCACCATTATTCTGGTCTTGGAGCGGAGAAGAGAGCGAGGTACTCGCATAGAGTTGAAGCCTTAGGGGCTTAATTAGGCTTAATTTTATTCTTCTAATGTAAGCTGTTTTAACATATTCAATATCTTCTTGGTTTTTTAGATCCATCCCCAATGGCCAACCGAAATTTCACTATTTTTTTAAATATCGTTTTTCCGGAAAAATTCGCACTAAATACAAACTAACCGATGAGCAAACTGACGAAAACTAAACTGAGGAGCCGGCTTCCTAAGAGGAGCCAATGTGCGAAGCCGTCGCTTAACGGTACGGTTAGGGGCCGTCCATATATTACGTAAGACGTTTGGGGGGAGGGGGGGTGCGGATGAGTCTTACGTTGTCTTACAAGGGGGGAGGAAGGGTCTACGATTGGTCTTAGGTAAGATTTTACTTTAGCGAAAACGCAGTTTGCGTCCCAGAACAGTACTCTGAATGAAACGCATTTAACACCGCTAATGCGGCGCTCCCGCGCTCCAGCGATAGCAGGACTCACTATCAGTCGAAGCGGGCGCCGATGCTCTGCCACATGAGGGCGCTGCACTTTTATTGCTGAGCTTTCTTGTACCCCCACCCCGCTCCCTGAGTCCCACTCTGCATGACGCACGTGCTGCAAGTTCCAACCTGACGCGAGCCGCTACCGGCAGACAGGAGTGCTGCGCGAGGGTACCGCGGGTTTAAATGACTTACTTTCGCTCGAATGATGGGGTCTAGAGCAGATCTCTATAAAAGGCTCTTTGAAGCTTTCAAGAATTGTTACCCAAGCAAAACTCCACAACAAGCCCAGGAGGAGGCAAATGTCATCTGGCGAAGAGCTAAAACTGAATTTGGGAAGGATGGTATGGCATTTGAAAAACACATTGACAGTAAAATTCAGCAACTGAATCAAGAAGCTACGAAGAGGAAAGCTACTCTCAAGAGCTTTTTTGTGAAGGTAAGCATTGCGGATGACACATTTCAGATATGTTTTGCAATTACAGCCTGTCTCTGCATGCACGAATGTCTCGTAGAATGCCCCTCCGCATGTCTGGCCCATGTTTATTAGTTTTATTCGATGTCTAGGGGGCTCACCACAACAGGGGTGCCAATACGTCGGCATGTCTTTATTTTTGTTTCGATGCTCCAAAATCTATGGAAGGTTTTTATTACCTATTTTTTTATGTTGTGAAAAACGTTTACCTTTATGTGACTGTTAGCCAAGTACGGCTTCTCACTGAAATAATAAACATTTGTTTATAAATAATAGGGGAATTATTTACTAGACCATCTGACTACCACCCCTGAAAATTATCTAATACTCATTCGAAGTGAAACAGTAGTGGTGAGCTCGCGAGTGAAAAAAACCTCAGATTTCTTACGTAAGATTTAGGAGGGGCGGGGGGGTCCCATTGGTTCTTATGTTTTCTTACATGGGGGAGAGGGGGGGTCAAAAAGTGGCCTAAAACGTCTTACGTAATATATGGACGGTCCCTTATTACGGAGCGCGAGATCCGTCGACGCCGGTCGTCTGC
Source organism: Uropetala carovei (assembly GCA_036926305.1). Lineage (NCBI taxonomy): Eukaryota > Metazoa > Arthropoda > Insecta > Odonata > Petaluridae > Uropetala > Uropetala carovei. The sequence continues at coordinate 20,277,358 of JAXCHB010000196.1, forward strand.
GCGCGGTAGCAACCGTCGGTGGTGGTGGTGATATTAGGAACTAAGATCCCCCTCCTATCCCCGACCTCCCCTCTCGCATTCCCCCCTCGCCCTCTCCTCTCGCCGTTAGACGCGAGTAAAAACCATTGAAAACTGGCTGGAACCAAAGCTGGAACCAAAGTAGAAGGAGTCGGAACGAAACTATTTCATGTGCGAACCCGATCCGGAACGGTTCAGTTTCGTTCCATCGACATTTCGTTCCGAAGATTTCGTTCCTCTTTCGTTCCGGTTCCACTTTCGTTCCACGACTTTGGTTCCTTTTTCGGTTTGGTTCCTCTGAACCGTTCCTTGAACCGAAACCTATCTGGAACCGTTCCTCTTTAGTGGGTTCGGTTTCGTTTAACAACCCTGCTTTAAACTCGGGTATCTAGACTTTTTGAAAGGACAGTAGGGCCAACCTTTTCTCCTTTGACTATCAGCATTTGAAGTTGCGAATACATACTTCGGCTGGCCAGTTAAGAGATTACATTAGAAGTTACTCAGAGATTCTAAGGTAAAAAGCAAGTATAAACGCTTCTTTAAAAATAAAATTTTGACATTTAAGGTCGTATGAACGAAATGTTAGTCAACAAATGATGCATTGTAATTGTAAATATAGCTTTTTTGCCACCGCTCCGCGAGCCTTATAAAATGCTATATGACACCTGGCCTACACGAACACGTGATTTTTATCCATAAGGAATCAACATATTTTAGAAGCAAAGCAAAATTTGTAAATTACCTTAGTAATTAAAACTGTATACGGTTAGGTGGAAGAAGAGGCTGTGTAGCCTCAACCTCGCCGTTAAAAAGTTTAAATAAATAAAAATAAATAAATTTGCGTAACAGTGTTACCCAATATGTGCACTACGAGCTACTGTGCATCAATATAATCTATCGATCATCCATGATCATATCTCTAAAGATCAAAATCTATGTACGAATGAATAAAATTAAGATCGAATCGATATCGCTAGCAGGATAGAGTTAAACGACCAGCAGACATCAATTTAAAGATTCAATTTCTTTGACCTACGACCAGATTAAAGAACGCCGCCTAAGCTAAGGTCACCAGACGTCCTCCTTTTGGAAGGACAGTCCTTTTCCAACCATCCTTCCTAAACAATTTGTCCTTACATGTTCTCCTTTTGTGGTAACTTTTGTCTTTGTCCTTCCTTTTACTTAACTTTTTGTATCCATGGAACATTTATACCTACTTTGAGAACTCAGACCTATGCTAACCAATATCATGTGATTTTTCTGGATTGGCTGGCTTTGTTCCTGTCTGTTACATTGTTATAAGCGCAGGGACTTTGTCTTTCTCCCAAGACACGATTCTTGTTAAAGGATCTTTGTCCATCTCGCTGATTATGTTTTCTTAGCGATAACGAACACTTTGTCTGCTAGAATAAATGCTTTATTTTCTCCTTGATTATATTTGTTTGGTTTCAGGTTTATTAAAATCCTGGTTTATACAGCGTACAATGTATCCCATATCCCATCCTATTCTTTAAAATATTTCTTTCGTAAAACAAAGTCGATTCACTTCTGTTCACTTATTTGTTATCGGCAATGGAGTTAAGTGATTTTAATAGGTTTTTTGTTTCTGTGCGTGCTAGATAAACTCTTACAGCTCCCTATTCCTTGTTTTGTTTTTCCTCTATCAGAGAATTGTGAAAAAATAGTTATATACTGTGTCCTGCCTGAGTGAAATTTGAATAGCTTCGTTTACTTCATTATTATGGCACATATAATTTTCTCATTTTAATTTACAATGCAATCTTCCATTTTATTATATTGATTTTTAAATCTCTGTTATAATGCCCTGCGAAATGTCTTCAGCCAAGAAAAGAAAATGTCACTTAAATGTAATGTTAGCTAAGGAATTTTCACATTCAAGACCCGTTGGAAATGATGATACCGTCATTAAATGTTATGTGTTCAACAGTAATTAGTATCGCAGTTGGTGGGCGTTCAAGTATTACGAAGCACAATCTTTCCCAAAAGCGCCAAAACGCTCTTAATATAGCATCCCCTCACATAAAAACTCTTATTTTATTTTTTGTGAAATAAAGCATATAAACAGTTTTTTGTATAAAAAATCGGGTTTTGTTCTCCCTTTTGGTCAAAAATATCTGGTCACCTTATCTAAGCACGTTAAGTACCCCTCCTCCATAGTCTTATCACGAAACTTCGACGCACGTGAAGGGAAACGTATTTCCTCTCGTTTGCTTGAGATTCATATCGCTTCCTGTCCAAACTATTTGCATGGGCCCCCGAATCCTTTTTCATCGACACATCTTCCTTCCTTCCTAATTTTCAATCACCTCATAAGCCTCATGCGCTTCTGTGTGGTTATGATATATACACACACGGACAAACGGCAACGTACTGTGAAGGGTACACAAAGGTAGAGCAAAGAAATTACATACGAAATTCACTTGTCTATCGTTTTTAGAGCGAAGTATAAAAATGTTTACTCACATCGTTACTCCGAAATAAGTTAATGTATTCGCACTATTTGAAGTCTATAACCCATGCCTATATCCAAACCATGAAGAAGAATATAATTCACGCTATTCCAAAGGTTCAGCATCCTCCCAGGATCTTCCAAATCCATCCGCATTTACCGATGTAGGTTATAGATTGAGGTAGATTTCACGTGCATAGAACGTAAATATTACATATTACCTTCATTATGGTAGTTGTAGGAACACTTTGAAATCGGGATAAAAAACGGGAATCGAACCCGGATCTTCCACTGGTCAGGCAGATATTCTACCCCGAACTATCGTAGCAGACTAGATCTTACGTTTCAGAACACGCATGTTTTCTTTCTTCTTTCATTACGGTACCTTATTAAATGTCTCCTTCAACAATAGGAGACCCTATTATGCACCAAATATAGTTTTGTAATTAGTTTATCTTACATTAAAAACTTAACGTTTTAAAGAATTTCTTAGAGAAATAAAATTACTCAAACATTCTTTTGTACCTTTATAAGTCTGGCATGAAAGAAACAGCATCTTAGTGAAAACCTAGCTAAATGCTTTTGATGAGGGAATATAAAAAGGTCTATCTAAATCTCCAATCTTGGGATTGAATATAATTCGAAATGAAGAAGACGATAAATGACGCATTGACACAGTTGCATTATTTCAGCGATTTTAATCTGTTGAAGATAGTATGAGAACTAATATATTAAATATTAAGGCTATATTGATTAATCTTCAGATCTTATAGCTTATGTATAATGAAACACTTTAATAAAGGAAACTATATATTTAATCCCAAATTAGGAAAAGTATAACAAAATATAATATTTTAAACATGCGAGCATTGTGGCCAACGCAGGGTTAAATGCACAGTTTTCTCTTAAAGAAAACTTCCTGTGCAATATTAATGAAACGCTTTCTCATCTTTATATAATTTTATATTGAAAATCCAAATTTTATAATTGATACATTTCGGCGTTTAACTAAAGGAAAATGAAAATGCTTGAAAAAAAAATAGTTCATCAAAAATTGTGCAGTGACTCAAAGACTTTAATATGTAGTGAACATGATAGAGGTAATCTTGGTCAGTAGACAACAGTTATCGTGGTATTTAGAAGAGCTATCTTTTCTGTCCAGATCTTAGATTAAATCGTAATGAATATCATTTATTTCTTTCCGTTTTGTATAAAAGATCAAACATAAAAAGTGCTAAAATCAAGAAATAAAGGTATAAAATAAAGAACGAAAGTGATTTTTCATAAATATAATTCGATCTTTAACCTTTTGACTGCTACGAACGTGTTTACGCGTGGGAATTTTCCACGTTTCCAGTGCTACCGAGGTTTATATGCATTATGATACCTTCTCCTAGTTTGCTACGATCACGTTGAAACGATTCATACTCCGAGCATCACCGAGTCATGTACTACGATGTTTCCTACGCACTCAGTTCTGTTCTTGTACTCATGAGTTGTTATTTTTGCGAGCTCAGTCACCATTGCGGCTACAGTCGCTCTAAATCTTTAAGAAATATTACAAATTTTAAAAGAATAAAAAAAGAAATGTTTATAATATTTTGTTAGGGTTTATTTATAATATTTACTCGAGGTTATGTTCAATTTCATCAGTAATGTTCGTAAAAGTATCATTCCTGAAAATTTCAAATGCTAATTTTCGTAAAAAAAAACGTACAGCAAAAGGGATAAGATCAGAAGGGGCTAAGCTCTTCATTAATGTCGCAATACTTTTTAAGTTGTTTTATTTTTTACTGTCCAAGTTCGCTACTCGGACAAATAGCAAATAATTCCATAATAAAAGTAACAATGTTGCCTTAACCGAAGATTTAGAATTTTTCAATACTGTACATAAAATTAGAATATATCACGCTTTCAATGGAAAATATAAGTTTTACCTGATTTAAGTAACATCACCAACAGAAGTAGAAGCTTCCAATGCATTACCTGCAGAGGGGGATGATCCATAGCTCTCCAAAACTAATCCGCGAGTTACCTCTTCTTAATTAAACACTTGAATTGAAGCACTTATAAAAACACAACTCTTCCAATGGTTGTAAATTCCTAGAAAAAAAAGAAGCGTTTTAATCTTAAATACGTTGCACCGGTGAAAATTAAGTTCTTAATAGATCGTGAACAGCGGTATATTCCCGCGAAATCAAATTGTGCCCCGAAACAACTACGAATACAGGGTACGAAGAAATCCCGCTAGAGGGTGAAGTTCTCGCATGGCGTCTAACCACTTGGAACAGGGGAAGGGGTGTAGTGACGTTGCATGGCCAGAGTTTGTGAAAAATGAGTGTCGTAAAACGCATATTAAACAACAATGGGACAAGCAGAAGATAATGTGATTAATTTAATATATCAAAATGGATTATCAGGTCCAGTACTATTATATAATTAAAGACGTTACTTTAAACATCTCATTTTAATTGTAATTTATATAAAAACCTCCATTATTTATAGATGATAAAAGAAATAATCCAGAGTTCATCACATATTTATCGAAGCTAGGGTCTTTGGGAGTTGATAACTTAAGTAAGTGCCAGAAATACGAGAATGGCAGTATATATATATATCGGTAATTTAACCTGGTTTTTAAATTTATAGTCAAAGAACCTGACAGACTGAGCGAAGAAAAAGCAGCAGTGCTAGAACAGACGCAAGAATTAGCGTTTACTAACTACAAAACTTTCATTCAAACTGCCGAATGCTCTAGGGAAATATTTCAAAAGGTTAGTAGGAGCGGTATAAAATGGATTTTAATGTATTGGTCGTAATCTTTGAAGTAATTATGTGTTAGATCCTCCTAATTCCTTTATAGTTCAACAAGACAGAAATGCATTTAGAATCATTGCTACAAAAGTTACCAGGGTTTTCAAAAAAATGTCAAGAGTTTAGCAAAAAATCATCTGAAATAAGTGCTCACCGGCACCTGAATTCTCTCACCCTAAATCGTAATACTCAACTTTTAGAAATATTGGAATTGCCACAGTTAATGAACACCTGCATACAAAACGGTAACTATGAAGAGGCACTTGAACTAGCTTCCTATGTAAGAAGATTAGAAAAGAAGCATCAAGACATTCCAATAATTGTGGTAAGAATAACCTTTTGTCTGCAAGTTAGTGATTAATGCATTGAAATGGATTCCAATTTATTCAACAAATTACACCTATTGTAGTGTCAGTAATTTAAAATAAAATAAATACATACTGGCAGTCAATAAATTGCTCATAAAAAATTTCTATGAGATAAATCAGTACATGTTATCGTCAATTTGATTGGCTCTCTTTGTACAAATTCGTACTTTGCACTTGCTTTTTCTCTATATTCTATGTCAAATGTAATCAGATTTTTCCTTAAGTGACTTTGCCTATTTTTTCATGCATTATATATGCCATTTGCATTGTATATAATTTTAAATTAAATAGAGAAAATCGCAAAAAATTAAAAATTAAGTGAAAATATTTTAATATGACCATTGATTTCTTTTGGTTCGAAAAGAATGTATTTAATCAATGGTAAATTGTAATATATACTTTAATTGCAGAGTATTGTAAAAGATGTTCAAATAGCATGGCAGACAATGCTCCAGCAACTCTTGGCACAGCTTCGTACTGACTTACAACTGCCTCAATGCTTACAAGTGGTTAGTTATCTTTATCGGATGGATGTGTTCACAGAAGCTGAATTACGACTAAAGTTCCTTCAAGCCCGTGATACATGGCTTCAAAGTCTTTTGAAGTCAATCAAAAAAGACCATGGTGAGCTTCATATAATTAAAACAATTTCATTATACAGGCACTCCCTGGGTTACGTAAGGAATGCATTCTGACACCTGTTCCATAACTCAAAATTTGCATAATTCAAAAATGACTACAGATGCTATGTGTTTAAAGTATAATTTACTGCATCAGTACAGTCAGTGCCATAACTAGGGTGGGGCATCTGCCCCGGGCGCAAGGGGCACAAGCGATCCAAATAGTAACTAAATAAACTAGAGAAAATAACTTCTTGAAGTGGGAGAGGGCGCATATTTAGTAGTTTGCCCAGGGCGCTACAATATCTAGTCACGGGGCTGAGTACAGTACAAGTAATCGGTTAAACTATAGGCATGTAAACTAGCACTTTAACTCTCATTGCGACGTTTATCAGCCATGATTGCAAGGGCAACATGTTAATTTGCGCAAAAGCGAAACACATGTTAAGAGATCAAGCAAATGTGCATGAGTGGTGTAACACACTGAGAACACCACATTATAACCGAAGCCTTGCGTTCTTCCTCCTCGCATGTATGTAGTTCCCGCTCACTTATGCAAACTGCTAATGTAAACTTTCCGCATAATGAAAATTTTTTAAAATTATTTATGTAGCCACTTATTTAAGTGTAGGTTTACATAAGTTGAGGCTTATGTAAACTGGGGAGTACCTGTATAATCGATTTTAGTACTTTCATACAATATTTAAAAATTTAATTTCGAGTGTTTTGGTTTGATTGTAATAAACTGCATTTTCCACATTTTCATCTTCACTCAATGGCAAAATTTAGAATCAATAAAATTTTCCTTTGTAATGAAAAGTTGATTTTCTGTGCCAATCCTCATAATTGTACTTTTTGTTTGTCCATTACAATTCACCTCTTTTAAATGGTCAGGCATATTCAAAGGCTAATGCATTTAACTAAATTAGTAGCCCGTTGCAGCTTCGCCAGCTATTTTATAAAAAAACATGGAATGTATAAAATATTATAACCATTTCTTTTTTATATTCTTCCTCTCCCTCCCTCCCCCTCTCTCTCTCGCTTCTGTCTCTCTCACTCCCTACTCTCTCTCCCTCCCTCACTCCCTCTCCCTATCTCGTATTAAAAACATTCAATGCATGCTTACACCCATAAGGATTGATTTAACAATAGGATTTTGAGGTCTAACAATATAATTAGTCACCATGACAACATTCCGTTAAAATGGCAAGATTTGCATAAAATATGTAAATTAAACGTTTAACATGGAATACTTCGAACTGTGAGCGAAAAAAGATGAACAGAATAAGAAACTTTATAAATTTTTCTTCAAAATGGTTCAACTCCGAAGGTCATAGATTAATTCCTTCTAATTTTAATTTCCAAATGAATAAGAGGCTGCACGTCGAAAAATTGCGTTTTACATGTTAAGTAATGGGAAATGGAAATGCCTCCCTTGGAGTCAAACCAAGAAATTTTTTTGCGATTTAAATTCGTCATCACCTGAAAAAGTGTTAATCAAGCATCCCTGCCAAATTTCGAGTTTCTGTCTTCATTACTTTTCGAGTTATTAGCTTTATGAATCTTAGCGTGACGGACACTAAGCAATTTATTATATAGATAGGTGTTTAAATGGAAACTCCTTAGCCGTAATGTTTCAATATTCAAGGACAAGACACAAGGAAAACAAAAAACAGAAAGCAAATGAAGAAAGAAAAAAGAAACGTCAAACTTACACGTTTACCGGGAGGCACCTCACAAGCGGCTAGATGTTAAGGCCGCAACCTCTGCCACTCACCAAATGGTGAAATGCAGGGCACTGATAGGTACCAATCACTCGGCAAAACACAAGACTGTCCGACAAACAATCACTCACACGCACTCACGAAATAAACAAGAAACACTCAACTCACTCACTCATACAGGCACAAACATTTAGACGAACAATTAAACACACTCACTCAAAAATAACAAAGAAAAAGGAACCCCTAAATATTCAAAAAAACTAAATGTACATTTCGGGAGCTATGTCCCCATCTTCAGTAGCTATGTAGAACGAAAGTGTGGCATGCGGTTAAGAGTATTTGAACGGTGGCGTGTTCGTGTGAATGTGAAAGGGAGGGGAGGGGTGACCGTTAAACAGTAAAGAGGGGAATGGGGAAGAGGGCTGAGATCATTATTCATTACATTGTATTTATGTTTTTTAATGAGCATGCTTTCATAGGCATCTAGTTTGTGGTCGTTATGTACTGCTTTTAAGAGTTAAATTTTCAAGGGTGATGGGATGGTTGTGTTCTTGTATGTGTTGCTACACATGACTTATTGAGTCTGTTGTGTTTAAAATGTGCAATGTGTTCTTTGAATCGTGTTTCCAATTTACGTTTAGTCTGTCCTATGTATACTAGGTCACATGTTCCGCAAGTTATTTTATATATGCCTGATTTCTGTAAAAAAGGTATTGTGTCTTTTGGATTGTGGAGGAGGTTAGAAAGTTTATTATTGTTGACTTGTACAGTTTAAAATCGTGTTTAAGATCTTGTGAAGTTTGTTTGTGGTTCTAGGGGTGAATGGAATTTTAATATATTTAGGTTTAGTGGACGAAGTGTTTGTGAGGGTCGTGCGTGTTTCGAGATGGAGTTTGTGCAAGTGTTTTTGTAGTATGTTTTGAATTATATTCATGTCGTATCCATTCAGTGTAGCAACTTTTTTAATGTGAGTAAATTCTTTTTGAAAATCTGTTTTTGAAAGTGGAATATGTAGGAGTCTGTGTATCATGGAATGGAAAGCTGCTAACTTATGTGAGATGTGGTGGTGGGAATCATAAGGTATGTATTTGTCTGTATGTGTAGGTTTCCGGTATATATTAAAATTCAGTTTGTTGTTACGCCTAATCACTAATAAATCAGGAAAGGGAAGGCAGAAGTCTTTTTCTTTCTCATATGTAAACTTTATGGAATCATATTGTTTATTTAAATTCTTTAGGAAACCAGTGATATTGTCTTTTGAGGTGTCGAAGACAGCAAAAATGTCATCAACGTATCTAAACCATGTATTCGGGAAATAAGTAAAGGTGTCTTTACATTGTTGTCCGAAAACAGTCATGAAAAGGTTAGGAAAGGAAGGTTGTGCCAAAGGTTTGTTGGTATATGTTATTGTTTACTTTGAAGAAATTCTGTTTCATGCAAAGCGTGTCAGGTGTATGTAATCACGGACAGCTTCTTGGGGCAGGTTTTGTTCTGTGAGCCAAGTTTCTAGAAAAGGCATGGTTTCTTCTATTGGGACGTTAGAAAAAAGGGAAACGACATCGAAGGAGACTAAGATCTCATGGTCATTGAGGTTTAAATCTTTAATTTGGTTAATGAAGTGGCTGTTGTTCTTGATGTTTGAGGTCTGCGTAAGGGGCCATTGTTTGTATTGTTTGTTAAGCCAATGAGATATTTTGTATGTTGGGGAGTTAATAGCGGAAACAATGGGTCTGAGTGGGATGTCTTTTTTATGTATTTTTGGGAGACAGTACATCCTAGGGATAGTAGGGTTGGAGATGTTTAGTTGGAAAAGAAGTTTTTTGTAATAATCGAGGTGTGATCATCTTGTTTATTGGATTTTTGGGGATTCTTATGTAAGGTCCCTCTTCTAGCATTTTTTGGACTTTCTTGTAGTATTGTTGTTTTTCCAAAATTACTACAGAGTTACCTTTGTCCGATTTCAAATAAAAACAGTCCTTGTTATTCAGAGATTTAATTGTGTTGTAGTCTTGAAAACTGTGATGTTTTTCTAGGGAAGTGTTTGAAAGATTCTCCTTTATTTGTGCAAGGGTGGTGTTTCTAAGTAAATTTTTGGTGTTTTCGGGTAATGATTGGATAGACGATTCAGTGTCTGCAACTAGGTCTTCTATAGGGGGTTTTTTGTAGGGAAGGGTGTAGTAGAGTAAGGTGATTACAGCATTGGTGAAAGTTTTACCCGAAAGGTTTGTTATATTACTGTTGTGTGGTTTGGTTGCTTGTGGTCTGTTTTTAAGTGAAGAGAGTTTTCTGTGGAGTTTTATTGTTTTGTTTGAAACTTTTAGTTGTATAACAGAGTGTATTTGGTTCATGTATTGGTCCCAGATGGACCATTCGAAGCCTGATAAATTTTTGGTGAGTTTAAGGTGTAAATCATATGCTTCTATTTCCAAGTAAGCGCGTTTTCCATAAAGTTTTTTGACTTCGAGACCGATCCATTTATGTTTAGCTTTGGATGGTGTGTGATTTGTGGTGTTAGGAAATATGTTTGTGAAGTTAGGGAAGACATTCTCTTTTTTAGTCTTTGAGGAATTTGATGTCAACAGCTATTGTCTGGATTTGGGTGGAGAGTTTGTGAAAACAGTTTAACTCCTTTGACCGAAAAGTCATGATGATAATTAAGGAGGGGTTAAAAGACTACGGCGAGATGGATGTTTACATAGCTACTGAAGATGGAGGCATAGCTCCCGAAATGTACATTTAGTTTTTTTGAATATTTAGGAATTCCTTTTTCTTTGTTATTTTTGAGTGAGTGTTTAATTGTTCGTCTAAATGTTTGTGCCTGTATGAGTGAGTGAGTTGAGGGTTTCTTGTTTGTTTCGTGAGCATGTGTGTGAGTGATTGTTTGTCGGACAGTCTTGTGTTTTGCTGAATGATTGGTACCTATCAGTGCCCTGCATTTCACCATTTGGTGAGTGGCAGAGGCTGCGGCCTTGACATCTAGCCACTTGTGAGGTGCCTCCCGGTAAACCTGTAAGTTTGATGTTTCTTCGACCAACTCGAGAATTCGACCAGTCGAATCGACCCAGCCGATCGATCGGTCGAATTAGAAACTAGTTTATGCGAAGTAATTTTTGTCCCGCTCGATCATGAGAGGTTTAGTTTCAGTCTAGACATCGTTATTTTTGCTCTAATTGTTTGAATTTGTGCAGATTCGACTTCCAGATTCGACCACGTTTTCAGGAACGCATCCCTGTCGAATCTCAGGAGTCGCCTGTACTACACATTGTATATTAACATCAGTATTACTTTGTTAAATTTTTAATTTGATATAACATATTTAATCAATTGTAAGCCAACCCCCCACTTTTCACAAGGGCACACGAGGAAAATTCCATGTTGGGTCTAAAGACATCCTAGTTGTCCAGGTTCTGTCACAAAAATAACACCAAAAAGTGTAAATGCCCCAGTTTTGTTCATTTCGTAATTAAATAGAAAAGGTATCAACAAAAATTATGACAACACAAATTACGTTATATTCAAGCATTCAATAAAATTTTTACTAAAATGTAATTTGTCCTGGTTATATCCCAGATTTTTAATCTCACAACAAAAATGTTCCTGTTTCTCTCTTTGTCTTCTCCAACGTCTCACATTCAACTTATCAATCCCATAGCACCATTGTGCAGCAAAATTTGATGTTTCTTCCACATATGGTATCACTTTTCTCTTAAAGTCCCATTATGAGATTATTAAAAAAAACTGAAAAACTCGCCAAAGTAAATGACAAACATTTACGCTTGCAAAGGCACGAGGAAATGACAGTTGGCTCGGTGAATCTTAGAATTAGACGCATGCGCATACTAGAGATGACTTGGGGAATCTCAGGATTACATACATACATACTAGAGCTGACTCGGGAGTGAATGTATGAAAACATTTATTTCTTCCTATTCAATCCTTGTGATTCTTTTTAGATACATTTAAAGTAGATTGTTTACTTATACATTAAAACAAATATCTAGAGTTATAATGTAACTACCGGCACTAATTCATTGATTGCTTTTTCGTTCATTGATTTTTAATACCTCATTCTAAACTGTGGCAATTTTTAAGGAGGTGAAAAAGTTAAATAAGGTCGACTTACAATTGATTATATGTTAATAAAATTACAATCATAAAATAAAAAATAATAAGTAAGCAACAAAATGATAAAAGCAACTTTTCATGCATGATTTATTAAATGGTTAATAGAAAAATGAATCAAAGAAACAAAAATAGATCAAATAAAACATTAACAAAGATTGCTCTAAATAATTTTTTTTAATATTAGTATCTAATTACAGAAAAATGGAAAATTTTGTTATTTGATGATTAGTTTGGTTAGAGGGAATGTTAGTGTCACTAATTAATTGATGAGTATATATAATTGATTGAGTAGTAGGTTATTTTATAAAATTATTTATCTAATTACTGTAATTCCATTTACATTACGTAAATACAGATTGAGTAGTAGGTTTTTTTACCAAATTATTCATCTAAATACAGTAATTGCATTTACGAGGGTGAATCAAAAAGTTCCCAGAATGATTTCACTAGCAGCGTGCCTGAGTTCAAACATAAACAAACCATTGTTGTCTGAAGTTAACATGATCTTAGTTATAAACATACAATATTTGGCAAGAATTCATTCATTTGGTATAATATAACCTCAGTTTTTTAACCCGCTAATCCATGAGCGTGGACAATTTTAAATTTGTGATTTGAGCTAGCATTAAGTTTTTGACAAAACTTAGTTGGAAACCAACTGCCATCATTCGGAGTTTGTAGAAAGTTTACGGGGATGATGCACCAAAGAAAACAGTGGTATATGAATGACTGAAACGGTTTAAGGATGGATGGGAGAACATTGAAGATGACCATCGAAGTAGGAGACCATCAACGAGAAAACTGTGGCCGCTGTCCAATTGGTTGTGGAAGAAGATTGACTAGTGTCAGTGCAAATGACAGCTACACATTTGGCTCAGTTCAATCAATTCTAACAGATTGTTGAGGATCGAGCAAGCTTTCTGCCAAAAGTGTGGCCACTGCCCAATCGATTGTGGAAGAAGATTGATGAGTGTCAGTGCAAATGATAGCTACATGTTTGGACATCTCATATGGCTCAACTCAGTCAATTCTAACAGACTGTTGAGGATTGAGCAAGCTTTCTGCCAAAAATGTTGCACACTGAACACAAGACTCAAAGGGCTGATCTTGCAGATCCTGTAGATTTCTTCCACCAATTAGTGACGTGATGAAACCTGGATTTATCTGTAGAATCCAAAAAGCAAGATTCAGTGCAAACAATGGTTACAGAGGGGGTCAAGTGGACCAATCAAATTTAAAGCTGAACGGTCAGTCAAGAAGATTATGGCAACTATTTTTTGGGGTTGTGAAAGCCTTATCTTATTGTTAGTCGATTTTCTCTAAGGATAATGGACAGTCACAGGAAGTTATTATGAACAGGTCTTGTGGAACTAGAACACTGCTCTTGTGACAAAACGGCCTGGAAAACTGCATTGTCGAATTTTGTTTCACCATGACAATGCACCAGCACATTCATCCAAGGTTTCAAGAGCTGTGCTTCGAGAATTGCATTGGGAACCTCTCTCATCCATCCTACAGTCCTAACTTGGCCCCTTCAGACTTTATTCTGTTCCGAAAATTAAAAGATCAAGGGAGTTTGCTGGTCGATATCTGATGCCAAACAAGCAGTTTTGAACTGGTTTCAATCAAACAATCCAACTTTCTATAGAAATGGGTTAGAATGATGATGACACCTTATGGAAAATTGTTTAGAGTTAGATAGTGGATGTGTTAAAAATAAATGAAAATTAAATGTTTGTATTGAGTTTGTTCTGTTGTTATGAGATCATTCCGGTAACTTTTTGATTCGCCCTCTTACATTACATAAATACAGATGTTTTGTAAATTAAAATGTTCTAACATTTTATTTTTGTTATTTTCCAGCTAATCAGCATTTAACTAAAACCATTGAACTGACTAGGATACATTTATTTAGTATAGTTACTCAATACAAAGCAATTTTCAGTGATGAGGAACCAACTTTAACTCCTTCTAAGAGTAATACAATTAATGAAAGTGCTATATTTTACAGTTGGATAACAGAAAAGGTTAGATGGATTTTTCTGAAAAATATTATAAAGTTATATAAAGATGCTTTCCTTATTCTTAAACAAAATTATTTTTTTAGATATGCCAATTTTTGAAGACCCTAGATGAAGATTTGAACAAAGGTGTGGGAAATTCCTTAGACTCCATCATTGGTCAGTGTATGTATTTTGGACTGTCATTCAGTCGAATTGGAGCTGATTTTAGAAGCCTTATGGCCCCAATTTTCATCAAAGTAATATCCCAAAATTTTGAAAATTCAATTAGAAAGTGTACAAAAACGTTTGAGACTGACATGGATAAGTTTACTTTTGTAAAGCCTCAAAGTAAAATGTACTCTGGAACATCCTCTAACCATCCAACAAAACAGGCAAGAAAAAATAACTTTGACTTTCCTTCATTTCTCTGCTAAAAATTTGATAGTTTTATTCTCTAAGTGACACTTTGATGACATGATGACTGTATGCTTCATTATTGGGTATTAACTAATTTTACACATCAATCTATTTGAAGGAACAACCACCTCACAGCCTATTGGAGTTTTACCCCTTGGCAGAATATTGTAATGGGGTTCTCACTGCCTTTAACGAACTGAGAGTATGTGCTCCTCTGGCTGTTTCTCAGAATGTCGCCAATAATTTACAGGAGTCCTTATCTTCAGTGAGCAAAGTGATACTTACTGTTTATCGACGGAAGCAGCAAGCTTTTTCTGAGACAGAAAGAGAAAGATTTCTGAAAATGTGCTTATGCTATGCAGATGACCTCATTCCTCATATTCAGCATTGTCTTCATTTGCTCTTTCCACCCACAAGCATTGCACTTAATCTGGGATTACCAGTACAACAAATACATAAGGAGGTAAGATTTTGTCTAAATAATTCATCAGATTACATTTATTTCATTAATGTTACTAACTTTCTGATGTAACTCATTTTGTTATGGTTTTCTTTTTCCTCTTTTAGGAACTGACATATTTAGATGTTACGTCAATTGTTGATCCCATAAGCCACCTTCTGCCTGTGAAATTAGAGCCTACAATTGGGTTGCAATCTTTGCTAGCAGAGCTAGCAATGTCATCAGAAAGTTCAAGTTCTGCAGGAAAAGAAAGTTGTCTAAATGACCCAGTTGAAGATGTAGAAAGACCGGCAAATTCCAGTGATAATGATCTCACTTCTGATCTTATCAAGACCTCTACATCTTCTGTTGAAGATGTATCTAGTGCAGAAAATACACTTACATCCAATGAAAAATGAAATAAATAATTTTGAGAAATAAGAAAATTAAATGTTCATTTGGTACATAATCTGCTGATTATGATGGAGATAAGTCACTTGGCAAGTCATCAATATCTCGAGGAGTGTTGGAAACTGTTTCAAGAGCATTTTCATCACCTTTATCTGATGTTAAATTTTCATCACCTCTGCTTGTATCTGTAATTTCTTCAGTTTCATCTTTGCTGAACTCGGATGTATCATGAAATTCAGTAACTTGACTTTCTCTGCCATCTATTGAATCTTTAATTTCTTCCACCTCGCTTGGTTCTAAAGATTGGTCAGCAGCATCTGTTATACCTTTATGTGCATTCTGTTCATTAATTGGTGTTTCACTTTTCATTTCACCTTCCTCATCTATGGTTAAGTCTCTTATATCAGGTATTGGAATAGGAACAGGTATTGGTGGCAACAAATTTGGATCAAATGCTGTTACGTGGTCACTCCTCCACACAGGTATTAGTCCTTTGGGTACCTTAAGCTCTGAATCACTTTCATTGTCATCTACATTTCCTATTGAATTCAGTGCAGGATCTTTTATATGAATATATTGCCCATGGATCATGCAGTCAACTGGAGGATCAAATACATAACAGCCTCTACCTAGTGGCTGTAAAAATGTAAATAAATGTTATTAAAATTTTTATTCAAAGCGTTGTCATTATTTTTAAATGGGACATTTTTCCTCAAAATTAAATTTGAATGCAGCATTTAAGACATTTTGGTAAGATGCAGTGAAAAGTTGGAAAAATATTATTCTCTCCATACACAGTATAGGAGAAAGTATTGTTTTCGTGAAAAAAATAAAATTCAAGATTTCAACAAAAAAACATTCTAAGGCCCCCTGAGATTGTTTTCACTATTTTCTCAATGTGTGTGTGATAGGTATTCTGTGCACGCTATAACTTAAAAACTAATGATCAGATCATCACAAAAATTTATATTTAAGATTTTTATTAATAATTCAAGGTCTGAAAAGGTTTTGGCTGAAACTGGTTAACCAGAAGTGGAGGTTTATTCTTGTCATTTTTCCATATAGAGAACTAAAAACTTCATTATATTTAGGCAAAAATGTAAATATTTCCTGCATGAATGGAATCCTTAAATGCATTTTTACACTCGCATAGTTTACTAGAACAAAAATAGCTATGTATCGCTTAAAAAAACTAACTACATATAATGAATTTTATGTATCGTAGAAGCTGACATAATTCCCTGACACATGAAAATTACTAAATTAACTACAATACTAGCAAGGCATCCACTAAGGTGATATAACATTTCATCATATTAATGAAACACTATAAAGCACGGTAAGTCCTCGCCATATGTCAGTGATGCTTTCCTGAAAACTGTGACATATAACAAGACGATGTATAGCTTAACCTATTTTCCCATATACATAATGATCAAAGTACGGGTTATGGTCCTGGCAGACATTTTATGGGGCACTTTGCTATTTGTTAACTGCACAAGATAGTGCAGTGCATAAGACAGACCATGTTACCAAAGTGAAATAAAATCAATACACATAAAACTCATTTGGGACGATTCTAAAATTGACATTGCATGACACTCCAACCATATACAGGGTCATTTGGCAGAGAATGGATACATTTTGCAACACCATATGGGGTGATACAATGAAACTAAAATTATATTAGATAGATAATAATAAATATCAAACTAAAAACAATTAAACTTATAGTAACAATTTCTACATTGCTGTTGGAATTTTCAGAATATCGTCTTTGACTTCACAAATGACGTATATGCAAAGTGATGCAACTTATAATGAAATGTTCCTTAATTCATTGATGATGTATATGTGAAGCAACATATAGCAGGGAATTACTGTATCAGATTCTTCAGCACATCCTATTGTTTCTAGATGCTTAGCACAAAATCCATTTGAATCATATCAAGAAAGCTGTTTTGACTTAACTCAAATTTTAGAGCAAATGCCACTGGTTCTTTTACTACAGTAGGTTCCAATTAATGTAATCAATGATTACATTACCCGACACATTGTTTACCTCCAGAAGTATGTTGGCTGTTTTCAGTCAACTTTTATGTGTAGATTTCAGAAATGATCCTAAAATTTTCACTTCATGTCACAATTTTTATGTACATAGGATTTTATGTTCACCTGTAATATGTATATGCCTTTCTACGAAAATGTGGCACTGATCTGTTGCCTGACCTACTATTACTTACTATGTTTGCATGTGTGCCTAACAATGTTACAATGTTCTTTTATATCACCAAATAATATTCGTATCTGAAGGTAGATGGCAGTTGTATGTCGTTATTGCACCGCGCACATGCTCACACAATAACCCTATCAGTTACGGAGAAACAGCTATAGTGTGAGCACGTCTACGGTTGATCTGTATATCTATTCGTTGGTGTTTTTATCTGTTGTGTTTTGTTTATCGTTGTATTGTTGAAATGCCTAAAAAAATGCCTGACAATTTGTTACGTGTGTGGGAGGTTTACAATGAAAACGCAGAGGAAAATCTACAGCATTACTAAATGTGCATATTCTTCGTACTTCGGTTGCAAGAATGGCGATCAGGACAAAGCGTGGGCTCCGCATATATGCTGCATCACCTACACAACAAACCTGACGATGTGGCTACATGGGAAACTCAAAAGTATGCCTTTTGCCGCGTAACCACGTTGACGACTGCTATTTCTGCATGACAAATATATCTGGGATATCTAAAAAAAGTAAGCACAGCATCAAATATCTGAACATTTTATCTGCAATAAGGCCTGTTCCACACAGTGAAGACCTGCCAGTACTGGTTCCTCCAAAATCATGGGATGAAGAAAGTAGTGATGAAGATAGTGCAAATTCGTGTGTTACAAACTCCGCTGGGCCATCCACTTCAACAGATTTCAACTACCAACCAGAAATTGATAACATGCCACGATTAATTAACCAAATAGAATTGAATGACTTAGTTCGTGATTTAAACTTAACCAAAGAGCAGGCGGAACTTCTTGGTTCTAGGTTACAACAGTGGAACTTACTTGAACCCGGGACTAAAATTACAGTATATCGAAAACTCAGTGAAACGTTTTCCAAATGTTTCGTTAAGGAGGACGGTATATGTTTCTGTAAAGATATTAATGGTCTCATGAAAGAACTGGGTATTGAACACAGTCCTAATGAATGGCGTATATTTATTTATTTATTCATCAAAATTAAGTTTAAAAGCAGTTCTGCTGCACAATGGAAATAAATATCCATCGGTTCCTGTACTTCATGCTGCTGGCTTGAAGGAAACGTATGATAGTATGTTGAAGATTCTGAGTGCAATAAGATACGATGACTATGGTTGGCATATATGTAGTGATCTCAAGGTAATTGGGTTACTTACTGGTCTACAGGGAGGTTTCATAAAATACTGTTGCTTTCTATGATTGTGGGACAGTCGGGCAATGGAAAAACACTATATTGTGCAACAATGGGAAAACAGACGAATATGTATCTGGAAAAAGTAATGTGAAAAATGTTCCACTGGTAGAAACAGAGAAGATTCTCCTGTCACCTTTGCATATCAAGCATGGGTTAATGAAGAATTTTGTTAAGGCTTTGGATAAAAAAGGAAGTGAATTCACCTACCTCACGAACGTTTTTCCCTATATAACAGATGCAAAGCTGAAAGAAGGAATTTTCATTGGTCCCCAAATAAGGAAACTTCTGAAAGATGATTTATTTGAGACAAAACTAAAGGATATTGAGCTGGCAGCTTGGCGATCCTTTAAAGCAGTTGTGCATGGATTTCTTGGAAATAGGAAAGAAAAAAATTACAATTCTCTTGTGTCAACTTTACTCCAATGTTATAAAGATATGGGCTGCCGAATGTCTTCGAAAATTCATTTCCTACACTTGCATCTTAATTTCTTTCCAGAAAATTTGGGAGCTGTCAGTGATGAGCAAGGGGAACACTTTCATAAAGACATATCCACGATGGAAAAACATTACCAAGGTCGCTGGGATATCGCTATGATGGGAGACTACTGTTGGTTTATTAAGAGGGAGTGTACAACGGAATATAAGAAAAAATCTCTTCGTGGCAAGCATTTCTAAGGACATAGTGTTTGTGGCACCTTGAATTGTTGCACTTTAACATGAGGAAACTTCGTGGGTTTTCAAATTCATTTTCTTTTCAAATGCTTTCGTGACAGTGAAATATTTGTTCAGTTTTTAAGTTTAACGTATTTTGGTATATGTCGTTATAATTCCTAATTGATAAAGTTCATTTAATATTCTTGTGTATTTGTTTAATTATTTCGATTTTTAAACTCCATTTCTGACCTGTTAGCGTAAATAATGTTTTTTAGAATTTTTTTGTAGAGACATGAAACTTCATGATTGGCATCTTGTACATTATTAAAATTTGAATATATTTTTTGATTGAGACATGATAGAAGAAAAGTATTGGTATTTTTGGAATCAGCACACCAATTTCCTTTAGAATCAGCAACTTTTGTTCTGGAGGTATGAAAAGAAATTTTTTTTGTTGGTAGTGTTACTGTTATCAGCCAGTTAGTGTAATCAAAAGTGAAATTCCAAAACCGAACAAAGTAAGACATGCAATTTTCTCTGCTAAATGTGATCACATTCGCCGTTTAGTATTATCAAAACATTATTTTAAGTGACTTTATCAAAAATAATTACTTTCGTAAAACACCAAAGCTGAGGTAATTACGATGAAGTTATAACTCCTTGCAATTGTTTATTCCATTAGAAAGAGGTAACTCTGCCATAGAGGTTTACCTCTATGGCCTATGCCTATTCTTTCAATTTTTTCAACAAAAACACACATGCCCAATGTAGAGCGGTATTCACCACCTGTGAATCCTGTCCTTGTCATCCATCTGGTGTAAGGCTGTGTTTTTCGGATTAATGAGGAAAAAGTCTACAAGTCTTGTTTATCCCAAATAAACATTTCAAGGCATGATCTAGTTTTCCAAGTGTAGTTTGTGATACACATCTACCATATATACTCGTGTATAACACGTAGTTTGAAGACCAAATTTTCAGGTCATAAAGTAGGGGTGCATGTTATACACAGGTAACACTTTTGTGCACTTAAAATCGGAAATTAAAGTGAACCTACTTCGCACCAGATTCTCGCTTTTGGGTGAATTAAGGGGAAAACCACAATAATATCGATAATCCAGGTTATACATATATTAATTATATGTATATAACACCTAATTACTTCTATACAGTTGTAATTCCACCCTCTCCAAATATTCTGCATTTCACTAGCTCATCAGCTGATTGCTATAATTTTTGCAAAATCGCCAGATGGACTTCCCGCAAAACAGGCATCGAAAACAAAGAAACATAGAATAAGCAAATTGAAATAATTTTATTTAGTTAATGATTCTAGTATGCACAATTAACAATGTAAGTAACTTAAAACTCGTAGAATGACGTGTATGAGCTTAATGTTACTTGTCGCATTTCCTGTTTCCAGATTTGTTTGTTACATTTTCATGTTATTCCATCTATTAAACAGTTTTAGAATGAGATAGGAAAGAGAGAACCAACATCCACTATAACTCAAAACTATCTATTTTATAGATCCCTTTTTGTATGATTTAAAAGAATTAGCAGCAGTGGTGCTGTGGTTTTCTACGCAGCATCCGTTTGGCCAACTTACTGCATGAAGTTGCTGCCACCTTAACTCATTCATTTTCGTTATTGATGATGTCCCTCTAAGACGGAATGTGGAACTTATTGAACATAATAGTTATGGGCAAGACCAAGCATTTTAAAATTGTTAACACAATGATTTAATGCTTTAATGTATTTACTTACGGTACTCTAGTTAATATATACGATATAATTTTGTTCTTATACCCCACAAAAATCAAGGGTGCGCTTTATACATGGGGTATAAGAAAAAGTCAGGATTTTTTGGCAAAAAGTATGGCTGCGTGTTACACATGAGGGCATGTTACACACAAGGGCGTGTTATACACAAGTATATACAGTACCAAGAGCAGAGCCCATATTTTTCAAATCAGTATGTCAGAGAAACATATAAGCTTGAGTGAAAAGAATTTAATTGCTTATGATCACTTTCCCAAGTGTAGTCAGAGAAAAGCTGTATTAAAACTTGGTATTTCACAGCCTCTTTCGTAGAAACTCTTGAAAAACAGTAAAATCTATGAATTAGATATGAGTGAGAATTAAAACGGACACAAAAAGAAAAACACATGGTAAAAGTGAATTTGTGGAAAAGCTCTCCTAAGATGCTTTACCAATGCAAGATTGAAGAACGCTCCGATTAGTTGAAGTATCCTGTGTGAAAAGGCAAAAGAAATTGCAATTGGAATTTAGTCCTGAATCTATTTTTAACAACAAGGAAACATTTATTTTAGAGCATTACCAGAGCATATATTGTTAATCAAAAATAATCCTTCAACAGCAGGAAAGTAACAGAAAGAAAGAGTAACTGTGCTTCTTACTTGCAATTTGACAGGTAAATTTAAACAAGTTAGGAAAGTGTACAACAAGAACAAATGGATGTTGTGAAGAGATAAGAAAATGGCCAGTTGCTTTTGTACACCTCGTTCACTCAGTATGGAAGTGTCAACCATAAACATGCATTACCTTAAGCAGACCAACTCATAAAAAAAGGACCATGTCCGCTTTGGTAAGAGTGTGATGAAGAGGTGAATTGAGACTATGCTATGAGTGTTATAACAGAATAAGAGTAAATGCCAGTAAAAACAAGTTAGGAAAGTGTACAACATATCACAAATGGGCGTGTTTCATGCAATGGAGTATTGGAAAGAAATGATATACCTGTACGTAAGGGAAATAGCATTTTAAAGTTCTTTTATTCATCATAAATAATCCATTCTCTTCCTATTTAATAATATTCCATGCACATGCAAGGAAATTAAACGTTTGTTTGTGAGATTGTTTATGTTAGCAACGATGAAGAAGTAACCATGCAAGAAATTTTCCAAGTTCAACTCGAATTAAGACATATTTCTTTGATTTTCTCGGTAACTGCTACTCCTTTGATAAAATGTATAGGAAAGGAAATACTCTTCTTTACCAGTTCTACAACTTTTATTTGAAAAACTAGTGTAATGCCCATTGAAATATCAATGGAAGAATTATAGATAGATTGATTATTAATATTTGCATTTTAAATAATTATTAGCACACTTTTACATATGAAATATTTCGTCATATATTACATTTCTAGTGAATATTCTGTTGTCATTTAGTAAATGCCTTTGGTTTTTCTTTTCGGCTATAAAATTCTGTTCTTTTCTCCCACCTTGTTCTCATCAATGCTGCATATAAATGTTGGTGTGCAAAGACCGGGAAATAATTATATGTATACATATATAACGTAGGGAAAATAATTAAATTTCGTGCACTTAACATTATGATTGCTTTAAATTGTACTCTGTACTTACGAAGAAAGAAAGCTTACTCGAATCCTCAATAATGTTCTCCGTCATTATGTATTACATATTTAAAATAAAACTCTTTAAAATATTTAAATTAAAAACTAATTAATCAGTCAGCAGAATAATTTCTTTGAATACTATCTGAACAAAAACAAATCAATTTATTTAAACATTGTAAACTGTTCCCTTGACAGTTGAACGGATTGTTGTATTGGAGATCCATATTAACAAAAAAATAAACATTGTTTATCGTAGAAACTGTTAAAATAGTTTTAAATTGATTTTTGCTTTGAAATATACTTGTCAATTCAGTACATACTGTAAATTCCAATTCCTTTTATAAAAACAAATCAATTCATTAAAAGATCCACTGTTGTTTCTTCGAAAATTGCCTGTTAACAGTTTTAAATGTCCTTTTAATTTTTATTGAATTTTAATTTATATTCGTTTCCAAACTTCAGCCATTGTTACGAAATTAATTCAAGGAATAACAATATAAATTCATAAGCACATATGGTTTACAAAGAATTTAATTTAAGAATGCTTTTTATTTCCAATTTTTCTAAAATGACACTGTTGATACTTAAAATTTTTTATATTTACGTTAATATACTTATTTTCCACAAAACACGCCAATCTCCCCCCTTCCTTCCTCTCTCTCTCTCTCATATTGAAGCACTTAAGGCACGCTTATTCCCAGAAGGATGTATACAGTAACAATGATAATGGTCGACATAGCAACATCACGTTAAAATGGCGAGATTTCAACAAAATATGCAAATTAAACGTTTAACATGGAATATTTCGAACTGTGGGCGAAAAAAGATGAACAGAATAAGAAACTTCATAAATTTTTCTTCGAAATGGTTCAAATCCGAAGGTCGTCTGTTAATTTCTTCTACTTTTAATTTCCAAATGAATAAAAGCCTGCATGTCGAAAAATCACGTTTTACATGTAAAGTAATGGGAAATGGAAATGCCTCTCTTGGAGACAAACCAAGGAATTTTTTCGTGATTTAAATTTGTCATTCTCTGAATAAGTGTTAATCAAGCATCCCTACCAAATTTCGAGTTTCTATCATTATTATTTCTCGAGTTATTAGTGTTTGCATAGCGTGACCAACCAACCAATGGACGATGGCTATTATTATATAAAATATTTTAATATGAGCAATATTTTATGAGATATAACGAAAATTTAATTTTGTATCACCAGTAAAGTGGTACCCCTGATTAGCGCACGTGATTCATTTTTGCGATTTTCTTATTATATTTGATTGTAAGTCCTTAATATCAATTTTCATGAAAATCAGTTTGGTAGAAGCCGAGAACGAACATGTGGACAGACGAATGGACCAATGATAATAGGCGCTCATGCTGGAAGCGAAACGTGTCTAAAAACTGTTACTAGTTACTGGGAAAAGTAGGTAAGTGCCCACGTACCCTTACCCATCTGTCCCCCCCTTCCCCCCAGGTGCGCCACTGCTCTCGCTTATATTGCATAAATGAGTTGTTTCAACATGGTGCATTTTTATTTGCATTAAATAGGTATTAGATTAAAATTATCAACAAAGAATTCTCAATTGCATGATTAAGTATTGTTTATTATATTGTCATCTTATTTCTGAACCTTCCATTTATTGTTATCAGATGCTTAATGTTATCAATTTCCATGGGACCATGTGATCAAATTAAGAGGAACCTACTGTACCAGCAAAAATTGGGCTTAACCAGTTCTTATGTTGACTTTATGACGAGGTACTTATAGCCTATAAGATTCAGGGCACCACTGAATGGACTAACTTTAAATGTTTTTAATCACAGTTTCAACACAAGTAAATTTGTTATCAGACTTTTTTGGCACTGAATTTAATAAAAATAGGTAGTTACCAAATCTGACTGAAAAACAAAAATCTCAATACTCGCTCACATTTTCGAGGCTGAATCCATGTGCTGAAAACATCATCTGAATTAAATAGGTTCAGATGCCACATTTTAGACCTGAGATTTTAACACTTCATTTTTAACAATGCCTTATAAATTACTGCATTTACCAGTCATGTTATTTGGGTAAATATACACTGCAAAAATAGCTTTGTTAATTCCAAAATTGCTTATGGTGCACCTGCACACTTTATTTTCAGAATGTGGCATTAGTTTCACTACAATTAATTTTAAATATACTTAAGTAAACTTTTAAAAGACCTATAGAAAGGCATCAAAATACTGAGTAATTGATAAAAATGTAAAGCAACATAAAATATCTTAAGAGAAATGGAAAGATCCCTATTTATTAAATACTAGATACAATTCAGCATGTGGAATCATAAATTCATCAGAATGGAAAAATTAGTCCTAATGGAAAAAATCGATAAATAATCTCTGTAATTCATAAATATGAAAACCATACCATTCCACGACATATTTATGCAAAAACTGGCCCTAATCATAGTTTCAATCTAGCAATCCAGTTTATATGTAATATAAGTATTAATTGGATACCATATAAAAGTTAGGCTGAAAATAAAGAATTATTTACATTTAAAGACGGAAAAAATTCAATTTTAGCTTCAAACAAGTTATATATATTACATTGATATGCCAAAACTTGCTTTTTCAACATTTTTATAAATGTTTAAGTAATGAGAGCAGTGATCTAGATTCAAGAGATTAAACTAGGTTAAACTTTAGGCTTCCATAGATTATTTCATTTCAACTATTTTCTCTCAGTAAAATTTCAATTGAAAGAGTTGCCAGTAACTTGGGCAAGCAATGGATACCAAAAAGTTACTTTTTCTTGGATTCCATCCAAGAGAATGTATTGTAATTATTAATATTCTATTAATAAAACAATTGTAAAATCCACTTTTTTTTTTTTTCATATTTGTCCTTTCTCTTAAATGAGTTGGTATCACAGAAATGTTGTTAAGTAGAAATTCACCTGCTATTACATAAGTTTATATTTAAGTTAAAAACAAATTTATTTTTGAGGAAATCAAATAGAGTTATCATAAAATGAAATTAGAAATTTCCAATGTAAAATTATTTCTTAAATGAAAATTTTCTAACCATATCCTGCTGCCACATGCCATGAAAACGGTATTTAGGATGTAAAAGTTGTCCAGGGCCCTCTCTGATGCCATTGACCCAAGTTCCTAAGAAGCGAGTTCCATTTGCTTTGAATAAGTAGGTGCCTAATCCATGCCTTAAGTTTTCACTCCAGGTCCCTTCATATATATCACCATTTGGATATGTATAAGATCCATAGCCATGTTTCATATCATTTTTCCACTGCCCTGTGACAAAAGTATGTAATATTCATGAATATTAGTTTTAATCAATTTAAGTAGTTATGAGAAATAAATAGTGGTATATTTTATCCTTTAAGAACTTTCCAATATGTACATATAAATTTATGGCTGAAAGAACTGTTCAGATAAACTTTAGTGTGTTCTGAATACCAATTCTGATTTAGATTTTGAAGTCTTTCATGATCCTCTAGTTCGGGGAATCTTTTACACTGCTCAATCAATCAAGAGCTTCCTCTGTAAATTCAATTCCATCATCTGTATGCAACTTAGAGCCAAGATGAGTGTGACCATAAGTCCTGTTTCTCCTCATCCCAGACTTTTGCAGGCCAACCCAGTTTTCTGACCAGTTGGTCAAATTCTTATCATGTATTTTAAATATTAAAATTTTCTGATCGTCATTTAACAAATAAATACAGATGGCAAAAATTGTCAAATTGTCAAAGTTTGGAAACGAATATAAATTAAAATTTAATTAAAAGGACATTTAAAACTGTTAACAGGCAATTTTCGAAGAAACAACAGTGGATCTTTTAATGAATTGATGTTTTTATAAAAGGAATTTGGGTGCTTATTTAATACAGAGTAAGTTCTAAGGCTTATAATCCATTTAAATCTAATAACAGTGGCTATTATAGTTTAAAGAAAGAACTTTATTTATTCACTTTACAGAATGAATTAATTTTAGGCTAGCATTGCCTATTATTTACAGTATGGAATTTACATTATGTAAAGTGGAAGTTGTACTGAATTGACTCAAGTATATTTCAAAGCAAAAATCAATTTAAAACTATTGAAAGTTGTTGTTTCGGAAACTGAGAAGTCCAGAGTGGTGAGTGGACACTAAACAATATTAAGGTACATTTTATTCCAAAATCTATTTAAAGTATTATCAGAGGCAATTGAAGATTGAACAAATTTTTTTGTTACCGGAATTCTGCTTATTTCATGAAATTGAAATGCTAATGCATTAATCCATTAAAATCTGTTAAGAGTGGCTATTTTAGTTGAAAGAAATATATGTACATGGTACTTTTATTCACTTTTCAGAATGAATGAATTCTAGGTTAACATTGCATATTATAAAAGGATTTTCTTTGGAATAAGAAGTTTGTTATGTGGTTATTTTAACTGAATTGAATCAAGTTCTCTTCTAAGTTTGAAAGCCATTTAAAACTTGTGAAAGTGGTTGTTTCAGAAAATGAGAAGGCAAGAGTGCTGAGCAGACGATAAACAATATTGAGGTACATTATATTCCAAAATCTATTTAATGTATTATCAGAGGCAATTGAAGATTGAACCAATTTTTTGGAACCGGAATTCTGCTTATTTAATGAAACTGAAATCCTAATGCTATAATCAATTTAAAACTAATAACAATGGCTATTTTAGTAGAAAGAAAGGTACTATTTTATTCACAAGGAATTTCTGTGAGATTTTAGTTAATTAATTAAAACAGACTTATAATATAGAAATATTCAATGGTTAAACAGTGCACAATTTTATTCTTGCGATTTTTACATGTTGCATTGACGAAAATTTAGATTCATTAAACCCGTTGACATTCAATGGGCACTTATGCTAGTTACTAGTATAAAAGCCAGTCAGTATGGCAGGCTATCTTTAGTTAAACTTAAAATAGTTGTCTCTCTCCCTCCCTCTCCATTTCTCTCTCCCCCTCTCCATCCCTCTCTCTCCTTCCCTCACTCTCACACCCTCTCGCTCCCCCCTCTACCTCCCTCTCCCCCCTCTCTTGTATTAAAAGCATTCAAAGGACGTTTATACCCATAAGGATTGAAATAACAATATGATATTGAGGTTTAAGAATGGAATTGGTAGGCAAGACAACATCCCATTAAAATGGCAAGATTTCCTTAAACTGTGAATTAAACGATTAAGCGATTTCAAACTGTAGGCAGAAAAAGATGCACTGAATAAGAAACTTTATAATGTTTTCTTCAAAATGGTTCATATCCGAAGATTATAGGTCAATTCTTTCTTATTTTAATCTAAAAAAGAATGAAAGCTTGCATGTCGAAAAGTCCATTTTTACGTTTTACCTTATGGAAAATGGAAATGTCTTCCTTGGAGTTGAACCCAGGACTTTTTTTGAGATTTTTTTTTCGCCATCACCTTAAAATATGTGAACCGAGCATTCCTCCCAAATTTAGAGTTTCTACATCTTTTCTTTATCGAGTTATTCGCATTTTTATATGATCACCAACCAACACTTGTCTATTATTATAAGATATAACTATTTTCCTATATATTATCTATATCTATAATAGCCAGATGTCCGTCCATCCCACCATAGAGATATGCGGTAAAGTGCGTTTTATTTCTACAAGCTAGGAAGGCCCCTAGAAAACTATTCTCATTTTCAAAAAGTCCCGGGTTCGAATCCAGGAGACAATTATATTTTCCCATAAGTTTACACAGGATTTTTGATTTTTCAATGCAAGGTTTTTTTCCTTCATTCAATTTTCAGCCACCATAGACATCAACTTATTAAAGTACAAATTTATTTTTTCTCCTCGATCTGTTCCAAAAATAGGGGTGCACATGGTACACGAGGACACAGATTACGTGAGTAAATACAGTATTAAAATTAATTATTATAAATATTCTAAAATAAAATGGAACAGCTGATTCACAATAGGGATCACCTCCACCGAAAGATCAAGTCTTCGTAAATATCAGTGTTATTCATTTGTAATTTAAGGTACACATTTTATGTTTGGCATATAAGTCGACTCTAAGTTTTAGGAAAAATTTTGGTACAGGTAATCTCCGATTTACGTTGTTTCGATATAACGTCATTTACAAATAGGGGACAGTTTCTCCATTTTACATCGTTCATCATTTCTATGTCCGATATAACGTTGAGCGAACCGCTGCAATGTATCGGATGCTTCCCCTTTCAATCGCTAGGCAGATGGAGAATTCGAGTTAATCATTTAATTAGTTAATCCCTTTATAACATATTAGCAGAAATACCCAGCGTTGCCCGGGGAAATGTGGTTCAAATCCGATCGGAATTCTAGATGACGCATGGTATTTAAGAATCCACTCGACCGCCGTTTTGAATAAAACGGGCAGAGAGAAACAAAAACCACGTATGAATTATTTCTGGGGGTCCTCCACAATTGTACCAAATTTGATTAAAATCAATAGTAGGATTTGGGAAAATACACGTAGTTTAATCAGTCCCCGCCGTCCAATTACAGATAAGGAAGTAGTCATTTCCCACCTTTCTCACTGTGTATAAGATGTAGAGTTACATGTTCTTTAAGAACAGGAAGTTTATGAGAACAGTTATTTTATTGAACAGTTTAGGCATCAGAACAGTTCGAAAAGAACTGTTCCATTCTTTCTGACATACAATGTTATTTTGCTTTTTGTACAATTAATATAAAACATTTGGGATTAAAAAGTAGTCTATGGCCTTCCTATTTGTGAAGAAAGTATCTGTTGAAAGTTTGATTACTCTAGCTTTAATGGTGTGGAAATGTATAGATGCACAAATAAACAAACAAACTTTCATAACTATATAAGAGATAAATATATGGGAAAAACATGTTCGATTTACATCGTTTCGATATACGTGGCCAGTTCTAGGAACACATCCCCGACGTAAATCGGAGGTTACCTGTACTTACGTATTATCTCCAGGACCCTTCGCAGGACCTGGTACTTACGTATTATCCCCATGCCATACTTACATACAACATTAACAGAAACTGATTGGCCTGTCTCGACATTTACAAACCCGATCACCAGACAAGAAACTGATTGGCCGGTCTCGGCATTTACAAACCCAATCACCAGACAACGGGGAGGAATACTTTGGTTCCGGGCGAGGCAAAGGGTGCGGTAGTGCCTTGAGACGACTACCCATTAAAACAAAGCGAGCTGAAGGCTCGTCAATATATCCTTTCAATGTTATATCCTCTTGACTGTTGCGCTGCAAATGGAAGGATATATTGACGAGCCTTCGGCTCACTTTGTTTTAATAGGTAGTCATCTCCGGGCGCTACCATGCCCTTCGCCTCGTCCGGAACCAAAGTATCCCTCCCCGTTGTCTGGTGATTGGGTTTGTAAATGTCGAGACCGGCCAATCAGTTTCTGTTAATGTTGTTTTGAAAATAAAATATCATAAATCCAACAATACGTTATTATTCTGTTAATATTTTTATGGCATGAGGATAATACGTAAGATAATACCAAAGTAAGTTCCTGGAGATAATACGTAAGTACCAAAATTTTTTAAGCTTCAAAGGTCGACTTATATGCCGGAATATATGGTATTTCATTAATTTATCTTTAGAAGTTGTAATGGCATAATCAAAACTTTCACCATAAATGCTTCAGTATCGTGTAAAATATTGTGCTGGATTGAAGGATGCTTCAAAGATACATCATTTAACTATGCTTCAGATTTCAACTCTATGTTATTCATTTTATTACCAATTTTGATAAAAGAAAAACATATTTCAGATGAATTTGAAAATGATTTACAATGATAATGCTTGACTAATCAAGGACATTTATCTTACAAAATACCGAAATACCACTCAAATTTGTCATTCTTGGAATTAGAAAGTATCCCATTATGGAATTTATAACATTTCAGAAACTGAAGCCAACCAAATAGGCTATCTTTGAAAAACTTGCTGAACAATCAATTTATATACTTACATCTGTAAATCCCCATTCTGTTTAATTTTCGTAATCGTTCTATTTACCTCTTTTTTGGTTCTTTGAAAAAGGGCTAAGGACTGTTTTCATTATGAACTACATCAAATTCTCTGTATTTATTATAAGTTTGGTTTCTGCCACACATTTTGAAATTTATTTGAAAAACAAAAAATTGTTTTAATTTTCTATTTTCAAGACATTAATGTTCGGATAACCTCGGAGTATCCATAATATACTGTGCGTTTAATACTATTCACTAAAACATTGATATTGTAATTTATGACTAAATTTCCAAGACTCATCAATGATAGATTGGAATTCTGATATGATTATTGCAATTGTGAACCATTATAGAAATAAAATTAGCTCAAAATACCTTCATAGTAAGACCCATCTGGATAGTAAAATATTCCTTGTCCGTCTTTTTGACTTTTTTGCCATTCGCCATCATACCTAGCACCATTTCTAAAAACATAAAGCCCTTTCCCTTCCCTTTTTCCATTTTTGTACATTCCTTCATATAAATCTTTATTTGGCAGTATGGATTTTCCTTTTCCGTGCCGCTCCTTGAGTTCGTTTCTTTCGCCTTCATACATCTGAAAATTGTAATTTTTACAACCAAAACCAAAAGACCGTATAAGAATAATTCTTTTAATATATTCTCACCCCAATTTTATCATCATCTCCTTCTCCAAACTCTTCATCAAGAACTAGATCATCCATTTCTAAAATAGACGCGCACTTTAACGGTTACCGAACCAGTATTAACGGATTCTTCACCGAACATTCGAAAATGGCGCCCAATGGCGCCTAACATATTTAAAAAGTAATAAATAATTATGGTTGTAGTAGTAAAAAGTAAAAAGAAATATTGCTCTCATATTTATTTTTGATAGAACAAATTATTATATTTTTAATTTCTTGAAACACCTTTTCCTTAGATATTTACGTGAAATATTTGAATTAATTAATCGTGATGATCGTGACATAGTCAAGTTAAATATTAGTTACATATTTAAATGAATATTTTTAGGAAAACTCAATCTTAAAAATTTTTAAATTAATTTGTTTTATGTCTAATTTACCAATTATCACTTATATCTTATTAAACTTGTATTAACAAATAAGCTTTAAGCTCTCTGGAAATACCGGTTCTTCCTGCGGACATTTTCGTGATCTGCAGTTGGAATGTTTTGTCGGCTGCAGTCAGTAGCCCCAATATGGTAAGTTTATTGTAAAATTTAGTACTTTGCACCTCTTATAATGATATCATTTTAATCTAAAAAGTAAAATTTAACGAAGTTAATGGTTTAGCCATAGTATTTCAAGACTAACTTTACAATGTTACAGTGGCCAGCAAGTAAGGGGGATGGCCACCCTAAAGGCCATTTCACTTCGTTTAAAGTCAGTTAAAAATATTCAAAAGATTACACAATCAATGAAGATGGTGTCTGCTGCTAAGTATTCGCGAGCAGAACGAGATTTGAAGATGGCTCGCCCCCTGGGAGAGGGAGCTCAGGTTAACATTTTTCCGTAGCATGTTCATCTTTTATTATCTTCCTTATGTCTGTCTTTTATGCAACTCTTCGTGTTTTAATCTTCAACAGTCTTTCTATGAGAAAGCGGAGGTAACTGCTCCTGAGACAGAGAAACCACAGAAACTAATCGTAGCAATTTCTTCTGATCGAGGATTGTGTGGAGCCATTCATTCTTCAGTGGGACGTATTATAAAGGCCGATCTTGCTGAAGACGGAGAAAATACAAAAGTTATTTGTGTAGGAGACAAGTCTCGTGCAATTCTTCAATCGTGAGTATTTCTGTGTATTACTGTTCAAAGTCCTGATACGTGTTATTCAGAGTTGTAGGATTCGTTTTCAAAAGAATATTAGAAGCCTGGTTCCATGATTTCACTTTAAAAATCGTATCAGAGTAATCTAAAATAATTTCGACAATTTAAGGTAGGATTAAATATATAAAGAGTCACACATGGAGAAGCACCCTGACGTTGGTGAGCCTCGAAATTTACCAATTATCGATATTTAATATTTAGTTTTTCCACAGAAGTGTAGGAGTAAAATAAGGGTTTGTACATCAAAACGATTCAGAATCGCAGACGCGTTAAAGAAGGGGGGTGATGGGGCAATCACATCTCGTTTCTTTTTGGATGTTCTCATTGTCCTCAACTGAATACATGCTTAAGCCCATTCAATGCAAAGTTCTTTGATTATGCTCCTCAGATTAGGTCCAAGGATAGAAAAATTCAGGTAGGGCATGGATTTTCAGAATAGAGTCATAGCAGTGGCAGATTGAAGAGGGGGAGGGTAATTCAGGAGATCCCCCTTCCCCTCCTGCCTCCCCGTTGGGAAGTTTATAGGTCGGCCCCTCTTTATAGTTCAAATCTTTGGAAGCATAATATCACTTTGGGCACTTAAATTGCTCATTTTCTATAATCTTATAACAAACAGCACCAAATATGAACCATTTAATATGTTTTAGAAAAAAGACCAGTAATTTTTGTCTGTGGTAATGGTAACATTATCATATTTTAGTATTAATTGCTGCTTTTTTAATAATTAAAGATTTTTAGCCCTTCATTGCCTTACTATCTATATTAGTGGCATTGTGATACCACTATTACTTAAACACACAATATCAGGTTTTACATTTAAAAAAACATACCAACATTTGGAGAAGGTATCAAAATTTGCTTAAAAAACTGAAAAATACTACCTTGTGAAGGTAAAGTCAAAAACAATTTAGTACTCCTGTTAATAATAA
Source organism: Uropetala carovei (assembly GCA_036926305.1). Taxonomy (NCBI): domain Eukaryota; kingdom Metazoa; phylum Arthropoda; class Insecta; order Odonata; family Petaluridae; genus Uropetala; species Uropetala carovei. Next base: position 20,311,038 of record JAXCHB010000196.1, read on the forward strand.
AAGTATTTAAGCAAGGATTTCTCAACTAATAGTTCTCTGATTTAATTGAATTTCCTGCTATCTATATTAATAATAATAATTTATTAAAAGGAAACTATTGCTCTTTTTACATGGGACTTGAATGGATTAAATGTGTTTACTTCTGAAGCAAAAGTTACGTTATTTATCTTTGAGTTGAACTTCATAGTCTAGTAAAACTGCAAATCCCTATTTTACAACAGAAAGCATTGCTTGTGTTGTGTTAAAGAATTCAAATTCTCAGTTTATAAAGCATCTTTTGGACCAAAAACATTAGTCATTTTAACCCAAAATTTCTCCACATTGAACTGAACAGCTGCAAACTTCATGCCTGAGAACAATTGGAAATTATAATTTAAGAATTCCTTACCATTAAAATGAACTCATATTTTGGAATCACTTACTAAGTTTGCCAAAATAATTTTTATTAACTTACAAGGGGAGGCCATAACATTAATATTGAAATTTGTAAAACCCTTTGAGGTGAAACTAGAACTAAAATATTAAATATATCTTTCGGCATTTTTGCCAATGGGCCTTTAAAAGATATTAACAATTTAAAATTCAGGTTTAAGCATGGCTGCATCATATACCGTCAACATTAAGTTTTCAATCAGAAGCAGCGAACCCCAGCCCATCCAATTACTAGACATTCACTCTACCCATTCAGCTATCGCCACTTATGATTATAACCTTAACGTTAACGGTATATGACACATCCATGCTTAAACCTGAATTTTCAAGTGTTAATATTTTTTAAACAAAGGCCCATTGGCAAAAATGCCGAGATATGTTTGACATTTTAGTCCTAGTTTCACCTCCTGAAAGGGTTTTACGAATTTCAATATTAATGTTATGGCCTCCCCTTGTTAGTCAGCTGTGATTTAGTAATTTTCAGGAAGATACATAAATTTATTTCTATCATGAGAAAAGTCCACCAAATGGAGCCTGATTTTATTAATAAGGTGAACAATTATGTTTACCACTTTTTGAAAATATCAATTTTAATAATAGATTCTCCTCAATGAAAAGTCGAAATAATTCAAATTAATAATCCCTTCACCATAGAATTAAAATATGTATGTTCCAACTGCAGCAGTGCTGGCAAGTTACATTTTAAGAAATTTATGGAATTAACTGAAACTTTTAATAATTTTGCTTATATTTGGCTTGCTTTATCAACAGTCTAAATGATGAATTTGTATTTCTTCATGAGGAATCTTCTTACTCTTTAAATGTTTTACTCTGAAAGTAGCTAAACTATAAAATTCTCTTAATCTCAATATTATAATGTGAATAGTTTATACATCACTGAAGTTATTTATTCTATGCATTTCAAGTAGATCAGGAATTTAGGGATTATATAGTCAAGTGATATATAGGTAGTAATACAAAATTAAGTAATCTGTTTTAGCCTTTATTTTGAAAAGTTAGTTTATAAATGTAGCCACTAAATTTTTTGTGTCAATAACTAAAATATTACTCTATTTTGCCAATTTCTAATGCTTTTATTTAACTCCTTAGGATATATGGAAAGCATTTTATTATGGTCTGTAATGAAATTGGCCGAAAGCCTCCAACCTTCCAAGATGCGGCCAAATTGACTGATCAAATACTTAATTCTGGATATGAATTTACTTCTGGCAAAATCATATATAACCGATTCAAGTAAGTTTCAAATTAAAAATTTGTATTCTTGAAATAAATAGATTTCCTTTTATTGGTGTTTTAACATGTTTGCAGATGGTAGCTTTTTGTTGAATTACTCTAGAACAGCACTACAGTATCTTAAGTGCTCCTATGAATGTTGAAGTTTTTAGAATACCATAAGCGTGTATTGCGAATGAATAATTATTTGCAATGCAAAATTGTGATTGATGTAACCATAATGACTTTATGCAACAACTTAATGGTGATGGTTACAGTCGTTTTGTCCATGAGAATGTTAAAGTGATTCTTTAATGGGGTGGTAGTTTGAATGTCCACTTCTGCATATGGTAGTCCGAGGATTACTCCAATGACAAATGAAGTAAGCGTTCTCTTGTCTCTAGATAAACATTTTCCTGGCATTGTTATTTGATGTCAGTTGTTTAAAATGAATGTGTGGTATGCTGCTTGCCATTTTAATGGCATTAGACCATGAAAACATTGCTGTGAAATTTGTCAGTTTTATGAAGCGAAAGTAAGTGAAATTATATTGTTCTGCTTGCTTACGTTTCTACATGGACTCGCTTAAGTACGACATATTTACTAGAGCTGTCAATAATCGATTTTCGAAAACCGATTTTACTTACCGATTTTCGACCGCCGTTTTAAAAGTCGAAAACCGAAAAATCGAAATCGATTTTTACCGAAAAGTCGAAATCGATTTTTTTACCGAAATGTCGAAATCGATTTTTTTTACCGAAAAGCCGAAATCGATTTTTTTTACCGAAAAGTCGAAATCGATTCTTTTTACCGAAAAGTCGAAATCGATTTTTTTACTGAAATGTTGAAATAGATTTCTACTGAATTATTGAAGTCGGTCTTCTGGATGTCTACATCGATTTTCTCAAAAAAGCCTACAGTATGTGATCGTGGAACGAAGTGACACCGCATCGTGTCCGTTTTCTATGGTAACCCGATGTGCTACGGATCTGAAATTTGGAATGTAGGTAGAACTCCGGGTGAAACAAGTTCGAAAAATAAAATTCTGAAATTCATACTCCAGAACAGACATATAATGTAACACAGAAGATGATTTACATTTACTGCTACAATCATACATATACATTACTTAATTTTACTTAATTATAACTTAATCATTACTTAATCTTACTCCAAATAAAATAAAATAGTAGGAGCAGTATTTATAAGTGAGCCTTCACCATTACATTATATGTCTGTTCTGGAGTATGAATTTCAGAATTTTATTTTTCGAACTTGTTTCACCCGGAGTTCTACCTACATTCCAAATTTCAGATCCGTAGCACATCGGGTTACCATAGACAACGGACACGATGCGGTGTCACTTCGTTCCACGATCACATACTGTAGGCTTTTTTGAGAAAATCGATGTAGACATCCAGAAGACCGACTTCAATAATTCAGTAGAAATCTATTTCGACTTTTCGGTAAAAAAAATCGATTTCGATTTTTCGGTAAAAATCGATTTCGACTTTTCGGTAAAAATCGATTTCGATTTTTCGGTTTTCGACTTTGACTTTTCGATTTTCGACGATCGAGTTACCGATTTTCAAAAAAAATCGAAAAAAATTGACAACCCTAATATTTACTGATAAATAAGAAAAACCAAATTAGATAAACATAAGAAAAAGGGTACTGTACTGTTATACCCCTGCAAATTTATTGTCCCTTAAAAACTCCAAAAAATGGTGTGAATAATAAAAAATTACCAAGGAAAATGAGAATTTATTTAACACACATGAATTTTAATAAGAATAAACATCAAAGCTTTAAATTATATTTCAAACATTTTTAAATACTAAAGATATAATCACATGGATGGAGGATAAAATGTTGAAATATCTTTCAAAATAGTGTCGAATGGATTGTTTCCTAAATTTTTTTGACGCCACATGAATTCCATCAGGTATGACTCTGTCATTTGCCGATCCGTTCCATTCTGTCTCTTGTTTCTCTCCTTTAACGATCTCCATAACCTTTCGATTTTTTGAGTATTGGCACCACTGTCCGGATCAACAAAATTCAGCAAATGATTCACAGTTTGATGACAAAATCCTTCGCCTTGAATGTTTCTGTATACCCTCCATTCATCGGATATGATTATTGATCCAAGTCGAATTCTATCATTAATAATAGGCAATAAGGTTTGCGCTTTCATATCTTTTACCTCAACTACGAAGCATTCTCTAGTTTCTCCACAGATTCCTCTGAACAACCAGACCTGAGGAAAGACTCGTCCTTTGTTGTTTTTCCGCCGAACAAACAAGGTCTCATCTATTTCTACGGTCATTCCCTCACCACCAATCTTGATGTTTTCACTTTCTAATGACCTAAGGTATACCTCCCTCATATAATTGTTCCAATCCACAGTCTTGTTTCTATTCATTTCTAATTCCCTGTCACACCATTTCAAACTGGACATCGCAAAAGACCAAGAATAAATAAAAAGTATAGCGTTTTCAAAGGATATTTTAGAGCCAAACATCCAAGTTCCTTTCCGAATACCAACTTCTAGGCGACACTGGGATTTCATACAACGCCATCGCATTTTTGAGATATAAATTTTCATTTAATGTCCATTTTTGCATCTTCGAGTTTTATGCAAAATGTTGCGTTGTTGAAGAAAAGATATACAACTTGCTTCATCTTTTAATAAACGTAACAAATACTTATAATTCAGCAAAGCCATTACTCACGGTTTATATTTATTTTCATTGTTATAGTGTAATAATAGAAACGTGATTTAATTAACAAAACATGTAATTTACTGTTACTTAATATAAAATAAATACATTTTGTATTGTTGAGTTGTGTTGGGTGGGTTGGGTAAGTTGAGTTCTAGATAATTACAAGAAATAATTTGTTGGAAAACCTTTTTTGGAAGTTTTTAAGGGACAATAAATTTGCGGGGGTATAACAGTACAGTACCAGAAAAAGTAACATTTGTCATATTGGCAAGTTAAAACAACGATTAGTACCAAATTTACACAGATTCATCACAATTTAGGCCAAACTTTAATATTTAAATCTAGTTAATACTTTTATCACTGGAAATTTATTTAAATTACAGCAGAAAATATTGTGGTGATCATTTCAAATGATCAAATTTCATAATATTCAAGCGATTAAAATTCCTGATGAATTGAGTGTTTGCAATTCTACTTTTGCATTAAAACGGGAAAACCGCTATAGAAATAACTCATCTAAAAATTCTGATAACTTGACAATTTTAAAACAGGCTCTCCAGTCATATAAGTTAAATTCCTTGCTGCCAGGGGCAGGGCTGCTGCTTTTCAGCAACCAATATAACATGGATTTTAGAATTAATGGATTTTTGAACATTGAATAAATGAAAAATAATAGTCATACTTAAAATTGTGTTCTTTATTGAAGCACTTCATTATACATTACACATTACATTTCATATATTCCTATCCTATCTGGAAGCAGCAAAATGCAAGTCACCTTGACGACTGTTAACTGCAGCAGCAGCAGATGTTAGGGTAATATTATAAGGATATGGGGATATTTCATTTTATCCTTAATTTTGTTTTCCAAATAACAAGATTAGTTTTAATTGGCTGCTTTTCGTTATTTATTGCATATATTTATAATTTATATTGAGTGATTCACATAGACAAACATTTTGACAAGTCCTAGTCGTTATGCATAATATTTAAAATTGATTTTGCTGTAGATTTGTACAAATGGACATTTCTGCCAATTTACATTGAGAATTATTATACCAGTGTCAGTGATACAGATATCAAGAATTGGAAAGTATATTCTATTGGGATGCTTGTATCATGTCAGTGTAGTCCAGGTTCAGAATCTTTCTCCTCATAATGCCAGATATTGTGATGCTTACGTTATTTTTCATTATTTGTTTTTTAAAGACAGTAGAAGATTTTTTATCCGAAACGGTCTGGATCTTACCCATTTTGGATAAACGATATTTTTGGATGTTGGATGTCTTAACCCTTACACATCATATCAACCATACAAAAATCATTTGTAACAAGGAATTGTAGAAACAAATGACATTACAAATAAAGTAAACTTGAAAACGTTTTATATAACAAAAAAATCGCAGGTATCATCTTCCAACGTAAACATATTGAGTAATATGTAAGATGTGTATATATTAATCCTTGAATGGGAAACCAACAATTAACTTGTTTACCTGGAAATGGCAAAAATAAACGGTGTTAAATGATGGAATGCGTTGAATCACCTATACTCATGTAATTTACAAGTTAAAGGAGAGTAACCAGGCTACTTGAGGTGGTGGTGGCTTTTGTGACTACAACTGATATCGTTTGTCAATTATTTCACTGTTTGGATGTTTTCGTTATTTGGGGTTTCGAATAAGCGATCTACTGTATTTTGATATTCTTACCTCCTAATGAAATAATTAAATAATTTCTCTTTTTTTTGTAAACTCCAGGTCCGTTGTGTCATACAGTACTACTGCATTGCCACTGTTCAGTCTCTCAGCTGTATCAGCTGCTCCTAAACTTTCTGTTTATGATTCATTGGATTCGGATGTCATACAGAGCTACCTGGAATTCTCCATTGCATCCTTACTGTTTTATGCTATGAAGGAGAGTGCATGCAGTGAGCAATCATCTCGTATGACTGCGATGGACAGTGCCAGTAAAAATGCTGGTATGTGTCATTCTTCAATACATTTTTATGTGAACAGAACTAAGTCCTTAATGAAAACAATCACTGATTTCTTAATGAACTGCTATTTTCTATGTTATATAAATATATGTTTATATAATGCATATATGAATGACATTCTATTCACGAAATATAAATTCTAAATTGCAGGAGAAATGATTGACAAGCTGACTCTAACATTCAACCGGACCAGACAGGCTGTTATTACCAGAGAGTTGATTGAAATTATCTCTGGTGCATCAGCTCTGTAAAGTGAACAACTGTACATGTTCCCCTTGTGAAATCAAGATCAGTGTTAGATATATGGAATCAGTACGTCTTTTAGTGGGAATTGTTGATAAGGAAATGCTACTTTAATGTCTGTATATATTGGTAATCACTATCATTCTGAGAATGTGCCACTTGTTACATTTATGATTATGTCCCTTCAAGCTTTTCTAGTAATCACTGGATGGTTTTTTTCACTGGTTAACTTGTAAGAAGGTTAAAAACCACAGCCCTCTTTAACATCATTGGTCCACACCTTTCTTACAATATAATCACTGAAACTGCCATTTTTACCTTTATAGGCACTGCCATCAATTTTTTGTTTATATGTATTGGTGAATTGATCATCTTCTTTTGAAGATGGTCTTTACGGAATAAATAATTCTTGAATAATGCTGCGTGCTATATCATTTTTCATTTCCTGATGGGTAAGATCTGTAGTATTGTTTCCATCTCCTCACCTTTTGTTTTTTGTCTTTTTTTGGAATTGCTACGTTTTGAGTGATAAAATAAAGTAAATTATGAGGGTTATTGTATATTTGTGCCTCAAATTATTTCTCCTATAATGAAGTTTTATTTTACTGTAATTCCATCAGTATATTACAAGTAAAATTCCCTCCATTTTATGTGTATTGAAGCAGTGTACATACTTAGTTTTGGGAATAAATGTTGACCTTTTTGTTAGATCATATTTTCACTGACCTTGAAACAATACACCTTAGATCAGGGGTGGGTAACCTTTTCTACATGATGGGCCACATTGGTGGCAGTGATTCCTTTGGTGAGCTGCATTGGAAATAGCTAATTTTTTGGCAGACTTAAGGTTAAATTGGAAGTTACTTGGAGATTCTTAGGTGAATAAAGTTAAAATTAGATTTTTAGGGTTATTTCAATATTAAAAAATCATGATGGCATTCAATCCTAGAAATACCTTTGGGTCTTAGTTGAACTAGATATTTTAACAGATATTGCTAAATACAAAAAGTTATGAAAACTATTAAACACGGTGGTGGTCTGCAGGTAGTAGTAGTGTGGGGATTGCAGTAAAACAGTTGATAAAATTAACCCATTTCCCTTAACCATATCTCCTATCAAGAAAGTAAAAGCAATAAGTACTAGTTTTTGATACTTTAATATCTCTGTTTATCTCTCTTGCACCTTAGTTTCTGTAGTCAAATTTTGGGTTCAGAGTCAAAATGTCCAAAGGAAAATGCCCAAAACAAAAACGTCCATTGAACAATATTGTCCAAAAGTCAAAATGTCCTAAACGATACTGTTATACAATTTCCAAAGATCCACCAAGACAAGCCTTCATTTAATGTAGCGTTCTGTTAATCATGATATTTTTCAAGAGTGGTTTGTTCACAATTTTTGCTCAGCTGTTTAGCAGTGAGAGTTATGACCTTGCTAAGAAAGCACTGTTTAACTTCAGCAATTCTCTGGTCAACCCAGCCCCATAACTAGATATTTTAGCACCCTGGACAAACTTAAACATGGCCCTCTTTCCCCTCAAGAAATTATTTTCTCTAGTTTATTTAGTTACTATTTGGTTTTTTTGCATCCCTTTCTTAGTTGTGCCTGGGGCAGCTGCCCCACCATAGTTATGGCACTGGGTCACCCAATCAACCTAGAGTTGATTAACAGAAATTAAGTTTTACTTGTTGTTTTGGGATTATATTTTTGTATCTTGTAAGGTATTATTCTAAAAAATAGCTAGTAAAACTATGTTAAATGGTTTATTATAGAAATGTTGTCATTGAAAAATATCTCCCATATGTTACATGTAAGTCAATGGGTTAGGCAGCCCAGCTGTTCACATTTGTTTGTTCGTCATGATCCACAGGAACATCTCTACGTTGAATAATAATGGCTTACTGTAATGAAGTGAATGGCTCAGTGATGCATTCATATTTTCTGCATTCTGTAAGTAGACTTCTTTTTCATGCTATATGTGAGAGTGAAAAGTAGCTTTGCCTTCTATACTTCATTTGCTGTTTTAAATAATTTTAATATTGTCCTTAGCACTTTATTTTGAAAAGTTGTCATTAGACAATAAAAGTTTCCATTTCCTTTTTTGTGTTAATTAGGGCATATTTTACTCGTAGTTTCAGGAAAGTTACTTGAGAACAAAGCTGACAGATAGATGGTTAAATTGAATTCAATGTAATCTCATCATTTATTTTTTAAAATGATAGACTTCATAATAATTTTTTTCTCATTTCTATTAAAAGTTGAACTATGACAATTTTCATCCACAAAGTATTTTTAAAAAATAATTTAAAAAATTGATAGAAAAGTGAGGATGTCATTTTTCCTTCAACTATAATTTTTTTCTTGAATTGAAAATTTTGTATTCTTTCTTAAGAATTATCTCAAGGTCCAGTTAAAACAATTTTTGGTATCACCATCCTTGTGTTTCTTTCTTGTTTTATCTTATTTATTGGTTTATTTGCAGGTTGGAGTTGTATAATTTCTATTTTACCAATGTTATGCTTCTGAGTACTCTGTCTCCCTAATAGTGAAAGAACCGCTTTCAATTTCTCTTTCAGCATCACGTTCTCTTTTACTAGGATATCTTTCTCTAATCCTAGTGCTCCACGATGCAGGTTAGCTACTGCCACTCTCTTCCAGAAATTTTCCATTTCTTTTGAATTTAAAAGCAGCCACTGCAAGATATTGTGTCATTGTTAAGCAGTTAACTTAATGGCTACTTGTAAAATGTGGATAAAAAAAGGTTCAATTTTGAACAGCAAAAAATAACTAGAGGATTCAGAAGATTAGTTGAATTTTAAGTAAATCATAAGGAGTGTCTCCTTATTTGTGATTTCTATGATAGATAATGTTATCACCAAGAATGGTCATCCTTAGCAATTTTAATTAATCATGTACATAAATTGATGTGTCTTATACAGGCAGTCCTCGGACTTACGTCAGGTTATGTTCCTAGAAAAGGTGCTGTAAATCGAAACAACGTAAGTCAAAAGTGATTTTACCAGGGGCATATGTTCAGGATGTGCTAGGTGTGCAGCGCACACCCACTGAATATCACGGTGTATATGTAATATTATTAAAACTATGGCAACTATGAAAATACATTCACTGGAAAATCTCTAGCGAAGTCGTGCTATCGGACATTGCATGAGCTATAGCATTTAACTGAATAGCGGAGCAGTGGAGAGAGACTGGGGTCATGCGTAGTAGATTACTGCCTGGAAGTCGCACGATGAGCCAGGGCGAGCAGCCCGTCTCTCGCACACCTGTGTATAGCAATGCAGTGGAGAAATACTGGAAGTTCTTTAGTCAACACTCCAGGTAAAGCTGTAACAGCAGTCCCATGCCTAACCACCCTGTACCACCTTGCACAGTGGAGAGATATTTGGGTTATGCGTGGTAGGATGTAGCCAGCCGGGCATGCAGAAATCTGACAGCTTCCAAGTTTTTCAGGGTGAAGTTTCTGTGGAATCGATTATCGTTATCGATAATGCAGTTGATAATCCCGCAGCTACTTCAGACTGGAGCTCTTAGGAATGAAATGGGTGTTTGGTCAGCAGCACGCTGTTGAGTGAATGCGGCACTGTGTTGCTAACATAAGCTTTTATTTCTTTCTGTCGAGTGAATACAGCATTGTGTTACTTAGCGTTTGTTTCTTCTTTCGTGGTTTCTATTACCGTATTCACCTGAATCTAAGACGACCTTTTTTTCCAAATTTTCAGCTGTAAATATCAAGAGTCGTCTTACATTCGAATACGAAGTATATTTAAGCATTTAATCAATGGTTTTTACAACAAATGGTATATTAGAGTAAACAATTCACAACAGCAAATTCAAGTACGTACATAAAGAAGTGAAATAAACAAAAACAATAAGAAAAACATGACGGGAATAATAATTATTTAGACTAATAATCATCGTCGACGATCATAACACAGACGACGTACTTTCATCTTGCACGTAATGGCAACCGCAATGTCAAAACAAATGAGAGCGGAAATCATTGGGATTCCCCTTTCAAACGACGCACCGCGATTCACTAAGTGTGACAGTAATTTTGAGTTGTGCATTCTTGATTTAAATGCACAACCCGTAAGTTAAAATGACAGATCATGTTGAAGTACGTGGCACGAGTGCAAAGGGAAAGTTAACAAAGGAATTAGACGGAGCTCAGATACAAATTTTAAGCTGATCGTGATAAATTACGCAGAAAAAACTAATAACTGTGATGCGAGTAGAAAGTTCGGTGTATCTGAGGCAAATGTGCGTCGATGGAAACTCTCAAAACAGGAACTAGAAAAAGCCAAAGCCACAAGGAAGTCGCTCAGTGGTCCAAAATTAGGCCGATTTCATGGCATTGAAGAAGTAGTCAAGTTTGTGCGCACCATGAGGAAGAACGGTATGCCTGTTTCGACTGAAAGTATTATACTTAAAGCTAATGAAATTACTAGAGGACTTAATATATCATTGCAAGAATTCACGGCCAGCAGAAGTTGGTGCGTGAGAATGATGCGACGAAATAATTTTTCTTTACGGCGACGAACTTCGCTGTGTCAGAAATTGTCAGAAGACTATGTTGAAAAACTTCTCGCTTACCAGAAATACGTAATTGGACTTAGAAAAACCAATAATTACCTTTTGAGCCAAATAGGAAATGCCGATGAAACTCCGGTTTTCTTCTACATGCCATCTAATTATACTGTGAACGAAAAAGGTGCGAAGTCCATCCTAATTAAAACTACAGGCAACGAAAAAATGCGAGCCACGGTAATGTTGGTGGTTTTAGCAGATGGGACTAAATTACCACCATATGTGATTCTAAAGCGGAAAACAATACCTAAGAAACATTTGCCAAGTGGAATAATAGGTTTCAAGAAAAGGGGTGGATGACTAAAGAACTAATGAGAGATTGGTTACATGTGGTGTGGAATAGACGGCCAGGAGCTTTACTGAAACAAAGAGCAATGCTTTCACTGGATGCATTCAAGGACACATCTCCTGAAATTAAAAACATAATGAGTGCTATGAATATTGATCTTATTGTAATACCTGGAGGAATGACATCGCAACTTCAAGTTTTAGATGTTGCTGTCAATAAGTGTTTTAAAAATAATTTAAAGGTTTTGTATTCTGAGTGGTTACAGAGTGGAACTCACACTTTAACACCAAAAGGAAATCTTAAGAAACCTGAAGTTGCAATGCTCTGCCAATGGATCAAGGCATCGTGGCAACAAATAAATGCAAAAGTAATAGTGAAAGGATTTAAGAAATGCTGCTTATCTAATGCCATGGATGGGAGTGAGGATGATGTTTTGTGGGAGACTGATGATGAAGTTGAGAGTGATAAAGATAGTGAGCATGAGGAAAATAGTGAAGGTTGCATAGACAGTGATGATGACTAACACAATAAAATGATTTTATGCAGCACTTGGATTGAAATGTTTTTTTGTTGTCCTGAAATGAGTATATTCTTTCAATGTATTTACTTTATTTTTAATGTTATCTTAAAATGAATGCTACCATTTAATTTGTTTGAAAACCTGAATGGTTCTAGTTGTGATGTGATCTTATGATTTTAAAATGTTAAAAGATTCAAGAAAAGTATAAGAGAAAATAAATATTTCACAAGATTTATAATTTTTGTAGTCATGAAGGTCAATTTGAGCTTTTTTCTCTTTTGGAATCATCAAAATGGGGGGTCGTCTTAGATTCAGGGTCGTCTTGGATTCGGGTGAATACGGTATATTAGTTTTTGTGCAAGTATCTTTAAAATTTTGTTACTTTTTGACAATTTTTAAAATATTTGCCCATCTTATACAATGGGAAATAGTGTTAAAGATTTACTGAGTGTACCATTTTCATCTCATACATTTGCCGATCATATGAACATTGTGGAAGAAGGTAAGCCTTGTCCAGCTCTTCCAAATCTACTCGGTAAGCATAAAGATGCGAAAACAATATATGACACATTTTTCCATTTCAAAATATGAAACAGTGGAATGGTTAACTGGCTGTGAATCTTATCTTATAGGATTGTTTGCACAGTTGTAGGGGCAAAGTCAAATTGCCTTCCAATTTCAGACTTCGACAATCCTTTTTCACTAAGTTTTATCACTTTATCTTTCACTTCTAAGGTAATAACTTTTCTTTTTCTTTCTAACACCATCTTTAGAGCACTCACTTTTACTTTTATCAGCCATTTTTAAGGATTAAATAAATAAAAAGTTCTTAAAAATCAATAGTAAAATAACTAAAAGGAATACAGAGATGCAAATTCGAAGCGCGTTGTCAGGCTGTGGCTTTAAAACGTATTTCCGCTTTGATATTGAATAAAACTTTTTCTATGAAAATGAATAAATTTTGCGACGTGATACTGTCACTGATTTCTATTATGGTGTATAAAATCATGCAATATCACTTATGTAGGCGCTCTGTCACCATCATGACATAAGTATGCTTTAAGTAATAACATAAGTGCAGAACAACATAAATCGAGGACTGCCTGTATTTAACAAAAAATTTATTACAACATTTTTAATTTGTGTAAAGAGAATGTTAATTTTACATTAATTTATTCTAAATGAGTTAATTTATACTACTACTAACCTCATCTTGAAAAATTGTTGAATCTTTCACATTCAAGTTATTTGTAATTTTTTCACTTAACTTAAAATCATTACTTTTAGGATCTGCTTGTTGAGGCAATCCAATTTTTTCTTCTTGGGTTTCTAATGCTCTACACATTTGAGCCAAATTTAATATCCTCTCAGCTTTATATACAATTTTCTTTAGTTTCTGTTACAATGCAATTTTAAGTTGGCTTTTGAAAATAGTCTTGTACTTGCGTTTATCAATTGTAATTATAAACTAATCAAGAAAATTTATTATTATTCTCAAAAGTTCAGTTTAATGTTTGAAAGTTCACTGTATAGCACATTCAAAAAACATATTTAGAAAAAAGCAGTCTTTTTTATAAAGACTGCCATCTTATAGCCTTATTTTGTAAAAAGTATTGCAACGATAATATGATAACCATCCATGAGTTGTAGATTGCTTGGTAAAAATTAGAATTACATTATAATCTCATTTCTTTAGAATACATTCATGTGTAAATACAGTTTTCACAAAGTTTATGTTACCTCAAAGGATGTAAAAAGAGCTTTGGTGATGTGCTAATTGCAGTGATAATTTAATGCTATGAGTTATTCACACCAGGAAATTATTCACTTATATAAATATGAATGTACAATTTTTGTAGATGAAATTTGAAATTGAGGCCATGTAATATCCTCAAAGCTTCAGAATGATCTGCATGACTTTAAAACTATAAATACATAGTAACAAAGCTTGGCTCAGAGCTTGATGAGCTTTTTCATTTAATTTATTTAATAAAATCCTTTTGGTAAATGGTATATTTCTGTTCTTACAAAACATTTCTCTAGAATGGACTTGGTCCAGACGAATGCTATAGAAAATAGGAGTTTACTTTTAAAAATACTGGTATTCTAGCTGTGATTAAATCCTTACTTACATTTTCTGTTTCATTACTGTGGGAAACAAGTACTTGCAACTGTTTAAAATCAGCTATCTCCTCAAATTTTAATTTATCGATCAACTGCTTGTAAAATGATGTATACTGTTCTTTCTCTGCTTTCAAATCACCTATCTCTGTTTCATATCTTTGTTTACATTTTTTAAGTTGGTCTTTTAGTTGTCGAACTTGATCCTATATCAAATAAAATCTTTGAGAATCATCAATTATTTTAGTTGAGTGTAATTTTCATAAAAGTTGTCTCTTGATGAAAAGTATTTTTTTATTAATAACATATTAAATTCTTTCATGTTAGTTTTAATTGGTTTGTTAATATTACTTACGGTCATTGAGAGAATCCAGTTATTTTGAAATCTAATGCATTTAGAATTTTCCTCATCAATTTTAAGAAGTGCATAGTATGCTTGTCTCCTGTCTTGCGTTTTTTGTTGATATTCAACGAAGAAATTTTGAAGTGATATCCACATCTTTTTCAGGAGTGACTCATAGGTACCTTCCATTTTATCTTGATTTATTTGCAGCTATTTGAAGAAAAAAGTTACTGGTGTTGCAATATATTGGTCTTGTTGTTTTTCACTTAATTGACAGAAGCCTTACTTTTTCGTTTAGCTCGTCATATTTTAAGGTAAATTCTCCTGTATCTTCTGCTTCCTTTTCCTTTTGTGTTGTGCAGCCTATCAAGGCTGCCACTTTCAAAACTTCATCTTCATTTTCAAATTCTTCCTTCAACTTTCTTTCCAAAAACTTTACCTTATTTATCAGGAGTTCCCTTTCTTTACTGTAACTTTCCGTCAAAGTGGTTAAACGTGCTTGTAGTAACTCTGAAATTCATTTTTTTGTTTTATGAATGGAGGTGATTAATACTTAAATTTTCTTGCATTCTTCGTTTTTGTTTTAAATTTCTAATATGCTAAGTAATATAGTAGCAGTTAAAAATGCTTTACTTGATATCTGTATCAATTTTTAAAGGTCTATGTAAGACATGCTTTTCCATAAATAATATGAAAGTTCATCATCAATTAAGTTTATTCAAAAATAATATGCATCATATATCAACTTTATAGAATATTGTTAAACATCCAGAATTTCTTTCTTATGTAATTCATAAATTTCCCCCTAGAATAGTCACAGTAATTTTTTCTGGGAAAGCACCTATTAAATGATCTATATGACCCATGTGAGACCTGGATTGTAGCATATAGGCTTCCTCTGCAAATTCTATATCTTGTTTCAAGCTTTGAATTGTATGATTTTTCAGATCAAAGATTCTGTTAGAGACTTGGTGCATTACCTAGGGATATCATATTAGTTAACTGGAGTGTAGCAGTACTGAAGGACATATTAAAAGCCTCAAACATTGGATGAAATGATTATTTTAATTCATACCTTTAAATCTGTCTTCATCTTTGATAAAGTAGCCTCTTTCATGCTAGGATAGTGCTTATTGATAACCTTAGGAAGGTTTGCAGTGGTCATTTTATGCTCTCTGTCCATCTTATCCTAGAAGTTTTGGCACATACCATTGTGATTTATAATAAGTATCTCCTAACACTTTGTTTATTTTGAAGGTAATTATATATTTGTATGATTACATATCTATTTGGATTTATAGATTTCTTGGTGAAGTATTTTTAAATATTAATGAGCCATGAAAATGTTTTAACACTGAAATTTCACACTTAAAGTTTAACTAACACTTACTAATAAGTTATTTATCTAGTCTGGATCAGTTAAGCTATGAGTTGAAAGAATTTGTATATTTTTTATTTTATTATTTTTGTCTAATGTTGGTTATAATCTTTACTATAAAGGTGATCATAATCATTTAATGCTATTCAAGTATGATTCTAATAATGAGAGGCACTTTTCTTGCATTTTTAACTTGTTGATACTTTATCTTACACATTTTAAATAACATAATGACCTCAATTTGCTTTAATTACATACTTCCATTGCTTTTATAATGGCTAACTTCTTTTTTGTTTCCTTCATTGCCTTGACCTCAGCTTTTGTCATCTTAGGCTTCTTCTTTTTAGGCATTTTTCAAGCTTTCCAATTCTTTGTTATGATATAGTATAGAATGCAAGATTAACTCTGTTAATTTCATAATTGTCATATTTGTTGAAAATTTCGTTTATATCTTGGTATTTTACCAAAAAAATAGAAAATTTGATGCAGAATTTATTATAAAAAAACTTCTGCATAATTATGGTAATATTAAAATTTGCATTATTCCATATGTATATTTGTTCATTTAATCATTAAAGTGAATTATGAAAGTGTATTACCTATGATAAGGAGCTTAGCTTCAAAATGTCACTTAAGAGGTTGCAAGTTTATTTGAACTGTTAAAATTTTTCTATTTCCAAATTGTTGCAGGAGTGACTGGGATTCATTTGTTATCATTATGCTTGTAGTAAATTACATTTTATTATTAGAGAACCATTGTTGTGCTTTTACCATAAACAGTTGATGCAAATGAAATGGATATTGGAAATAATTTACTTATTCTGTTCTATGATAAATATATTTATTTTAACATAAAAACACCTGTTATTACATGATGTCATATATGGATATTTTGTACATACAGAGCTTTTAAGTGCATCTTCAATAATTTTTTAAAGTCTGTTTGCTTTGATCACATTTTCTTCAGTTCCTTGAGAGCAGGAGGGTGATAAGAAAGTACCTGCTCATTATTCTCTGCTGTTGTTTCCACTGGTTAAAAAGTAGTAGTAGTAGATGGGCTAATAAGAAAAGAAAAACATTTTACTTGGATGGATTCATGCAGTTCAGAATTATGATAATTTGAAGGTGGATAAGTTTTTAAATAATCAAATTTGTTAATAATGCATGTACATATTTAGTACATTATTTAACTACAAAAAACTATTTATTATTAACTCACCTAGCAGTAGATGATGTTTGATTACTATTTCCTGTAATTATTTCCACTATACGAAATTGTTGAACTATAGTTTGTGGAATAAGTACCCTGTAAAGGAAAAGAATTTGCATTAGTCATTATAATCACTAAGGCTAGGGAAACAAAAATGCAAACTTATTGATTAAATATTCAGTTGTTATAATATTCTAATGTTCATTTTGTGAATGACCTACGATTTGTTGGAAAATTTTGTTGGCTTTTGATAATACATTTTTTAAACCATCATCTCAAAATATTGAAAATTTATATTTTTGTTAAATTCTTATCATTAAATAGTGCAACATTAAGGTTTTAGCAAGTTTTATAATGTACTCTTAAAATATTATAAATATTCACAGATTTTATGCAGCATCATCATTTTTACTACATAAACAAAAATTTTTTGAAACTGGTCTGTTCCGTATTAACTTCTGACACTTTGTTTTATGCTCCTAATTTATATTACGGTTTAATAAAACAAAATATGCTCATACACTTCATCGGAGTCATCAGTTGATTCGTCGCTGCTTTGAGTAGTAGTTGTGATGCTTCTTATTGTTGTATCAGTTGCTTGAGGACTAGTTTTGATTTGCGTTGCCTGAGTGGTGGTGTAACTATCTTTATATGTTGTTCCTGTTGTAGTTGTGTCGATGGGAACTGCCAACAGGGATGGTAACAATAGCAATGCAACACCCAACAGTATGGTCATGAATTTAACCTAAAGAGGAAGTAAAGAACAATTGTTATTACTATACTATCAAACGTCATGGAATAAAATTACGCATTCCATTTTATCCACCATTTAAATACTGTGACGTATTTTTTTATAAAATGTTTATTGAGGGTTATAAACAACACAGTATCTGTTAGTATAATGATACAGCTACTACAGCATTGTTATAAATCAATGAATTTAAAAAATATCCCATTCACTAATATGTAAATTTTAAGTCGTTATTTAAAAATAGCAACAATCAACCTTTAAAAAATCATTTTGTATTTTTTCGCTTCGCGATTGCATTAAATATAAAAATGATTTTTAAACTTCCGGTTTTCTTAAACTCTCTGTTTAATATTATTTCAAGAGAGGTTATCGATAGAATTTACTTACGTGCGACATTTCCATGTTTCCAAGTTTAGGCACACTCGAATCTTGAGAGTAGTTGTCGGTGTGCTTGGCTTTGGTCTCCGGCAGGTGGAACTGTGAAAAAAGCACGCCCGCTTTCAAATTTATACCCATAGAAAGGCGGAGATGTAGCTGAAGGCACGTCATTGAACGACCGTGCTAATGAATAGGGAGCGTGCGAAATCATTAGCGGCTGGAAACAAGGTTTACCCTCACAATCCATCACCCGTCCGTGCTCATCCGAAGGTCATTTATAAGCGATGGTTTTCTACTCGCTCGGACAATTTCACGGGTTTACTTTATTAATCATGCAGAGTTTCTGGATCGATTTCTTATTCTCGTTCCAAAGTTCTTATTTTTCTCCTCAAAAAATTCTCGATGCACACGTGATTCATGAAGCACTTAAAATTTGTCGAAATATTGATGACGTAATGGCATCGCCTTGAGCGCGTTTGTACCAGGGAGAACCCGATCATTTTTCTTGGAAATTTGTGCATATGAAACGTCCGTTTCCTCATGCGCAAAACTGAGCGCAGAAAAAATACCAGCAATTTCGTTATTGGCTGTAATATTAATTGTGCGCTATGAGCTAACGTTGAATATTTCCACGTTTTTCTGTTAGAATTTAACTGTGAATTTAAATTTTTTAAATTAATTTTAGTAGTTAGAAAATGAACATGTCCTTTCTTGTCGTCATACGCATTTCACTTTGGTCTATCTTTAAAAAACATTTTGAACATTAATTACGATTTTCATAAATAAGAGTTATATGAATGTTCATCATTATTTTTGTTGCAGATATACAGGGCCGGCTTAAGGTTATAATGGGTCTAAGGCTAATAGCTGGGAGGGGCCGAAAATGTTATGTAAACATTAAATGTAAGTGTATGTACTAAAAAATTTAGGGCCGAAAAATTTTTCCGGGCCTAAGGTGATAGCCTTTTTAGCCCATAGGTTATAGCCGGGTCTGTACGTCTATTATTTGAAGATAGCGTTCCATTTTAAATTAAGATCATTCTGATTTAGTAAGTTATTATGATGAAAATTCGAAAAAAGTTATGTAATTTTCGCGTGAATTCGAGGGAAAAATGTGATAACGTTAAGATCGGAAATGAAATGGCTATCTGATAAATCCGAACCTTTGGGGAGAGAGTTAAGCACAGAGATTGGAATAAATCTCCCTCGAAATGTATAGAGAACTGTAGCAACATTAAAATACAATCAAGGTATTCACCTATAAATAAGTTTTCATTGGAAAATGATTTGTTCTTCAGTTTTATTGCCATTTATTTTACTTTTCCCATTATCCAAACAACTATTTTCCTGTATATCAACTTCTGTTCAACAAAGAAGGAATGGAAATTCTTTCTTTGTTGAACAGGACTGTTCAAACAAAATTTTCGCTCGTTTATTTGACTGATTATTTATTTTTTGAAATGAAACAATTTAAGACCTTTTTTTTTTAGAGAGCGCGGAGCTCTGCGAATTCTCACCGTTGGCACCGCCATCAAGCCAGCCAGCATTGTCTGAATTATAGAATTCATATGGTATTGTTTTTGTATTTGAATGGAGGTACAACTCCTTTTCGGTGAAAGTAATTTTTTCTAAAGTGCTGAACTTTCTTAATGATGAAGCTAATTAAAAGCATCAATAGCGATAAAAATATCATAAGGAGCCACGCTGAATATATTTTCCATTCTTTTATTTTATTTGACAATAAATATTTTTGTGCGTAATTAAACCCCAAACCGCGTCCAAATTCTAAGATTGACATTATTTCAAATGTATCCACAATTTTCTTGGAAGCGGTTCGTTCGCTTCGGGAAACAATCACTTAACAGACACGCTAGAGCTAACAATGAATAAGACAGCGATAAGTGGTGTGGATTACACCTTGAATGAAGTAATTCCCACAATACGTTAGGAACACAAAGTTAACGCATTTAAGGTCGACATCCCCGCTTCAATCAATCTCACATGGCCGCTGCCCCTGAATTGTAAGCAACCCGTCATGAAACTTTTATGGAACACAATTTTGTTATTTATCAGTCAAACTTCTGATGCACAGATGTAGTCAGTGAATGACAATATAGTAAAGTTTCGTTTTTTACTTAAAGAAATCAATTCCTAGAGGAGTAATAGCTATAATAATAAAAGAAAAAGTTACATTACCTACTTTTAAATGTAAGCAGAAATATTATTAATATATTTTAAAGATCTTAGACAATGGTGATGCTCTAAAGTTTGTTGGCTATACTTATCAACGAAGTTGGGACAGTGAGAATTAATCTCATTAGAAGGATACCTATTTATACATTCGTGGATAAATTATTCATGTTTTATTGCTGGTGGATGCGTACGCAACTCGGACGTTTCCAAACCTGCCGCCGTATAGGATTTTCTCAGTGACGTTGGGAATGGTGCATTGCTAACTTATGGTAAAATGAACGAGAAATGATTATCACTGCACGTAATGTCACGAGAACTCACGCTAAAATGTTTGAGAAAAGTCGACCCTCAACTACCCAAATTGCTCAATTTTTATGATAAAACCGAAATAAATTTTCTGAGTTTTAATATTTATGGTGTCATCGATACGTTATAAAATTATCATTTATCCTCCAAAAGGAATTGACGTCGATAGTATACTAAAACACAAATATTCACTAGTATGTAAAGTTATATTATTTAGGAATAGTGATTATCCAAAACTGTTAAAGTTATATAGAAGTTAGCATTGGGCAGCAAAAGGTTAGATTCTTCAAAGACACGCAAGCTCAATCAAATCAAAAGTTTTTTTCGGAGGCAGTGGCAATGGATGAAAGTACTCCTAATGAACGCGTGAGTGGATGGGAGCTTATTACGCAACAGCTTATAAGGCTGGTACAAGCGTCCTCGCACGTTAGTTTTCTAAACCTAACCGGTGTGCGTGGTAAGAGCCTTCCTCCTCGTCACGGTTGGAAAGACACTAGGTACTCTCTCTTTCTCTTAGGCGTTGCTGGGAAAGGCGTGAATTAAATTTTCGGTATTAGAAAGCGGCAAGTTAGAACTAAAATACGTTCCGTTCCATCCTTTAATCAGGACCCGGGAGAGGGGGGGGAGCAGCCGGTGAAAAATAACCGGGGCCCAGGGTTAAGGGAGGCAGGCCCTCTCTCGGGCAAAAGTTTCCTGTGAATATGAATCACAATATGTACCTGCATTCCATTAACTTTGTTATCAGCGTTTATACATTCTGTATACACCTTTCTTATTCTATGCAAATTTGCTTACTTTTTAAGCATATAATGTATGTAGGTTCTTTCAGAAAAGGTGCTAACTTTGTTAGCATATAATGTGAAAATTTGTACTCGATTGTAGTTGAGGAAAGTGGCCCCGAGAGCGGAAAAAGCACCGGGGCCCGGAATTTCTCTCCGGAGCCCTGCCTTTAATGTTTCGACGTTTTAAAGTACACCAGCCCCTCAACATTCGCGAGGGATACGTTCCCAATAACCTCGCGAATGTTGAAATTCGCGAATAAGAATTTTGCTCTGATTATACTACCCAAACTTAATATTCAACATTCACACTGCTTTGTGCTCAACACTAAACCTAAAATTAAAGTTCGTAGGCTAAAAATAAACACGAAAAAACTAGAAAACAGTTAAAACAAAATGAAAACGTAGTAACACGTAGTACGTATTATATAGTATATATTCTTTGATCTCTTTATACTTGATTCACTTTTAATAGATGATTTTCTTTTTGAAAACATAGTTAATTAAAAATCGCAATTATTAAATTAAAAATTACAGTAATAAGTAAATCAAAGCGCAAAAGCTGATGAAAAGTATGTAAGAGCGACACACACTGAGCGAAATGCCGGCAAGAATGAAAATGCCCGGGAGGTGGGGAATGGTGGTGGCGTAGCATTCGACTCCGTGGCGCGGTTTTGTAACTTTGTATGTACATACATAGTGCATACTATGTAACGGAAAGATTCCAATTTTCGGAATTATAGCTTATTGTAGGTAGGACGTTATGAGTTGCATTTTTGAAAGGTTAACATCTACTGTCCTCAAGTATTTATACGGTTAACACCAACTACTTAGATTCTACTTGCATCAATTAATACCTTATTGATTACAACAATTCAAACCGCTTTTATCGCAACATTAGTAATATTTTGGATAGTCACACAGCTTATGGGATTGTTGACTGTCTAATTTTAATTTGATAACCTGAGAACGGTTGCCTTTTTGAAATAATGAAATTTTATGGCTACCTCGCGAATACCTGAAATCGCGAATGCTGAACTCGCGGATGTTGAGGGGCTGGTGTAGTGTTTCTCAACCTTTTTAGAATTGCGGCGCCCTTAAGTGACTTTTCAGAATTTAGCGGCACCCCTCCCTATCCACCATCAGTAATAATCGTGGTGAAGTTGAACCCCTAACCCCAATCTCCAAATCTTTCATTTCGATGTGCCTTTGCGACGAAATGAAGGTCGTCTTAACTCTGGTTCGCATTTTTGAAAGCCGACGATGCAAAATAAGGCTAAAAATGGGAAAACAGAATATTTTTTGCGGCACCCTTCAGAACACTTTACGACACCCAGGTTGGGAAACACTGTTTAAAGGATTCACACGATCTAAAGCGAGTGTAATCTACATCAGAGATGGTATAATTTAATCTGAATTTTTTTTACCTTCTCCAAACGTAGTATACATGAAAAAGTATTGCATTCGTGAAAAAAAATCGGATTCGGGATTTCAAAGGAAATACACGTTTTGAGGTCCTCTTGAGTACGTTTTCAGTATTTTCTTGCCGGTTTCTGTGTGTGTGATAATAATTTTGTGGGCGCTCTAACTCAAAAACTATTAATCAGGTCAGTAAAAAAATTTATACGTAAATTTTTATTGGTAATTCAACGTTTTGGCTGAAACTGATCAACCAGAAGTTGAGGTTTACGCATGCCATTTTTCCGTTTTTTCCAAATATCTTCTTTGGATCTCAATTTATGTAAATATCTCTCACCATCAAAGTTGTTGATAATGTAATTTTCTAAAAGTTTTGCTTGGAACATGTTTCATAAAACCGATTTTTTAAGAGATATTTTATTTGTCGTCGGAATGTATGTAAGTACGTCTCATAGTGATACCATTGTTTCTGTTGCTGACAATTTTGTTTATTTATTCTTTTTACAATGTGAAAAGTGACTCAAAGTATTTTTCACTGTAAAAAATTACTCAGTGTTTAAAAATTATTCACGAGTGTAATTGCTGGTAGTTATTCTTAAGACACTGATGTCGAGACCAATCATATTCATTACTGTGTATGGAGAAACTCATGCGCTGGGCGCATCAGATTTTTTGTTTCCAGTAAACAGGCACCTCTGTTTACATTTTGTGGACTATTTATATCATCTTCTTAATTTCTCTACCCTAAAGTCCTAAATACCAAACTTCATGAAAATCTACTTACCGTATATACTCGTGTATATGCCGACTCCATGTATAGTACGACCCCTGATTTTTTGGTGAAAAAACCTGATTTTTTCATATATCTTGTTTATAGTACGACCCCAGCTTTCCACCATGGTCGATATAT
This sequence comes from Uropetala carovei, assembly GCA_036926305.1. Taxonomy (NCBI): domain Eukaryota; kingdom Metazoa; phylum Arthropoda; class Insecta; order Odonata; family Petaluridae; genus Uropetala; species Uropetala carovei. Next base: position 20,334,873 of record JAXCHB010000196.1, read on the forward strand.
TTCGTTTCGATGGCTCGATGGTTACGAGCGAGATATATCGAACGACCTTGATTTTCCACACCACCATAGAATAGACCGTAAATGTCGTAAATAGTATTCCTTGCGAGTACACTAAAATTCGGAAAAGTTAAGTATCTTACTCCTAAAACATTTAATAATAAGTGATATGAACCATGATTGCAAAAGATGAAATAAAATCGTTTCAATTCTAGTATGTCTGGATTACGTTCCGCGTACGTAATGGTTCCACTCACTCATCTATTTAATAGGTAGGGATAATGGATAAAAAGAAATTACTTTCTAATATTCCACAGTCTTTATTGTTTCTTCAATCACACACCGACCGGTTTACACTACAAAATCATTCTAATGGTGTTACTAACCGACGTAACACCTTTAGAATGACATTGTAGTGGAAACCGATCAGTGTGTACTTGAAGACACAATAAAAACTGTTGAATATTACAAAGTAATTTCTTTTTTCCAAGATGTCGAAATTCCATAAAGTTCCGCCATTTACGATACTTTTAGTCCAACTCGTTCCAATCCATCCCTTGTAAAAAGACGCAAACAAAGATGTACATACATAAAATTCAAGAAAGGAAGTGCCCGTAAATCGTCACTTATATCAAGTATTTGTGAATTTGAAGCTGTATATATGAAAAAGATTCTACTCTTCACGAAGCAACATAACAACGATAAAGGCCCCCACTGTTAAGGTTAGCCCATCATTATAATGCGTGTGGGTGGCATAACTTCACCGAAAATGCCCGTGAAGATACATGAATTTTAAATCCTCAAATGCATTACTCGTGTATAGTACGATCCCCAATTTTTGCAATAAAAATTTGGTCGTAAAAACTCATACTATACACGAGTATATACGGTAGTTGTTTTGGAGATGAAACATGCAGATGGATGGACATACCTGACAATAACTAACAATAATGTTAACTACTCATTTTCACTGGTTAGGCAGAATTTATTTTTTGATAGGAACCATGAAACTCACCCCCAAAATCACTCAATCACACATGCTCTGTGTTAGAAAAGTAAAAATCTGTGCCGTAGACCCTTCCAATACTTTAGTTGGAAAGTTTGGCACCCTGGGTAAGACTGAATAGCATCACCTCCAACCTCTTATAATTTTATAAATAATTATTTAAATTGTCCGCCAAATAAGAAATACATTGCATTATTTACCATAAATACATAAACTCAATCCAACAGAAATATTTTTCCAAATATTTATAACTATATATATATATATTTGCAACTTAGCTGTTGCCATCCCTTCCCTTAGGTGTCCAGGTCTATTGTTCCTTCCTTGATGCAGTGCTGAAACCTTTAACTCAAACCAATTACAGGATTACCTATTATCGGTCGAATTAGGAAATAGGAGAACATTGAAATTGATAAACGAGAATTAGAGTAATATGTTTTTATTTGCATTTTAAAATAATTTTGAATCAAAATATGAAAGTGGGGATAAAATCTATGCTAGCCTGACAGAATTAGAATTATGTTTTTTTGCAACTACATAATGAAATGCTAAACAAAAACCAATTCCACGGAGATGGGCCTAAGATTACTCTCAGCAAAATTTACTTGAATTGTAAATGAAACAAATTGACCTCTTAGTACCTGAGAAAACAGCTTTAATTAAAAATAAAATTAAGTAAAAAACTTTTAGTGTACATATATACACTTTTACTTAAAACTGCACTCAAAGGTAGAAAATAATTTTTTCCTGGACAAAAAATATTATTCCAAAATTTGTATGCTTTGTAAAAATGGGTGGCAAACTAATTTATGAGGAAAGAGGTGCCGGAACCCTCCACCTCTTCCTGCACCCTCTGCCCCTTCTCTATTGAATTTGTGATGAACTTTTAATAACAAAGTTGATAATAAAGTCAAAATGTTAACATTTATAGAAGCCGTTTATTACTTTAAGTTTTAAAGGATTAAAAAAATGAAAATGTACCAAAATTAGATGGGTGTCAACATCGCTCTGAAAAAAGGTGCTGGTATACCATACCGGCACGTACCATTACAAAAAAAAGCTCTGAGAATGTATAAAATGTCACATCTCTTATACACATAATGGTTGTCTTATTTCCCAATGGAGGATAGGATTACTAAAATCTAAATTTTTTTCTATAAACAAAGATATATTTGTTAATTCTTTCTTTCACCAGTGTCCGCATTCTCCAACCTGACCTTTACAACTTGATTCATGTATAAATTCCTGATCAGTCTTCTGTCTTTCCAGTCCTTTAATATCCTCATCAACATTACCCAATTTATCAAAGGCCTTCTGCCAGTCGACGAGACATATGTAGCAATCCTGGCTGTACTCTATTGCCCTTTCTGATATAATTCTCACTACACCGATAGCATCTCTCGTTCTTCTTCCTTTTCTGAAGCTGAATTGATCTTCCCCTAGCACAGTGATGGCGAGCCTGTGGCACGTATGCCATAAGTGGCACAAAAGATGATTTTGGTTGGCATGCTATCGAAAGGCAAAAACCAATGAAAGCATTTAGTGATTTAGTGCCGCAAAAACATTTTTTTATTTAGTTAACTATTGTAAACATTAGTTTTATGGTTACAAATTTCAATCTCATATGTCTTGATCACAAATTTAATTTAGTTGGCACGCAAAAAAATCAAGGACTTTTTGGTGGCAAGCAAGGTGGAAAAGAGTCGACAATTTCAGTAATATTGGCATGCAGGCAATAGAAGGTTCACCATCATTGCCCTAGTATTTCTTCTGCCTTTTTCTCTGACCTTTTGTTAAGAATCCTCATGATGATCTTCGAAGTATGTGACAGTATGCTTATCGTTCTGTAGTCTTTACACTTCATTCACTTTTTCTTCTTCTTTAGAGGGATCATTGTTACTTCTAGGAAATCCTGAGGCCACTTTCCCGAGTTGTAAATCTTGTTACAGGTGTACCTTGGTTAATGAAGTAGATGCGTTCCATGGCGACACTTCATTATCGGAAACTTCGTTACCAGATGTATAAATTACATAAAAAAGGTAGGGATGCATTCTAGGGCTTCAGAAAGTGGGGTTTTAGTACCAAAACTTCAGCATATAATAAAATAAATGGACAAAACTATTGGTAAACATGCAATAAGCATTTTAAAATTTCAAAAGCTACAATGAGAAGTAAAACAAATTGACATGGTTTGTTTGGGATTCATTTCCTCCAATTTCACAATGGTAGTAGTGTAGATCAGTGGTTCTCAGGCAGATCTGCCATGTGACCCCTTCTGCACAGATGTTTGGTCGCCGCGACCCCCGTGATTTTTTGAGAAGTAATAAAAATATATAGAAAACTTTTTTCATTTATACTTTTTTTTATAAAGCACACTGAAAAGTATAAAATAAATTTTGGGTTCACGAAAATATCTAGATCTTAAGGAAAATTTTCATTGTATACGATGATGAATCTCTTTAAGAAAAGATGTATGGCATATGTTGATTAAATTATTCACTACATTATAAATAGTCTGGAATATTCTTGTTGTTGCACACATATACTATGGTAGTTCAATGGTAGAATATCCACCTGGTAAATGGAAGATCTGGGTTCGATTCCTGGTCATAGCAGATTTTTTTCACTTGTTTTCACATTTCCCAAAAAGAAATTAGTTCATCAAAAATTCAGATATCGCCATGAATTACAATAAAGATGAAAAATGTGAGGACTAAGAAAATTAGCGAAGCCATTATAAGTTGCCATATTAATTAAAGTTTTATTATTAAATTATATTTCTTATATTAAATATAAATATATTAAAATTAACAAATGCTATATTTTGATGATTCCAACCCTCAAGAAATTAGACTTATAACCTATAAATTAAAAGGATTGATAGTATGAGGAGAAAATCAGTTGGCATAGCGAAGACTGCTTGTGATTTATAACCTATAAATTAAAAGGATTGATAGTATGAGGAGAAAATCATTTGGCATAGCGAAGACTGCTCGTGACCCACCCTAATTGTCTCACGACCTCCGTACATTTGAGAATCACTGGTGTAGATGACGGGCAAAATGGAGGGAAGAAGCTTTTGTACTTGTTTCGAAGATACATTGATAAATATTCCTGTTCTGAAACAGGAGAATCGGAAAAACCTGGTTCAATTCCCAGTCATAGCAGATTTTTCACCTGTTTCCACATTTCCCATCATTACAGCTTATGCCTGTCGTATAAGAATCTTCGGATCATCCTTTCCATCAATTTATATGATACTATATTAGTGAAGCTTCAAAATATAAGTAGTGCCAGTATCAATTCCTCTCTTGTTCACCTGAGCCATATAACACATGTATACTACTTTGCAACATTTCCAACTTTTTCAAATCTTCACTGCGGAATTTCCCTCTTCATTATAAAGGAGCTTTGTTCCCAGAGGCTTCGTTAAGCGAGGTATACCTGTAATTAATTTCGTAATCACTTTTAGTCCTGATCCCATGACTTTAAGAACCTCTGCCAGTATTCCATCGCTGCCTGTAGCTTTTCCTTTCTTCAGTTCCAATATCGCTTTTTCTACTTTGCTTTCCATAATACGTGGTCCCATGTTGTCTTCTTCAATTTTATCCTCTTCTTCCAGTTCTATTTATGCCGATCCTGCTTGCTTGCTATGTAGTTCCTTAATGTGTTCTTCCAATACCTGCGCTATATCCTTTGGTTCTGCGACTATTTTTCCATCCTTATTCATAATTCCTTTACCATGAATTCCATTAGGCTTCTTATCTTCTAATTCCAGTGCCCTAGCATACATCATATCATACCGCCCTAACCTCTCCATCTGTTGTATTTCATCACATTTTTCTTTTATCCAATTTTCTCTAGCTTTATCTGTTACCCTTCTCAACTCATTGTTTATGTGTCTATAGTTGGCTCTACCTTCTTCACTGTTAATGTTTTTCCATTTTCTTCTCTCATCCATTTTCTTCTGTATTTCCTTAGCGATCCATGGTTTTCTGATTTTCTACACTTGTTTTCCAATCTCTTTATTCAAGGTATCTCTGATACTGGCTTTATTTTCCTCCCATTCTGTGTCCACTGTCTTTGGTTTGTTTTCTAAATTTCTAAGGCAATCTTCCAACTTCATGCTGACTGCATCCTGCCTTTCTTTCAGTTTTTCTAGGTCCCAAGTCTGTCTTTCTCTTCTTGTTTTCCTTAAAATATTCAGGGTTATATTATGTTCTTATATAATAACTGTGAACCGTTTCAGTTTTGTTAAGTGGAACTGGCTGTTATTCAGTAAATTTTATTATGAAACTGTTTGTAACAGTTATTTCTCTGGAATTGGAACAGTTGGGACAAGTTATCGAAAAGTAAGTTTTGCCCATCGCCAATAGAAACCGGAGAATAAGTGGCATACCTAAATCCGTCATAGAATAAAAGCGTGATTATTATAGAAGGAATGGAATCACTGAGTTTTATTTGTCATGTGAGAATGTCTTGCTTAAGAAGATTTTCTCCAAAAATTTTATGCCTATGCTATGATCAAATTTTAAATCGTCTGTGGCCATATGACATAAGCCACTTCAGACCCCATTCGGCTAGAGTAGGAATGAGGAACATACTGCCTACAGACCATATTTTGGCCCACAAGAGTGTTTTGTGCAGCCTGGTAAGCTGTGATGAAAAAGAGATCCATAAAATTTAACACATTAATTCATAGAAAAAATAAATTATGAGCCCTATGGTTAAACAAGTTGGGAAAGTACAGGCGACTCCCGAGATTCGACAGGGATGCGTTCCTGAAAATGTGGTCAAATCTCGAACAATCGAATCAGCACAAATTCAAAAAATTAGAGCAGGAATAACGATGTCTAGACTGAAACTAAACCTCTCGTGGTCGGGCGGGCCAAAAATACTTCGCGTAAACTAGTTTCTAATTCGACCGATCGATCGGCTGGGTTGATTTGACTGGTCGAATTCTCGAATTGGTCGAATCTCGAATGGTCGAATTTCGGGAGTCGCCTGTACTGCAAAAATAGATATTATAAGGCGATTTTTTTACAAAAAATAAATTTCTTCCATTGGTCATAGTTTAATATTAATGACATTATGATATAGCCCTCTGATTCCCATTAAAAGCTTACCCATTAAAAGCTTACCCATATAAAAGCATTGAGGTCGTTGCCATGGCAGTTGATTGTTGAGACCCAGAAAAATTCCCACTTTTTTCTGATAAAATTTAAAAATTTAAGCTAAATCTACAGGGATTTGAATTCAGTCTTAAAAAATAAGAAACTACAATTTCTAATCTTTCCAACAGTTCATGTTCTGACTTCGAATCTTGATGGGAAATAATTTTAATAAGCAAATACAGGGCATCTACGAATGTTCCGAAACATTACAAGCTGCTATTTCTCGAAAAGTATTTAAGATACGAATGCGACGCACCGTGAAGAGCAGCTCAAAAAGTTGTATCCAAGTTTTAATCCAGTTCAATATGAGCACCACGTGTGGCCATACAACATCAAATCGGTATTCCACCTCTCTCCTGATCAATCTGTGCACAGGCTTCAGTAATGCGTCGTTTCAACTCATCCACAGTGGCTGGCAGAGGAGGCACAGAGACAGCTCTTTTACAAAACCCCAAAAGAAAAAATCTAAAGGTGTTAGGTCTTGGTGGCCACTGCATAGGACCTCCTCACCCAATCCATTGCTGTGAAGTGTTCATCCAGGAATAATCTCACATTGTGATATCAATGTGGTGGGGCACCATCCATTTGGTAAACAGCGTTGTCCAGATCTTTATCTAACTGCGGAATTAACCACTGTTGCAGCATGTCGAGGAAAATCACTCCTGTTACTGTGTTTTCGATGAGGAAAAAAGGGTCATAAACCTTTTGCTTCTAAGGAGCTGCAAAAACATTCACTTTTGGACTGTCCCTTTCGTGTTCAAATGATTGTCGTGGATTCTCACTTCCCCACATTCTGACATTGTGGCAATTAACACGATCCAACAGATGAAAAGTTGCCTTGTCACTGAACACAAGTTGGTCCATGAGGGTCTCATCCTCAGCCATGTTGTCTAGGAATTTGCAGTAAAATGCAGAACGTAGTCCCTTGTCTTGAGGTTTCAAATGATGCAATATTTGTAGATGATATGCCCACAATTTCAGGCACCTGTGCACCACTTTCCACACAGTAGATCTTGGTAAATGCAGCTCTCAACTGGCACGCTATATGGATTTGCGGGAACTGCACTCAAACACTTCCCGAATCCGTTCAACACTTTCATCGCTCACCGACGGCCGACCGGAACTTTTCTTCTGACAGAGGCATCCATCGTTGACAAACTATCTATACCATATAGATATCGATGATTTGCTTGGAGGACGTTTGCCATAATGAGCACGAAACTGTCTCTGAACTGTAATGAATGATTTTGTGTTGTGGTACGTTAACACATAATACGGTTTCTCCGGTCCAGAGGCCATTTTCACAACTGTCACTATTACTGCCATCTGGGGAGTGTTGCGAAAAGTAAAATGGTGCAAACTTAAAACTTTTTGAGCTGCTCTTCATGATGCTTCTTGTTTCACGTTCATATCATTAATACTTTCTGAGAAATAGCAACTTGTAATGGTTCGGAACATTTGTAGACACCCTGTATAAAAACCTCTACACCCTCTACATTCCCCTAAACCTAAGTACATACTTTCCTTTTTATTAAAATATTTTATGGTTATTAAGAGGTTTCTCCATTAACACTAATTCATATTTTGAAAATTCAAATTATGATAATAAACCATATAAAATTGTCATGTTAACTCTAAAAACCTCATTTAGAGTTGATTTTGTACTTACATAATACCTTAGAATCTCTAGTTAACTTCCAATATAAACTCTTAATACTGACAACTTCCAATTGGCTCTTCCAAGGATTTACTACCGCCAATGCAATTATTAAGATAATAAATAGATAAAAACACTGTTTTTTGTAATTTATTTTATTTACGAAAAATCAAAAAATATCTAGCATTAAAAAGGGAGCATGGGGCTTTCTTCATCATCTGATGATTTCTCATTTTTAAAAAAATTTATGAACAAAGTAAACAACAAAAGTGGAGTATCTACAAGGTGGCGATACTGTTGATATTACAGGGGGCAGCTGCTGCAGTATCCAGGGTGACAGGCACTCTTGTTTTTCACCAAATGGTGACAGTCAACTTGCTGCCAAACTAGAGATAATAAAGAAAATTTTAATTCAAATTTTGATTTTCGTTATTAGACTTCAAAACTAATTTTCATTTATATTTGCAAAAACATAAGGATTCTTACCTTATACAACTCATGTACGTCCTGGTTTGGGAGTAGTTGAACCTTGGCGATTTCCAGCCGATGCAGGCTTGGTGTTGCTTGTTGGAAGAGGCTGAGGTTTCTGTTGTCCGTTGGTTGGTTTGTTCGTCACGGTATCACGACTGCTTATGTAAAATCAAAAGAGTTTGTGTCATTTAATCAGCATATAGTATTCAAATACTTTAATTCCAGTAAGAAGTTATCTGCAATAATCCTCTAATTTAAGCAAGTTCTTCCCCCGGATAAAATGTTTTTAAATTTGGTCCCATTTTTGTTTGATGCGCTTACAAAGTAATCCCCCAAAATACCACTGTTCATGGGCAGCACTGATTTCAAACCAATATTATTAGGAGGGCAGAAATAAATGTTTATCATGCAATATAATCACAAAGTACTTAAAACAACAAGCATAGCATAAATTTTCTTTTAAATTTAACACAGCCTGAAAATGATTGTTATTGATGTTTTCTTACACTGGTCTAGAGCTTGGTGGAGTCGGTGCAGGCTTTGTAGATCCACTATATTGAGCTGGCTTCTGGGTGGCGAGCAGAGCTGGGATAGGTGGCTTCTGCTGACTATTTGGAGTGGTTGTGTCACGGCTGTTGGCAATGGAAAAATATTGCACTTGTTAAATGACCAATTCTATTTTTTCTGACTGTTGTGACTTTATTTTGAGTAGTTAAATTACAGTGAAGACTAGTTAAAAATGTACACACAGGTTTATTGTAACATGAGGATATTTGATTTCTTGAAAAAAACTCGGCATATGTAAATTTGCAAGAAAAGAGCCTCTACCTTTGTTGCATGATAATACTTACTATTTGCCTAAAAACACACAATACCTCTGCCGAAGTTGTTTAATAGCTTACTTTTAGTAACTTCCCACTTTGTAATTCTTAAAAGTAGACTTCGGAATTTAAGTAAATTCTTGATTGGTGTATTATATTTCATAATTAGAACAGTACTTCTTTGTTGCCTTAATTTAGAATCCTGCAGCAAAAATACTCAAGATTTTAAGTAGAATGTATAACAGTAAGTGAATTGCTATAAATATGGTACTTTTGGCAGATTTGAAAATTTTTAGGAAACTTTTTTATCCTTATTAAGCATTTTGATGTTCCATACGAATAACATGTGCCATCCTAAAAGTAGAAAAAAATACTCACGCTGGTCTGACTAGAGATCCTGCAACTTGAGGTTTTTGGGTCTGGAGACGAGCAGGGAGCACTGGAGTCCGCTGGGTTGTTGCCCTACCAGAAAGAGGCCCGGGTGTGTCTGGTCGACCGGGAACTGTCTGAGGTTTCAGTGTGGCTGGCCGACCTGGAAGAGTCTGAGGCTTCTGGGTTGGGTTGTTGCCAAGCAGTGTCTGTGGGTTCTGTTGTCCTGCAGTATCACGCCTGAGAATAAAAAATATACGATTACATTTTTATTATTTTAAAAGTACTTGCGAAGTACTTGTGTTAGTTAATGTGAATAAATTATTTCTGTAATCCCGTTCAGTTCATATGTAATACACAAGGAATATGTAATCACAATAGTCACCACGAACCTTAATATAAAGTAAGAATAGGAATGTATAGTTTCTACTAAAATATAAATATGCTAAAACAAGAGAATCAAAACAAAAATAGTATTTAAAAACGATTTTACTCGAATATTTATGAATGAGAATCAATATTTCTCAAAATATGAGAAAGGCAGTAATCTAGGTTCATTCTATATGAGAGTGATAATATCAATGTAAGGGGTTTACAGTTTTTCTTCAATAATTCCCTGATGCAAGAGTATGTAACATTTCAGTTTAGAAGTTTTTCTAATGAATAAAAAAAATCCATATTAACTCAGCACTAGAATTCACATTCAGAACTAAGCAAGTCTGGCATGTGCCACCACACTAGGGTGGAGGATCTTTGTGTCGCTACTCGATGTATTCCACTTACAAACATTTAAATTTGTGTTTTATAGCTAAATAAATAATATTAAATGAACTGTATATGATATAACGCATAAACCAAAGATATGTAAATCGAGGGATATCTGTATCTGGTTAAGCTAGGAGTAGAGGTGGCCAAATTTTCCTTCACATACCCCTGTAAAAACGTGAGCCTAAGCTACATTTTTTGATAAAAGTAGAACTAGACTGCTAATAATTTTTTAGTACAAGAAAGACCATAAAATAATGCAATGGTGTGAAAGCTGCAAGATAAGTGCATACATCAAAATATCGACACTAATTGAAGTTTACTTACGCTGGCCTAGAATTTGAAGGAGTTGGTGCAGGCTTTGCCAATTCTCCGCGATTTCCAGTTTGAGCTGGCAAGGCCTGGGGTTTCTTGGTGGCAATTAGGACTGGGAGGGGCTGTGGCTTCACAGTTGTTACATCACGCCTGTTGAGAAAAGTAGACATTAAAATTATCAAAAGATCTTTCCACGGATTTGCTATAGAAGAAAAATAGTGGAACAATTCAAATAAATTGCAAAAGACCTAAAATGTAGACCAACTACCCTTCAAACCAAAGTTATTTTCATAAGATTTACATTTATAGTAGCCATTAAGTCACTAAAATGGAGAACAAATAATGTAGTCAGTAGAAATAGAAATGTGATGCACCATCAAGGCTGGATTAACCATAGCCAAATAAGAATTTATCCTTCAATGCTTACATTTCTAGCCATTACTTTAGACTCTGCATTCAATGTGGTACTAACAGCTGAAAAACAGCAACTGCCCCCTCTATCGAACAATTAGCTTTAGGGCCCTCATAACTTTAATCAAGACCCTATTAAGTTTTACTTAAAAGAAGTTTTACTTTCTCAAATAATTTGCCACTAAGAGATTCCCACTTTTAAATTTAGAAGAGCTCAGATCGCACTGTATGGTGAAAGATGTCAGATAATATTATTATTAATCAATGTTCTACAAATAGACCATACTGCCCCATTGGTAACAGCATATAATAAAGATGATATAATAAATTATTTGAATATTTCAACAGTCAGCTTTTTTAGAATCGTCCCATTTGCAGAGGGACCACCGTTGAATTTAACAAACCATATTGATTGGGCTACTTCGGATAAGGCACCATCTTTAAGAGGAAACTAAATTGATGTGTACTTACTTAGGTCTGGATGTAGTTCCCGTAGTATGAGGTTTGGGCGTTTGGGTACGGCCAGGCTGAGTCTGAGGTTTTTGTGTTGGGAGTCGACCGGGTAAGGTTTGAGGTTTCTGCGTTGGTTTGCTGGTGGACTGGGTATGAGGTTTCAACGTAGTTGTATCACGCCTGTGAATTTTAAATTTAAATCAGTTGTAATTCTTTGCCTCATGAAGGCATAAAAATCCATATTAATGGCTAAAATTCGTCATTGTAAATTGTACGTTTGAGCAAAAAATTCCAGTCTTTCGGGAATATTTTTGCAGAATATATCAAAAGACGTGAATCTATATTTTTTGCCATCTGATACCAGGTTATAGGTTTTTAACAAATCGGAATACATTTGCCAAATCGTATGGATTAAAATGCAAAATCCTCTTTATTTTTTAATATTCAGGTTTCTCTGAAAACAGTTATAAAATTCGAAAAACAAGGGAATTTACGATTTTCCAACGCTGCATCATTCGTCGCGGATTTTGTATTTATCTCCATTCCATCACTTTCATTTCTCGGCATTGTTGAAGGTGTATTTATTTGAAAGTTAGACTGATGAGAGAAATCTGCTATGCGCGAGTGAACTCATCGAACTGTAGAACAACCTCATTATCTATCATTTCATCCACCAAATACTCCTTTCTCACCACCAAGTAATTTTCTCTACAGCACTTGTAGAGTATTTTTCATCCTACGTGGATTAGAAATTTTGATTATTATAGTAGCACCAAAAGTTATGTCATAGGATTCTATGGAAATTTTTCTTCTGAGATACGCTCATTATTTCAGGTGTATCGCAAGAAAATCTTATCAAACCCACTTCTGTGAAGAGGAACTTACTTTTAAAACACTCCTATAAATTTTGTTGGTTGTTACTCTGTCAACCACCCCTATCCTTAGATGCTGTCTTTTCACAAGTGCTTTTCTCTTAAAACTATGATTCTTCCAATATTTTCTAGTTTTTCACTATTTGTGATGGCGTTTGAATCGATATTTTAGAATGAATTCTCTAAGAGTGGAGTGAATCATTCCTCTCCTCATGATGCTTTTGTGGTAACGAGGAATATTGTTAGTTACGTAAAGAAAAAATAATGAAATTATTAGAGGCAGGGAAAAAAATGCTTGCTCACTTTGGTCTGGACTGTGATCCTTGATCTTGCGGTTTTGTTGTTGGTGCCTGGCCTGGCAGGGGCTGAGGTTTCTGCTGTCCTACCGTAGTTGTATCACGCCTACGAATGAAAGAAAACGTAAATGTAAATTTACTTGTTTTGTGGGTACATTTGAAGAAACTTTTCGAAAGTGAATGGCGAGCTGCTTTGGTATAAAATATTTTCTCCGATAGAATGCCACATTCGCTAATGGAAAAAGATATGGAAAGGTAAATTAATTTATTATATTGACAAAATCGAACATGCTTACCAAATCATGCAGATTCATGCAGGAATTTCATTATTTTCCAAACATCTATTTTAATATATAACATTGGGAAAATCATGCATGTTTACGAAATCATGCAGAGTATATTCAGGATTTTTTAAATTATTTATTTATTTCCAATTTTTCTGATATTAAAATTCGGGAGACAAATTATAAAATAAGTCGATCATTCCAAATAGTAATTGACAGAAAAACTTACTTTAGTTCGCTCAGTAGAAAAAATTATCTCTAAAATGGAGCAATTAAGTGACGGAGTTTATCATTACAAAAACATTAGTCGACATTTTTTGTTAAAATGTGTGTAATGACTTACGTATTTCTTCCGCTTGCTGATTGAGTTTCTGTCTGAGTAGTAGACTGTGTGGCAGATTGAATAGCAGTCACAGTATCAGGTTGGTTAGTAGACAGTGTGGCAGTCACTGACTGAGTTGCAGTGGCATCCTGAGTGTCAGTGACAGACTGAGTGCCAGTGGCAGACTGAGTGGCAGAGACAGACTGGATGGCTGGCTCATCACTAGACTGAGTCACAGTGGAAGTCTGAGTAGCAAGTTGACCGGCAGTCTGTGTTGCAGTCAGAGTTTGTGGTTGAGCTCCATTCAGCGTCACTGTCTGAGTTGTGCCCGCGGATTGAAGTGTATCTGAAGGCAGTGCCTGTGTCGCACTAATCAAGGCTGGATCAGCCTGAGCTCCAGCAATCCCAGGTCTAAGGTTAGCGAAGAGGCCTGCAAGAGGCCTATTCTGGAAAAGGTTGAGTAAACCACTTCCCAGAGTAGGCCTCGTACCACCATTTCCAAAAGGCAGAGTCTTGTCATCTTCATTTTCGGTGTCACGTCTAATCGAATAAAATGGACATCCATTTTAAGTAAAGACCTTTGGCTTGAAATAAGTACCAGTTTGTTTTACTTTAGGTATGAATCATGCCCAAGCTTAATGCATCCCAATTTTGATTGCCACTACCTACAGTAAATGCTAGTCCATCGTGATATTCTTCAATGGTAATTTGTTTTTAAAAGACTAAGGTAGTTTGACATTCATTTGCCAGACACCTATAAAATTTAATTATGCGCTCCATATTTAACGTATAAATGTGACGTGAGAAAGCTCGTACCTTACACGAACACGTGATTTTTTTCTTTAAGGTATTGAATTTGCGCAACACGATTTTCAGCAACGCTGCATTTTCCAAAAATGTAACATCCACATTGTACAAGGTACTACTGTATAAAAAATATGAAATGGATCAATCAAATGAAATCCAAATCTTTATTCTTTACTAGTTCGTAAAAGAACTGCATGCTCCAGAAGAATCTGCACATGACTATTACTTGTTTTAAATGTTGTTTTTTTTTGGAAAAAGAAACTCCTGAAATTGCACACAAGCTTCTGTTTTCCGTCTTCAGAAGAAGAAAGCAGTCTCGTTAAACCATCTGAATGTCATGTTCCCCAAATAATTTCATCCAAGTTGTTATAGAAATACAGGATCACTACTCTCGTATTCCACCAATTATTCCGCTATAACGCGAATCGTAATTTTTAAAAATCCACTTCGAAAAGCTAAATCTGCCAGGAAAGAGAAACATAGATCGAGGCTTAGGTTTCTTTTGGAACCATGAATACTTACTTAGGTCTGGATTGTGCAGGAGGAGGAGTTGTTTTCTGCTGATCTGCAGGTTTAGCCTGTGGCTTCTGCTGTGCCCTGTAACGCAGAAGAAATAATAATAAATAAGATTTTGAAGAAACGACATTGATAAAACGAAATATCTATTTTTCGTTGATTTATTCCTACATTTTACTTCTAAAATCATAGATTATTAATTTTTGAATCTACATTTAACATGAATTTTCACTAATCTCAGTTATTAAACCAAAAAGCTGCTAGGAATCACCGTAATTCCTTTCAAAAGGAATGAAAATTGAAGGGAACATCCTTTTTTGTCGAACTTTGTAATTAATCACGGTTTTAAAATCCGAGAAAACCGAACAATTACATATTATGCTTACACTTTATAATGTTTACAAACAATGGCCACATTGATAAAATGAGGTATTTATTTTTCGTCGATTTATTCCTACATTTAATTTATAAAATCATTGATTTTTATTTTTTTAAATGTGCATTTAACGAAATTTTCATTTATCTTAGTTATTTAGCCAAAAATCTGAAAGAAATCACGGTTTTAAAATCCGATTAAACGGGACAATTACAAGTTACGTTTGCACATTAGAATGTTTATGAACAACTCAGGGGATAAAAGTAAAATATAAGACGAAGGGGGTAACTTCAGCGTTTATTTCCTTACACTGGTCTGCCGGTCTGAGTGGAAGGTCTGGTTCCTGTCTGGACCGGCTTGATGACCGGTCTGTTCGATGGTGCGGGTGTTGTCTGCTTGGTCACCGTCGTATCCCTCTTCGGCCTACTGTCTGAAAGCTTCACCGCTGAATCCGCATTGGGTAGAGACCAGCTATCCGGCAATTGAGCCGGCAGCACACTGATGGCGGGAGAATTAGGGACATCCGTGGGATTAGGGGTCGCTTTTTCGGTCTGCGCCAGGGCGCACGCCAACAGGGCCAACGCCGTCAGGATCCGGAGCGACGTTGCCATTTTACTTTTTTCCTTCAGGGAATTACACGGAGAGGTACGTTCGGAAAGAGACGTTTGCGGCAGGATGGTTATCGTGGTGACTGACCCAAACCTTTTCGGACCAACTTTTTATATAAGAATCTTGAGGCGCGTTTGGTGTTTGACTTAGAGAAATGGTAGTGGAGCGGAGGGGGGGAGCAACGGAGGGGAAATACGTGGAGGGGTAGGTTAAGAGAGATTTTAATGGGGAGGGAAATACGTAAGGAGATAGAGGGGGGGAGGTTGAGAGAGGGAGGAAGAGTGGGCATTTAGGATCGATCCACGAAAACGATGATCTCAACAGGCTCATTACGTCACAGTAAACAGGTGGAAAAGGAGAAAAAACACATGAGCAAAGAGATACGTAGGCTTCGCGTTCATTAGAGCTCGCTGCGAAATTCGATACTAAGTGGAAGAAGAATAACCGTCGCCGAACGCGGATAACTCGATATTTGAATATATGCGCAATGCATGCGCGGACGTGCTGAAAGGTCCTCCCCCCCTTCGGCTGCGGGGGCGGGAGAGGTCCGAGCACGACGATCCGCGATCTCTTCAATTAGCACTTCGGTGCCATCAATCTTTGCCTCGTCGTTTCCACAAAGTCGAAGATGAACGGAGAACGTGCGCATTGATATTTTTTTTCCGAAGTAGGCGGCGTTCTGAGAATTCACCAGCGTGACTCATAAAAAAAGAGGTGCCAACCCAAAAATTTCGATTTTTTCCGTAACCGTTACGCCTTTTCAGTGGGATGGACCGACTGTTTGCCTTTTTCCGCGGCACCTTTCGCGAACGAGAGGTTGGGAGGGAAAGAGAATCTGGACCGAATTCGCAAACATTTTGTCTTTCTTTTGTTTTTTTGGAAATTTGCATTCATGTCGGGTTATGAAGCGAACGGTTTATTATTTTTTTTTTTGAAGAATCTCTCCCGAAAAAATACTGGATTTCTAGTAGGAAAACCGTCGAGCGTCTGCGAAAAGAGAAAATTATTTTTTTATCACTTTCTCTAGAAGAAATCTATTATTTGCTTGGCTTCTCTGTCGTCTATTTCGCACGGAAGGATAGAGTAAATCGGGAAATAATGCCGAGGAAAAAAAAGCCGTCGTGGGTTTGCCCGCCGAGAGAATTTTTTGCACAAATAATGACACTGTAATTAACTTGAAGGCGTAGGTTATTCACACCGAGAAAGGTTTATAACGCCTCTCTCGCATTCATAAGTCTCCGTTACGAAAGTTGTTTTTCGTTTCAGTATATACGTATAGATGTGCGCATGAACTTTATATGTAGATATATAACTTATAAAAGGCATTTTTTAAATGCCAATTCACTAACGTTTAAGACAACTTGAATGAAATTAGGCGAGAAAGTGAGGGAATTTGAGCTATTTTTGTCGACTTCATTCTTTTTCCAAGCTATTATTGCCACATCAGTCGTCATCCCCTATTATATTACATTGCCAATAAATCACGAAAAAAGCTTTCATCACAAATACGAAGGGAAATGAAATTCACCAGTCCGCGTCGCTATTGAGAATATTCTCACCAGAAATGCTGCATTCTGTCAGATAAAAAAACATTCGACGGAAAGAACGTGCTCTTCTATTACATACTATTTGTGGCGCCGGTATTTTCTTTAATAATGTTCATAAGAAATGTTAAATTTAAACCATGATAAATTTATATTTCTGCTGTATTTTTATATTTGGTACTGAATTTTTTTAATTTTTCAAGTGAAAATATTGCAAAAAAAAGATTAGAGGTTAGTGGTGGTAGAGTGGTGCGAGTGCTAACTTTCCACACAGCGGACTCGAGTTTGAATCCTGGCGGTGGCTAGTTTTTCAACTTAGGGTTTCCCAGCTCCTACTTGTGTTTCCTGAAGATACGCAAGTCAGTATCCCGTCCGTCGGAAAGTACGTTGAGCGTTTTTACGCCTAGGTGCGTTGCGCAAAGAGTCGGATAATACCGGAAACTGATTTCCCTCCTCCCTTATGTGTGAGAATGTGCCGTGTAATCCGCGAAAGTTTTTATACGACAGGCTGACGACTTAAGTAAAACACGGAATAGCTAATTATCCTAGAGTTGTCTTGGATACACAGTCACCCGCTAAAAACGTGGAAAAACGCCTGAAAGATGGGAAAAAATAGAATATCCCACTTGGGAATTAATTGCAGCAGTTAATGCCATCTTATTTAAGTGCTATTTAATTTTTTACTTAGCGACCGTCGGTAAAATTTAAATATTGACGGAGTGTAACATTTACTTTAAAATTGAACGGATAGATCTCTCTGCTTTTAGTGCTCCCAAAAGAGTTTGTTAATCGTGTTCACTCCTCTCATTTAGAGCGGGTGTGTATAAATGGAGCAAATGAATAAATAAGCGGGCGTCATCCGATAACTCCAATACGGAGTCCTTGTAACTGTAACGATTTATTACTGCTAATTGAGGACTAATGGCGCAAAAGAGCCGTTTGATTCATTCACATTCGGATGGGTTACAAGTCAGAGATGAGAATGTCAATATCGTAAGATGTCTCGTGATGGATCCTTGTAAGAAATTTTTAATAAGCGCGCATAAATTCGGTTGTTTGAAGAATAACGCGCATTTTACGGGGATTAAGCAACCATAAATTTGGCTTCCACGACTACATCACACGTTTGGGACACATACGAACTTAAGCCTTCACTCTTATGAACCACTTCGTGACCAGATGATATGGCTCATATGGCCTTGCTCTGATGAAAAGTATAACCATGCCCCAAATACGTCTACAAAAGTGTATAGATGTAGCTCGTGTGTCTTATCGCAAACATATGTTATCGAATTATATTATTACTCGACAGTTAATATAATTGTCTAATAATGGCATCGTATTTCGCATAAAAAGTTTTTGATTGCAAAAAAATTTCAGTGCTGATTTTGGATTTAGTAGATGCGAACTTCTGTCTTAATGCTAATGATTTTAGACGTATTGAAAATGGAAATATTCCAGTATATTCCAACATTAATATGCGGGGAGTATAGAGGAATCTATCGGGTGACCATAATCCGTGAAAATTTCTTTTTGAAAATGAATGATGAATGATATTTTTTAGCAGCAGATCATTAAAACTCCGACTAATTGTGGGAAATGCTTAACTAATGTCCAAAAAGAAATACATGATGTAGGAAAACTGGAACATTGGCTTTTCTGAGGGAGAAAAACAGGAACAGAATCGGGACAATATATTACGTTTAGTCTTGTTGTCCTTTATACGCTATATTGACTGGCTTTGCTTGTGCATTATGCAAAGGGTAGCGAATAATTTTATATGTTTCAAAAATACCTACACAACATTATTAGAGATTTTATCAGGAAACCAATCGGAACAAATATTTTAGAGTCGCATTTAACATAAATTACCATGAAAAAACTGTCACGCTACGATATCAATTAGTACAAACGATAGATGAAAGAAAATACCGCGTCCCAAAAAGTATTTCGGGACACCGGGACATAGAAATGAAAACTGGGTCAAATCCCAGAAAACAGGGTCGCCCGAACACTTTAAAACAGCGTAAGTATAACTAAAGAAGGACAAGAGTATATTGAATGTTAGAAGGTGCTTTGTAGATGGCAGAAAAAGATGAGTTTTTCACATATATATTTTCCGTCATATAAAAATCTTCATTATTTTGTCCGTTGTAAAGGTTTGATTCTAGTTAAGGGCACTTGCCTAAATGAAAGCGAGAACTATTATATTGTGTGGAATTATTCTCTGCAGGAGAAAATCTTACAAAAGTTGCCACCCGTTCGGTATTCACTGGAGAAGTTCGGTAATAAAATTTGTTCGGTGTAGGTATTAATACTGATCCGAACACAAAGTTTTCGCCGATTTTTATTAAATTAAATTTTATTCAACCTTAGATCCGCAGCTATGAGCAACACACCAACTCAGATGAGTCCGGTATCCCTAACACCTTAACATATATGATTTTTTATAAATCGTTTTAGCTTTTATTCAGTACTGTACTGTTTTTATGATTTTGAATTGATCAACATTTTGTACTGATTTCGAAATTTTGTATCTCTCCTCGAATATTATAATTTATAATTTTCTTGGATACGAAGGAAATATCTTCAACATAAATGTCATAATTTATCTCATTTGTTTATATATTATTTTATTTTTAAAGAAATATCCATTTATTGTTGTTTCTATATTTCTCTAACATTAAATCACTAATGATGCTAATATTTTCCGAACTTGTGATGAATATGCTGCATCTCTTTGTAGAAGAAGATATTGGACTGATTTTGTTGCTTATTCAAATATGACTTCCAAAGAAGAAAAATATGCCACCTGTACTGATATGAGCAGGTTAAAAAGTTGTCACTTTAAGCATAATGCCTCACGTTAAACATTAAAATTTTAATAATGCTATTTCTAAGACATCTGCCTGTCTCATAGAGCTAAAGAAGAATGAATACTGTAGCAGAGTCGCAATTTAGCTGCTCCTGCTCGATTTAGTGTGCGAAAAAATGGGTTCTACGGCCTGCCAATATCGCCTAGTTCGCAGTAGAGCGTATGGTGATATGGTATATGTCCTGTATCTCGTTATCGACCTAGGTTGAAAAGGGAACCGTTAGCACACCAGCGTGCAAAACAATGTGTGCCATTCTTAAAGACACGACTGTTGAGCCACGAAAGCCTCTCGCATGTGCCCAACCTTATTTAAAACACCGTCGTTCGCATTAATTCATTTCACTAGGCCAGCGACTAATTTCGGTAAATTTAAGAGAATTATAATTTTTAAAAAATAGGATGAACGTATTTAACAATGCACCTAATTCATAGGAGAATTGTTGAGCTTTTCTTATAGCTGAAAATAAAGTAAAATAACCACTTAAGTGTCCAAAAATAGCCATAGCAAGATTATTGCTATGGATATTTAAATCCTTATTTTTTAATATTATATTCATTTAGATAAATATTTAGTATAAATTAGCCATTTAGAAATATTCAACAAAAAAAGTTTCCCCAATTCGTCTAAAATTAATAAAACTTTTTACGTAGGTATCCTTTTTTGTTGGCGCGTTTAAATATTTTTTAAATTAAACCCATAGTTCGCCGTTTAAAAACATTTCTAAATTTCACTGATAAATAATAATTTCATTATTATGTTTTTTCCTTATTTTTACATCTGCTATATTTTCGTGTCGTATATTACATTAGGTGAAAATGCTCCCGGCGGTACGTTCGAAAAATTACATTTCCTCCTCTGTGTATTGAAAGGACGTAATGTAAAAATGATTTTCGGTAAAATTAAAACCCAAACAGTGAAATTATATTTCGGGCGAACGGTTTGCATTTCAAATCACCATAATATGTTCTGACCCAAATTGAAGGCTTGCTAAAAGATTTTGCAAACTGGGTGAGGATCAATGTACCTGGAGAAGATCGGTCGTAGAGTTTGGAAACCCCAAAAAAAACTACCCGAGATGTAACTCTCTCCGGTCTTAAAATGGCCGAAAGTCTCCCGAGGTTCTGGGAAATATAGTTAAATTTCTCGTGTCCATATTAAGTTTACCCTGGGCCCATCGTTATGACATCAGAGTGAAACGCAAAAAGTTTTCACCGGCAGAAATACGTACATATATAAACATTTTAAAGTTAAAATTGCCATACGGAGTTGTGCGAATTGATATTTTAACATATTAATCGAACTGATTCTGTTATTAATGTAACTTTAATTCACGTTTATAACTGTAAAGAAAATATTTCCACAATTGTGAAACCCGTTTGGAATACAAGGACATGATTATAACTTATGTACAACTCAAAGCCGATTGATCCTAAATGAAATCAGTGGACTCTAACGCTGCTTTTCCTAAGCGGTTGTTCGTAAACCTCTTAGAGCAGAGATTTTCAACCTTCTTTTGCTGACGTATTACCGAGTTCGTCTTGTGCCTGAAAACATTTAAAAAATACTGGTCTCATTTATCCCCAATAGCCGCAACAAGGTTATAAGAAATCAGATGCGCATTTTGGCTGTAAAGCAGCCGTCTTCGATGGTAATCTGATTTGTATAACCTTTTTGTGTTGTTTAAATACCTACTTGTTCTTGAACGCGTAGGGGTTGGCGAAAAATATTTGGCAATAGCGTCTGTTTCACTTTCATGACACTGCATCTCTTACCAATATTTAATTTTTCTTCTAATTAGTTAAATGGTTTTGTTTTCAATTTAAAAAATGTTTCAAGAACTACATATCAGTTTTACTAGGTACTAACTACTAATTGTCGATGATATTAGAGATTCTGATTTTATTGTAAACGTATTACATTCTATATGTTATATATAATTTTTATCCATAACGAATTAGACAAGTTCGTAAATATTTGTTTTTACAAAACGTATTCACCGTTACAAGGGGTTCACCGCCAAAACTATGATAACAAAAGGGGTTCGCGAAGACAAAAATGTCGGGAAACGCTTCTCTAGCATAAAAGATTTTTCTTTCGTATTTTAGCGCGCAAACAGATTTTTTAAAAATCTGCAGCTAAATCTGTTTACTATATTTATACAAATGAAATTTAACTGTCGACTTACTCTCGTCCACTATGAACCTGTTTGCAATCGTACGATTGGTCGTATTTAAAATATAAGTTCAAATAGTCTAATCACGCGTAGTTGATTAATTTTTTATTTCTATTTGGAGACGTGTTAACTTCTCTGTCGAAACAGTTTTGTTTTTCAAACTGACTGAGCTAATGGTGAAAAATCGCTGAAGAGTCGCGAGAAAGCTGCTAAAATTCTGTGTTCCTAAGTGAGAAAGGAAGAGAGAGAGAGGGAGAGTAGCTCAATGGATTTGACTGGAAGCGGTCTGACGCAGGGCCGAATAAATTATATTAATGAGTAGCCTTAGCATGATTATGATGTACAGATCCACACCTTAGACGTACTTTCATAACCTCGGTGTCATTCATAACCTGATACTGAATATCTTTTCAAATGGAAAACATTCATTTTTAATATTAATCCTTTTCTGCCGCGCCTTTGTGCTTTTTTCTGTAAAAGTAGAGAGAATAAATGAAGGTGAAAATAACAAAACTGTAAGGAGCTTTTTTAAATGTTAAATAACTAAGCAGGGATTCAAAAATAATATCGAGCAATCCTCCAACTTCAACTTTTTACTTTCTCCATACGTAGTAATGGGAAAGTATTGTATTCATGAAAAAAATCGACTTCGAGATTTCAACGGAAATACATGTTTTGAGGTCCCTAGAACACGTTTAGACTATTTTCGGAATGATGTCTGTGTGTGTGTATGTTATTGTGGGCGCTCTAACTCAAAAAGTACGTGCCGTATCGTTACCAAACTTCATATATAACACTTTAACATGACCACAAAGAACTGATTAGTTTTAGGACAATAACGGATAACCGGAAGTCGAGGTTTATTCTAAACCCGATTCGGTTTTTGCGATATTTCTTCGTTGAAATATCATTATTGTATTTACAATTCTATACAAAAGTTATAGAGAATGTAATTTCCTACAACTTTCATTTGAAACAATTTTCTATAGGAGTTATTGTTTAGGAGTTATTTATAAATAACAGGTTTTTCGGTTTCCGTTAAATATCTCCTTAAAAACATCGTTATTGGTAATCTTCGTAAGGACCAAAGTTGTAGAGAATAATATTTCTTCCAAGTTTTGTTTGAAACTAATTTTCGTAGAACCATCTATTTCGGATATATTTCGCTTTATCTTAATACCAGTATACAGCGCCAACACCATGTAGCGGTGAATTCTGTAATCATTCAAAATATACGTAATTTACGGCAACAAGGACGTGTTTTCTTTTATGATACGAAATAATAATTTTGCCTAGTAATATGATTCATAATAATTTAAATATCTATACCCCAAATATGGAGAAAGTCGTGTTGGCCACATCAGATTTTTTTATTTTTATGAGGACGAAAAATGCACCGGTGAAATAAGAACCAGAAAACGGAAACAAGAGCCGCATTCAGATTAAAGAAACTTCTAAAATCGGTAAAAATAAAGGAAGAAATTGATAAAATGCTAGGTACGGAGTATCGTTTATTATGGAGTCGAAACATGGTCACTCAGGAAGAACGATATAAAATACTTGGAAAGCTTCCAAATGTGAGCATGGAGTAGAATGCTGAAGATAAAAATGAAGAGAGAGAGAGTGAAAAACGAGGACATACTAAGAAGAATAAAATAAAACTGAGTGATTATACAGACTATAAGAAAGAGGAAGGCGAATTGGATCGGACATTACCTGAGGAAAGGTAACATGATTAAACACGTGTTAAAAGGAAAACTGGAAGGAAAAAATAATGAAGTAGGAATGGGTTTCAACTGATAGACGAAAGAGGCACGAAGGCACGAAGAAAACTGTAGAAAAAGATCCTTTTCGTTATTCTAAATAAATCTAAGTCAGGACTATTTGTTGAGAATTGGTATCTTGTGGTAAGAATAGAAATCTTCTTGGGAGATCGCGCTTTTCATCTTTTTATATTCACTCTCAGGGCATTGTTTCTGTCTATATGTTAGCTAACGTGTTTTTAAAATACTTATTCAAAAACGTCTGTAATTCTTTATGGCACGGAGATGCGGAGAGGGTTACACCAAATGGGAATGGGTGTTTGAAAAAGGATGGAAGTATAAAAGGAATGATCACGAATCCATTCACGGTTTCCCCTTCCTTTATTAGTATCTCAGATATAACACAAAATTCACGAATGTGCCTGACGTATTGACGGAGGAAGCGAGGGCAAAATTCTCTGATCCGCTTCAAGCTGTTCTATAACCCTTTTCCTCTTCTCGATGACCGCCTCCCCAGTATAATCGGTTCCATACGGAAGGACGGTGAATCACCAAATGTTTGTCTTAATTAGAGGAAAGGGGAACTCCACTCCTGTCTTCGTTGCACTTGGATATTATTTTAGGTCAGGAGACACGTGGATACAGTGCCGTAACTAGGGTGGTATTTGCCATAGGCGCCGCTTGGAAAAGGTGCCAATGGTTTCCTAAAAAAGCGCCGAAAGTTCATTTCCCCATAAATAAGTAATTATCAGTATTATTGTAATACTAAAACGTTAATTTATATGTAATAAAAACGCCATTATCCTTTATTAAAACGTAGAAAAAAGTATATCCTACATAACCAAGGTGTTTCCTAAAATTTTGCCATAGGCGCCATATAGCCTAGGTACGTATCTGCGTGGATATACTCCCGTTATCGTCGTGTGAATCAAATGACTTGCAATTTAAGTTGAGCGAATTTTTCGCCGTAAAAAAACTTTGGTTTGTTACGACACATCATTTCACGTAAAAAATATCGATGTTTTTATGAACGTGTATTATTTTTGCAGCTCAATTTTTAAATGTTGACAAAATTCTAGAGTAAATGACTGGAATAAATAATAATTGACACCAAAGATCAACATTTTAAAAAAATCTAAACTAAAGTGGTATTTTAATCGAATAATGGATTTTCCGCAAAATTTTATAAAATGATCCAAAAATAAAATCTTGCTCAACTTATGGCAATGGTATTCAAACTGTTTGTCATGGCATGTTACACCAGCTGGGGTTATATGCAAATCCCAGCAGGAGTCCCACGCGAATCAAACTAAATTAGTAAAGATGTCCTAAGTTGGAATAGTTTGGAAACCCTTGCTCTTCAAATGTGTGTTTTTATGCGCTACTTGCATGCAGTGAACACATGTCGGCGAGGTCGTGTCTGTCCGTCCATCTCATCCGCATGTCATATACCCACGGCTTCCTTTGTGGTGGAACGGCGTCCCGGTACCTGTTTCGAAGAACATGCCCGAAATTTTCATGTTCTTGACACCGGAGAAGAAGGCAGTTTTTTTTGTTTGCTCCTCAACTTTTCAAAAAATATATGTACCTACCCCATCGCACTTTTGTGCGTTCCACTTCCTTTTTATCTAAAAAATTAAACTCTGCATGTACCATTAGCTTGATTTTCATGAGATTTTTCAATGGGAGATCTGTACTGAAAGTTTTCACGCTAATTTCATTTTGGCACATATTGACCGATTAGAGCGTCCTCGTTACATAACGACCCAAATGAACTTCTAGGCGTGTCTCGTTAACGATACGTGTGTACAGCATCTAAGCGGTTGCTGAATAGACATATCCCATTGTTGGAAATTTTTAAAAGTGAGAATTTCAGTAATCTGGCCGTAAATTATAAAAAGCTTTTAGATAAATTATTTCATGCTTCCGATAATAAATCCAATGAATTTATCGTCAGTATCAGAGAACACATCTGAAAATATCTCATTAGACGTGTACGCCTTTGCACGAATGTCGATGCATTAACTCATTGGGTGTTAATTTTCAAAGTTGTTACAGGGCGATGGTTTCTTTTAAGACGGCGGAATTTTTTCCTAGAAACAACTGGAAAATCGAAACCCAACGGTGTGCACTTCTCCATTCTTGTCATTTGCCATCTTTCGCTTCGCGTTTATTATAATTCTGCACGCCATAGTATTGAGAAATGAAATCCATGGTTGGTTTCATATTTATTTTTGCGGAAATCAATTCCTTCTTTTCATCTTCATTACAGCTTCATTCACTTTATATTGTTATAATTCTTATGTGCTTATTGTTATCATCGTTATTAGTTTGTTATCTTTGTTATTTTATACACTGTAATAGTCCATGTTTGGCTGTTTTTGGATGATTGTTAACTAAATAAAAAATCTTATTCTAAATGAACCCAAGGTTTAATTAGACCCAGCAATATAGGTTAGAAAGCGACGAAAGCCATGAACGATCTATATCCTAAATCTAGCTGCATCCTACATCGCAAAATATTTTTCACTACCGCGAAGAGAATCCAGAATTCAAAAGCATATTAGAGATTCGCTAACCAGGAAGGTCTTTTAGCACTTAGGCTCTGATTTTTAAAAGACATAGCAAGTGTTTGTGTGGCTCAGATAGCCGAGAAAAGTTTTTTTCCTCTTATTGGTCGATAGCGTTTTTAGGGGAGGAAACTACCCCCGAAAATTGAGGGAAACCCAAGTACACACTTTGGCTACAGAATGCCCGTCAACAGGGGTGATTCAACGACAGTAGGTTATAATTTGAAACAGGTGGCCAAAATGTGCATATGACTTCCTCGAATTGGTCCTTATGTGCAATCCCCCCGCCAGACTCGTGACGCCTGCCTACCGGTCTGAATGAGAACTACTGCCTGTGGCGACACCAACCCAACGGGTACTATTGTGTTATCCCGGACCCCTTTTCAAAAATGATTTTTTGCGATAACCCTTTCCCGGAAAAAAAACATTTTAAAAAACTAAGAAAATGATAAATTGTCAAAAAAAACTTTTTATTTACAAGTAACCGAGGATTCAGTTCGTTTCGCCGGGGTGGTGCGAGTTGCTTCCGGGAATCGTGGTTATGCAGCTTAACCAAAGGAGGGAAATGTCCTTCACAGGTAATCTATACTTTTGACTTTTCTAATTTGTCTGTGACATCTAATCCATGTAATTGTCATTTCTATTGAACTTACGGTGGGTGATAAATATAAGATGACTCTTCGGGATTATTTTCGTCAGTTTGCGCACGAATCGCCCTTCTAGAAGAAACTAAATATCGCTCTCCGCTAATTAACATCGCAGCTAATTATTTTTTGTTACGTCATGAGTAGTTTTTTTAAATAATCGAAGGACCCAAGGCCGTTCGCGGAAACTTTTCAGGGAGGGGGTAAAACCCAGGTTCGGCTTGAGGCACGTGTATTGATGCAACTGCACTCAGCCCCGTTTCCCATGCATAAACTTCTGTAATATTTATTGCTCTGCTATTAATCCTTATAATATTGCGAATGATATATTTTTCTTTTTCACCATACATCCCAGGGGAGCAACTGCTGATGAAAAAAAAGGAAGAGATAGGAGAAGGATTCAAATTATTGATGAATTAAAAGCAGGACGAAGTTAGAACAATTGAAGAGTACAGCTCAGGGTAGGAATAGATGGCGAACACAGTTTTATTTTAAATAAAGGACCTGTCCTAGGGCAGATAACTATAATAATAATTATTATTATTATAATGAGGATCAGAATTGGCAAAATAGACTTCATCTAGAATCGGGGGTCGGCAACCTACGGCCCGCGGGCCTCGTGTGGTCCCCAAGTGCTTTCATGCGGCCCGCGAATCCACGATGAAAAAGTGATCGGTATAATTTAACACAGACAATTCCATATGTTTTCAGTGAACTTATGATCTCAAAACCTTTTCTGGTGGAGTTTTAACGCTAGTAAACTAATTAGAATTGATTTTCACTAATACGAGACCACAACATCTCTAGGTAACTTCTGATTTAAACGCCCATATGGCCCACCGAAGCTCTCGTGATTTCCAATGCGGCCCTCCGAAGCATTCACAACAACGAATGTGGCCCGCCATATAGAAAAGGTTGCCGATCTTGGAAAATTTTAACAATGGGGATGCTAGTAACCGGAACATTTTTATCTGATTTTTAGCGATTTTTTTTACAAATCGCTTATGTATTCACTTCTCTCCGTCCTTCTGTGCAGGCGATATCTCTGAAACGGTTCAAGCTAGAGAAACCAAATTTTCGGGATAAGTTACTACATGTGGCAATTCTCAATTGTTCCTATTTTCAGAGGCTAATTTTTTCCCATAAGAAAAGCACGTAAATCGGTGATGAGGTTTATATATTTGCTTTTTACTTTCTCCATACGTAGTATGGGAAAGTATTGTGATCACGAAAAAAATCGACTTCGAGATTTCAACGGAAATACACGTTTTGAGATCCCTCGAACACGTTCAGACTATTTTCGGAATGATGTCTGTGTATGTGATTGTGGGCGCTCTAACTCAAAAAGTACTTGCCATATCGTTACCAAATTTCAAATATAATACTTTGGTATGGGCACAAAGAACTGATCAGTTTTTGGACAATACCGGTTAACCGGAAGTCGAGGTTTATTCGAAACCCGATTCGGTTTTTGCGATATTTCTCCGTTAAAACATCATTATTGTATATACAATTCTATACAAATGTTATAGAGAATGTAATTTCCTACAACTTTCATTTCAAACAATTTTCCATAGCAGTTATTGTTTAGGAATTATTTATAAATAATCGGTTTTTTGGGTTTCCGTCAAATATCTCCTTAAAAACGTCGTAATTGGTCATCTTCATGAGGACTAAAGTTGTAGGGAATAATATTTCTTCCAAGTTTTGTTTGAAACAAATTTTCGTAGAACCATCCATTTTGGAGATATTTTGCTTTTTCTTAATTTCCAGTATACAGCGCCACCACCATGTAGCGTTGAATTCTGTAAACATTCAAAATATACCTAATTTACGGCAATAAGGACGACTGTATTCTTTTACGATACGAAATAATAATCTTCGGCCCAAGCCCGGCCCATTCATAAGTGAGTCCAAGCCCAGCCTGCCCTCAAACTTCACCCCATTTTCACACCCAGGCCCGGCCCAAGGCCCCAATTATTTTAAACTGACCCAAATTCAGCCCAACCGTGGACATTTTGTACATTCTTCAGTAAACATATACCCTTTATAAAGTATCTTTTTATGTTTTAAAATTTACAACTCACTTTTAAAAAAATTTCCTTCATTAAATCCATTCTGGTATTTTAGGGATTTAAAAGTTTTAATAACACAAAATATATTTCAAACGACAAATGTACGAAGAATTCAAATTATGTCAATTTCTACTACACTTCTACAAGAATAGTAATGATAATGAATAAAATCAAACTAACATCACATGATCATGAATACATATAGAAAAAAATCTGATGTGGCCAACACATGACTTTCTCCATATTTGGGGTATAGATATTTAAATTCTTTTTATGAATAGCATTATAAGGCAAAATTATTATTTCGTATCGTAAAAGTATACAGTCATCCTTATTGCCGTCAATTACGTAAATTTTGAATGTTTACATAATCCACCGCTGTATACTGCAAATTAAGAAAAAGCAAAATACCTCCGAAATGGATGGTTCTACGAAAATTTGTTTCAAACAAAACTTGGAAGAAATATTATTCTCTACAACTTTGGTCCTCATGAAGATTACCAATAACGATGTTTTTAAGGAGAAAACCGAAAAACCGGTTATTTATAAATAACTCCTAAACAATAACTACAATAGAAAATTGTTTGAAATGAAAGTTGTAGGAAATTACATTCTCTATAACTTTTGTATAGAATTGTATATACAATAATGATATTTTAACCTAGAAATATTGCAACAACCGAATCGGATTTCGAATAAACCTCGACTTCCGGTTACCCGTTATTGTCCAAAAACTAATCAGTTCTTTGTGCTCATCTTAAAGTGTTATATATGAAGTTTGGTAACGATATGGCATGTACTTTTTGAGTTAGAGCGCCCACAATAACATACACACACACACACAGACATCATTCCAAAAATAGTCTAAACATGTTCTAGGGACCTCAAAACGTGTATTTCCGTTAAAATCTCGAAGTCGATTTTTTTCGTGAATACGATACTTTCTCATTACTAAGTACGGAGAAAGTAAAAATCAACCGAATAAATTAAATTATTGGTCCTAAGAAATGGAATATTAAGCACAGTAGAAGAGCACAGTGGTACTCGCGAGCCCCAGGTTGGGAACCCCTAACCTAGGTAAACAAAGCCATTAACTAAAGCATGCTTTCAAGGGGGGGCCTGATCCCAGCTTCCTTGGAACTCTTACAGAATATGATAAATACTTTCAATGAATATGAAAAAGCGGCAATTAATACCTAAAACAAAAATATACATGGACTGGGTAAACAGAAAACATTTTTCACAAAAGAATTTGTAAAGAGGGTAATTAGCAAGTTAAAAAAATGCATCCAGTGACAGATTCCAAAAACACTATTTAGAATGTTCACATAAATTTTTGAAACCTTCGTTCTCCTCTTCCTTCTTTCCCTCACATTTTTATGGATAATTCTTAACTTTTAAAAATATGTTTATCCCTTTTGAAAGTATTGTTGTAGTAATGTAAATAAAATGAAATAATGAATCTGTAAAAGTAGTTCAAGGGGGTATTTTTTAATCCTGCTAAAAGCCAAATGGATAGGCCTGAAATAAATAGGGTCCATGCCTGTCACCAGCTGAAGCTATCCTGAAAATCTTAGCTAACCAGCTATTCTTGTTGCTTCAAAAATTTTCACAAGGACGGAGGAAATTTTTCTCTCACGAATAGATGGGCAAAGAGAAATTGTGGATAAAAATTTGAAAGTCTTTGCTGATAAAAATCTCTTCATCTTAAAATTATTTAGTCTTTCAATGGAATAAATATTTCTTTCATGTTGCAATCAACTCGTTAAAAATCATTTTATTATAATTGTCACCAAAATCTGCCTCTGCTATATAACTACAAAGATATGGCCTTGCAATATCAACATTCAAAAGTTTGTGGGAATTACATGGGTTTTTTCCTGATATTTAGCTTAAATAGCAGGTACATACTCTATACACATAGGTATGACATGAGCAAATGTAGTACACATATTTCAATATTTTAGCCATTTGGTATAGCTATTCAAGTCAACCATTTGCTCCTCTGAGAAAAAAATTGCTCAGCCTTGATTGCTGGTCTCCATTGCAGGAGTTCTATTGGTGTTTGTGCAAAGCAGAGTGGATACTAGTACAGGCGACTCCCGAGATTCGACAGGGATGCGTTCCTGAAAACGTGGTCGAATCTCGAACTGTAGAATGCCGACTCAGCACAAATTCAAACAATTAGAGCAGAAATAACAATGTCTAGACTGAAACTAAACCTCTCGTGGCCGGGCAGGCCAAAAATTACTTCGCGTAAACTAGTTTCTAATTCGACCAATCGATTGGCTGGGTATATTCGACCGGTCAAATTCTCGAGTTGGTCGAATCTCGAATGGTCGAATCTCGGGAGTCACCTGTATTTTCATTTTTCAATCATGCTTTCCTTTATTATTTTGAAGACTTAAAATGTAAATTCAGCAATGCCAAATTATTTCATATCACTTTGCAGTTAACTACCAGCCTTTCAAAGTTTTATACTTTCTTCGGATATTCATGGCAACACGAAATTAATTTAAATTTATTCCACAACAATCATGCAAACTCTGAGAAAGAATTTCTTACAGTAAAGAAACTTCAAATGAAATGAAACCAAAGCAAAACAATTAGATAACAAAAAGGAAAGAAATAAATTTGTAGGAATTTTCACTGTATCTTTAGTATGTGACCATGGTTTTGTCCAACTATAACAACCTGCATATTTGGGAATATTTTAGTGAAATTTTCAACAAGGTTTTTCCAGGGCAGGTTTCAGGCGTAAGCGACGTAAGCGGTCGCTTACAGGTGCCACTTTAGAGGGGCGGCAAAATCAATATTTCGGATTTTTACATTTTCATTTTTTTAAGGTTTATTGCACAGAACTTGAAAACATCGCGAAAAAATTATATTTTACCCCATGATATTTCATATACATTCAGGGTCGGTTCAAGGTGTTAGCGACGTAACCTACCGCTTACAGTTATCACCTAAGACATACGTTTTAAAGTTTTACATTGTCTAAAACACGCCGATACACTGTGCACTTTCCTTAACCTCTTTAGCGGGATATATACACGCAAAAGCAATAACTATAATGGTAATTTTCATGTGCTTTTAGGGATTACGCACTGTAATTTCAAATAATCTTTCCACTCCAAATACAGCGAACCTTCAACTTTTGATTACTCAGGGTTTGTATCTTTGTGCAAATATTTTACATTCGGGAACTCTACCTTTTGCACGCAGCTTCCCCCTCTGCTCCCTGATAAATGACTTTGCAAAGAAAAAAGTCAGAAAAAATTTAATCTCGTCCTTTTCGAAAAGTGTGTTCATAAAGCTGCAATATAGAAATATTCGGTAACGTAATCATTACATAGTAGTTTTGTTATAAGGTCAGTGAATGTTTTATTTCTATTTTCTGAAAGTATTTAGCTGAATATTCTTTATTTAAATAAAGACCGATTAAATAAATTTATTTTCTTTTTTTATTATATCATTAATATTATTTCTGATATCCAGAGGGGCGGCATATTTTTACACATATTTTTTAACTAAAACCGGCCCTGGGTTTTTCCAAAATGAGCCAATTTCACAGATATTTTTAACATCTCAAAAAGCTATCTCATTCCAAGGCAAAATATAAATGTATTAAGTACAAGTATTTCTATCAAAAAGTCCTGATAACCCTTATCAAATACATCTTTTAGATAATATCATAAGGTAGAAGACAAACAATCCTTTTTAATTCTCAAAGTTGTTGAATGATTTTTGCATTCATCTTTTTCACCAAAAACAACCGTATCTTTTAAAATGCCTTAAGATCACTATTTGAGATGATTAAAGAAAGATTAAATCCATTGCAGGTTTGCAAGTGCTGTCAATTAAACATGTGTATAGAAGCATTCTATTAACATTCTGCCAATAATGATATGCCAGAAACAGTAAAAATATGTATTCAATTTTGTAATGAAGCATAATAATTATTTCTGGCTAGAGTAAAGTAATTCGAATGAAATGAAATGGCTTTAATAGGAATTAACAATATTTTTAAATAATTCAATAATCAAATAGTGATTAGTGAAAAATGTTGAGGGATTATATCTGCATGAACCACTGAGATAAATTTAAGACCACATATTTTAACAATCACAATTACACATACAGGGTGGTTAATGACTTTATTTCAATACTTCAGGAGCATATTCCTAAGGCCATTCTCAGATATTTCATATGAACATAGAGTTCAATTTCAAATCATCTTGAATTTCAAATACCCATTGTTCCATGGTCATTGAGAATTGGACCCATGTTTATGACATATATATATATATATATATATATGTATATGTATATATATATATACACACACAGGGCCTGAGAGAGGTGAGATGGGGCCCGGGCCAGTCACATATGTGGGGCCCCACCCCACTTCGAAAGCCATACAAATATATGAATAAAAAATGAAACTAAAGTAGAGGGGATTTTTCTTTAATAAGAACCTATTCATTTAAATAGGAAAGAAAATAAATCATTCTAAAATTGTCTTTATACTTATTACTGGCATTAACCTGGACGACAAAATATTTTCACCGAAAGGACAGTAAAATTTTCTCTATCTCTACATAGTCCAACCCTCCATTCCCCTTTAACTGTTGATCGGTGCTTATTTGCGCTAGGGTAATTTGTTCTATATATTAGAATCAGAGATGTACCTTGGAGATATGGCACCTATGGCAAAATTTTAGAAAGCACCTTAGCTGTGTATTGTTTTTCCTGCATTTTCACAGAGTATATTAGCATTCTATTGAATATAATTTTAACATCTGAGTATTAGATCAATACTTATTTGTGAGAACAGTGAAAATCTGCTATGACCACTGTTGCATAACGATCTTCGGATCATTCATTCCATCACTTTACAATACTTATTTATTGGAAAATAAACTTTCAGCTTGTTTTGGGAGAACGTTTATTCGCCTTTTGCAAACGGCACCTATTCACCATACTCTAGTTATGCCACTGATTAGTATAAATATATTGAACACATAACCTTTAGAATAAATTTTGGGGGCCTCTCTGGGCCCATGCCAATTGGCCCTGCTGGCCCCCCCTCTATCAGGCTCTGTATATATACATACATACATATATATATATACATACAGTGAAACCTCCAGAGGCGACCAACTCTCTAAGACCACTATTTAGCGGAACGGTTTTAATGTCTATCCTTTATATCATAGTTTTCTTCCCTCAGATGACCACCCGACCACTCTTCAACTCAACCACCCTCTGATCTTGACCAATCTCAATACTGACCATCCTCTGTCTCAACCACTGTCCAACCTGACCACCCTCTGATCTCGACCACTCCCCATACTTACCACCCGCTTATCTGGTGTCTTCCTTGACCCTGCTTAAATCTTTTTATTCCTTCAGCAGTAATCCTTCTTAATGGATTTCAAGGTACAGTAGACTCCCGATTAACCGGGGGTGGATTATCCGGGTTGCGGATTAACCGGGGTCCCTATAAGCTTAAGTGTCTATTTGTGGGTAAATATATATTCTTATTATGGAAATTCGGCAGGCGGAAATTCACAATATACATATGTAGCCTATTTATAAACACAGCACACAAGTGAAAGACGAACACAAAAATTACGCGAAATTTTCGGTCAAGCCGTCTTCACCACAGTACACAAAGATCAAAAACAACGGTTAACAGTTTTGTGTTGTGGGAATGCTGCTGGAACTCGTTTTTTGAAACCCTGTGTAATCGGAACTGCAAAAAAACCTCGTGCTTTTTCAGGAATTGAAGCTTCTAATTTACCTGTTCATTACTACAACAATAAATCAGCTTGGATGGACGGAGAAATTTTTAGTGACTGGTTTACAAAAAAATTCATTCCATCAGTTCGTCAGCATTTGAAATCACTTAATCTGCCGCAAAAAGCGGTTCTACTTTTGGACAATGCCCCCAGTCACCCAAGCGAAGAAATTTTAAAATCAGACGGTGGGAACATTTTTGTGAAATATTTGCCACCAAATGTGACAGTGTTGATCCAACCGATGGACCAAGGAGTGATTCAAAATTTTAAAGTGATTTACAAAAGAAACTTGTTGCATAAATTAATTATGGAAGGTAGTGATTTATTGACATTTTGGAAAAAATTAAGTGTTGGATGCGATTTATGAAATTGCGACGGCGTGGACATCGATCAAAGGCATAACATTAAAAAAATCATTTCGAAAAATACTGTGAAATGGTGAAGAACTTCTTGGTGACGACAATAATACTGACGAAGGAGCGCCCGAAGTGTTAAATAATTTACGACAGATTAGCGGCTTTGAAATTTTAGATGAAGAAGCAGTTTTTGAGTGGTTTCATTCAGACAAAAATTTGACAGGTCATGAAATGTTGAGTGATGACGAAATAGCACGACGGGTTATGAACGAAGAAGAATCGAGCCCAACCCCAAACGAAGACCCAGAAGAGTATATGCTGCCGACAAACAAAATCGGTCACAGTGCCGCTTTGTCTCACGTCGAGGCTCTACTTGACTACGCGGAGCAAGAAGACGACGTCGCTCTTGCCGATAAGATGATGCTGCGTAATTTACGCACTACCATACGGAGGAAGGCCAACCAAGGGAAAAAGCAAACTTCTTTGCTTTCCTTTTTCAGAAAATGGTGTTTGCATAAACTATGTACCTCTATAAATACATATGTATGTATTTATTAATATTTTTGTAATTAAATTTACATTTAAGTTATATTTTCGAGTTTTTCTTTCATTTTGCAGATTGTCCGGGGTTTCGATTATCCGGGGAACTTTAGTTCCCAACCTGCCCGGATAATCGGGAGTCTACTGTACTTCTTTTTACCATTCTCTGTTCTGACTACCCCCTTATGCATCTTCTTTGACCAAATTTTTAGGTGACAACATTTTCGTGGAATGATTTCAAAGGATGTTTTTCTATCTCTAAAAAGCATCTCTTCTCGGAAAATCATTTTCCCTTAGACGAATATCCCATAAACTGGCAACACAGATCTCTCCAAAAAATCATCATGTTCCCTTCAGTTTGTGCTAGCCCTTCGAAAAATATGGACGCTATGGCAGAAGTTAAGGGAAAAATGACTCCTGAATTTATCAGTACGAATTAAAGTGATAGAAGATCCCGAAAAAGGTTTGTTGCAAAGGAGACTAGCAGAAAAATACAATTGTGGGAAAACGCAGATTCAAAAAATATTGAAGGACAAAAACTTTATTAAACAGAAGTGGTTGCAAAACACAAACAGAAGTGTACGTCGTGATTCCCATCAACCATTCCAAGAAATCAACGAATTGACTCGGTCCTGGTTTGACGGTACTCGTGCTAGATTACCTGTTAGTGGCCCAATGTTACAGAAAGAAGCCCAAGTCTTTGCAAAAAATTTAAAAATTGAAAATTTTCTTGCCAGCATTGGATGGCTAGAAAAATTCTGCAGTCGTAACAACATCTTATTGAAATCAATCAGTGGCAAAAGTGGAACAGAGAATGATGCAGATGTGTCACGTTTGCAATCATTAATTGATAAATATGACCTGAGAGGCATTTACAATGTCAATGAAACAGGACTTTTCTATCGTGCTTTACCAAAAATATTGGCAGTGAAAGGTTCTCAGTGTTCTGGATTTAAGAAAGCGAAACAAAGGCTGACTATATTGCTTTGTACAAGTGCTTAAGTTCATGAAGAAAAACCTTTAGTAATTAATACTGCCATGAGACCACGATGTTTTAAAAACATGAGTGTGGCAGCTATGGTTGTTCATTGGTATACGAATAAAAAGACACGGATGAAGACTAAGATTTTTACCAAATGGTTTGAAATGTTTAATGAAAAAAATAAAATAGAAAGGTACAACTGATGTTGGATAATACTCCATGCCATCCGGGAGGGTTAATGTTGTCTAATGTAAGCTTATTGTTTGTACCTTCCAATACATCCAGAAAGTTACAGCCTCTAGCCCAGGGAATAATTCAAACATTCAAATTGTTTTATAGATGACGGATTTTAACTACATTGGTTGCAAAAATGGACTCTGCAGAAAATGTTCAAGATATGGTGAAAAAAATTTCTACAATAGCCGTTTTGTTGTAGTACTTCCATTTAAAAATACCAATGACAGCTCTTCATTAACATTCTTCCCTGAGGCGACCACTTCCCAAGGCGACCGAATTCTCAGGGTACCGTGGGTGGTCGTCTTAGGGAGGTTTCATGTTTGTGTGTGTGTATGCATATATATATTTAGGGCAACTAGGTGTTGAAGGAAACCCAGTGAGCACTTACCAGGAGAGCCGCTGGGGTGTTGGAGAGATACATTTGTGTTTTGTCTCGTCTCTCTTGTGCTGACGAAGGGATCATCCCAAAAGCTCCAACAACGTCTACAAATGTCTCTCTGACACATATATATATATATACACTTATATTATTCCATGACATGCACGGTATTGTGAGGATAGCATTGTATATTTTTTAAATTGCCAAAGACGGAATTAATTAAAACCATTCTATCAAAATGCATCAGGGATGTTTATACAAGCAGGCAGGCTGATATAAGTTCAATGAAAATTCCAAATAAACATTTTCCCATTTAATTAGCTAAAATTGGATTTATTTAACATCATATCAAATTCAATCTTATTTTTATATCATCATCAGAGGAGACCAAATGAGTCCTCAAAAATTCATCAACTGTTTCAGTGTTCCACTTATCAATTGCAAGGACCTGCAAAAAATATAGGGTACTTTTAAACATAATTTCTGGTTATAGTAACAAAATATACAATGGAAATTTTAACTTGTACTTTTATGCTTTTAATCATCGCGCCATTGAACTGAAATTCTCTTTATTAAATACACTGACTATTGCCACTTTAATAAAAATGTTTAATAAAAATGGAGATGGTATAGGGAAATGTGGTTTCATTATTTTTAAAGTCCAATCCACAGCTAAGAGCTCATTTTCCAAGACAATCTTAATTAAGGGTAACTATAGCAGGACATGAAAAATAATACAAAATAATATGTGCAATAATTCCACCATTATGATGTTCATGCTAATGACATCTTGCCAAAAATATGTCGAATCAACAGTAATCGTAACGTACCTCTTGAACGTTTCCTTCGGTGTCCATCAATTTAATAATTGGATCCAATCCTCTAACATATTTGATTTGTAAATTAGGATATTTTGCTGGGCGGTCACTTTTGATAAAGGCTGGCAAAAAAAACTTATATAAGCCAATGAGACATAGAGATACATATTTCGCAATTTATTTATGCACTTACCTTGTATTTGTGGGTATGCTCCGAATTTACATGTACATACTTCAAGCCGTGCACGGGCGTATTGTTTTACCGCGTTTACACTTTCATCACGGTGACAGCACTGCTTACAGTGTTCCCTTATTTTGATGAAAATTTAAAAAAACAAAATTTTATACCTAACAACCTTGAAATACAAGACATTAGACTTTTAATTACAAAATTCTACATACATTAGGACTTCTAGACCAAATTGAGGTAGCTGATCACATGATGAACACAGCAAATTCGCTTTGTTAAAACCTAGAGACCAACAGTCATCGGCAGTGAATTCGCCACTGGTTAGAGCGAGCTAAGAGAAAAACAATGTTATAAATTCGACTAAAGCAGACCCCACAATTGCAAATGCATATCTACTCACCAATAAGGGAAGGCAAAGGATCGTAAACCACATTCTACACATAAAATAACTTTTTCTTAGATTTTCTGACATTTAATTACTCTCTTATTCATCTAACACAGAATGACAACCTGTCACGACCTCACACACACAAACTAATACTTCGCATTTCACGATTCTTTTCTTTAGAAGTTGCGGTACCAATAGAATAAAGATGTGTGCAATCATATACGATCTATCGATAGTTGACGATACCAACAACAAAAATTTTAAAGGCCAAAAAGTTAGTTATTGCAAACTATGATGATTTTAGGCATTAAGATGTATAAAAAGAACTAGATAATTGATAATATTATAAGTTATCATAATGAACACTATATCAGACACAAATGATCAGGATATCAAAACATACCGAGACAAAAAAAAATTTCTGAACAAACTCATAATAATACATTACACCTATGACAATTAAAATTGATGATTTTAAAGAATATAAAAAAGTGTGATATGTCAAGCATATTACGTTCTCCATACAGAGTAGTGAATATGATTGCTCTCGACATCAGCGTCGTCAATAATAATAATTATGAATAAATTTAAAACACATTCAATAACCTTAACATTGAAAAACCAATAAATAAACAAAATGGTTATCTGTTGTTATAGATAAAAATATCGATGCGCTATTAAAATTACTCCAAAGTTAGAAAACATTTTTTCTTTATGTAAATTTTTGTTTTCATTTTTTACTTTGTAAATACAATAAACTTAATTTCTATTAAATTAATTTATTGAATCAAAAAATTCTATTTTCACAAAATATTATTCATTAAAGTAGGCTTGCCCAACTTCTTTGGTGCAAGCAGAGACATCGTATTAATCGCAGTTCAATTATTTACTTTCTTTATAATAAGAAAAATTGGTGTTTTTACATTTTACTTGCTAATTCATTTTTAAAATTAAATTTTCTTTCAATATTACTGCCTATATAAGTCAACCTATGGGGTAGGGACCCCTAGGCACATGTCTACTGGGTAATCTGGCACTGACCCTTTTTGTCATTCTTGCAATGTTTGATGTGAGAGAACTAGGCTTGAAGGAAGAATTTTGTGCCAATTGGCATAGCAGTTTGCTCCTGGTGTAACAATTTCAAAAAGTTCTGTCAATTCTTCCAAATCGCTATGATTTGATATTTGTGATCCTCTCTTATCTTAAATAAATTTATACGAATATGGTATCTGCAGCCTACTGGTTTTTTGATTAAAATATTTCACAAACAGGACTGTATTAAGTTCGTAGGCCCTAGTCCTTTTTATTATACATACTAGTATAACCTGCTTCGAACAGGAAGTAGGAACGGATCAATTGCAGTATGCGAGTTTAGTGCCAGCATTCACTACTACATTCATACTTACTATGTGGTACAATGAAATTTTGTCACATTTTCGCTGGCACATGAAAAAAGTTTGGGAACTGCTGATCTATAAGCTATAAAATAATTTCGGGAGAGGGGATGATTAATTCAATGATTATTTCCCCATAAATTTACACCTTATTTTCGATTTTTCAGAGTGCAAGGTTTTTTCTTCACTCATCAAAATACCTTAGTTTTTGCTTTATTTGACAGTTAAAACTGTGTACTACCTTATTCTTGCAATGTTTACGTTACACATTCGAAGTTTTAAATTCAGTAAATCTGTTGAAATTCAACGGGCACTTAATACAATATACTAGTTAAGTTTTACATTAACGTATCCTTTCCAGTTGTACTTATGTAGCCCCTAGTTGAAATGCTTACACCAGAAGTGGTACGTATGCAATTGTATTCAGCATGTGTAAGCTTGTATTTTCTGTGTAAATATGAAGTTTCTTGGAGAAGGAATAAACTAGTGGCACGCAAAAAAAATCGGATGATTCACATTAATTTCTTTGCAAACACGACAAAAATCATTTGCCATCCCTGGCCTATGCCATAATCCGACCCAGATCACTATGTTAGGATACATCCATTTTTTTGGTACTATACTGTGATCAATTCATTATAGGAAAGTCCAACGCAACCAAATTTTTGATTTACCAAACAAAATTTTTCACAGCATCCCTATAAACCATTCATGACCTCCCAAAAAATGGTGGATATCCTCATAGCCCACCGTTTGATGCTTTCATAAACCCTTTTCATGCAAAATTCTACACCACAGATTAGGTCATAAGGCAAAAAAGAAAAATTCTGACATGAATTTTCAGGATAAACTGTCATAGGCGGTGTCAGATTCAAGAAGATAAAGGCGCAATGGAAAGTTCTTGGGGTTTTCCTTTTCAAATGTTAGGCTAGAAATTTCCAAGGCAATAATGGTTGGTAAAAATAATTTTTGAAATGTCCAATGAATTGTTTTAGCTCAACAATGTAGACCAATTCTAACTTGAAAATTTTAGTCGTTTTACATTTTTTTGAAGTGCAACATGATGAACGAAGAAATAGTACAGCAGTGAACAAAGTGGCCAATTTAGAAATTTTGTTGGACAAGTTCCATGCAGTAAGAATCAGCTAAATCAACATGATTGATTTGTAATAGTGAATTAGAGATTCAGTAACTTGAAAACAGGTGTTTGTTGGTACATATATATAATGTATAACACATTCTTATTTAAATCTGATTTTAACTACAGAAAATGCAATGATATTCCTAGCTTCGTTCACAGTTTCAAGTGAACTTTTTACAAACTATTATTCAGTCGTGGGTAAACAATATATAACTATGCAGAGCCGACTAGGAAAATCATGAGGCCTGGTGCAAAGTATGCACGCGGGACCTCTTACGCATCAAAAAGTTTTAATAGTAAATAGTAAATCGAAAGCAATCACTCTCACTGTGACACTTTGGTATTTTTCAGATTTAAAAAAAATGCATGCAGGACAGATATTTTTAGAGTGTGAGCCCTCTTTAAGTGCAGGGCCTGGCACAGTCGCACCGTTCACGCCGCCATCAAGCCAGTCCTGTAACTGTGGGCACCAACATGATGCATGAAAGAATGTTCCACAATCAGTTCTTTATTCAGCATGTGAGATTGAAGCCTATTTCAACTGCTAATCACCGTTTTTATTCCACACCAGATGAACATTCATTAGTTCAACACTTATTAAGCACAATCCAATGATTGCTCCATAGCATATTCCATCTCAATATACATATATAAAGAATAGCATATTGGCCACTTAATTCTTTATGACATATTTATAAAATTTACAAACATTCATTTGTATGATAACAGTAATGACATAAATAAATTTAGTTATTGCTCAGTTAAAGTGAACTTTTCTTTTGACCACTATTTTTTAATGTGAAGCAAGATCACACTTGGCATAGAACAAGATACAGTTGTTTTTCTACTTGCTGAAAAATCAGCCAACAACAAAATAAGCACATGTCATTAATCTCAACAATGTCACAAGGAGTTTCAAGTACAAGTCACTCCAGGTGGTGTTCCTGGGGATCCCACCACATCAATTATTTCAGATATGGATTTAGGCTGCTTCTGAGGCTCGGTGCTAGCACCAACTTGTGCACTTTGTGTTCCAGACACAGTTGTAGAAGAGGTGAGTGACAGGGACCTGTCAGCAGCAGAGGTCACACTCGATGGTATTGCCAAAGTCTGTAAATTAAAAATAAGATCATTATCACTGGAAAATGCCACTTCTATACTAATTCCTTTTCATCCAAAGTCATAAAATAGCAATTATTGACAATATCATAGTTTACAGGAGCATAGGTATATTTGCAGTCTCTTAAGATGCAAACTCTCACTGACAATGTTTAATAAATAGAGGCTGTTACCGACTTACGATGTTTCGACTTACGATAATTAATACACTGATACCTCAAAATCGACATCTGATATCATACCCCGGACGTATGATATTTGACATCCGATGCGCTCCAAGTCTACTTTCTTGAGCATATTTTTGGCCGATATTCAGTTGGAGGATGTGACTTGTCGGCATTGTAGGCATTAATTTATTGATTATTTTAAGTCTTAAGAATGTTTACTATACAATAAATAATACTCATTGGTTCTTAAAATATTAATTTATAGCCTAAATAAGGCTTGGTACAGATTTTCTCTAACGTCCTGGAATGTATCTTAATTTATCACATATAAGTTTATGGGAAATTGATATTAGACATGATAAGTCGACTTAAGATGAGATTTTCAGGAACCCATTAGAGTCATAAATTGGGAACAGCCTGTATTGACCATTTGATTTATATATTTATGTAAGTTATTCAAAACAGCTCACAGGGCATTTACATCAGGAATCAAAATAATAAGCAACCAGGGCACACTCTTTCCAATTGTCTGTGGGGAGCCCTTTGTTGATTCACAACTGTATTTGTAATACGCTGTCGAGCTTTCTACTTTAATAATGTGACACTTAAATCAATGTGGTTAACAAAAGAAACTTTCATAATCATAAGGAAACGGATATTAAGCAGCAAAAAAAAACATGTATGCTCATATAATTTTTTAAATACAAACTAAACTACCCTCTATGATATTTCAACATTAATATAAAAGTTATTAAAATTACTTCAATTCTAGTATTTCACAGTCTATGTTGTCACTGTCAATATCTAACAATAAGATTCATTCAAAATGTTCTCTTAATACACAAAATTAATTCAAAGCGTTACCTTTCCAGGGTTAAGGGCTTCATACTGGTGACGTAAGGTTTGTAATTCAA
Source organism: Uropetala carovei (assembly GCA_036926305.1). Lineage (NCBI taxonomy): Eukaryota > Metazoa > Arthropoda > Insecta > Odonata > Petaluridae > Uropetala > Uropetala carovei. The sequence continues at coordinate 20,378,468 of JAXCHB010000196.1, forward strand.
ATTCACAAGTTGCTAAAGCTGTTTTGAGTTCATAAAGTAGCACCATGTCACTTCGAAGCTCATTGAAATGTACACTTATTTCTTCCGTCGGCATAGGGTTGAGCTCTGAAATAGTTTTAGGAGAATATTTTGCATTTAAATTAATTAGATACATGACTATGAGCAATATTGGTTGTTATAAAGAGAAAATCCAATGCCTACAAAATGAGAAATAAATCCTGAAAAAGAGTAAAACATTAGTTTGAAGAGGTGGTATTTTCTAATGAATTTTTATAACCAATAAGGTACACAAACATTGATTCAATCTAAAATAGGCTACAATTTAAAATTACTTCTGCTGTTACTCAATTAACTTAATTTTGGCATACTTATAAAATTATGTGGGAAAAATATTCTTATCGACTATTTAACCAGGTGTATTAATCAACCAACAGAATCACATATGATTAATTTCCTTAATCTAACATAAAAGCCTACTTTTAACCAAAATGCAATTCAATAATGAACTAGCAAGCTCAGCGTAAAGTTTGTATCAAATTCACAGCATAAGTAAAACCTATAGTTATAAAAGTATCAAGGAAAACTTATATGCAAAAATTAAATATCAAGCTTAATTTAGGGCCGGAATCTATTTGATGGTTAAGATAATTCCAATGGCCACATAACATTGACTATTAAAAAAAAATGTATTTTAAAATTTACCAAGAACAGCTGTTTCCAACTCATTTTTCCAACTGTTCTGTGGCTACCAGATTTATCTTCAACCTCAGCTGTAAGCTTAAAATATTTTTTCCCATCCACCATGATTAATTGATGACATTGACTCTAGCATCAATATCAAATATTAGAAAGTAATCATACAGAATGGCTACGTTGTAGTTGAAATGGGTATGTTAACATCAGACAACTGCCAATCTGCCCACAAAACCATTATTCCATTTTTCTCATAAAACTTCGATAATGGGCAGCAGTGACTAATTAGAGGCTTGTTTGTGTTTTCAGTTGGCATCTGGTGAGCAAAGCGCAAAATTGTCATATAATTGATGATTAAAAAATTAATTTTACAGGACTTTAGTGGAATATTCAGAAAGTAGATGTTGGATGAGAATTGCTGATTTACATAATTTAAAGTCTATGAGATAAAACAACATCACACATTCAGCACCAGCTTCCTATTTTCCAAAGCATGGTTACTTTGTGGATTGTAGTTGTGAACTTATAAATAATTAATTGCATATGGTAATATTAATAGCTGTAATACAAAAATAATAGAATTAAACAAATATCCATTTATTCAGCAGCATAGGATCAGCAACTCCATGGTCTAGAGCAGTGATTTTCTCTTGCTGCCAAAGTCTAGATGAATTGCAGAATACGTTGGAAGTCTTTCTTTCTAGTTCATAACCAACTAGTATTCTGATAAGAATAAAGTTAAGCAAAATTAAAAAAAAGTTATCATTAAAAGATAATTCAGCTTGAGCAAAGCATGCATAAAAATGTATAGCCTACAAATAACAAAGTTTTAGAAATACTATTGTGCCATGTTAGTGAAAAAGTATCAGGAATTTCAAGTGTTAGCTGCCAAAAAAACAGTTGAGATCCATTTGTCTAATAGGTAAACACACTTTACACAGCACAATGAATAACAAAACACCACTGATAAGAGCATTTACTTCCAGATATAACAATAAGGACTTGGACGTGACAATCTGATAATTACCAATGTTGAGTTCATGGAGTAAGTGCTCGATTGCTTTTGTCTTCTTCTGTCCAACACTTGCTGGTAATTTCATTCTTTGCGAACGAAGCGATACTCCAGTGCCCTTAAAATCAGGAAACTTGATACCAGCAGTCTCCACTGCCTATCAATCAATAAAGCAAATGATTTCAATAGCAAAAATTTTTGTCCACTACAAAGCATGTCAACAATAATAAAATGAAAGTTTTCCATGGAATAAAAGAATCAAATAGATGATGCTGTAAAAGAAATAACAAGTACAAGTGAATTAAAAATGGCTTCGGGTTCTACTGCCAACATGGTGAGCAGTTCAAATTGAATTAAAGAAGAAAGAATAAATATGAATAACATGTAAAGAATAAAGAAATGGGAAAGAACTTTTTAAATTACAATTTTGACTCAATGAGAAAAAGAAAAAATAGGTTAACATATTTTATTGTCAAACCCTTTTAAGAATTTTAGTTTACATAATAGAAAAATACCAGAGATACAAACATTTAGTTGTGTATATTAATAGTAGTTATAGTAAATATTACTATGTGTGCTAAATAATCTACTAAAATTAAGTTTTAAAGTCAACAGTTCCCAAATCAAGAAAAATGTTTTTGAACATTTTTCTTTTGGCTACCACCCCCGATGGTGTTAAAGTAAAATATACTATTATTAGGAATGAAACAGGGCTAAGACAGGGAAGCGTGTTGTCACCCCTGTTATTTATAATGGTTATGGATGAAATTATGAAGGAGACAAAAGAAGCATGTGAGGGCATGGAAATGAAGATAATGTTATTTGCGGATGATATCGTAGTATGGGCAAATAACAGTAATGAAGTACAAGGACAATTGGATGTGTTAAATGAAAAAATTGTGAAATATGGTATTAAAGTTAGTGTGGAAAAGAGTAAGTCAATGGTAATGACAAGAGGGGAAAGAGAAGGAAAAGGTATTATAACAATGGGGGGTCAGAATCTTGAAATAGTGGAGAACTTCAAGTATCTGGGAAGTGAAATAACGCAAAATACAAGACTAAACAGGGAGATTAACAACAGAATACAACAGGGGAGTGTATTTTACCAGAGTGTAAGGAAATTAATATGGAGGAAAGAAATCCCAAGAAAGTGTAAAGAGATAATGTACAAAATGTACTACACACCTATACTAACATATGCTGCCGAGACCTGGAAGATGACAAAGAGGGAGGAGAGTAAAATACAGGTTAATGAAATGAAATTCTTAAGAAGTATGTTAGGAAAGACAAGGAGGGATAGATTGAAAAATGAAGAAGTTAGAAAGGAAATTGGAGTAGAAAAGTTGAATGAAAAAATTGAGAAGAATAAATTAAGATGGTTTGGACATGTGAAGAGGATGGAAGAGGGAAGGATACCGAAACAGACAATGGAAACTAAAATGGAGGGGAAAAGGGCCAGGGGTAGACCCAGAGCGAGATGGATGGATTCGATCAGGGACAGCGTAAGAAGAAACCTGGACTGGAACACAATGATGGAGGAGGAGTGGTAGAGAGAGAGAGGAAGGTGGAGAAGTACCATCTACACCCCGACCCAGTTGGAACTGGATAAGGGGAAATGATGATGATGTTGATACTATTACAATATGCTTCAAAATAATGTACTTTTTGTAAACTGTCATTGAATTTGCCATATAAACAATGTAAAAATATTTCAGTATAATGTGCTTTACTGTAATATATTTTCCACTATTACATACAAAATTACAAGTTCTCGAAACTCTATTTTGTCACTATGTGTATATTTGATGTCTCCACACTGTAGTTTATAACTAACATACATAAATGATACTCAAACTATTTTCCCAATTCTTAATGACTTGTGGACCTTAAGAGGTACTCTTTCATAACCAAGAAATGCTGTTTTAACAGGTTCAAACTGGCAGCCACTTGGTAAGGTCACTCTGTCAAGCATGAATTTTATTTTTATAAAATTGACATCATTTCTAACATCAAGTACATATGCTACTTATAAAATATGGACCAACCTAACCATGAGTAATAGCCCAATGCAGAGAGGAAGCCTTCTAAAGAAAAAGTCTAGCAACTCTTTTACCCATATTTGATAACAAGACGAAACATATGCTGCTGACTTCTGAACTTAAATAAGAAAAATATTTTCACGCACATGCTACAGCAAATAGCTTTACCTCTGCTGTGGTAAAATAAGAGTAGCCAGGATTTTTGCAAGAGAGTTGACCAATACCTTCAAAATACATATCTGAGTAGCTAAAATGTGACACAAACTGATTTAAACAGCGAGTTCAAACAATTAAAGATCTCTGGCTCAGGATATGAGATAGACATCATATGAAATGGTTGCAGAAATCTAAAGCAGCAGCGAATGTGAAAGAAAGATATTTATGGGCCTATGGCTATTGATTCTAAGATATTGATAAATTTATTAAGATTTCAGGGTATGAGAGCCACTCAATCAAAAAGCTTTACGCCTATAGGAAAAAAATGTTTCATCAATTGCCAAAAAATAATAAAAAAATGTGTAGTCCTGAAAGCTATAGGAAGCATCTGTGCTAGCCGGTTATGGAGACTTAGCTGGGTGTCTATGATAAATGATCTGTGTGTGTATAAAAGTAACCACATGGTGGTCCACTATTGGGTAGATAGGTACTACAATTCAATAAATAAATTATCACACTTCTACCATGAATATAATAATCTAATGTAACAAACACTAATTTTTATTATACAATTACTTGATGCATAAAACAGAATTAATGAAAAATATGCATTGTTATTAATGCCTGATAATTCATCATGTTGGTTGATATAATTCACACAGGATAAATGTAAGCATGAGATAGAAGTAGTGGCAAACCATATAAACAGGAGGGGCAATAATAATTATATTTACGGTCTTACATAGTTTTGGATGTCAATTGAATCTTATAAAATTTAAGCAGTAATAAATAGGCATTTGGCTATCATTTTAAACAATATCTCTTCCTTCGATAAACCCCTTTTGAATTAATGCAGGCTTTAAAAGAAATATGCTGTGAATATGCTATAGAGCTTAAAAGATATTTTTGCTGTTAACAAGCTATGAAACGAAAATTAAGGGCCTTTAACAATGAGCATTTCAAGAAGAATAAATGTCAACATATGAAACCAAGTCCATAGCAGGATTCAAACCTGTGACCCTAGCATTGAGGGTCAGACATGTTTCCATCCCTATACCAAGACTTAATCCTTTGGATGTCAGGGCTGAAAAAATGGGATATGACTACAATAACAGGCATTTTTACAGCCAACTGGAATGTTATAGGTAAAAACTTGTAAAAAAATAAAGTTATTAAATATTTCTCTAAATTCTTTCTTATTATATCTGTATTGGTCTAAAATCAGATAAAACAATACCAATTTTTTAATTAGCAAATCATAAAGAGGAAGAAAAGTCAGTTATTAGAAAGAAAAGGAAAAAAATCTATGACATATTTATGCATAAACTAAGGAGTTCTATTTTTATAACAGTATGAATAATTTTAGTCATAATAAAGGACATTCACATGACAACCAAAAAAATGAAATAGGTTAAGGGAAGACCGTCAAGTTTAGAATAAGTCACATTGCTTCACTAGATCTAGTTGTAACAGCAAGTGCAGCTGAAAAAGATAGGTACTTAGCAGGTTTTGTTAGTGATATTAGCGACAGACTCTTTATTTTGACAACACTTTGTAAACAATTACCCGATGAATTACATTTAACAGAACAATGATGTCATGAGGTTAAAACAAATTAAAATGAACATTTCTATCTGTTTCAAAGAATCAAGAGATTTAAAATTGCAAATCAAACTGGCTGAATTAAAGGAAGAGTTCCCTTTCATTAAAAATGAAAATTAAATGGTCATTATGACTACTGATACAATCATCCCAACCATTTAAAAGATTTTGGAAATAAGTAAAAATAGTAATCAGTCACATGATATCAAGTAAGGTAAATATAAAGAGAAAAATTATTAAAATGCTGATAAAACCCTTTTAAATTTCTTATAAATTGTCTGGAGGACCACAAAATACATAATAAAACACATTTAACTGACAACTAAAAGTAATTAGAATCTTACCATAGCATCTGGACGTGGCCTCATAGGATGGTGTAACAACTTTTTCTTGTTCACTTTACGCTCTGCCTTACGACTTTCCACTTGACTATCAGCTGCCGTTATCAGTTTCTGCAGATCCTGAGTCTTTTTCTCTCGTTCCTTTTTACGAGCCTCGATTTTCCTCAATTCATTCAGCAAAGTCTGTTCTTCTTCTACCTGTAATTATTAAAAATGTTCAAATGAAGGGTAATATAATTTTAAGTCTAGTTCAAGACGATACCAAATTTAACATATCTATAATATACTGCTGCTTCTAACATATGAGGAGGAGGATTCCAGATGCGCTACAAACTTGAAATTTGGCACAAATATAGGTCTTTTGGTCACAACTGAAGGAAAAAATATGAAATTGTTGAAATTCCAATTTTATGGGGCTATTTTTGTCCCATAAGAAGAGAAGAAAGTGTAAAGAGATAATGTACAAAATGTACTATGCACCCATACTAACATATGCTGCCGAGACCTGGACGATGACAAAGAGGGAGGAGAGTAAAATACAGGCTAATGAAACGAAATTCTTAAGAAGTCTGTTAGGAAAGACAAGGAGGGATAGATTGAAAAATGAAGAAGTTAGAAAGGAAATTGGAGTAGAAAAGTTGAATGAAAAAATTGAGAAGAATAAATTAAGATGGTTTGGACATGTGAAGAGGATGGAAGAGGGAAGGATACCGAAACAGACAATGGAAACTAAAATGGAGGGGAAAAGGGCCAGGGGTAGACCCAGAGCGAGATGGATGGATTCGATCAGGGACAGCGTAAGAAGAAACCTGGACTGGAACACAATGATGGAGGAGGAGTGGTGGAGAGAGAGAGAGGAAAGTGGAGAAGTACCATCCACACCCCGACCCGGTTGGAACCGGATAAGGGGAAATGATGATGAAGAAGAGCATATAAATCAGTGTAGAGGTTTATACATTTGCTTTTTAAAATTATTTACCATCAAGATTAGAATTTGGGACTTGAACTCCTGGAAAGCTTAGAAATTGTAGTTTCTTATTTTTGAAGATGGAATTCAAATCCCTGTAGATTTAGCGTAAATTTATACCTAGTTTTTATCAAAAAAGTGGGAATTTTTCTAGGTCTCAACAATCGACTACCATGCCATTAATATTAAACTACAACCAATGTCAGAATCCGATATCGTAAAAATTCCAATTTATTGGAGCTATTTTACCTCATTTTTGTACTATATGAGGATAAAAATTATAAGGCACTTCTGGACGAGCTAGAGATTTGACAAGACTATAGATTTTTGGTCACAAACGATGGAAAAAATCATATAGTTGCTCTTTATGAAAGCACAAATTTGATAGCATTACAACCTAATATTAAATTCAAACTCCGCTTCAGTAAAAATTCAAGATGTATGTATATTATGAGATTGCAAGCAGAGCATACAAATTATGCATGCCTAAATGAAAACTCATTATACTACTTTTATAAAATGAAATGCCATTAATTCTTACAACTAATATAACAATACAATACTGGTACAATCATTGTATTTATTGCTTTCTTCTAAATCACATACTCAAACTATAGTTACATTTCTATAAGTCGATGAATCTAGAAGATATTTACCTGATCTGGTGTTCTTTCAAAAAGCCTTCGTAACTGTTCCTTTCTTCGTCTTTCATGGTCTGCATCAAAAACGTATGTCTTAGTATCCTGCCCTCTTAACTACAAAAAAGAATGCCAAAAGTTTACAAAATAGGTTTTAGAAAATCACCAAGCAAAAATAACATGCAGGTAAACAACTTCAAAAGCTGATAATGATTGATTTTAACCATATTGTGTGATATATAGCAATTAGCCCAGAAAACAAGGTCAGCTGTAATTCCTTGCTGCTTGTTGACTGTGAGTCTTTCATTGTCAGAAAATGAAAAAAATGCTTTTAACAGAAAGTTTTAGTTCTTAAAAAATGAAACAAATACGGTCATTTTTTAAGTTTATTATCTTTTATTTCACGTTTTCTGAATAAATAAATGGACATGAGCTCATTCAAATACAAATAATCACTATTTTGTACAACTGCGGTTCATCATCCTATTCATTCTGCATATTCACACATTCCTTAGGATGGAACACATCGTAAAAGCTCTTAAAACAGCATGCTTTTTGGCACCACGAACAATTTTTGAATCCCTGAGCTCCACAAACACATTTTGATTTAAATATTTCATCTGGGAAAAGTACCTGTTTTACATTTAAAAATACCTGTCGTTCATTGGATAATTTGAAGCAAACCAAGCATATGTTAACAATGGCTTAAATACAGGGGCTGATAACTGATTATGTATCAAAGAGTGTATTTTAATCATATCCATCCTTGTCATTAGCTCCCTTCTCTCACATAAAAGAAAGGGAGCATTTTGTATGCGCGAAATAAATATTTTCACTTGTCGGTAAAAGTACACATCGCATGGCTGGCAAATTGACGTGCACAGGAATCACTTTAACAGTACAAGTTGGCTCATTATATTCATCAATAAACCGCTCATCATAGAGAGCCTGATTTGTCTGACCTGCCCACGAATCTACTAACAACAAAAATTTGTCTTTTTTCACATACCGCTGCAACACTTTGTCCAAGTAAATTTCGTACATACTTGTAGTCAACTTTCCCGACTTTGTGCATGTCACAAAAACGTTTTTAAAACTTTTCACTGCGTTTTCTACTTTTACCCTAGGACCAAAACTACCTGATACTTCTTGAAGGCAGATGAAAACCTTCGGCAACATCTCACCCGCATAAGTTACACTGTGTTGAGCTATGTAGGAATGAGTCATTTTAATTAGTTGGCTCACGCAAACTTCTGTAGATTTTTCTCCGCGATGAGAGAGCGTACGCTTTATTGGAGCCCTATATTCACAACCAGTTTGATCAGTATTAATCACTAACCTTCGTTCAAAACTAGGAATCAATTTACTAGTTTGGTCCTGAAAGCAAAGAGCAGCTTCCAACATTTCTCCACTGGATGATTTTTCTTTCCCACTGACATACCTAGTGACTTTTCTGTCTAATTCGATGTTTACGTTTAAAACAGTTGACCCATGCTGGAGTCATTAGACAAGAATTGAAACGCTGCAGAAATACTCCACTACTGAAGAATCCTTGTGGTGATGTGTTCGCCTTTGGATCTAGCCTCACAAAATCTGTCGTAGGTCAACCTGTCAATGAAATCCCATTTATCTCTCCTCGTCCCACCAGATTCTACATCTTTCTCCCAGGATGCTAGACTTGAAAGATAATTAATCCGGCGAGTCACTCGAGCACGCAGAGACTTCAAAGACCAATTAGGGTGTATTTTCGCCATTGTCACTGCATTGATCTTTGTTTCCAGTGGAATTCTCCTTATTTTCTTCGGAGACGGTTCATAAGTGGTAGTCCCGCTTGATGATGAAGATTTTTCTTCATACTCTTCCGTCGATGACACCTCCAAATGTAATTCTGTTACATCAGCATCATTTTCTCCCACAAGCTCATCTTCAGAATTGAAAAACATTTCGTCCATCATCTGCACAATTCTATCAAACATTTCCCTTCCGGCAGCAGCAGTGTCTTCCGACAGCACTTCATTAAAGGTACTGGCAATCAATCCTCTTTCAAGAAGAAGTTGACCGCAGTGATGAAAGGCATCAGCAAACAACTTCTGTTTTTCTGTATCACCTTCAGCACTCGGGGAAGTTGGTCTTTCTGGAGACCCCAAGGATGTCCCAGGACGGGAACCCATATCAGTTCGCTGTTGGAATATCTGAAATTTCACATTATATTAATGCAATATAGATAGCCAAGATGAATGCTAATTATTAGAGTTGTAAAACATTTTTACTTACAATTAGGTGCGAATGAGAGAACTACCATGGCTAATTCCTCAGATTGTTTGTAAAGAGGAGAGAATTCTTGAGATGGTTGAGTGCCCTACAAAATACGGGAACCAAAAACAATGCAGTCTGAAATCCAGAAACGTAGTCCAAAGAAAAGAGTCAGGCCGTATAAAAACAAAAAACAGTGAAGTTCGAAATCCAGAAATCGTACAAGTCCAAAAAAATGCCAAGTCAAAAACACAGGGAACTCCAAACAGAAAAATAAACGATGAGCACATGGAAAAAGCTGGTGAAAACTGTTGGACTGTTGCCTGGGCTGCAACTCGCAAGATGCAGGGAAAGGATTAGAGGTCATAAATTTCCAACTACCGTTAGATGAGCATGTGAGTGGTCAGGTCATAGGGTACCCTTTCCATCCTTTCGAACGCTGTGAAATTCTACGGAAAACTACCGTTATGTGGGCATATGGCTAAGCAAGGGAAGATTGTTTTCCTCCATAGATTCCGGTATCCCTTGTGTCTAGTTTTCGGTACGATATTTTTAGGGCATGCACCAACTACCGCTAGATACGCATGTGAGTGGTCAGGATATGAGGTACCTTTTCCATCCTTCCGAGCCACGGGATTCCGTACGTTCGTTGGCATTTACGGATAACATTTTAAACTAGAAATATGTCTCTGGACAAAAAAATAACCTTTCATCAAGGTAAAAAAGTACAAAGACGTATCATCCGGCTTTGAGCAACTTTTCATTTGATTCAAGAAAAGATCTCCGAAAAGTTGGCCCGCACCACGAGAGAGACGCAAACACTAGCTGAAAGGAAAGAATTTCACAGATTAAAAAATATACAAAACTTTGAAAATTCTTGCACAAAGCGAACAAACAACCTGAAAATGTACCGTAAGAAAAGCGAAAATAAAAGAAAAAAATTTGGTCTGGACCGGGATCGAAACCTAGACCATATTGTTCGTAGACTCGCACGCTAACCACTGGACCACCGGAGCTTTACGATGGCCAGCCGTTTTCTAGGTCTTTATTGGCATGCTATCCTCATGCGCATAAAAAAGTTGAATTTTTGCAAAAACTACTGGCGGTATACGCCCATATAGGGCGTAATTCGTTAATAGTGACATAAGAGCTATCCATCTGCAAAATCTCATGAAAATCTGAGGTGCAACTTATAAATACTCCCCTTGTTAGTAATAGGCAAATCAAAGAATCCTAGATGTTTTAAAAACATTAAAAACCTTCCAGTAAAATACCAAGCTAACAGAAAAGCCTGGATGACATCATCCATTTTTGAAGAAGAAGTGTGTAATTGGGACAAAGAACTTAGAAAAAAATATAGGAAAATTTTGCTGATTTTAGACAATTGCCAATCACATTCCATTCTTCTCAACCTAACCAACATCAAACTTATATTTTTACCACCAAACTCAACTTCTGTTCTCCAACCTATGGATCAAGGCATTATTAGGAGCTTTAAATGCCATTTTAGGAAACTATAGAATCCATTGAAAGAAAGGAAAAAATTCAAATATCGGTTCTTGATCCTATCCGATTCATGAGTGAAGCATGGGATAAGGTCACATCACAGACCATCAGATACTGTTTTAATAAGGCAGGACTAAAGCCCACGGAAGCTGATGAAGAAACTGAAGAAAATGATGACAATATTCTGTTAACAATGTGGTTGAAGAAACATAACTTGGATATTGGGGTGGCACGTGTGGACGACTACAATAACGTGGACAACAACCTCGTGACTGCCGAATCACCAACAGATGAGGACTAGTGTTGCCATTCTAGCGAATTTGTAGCTAGATCTAGTGACTTTCAACTCAAACTAGCTATGAAAAGTCAACCGTAGCGACTTGTTACAAATCTGGAAAATTGAAAAAAGATTTTAGCTTTTTCTAACTACTACCTAAAACATCCTAGATAAGTCGAAGATATGGTACCCCAATAAACAACAAACAACTAGCAGTTGCAGATATCCTTGAATGTAAAGGAGGGAAGAGACTGGCAAGTTATTTGCGACATCTCGTGCAAGGGACTCACCTGTGTGTTTACACTGCCAACAAATATCGCCGCGATTTAATGTCATGCGAGTTCTCGACTCTGCAATTCGCGAAATTTTTCGCCCGTGTGTTTACATTAGCTGTCGTTCTTTCAGAAACATGCTTTCAAAAAGATAGATGGAAATTCCCTCATTGCATAGGTGCCCTGGACGGTAAGCACATATGTAGTTATCCAAGCGCTTGATAAAAGCGGAAGTTACTAATATAATTACAAAGGCACGCATAATATTGTGCAGGAACTTTTGATGAGGAACATAATGCATCACATGAGATAATTGCAGGCACCTGGTGAAAAGAAGGCAGAGTCTCTAAAGAGAATCTTTTCCCTTTACAAGGAGGCGTACATATGTATGTATGTATGTCATAACTATTCAGCCGATGCTAAAAGTGTTTGCGAAGAGTTTAAAAAATATTTTATTTCTCCGACAGGTGAAATCCAATGGCAATATAAATTAATTTAATTGTACGTCATGTAAGCAAATTTTTTATTGAAAAATAAACGTTTTTTTTTGTCTTTCTACAGTGCCTTTTCTACTTTTTCATAATTGGCATTGTAACGTTTATATAAATAGGTACCACTTGACAAATTATCGGTAGTATCCGAGCTGCTTCCAGAAGATCTAATGAAATTTAAAGAAGAAAAATATGGTCATGCAGAAAGTGGACAGTCATCTGTTCCAGCTCCGCTTTTTTTAACCTTCATCTTCTTCAATTCCTGCATGTAGTGGCTCCTTAAATTATGCAGTTTTCTGCTGATTTCTGCGCCTGTCGTAATTGTGAGGCAATTAAATTCAATGCCTCCTGCTTTTTTAATTTATTCCTATATTCTGGTGATCGCACATCTCATAATATAGTGTGCTGTTCGTACAGCGTTATCAAAAACATCGTTTCCTCGCTTTACCACAGTTTCTTTGCTGCCATGGTTAAGTGAACTCTTGGATCCACTCGCAAAGATATCGAAACTGTTTGGAATTAATGTGTGAACTGTCGCAATAAGTTTAACTTGTGGTTACAATAGCAAGTGGTGGTGTCTGGCGAGAACTCACTTTGTCTCGTGCAAGTCGTCTCGCGGCATTGTTTACATTACGGACTCCACTGTCTTGACAGTAACTCGCGCGATTTTTCTCGTCAGTCTAACCCAACCTTAAGTAACTACAGTTAAAATACTCTAGGTGATTGAATAAAATGAGGGATTATTGCCACAATACATGGATATTCTTAATTACTTTGTACAGTAAAATAGATAGTACTGTGTGCATGTTTTCTTTAAATATTTTTTTCCGGTGTTGGAAAAAGGCTTTAAAAAGTTTTTCAATTAGCCAAGAAATTGGTCCAGGGGAAGGTTTCATCCTTTGTGTCCGTGTAATAGTTGATGCATATGCTCAGCACACAATTACAATACTCTAATAGTTTAGAAACATCATATGGTTAGCTTCCTTACACAGCCATGAATATTACAGGTAATTAAATACTTTAGCTTCTTTCTAGCTACCAAGAAGATGAAATCTAGCTCCGAAGTGCTAAAAAGAAAAGTGGAAACACTGATGAGGACATTCTCGATGCTGTTAAAGAAAAAGAGGCCTTCGAAGAGACAGCGAGGAAGAAGAGGAGGGTGAGTGTCTGGTTAATGTGGTGTCGAGCACAGAGGCACAAACTGCTTTTAAAACTCTGTATTCCAACAAAAGACTTTTTTAATAATAAAATTATTTTGCTTGTGAATTATGTAGCGCATAAGTACATCGAATAAATTGTTAATCGTAAGCTATTTTTATTCATTGTTATTTTAGTCCATTTTCCATAAGTCTGTGTGTATAAAAGTGGTAAAAGTAGTGAGTAACAGTAAAAGTAACATATAACTACAATAACGGTTATAACAAGTAACGGTTATAATGAGCAATACTCTTCCGTCCCTTGCATCTCGTTATAACCAAGTTTGACTGTACTTTGACTGTATGTACTACATACTTGTAATAAATATATAAATTATGAATTATTTATCTTCTTTAGCATGTAATTCAAAATCACCTTGTGTGTCATTTTTAGCATGCCAACCCCAGGCATAAAGGAACCGAAAACTAAGCTTTGCTTTGTGTTAATGGAAAGAAAAATTCAAGGGAAAATGCAAATAAACACCCGAGTCCTAGGTGCCTAATTATAATATTTTGTAATAATGCTTCATTCTATGCTATCAATGATATAAAAAAGTTTGATTTTGCAATTTCACATTGAAAGGAAAGAAGATTATGGCCAAAACATTATGATTCAGGACCTATAAATAAAAAGGAAATTTCAAAATCAAGAAAAACTCCTTAACCATACAAAGCAAATCAAAGCAAAGGAAACTGAATGTTCCAGAGAAATAGCAGTCATGAAGTGAGACAGATAAGGGCAACAGAATACAAATAAAAATGTTCATAAATAATTAACAGGAAACATAAATGAAAGGTGACATAACCAAGTTAACACAGTAAAAACTATTCATGATGATTGGAATTTTTTGTGGTTTATATAAATGTGTGATGAAAAAGAGCTCAGCAGATGTGCCAAACAATATTATTTTAGAGAAATTTTGGAGAACATTTCACAAATTAGCCCTTCCTAACTGAATACATGGTTCCATTAATAGATGAATGTGAAAAGAGTTCATAAGTTGGTTATAAAAATCTAAATAGCCTAATTATATTCCTTAACATAAGCCAATAATAAATTTCAATACAAAATCAATTTTTCCTAAATAGTTGGTAAAACTATAAATATCTGTCATCAATGAAAATACTTACAACAGACAACAGGGAGCAAATTTCATAGTATCTTTCCTTAAGATCTTCTATTGATCGTTCAGGAAAATGAGAGCGATCCCAACGATCATGTATCACAGGAAACCTCAAGTCAAAGCGACGGCAGAGATCCATCAAGTGATCAGTTTCTTCTCGGCTCCATCCCTCTGCACCCCCAGCCATTACTCCAGGCACACCCGTTGCTAGAGCAGCCCTGTATTCACTGTCTGTGTAACTAGGAACAGGAACTTGCTGTAAAAAATAAACTTAAGTAAAATTTTCCAAAATTGCATGTAAAATACATATAACATATATCCACAAATAATACGACATTATTTTAAACTTTACTTTAGGGTTAAAATACATGCTTAACAATTCTTAGGCATAAATAAAAAATAATGGTATACATGCAGTACTCTGGGGTTAAAAACTCGAATACAAAATGATAGTGAAAGTTTTAATAAACCTTATTAAACTGTGCAAAAGGGTACTCTTTCCCTTCATCAGCTAATCTCCTCCAATGATGAAATACTGCTCCATCTTTTCGAGCTGGATTTGTAAAAGGCATCCACTTCCAAGGTCTTACACGTCTCATTCCTAGCTTAGCTTTCATCTGCTTGTACCCTTGGCCTAGAAGAAATTTGCCATTTTAACAAACAGACACTAAGATTTTAATAAAAATTCAGGTAAGCCAAAGATACAATTTTAGAATTACTTACCAGTATCAGTTGGGAAAATAGGAGCAGCATCCATATTATCAGTATAAAGCAATGCGAAGAGCTCGCGATGCATTCCCTCAGGTCGTTTAATTGGTTCATGGGCTTTTTTGGGTTTCAATTTCTTCTTTTCTGTAACTCCTAAAATAGCTTCTTTGGTAAGTTCAGGTGTTGGAGGTCTTTCCAACTCAAGTATATCTCGTACATCAGCCATTATGATATTTAAAACTGCTTTTGGTAGACTTCACAATGGAAAGCTTAGAAGATCATCTAAATACAATCAAATACTCTTCACGTAATAAAACAACTTTCTACAGTCTCTTTCAATGGTTTCCGACCATTCCCAAACATTAATGTTTTCACTCCAAAACAACTGAAGTCATATGTCGAAAACACCATCGATTTTTATGCAAACCCACCCAGCGCCTATCCGTGGCGACAACAGTTCTTAACGTCTTTGGCGCTGCTAAAGGCGCGAATGTAAAGATTTCTATCATGAAAAACATAATTATTTTTGTAGGCATTTAAATAAATTTTATACATGTTACAATGCATTTTACATGCGTAATTTGTAGTGATTTAATCACTGGTTCGGATGATACTTTTGTTACTAACTGTGGGCATCTTTTTCACTACAATTGCGTGATTCAATGGCTTGAACGGTAGGTTTGAATAGCAGGTAACAAATGTATAAACCATTTTTTTGTTTTTATTAAAGTATGTACATTTCGTTCGGCATAGGGCGAAAACATGTCCTCAATGCCGTTCCAAGACTTCAGAGAAAAATATTCACCGTGTTTACTTCAACGTTGCAAATATCGACGGCTCAGATGACCCTAGTTCCCTGCAAAACAAAATAGATAACGTGAAATTTCAGCTTAAATTGAAAGATTTGGACATCAAGAACGCGAAAGAAGCAAATTCAGTATTATCTTCCAGGAACAAAGCTTTACGGTTAGTATTATGGTTAAAGAGAAATTCAATGTTTGAACGGTCATTTAAAATATAAATTCGCCAAGAGATATTTTCCCTGTGAATTTACTTAACATTTTGGAAAATATCTGTTTAAATTTCATTAATTTTAGAATTACAGTAAAGTGGTGCGAAGTACTTGTATGTTTACTGATTTGATTTTACATGCCAAGTTTGTATAACACTGTCTGTGTTTCGAGTCGCTTGAGCAGTAAGTCCGCGAGTATGTGTTGCTAATATTTTTATTTCCTATGGCTAAAAATCAGGAATAATTTGCATTCATTAAATGAGTTTCATTCCTTATTAAGCATTATCGTATAATGTTATAACCAAGCGGTATTTAATTACAATATTCTCTCCAGTGACTGCATTCTTTAATGTAACAAGAGATTCACAACACCTCTTTTCTTACACCATTAGGCTGTTATGTATACCAGGAATATTATTCTAATGGAACATATTTGTATGCTTGCTAATGGGCTCTAAAACCTCTCACTTTATTTTTACTGCAATAATGATGATACTGTTTGATTCTTTCAGTAACTCTTCCATACTGTTTGATAGTTTAGGTCAGTTGTATTCAACCTTTATAGTGGAGATATCCCCATAAGTAGTTTAATCAATCGTGTAATATGTTATATTTGTAATTTGCACTGATATAGAATAATGAAATTGAACCTAGTCCGAGTGAGAATTTTGAAGCAGGTAGATGTTTAAAATATTTGTTGTACCTGTGCTTTAGACATAGTGTTATCATTACTACCATAGTAATTTAGTGGCATCTTGCCATGTGCCTCTGTACTTTACCTGTGACTGAAAATGTATTTCCTTTGGAAGTCTAACTTGAAATAAGCTTTTAGGTGGTTCAGTTTAATCTTTTACTGAAAATTATCTCAAGCAACCTCTCTTACCTTTAAATTAAGGTAATCACTGACCACTTACCTGAATTAGTTTAATAATCAATAAGTCCTTGGAAGTTACAACAAAAAAGTTAAGTAGTAATTATACTTTGGCAGCAAACTGTACAGAACTCTTCCCATTCCAGTTCTTAGCCAGCCTATTACAAAAAGAGCAATGCGCATGATAAAACATAGTTCAATTCATAAACCAAGTGTAGTGAACCCTAAATGTTCACTGGAGGTGTCTTGAGTACCCCTATTCCACATGTGCGGCTTTGATCATTGGCAACATTTTTTCAGTATAATTCTTTCGTATTAACTGCAGGTGAATCTTTCAATTGGCAGGTTAAGCCCACTAATAGAAAATTTTATATACACAATGTGAATACAACATGGAGAGAGCATTGTGTGGGTGAATTGAGGATCAAATTCTTAAGTGCCTCTCAGGGAGAAGGACGAGCATCTCTGTGATAATTTCCGTAAAGTTTCTGGAGGGAGAAGGAACCAGGTCCATGACGGCCAACATTTGTAAGATGTGACACCGTCCATTATATATCAAATTAATGGGGAAAGCAGCGTCGACTTACCATACTGCTGTGAAGAATTACCTGCCACAATTTAAGAAACTTATGGAGGAAAAGGAACATAGGCCTGAGCAGGCATTTAATGCTGAATTGATGACAGCTGAACTGTTTCTTGAATGGTTCAAAAATGCTTCATCTGCAAAGTAGAATGGTACTTTCCATCCAAGAACCTAGCATTCAAAGTTCTAATGACTTAATGTCCATGGCAACCTGAACTTTGCATACCTCCTCCAACTGGTTGACAAAAGACTGATCATGATCTGGAACACATTCAAAAGAACCCATACTAAATGTAGAGCGAACCATCTTTAACACTCAGTGAATGCTGGAAAAAGTATAGCTGACTTTGTCCCAAACAAAAGTGATTCTCTTGAAGAAATCAAACAAACCACTTGGAATGAATTGCTGGAAAGGAAGGAGGCAGTGAACAATGACAAATTTCCCCTCAGTGGAAGAAAACTGCCAAGGCTAACTTCACAACATCTACAATTCTGTTAAATAAAGACAAAATAAAAAGCTCTATTGAATCAGCCACTAGCAATTTCAAAGAAACTCGCATAGTAATTTGTTAGAAATAATAGAACTGTTAATGTTGTTAACTGATCCAAAATGTTCTGATGAACACATGCTATTTAATGCAGCAGTCATCTGACTCTATTTGAATGTCTAAAGCAAGAAGAGGGTGACAATTCTTCTGAAACATTTAACGTCAGTTCCGGTTGATTTCAAAATTGTACACATAGCTGAAACATTCTTAGCATTTGTTTATCTGGTGAATCAGCAAGTACTTGAACATTTTTATTTTTATTAGTAATACTAATTAATATTAAGTTAACATTAATAAACTAGCATTATTTTCAATAATATAATTGCCCATCAAAAATGACATATATGTGTGAGTTAAGTATTAATTTAAAATAAAATAAGGAAACCAGCAATAAATAGAAAATTAGCACATTTGAATATTCCAGTAAGCAGAAATAGTTGTGGGCATATAAAGACTGTGTGGTAAGGAAATTATTCATTAAACATTATGCCACAACTTCTATATGCCCTAAACTATACAGGTAGTCCCCGCTTAACATGAGAGATACATTCCTAAAAAGTGTCGTGTTAAGCAAATTCCTGCTAAGCGAATGCATAAATATAAGAAACCACGTAAAAGGTTAGGGTTAGAGAGAGAGAAAGTGTGCGAGAAAGCAGATTTAATGGATTACAAGCATTAATGTGCATTTTACTTACATTTTTATACGTCAAATGTGATAACCAATACAGTGTAAATACAATGCATAAACAATACACATAAGACGTAAATAAAGTATAAACATGGTGACGTGCTAGTTCCACAGGTCCTTTAGAATCTAACAATAAGTAATATAAATTATCTAATATTTTACGAATAAATGTAAATTAATATATACGTTCCATTACTGGCAATATTTTTTTATTTTTTCACATAATGGACCGCGTTGCAACTCGTGTTAAAACGGGAGCTTCTTTGTGTATCCCAATTGGTAAATCGTGCTAAAGTGAATTTCGTGTTAAGCAAACTTGTGTTAAGCGGGGACTACCTGTATTTACTTTCTGGAACATTCAGTTATTTGATATTTTTTATTTAATTTTTACTTTTAATGCATATAATATGTTATTTCATGAAAATAATTTTATTTTTTGTTTTTGTCAGATTAAAACTTCATAGCTTCATAGAAAATTCCTCAAAGAACTTCAAAAGCTCAGCAATTTTAATCTCTATATCAGCCTTCATTAATGCTATACCATTGAATAATTGAACATTGGTTTACTTTTTAGATACTGTCACATTGTTTATCATAACCGAGGTATTAACTGAACTTCATAACAGCATCAAAATTGTTAAGTATATGGACAGATGTGATAAAAATTCATAATTGCAATCAATCATGAGCAATTACAGTAAACCAACAACCTTGACAGTGAAAGATTTTCATGTAGAATTACGTACAATTTTGGCAATTCATTTGTGGACCGACTCGATGCATATTTGAAAATCAATAGCAGGAAAATGGAATTTTGTTCTTTATTCCAAAGTTTTTAATCCCTGCAATGATTCTAAGTAATTTAAAAATTCAATTGAATAATATGCTACACTCATCCCCTTGTCAATCAAATTGAGAAAATAAACTCTTGAAATCAAACCGATGCCTTCAATGTAAATGGCTAGCAGTTTAAAATTTAGTAGTGGAATTGCAAAGTTAGGCAAAAAAGAATAGAAGTTTTAAAACGTTTTTGTTATTCTGAAACAGAGCAGCAAAGTGGAAAGAAGTCGTTTATAGCCTAGCCTGATGCAAACATTTCTAGGCTATTGCATTAAAAAATGTGCATTTGAACATTTTTTTATTTGTATAATTAATTGATTCAGGCATGAATCATGGAAGTAGGCAATATTATTCATGCTAAATAAGACACTTCGTACTTTTCCACAAACTTTTTATTCTTGCAACTGGTTTTGTAAAATTATACATCATCATCATAGGTAGTCTGTCCATTGACAGGTCCGTGATTATTCTAGGTTAAACTTGGTTCTCCATATACTCCTATTTTCCGCTGTTTTCTTCATGACTTGATAGCTCTCTTTCCCTTTCAAGTCGTCTACTAGCTGAAACCTTTTCCTACCTCTTTCTCTTTTTCCATCCAGTTTTCCTTCTAGCACTTCTTTAATCATGCACTCTCTCCTCAGGTAATGCCCAATCCAGTTCGCCTTCCTCTTTCTGATAGTCTGTATAATCGTTCGCTTCTCTCCTATTCTTCGTAGTACTTCCTCATTTTTCACCCTATCTGTCCATTTTATCTTCAGCATTCTTCTCCATGTCCACATTTCGAAGCTTTCCAAGTATTTAATATCATTTTTCCTTAGCGTCCATGTTTCTGCTCCGTACAAAGCTATACTCCATACATAGCATTTTATCAACCTCTTGCGGATTTCCTGCTTTATATTTCCCGTTAGCAGGAGTTTCTTTCTTCTGAATGCGGCTTTTGCTTTTGTTATTCTAGTCCTGATTTCATCTGTACATTTTGCTTCTCTTGTTATGATGCTTCCAAGGTATTTATAATCTGAAACTTGTTCTAATGGCTTTCCTCCAATACTTATGTTCAAATTTTCTTCTTCTTGATATTCGCATAACCTTGGATTTTTCTGTATTAATTTCCATACCGTATTTTCTACCTGTTATCACTAGTCTATTTATCATTTTCTGGAGTTCCTTTTCCTTTCTTGCTAGAAGTACGTGATCATCCACGTATTTCACTGTTCTTATAAGCCTTCCTCCGATTTTGAAATCTCCCGTGCCTTCTAACGCTTCCTGCATTAGTCTCTCTCCATATATATTGAATAGAATCGGCGATAGACAGCAGCCCTGTCTTACTCCTCTACCGATATGTATTCCGCTGGTGTCCGTATTCTCCAACCTGACCTTTACAACTTGATTCAGATATAGATTCCTGATCAGTCTCCTGTCTTTCCAGGCTACTTCTATATCCTTTAATATCCTCATCAGCAGTACCCAATTTACTCTATCAAAGGCCTTCTGCCAGTCGACGAAACATACGCAGCAATCTTGACTGTACTCTATTGCCCTTTCTGATATGATTCTCACTACACCGATAGCATCTCTGGTTCCTCGTCCTTTTCTGAAGCCGAATTGATCATCCCCTAGCATTTCTTCGGCCTTTTTCTCTAGTCTTTTATTAAGAATCCTCGTGATGATCTTGGAAGTGTGTGACAGTAGGGATATCGTTCTGTAGTCCTTACACTGCATTGCCTTTGGCTTCTTCTTTAGAGGGATCATTGTTACATCTAAGAAATCCTGAGGCCACTCTCCCGAGTCGTAAATCTTGTTAATTAGTTTCGTAATCACTTTTAGTCCTTCCGATCCCATGACTTTAAGTACCTCTACTGGTATTCCATCGCTGCCTGTAGCTTTTCCTTTCTTTATTTCCTGTATCGCCTTTTCTACTTCGCTTTTCATAATACTTGGTCCCAAGTTGTCTTTTTCAATGCAATTGTCTTCTTCCAGTTCCATTAGTACCGATCCTGCTTGCTTTTTATATAGTTCCTTAATGTATTCTTCCCATACCTGTGCTACATCTTTTGGTTCTGCGACTATTTTCCCATCTGTATTAATAATTCCTTTACCACGAATCCCATTAGACTTCTTATCTTCTAACTCCAGTGCCCTAGCGTACATCATATCGTATCGTCCTAACTTCTCCATCTGTTCTTCTCTTGTTTCCCAATCTCTTTATTCAAGGTATCTTTGATGCTGGCTTTCACTTCCTCCCATTCTGTATCCACGGTCTTCGGTTTGTTTTCCAAATTTCTAAGGCGATCTTCCAACTTCGTGCTGAAGGCATCTTTCCTTTCTTTCAGTTTTTCTAGGTCCCAAGTCTGTCTATCTCTTCTCGTTTTCCTTATTTGTTTCAGCTTTGTAGTTACATATACATATAATATCCTTATTCTCTTGGTCCGTCGGAACACTGTACCACAAATAATGTCTATCAACTCAAGAACAACTGCATGTATTTTAGCCATTTTTTTTTTCAATTTTAAGAGTGCCACACATAATTATGTATAATCACTGTGCAAAATAAGGACCCAAGTTCGAATCCAGGGAGGTTTAATTCCCCCAATTGGATAACATTGGTGGGGGACCTTCTCGAATTTTTATATCCTAAACTATAAGTAATAAATATATGCTGTAGCGAACTTTTTTGTTGCAAATGTTATTCTCTATCCGACTAAATTTATCAATCGATACCTTATAAAGGGCAAGGTAGAGTAAAATATGGATTTCTTATTATTTTTGGATTAATGGCGTCTCTTTGACTGGCAACAGCCACAAACCAAACTGCCCTACTATCAACCAGTGATGGCAAACGAAAAAATCTGATGTGGCCAACACATGACTTTCTCCACATTTGGGGTATAGATATTTAAATTATTATGAATAGCATTATGAGGCAAAATTATTATTTCGTATCGTAAAAGAATCCAGTCGTCCTTATTGCCGTAATTTTGGTATATTTTGAATGTTTAGAGAATTCACCGCTAAATGGTGGTGGCGCTGTATACTGGAAATTACGAAAAAGTTAAACATCTCTGAAATGGATGGTTCTACGAAAATTTGTTTCAAACAAAACTTGGAAGAAATATTATTCCCTACAACTTTAGTCCTCACGAAGATGACCAATTACGATGTTTTTAAGGAGATATTTGATGGAAACCCAAAAAACCTATTATTTATAAATACAATACAAAATTGTTTGAAATGAAAGTTGTAGGAAATTACATTCTCTATAACATTTGTATAGAATTGTATATACAATAATGATGTTTTAACGGAAAATTATCGCAAAAACTGAATCGGGTTTAGAATAAACCTCGACTTCCAGTTAACCGGTATTGTCCAAAAACTAATCAGTTCTTTGTGCCCATACCAAAGTATTATATTTGAAATTTGGTAACGATATGGCAAGTACTTTTTGAGTTAAGAGTGCCCACAATCACATACATCATTCTGAAAATAGTACCATATGGCTGGAAAATTACGTACAGCAGAATGATCGGTGATCGCTCCCGGAGCGATTTCTGCCGAACGTGACCAATATTACGACAAAAACAGTTAAGTGTTTAACAAAAGAGGACTATCGAGGAGATTTCTGCTAGTACCGAAATAAAGAGATCACCCAATAAATTCATCACGTAGGAGTGTGAAGATGCTTAACTTGAGCGTAGCATTTTTGAGAAATAGGAATTGGTGATTTAAAAAACCCTTTTTCGGCTCAAATTTTTTCCCCTATAGCCGGCCCAAAAACCGGGGTGCGCGGGATACATGGGGGCACGGCTTACACAAGCAAATACGGCATAATGAATTTTTAAGTAAGTATTATATTTTTTACTTACTATCATTGATTGCTATTCAGAATTAATTTATTTTCCTTTGAGGAGTTCTAAAAAAAAGGGGGGGTCGTCTTAGAATCGGGTTCGTCTTAGATTCATGCAAATACGGTAATTCCTTAAGTTTTTATGTAAACTCTAATCCGGCCCGCCAAGGCACTCATGACTTATAATATGGCTTGCCAAAGCACCGAAGTGTATGAATGCGGCCTGCCACGGAAAAAGGTTGTACGCCTGTTCTACTATATTAGGTTATAGTCTAAAAACTTTTGAAAGACATTATTTGCACTAAACTATGTATGACTGTATATTGGAAATGGCTTTTTGAATGACAAAGGGTTATGAAAGAATAAACCAAGCCTGCTCAATTATAGTAGCTTCCACCATCTTAAATTTTAAACCTCTTATTTAGTAAAATGTATGGAATTTCCATCTTACAAAAGGTAATTATCTATGTTGTAAGAACAGAAACCTATCATTGATATTATTAATTTGTTGAGGAAACCTCTAACAATTATTCTTTCTCTAAAGGCCAGAATCTTGAGAAAAACTCCTTTGAGAAAAATTGTCTGAAAAAGTTTGATTGCATTTACTCATTGAAGATTTTGCACAAACCAGAGTGATATGTGCTGATAATGTCAATGAAACATTTTAAATTACTACAAAAAGCAGAATTAGCTGATGAACAATTCAACAAGTACAAAAAATGCTAATTTTATTGATTTTCAGGGATGAAATTAAAGATCTAGAGGAAAAATTAGCCACAGCAAATACAGCCATTTCAGCACTTAAGGGACAAATACGTAACCTGAAAGTACAGAACCAAAGGCTGGACGAGTTGCGTAGTGAAAATAGGACCCTGCAGAATCGCTTACAAACTATGAAAGGGTAAACTTCCTTTAGATTACTGTATGATCAATCCCAAACCATCAACTTTAAGAACAGTTGATACAAACATACTAAATATTATTTGCAGTTTGGAGACAATTAAGACTGGATCCACATCTGAAGTTGACGAATTGCTCGATTCTTTGGTGGACACATCTGTTGAAGCTCGGTCATTAGCTACCTATTGCTCTGCACTAAAAAGGCAAGTATTTTATATTTTACGGGTATACATTGCAAGCCTGTTGCTTCACTTTTTAAACTAAAATATTTTTCATTAGGGAGCTACAAGGCATGGTAGAGAAAAGAAAATTAACTCAAGAAAGGATGAAAGAATACAATAATAACCTTTCTAGAGCATATGCAGAGAGAGACAGCTTAAAAGAGATGCTGAAAGACAAAGTAAGGGAAGAGGTACAACTAAAAGAAGAACTTTCTCTGGCTATTGAAGATGGTTGCAGACTGGAAAAAAAATTTAAGGAGTGGGGAGGTTATTTTGATCACATACAAAGATTGGGTGGACAAAGTTCTTCTCTGGATGTCCTTGTTAAATTGGTAGAAAGCAGCCCTTCCAAAGAAACCACCGCAACAGAAATGCTGAGGCTGTTGACAGAGTCTCCAGCACCTGAAGAACTTTTAGCAAAGATAAAAGTCGCTGTCAAATCGCCAAAACTTTCGGATCCAATCTTGGAAGCTGAAACATCTAATGGTTCAGCATCACAGGAAATGACACCCAGACTGAAAACCTTATTAAAATCACCAAGAGGTCCTACACTATCAGACCCCACTTTAGAAGAGGAAACCCCAAAGAGAGTTGGAATGATGCAGACACTGACAGAGAGCCAACAGAGGCACGATAATAGGGATAACTGGGGTTTCAACAAAAAGAGTTTTTCCATATTTCAAAAGCAAAGGTTGTGCAGTAAACCTGAAGAAGCTTTGCAGGAATCCACCAGAGAAGTTTATTATGATGGCATGGGAGGGCACAGAAAAGCCGAGATCTTTCCAAATCCTAAGCGACCAAAATTATTGCTCGGTGCTAGACCTAAAGTGAAGAAACCTGCCAGTCAACATGCTAAGCCCACATTACCTAGCATAGAAAATTTCCTTGATAATTTCCCTTCATGAGTTTTTGTAATTAAAATAAAATATCAATTTTTAAACTTTCTTTTATTAGCTTAAAAATAAACTTTTACATATTACTCTTCTTCACATCGCGGGCCTGCTTCCTCTTCTCAAATACCCTAAGTTGCTGGTTTGTTTTCAGGTTGTGCTTCTTGGCAAACCGCAAGTTTCTTAGAAACTTGGGATCCACCTGTAAAAAAAGAAAGATTTCATAATTACTCATTCTTGTAAATTGAGCAGAGAAAGAAACTTCCGAGTAAATTGG
This sequence comes from Uropetala carovei, assembly GCA_036926305.1. Taxonomy (NCBI): domain Eukaryota; kingdom Metazoa; phylum Arthropoda; class Insecta; order Odonata; family Petaluridae; genus Uropetala; species Uropetala carovei. The sequence continues at coordinate 20,404,417 of JAXCHB010000196.1, forward strand.
TTTAATTCCACATTTCAAAAAAATCTGGTCTATTATCCAGAATATATTTTTCTGAGCTGTGGAATTAAACCAGGTTACTCAAATAGTTTCTTTTTCTTGTCTATAATGGAATTCTGCAACATAAAGGCCTATCTAGTCAATGAGAACATACCTATCACTAAAAAAAATTGACAGAAGCTTCGTCTCAGTCAAAACATCTGCTTACAGATTAGGTAATCTCAGCAAGAGACCAAACATAAGCAATAGCCATATTTCATGGTCTAATATAGATGTCCCCAACTTGGTTCTAGTCTTGGGTGTACAGTGCTCTTCAACAACAAAGTTGCACTAGTGATCTTTTGAAAAAATTTAGCTGTTTTATATAGTAGAACAACATTGTGACGCCATCCATTTGGCTCTCTAGCTTAACAATTTTGAATTTTTAAAGAATATTGCGAATGATAAATTTAAAAGAACTATTCTATTCTCAATGATTAGATCGTTTTTGCCCATTACATTGGAGTGATATTGATCATAGCAATTACTAAAGCTGTAGTACTGATTTGAAACATTCATAAAAACCCTTATTGAGGTAACAGGAAGACTGCTATTTACAATGAATCTTGCATATCAATAATAATTCTTAAAGCAGATGAATTGCTTGTTATTGAATGTTGTTCACACAAGATTACAATGAAATATTTTGTATGTTCCACAAAGTAATATATGAATTGATATAAATTAAATAAAATGCCTTTTTAGTTTATACAACCTTTATATTAAAGGCACTAAAAATAAATTAAATTTTGACGGGGTGAGTGTCCTCTGTTGTGATAGTTTCTCAAATTTCAATATAAATAACATATCTAGTGTCAGGATACTAATTAACAAAATTTGAACGCATCTTAATATAGAAGTTTTGTGGCTAATCAGCTGATCATAAATCTACAGGAATGTTTGACATTTGGGATGGCCTTAGTATTTAATTTCTTGATCCATCAGATCAGCCTTGCAAAAGCCGCCCAACTGTTATATGAAGATGCATTCAAATTTCGTTAATTTGTATCCTAACACTAGATGTTATTTATATGGAAATTTGTGAATCTATAACAACAGAGGTCAAAATTTTATTTATTTTTAGGTTTTTAGTCTTACTGAAGGACAAAAGGAGTGAGGATAAACTCTCTCCCTTATTATCCCTCCCTCCCTCCCCCTCATATTTAAAGCATTCAAAGCGCGCTTTTCTTATGCCTATAGGAAGACAACAATGTAAGCTCAAGGTTTACCAATGTCATGGTCGTCAAGGCAACATTCCACTAAAAAGTCCATTTTTTCCAAAATATGTGAATTAAACTTATAATAATTTGAGCGATTTCGAACCGAATGCAGAAATTGATGATAAGAATACAAAACTTGATTAATTTTTCTTTAAAACAGTCCAGGCCCGAAGATCGTAGGTCAATTTCTTCCAATTTAAATTTGCAAATCTATAAAAAAATATCTTCTATGTGTTATCTTATTGGAAATGGAAATTATCGCCTGGAGTAGAACCCGGTACTTTTTTCTGAGATTTGTGAATTTTTACGTTGGGGGTATACCATAACCCATACTCCTAGCTCATATGGAAGTGCCCAAAATGTATTAGTTATTGGGATTTAAAACAGCATACATACTGGTCAAGTTATTATAAGTTGTATAATTATGCAGATTTCATTTGTTGAATAGCTGGTAGCAATACCATGTGCATTTATTACTCGAATCTTGAGTTTAAAACAAACTCTGCATACCATTTAACACTATGTACTCAGATGAAATAAAACTGATTTCCGCTTTAAATAACATGAAAATTTGATTTAATTTGTAATAGTAGTAGTAATTAGATTTTTAGGTGCGTCAACTGCTAAGGTTATTTTGCACCGTCAAATTCTCTTAGAGAAAATCAACATACATCACAACATCCATGCCCGAAGCGGGATTCGAACCCGCAACCCTTTGGGTTAGAAGGCAGGCGCACTGCCTACTAGTCTAACCCGGCCGGCAATTTGTAGGATTTTGAAATCTTGTTATATCCGGTATCATTTATAGAAATGGGGTTTTTATTATACACTGCACCGTTTGCTTGTATGTTATACATAAATACTATAAACAGTACAATAAACAACTCTATCCAACCCCCCTCCTATAAATGATTCTGCATAACAGACAAGATCCGAATTTTGTTTTGCTGAATGACGCTTTCTCTGATTAATTATTTAACACCGCCATCCTAATTATTTTAAAATAAAATTTCTGGATAGATTTAGCCATATGGACTACTTACATTAAATATTCACAGAAAATGACACTCTTCAAACGAGCACTCGTTACAGTTACTCTCATTTTTTAAGTTGAAGGACAAGGACTCCCCATCTGACAATGAGACAATCTCACGAGAAAGCCTTGATTACTAATCATAACTTTACACAAAGAAAAATGTAAATAACGCAAAATGCTGTCTTATTTTAGGTAACTTGTATTCAGACTAAATTAAAATAAGCAGTTTCCTGATAGTTTAGGTATGTAAATAATAATATGTTGTGGCAAATAGAAAATTATTACTGACTCGCCAACTCTAAAATAGAATGTACAAATGGTAAACAATACAGAGTATCCTGTTGAATCAAAATAATCAATGTGATATTATTCAGTATTGACGATTACAAATGGAATGATGCCAACTCTTAATTGTTGAAGCAATGTCAATTTATAACATGCGATACTTTTTATGTGAATTATGGTAAATCACCAAACTAACCAAGAAGAACATGCAACCTACCACGCCGATTTATTTTCAGGTGTAACTGAACAACACGAATTAAACATTGAAATATAGCCACTTTATAATATCTCTTAAGTATTAAGTTACAAAGAAAACTTACACCTCTGGTCGATTCATGGCGGTAGCGTTTTGGTCGTTTGATGCCGTTCCTGTGGGCCTTTTTATCTGAAATCATAAATCTCATAAGTATAAACTTTTTAAAAAATCGAGCAATCTCATTATGTCATATAAATGACACTTACGCTGATTATGTGACGTGTGGTTCTTCGACTTGGCCATGTCTAATGGTTAATCTGAAATAAGGTGAAATACAACTTATTTCCACATACTCGATAAATTCATAGGTGATTAGTACTTAGAAATCCAATACATAATATCAATATAAATAGTTATTATCAAAACATACGCAGAATAATGAAAGATGTTATGATATTCTAAGGATTTTAATCACCTTACCAGACTAATACACGTTACTTTTCGATAACCGGAAGTAAACGGAAGTGGCTGATGACCTGTATCGGCACAATCGAATGTTAACTATCGAACTTCTCGATAGTAGAAAACTATCGAATTAATCGATACTTTTTACAAACGGCTTTGAAAAGTTTGTTTGATGATGATTTTCTTCTTTTCTGTAAAAATATATAACTTCTGTTTTGTGTTTACCTGTTATATTTTTTTCATTGAAATGAACCATCGCTGTTTTCCTAGTTTAGAGAGACTTTCACGAATGTAAACTTCTGTAATGATACGATATATTTTATTACAGTCAGTTTTTACTGAAGAAGAGAGTTGTAGGATTATTGCTGCATTAGGAAGAGGAGCCAGGACTTGTACGCACTGTGAAGAATGGGAATAAAAATATTTGCTGTCTATTTTCAACTGCAACAATATGTTCAAGAGGAATAAAGGTGAAAATATCAATTATATCTTTGATCAGTGGTGCCCAACCTGCGAATGGTTTTTATGCGGTCCGCGAAGCCATAATGAAAAATCAATCCGAAAATTTTAACATATAAATTTATATATTGTTATGAAAATTTTGATAATAAAACTTTTGACATTGAAATGCTTACCATAAAAACCTCATTTAGACTATGTTCGCTAAATTAGCACCTCAGAATAAATAGATAATTTCTGATTAAAACTCTAATCCGGCCCACCGAATCCTACGGATTTATAGCCACCAATGCGGCCTCCCATATAGAAATGTTGGGCACCACTTCTTGGATAATCATTGTCGATTAATAGAGTTATAGATTATCATTTATATAGCACTCGCCAATATAGTATAGAAGAAGGAAGTTTAGCAATTGCTTAACTATCTGTTTCTTAGCCGAACACCATCCAGACATTTTTCAAATTACAACACAAGAGAGCCAGGAGTTTAATGGAATTAGTCAATAAAATATTCCTTTTTTCTAATGAATTATCAATTTGTTAAATTGATTTGTTAATAGCTATCATGAATATCATTAAAGAAGGTAATGGAAATAACTTATGGATATTGACCATGGAAGAATTCTAGATTCTGTAGATCTAGATAGGGGCGTGCCTACCCGGGGTGCAATGTACCCGGGCACCAACTTGCCAGGGCGCCTTCCCATCAAGGTATTTGTATCTATATATTATTGGAATTCGACTTGGGAATGTTTCCTCCTTTGTCCGAATGAAAAGGGAAAGTTTGAGATACTAAAATGACACAATCTTCCAAGGAACATTTTTCCGTTCCCTTGCGATATGTGGTCGCATGACTCAGGGTCACTAGAACACATATCAGTGGTGACCGAAAATGAGTTCACTGTAGGAGTTGCCAAGAGGTGGGGGTGCTACTCTGTTAATTGCTATCCCGACCCTAGCGAGGAGCTCTAGCTGAGGCGGCAATCCTTTCTTAAAGTACCATCGACCTTTACCACAGATCCTTTCGCTGGAGGAATACTAGGTGCCTACCCTTTCTCTTTCACTTACCGAGTCTTGGAAATCCCAAATCTGTTTTAAATCGGTTTGCTATAGTTTCTCCTATACTAGTTTCCATACTCCCTCCCTCCAAAACAATTTCTCCAAATAATGAGATAATTATTGACATCTACTTCTTCATTGGATTATAAAATATCTTAAAATGAAAATACGAAGTCGGAACTTTGACGTAGGAGTGCATAAATAATTGAAGTTTTGTTTTCTTATTGTCAAAATAAATATCAAATCTAATTTGGCTTGTAAATGGACAAAAATATAGGAATTTTTGATTGTTCATTAAGGTAGCGGGAGAGAGTATTGAATTATAATCATATGTGTGGCGAGTTTTATAATTTTCCTTCAAGCCGATATTAAATGATATGTTTATATTAATACGCAACTAATTTTTTCAATCAATTCGTTATGGGATATATCGACAGAAGTACATCAGCTTGTCTCCACTCTATATCGATGAAAAAGGTTATATTTGATCATACCACAAAATTTTGATAGTGGGAGGGGAGGACACCACAGAGATATCTTGCACCCGGGTGCGAAACACCCTAGGCGCGGCCCTGTAGGTAGTTAAATGTATTTCTTTCTCCTAATGCATATTAAGACATTCTGAGAATGAAAGGATGGATGAGAAGATGACCAATTATGAACTTCATCCTTGATATCATGTCAAGATTTTGTTAACAGGATATAATTATCAACAGTGTCAAAGACTTTGCTTAAATGCAAAGCTCGAAGGTGTTGAAGTGGAATTCTTACATATATGTATCATATGCTTAAAAAAAGATTCAGTGGATTTTATTTTCCAAAAACTTAAGTAGGTATCATATAACACTTTTCAAAAAATTTAAGGAGTGTTTCGCTTTTGGAAATTGGAGAGTCTAGTACTTCTGTAGTTACTGGCTTTTATCTCTTAGAATGGGTTTCAGAGCACATTGAAGGGTGGTTACAGAGATGGCATTTAACAGCAAGAGGTGACAGGAGTAATCTCCACTGGTGGAAAGATAGAATGAATTTGCAGAGAATATGAAACTGTGATATTTAGAAAATTCAACAATTTGGAAGTTTGTGTGGTGCCCTCAGGGGTCCGTATGTGCACAGCATAGGTACATGGATGACTGAAAAATAAAAGCTTTGTTTATTTAATGTTTGGAATCACTTATATTTCTTTGATGAACTTATTTTCTTTAGTATAGTTTTATTTTTTAAATTTTTTTCATAGAAAGTGCCACATCATGTCACATTTCTCATGTAGCATTGATTTCATTGTTTCTACACTCATTCTCTCATTGCCATTCCTCTACAAGTTGTTCATGACAGAGAATATTCTTTAAGCAGGTGCTGTCGTTCCTGGAAGATATAACACTAATTCAACAATATATTTAAATACTTTCAAATGTTATAGATAATTCATTCATTACGTTAAATATTTGAACCCATGTATTTGATACAGATGTATTCTCTGATTTCCAAAGCTTTATCTTCTTACCTGTGATGAATTACACAAACACAATTTTTTTATTCAGTTACTTTATGGAATGTTGAAATTTAGTCTCTGGCAAGTGATAACCATTACTTCAGGCAAGGATCTTCAAACAGTTTTTCCTAAACTAATGAGCACTTCTCTTCAGAAAAATCATAACAACATAACTCGTCAAATATCTTTAATATTCTGTCTGACAACCAACAGTACATTGAAGACAGTTGTGGTTAATGTGTGCACCACAATTAATTTCAATGATATTCATTTCCAGTGTTTTTTCACGCTTATGCCATACATTGTTTTGACTAATCACGTTACAACCAGTAAATTTTTCATTGGCATTGTCGGCATAAAGTCTAACAATCTCATTCTGCAAGGAATACTTATTTACAACTTCCTTGAAAAGATTGCACTGTATACCAGAATTTTTACTTAGTAAGATAGCTCATTTTACAATTTTAGTTTAAACATAATACATAAGTATAGGAAACAGTTTTTTGTCCCTTTTGCTTGAAGCATGCAATCTAAGACTTACACTTGTGCATTTTCTTTAATACATGGAAACTTCCTTTAACCTTTAAACACTGTGCAGTAAAACTTATGCACCAGCAAATAGCATCTCTAGAATGCCATGCAATACAAACTCAGCACCACAGGTGACATTGATATTCTATGCTCTAAAATTACTGCATCACTCCAAATTTTGTCTAATGCTCTCTAGACCATTGGTTCTCAAACATAAGGTCACGACTCTCATTGGCGGTCGCGAGACAATTTTGGGAGGATCGCGAGCAGTCTTTGCTATGCCAACTGATTTTTCCTTATTCTATCAATCCTTCAGTTTTAATTTATAGGTTATAAGTACAGTTTTTATGTTTGTTTGAGGGTCGAAATCTTCAATAAATTTCAATATATTTATATTTAATCTAAGAAATATAATTCAATAATAAAACTTTAATTAATACGGCGACTTAAGCTAGCTTCGCTTATTTTCTTAGTCCTCACATTTATCATCTTTATTGAAATTCATGGCGCTATCTGAATTTTTGATGAACTAATTTCATTTTGGGAAATATGGAAACAAGTGAAAAAATGCTATGACCGCAAATGGAACCCAGGTCTTCCACTTGCTGGGCGGATATTCTACCACTGAACTACCATAGCAGAGTAATTCTCCTGTAGTCATCAGTGTGCAACAACAAGAATATTCCAGAATATTTATAATGTAGTGAATAATTTAATCAGTGTCATACGTCTTCTTATTTAACGACAGTCATGATCATACATAATGAAAATTTTCCTTAAGATCCAAGTATTTTATTGAACCCAAAATTTATTTTATACTTTACAAAAAAAGTGTAAAGTTTTTTATAAATTTTTCTTCTCAAAAACTCAAAGGGGTCGCGGCGACCGAACATCCGCACAGAGGGGGTCGCATGGCAGATCTGCCTGAGAACCACTGCTCTAGACAATGGTGAGGTGTCATGAGTTTAAAATGATTTGCAAATTGGCAACCTAGGGATCCCAAAAAAATATGACGCAAGATTGTAGGATTTTTTTTTCACTCAGCTGCCTCCACATCTGCATTCATTCTCTATACAACAGCTGAAAAAGAAGTTATATACGAAACTGAAGTGGGAACAAAGGGTAGATCACCACTTGCCCCACTTTGAAAGGATAAAAATGTGGAAGAGTAGAAATGGAATTTTCCATTGTCATATATTGAGATCTTGTTTTCCCTGTACTATCAGTTCACAGTGCGATACCTTACTGAGTGGTTGTATTTTGTGCGAATAATATCATAATATTATTTTGTATTATTATATTATTAATTATATTACAATTATAGGAAAACTGAGTGATGGCACAAGGCCACAGTGTTGTGTCTGTGCAGCAAAAAACATACAAAATGCACAAAATATCAGTGCAAAAATTGCAAGGCTGGACTGCATTTGGAGCCATGCTTTGACTTATCATATGAAGTGAGACTTTTAAGCATTGGAAATATGAGCAACAGGAGAGGGTGAATTATCTCTAACAAGTGTGAGTAATTAATATTTTTTGACATTATGATATTTTTGTTTCTCCTTTCCAGTTTTGGTCCCTATTATGTAGTGGAAATTTGTTTCCTCTACCAACCATTGCCTGGTGATTTCCCATTGCATTTCCTTAAAACTGCATTTTATTTGAATATTTTCTGTATGCTAGTTTTTTTTAGATATGCGTGTATTAAGATTTAGTATAAGAAGATGAAAAGTTAGCTGGTAAATCTTTTGGACCATACTAGAAACGTAACCATTTGCACAAAAGCTCTGATCATAGTTCCCTCTAAGCTGCGCAACCATGCAGCAGTTTTTGTAGTGCCGCTCATTAAATTTTTCAAGCACGCATGACTTTGTTTATCTTAGGATATGTCCTAACAGGGCCGTGCCAACTCGGGGTCACATCCACATCATGTAGGCATGCATAGCGACATTCATTCTGCCCATGAATGAAAAAAATTAGAGGAAACTATGGCTCTGACCATAATATACTGTACAGTATGCAGAAAGAGCCTTTCTAGCCACAACTTTATCGACTTCCACATATTGTTTTTTAAAAAAATGAGATAATACTTCAGGAAGAGCACATGGCTTTCTCTGTATCTCTTTATCTTTGACTTTGCAGATGTTGGTTTATGTCACTCATACCTCCATGAACAATAGAGAAATTAATGTCACAGCTATCACAATCCACTTTAGGTTAGTTGTTAATGAACTTACTATCCTTTTTCATAAATCTGAACTCTTTGAAGTTCATTTTTCTTTATTTTGACCATTTTTCTCATTAAAATAAAACATTAAATACTTGTAAATTGAAACATTGGATAATGAACAAGTAACTTCCTCAAACCAGTTGCATAATTAGGACCATCCCAGCACTCCATACAAGATTATTTGCTCAAGGTCCCCTCACCAAATTTATGAAAGTACAGTGGAACCCCCATTTAACGTTTGCATCGGGGACAAGTTTTTTGTACCTTAAATCGAGTAAAACATTAAATGGGGGTTATCTATAATTGAAAGACTAAACTGCAGTTCATTAATGTCAAATATGTTTTATTAGTTGAAACAAATATTAAGTGTATAGATTAATTATGATCAATTTTTTCATTCGTAAAATTTCACAAAACGAAGATGGTTGAGAATAATACCAACTGTAAGTCCTCCGGCGAAGGTGATTCTTCTAGCTTATGGTTTTTTTGCGAAATTAGTGGTCATTTCATGGCTGTGACCCTCATTGCACCTCCTAGCAGTGAATTTGCGATCTTTAATTTCTCCGAGACAAACTTTCTTAAAACTTTTAAGCAAATGAAGACAATTGAAGTGCTCCTATATAGGAGGAATCAACCAAGTGTGCACATAATTTCAGTTTTTTAAGTTCGCATGCTATAACGAATACATAATATAATTGGACTCGCATGGGTTATATAAGATAATACAGTAAAACCCCATTATGACGCGGGTTTCAGGAGACAGAATGTACACCCGCGTTATCGGCATCCCGCGGTATTTCAGCAAATAATTTTTTAAAAAACGTGAAAGTATATGCGTTATAACAAATTTAATTGCAAATTACTATAAAAACTGATATCGTATTTTGATTTAAATGCATACCTTACTTAAATCGGTGTTTTTAAAATAGTAATATAGTCCGATATTTTCTTTTGGCGCGACAACTGATGGCGTTTCTTCGTCACATACGTCTTAATGTTTTGCAAATGTAAAAGATGAAGATGATCACAATCACTCTCTCTCTCCATCGAATTCATCACTTCGCTGATGTTATCCAATACTTTGCTTATTTAAGGGGTATCAACCTCTCACATCTCTTCATTCTCGCATTCATCTTCCGATAATTTTTCTGCTCTTCTGCGGTTCTGGACTTCAGCTACAATTTCTTATCATTCTTATAGACAGCGACGGGAGTTGAGCATCGCAGTAAAATTTGAACCAAGTTGTTTACGAAGAAAATAAAACGCGGTAAAATTTGAACCAAGTTGTTTACGGAGGAAATAAATCGCGGTAAAATTTGAACCAAGTTGTTTACGAAGAAAATAAATGGAATCATTTTGGGGGACATGACTAGACCCGCGGTATATCCGAATCCACGGTATAGTGAGGCGCGTTATATAGGAGTTTTACTGTATTTACGAGTTTCGAATAATTATCCCTCAGTGAAGCAGTGTGGTGCGCGTTGGCAGACGTTTCGACGCCTGTTATCGGCTGACCGTGCATAAAATGACAACGCTAACAGTTCCTACATCCTTTTAGTCTCATTTGTTACATTTCGACCCTTTATGCAAAGTGGACTCGCAAATTTGATTGCGTGTCTTGTGCGGTGTAGGTAAATGCTACAGTGACTGACGAGTAAGAACATACATCCAAAGTTTTAATAACATCGCCGCCTCGATGTAATATTAACATTGTTGTGAATAAGACTACCTTTTTTTTGGGGGGATTGTCTTCCTTTCGGGTTAAAAAGGTAAATATGGCTGTGGTAAATGCGGGTGGCCCAACTAGCTAACACATCACGTTAGTGATCGAGCGCCTGCGAACTGAAACGTAAAAAAATCCGTGTTCACGTGATGACGTCATCGCAACTTTCGTGAAGTACGTAACAGATTAGGACATTTAAGGTGGATTGACAAAACAGCACGAGTACATATTAATTCTTTTGAGTTTATTTAATGTAGTAACAACGCCAGTATGTGTTGTGCCATTGATGGTTAGACTGAATTAATATATTACATCTCCAACAAAAGAAATATTCTCGAGTCACGATGTAAACGTACCTGAAATCGAGGCGATGCCCCGCAAGGGACCAGAATTTTGTTCCTTAATTGCGGGCAATTCACTAAATCGGGTCATACAATACATTATTTGTATGGAGCTTTGGCCAGGGCCGTAAAAAAACAGCCTTAAATGGGGGTAAACCTTATATGGGGGAACCTTAAATCGGGACTCCACTGTAGTTATTTTGCAAAACGAAAGCCATAAATATTTGCTCAATTTATAGACAATTTATTTTCAAAGAAGGTATGCAAACAAATTAAGTAATTCCATTTGTAAATGGTGGAAATGGGAGAAACAATATACTGTATTTACTCTAATACAAGACAACCGCTTTTTTTAAACTCATTGTCAGTATTTAAGAAAAAAATATTTAAACTAATAATTTTGACAAATTTACTATCTGATTTTGTTCAATTATGACAATTTTTGCATTCAAGTAATTACAATTATTAAAATTGTCGGCGTGACAAGATTGTTTCTCAGCACATCCCATGGCCGTATGTTCAATTATTACAATTTTTGCATTCAAGTCGTAATTACAAGTATTAAAATTTCTGGGGTGACAAGATTGTTTCTCGGCACATACCTTGGCTGCCGAGCGACCATACGCAGATCATTTTTCCTGCTGAGGGACGTGGCTCCTGGCAGCACGGAAGGGAACCAGTGATGCTGAGTCATCCATATGCGAGTATGAGCTTTCTAGCGTACCCTGCATTTCTCTCTCCTGTTTCTATTATTGCTGTTAAATAAACCATTATAGAAACCCAGCATCATTATTCGCACACCCACAGTGCTGGTGCCGAAATGAATGTTTTCACTTTCAACAAGGTCTCTTCTAATTAGCTTTTACTTACACTATGCTACATTGTAGTGCATGAAGTATCAGATTTCTAAACTCCAGCTTTCCAATGCGATAGGATAGAATTATATCTGCAGGCATCAAAACATATGTCATCCACTTTTACGATTGTTTTACATGAAGTTATTCCATAGTACTTGAATATAAGACGACACAAGATTCTTCAGGTGCTAAAATTGGTAAAAAACCTCTTCTTACATTTGGATAAATATGGTACATTAAGGGGAAAAGTTGGAAAATGTAATGAAAAATATCAGTATGCAATTTCAGTGACAGCAAATGTTGTTGAGTAGATGTTGTGGAGGGATTCACATATCAGAGATTTAGACATCAGATACATTTCATGGATTGGGCAAGTTAACTAGGTTTGTGAACTCAGTCTCTTTTGTTATGTCCTGATGATAATCATCCATTATGAACTTGTCGTTAAAGAACACTTAGCAAAGGAGCAATCTCAACAATGAATAACAAGTGTTGCACATTTGACAAGCAGCATATATTCGAGAATCCCAGATTTTTAATATAAGTTTCAGGTACACTTGTCAGAAATTCTGAATTTAAGCTGTGATAGCATTCAAAATGAGACAAAATGCTTTATTTGACAGGATGGTCAGGAATTTACTTCAAAACAGGACTGTTCCAGAGAAAACTCTAGATAGAGACTCATTAGTGTGCCACTAGGATTGCAGGGAAGTGACCTTAAGATTCAAAGTGAAGAGCAATCAGCATCCCCCCACTGCAATAATCCTTGTCCATTCGAGCCATGTTTGGCTAAAGCTCCGAAACATTACATTAGCCTTATCGCATCAATATTAATTAGGAAGTTTGTAGATATTCTCTTTCATGTAAGTCAGTAATTCTTAACATCTGGGTTTCAACAAACAATAAGGTCACCTAACAATTTTGAGTGAGGGTCATTAAAACTTCCATGGCTGTCCGAAATTTCCTTAATAGTCCAGGTCACTCATTCTATCCAAATATAAAATTCCTCCTTGCAGCATGTTAAATGCTAAAAACATCTGTTATTTGCATAGAAGGTTTAAGTAAGTCATTTACTTATTTAATTATCTTTTATTTTATCATTTGTGATTCTTTTGAGGACAAGATTCACCGAGAAAAGTTTGGTAGGCAGCCAAAAAATGTCGATAAACATCAATGTAGGTGAAAAACTAAAAAAATTAATACAAAATTTAACAATTTTTATTAAAAATCTGTTCTCCACTACAGGATAAAAAACAAGTTGGCATCTAATAACTTATATAAATAGATCCCTTGAAATAAAAATGCTTGCAATGTTACAAATTAAAAAAAAAGAAAATAGATGAAAAATTCATAATTCTGAAAACAACATTCAAAGAACTAACTAATTCTTAAATCCTTTGGCATCTATAAATTTGGTAACAATAATACTGTTTACAGTTTCATATTTTACAAGCACCGCTGATTCTGATGAGATTAGTTTGCAAACTTCTATATTATATGATAATACTGAAATTATCCTGAGTAAATTTTCTGTGTTAAACTCAATAGGCAACTTGCCAAAACACGAATCAGGAGAAATACGACAAGAAACTTCGAAGAATCTTCGAGAAGAAAACAATAAAATCAAACATTACAAGTAAGGAGAGAGCAACACTAAAACATCTTAGGGAGAATAAGGACAACAATTTTACCTACTGACAAAGGAAACACCACGGTCATCCTAAACACCGAAGATTATGATACTAAAGTGGAAGAACTGATAAGCACAGGACCTTATAAAGAAATCAAAAATGACTCCACTAATCACATCAAAATAAAAACAGCTGCTTTCGTTAACAAGTTCATCACAGACCCTGAAATCAAGAAGAAAATCATTCCACAAGATCCGAAGATGCCATGCATTTACGGACTACCAAAAATACACAAAGAGAACGTTCCTTTAAGTCCTATAGTAAATGCCATAGATTCGCGGATGCATAAACTAGCCAGATATCTCGCTACAATACTCCAACCCAAAGTTAAAGAGGCCGCTTCATACGTAAGAAATTCTCAGCACTTCCTCAGCCTTATCCACGAGATATAATTAGACCCAGGGGATATTTTAGTTAGTTTTGACGTGATGTCATTGTTCACCAATATACCTACAGATGAGACGATAACAATTGTTCAAGAACTTTTTGATTGTAACACTGCCTTGAAAGCACTTATTTTAGATGGAAAGATAATTTTATGGACAGAAGGGGCAGCAATGGGCTCACCAATCTCGCCAGCAGTAGCAAACCTTTTTATGGAAAATTTTGAAACAACATCTATTAACAACACCAAGGACAAACCTGCACTCTGGCTGAGATACGTGGACGATACTTTTATAATTTGGATGCATGGACAACAAAAACTGGAAGAGTTTTTTGACTTTTTAAACACAAGACACCAAAACATCAAATTCACTATGGAAATGGAGAAAGACAGGAAATTACCCTTTTTAGACGTGCTTATTATCAGGAATGAAGATGGGAGCCTGGGAAACACCGTGCTCCGGAAAAATACGGATACGAACAGGTTCTTACACGCAAACTCCCACCATCATCCAAGGCAAATGAACGCCGTGATGGAAACAATGATCCATCGTTCCATCACATTAAGTGACTCCAACCACCTTCAACCAGAATTAAAAGAAAAAGGATTTTACAAGCCAACAAATACCAAGAACCCCATATAAATCGGGCGATCACGAGGAAACTAAAGGCAAAACGAGAAGATGAGAGAGAAAGAAAAAGGGCATATCTTCCCTACATCAAGGGAACAACGGACCAATTGGGACACGTATTAAAGAAATATAACATTACGACAATTTTTCAGCCCATCAACCAAATTAAGACATTAAAAACCACTAAACATAGGACGTCACTACATGTGGAGGGGGTGTATAGGAGACCATGCAGGACTTGCGATCAAGTTTATATAGAGGAAACAGGGAGAATGATCAAGACACAAGTAGAAGAACACAAAAGAGCCATTCGACTCAAACATGCTGACAAATCAGCAGTAGCAGAACACGCCGCCGGGAGACACGAAATAGATTTCGAAAACAAGAATTCTCGCGAAAGAAAAACTTGACGGAAAATGAGTAATACGGGAGGCATTAGAAATAAGGAAGCAAGGAAAGAATTTCAACAGAGACAGTGGCTATAAGTTGTGCAACACTTGCACCCCAGTGATAGTGAACAATATGATAAGACGAATGCCATAGCAAAACTCAACCCACCACCAACCCTCCCCTTCTTATAAACCACCTACCCCTCCTCTGCTAGCATAGCATATATAAAGTCTACATGAGGACACCTGGCCAGATCACTGGGGGGGTGCTGTGGCGTAGTGGTGAGGGCGTTGGCTGCTACGCGGAGCATACCCGGTGTGAACCGGGTGCGAATCCAGTGAAAGTAGGATTTTTTCAGAGGTTTAGCAGCCCCTTATTTGCGTGTTTAGAGGAGAGCACGCGAATCAGTGCTCCGTCCTTCGGAAGGGACGTAAAGCCGTTGGTCCCCTTGGTGTTTCTCGTTAAGAGTAGGCTAATGCCAGCACTGGGTTTCTCTCCTCCCTTGCTTTGTGATTTAGACTGAGAAGCGCTTCTTGTGCTGGAGTCGTTTGAGGTCAGTAGGTCCCCCCAGTTGTGGCCAGATCACCCTGAAGAAGTCTCCAGAAAAGGAGAGGAAATGGCGTTTAACACAGAAAATTTACACGGGATAACCCGAAAAAACATAATTTCAGCATGACAAGCACCCGCAAATGCTTCAACCAATTAATATATGATAATACTTTATTATTATACAAATTTCTTTGTACACTTTTACGTCTTATGTCTCAAAGACACCAATTTTGAAAACAACGTAATTTATTAAAATTATATGTATTAATAAGATCACAATTTTATTGAGCAATTATAGTGTATTTTATCGAAAAAATCCTTGGATACCATTTCTGTACTTCCAATAAACTATTTTTTAATCAGATGATTAATTTACTAAACGTTGTTTTCCAATCCAATATTGTTAAAGGTTGTTTGCTAGTCAATCAATAAAGCTCAGTATAAAATATTTGTTGTCATAGTGCATGTCATATCACACAAAGTACCAAAATCGTGGTCCCATTAACTCTTCAAACAAAAACAAATACACGTAAGAGTTTTCAATCAGCTAATGGGAATATTTTATCTTTTCCCTGCCCACCTTGCATGCATTTGGTTGAATATTGATGGGAGACCCTCAATGTACCGCAACTTAAACCAGTCTATGCAATTCTGTGAGAGATTCTTCGGTGTTAATAAAGCATCAGCAACTTCACGGAATGTTTCTTCATTACGACGGACGTACATAGCTGCATCTGTTTCAAGTCGCCTCAAATGTTCAGGCCGAATTTCATCCAATGTTGTGTTCTCTGTTAAATGAGGATTGAACCTGAAGTACACACCACCTGGGAGTAAATCACTCAGCACAGTATGGACACCTGGAATAAGTTTGTCAAATACAGTCTAAATCAGTAATGAAAAAATTGTATGCATAATTTATATTTTCGTTTTGCTTGTTAAGGAATTTATTAACATTGCCCCTCTATTATTAAGTGTGACGATTAAGCTCATAAGACTTCTCAATAACATTACTGCTTGAATTATGTACATTTTTTAGCAATGTTATGATCGATAATGAAAACCATAAATTATAGATAATGTTGTGTTTGTATCAACATAAGTACCAAACACTGAAAAGTTCTTCATTTAGCAAACTGTTTGTAGTAAAACTGAATGAGAATGGCAACCCTATACCAAGTAATGGCAGAGTCCTAGTAAGGTGGGTGGAGAGAGATAGGAGAAACAGTCCGAATGTGCAAGAAAATCAGAACGAGCTACGTGCTAGTTCAGTATAACTTTTTAAATAATACTAATATTTTTTGTATAAATCTCTTTCCCATCCCAATTTATAGCTTGAGTTTTAGACTTGCACTACTTTTATGCTGATTTTTAAATAAATTATATTATAAGCTGAGGGACAAAAAAATTGTGCAATATATTGGTGTGTTGTTCACATCATGAGAGATGCTTGTGGCAATAAAAGCAATACACTACATATGTAAGAGATGACATATTGACACTGCTAGTTAGAATCATGTTTAAATATTCCTGAGGTAGGTTATTACCACTGAAAATTAAATTCACTCACCTTCTGTGTCAGTGGCACTATCAAGGATTTTCAGGAATTTGGTTTTCCATGACGAAGCTGCTGAGGTAGACGATACAACGTCTTTCACAGTGGCTCCACCATCTACAGGTACAAAAAACTCCCCCTCTGTCCCACCAGCATGTTCAGCCATCCTCGTTCGGCTGAGGTGAGGTAATGGCATTCCTGCATGCTTTTTCCTTCCAGTTCCTAACGACAACACACACTGTAAACTTTTATCAGGCCACAAGTGCCTTGCTTCATGGATTGCCACTGCAGTTGGGTTGTTCACCAAAATGCCACCATCCTATAAATGAAGATGCATATATACTTGAAATTTATAAATACTGTAACTAACTATAAATTTTAGCAGCATACTAAGGTCACATTCTGTTGTTAATACGTTAATAATGAACCTTATATGAACATTTATGCTAAAAATTTTCAGCTTATACATTTGGACAGATGATGTTATAATAAATCAAATTTGCTAATTGAAGAAAGCAATAAAGCAAAAAAAGTTGACTCAAATAGTGTTTTCCAAGAATAATGAAACAAATGGCCAGTTGATTCATTTCCATTGAGCCAACCTGGTGAAGGAACTCTCCAATTCGAAACTCTTCAAAATATGAAGGTGCAGCAGCTGATGCACGGACAGCCTCCCATAACAGATGCCTTGAACTTCCAATATATTGTGATTGCATTCCATATGGAAGATTATAATTACGAAAGACATAAGCGAGTATTCGTTCTTGATTTACGACCGTTGAAACAGCAGCAAGCTGAGGAATAGAAAGAATACATTTTCGAGATAAAAATTCTGACCAAACTTCATTATGTTATATGATACTTTTATCCTATTTATACCAACTTAAGCATAAATGTGTAGAAGATATAATTATTCTTATATTGCAAGAATAATGCCTTGCAAAATTAATTATTGTTAACTTAATACTATACCATCACAAAATATATTTATATTATTACAAATATAGAAATAGGTATTTACTGAAAATAAAAA
Source organism: Uropetala carovei (assembly GCA_036926305.1). NCBI lineage: Eukaryota > Metazoa > Arthropoda > Insecta > Odonata > Petaluridae > Uropetala > Uropetala carovei. Next base: position 20,422,575 of record JAXCHB010000196.1, read on the forward strand.
TTCAACATTGAGGAAAAAGGAGATACAACATTTCACTAAAAAACATAGTTGCCAATGAAGAAATTTTATTTAAACAGTGGGTGCTGTTAAGATCACACAGTATGGGTGAACTCCGGAGTTTTTTATATTAATATTTATTCACTACTTTCGCATACAAATTTCTTTTTAGCATCAAGTAGTAGGAAATACAACAAAGTTTTAATGTCATTTAGTGCAATTCAATGTGAGCACCATTGACTGCACGACAGACATCGAAATGAAATTCAACTTCATACCCCACACGTGGTAACATGTCCATGGGCACCGCAGCGACAGAAACTGCAATTCTTCTCCGCAAATCGGTAAGGTACTCCACTTTTTTGCTGTAAACGATGTCTTTGATGTAGCCCCAGAAGCAAAAGTCCACGGGTGTTAAATCAGGGCTTCTTGGGGTATTAATTGGCCCTCCCCTGCCGATCCATCGATCAGGAAATCGTTCACTGAGAGCAGCGCGTACAATGTTACCAAAATGGGGTGGTGCCCCATCTTGTTGGAAAATCAAGCCATCACAGTCAGCTATCTGGGGAAACACAAAGTTCTCTAGCATATCCAAATAAACTGTGCTTGTGATGCTGCCCTTGTGGAAAAAGAAGGGTCTGATAATGCGGTCCGCCATGATCCCACACCACACGTTGACCTTTGGACTGTTGCGCACGTACTCGATTAGGGCATGTGGATTTTCACTGCCCCAAATTCTGCAGTTGTGATGGTTTACAACTCCATGAGTGTGGAAAGTGGCCCCATCGGAGAAAAGAACTCTCTGGAGGTAATTGCTGTATGCAGTGAGCTGTTCCAGCATGAAGTCTACCCTTTGGGGCTTATCATGAGGTTGGATGTGTTGCACAAGTTGCAGTTTGTATGCACGCAATTTCAATCTCCTATGGACAATAACATGAACCGTACTCTTCGGCATCTGTAATTGGCGGCTAACGTGCCGAACAGAACGTTTAGGGCTCCGCTGAAACGCTATTCGGATACACTTCATATCGTTGTTTGAAGTCCTTGGTCTACCGGGTGAATGTGCTTTCAAAACACTCCCAGTTTCCTGAAACTGTTCATACAATTTTCAAATGGACTTATCACTTGGAGCATCCTGTTGATACACCCGTCTAAAATTTCTTTGAACAGTGATAACTGATTTGGTTTCTGCATACCACAACACGCACTGTGCCTTTTCTTGGGGCGACGCCATTACTGAGTGAGTCCCACTTCCCCCACTTACTTGCAGTGCCATTTGGCCTCCGTGAGATGCTGCTACCTATACACCCGTAATGTAATTAAAACTTGAGAGAGATTTGGTGCCAAATTTTCAAAATGAAACAGTACTATAATAAAAAGGAGAAAAATTATTAATATAAAAACTCCGGAGTTCTTTCTCGGACACCCTGTATAAGTTATATCCATTTCTGGAAACAGTCCATTTCATTACTAGACATTCCGGGCATCGGTTATCTATGCTGTCAATTTTATGAACTAGGAAATGTCTATTGCAGAGGAATTTGAGTTAATAAACATCAACTCAAAGTGAATTATATTAATTACAACAATAACAAGAAACCAATCTAACTCTATGAATTAAGATTATTATTAAAGATGATATTTTTTGAAATGGGCGGAGGAGTTAAATTTTTTGCTCAGTTAATGTTCAATAAATGAAATGGTATAAAAACAGCACCTGCACTTGAAATTATGTTCTCTTTAAAAGTCAAAATTTAAAGACGTTTTCCACACATCTGTTTACAATTATTTAACAGTGTTGGAGAATAACTAGTTTACTATAACATTTTTATGGAATAAAATATGTACCTTATGAGACATAAAATATCATACACATTAATCCCTGAAATTGTATATACTACTCACTATTCAATCTTGAAGAAAGCTATCTGATAACTTTCATCTGAATTCTTAACAAAGAGTCCTTTTCTTCGAAGTATGGCATAAAATGAAAGTTGTTTGCATAATAAATTTGTGCTTGTTAAAGTGTAACAGATATAGCAGAAAGAAACAACCCAACAAACAAAGCAGAAATTTAAACACATCATAATACAGTAACAAGAAAGCAACTTTAACAAACATGAGAGCATCACATCTATGAAAGAGCAAGAGTATACTTGCTGTCATAGTTGAAGTGTTTGTGAAAAGTAGTATAAATACTAAAATCCTATATACAATTTCTGAAGTGTCTGTCTGTCTGTCCGTCCATCCATCCATCCCTCCCCCCCTCTATCTCGAAAACCGTTTGCCTTAGAGATTTGCAGTAAACTGCGTTTTGTTTCTACATGCCAGGAGGTTCATAGAAAACTATTCTCAATTTCCTAAAGTCCAGGGTTCGATTCCAGGAGATAATTATATGTTCCCATAAGTTTTCACGAGATTTTTGATTATTCAGAGTGCAAGGTTTTTTTCCTTTATTCTAAAATTCCTAAATATAACCAATTTTGATTTATTCGATGGCTAAAACTCTAAATTATCTTATTCTTGCGATGTTTATACCCTACACGGTCAAAATTTTCGGAAATACATAGACAATTGTTTTCGAAATTTTTTTGTTCTCCTTCGGGACGTGCCAAGTTGACCTTAATTGTTGCCTCTGATTCAATTACCATTGATTAAACGTTCATATTGACATAAAAATGGAATCCTTAAGTTAGTAAGATCATTATATGCTACATTTTTGCTTTAATTAATGTTTTATTGTTATAAATGTATATCATTAAGAATAACTACTATTATTGTAAAATGTTGTGTTACAATTAAGATGTCTAATATACTTCAAGGTAAATAATTAAGATTAAGAACTGTTATCAAAAAATGTTGTGACAAAAATTTCTGTCATTAATAGAATTAAATATAAAAAATGGAATTTAGAACAATTATTACTATCATAATTACTTACTTCTCAGACTTCTTAATGTTTTTAATATATTAATTGAGCAATAACCACACACATTGTATGCATTCAGTGGTTTTGGTTCAGAAAGATCCAGTTTGACTCCCGGTCTTAGCAGTTCTATTCTTCTGTTTCTTCATTTCACATCACTACAGTTTATGCCTGTCGCGTAAGAATCTTCCGATCACTAATCATTTCAATTTAATTACTGTGCTGCATCAATTTACTCTCTACCATAACTTTTAAAATACAGATTTCTGATTACCTACAGATAACATTTTTTTTATTATGCGCACACTGCCTTTCCCTCAGTGAGATTCTAACACGCAAACCTTACATTGGGAGTCAAATATCTAAGTATCCTATACTGTGTAAATTCATTGCTAGAGTAAAATATGAATTACTAACATCAACTTATTTTACAAACAATTTTTTTATGAATCAATTTAAAATTAAACGCGCAAATTTTCTGCGGGCTCAGATAGTTTTAATATAAAAACAAAAAAACTTGTGTGCAGCACATTACTTTCTCCATACAAAGCAATGAATATGAATGCTTTCGACATCATTCGTGAATAATTTTAAAACATTTTCAATAGTCTTTATTTAAAAAAAGAAAAATCTGATGTGGCCAACACATGACTTTCTCTATATCTGGGGTATATATATTTAAATTATTATGAATAGCATTATAAGGCAAAATATACTGGAAATTACAAATAAGTTAAATATCCCCGAAATGGATGGTTCTACAAAAAATTGTCTCAAACAAAAGTTGGAAGGAATGTTATTTTCTATAACTTTGTTCCTTATAAAGATTGTAAATAACAGCGTTTTAACGAACATATTCGATGAAAACCGAAAACATCGATTTATATATAAATAATTCCTAAACAATAACTGCTATGGAAAATTGTTTAAAATAAAAGATGTACGAAATTATATTTTCTACATTTTTTGTAATGGCCAATGTATACAATAATGACATTATCGGAGAAATGTCGCAAAAACCGAATCGGGTTTCGAATAAACCTCGACTTCCGGTTAACCGGTATTATCCAAAAACTAATCAGTTCTTTGTGCTCATGCTAAATATATATGAAATTTGGTATTAATATGACAAGTACTCTTTGAGTTAGAGCGCCCACAATCACTACATACATCCATCCACACACACACACACACATCATTCCGAAAATAGTCTAAATGTCTTCTAGGGACCTCAAAACGTGTATTTCCGTTGAAATCTTAAAGTCGATTTTTTTCGTGATCACAATACTTTCCCTATACATAAGTCCCCAACTTACACGGTTAATTCGTTCCAAAGGTAGCAGTGTAAGTTGAAAACCGCATAAGTCCAACAATGCTTAAAAACGATATATTTTTTTACATATACGTACGTTTCTTTCAGTGGATAGTTAAAGCTAAAAATGTAGTGCTTATGTGATGAGGGTTTATAGTTTGTTTATGAAGAGCAGTACAGTACAAGACATAACTTGCACCCACGGAATCACAAATCTAAATGGCGAAAGCGACGCTGTCAGCTGTGCATCAACGTACAGTAATCCCTCGGTTTACGAGCTTAATTAGTTCCTCAAAAACTGCTTGTAAGGCAAAAACTCGTAAAAAGAAATTAATTTCCCAATACATCCCATGTTATAAATTTTATAAACAATAGTTACATCATTAAAGTTGGGATGCCGTGACGTTCTGCACATTTGAGAAGACTCGGGAACCGACAAAATCCAAGAATAGGTGTCGGGAAAAACGATCAGTTTGCGAGAGGAAGGAAATCGTATAAGCGAAAATAGGCTTGTAAATTGAAAATCAGGTATTAATTTGTGCATCTCGTATGAGCAAAAACTCGTAAACCGATTGCTCGTATACCGAGGGATTACTGTACTAGTAATGCCATCTACTGAGTGGCAGGTGAACTAAAAATCGAGCGCGCTGATAAGCTGTCATGTATCCGTGTATCTGCGGATCCGTGTAATTCAGACCCGTGTAAGTTGGGGATTAACTGTACTACATATGGAGAAAGTAATAAGTAAAGAAAAGAGTTAGCTTTTTCTATGGCTAACAAAATGTTGATGCGCAATTGAAATTACCCTTGGTAGCATACGCAACGCTATCTACAATTAGAAAATTTTATCATAGCAATGGAAACAATGGTATCACTTGGTGACATATTTGGCATAAATTTAGAAGAAAAATCAAAATACATATCTCTTAAAATACTGATTTTATGAAAAAATGTTTCAAACAAAACTTGTGGAAAATTACATTGCCTACAACTTTGATAATGACAAATATTTATATAATTTGAGTTCTAAAGGAGATATTTGAAAAAATGGAAAAATGGCAAGTGTAAACGTCCACAAATCAAATGCCACATTACCCCACACAATATAGCCTCTATGTTTTTTACTTTAATTCTTAAAATTTGATAAGCACTTTATGTACTAGTTTATTAATTATCATAATAACCAATATAAAATACAAATATCATTAGGGAACCACATGAAAAAGTCATCTATCAGGACTATGAATAACCAAATAATTTTTCAATTAAAATTTAAAACAGATAAAAAGTGTACATTTATACATCCTTTATTAATCTCTAAAATATAAAGAGGAGATTTTTGGCTACTTGTGGAAGAAATTCAACAATAACCCTAATTTTCGAATAGCTTTCTATCTATTATTTATCACTTGGCGAGGCTGACCTTTGGGCAGGAGGGATCCCTTGAAGTTTTGCCAAGGGGTAAATCTCCAAGGTACTCTTTCAGCAGAGCTTCCCATCGCTGTGTGTCGTAATAAGCATGAGACCATACTAAGCCACCAGTTCCCCAAATTCGGTTTTGGTCAAAGATTTTAGCACTTAACTCTTTGTACATAATTGAACACTCTTCCAATGATTTCTTGTGTGGGCCTATCAAAATGTACAAAAAGATAGGTATACAGTGTAGAGAAGATTATTTAAAGAGTTAGGAAATTGAAATTGAAAAATATTTTTCTGACTTCGCATACATAGAAGAGGAAAAAAATAAGTATTAAGTAGAAGTAGGTATTAAGAAATGTTAATAGCTTGGGCTAAGAGCAACAAAAAAGTAAAAGAAAGAATATAAGCAGCTCATTTCAAGCCAATTATCTCAAAAGAGAAGCAATAAATTTCCAATAAAAGAACAACATTAGACAGTTTTGTTCTTCAGTTAAATAACAAAATGGAATCAGCGCCTTTTACAGCAAATTAATAAGCTCGTGAAAAGCTGGCATATGCTTGACAAAACTATAGATCAGTGGTTCCCAAACTTTTTGTAGGCAAGGCAACCTGTTAAAGACAAAGTGTTTCATGGCATTCCAGCCTTGAAACAAGTTTTTTTTTAAATTTTCAAATGGATATTACAACCTTTGGATGCATAAATTTGTTGATAGTATGCCACAATCACCCCAGTATGCCACAGCATCCAATTTAGGAACCACTACTTTAGATCCTAATATAAATAGTCTTTCAAATAATAGTCCACACCCTTTGCATTGAAAATATTAAAAAATAGATGCGCATAAAATGAAAAATTCAGGAAGCAAAAATTGTTCACATTGAAAAACAATGACTACCAAGCAAGCTTTTATTACTATGATTAAAGGCAATGCAAAATACAAGATAAAGATATTCCTGAAAATTTTGCAATATAAAATACGAAAATGCTAATTTCACCAAAACATGCTGTTTTTACATTTGAAACAAATTTATTACAAGTTCACGTAATATCAGTGTGTATAACTCTCATTGATAGAGAATATTGTTTTTTTGCGAAAACGGACCTATGAAAAATAAAAGGCTTACCTTTTTCCATTCATTCATGCTGAGTTGCTTCAAGTAGAAATTTTTATACATATACAGGTCTCCCATGTTTTAAGCGTGATATGTGTTCCTAGGAAATGGCATTTATATTGAAATCGTTTAATGTGAACCACTTTTAACATAGTAATAATGGAGATACGTTCTGGACTGATATACACCAAACTTTCTCGGCAGTTGACATAGCAAACCTAATAATACCTCAGTATATAATGAATGTGTATCCACCAAATAAGTTCGGCTTTCCTGTACACCGAAAGATGATTGCAGTGTAGGATGGAATGAAATACCGTATTTAATCAATTGTATGCTGACCTTTTTTTACTTTTTTACCTCCTTAAAAATTGCCGCTTCTTAGAATCAAGTCTTAAAAATTGAAATAAATGTTTTGATAAATTCACTCCTGAGCCATCTCTAGTATGCACATGCACGTAATCCTAGGATTCCCTAAGCCAATCGTCATTTCCTCGTGCCTTTGCAAGCATAAATTTTTGTAATTTACTTTGGCATGTTTTTCAGTTTTTTTTAATAATCCCATAATGGATCGAATGCATTATTCTGTGGACTTTAAGAGAAAAGTGATAGTATATGCAGAAGAAACATCAAATCTTGCTGCATAATGGCACCACAGGTTTGATGAGTCGAATGTGAGACACTGGAGAAGACAAAGAGAGAAACCGGAATATGTTTGTTGCGAGATTAAAAATCTGGGACATAACCAGGACTAATTACATTTTAGTAAAAATTGTATTGAATGCTTCAATATAACATAATTTATGTTGTCGTAATTTTAGTTGATATCTTTTTATTTAATTACAAATTGAAAAAACTGGGGCATTCATACTTTTTTTGCAACAAATCCTGGAAAACTAGGACGTCTGTACACCCAACATGCAATTTTCCTCGTGTGCCCTTGTGAAAAGGGCAGGGGTCGGCTTACCACGGATGTCAGCTTATAATCGATAAAATATGGTATTACTGTGAGTTGGGTAGAAGATGTCTGGATCATCTTGCGACGAGACGCATCGAATGAGAAAGAGGGCTCCCCTGCATCTTCCTGCTGAAAATACCTCGTTAAGATGATTGTTTTACTGCACGTTTTTTCTCGTTGTATATTTCCTTATAAATATATATAATGGCCTCCAATTCCCTTCTAAACTTACTATTTTGTTCAGCAAAGTTACAGTATAGGGTGAGATTGTCAACTAATATAAAGAATTAGTCATTCTTTTCGTGGTCAATTGTTCTGATTCAGTGATAACTTCTTCTCCCACTGCCTATTTTTCTGATTTTGATCTTCCATCCACTCAAGCAACATTTTCTCCTTCTTCTCAATTAAAGAATCTCTCACTATGGATGTCATTTTTGCCGATAGAAAAGTTGAATGGGCAACATCTTATTTAGTCTTAGCTGCATTCCTACAGATATATCGTGCACTTGACTCACTTCAGTTAAATATGCGGCCAACCATAGCTGGGCCTCTCCTCTCTTAAGGCATCGAAGCACCTCCAACTTGGTTTCATGTGTTATACTCTTCTTTTGCTTCTTCATGGGAGACACTTGATTAAATAAATCAGTTGTATGATGTTTATAGGCTGTCATTATAAATAAATATACAATCTGAAGGAGCGAGGGTCAGAAAACTTTCAATTGTGAACAACTACGAAAGAAAGCATATAGTGGCATACTCTGAGGGATCGCTTCTTATATTCATAGATATAACATTAATTTGTAACAAATGTTTTGTGTGCAGCATTAATTTTGAAATGAAACACTCGCCTTACCCTTGCCATATCACTAAACTCTGAAGTGCATCTCACTCCTAATTCTCTTCGAAGAAATGTTACTTTGTAAATAATGTGTATGCACTAAGCATTAATTTTCAAATGAGACACTTTTGCCTTAGACAAATCGTTCAACTCTGACGTGTACCATCTATATAGAATTTTTTGTTTTAAAAAGCAATTCGTTTAACTTTGAAATCATTTAAAGTGAACCAGTTCAAAGCGAGGGAGACCTGTATTAGTAAAATCTTTTATTACTAAAATTTTCTAAATATAATTTAATATTTAACGTACCTAACACTAGAAAATGTGGTAGATTTATAAGATCACAATAAAGTTCAATAACCCCAAGATTCTTATTGACTGGATTATAAAATCAGATACTGATTTTGTTCATTATCACAATGCTATATTATGAAAATTTATCCTTTCGTATGTATAAAAGCTACAATGACCATGCAAACCCCTAAAAAAACAAAAAAGCATTTGGATTCACTTACCTAACAGACATGCAAGGATAGCTCCAGTGCTCACCCCACAAATGAAATCAAACAGCTCATACACTCGTTTTCCAGTCAGACTTTCCAACTTCCTCAGCATCTCAATCACCAGTACACCTCTGAAATTAACAAAATTAACATCACTTAACTCTTTGCATATAAAGTTTGCTTTACATTTATATGAAAACATTTTAAAGCTATAATAAAGCTAACAATGGTATTACCCAATGGTGGATTTAGATATTCTGAGGCCTCTGGTGCTAAACTATTGGGGCTCCTGGTGCAAAACAAGTGGGGGCCCTACAATCTAAATACAGTAAACTCCCAGTTATCTGGCACTCATGCAACCGGAATTCTCAAGCAACCAGCATATCCTGCCTCTCGATTTTTTTTACATCTAGTTGGTAGTTCTACCAAAAACGCCAATAAAATTGGCGTTTTTGGCAATTTTTTGTTTACATCTAATTCAGAATGTTACCACTAAAATTTGCATTTTCAGCAGTCGCAATACACAACTGTGTATGTTTCTTGAACTCTGTGTTTGTGTTAAATAAAATATTTTGCACACCCATTTTTAATGCCTCCTAAAACTCCAATATGCGCTAGTTACCTAATAAAAGGAAATGGTTTGTGCTAACCTTAACCCAGAAACTTGATATAATAAAACGTTTAGAGAAAAGTGAGAACCGCAATGTTTTAATGAAATAGTTCAATCTCGGTTCTTCCACTATTTATAACATTAAGACAGAAATCACAGTTAATGAAATGCGTTACGTCTTCTGAGACAACTAGAAGAGTTGAATATTGGTGCACTCTTCATAAGCCGAAACTTGAGCAACTGGATATAGGTATTTATGAATGGTTTTCTATAAAGCATTCTGAGGGAGTCCCTATGTCTGGACAAATGTTGATTGAAAAGGCCGAAGATTTTTGTGAAGAAACGGAGATTAGTGAACTGAGTGCATTTTCAGATTGATGGCTAACACGTTTTAAGATCAGACGTCTAGATGTTTCGGGTGATAAAAATTCGGCTGGCCAAGAAGCTGCCGATAAATTTTGCGACTTTTTTGAAATATTAGTTAAGGAATATATAACTATACAACAGGTTTAATTGCATTGTTTTAATATTTACTAACTGCACTGTATGTAATGGTGTCATGATTGCATGCCACTATTCGCTTCTCTTTTGTTTAATATCAATTTGCCTCAAGAATTTCTGCTAATACATTGTTGGGTGTGAATAATTTCTCTCCTTTCCTCAGACAAGAAAACAAATTTTTCCCGTAAAATCCTAAAGGTTAGACAAAGTTAACTCTTGCCTAGCATTGTTAATAGAACAAAAGAGAAGTTAATAGCGATAGGCATACGAGAAATTCCAAAGGATGTAATGAAGTTATTAAATATTAAAATATTGCAATTAAACTTGTTGAATACTTGTATCTCTGAGTTTCATTACTTCCTCGAATGTCAAGGAATTATTTAAGAATTAAGTAGAGTACCTAGTCTACAGGTTAGCAATTCCAAGGTGAATGTACAGTTCTGCATCTGTTCCCTATTTTGGCATCCAAATGTTTTATTGAAGCCTATCCAATAAAATTCACAAGCAACCGGAATATTCAGTTAACCAGAAAATCCAATTCCCCGGGCATTCTGGATAACTGGGAGTTTACTGTATATAGTAAAACCTCACCTAACGACTACCCCTGTATTTGACTTCCTGTTTTAATAAATTAAGTATCAAGAGCAAAAAAATTAAATTTCCTTCCTGACTTTTAAAAAGAGATATTTGATATTCTGAGATTATACGAGGTGGTATTCAAAAGTTCCTGGACTGGCTCAATAAATAAGAAATGCCTTCCTTGTTTTAGCTGCCGCTGTGGTCGCTTTCAAAATAGTCCCCTTGGGAATTTATGCACCGTGCCCAATGCTTCTCCCATTGTTGGAAGCACTGCTGAAACTCTTCTTTTGAAATGCTCTTCAGCACCGCTGATGATTCCATCTCAATCTCGTTAATGTCTTCAAATCGCCGTCCTTTCAGGTGGATTTTCATCTTAGGAAATAGGTAAAACTCACAAGGGGAGAGTATGGTGGGTGGGGCACGACAGTCATCTTATTTGATGCCAAAAATTGCCGAACAGATAATGCAGTGAGCAGGTGGATTGTCGTGACGGATGAACCAGTCCTAAGTACGTCGCATGTTCAACTCATCCGTTAGAATGCGCTGACATGAACTGTATGAAATTCCCATCATACCAGCAATGTCACTAATAGTTCGCCGCCTATCTTCATGGATTAATTCACGCACTTTTTCAACATTTTCGTCGGTTCTGCTTGATGAAAGCCAACCTGAGTGCTCAGAATCTTCAACTGACATTTGCCCTCGCTTGAACCTTGAAAGCCACTCGAAAATCTGAGTTCTTCCCATTACGTCATCTCAAAATGCAGTTTTCAACATTCCACATGTTTCTGACGCACTTTTACCGAGTTTGAAACAACATTTAATGCAAACACGTTGCTCTCGAAAGTAAGTCATCTCGATGTCTTGCTGAAATCGTCAAACTCATTGAACACACGGTCACTTAATTCACGATTTCAAAATAATGAAACAAGCTGTCATGGTGAAATTCACTAGACTGAATCACAACGAAGTAATATAGTTCCTTGAAGCAGCTGTAGGCTGTAATAAGCACCGGTGGCACGCCCCATGGATAGTCCGGGAACTTTTGAATACCACCTCGTACGTAAAAACATTTTTTCAAGGGACCCCTGGCCCCCTTAAATCTGCCACTGGTATTACCCTACCATCATTTTTTCAAGAATAAGCTTAATTAACAGTATTATTTAAAGACTAAAATAAAGAAGTGCTTGCTCATAATAAAAGTCCTGCTATCTGGCATATGCATGGTACCCAAAATTTACAGTTAACTGTGAACTAAGAAAAGGAAGACAGGATCATATTTTAAACAAAAGAACTAGTTTCCTGCTGATGTAACTGTCCATCAAAAATTATGTTTAAACATTTTTTTTCACTTCCTCGTATAAATTTCTTAATTTATGATATTTGTAAAAAATAAACAGCCAAAACAATAATCAATCACAACTCTAACAGAATGGCACATTAAAAAAATGGGAAAATATTTTAGTGAATGCTTATTTTGTTAATTTAAACATTTTTAGTTTAAGGTACATAAGCATTTCATTATTTAGTCATGCATCCTCTCTTCTTGCCTTTCTTTAATCATGCTAGAATTATTCTATGAGTCAAACTATGCTATTAAAATTTCAAAGCAAAATATCCCAGAATAAAACCTGTTTGAATGTATGCTTCTGTAGCACAACTGCAGAAAAATAACACAAAGTTTTACTAGGATCAAATGTGCAGTTCTTGAATTATTATGAATATAAGTTTTCACATTAAGCTTTATAATGTATTGTATACAATATTATATTAAAGCAAATATTGGGTTCATTTTCCTTACAATAAACATTGGATAAAACAAAAAAATTACTTGAGGTGCATGCCAGACTGACTTGGCAAAGATCCTGGTTGCAAGGATATTTATTATGGGTAATTAGGAATTTTGGTTCATTGAGCATGTCAGTTGGCCAAACACCAAATAATGGAACTTTTTTTAGTAAATATATAAACAGGGTGTCCAATAAATGACTTGTCTTAAATTGTTTATTATATTATAGTTTAAATATTCAAGTAGCTATATACCATATATGCCCAAATATAGGGCGACCTCCCATTTTCCCACAGAGAAAACTAGAAAATAATTATTTGACAAAAACTTGAATAATCAAAGTTCAAGGGTCCGAATATAAGGTGACATCCCCTTATCTGAAGGGCAATTTTGGAAAAAACCTCGCCTTATATTTGGGCATATACGGTAATTGATTATACCTAGCTACAATACCTTGTACCCCCTCCATCAATGGATAATATTCTAATTCCTCTTCCAGGAAGAGGATCCACATGACCAAGAAGTGACAGAGCTTCCCTTAAAACTCCCTGTACTTCATCCTCTTTTGGCTCGGTTCGCTTTAGACGTAAAAGCAAGGAAAGTGCTCCTTCCTACATTCAAGGTAAATGAATCTTATTAGATATTATACATTAATCACAAAAAATGTATTTATTAATATAATGCGATTAAGCAAATTTTATTTAAAAAAACTATATTCCATCAATTTATCTTGTGATGTAGGTAACACTTTCATGAAAATTTCTCTTATGCATAATAATGACAACTAAAGGTATAAACTTATAAAAAATGATCTAGGAAGATTCTTCCACAGGTCATACCTGTAATTTTCATGCTTTACATTTATTTCACTATCGGAATGATAAAGGTGATAATTTTTACCTTCACAGCTAAGTCTTTAGCCTGAGGATACTCAATTAAATGACTAGTAAGATCTTCGAGTCGTTTGAAACATGAAGTTCTAGTCTCCGCAGATCTTACCGAAGAAATGACGAATTTTGTCCGTGCATCAATACAAGTCTGCGAATCAAAATAACATGAAATAAACATGAGATGATAATGATGCAGTGAGACGTGTGTATGCGTGACTGAAAACTACCTACCTTAGGCACAAAAACACTTCTTGTCTTCCATTTCGGAGAAGCATCATCAACAACTTCGCTTTGTTTTGCAGTAAATGGTAATTTTAACCCATTTAACAATGGTGGTGCTTTCTGGGTGGATTTTGGATCTTCGACTAGATCACTTTTAGAAAATGCAGGGCTTACTTTTGCGGGAGTTATACTGGTTTCCCCAGAACTGATTTTTTTCTGGTTTACGTCGTCTTGCCCAAACATTGACGGGAGTTTTTGAATAACCTTGACCCATTCTTTGTTAATAGTTTCCATAATATTTTTATCACCCGCAACCTTCATAAAATAATCTTTCACTTGTTTGATCGTTTTTAATTGAAGTGGACGAGCATTTCGAACTTGCTGTGACCCAGTAGACATCTTAGAAGCAACTTGAGTTAACTTTTCTGAAGAAACATTTCCAGTCTTGTATTGCCTAAGGTTAGCAAACAAAACATTGAAACCTCCAATGTAAAAAATTAATGTCATGTAGCCTATTTAATGAATTAATTCTACGCATAGCAAAAAGTCAGAGCTGGCATTAGGAATTTTGTAAGTTACAACAATCATATAACTAGAAATACGCTGCAGTGAAAGTCGTGCATAATACGATCTGGCATTGATTCGCGATTGGTTGACATGTTTCATCAATAATTTATACAAACTCGAAACTCAAATCAACTTTACCTTAGGATCATGCAAGAGCATCGTTGACCTCTTCTATAACTTTTACTGAGAGACATGTTTAATACATGCAAACTCAGTAAACATTCCCTTCCGCTGTATTTCATTCCTGTTGAAGACGTATGACTCGACGATTACTTTATAAGTTCGTTTAATATATACATATAATAATAATTCCTTTAGTTTAATTTAAAGATATAACCTCTCATAGAATGATTCCATGCAACTGAGCCTTGCGCATTTGCGCTCGTCCTTAAAAGCAGACCCGATAACTCCGCCCATATGTTTACCTCAATGCACCTCACCTCATATGACGTCACATGTATTTAGGCGAATCGCGTGAATTTTGCGTAGTACATTGCTTGAATAGAACGAATAGAACGTTTCTAATTGCGTGTGTTGTTTCGTTTTATGCCGACTAGACTGACGAACTCATAATACTTTATATGAAACGTTAAAATATTTCTCGGTTATTTTGAAGTATTATTATTTAGCATTATCTGTGATGCAGGGACGTGTTTATTAAGACGAAACGGTTGTTAAATTAAAAACAATTCCTTATTTAGCATCAGGAGGATAATATATACATATTTGTTCCTAAAAACTATTTATAGTTCATTCTTGTGTGGGAAATTTCAGGGTTAAATTACGTTGCGTGGTCCTAAATTTGCCTCTGCGCGGCCTTGTTTTTATCTGCCAGTGCCAAACCACACATTTCACTTTTTCCTCGAGTGAAATATTAATAGTTGCACGCCAAATCTTTGTCAGTGTTTTCAAATTATGGTGATTTTTAAAGGTAAATCTAGTTTTCTTCATCTACTTACAGTAAATGTCAGCCTCATTACCAGGCTTGCCACCGCTCCGGGTTTGACCCAAAGTCTCCGGGTTTTGAGACTAGTCTCCGGGTCAACAACATATGAAGCAGTGTGGAATATATCAATAAATAAATACGTTCCTCACATTTGTATGAATACTAATTAACTATTGCATATAAAAACACATAATTATAGCAAAAACATACTTTTCCTTCGCCTATGAGAATCTCCAGGTCATTGACGAATTTGAGGTGGCAACCCTGCTCATTACCCATTATCTACTGCTGATGAGAGCTTGGCTCTCGAAATATGTATCAAGGTTCCTTAAAAATCGTGATATTTAGAGTTTGAGTGTGTGTATTGACGTCTTCAATGTCCCTGTAGCGGTCGAAAGGCTCACAAACCTTGGACTTTTCTTCCTTGTGTTATTCTAAATATTTACATCACGGCTCAGGAGATTTTAAATTTATTTCCAACATTATTCTTCGCAGTAGTCTGTTAATAATTGCTTAAAATAAATTAAAATCTAGGTACAAACTCGAGACTGTATAAAGTACATATATATTTGTTGATGTGATAATTCGGATCCATGCAAAATGGATGTCAACAAGATTTATTTATCGAATTTTGATTAATTGCAGATCTTTTAATTATAGACGGCATTTTTGTTACATGGCTACAGTTTTTATTTACATAGCAACTAATAAATTGCAGTTTTGAAAGATATCTGACAATATTTGTGTTGTCTTAAGTTTTTCGGGCTTAGCTTGTGAATAAATCAGCCAGACTCTTGCGCTATTGTGGGCGGTGGATGCAAGAGGAACTACGTGCTCTCACGTACTGGAATCCCCGAGTGCACGCAACACTGCATTTTTCGCTACTCTTTATTTGCGAAGGGAAATTGGTGACGCCGTAATGATACAAAAGTACCCTCAAGGTTGCTAACCCATGACTGATCGGCCTGTCGCGACATTTACAAACCCGATCACGGGTCAACGGGAAGGGATAGTTTCGTTCGGTAGCGCCCGGAGACGATTACTAAATTAAAAACAAAGCGATCCGAATGCTCGCCAATATCCTCGGTTATTAGAAAAATTACTACAAATACCGGTATCCCCGAGGACAAGTAGGTCAGATTAAAACAGAATTCATCAAAATACATTAGAATAACAACTTTTCGCATCCTAATCGGAATTCTCATACCGCCGGGAATGAAAACGTAGAAACATTGCTAATACATCGAGTAATGCACGCGTATAATATTCTATGCGTATTAAACACGAGTTAGCAGAGGAATTTTGTTAATAATAGACGCTCAGACTTTGTGCATTGATTGAATTCAATAATAACCTTTATCAATCATTAAATTAAGGCGTATGGAGGAAACTGTAAATGATTTCTTTCTATGCAAACTAGATAAAGAGAAAAATGGAAATTATTGGTTTAAAAACATTGCCATAAATGAAACAAAACAACAGCTGTAGTTGTAAAAGTGGACGGATCGGTTTATATAAATGTAGCAATTAAAATTGTTATTTGAAAATATTATTGTAATCAAAGGGCCTGTTTAAAATATGATGCAAATTAGAACTCCTGTTGATAAGGGGTTTATCATAACATTTAGATATCGATTGGGATATTGTTCAGACATCACTCCGTGGTTATCTTTCGGCTTGAAATACATTTTTACTCTGCTTTATTTGTTATAGTCGTGATTTGTTAATAAAATAATTTGTGGAAAAAGTACCAAGTTTTTTCTAAATTGTTTAATATCCAAGATAGATAAATTCCACAAGATATCGCCTCAAACCACGGATTTTATTTCTTTATTCGGTTTCTCCTATCACTAAGGTTTCTTTACATGCCCAAGCAGTGGTATTCCGCTTGGAAAATTTAATAAAACGCATAGACGTATACAAGGATAACGCGCAGTTAAGCTTAGCGTATCCTATTTCGTATTTATTCGCCATCATTTACGTGTGTGTTTGTGTCAGTCTAGGCACCAAAATTTTTCCAAACGGCTCTCACATGCAAGGTTGACTCTCCTATTAGGATCTCCGATTGTCCAAGAAATATACGAACCTCGATATCGCTCAAAAAATAAAAAAATTCGACTGGAGACAGCGTACTCTAGACGCGAAAATTTTGCGTTTTTCCTTTGATTCATGGTTTGCAATTCATTCTCTCTGGGTGCTTAAGACAGAATTTACGACTTATTACGCTGCGGTCCCGCTGAAATCTACGCAGCTTTAATCAATTTTTAGTCGTGGCGCGTTTAGCTCCGTTTTCACGTTGAGCGTGATTTCAGTAAATAGGCTATGCTTCCGCCAATTTAGGTCACTGTTTACATGGAAGCTCAAAGAATGAGATCTTTTTAATATATTATGTATGGAAGTACCACCGAGGTTGCGCTATCTCTTTCGGGATTGCGAAACAAACTTCGTTTAAATTCCAATTCTTTATCTATATATTTTGGCGATACCAATACGGACTATTTGGTGACAGCTTCTAGATAGGACGGATTAAACATAAGTAATTACAATTGCAATTTTATAAGTTTGCATATGGTGTACAAGATTGCCTTATTTTTTTAGCTATTTTTAATAATTTCAAAAGAATTAATAATTGCCAGTGCTAGCAAAATAAAAGAACAGCATTGTGCCCATTGTCTAAGTCAGTCATTCACCTTGATAGAAGAAAATAAAGAAAGCGCTTCAAGGAAGAGAAACGTGAATTTCCTTCCTCTCATTTTGGCATTTAGAATAGGAAAAATGGCCATAACCTAATAAAATTATCAGACAACTCATCGTTATAAAAACGGAAATGAGCAAATGCCCAATGTTAAGCCAATTTTCAAATAAAAGTAGATACTTTTTATACTTTAAAATAAGAAACCCATTTCCTTGAATGATTTATTTTATGAATCAGCTAAAAACTTACAGCAAAATATTATTGTTTTTTTAACTCTCAGTCAGAATTGTTTCCTTATTTTACAAGTTCAAAGTCCTTGGAATAATCAGTGTTGTAATTAAAAACCATGTTTACCCTTCATAAAATAATTTTGTGTCATTATAATTTATTTCTTTATAATTATTGTAGTTGTGATTCTTGTGGTTCTTCGCACCTCGCCGACTCACCCTGAACTAACACTGAAAATTACGTTTGAATCGTATTTATGTAATTCTCCTCGAGGTAAGTTTTACACCTTGCCGCATAAAATAGACCGAAAATATGAACGAATCTGCGTTACACATTATTTATTTTTAGTATATAAGAGGAAGCAATCGCAGGAATATCCACATAATATTTTGTCCAATTGCTTCGCGTTTCCGTGGAAATGCCGCAGAAATTATCCTCTGAAGTACTACAGTCTTAAATAAAAGTATATTTGCAAGGACCAATGAATGGTTTTGATCGATTTCTGCCTTTAATTTTTTGTATATAATTAGCTTTCCCCAATGGCTCTTTATCTCTAGATAACCGCAACCACTTCTCAATCATTTAGTAAATATTTACAATCCCTTTTCGGCTTTGTGTGCTGTTGAATTGACTTGTAAAAAGTTCTTAAGATCGATCATAAATTTTCAAGACCGAAAGGAAGTGCGTTGGTAAACAAGAAAACCTCATCCGCGCAAAAGTTTTCTAACTGCGCGTCTACATTTGGAGAAGAGGAACTTATTTACCTGGCATGGAATGAATCAGTGTACGCGGCGGTCGACAAGGAAGACGGTAAGGCCAAACGGCAGTACATTTTGAAGTACCGCCAATATTATAAATAGTGTTACTGAAACACTAAACTCGGACCAAGAATAGACCTAGAATTGGACCTCTTCATCGACTAGTGGACGATTTCGATTTAACCTCGCCGTTTCGAGAGTCTACTTCCGATATGAAAGAATTCCCTCGTATTTCTCCATCCAAATATTGCTGGTATTGCGAATAATCCCGTTTTAGATCGGCTTAGCCTTGAAAAGAGAAATATGCGGCGAATGTGAGCTCTAACTGGGGATTGGCATTAGTAAAACGATATAGTATAGCATTCCTAAAAAAAATAATTCTATGCTTGAGGAAGGAGTTGCGTAAATCGCACTACCGGGAGAGTGAGGAATCAAAGGTTTTCAAGAATTGTTTTGCTGAACCCTTTTTTAATATATTGATAAAAATATATGAAAATGCATAGCACATCTTTTTATGTCGTGCTCTCGTTTAAATGTGTTCGGTGAATATTATTTTATTTTTGTGACAAGAGATCCCATCGCCAAGTGACGTTCCTGAAAGCGCCGCTGATCCCGGTCGAGAGATCTATTTTTCTGCATTATGTGACTCTTTACCATCAATAAGAAAAACTATATCTCAATCTAAGCCTTATAACAGTTTCAGGAACATCTAGTATTTATCGTTAATAAATATTCTGATTTGAACATGGTTTAAATCTCAACGGAAAGTTAATTTCCCCCCGTGACGAGCGTTTGTAACATAACTGTCCGTGCGCCTATAAGCACCTTGTGTCCGCCTAAAAGTATCCCCTACCAACTCAGTTACCTCTGAGGGTTAAAATTTAAAAAAAATTATCATCTTTAATCTGTTGTTCCACGTGCAGCGGAAATCTTCAACTCATCCATTCGGATGGACCACTTACCCAAAGTCAAAATGACTTTAGAGGTCATATGGGTACTGAAAACATGGAAGGTTCCAACTAAAGTGGACTTCTATTAGTCCATCTCCTTGACGAACGGAACCAGCTAACTGTTCAAGGGAGTCCTTGAAACTTTCGCGCAATATCGCGCGGAGAAGTCCACCTCGGCTGTTCGGCTTTCATGCAGAGCGTTCAACTACTCAGCAGCTGGTGAGAGCGGAGGACATCGCCTTCAAAAGACGAGCACACGTGGCCTGGACATTCTTCGACATCAGCAAGGCCTTTGATCGAGTGGGACATACTGAGCTCATCCTCGAGCTTGAGGAAAATATACATCGATTTTTAGGCGCGTTTCACTTCCAACATGAGCGCCTATGAGCTTCGGTCTGTCCGTCCGTCCGCATTTTGTTCTCGGCTTCTACCGAACGGATTTTTATAAAATTTTATATTAAAGACAGACAAAGATAATAAGAAAATCACATAAATGAATAACGTAAGCCAGTCATGGATACCACTTTACTGGTGACAAAAAATGAACTTTCCATCATATCTCTTAATATATTGGTCATATCAAAATAGTTATCAAATAAAACTTGTAAACTAGTAAAGAAGAGTATTTCTTTTCCTATACATTTTTATCGTAGGAGTAGCCATTATCAATAAAATCAAACCAGAATGTCTTAATTCGATGTGAACTTTAAAAAATTCTTGCATGGTTACTTCATGATTGTTACTAACATAAATAATCTCACAAAAATGTTTAATTTCCTTACATGTTACATATTTTTAAATTTTATTTATGACGAAGAAAAGAGCTTTAAAATGCTTTTTTCCTCACGTATATCATTTCTTTCAAATACCCCATGCACAAAACACGACCATTTGTGATATGCTGGACACTTTCCTAACTTGTTTAAATCGGTCATGGGTAAAGGTTCTGTGATGGCCAATGCAATGACATCAAAGGGTCAATTCGTCACTGGGAACGTTCCAAAGCATGCTTTCTCCTTTCCATATCTCCTCATTTGATTACATGAAATAAATTACATTACTTTTGATGTCTGTCACCAAAATTGGCCACCAATACCTGAATTCTATTCTCTCCTTCGGAGACCTTACTTTTAAGTGTCCAGCAAAATAAAGTTCTCTTTTGCTTTAACTACTCCCTTATCACTACTGGTTCTGAGATTTGACTCCCACTGTTGTTCTTATTAGTAAAATCTAATTTCTTTCTATAAAGTTACGCTTCCCTTTCCACTGCTGACATTTCAAATCTTCAACTTGTGTGGCTTTGTATTCTTTCTGTCATATACTCCAACTATATCAACCTTTCTACTTAACTCATCTATACTAAGGTTGTATTTGCCTTGTTTACGCCTTACTTCAAAATCATACTTGGCCAGCTTGTGTCCACAGTTGTCTGCTGTTATCTTTTTGGCCAAATTACCAAAGTAGTATGGCCCATCACTTCCTTGCATATAATAAAAAAATTAGGAGTTCCATAACTATGGTATGGCAAAGGTGACATTTGCCATTGGTTCTGCTTGCAATATTACCAAACTTTTCTGCAAAAAATCCCGGTAGTTTATTTTTCCATAATTAAGTATTATTTTAATATAAAAAGGTTGAAGTTTTGTTAATGCGTATGCTATAATTCTTTACCAAACTGCAGGAAAAATAATATTCTACTTAACTAATGGGTTTCCTAAAATTTTGCTATAAAAAATCTTTCTGAAAAATTTCTCAGCTATGTCCCTATAAACAAGTAATTGGCAAGGTGAGTTGCATAACCTCCTTCTTTGTTGTTGTATAATCAGTTTCATTCAAGTCTAGATGAATATGCTACTGGTTCTTCGCATCTTTGTGTTTCCTGTGCCAGTATGGCTCTGATTACGGAATTGTTCTATTTCTATGGGAGATGCAAAAATATTTTTATAGTCTCTTTTATGCCTTTTTGTAAAAAGTGAAATTTTGTAAAGCAGTACCAAAATGATATGGGAAGCAGTGGTTGAACGAGGCCAGGGCAGTGCTCAGGGGACCGGTCAGCTAAGTTACACAGTACAGTCAGCAAAATCAGTACGGCTGGTCACTTAAGGAGGCCCGCCAATCTTTCTCATCCCAGGGCCCGTTCCTTGCATGTTCTGCCACTGACGGGAAAATAGGGATGCATTCTCAACACCTCTCTAATTACCAGTAAAAGTGGCAAACTAAGCATATGCTATCTCCTCACCTAATGCACCATGTGTAACATTAATAACTCTCAAACAATACCTCTCTTACCAACTGTTTAAGAAGCCAAATCATTAATGTAAAATGTAATCATATCTTCTTTAAATTCCCATCATTGTTAATGTCCCTTTGTTCTTGAGTGAAGTTAGTTGCATGCTACAAACTAACTATATGTAATTATCATTTCTTTATTAATGCCTAACACAGCTGCTATAACAAAGGAATTATTAGGAATAAAACAAAGTTTATATGTTTTTAGGAATTTTGATTCATTGTAGTCTAAATAAATTTAATTTTAATCAATGAAGACTATATTTTATCAATTTATAAACAAATTCAAAGTTTTTTAGAGGTATTAAGGAAAGAACATAAACCAGTTGTTTGTTTAACAAACTGCATAAAGCTATAATTTTATGAAAGATCTTTATTGCATTTTCAGTAAATAATTATTATAACACCATTGAAATTTCATTTACTAAGCATTCATATTAACTTACCAAGTAAGCCAAAATGCGAATGGTTCAGTATCAATGTATTCAATTAGAGCCTATCCATTAAAATACTGAACGCTTTTAAAGATTGTTTCTGTTGAAAACAAAGGAAGGAGTTGATTGGCGATGCTTTGTAAAAGTCAAGCATACAGGATCAATGACGGGTAATTGGATAGGTGCTCAACCACATAAATACAGATAGTAGAAGAATGTTTTCAGAGTTCTGCATCACAATCCCAATGGTATTCAGCATCTGAGTTCCAATGGCTTCATCCAAGTTTTGAATCCACATACCCTGATATGTGAGATATATAAGTGTTTACCCACAAAAAGGGATGACTGTAAGTGTTAAAAAGTGCAAGAAAAATAAACACGTAACAATGGCTGCTCAAGTTCTGTACAGACTTATCATCAAAACTTAAATAGAATGAATATCATTTACACATACATACAAACACCCATTGCAAATATTATTTCTCCCTGCCAGAGTGCACATACATTGTCAGGACAAACACAATAGGAAAGGAGGCATTTTTTCCCAAATTTATCGGGGCCTATATAAAGAGCATCTTAAGCATGTCTTCAAATGGTCTATCAGAATAAATAAAGTTTGACAGAAAGCAATCATACTTTCAAGCAAGATTTATGTGAGAAACAAGCAATAGAAGGCAAGGGAGTTATTATTGGTGCTCATCACGAATGACCAATCGGAAATAAATTGTACACTGGCACAGACACGCACGCATGCGTACACACACACACACACACACACACTCATTATGCACACGCAAACAAATTCATTCTACCCATATTCGCATCTCCTCAATCAGTCTCATCCATTTCAACAACACTGAATTGGCCATATGATCTGCCTATGCCTACAACACTGATGCCTATTATCTTGAAATGCACTTTAGATAAGTGTCATGGTTAAGTACTTCACAATGCATGACAGTCACTTAGTTTTTCAGCCTCTTCACTCGAGGCATCTTAGCTGGCCTTGATCCCAAATCTCTCACACTTAGGTTCTGCCACAGGGTGCACAGGGAAGGTTTCCAGGATGAAAACGTTCCATACTGTTGTGATTCTGAATCATTCACAACTAACGTTGAGAATGAACTTCAAAATATCACTTTTTCATTGGTGCACGACCAATGAAATATTCGATTTCTTATTAAAAACTTTCAAGCTCCAGTGAGGAGACAACCACTTGTGAATCACAAGATTGGATAGAAAAGAATATTAAATTAGAGCCTTTTTTTATAATCGAGGGTGGAATGGAAACAATGTCATTTCCCTCCTACCCAACGTGTGATTCTACAAGGATGGAATTAAGAGGTCATAGAACAGGATATGACGGATAGGCCACTTAAGCACCTAACTCCTTTATGGCTGGACGGCAGAGGGAAAGGGCTTCTGAGCCTTTTAATGGCAGCGTAGAATGTTGTGTCCAACAACTGAGAGGGATGGAGCAGAGAAGTGCGAAGGAGGCATGCTGACAGAATCTGAGGCATTGCCTGATTTCCTCAAAATCTGCCCATTTCCTTCTTTCCTTAGCCTCGAGTCATGCTGAAGAACTGTACTGGTTGTCATGGTGATAACTGGTTTTGGTGGTAAGGGCAAAGGCAGAGGAGACTCCCCATCCAGGACAAGATCAGAAATACATCCAATAACTCCAGATGTATATCGACCTTGTGTCCATTTCTCAACAGATTCTACACCACCTACAGAAATAGGTTAATTAATTAATTTCATTTTATGAAGCAAGTCCATCAGTTTAAAATTTTAATCAAAGTAAAGAAAGGTCTAATTGCAGTTAAATTAAATTAGGCCTATCTTAGCCTTATGTTTAATATAGTTAATGCACAAATATTGAATTACCGATAAAAGATTATGATACGTCAAATGGAAGCCAGTTTATATAAATTATTAATAAGAATAGCCAGGTATCTTTTCTGTCTTCTGCATTAATTATTCTTAATTATAAGTTCTGAAAATTCCTTTCTCTGAATTCAGTTGAACAATTTACAAAGGCATAGGTGTGACATTAGAAGCTCCTATATAATTCATAATGATGCATTATTCATTGCATCACTCATAAAAGCATTGGAAAAGTTTTCAATTAAAATGAATGAAATATTCTTTCTTCAGCAGAGTTAATTTGATAATTGGATGATTAAAATACTTGTATCTAGTTGCACTGTTCTTATTTTTTTAAAATCGACATTGATTGATTAATGCTAAAGCTGCACCACATTTAGTGGAAGTTTGGTAGCCTTTTTCTGATATACGTATAAAATCATAGCTACTTAGTTTTTCGATTATGAGTTATTAAATGATTGCTTTGCAAGAGCTTACCAATATAGAGTCCTGTATTGGTGTTAAGTTGCCTTAATCTGCCAGGAGATCTTTTTGACACTACAGGACCACTGTCAACAACGATTGTTCCTTCTTGCTCACTCCTAAAAACATATGAAAAATAAACATAAGTGTAAGGATATAAGATTTAGTGTCATTTACTTAAAGAAATTAAAACTGAAAATCTTATAAAATTTATCAGTCACAAAATGATATTTAAAGGCATACTTTGGCTTTGATTTATATTTTGCCGTTTTTAGCTAACAAATGCGTGTGACATGAAATGACATTTTTAGTATACAAAAACTTACACAACAAATTAGGAAAATCTCATACTATCTTGATGTTACAATTTACTCATTATGGAAAAATTTGAATTCACATAAACCAATTATCCTCCAGGAGCCTAATGGCAATCAGAGTAATCACCTCATTAATTAACCCAACTGAAAGGATTCAAATCTTACCTCGTGGCTCTGACACGGTGCCAAAGTCCATCATCTACTCGAGTTGTATTGTACTCAAGCTCAACTTCACCACTTCCTAGGTTAAACCTTAGGTGTAGGTAACCAGATCTTATTCCAAGGGCAAGGAAGTCTCCGCTCTGTCCAACAATGGAATGATGACTACTATCCCCACCATGCTGACCACTCCACAAAAGAACTCCAGATTCAGATGTCACTTTGAATCGCATGTTGATGTCAATCTTGTTGTTCACAACCCTGGAAAATATTATACTCATTCAGTCGTTAAATGGATAACAAAACATGTTTCTAGTGCATGTTTTTTCTGTCGAGTTGATAGTTAAGTTCGTTTTTCACTGGAAATCTAAATCTTTGAATGAGTAAGTAGTCAGTTTTCTAAAATGCCATTTATACATTTTAAAATTATTCTAGTGCATCTTAGATTCCTTCTTTAAAATAACCTATACAATTCCTTAAATTAAGATTAATTTTTTGTGCAAATCGCTTAAAATAATCTTCATTTACTCTGTCTCACCTCTTGATTGTATCTACATCTGTGTAGTGGAGGTAGCTATCTCCAGTGAATCCAGGAACTGCAGTTGGCTCATCTCGACCCCCTTCCTCCCCCTCAATCACCTCACTCCTCTGCCAAACATTTTCCTCCCCTTTGATTTCCCCCCCGCTGTTACCTCCCCCCTCCCTCATCCTCCTCCTCCTGCCCAAAAGCGGTTCTGCCAGTGGTCCTTCTCCCCCTTCTCCATCATCCTCCCTCTCTTCTTCCTCCTCCTCGACTGCATCTTCTTCCTCTTCATCATCCTCCTCTGGGACCAATTGATCGCCACCACACTCGGTTCCGCGGTTAGTCAGGCCAGAATGACACTCACACGAGTAGAATTCTTTTTGAGGTACGCATATGGCTCCATGGGGACAAGGACCAGTTTGACAGGGATGGGGACAGCTTCCGATGTTGACACCTGCCTGTGCTCCTATTACCAAATCCAGCACTCTGTTGTTCACAACCACCTTCAATGGCAAAGATATCACTGATCAGATGTGGTAGGCTTTCAGATGTTATAAAGCAGGTAAGAGTCACCCATAGCCCCGAGAACATTTTATGCAGCCTGCGAAGCTATGGCGAAAAAGCGATCTGTAAACTTTAATGAAGGATTTCATATTCTTTTGGTAAAATTATTATAGTATAGCCTTTAGTTTGAATTGCTAAACCTAAAAAAATTATTTAGAGTTGATTTTTCACTTATATGATATCCCAGAAACTCTACATAACTTCCAGTTTAAACTTTAATCTGGCCTACTGAAGTATGGACAACTTCCAATGCGTGTTCGCCAAAGTATTCATAACCACCTATATGACCCACCACACAGAAAAGATTGTCCAGTAATAACTAGTTTGTATTTAATCAACTCAAATTATAGAAAATATCATATATCAAGGCATAAAAATTGACCTTTAAAATGATAAAGAATATTTGAAAACACTAGTGTCAACTTATATGCCAAATTTAAAAATGTATATCTAATCTATAATATATAGCTGCTTCTGACATAGAATATAGGAGGTGGAAAGAAATTATGAGGCATTTCCAGATGTGCTAGAGACTTGAAATTTGGCATGATTATAGATTTTTGGTCACAACTGAAGGAAAAAATCCAAAATTGTTGAAATTCCAATTGTCAGGGGCTATTTTTACCTCATTCTTGTCCCATATGAAAAACACGTAAATCATTGTATAGGTTCTTATATTTGCTTTTTAAAATTATTTCCCATAAAGATTCAAACTCGGGCATTGAACCATCCTAAAGTTTAGAAATTATAATATCACCAAAGGAGAAAAAACGAAATTGTAAAAATTCCTATTTTTAAGGCCTGTTTTGCCCCATTAATGCTCCATATTAGGATAAAAATTATAAGGCATTTCTAGATGAGCCGACAGCTTGGAATTTGGCACGATTATAGTCATTTGCTTATAACCTATGTAAAAATACCAAAATAAAAATTCAAATTTTTATGGGCTGTTTTGCCCCATTAATGCCCGATACGAAAATAAAAATTATAAGCCACTTCTAGATGAGCTATAGACTTGAAATTTGGCATGGTTATATGTTTTTGTATGGGAAAAATTCAAAATTTTATAAATTCCAAATTTAAAAATGTACTAGTATAAAATATGGCTAACCAATTTATAATCATTTTCTATATGCAATAAATAACTAGAAATTAAAATGATCTGTTTTAATATAGGCGACTCCTGATTATCTGTGACAATCATCCAAAATCCTATTTATCCTTAAAAACAAAATTGTGAGAAATTTCACTGTTGGCAATTAAAGATAAACTTGAAATAATACATAAAGTTAAAGATAGTACAAAGTGAGGTAATGCAAGTCACATAAAAACTGGGTTACTCCCATATTTCTCAATCAACACAAAATATTTGTATTTGTTTTATTCAAAGATTTGATCACATAGGATCAGGATTTTGTTTGAATAATTGTTTTTAAAATTGGTGTGAAAGAAGAAAGTCGACTTACAGAGAAGGTATATGGCTAAACATGCATTTTCAAGCCAAAAACTGGAGGTTTACTTATAGGCTAAGTCATCTTATATACAGAATTATACGGTATAATTAAAATAATTTTTTTCATCTACTATAAAAAAGCTTTGCAACAATTTCTATTTTTATTATATGAGAATTGGATTAGTAGAAGAATGCATTGGAAATAATGTGTCCAATTCTTACAAAGTTATCTGAAGAAGGGAACCAGCGGATTGTCTTTTATTATTGATGTGATTATTAATCTATTTTTTAAAAACGTTATGTACCATCAATGAAGAGAAGTTTTCTATGGTATAATTGATTCTCTGTTATTTCAAGTCAAACAGTTTTGTAAATAAAATATTGAGTAATATTAAACAAAATAAAAACAATATCATATGAACCTTTTGAATGCAGCCAACAAATGAAGTTACTTGGGGTATCCCGCTTCCATTAAGCTCTGACCCATCTTGATCTGTCAACGATGCCTCCCTGTGGTGTGTTGCCACCTTGGGTGAAATGAGATCAGCATGATCAGAGGGAATACCACCAAGGTAGAGAGGATGTTTTGGGCCTAATGAGAGTTGTGTGAAGGCCCCTGGGGCCATCGCTCGACTTGCTGGCAACCCATCCATTGAGAGGAATGCAAGACGTCCAGTTCGAGATACACGAGCCTCATGCCATTTTCCCAGTGTTACCAGGGTAGTGCTTCTGTAAAGATGGATGAAAAGTCTTACTTGTTCAAATCAATCAAAGTGAGGGTGCCATTTATAAAAATTAATGAATCTTCCTAGTTTACTGGAATTTGATATATTTTCTTAAAAATGTAAACTATATCAAACTTTTATCATTACAATGCAATAAAAATAAGATTCATTCACCTATACAGTTGGAGGAACTGAATATTAGAATGAAAGAATAGCAAGCTAAGTTTGAATAATGTTATAACTGAATTAAATCATAACTACATAAAATTATCAATGTACAACCAATTTCAATTCTATAAATACCATATTATTATTTTAAATATTAAAATATAAGTGCCAAAGTAATTTTTAAGAAGCTATGTCATTTATAGTACAAACCAAACAGATTTTCAAACTATAAATTAAAAAAATTGTGCTTGGATATGGTTCCTCGAATGTTTTCAGTCCTCTTTTGTAATTTAATTTTTTTTAATTACACCCAGATATCATACTTGAAGTTCCTTACCTTATATGAGCTGATCCAGTACCGAGATCAAATGTGAATATAAGAGTTCCTCCATCCAAATGCAGCGCTACAAAATCTCCGACTCCATCACCTTGCCTCCCATTGTATAATATTAGTCCTTCTAAAGAAAAGGCTTTGAATGTGATCTCAATTTCAAGCCATGATGATACAGAAACAGTGCCAAGGCCAGGATGCTGGAGATAACTGGTGCCATTAAAAGATGGTACCTATAATTATATTTGTCCAGTATTATTTATTGTATAATAAAAGTATCATGGAATCAAAAGAACAAGCAGGTAAAATTACATAAAAACTTCTCTGATAAAAGATTAATGAAGTATAGAGTGATTCGATTAACATTAACCTTAAAATTAGAGCAAAACATTGCAATATTTATATGATAATTCAGAAGAGGCCATCTGTCCATCATGCTCTTTAGATATTTCACTTAGGTATTAATTGCTGTAATTTTTTGCTCCCATAGCTGATCATAGGTTATGACGAAGAAAGCTCGAAAGTTTCAGAAAAGAGACTAGGATTTGATTGCAGGAATTTTTCTTTTCTCCGTTTGATTATCATTTTGATAAGTGTGGGATACTTTTAATAAGCATTTTGAAATACATTAGTAGCAAGATACAAGCTCGAGATTTAAATATATGTATGAACAATAGAAGGAAGTTTATTTTTATTGGCAATAAAATCTTAATCAAATTCTAATTAGCCCAAAAATTAGTTTGGAGTACAAAAAATGTCAATTTTTACATTTTTAATAATAAGAAATTGTAATGCATTGTAGAGAGAATTACGAGTTATTTCCTTTGAGGTGGAAAATATTGTCATTCTATTATTCAGTTTCAGTTAACAATTTCATTTTTGTTTTGTGTTGTTAACAACAAATAAGTTGTTGATTTTCTTTCTGCGGTATGTTCATGTTGCATCAAGTTTTCCAAAGCAAACAGTCAGCCAATTATGTAATTAGCATTAATCATCATTTAAATGGATCCGTGACAAAAGCCTCACCCGACAAAAGCCCCACCGACAAAAGCCCAACCAACATAAACCCCACCCCTAAACATGAAAATGCAACAAAAGCCCACCTGGTATTTTTCACTGATGTTTACCACTATCAATTTAGTTAATTAAACGGGTTACATTTTTAACTAACTTACATAGTATATAAACTATAGATTGGAAAATATTAACACCAGAAGTATAAAAATTCAACGGCTAATGTTAAACAACAGATGTATAAGCAATTGAACGTGTTGCATTCTGACTAAATTTAGTGTAAATAGTCATTCCATACGTATGTTTATTATAGTATAGTGAAATGCAATCAATTAGCAAATTTAGATTGCAGTTGGGGGAGGGAGGGAGAAATCCTCATGAATCACAAGCAATATAAGTGTCTATCGACAGGAAATAACATATACTTGAATATTATGCTATAAATTAGCAAATTCATATTGATAAGAGGGGGGAGAGGGAGTAAGGGGGAAGGTGGGAGAAATCCTCATGAAGTACAGGTATAGTCGATCCAACATCTGAAGACTCCTGGCCTCGAAAACGGGGCATACACCAGTTAGCAGCAGCCAATAGGAGACTGTTTGTTTGGGAAGGTAGTGGGGAGGAAACCAGTCTCACTCCTGCTCTCGAAGAGATCACATCTGGATGCGTTGCCATTAGAAATTGCGTAGTATATCAGATGAAGGTGAAAATCCGCAAGAGCTGGCAACGCGCACTGATATCTGCTCTCCCGCACGAAAGTTGAGAGGGGCGATGGAAGGGGAAACGTTCGTGATTGGCTACTTGCTCTAAGTAGGCCAAGAGCCTTCCGATGTTGAATCTACTATAATATAGGTGTCAATCGACAGGAAATAACATATAGTTGAAGATTATGCAATTACTTAGCAAATTTAAACACGAAGTTGGGGGGAGGGGGAGTAAGGGAGAGGTGGAAGAAATCTTTGTGAAGTACAGGCAATATAGGTGTCAATCGACTGGAAATAAAATACAGTAAGTCCCCTACCTACATGTGTCCGAGTTACACGGATCCGTAGATACACGGATACATGACGTAACTTATCAGCTTGCTCAATTGTTAGTTCAACTGCCGGTCAATAGATGGTGTTACTAGTACAGTAATCCCTCGTTATACGAGCAATCGGTTTACGAGTTTTTCTTGTACGAGATGCACAGATTAATACCTGCTTTTCATTTTACGAGCCAATTTTCGCTTATACGATCTCCTTCCTCACACAAACCGATTGTTTTTCCCGGCACCTATTCTTGGCTTTCATCAGTTCCCGAATCTTCTTGAATGCACATAATGCCACGGCATCCCAACTTGAATGATGTATCTATTGTTTATAAAATTTATAACATGAGATGTATGTATTCGGAAATTAAGTTTTGCCTGACGAGCAGTTTTCGAGGAACAAATTAAGCTTGTAAACCGAGGGATTGATGATGCGCAGCTGACAGTGTCGCTTTCGCCATTTAGATTTGTTATCCCGTGGATGCAAGTTGTGTCTTGTACTGCTCTTGTTACTGTACTGCTTCATAAATAAACTATAAACCCTCATCTCATAAGCACTACTTTTTTAGCTTTAGCTATCCATTGAAACAAACGTATATGTCAAAAAATATATCGTATTTAAGCATTGTTGGACTTACACGGTTTTCGACTTACACGGCGACCTTCGGAACGAATTATCAGTGTAAATTGGGGACTTACTGTATAGTTGAAGATTATGCTTAATTATGTTTAATTGTTTAACTAAATTGATAGTGGTAAACATCAGTGAAAAAATTCCAGGTGGGCTTTTGTTGCATTTTCATGTTTAGGGGTGGAGTTTATGTTGGTTGGGCTTTTGTCTGTGGGGCTTTTGTTGGGTGGGGCTTTTGTCGGTATCCCTATTTAACCAATTAGGGACGGAGCACCGATATATTGATGCTAGGGTATCATCCTCTTCTGCCCTCTATTGTGACAGCATGTTATTTACAACTTTGTCATTTTTTGCCAGCAGCTTACACACAGTTTGAAGTTTTGTTCTGCACAGCTACACAATTTTTTTCATAAGCAGTTTCTGTTTTACATATTTTTGAACTTTACCCTTTTTATATCTGACAATGGCAACCGAAAGAAAACATGATGAGGACCTCAGTGTAGATTTATTGCCTTCCATGTAGAAAGGATGGCTCGAAGGTGGAAGTGGGTTGTTCCGAGAGTGTAAGGATATACAAAGAATTCATGGGGGATTGGATGGAAAGGGCCAGCTATGTAGCTACTTCAAAAAAGAGGTGGCATAGACTGAGCTGAGCTGAGGACGATAGTAAATTCTTATATATACTACAAACAAACTACTAATAAGCCAGTTTTGCCTAAAAAATATTCTATTTGGATGTAATCAGACATCTCATTGGTGACTGCAGTAGCAGAAAAGCACGAGGACTCAGGTCAAATATTTCTACTATGGATATTTTTAGAGTTCCATTATCCTGATCAAGTGGAAAGAAATAAGAACAATATAGTAATGCAAAAGGATTGTGTAGTATGTAGGAGAAAAGGAATAAGGAAAGGACAAGTTTAGTGTGTTCTATTTGCAAAAAATTGCTATGCATTGACCCTTGCTTCAGAGAATACCACATGAATCTCCTGTAATGTACAAACCAGAAGTCTATGTAAGTTTTTAAATATTACTGTGGTTCCTCCTCGCAATCAAGGAAAAATTTAGAGCAGATCAGACTAAAAGTTTTTTCCCAATCTTACTTTACTCAAAAAGATAAAAAAATTGGACATTTTCCACCATTTAATTCAGTCCCTAATCAGTTAAATACATGTAAGTGTAATAAAGCATAATAAACATTTATTTAGTACGATTCATTAAATGTTGAAAATGAGCCATGGATTTGTTTATTAACCTTTCTGTTTTAAATTAGCATTTAGCTAAGGTATAAACCTTGAACCCTTTTAACTTAAATGTAATAATTCACTCATGCCCACCTGAATTTTTTTACTTGCAGTTACACCACTGACCAAATAAAACAATTGAGTTTGATCACAGGTGAAAATTTATCATCTTGTGATTAATGTTACAATCATCCCAGCATGTCCCATTAGTGAGACTCAAGCAGACAAATCATTTTTGTATTTCACCTGTATTTACAGGTAAGACTATTTTAGTTTTATCCTACCAATGGATCATTGATATGAAAATCTAATGCTTTTGTGCTATTGCTACCATTGCTTTCTCGTGTATCTCACTTGCTCTAAACATTTTGGAAAGGTATGGATTGGTATATGCATTTGTCCTGTCAGAGGATCAAGAGAATTATGACCATAGTAAAATATCTTAATATATCTTATATGCTTAATGTTATGTTTTAATTTCCACATACAGTGTTTTGCCTAATTTGACATTCTTATAGGTTAAAGGTTATTTAGATTCTTAGCTCAGATAACAGAATATGTAGTTAATATGGGCCCCTATCTTGTCTTTTACTCAAACTAAAGCTTTAAAGATTTATTATGATAATTATTAAATATAATTTAATTCAATATTGATTTTTTTATAAAATCCTTTGGGTTCTGTCAATGATGGATTCATAAACAGGGTCAACTTGATGGCAGTGAGTACGGTGCAACTGCATCAAGACCTGTGATCTAAATACATGTATTCATTATACTTATAAAGTACATGCATTTTCTTTAATCTGAAAAAATATTAGCGTCATGGTGAGAGAGGTTGCTTTATTAATTAAAATTTACTATTACAAAGTCTTGACATGGAAGAGGCCCCACTTTGCACATTTTTCCTAGGTCTTTCTGTTTATAATCTAGTAAAAATGATACCCATCGATCAACTATTATCATTATAAACTTTTAAAATCTCTATTTAGTGTTTTCATACTTTAAATTATTAACTGTTTAAAGTAATAGGATAGCTTATGTGAATATTTTATTCTTTTCTAATCCATAATGGATTTTATAAGGATAAAGTTCAATTTGATTGAAAGTAAATAGAGCACACAACTTTTAGTTCTTTCATAATCTTAAGTACATATAAGGTTAAAAAGGAACAATTTTAATCCTAAAAAAACATCCTAGGTTATTTATTTATTCAGCTGAAATATGAACATTGCTTGAATAAATTCATTAAAATAAATTTGATTCCAATTTCCCCAATCACATTTTTACAACTACAGTTGTAGAAATAAAAAATTACATTTTTAAAGGACTGTTGTGCAAAACATTGGGCAACTTTTAAAAGTAGGCCTTAATTTAAATGGAACTAACAGTAAGATAATATTGTCCTGATCATCTATTTGATGAAAGAAGAGGTTTTTATTTAATAAAATTTTTCTTTTACTTAGAATTCTTTTTAATATTTCAACTTCTTACACTTATTTTTAGAAGTGCTCAGCTTTAAACAAATTAATACTCTTTTATAAGAAAAAGTTTGACATAAATATCACTCTCTATTTCAAAAAACCTACGTATAACACTTTTTGATAGTAATAAAATTATAAGGATATTCTTCATGCAAAAATTTTTCGCAACTTACATGAATCACGGGGCCTTTGCATGGGTTATCTCCTGGTTGTCTGTTAGGAGGGCAAGGGGCTCCTTGCATAGAACCATTCTCTGAATCTGCAGATGTTGAATCTGTTATTCCTGAGCAAAGGCTTCCATTGCTTTCTTGCTTGTTACATCCATTTTCTCCATCTGCCCCATTTTCACAATCATCTAAAGAGAAGTGTATCAATTCATAGTTTTAGGCACACTGTCTCAAGTTTTTCTTCATTAGAACATGTCATATCCTGAGTTTTCTTCAAAACATAATATCCTTATTTTTCTTTCTCATCTACCCATACTTTGTAGATGACAAAAAGAATATAATCTAGTACTTTCTATATATTATTGTAATATTTAAAATATAAAAGGTGATGAAAAGTGAATTTTTCTTGTAGATATTATTAACTAGGTTTTTATATGGATACATTGTATTTCACTTTTAAAATATTTTCATTGCTATATTTTAAAAAGCAAGTTTTCTCACAAGATTATAAAGTTAATAATTTTAATGTCACTTTGTTTGTATTCAAATAGAAAATGATCAGAAAACTATGGTCATTGTTTTAATTTTACATTCTATTTTTTAATGAAAAATTAAATTCTGTCAAATTCAGAGACATATGTACATTCAAAGAAGGGCAAGATATCCAAATTTACCCACCTTAAATCTAGATTTCCATTGACTTTTTACAGTGATGGATCCAGTATGTTTTCTCAAGGGTATTGTTAAAAACTATTACGTTAATCCAGGATGTATAATTATACCGTAGAAAGAATTAATTTAAACGTTTCGAACATTTATAGTATTTTTACCCCGAGTTCTAAGTTAATTTTAGTTGCTACACAAACTTTTTATAAAAATCTAAAATGAATGTCCTCTTTATTCCCTCGGGTTTTCACTTGAATAAAATTCCATTGACGGAATAGATTCTCACCGACGTCGAATCCTTTGATGGCATCACCCTGTTGACCTGTCGAATCTTCTGACGCAAAATGAAATGCTTTCCCGTTCACCTCCAAAGCTCTCACACATCCTTTGAAGCCAGAGTCTGTTGGCAGCTTTGTCGCGCCATTTCCGTCGTCCTCGGCTCCTCCACCAAGCAAACCCGTGGTGTTGCCCGGTCCCCCGATGAACAGAGGCTCACGGAACGTAATTCTAGAGAACAAACCCTTTGGGGAAAGATAATAGAAAGCTCAGAGATCATTATGACGGGCTTTGTAGGATGCGATTGTCATTTAACCGACTATATAGCTGTCATATTTACGGCGAAAATATCTCGTCGATCGATGAGAGTTATATTCTCCATCAAACAGGATGGAAGAGCTTGGGCGACATTGAGTGATTAAGTACGTCAAGTTCGTAGCAAATATTCGTTAACGTTTAAAGGGGAACGAGAACAGGATTTTCGTCATCAAAGTTATGAGGTATTCTTGCGTTTTGTCCTTAGAGGAGAGTAAACAGCCGCCGTCAAACTGATAAGGAGCTCTTGGTCCCATGGGCGTTGTCGGTTACGAGTATTTTTTGTATTTATTGTGCCGGAATTACGGCATATCTGTTCAAACATTGTTTTTCATGAGATCGCTCCTACGCGCGTTGTATTTTTTTAATTTTCCAACCGAGTATACGTGTATCTCTCCGAAAACCTATATAGCCTTCTTCGATATCCTGACGACGCCAACGAACACGCCCACGGAAATCCACGCTTTTATGCCTCTCCTTCCTTGCTTCTTATCGCGGCCATCTATCAAGGACTGAATTAACTAGTAAGGCAGGCATGAGCAAACTGCGGTTCGCTTGGCGTCTTTATTGGTCCCATAGGGCGTATTCATTTTAGTTAGGGCTCGCAAGTTCCTCATTCTTTCAGAAAGTAACACCCCTCCTTACAAAATTATCCTGCTTTCTCGGATCTATCTTATTTAAACATGCAAGTTGGTTGGGTATTCTGTATATGCTGCAATGTAAGGCTTCCTTTGGGGTTTATTTGTTATATTTAGTATCCTAAAATGGTATTTTCATCATCTTGGCTCGATGTTTTACGATGTGACTGGCCTTCTCAAAAGGATGTTTCTTTAATGATTGTTATTCCAGTTTTCCAGTTAAGCATGATTGCCTCTTCGGTTCTTATTCATGATTTGCAAGGTTTCTTTTAATTATATATATATAAATACTACGGAAGAGGAAAGGTAAGTAAGGATATTTAGGGCAACTAGGTGTTGAAGGAAACCCAGTGAACACTTAACGGAAGTAGAGCCGCTGGGGTGTTGGAGAGACAAATTTGTAGAGGTTTAGTTGCCATATATATATATATATTAACAAGTCGATTTTTCCAAGTTTTGGCTAGGTTACCGTTAAAGACAAAAAAGTTTCCCTTGCATAAAACTGTCAGTAATGGAGATATCTCAATAAATAAAATATTAGCAGTAAAATAAATCCGTCGATGACATATTTTGAAAAATCATCTTTTTCCTTCACAAATTACCACCTAACGCTCCTTTAAACCAATCCATTCAAATAGGAGAGAAATACATTTTTTTTAAATTTTGCCGCTAGATATAATCAGGTTCAACCGGGTCACATGCTGTTTGCCAAAATAATAGCATTCACTCTCTTCTGTTGCGACAAAAGGGTCGAGCTGTGACACTATGGGACTTGACTTCCGTTACCATGACAACGCCACATATCAGCAGGCTCGCATGCTAAGGGACGTGAACATTAGCAGAAGGAGGTCACCTCTCCAGTTTCGATGAGATTTGAGTAGACATAACTCACCTCCTTTATGCAAACTACTCTAGGTAATTATTGTATATTCTCGACTAAAATTATGTTTAATAAGTCAAGAAATGTCGATCCAAGACTAATTTTGATAATCGTTGTTTTTATCACTAATTTCCTGAAATGCCTTTTTTATCCGTTTAATTCACCTTCTTATTCTTGAGAGTAAGTCAACTCCTAATTAAGAGTTATCACACGCGTTTCATTGTGACCTGTTGCTTAAATGAACTTCCTAAAACCACGAGTTTTCATGTTTTCTTTTGAATTATTCAAGAAGTTTATTATCCTGGTCCCATCTGAATCTTAGCACTCAAGTAGACCGGCATCTCTACACGAGGCCCTAAGCAAGTGCATGACTTACTTAAACTTCCTTGATCATGAGAAATTCTTGGAAACGTTTCGGTGATTAGCGTTAAACATTGTTCCCAGATTTTCTTGAGTTGATAAACCTCAATATGAGCAACTGCTTCATCGGCGGTCATATGCCTGTTGTGTGCAATATTTCCTGCAGGAATTTATCGAGTTGACGCGTCAACAATCTTAACATTAAATCAGTAGTAGTATATGTCCTTAGATGTTATTCGCCGATCACTGATTCTAGCACGGAGTTAATCGTTTTATTTTTTATTTAATTTCCTACGTAACTGATTTGAACCTTAAAGGTGCTCGCAATTTGCACAACATCTATGTAATCAGTATATCAGTTCACATGTCTCATATATTCACGTTGGTTTTAACAAATCTCTCAGTTATTATATTACGTTTTTCATATGTTTTATGTTTGTTTATACCTAAAGCAGTTTCATACTAAGACACGTATATACGTGATTGGTTTTTTTCTTCTCCGTCTCTGGTCATCTTGTCCCTGCGTTACTTTCACTTTCACCACTCATCCATGCTTGGTTTCGCTGCAAACTTTTGGAATCTAGCGGCAAATTATGGCAGATTACCAGGAAAAAACATATTCTTACGGTCCGCCCTCATTTTTTATCCGCATAATGGTATGGTGAGGTTGATTCGGTGTCAAAATATGTACCATTTAATTTTTTTGTCAGATATTCGGAGGATCATATTAATCGCTTTTATATGTAGGGAGTGGTTTGCAACGTATTTATTACATATGTAGATTTACTGAATTAAAGGGAAATCATATTACCCTTAACCTTGGGCGCGTCTGGTTTAAAGGAACATGACGTACACTTAGGAGTCTAAGATTGGTGCACAGTAAGACGAAAAATATAGAGGAAGAGACATTGTGCCAACAATATTCGGTTACTTCTTTCATAGTTCAAAAGAAAATAATTCAAAAAACCACTCGATAGAAATAGGTTTTCCAAAAAAAGAATGGTCTGCTCCTTTGCAAAAAGCATTGATTCAATTTGCTCTTTACCAGGGTCTTTTCCATTTGTGGTATAAAACTCTTCATGCAACCGTGGCCATACCCGCATTCGTGTCCCAACCTAATAACTCCCGAACCCTTTCACCGAATTCAACATAAATTGGCTGAAAGGTAAGGAAATTTAGGACCAAACAAATCTGATAAACCTTTCTTTCTTACAGGCAACTTTGCGGAGACCGAAATTACGAAAGGAAGCATTGCGTGCACTTATACCTTCAAAATATGATGCATGTACATAAAAAAGCATTGCCCCAATAAAATTTAACTGCGTCAAAAATTTTACCTTAAATATTTCTGGAAATATACAAGCTCTTTTGTCGTGTAATCTTTCCGTTAATGTTATAATGCACAAAACGATAAAAATGTGATAATACAGATGTTAAAAACATTAAGTAATATTTTTTTAAGCACACCTCCAAAAATGATGCTCGCGTAGTAAAAAATACGTTACCCCTACAAAATTTAACGGCGTCAAAAAATTTACCTTAAATATTTTTTGGAAATATGCAAGTTATTTTATCGTATAATCATTCCGTTAATTTTATAATGAAAACAACGATAAAAAAGTGATAATACAGACAGTGCCGTAACTAGGGCGGAGCATCTGCCCCGGGCGCAACCACTCAAGAGGCGCAAAAAATCCAAATAGTCACTAAATAAACCAGAGAAGTAATTTCTTGAAGGAGGAGAGGGTGCATATTTAGTAATTTTCACCAGGCGCTAAAATATCTAGTTACGGGGCTGAATACACACGTTAAAAACTTAAAGTGATTTTTTCAATGTTGATATTTATGCGAAATACTTTTATTTTACAAGCCTCGATATGATATTTCACGCCCGTCTTTCATTTGTCGAGGAAAATATTCGCCCATGAAAAACCCTTTCCGAAAACGAAGGTAAAAATAAAGGAGTCGTTCTGCATGCAAATGCGGCCGTGTTTCCGTGATACCTTGGATCTTCCGTGGGTCCTTTCGGCGTCGTTGAGAGTAAGCCAGGCGTCCCAACGATGTCGGGACAGACGGAGGCGATTCCAACTGCCCTTCCTCGCCCTTCCCGCCGCTCGCACCACGCCCACTCCGGACCCGCAATCGAACCTAAAAAGGGAACGAGATGAAGGAGGAGTGAAAGGGTTGCGTTTGGTAATGGCGAATAAGAATCAACATCCGGGTCACTCGAAAGAAAAGAAATGGGGACGGCGAGCGATGGTAGCGTCTACAAAAGCGAATGGCAAAGGCAGCACCAGCCAAATGTATTATGAAAGAAACGAGACGGACTCTGCAGTTAAAAGGGTGGTGATAAAATGTTATGCCTACAAGCTATAAAAAGTAAAGTAGGTCTTGAATGCTCAAGTCTACAAATGTCTTCAAGGCCCCAATAATAATAAATGTCGTGACAAAGTGAGTGAGATCCAAAATGTATGGGTAGTACATTTCAACGTTTTATGGTACCATTAGTAGATGCGTATAGCTCGGATAAATCGATAGCATTTTTCTGTTTCGGCGACAAGAAGTTAGCGTCGTATAACGACAGCTCGTTCGTGTGAGTTTAATTCATCCGGGGTTAAAAATAAAATAAAATAAAAACCCTTCAGAGATTTCGAGATAGTTTATTTTTTATAGCTATGCGATCGGAATATTCATCTGAAAATACTGTACAAGTAATTAATTGTAAACATTATTTCTATAATTTTTATCAAATTGACATTTAATATATTATTTAACTTTAAAGATTTGTAACATTAATTTTTGTATAAATTAATGATATTTCTCTTTAATTATTTTTATCTTTTATTATTCCCAATTAAAAAATATGACTGGAAAGTTTTAATTGAAGTAAAGTTTAACTATTGTTTTTTTATTTTATTACTTTTTTGGGAAACACAAAATATGAAACTTTTATATAGTGCCTCCTTCAATCTTTCCCCTCTCTCACTGAATCCATTACTTTTTCATACAGTTCATATGTATTTTTACCTTAATATCATGAAAACGAAAACCCTAAAATCGAACATATTTCAGCAGATACTTTGGTTCCATAAATCATTCCAAACTCCATTATTAAAATTACCATTCCATTGGAAAAGTGCTAGTAAACAAAAAATTCCAGTTTCACTAAATCTATTTTCTATGCAAATAAGCTATTGTGTAGATTGAAAATAATTCTAATTTTCTATCCCACATGTATTTTCCTCAGAAATGGTCATCAATTTTTATAAATTTGTAAATGTAGTACAACGGGTGCTCTATTAAATATCGCATATAATTATTAATATCGTAATTTTAAACCTTTCATCCATCATTTTATGAACAAATGTCAGAAAAGAGTATATTGTCATAGAGCTTGTGACATTAATTTGATAGGTCGACGTAGTAATCAAATTTGTCCTGGTTTGGAATCTTAAAAAATATAAATTTTTTCATAGCGTTTCATAGGTTCGTCTCTCCATTTCAACCCATTAAAAATGATAATGTAAAGCACTTGTATTGGTTTCTGTGTATTTCATATGATGAATGCGGACACGTCCAGACTCAAACCTGATGCCCACAGAGGAAAATAAAAATAATATTATTATAAAGATACTTCATTTTTAAACATAATTATATCATGTAAATACTCGGATTGTAAATGA
The DNA here is from genome assembly GCA_036926305.1 of Uropetala carovei. Classification (NCBI taxonomy): domain Eukaryota; kingdom Metazoa; phylum Arthropoda; class Insecta; order Odonata; family Petaluridae; genus Uropetala; species Uropetala carovei. The sequence continues at coordinate 20,464,073 of JAXCHB010000196.1, forward strand.
TTTCTTCGCCCAATGACATTAAATACTTTTCGTTTCTAGAGCAAACAAATAAAACAACAAAACTATAATATACGAGTAGTATTTTGAGAAAAAATTTTCTAGAAAATTTATTACCTTGTTAAAGTATAAAGATATATCTACACTAACTCATTTTAAATCAGAGTTGAGGAACATAATTTGAACATAAAGAACTAGTAAAATCTCGTTTCGATTATAAAGGTAAAATAATTCACAATTATTTCTTATTCGAATTAGTTTTTTGCTTGGATTTAAAATATGAGGGTTAGTGGGGGATATCTCTCTGCATTAATTAATATACATTCCTTATATCAATTGGAATGTATGATAGAATGAAAATTGACTTCAAGTGATGCTAATATAAATTTTAGATTGAGCTTAATTTTTTGAATCCAGCGAATTGTGGCAACATTTCATCACCATTGCTACCAATTCATAAAACAAATGATACCGCGCCTTATGTGACGAAATGTGGCTATAATTATGTTTATTATTGTAATTATTAACAATATCGTTACTAAGACCAATTTCTTATCCGTTTGTATGTATCATTTTGCATTATGTTTAAGACACTTGAAGTTTGTAAAACTAATCTTTCAGATGGCACTAGAGGTACTACAGCCTTGAGGGACCCTTAATTTGACAGTTTCTACCAGAGTTTCGTGAGATATTCGCGTCCTTGAGAGGCTTTCATTGGTTTGATGGCATAGGTGCAGCAAACTGTTCGAATTACGTAAGTACGCATTTTTAATACGCACAATAATGTGCAGCGAAAATTATTTGTATGATCGCGTCAAACGATATAAATTATTCCAAATTCAGTATACTTTTTTATCTTATATGTATAGTATGAGGGTGGTTCAATTGAAAACAGCAAGGATAAACGCGTAGTCACGCCTGGAATTTCTCCCGTGAAAGGTTCACTTGAGAAAGCCGGTGCGTCAAACTGAAGGAATGGAGCAAAGAACTCGATGTGAGCATTGAATCGGTTCATGATCCAATAAATCACGTGCAAGATGGGTCCCTCGTCGTCTTACAGATGAGCTGAAACAACGATGAGTTGATTCATGCTCTGTTTCGCTGGATCGATAAGAAGATGAAAGAGACGATTTCCTAGGCTGTATGGTGACTGGGGTTTAGTCATGGGAGCATTACTTTCAACCTTAAAGTAAGAGAGAGCCAGTAAGGAGCGGCGTCGTCCCAGCTCACCAAAGCTTAAGAAATTCACATCAAAATCGTCTGCTAACCTTATTTTGAAATGAAAATGGAGTTCTTCTGGAGATTTACGTGAATAAGGGGGACAGCCGTTAATTACTCGTACTGCGATACTCTTAAGAGACAACTGAAGATTGCAATCCGGTCCAAGTGTCGAGGGTTGATATCAAAACGAGTTTGTTTACAGCAGGACAACGCCCGTCCTCACAGCGCCCGGGAAAAATGTCAATACCACTAAAGATCCGGCGAAATGATAAAACATCTTCCTTATTATCCTGACTTTGCTCCAAAGTGACTATCAACCTTTGGGACCACTCGTAGAGATAGCAAGCGGAAATCAATTTCACTTTGACTACGAAACTCGAACAGCTGTTCGTAAGCGTCTCAGATAGCAATCGAAGAAATTTTACCCCGACTTCCCAGAAATTAGTTTCTCGATGCAAGAAGGGTATAGAACAAGGGTCGGCAACCTGCGCAAGTGGTTCTTTAAGGACTTGCTTGCGGCTCCCGAAAGCAACTCTCCCTCATAAAACCTTCAAAAAAAAAAGAAAATGGCTTCGTAAATTATTTAATAGAAATTGCAGAAAACTTAAAAGGTATGGACACATTACGTGAAATAAACGTTTGTTTTACAGAGATAATAGCAGAAAGTAAAACGGAAAGGTTAATGTGGGACGGCCTCCCGTAGATCTGACAATGACTACGGCTCATCTTTATGTTGCGTGTTATACATAATTTGAAAAAGTGGCTCTTCTTAGGAAAAAGATTGCCGATCCCTGATGTAGAAGTATATTATGTTGAAAACTAAAGAAATCCCTTAAACTAGATTTCATTTAATGTGTTTTATTTAAATTTTTGATGTTTTCATTTGTTTCACTCTTATAATAAGTTTTATGTAACCATGTACGACGCCTAGTTAAAAAGTTACGTTTGAATGTCCTTGATTTTGTTCGAATGTTTATTTGAACAAGGCCATTGATCCGTGCTTATGTTTTGTTTGGCGTATGGAACCATCTTCAAAAATGTCCACGATGACCCTAAAACAACTTCGAGGATACGTTATTAATTAACTGAAAGTATCTCGGAAAATGTTTACCGCTGAAATCATATTTTAATGATGCCATACGTTATATGTGAGTGCTAAAAGGAAAATACTCATAAAATATTATGGATCAGGTGGCGTGGAAGAGAATGGAAGGAGAAGGGATATGCGTGTTATCTTTTACAGCCCGCTACTTCCTCTTTTCATATTGCATACGTCGGTTCCCTGAGGATATTTTACCAAACCTCTAGTTTCTCAAGATTTTTATTTAATTTTTTTCGGAGTAAATCAGCTCCAAACCTTTCTTTTTAACGTAAGCGATGAAAAGAATGTGATTGAAACAGTAGCATAAACTTCAATACGTTTGCTCTATTGAACCGCGCGATGTATTGTGGGTAATCTCGAATCTTCAGGTGCGCTTCTGAAATGCTCTAAATCCGTTTGCCGCCTCCTTAGTATTTTTAGTGCTTTTCTTAAATATGAAATACAAGTCTGTTTTTGGGTTTTCTGATATCCGCCTAGTCCAAATAAAACAAAATTTCGGAGTATGATCAAAGAGCAGGGAGTAGAAAAATTGTAGATATCTTTTATTCGACCTTATGTCTCTCTTTGTGTTTGGAGAGAGAAGGGCGAACGAGGTAAATGTTTATATAACGTTTGAACTTCAGTAGCTCTGCTGGCATCGATTCGAAAATGGTCAATGTTGAAAAATCCAAAGACTGAGATACGCAGTAGAAAATTTCACGTTTACGAGAGAGAAGTATTTGTAATTCGTTCATCGATCTATCTATCTATCCGAAAATTACCAACGAGTTTTGTTTAAGGCACAGCTATATAATAGTTGAATATCCGTCTAAAACGGTTGCTTGGAGATGAAACAGCACGTAAAACAAAAATGCTCCTTTTCTCGTACTCATTCCAGCTATGTCGTCGCAGTAGCTTTTGTAGTCTCATAAACCTGTTATATCTTAACGAACAGCCTATTAGCTACATCATGCCTCATTCATCAACATTGCGCATTTATTTTACGTAAATTCTTTAAGAATGTGTTCCTATTAACTAAGTTTTATTCCAGTATTCCATGAGAGGCATTCACATTTTCTTTTTTCGCATCATCGATTGAAAAAATTTTTCCGGTCGCTGTTATAATAAAAGCCTAAATACTGTCAAGGATGGAGAGTGGAGGTGAAAGGGTGAAAGAGGTCGGAAGAGAGAGAACGTTTGCATTAACAGCATTAGTAACATTCATTTGTCTGATTGTGTTATTTTTCAGAGATTTTTTCTTTACACGTAGAACTAAGAAAAAATAGATAAAGGGATTAAATTTCATGTCTCTTCATTCCGACGTGCGTTTACGTCCAATAATCCAATAATTGTCGGCTATTATAAAACGAAAGGCTGCTCTAAGTGGCAATTGAAAGGTCGTTGAAAACATTAATGCCCTATTGTGATTTACTACGATCGGTGAGTTGCTATTTTAATGTTTAGCTCAATAAGGGCGCATATATAAAGACCAAAATACATTCACTAGGGTTTATAAAGTCATATTTTGTCAGGATCTCAAAAATGCGGAATAACATGTGTGTTTATGTGTATTTAGTTGAATTCACGTAAGCATTAAATTCGATTCTAGCTGGATAAGACATCTATCCGCCCGGCAAGTGGAAGGCCCGGGTTCGATTCCCGGTCATGGCTGACTTTTTCACCTGTTTCCTCATTTCCCATCATAACAACTTATGCCTGTCGCATAAGGATCTTCGGATCATCCTTTCTATCAATTTAAGACATTTATGATTAAATATTAAAATAGTCATGCTGCCATTTCGCTCAAATTGTGCGCGGTACTGCTAAGAATTTTTGTTTTTTTTTACTAGATATGACTTTATTTACTAGAAAGTTTTAGTTTATGAATGCTAATAGAATTTCTTAGTATTCGAACTTGAATTCTATGTTCTTTCAGTTTTTAAACGCCTTTGTCATTGCTCAATGTATTCGTTAACATTTTTGCGGTTGGTTTCAAATTCGGTGAACTCCCAAACAATGTTTTTACTTTCTTCAGCCGATTAATTTCATTTTGCTTACCTCTTCCCCATCCTTTCATATTGAAATTAGCTGGTTGCACTAATTGGCCTATTAGGATTTGCCGAAATCATCTTTCTTTTTAGTATTCTCGAATTTAGTTTATCATAAAAAAATCCTACATTTGTTTTGAATAATGTAATAAAGAAGCACCGGAAATCCACAACACAACAAATCAAATAATTAATTTTAATAAATGCCTTTCTTTACTCTTACATTAAAAAACATGAAATAAAATAACCCAGCATTCTCAACATTAATAGCTTCTATTGGTACTTGAATATATAATACCGCAAGTAAATACATTTGAAGTTCGGTTCCTTGTTATCGATTCTCTTCACAGTGCTTAGTGAATCGACCAATCAGAGCGCTCCTCATAGACGTACAGTTTCAAAAGAAGCTTCGTGGTATTAGTATGGCATATTTTGCCTATTGTAACTAACAGTTTTTTAAAACAGTAAAAATCTATGCACTTTATCCAGCATTCATTATATGAGAATTCCATCAAAGAATATGGGTGTCAAAAACGTAGCATTTTATGGGCAATTTCTTATATTTACACCACAAAAGATATGCAAGTGCACCAAAAAAGGAAAGTTTGATATATGAGAAAGTTATTTGCGATTAGTTTAAAATTTAAAATGCTTCATAAGAGAAAAGTTCTCGTTTCCCAAATATCGGGAAAATTTTAATGACGCAACTACAGTCTGTAACTGAGGAAAGAAAGCGCCGCAAAGATAAAGTAGTATAGAAGCGCTAAAAAAGAGGGAATTTCTTTCAGAGGGACACGGAGATGAATTGAAACGGATGGAAACCAATTTTTTATATCTTCTTCTCCAGCCTTAAGCCATAAAAAAGTGGGCAGGAAGAATATCGATGTGGCTCATTTAAATGTTGAAATAAATTAAGCTTAACACGTAAATGTGAGAACTTGAACATTTTTTATACTAAGTTTTATAAAGATTCTCACTCACTCTCTTGAATATATATGTATGTGCACGTATATACATATACATACATACATATATATATATATATACATACATACATATATATATACACTTACATCATTTTCATTTTTTACCGACCCTTTTCCACATAATTTCTTTCTCTAACTCCCCAAACTTTTTATTCAACACAAGTCCTCTTAACGTCTGGCCGAATCGATAAAGCAAAGCTTCAGCCTTCCTCTAAATTTCCCAGTTCTTACCGTTTTCTCCCTTATCTCTCCGCCATATGCTCCTTTGGCCCTCCTCCCTGCATTCTCGCCCTCTATCTCAATCATCGAAAACTTTTTTTTTAGGCAAACTCTTTCTCTCCCTCCGCCTATCTTTAAGCGTCCAAACCGATCCAATCTCGCTCAGCCGATCTAAGGTTACAACTTCTGCTCCTTACGTGCTTTTTCGCGTAATTACCTTCTCGTGTTTCATTGATCATCGCCTCATTCTCCGGCGGTTTCGTTTTCCTTTCCCGTCCCGCCCGTCTACCTCATAATCTTCTGGTGGTAATTCAAGTATAATGCTGCGAAGGGAACTTTATTTTTCTCTAGTGTGAAGCGAGGGGTTGAGGAAGCGTTTGGAATCGGAGTAATGTCCACTTTTACTTCTGAGAATCATGTCGATGAGGCTCGGTCACTCGTCGTTTGCATGGTAATTGCGCTCAGTTGGGGAGCTTCAATTGCCTCGTTCCACTCCAAAGACCGTTATTGGCTATTATTTTGGCGAGGGGACAACCGATTACAAGTCATGCTCCTCTAAAACATTGAATGGCGTTTTACATCGTATATCTCCTCGGAAAAATTCTTGGGAATAATGCAGTAGGAGAAACTTGTTATTTATCCTCGCTTAAACTTCAGATTGCGTCAGACTTGTGGAATTCATTCTCTGCGTACCTTTAATCATGTCTAGAAAATGTTCAACTGTCTAATTCGCTAATAATGATGAGAAGAGAAACGCTTCGTCATTTCATTAATGATGGAGTTTGACGCGGAAGTTTGAATGAGCGTGGTAAAATTGCTTGAATAATAGATTGGAAGAGTTAAGAGAAATTCAAGGATGAATTTTCGGGTGAAATGGTTAAATCCGAGCGAATAAGAAATCAAGTTGAGAGAGATTGCGAGACTGAATTCAATAGAAGTATCTTTTCACCATGACGGTTTTATCGCATGCGGTATACGTAGGTTTACTACCTATATTTTTAGCTTTTTAATGAAAATAACGAGCTTCGATTTTTCTCTCTCTCTCCCTCAGTGTAGACCGTGACTGCCGAGCTAACGAGCAACCAGATTTTCGGGAATTGATCCTACGTTCGAGAGAAAGCCTCTGTAACGTTTTGGTCGTCGTATTCCTGCATGCAATTCTCGGTTTTTGAATAGTTAGGAGGACGGTATGCAATCATTGTCCGGCGTCAACGCGAAACAGACGTTCCGACAAATAGATTCAGCATATTTGCGAAGATTTTCAGCGTAGTTTGTCTGATTAGGAGACGGGTTCGGTTCAAACGTGCGAACCGCTAGACTTGCCGTCGAACCTAAAACGAACGAAGCACTACCGCTGTGTGGAATAAAGTGAAACAATATCCTCCGTGACCGGGGTGGAAGGACAAAGGGGATCGTGAGTGTGCAGGGGGCGACCCGGTACACACGTGGGGCATCCCGAAAGGGCTTTGAGGGTTCGCTTAAACAGTCGGGTCGCCGGGGAGGGTGCCACGCGGGACATTCGAGCAGGTCAAGGTTTTTTTTACGCCGGGCATAAAATGGCAAACAAACTGCGGGTGAGGGAGACGGTGCGCATGCGCGAATAATTCAGCGGACGAAGAGAATGATGTAAGGTTTGAAATGAAAAATAAAAGTTAACGTTGTTCACATTTTCGTGTTCATAGTTTGGGGTATATCTCCATCCGCTGCTGTCAGTCATCGTCCTTTTGTGTTTGTTTAACGTGATTTTGGTAAGATATATTATTTATGATAAGGCAACATAAAATCTATTGTGAGACCGCACGGTGTGTGAAATTGCTTCTTCAATGTTAGCAAGTGAAACGCGTTGTAGTGAATATATTCGAGTTTCTTTAAAGTGTTATAAATTTGAATGATAGTAATGAGTTAAAAAGAAGATACGATTTAAGTAAGCAGAGAAAAACGAAAGAGGTTCATTTTGGCCTCTATTTTAGTTTGAGTGTGTTCCAAATATGCCTAAAATTTTCACAGAATCTTAGAATACGCTAATAATTCGTATTTTTTTCTATTAAAATTTTGACGAAATAGCGATCCCTTAAAAGTTTCAGAATATTATTCCTCCAACTAAATCCACAATTTTTACCTTTGAATGCATGTGTAAGTAAAAGTGCATTTTTATACGAATTTAACATTTTCGTACTTGTCTTATAAAGAATCGTACAAAAATTGAGATATTCCCGTTCCAAATCATCTAACACTTGGTGCAATACTTTACGAACACTGGTTACTTAATTTTTTGTTAACACTCACACTTGGAAGGTTAAATTTGTAAGAAAAATATAATGCGTGGATTTTTATCTCTTAAAGAGGTAGCAGAAATTTTACCGACGTTAAGATATTTATATCCAAAGTAGTAGAGATGTGATCGATGGAGATGTATTGATTTTTGAAAGTTCAGTTTACAATAGGTCTCGAGGATGATAAAAGGGAAGGAGGAAAGGGATTCGGAACCCCATTCCACGAAACTTTATCGAGTGACTTTTAAATGACTTATATTCAAGTCCTGGCTCATTGTGTATGGTTGTGAATGGTGAGAAATATATTTTAATGTCAAAATTAACGTGCAGCGTTGACGTAGACGTCCGTAGAGGGGCTGAGCAAGGAGAGGCAGTTGTCAACCCTGGAATTTCTTACGAAAGTATAATAAAATTTATCATTGTAAAATGAGGATAAATGAAATAACGAATATCCTTGAACAAAAACCAAAGTGTTGACGTTAAATTCTATACAGGAAGGCATACGATGGGCATGAAGACATTACGAAAAAGCAGGAGAAAAATTCTGCCTTGACCGAGGATCGAACCCGGGTCTTCCATTTGCCTGACGAATGTTCCATCACTGAAAAATCCCATTAAGAAAAAGGAAAGTATTAGTCTTCCTCGGTGTTTCAGTGGTAGAACATCTGCTTGGTCAAGGCGGAATTTCGCTTCTGCTTTTCCGTAAAATAATCGAAGTTGAATAGACTAGCGGCGAGGGGTCGAGTACAGTCACGTAACTGCACGTGCCTCAGGTAGACCCTGTGTCCTACTCCCTATTATGGAAAAGTTTATGTGAATGCCCACGTTCGTTGATTATCTCATCCATGATGAGATGAGACTTTTTTATTTGAACTGATCGTGAGCGGATAATAAATAGGATGTACAAAAATATAATTTTTTAGGGATCATGGCATTTAAAAAAAATAATTACCGGAGATTAATTAACATAAATTGTTTCACTGAATATCCTTCCACATCCTCATACCTTCATTTGTTCTTACTGAATTTTTTTAAAACCTTTTTCCGTTAAAAATTTCCAACACAAACCGCTAATTATCTTTATCATGTTAATGTTGATTTTTCCAGTGTGCTTCCTATTTTCCCTCATCCAAGACCATATTTCGTCTTTTATTCCTTCTTCTAAGGAGAATTCGCCTTATCCCTCTTAAGTCAAAAACTTAAATTTATAATTATCTTTCGTAATGTTCCACTCTCTCGTTGAATTTTTACCCTCGGATGATCTTTAAGCATATTACTCCTTTTCACGGTGGTTAGCCATCATACTGCCTCTTTTTCGCTCTCTTTGATTTATTTGTGTATTTATCTATGTGAATATATATGTATATGTATATATATGTGTATATATATATACATTCAAATGTAGAATAAAAAAATTATTATCCACTCTACTTTAAGCCAGTTCCCATCTTTATCCTCAAGTCGTTTAAGACAAGCAAAAGATCTCCTTTTCCGTAAATCCCAAAGGGGTAGAAGGGAAAGGGGGGAATCGTTCGCGGAATTTCCATTCGCCTCGAAGAACTTTCATAATGAGAGGAAACGGAGTTTCTTCAAAGGCCTGGGTTTTTAGGGAAAAAATCGAGGAACTAAAAAAAAATCGAGAGATGTTACAAAGAGAAAAGAGAGAGACAGAGAGGAAGACGCAAAAGAGAGTGCGCTTTAAGCCCGTTTTCTTCCTCCTTTTCATCGTCGCGACTCCGTGTAACACTTCCCTCAAACCCGTCCCGTTAATCTCTGCGCGGCGTTATTTTTTGTCAGTTCACCTTTCTGGTTGATGGTTGCGTCGCCACCACGGGGAAAATAATCACGAACAAAGCGTTACCTTAGTTTACGTTCGTCAAAGGATTTGATATAACCCCGTCCTTCTCTGTCTCCCTCCCTCTCTACCCTTTTTAATGCCTCGACGTGGCGTAGCCGTGAGCAGGCAGCCGTTCAGAGTGGTGTTTCACGGACCGCGTCCCATCCGGGACCGACCGCAGTTGCTAAAATTCACACAGACGCGCGAAACACACACACACACAAACAAACACGGACGAGCGAACGAAGAGTGAGGTAGGAAATAGAAACCTCCGGTTCCGGGAATTTAGCGCCGCTTCCAAACGACATTCGACGAGAGAGTCCTCTCGCGGATTTAACCTTCCTAAAAATGACCCATCCGGATAAATTTCCCGACCGCGTCTCTCTCTCACCTCGTGCGCGTAAATCGAAACGGTACGTTATTTAAAAAAAAATAAAAATAAAGGGTTTCTCTCTTATGTGATCTCACCAAAATTCCACTTCTCCGGCCTCGCGGAACACGATCGCCATGAAGTCCCCGGCCATGTCGTCCCTCTCACCCGCCAGTAGTATGATGCCGTCGGCCGCCCCTTCGTCCGGTCGGAATTCCAAGGAGAGCCTGACCGCCTTGTATGCGTCTCTCAGAGCGGGGAATGCCACGTACGACTGGCCGGTGAAGTGGGGCGTGTCGATGGTCGTCTCTGCGAAGGGCGGAAAAAAGAGAGAGAGATGAAAAATTAATAAGGACGAAAAGAGAGGACGGGTTGTCAAAGGAAAGGAATGGGGGAAAATGTAGATATAAAGTTAAGGGTCCAGTTGTCGCGCCTAGGAATTATGACGCGAATGGAAAAACTAATTTTTTTCTTCGTCGAATCAAATGTGAGGCGACAGCGATGTAAAATGCGCTTCCAAAGTTTACGGCCGAACGATTCAAACATTTGAATAAGTAAACGAAAAATAAATGAATTTTTCTCGTTGCTATTCGAAGTTTCTATGGGGTGCGACTTTTTGCGTCACCCTTTATATTACAAATAATAAGACTTCATTACATGGCTCATGATATATATCCAGGAATCATTATTAACGCGAATTTATCTGATGTTTTACACGGATTACTTTAAGTACTGGATTGTTTGTGCGATATTAATTACATTCCACACTCTTTAACATAAACATCACCATGTGTTTCCGGCTGTATTTAATGTTTGCTGTTCTATTAGATAATCGATAACAATTAGGAACTTTTGAGATGAATAGCCCCGAATCGCATACATATTTATTTTATCGAGATGGTTGAATTTCCTTTTACGAATTAGGAATGATTATTCATAAGATTGTCATTTCTTTTTACTTGGACTTTATAGTCCCTCTTTAATTGATATGTGCCGATTCTTCCAACACTAACTTATCATTAACAGTAAATCACTGTCGTACTTTGAAGCAGCGCAAAAAGAGCGAGTAAATATCAATTCCAGAACAGTGACGATATCTAAATGGTGAATTTAATTTTAAAGTATAATTAAATCTCACATTTTGTTTTATTTAGGGAAATGGCGACTAATACGAATTTCGGATTAAATTTCCCATCACGTTTCTTATTCACTGACAAAGAGGGAGCGAATCCCAACAGAAAAGATCTACTGAACCGTATGCAACCCGCTTAAACAGGCATGCACGGTGTGTCCTATACATTCCAGGCGATCATATATTTTGTTTATAGCCCAAATAGCGTGCTTAAATGTAATATAGCCATAATTAATCTGAATGTATCGTACCAAAATCCAAATTAGATAAAACTATGCAAATTATCGGCAAGTTAAATTTCCTGCCAAACCAATATTTTTTTAATGGAACTTAAATTATAACGATCACAGCCGGTTTTCGTCCTCCATTGAACACAAACGCGAAACAAAGTCGATTTAAGTGATAACATTTTATGCCTTTCATTTTGCTATTATGCATGATATTAACTTTTTCTGACGTATTATTAGTTTTAGGATACTAAATTTATCTAGCTCTCGAAGGATTTATTTTCTTCAAATGAAAATAAATTTTAATTCATTCAATTTATACCAGCAGAAATTCAGTTATTTTCTAAAATTCCAACCGTTATTTAATGGAGACTTTTCACATTATAAAACTATTAAAAATTACAAAATAATAATTTTCTTTTGCCTGTAATGATACAAACTATATAGGCATGATAAACTTTCACATTGGTCTTTGAAAAAATTGAAACCTAAAAAATGTCATTATTTGGAAAATTGATGTTCTTGTAGGTATCACTGTATCATGCAGTAATTTATCACAAAACTTAGTTTAATAATCAATAAAATATACCTATTATCTAGGGCCTTGTTATCCATTACGTCCACCATTAATAGTATGCGGCGGATCGACCTCAGAGATGATGAATAAATGCTCTCCATCATTTGTATTTTCTCTTCTAATTTCAAAATTATATTCGCAATTTACTTTATGTACATTTTCTGTAGTGAATAATGTGGAATTAATATGTATAAAATAATATCCAAACTTTTAGTTTATTCCGGATGATAGTCTTATGATAAAATAAAAGTAATGCACACATTTTTATCATGTGGAAAAAATGACGAAAAGCAAGTCCAGTATTTGCCGTATGTGGTGACCTAATCGCGAAAAGTTTGGCGTGCACCTAAATGCACATGGAAACCAAGGATCTGGTGCATTGCCGTAAAACCCTTTAAAGGATTTATATTTTAAATCGATATCGCCAAATTATTGGCGCAATAAAAGTTAATCCGATTTTAGCGCAAACTTAATGCACATTCATGGGCCGAATCCCAGTTACGATATATAAATCACCATGGCTACCAACCTAGGTGGGATAAAATAGCGGTCTGCTTCGAGCTTTAGAAGAGAAATCGGCCGGCGAAAAGCAGGAAAATGGTTCATCCGCAATTATAGAGCTCACCCAATCAATTTAGAAGCTTAGAGCAAAAAGTATGAAAAGTTAGGCAAAAGCACTAGAAATCCTTTCAAAAAAGGCTTTTATTTAACGCATCAGAAATTCCCATCCTAATTAATTTAAAACGACCGTTCCTAAAAGCGGAAGCAATTTCGCGTGTATATATACGAGTACATTTTTTTACAACAAACAGAGCCGAATGGGGCGGTCATATCCAGCCTGACGGTTCATTTAACGATGATGGAAGCCCCTTCGCTCCCGTCTGGAGCACGTACCTCTCTCGCATCGCTCTCCGCCCCTCCCCAAGGGACACTGGCACCGCTGCCTGTGACGGCGGGACGGACCCTCAAGTCCACCTCCCGCCATCGCCTCTTCCGCCCCCCTCCCCTCCTCCAAATCCTCCATCAGGCACCACCCGGGTCCGCAGTCCAAGAGGCATATCTCCTGAGGAGGTGGAGTGGGGACGGCGTGGGCTTCGAGCCCGGGCCCTGCGCTCACGAATCTCACAGCAGGAGGAGACGAAGAGGTCTCGGATGGAGGGCCCTCAGAGGGTCCGAAGTCCCTCTCAGCGGAAAAGGAGGCATCCTTCTGGTAAAGTATGTCCTCCTCTTCTTCCGGAGTCGTACTCTCCGGTTTGGAGGTGGTTGTGGTGACCGGAGGAGGCTCGGCTGTGGCGTTGGCTTCTGTAATTGACAAGAATAACAACACATCTTTAGTTATCTATGATATTCTTAGTTTTTTCCTTTTATAGCAAAATTTTCATATACTACCATTATTGTAGCGGCTGATTTAGAAATTTTCCAAGTGGAATGTGCACGCTAATTATTTCTCGTGGAAACTCGTAACCCTTGATAAAATATTCTTGATGATTGATATAATTTAAACAGTGCGATATAGATATGTAAAAAATTGTATGCATACTGTAATATATTGTTTTAAAATTTATCTTATACGAGTTACCGTTACCCTCCATGTCAAGGGGAATATTGCAAAAAGGATCCATAACAGGGTTCGTAGGGGATAAAAGCAATCGCCTCCATCTCTCCATCCTTCCTTGGATCCACTACTGCATTATATAGAAGGGTTTCATAAACTCTAATCTACAAGAAACTTTCGAGGAAACGACTTAACCGAAGCTTAAAAAAATATGAGTGCTATGAAAATTGTTTAGATTACCTTAAGCCACGTATTACGTCATGGTGTAAAATCAGCTGTTTGATCCATTAATATTTTATGCCCGTAAGCGTTAATCGGGAATTAATGATGCACAATGCGTAATATCATATGGATAAAATAATATACGGGTGATTCAGGTATGGCATGAATACCTTTGAGTTGAGTATATGCACAAAATGTTTCTGTTTTTAGAGTCCACCCCCAGTTTGAAACCCAATACGATAACATTTATGCGATGGGAAATTATAAAGCATTTTACTTATTTCTCGTAACTACTAACTATTTGGTCATATTGGCTTTTTATTATGAATTCTACTCATTTTCCTCACGAATGTTTGTACCACTATAACGGCCAGTCGAGCGATGGGTGAATTAAATACAGCGATCTTTGCGCTAGATTAATTTATTTTTCGTGTAGTCTATTAAAATGGAAGAACCGCCGTGTATAGTTACGCGTTTCAGTATCCAACTCAGCCGTGTTGAGGAGTAAAATCCACAGCTTCGGAACACTCACGTGTAATGATTATCCGAAATCGAAATTTATAATTCTCGGGGACGGAAGATCCTACCGAAAAAAAAAGGCGATAGCCGATCCATCAAGCGGCGCTATCTCGATATATAGCAGGAGGCGACGCCCTTCCCTTGCGTTTTCGCGTTTTCGGATGATGGAGTAAAAGTGATGAGATGGCCACCCTTCTTCATCATCGCCACCGCTTCCTCCTTTCTCTCTCTCTCTCGTCCTCATCTTTGTTGTATAAACGCGTATTCACGTGGGATGAATTTCTCTCAGAATGATTGGAATTTTTTCCCTTTGCCTCCCCGCTAATGGATGCGCAGAGGCTTTTTCTCGCGACCGAAAGCATCAGGACTTTTGAAGAGAGTGATGTGTTTTTAAAAATTTCTATCTTACTCTTACCTTCTATTGTACATTAGTATTTGCAGAATTAGTCGAGAAAAATTCGCGCCTTTTTTGCCGCGCAAATTTCCATAGATAGTGGAGCCACCCAGCGAATAAAACTCCAAACTTATACGCGTAAATATTTTTGTTGATACAAGTCCCGACGTTGGGGAAAATATATCACCTGTCCTTGGCCTGTAAAAAAATTGACAAATATTAAGTTCCTCGCCGACAAAAAAAGTGATGAACTCAAGATATGAAAAATGATGATAAAACGACGAAAGCACTTCGTGCGGCTATTTTATTTTATTTTTCGGAAATAGAGAATTCCAGGCGCGTTTTTCCATTATATCGATCCTAGCAGTCGTGGGGCCATCGAAACAATATAGTATATATTTGGGATCGTATAACTTGCCGTAGGTTGCTTAAAATCGGATGTAACTGAAAAAATTTCAAAAGAGGCGATACTCTTTAGTTTTCGCATCGTGGCGGACACGTGTACGTGAATCCAAATCAGTGGATTCACCTCGCGTAAATGCAGCGGTACGTACAAGTCCTATACCCGCGCAAACCACTTAACTGCACCCATGGGACTCGAGACAAGGGAGTAGCGCTTATGTTGATCGACCGCTTACTGAGAAAACGTTAATGTGAAAGTCGTCCGAATTGCGGTACTTGTCGAATAGCTCGGCATGAATTTCCGATGAGGCGTATAAAATTAGAATGATTTCACTATTAATGCAGATGGGCAATAGTGAAAAGAAAATTGATTTTAAAAAACTAAAAATTAAAGTAAAATATTTTTTTGATCAGTCGTAAATAAATTCGCGTTTTTTTTTCACTAAAACGAGCATAAATTTGAAATATGTATGTAGGGGTATTATAGCTGTTAAACGAATGAAAAAATTCTCAATTATTAAACAAAAAAACGTTGAAAACTTTTCGAGTCGTAAGTAAATAATCGGCTTGTTTATAATCGACGAAGCGAAAACACCGATTTTGAAAAACAAGGACGAAAGGGCCAATAAAATTAATTTTCGGAGGGAAAGTAAACACTGAATTTAAAAAAATTAACTAAAATCCATACCATCCGACGTCATCGGGCACATTACGACAAAAATACAACAATTTTCGAATCCTGTTTGGTGAACGCGCGCTTGTCATGAAATACGCGACATGAGCTGAAGCTGTGTATGGTTAGAAATTCAAACGATACTGAAACATGGGGTATCCTGCGCAGGAGATAAATAAAAAAAAAACAAGCGGAGGACATCAAATAGAGTTTTTTTTTAGAATGAAGGACGGAGAAAAATGTTGACCGTCCCTGAGAGCAACGAACCGAAAAAGACGGAAGACGCCGATGACCTGAGACAAGTTGGTCTCTCATAAATCGACGATAACACTTTCTAATGTTCGAAATGGACTCTTTTTATCAAGGTAATATTACGACCGGTTGAATTATTCGTATTTTGAGAAAATCGAAGTAATTCGTAATTCAGTTTTTTTTTAATTTCTAGCTGCCGACATTTAAAACGTCTTAGAAAATTTTAATGATAAAATCGAATTTTTATATGATTTTTTAAAAATCCCCCCCCTCGATGTATTCTTTAGAAATATTTTCATGTTCGGGGTGGCTATTTCATTTCACCCGACGTCGTTGAAATACTTTAAGGGATTTAATTACGAAAACATCACGGTTGAAAACGCTCAAATTTTTATTTCGATTCAAATTTTACACTGTTACGAATGGCATTCGAAAAAAGCAGGAAAAAGCATATAGCTCGTAAAAATAGATCCGGAAACAAAAACGCAAGAAAAATAGTCGGGAAAGAATTCTGATAAAAATAACACAAATGAAAAAACAGGTAGAGTTACATTTTTCGCGAAACTCTTCTTTGATCACAAATGTCGAATCAACTTTTCCGGTTTACTTTAGCCGAAGTATAAATCGTTGGCTTAAATTTCGTAAGTATCGAATTATTTATTTTCTTTTCTGCAGGCCAATCGGTATCCCAAACTTTGTCCAATCAACCCTTTTTTCGGAAGGAGGGAGAAAAAAACAATAAAAGGAATCGGCCAGTAAGTGAAAGATCGCGGAACGAAAAAAAAACACAAGCGGAGTATATTGCGGAGGTCTAAGAAAAAAAACTCGCTCGCTCAAGCGGAAAGACAGAATCAACGAGGTGTGTGATGAGGTAGGAAGAAACTGAGAGAGAAAGAGAGAGAGAGAGAAAGAAAGGAATTGAGAAGAAGAGGGAAAAAAATAGAGCCTTCAAAAAGAACGAGGTAGGAAAGAAAGAATGAAAAATTCTCCCGTATCCCACGAAATGGCAAACCCTTTCAACGCTCCTTCGCGAAGGTATGGAGAGAAAGAGAAGGGAGAATACGAGAGAAAGAGGGAAGGATGAAGGGAAAAAAACGTCGAGAAAAAAAGACGGAGATAGAGATTCATTTAATATTTGGAGACGTTGAGCGATAAGGTTGGATGGGAAAAATGATAGCAAAAAAAGAGAGAGGGGAAGATAGAGCGAGAGAAGGAGAGAGAGAGAGAGTCCGGGAAAAATACTAGAGAGATTGCGATATGTGTCGAGTGGCGTAATGGTGAGGAGGAGAGAGGTTGGAGGGAGGAGGGGAGGCGGAGAGAAAAAAAATCGACGAAGAGTGATGTGAATATGGATGTGTATGAGCTACGGGGAAAGATTGATTGAGAGTGGAAGATGACGACAAAGGGAATACAGCGATAGGAAAGGAGTGAGAGAGAGAGAAAGAGAGTGCCGGAGTTGGTGAGAGAGAAAATGGAGAGAGAGAGGGGATGAGGGAATAGAAAGGGGAGGGTAAGATAGCAGAGGAAGGGAGAGAAGTATGCGGAGGAAAGAGAGGGAGAGAGAGAGGGGGGGAGAAGTATGCGGAGTGGGGGAGAGAGAGAGAGAGAAGAGGAAGAGATTCTATCCAGGTTTTGCGTGTCCTCGAGCCGAAAATCGAAACGAGGCCGTCAAAGGTCAAAAGGTCACCTGGGGAAGGTTGAATGGATGGCCGTGCTTTGGAACGAATACGAGTGAAAAGCGGGATTATTGATGCAAAGAATAGTCGGGCGTGACTGGCAACGAGTCAAGAAGAAATTGTCATGGCAACAAAAGCTTGGTCCGTCGGCAATTTTTCCCCTTTTACACATCAATGGGGATCTGGAGTGCATGTTGGAACTATTTTAAAACCAGGTCAAATGATTGTTGAAACATTTATGCGATGATAAATCGAGCGCCCTTTTTGACTCTTAAAAAAAAACATCTTTCGTTCGTCCCTGTAAAAAAATTTCCGGAATCAATTAAGGTTTAACTCAATCGGGATATATTCCCGGTTCCGGGGACGGAATATCGTCAAAATTATTCCCCTATGAAAGGTTTTACCACATTTTACATTCATACTTCTTGATCAATTTTTTTCTTTCTCAAAATTTCCAGTGTTAATCAAGGTTTTTAATTCCATCTCGAGTTATATTCCCGATTCCGCTCGTGATACGTCATTAAGTATTCCTTTTTTTGGACACTAATCACAGCCGTTCGTATACAGCGATTTTTTGTGAACACAATCACTGGAAAATCTCGGTTAGTACGACCGTTTCTTTCCCTCTAATTCAGCCGTCGAAATAAAAGACGTCCTGCGTTAAAAAAATTTGCGATTGAAACGTTACGTCTATATAGAGTTTATCCTAAAAGATTATCTACAAAAACTATGGCGATATCGTGATTGTTATCTAGATGGAGTTGTAACAAAAAAAAACCCTCGCTTGGCCGAGGGAATGCTTACGTTAATACGGGACATAAATAACTCGCAACCCATTGTGGCTTTGTTGGTTCGATGATGCAAATGCACTCGCCCCGTAGCATATTTAAAACCACCAACTGTCGCTCCAAAAATGAAATGAATAATATTAATGGGATCGAAATGAGAAAAAAAAGAGAAGAGATCGCATCTGAATAATTAAAATAATGGAAAATTAAGGTGTCGTTGGGACATATCCCGCATCTTCAGTAACGGATTCAGTTTTAAAAATAGGGTAACCGCTCCTATTTAGGTAGGATAATTTATAAAAAAATCCCCGCAGCAATAAACTCTTTTACCCTCGAATTAACTATAGAGCTAGCGTTGTTATCTGTTAGTTATTGTTACGCGATCTCGCTCGCGAGGGGAAAACCCAGGGTCATTTTTTTTCTAACACGGTTCAAATTATTTTTTTCTTTTATAAACTTTAGGTCACCCATTTTAGTGTATTCAATTTATAATTGCTCTGGCTCTTTTAATTTAAAAAAAAAGGGAAGCAAGCAAGGTCTGTAAAAATAATAATCACGAAAGCGATCCTTATTAAAGTATCTTTTGGAAAAAAAACCACAAACATGAAACAATGCATCCTCGAAACATTATCTGCCGGTCCAGATTATTTTATGTTTCGTAAAATCTACAAAATGATATTCGCCGGCCTCGATGCATCGGGCCATTATTATTTGTTGGCAAACATTTCCCTCTAAACTATATTCTCATTTTGGCCATGAGTAGAAATGAAAACTGAACCGTAGCGATTAATTCGGTCCCTTTCCGGAGAAACTTCAAAAGCGTCTATTTTTATGGCTCCATAAAATTTTACGACTAAAAGAAAAAAATAAATACACTTTCGATGGAATAAATTTATCGAATCTACATACAAAAATCCTCGCCGTGGCATAAATAATTTTTTTTTCTGCACGCGTCGACATTTAAACACTATCATCAAAAACGCATCAATTACGCTTTACATAAACGCGTAAGACGCCTAGCGACCATCTCTATATTTTTTATTCCCGATCGTAATTAGTCGGCGTTTCGTGGGACCCTCATAAATCCGCACCGAATTATCCGACCCCGGTGAGATTTCATTTTAATGTTTCATTTTTTTTCATCCCTTTCCCTTCCCCTCTTTTCGCCTCACCCCTCTCTCCCACCAGGCATAAACCAACTGAGGAATTTTTATTTACATCTCCTGAGAGGATGTTAAGGGCCAAACAAGTTAGGACTAATAGTGTCTTCCTCGGCTTAACTACTCCAGTCCGTTCCCCGCCCATTAAAATCCCCTTCTCCCTCGTCTACTACTCCCATGTTGGGAATCCTCACCCCCTCCACTTTTCCCTTCCACGCACCCTTTTAACCCTCCCGATCCCTCGGCGGAGCCTCGTTTCACTACGCGAACACCCGCCGACCCCCCTTCTTCCCCCCCCCCCCTTTAAGGATTGATCCGTAGCGGTTGGTGGCGGTCAAATGGGAGAATGGAATGGGGCGAGGGAGAGAGTATTTTCCGCGAGTGGGACGAGTGAGAGAGCGAGGGAGAGGGAAGAAGAGAAGAGAATAGGACGAGGAAAGTAGGAGTCGGATAAAAAAACGTGATACCCCGCTGTGAGTGGGTGGGTACGTGTAGGAAGGCGAACAAAAGCAATTAAACTGTATGACATCACCGGTTGGTGTAGCGGGCCTGTATAAGTGAGAGAGCTAGGAAATGAGAATGCTAAGACTTGGTGGTGTTAGTGAGAGATAGGTGAAGAATAATATATAGACATCACACACACACATATACAGGGTGGGTCGAAAGTAGGGAAACTATAGCTATAGCTTTAGTACTATAAAATAAACCGTGGTGAAAAAATAATTTATTTAATTGACTTCGATAATAATTATGGTATTTCAACCATTTAAAATTGAATTTATTCATTTCCGTTTGTTTACATACTGTCGGCAGAATGCGTCCTCACAGATCAGTCCCAAAAAGACTGCAGTTATGCGAAAACACGAACGGTGGACATACCGAGCGGCATTTGTGAAATATTTTATGGAAATAATCCTTTGCGAGTTTTTTGTTTTGACATGTACATTTTCCACCCCTTTTGCTTTCCAATTTCGGTCGTATTAGCGTTGAAACTTTTTTCCTTACTTTTGGCCCGTCCTGTATATAGAAACACCTATAAACATGCATAAAAACGAGCACTTATGTACGTATTTACGTACAAACATATTCATACACGCAAAAATTCGCGGGCAGGGCGGTGGGACGCGGGGAGTTGGCGGCCGAGGACCGCCATTCTCCCCGCAGGGTTGTGGTGAAAGCGGTGGCGGTGGGGAATGCGAGTTTGAGGGAAACTAAAGGGATGGGCAACGTAGCGGAAGAGTGTGTGTATGGTTGGTGCGTGTGCGAGTGGGCGGGCAAGTCGGACCGAGGTTATGAAACGGACATCGTGGCGGCCGGAGTAGAAAAAAAATCGCGGTATGCAGCGAGAAGTGGGTTGAGTGCGGATTGCGCGGTGGGACGGTGGGAAGTTGGTGGGAAGGAATGGAGGGAAAGGGAGAGGGGAGGGCATGAAAAGATAAAGGATGACATTGTTGGAGAGGAGTTGTGGGGCGGCGTGGGGGGGGAGAGGCGGTTGTAATGGGGGGGGAGGGAGGGGCTTCTGAATGGGTGAGGTGGTCTAGCGGTGGAAAGGAGACCGCAGAAAGAGAGGCACGGGTGGCGTAGATGAACTGAGGGATGGGGCATGAAACTGCGGTGTGGAACAGAGGGAGAAGGAGTAGGGTAAGGTAGCTTAGTGGCCCTCTCTCTCTTTCTCTCCTGGAGGGAAAAAGGCAGAGAGGGCTGCGGTGCGTATCGACAGCGTAGGGGGAAGGACGCATAAAATATGCGTGTAGCGTAGTGCAAAGAGAGAGAGAGAGAGGGAGGGGGATGAACGTGAAAGGTGTGGGAAGTGGAGACTTGGACAAACTGAGTGTGTTTAAGAGTGGGTAGCCTAGTGGCGCGGTTCCTCTGAGTAGGAGCGAGGCTAAACAAGCGGGTGGGTGTTGTAGCGGAACTAAAAGGTGGGTGCGTTGGTACTGGGTGGGGTCGTAGTGGCAGAGATTGAAAGGGAGGGTGGGGTGGCGCGGAGGGAGGCAGTATTAAAGGTACGTTTTGGGACCGAGTAGGGAAGGGAATGAAAGGTGTTGGCATGGCCGTGCTGCGGGATCGAAGAGGGGTGTTGAGGGTTGTGTCGGGAGGGTTGTTGGTGGGGTGGAGGGGGGGGGTTGAGAGCTCACGAAACGAGAGAGCGTTGCGGCGGAACGTAAAAAAATAAAAGGGTGGGGAGAGAGGAAAGCAATGGAGAGGGGAGAAGGGGATGAGGGAAGGTACGTTTAGAATGCTAGATCCGTATTATGTCTATAGGGTAAGAAAGGTGTTTGTATAGCAGAACAAGAAAAGCAAGGAAAGAGAGAATGTAAAGAAAAAAAACGGGCGAGAGTATAGGGTTTTGTTTAGCTTAGCGAAAAAAAAATGGGGGAGGGAGAAAAAGAATTGCTATGAGGGAGATGAAAGAAGGAGAGAGAGAGAGAGAAAGAGGGAGGGTTAAAGTGGGCGTTGTAGCGGAACAGAACGGAATACGGAGGGAGGAGTGACCTGCGCGGGGGCGTATCGGCTGAGATTTATGAAAGAATAGAAGGGAGTTTAAAGGTGCGCGTTTTCGTATTGTTTGACTAACGCGGAGAGCGAAAGTTTGTTGAGATCACGGAGCGTAACAGAAAGAAACGTGAGAGAGAGAGCGATAGAGAGAAAGAGAGCGAGAGAGAGAGAGGAAATTAGTGCCGGTTAGGGGGTGGGAGAGAGGGGGGGGGGGCGGGAGGAGAAGAGGTAGGTAGGCGTCGGTCGCGAAAAGCGCGTGGGAGCGGCGGAAGACGGAGTCTTTGAAAGGTTACCGTCTCGTTTTATTCGGGAGAAAGTGAAACAATGGGATGAAAAAACAATCTCGACTCCCGCACGCTCAGCACGTCCTCGGTGCGTTTTTTTTTAAAATGGCATCTCGTTTAATTCATATTAATGAAAACAAACAGTCGT
Organism: Uropetala carovei; assembly: GCA_036926305.1. Lineage (NCBI taxonomy): Eukaryota > Metazoa > Arthropoda > Insecta > Odonata > Petaluridae > Uropetala > Uropetala carovei. The sequence goes on from JAXCHB010000196.1 coordinate 20,486,613, forward strand.
ATACGTTTTTAATGGGATTTAAATCTAGGGATGGGATGGATAATTTTATATCGTTTATAGATGCTGAGAAATGCGTCTCGTACCTCGGAAATGTGCGTGAATTCAAGGTTGAGGACGGGAAAGGTTAAGGTGGTTGCGTTGTGGAACTTCATCCGAAGGGCACGGCAGGTTTGCGTGGTCGTGTGGAGTTTAGCGTGTTGGCAACGGCGTAACGACACATGAGGGAGCCACGATACGTACGTGTGGCTACGTGCGCGCGCGCGCGCGTTTGTGTGCGTGTGTGGGAGGGTATAAGAGAACATAAAAAAGGGGAGGAGAGATGGGGTTGAGACAGGAAACGTTCGAGTGGTGTAAGCAGGGAGTGTCTTTGTGAGGACGTCGCAGAGGGAGAGTAAGAGGGAAGAGGAGGCGGTGGGGGGAGGGAGGGAGGGGGGGGGAGGTGGAATAGCAGTCGGGGAGGAAGGAAGAGGGATCGAGAAAAATGTGGCAAAAAAGGGGACGCTCGTATTGTCAAGGGTTGCGTGGCGGGACCCGGGATGGGAAGCTAGGGAAGTACGGATGATGAAGTGACAAAGGGTGGATCTGCGATAGGCCCGTGCATGCGTGTGCTCGTTCGTGTGTGTGTGTGTGTGTGTGTCGGAAACGTGCGAAGGTGGCACCGTTTTTGAGAGCTGGTGCATGAGATTTCCGGGGTGTCGCGTGGGGACGAGGAGGTGGTAGGTAAAAGTGTGGGGAAGAGAGGGAGGGAGGGAGAGAGGGACTGGAGAGAGAGAGAGGGGGGGGGGGAGGAGAGGGAAGAGTGTGAAAGGCACGGTCGCGTGGGATTGCGGCGAGTCTGGTAGGCGTGAAGGATGCGGGCGTCGCCATGACGTCAGGGATAAGCCTGAGATTGTGGCGTTTTTATTAAGCTCGTTTTCATTTATGGAAGGAAAGGCTAGCGAGATCGTCATGAAGCCTGTTTTCCGTCGTTTCAGTCCCATTTTTAGGCGGCTTTCGGACGACTTTTTTTAACCAGGTGAGCGATTCATACGAAAACCGAACGAAAAAAAAATGGAAAAAAAGGTATCCGTGGGTTTTGGTGGGCGATGTACGACAATCCGATTACCTCTCCGAAATCAAACACAGCCTTTGCCCGAAATGTCGGAGTAATCCGTCAACCTCCCCACAAATGGACGTAAATGTCTCGTATATTTCTTTACGCGTGTGCAGTACCGTTGTACGCTACGCGTGAAAGAAAATTATGACCGCAAAAATGCGCGTAATTTGCTTATGGAATAAAACGTGTTATGTTTTTTTTATCGCGCGCGAACTAATTCCTCGAATATTTATCAACTTCGTGAAATACGCTAAAGGGAATAAAAACTTCCAAAAAATAAACGACCGAAGCTCTGTCTGTCCCGCACGATAATATTAAAATATGCATGATAAATACGGGGTTTTTTCATGCATACAAAGCCGAATTTATTTTCGTCACGAATTCCGTGTCCGGGATCCCGGGCTCGAGGAAGATTATGAGAAATAGTTTTCTCCTGCGCGCGACGTAAATTGCTCATATGCGAAGTTGAATACGTGTCCCGCGGCTATTCTTGTGTGTGTGTTGCGTTGTTTCGTTAACCTCTCGTGAATGAATATGCGCGAGGATTCAAATCATTTTTTTTCTTCCACTCGAGTTTGCGAGATTTATTGTAGGAACGTCCGTGACAGGAAATTACTTACGTCGGCGGAAGGTAATTAATCCAAAAAAAATCGTACAAAAATAACCCCTCCTCCCACGATAAAAATGAACGTCGAAAAGAAAAATTTTTTTTAGACCGGATGTAGAGGAAAAAACAATAAAAGATGGCGTGGCTTAACGTGTTAGTGCTCCACGTGTTCTTTTTTTTCCTCCCAAAAAAAAACCGTCCCAGACTCCGAAAACGTTTTCTGTAGTCGACGAACAATGCCGGTTAAAAAAAAAAAATAACCAAAACGTGAACATCCAGCAGCCCTCGCCAAACTTTTTAAAGTGGATGGGACGATGATGACGACGACGAAAAAAAAAAGGATTCACTCCGTGGTAGCCATTCACATCCCCGTCGTGAATTTTGCTCGCGTATGTGTGTGAGAGTCCTAGGAATTAAAACAGCGAGAATTCACGCGGATCGCTTAATTCTCTCTCTCTCTCTCCCTCTTTCTCTTTCTCCTCTCTCCCTCGCCTGAAAAAAATAGCATCGACGTTAACCTTTTCATTCTCTTCCGTTCCTCGGATTCGAATCCCCCAGCAGCAGTCAGGATTCCCAACTTGACCTTGTCAAAACCTCCAATTACGTGTCAAGAGGGAGGGGGGGGGGGAGGGAAGGGGGAGGGAGAGAGGAGAGGGCTTGCTCGAGTACGCCTGGTCCTTGGAGGAGTAAAAAGGGCGGGATAGGGGAGGAGTGGGAGGTCGAGGAAAGGGAAGTTAACGCCCGTCCAGTCCATTGGCGTAGTCCGTTGAGAGCAGGCTAATTACGCCCGACCGAGAGTCTTGTGTCTCGCCTGCTTCCCCTCTCTGCCTATCTCTCTCCTTTCTCTCTCTCTCTCTCCCTTTTCTGTCTCACTCCCTCGGCGTGAATGAGTGAATAATGGGCGTTAATAACAGAAGCGTTGACGCCCCGGGAAGCAATTAACAAAGACAATAAGGTCGATCTTTATAGGAAAACTTTTTTAAGGGTTGTAACTGTTTCGTCCGACGGCGCTTTCTCCCTTTTATTTTATTTTCACTTATTTCTCTTTACCCCTTTTTCCTCCTCCCCCCCCCCTCCTCGTATCGAAATTTTAAACGCGACGCTTTCACTTCGCAGATGACGTCGGGTTTCAATTAAGGAAATGAACTAGAAATGTGGCGGTAATTCGGGAAATAATCGTTAATATTTTTTTGGTAATGAATCTCGGAATTTCGTATTAGAGGTCCGTGCTGTAGGCTTAATGTAATGGGACGATCGTTGCAAAATCGTATATTCCGTTCCCGTAATTGCTGTATATCGCTTAAAATAAACGCTCCTCGATTTTCTGGAATTGTTGAACTAATTAGTTCAGGCATTTATATGCAAATTTAGATGAGATTTTAACGTATTTTTTGTATATTATGTTATTGTATGACTATGGATTTGATAGATAAAAATGTCTCGTTTCAAGTTGGATTTTTATAGGCGTAACATTCTGAAATTAATCCACAAAATAGAATATAAAATACCTAAAAAATATTCGCTATGGGATATAAAAATCACGAAGTGAAACATACTTTGTATACCTATTTAAAAAATAACGGAATTCGATGTAATTTTTTATGTTTCTCATTTCGTTTGATAGTTTTCCAAAAGGCAATAGTTTTTAAATGTGAAAATAAAATAAATCAAATAAATAATAAAAAAGATTCGGTGAAAGTTTTTAATTGTGCTTTCTGCTATGCTCCAAGCAGAAGAGTATATTAAAATACAGCAAAAAATAGTCATATTAAAATTAACTACGTGACTGCTTCTCTGGACTGTTATAGATAGATCCCATAAATTTCATTGGCACCCAAATGGATTTTATTCCAAAGGTCGTGTGGGTTCAAATATAAATGTCGCGCGACTTTATTTCCATTAAAAATTGATATGCAAGACTTTCCATTAAAATTATTAAATTTGTTTTCTCGGAGCTTCGGTTTATTTTCTCGTTTAAAGAGATTCGAAAAAATTCTTTGAGTGAATTGTAAAACGGAACTTCTAAAATGTCAGGCTGCGGAAGTTTTCCTTATTTTTTTACAGAAAACTCAAGAGACATTGTAGACCTTTTTCAAGCATTTTAGATTTGTATGCAGCTCTCTTAAACTTCAGAAAACTTACTTTAACATTCACGAATTTTTCGAGGACATATTGAGCACTTAACAAAGTTCGCAGAAGTAACAAAAAATATTATATTTTCCTTAAATCGAAGGAAAACGCTTTACCGCGCCCGAGAGTTTGACCTCTCCGTCTCGGAGTTTCGAGTTTTCATCACCGTTGTTTATGTCATTTATGAATTTATTATAAAGTGCGTTGGGACTTCATCGCTTATATTTACGGCTCCGTGACACACCCAAGCGTTTCGAATTCTGCACTTTACGACTTTCGCTCAAGGAATTTATCATACTTAAACCTATCATTTACCCTTATGTGACTTGCCATTTAACTCAATGGCGAACGGGCGTGCAAATTTCAACTTTTAAAATGGAGGATATAAAAGGAACCGAATTTAAGAACGGCTATGTGGCTGACTCCGAGGTTATAATAAAAGAGGACGTTGAAGTCGCAACAATGAAAACGTAACCGTGAAATTTTTCAACAGTTATTCTCGGATTACGCAGACGCATTTTGATTACCTGAATAAAATTTGCTCGTCTTTCCCGTAATCTTTTTAGGAAAAAATCTCGCATTTAATTAACGTCTTTGACGCGCGAAAATTAGATTAAAAGAGCGAGGATATGGAAACCGATGCTGCGAGGATATTTCATTCCTTACTCACGCCACGAAAGGATAACTTACGCTTGTCGACCTTTTTCCCTCCTTTTATTAAAATTTCAAGTAGTAAGCTCCTAGCGCGCTTCGGACGAGAAGAGGAGGAGAGAGAGAGAAAATAACAAGAGACACACGACGAGCGTGACAGATCCTATTAAAATAGTAATACACTCCCAATTCCCTCCCTCGCCTTCGCGTGGTGACCCTGTTAACCCGGAGCAAGTCGCCGGAAGATTGGGTGAAAACCGCCAGGGGAAGAAGTGGCGGAGAGGGAAAGGGAAGGAGGATGGGGTCGGAATTGTAGAAGAAGTAATACCCTCGGCTCTCTCTGCGGAGAGTATAAACTCCTCGGCGAAGGGGACTAGACGAGAAGCCCCCTAAGACGACAATACCACCTCCCGGTGTTATTTCTTTTTTTCACTCCTAGAGGCGCTGCCGACGTGTCGGGGAGGACATCTGAATTACGGGAAATTTCGGAGGGGGAAAAAAAGCTTCGGGTGGACGCTTAGAGCGAACCCGGGAAATGAACTTGTTGAGAGAGAGAGATGAGAGAGAGAGAGAGGGCGGGAGGAAAAAAAGTGACTGGTGATTTGGAGTAACTGGGTATATTAAAAGATGGAAGTTTCGGAACGATCGCGCTCTTCTCTGGTAAATCGGATCGTAAATCAAACGGGAATCGGAAACAAAACGCGTCGATTTGACCTATTAATCGTTGGGAAACCAAACCGAACAGATTCGAAACTCGGGATACAGCGTTGCACAAAGAATTTTTTCTAATGTAATATAGAGGCTCTTCATAAATTCCTTGAGTACTTTAAAAATTAATAACTTTTGAGATAGAGCAGAAAAATAAATGCTAATGATACATGGGAGATGAAAGCATAATTACTTAAGTTTTATCTATTTATATCCCTCTAAATGTCAAATGAAGGGATCATTAATAATTAGTATCTTCTTCGGGTCTTTCAACTGATAGAAAATGGCAATATCAGAGGACAAGTTTAACTGCGTGCTATTGCTAGCAGAAATCAAGTTCATAACAGCTCCAACAGAGTGCGAATTTTCTGTATTGAGCAGTAAATCTTCTTCGCACTGTTTTTATGCACTTGAATTGCATACGAGAATGTTCAAACGGTAGTTTCTAAAGATCTGAAATATATTAAATACTTTGTAACGAACCGATTGTCCGAGTTTAGCAGTAAAAGGCGTAAAGCACCCGAAAGTTTGAGCCGAGCATAGACAAGTAAACGAGTACGTAAAATGAGAAAGAGAACCTTTCCGTTTCTAAGTGTGCTAACAAAGCTTAAAATATGTTTTGGAATATTACCAGGATACAATTTATTAGCAGAACTGATTGCCAATTCGGACTACTTCCACGGGTAAATACAACCGAAATGAAAGGAGAAAGAAGTTCTCGAACAGTAAGAAATCGAGTGGGTGTCTGGAGACTGCTCGAGTGAAGATCAATACTAAGATTATTAAAGCACGTCTCAAACAGAGCCTAAACAAAGCTGTCGGATAGTTTGTATAAACGTCGCAAGCACAGAAGAACTCGGAGAATGAAGGTCTCGAGACATTTATAAAACCAACCTTTTAAAATGGGCAGTGGGAAAGAATGATTCCATTACTGGGGTATTAATTTTAACTGACGGGACTTATTCGAAAGAGGTCCCATTTAAGACGGGCTTAAGAAGAGATTGCTTTCGCAAAGATATCGCATAGATTATAAGACAGAGAGCTGGAATTTAATAGGGAATCGTTCGGGAAATTTGTTAAGACCGAGAAATTCTTTATTCTTTCAAATTTTCAAGTTCTTCCCGAAAGCTCTGTTAAAGAGAGTAACGAGAAAAATACACAAAAACATCGAAAAACTGAAATCGACTTTCATGCATAATAGAATCGGAGCAGTTAGAAATAGTAACTGTGAAGTACGTACAAGCAGCCCCGTAACTAGATATTTTAGTACTCGGGGAAAACAGCTAAATATGCGCCGTCTCCCTCTTCAAGAAATTATTTTCTCTAGTTTATTTAGTTAATGCTTCGATTATTTTGCGTCCCTTGCCTAGTTGCGCCCGGGGCAGATGCCCCACTTGTCCCGCCCTAGTTACGTAACTGAGTACAAGTGCCGTAACTATAGGATATGACGAAGATGGCATTTGCCATAGAAGCCGCCTGCATAAGGCACCAAACGTTTCCACAAAAATTGACAAAAGATTTTTCTTACGAATAAGTATTAATTTAATGCTCAAATGTGTTAAAGTTATGTTTGATAAAATACTGTTATTATATATTTAAACGCAGGAAAAATAATCTTCTATATAATTTGGTTGCTTCTTTAAATTTTGCCATATCTCCCAGCTCTGGTATTGAGTCATCAATTCTATAAACGTGGATTGAGTGACTAAAAAGTTGTAAGACAGAGTGTAAATAAATAGAGTGAGATAAAAATGTTTACTATGAAAATCTGTAACTAATATGAATCCGTACTCATAATTCCTATATTATTCAGTTTTAAAATAAAAACTGCCTTGATGCTCCTGATAAAAAATCAAGTTATCTCAGGTTTTATAAATCAATAAACAGAGATAAAAACTCATTAAGGGCATTGACATAGGACAGAACGTTAACTACGGGAAGGCGTATATTAAGGAGCAAGCCAAGCAAATAAACCTTTATTAAAATGCATTAGTTATTTTACGGAAGTTTATCTGGCAGAGGAAGGAAAAAAGGCAATGCATTGCAGTTCACGTAAATGAGATTCTGCAGATATGGAGAGTGGAAGACTCGCTCGGGGATCATCACGTAAGCGAAGAGATTCTAACTCATCTCAAAGTTAAGTAAGACCCCGGAAGCGTGCAGATAAACAGCACGACAACTGTAACAATTACTCGTAAAGGATAAATGGGAACGGGCTACACAACACAGGCCCCTATCACGCATTAACTACGTAGGCAACGACATTTTACGTACATCCCGCCAAGGAATGGAAGGATGGCAAGGAATGTTATCTAAAATAAATTTTTGATCAAAATAAACTATGCTGTTGTTATATAGACGTCAGAAAACTTCAGCCAAAACGACGATTGACGATTCAATTACATAAACCAATTCTACGCAGCCCTTACATACTGAATCTTATGCAACCACTATAGTACTTCATTCGCTAGGAGCCATCTACTGACACGACTCTAGAGAAATAAATTGAAGTTCAAGACGAAAGATTCTTACTAGATAAAAGATTCATTATACTATATAAAGGACGCATGCTTCCACTTCCGAATTTGCCTGTTGTCCAACAACATGGCAGTTCGATATCTTCTTTATTTTAGTGAAAGCGGAGTTGGCAGAGAGTGTGCATTCCAAATTTAAACGAATGATTCAAGTTTCTGCTATCGACAGGGTTATTTTTTATCGTCAAATGCGGTTTTTTGTTACCCACTATCGATAAAAATATGCGCACCAGGGAGAAATAATTTAAATTAGCTTTTAAGTTAATTAAAAAGGCCCACACAAACCGAAACAACGATCGTTCAATATCTCATCCTTAATATAATTCACTCAAGGCGTATGAATTTAAATCCAAAAGTAGAGCGAGCGCGGTGAGGAATGAAATTAAAAAGTCTGTCGATAAATAAAAAAAATCCAGCTTGGATTTTTTTTTACAAAATCCCATATCCTTCCCTAACCCACAAACACCTTTTCCTCCCTTAAGTCTCATCCGTACGAGAGAGGGAGAGAGAGAGAGAGTGAAAAAAAGATAAACCAAAACATCCATACATCCATCGGGAGAGGGGGAAAAACCCGGCTGTTATAGGTCGGACGAACAACTCAGCAAACATCGCGATAACGAATGCAGCAGCGGAAGACTTTAACAATCAATGCGGCGTCAGCAAAGTGCTGCGAAGCGGAAGGAAGGAAGGGGTGAGAGATGGAGGGAGAGGGAGTGAGAGAGTGGAGTTAGAGAGAGAGGACGAGAAGGAGAAGGAAAGAGATAAAAAAAAAGAGCGAAGGTGAAAACTACTGCTTCTGCATCACTCGTCGGGTGAGAATGCGGAGAGATAGAAGAGGGAGAGAGAGAGAGAGGGAGAGAGAGAGTGGGAAATAGAAGGAGCAGACACGTTACATACAGGCGTCGCCGGATAAGAGACTGTGGATGGAAGCTATCGAGCCAACGATTAAAAACAAAAAAAAAACCCTGCGGATTATTAATGCTGCGCAGATAGCAACGTGAAGCGATTCTTGATTAAGGTTTTATCTTCTTTTTTTTCCATTCTCTCACAGGTAGAGGCCACCGCAACATTTTATCGTTGGAAGTGTGAATAACGTGAAAAAATATTTATATTTTCAGGCAAATCTTGCTCTTTTAGTTTCAGTAGGATATGTTTATAATTAATTTAACGCGGTTTAGAAATTAGATGATGAACCGATTTATTGTAACCAATAAATCACGTATTTAAGATTGGATTAAACATCCATTTTTGTCCTTGACATCCAAATTATTTCTTATGCGTCAGTATAAACCCAAACCACATATATATTGTTATTAAACGGTGTTGACGTGGATTACATCATATGTAAACATCGGTATAGGTTTCTACGGTTTCAAAAACAGAACAAAGGGCTTATATAAAATGCCAGCTTTAGGGAAGATGTTACAGCGAGATAAAAGAATTTCAGTTGTTTCATTTACACGTTTCGTAAAATTCGATTTAGAGCTATCGCTATCGATGATACGGCTTCGACAGATGTACATTAATTTAATATTTTATCGTTTTCTACCTATCATTTCGTCACGAAAAACATTCAGGCAATATATGAATATTAACTGGATCACCGAATGTAATTAACATCGGGAATAAAAATCTAAACCACAATTATATAAATGACAATCTATCATTATTGATGGGATTTTCAGCTGCTAATTTATCATCATTTATATTATGTATTATCACATGCGCAAATCTGCATGCTCGAGAAATCAGTTGTTTGAATAACGCTAGATGATTCACAAATTTGCCATTTCAGTTCAAAACTAGTTTCTTGTGACATTATTGAATTTAATCACTATTAACAAATCAAAGGGACATCTCGAAACGATGATTAGCGACAATATTTTAGGAAAAATGTGAAGAATTTTCTTAATATATTCTGCGGGTTTCTGCTATTAATTGTATTTTTGTGTGAATATACGTTTAAAAAGTAAAATATTATTAACATCGAAGTTATTAAAAATTTCATTCATACTCAGAATGGAGAAGTTCCACGAATTTGTTCAAATACTACTGTAAGCTTCTTTAGTTAAACATTAGTATATATTAAAATGTTTGCAATCGAAGCATGTAGGTGGATATCGTTTTTGGATCCATCTACAAAAGACGTAGACCTTTGCTACCAATTCACTAAAAAGCTCGCTGCAAACACGTCTGGCATTTATAAATGATGGCGCATTTCTCCGAAACCTTCGGCTCCAACCTCCGTCGTCTTATTTACATTCCTTCCTTAATGTGACCGAAATTTCGCGAAACGGCTTTCGCGAAATTTATCACAGAATTCGAAGAATATAAAAAAAACAAGTTTCAGACGCCCACACACACACACACACACAAATCCGAAAAAATTAATGCAGCAATATTTTATTTTCGAATAACTTGCAGTATACACGCGTACAGACACACAAGCGCGGTCGCTCTAAAATAATTGTCTACTTTATATATATATATATATATATATATATATATATATATATATATAGTTAATGATAAACGGTAATAAACCCACTTGTATATATCTATATATATATATACACGCACATATATACATATATATATATCTATATATATAGGTAATGATAAACGTTAACAAACCCAGTAATGGAAAAAATATATTTTCTTTCCGAGGACTAAAAAGGCCGAGTCTACGTTCAACGCGGAGTCGGAAAGCCATTTTTTTTAAAGGATCAACGGTAGGAAATGAGAAGTTAAAAGGGATTCGGAAAGGTTGTTAGTGTGGAAACGGTAGGAAAAGGTTTTTTCGGGATGGGATGTTTGGGTAGCAAGGGAAAGGAAAGGGAGGGAAAAGTGAAGAATGTGTAGGGGAGTCCGTGGAAGGAGGAAGGGAGACAGATAGAGTGAGTGAGAGAGAGAGAGAGAGAGAAGGGAGAGGTTTGCGTGAGCAGGACGGGTCAAAGTAAAGATCAAGAGGTATAGGGGTAAAGGGAGAAAGAGAGAGAGAGAGTTATCCGGAGGCGGGTAAAGGAGAGACCAGAAGGAAGTCATAGGAGAAAGAGAGAGGAGTCGGAGAATAGGGGAGAGAGATAGAGAGAGAGAGATAAAGAGACGAAAGGACGAGTAGGAAAAGGAGAAAAGTGATTGAGGTGATCCGCTTGGTAACTGCCACTTAAAGGAGAGAACGTACACGTGCTTTGCCGGACTTTCCCACTCCGAGAAGAATAGTGATCGATTGTAGAAAGGACGGCCAAACGGGCTTACTTTTTAAGTTCTCTCCCTATAGTTTTTTTTTTCTGTTCCTTCCCTCGAGAACTTCTCTCTTTAGGAGGAAGGGGAGGAAGGTTATGGCGGCTTGTATCGATTAGAAGAAAGGGTGGGGTGGAGCAGAGAGTGGAGGATGAGCAAAAGGGGGGGAGGAGGAGGAGGAGAATGGGAGGAGGGGGAGGGAGAGGAGTTTTCCGAGGGCGAGAGTGAGAGAGAGAGAGAGAAATGAGGAAGTTAGGGAGAGATATGAGGGAAGAAGATTGTTATAGGGATACATTGGGAGAGGAAGACGTGAAAGGGAAGTTTAAGGAGGGAGAGGGATGCGAGGCTATGGAATGAAAGAACCGGGCGCTTTTGCGAGGAGGAAGATACGGGGAAGAGGGAGAGGGCGAAGAGGGTGCAATGGACGAGGAGAGAGGAATGGGCGTGTCTCGCAGAGAGGACAGATAAATGGAGAGTCAGATAGACGCCTGGATAGATTAGTATATTTTATTTTAGCTGGCAAAACCCAAATTACAACTAAACCCTTTCATTATGTCTCTCGTTAACCACATATAATTCAAGGAAGAATTATTTGTCTCTCCTTATCACTGAAATCAAACTGAAAAACTATGTTTCTTTTCCCAACCTTATGACAATTGGAGAAATAATTTTTCAGTTAACTACGTAATTCAGTGTAGTACGTTAAAAATTTACAATACAAATAGTGGCATAAAATTAAAAGTACGGAATAAACAGTTTTTTTTTAGAAATGGCAAGAGAAAGAATTTTTCGATCGGTTAAAGTTGAGAAAGACAGTTATTAAAAAAACTCACTTTCAGGAGGAAAGCACGCCCTTGGGGAATGGACAAAATAAAACTGCGCAAATCTCTTTCAGAGGAGCTAGGAAAACAACGACTATGCATGTGCTTGCGTCAGTATGTCTGTGTGTGTGCGTGTTCGTGTGCTGACGGAGAGAGAGAGAAGAATATACGGTTGGGTTGGAATGGCATGGAGTAGGGAGTACGCGAAAGAGAGAGAGAGAGAGGGGGAGATACGGAAAATAGGCGAGGGAAAGGAACGCCATATTTAGGGAATAAGGGAGTAGGAGGGGGAGAGGTGGGAGTTGGATAGAAGATCCGAGGATAGGTAGGATTTGTCTCCCAACGGGGGACGGAATAACGAGGGAGGAAATGCGGAAGGGAAGGTATTAGTGCTCGGGGAGGAAGGGAGAGGGGAAATGAGAAGAGGATGGGGGAGATATAGGGGGAGAGAGAGAGAGATATGGGATAGTCTTAGGTAAGTGCTGGAAGCGTGGAGGGAAGGGTGGGGGAGGAGGAAGGAAGGAGAAGGGAATGGGGAATGGAAAGTATTGGGAGGGGGGAGGGGGGTCGTTCGTTGGTTCGGAGGGGGAGAAGTAGACATGGAGGGAAATGATGGTTCAGAAGGAAAAGAATGGCGATGGAAGAGGGGGAGGGAGAGAGAGAAATGGGTGTAGGAGAACGGTACGGGGAGATTGGGGAAGGGGAGAGGGAAATCGGATAGGCAAAGGAAATGTATGAAAGAAGAGGGAGATGGATGGATTTTTGTCGGAAACGGAAAAGAGAAATAGAAAGCGAATAACGGCGCGTGTACGTGTGTGGATGTGTGATGGTGCGTGTCTATAGAAATTGAATAGTCGAATCTTAAAGGAGGACAGAGTTTAATTTTTCCGGGCCAAACTCGTTGGTATTTATCCGACTACTAAATCACAGGAAGAAACTGGCATCGCCTAAGTACGGTGGAAGCTATGTCGTGAGACCATTTAGATAGATTATGAATGCGTTATATTTTTTTGTGTTTGATGGTAAGGGAGCCGAAATAAGATAGAATTTTAGACGCTGTTGCGTACGTATATCAATAACGAGGGGGGTATATGAACATGCGTGTAAAAATACGTACAAATACCGGTAACATATACATATATACATTTAGGTTAATCAAAAAATCCGAGGTACGCGTAACTTTATTAATAGCACGCACACAGATAAACTTAAGCGGGCGAACGCGAACGCCCACAAAGAAAAGTAAAGTTTAGTTAGCTATTACGCCATAAAGAGAAAGATATACCCAGAAGTTTTCAAATTTCTTTGTTACTTGGAAAAAGAATGGACACATACCTTGAATTTGTGCTTAAGAGGATGAAATATAATCCCATATCCGCATTCTTCTAATAACGGTCATAATTCACATAAAAGTTCGGAAATTCTCACTTCACTTTCCTTAGTGACCAATTATTAGCCATAGACGCATCATTAACTAGATAAACGTAAAAGTTCATCTAAACCCTTATGTGAAGTTAATTACTATCTAATTGATCAATATGAACCAAAATGAAACCTACTCGACAACTTTTAGCGTCGATCTCCAATGCCAAACCCCGTAAAAACGAGATGGAAGACGCGGACGGACGGACAGACAAACAGAATACATCTCCCCCTGCATGCTTTCACTTTGTGCAGTGCGTGCAGAGAACGCATAAAAACGGTGGTAGTGGGAGGAGGGGAAGTTAAGAAATTGGGATGGGAACGGGGGAGGGGGGGGGGGGGGGGGGAAGGAATAGAAACGGAGGGAGACAAGAGGGAGAGAATAGGAGAATTGCCGTAAAAGACAAGGAGAGGGAAGAAGGGGAAGAAAGAAGGATGACCCCCAAAAGGAGCACGAAGCGAAATAAACCAAATAAAGGACTGGAGGAAAAGGAAACTGGTCTTTATCCGAGGGCGAGGGGGGAAAAGACGACGTTGAATACGACATCTCAGCTTAAAACCTTTGGAATGGGAGAGAGGGAATGAAAGGAGAGAGTGAGAGGAAGGAAGGAGGCATATACATACATACATATATATATATATATATATATATATATGTGTGTATATATATATATATAGAGAGAGAGAGAGAAGGAATGAGGCAGAGAGAGAGAGAGAAAGGAGGATTGAGGCAGAGAGAGAGGGATATTAGGGAAATGAAGGTAAAATTGGGTGACAGGAAATTAGGGGTTGGAGTTAAAGGATAGTGATATTGGGGAAATGGGAAGGAAATGAGGGAAGGTGAGGGCTGGAAACGGATGCGAGGAAGTCTGAGCCCGAGGAAGGTGGGAACGCGAGGAGATGCGCCGCTCTGCAATAAAGCGAGAGAAGATAGCGGGTTGATCCGGATGGAATGGGGACAAAGCGGCGGTCGGGAAGAAAAAAATAAATAAATAAGAAAGAGAGAGAGAGAGAAAACCTAAAAAAAGAAGAAAGATTAAAAGGACGAGGTCGAGAAAGCTCGTTTTCTTGAGTTTTTTTTAAAGTATCTTTTTTTCGGCCAGAAAACTAAGGTTGGGTCTTCGCGCCTTGTATTTGTTTTTTTTACGTCCATGGCCGCGGTACGATGCGCACTTTTATAAACCGTTAGGGATTATTAATATCCCACTTTTGGTTAAATCGTTGGCGCTTCTCGCAACTACTTTTGTTTTTAATCCCGTAATTTATGGCGCGTTTAGGCCATTTAAAAAAAAAAGCGCGAATAGTATATAACGTGCCGCCGGCATCAAAAACAGAATAGCATCGGGGAAACGATAAAAAGCTACGCATTAATAAAAACATAAAAGTTGCCACGTAGTTTATCTTGCCCGCTAGAATGCACTACGCTGGCACCAAACTACGTTTTTAATTTTTTCCTATAATTACCACGAGGCAATTACATCGACCGATCCCGGAAACTTTCTTCATCTTGAATTTAAATGAACGTTATTTTTTTTAGGCAACCTCGAATCCCCCTCCAAAAAAATTGTTCTTTGATGGCGTTTTGTACAACTTCCGTCTGCATTATACAAGGGCCGTCTGTATGTGTGTGGCTCATTTGACAATTTTCTTTATGGCGAAGAATGGGTCGCAAAAGGCTCTCGGGACAGCCTTCAGTCAACCATAGGGGAACGCCATTCACTGGATCCTTTCATAAGGAGGTAGACACAGAGAAAGAGAATGAGAGAAGAGAGAGGGGGGAGAATTAGGGACGAAATTAGTTCACCCTTTAACGACAGACCCTAACGAGTCACACAATCCTTTTAACGTCGGCGCCGAATGACATAGTGCCGTAATTACGTATCCTCCTGCTAACAACACACAATTTGAAGCGGTCAGGAATTAAAAGAAACGAAATATAAAAAAACTCAAAAGAAAATCGCCAAGGTTAGTATTTTCTTTAAAAAAAAAGGTGAAACGTCGCGTAGGTTTGAACGAGGTCTTTAATGCTTGGCAAGCAATTCCTTTGACCTGTCTAAAAACCTCCTACTCTTGTCCAAAATTTAATCTTGGACAAACAAAAAAAATCACGAATTTTGTGGGAGAGACGTGATGAAAGGGAAGATTTATAATAAAAACATGTGTGAGTATATGTCTTCATTGTATTTGTAATATATACATACACATATACATATGTACATATACATTTTTTGAACCCACATAAATATCATATGATACACTAGTAATAATTATTAGGGTATAGCGTAAATCTTTAGAGGATGAGATTGTAGATACAGTCAAACTTTATTTAAGTCAAAAGTCTATAACTTGAATTTTCCGTAACTCGAAGTGAATTCATTTTTTAGATCAAAATATTTCTCGTGTTATGTTTCTTCAATAACTCGAATTTTGTATAAGTCGAATGTTTTTTTATTTCCTTTAAGGTACGACTTATAGAAGTACCACTGTATTTTTGTATTTATTTCATATAAGCTGTTTGTGTATTGTATTCGTTTCCACTCAGCCGTAAAGCTAACAAATAGGTATGCATATACATATATACAAACGTATATATGTAGTGTGAAGCATATTAGGCTAAGCTGGCTCCATGCGATCCTCACTTTTATATATATTTTTAGGACCCTTTTTTAAAAACAAAGATCCGAGTGAAAATTTCCACCTCATCGAGACCCGAATCTCGCATTCCCATGATGTGTTTTGGGTTTTTCTTCATCCTCGTAGAACTATCTGCGAAAACGGTCACGTAGTTCATTTTCTCCCAGGCCTCGTCCAGTTGCCCACGTTGTTGCTGTGGTCCTCCTAGAGGAAGCCGTCCTTATATACCCGTGCAGCGGAAAATGGCGAGAGAAAAGGAGAGAGAGAGAGAGAAAAATCTCGCGAAATAGAAGAAGAAAAAATGTTTTTATTTTCCCTTCCTTTCCTTTCGAGCGGATAATGCAACGAGTCATTCGGCGCCCTAATTCCCGGTTCAAGAGAGGAACTTTCTTGAAATTTTTCCTCCCGTCCTGAAAACGAGAACTTGCGGCGAGATAGGTGGAGAAGGAGCGGAAGGGGAAGATCCCGGGATGCTGCGGCCGTTCGCGCGGAAAAATGCATTTCCGAAACTTTTTTTCGCCCGTTTCGGGAATCTTCGATTGAACTGCCCCGTTATTTTTCACCCGGAACTTCTCCGTATGGCCGCGAGAGGAGCAAAGATCGAGGAGGCCGCGATTTTTTTTCCCGCCGAGGTACGTAGCAGTCAACCGGGCGAGATAAGGTTTTCGAGGCCGCCATAAAAGTGATGAATATTTGCTCCGCTCAGAGGAGAGAAAGGGATGCCCCCGAAATATGCTGGATGCCGAGCGAATAAACTCACGAACCTTTTCTTTTTTTCCTTCATTTTCTTTTTTTTTCCTTCATTTTCTTTTTTTCCCTCCTGCCTCCTCAGATAAGAGGGTTCGAATTTTTTATATATAAGAGGAGTAGATGGAGGGAACGGGGCGAACAAAAGTGGGACCGCAGAATAGGGAAACGTTTTCTTTTATTTTATTTTGCGGGCCAAGAAGGCGTCGCTTGACAAAAGGGAACGCGTCGTTAGGAATCGCCAAGGAGATAGTTCAAATGAAATCTTCATGTTCGCTCGCTTGCTTGCTTGGTGATGGAATTTGAAGAAAAGGGACGACAGAAATAAATAAACGAAATGGGCGTTATAAATAACCAAATAACATCATATATATATATATATAAGATTGCAACTAGTAGTTGAGAGGGATAGGAGAGAGGCAGTGGACACTTACTTGGTGTTGTGGACGTCCATGGCGATAGAGGAAGGCTTTTTCTTGGAGCTTTCTGGCATCCGCCCTTCTTCGGCACAAGAGTATGACACACACATATATATACATATATATATATATACTTACGGAAGGGGAAAGGTAAATGAGGATATTTAGGGCAACTAGGTGTTGAAGGAAACCCAGTGAGCACTTACCGGAAGGAGAGCCGCTGGGGTGTTGGAGAGACACATTTGTAGGCGTTGTTGGAGCTTTCGGGATGATCCCTTCGTCAGCACAAGAGAGACAGTGTTGTCTCTCTTGTGCTGACGAAGGGATCATCCCGAAAGTTCCAACAACGTCTACAAATGAATCATGGAAATCAAAACCCCGTAATTCCAGAAAACCATTTTTTTTAGGAGACACTACAAACTTTGTCAAGGCTAAAATGTAATAGCAATACCAACAATATTTTAAAACTTTTTAAGATCCCTATGGCAGTAGATATCCACGGACTTACATGTTTGGTTTCAACACATGCAACATGGCAGTTTCACTGTTTCCTCATTTTCACCAAAATATGGACACGTTTTTTATTTCCATGATTGAAATGTTTCTCTCCGACACCCCAGCGCCTCTCCTTCCGGTATGTGCTGACGGGGTTTCCTTCAACACCTAGTTGCCCTAAATATCCTTATTTAACTTTCCTCTTCCGCAATTGTGTATATATATATATATATATATATATATATATATATATATATATATATACTTATATATACAGTGGCGGATTTAAGGGGGGCCGCACATGGCCTTGAAATTAGGGGCCCGAAAAAATGTTTTTCTTTACAATCTCAGATATATTAAATATGTCACTTTAAAAACGGCGTAGAAAAATTCATGTTTTTGCTGTGATACTTTATTTATTAATGCGATCATTAAGAGAGGTCAAATAAAGTGGTAGCCGTTTGGCGAGGTTTCAGCATATTTAGATTGCAGGACCGTCAATTGTTCAGCGCCAGAGGCCCCAATAGTTTAGCGCCAGAGGCCCCAGAATGCCTTAAATCCGCCACTGTATATATATACATATATATGTCAGAAAACACTACACCACTCTCCAACTTCCTCCTCGGGGAGGCACACCCGAAATAACACAACACGTCCAAGGGACTCCAACTTTATTTAAACCCGAATTACACCAGCATTCTGCTCTCCAGCAGAAGCTCTCCCACGAGCCAACACACGGCCCACACTACTACGAGTCCCGTCACACACTCTTCTCTCTCGCGTCACGTGATCTCTTAGTACTCTCCTTCTCCGTCCCGCTTCTGGTAGCACTTCTCGTGGCGGTCGTCCTCGCTTGCGTGACAGTCGGCCTTTCCTGACATCGGGGCCGTCCTCGGTCCCGGTCCGGTCTGCCTCCGGTTGAACTGCTCCTCTGGCGCTCGCGCCGTTCTCCATCCGCTTCTCGTCTTCTTTCCCTCTGCTGTCCGCGGCCTGGTCGTCATCTCCCTCGTCCTGGCTCTCGTCGGCCTGGTCGTCATCTCCTACTTCGCCTTGGGGGGGCTTACACCAGGGTTTCATTCGGTCTGCACTAAACACGGAATTGAACGCTCGCTGTGTCCTCTTTGCCCCTGGTATATCCATGAGAGAATACCTATCTCGCGCTAGCACTTCTGAGACAAGATACGGACCCTTAAATTTCGGAGCTAATTTTCGCGAACACCCTGTCGCTTGCGCTTCTCGTTCTACGATGACTAAATCTCCCTTTTGGTACACTCTCGGCACCTTATGTCTTTGATCGTAACGCTCCTTCTGTTTTTTCTGCGTCTCTGATATCTTTACTAACGCTTTTTCCCTTGCTTCGCCTAAGGTCTCTCTAGTCTCATCGAGTTCGCTTTCTTGCAACGCCAATATAACACGGTTTTGCAATGAATTCCTTGGGTTATAAGCAAACAATAGCTCATAAGCGCTCTTCTCAGTAGTTTTATTTGACATAGAATTCATGGCGAATTGGATGTTTCTCAAATTCGTGTCCCAGTCGCCTCCATCCTCTTGTGCATACATAGTGGATATGGCGTTTGTAATGGATGCGTTTGATCGCTCTACTTGTCCATTTGCTCGAGGGGTAGCAGTCGCATTCTTTATATGCTTTATCTGGTTTCTTTCGCATAATTCTTCAAATTCCTTCGCTGTAAATGCCGTACCTCGATCTGTAATTAAACGCTCAGGACACCCAAATAAGCTCGTAATCTCACTGATAGCTTCGCACACTGGTTTGGTTTTTGTGGTTTTCACTGCCTTTAGTAGGATGAACTTTGTAAAGTTGTCTTGATACACGAGAACATACTCGTTGCCCCTTTTACTCCTTGGGAATGGCCCTAAGTGGTCCACGTGAACTGTGTGAAATGGGATGGCTACACGCTCTAAACTGTGCAACTGCCCCTCTTTTTTACCTCCCGGTCTCTTATGATAAGCACACTCAATGCAAGCTGCAATATATTTCTTTACCCTTCTTCTCATCTTCGGAAACCAAAAATATCTCTTCACGTGTTCTAGGGTTTTCTCTTCTGCGTAATGTCCCATGTCATCATGACTTCCCTTTAGAATGCGCCAAATAGAGTTCTTAGGCACAACCCAACGGACCCCACCGTCTACCTTTCTACAGACACGGTTGTCTTTCAGCACATAGTCTGTGTGGATCTGCCTATCCTCATTGGCGACCGCAGGTTGCTGTAAGGTACGATGTATTTTCTGGATAGCTACATCCTGCAGCTGCATCGTTAGTAACCAATCATCCTGATTTATTCGCAACGTGAAGATTTTCAAGTCTGCTGTATCCGGTTCCTCGGAATCTCCCACGGGATTTCGACTGAGGGCATCAACGTGACTCATGTTGCGTCCTGGTCGGTACTCGATCGTGAAATCATACTCTTGTAATCGAAGCCACCACCTCGCTATCCGCGGTAACAATTCTTTCTTGGACATGGTGGTCTTTAAAGCATTACAGTCAGTAACAACTTTGAAGGGTCTGTTCAATAAATACATTCGAAATTTGTCTACGGCTTCAACTACTGCCAACGCTTCTAGCTCATAACTGTGATAGTTCTTCTCTAGATCTGTCGTCTGTCGGCTATAATATGCCACAGGTTTTTGAGATTCTCCTTCTCGACGCTGTAAGATAATCCCCGCTAGTCCATTCTTACTGGCGTCAGTGTGAACTTCATGTTCGGCATTTACATCAAACAACGCAAGTGCCGGACGCTCGATTAATCTTTTCTTCAGCTCTTGAAATGCGTTTTCTTGTTTCTCTGTCCACTCGAATACCGTATCTCTCTTCGTCAAGAGCGTTAACGGCTTGCTTAACGTAGCGAATCCTAATACAAATCTTCTAAAGAAGCTCGTCAAACCAATAAATTGTCGCACTTCGTGAACATTCTCCGGCCTTCGAAATTCTTTAACTGCCTGAATTTTTCTCTCGCCTGGTCGGATCCCATCTTTGGTTATTTCAAAGCCCAAATAGTCTACTTTAGTTTTGAAAAATTCACATTTTGATACTTTTAGCGCTAGCCCCAATTTCTTCAGTACTTGCAACAGTCTTTCTAATCTCTCTAACCCTTCCTTCACCGTTTTGCTGGGTATCAACAGATCATCCATATAGACTAGGACCTCTCCTGGTTTTGTCATTCGCACTACCCTTTTCATCACTTGATTAAACACTGCAGGTGCGTTTACTACTCCGAAAGGCATTTTTGTGAACTCGTACAGTCCACTTGAGGTGACAAAAGCTGTCAAGGGTCTCGTCTCTGGGGCTACAGGGATTTGATAGTATCCCGACGCCAAGTCTAAAATGGTAAAATAACTGTTTCCTGCAAGCGCGTCTAATTGTTCCTCAATGGCTGGCATGGGGAATTTTATTTTTTTCGTCTTCAAATTCAATGCTCTGTAATCGACGCACAGCCGGTCTTCTCCGTTAGCTTTCTTCACTAACAATGCTGGGCTTGCGTATTCTGATGTCGACTCCTGCACGATACCCATTTTCATTAACTCATCGACTGCCTTTTGCATAGTCGCTCTTTTGGCGTACGGTAGGCGATACGGTCTTAAATTCACAGGGTGGTTATCCAACAATTCTATCTCGAAACTGGCAGACTCTACTGTACCCAGTTCACTCAAATTTTTCGCAAAACATTCTCGATACTCATTCACCATTTCGTATACCGCATCCTTCTCCTCTTCAGACAGGTCGTTATTCAAATTTATTTCTTCCATTTCTATCCCGGCCCTCTCTTTGACATTCCGAACTTTGGCTTCGAAGTTACTTTCTTCCTCCTGCCCATCAGTCTCTCTCCTAATTACAAGTTTCTGATAGCTCTTCTCAACTCGAATCCCCGATTGGTCTAGGGCGCTTCGTCCTAGAATTATGGCATCGTCTTGCGAACAGTTTGGGACCACAAGCACTTCTACCTCAATGCTTACGTCGTCCACAACAAGGGTTAACTGTTTGGAGCCTATTACGTTACTTTTCCCACAGCCGAATCCAATCAGACTTTTTTGACTCGCAAAGTATTCTACACCTAGCTGTTCAGCGACATCTTGCCTCATGGTCACAACATCGCTCCCTAAATCAATGAACCCAACAACTTGTTCATCATTAACCTTTATCCATTTATAATATTCGTCTTTAATTTGGTCGTTCGGCACCGAAATTCTTTGGACTCGCCTTTTCATTTCCAAATTCTGTCTATTAACTTGGGTTCCCTGAGGGCATTCCTTCATCATGTGTCCCTCTTTATTGCATCGGAAACATCGCCTGCTCTGCTGTCGTTCTGGGCAATCCTTAGCCATGTGTCCCTGGCCGTTACAATTATAACACCTCGCCTGCGTTGTCTGCTTATTTCTCCTCACCACATTACCTTCGTTTGGCGGTTCAATTGGGACACTATAACGGTTAGCTAAAAACTGTCTTTCACCTAATCTCGCTCTTTCTGTAATACTTTCATAGCGCTTTATCTTGAGCAGTAACCCTTCAACATCTTTGAACTCACACAAAGCCAGCGACCTTACTAATTCCTTGTCACCTAAGCCGTTCAAAATGTATTTAATCAAGGATTCTTTATCTATGTCACCTCGTCGCGCTATCGCTTTCATGGCATACACGTATGACTCATAGGTTTCGTCGCGCTGCTTCTTCTTCTTCGTGAGACTCATGTGGACATCGGCCTGATCAGCTGTTGATGGGAAGCTATAAAGTAACCTTTCTTTAAAAGTCTCCCAAGAATACACTTCTTCCGCGACACTATTTAACCACAATTTAGCTACTCCTTTCAGCTTATTCACCGCATGAGTAAGCAATACGGAATTGTCCCACGAATACGCGGAAGCGACCCCTTCCACTCGCCGCACCCACTGTTCGGCGGTAAATCCTAAGGTCGTCGACGCGTCAAACTCGGGCAACAATCTTTCCGCCATGTCTCGGTGAGCAACTACAGTTGTCGCCATCGTACTACAATGTCCCGCTTCCATTATTTCTCTTTCGCGGTCTAACAACGCGCGCTCTCTCTCCAGCAACTGTCTTTCTCGTCGTAGAATCTCACGTTCAATGTCGTTATCGCTCGCCCTAGGCGCTAAGTGGTTCTTTGGTCGGGTCACAGAGGGCGTCGACATCGCTCTCGGTAGCTCAGGAAAGCTCGCTGCTCGCGTCAAGAACGCCTCGCTTACTCCTGTTCCCGCCACTGGATACGTCATTTCCGGTTCCCCACTAAACGCCAT
This sequence comes from Uropetala carovei, assembly GCA_036926305.1. NCBI lineage: Eukaryota > Metazoa > Arthropoda > Insecta > Odonata > Petaluridae > Uropetala > Uropetala carovei. The sequence continues at coordinate 20,509,385 of JAXCHB010000196.1, forward strand.
GCGGTCGCTTTTTTTTCGCTAATTTCGCTTTTTTTTTAGGTCTGTTTCGACGCTCACAACCCTAGTTATACTTGGGGTATTGTTCACTCGGGAATCACTTTTCTTTCACGTACTTACGGAGGGGTACAGTCTTCATCGGCAAACAGTCGGCTCTCTCACGACGTGCTCTTTTCCGAAAACTGGTTTTTGATCTTCTTATCCTTATCTGATCCCGATCCCGCCGCTGCTCTGTCAGAAAACACTACACCACTCTCCAACTTCCTCCTCGGGGAGGCACACCCGAAATAACACAACACGTCCAAGGGACTCCAACTTTATTTAAACCCGAATTACACCAGCATTCTGCTCTCCAGCAGAAGCTCTCCCACGAGCCAACACACGGCCCACACTACTACGAGTCCCGTCACACACTCTTCTCTCTCGCGTCACGTGATCTCTTAGTACTCTCCTTCTCCGTCCCGCTTCTGGTAGCACTTCTCGTGGCGGTCGTCCTCGCTTGCGTGACATATATATATATAGTAATTGTCATGATGCGTAACGCTCTAATTCTGTGAATAACTCGATTAGAAATAAACTTAAACCTAGAAGCCTGAAATTTCTCAGGATTTCAGTGTTAATGAATCTTTACGTTATGACTAAAAAAATTTCGAAAAAGGTCACGGGTTCGACTCCAGAGGATGAATGTCTTTTCCCGTAAGATAACACGTAAAAATCACCTATTTGATTTGAAGGCTTTCATTCATTTATTCTTTAAAATATCTTAAAATTAAGTTATCGGCGTGAAATTTACGCCAAAACACGCAAAAATGAATGAGGATTCTTATTCTTACCGTCGAATACTCAATCATTCGAATTCGCTCATATTTTGAATTTATACTCGAGTTTTGGTAAATATTTTAACATTTCAATAATAAGATTTCATGGTTACCAGTATCGTTGTCCTCGGTAATTTCCGTGCATATGCACTTAAATAAAGGCTTACAGATCGAAAATAAGATTAAAACTTATTTGAAATGACCGAAGATATGAATTTAATGCAAATAAATCGATCGCAGTATTCATGTTATTTATATTTTTTATCTTTATTACTAAAATTCTATTTCTGGTTGTCTCTCTCTCTCTCTTTAACGCTCTATACCTCAGCTATTTTTAATCTCCGGGAATTTCAGCCCTCTAAGTTTATTTTTTATCGAGTCATTCAACTAATTTTCTTAATTTATTATTAAAAACCAAACATACATCCCTTATAAAATATATTCATTACACTCATATTTAAAAAATATTCTCGTTAAACTAATCTAAATCCAATAGGTACATGGTAGGAACGAAGAAACAGCGTGCAAAGGGGGGGGGGCTGGCGAGCGCCAGCTATATATATATAACGAAGACCTGCATAAATATATACATGAAATGTTTTTTTAATACTTTAAATATTTGAACTTATAACTAAAGACATTCGTTAAAATATCATAAAATTTATGTTTGCAATTTTTATAGAAGGTCGCGTATTTGAACCAATTATTTCTCAGAAAATCACCGAAAGTTGATAATAATGCTTATAATATAGTGTCGCTCGATAATATCTGCCATGTAGAGAAAATGTATCTACTGTTTACTCATCCGCTTCCTTAATCATCATATTTACTTAATATAAGCCACTACCCGAACTTACGAAATCATTTTTCAAAACGTACACCGCAGAGTGACAAGGAGACTTCAAATTACCGTTTTCAGAAAATGTGGTGTACGATCCAAAAATGACAGAAGGTTTTGTGAATAAAGCCATGAGCGGTGTACATTTAATGCCGTTTTTGTCACGCGTCTCATACGTAGAGTTAAAAGAGCAGCTTTTCGGTCTTTTATGAATCGTCGGCTGAGTGCTTTTTACGTCTTCTGCGACGCGCCATAAGCGGAACTACAGTGGACTAACTACGCAAAGAAATTGGTTATGCAAACCGTAGGATAAAGATTCTGTTGAAAAGGTGAGAAAGGAGCGAGACTTGCATCTCGAAGCCGCGACAGATTGTTAATCGTATACCTTTAAGATTAAGCTAAACATTGTCAGTGACAAATGCATTTCGGCGGCTGTACGAAAGCATTTAGATTAGAACAAATTTAGGTTTCCGTAGGATTGGATCGCGGCAATTCCTAGAAGGAGCGGAATGCGAATGACTGGTCTTTTATCAGAAATGAAACACTTGCCGTTAACAAGCGACCGTCACATTCATCGGAATTGCAGAAATCGCCGCCAATAGTAATTAGACTAATTGCAAACTCGGGCGAACGATAGTTAATCCGCCTTATGTCATGGTATGGCGGCGTAGTTTTTCCTCTGAAAAGAAAAACATTGCAATGACGAACGCTGAAAGAAAAATACATCACGTTATTATATGTGGCAAATCTATTCGTTGCTAATAATGAACAAGACTATCATACGTTTTAAAATCTTAACTGACTTCGGATTTTGTACAGGGTATTTTCCGTACGATATTACTGAGTACACGACCAGAAAAAACCGCACCTCATTGGAATCATATTTCATCCCGTAATTGTGTGTTTTATGCCAAAGTTAGTGAAAGGGAATGACTGGAAAGTGGCTTCTTTTGTATTCCGCTAAATCCATATTGGCTTTAAAATTGGCTGCCACTTTTTTGTCCGTGATACCGGAAGTGAACGAGTAAAAAGAGGTTGGAAAATTTTGGTCCGTCGAGGTGTAAAAGGAAAATTATTTCCTTCTCCTATACTGAACAAATTACAGCCATTGAGAAAAATTTTCGTTGGGTTTCAATATCGAACATGAATTGCCGGAAGAACTGATCGCCGTAGGGAAAAAAATAAATTCTAGATTGGGTCTCAAAATTCAGCAAGCTGCCGTTAAGGAAGAACGAATCGAAAATTAAAACGAGGAAATTTTGCAAAACAAAGGTTGATTATTTCTTTCTACAGAGGTATTGTTAAAAATGTGATTGCCCCGATGAATTTTGCGACTGATAAAAAAAACAGATGTTACTTCCAAAAGAATCGTCCGTTATCTGGGAAGTCAAACCTCAGATTAGGGGGAGAGATACGAGAAGTGGCTCAATGATGATGGAGATAAAAAATGACCGTGAAGAGAGAAAAATAAGAAATGTATCGGTTTTAACACGAAATATCGATGCATGTCATAGAAGTCCTTCTAATTGCAAAGAGCTGAAAAATAAACACGACGATGATAAAGGTAACTGTGATGCATTAAACATTGTTAAATTTTGTTTTCGCAGATAAAATGGGAAATATTTCTTTTGAAATTGCGAGAAATAAAGCTCAATTAGGCCCTATCCATATCGAGTCATCTGAACCACGTGCGTATACTAATTAAGTTTTTGATACTTTTTCGAAAATCTTTATTCGTTTTTTTTTATTTACCAATGAATAAAAAATGATTAAATAATTCATCTTCCGAAATATCGGCAGCTATTTACAGCTATTTCTTGGAAAAAAAATTAGAAATCGACCGAAATTACGAAATATTTTTTAAAAGCACTCTTATCTCTTCGCGGTACGTTCAAAATACCCACATCCTGTAAAACTACTTTTATGTAAAAAAAACAACTTATGACTCATCTATCTCTCTTTTTAGTGCAGGCCATAAATTCCACAAAACTATAGTTGAGCATTATTGCGCGATCAACTCCTTTTATTATCGATAGTTCACTATTGACCTTTATTGGCAGTTATTTTTATCGGCCTTAACCGCGAAAATTACTCAGGCTTCTGTGTTCACCGCATTATATGGATACTTGACTTCAGTAATCGTGTTCTTTTTATAAGAGTTGAAAATCGTGGTCAGAAAGATATCTTTTGTTAACACTTTTTCCTATTCCTATTCTGTCTTTTAAACTACGTCTCTATTATCGTTTATGCATCGACTTATGATTTTAAGTTATAGTCATGTGTATATGTACACACACACACACCTAAGTAAATTAATGTATTAAAAACGTGTGTATGTGACTGTGCATGTTTACAATATTTACTCCACTATAAGACGAGTTTTTTTCTGTATTTATTTTCAAGGAAAGGTTGTGGGTTGTCTTACATTCGCAAAAAAAAATGAATAATAAATAGTAACGATGATCGTGACTAGTCTAGTATGGTTTAAATCTCATTTAACTTTGCACTTCACATAGTTATTACAATTTTTAGAGATTTAAATAAAAAATAACTTAATTCCTTATAAAACATTTTTTTTGTCTAAATTAACTTCTGTAAAGGCGATCATCTTATATTCGGGTAAATACGGTATATATATTTACATACATTCACGCTCGCACGTTGACATACATAAATATGTATGTAGTAATGTAGGTTACGTTAGAGGAAACTTTTTCATAATTTATCATCGAACGAAATCTTACCCCACTACACGCACGTGTGTACACATTCAAAAATCTAAGATTCTATATTTTAATAGTGTTTCACGAATCATTTTGTTTGCGATTTTCCTTTTTTGTTTATTGACCATAAAGTATGTGAATCTCAAAACTAGTTTTAGAGATATTGATTGTTCACACACGACAGCCATTTTGGACGAGATAGGGTCTGGAGCATCCTCGATCTTCCACTCCGTCTCTTCCCTTCCCTAATTTGCTCGAACGCGTCTCCTCAATCCCGGATTTCCGGGACTATCAAAAATACATAGGTGCAGTTCGGAGGTGAGCCGAGAGATGACGGCGGAAGCGTGAAGCGAAACGAAATGGCGCTCACAGCTGCCACTGGCATCTTAGACTCGGCAAGGAAGATGAAATAACAGCATGATTTTCCGAGTTTCTTTACGCCTAGTCTTAAGCTGCATCTGAAGAGCACGGTGAATAAGTGAAACTGGGTACGGACTGAAAATTTCTTTTTCGTCCTTGTTTTTTTTTAACGCGTAAATATTTATATATATTCGACTTCTTCAAATATTCGATTCAATCATATTCAAAACGCTGTTATGAAGTTTTACTGGTATTTGAACCAGAGATCGGATGATATACATTTGGTTAAAACTGAGTTCCCGAATTCATATTTAATACTTCCGAATAAATATGTAAATTAATTAGCCGACTCGCAATAACTTGAACAGGTTTGAACTGAAATCACGCACTCTTGTGAGTTGAAAGTTGGAAAGCAAAATTCAGCGAATTAGTAAACACTCTAATTTGGTACTCGAGTAAAATTTGCCATTTGAAAGCAAAAACGTCAAATGAAAGCCAATATTTATACAAATACCTAATTTAAATATATCATAACAATCATCCAAACTAGATAAAAAAAGTGTCACTTTGTGTGTAATGCTTTTTGAAGCTTAATATCTCACAAACGACAAAATCGAATTGGATAAAATTTACAGGATACCATTATGATATAATTAAGAAACGTTTTAATGTATCGTACTCGATATCAAAGACCCGGGTTCGACTCCAAGGGATAATTTCCATTTCCCATAAGGTAACACGTAAAAATGAACATTTCGACCTTTTTTTTCATTTTTTTTTAGATTAAAATTAGAAAGAATTGACCTATAATCTTCGGATATAAACAGTTTTTAAGAAAACATTATAAAGTTTCTTATTCTTTTCATCTTTTTTCCGCCTACAGGTCGAAATCGCTCAATTTAAACGTTGAATTCACACAGTTTTAGGAAATCTTGCCATTTTAACGGGATGTTACTTTGTCTACCTATTCCATTGTTAGACCTCGATATCATATTGTTATTTCAATCCTTATGTGTATAAACGTGCTTTGAATGCTTTGAATACGAGATAGAGGGAGAGAGAATGGGGGAGAGGGAGGGGGGAGAGGGAGGGGGGAGAGAGAGAGGGGGGGGAGATAGAGGGGGGGGGAGAGAGAGAGGGAGGGTGAGGGAGGGAGGGTGAAACGACTTTCAAGACAGTTGAAGTTTCTGATGTTAATATGATCTCCCTAAATAGTTTGAACCATCGTATCTTTCCTCCCGTCATTTTTGACAGGCTATACACTAGTGTGTGAGTTATATATAGCAGTCCCAAAAATCTCCTTCATTTTGGTTATTTCTCTCATAGAAAGGCGCATATAAATTTCGAGGAAATATGTTTAGCAACGTAATCGCTTAGAGCGCAAAGAGTGTTATTAATGATTAAACCAAAATAATTAGGTACCCATTATTTCCCAAATTCGAGGAAACGTTTCACCGTTGGACGCGAGCATTTCGTTTCGAAATACACGATATCCAGTACCGAAAATTATAAAAAGTAAACCTAAAAGGAAAAACGAACGGATACGCGGAATCGATTTTCCGTTCGCCGTTGACAAAAGAGTAAAAGTCCGACTGCGAATTAACGAAGCCTTTGTGATGTAACATCGGGATTGATACAGATAACTCAGTAAGGGAAATCCCGTGTTTGCGTCTCGTTTCAACCGCAGAGGACCAGCCATCGGTTGTTTATTTGTTTTTTTAAAAAGATTTATCCTTCGGCGATAAAAACAGGAAAATAAATAAATAAACAAACCTTTAAAAAAAAAAAGACACCCCTATCGCACTCCTCCGTAGTACTAACTCCATTCGTAAACAATTACGAGTGCCGTAATCGCGGCCCATCTATCCCACGAGATCTTTCGCCACTTCCGGTAAAGTCCCCGTAAATTTCGCGGATTAGGAAACTACTTAGCATTGGCGGAAGAATATATAGTTTACGGAAGAGAAGAGGCTTGGGAGAGTTGGAATGGGAGAGGAAAAGATAGAGAGAGAGAGAGATGGATTCTCCCTCGCCGTCTCCCGTATATATTTCCCTCCCTTTCCCTTCTCCTTCCCTCTCCATCCTGTTCGAACCACACTCCGAGAATCGATGGCCCAGAAGAGCAGGTGTGGGCTGCGTCTGTGGATAGAAGGGGAGAAGAAAAGAGACGGGTGGAGAGAGAGAGTAGGAGGAGGAAAAGGGGAGGGAAAGTAGGAAAGGGGAGAGAGAGAAGAGCGGGAGGGGGGAAGGGGAGAGGGAGGGAGGTTGGGAGGGGAAGCCGTGAGAGATGATTTCAAGAGAACCGCGTGGAATGGAAGTGGAAAAGTATAGCTATAAGAACAGAGTCGGAGAGAGGGGGAGGTAGAGGGAAGAGAATGAGGGAAGTTTTGGAAGAGGAAAATGTGTATGGAGCGGGAGGGTGATCAGTGTTAGTGAGAAAGGTCCCTTACCCTTTCCCATTTGCCCACCCCTCTCTCTCTCTCACACACACACACATACACCCATTCTGTATCCCTTTTCCGAAACTCAGACGAGTCATTTGAGCCCCTTAAATTCCCCCATCCGACCACAAATGATTTAGAAATGCGTGACTACCGCAACAACTGCGAGATGCTATCTAGAACGTCGCTAGTTTTACATCTAAACGCGTTTCTTGTGTGTGTGTGTGGGTGTGTGTTATGTGAGTTTTGTTACGTATCGGAGTGCTTATGCTTGCCCTAATCCTTACTAAATTATTGCCAAAAAAAACGCTCAGAGGCCTTTGTTCCTATCGCCTTAACGTATAATCTCTCGGGTGTTTCGAGATCAAGGGTGTTGTAAACGCAACAAGATTTATCCTTCCGCGGATAACGTGGCTTTTTTGCCTCTTCTCCAGAGAGAGAGAGAAAAAAAAGAAAGATTTTCTCGAAAATTCGCAACTTTATTTTTTTTACTGTTTTGTTTTATTTATTTTTCTCTTCCGAGTAAAAGATTCTGAGGGGATGAAGGAAACGTGCTGGTGTTTGTTTTGAGGGTTTTTTTTTCACGCCGCGCTGTCTAACAATGCAGCAAACGCAGAGCAAAAGAACGCCTCGGGGAAAAAAAAGAACGCCCGACAGGGGAAAAACAGCTGCAACAATCAACATACCGCGATAAGGGGAGAAGTTTCTTTTAAAGGAATGTTTACGGATGTATGTATGGATGGTAAGAAAAACATGGGAACGTGCTCCTTTCACTTTATCTTTTAACATTTAGCTCGTATTTATTTTCTTTCCGCGTGTTTTTATTCTTGTAATGTATACCGTCGTTAAAATTTTTGTTAGCGTGCTTTATTTTCGTTCTAATTTCATATTCAAACGCCTGATGATGGCATTCATTCGTCGAAACCGACCGTTTCTTTTCTTTTATATGAAAACATTCGAAATTTTCAATGCTGTACCTTCAATTTGTTTGACATACAATTACCTATTATGATGGATTCCCAAAAAGTGATGAGCTCTTCTGTGGATTTTATAATTAAATTTTGTTAAAATTCAACCTATGGCGTTAAAATGTCATGGTTGGTAGGTATAAAAATGAATTTGAACATAAATAATCCAGGATCATTTCTATGTACCGTTTACAGCAGTTACGATGTATGTAGTCTATTAGGTTCATGGTGCAAATAAAAGTGAGCATAAACTGAAAAATAACAGCTTTTGTGGAACTATCGTAACTACATACATATTTTATATATATATATATATATAGCTTCGAAGTCCACCAAATCCATCAAAAACATAGCAGGACCTACCAAAGCAGCCGTAACCATCGTGACGAAGAACGAAACCCGATCTGCAATCACACTCAAATGTCCCGTCATGCAGTTCGAAGCAGAGGTGTTCGCATGGGCTGCCAGGACCACATCGACCTGTAAATCAAACAAACCATAGACACGCATTTTTAAGTGAAAGGAGTAAAAAGTATTTTGCGGCAGCTACAGTTTCACATGCAACTACGTTTTGGCTACATTGAATAAAAAAAAACGTTATTAAATCTCTCGCGCCCATTAAGAAGTTTCGTTGAAACTAATTCACTTCTACGACACCAATGAGTGGACAGAATTTATGTTTTATGGCGGTTTAAGTTCCTCTTTTTCTCCGTTTGAGAATGATAACGCTTGTCATGCCACTCTAAATAGACTCCATAAATAATACACGAAGACTAAACTATGAAAATGTTTATAATCTGTGGCGATACACCGTAAATAAATTTTCCTTTGATATTAATTAGGTTAGCATTATATGGGTGCGAGACATTGACTACGTGAAAAGAAGACATGAACAGGTTAGAAGCGTTTTAGTTATGGGTGTGGCGTAGACTAGAATAAATTATTAATTGGTTGAAACTTTCGCGGGTGCTTGTCATGCTGAGGTTATATATGTTTTTCGGGTTATCCCGCGTAAATTTTTGCGTTAAACGCCGACGTTTCTTCTCCTTTGCCGGGGACTTCTTCAGATCACCCTGAAGAAGTCTCCGGCAATGGAGAAGAAACGTTGTCGTTTAACGCAAAAATTTACGCGGGATAACCCGGAAAACATGTATAACCTTAGAATAAATTCGTTGAACAGAAATAAAAACAAATGAGGAAGTCTTCCAAACGGTAGACGAAGAGAGGAGCTCAATTAAAAGAATAAGGGAAAAACAAGAAATGTGTGGGTCAAATTTTGAAAGAAAACAGTCTGGTGAAGCAAGCCATGGAAGAGAGAAAGTCAGGAAAGAGTCATGAAGAGGAAACGCATATTATGGAGGATAAAAAACGAAATACTTGGTACATTTCCCACAATTTAAATTCAGTTTAATTAATTTAAACTGAATCGCGGAGAAGGCACCAAGTATTTCATTTTTCATTCTCCACGATGGATGAATTGAACAAAAAACTCTCCTCGAACTGCGGATGTAAAGGTATATTAGATGCATTAAAAGAAAGAGTTGGTCATGCGAGCAAAAAGAGAGGTCATGGGCGGCACAGATTGAATCGGGCGACCCTAAAACCTACCGGAAGGTATAATTAACGATGAACGAGTTAATCACTTGCTGAAAACGCGTTTTAATGAAGAGAAAGTTTGAAGAAGAAAAGTATGACTGTGAGATGAGAAACGGAGAGGGAAAAAACTGCTAGGAATGGAACGGATGGGGGAAAAAGCTAAGAGGAACGGAAGATGTGAAAAATATGCCGAGCGCGGGGTAATAAGAGGAATATGCAGGAGCTATGGAAGACCAAAATGGAGGCGCTGGGCGGAGCTCCTAATTTCCTCACGCGACGCCATGAATGCAAATCAAACTGCTACAGTTTTAACCATAAGGCTCCCGGAAGGCGCACGTGCCTTTTATATATTTTTTTCTGCCTCCCGCTCACGTCTTTGCATCGCCGTCCTCCAGAGAAGCATCGGTAGAAATTCATTCCGATAGGTGCTCTTTTATTCTTCTTGTATTTTTACCGGTGTCACCGGGTCCAAGAGAGAGAGAGAGGGAGAGAGCAGCCATAAAGGACGAAAGGTATCCCCGTTTTTATCCATGAAAAGATCAGAGTTCTCCTTCTCTCTGTGCGGGAATGGCGAAACGGCATCACCTGCTATGCGCGCATATCATGCAAATTACACTCGTTGAAAAAGAAAAAAAAACGCGAAGGCAAACAGAGTGTGAGAGAAAGAAAGAGAGAGAGAGAGAGATACGGCAAAACAGGAAGAGATCGTTTTTTTTTCTTCGAAAAAAAAAGACGAGTCAAAAAAGGAGCAGAAATCGAACAAGTGGTAAAGATAGCAGTGGATGCGATCGTGGAGGGGATGCGCGGAGCGAGAGATAGGAGGAAGTGAGCACCTGAGGGGAGGAAAATTCTGGTTAGGACGGAGAGAGAGAGAGGTGGAGAATACCGTGGAGCGGTAGTGTAGCCTCGGGATCCGTGTAGTTTGAGACCGAAGTAGGTAGAGAGGAAGGAGGACAGGAAGAGTAGGGAGGGAGGGAGCAGGAAATTGTGGAGAGTAGGTAAGGAGGGAGAGGAGAGTAGGGAGGGAGGGGGAGGAGAGTAGGGAGGGAGGGAGGAGGAATGAGGGGAGGATAGGTAGGAGGAGAGTATGCAAGGATGGAGGAGAGTAGAGGGTGAGGGAGGAAGGAGAGAAAAGTAGGTAGGGAGGGAGGGAGGAGAGTAGGCAGGTGAGGAAAAGGATGGAAGAGAGAGGTGAGGGAGGGAGGAGAGAAAAGAGGGCATTCGTCGGAGGAAGAGAGGACGAAGAATGGATGAGGAAGGACCGAGTGGCGCCCAGAGTGGAGTAGTACGTCTGAGGAGTCGAGAGAGAGAGAGGGGAAGAGAGATGTAGACATGGAGGATGGAAACGTTGAGGAAAAAAAAGGAGTGACGTGGTGATGTCGAGCTTTGGAGATGGAAGGAATGAGAGAGAGAGAGAAAGAGAGGAAAGGAAGAGGGCGAAGGAGAAGGAGGAGAGAGGGGGGAGAGGGGAGAAAGAGAAGAGGGGATTGGAAGTACTTGCGCAATTGTGAGAGTAAGGATTTGAGAGATGGTGCTTTTGGTAGGAGATCGATAAGAAAGCGTCTGCTGTGCCCCGCTCCTCAACTCAGCACACGGAGAGAGAGAGAGAGAGAGGAGGGGGAGAGAGATATATAGAGGGAGCGTGAGAGGAAGACTGAGAGACGGAGAGAGTAAAAAGAGAAAGAGGACGAGGGAGGGAAAGACTGAAAGGGGTGAGGAGGAGGAAGAAGGAGAGTCGAGGGTGTGTGAGAGCGACAGAAAGAGGGAAGTTGGGGGGGGGGGGGAGGATGGGGGGGATGTGTGAGAGATAAAGGAACTAAAGGGTAAAGGAATGAGTGAAAGAGGGAAGAGGATGATGAGGGAACGTGAAGGAGAGATGAAGAGAGAGAATGAGTGACAGGTTGAAAGGAAGTGAGACAGAGAGAGAGAGAAGTGAAGATTGAGAGGGAAGCGGAGAACGTGTGAGAAATGATGAAATTAAGGGCGAGGAAAAGAGGAAGAAAGGGATGAAGACAGGCAAGTGTGAAGGAGTGAGAGAGAGAGTGAAGGAAAGAGGGTGAGTGAAAGGCTGAGAGGAAGCGAGAGAGGAATGGTGAATATTGAGAGAGGGAAGCGAAAGACGTTTGATAAATGACGAAATTAAGAAAAATGAAGGAGGAAGAGAAGAAAAGAAGGCGAGAAATAGCGAAGGAGAGAGGAAAGGTCGAGAAAGAATGAGAATTGAAAATCAAATTAGCGAAGAGAGAGAGAGAGGGAGGGAATGAGATGGAGATAAAGGATGGATTAGAAATAAAGGAATTGGGGAAGAAAAAGGGAAGGGAGGATAAGAGAGCGAAGCGGAAAAGCGATGAGCCAGAGAGTCAGGAGGAAGGATGAAGATAGAGAGAGAAAGAGAAATAAAAAGAGCTGAAGATTGGCGATAAAAAAAGTAATTGAGTGGGGAAGAAATACCAAGAGTGATAGAGAGGGAGAAAAAGAGAACAAGAAATCGTAATGCGATAGAAGAGAGAGAGAAGGAGAGAGAGAGAGGAAGAGAGAGATAGAAGGAGAGATAGAGGAAGATGGAAGTTGTTGAGAGGTTCATGTGAAGAGGCGATGGCGCGTCCGTGGGTTTTGAAAAGCGTTCTCTACACGCACGTATCAATAGAATGGGGTGGGGAGTAGGAGGAGGGAAGGAGGAAAGGCCATTGCCAATCAAATATGCAAATTAATACGCTCGGAGGGCAAAAATTCCGAAACGCTCGGATTTTTTTTTTATTCTCCGAAGGAACTCCGTAATAAGAGAAGACTTTACATTTTTAATGAGTCGATGATATATATATATATATATATTAAAAAAAGAAGTCGTGGAAAGGCAAGCACGGGAATATTTTGAGATTCAAACACCCTCGAGTTTCGGAAGATTCGGAAAGGATATTTCCAGCCGAGGTACGGGACTAGGTTCTCCTGCGCTCCTATTGGTCATGGTAGGATTGATATCCTTTTTTTTTTCGAGAGAGAGAAAATTATACCGTTTAATTAGCAAAATACGAAGAAAATAACGGAAACGAATTCGGAATCGGAGTGTTTTTTTTCGGATCTTCTTCTTTTTTATTCTAAAATAAAAGAATAAAAAAAAAACGCGGCCGAGGATTTATTTGTCGAAAATTCAAATGGGCGCGAGGGCCGTTTCGCTGGCGCAGTCGATAGGACCAATCTCGTAAATCAAATCAAGACGGGGGAAATGTTGTAGAAAACACGACGATCGCATTTTTTTTTCGCTTCCTTTTTTTTTTTTTTTTACCGCTTCGGCCGAAACGGATTCGACCAGCACTCCAGGGAATTAGGGGCAATTTCCTCTCTCCCCTCCCAGCAATGCATTAGGATTCGGAGAAAGTGAAAGTCGATCCGCGATTAGCGGCGTTCGAAAATTAGTAAAAAATAAAATAAAACGGGGCGAAGAAGACACGTCCGTCGCGCGAGAGGATAATTATCGCGCAATTTCGCGAGCGATTCTTTTTTTTTTTTTTTTGCCGTCCGTTTTAACGCCGCCGATACCCCTTTGCAAGTCTGAATGTTTTACCCAGGGTTGCCTACAAGTCCAACCTCTCGACTCTCTTGTCCTATATTGATTTATATTCCATTCAAGCGTCGCACTTCGGTCCGTCGAGCCTGCGTTATAAATATTTCAGTGCGCGTATCGATTTATTGTCGCATATGATAAGACGATAAAATATGCAAAATTTTCCTCCCCTTCCCCTCCCCCCTCCCCCTTTTCCCCCCCGACGCTCAACAATGACGGATCGGAGTGAAACCAATAAAACGCTCTGTAGGCGGGCAATCGAAACAAAATAATAAAAAAAACAAACGACGGTTGTGACGCACGACGCGGTGAGAAAACAAAAGATCTCCTCGCTCGTCGGCAACCGCCTTTCTTCTCTCAAATTGGCCGCCATTGCATCAAGAGGCACGTGTCCGGGTTTAGTAAGGGGAAGGAAGGATGTGAGAGGGGAAACGAGATGGAAAGGGTGGGAAATGAGAGAGAGAGAGAGAGAAAGGAGGGAAGTTGGGGGAGGCATGGAGGTTAGGGGAGAAGGGGATTTCTGGGGGTTGAGATAACAAAGGGGTGTGTATGGCAGGAGGGGGCTTGGAGCAGGAGGGGAGAAAATAGTGAGAGGATTGTGGGTTTGTGGGTGGGGGGAGGGGGGGAGGGAGAGTTTAGAGAGGATGGATGTATGGAGAGAGAGAGAAAGGTAGCATGGGGAGGATGGATGGAGAAGGAGATGGAGATATGAAGGGGAAAAATGAAAAGAGTTGAGGGGTGAGAAAGGATGGATGGAGAGGGAGAGAGAGAGAGAGAAAGGAGGGTCGGGTAAGTTGAAGGGTTAAAGGTGAGGGGGGGAGAATGAATGATGAAGAGGGTTTTTGGGCCGTGGATGGAAAATGGGGGGAAAAGCCCACTGGGTAGAGGGCGAGAGAGAGGGGGGGAGAAGATAGGGAGACGCAGGAAGTGTATACGTTGGGAGAGACCGAGAAGGGTCTGAAAATAAGGCATGCGCCTTCCTCTCCTTGTTACGGGAGAAACGAAGCGAAACTCGAGTCCGCTTTAACCTGCTTAGAGGGATATTCCTCCGCTGGAAGTAAGCGGTTTCGTCTCGATGGATACGCTTTCGTTAGTTGACCCGAGGTGAGTTTCGGATGGAGTGGGGAAGGTAAGAGAAGAAGATGGGCGCTAATCGGAACCTCGGCGACTGAGCGGCCCTATGGCCCTGGACGAGAGAGCTGTTTCGCTGTTATATCGATCCGAGTGATTCTGAAAGGGTATGTTCGTATCCCAAAAAAAAAAACTCCTGCAGGCGAGAGAGAGAGGGGGAGAAAAGGGCTAGGCACGCATGCCTCCGGGGAAGGTAACGCTACACGCTCTTTTTCGGGGGTCTAAACGGAACGAGGGGTGTTTGGGTGAAGGAAAGAGGATGTTTTCCGCCTTATAGGCTCAAGACGCCTATGGAAGAAAAAAGGGAAATAAATGAAATTCGATAAAATCTCCGCACGAACTTTATAACGATTCCAACCCGTAAAAAAAAATAATAACATGATTAAGGTCATCATTTTAATTTGTGATTCTTATCTTCATACGAATCCACTGTGACCCTAAGCCTGTTAAAAGTCGCTGAAAATCGCTAACGATTCAATGAAACTCTTTTTTTAAAAAACGATGTATTGATTTCAATGCGTAAAGAAAAATATTCGCGTTCGCTATTTACACCAGATTTTGAACTTTACACGCCTTACTTAGTAACGCGCTCTTCATTCATACCATGATATTAAATTCTGTTGATTAAAGGATGTAAAATTTAATCAGTTTAAATTAATTTAAATTTAATTAATGTTAAATTATGCAAAAGGGTTTGCACCATCAGGATATCAAAAATGCAATCAAAATATGCCCCAGATATTAGCAGCGTACATTTGTGAAATTTTAATATTACTCTTATTGAAAATAATTGTACCAGAGCTCATTTAAATAGTGTAAACGAGGGCTATAGTCAATAAAATCCCAAACAGCCCATTTTAATTAATTTATATTAGCGAAATGTTTAATTAAAGAATAATTATCAAAAACTAAGCCATCTTTTGAATTGTTCAAAAAACTTCTAATGTATCCATAATGCCGGATACGACCCTTTTAATTATGATAAAAAATTTAAAATTCTACTAAAATTTAATTTGAACCATATAGTAATGATCTGGAAGCCTCTAAAATTTTAATCAAACCATTTCGGATGTAAACGACGCCACATTTTAAAATTTTGCTTTGCTCGTAACGTGATATCAAAACAACGAACGGCTTGGATATTACAAAAAAAGGCAACACATTTCTATTAAGAATTCTATATATGTTATGATATCAAAAGGTGGAATTTAAAAAAAATACCTTCGGGTAGAACATATGATAATTTGTTTTACATTTTAATCAAACTCTTGGTATTCTCTTCCATTATTAAAAAGTCCCGACTGTTTAAGAGACGCCGAATAAAAAGAACATATTTACTTTCAGTTTTCTAAAGAATCGATTGTATAACTATTACCATTTAGGAAGAAAAGGAGAAAATAATTTAAAACACAAAATAGACAGCGGACAAAGAGTGGCATGAATCGATAGGACGCTGGCCTGAGAGACATAATAGTGCCTTGGAGGGAAATGGGAGACTTATAGCTTCTTTTTAAAGAAGAGAACAAAATAAAAGAGAAGACCCTTCTCAACGTTCGGTTGCCCTGTATAAAGACCGCTTTTGCTTTTTATAATGATGCATGATGGGATTTTTTAAAAAAGGGATCGGTTCTGCAGTGGTAGAGCTTTGAATATATATATATAAAAAATTAAGCAGCCGATAATGACTGTACATTCTCCAAAACGACCTCGCCCGAACTTCGTTATGGAACTGCATCGAGTTAAACCTTCTCGATAACGATTTCAAAAATAACCAAACAATAAAAGTTTAACATTACATGTATTTTATTCATCGTACTCTTTAATAGTTTAAAGCAAACGAGCCGAGAATCCGAAACGTCTGATCAAAGGTTTGCCTGCAGCAGTGTCTCGACCGAGGAGAATATTAAAAGATTTTCATTTTTTTAAGCATTTGAATTTTAAATAAGGTATAAATTTCTCCCTAGTGTGTTTTTAAAAACCCTATTATTTTGTGGCAAACTTTTACCCCCCGTATAGCTGTTTGTCCGGCGCATTTATTTGACCTTGAAAGGTCGTAAGAAAGACGTATTTAGCTTTCCCTCTGTTTATCTCGAATTTGCATAGGAAAGGGTTTTAAGAGCTATATTGCCGCGCTCCTGTCAACTGTAGCTGCTTAGTTGTTTCACTTTACTTTCCTTTCTTTTCCAACCTATAACGCCACACACACACACACACACACAAAAAGGCAGCTTTCATTTATTCAGCGACGTTCCTCGAGGGACTTTTCTGGGTGCTCGGCTTTTGAAATACTTCCAAGATTTACTTTCCTTGCAAATATATGTGGGCGCGTACAGTCCGGAGTATTGTAATGTATTTTTTCGTTTCACAAAGCTGTAGCGAAGAACCAAAGTTCCTGCATTAAATCTGTCGTTCGTTTAATAGTTGACATCGAAGGTTGTCAATTGACCCCTCACATCGTGAATGAATCACGAACCAATTCCGTTTCCGTTGTATTGGTATAAATTTTGTTTAAACTTGCGTCGCTTTGTGAGGAGGAACGGTTAAAATGTTCTCCATGAATGTATAATAAAGTTTTGTTGAACGAACTACATACCGTTCCCAAAAAGCGATTGCCTGTCAATTTCTTGGCAGAAAAATGTATGACGCCATTTCAAAATAAAAATACTTTGCTATTTGTAGTATGAATGTCTTTTTTCTGCCTGTAGATGAAAGAGTTAAATATTTATTCAAATATTTAGCTAAATAGTTATTATATATGTATATATATAATAGTTTTTAATGTGTCAGTGAATACTTCTTGATGACATAGTATTTCCATTCGAATTCCATTCCATTCGATGTAGTTCGAAGAAATGATGAAAGATTTCCATGTATTTATTATTCTTTAATATTATAGTATGTGTGAATACAATCGTTCCAGGCTTATAAAGGGACATATAAAAACAGATATTTCATAAAGAAGATAAATTTGATATTAATCGTGATTAAAAAGGTTATACTTTGTATAACATGACATTTGGTGAAAGGACGAAAATTCTCTTTCCGATTAATTTAAAGTGAAATTTGATACTAAAGTGAAATTTGATACTTTCGTCTCCTGAAAATCGTTTTTGACATACCTTTGGAACATTTGGTTAAAATTTATCTGAATTGGTGATCGCGCACCATCAACTCGATAGTCTTAATGTGTATTGTCAACGGGATTCTTAGGTTAGTCAAACTTTTGTCGAACGGATCACCAAATTCGCCACATAGTACAAAATATATTAAATATTAATGAGAAAAATTCATAATCTTTTAAATAATCTTCAAATTCAGTGTTAACTATCATTGTTTACATATTAATTATCCATAAAAAGCGGAAGTAGTAGTATTAATGTATTTAAAAATGGGAATATCATAATGAACATTTTTACAGTAGAAAGTTCACAATCCGGCAACGTTGGGATTTAGGGGTTTACTGGTTTTTTTATTCTTCCGGTTTCTGGACTGTAAATATACACCTACAAAAGAGAGGTGATCGGAAATTAACAGCACTGAATATTTAGATCCAGAAGCAGGCCTGCAAGTAGTAAAATGTTACAATATGTTTTTTGCATTGTCAGCTCATTCAGTTGTGGATTTTAGAGGGGGTCGCATTTGGCGCGCGCCAGGGGTCCCTTGAAGTAAGGGGACCCGAAAAAATGTTTTTATGTATGATCTCAGAAATATTAAATGTTTCATTTAAAAGACATGAAGGAAAATGTATGTTTTGCACTGCAATGGCTTACTTATTAAAACAGGAGGGGGGGGGGGGGGTTCAAATAAAGGGGTGGTCGTTAAGTGAGGTTTCGGTATAGATTTACATTGAAGGGCCCCCAATAGTTTTGCGCCAGGGGACCCAATAGTTTAGCGCCAGGGGCCTCAGAATGTCTAAATCCGCCACTGAGCTCAGTAAGTGTCTTACATATTATTTTCAATTTCTATACAAGTATTGTTTAACATAACTGTTATGGATTTAGGAACAGAACTACGATATACAATAATGTTTGGTTTGCGCTTGGCAATGCAGGTACAGAAACGTTTTAATTGTTTAAACGTGCATTAACCGTTGAATGTTTGAGTCGCATACATGACTTTTTGAAGAAAGTGAATAAATCTATGGCAAACCCAGAAGCGGTCGACCGTCCACATCACTATCTGAATGAAAAGTCAATCATATCGATGGATTGATATAAAAATAACCGTCATATTAGTTCGAGAAAAATATTCGCAGCTATGGGAAATACTTTTGGAGTGGTTCGTGGTGTTTTCCGCAGTGATCTAGGCTATATGAATACAACAAGGTGGATACTGGAAACCATGAACGATGAGCTAAAAGCGCATGGAGCTGTATTTTACACTAACCCTGAGCTAAGATCGACCTTGGGCTATTTGAATCGCGGTTTTATGCCACCCAAGTTACAATCGCCCACCCCTGCCACGTATACCACCACACTTACGCTGTGCTATTTTCTATTAGCATTGGCACTGTCTGAAAAAATCCCATATATCTTTCTTCTGCTTCCTGAGATCATACTCGTCCCACTGTTCCGAATAAAAGTTCCTTTTCCCAATTTTCAGAGTAATTCAGGAACTGTCCTATTTAGTTATTCAGTCTTATTGTATGTATAATTGTTCGCTTTTCTCCTATATTACTTAGTATTATATTTCCTCGTTTTCAACCTATCTGTCCGTTTTAACTTCAGCATTCTTCTCTCTGTCCACATTTCGAAGCTTTCCATGCATTTTATATCCTTCTACCTGTGTATCCATGTTTCAGTTCCATACGAAGAAATATGCCATACATAGCATTTTATCAATTTCTTTTGTATATCTTCCTGTAATTTTCCCGTCAGTGAGAGTTTTTTCTTATTAGAGCGACTTCTTCTTTTTCTACTCTAGCCCTTATTTCATCAGTACATTTTGCTCCTCTTGTTACGATGCATCCAAGGTATTTATTGTCTGAAACTTGTACTAATGGCTTGCCGCCCATCCTTAACTCCAAGTTTTTTTTTCTAGATATTCGCACGACCTTGGATTTTTCAGTATTTATTTCCATCCCGAATTTTTTACCTGTTATTACCAGCCTATTTATAATTTTCTTGAGTTGATTTGTTTTGTTAGAAGCATCTGAACATCAGGATATTTTACTGCTCTTATGATCCTTCCTCCAATCTCGAAATATTCTGTGCCACGTAGTGCTTCCTGAATTAACCTTTCACCATATACATTGAATAGAACAGACTATAAGCAGCAACCTTCTCTACGGATAATTATTCCACTAGTATGATTTTTCTCCAATCTGACATTCACAATCTAATTCTGATCATTCTACTTTCTCTCCACTCTACACCCATAACCTTTAACATCCTCATCAGAATTACCAAATTTACTGTATCAAATGCCTTCTCCCAGTCGACGAAACATGCGCAGCAACCTTGACTCTTTTCTATTGCACTTTCTAAGATGATTCTCGTTATTTTGATAGGATCCTAAACCGAATTCCTCTTCCACCACCATTTCTTCATCCTTTTTCTGCAGCCTTTTAGTGAGAATTCTTATGTTGTTTTTCGGCAGTAGGCTTATCGTTCGGCTTCTTCTTTAGGATAATCATTGTTACTTCTGGGAAATACAGAAAAAATATATACGACTCACGAAGGGAATCACTTCACCACGTGTGGCGATTAGCAATGGAAAACGCTTTGTGGAACATCCGTTTAAAATTTATCTGAACTGGCAATCGCTCTCCATCAACTGAATAGTTTTAATACGTGAGACTAACTAATTTTAACAAATCATTTCCATTGGAAGTGTAGTACGTTGGTTTTCCTGACGATTAGGTTTGCCGCACGACACGTGGTGCATTGTGTGAAGTCTAAGCATCAGGGGGGAATTTCACTTACACCGACCCACACCAACCCAACCTCTCCTCTACGTTCCGCCGCCACCGCATCCGCATCCTATTCGCTCCAATATCTCCGACAGCCGCAGCTACTTATTTCACGACCTCAAAATATAGACTTTGAACTAAAGATCGCACCCGCACAGAACGCTGCGGCACGTAGTGGCAGCACTTTATCTCTATGAATGTTTTCAAATAGTGCGTGTTTATCATTGTTTGATAAATA
Organism: Uropetala carovei; assembly: GCA_036926305.1. NCBI lineage: Eukaryota > Metazoa > Arthropoda > Insecta > Odonata > Petaluridae > Uropetala > Uropetala carovei. Next base: position 20,529,968 of record JAXCHB010000196.1, read on the forward strand.
TGGATATCTATACTATATAAGGAGCAAAATCTAATCGAAAAACTTGCGAATCATTAAAGGAGGTTGCGTTGAAGCCGATCAAGTAGAATTAGTTGGCACGAGATATCTCTGGTTTTAAATAGTCCGCCCGAAACATAGGTCTCAAAAACATGCAAATCCCGGTGAAATAGTGGGCAGAATAATCGCAATTTCGATGAGTTTGGAATTGCTCCGTGTTAAATAGACATTACAGATCATGTTTGCAACGCTTTCAATGCTGTGCAGAGACCTTTAAAATTTGCCTTTTCTCCGGAAAAGGGAGCTCTTCCGACCACTGTGCGCCGTAGTCTCAAAACATGACAGTTCAAATAGTGCGGCCGTCATTACTTTTGTTCTACTGAAAGTGGGTGGGAGAGAAAGAGTGGACGATACAATAATACATTAAAATACATTTGAAACAATGTAGGTAACAATGTTTAATAATAACGAATTTTATGATAATTTGTTCCAAATTAAAATATATAATACTTGGCGTCGAATGCTTTTATGTTTCAGGAAAATGCTTAGGCTATTGATAGGACGTGAGATCACTTATATGCACTGAAATTATCACATTTATAATTTATCTATTTTACCCCCATATATTTTGACTTTCAGACCTCTGCTTCAGCGAGTTTGGGTATATTGCTTTTTCATCAGAACTACCGAACGAATGAAATCACTTAGCAAGCAGAATATCGTGAATTTTGCCCGTTTCGTTTTATTTTATTTTCTGAAACTTGTGCAATTTTCTAATGGAACTAGTTTTCCCGCAAAATTCGAGTTTAAAAACTTTAAAGTGGTGGCCCATTTCCCTTACACTCCAAACAGGAAGCGAAAAGCGCAATTTAATTAATGATATATCTAAAGCTATTTACTCGGAAAATATCATAGTTATGGACTTCCTGGTTTGACTACGATTTCAATTTTAGTAAGTGAACGAGGAAGTGATCAACTAACATACCGAAATAAGTCGAAATTATATATTAACTACAATCATCCGAATTTTTTTTTACCTCTTCGTATTTTGGTTTACCCACATTATCAGTTTTAGTAATGCCATGGTACAGACACAAAAATGGAATTATAAGCATCATTTTCTAGTAAACTCGCTATGTAGACGATCAATGGGATGAGACCTAAATAGAATCTACCTAGAAAAATATTGAATTCATCACCGAAACCGTTCAATAATTTCAGTCATCCTGTGAACTTTGCACTTGTAGCGTTTTTGCTAGTTGTTTCTATTTCACAACTTGCAATGGAGCTAAATTTCTCACGCTCTCTAAATCATTTTAGCAAACACGGAGTCAGCTATAACATATTTACCGAAACCGGTGTTCCGAAATCGTACATATTCTTAATCCCCATCGAAAAAGACATGCTTATTATGTAATATAATGATTATCACAGCAGCTCATTTACAAAAATTTAATTGTTTTAAATGAAAAATGAAATCCTTTTGATTCCTAATCACTCATTATTTCATGCAAAGAAAATTAGTGTAACACAAATGCTATTTTCTTCACATTACTATGAAAGTATAATTTTCTTTGATGCAGTTAATTTTTTTTCTTAATAGCAAGTTTTATTTTTCAAGAACTAAAGTTTAATTTACTAAATTTAAGAAGAAATATCCACTTGAATTGCCTATTTTAATTATGGTTTTATATTTATTTTGATCAGACAACCAAGCTCTATTATGTTGAATATTAAAGCTTGCGCACAAAGGTATTTAATCCGTAATGAATATTTTAAGTTCAGTCATTGGGCTAAGCTTATTATCTAAATCTACGATTATTTAGCTACCAATGACAATAAGTGCTTTGTATCTGAAATGATCAAATTTTTAATCATCCGTTTCATGGTCCTTCCCGTTAACTACATCATCATTTATTAGTAAAATTCCTCATTTAAATGCCTAAAAGAAAGCGGTATAAAAATCAACTAATCTAATCGAACCTAACCTAAACATCGACGGCTTATTTTTTCAGATATACTAACTGCCATTCGTTATATCTTTCGCATAATTATAGTTCTTCGGTTTTTTAACGAATATCTTTGGCGGTTCTTAGCAATACTTCCTTACCGCATGCTTCTATAGGCAAGTTACAGTTACAGCATTTTACAGTCCCTTTTGACAGATTACGATACCTCTCCATTAACTGCCCCCGAAATTTGTAATTTGCTCGATCATATACCTCAATTTTATCGAATATGACCCTATATTCATCCACGAGATTGACATTAACAGCTTCGCCAGTAGATTAAAGCGTCATTAACGAACCTTATACCCTTTAGTGCAAAAACTATGAGGATAAATTAGGTGAAGTATTCCTCATCACACCGTGAGGTGGGTAAAAAGCTGACCTAAAAAACGCTTCTCGTGCTCCCTCGAAAACCTCCGTTGCCGATAACAAAAAATTGGAAGATTTGGATTTCGACCGTTGACCGATATATCAGCTCAAATTTTCTCCGCTGTTTCTGTCCTACATATCGAACTGCAAACCTTTGCGCTTCGATGCATAACTTGGGTGTGCAGGATTGATTAATTCTGTTTATAAAACTTTTAAGTTGCGGAATATGTCGCGTTTGACTGTCCCATTACCTCTGTCGGAGGATAATCAGAAGGGTACACATTTGCTCACGGGATTATAGTCTACTGTTAGCTGATTTGGCGAGTTTGCCTGGGTCGCCAACGTTTAATTTAATTGGCTAAGTCAAAGGGGATTGGCTGTGTGCAAAAGCACGGGAATTTGGTGGGTCCGTTAAATCTGACAGCTTAGGACTTAATGCCGCGGTCACCATCGCAGTCTCTTTTATTTGTATTTAGCGTTGCAAAGTGAAATGATCATAGAATATGTCCTATTGTTGATTAATGAAAGGAAATGCCGAAATAGGTATACATCAAGGTAATAGTATTTCTCTGTTAGAGCCGAAATCCGAACATTAAAAAAAATTGGTTAGTTAGGGATAATACACCAGTCTCCGATGTAGGAGAAAGTTGTTAATGCTGAAGAAAATCCAGAGTTATATTAACAACGAGGTATAGCAGTTTACGATATATATTTTTTTAATGGACTACGTAAAAGAAATATATCTATTCTATGGATAAGATGTTTAGCTTAAAAAGAAAAGAAGATATATTTACACGTTATTTGAGGAAAAAGTGATTGAGTCAGGTAGGAAAAAAATTAGCTAAACTTGGAATAAATGAAGTAGGTTAAAAATAGAAGTAGTATTTTTTACGTTTGTATTTAATTTTTATCCACGAGTATAATCAACGTTTTAGTTATTAAAATATCGGCGACTAAGGTTGACGTCTACTTTTATAAATGTTATTGTTTTTATCGACGAAATCAATAAATATTTGAGTGGTATGTTTCATAAATGAATTAAAATTTATTTAAGTATGCTGTGATAACAGCAAATCAATTGAATTTCCAAATAGCAATCTCTGTTTACATCGAAGTAACTTTTTGTATGTAGACGTTTTTTTTAGTTTTAACATCTATATTTTATGGGAAACTAATGAATAGAAGGTTCTTTGAACTGCATAAAACAACTAATTTATAAACATAATGACCATATTTCGAGCTATCTCGCAGTAATATGATGTCATAATTTGAACTGCTTGTTAGCTCGTTATCCTCTGTATGTCATCTATAACTAAGGAAAATTTATGATTTTGTACTTGACGTTCAAATCTTTTATGTGGCTATTGTTGCTGTTGTTCGAGACAGGATCGTAATGTTGGCGGATATTTTAGTAGCTCATACGAGAAAATTTTCTGTCTTAAATGACAATGACTAAATCACATAAAAATTCAGCTGTTCGCGGTTTCATATAAGCAGTCCTCGTTGATTATTTATTTTTTTAATGCGGTCAAGTAGATGAACGTGGTTCAATGATTTTCAATGATCAACAATAATATTTGCTTGGCCAGTTACCATGATGTTACAATATGTACATTCCAATATTTTAAAACTACATCGTTTTTCTCGCTCTCGACTTGAAATATTCGAATCTTCTTCTTCTTTTACAATGTATGGTTATACATTGAAAATACATTTTTTTTCCGTAATGAATGGAAGAATAAGGCATGAAATAAAATATGACTTTATGCATCATTTCACCTATAATAAAACCATATTTGTTTTATTTGTAATACTTAATATTCCTACGAGTCGAAATTCATATCCACATAAAAATTTTTTTAACAATAGCTAGCCGTTCAATAAAAATATTTCAAAATTATTAAATGGAAAATTTATTGATGACAATAAAAATTGACATTTTCCGACGGAAATTAATCTTCATCCATTTCTGTATTTTTACGATACACATGTTTGTCGACATTTATCTGTTTACATATAATGCTACCAATAACAATTATAGTGTAATGTTATATTAAAAGAGATCCATTGAAAATAGGAATGTGAACTCAATTAGCAAGTATTTTCATTTTCAAAGAAATTCTCGAGTTTAAATCATATACATTTTAGCGGTGATTATTGAGAAGTATTTTTTAAAAATGCAGACTAATTTTTTTTATAAAATCAACAGTGCTTGGCTTTCAGTGGTGAAAGTGAAAATATTCGATAATGATGTCAACGATTATATTTCCATTAACTACATTTAATTATATAAGAAAATGAATAGGTACCTATTAATATCAGTTAAATTAAAGAAAAATCTAACAATAAAATTATAAAATGAGGTGCATAAAAACTTTTAGACTTCGGTGATGGATATTGAAAAAAATTAAGAACTCCTTAACCGTACAACAACCGCATGAACGTTTGACACCAAGTCACCAGCGAGGAGTCATCCCCGTAAACATGTAAGTGTAAAAATTTTTTTGTTTCCTTGCTGTTCCTTCATTACCCTGTTTAATTTTACCGTTTGTATCGTCTCTAAATATTTTTACATTGTATGGTTAAGGAATTCTTAATTTTTTTAAATGTTCATCTCGCCGTAGTCTCCAACACTTTTTTTAATTTTCAGTGATGGAATTGAATTTTCAACTACGTATATCAAGATAAATCGTCCTCTCGTAGCCTTCGGCTTTTAAGTGAATGGAAAATAGAAAACAATATATATACATGCCTTTGACACCATAATAATATTTGACTAATCGGACAGAATTAGTAAGCATCGTATAAGAGAAAGAGTAAATAAAACTAACATAATAAAAATAAAATTCGGGTATGAAATAAAAAATATATTTATACTGAGTGAAATTAATTGAATGGATGGCAGGGATCATTAATTTTAGCGATATTACATAATCCTCCTCTGTATAAAATGGAAGATATTTTGGGAAGATAATCAAATGCCGTATCTTGGAATTTGATGAAACCCGTCGCTTCAACGACGGACGACAATACGAACGTTCCGAGCTTATTTCACTGCCATCGTCGCCATTGAACAAAAAACAGAAAATCTCCCCTCAATTATAAACATTTTTATTATGAGTCTCCACGTGCATATACCCAGCTGTACGAATTATAATTACATTTAAGCTCGAGATTAACCTATTTTGCGAAGAGAACCAAAAAAAATCGCGCCCACAAACCACTCAGTCTGATCATCAACCACGAGAGTCCTTGACTTTTAATAGTCGCCATCAAACTATACAGCTACCTCGACGCCCACACATTCCTTTCGTTAAATAACTCAACAGCACGACCTTTTGTTTTCGAAGAATGCACCAGTTTGGTGCTGCGAGGCGAAAAGATTCATATATATAGATTCGGTTCATTAACGAGTAAAAAAACGACGCGAGACGGGTAATAAATAAAAATTATCCGAATAGGATCGCAATGAAGCTCTCGTTCGAAGGGGAGAGAGAGAGGAAGAACGTCGAAAGGGGGATAGAGAGAGAGAGGTCATAAAGAAAACGAGTGCGTGGGGTGTTTTTGACGGGGAGGGGAGAAAGACAGAGGGAGAGAGAAGAGGAAAGTGAGGGGGGGGGGGGGAGATGAAATAGAGGGAGGAAGGGAGAGGAAGGTTGAAGGTTGGCTCCTGCACGGGGAGGAAGGCAAGGGAGGCATTAGATGCGGCGAGGGAGGAACGTGTCTCATAAATAACTAAAAATTCAATTTCCCTCTGCACCCCCGCCCGGCAAACTCCTCGACCAACGGGACCTTTGGGGAAGTGAGTCATAATGCGGCTTTAAACGGCCACCTCCTCTCTCTCCTTCCCCCCCCCCTTAAACTCTTCCCCTCCCCCCCTCTTCTCCATCCTACCTGTCACACAGCTTCATATCCCCCGGCGCAATGAAGCGGGTGATTAAATATCCTTGGCCCTTACGACCCTATTCAACCAACTCACTCATTAACACCCCCCCTCTTTTTCTCTTTCTCTCTGCACCCGTTCTCACAACCCGACCCCACTTAAACTTTTTTTTTTACCTTCCTAACTGCCTCTGGTTTTTTGCAATTCCAATGTGCACCTGGGAGGTGATGAGGGAGAGAGAGAGGGGGGAAAGGAGGCGCCTTACAACCTCGTAACGAATTTTTGTGATACTGCCTGGTGTATGCGAATTTTTTTTTGTTGCTCTCCCTCCGAGGAATAGACCGAGGGCTTGTTTACGCGATCAAATTTGTCAGATTTTTTTAAATACTTTTTTATTTCTCCCGCGAGATGGAGTACCTTTCACTCTTCTGCTAAAATAAAGTATGTTTTTTATGAACGAAGAATCTGCGGGGAATTTTCATATATATATATATACCTATATATATATATATATACATATATAATTTTTTTATTTAACGTTTTGCGTCTCTTCGGAAAGAGAGACGAAATGGAATGATGAGTTTTTCATCGATTATTCGTCATCCTCCCGTGCGTCCATATCTCATATCGGTGGCCTTTCACGGTCCACCGCCGAGCTCCTCCGTGCGTAACCTATCCGTCACCTGTCCCTTTTACGCGGTGAGACGGACTTTCTTATTTTCTCCTAGCTATTCCCGAGTTGCTCTTCATTTTCTGATCGATTCTTCTGCCGAATGTGTCCCGGGGGAAATCTTGGCGATCCGCACTCCAGACTTCCGCTTCGTCCTGAGACAACCATTTCCTGATGTGTCTCGACTACAAGTTTTCCTCAGCTTTATTGTCGCTCAAACGCGCCTCGATGTAAGAAGAAACGGTTTTATCTGAAGCGAAAATATCGACTTCGGTTGGATATATCGAAATGAAATTATCGATTTCATTCGGAACTCGGACAAAAGCTTGATCCGAAGAAGGAAGTCTTGGTTTTAAAATAGACATCAATACTGTGAATGCAGTCTGACCGCAATAACTCGAACGTCTATAACTGGAATTTTTAATATTCGAAGTTGATATTTTTCTCTCTTCCGCTCTCTTATAAGTTGAAACGCAACTCTTTAACTCGAAGTTTCGAAGCTGAACTTTATCTTCCCTCGAGATTCGAGTTAACGAAGTTTAACTGTAATACAAAATTAATGGAATTCTCTTGTAAGAAATTATGCATTGCCGAATTCGATTTACCAATGGATATTCGGGGAATATCGAATATATAATATGTATAAAAACTTGGTCGAAAATTGATCAAATACTTGAGACGCATGAGTGGTGTTGCCAACTTGTACGACCACAATGCGGTTGAATAACTCCACGCTCGTTTCGGACACGAATCAGCAGACGTAGTAGTTCTTGACGGGTAGTTTACATTAGATTTTTACAAAAACCAAAGATCGAGTAACTTCCACTGAAAGGATAAATCTATCGCTCGAAATGCGATTACGATTCACCGAACCATTTTATATATTACGAATATATATATAGTAACTACAATAATCAGGCGACAGCCACAGGCCATGCTCGCTAATTCATTCTGGACCCAAACTCATGCCTTGTGTTTAAAAAGATGAAAGATATTTTTTTATTAACCCGTTGATTAAAACGAGGAAATGGGCGTTAAAAAGCATCTCGGCAATGAAAGAATATAACGACTTTTTTTTTTAGAGAAGAATCACGTCGCCTTTCATCGCTGGAAGAATTTCTTTTTTTTTTGCCCCTACGTTCCCTCTCCGGAAAACATTTTCATTCCAGCCACCCTCAGAAGAAGAAAAATAATAAAAGAACCGCGAAGAAAATACCGAAATCCGAAGGAAGGTAAATAAATAAATACATTTTTCCGAATCGAAAAAGGAGGGAAAAAAAGAGACGCGACTTCTTTTCCTTTCTTTTTTTTTTTAATTCTCTAATTTTTTTAAGAGCGAGAGAACGACCCCTCCCCAAAGGCATTCACAAAATGGTCGACCTGCTCCATCTCCCGGCAGACCTCGGATTCTCCTTCTGTTCCCACCTAAGGTTTCTCCTCTAAAAAGGGCTCCCTTTCTCCGGACGTGACTCCCTGCTGTCAATAGGATCGCTCGTCCAATTTGTCAGGGAGCGACACGCACTGGAAGCCAAAAGAAGACGTCCAGCCGACCGACGCTGGAGGGCGTGAAAGGGAGAGAGAGGAGAGAGAGAGAGGAGGAGGAAAGGAGCTGGCAAGGCTAACAGAGAGAGGGAGAGGTACGGAGAGTGCGCAGAGGCGGGGAACGAGAGAGGGGAGGTTGAAAAATGAGGGTGGAAGAGAGAAGGTTAGAGAGGGAGCCAGAGGATGGGAAGCAGACGACGGTGAGGGGAGGCGGAACGGCGAGGGTTCGAGAGATTGAGAGGAAGAAAAGAGGGCTACGAAAGAGGGGGCGTGAAAGGGTGGAGTTAAGAGGATGGACTGAGAGAGTGGGTGGGAAAGGTGCTGGAATTAAGAGGAGAAGAGGATGAAAGAGGGGAGTGAAAGAGTGAGTGATAGAGAAGAGAGAGAGAGAGAGAGGGAGAGAGAGGGAGGGAAAAGCGATTTCGGGCACTTCCACCGCCCATGTAATCGCCGAGCGCATTGGGTAAACCCGACAACGACGCCTGGGTCTCGTTAAAATGGACGACTATGGGATTTCCATCGAGAGAGGTGAGATCATTCCGTGCAATCCTGAGTTCGGAATTGTAGGACGATACGGGACGTCAAATGGGGGTGGGGGATGTCGGAAAAAAAAGAAGAAGATCGAAAGATGACGAGAGTTTTGTCGATAATGACGGTATCCACGTTTTTTTTTCGTTCTAGCCGTGTTTTTTTTTTGCAAATCGGGAGTATTGGTTTTTTTTTTGGAAAGTTTTCGCCCGAGCTCGCGATGGAATAAAGAGATTTAAGGGAAACGCCGCTTTATCCCGGTATGGAGAGCTTAATCCCTTTTCCCGTAAAGATTAAACGGCGAGAACAAGAAGAAAGAAAAAAGTAATTTAGGAATTCATCGCGCTACCGATTAATCCTGGGAAATCTTTCGCCATTTTTATTTCTTAAACAACAAACTTAAGAGACGAGGAGATAAATTCGGAACTATTTTATTTTTTGCGTCGTTCTCGGAACCTGAATAATAAAAGATTGCGACTTGTTTTTTTTTTCGGGAAAAAAGGACTTTAAATAATTGTGAAAAAGTTTAAGTTCTGCTAGATACAACTCGCAAACAATACGGAGCGTCGTGGACAAAAGGATCGTTAAAAATCGCGCTCCAAATAATAAAAAAGACGAGCGTAATTGCGGAATGATTGTTAAAAACTTCTTCGTTTGCGTCTTGGCGAGTTCCAAGTCTGAAATTTGAAGGTATGCAAATCGCATCACGCCTTTAAAACGGAAATTTTGTCACGCGTTGTTTAAAATTTAAAAGAAGTTTTTGATGGTATAGAAAGAAGAACTTAGTACTGAGGGTTACCAAGTTTCAGTAAGGGTACAATAGAGTTACTTATAAATTATAGTATTTTCGGGCGCAAACCGCTATGAAGGCAGTTTATTCTTGTATATATGAAGAAAATGTCAGTTTACGCAAATATGTACGCAAGGACATTTATTAAAATTCATCCAGTTATGTAAACTAAAGTCATAAACAATAGTCAATTATGTACATGCCTCAAAAATAAGAATAAGGTATCCAATGGTGTTTTATCGAGTTTTATGCCGGGTTACAGACAAGCTGGCCATACAATAATGTTTTGGTTCTCAAACTAGGGGTTTTGGCCTTCTGAGTGGTTACGAAACATATTCGTAGTAGTCGCGAAGGCGGGATGTTATTGTTTTATTAATTTTCTGTACGGTAGATTTAGAATTAAATTAATGTTTGCTCAAATAAAATATATATTTTGAAATTTGTATTACATTTTATATTTATTGGTAGGTCGATGGGGTAAATGGATTTCCGATAAGGCTGGCTGCATTAAGAAGGAGTCGCGGATACATAAAGTTGGAGAAACGCTGCAATAATATAACCACAACAGAGAATTACCTATTTCGTCTTGTGGCTGAATGTGGCTATTGGAGATACTTGAGGCAAGTATTTTTTAAGTTTCTGCTTGGACTAGAAGCGTTCGTATATGAGAAACTTAAAGTTGCACTTTTCATCGATTTTTTTCTGTTTATTGCAACTCTGTTGCCAACTATACGATCAACTCGGCAAAACACTACTAAAGAATGAATCCGTAGCCATGATTCCGTGACAGGATAAATGAAATAAATCCTAAAAGCTATGAAAATCATCTAAGAAGAGTAATTCAGAGCGTGTTCGATTTAAATAAGTAAACAAGGTCAGGCGGTAGGAACGTTTTACCTTCGATCCTCGCGATTATTCAGAAAACGTCGGAATCATTCCGTGCCGGTGACCACGTGACGATCGAGATAATTACTAAGCCGCTTTTACGCGTATACACACACGCGTCACGGCTGCGTCTCGTGCGGTACCGCATTAGCCGGTGATGTGCCATTGAGAGCGTAATGTTTCCCGAGTCCGGGAAGAGACGAGGGGGAGGGGGGATCACGTGGGTCTCCTCTCACCTTGACTGCACGGCTGAAAAACTGCGCACTGCGCACACATCGGCATTCAAAAGGCTTCACTGGGAAGATATTATATGTTACGCCCAGAGACCGAAATCGCTCAGTGAGCGATAAAAACAGCCACAACGTGTTTTGGATGCACCTAAACGACCAAATATCGACATTAAGATTTTTTTCGCTTCATGGTCGTTTTAAACCGACCACAAGGTGTTGTGGACGATTCAGAAATGAGACAACGCATTTTGGACGGTGTGAAACGACCACGAAGCGTTCTGTTCCTTCCTGCCGGTTTCAAGCAGTCCTGTGCAATTCCAAGTTCCGTAATAGCAGTGCCTGCAAAAACAAATGACTGATCTTTTTTTGGCCTATATCAATTTTTATGACACTTTATATTTCCTCTATTAATATCTTACATTTTTTTGTAATGTGTGAATAAATATCTTATAATGACTGAATAACTGTTTCTCTTATTTAAATTCATACTCAGTGGTAATCACATTATTTCGCGTTGTGGTCCTAAGGAGACAGCCACGTCGCGTTTTGACAGAATATGGAGGAACAGAACGCTTAATGATCGTTTCAAACCTTCCACAACGCGTTGTGTCATTTCTGAATCGTCTACAACGCGTTGTGGTCTGTTTAAAACGGCCATGAAGCTAAAAAAAATCTTAATGTCGGTATTTGGTCGTTTAGGTGCATCCACAACGCCTTGTGGCTGTTTTTTTCGCTCACTGAGCTATTTCGGTCTCTGGGCGTAACACACACACATACACACACACACCTATATATATATATATACATATATGTACATACACACATGTATAATACATACATATATATATGCCTATACACATACGTATATATCTTTTTATATAAATGGAAACATCTGACGCGGAAGTTTGCGATACCAATTTTTAGTTCCTTAATGATGATCGACGAGGACAGGTTTCCCATTGCGGGAGAACATGGAACAAATGGATAAATGATGTCGTTTCGGGATGATTGCACTTAACAACGTATACATCCGCGCTCTATGAGAGGAAACGGAAGAAGAAACTTCCCGACGACTCCTGACGACTCGTTTACTCACCCCGTCTTCCTTTTTTCTCTATCTACGGGAAAGCATCCCATCGCGACATTTTGTCACCCTTGTGTATCTTTCTCTCTCGTACTAACCTATAATGACGCCTGAGACCCTCGGTCGATGTCGAAAAAAAAAATTTCTGTCGGAGACAGGCGCAGCTAATGATTATTTCCTGACCTCGAAGTCGAAGAGAGAGAGAATAAAAAAGGGGTTGATCGCGTAAGAAATAAAAAAGAGAGGGATAGAATTCCTGTCTCCTTAGTTTTATCAATCTACTTCAATTTCATAATTCATTATGACAACATTTTTTTTTGATCCCCACACGCTCTGGCAGTTAACGTCCGCCATCTTGGATCAACAGCGTGAGGAGCCATTTCGGAATTAATTGGAAAATATTATACAGCGGCGGAAAGCAAAGTGAAAAGCTTCGTTTAAATCCTTTTAAGAGCTACGTTTTCCTCTTTGTGGGCGGTTTATAGGGTTTCGCTATAAAAAAAAATGAGACAAAAGTGCCATCGACGAATATTTGATTAAAATTGCGAATTTTCGCGTTACTAATGCCGCTGCGGAATTTCGGATGGATTGAGATTTGAAAAGACTAAATGAACCTTCGAAAATGCTTCCTGAAAATAATGATTACGCAACGAAATTATTTCCCGTTATCCCATACAACGCTACGCCAACAAGTTTACTCCCACGAGTGTCGGAGGAAACCGTATTATTTCGCTCTTAGTCCGCTAGTAGTGCGCAGACACGGAATTTACGCGAAAGCTGAAAAGGTCTACTTTAAACAAAGTAAACGCTCTCGTCACAATGAAGGAGCTAAAAATAAAAACAAGAGCCGCATACACACACACACACAGTTGGCCTGGAGAGTCGTTGATAAAATTAACAACGCGACGTTCAAATATTCGCCAGCGGAATTCAATGCGACATCTTGCAAAAGAGATTGCATTCGCGTGTTCTCGGTGATTGTTTTTTTTTCGGTTCTGAATTTAAAAAAAATAAAAAAAGAGGCTTTTACCGTTGGCGAATTAAGATTTTTTTGTTTGTTTTGTTTTTTTTTTCCTTTTAATTTCGTCGAGCGCAAGCGAAAAAAAAAGAAGAAAACTGCGGATTTTGTGCGGCGCTGCATCTGCGCGTCGTGACCTACCTGTTAGAGGTTTCTCTACACGATCCACCATGTTGTTTTCACGAAAATCTTAATGCCGTTACCGGCATTATGATACGGCGTTTTTTTCGTCCATGATACAAAGTCGACATTTTTGACCTCGCTCTTTATTTTTCTATAAAATTTCCCCTCTCCGAAAGAACCACCTCTCGCTTTTATTTTTTTCCGCCGGAAAATTTTCCGCCATATTTCTTCCCCTCCGCGGATTCGAACATACGTTTTTTTTTTAATGGCTAAATTCGTTTCCGTTATCTGTCTACGTATCGGACGTTTTTTCAATAGCGGACGACTTTTCCTTCCTTTTCGTGGAAGATTTAGCACGCGTCATGAATTCTCAACCCTCTCCTTGTTACAAAGATAGAGCGAACCGGATGGGGATACGTGTATATACCATAATATGTTTCCACCTTTCAGCTTTCATGCCTCGTTTCGTCGCGTGGTGAGAGAGAGAGAGAGAGAGAATGACAAAAAGTCTCCGTTTTCCATTACGTTCGCATCTACCTATCTATGCGTAATCACGGCTCCCAATTAAATCCGAAATCTCTCTCTCTCCTCTGGATCCGTCCGTACTTAATTTCCCTTGGGTGTTTTACGTAACGTTACCAACACGCGCGTCGATCCCGCTTAGCCTCTATTTTTCCTACACGTATTCTCCTCGAAGAAACACATATATATATCTACGTATATACAAGTGTAACTTCTATAAGTCGAACCTCGAGGGAAACAAAAAATATTCGACTTATAGAAAATTCGACTTATAGAAGTGTCGATCTTGGTAGAGGAGTGGTCTTGCTCCCGATACTAGGGCCGGAGGTTCGAATCCTGCTGTCGCGTGTGTTCGTCGTCGTTGTTGTGTTACGCTCATTGTAAAGTAAAGCGCTTTTTATGAGCTATTCGAAAAATAAATAAATAACGTGAAATAGATTTAGTCTTGCTAAAGGAATTCGCTTTGAGTTATGGAAATTTCGAGTCATAAACGTTCGACTTATGGAGGTATGAAATAACGATTATCGACCTTTAAAAAAAAACCTTTTTTTTCCTATCGCACGCCTTGAGTAAGACATTAAGTGTCCTTGGAGGATTTCGCTCGTCTGAAAGGGAGAAGGGTAAGGTATGGGGGAAGAACATCGACGGGAAAAGGAGGGAAGGGAGGTGTGGGGGAAGAGAAAGGACTGAGTTCGCATCCGGGAAGAGGGTGTGAGTGAGAGAGAGAGTGTGTGTGTGTGTGAGGACACCGCTTTACCTGTTCGGGAAGGAAGCCTTTGCTGGGACCGCAGATCGATTGAGCCAAATGGCTCTCCTTTTCCAGAAAGAAGTTGTTCTCTATCGGCGCGGCATGCGACAGGATTCGGCATCGTCCGCGGCTGCGAGGAGGCTTGGGAATTGGGAGTCGCGAGAGAAGGGAGAACCACTCATGTCTCTCTCTCTCTCTCCTCCCTCCACCCTCCCCCCACCCCATTCCCTCTCTCTCTCTACAGCCATGTCGACAATAAAGCGTAGGGGCCGTGATCGACCTTTCGCTGTAATTTGCCCGAGATTGAAGTCATCTACCGCGTCCTTTGAGCTCTCTTTTTCCTACCCTCCCCCCTCTCTCTCTCTCACACTTCCATAAATACAATGCATTGCTCCTGATGGCTGGTGAGCCGTCAACTCTCGTCTCCAGCGGGCTTTTTTGATGGAGGTGGTGAATTTTTTTGTTTTTTTTTTGAAAGGCGCATTATAACGACATCCCATAATCTCATCTTGAAAAACAACATGGCGCCCCCCGCGTGTCGGGTTATGGATGTTTTATATCCGTTAATCGTCGACGATTTGACGTGTAAAGGTCGAGGTTCGAAAAGGAGGGAAACGTAATGCGTTTGATTAATTTTTCGTCGTGTGATGTGTTTACCTGATTTATTTTACGCTCCGTCGTCGTATGAATGTATGCCATGTTTATGATGTCATGTGCCGTTAAATAAAGATCTCCGATGTTAATGTAGAAATCATTAGGATCTGCAGTTCATTTTAATAAGTTTAAAAAAATACAAAAAATGTGATATAGAAGTTTCTTTTCATAATTTGTGCTCACAAATATTATCGTTATTCAAATGAAGGAAAGACTGTCTTTAGTAGACTCACGCTTTTACACACTCTTATCATCTCTACCGTCACCGTCAACTTTTAGTAATTAGTATTCATCAAAAGAAGATAAACTTGTAGCAGATGCAACTAAATTGATCAATGAAAGAATTGTCAGTGATATGGGATTACATATCTGGTCCAAAAAGTAATCAGGTGATTTACTGATTCCTCGGTGACGTCTCTTTGCTCTAAATCGTTGTTGGTATATCGGGTTCGACATTGTATATACTTGGAATGAAAAATAAACCTTAAACCAGCTGTAATGGTTGAAGTTTGTCGATAATGGAGTGGTACGGTATTATTCCCGCTCTATCAGCCGTTTTATTTTTTTCCAAAGAGTATTAAATTTTAACCCGATCAATGAAAGGACGATGACTTGAAAGTAAAAATATTTGTTTAAACTGAGTCGAATCGCATATTTTTAGAAGAATCGAGCCACTAGTTTTTTAAAGTTTATCTTGCAAAACCAACACGTAATATTTGAATGTGCCATAATTTCCGCAAGAAAAGGATAAAATACTACCGGATTTAAAAACAAAAGTCCTTTTTTCTCCTAAGTGACGCGGAAACATTGAATTATTCCCTTGTCTTTTCCTCAAGTTTTCCAGCCCACTCCTTCACGATTGTCTTCAACTTTCTGACATCTGGAAAGCCATTTTTTGCCCCCTTTTAAGACTTTTTTCATTAGAAAGAACGAAAGGGACGGAGTCCCGTCGTTCGTCAGGAGACAAACGCTAACCCTAGGGTTTATCCCTGGGGTACGAGAAGAAAACCCAAGCTGAGACCCATATCGATTTTTTTTTCTTTCCTTAAAGTATTATATTTTTCGGAACTTGACTGAATCTTGACTATGACTTATCCCCTATATACGTATTGATCAATCCCTTTTTATTATCGCTCTTAACATATTCTCGAGAAAGCATCTCATTAAAAAATCGATTTTTCTCCTCTTCAATTAATCCCCCTTCCTCCTTTTACGTCACGCTTTTAATTGGTTGTTAACTGAATTTCTCGGGTCTATTCTTTTTTTTTTTTTTTTTTTTTTTATCCGCTGACCTTTAAAAATCGAGCTTTCGGCGATAATTTCTCTCGCGGATCGACGACAAACAACATAACTCATCCGCGGCTTGATACTTCTTTCGCCGTTAGTTTTGGCTTTATACAATGATTAAGCGAAACTTGATGAAATATTACCACTCGTTCCACCGTTCGTGGGCATTTTTCACTCATAATGGCCTACCGCCAAATTCTTCTTTACCCCTTCCCCTCTCTCTCTGACGTCCAATAAATTCCGGATCCATTTCTAGGGAGCGGTTTGCGTTTTGCGAAGGTTTTCTTCGAAATGGCAACAAAATAATCCAGTCTCGCGAAAGGCTAAAGGAAACATTGGTTGTTAGAGAAGGATTTAAGAGAGGGAAAATCCCTCCAAGTCACCCAATAGGATTAAGGATAAATTATAGTGGTATAGGACCGTTGACTCGCCATCCTGCTACGCGCGAAACGAGCGGTTTTAACGCCTTTATCCAGGTTAAACATTTGTTTCGAACCGGTTAGTTTTTAAAGGACGGCTGCAGACTTTTTTAAAAAGTGATTTAATTCACTCATCTGGTAGGTATAAACGTCCGCCCGCTGAAGATGGAGATGTTTTCAAACCTCTGTCATTCACTCTTCTTCAGAGGGAGTTTAAAGAACGGTCTCTTATGGGCAGTTAAAAACAAAATGTTCGCCATCAAAATTTCACGACGGAACAAATTTCAAATTTGGAAACAACTTCGGCATTTAATGTGGTAGTAAAAAGCTTTAAGACGATCGAATCGTTCGATTTATGACACAAACGAAACGTCGGTAAAAACATAAAGCGATTGTCGAGCCCACTCATCGAGATGGAATTTATCGTAAAAGAGCAATTTTTGCCATTGTGAACTTGTACTTTCCCGATAAGTTAAGTATTTAATTTAAACAGTTGAACACTTAATGGAGTTAAAAAGAGTAAATTAATGTATAACATCATATACCAATAATTGCTAACAGGGAATTTCATTCGAATGGATAAAATATTTTGAAAAAAATATAGCATTAGATTTATCTTTAAAAAGGTTAACTAGAATTAAAATAAGAAGGTAAAACCATGCTTTAACCATAAAATTCACAGAATCTTTTTGGTACTCCTGACTACACGGATGCAACCTAAAGTAACGTAAATGCCGTTTCCACACGAGTTAACTTTTTAAATTCTATATTTTCACATAGTGAAGGTGAATTTGTTCATAACTTATTGTTAGTCAAACAACGGGGTTCAATAATGCTGCAGCTTTACAAATGTTTAATTAAAAGTTTTTAAAATGAATTGGCATTCAAATGTGAAAAAAATCCTTTTCAGAAACAAACTTCGTTCTTTTTTAGTTTTTAAGACGTCAAATTCAATTCATTTCTACCTTCTGTTTAACCGAGAAAGATATTTATAGGAACTTATAGGCTTATGGGAAAAAACGCCGGATAAAAACAGGCATAAATCCTCCTGTGACACCAAAATAATATTTCGTGCTAAATATCGATAACTTTTTATCATTCACGCCATCGAGCGAACCATTATCTCCCTTCGTTTGTCAACGAAAGTGTGAATCAATGGGGGCCGACAAGCGCCGCAAAGTTCAAATTTATGAAGCAAGGCTGGGTGCGTAAACAACGGAGGACGGCAAATTTCGCAACTTCGCCCACCGCTCGTTATCATTAAAAATGAAGCAACAAAAGAAATCGCGAAATCAAACTAACAGTCTCATCGCCGAAAACCGACGTAGCACCGACGAGAAAAAAAGGGAAATCAACTACATGGAACCCTTTTTTAAAATTTATATCACTCCTAACGTCAATCCGGCGATCGCGAGCTAAAAAAGAAATCCCTTCCAAACCGACCGTTATGAATCCCCGTTTTTTTAAAAAGCCGTTCGATGCGGTTGTCAAAAAAGGTCGAGAGAGCTTTCAATTGGCCGCCGTTTCAGTGTCTCCGCCGTCATTAATCCTGACGGCACCAAAAAACAACACGTCGAGGTCCGGGTTGAAGTTAGCCCCTCCAGAACCGGCCGTCATGCGAAAATGGCCGCCACCAAAGCCACGCTGCATGAAAATTCATGGGAATGCACATGCGGTTTTCTTTTTAAAAAAAAAAAGGACTCATCGAATTACCTCGTGTGACTTTCACAACTCGTTCCTCGGACGAGGCGCGCCTACGTGCGTGGAGAATGTCATTCGAAACACGAGAATAAAATGTTCCATATTTAAAACCGAAATATAAAAAATCTTTTCCCAGGAATAATTGCGACCGATGGCGCTACGTATATAATAATAAATATTTTTTAACCGGAATCAGAACGTATTTATCTCGCCGTTTAATGAAAGAGAGGTGGATTTTTTTTAATAAGCCGTTTTATTGCGAAAACATGTCCCTTCGTCAATCCCACCAATTATCCATCCCGTGTTTTCGATGCTGCGTTATATCCCGAAGGAAATCATAAACTCGGAAACTGGGTATGGAAGAGTGGGGAGAGAGAGAGAGGAAATAAGAGCAATCGCGACACGCGAGATTCGAACCGGGACCCGGCTATGCAAGAGCGTCGAGGGCAGACAGGTGGATGCGCGTTTCGGTGAGGTTGCGATAAGGGGGGAGGAAGGTAGGTTATGCTAGTGGAAGTGGAGGAAATGTACGGAGTAGAGAAAGGAAACGTGGGGGGAGATGGAGGGGCGGAGGGGGAGGGGGGGGAGAAGGAAGGAACGGAAAGGGAAGTGGAAGGGGGGAGGGAAGGAGAGAGAGAGAGAGTACGGGAGTCCCGCGACCCTGCGCATGCCCACAACGGACCCACTCACCACGGTGCAATAAAGGCCAAATCAATGGAAACGCTTCACTATGGCAACAAGGCGGAGGCACGCACGTAGCCTTAAGAAAAAAAAATGTAATTCGTGTCTGCTCAAAGGCATAATACGCCCGACCCCTTTTTCGTGGAATAAGACGCCATGGACCGTTCATTTCGCGAAAGCCGAGGAGAGAAAAATCGATCGGATTTCTTATACGACGTCTGTTCGCCGCGAATTTTTTTATACAAAATCGAACAGGAGCGAGACGGCTTAAAAAGTTGGTCAATATTTACCGCGACGACTGCATTTTAATAGGGCTAAGCGCGCTTCGAGGACCAAAGATTATAAGAAGGGTTTTGATAAAATCAAGGATATACAGGCGTGTTTGTGAAGATCCATATGCAGAAGGCCGAGAACCTTTCGAGGATGTCTTATTGACATCGCACCGACTTGATCGACTCGATTTAATTGTGCCAACACAGGACTCCAGGCAAAAACTTATCGAACTAATGGAACTCTAAACATTTTTACAGCTTTTGTATGTATATTTATGCAAAAATAATGTAAATGTTAACTCCCTGTCTAATCCCGAATTTGAAGCAATTTTAAATGAATTTTTGCGATAAATGGTCATTAATACAAACATCGATTAAAGTTTTCCGAACAGTTTCACCTTTTTTCGTTATTTCATGTCGGGTACCTGAGGTAATTTCTTATGCCCAATCTTCAAGAACGTTTATAACTTGGTTTTAGTTTTTTTTATAATACGTTACCGAAAGTATTTCATAATTTTTGTATTTAATAAGTTCGCCTTCGTTTAGAAAAAAACGAGTCGCGAAATAGACAATGCAAAATATTATTTTAAATAATAATAACGAGCAAAGAACCGATATTATTAACTTTTGGTTACAAATCGGACCCGGCGAATGTTTTTCTTACGTGAAATGGCGCACACCCTTAAAATTATTTTACTTCCTCCCTCTAATAGTTTACACGTAAGAACGTAAGAAGGAAACGGGGAGCGAGTAAAAAAAATGAAGCCGGAAATTAAAGGAACAGGAGGGGGGCAGTTTGATAAAAAGAAGAAAAAAAAACGAAAAAGAAACAAGGGAACAACTGAAGTCCACATCCTGAGAGGAATGGACGGTTCCGAGATAGCCTCTGCCCCCGCCTAACCTGCCCCTTTCCTTTCAATCCATACAAGTTTCCTATTCCATATTCGAGCTTCCGTTTCCCAAAAAAAAAAAAAAATTCCTCCTCTGACCTCATAGTGCCGCCTCTTCCTTTTTTCCTTACACCTAACTTTCGTGGCATATGCTTTCCTTACGCAACAATTTCCTCTCATATTACTCCCCTCCTCCTCCCGAAGGACATGAAACATACGGTACCATCCCCTACTTCACGTCTCGCTCCTTTATCAACAACTTATGCCTTGGTCTTCGAATAAGAGAAATTATGTTCGTCTCCTTCCCCCTCTGGATGTATCCAGGTTTCGTTTCTAAGAGTAACGAAAGGTTGGCAAAACTAATTCTGCAACCTGAGCCCTTTATTCCTTGACTTGGCAAGTGTGATGAAGTCGTTTACATGTCAGACAAAATATTTTGATCGAGTTCGAGTACATCAGGATCATTTACATAAAGTTTTTAACATATATTTAAAGAATTGCAATTTGATATGGTTTCATATTCATTCTATAAAACCGAAATAAAGGAAAAATAATCTCGTACTCTGTATTACATAGAGGGAGGTTTTACATCATCGTCAAGCATTTTCAGTAAAAAAAGTTGCAAAAAATGAATAAATTAGACCTCAGCTTTCATTTAACTATCATAATTATATACCGTTTACCTTCGTAACTATTTAATACATGCGTATGTCAATATGAATTGATCAAAACTCATTATACTAACAAAGTTAGTCATTTGAAAGAAGATTCTTATGTCTATCCGAATATACAACACATATCAGGGTGGAATAAAGTATATATAAAATATATAATACTATAAGGGTAAAGATTAAGCGAGCTATATCAAAATTCCGGTATTATCGTTAAAACAAACCCTCTGCATTGCAAATAACGTCAAAATGTTTTTATATAAAAAAAGCAACGGAGTGACGGAATGCGAAGCCACCACGAAAGGGCATGACGAAACTCCCTATCCAAGAATAGGATCCAACAAGACCAGTGCATTGAAGGAATAGGACGTGTATGCGGTGTTAAACCACTCGCCCGAAGACCTGTCGCCTTCTCGCTCATTAAGAAGAAATTTACTTTGATTATATCCCATGACGGTGAGACGCGCTTTGAACTATTCTCTCTTTTGTATTCGCGCGTTATTAATGCGAGGGCGAATGGTTATTTTTTTATTTTCCCAGACCGGCGAATTCCCACGATTTTAACGGGCGGAAACCAACGGCGGATAAGGGGAGGTTAAGAGTTCAGCGACATTCCCTTTTTCCTCCCATAGCTCTACAGGGGAGGGACGCCTCTTATGGCACAAGTCACGGAAGAGGGGGAGATTCTATGGTGATTTTCGTTACCTTGGAATGCGGCTTCGAACTGTTCGCTGAGTGGCGCCTCGCTGGCTTCGGCCGACGCGCTGTCGACCGCCGGATGGACCGAGATGGCCATGGCCGAGAGGAGGACGCATCGTAACAACAGGCACCGGAGGCCGGCCATGTCGGGATCCTTTTAGGGGATGTCGTAATCCAGTCTTAAGGGAGCATTAAGTGGGAAGGGGTGGAAGAGGTGCACTACGGTAGCACCCTTTGCTATAAAAAAAAATCCGCGCGCACTCAACTGCTTTCCTTTTTCATGCAGCCCGCACACGAATGTCACTCCTGTCGGGATAAGCCGAGGGCTTCAAAGAGCCCGTCTTTTCCATGTTAAACCCCTCCCCGCTCCCTCTATTCTCCCTTTTCTACCTCTCGGATATTACGCTGAGGCACCTCGTCCTCGATCGTTCAGCTACTTCCCTCCCGTTCTGCGGCGGAGGGCATATACCGCGGCCGCCGCGAAGTATCTGTGCTCGGGCGAATCGGCTACGAGACTAGGGCGCCTCGATCGATCGAAGCGGAACAAAGACGAAACTACGTGAAACGGGGGCGTCTTGAAGTTCGTCGTGGGTGCGCGAGAGGGACGCACGGGCAAGCTCTTGAGAGGGAGGATGGACGTGAGAAGAATGCATGCAGCTAAAGTGTGCCATTTTTGAAAATCGAATGTTAATCTAGGTGAGCGAATTTGGCGTTGATGGAATTTCTATACAAAATTCGTTTGATGATTCTTGACCTGGGACACCTTCTTATCAATATATCAGCTTGAGAAAACCAAATGTTAAAATTCTGAAGGCGTGGGTTGTCAGAACTTGAGACATAGGTAGTAGTATAAGATACATTTTCCATTATTTCTTCTTCCTTCACTCGAGGTCTATTTATTGAATTTTTGTATTTTATAAGTGACAGAATAATGGAATATTTCACATTATGCTTTTACAATATATGTTAAATAATACATTCTTGACTGGTCTTATACTTTTAAATCTCTATCTTTAAAACAGGCTTAAGGTGCATGCTTCAAACAACAGCTAAATGATTATTAGAGAAGAACTTTATTAAAACTGTCATTGTTTTCGTTGTGACAAATCTTTAGTAAATGAGGCTTTAGTATAATTGTATATTACAGTAATACCTACCCAAAAAAACCTATTGAAGCTATTCCATATACATTGTTCTGTTTTCAAAACAACTATGTTGGGAACCGCTGGCTCATTGAATAAACGTCACTTCTTTTATGAGCCCCTTTCTTTGTGCCCATTAACTGAGTCTTTGATTTGATTTAATCAATTTTCCAATATCTATTATAATCTACTTGACTCAAACCTTTAAAATTTGTTGGAAAGAGATTCAATAGTACAATAATGAAATTGGAGATAAACATAGTTATATTTAATCCTGCATGAAGTATCAACTCAAACTTCATCAGTATTATTGGTTCTGGCCATCCATAATTACTTAATTCCATACAGAGTTATGCCATAATCAACTTCCTTCCTAATGTAGATAAAAAATTGGCTGTTTTCCAATTTCAAACTGAAATTTCTTTATCAGTCCTCAAAACCACAGTAGATGAATTGGACTTTCTTCAATTTATTTCATATCTGCTTTTCATTTTTTAGATTAGATTATCAAATAAATGTTTTAGATGATCCCTTAATCTAAATTTAACCTTAATTTAAAATTGTCTTCCTTTTAAAACATCTAAAATTTACATAAATTGGTGGCCTTTTTCAAAATAATATTATACCTAATTGAAAAGCTTGATGATTTCAAAGTAAATATGGCTGATCTTGTTTTGAATAAAATAAAGTCGAGTTGAACAGCTCTGTTGAACATCCAAACCTCAACTCTTCAGCAGAATGCCCTTGCCACATAGAAAATCTACCTGCAGCGGCGGATTTGGAAACTTGCTGCCCCTAAGCCAAATTATTTTCTGCCCCTTAAAATAATAAAATTGATTTTATTTATTTATTATACCAGAGGAACAATCCGTTCTTTTCCCTGGTATTTATGGTTATTACCTTGATAAGCTTCCTTAGGTTGGTACCAATGGTCTTTCATGATTTCAAAGTAATAATTTTTAAAATCACACTTCTTATATTCCTCATACACTTTATTGATGGTCTTGCAACTTGGCAAATGAATACACAAATCCGATCACCCCGAAATCCTCAAAATCCTGCCACTCCTAGGCCATTGCCTACTTTGGCCTTATTGCAAAGCCGCTAATGTCTATCTGCCAAATTATAAGGACTAATATTGTATAGGCAGTGATGAGCTGGAAAAAAATTAAGAACCGGCTCTCTAAAAAAAGGTGTTTGTATAACAGTGGCAGGATGCCTATATTCCAGGGGCACCATATCGCTGTAGTTTAGTAATACCGTTCCGCTAGCTTAACAAGTGTTCGGTTTGTAATATATTCCATTTCATACACTGTCGGTAATTGACTATCAGATAGGGCAAAATGTACTTGAAAGGACAAAATCAATAAATTTTCATATTTTCGAAAAATTTAACAACCGGCTCGCAAATTCTGAGAAAAATTAACAACAGGCTCGAGCGAGCCGGTGGGAGCCAGATTCAGCTCATCACCGTGTATAGACATATAATTCTACCCACTCACATTAAATAATTTCCCTTTGGAATATTTTGAAAAACAAAACCGGACAGGAACGTTTTGCTAGTGTATATGATTGCACCTCTTACTAGGTACGTATGTACTTACCATACTTGGGTACCTTTCTGCTTATAATGTAGATGTTGATCTTCCACTTATTGATATCAGAAGCTCTCTCTTAATTCTTTCCATTTTCTAAATTTGCTAAATGATTACATAACATGCTCAAAATTGTAACAATATAGCCTATGAAAATGTATTGCGCATCTGGCTAAGAGGCCTTTTTGTGTAGAAAATTTACACATATATTTGAAAACCCAGGTTTATATTAAGCTGCACTGATGGCTATTACCAGCAAGCTCCCATCAAAACATCAAAAGTGTATTAAAGAGGTAAAGTGATGCACCTGTATAAACATTATTCTGATGATATTCAACTAATATTTAAACCTTACATTATACTTCATAGTATTATATATGTCTGTTAAAATCAAAATTTTAGTTTGGTTTTTAAAACTATTAATGTCCATTTTCTCATTCTCTCTCTTAGAATTAATACATAAAGTATTCAAAGAAAATAATTTATTTTAACAAAATAGTTTTCACAAATATCTATAACAGATGACACTTCACTCAACTCAAATTCTGCTCTAGTACATCCACACATGTTTAAAAATTTTATAAAATAATACTAGTCCATCATCATTTTATGACACAATTAGCTAGATTTTCTGTAATTGTCCAAATAAAGTAGGCCAACTTTCTAAGTGTCCATCTACAATTTTAACTTAAACTTAGGAACAGGCTTGCGAATATTGTCACCTATTTTTCTTTCATATTTACTTCCTGAGAACATTCCTCCTGATCTCTTAGCTTGCAGTTTTTCAAACTGTTTTCTCCGAGTAAATCCTACATCTAAGTCTAGTACATCACAGGCTTTAAGCACAGCTTCACATCCTGCAACATCTCCCATAACATCTACAAAAAGAAATAAAGTTATTACTTCTTTAAATAGTCAGCTTGGTTTTCAGGTGAAAAACTTCCAACACTCCACAAACAATCAACACAAAAAGAGTATAGCAACTAGTTGAATAAATATATTATGATTTTAAAAATTTTAAATTTTAAATCAAAATGTGAGCTATTACATACAAACAAATAACCTGTGAAAGATCACGGAAACAAATTTGAGTAAAATATGTTGACGAAATTATGATGTACGAAATCCATTTTCTATTTAATTGAAGATTTAAAACGATTTACTCAAGGATTGTGCTTTTACCTTCTTTCCAATACTTAAATTTACCTTTCATTGTAAACTGTTAAACGAACCAAATATTAAAATTTATTAACAACCAACTACATTATTGTTAGTTACCACAAAAAGTGGATAAATAAACATATGTTAGGCTATATAATATGTAGTGATTTCATATACGACAATTAAGAAAATGTATTTTAATTTCCCCGTGATCTGATTGGCTCCTCAGCAGCCAATCAGATTGGTCATTTTTCATGGCCAAACTTGCTTATTATATATGTCAGATTGCTGTAGTCAAACCCGTGTACAACCCACACCTCTACTTTATGACCTAAAAATTTGGTCTTCATACTGCGTGTTATACACTAGTACATATGACAGGTTAAGATAAATAATTGAAAGTTTACTTGACAAGGTAATTCTTTTTCATGGTTATAGATACACCTTTTAATTGAATAAAAATTAAAAATTACAATGCATTGTAAGCCATAAATGAAGTTTAAATGAGAAAACAATGTGATCCCTGTAAAGGATCAGTAAAAAAAAAGCATTTTCTCTAAAAATTTGTGGCTTGTTGCAATAGCACAGCTTGTTTTTCTGCCTATCACAGCTAAATCAAGGTTAATAATATTGAGGAGAAACTTACATTTGTAATCAAAGAGTTTCCCAAGAGCGACTTGTGAATGCTTTGTCATGGAAAGTTTGAGAAGGGCCTCCAAAAGACGATAAACTGCATCAATTTGATGTCTTAATAAAGCTTCCCCTAGAATAGCATCCACTCTGCTGCCTACTGCTCTTTTAAGTGAAACATTTGATTTACCTTCCTCAACCTGAAATAAACACGATAAAATTAAACAATTAAATTTAAAATGCTAAGACACATGTAAGCTTTCAATATTCCTTTCAATAAAAATTAATCCAAATTCTTCCAATATGTATGCATTGTAACTTAATGATAACGTTTCTTTAAATTATCAAATTTTTAGCACAAATGTTTGGAATACAAGAATGTCTTAGCTATTTAAAAGAAATGCACTCAAATTATCAACATTCAAATATGAGTAATTTTGGAAGATATAGCAATTAAATAGCATACATAAAAGTGATTCTTAAAAGAGTAAAAAATAACACTGCAATGAAAGTGGTATGCCCAAAGGGTAGTACTTTCACCAATGTGGAAATAAATACCTATAATACCTATATTAATATGAATGCCACTACTTTTCTTTTATAGAAATAGTTGTGCTTATTTGATTCAGGAATGATATAACAAAATTTGATAGATAATTTGAATGAACAAAAATAATAACTCTGCTTTTTTAATTTTTAGCTCCTGGGCTTTCTCATCTACAAATTTATAATTTTCATTGTTTATTCAAAAAACATGAAAAAATATGTTATTACCAACTCGACTGCCATTTGCTGATCAGCAAAGCATTCACTCAGGATACACCGGCTCCAAATAAATGATAGAGGAATGTGATCCTCATATGGAGGTGATGCCAATTGCAAAACCAACTGCTTAGCTTGCATTAGGGATGCTTCGCCCCGATTCAGAATCACTTCTGCCAGAAGGGGTCGGAGGGAAGAGCGTACCTGCCGGCGTAAGGCAGGTTGCTCTCTGTAAACTTCACCAAGTGTCTGTAGGCTCCTTTCTGTACTTTCACCACTTCTCCACATTGCTTCTGCCTATACATTGACATGAAATATTATAAGAAACAAAGCTAATATGAAGTAGAGATATAGATATTATCAGCGCTTAAATACTGATATTCCAATTAATTACACACACTTATTTTAGATAATGCATAAAAGGGGATGTACGCAAAGACAAATCTTAAGGAAAAAATTAACAGTAAAAAGGATTCAGATGTTAGACAATTTGAAGTGGAAAGTGATATCACGAAATAAAAGTTGCTGAGAACAGGATTAGGAGAGCCTGTTTTAACCTATAATCATGGATATGTGAGGGGCAAACTATTAATGATGGTGACATTACACATGCATAAATAAACTGGTCTCAAGGTATTCTTTTCATAAATTTGATTCTGGCCCAATAATAAATATATGTACTTAAGAATATGTATACTTACTTGATATATACGATACTCTTCTTGTCTTCTTCTGTCAAAGTTGCCAATTTTGGAAAGCGACATTAAAATTTCAATACCTTCCTTTATACCACTTTTAGCAAACTCGTGAGCAAGTTTAATCATAGTATCTGATGAGGGGCATATATTTTTATCAAGGCAAATATTTAAGATTGATTTTAATGATGGAGAAGTGAAATTTTTCAAAATGTATTCATCTACCGAATCTTCGGTAATATCACAGGCACTATTTATAGTGCCGGAATTAGTTGGATCAACTTTTACATTACAAATTCCATCCTCTACTGCTTTCTTCTTAGTTTTCCATTTGTTTGTCATACTATTAGTGAGATTCGTGATAAAAGTGTCAAGTACGTCGGAACTTCCCACAGATACCATTGAACTTTTGTTTTTCAAAGATAGCCCAAGAGCTAAATCCGATATCACTAAAAATTTTATAGTGGACGGAAGTCTAATACTATATCGAAGCATACTAAATAACTTAAAGAAAACTTGGATAAATTAGATACATTTAATTACATATTAGAAACGATAACAATTTCGAAACATCTCCATGATGTCTGAAGTTGTCAACCAGATAGCAGACAGAAGTTGAACTTTACACCGCACCAACAGAAAGGTTTTAAATTTCATAGTAAACAGAAAATAAATATCTAATTGTAACAGCGGTATATTTCACTCCTGATGAGTCATGTTTGGAGGCTTTCTGGAAGACTTGGATGTGCATATATTTACATATTTTTTAGAAGAAATATCAGCGGCAAGCTGTCATTATCATATTCTTTGCTATACTACTCTTTCGAAGATCGTTTTAGTTCGGAGGTTTACAAACTGATCGGCGTAACCGCAGGGTTCCACGAATGGTTATTTGAGTTCCGTAGGAGACAGATTAGTAACTGATACAAATATTATTTGGTTAACAGTAACAACAATTGCCTCCCTGTATGCCATTCCTTTCCTACATTTGCTGGCCTAATTCCACCTCATCCATATTTTGCACTTGCGTAAACACCTTCAAAGACTGCAAAAAATTACACCAATAAACGATGTAACTGACTGATCGAATAAGTTACGGTTCTATGTTCTATATACCAACAAAATTATTTCAAGTGTCTAACAAAACGTTCGATCTATTTTTTAATATTGTATAGTTCATGGGATTACAATCTACTGCGTATCTGTCCCATAAGTAGTTCACACGAGACTGTGATTAAGAAGCATCGTGTAATTAAAACGGAATTTTGTATTTTTTAATTAAAAATAATAAAATATTCTGAATAATTAAACGTAAAAAATTGTTTAGTTTCGATTCTTCACTTCATAACAGTGGATCACACGTGGGGGGGGGGGGGGTGTCTGCCGGGTCCGGACCTCCCTCCCCTTGGTAAATTGTGATTTTTCTAAACTGTGGAAACATACATAGTTATTTTAAATTTGGATTCATGGGCGCCATCAGAGAGGAATAGGAGACAGTTTCCCCTTTGTTTTTAATATAAATATAATTAATAATGGAATATGCGACATTGATATAACTTGTGTGCACTCTGCTTCATAGCAAACCAGTTTATTCAGGAAATCCCAACGTAAACACTTATACAGCTCAAAACAATCGCATCTTCAAATACAACCTACCATGTGAAAAGATTGCACACCCCTTGTATACAATACTCCACTTAGATAACGACTATAAAAATTTTCAAACGAGTTCAAGTTGTACGATCTTCAAAGTATTTGTTTAGATTTTGTTTAATATTTAATGTCAAAATAGAAACAAAACTTTTAAAGAACATGATTAACAAATAAAATTAAAAGGTAACTGGTTGCTTTTATTTTATTCACAATAGATACCATACACTGTTCCAACAGCCCTTAAAAAGGAATTCTCATAAGGGTAACTAACAAATAAATCTCTTTCTGGATCCCATAAGAAACAAGTTGAAATGTGAATGCCTTGCTTCAGTTTCTCCACAATATTCACTCTGGTCACGATTCTATACCTGAAAATGAGATTGTTAAAGAATAGACTTGAAAATGTTCTACATATTTTATTTCTAAGTATTGCCTTCTTATATGTGTATGCAGGTTATTAGTAATTAACTAACACTAATGCTTGCATAACATTATTTGATGCTTCCAATTGTGAATTTGAATTTAACATTTATCTCTTTATTAGAAAACCAGTTGTGTTAAAAATAGGGCAAAAAACCAAATAACATTGCTTTCTTACAAAATTCTTTTAGATTCAGTTGTATTTCTAAAAATTTGCATTTCATGAGGGTAAAGTAACTTGATCAATTTAACTTCTCCATTATTTATCTTTTTGTAGCAATATTTTTCTGCTTTTGAAATATGTCATTTTATATCAGTAGCTGACTGCATTTATATTAATCCAAAATATGGTTATTTAAAAAATAAACAATTCTGAAGTTTTATTATCATCATACATACTTGGAAATCTTAATGCCACTTAATTGTAATCAATCTTCACACAATCTGATTTTTTCAGGAAACTGTGAAAAAGGTATTATACTTATCTAAGCATGCTCTCAAACTGGCATTTATGAAATCTTCATTATTTTATATTCCTCTCAAAACAATTGATGTTGTGTTTGCTGTCTTCTTTGAAATAGTGAGAAATTTAGTTTTTTATTTTTAATTGCAGTATAGAATTTTTAGTGTATCTTGTTTGTATATCATGGGCATACAAAGAAAACCCACTAAGTCCAAATAGATCAAAAATGAGATTTCATAACCACCAATACCAAAATTTTCAGCTCAGCTCTATGCACTAGTGAAATCCATGAAGTCCTGAGAAATTCTGTTAGGCTTCTATGTATTGTTCAATTAACGATACATAAAAAATTCTGATTTTTCCTAATACCAAAAATTTTAAATGGTTTTCCCAAAAATAATTTTGGACTTTATGGGTTTTCCTTGTAAGCTCACAATATGTTTAAGACATTTTGGAAATCTAAATTTAAACTATCAATGCTTAAATTCAAAATGCTCTACATAATACCAGCAATGTAACTAGCCTCCCAACTCTGGGGGGGCCAGCCCAAAAGCTAAAAATATTTGGGGGAGCACACCAAAATTTGAAAGTTAATACATATAAAAGCGTAGATCAGTATTTTAGTGCCAATGCTCAATTAGCATCAATTAAACCTTTAATAGACCAAAGGATAGCGTTATTCGCTTTGCACTTTTGTTTAAGCAACGAAATTATCAATCTTTATACACAGAAATGTAAATATATACTGATAATTATTCAGGAAACTGCATGTGGGAAGCGTTTATAATGATTGACCAAACAATCATCGTCGGTCATTATTGAAGTATGGGAGGAAATTAAAAACAGTATCAAAGATACCTTGGATAAAGAGATTGAAAAACAAGAGAAGAAAATCAGAAAACCACGGATCACTAAGGAAATGCTGGATAAAACAGATGAGAGAAGAAAATGGAAAAACGTTAACAGTGAAGAAGGCGGAGCCAACTATTAACACATAAACAATGAGTTGAGAAGGTAACAGATAAAGCTAGGGAAAATTGGATAAAAGAAAAATGTGAGGAAATATAAAGATAGAGGAGTTAGGGTGGTATATGATATACGCTAAGGCACTGGAGTTAGAAGATAAGAAGCCTAATGGGATTCGTGGTAAAGGAATTATGAATGCAGATGAAAAAATAGTTGCAGAACCAAAGGATGTAGCACAGGTATGGGAAGAATACATTAAGGAACTATTCAACAAGCAGGCAGGATCGGTACAAATAGAACTGGAAGAAGAGGATAACATTGAAGAAGACAACTTGGGACCAAGTATTATGAAAAGCGAGGTAGAAAAGGCAATACTGGAACTGAAGAAAGGAAAAGCTACATGCAAAGATGGAATACCGGCAGAGGTACTTAAAGTCATGAGATCAGAAGGACTAAAGTGATTACGAAATTAATTAACAAGATTTACGACTCGGGAGAGTGGCCTCAGGATTTCTTAGATGTAACAATGATCCCTCTAAAGAAGAAGCCAAAGGCAATGCAGTGTAAAGACTACAGAACGATAAGCCTACTGTCACTCACTTCAAAGATCATCATGAGGATTCTTAATAAAAGGCTAGAGAAAAAGGCCTAAGATAAATTCAGCTTCAGAAAAGGACGAGAAGCAAGAGATGCTATCGGTTTAGTGAGAATCATATCCGAAAGGGCAATAGAGTACATCTAAGATTGCTGCGTATGTTTCATCGACTGGCCTTTGATTGAGTAAATTGGATACTGCTGATGTGGATATTAAAGGATATAGGTGTAGACTGGAAAGACAGGCGATTGATCAGGAATCTCTATTTGAATCAAGTTGTAAAGGTCAGGTTGGAAAATGCGGACACCGACGGAATAAATATTGGTAGAGGAGTAAAACAGGGCTGTTGCCTATCGCCAATCCTATTCAATATATATATGGGGAGAGGTTAATGCAAGAAGTGTTAGAAGGCACAGGAGATCTCAAAATTGAATGAAGGATTATAACAACAGTGAAATACATGGATGATCAAGTCCTTCTAGCAAGAAAGGAAAAGGAACTCCAGAAAATAATAAATAGACTAGTGATAACAGGCAGAAAATAGGGTATGGAAATAAATACAGAAAAATTCAAGGTCATGCGAATATCAAGTAAAGAAGAAGAAAATTTGAACATAAGTATGGGAGGAAAGCCATTAGAACAAGTTTCACACTAGAAATACCTTGGAAGCATCATAACGTGAGAAGCAAAATGTACCATTGAAATCAGGACTAGAATAACAAAAGCAAAAGCTGCTTTCAGAAGAAAGAAACTAACAGGGAATATAAAGGAGGATATCTACAAGTAGTTGATAAAATGCTATGTATGGAGTATAGCTATGTATGGAGTATAGCTTTATATGGGGCAGAAACATGGACGTTAAGGAAAAATGATATTAAATACTTGGAAAACTTTGAAATGTGGACATGGAGAAGAATGCTGAAGATAAAATGGACAGATAGGGTGAAAAACGAGGAAGTACCATGAAGAATAGGAGAAAAGCGAACAATTATACAGACTATCAAAATGAAGAAGGCAAACTGGATAGGACATTACCTGAGGAGAGACGTGTTAGAAGGAAAAGTAGATGGAGAAAGAGGTGGGTAAAGGTTCCAGCTGATAGATGACTTGAAAGGGAAAGAGAGCTATCAAGACATGAAGAAGACTGCAGTAAATAGGAGTATATATAGAGAACCAAGTTTAACCATGAATAATCACGGACCTGTCTATGGACAGAATACCTATGATGATGATGATACATCGTGAATCTAAATAATGGGTATTTATTTATTTATAATATCATATTGTAAAATATTAAGTAAACTGAACTTTTGCTCATTTGATCAACCAATGTGTCATGATTTCAATTTTGGGAGGGAAATTCATAATTCTAATATACTTTAGCAATACCTGTCATAGTCCAGAATCCTTACACGGGAGCGAATTTCCTGAGCCATCTGAATGCAAAGTCTTTTGCATATTTCTGGATCATACTTTTCCAATGGAGACAGCTCAGTCTCTAAAACATCCTTAATTATGGTTGTAACTTTGTCATTATTGAATGGATGCATGGACTCCAAACGATATGTGTTTGCATATCGTTGCTTATTAAAGTAAAAAATAATTTTAATAATTTAAAATAATTTTAATAATATAGATAATTTTTCTCTAAAAGTAATTGCATGCTATAAAAAGTCGATTTTATTCTTTTAAAAATTAATCTATCATCCTTGAAAAGGGTATTTTAAAAGATTTATATGAAGGATTATTTTTTTAATTCTCAGGACACAAAACTTAAATTTTTTTTCTAACAATAAAATTATAAATATGCACTAGGATTATCAGTTTATTGATTTAATCTTTACTGGCTGTCATTACTTTTCATTTAAATTTCATTTTGCATTTCTGTCAGTGTAGGTACTTTTCTTAATCCAGTACCAGAACTAGGGGTTAGCGAAGATAGCATTTGCGATAGGATCTATGCTCAAAAGGTGCTTAAAAAACCCAAAAAATGGCAAAAATCGATTTTACTTTAAATAAACATTTATTTTATATTCAAATATTAAACTTATCTTGATTATAATTACGTTATTCTTTATCGCAACACAAGAAAAATAATATTCTACGTAATGTTTTTCAAAATACGCCTCCTAAAACTTAGCTGTTAGCGTCTATCTTACTGCTGCGGCTCTCCCTTAATTAGTGTAATTGATTATCATAAATCAAGATTAGTAAAACGAGAACCAATAACAAACCACATATTTAAATTTCCGTAAATTTTAAAGATGTTTTGTCATAGTGGTAAAATGATAACAGGGCAATGAGCTTCAAGCAACGTTTATGTGAATTTCATCCATTTTTTTTAAGATTTTATTTTAAGCTATAGTGTATCCCTTCGGTCATTAACTGTATATTACAGAATCTTTAAAAAATCTTGACCTGAAAATTTTCATGAAGCTCTACCGTTTTTATGAATAATTATCATTTATTATTTTCCTCGTCTAAATGAATTATTTGAGAAAATTATTCATTTTTCCTGTCTAATGAAAGGCACTCCTTATTTGATCGTTTTATTGGTCGTTTACGTCGTTCACCTACGGCTTCCTCATAAATTAAAATCACTGCATTAGTTAGTTTTTGAAATACGTAATTTTTTACAATAATATATATTTTAGTCGTGATTGTGGATGATGCATCTCGTACAATTAGACAGAATGGTCCAGCCGCGAGTTTTCGTATCATTCTCTAAGAAAAACGCTTCCTCTGCGTTTCTGAGGGTATCTTCAGCTATCTCTTACATTGGGCCTAAAAAAATTTAAGACCGGAAAATTAGGATGAAAACTTTGTCGTAAACGCTTATAAATACTTTACATCTGCAACTTTATGGATGACCAATGTAAAACAGGGAAGAGAATTTTATTGGAAAGTTTAGTCCTCCATCGATGCAACAAAGTGGTATTGACATAGATTTAGAGCCAAAAATATTTGCGTGAGAATGTTCCGCAGTAATTGGCTCTTGATTATTGGAATTTTTGTTCATTGCAAAATTCTATGCAATTAAGAAAGGTGTTTGAAGAACACGAGTAAATAATATATTTTTTCGCAAGACATAATATGAAATCTAAAGAGTATAATTTGGATTAAAAATAATTCCAGTTTTTTTTTTCTGCTACTATTTTTATAGGAATTCAGAGAAAATTTAATGCTACGCTCGTAATGATTGCAGAAAGTTTCGTTGTCCTACATTATCATAAATAATTTCATTACTTATTGTTAGTCATTTTTCACCATTTAATTGAAAATTTACAAGTTATAAAATTATTTCTGATAATGATAATATTCTATTAAATGACGCCGCAACACAGTTAAACTGACTTTGTGTTACACTTTGACGCCACTTAAAATACTGCAGATGCTAAAAAAGTGACTCAAATACCTTGTCCAAAAATATCTTTTCGAGCATTTTCTTTAATATCAAACATTTTATTAATATTCAATGAGCTATATTAGTCATAATAGAAATTATAGCTACTCTGTTTTCAACCACAATGCATACCTTATCAGCAGTTATAAAATATCTTAATAAACTTGAAGTAATTCAAATTCAGAATGAGCAACAAAGTTCAGGCTAAAATTCTCAGAAAACCGAGTAGGTTTCAATGAAAACGCACTTCTAAAGAATTCAACTTACTTCAGGGCAGTCTAATTTTGAGGCGGCTTCTTGAAGCATTTTCGGGCAGGGCTGGAATTCTTTTCTTTAATATTATCTTTAAATGCGCGTTTAGATGCTTAAGTTGTAATAGCCACTGTAATGGTTGGATTTAAATGAAGTATATGGAATAAGAATGTATCCGTGAGTTCTAAAGGTAACGAAAACACTAGCCACCGCTTCAACCTTCAATTAAAATCGATTCGGTGGGGTCTGACACAGCCTGTCACGGAAACCAGTCTCAAATCTTGCGTATACCTATAGAATTTTTTATTTAACGAATGTATTGATGTGTCTCCCGTCTTTTGTTGCCAATTGACGTTGATTTATGATATAAAGTTTGCACCTTTGGAAAGTGGGGGATATTTTACAATACTTTCGACCGCTATATTTCATTGCCTCGTGACATCCATGCATGTATTGACTGTTTTCAAGGGCAGCATTCGTAATACCAATAACTTTTTAAATGTAGACATTAATTGGAATTTACATGGCTCATAAGTGTGTGTTCAATCACGTAATATCGTGAACCATTTTTATCGATAAGTTACTGCAGTCGTTTCAGTTTTCTCAAAGAATTACTAATTATTGAATACGCTAGTGTAATTGACCCTCAATATAACGGCGGGATATTAATCATAAAAAGGAGTTGAATCGGTTTTATTATTATGAATAGCAATCTTTATTTTTTAAGGATAGATAGGAGTACTACGAAGAAATAGAGAGAAGCGAATTCATTATACAGTCTATCAGAAAGAGGAATGCGAAGTGGATTGGACATTACCTGAGTAGAGAGAGCATCATTAAAGACGTGTTAGAAGGAAAACTGGATGGAAAAAGAGAAATAGGTAAGAGAATAGAAGAGAAGCGAATTATTATACAGACTATCAGAAAGAGGAAGGCGAAATGGATTGAATACTACCTGAGGAGAGAGAGCATAAACATAGTTGCCAAAATAAATTTGAAAATGTCGCTAAATCCACCTTTAAAAGTAGCTAAAAAGTCGCTAAACTCAAAGAAAATGTCGCTAAAAAGTCGTCCAAAATAAAATAGTGCATAAATACTTTAAATAATTCTTATTAATCTAATTAGTATACTTATTATCTATTTTATAAATGAATATCCATTAAGATAATATTTAATTATTAGTATTAAGTAACGG
Source organism: Uropetala carovei (assembly GCA_036926305.1). NCBI lineage: Eukaryota > Metazoa > Arthropoda > Insecta > Odonata > Petaluridae > Uropetala > Uropetala carovei. The sequence goes on from JAXCHB010000196.1 coordinate 20,566,572, forward strand.
AGAGTTTTTGCAATCCTTTTATTAATTAAAAATAGAATAAATATTAACATTTATAGGTCAAGCTTATTTTATAAGTAGAAAAATAAAATATCGTAAATACCGTAAAGATGCAGGGAGGTTTTCCGCTTCATATTTAATGATTTTTTATATATCCGCGCACAGGGGCGGCCCGAATAATTTTGGCGCCCCGGGAAAAATAGCACTCTAGCGTCCCCCTCCGTAAATGTTTGTTGAGACAATTACGAAGTAAATGTTAATTTATTCATCGCTCTGTAAAGATTATAAACAAAGGAAATAAAGAATGAATGTCATAAATATTGCAGCCTGTTCGACGATATAAATCGGTATCCAATATTTATTTACTTGCAATTAATGCATAGATTGATGGTCGAAATAGCGATCCCAAGATTTTGGCGCCCCGGGCAGCCGCCCAGTTTGCCGGTGACTTGGGTGGGCCCTGCCCGCGCATGGCAAGCATTTGTTCCCAGAATTTGGTATCAGTCACTCATTAACGGCGAAAATGTTGCGTTGCATTGTCATTATCATTGCGATATGATAAATCAATCTATAAAAACTTACATTCGTCCTCATTTTTAATAAGGGGAATAAAACTTTTAAATTTTCGGAACAAAGTAAGCTTCATTTAAGAGACGAACGTCCAATAATCATCAAAATCTCCATCTTCTTAGTATTTTAGGCGTTAATAAATATCGATATCTAATTTATACATCGAGAAGAATACCTTCTTTAATTTGTAATAGAAATCATTTTTTCTGTAATTTAACTCCGTTTTTATGATGTATTCGTCAATTATAATGAGATCTTTCAATAATAGTTTTAAATGCCTTTCAAATGTCATAACTGGGGAAGTAACTGTAGAAATATTTTAAGGTTTATTAAAACTAGTATAAGTTTTAATAAAGCTATCATGATCATAAAATTAATTTGTTTGGTTTATTTTGTGTATTGCATGTATTTCTGCTAACATAAAGCAATATTAAATTTGTCGCTAGATTAGCAGAAAATCGGGAAGTTGGTGAGACTAAAAAATGTCGCAAAAGGAAGTAAAAATTCGCTAAATCTAGCGACAAAGTCGCTAAATTGGCAACTATGAGCATGATTAAAGAAGTGCTAGAACAGTGGTGTGCAACCTTTTTTGATCGCGGGCCACTTAGGTACAACCTAATTTGCAAAGTGCCACGTAATTTAGCAAAAATATAAATATTTAGACTTAATAACTGCTTGTACTATAATATAAGGGCGTTTTACTGTTTAATATGATTTGTCTTTTAGAACATTCTTTTTTTGAGCCATTTCTTTCATCTTTCAATATTTATCATCTTCCCTAATAGTATCCAGAAACTCCCTTATATGTCTGTGAGGTATTTTCTCACATTTTGTTTTCTTTTATTAATTCCTTTACAAATCCATTCTCGCATATTATTCTGCCCTCTACCTTGACCGCTTCATTTTAATGTAATCAACATTGAACCCACTCTTCACTCCCACGCGCAGGACCGTGTCCATGAATTCTGTCGCCTGAGGAAAGAATATGGCCTTGCACACATGTGCGCTCTCTGTGACCCATCCTAGGCTCGGATTTATGGTGCGAAAGGCAGAGGCTGCTGTCTTCAAGTTACAATGTCTTTGTCTTTACTTCCTGCATCGATATTTATTGCATTCAACCCGAGCAACATATTTTAACGACACTCTCCCTCTGCCACGCCTTCACTTCAGCTATAGAGAGAGAAAGAAGAGCGAAAGGGTCCGAGGGCCACCTGGAAAAAGGCCGCGGGCCTCAGGTTGCGCACTACTTACTTAGCTAGAAGGAAAACTGGATAGCAAAAGAGAAAGAGGTAGGAGAAGGTTTCAGCTGATAGACTACTTGAAAGGGAAAGAGAGCCAGCAACGTAACTATACTGCGTTTCCAGAGATCGTACGGGTGAGGCGTGGCTACGGTTAGACTTGTAGGGTGAGGGAGAGAAAGTGTCAGCCAATAAGAGGTCTTAAATTTCCCACGCCTTTCAAGAATTCTTGACGAGCGCTGTTGACACGATTGCTCTCAGAATTTCACTCGTCCACAGCTGCTGTTGAAATGGGCGAAATTCGAAATGTGGCAACATTGGGTCGTAGCCTAAGCGAAATAACCCGAATGCGGACGGAATACTGCGAATCTGACCCGTACGTCTTCGGGAAACGCACCATAGCCTCCAAATTCTGGGGGAGTTAGCCCAAAAGCTAAAAATATTTGGAGGGCACACCGAAATTTGAAAGTTAATACATATAAAAGCGTAGATCAGTATTTTTGTACCAACGCTCAATTAGCGTCAATTAAGCCTTTAATAGACCAAATGAGAGCGTTATTCGCTTCGCACTTTTGTTTAAGCAACGAAATTATCAATCTTTATACACAGCAATGTAAGCATATACTGATAATTATTCGGGAAACTGAGTGTGGGAAGCGTTCATAACGTTTCACCAAACAATTGTCGGCCATTGTTGAAGTATTCGCCTCATTTGTGCTATTTACACATGCCTCACAATCGGTCGATGATAGTTACGTTCCTGAAGAGAGCTATCAAGACATGAATAAGACTACGGAAAATAGGAGTATATGGGGAATTAGGTTTAACCATGAATAATCACGGACCTGTCCATGGACAGGCTACCTATGATGATGATGAAGATTTTTTTAAGGGTAGAAACTTCAGTCCTACAGAAGTAGCGATGCGTGTAATAGATTTAAAACGAGAGAAAAGTCTTAATAGCGCAGCTGAAATAGAAAAGAAATACCTTGAAGAAATAACTCGTAAATAAAAACTTGGCATCGTGAGGCGATGAAGAAAAGAGTTTCGAAATTTATTAGCAGCTGCAAAATACAATAGAGTATGCGTATGAGTGGCGGACTATATAATAGAGTTTAGCGTGCTGCTTTAAAAAATAATCTTAGCACATTTAGTCGTTTAAGAGGAACCTGTTCCTGTGACAAAAATCGATACGGCGATGAGATATCGGAGAAATCCCAGATAAAGGAGAGATTATTGCTCTGGTCCCAAAAAGATACGCTGGAGTGCGAATTACAAAGGACCCAAGGTGAAAAAAGCGATAATTAGATTCCGAATTGTGCTTTACTGCCAGGAGCAATAAGTGATCATCCTACCAAGAGAGGCACAGGAATTTTGGGCCAGTGAAAGAATAGGCTCCATATCATCCGATAAACTCCAGGCATACGTAACTGTGACATGGGCGATTAGAAGGAAAGAAATAAGCGTCGAGTTGATCGCGTAGTAGAAATTACCCATATGGTAAATCCAGTAAAACAGTCGGAAATTGACAACTGACGGTTGCACATAAAGTTAGTTTATTCGTATAAAGATTCCTATTTGAAAAGTATTAACGCGGTTTCTCATGAAATGACAGTTTTTATTGCTGGAAATATATTCGGAGGATAAACAAGCATTAAATAAATCACGTAGTAATCGAGTGTTTCGAGAGAGGATGTGCTAAACAATTCTTATAACTAAATAAATCTTAACTTAATGGTAAATCTCTCAATGTAGTACTGATGAGAGGTTATGCCGCTTTGGAGAAAAACTTTTCGCGATAGTATTAGATAAACCACATTCGGGGAAAATATTAAAAGATGTAAAGATATTTTCCTTAAAGAATCGATATCATTTATACCATTGTTTTACGTAATAATACGTTACCTTTATTCCGATACCGAACAGTGCCCTCTGGAGATACACCAAGCTTCCAATGCGTGATGTCCGCATAAAAGAAGATTTTCTTATCCTCGGCAATTGAGGCTAGAAAGAAATCAGAATCAATGAAGGTTGATTTCTGAATTTATATTTTTCTATGACAAAAATCTTAGTTATTTAATATCGGTTATAGACTCCTAATTAGGATACGGCGAAAGGCGCTGCTCGCAGAAAGCGTCACTGCTTCCCGCGAAAGATGCGAAAATATATATATTTAGTGTCGCTCAGATATTATTATTATTTTTATCAGCATGCATTTTTCCCAATTACAACGAATGAAAAATAAAAATCTACCAAACATTTTTCTTGTTCGTGTATTTACATTGAATTTTGTAATATTTTTATTCGGTTCACAATTAAGATTAATATTTCTATAATTATTTAAGTGTAGGAGCGTATCTTTATATTTCAAACTCAATTGTTAAGGCACTGATCACGGTTTTTGCGATTTACCTAATTGCGTGCTTGTAGCAGTTAAAATATTTTCGCGCTCTTTAAAAGTAACGTATAGATCATGGTTATTAGATATTTTTATTTCAAACGACTGTCGTTATGCTAACGAGCGTAAAGCCAATCCTAGACCAATTTCGGTGGTAAGGCGCGATTTTGAATTACATAATACAAGTCCAATTCATTGATTACGTGCTGCTTACAGTAAATCCATGTATACATTTATGCACGAAATTTAAGGTTTTTTTAAAAATCAGCTTTAAATTATAAAAATGAATTACCGAGCTCTCCTCATGGTTGGAATCCGATTGACGATAAAGATAACTCCTATAGGCATAAAACGGTTGAGTGATTTACTACTGAGGACGGCTGCTTAATGACCGAAACACGTTTTTTGCCCGACCGTTTAATGACTATAATGATTAGCTTGATTATCAACACAGATTTTAAAGCACAAAAAATAGATTTATGTGTGAATGAGAGATGCCATGTTATAATATGACTAAAATTACATACCTTACTGAAACTCAACGAAGGATTGCTGCTGTGACTTCTTCCAGTTACTGTTAGCCTTTCCTCCATGGTTTTTATGAGAACCGCAGAATTATTTAATTAAGCCTGAGGAAGACGGATTTATCGCCTGTATAATTGTACAATGCCAATTTAATGGCGTTATTTCTTAACTATACAGCATCTAATCGCGTGTCAGGGATTTTAAAGAAACTCAAAGATGCATTGCGGTTAATTCCAACGAAATGGATAAAATTATGTTGTTACTTAATATTTGATTCCGAACGCTAACCCTTTTCAAAGACAGTGCATAATGTAGGAAAGCTTAAAATGATGCATACCGTAAATCATTTTAATGAAGAAAAGAGAAACAACGATACGATGGTAACATAAATCAACTGAAATCAACGAAGAAAACAATGGTCATTACGGAACGGAAGATGTAACAAAAATGCAAATATTGATATTATTGTAGTAACCTTCGATTGGATTTATTGTCGTATTCTGTAAACTTTCCACCACTCAATAAAATGACTACGTGATAGCGAACGTCTAATACGGTTTTTAATTATTTGCCTGTGTAATTAAAGACTATAATATCGCGAAGAGTGTATGATGGCACCCCCTCGACGTTGATTAAAAAATACCATTTACGGTTTTTTTATTTAAAGCAAAAAAACTACGTGAGTTTATAAGCCTACCGTAGATCGAATATAATATCAAACTTATGTCAGTGACCTGATTGAATTTGTCTGCCCGATAACTTCTTATCACAATTCCTCCATCACATACGCATTTTAAAACCTTGCATTGATAATCAAAATACAGGACGCTCCGATTTTATGCCTTCCTGATGACAAATTAGTGCAAATACATCATAAATTCAAAAAATTGATTACGAAGTTCCTTTAATCTCTGACAAAAGTTGCATAAACCAACGATTCGAAATAAATAACCAAGTAGAGATTTTTCAGGAGAATCCACAACTGCATACATGGTCGATATGCGATAGATTCTCCGCATTAATCATCTTTTATTTAAGCGGCATTTTTTTCAGATTTCACGTTTATAAAGGCACTAGTATGAATAAAAGTTTTCGCAGGTCTGATCCTTGGTTTTTTGTGACCGAATTTCATTTCTGGAATTAAAAAATCCTGGATTGTATGAGAGTGTTTTCAAAATCCGGATCATCATCAATGATTGCTGGAATAAGTCCAACACATTCCGAAAACAAAAAGAGACGGAGACAAAAACAGGCGACCCCCATTTGGCTCTCGACATGGATACGCGTACGCTCAAGCAAAGAGGATCGATAACACTGTGAATAAAGAATGCCATTCAATCTCCCCACCCAAACATACTCTCTATCCTCACCATCCCACTTTTCCACAACTTATTTCGTCATAGATGCATAGGATAAGCAACATTCTCCAATAACTGCGATATTCCTATTTGTGCATACATTTAGAACCTGATAAATATCTCACTCAGTAGTGATAAATTTTATATTACACAGGAACATAAAACTAGTGAGGACTGAATTCGGAGAATTTTACTCTACCAATCTTGTTTCATCTGTGTTATTTAAGTGGATGTTGCGCTAATTTAAGAAAGAACCAGTGAAATGACTAGTAATTTCATTTTCTCTTCTTTAAAAGCGAAGATATCGGCTTGAATGCCGTTCACCTTTATTCAACGTAGCTTTATTCTTAATAAATATGCATAGTAAAAAATAGTAATTAAATTCTAATTTTTTATTAGTTTTTCTGAACGATTACATGTACTTTTAACATTTATATCAATGAATAATATCTGGATTATGACGCTTGATATTAAAATAGTAACTTTGCAACAGGCAAATGAAAAATTTTTATTGAAAAAAGACAATATATCCAAGAATGACAGAAAATAACCTCGCGTACAAACTTCGAATTCCCTTCTGGTGTATACCCTTTAGTCAGTATCAGCCAGGAACAATGAGAATAAAATATTAATCGATGCATTCCTGTGTATAATCCAAACATGTAGTACTTAAAGGGGAACCCCTTGTAGTTTTCTTGCAACATCTTCTCTACTGAAATTCTGCTAGACTTTTTCCACATGTCGTCTATTAGCATGTAATTAATGACAAGACCAAGAAAAAGCATTCAAGTAGGGCCGGATTAGGAGACCCATGGGCCCCACGCACAGCACGTTTAAGCCCCCACCCAAGTCCCAAAATTTTAAGAAGTAACAGATTATTGGAGGTTTTGCGTGGGGCCCTCTTTTTCAATGGGCCCCACACACCTGCGTGTTTTGTATACCGGTTAATCCGGCCATGCATTCAAGTACAGCATTAAGCTTGAAATTAAATAAGTACTCTATAAAATTCGTAGATCATCGTTGTGCTTTGATTATTTAGCTTAAACAATACAGTTACGAGTTTATAATAGAAATAATAATCATAGAATTTTGTGCTTAACATCAGGGCCGGATTAAGCGGTCCGCAAAACAGAGGACAGGGAGGCCCACAGTGGTCCGACCTTATCTCATCATGTCGAAACCCTTTCCAAGTGTTGCCGCACAGATCACAAACCTTGCAATAATCTGTTGCTTGTTACAAGTTTACGATCTGGGTGGGACCTGAAACATGCTGTGCGTGGGGTCTATGGGTCTCTTAATTTTGCCCTGATGCTTATGTTCTCCACGTGAAATGACCTTTGTGCAATACATGAGTTCCGGGTGATTAAAATTATAAACGTTTGGTTGAATTACCGCCGAGAGCAAAAGTGATTTTATGTACGTATAACAACTTATCTTTCATTGCACTGTTTTCAAACTATATAGTACGTGTAGGTATTCATTGGTAGTGCACGACATATCCTCACAGCAAATGATACATTTAAATAACGATTCTGGGAACGCTATTTAAAAGGAATAGCGCAGTTCTGATCTATAAAAATTCTAGACATTATGGTAGCGATCACTTTCGATGTTTTCATGTGCGCGGTCTAATTTTTATTTTTAAACTTATTATTATTTCTCCGTCTAGCTACTCCCCTACCTGATTCATTTTATCACCTGATAATGCATCAACGAAATGTACTAAAAGAGATTTTGGGGGTATTATTGTAGCATTTTTATAAAACGTCTTCAAAGCTTCAGAAAAAGTGGTCGCAATGAAATACGCAAAGAATCAGTAAAATTGGATTTCCGTTATGAATTTATACATAAACTACATAACTGTTTGCTGTTCCTCCTTTTTACAATAGTCTTAGTCGTCCAAGCACTGAAGGAGGCCCAGATGCGAATATCAACGGGGATCCCACGATATAGTTATAATAATAACGAACGATTTATGGAGCCCGTTTAATATTATAACTTTTATGGAGACCCAGTTTAATAACTTTTATGGAGTGTTTCTTCATTGAAAATCAGTTTGCAAAATTTACACTCTCAATCAATACTTGAAAAATTGAGAACTTCTAGGACCCCCATTATTCGGGGGACAGGATGCCTCGCATCCGCCGCATCCCCCCTTTGGCCGGCCCTGTATACAGTAAAACATTTTCAATACTATAATAAGCAGAAGTATTGGCGTATAAAAAAAGGAAACACACGTTACATTCACGATAAAAATTTATTGTTTGACGACAAAGTAAACAGTCAGAAAAAGTTTGCATTAACTGCCAACGGAGATACAAATAGAAACATATATACATGCATAGCTTGGCTACACCTATTGGATCACATAATGGATATCTTTGGATATTTAAAGCAACAACATCACAATTAAATGCGAGTTTAAAATTAGTATAATACTCTCCATTACAATAATGAATAATAATTGTATAAAAATAAAATTGTGAATAAATAATATAATAAAGCGTGACAGCAATGTGATACTCCATATAAGACAGTTATGGACATGGAATAACAAAACAGTAAGTTACAACATGAACGACTTCATTTTACACTTTCCAGATCTAAATAACACTTATACATGATATAAATACATTTGCACTATCTCAGTCATATTTGTGAAGGAATGCGCATTAAATAAAACGATCGTGGTAATCACAGTTTTAAACTCTCTACTTCTCTTTTGATGTTTCGCCTTGCTTGTTCTTCAAATTTATCATGAAATTCTCGGGTAGCAAAGATATTTGGTATCTGCAAGAAGGTCTGCAAAACCTAGAAAAAATTACATCAATTAAAACCACTATCTCCAACCAGTCAAATGAAAACATTTACGATAATCCTCGAATTACCATTTGAAGTGGTTGACTTTTGCTTAAATATATAATTTGAATTTAAATGTTCATACCTTAAGACGTAAGTTGGAATATGATTTATCTGGCAAGAAAGTATATTCTTGCCGAACTTGCTGAACGTATTCATCATACATCGAAGATGGTGAGCCGAGAACAACCATATCCAGATCAAGAAAATAATGCTGATCATCGGTTCCTAAAGCCCCTTCTGTCTTATGTTCCTCTGTGATATGGGTGGCCGATGATTTTAATAAGTTTGTTACCTCTTCGTAAAGCGGACTTCCCTAGATATAAAACATCTTACAATTATTTGACTGATATAAAAATTATGCTAACTTAGGAAAAAAATTTCACCAACCTTTGGAATACCGCCCTCCTTTGCAAATTTTTCAAACATATGTACGTTCTTTTCTTCATTATCTACTGATTTTGGATCGTACTCGAAACTGTAATATCCATAATATACTTAATACGATAATATTTGCAAAATACAACAAAGTGTCAATGTCAATACTCACTAATGAAAGAAAAGTGCAAGAGCTACTGCATCCGGGTTTTGTAAATTTGATCTAATAGTTTCAAAGTGAAGGAATTTCTTCTCCAAATGGTCTATGTTGTGGTATGTTCTCATCTCATCACTGTACCTCCTCTTCATTAGTGTCCACCATTCATCACTTACTGGATCTAACACATTTGATGTGATATCTTTCCAAACTTCCTGTAGCACTACTGACATACTGTCTGCTATGGCCTCAGCCTATTAAGGAATGTACTTTAATCAACAGCAAATGTCAAAATTAATCGAAATGGTCGATTTCGCGATACATCGACTTAATGAATTACTGAATCATTGATCGAAACACGTCTTCGTTCAATTTGAAAATCTTAAGATGGAAAGATATCTTCTTAGGACGTATTTTTAGTTTCTCAAATTGTCACCAGTAGAGCGCTGCTTCTGGTAAAGCCTTCTTTCCAATGCGTTTTTTAGCTATTAAAAAGTTTTGTGAGCATTTACGGATATATTTCTGGATTTCGTGTATATACTGATAGATTTCATTTTACAATTATTCTAAAAATTATACTAATAATTTATGAATTGATAAATTACCAAAATAATCTTAATTCTTTATATTTGCAATCAGGCGGATTTATAGTACAGCTCGTGATTTACTGAATAAGTTATATATATTATTAGTAGAATAGATTAATAGTATTAAAGGAACACTTCACCCCCCAGTGACAAAAGCGCCTCTTTGTATCATGAAGTGACTATGTATTATTATTGTAATGCGAAGGGAAAATGCTGCTGACAGTCAGGGTATGGTCGGGGGATTCAGAGATCGAGTCGTGCTGACGGAATGCATCATGGGGTAGTTGCATATCTTCCTCTCCATGCCAGCGGTGTGGTGCACGAAGTACAGCAAACGTAATAAGGACAGTGGGTTGGTAGGTTTATATCGTTTTCTTTTAAGAAATGAATTGGACCCAATAAACAATTAATACAACTCCAATGTATTTTTCGAAGTTTCCAAAAAGCTGGACCCAATAAACATTTAATTATTACAACTCCAATCTATTTTTCGAACAATTTCACAAAATTTCACCATTACATCCTCATTTTCAAATTCCTCCATCTCCGAATTCGTTTCCACATAATTCACCATCACTTCCTTTACGTGCTCGTTCCAGTTCGCCATTGTGTTCGATGATAAATTATATTCCCTCATTATCGTTCCAATAGGTTGACCATTCAGTAACTCGTAAGTCACTAGCATTATCTCCTCCATTGTCAAGTTACTTCTACTAAACCACGATCCGTGACGAATTGTTTTATTACCATAGCACAGCTGTCCGTTGTCACTCTTCCCGCAAGTCCAATTCACACCATCCTTCGTCCTCTTCGACGACTTCAGACGCATCTCCTTGCCACATCTTTCACAAAAACATTTACTTTTAATTAAGCCCGACTCCCGTAAAAAATTGTGGAAGAGCTCCTTATTGCTCGATAAGAACATGTAAAACATCCTATTCGGGATTTCATCCTTCCCCACAGAATTCTCACCTCCGATGTCCGGCAAAATACCCAATTCCTTCAATTTCTTCTGGTATCTTGCCATTACCGCTCTCACGGGTTCCATTTCCTCCTTTTCCATAATTACAAACATTCAGCTACTTCTACCGCGGTTCCGTATCAACTGAGTGATTCCGTACATAGAGGCGCTTTCGTCAAAAAAGGAGGATAACGAAGTTGAACCGTACTAAATAAAATCTGATCTAAATTAGAGATGTGTGATCATCTAATTAGAAATTTCTCTTCAGGAAATATATAAGGTAAACATATAATATTTATATGAGTTTAGTTTTTATACAATTCATCTGGTTATATTAAGCAAGTTTTACGTTAACTTTTATCGGTCTGCATTTCTACATTGCACTTTTGGTAGTTATCGCATAAGATATATCGTTATTTGTTCGATAGAAACAGTATTTCATAGGACTAACTTCAATTATGTTGAAAGAACATTACAGGAATGGCAGGTGAACAACTGAAATACGATATCCGTAATAAGAATTGGAGGAGTTAAAGTTGTTATTCTTAATAGTTATATTTTTTAAGTCAAGATAGAAACTACTAGGCGAGATGTAAATCCATGAAATTATCGTAAAACTCACTAATATCCTTTGCCATGTCTTTAAGTGTGAAAGAATTGACATCGTTGTTAGGGTATGACTTACTGACAAGTTTTATTTGTAAATATTTATTTATATTCAATAAATTTTTACTTTCAAAATGTTTCTATTTCTAGGTTGTTGTCGGAGGAAAACACAGATTCCCAAACTTTGGAATCCTTGGCGTCACAATTGCATCAATGTTTTAACAAACAGGATCATTTCAAAGGTGAATAGCTTATTACGTTATAAGGCAATACTATCCAACTAAAAATAACTAGCGGATCACATTCTATTTCACCCATCTACTTAGGTAAGCCTTAATTACATGTATCTCTTTCTGAAAACGTAATGTTTGTTTCTGGTGTTCAAAGGTACAATTTACAAGTGTACGAGAAAGAATTCCTCGAATATTGTTTTTTAAAAAGGTTGATTTCCATACAGCATATTGCATTGAAACGGAAAGGAGTGGATTAAATAATTTTCATGGAACTTGCGGTTGGCGCAGAATTCGGTAGACCGAGTGCTGCCGGCGAGCCGCCAAATTCATAGTTTAGCATTTATAGAAACCATTTCGCTAAGGAAAGTAAAATTTTATTTACATGATAGAGTACTATACCATATCGTTTGAAGCAGAATACTTATATTGCCATTTAAATTGTTAAAATACGATGTATCGTTACGATCCCTCTTTCACGAAGTAGTTAGAAAAATATCATACAATTTTCATAGTTAATAAATCAACTGATGTGAAAGCATTAATTAATAGACAAAGTGATTAATGCATTAGTAACAGGAAACTTTTGTTTTGCCGTGACAATGTTTTAAAGCGAGTTTTTTCTTTAAGATAAAGTACTAATGAATGCGGTTTTATTATTTTCCATTTCCATAATAATAATAATTTATTGATTATTAACCGACTTTACAGTGGTACTAATCTTGTCAAATTTCAGTACAGTATTAAAAAAGAAAAATCTTACGTAACATATAATACATATGTTATTACATACATATATTATTACATAGTATATTATTACATACATATATTATTACATAGCATTAAAGTTAGTTTTATCTTTAGAAATTAAAATCTGCTGCGTCACTTTCTAGAAGCTCATCAATTGCGTAGAATGATTTAGATTTCAGCCAAGAAGCCATTACTCTTTTGAATTTTATTATGTTTATGCATCTCGCTTCATTTGGTAATTTATTAAACAATTTTATGGAATTTATCTTAGGGCTTTTCTTTGTTTTTGTGAGTCTACACAATGGTAGGTCTAAGTCTTCCCTGTGTCTTGTATTATGCAAATGAGTATTGAATCTGAGAGGAAAGTTTGACAGGTTTTCTTTTACAAACAGCAATGCTTCGTAAATGTACAATGAATATACTGTCATTATTTCATTTCTTATAAAATATGGTTTACAGTGTTCATCATTTTTAACCCCTTGTATTGCCCTAATTGCTTTTTTTTTTTTGGAGTACAAATACGTCTTTAGTGTTGCTCGAGTGTGCCCAAAGCAATGTGTCGTACTTCAAATGACTATGAAAATAGGCATAGTAGACATTTTTCAGCACTGATATTGATACCAGAGGTTTTAGTTTTCTTAGAAGGCTACTCTACGTAAATTTTTACACCGAAATTGGATATGGTTATCCCAGTTAAGTTTACTGTCTAAATGAAAACCTAAGATCTTTACAGCAGTAAGTTCATTATGAGTTTCTTTCAAACCGAATGAAAATTTATGTTTTATTTCCATTCAAGAATAATTTGTTAGCTGTAAACCATTTGGTTACGTTATCTAAACTTCATCTGCTATTCTCCATTCTTCGTCATATTCCTTATGGCTGTGAATGAGAGTTGTGTCATCGGCATATAAAACTGGTGCATTATTTCGATTGTTACAAAGGTCATTAATATATACAATAAATAGAAAGGGACCTAAAACTGATCCTTGAGGAACACCATGTTTAACCAATAAATTGGAGTCTCTACCCATATATGATACTATTTGTCTCCGATCCACTAAATAGGATGACAAACTTTTCAATACACTGTTTCTAAGCCCGTACTTGTAAAATTTTTTATTCAAGTTACAATGTGAAACCGAGTCAGAAGCCTTACTCAGGTCACATAAAATTACAGCAGTGTACTCTTTGTTTTCAAAGGCTTCATTTATGGTATTTAAAATAGTTTCAACTGCTCTAGTTGTTGATCCGCCAGTTCTATAACCGAACTGAGTGGGCATTAAGAAATTATTCTCCTCAAAATATGATGAGTTGGTTTTTCATTAGTGTCTCCATTATCTTTGATAGGATGGGGACTACTGCCACTGGCCTGTAATTCCCAAGTTCATCCTTGGAACCTCCCTTAAAAATTGGTGTAATTTTAGCAACTTTTAATGCCTGTGGAAATATGCCCTCCTTTAAATATCTATTTATCAGCCAACTTAATGGTAGAGCAATAACCTCAATTATCTGCTTTACCAAGTTGTTTGAAAACCCAAAGATGTCTCTGCTGGATGAACTTTTAAAATCTCTGACGATTTTAATTACATCTAGTGGAGTAACAGTACTCCATTCCAAAAATAAATTATTGACATTAATAGTTCTCATCAAATCTGGAGCATTGATAATGGATTCTACCATGCTATCTCTAATATCATCAATAACTTTAATAAAATAGTCATTGAAGTCGTTAGGTTTAATGTTGACATTTATTTGAGTGTTTTGTAAAGCTGCTTCTTTTTTTTACAACTTGCCATGCAGCTTTGCATGTATTATTTGCCTGTTTTATGAAAGTATTATTATTTTCTATCCTTTCTTTTTGTATTTCTTGTTTATATTGTTTTTTAGATTCATAATAACTTCTTTGACTGTTCAGCTTTCTTATGTTTATATAAAAAGTGTAAAGACAATAATCTATCTCGCATATCCATCAACTTGTTTGAAAAGCATTTCTTGGATGTATAAGAATGAAAAGGTTTAATCTTTTTCAACTTAGATGGAAAACTATGATTGTAGCCAGTTTCATTAAATAAGCAGAATTCAGGTTCCAAAAAATTGGTTCAATCTTCAATTGCCTCTGATAATACTTTAAATAGATTTTGGAATAAAATTTACCTCAATATCGTTTATCGTCTGCTCAGCACTCTTGCCTTCTCATTTTCCGAAACAACCACTTTCACCAGTTTTAAATGGATTTCAAACTTAGAAGAGAACTTGATTCATTTCAGTTAAAATAACCACAAATTCCAAAGAAAATCCTTTTATAATATGCACTGTTAACCTAGAATTCATTCATTCTGAAAAGTGAATAAAAGTACCATCTACATATATTTCTTTCAACTAAAATAGCCACTCTTAACAGATTTTAATGGATTAATGCTTTAGCATTTCAGTTTCATGAAATGAGCAGGATTCCGGTAACAAAAAAATTTGTTCAATCTTCAATTGCCTCTGATAATGCTTTAAATAGATTTTGGAATAAAATGTACCTTAATATCGTTTAGCGTCCGCTCACCACTCTGGACTTCTCAGTTTCCGAAACAACCACTTTCAATAGTTTTAAATTGATTTTTGCTTTGAAATATACTTGAGTCAATTCAGTAGAACTTCTACTTTACATACTGTAAATTCCAAAGTAACTCCTTTTATAATAGGCAATGCTAGCCTAAAATTAATTCATTATGTAAAATGAATAAATAAAGTTCTTTCTTTAAACTATAATATCCACTGTTATTAGATTTAAATGGATTATAAGCCTTAGAACTTACTCTGTATTAAATAAGCACCAAAATTCCTTTTATATAAACAAATCAATTCATTAAAAGATCCACTGTTGTTTCTTCGAAAATTGCCTGTTAACAGTTTTAAATATCCTTTTAATTTTAATTGAATTTTAATTTATATTCGTTTCCAAACTTCGGCCATTGTTACGAAATTAATTCGAGGAATAACAACATAAATTCGTAAGCACGTATGGTTTACAAAGAATTTAATGTAAGAATGCTTTTTATTTCCAATTTTTCTAAAAAGACACTGTTGATACTTAAAATTTTTTATATTTACGTTAATATACTTATTTTCCACAAAACACGCCAATCTCTCCCCTTCCTTTCTCTCTGTCTCTCTTGCATTGAAGCACTCAAGGCATGCTTATTCCCAGAAGGATGTATACAGTAACAATGATAATGGTCGACATAGCAACATCACGTTAAAATGGCGAGATTACCACAAAATATGCAAATTAAATGTTTAACATGGAATATTTCAAACTGTGGGCGAAAAAAGACGAACGGAATAAGAAACTTATAAATTTTTCTTCAAAATGGTTCAAATCCGAAGGTCGTCTGTTAATTTCTTCTAATTTTAATTTCCAAATGAATAAAAGCCTACACGTCGAAAAATCGCATTTTACATGTTAAGTAATGGGAAATGAAAATGTCTCTCTTGGAGGCGAACCAAGGAATTTTTTCACGATTTAAATTCGTCATTCTCTGAATAAGTGTTAATCAAGCATCCCTACCAAGTTTATATAAATTCCACAAGATAAAACGCGGTAAATTCACCTTTCTGTTCACTACTATATTTACTTACATTGATTTCTTGAAAGCATAACCTCTTACTTAATTCTGGTTGATAATGGCATAAAAAGCAGCTAATCTCAATGTTAGTTTATGAATTCTGTTATTCTCTAGATCAGGAACAAAATTCGCAGTGGCAACTCACAAACATGAATAGCAATATCCTCATTACAATTGTTTAGTGGTTGCACTGTCTTATTTTGTAATCAAGCCATTATGTGAATTGAATAATTAATGTTATAAGTAATTGGATTTGTTGCATTTAATACATTAAATTTGATAGTTTTAATAAGTTTCAGATTAGAATTTGTGCTGGTAAGAATTATTTAAATAAATTATTAACTAATAATATGAAATTATCTTAGGTGGTGTGTGATATTTCCTTTTAGAAACTCTTATCTTCTGCTTTTTTAGGTAACATTAATCTAGTAAATAGAAATTTTTGTCTATCTAGCATGGACCATTTACACTTCTCTTTTACAGTGGGATGTGCTCTTATACTATTGCTGCAGCAGTCGGACCTGCTTCCACGTCCAAGCCAACGCTTAGCTGCAATAACACTATTACACGAAATGTATCGGGGAGAACCAGTTGCAATGAATCCATTTGCATCAGCATTTGTGCACTTGCTGGTTAGTATCAATAACTTTGGCATTTACGAGTGCTGCATCAAGTATTTATATAAAGGATTGCTAAAATTTTCTGAAAGAAATTTAGATGGAACAAATTGAATAAAAAATGGTTACTGTATCCTAACTGTAGATTATGTTTTTAGTTTTTACTTTCTCATATACGAAGTATATTGAGAAAGTATTGTTATCGCGAAGAAATTCGACCTCGAGATTTTGATGGAAATATACGTTTTAGGTGTACCTGAGTCCAAAAGAGTGATTTTTGCAATGCCGTCTGTCTGTGGGTCTGTCTGTTCACGGCTCTAGAGAATGAAATCTCGTACTTAGGCATTTGGTTATTGCTAAATTAGCGATGTCAAAGTCGAAAATTGCTCCCTTAACCGGCTATTTCTCCTAATCGGCTTTCCACAATCCCCAAGATAGCCGGATAACACAGCTTTTACTGTATTTGCAGTGAGTCGACTTCAATGCCGTACTTACATATGCAAAGAGATGCTTATCAACTTCGCGGCATGTAAAATGTTCGACTGCTATTACGTACGATTTTTTAAATGGCCAATTAATATTATTATTATGGTCATTAATTTACATAAACATTTAACATTTTTTATATCAATTTCAAAACAAAGGGAACGTGGAAATTCGTATGGAAGGGGTAGATGGAGGAAGGGGACCTCTACGAATAAGTGCGCGGTAAACGGGCAGAAACTATTCATTACTTATCGCTCTGCTCACCAAAATTCGTTATATATGGTGCATTTTTTGCCACAGGACCAAACATTTGTTCGTTACAGCCGAGAATTCGTAAAATGCGTGTTCGTTACTTCTGAGGAATTTAACCAATGCCCTTATGGAGAAGTTCAAGGGACCGAGACATTTCTTCGTTATAGCCGAGATTTTGTTTTAGGCGTGATCGTTATAAACGAGTTTTACTGTATGTAGTATTATTGTAGATGTATACTCAAGTAACTGTACAAAATTTTATCAAAAACATTTGAGCCGTTTTTGAGAAAATCGAATTGTTAAAAATGCATAGAATAAACTACTCTTAATTATTGAGCAATGTCTACCATTTCTACGTATACCCTGCTCAGTATGATAAAATGCCTAAGTACGAGATTTCATTCATTTTCGCTTTACCGTTTAGGCTCCAGAGCCAGTAACAGACAGACAGCATTGCAAAAACCACTTTTTCGGATTCAGTGACACCTAAAATGTATATTTCCATAAAAATCTCAAGGTGGAATTTTTTCGCGATGACATTACTTTCTCGATACTTCGTATGAGAAAGTAAAAAGAGGTATGGCATTAGTTGATTAAACAAGAATTTAAAGACTATTTATATGGTAGTGAATAATTCAATCAACATATGCCATACCTCATTTTTAAAGAGATTCATGATCATATACAATAAAAATTTTCCTTAAGATTCAGATATTTTCTCGAACCCAAAAATTTATTTTATATTTGGCTTAGGTTCACTATTGTGCTCCCCAGTCTCGATGGGTTGTTGACGTACATGTGGCGCTGACCTATTGGGCAACATTTACCTACACAGTCACTTACTTGGATTTAATAACTTTCATGCAAAACTTATCAGTCTCTCGCGACATTTACCAACCCGATCACCAGGCAACGGGGAGGATTAGTTTCGTTCCAGCGAGGCGAAGGGCGCAATAGCACCCGGAGACGACAACTGATATAAAAATAAAGCGAGCCGAAGGCTCGCCAATATCTTCGATTACCAGACAAAATAATAAACAAAACAAATGAATAAAGATAAGTTTTAGCTGTTGGCAAGTTAGGGGAGCACAATAGTGAACCTGTTCCTTATATTTTTCATTGTGCTGTATAAAAAAGTATAATTTAAAAAAGTTTTTTTATATATTTCTATTTGGTACATAACTTCATATATTGCATGGAATATAACATGTTTTATTCAATCATAATTAATCAGATCATGATAACAATTATCTTTCAGCACCCTCCTGATGATAAGGAAAAATCTTCTGCAAGAAGATTAGAATATGCAGGGCAGCTTCCTAGGTTAACTGTGGGAGAAAAAACATTTCTTGCTCAGCTAATAACTGGGATGGGTGGAAAAGAGGTAAATCTTAAATAATCTCATCATTTAACAATTTAATTACCACATATACTTGAGTATAGGTTGAGTTTTAAGAACAAAATTTTAGTAAATATTATGCATGCATAATATTTTCAAATGGTTTCAATATAAACACAGTATGGTGCTATAATTATCAAATGTTGTTCTACTGTCTCCAAAAAAACTGGGGTTGAGTTATATTTGAAATGCATGAAAAAGAAAGTATTTTTTGGCTAAAAGCCAGGGGTCGACCTATACACGATTACTTATATATAGTATTTGATACGAAGTATCGAGAAAGTATTGTTTTCGTGAAAAAATTCGACCTCGAGATTTTTACGAAAATACATGTTTTAGGTTTCGCTGAATCCGAAAAAGTGGTTTTCGCAATGCCGTCTGTCTGTCTGTTACTGGCTCTGGAGCCTAGACGGTAGAGCAAAAATGAATGAAATCTCGTACTTAAGCATTTTATCATACTGAGAAGAGTATACATAGAAACGGTTCACATTGCTTAATAATTAAGAGTAGTTTATTCTATGCATTTTTAACAACAATAAGATTTTCTCGAAAACGACTCTAACGATTTTGATCAAATTTTGTACAGCTACTCGAGTTTATGTCTTCAATAATACTGTATAGTTCATATTTCTCAAAAAATGAATATAAGACTAGTTTATTCTAGGCAACTTTAACAATAATTCGATTTTCTCAAAAACAGCTCTTAATGATTTTGATCAAATTTCGTACAGTTACTTGAGTATACATCTACAATAATACTAGGTATTTCATTTTTCTCAATGAATGAATATAAGGCTAGTTTATTCTTTGGCAACTTTAACAAAAATTGGATTTTCTAAAAATAGGCTCACACGATTTTCATTTTCTAAAGATAACTAAACGACGCATTAGTATATGAGAAAGTTTGTACAATGTATGTTGTACCGATTCTTTTATGGAAAAACACACACTGTTTTGATTTTAATTTGCTTCTTCTGTCATTTTAATCAGCAATATGTAAGAATTTATTTCAGCCAACTTTTATATAGGTATTTCTCGTTTTACTTATTAAAATTTAATGAACTTTATTCTCATGAATATTTATGAAAAAATTGGACAGAATTAAACCTGATAAAATTGTGAAATATTTTTCTTCTTCAAGTATAAATAATCTTTTGTTAATGTTTTTAAGTGAAGGTGAATCAAAACCTTGATTTGTTTTAAAATTTACATGGTGAAATTATTAATTATGAATTTTTATTATCAGCTTTTGAACAAGACTGCAAGACAGGTGGCTCAGGGTGGTACTGGAGGTTCTGGCAGTGCTGTGCCTTTAGACATGACTGGTCTTCAACTTGCTTTAGCTGAAAGACAATCAGAACTTCCACACACCAGCCGAGCAGCTATTCCTATTCTCCTTCCAGATACAGATCCGCCTCGTTTACAGGCTGGCAGGTCAGTCAAAAATCATATTATTCTGCCAAAAAGATATAAAAGTACAAAAAAGTTCAAAAAGCTAAATTACAGTATAGAACCTTTTATCCTGAAAGCTTGGGATATGGGGCTAGCCTGTTATCTGGAATTTCCAGTTATCTGGAATACAGGTGACTCCCAAGATTCGACAGTTCGAGGTTCGACAAATTCGAGATTTCGACGCAGCCGATTGAATTGGGAACTAGTTTATGCGAAGTAATTTTTGTCCCAACCAACCACGCGAGGTTTAGTTTCAGTGTAGACATGGTTATTTCTGCTCTAATTGTTTGAATTTGTGCTGATTTCACTCTTTTTTCTGTTAATCTTTTATTTAAATTTATTTATTTAATTGATTTATTTATAAATTTATCACTTGACATGATATCCAAAAGGAAACGTAATAGTGATAATGCAAGTGAATCAAATAAAAGAGTGTCGTTCAACTATTAGCACTTAAGTGAAATAGAAGGAGAAAATTCTAGGACGTGATAAATTCACATAATTTGATGGCTGGTTTGACAGATTTAAGAGAAGTGCAGGTTTGCATAACCTTAAATTAACTGGCGAGGCTGCAAGTTATTTTGTGCTTTTTAATGACTTTTATATTAATTTTGCTGCGATATATAGTTGTATGTATAGATAGATGTGTGCAGGAATGTGTTGCAGACAGCCCGGTCCTGCTCGCGCGAGCTGAGATGCGGGAACGTATCCCCCGATTTTAAAATGCAAGTTTATGGAAAAACTGCGTTCGACATTCGACAATTCGAGATTCAACCATATTTTCAGGAACACATCCCTGTCGAATAGAAGGAGTTGCCTGTATATTCATAAACAATGCTCAGAAAGAGCTAGAACTCAACAGAAAGGTGTTCTGGTCCATTGTATGTGTCGATAATATCGTTCCGTCTCATCAAACATTTAGTAATACCGTTTTGTTAACTTCATTTAATAAAAATAATATAAAAAATTTTTCTTTACTTTTCTTCATCGTAGTACATAAGGAATAAATCAAAATTTAACTCGATTGTAAATGTTCTATCAGTTATTTCGCGTTCACTGCTTTCAGTTCCACTACCAGAATGTGCATTCCATTTTGTAATATTTTCTGTTTTGACCACTATTATAATACATAGCTGTACTCAGGGATGAGCTGAAGCCGGCTCGCGCGAGCCAGTTGTTAAATTTTTAGAAAATATGAAAATTTATGATTTTGCCCTTTTAGCTACATTTTTCCCTATCTGACATTCAATTACCAACAGTGTATGAAATGGAATATATTACGAACAGGACACTTGTAAGCTAGCGTAACGGTATTACTAACCTAAAGCGATGTGGTGCCCCTGGCATGTAGGACTCCCTTGCCATCATTATCCAAATTTCCTTACGACTTTTTGTTTTCTTTTTTAGAGAACCGGTTCTTAATTTTATTCCAGTTCATCACTGCCTGTACTGTACATTAATAGTGATACTACTATAATCGGCTGGATAGGCTTGATGGCGGTGCGAATGGTGAAACTGAACCGGACCCCGCACTAAAAGATCCCCAGTTCTCTCTAAAAAATATTTGTTGTACTTATAAAGTACACACATTTTTAAAGAAAATCTGAAAAAATATCAAAGTGCCATAGCGAGAGAGAGTGCTTTATTTATTAAAATTTACTATTAAAAATGTTTGATGTGTAAGAGGCCCAGCATGCACACTTTGCACCGGGCCCTACAATTTTCCTAGCTGGCTCATGTAATCAGATACTTTCCAATATAAATTCCTTGTTCTCTTCCAAATTACGTTTACTTGTTCACTGGAGCACACCCAAATTACTAGCAAAACTTTAAATTTAAATTTCTTTCTCCTAGCAAATTTTGAAAAATGCATTATTTTTTTAAAAATAATAACTGGATTTCCGAATAACTGGAATCCGGATAAAAGGTTCTATACTGTATTTGCTTATTCTTCTGACATCCTCTTGTATTAAATCTCAGGATACATATGTATTTGCTTAATGACTTAATCTCAAGATAATATTAGAGATTTTTACATACTACTGTACTATATAGTATTAAGTATGACATATTTTGTAGTATTGAAATAATTTACTTTCATGTAATTACGAGTGTTTTGGTAATATATTGTCTTGCAAATGACAACCTGTTTTTGGATTAAGTAAAAGACTGACAGTAACAAATTAAATTTCCTGTTTTCAAGGAAGGATTAATAATTTTTCCTGGGGCTCTCAATGGCTTTTCTTTTATTATTTAAAATTTAAAAAACAGGTCCCTACTGTTTAGTGCAAATGTTCAAAGGTATATTAAAGTATATTAAGCCACTGTTTCAAACAGTCGTCTAAATCTTTCCAATGGAGATGTCATATAATATTTAATTTGAATTATCCTTTGTTTAATGCATGCTTATTTATATTTCATAAAATATTTTAATATATGTATATTGAATATCTTTAATTTTTTTGTTTCGCAGGGTATTGCCAGGAATATTTACCGAGCAGGGAATGGCTACACGTAGAGTAGCCGAGGCACTATTGCTTCCAGGACCTGGGCAGAGACCAGCAATTGTCGAACAAAGCTACAGGCCAGAATTTCTACGCCTAGCACCACCCTTACACCCATGTGAGGATGAGGTAAAGTTATCTTTATTATCATTTGAATTATTTTAGTTAACTCTTCTGCTTTTAACATCTTGCATTTATTTGGAGAAAATTGTTCATTGAAGTAACATTTCTAAACTTGGATATAAAAATGTAAGTAAAAGCGTATTTAATTATTATTAATTAAAAACTGAAAATGTCTTTGTAGCTGAAATAAGTTTCTAATATAACCATGGAAACTAGCTTTAACAAATTATAAATGTAAAATTAACTTTTAATGTTTAAATTACTTGTATTTAACCAAAGCACAATGTTTATTATTATTCTATTAAATTATGTTACTTAGAAAACAACTCAACGAGTCTATCCCATTCAGTCAGAGAATCTTTTTGATTTAAAATTAAGTATAGCCTCTCAAAGTCACTATTCTAAAAACCAGCTTATCCTGAAAAATCTGAATTTTGAAATTACAGCTCAAAACCTTGTCTTTTGGTTGCAATCATATTGTACTGTATAGAATAATCTTCTTCCTTCCATTTCATATTCCCTAACATTATCTCTACCAATGTAAAGTTACTGCATTCTTCTTTTCTATGCTTCTCAATATGGGGGAAAAAATATGATATTTTAAGTATTGAAAATTATAATCCTATGCTTTATTTCGTATTTGACATTTTATATTTCCTTTTTCAAAAGAATCCCATTTTAACACTGCTGCATCTACAATGTAAGATACAATTGTAAACATTCCACAGCATAGACTTCTGACACCCATAAAATTTTTAAAAACCAGCAAATTTCTAGTTTGGAACTAGGAATAGGTATGCCTAATTTGAGAGATTTTACTGTAGTTTTGAACAACTTCTTATGAAAGTTAAAATTTTCCCCCGAATTGTAAATTTGCCATTGTATTCAAATACCTGAATTATGAAGTTTTTATATGTCTAAGAATTCTTTTATCTAAAAATTATTTTAACTTGAAAAAATAATTCATTTGATGCCTTTATTTTCAGATGTTTTGGTTAAATTTAACTGATCCTTGGGAGCACCAAGTAGCATATGACATAACATTATGTGCACCAGCTCCCCCAACCTCATGCACCTCAACATTAGATTCCATGAGTGGGAGTGGAGGAGGTGGAGGATGCTCGGGAAGTACTTCACAAGCTCGGGATCTCATGTCACATGCTTTTAAAACGGCGTTGACATTAGTTCAGCATGGGGACCTTTTGGAGCAGTTAAACTCTGATCCTAAGCTAGTCTATCACGTTGGGCTAACACCTGCAAAGGTAAACTCAACTGGTTAACTTATGTGTTAGCATACTGTCAATTGTCGAAAATATTTTGGATAACTGCTACTAATTTAAACTAAGTCTATATTAGAGGATCATATGATGGAATTTTCTTGGAAGAAAAGATGTATAGGTTAGCTTAAATGAACACAATATAAACTTGTTTTCTTCTAAACATACCATATTTATTTGTGTAATACCAGCAATTATAAGAATTTTGATATATTTTTGTTTAACTCATTACTTGTTCTATACTTATTTAGCGTATCACTAGAAGTAACTGAGAAATTTAAAGTAAAAATCTTGGCAATTTAGTTCATTAGGAAGGTATTTTAGATATATTTTGCATTTTTTAAAATTATATAGCACTTAAGTGATGTACCGTATTCACCTGAATCTAAGACGACCTTTTTTTCCAAATTTTCAGCTGTAAATATCAAGAGTCGTCTTACATTCGAATACGAAGTATATTTAAGCATTTAATCAATGGTTTTTACAACAAATGGTATATTAAACAATTCACAACAGCAAATTCAAGTACGTACATAAAGAAGTGAAATAAACAAATAGTAATAACAATAAGAAAAACATGACGGGAATAATAATTATTTAGACTAATAATCCTCGTCGACGATCATAACACAGACGATGTACTTTCATCTTGCACGTAATGCCAACCGCAATGTCAAAACAAATGAGAGCGGAAATCATTGGGATTCCCCTTTGAAACGACGCACCGCGATTCACTAAGTTTGACAGTAATTTTGAGTTGTGCATTCTTGATTTAAATGCACAACCCTTAAGTTAAAATGACAGATCATGTTGAAGTACGTGGCACGAGTGCAAAGGGAAATTTAACAAAGGAATTAGACGGAGCTAAGATACAAATTTTAAGCTGATCGTGATAAATTACGCCGAAAAAACTAATAACTGTGATGCGAGTAGAAAGTTCGGTGTATCTGAGGCAAATGTGCGTCGATGGAAACTATCAAAACAGGAACTAGAAAAAGCCAAAGCCACAAGGAAGTCGCTCAGTGGTCCAAAATTAGGCCGATTTCATGGCATTGAAGAAGAAGTAGTCAAGTTTGTGCGCACCATGAGGAAGAACGGTATGCCTGTTTCGACTGAAAGTATTATACTTAAAGCTAATGAAATTACTAGAGGACTTAATATATCATTGCAAGAATTCAAGGCCAGCAGAAGTTGGTGCGTGAGAATGATGCGACGAAATAATTTTTCTTTACGGCGACGAACTTCGCTGTGTCAGAAATTGTCAGAAGACTATGTAGAAAAACTTCTCACTTACCAGAAATACGTAATTGGACTTAGAAAAACCAATAATTACCTTTTGAGCCAAATAGGAAATGCCGATGAAACTCCGGTTTTCTTCTACATGCCATCTAATTATACTGTGAACAAAAAAGGTGCGAAGTCCGTCCTAATTAAAACTACAGGCAACGAAAAAATGCGAGTCACGGTAATGTTGGCGGTTTTAGCAGATGGGACTAAATTACCACCATATGTGATTCTAAAGCGGAAAACAATGCCTAAGAAACATTTGCCAAGTGGAATAATAGGTGTCAAGAAAAGGGGTGGATGACTAAAGAACTAATGAGAGATTGGTTACATGTGGTGTGGAATAGACGGCCAGGAGCTTTACTGAAACAAAGAGCAATGCTTTCACTGGATGCATTCAAGGACACTTACCTCCTGAAATTAAAAACATAATGAGTGCGATGAATATTGATCTTATTGTAATACCTGGAGGAATGACATCGCAACTTCAAGTTTTAGATGTTGCTGTCAATAAGTGTTTTAAAAATAATTTAAAGGTTTTGTATTCTGAGTGGTTACAGAGTTGAACTCACACTTTAACACCAAAAGGAAATCTTAAGAAACCTGAAGTTGCAATGCTCTGCCAATGGATCAAGGCATCATGGCAACAAATAAATGCAAAAGTAATAGTGAAAGGATTTAAGAAATGCTGCTTATCTAATGCCATGGATGAGAGTGAGGATGATGTTTTGTGGGAGACTGATGATGAAGTTGAGAGTGATAAAGATAGTGAGCATGAGGAAAATAGTGAAGGTTGCATTGACAGTGATGATGACTAACACAATAAAATGATTTTATGCAGCACTTGGATTGAAATGTTTTTTGTTGTCCTGAAATGAGTGTATTCTTTCAATGTATTTACTTTATTTTTAATGTTATCTTAAAATGAATGCTACCATTTAATTTGTTTGAAAACCTGAATGGATCTATTTGTGATGTGATCTTATGATTTTAAAATGTTAAAAGACAATGACATTCAAGAAAAGTATAAGAGAAAATAAATATTTCACAAGATTTATAATTTTTGTAGTCATGAAGGTCAATTGAGCTTTTTTCTGTTTTGGAATCATCAAAATGGGGGGTTGTCTTAGATTCAGGGTTGTCTTGGATTCGGGTGAATACGGTATATAACTGTATTTATATGTGTATGTATAGGTATATCCTGATTTATGTCAAGGATGCATTCCTTAAAATTGCGACATAAATCAAGGAAGTTTTTCCCATAAGAATCAATGAGATGGTACAGATGCAGGAGTTTAGGACAGCTTGACATGACCAAATGCAGTTCCCTTAATGTTGACACTAGGTAGTTGACAAACATTCGAATTTTGGACAGGAAAAAAATGCAGTTAAAGGAAACAGTATTAGGTGTCCCCGCTGATAAGAATTCCCTGTCAGAGTAAACAGTAGTGCTGTGTCTCAGGGTCATCTGCAATAGGATTGCAACATTGTTGTGTTTCTAACGCAAATTTTGGGCATAGTCATCTGGCCACACTAGACGATTTTTCTTGCACAGGCATTGTTTTCTTATCGGGAAACATGTGAGTCTTACGTATTTGCAGAGAATTATTAATCAGTAGAAAAAGTTATCATTCTTTAGGATAATAGTGTTTAAGAATATAGAGAAATAATTAATGTATTAGAAGTATTAATATTGTTAACTCGCCAATATTTTTAGTTTCTCTAATATTAAATAATTTTCCTGAATTTAAAAAGAAATTATAATATGCTTAATCAGATTCAGCATGAAATTTACTACAATTGAGCATCATAATTTCACTTAAATGACAAATTCCCTATAATCATAACAAATTGTAGGAATGGAAGTTAGTACATACATACATAGTTGGAAGTCAATTGAATCTGAGGTCAGCTCAGAAGTGAATAAATCATTCCTGTCCGGGTGTTCCAAGTGTTTAACATGCAAATTCACCTATTTTTTTAATCATTGGTTCACTTATTACCAAACCTTTCAAAGGCAGCATATTAAGCAATCACCTAGAGAGCATTGGCCCGAGTTTGGAATGATGCAATATATTTAAGATCGATGTTTATTTACTTGTTATATTACAGAGATTATATATTTAGATCACAATATATAGCAGTATGTGATTTTTATTTAATGTTTTAATCAAATAATAGGTTCGGGAAGGTGGCAAGAAAAATTTTAATGAACTTTAGATTTCGAACATTGTTATTTTGATTCAAAATGACATAAATCGATACACAGGTATTAGTTGATCAGCGAGATAACTTCCAATCAACATAAACTATATAACTGTATGTAAATGACATGTGATTCATAGCTGATGTATCTACTATAATATATTTTGAAGTGTGTGGTTGTTGGTTTGTTCATGGAACTCCTCCTAAACGATAAAAGCTAGAATAACCAAATTTGGTATGATTCTTCCTTACTTCCTAACTTAGTGAATGGTCTAGGTTTGGTCAACCAGGATTAATCAATGCTGCCAATATAGGGGATTCGCATTTTTCCGTAAGATAACACGTATGAATCCATTTCATGACTTGCAAGGTATTCTTCCTTCAAGCATTAAAATATGTAAATATGGACCGATTTTTTTTGTTTTGCTTTATTCGACGAATAAAACTATACTATCTTATTCCTGCGATGTTTACATGTTACACGGTTGAAGTTTTCAGAAATACGCTATTTGTTTAGAAATTTTATGGATTTTTAGTACCCCTCCCGGGCGTTGCCAAGGCGGCCGTCATTGTTACCTCTGATTCATTTAGCTTCAATGAAGCTTATAAATAGATGAAAGTTTTGCGTTATTCGATTCACACTTTTGTTTAAGCAAAGAAACGATCGATGTTTATGGATAGCAACATAAATAGATACTGAATATTATTCAGGAAGCGTTTATAACGATTGATGAAAGTAATTGAACCTTCTTTCATCTATTGAATACTGGAATCTTACATTTTTTGTAAGTAAAATCATTATATTCTACATTATAATGTTTATTAACGTAAATAAGCTCACGTATCTGGTGTACATTTACCAATCAGTGTTCAATCATGGACAACTGTACGTTGCTTTTTCATGGGTTTCTTGCTTACAAGAAATAAAAGTAAATATTTCAGGGAGGCATAATTACACAAGAAATGAAGCTGGATTTGGCGAAAGTAATATGATAGGAAATGAAATTATCGCTATATTTGAATGCAGTAGGCTTGGAAATGGGTTGTTACAAGCAAATATGATTAATTGTTAAGAAAAGCTAATTGTAATTTAAAAAGTATATACTGTATATTTTAAAGAATTTGTATGTTGTGCTGTAGTAGCTTCACTAAATCCGTTGAAATTCAACGGGAAATTCTGCTAGTGTTGTATAAATACTAATATCATTAATCATATTCTTCTTTAATAGTTACCTGACTTGGTGGAGAACAATCCATTGATTGCAATTGATGTACTTCTTAAATTGATGCAATCAAGCCAAATAACCGAGTATTTCAGTGTTTTGGTCAACATGGAGATGTCTGTTCATTCCATGGAAGTTGTCAACAGGTAAGAATGTTGCTGCTGTATCAAGAATTGTTAATTATGCAATAGTGTTTTCAGGATGAATTAATGAAATATGCTGTTTCGGTGTGACTTATCGGTAGATTTTCCTCTCTTATGGTGCGTTTCCCGAAGTCGTGCGGGTCAGATTCGCAGTATTCCATCCACATTCAGGTTATTTCGCGTAGGCTACGACCCAGTGTTGCCACGTTTCGAATTTCGCTCATTTCAACAGCAGCTGTGGGCGAGTGAAGTTCTATGCTTTGGAGTAGCATTAGCAGGATCTTCTATAAATGAAAACATTTGCCGTCAGCGAAAGCCTAAATTAAATGCGGAAATGTCACGGATTAAAATTCAAACTTTTCTCACGGAATTTTAGTCACAGGAAATATCTAACCAAACCCTAAAATTGATACATATTTGTTAATAATTGTAAAATATATACTGTGACACGTTGAATCAGATAACATGTCAAGAGTTAACAATGAAATACAGGGAAGTAGCGACACATTCACTACTTGAAGCGTGTAATAGGTGAGCCCCTTCAGCAATACAACGGCTGCGACATTTTATACTTTCTTGGTTGAAGAGGAATAAATTATGAAAGGGAACTTTTAAAATTGAAAAACAATAACATGTGTGATGTTGATATTTGTTATAACAATAAGTGCAATAAGAAGTTACGCACCATAATATTTTATTCGTGAACACCAGAATGAAATTATCAACTACTGGATTGAACCACCACCTCCGAGTAAGTTGAACTGACTGAACAATGAATTAATAAGACAAGATAGCGTGAGAAAATGATTGACGTCATTGTCACCTTTTTCGAGAGCTGAGAGCAAGCAAAATTAGGGACATATCTAGAAATTAATAGAATAATGGCGAGGGGGGGATGAGGATAAGAAGAGGGAAAATTCGACCAGCCAATACAAGTGAATTTCTGGCTGTGAGAAAGGGATTACTGTTATCCCATACTTCTTAGACTTGTTTATACTGTCGCAGGCTATTCGAGAAAGGCTACTTCAATCTCGACCAACCTCCTTTGTTTACTCAGTACGGAGTTGGGGAAGATGCCGCGGCGCGGCGTGCAGAGAAATCCTTGGACTTGAAGTCGAGTACACAAAGGGGGAGGGAGGGGAGCAGGTAGAGAGAGAGAAGCGATGAGGAAAGGGGAGAGAGGAAGGAGATATGGTAAAGAATTGGAAAGGGAACCTGCGGGAAATTTAGTTAAAGACAGACATAATAATTTGTTCTTCCATATCTCAATACACAGATACTAAAATGATAAAATTATGGTTTTGTCAGCCGATCGACCCGGCCCCACTGGCCCACCGGGAATCTACACCTATAAAAATAAAACTATACCTAAATACCGAAACACAAACACTACAATTATATTTGACAAAATATAGTGAAATATGAATTTATATCAAAGTATAGCGATAAACCATGCTGTAACCTATAAAGTTAAGTGAAAAAAATATAACCTATAATGAAAAAAATGCTAAACTTCCTATATAATCGAAAGTTGATAACTATACTAAAAATGAAATAGTTAAAATAAAATCGAAAGAGTCAAGTATTAAAAGTTAATAACTATACTAAAAATGGAATAATTAAAATAAATGGAATGAAAAATAATCGGTAAAATATATAAATAATATGAAACTACGGAAACTATTAATGAAAAAAGAAGAAAATATATAAATCAAACTACTCAAAAATATTCGCCAAAAAAACCACTACGGAACCACGAAGCACAAATGTTGCAGAAGAACTGACCGAGAGAAGAGAGCAATCATGTCAACAGCGCTCGTCAAGAATTTTTGAAAGGCGTGGGAAATTTAAGACCTCTTATTGGCTGACACTTTCTCCCCTTCACCCTACGAGTCTAACCATAGACACGCCCCACCCGTACGATCTCTGGAAACGCAGTATAATAGAAAATTATTAACTTGGAAGAAATAAGACCATGAAAAGTAAAATCCACTGTTTGCTCTAAATACAGTAAAACTCCATTATTTTGATCCTGGATAATTCAAAGTGCAGTGTAATTCAAAACTATGATCAGTTCCCAGCCAACACCATAGGACTTTATGTACTTTTTGGTACGGATTATTCGAAATACACCTACTATGAAATTCGAAGTCATGATTTGGTCCGGTGACTCACAAAACGTTCGTTTAATTCGAAATATCGATCCTGTGTAAGCAGAAGGTTCGCGCACATGCCATCATATCACATTTTTGTTCTCCATTTCTTGCACATGAAATACATATAGCGCCCCAAACAGGTGACTCCCTTTTACTTATTTAAAAGTAAGATGACCAAACGTCCCATTTTTTTATCAAAAAAGCCATTTTGTACTGTTTTGAAGCCCATCGCAAATAAAATTTAGATTACCTGATAGTATAGCTGATATTCCTAGTAGAAATGTAGGATTCTTGGGAACATGGAGGTTATCAAATGAAAAACCAATGTTAATTACAGTCGCAATTGTCAGGTTAGGAAACCTCAGTGTCATTGATAAATTTGAGGTGGTAAACCTGGTCTCCGCATATAATATCCTGTGCAGGTGTAACCTAACTTATTCCCTTCGAGTTTCGACAATGATTGTAAGCTTTGTCCTAGTCTGGCATGCTCCAGACTGTAAGGAAAGTTCATATTTGCCTTTTACACTATAGATCATTATAGTGACAGATCCACCATTAAAAAAATCATGCAAATATTTTGTCTCGTTTTTTCTTAGAACGACAGGAAATGTCCTTTTTTCACCTCATTGGAATAAGGTCAGGGCCGGCCTTAGGCCAACTGTACCTATTGGACCCAATCGGGCCCCGCGGCTAAGGGGGCCCCACAATGGTGTAGGGGCTCCAAACTATCTATTGGTGATGATTCTTTTTAGATTTATCCATAGTCCCATCCATACCCAAGTGGTCTCACGAGAGGCCATCTGATGCTCTCAGAATGCAGGAAACTACGCCTTTTAGATGTAGGGGTCCCGCCAAAAGTTTTCTAATTGGGCCCCGCAATTTCTATGGCCGGTCCTGAATAAGTCACCCTATTTAATAATCAACGTGAAATAAAAGTCGTAGATAATTCAAATAAATGAATCAGCTTATCCTTGCATTACTGTGAATGCTCACATTTTCAATCAGATAGCAAAATTCGAGAACCGCTGAACCAAGCTGAAATGAACAGAAGTTGCAAGAATCCCTGTTATCTCAATCCTCATGCTCTCCCAAACCTGGACAAGGTTTTCCTCATGAGAAAGTGATATGCTCCAGAAAAGACTGTGTAATATTGATTTCTGTTACTGGACCAAACTTTAAATAACGTTGTATGAAGTTATACCGAATGTTGTCTCTAACAAGATCATGCCTTTGTTTTACCCGAGAATAAGTGATGAGCCAAAAACAACAACCTAGTGGTTTTACCCAGTGATGAGCTGGAAAAATATTAAGAACTGGTGCTGTAAAAAAAAAAGTAAGGAAATTTGGATAAGGGTGGCAGGATGCCTACATGCCAGGGGCACCAGATCGCCCCAGTTTAGTAATAGCGTTGCGCTAGCTTAAGAAGTGTTCAGTTCACAAAATATTCCATTTCATACATTGTCTGTAATTGACTTTCAGATAGGACAAAATGTACTTGAAAGGACAAAATTAATAAATTTTCTAATTTTCTAAAAATTTAACAACCGGCAAGTCAGCGGTTTTACCATAATGTCATACAAGAAGAGCACAATGTAATACATATGCAGCAGTATGGAGCATAGATGAGTGATAATATTTCGACACGTGGTTGAACGTCTTTTCTTCGCGGCATCAAAGAGTAACTTGTAATGTACTGGGAAATTCAGGATACAGGTAATCTCCGATTTACGTCAGGGATGTGTTCCTAGAGCTGGCAACGTATATCGAAACGATGTAAATCGGACATGTTTTTCTCATATACTTATATGTTATAAAGGAGATTAACTAATTAAATGATTAACTCCAGGGGTGGATTGGGAGCAAAAATCGGCCCGGGCAAATACTCGGATATCGGCCCACCTAACAACTAAAATAATGTTGCGGCCCCCTAGGAGGCTGCAGCCCATAGTTTGAGAAACACTACTTTAGAATATGGAAAAACAACGGCTCCTGGCCGAGGCATCAACCACTCATCCTATGCGATTGACCGTTTGTCGACCCCTGAATTATATAATTAATATTTATTAAATTTTAATTAATTGTTTCTTAAAGCTGAAAAAACTATTGTTAAGTAAAATAAAAAGTTCTTCTGAGTACCCCTTCAAATTCTTTCGCGTACCCCTTGGGGTACTCGTACCACACTTTGGGAAACACTGCTTTAAACAATAAAATACAAACTTAATACCTTCCTCAGCAAGTTTGTGAAACATATAATTACAATATATATCTCTCTAATGGTATTTGTTTAAGAAATTTAAATATTCTGATGTTCATGAGCTTATATTCATCCATTTATCACCCTGTGTATGTTTATTATTTTAATTAGCCCTAAATCTATCAGTGTGTCATAAAGAAACAAAAATGCAAGTATAATTTTTTTGGAATCAGTATTTGAAAAAAATAGCTTTCATTAAATTTGTGAACATTTTTAAAATTTATGAAATGGTCATATGTATCATTTCCTAGATAATAAGGGTTAAAAGTGCATTAACATAAATATATTCTATATACAGGTGACTCCCGAGATTCGACAGTTCGAGATTCAACAAATTCGAGATTTCGACGCAGCCGATCGAATTGGGAATCAGTTTACGCGAAGTAATTTTCGTCCCGACCAACCACGCGAGGTTTAGTTTCAGTGTACACATGGTTATTTCTGCTCTAATTGTTTGAATTTGTGCTGATTTCACTCTTTTTTCTGTTAATCTTTTATTTAAATTTTTTATTTTATTGATTTATTTATAAATTTATCACTTGACATGATATCTAAAAGGAAATGTAATAATGATAATGCAAGTGACTCAAATAAAAGAGTGTCGTTCAACTATTAGCACTTATGTGAAACAGAAGGAGAAAATTCTAGAACATGTGATAAATTCACGTAATTTGATGGCTGGTTTGACAGATTTAAGAGAAGTGCAGGTTTGCATAACCTTAACTGGCAAGGCTGCAAGTTATTTTGTGCTTTTTAATAACTTTTATATTAATTTTGCTGCGATATATAGTTGTATGTATAGATAGATGTATGCAGGGATGAGTTGCAGACAGCCCGGTCCGGCTCGCGCGAGCCGAGATGTGGGAACGTATTCCCCGATTATAACATGCAAGTCTATGGAAAAATGGCGTTCGACATTTGACAATTCGAGATTCAACCACGTTTTCAGGAACGCATCCCTGTCGAATCTTGGGAGTCGCCGGTATTTCAATTTAGAACATGCAAATGTTTTCCATTCATTCTGATAAATTAAATTGATCTCTTTCAGGCTTACATCTACAGTTGACTTGCCCACAGAGTTTGTCCATTTGTATATCTCCAACTGCATCTCAACATGTGAAACAATCAAGGATCGCTACATGCAGAATAGGCTTGTCCGCCTCGTTTGTGTATTTCTTCAATCTCTCATTCGAAATAAAATCATCAATGTTCAGGTCAGTAACATGATTACAGTAAAACCTGCAAGAGGCGGAACCTCATGGGACCAGCATATTATTCCATCTTTCCCAGGTTTTCCGCCTTATACAGGTTAAAATAATTTATGCAACTCTTTATCTTTTGATAGATTTTAACTAGAAAATAAAAGTTTTTCTATGTGTTAATGGAAACAAAAGCTTTAAAATTACAGCAAAAATCGATGTGTGTGTGTGTGCGTGTGTGCGCGCGTGTGTGTGTAATAAATGAGAGCATAAACTTGAAATTGCATGCTTGCACAATTTTGATTTTATTAGAAATTTAAAAACTTCTGTTAAAAATGCTACAAATTTCCAGAATCAGAACAGTTATATTTCATAGAGTTGCAAAACAATTCAAATGCACATTAAAATCTAATAAAAACATTATACAAAGTTAAAAAATTCTATAAAATAATTTGAAAAAACTATCCAACTTCTTCTGTGATTTTAGTAAACTGGCAAAAGAAAACCCTAATTCTATAACGTTGTTAAAGAAATCATTTTCACCCTTCATTCTGGCAGAATGTTTTCAAGCTTTAAGATAGTGTAAAATTTCCGACGTTGTTGCATTTCCAGTTCTTCACAATCTTCTTCACACTGTTCATACTCTGAATTGGGAACAATTTCTTTGCCTTATGATTCTACCACAGTCCTCAAGTCAATTTCATCAGTCTTTGTGAAAATGCTTTCTATTTATGAAATTTTTTGCACTTACGTTGGTACCCTCAACTTAATACATCTCATCAATCAAATTTTGAATGTCACAATAATCACAATCGTTATCTGCATCGTTGAAAACAAAGCCACAGTTTCTAAAATAATTTTTGATACAGGATTTTTGTACACACAAACGAATGACTGAGAAATGTAAATGCATCTAAAACATTGATTTCAACAGTCAGTTCTGATCTTCTCTTACATTGATATACAGTATAGAACCTTTTATCCGGCAAGCTTGGGATATGGGGATAGCCGATTAACTGGAATATGATCATAAACAATGCTCGGAAAGAGCTAGAACTCACTGGAACGGTGTTCTGGTCCGTCGCAGGTGTATCATTCCATCCCGTCAGACATTTAGTAATACCGTTTTGTTAACTTCATTTAATAAAAATAATATAAAAAATTTTTCTTTACTTTACTTCATTGTAGTACATAAGGAATAAATCAAAATTTAACTCGATTGTAAATGTTCTATCAGTTATTTCGCGTTCACTGCTTTCAGTTCCACTACCAGAATGTGCATTCCATTTTGTAATACTTTCTGTTTTGACCACTATTATAATACATAGCTGTACTCAGTGATGAGCTGAAGCCAGCTCGCACGAGCCAGTTGTTAAGTTTTTAGAAATATGAAAATTTATTGATTTTGCCCTTTTAAGTACATTTTTCCCTATCTGATATTCAATTAGCGACAGTAAAGCGATGTGATGCCCCTGGCATGTAGGCCTCCCTTGCCATCCTTATCCAAATTTCCTTATGACTTTTTGTTTTCTTTTTTAGAGAACCGGTTCTTAATTTTATTCCAGCTCATCACTGCCTGTACTCTACGGTAATCGGCAGGGTAGGCTTGATGGTGGTGCGAATGGTGAAACTGAACCGGGCCCCGCACTAAAAGATCCCAAGTTCTCTCTAAAAAATATTTGTCATACTTATAATGTACACACATTTTTAAAGAAAATCTGAAAAAATATCGAAGTGTTATAGTGAGAGAGATTGCTTTATTTATTAAAATTTACTATTAAAAATGTTTGACGCGTAAGAGTGTACACTTTGCACGGGTCCCATGATTTTCTTAGCCAGCTCATGTAATCGGGTACTTTCCAATATAAATTCCTTGTTCTCTTCCAAATTATGTGTTCTCTTGTTCACTGGAGTGCACCCAAATTACTAGCGAAGTTTTAAATTTAAATTTATTTCTCCTAGCAAATTTTGGAAAAAGGCATTTTTTTAAATAGCCAGTTAACTGGATTTCCAGTTAACTGGAATCAGCATAAAAACTTCTATACTGTATATATTGAAGGCCCTCTAGACATATTTTAAAGAGCGGTACCGATTTTACTTTCCATCTTTCAAACTGTACTTAATAATACAAAAATTACAAGAAAAAATCCTTTCTGTCCACATCTCGGTTCTGCTTTACAGAGAGACATTCAGATGAAAAATGGTATCTACTAGTACAAATTTATTTTGGATATACAGCTTTGGCAGGTTTCTGCCAAATACAGGTTCCACCTTTCAAAGGTTTCAGTGTATTATATTGTTGTGTTTGTGAAGGATTTTGTGTAATTTTCAACATTTCTCTCTGACATTTGAAATAGTACGTGAATTGTGAGTAGAATGAATCTTCGAACCTAGTGGAACCGAAACGAAATGTGAAACTAATGAGTAGAACTCATTCTTCCATCTTTTTCTTTTTATTAATGACGGTAGACCAGGGGTGGGCAAACTTTTCTGCATGGCAGGCTGCATCGGTGTTTGCGAATTCTTCAGTGGGCCACATTGAAAGAAGCAAATGCTTAGGCAGGCCAGATTAGAGTTTAAATCGGAAATTGCTTAGATTCTTAGTCATCATACATAAGTGAAAAACAAGGAAAAACAAGAATTTTAGGGCTAAATTTTCAAAACTAAAGGTTTTACTGTCATAATTTTACCAAAAGTAATATTAAATTGTGTTAAATTTTACGGATCACTTTTTCACCAAAGCTTTGCGGGCTGCACGGAATGCTCTCGAGGGCTACATATGGCCTGCGGGCCACGGTTTGCCCACCCCTGCTGTAGACTCATGTAAGTGTAATCATAATTTATCACTAGAATTTTAAATTGGTGATTCCATCCAGTCCCATTCCATAATAGATGAAATCTTATTCAATATCAATTTATGATTTCACTTCTATTTTTAGTACATTTGAAGAAATTAAACATTTTCCTCTTTATAATATCCAGTATAACAATTCATAATAGAAAATGATAATGTGTCGTCTTGGTAATGGTTGACATGTGAAAATTTGAGAAAATCATTCCTAACAAGGGTACAATTTAATGAGCCAATACATGCACTTCCGAAGTTACGTAAGTCCGACTTACATAAACCTGCACTTGCATTACAGAGAAGGTTTATGTTAGCGGTTTGCATAACCAAGCGGGAACTACTTACATGCATGGAGGAAGAATGCAAGGCATGGGTTCTAATGTGATGTTCTGAGTATGTTCTACCACATTTGCTTGATCTCATAATGTGTTTTGCTTTTGCACAATTTAACATAAGTGTTGCCTTTGCAATCATGGCTGATGGTGTCACAGTGAGAGTAAAAGTGCTAATGCTGCTAAGAAGCAATGTACCATTACTTTAGAAGAACAAATGGATGTTGTGAAGAGATAAGAAAATGGCCAGTTGCTTTTGTACATATCATGTTCTCTCAGTATGGAGGTGTCATCCATAAACATGCATTACCTTAAGCAGACCAACTCATAAAAAGACTGTTCGCTTTTGTAAGAGAGTGATGAAGAGGTGAATTGAGACTATGCTGTGAGTGTTATAACAGAATAAGAGTAAATGCCAGTAAAAACAAGTTAGGAAAGTGTACAACGTATCAAAAATGGGCGTGTTTCGTGCGATGGAGTATTAGAAAGAAATGATATACCTGTATTTAAAGTTCTTTTCTTTGTCATAAATAATCCATTCTCTTCCTATTTAATAATATTCTATGCACACGTAAGGAAGTTAAACGTTTGTTTGTGAGATTGTTTATATTAGCAACAATAAAAATGTATAGGAAAGGAAATACTCTACTAGTTCTGCAACTTTTATTTGAAAGATATTTTGATATGGCTAATACTTGACGAGATATGATGAAAATTTAATTTTTTGTCGCCAGTAAAGTGGTACCCCTGTGTGGCGAATGTGATTCATTTTTGCGATTTTCTTATTATTTTTTATTGTAAGTCCTTATTATCAAATTTGATAAAAATCCATTCAGTAGAAGCTGAGAATGAACATGCAGATGGACGGACGGACAGACCGACGATAATAGGCGCTCACGCTGGAAGCGAAACACGCCTCAAAATCATTATAGATGATAGATTGAAGTTATAACAGTTTTCTTATAGTAAATTAGCAAAGTACAGGTGAGCCCCGCTTCACGCGGGATTTGGAGGCAACACTTTTAAAAGCCACATTTATATTGTAAACTCTCTCACAAATCTCACTTGGCGGCAAGATGAGAACTGCCTCGTTACTGCTAATAATCAGTTTGATCAACATTGATGTTTTTACAAAAAAATTAGGTGCACATTATACAATGTTATGAGAATTTTCACATTTATCTCATGAAAACATGGGTGTGTATTGTAATTGGAAAATTACGGTAATTGGAAAGTGATTCAGAAATTAGGTTAAAAAAGAAAAATTGCCACAAAATCTTTATTTTTTCAATATTCAGAAAAATTCTGGGGCCCCCATGGCATTTGGTCACCTACACCACCCTATTGGTATGCCACTGCATTGAATGAAATGAAACAAGGCTGGAAAATATTAATGAGAAAACATGCTTGGTGTCTTATATAGAATATCAGTTATATAGGTAATTATACTAGTTGGCAATGCCGCAAGAGCATGGGTGTGCATGCGCATGTCACAAACATTAAAACACCTTTCAGTAAAGCCAGACTTGAAAAGGAAATTTGAAGATTATATTAATCTCTGGGATTTTAACATAGCTTGGGAAGAACATATTTACTAGAGAAAAGGCTTCCATATATCTGATTTGTGGCGTTCATGTTGCTGTTCCAAAACAGATTAATTTTGAACTGCATTTCAAGCAAATAGATTCAGATTTCTACCCCAAGTATCCAGTTGGTCCAACTTTACTTGCCAAGTTTGTTTCCAAATGGAAAATATGCTGTCTGGATAGCAGTCATTTTGTCAGAAAAACTGAGGAATTAACCATATTTCTTATGAAACCTCCTTCGTGCTTACTTGTACAAGAAAAAGAACATTATGATGGAGAAAATCAAGTCTTCTAACATTCACAAAAGTAAAAAGAATGGTTGATGACATCACACTTTCTCAAAATGCTTAAACTCAAGGAATTGATGATATAGTTGGTAATGTTGAAACAAAACATTTCATTTGTAGCCTCTTGTGAGTCATTAAATATTGATGCAATTTGTGACTATATAGATAACACTGCTCTGGATGTTTGTGCGTGGCAGTTGAGAAACTTTTAGATTTGCATCAACTAATTTCCACTAAAGATGAAGACATTTTTGAAGAAATTTAAAGTTGTATTGAAAAAAAAAGCTTGAGTAAATCTCAGTGGAATTTTCACAGATGGGGTACTTTCAATGATCAAAAAGTGAAAAGGATGTGTGACTTTACTGAAAGAATACTTAAACGACAAAATATTTAAGTAATACTGTATTATTAACCAGGAGGCTTCTTGCACTAAGGACTTGGAATTTTTCCTGTGCGCTCATGTTGTGCACTGTATAAACTGTATTTGAACATTACCAAGAATTTCACCTCTTTCCTGAAAATTCAGAACCTGAAGATGATATCCATTGTACGTCAAGCAGATCCCTGCATCGGGTGGCCAACTTGACTGGGTCCAATTTTAAAATTTCAGGTCACCAAAAAATATGTATATGAAAAAAATTTTTTGATTGAAATGCATAGCACCTTGGATTTACTTAAACTGCCCATTTCACCAATTTTTTCTTTTCATTTTGAACTCATATATTTACTTGTATTTCATTCATTTTACGACCTGTCAAATACAGTAAAACCTCTACTTTATGAACTCCCTTAAAACGAAGAACTCCATATAACGAAAATTATCGCATCCCAAAAAATTCACTAATAAAACTATATAGAAAACCTCTATATTACGAACCTCTGATAATTACAAAACCTCCCAGTTACGACAAAAATTGCACCCGTTCCACTAAAAACAAACCTCCATATAGCGAAATTAAAAAAAAATAATATTGTATGCACTGTTGTAAAGCAGAAATCAATGCCATCTATGCAGGTGTTAATGCTGTTATTACGACCTCACCTGAATGATTCAAAGTATAGTATTTGTTGTAATTTCGAGTGATAAGGTAGACAGGTAGATCTCGTCTTTTGCTGCTTTATCTTTCTCGTATTTCGATCTTTCGCGTTTCTGCATTTGCTACCATTTGTCTTTCGCAGTCTCATGTTTCGCTCTTTCACGGAGAAAAATCATGGAAAAGACCACGCGAAATTTTTTATGTGGAATGAATCACCTTTTCCTCACATTTTCTCTCATAGTCAGGCCTGAAAAAATATTGTTGCGTTATTCTAATATGTAAAAATATTTACGTAAGTGCATTAATGTAATATATATGTGTACCTGATTTAAAAAGTATGGATACACTTTTATATATATACACTTTTAAATATTTTTGGGATGTAATCCCCCCACACTTTTGTGCCCCTTCACATGTGAAAAGTTGCAATATAGAAGCTGGTATCACCGTTCAGGAGCTTTCTTACTTTTAGATGACAGGGAAGTCCTGGGAGGAAAGACTTAACCCTCAATTCTTGGTCCTTCCTATTCAGGATCATTGGGGTGTTTGCTCAGGTTTGATTTAGTACAAACGCTTTAGCTTTGCATTTTACAAATCATTTATTATTGGTGGAGTTTTCGCGGAGTTTTTCAGGAATGTAACATCCCAAGACAAAGTCTGCTGTATTTGGAAATTAGCTCCTACGAGTTAGGCAACTGCCGGTCATTTTTCTCAATTCTACTATGGAACCAGGGGTGCTGTGCCTCACGGCCACCCGTGTGCAAGACTCTCATTTGCCACCTTTTTTAGGCGTCCTTTACAACAATTTTAAAAAACACCTTATGGTATGATAAATTTCCATAACCAATAAATAATAAAGAATATACAATATATTATAATACAATCCGCATTACTGTTAAAAATACTGTACGTGTCTGATGATAAATCGGCCACCCCCATTGTTTGGTAGCCCATGTATGTCACACACATCGCACATACGGACAGAACTTAAATAAGATTTTATTTTCTGATACTTCTTTCATGTTCTTCTATCTTGTTTAAGTCTCTCTTTCATTGAAATTCATTTTCCGTCTCGTTCTCTATTTTTCTGCGGTCACCAATACAGAGGACAAATGATCCATTCTTGCTGGGATGGGAACCAAACCCTGTATTTCCCATTGCCTTAATTACTTCTCTTTTGCAATTTTGTCTTTCGCATTGTTTTCAGGAACATAACCCCTGTAAAAGACGAGATCTGCCTGTACGTATAATTATGAAAATTTATTAAAAACACAATAAAATATAATTTCTTTTTTATAAATAAATTTTCTATAGGTAATTTATCGTTAGTAGTTCTTTGTGGTAAACATTGAAGACCAACTGAATATCTAACTTTTATTTAAATAAAGGTCTTAAAATATTTTTCCATTAATATTTTTTGTGCTATATTTTCATTTACTTTTATTTGGCTATTTATTGATATACTATCGTCATTAATGTACATAGTGTTAAAAATAGCAAAATTTGACATTTAAATATTTTGAATACTGAAAAGATAAATTTAGTATAAAGTAATCCAAGTTGTGATCAATAATAATGATATAGCTCAGTAGCCCAGAGATGCCCTAAATCATAACTTGCCACTTCATGTAGATTGTTTTTACTATGAAAATTGATCAGTGTTGCAGGAATGAAAAAATAATACAGTTATGCAACTGGAATTCTCAAGCATCCAGCATCTCCTGCCTCTCGATTTTTCTTGTATCTAGTTTGGAATGTTACTGCTAAAATTGGCATTTTCGGCAATTTTTTGTTTACACCTAATTCGGAATGTTACCGCTAAAATTTGCATTTTCAGCAGTCTCAATACACAACTGTGGATGTTTCTTGAGCTTGGTGTTTCTGTTAAATAAAATATTTCGCACACCCATTTTAAATGCCTCCTAAAACTCCTATATGCGCTAAAGGTAATACAAGGAAATGGGTTGTGCTAACCTTAACCCAGAAACTTGATATAATAAAACGTTTAGAGAAAAGTGAGAACTGCAATGTTTTAATCAAAGAGTTCAATGTCGGTTCTTCTACTATTTATGACATTAAGGCACAGAAATCACAGTTTATGAAGTTCGTTATATCTTCTGAGACAACTAGAAGAGCTGAATGTGACCCCAGAAGTTCTCAATTATTCAAAAACTTTTACTAAGGCACACTGATAGAACGAAACAAGACAAACCAAGGCGAAGCTGCTCCAAGCACTTTCAAGAGATGAAAATTACATACAAATGAATGAGCACGCACACATTGATAAGGCGAAGTGAAACATCCGCTCCAAGCTGGTTAGAACAGGATGAATCGTGTCATGCTGTTTCTCGTCCCTTTTCTTCGTCGAAACGTCTCAGTATTTCTCAAGCCATGGAGTGTAATGCTGATAAACTCGTGGCCTTGTACACGAAAGAAGTGCAATTTATGACTTCACCAGCAAAGATTATAGCAACAGAGCAGTAATAGATAAATTATGGAATGAGATAGCGACTGAGATGAAGGCAACAGGTGAGTATTTAAATACTATGCTTTTATCTGTATTTTAATTGCATTATTACATTATTATTCTACTAGTATAAAAGCTCATCAGTATGACAGAATATCTTTAGTTAACCTTAAAATAGTTGCCTCCTTCCCCCTCCCCCTCACTCCCTCTCTCTCTTAAATGTAAGAATTTCGCCCTCAATAAAGTCATCTGTCAGTCTGTCTCCTTCCCTCTCTCCCCCTCCCTTCTCTCCACCCCTCCCCCTCATTCCCTCTCCCCCTTCCCTCCCTCTCTCCACCCCTTTCCCCTCATCCCTTCTCTCCACTCCTCCCCCTCATTCCCTCTCCCCCCTTCCCTCCCTCTCTCCACCCCTTTTCCCTCATCCCTTCTCTACACCCCTCCCCCTCATTCCCTCTCCCCCCTTCCCTCCCTCTCTCCACCCCTTTCCCCTCATCCCTTCTCTACACCCCTCCCCCTCATTCCCTCTCCCCCCTTCCCTCCCTCTCTCTCCACCTCCCTCCCTCTCTCCCCCTGTTACCATCCCCCTCTCTCCCTCCCTATCTCGTATTAAAAGCATTCAAAGCACACACCGATAAGGATTGATATAACAATAGGATTTTCAGGTCTAACAATATAATTGGTAGCCAAGGCAACGTCCCGTTAAAATGGCAAGATTTCCACAAAATATCTAAAATAAACGGTTTCGAACTGTAGGCAGAAAAAGATGAGCAGAATAAGAAACGTAATTTTTTCTTTAAAATGGTTCAGATCCGAAGATCATAGGTAATTCCTTCTAATTTTAATTTCCAAAACAATAAAAGCCTGCATGCCAAAAAATCGATTTTTACGTGTTACCTTAGGGAAAATGGAAATGTCTTCCTTGGAGTTGAACCCAGGACTTTTTTGAATTTATTTTTGTCATTACCTTAAAATATGTTAATTGAGCATTCCTGCCAAATTTCAAGATTCTACCTCGAGTTAATACCATAATTTGCTGCCAGAGGCACGGCCTATGGAATAGCGTGACCAACTAACCAACCAACAGACCTGAGCTATTATATTATAAAATATTGAGTGTTACTGACTTTTTCACCAACCAGTCCCACAGAATGGGAAGAACCTCATCATCATCGCTTGACATCCTGAAATGTAGTGTTTTTTCTGTACAAATTGCATCGTTTCGCCTAACCAGTGTGCAAGCTCTGATGTTTGAAACATGTCGACATGTTTCCTTTCTTCATAGCTTGAGACAGTTTCACCTTGTTTTG
Organism: Uropetala carovei; assembly: GCA_036926305.1. Lineage (NCBI taxonomy): Eukaryota > Metazoa > Arthropoda > Insecta > Odonata > Petaluridae > Uropetala > Uropetala carovei. The sequence continues at coordinate 20,611,241 of JAXCHB010000196.1, forward strand.
TTCTGTGTGTGAGCCTGACCTAAAAATTACTTGAAAACTGATTTCCAATGAAGAAACACTCCTTAAATTTATAACATTAAAATGGGACTCCATAAATCGTTGGTTATTACTATAAATATTAATATCATTGGGCTCCCATTGATATTCACATCCGGTCCCAATTCAGTGCTTGGCCAACTGTTATAACCAACAATAATACGTTAATATATGCACATATGATGAATCTGAAAAAAATCTCCATACAAAGAATCTACTTACAACATAGTGCCAAAAATTAGGTCCCTTCAGTTTCATTATAGAGGTTTTACTGTATGTTGGGTCCGGGTGGACAGTCGGGTTCAAGTACAGGGGAAAATATATTTTCGGGTTCAAAAAACTTTTGAGTTTCAGGGCACTGATGTCAGGTGAAAGGTATTTGAGATATATTGAAATCTAAGAAAACTAGCTTGACAGGATACTCAACATATGCTGTGCGTATGAGATCCTAAAAAGAAGGGAACTCAAGAAAGGACTTCATCCTTCCCAGTTTTCAACAACTTATAATTGGTAAATGATTAAATGTTTGACTTCCAATGAAATTCTTAATAATTAGAAAACACAAAAAAGGGGTTTAAGCTCTATTCAAGTGCTTTTAATATAGTTTCCCAAACTGGATGCTGCGGCATGCTGGGATGCCACGAAAACTAGATAAACCAATTTGGAAATGTTGGTAGGTTATTAGGACATTAATCTTTGCTCTAATAACATGATTATGGTGTGGTACCAACAAATGAATGTATACAAAGGTTTTGTCTAGCTCCCAATGCTAAGGTCACAATCGTCATACACATTTGTTAAAGAATATAAGGAAAACAGAATCAAACAAACAATAACAATTCGTGATTGTATAAATTTAATTATAATAATACATACGTAGTATAAATATAATGTATAAATATAATGGTAATGTTTTTCCATTTAAATTAACAGGTTTCATTTCAATATAATAAAGTATTAAAAGTTTTGGGTGAACATTATTATTGCTGAATTATATGTATGCTTGTGCAATAAACCAGAATTTATAAATATTTCATTTTAAGGTAGGTGATGTTCAATTTGGAGAATTAAAACAATCATAATTAAATTATTCATTGCTTTCCTTGAAGATGAAATTGGACAACAAAACAAACTTTTTTAAGATGGTAATTTAATTTTAATAATAGAGTAATTTGTTATTTACAGGAGCTTTTCATTGAGGTTCAGGCATTTTGTATAGAATTCAGCTGGATTCGTGAAGCTGCTGCATTGTTCCGGTTATTAAAACAGTTGGAATCGGGAGAAGGTGGCCAAGCTGTTACAGGGAGTGGAAACACGTCTACTGTTGGGAGTGGAGTTATGTCAGGGTCTAATTCACCTTTGGCTCAAAATAGCACAGGGTCTGCTGTCACTGGGTCTTCCCAAGGAGGGAAAAGTGGAAGTGGAAAGGCTAACGAATGACTGATTAGTTCAGGATGCATGACACAATGAAAGTAATGCTCATTTCAACAATACAAAGTAATAGCCTGCCAGAATCAGTGACATTCAATGAAATAAATGCCAATTATGCAGGTTTTATCTATGATGTTGCTAATTCAAGTTTTAAAACTCCCATATATAGGGACCAAAAAATTTAAATGAACTATTTTTTCGTCTTTGATAATAATTTAAGTAAATGAACTGTGGGTATTCTAGTCATTTCTTTGGATTAAACAATCGTCACTGTGACATTGAAGATAAAAAAACTGAGCACTAAAAATACAATTCTTTTCGGAACAAAATCAGCTCTTCCTCCCTGGAAGAAAATCATGTGACCTTGCATGAACAATTCAAAAGGGTTAGAATAACTGTATCCCATAAATGATGTTATGGTCATTAACAATTTGTCATTTTGAGTCAGCACCTTACTAAGTACTTGTAAATGGTATCTTGAATGAATTTTCACTTGAAATTGTCATCACTCAAGTCTCAAAATTAATAATTGTACAGTGTATTTTTGTCTTTGATAGTAAAAGTTCATCATATGTTTCGGCATGAAAATTTTTTGAAATCTGTGACACATTTGAATCATCTTCATATGATTTACTTAGTCACACAAATTGCCACTTTATTGTTGAATGCTGTGTAAAGGTATACCTCCTGTAAAGATTAATTATTAAATCTTCGATACGAAAACCGAGTTTTCAGAAACGAATGACAATATCGGGACACCTAAATAAATGTTAAAATTTCCCGTGCCAAGTGAAAGGAGTGCATTAGGTGGTAAATAAACATCGACGTAATCCATGTTCAATACAAAATTACGCTAATACCAGGGAAAGTAATTCTTCCTCCATGAATAGTAATAAATGTCGGTTCCGGGAAGCTTACGTTAATGTCTCCCCCTTGGTAACCTGAAAAATATATTATTTACTTTCAGTAGCCCCAAAACTTCAACATCAAAGGAAAAGCAACCGAATAGCATACTACCCCACCTACCCGAGCCTCCAAATACTCGATTCTCCTCTCTAACGTTGTTAGTTTTTCATTCAAAACTGCTAACCTCGATCGACAGGACATGTCTGTAGTAAAGATTGAAGTAAATTTCACAACTGCGAAAAACGTGATAACAAGTTATGATCAGGGCGATGTATTTTAAACTTACCAAATGAATTCAAGAAATCCGCAATTTTCTTGATGCTTCCAGTGATAACTTCAATATATTCGCGGTTCGCCCAATCCTGTTGAATTTGCTTTTGAATAGCTTCTCTGTGCACGGCAGCCATATTTAAATAAATCCTCTGCCTGCTATCTCCAAATCTAACATGCTCGCCAACAGAACAAATTCTTAGATTGCTCGAGTGTTTTTCTTCAGTTGAATGCTCAGTATTATTTATTTACATATTCATTTCCGAATTCTACTTCGATTCATTTGTTCTCGATTCTTTGGACATTTAACCAATTACATTAATTAATAGATCTTAAAAGTTTTTTATGGTATTTTGTCCATGAATGTATTGCAGAAAGGTTTCATATTAACGAACATGCAAAGACTGTTATCTGTATTCCGCCTATTACGATAACTTTTACCACCTGCGTCGTAATAATTTTTATGATAAACTATTGAATGTAGCACCATAAAAGTATTTGAACCCAAAAAATATTTACGGTTTAAATATTTTTTACCACCTGCGTCGTAATAATTTTTATGATAAACTATTGAATGTAGCACCATAAAAGTATTTGAACCCAAAAAATATTTACGGTTTAAATATTTTATTTGGACGGTGTATCACCGTGGAGCATAGTTGTATTTTTGATTTTTAAATTCATTTTCCCCGTCGCATTCTATTTCCTTTCCTTTCTAATATCGCTATTTCAGTTATTTTTCCAATTTTGCTGGTTTTAGAATTCTCGTGCAAAAGGATTTCCTTTTCAAATCGTTCGACCGAGCATTTGGGGCAGAGTTGTTCAAACTTTTTGTATCGCGATGTCTAGTGACACAATCGAAAGGAAGTTAGTGCTAAGAAAATATATTCTGGCTTGAGATTTCAATAACTAATAAAAAACATGATGTTAAAAGAAGAACATGAATTTGAAAGAATTGGCTTTGAATTATTGAATTTTATTACTTGGATCTACCATTCTTCAAGATTTTTATCGCATCGCTATCTACACTATGCAAGCAGCAACACATAATATAAACATTAAAATTCTCGATAACTAAACGTAAATCTCGTATGGAGGGTAACAACGCCTCTAGTGTCCTATTGGAGAAGACTAATGTCTGCCCTAACAGAAGATACCTTTAATTGCGAGTTATTATTCATAGTTCTCTCTTTCCCCTCCCCTATAAATTGAATTTTTAAATATTTTGGAAGATTTCTTTCTCCAAGGATGTATATTTATGTTCTGATCCTTAAATAAATAATTATTCGAGTAGTGCATCTTTTCATGTTGGCTCGACTGCATAAGATAATCATGAGCTGCTTGTTGGGGTTGGGTACATATTTCGAATGAAGGGAAGAGCTTTGTAAATTAGTGTTTATTGGTTTATAAGTTACCAGGAAGAAATAAACATTATTTATAATTATATTTGTGTTTGAAATGATTGTTTACCGCACGATTATGTTGGCTGTCAGATTGTGGAAAGATCGTAGATGATCCTTCATGAAGAATGAAAAATAAATCAGCTTACAATGTATTTATTGCCTTAGGAACTATTCTTTTAAGTCTACAGTTGCTTCTTCTATTGTCATTATTAACTAGAGATGGAGAGGATTCAAACTTGAGCGATGCAGACTTGGAAGTTATTTTAAATGTAACAAATCTTCTCAACCTTCAAGTTAAAACTATCGATTCAGTTATATTGAACAAAATAAACAACCAAGTATTTCCTGATGACAGTGAGAAAAAATGCATAACTTGTACTCTCTCAAAGCCAATTACTCTGGCTATTGAATTTAAAAAGATCAACCTGATAAAGGTATTCAGTGTCCAATTTTTTCAATTTGTCTTATAAAAATGCCTGCTAATTAACCAGTTATTTTCAGGAGAACTCATTTCTGAGTAGAATTGCGGAGCATGGATTCCTAAGTACTGTATTATATAATCAACAACCCCGTGAGCGTATTCCTAATAAAGAAGTCTTGCCATTGTGTTACTTAATTAAGAGAAAAGCAACGTTTGTTTTCATTATTTTACACGAAAGAGAGGTGAGCAAGATAATAACCAGTTGAATTTTATGTCCGCTAAATTGCACTCATTTAATATATTTACTATAAAGGGTAACTTTTGGTGGCACGGAGATATATATAGTGACCCAGAAGCTGAAGTTAAACTGCAGACTTTGGGAGTGGCTGTTAAGGAAATTAAAGCACTGGAGCACGAAGGAGCTTTGGACAAGTAAGTACACCTTGAATTATAATTTAAATTTTAATCAGAATCAGGTGTGTCGTTAATATTTTAATATATCACAGTCGGTTTCCACCTATTTTGTCAACTTAGTAAATATATTTTTATGCAGTAAAGATAATAAAACCATCTGAAGATATTTAATCCTCATTTTAACTAAATTAAAAAACTATTTTGAAATATAGTTATGCTCTGTCAGAGTAAAGTTTTACTTGTTATCTTTTAACTTATTTTGGCTTAAATTTGTGCATAACAATTATAATTAGTGCACACTGTGAAAGCTTTTAAATTGCATTTTTCTCCCTTTACAACAATACCATAGTTCGAATAATTTGAAACATTTCTCTTAAGTAAAAAATTGAGAGGGAACTTATGTATTACTTAAACCCAATATTTGAAAAGTATGTATGCAATTTAGAAATTTGCATCAAAAGGTATTTTTTATATTATTTACTGTCGATATTGAGTATTTAGTTAATTCCTGGTTGAAGTGTCCTTGTATTGTCCTTTTTGGAATATAACAAACTCATATAACACCTGTTCTCTTTTCCATTCCATCAGTTAAAATTATTGTATGAAATCTGAGTCCTGAATATTGCTCTAGTATGCTTTTAATATCTCAAATAATAAAATGGCCTGGGTAGTTTTAAAATTTAATGCCCCCATAATTTAAAGAAAAGCAATATCTACTAAGTACACTTTAAGTATAATTTTTTTTAATCAAATCACATAACTTTTTTCTTTAAGGTTTGAAGTTAGCACTCGCACGTTGTCAGGGTTTGCATCCACTATTGTAATCCCATCTGACATTCCTGCATTCCTCCATGACCTTCGGCACTCCCATTTTAAAGAATGTAACTGGTCCCATGCATTACAATTTGAAAAAAAATATGGTTCAACTCGCAAAACGCCAGAAGGAAGATGGTTTGCACACCGTGCCTGGAAAATCCTTTCTCGTGCTAAGACTCTCTTGGATGGGCTAGGTGTTCCATTTTGGATCAGTAGTGGGACTTGTTTAGGTGAGCTTTACAGAATATAATATCAAATTACAGATTTTTTAACTTTAAGGAAATCTCTCATTGTCATCTCGCATCACAGGAACACTGCATGTTCAGTGGGCCAAAATTTCATTACCATAGAACTTCACGATAAATGAAACATATTCATCCTATAATGTTCTATTGTATTGCTTTTTAATTAAGGAGCAATCAAGCCAAAGTTACATTATTGAAGCATGGACTTCATTTCTTAATAACAGTAAGACCGTGGAACTATTAAAATTTGTCTTTTTAAATATTATTAAAACATTTTTACTGGTCAATTTCCAGATTTTAAAGATTTGCGAAGATTGATTTTGTAATGTTAATTTAGTCACTCATATTTTTATATTATTAATCAATTTTAGAATTAAGAAAATTTTAATTAGTTTTAAATAATTTAAAATAATTAAAGGCAGAGGACAGTGCAATACGTTAAAATTGTCATTTTGAGTTTTTAACAGGGTTCAAAACTTTACTGGCTTAAGGTGTTAAAGCATTGATTCTCAAACTTTGTAGAACAACATCTCCCTGGAAGATATAAAAATTTTCTAAGCCTCCCTTCATTTCTGAAATAAAATCAAATACAAATTGAATTTAAAGAAATAATTTCTATGATAATTTTTTTCTACAACTTTTGTTTTAACTAAATTTTCATATCAGGAATATTTCAAGAGATATTCAATTTTCTTCTAAATTGACGGTTAGTAGGCAGCTTGTGCACGTGGTAGTGACAACAGTTGAATTGCTACGGTAGTTTTCAAATGACTTGGCGGATGAGGGGGAGGTAAAAAAGAAAGTGGACGGGGACGAGGCACTGACTGAACCCATAGGAAAGTAGGAGGAGGAGGCTAAGCGTCCGAGAGCTCACTCTTTATCGGGACTCCATAGTGGTAACATTGTGTCTGAGTGTGCTGTGTTGCCACGTGCTTACACCGCTAAAATTGTGCAGTTAAAGTTGTTGTTTGTTGAGCTTTTTAGTTACATCCTTTGTTTTTACTTTCTCCATGCGTAGTGATGGGAAAGTATTGTGATCATGAAAAAAATCAACTTTGAGATTTCAATGTTTTGAGGTCCCTAGAACACGTTTAGACTATTTTCGGAATGATGTCTGTGTGTGTGTGTGTGGATGTGTGTATGTGATTGTGGGCGCTCTAACTCAAAAAGTACTTGCCATATCATTACCAAACTTCATATATAACACTTTAGCATGAGCACAAAGAACTGATTAGTTTTTGGACAATAACAGTTAACCGGAAGTCGAGGTTTATTTGAAACCCGATTCGGTTTTTGCGATATTTCTCCATTAAAACATCATTATTGTATATACAATTCTATACAAAGGTTATAGGGAATGTAATTTCCTACAACTTTTATTTGAAACAATTTTCCATAACAGTTATTGTTTAGGAATTATTTATAAATAATCGGTTTTTTTGGTTTCCGTCAAATATCTCCTTAAAAACATCGTTATTGGTAATCTTTGTGAGGACCAAAGTTATAGAGAATAATATTTCTTCCAAGTTTTGTTTAAAACATATTTTCGTAGAACCATCCATTTCAGAGATATTTTGCTTTTTCGTAATTTCCAGTATACAGCGCCACCACCATGAAGCGGTGAATTCTTTAAACATATTCAAAATATAATTTACGGCAATAAGGAGGACTGTATTCTTTCACGATACGAAATGATAATTTTGCCTCATAATGCTATTCATAATAATTTAAATATCTATACCCCAAATATGGAGAAAGTCCTGTGTTGGCCACATCAGATTTTTTATCTTTGTTAATTCAATTTTCTTGTTATTCATTCCGTTTGTTACATCGTTCGTTATAAGTTATTCAGTTACTTCGTTATTTGTTTTGTTATTTTGGTTGTTCAGTTATTTTGTTACTGAATATTTTTGTTATTTGCATTGCATTAACTGCATAACCAGTAAGCAATGGAGAATCCGAAATTTTCAATTCTTGGAAATCAAGCCAAGAAAATAGTGCACAACGTGTTGCAGTACTTTCAGAAGGAGAAGGAACTTGGGCGTCCAATTACCTCTATGGAGAAAGTACATAAGAGAGTTGCTGAAGCCTGTGGAATAAGTGAAAGAAGAATTCAAAGAATTGCTCGAGAAGGTAATCATATTTATTTAATAATATTTTAAAGAAATAAGTAAAATTACTGGATAATTGTTTTATTTTAATGGTGTATTTCATTTTGCGTAGTAATTATGCTAATTGAAATTCGAGAATTTAGTTAATATGATAATCCTGCCTGGAATTATTATAATCATATCTGACGTTGTTACAGGGAGAGCTTCCATAGAGGAGACTGGTTCACCTTCGTCTAAATCGCCTATTAAACAACGGAAACCACGCTCTAAAACAGTTACGCAGCTGGATGATTTCCAGGAGGATGTCATGAGGAGACTGTTTTGGAGTTTTACGACAAGGGAAAATTCCCCAAACTTGAAAATATCCACAAAAGAATGCAAGAAAAAAACAAATTCCATGGGAGCATATCCTCATTGTGGAGGGCTGTCAGAGATGTTGGCTTCAAATACAAACATACGGTGGATGGGAGGAAATTTTTAATGGAGAGGGGAGATGTTGTGACTGCGAGGATTGCATTCCTCAGGAAAATGAGGAACTTAAAAAACTCAGGCGGATCGAGACAAATATTTTACCTGGAAGAGACTTGGGTGAATCAGAATTATTCGCTGAGTGCAGCATGGGTTGGCCCTAAGGAGGAATGAGGATTGAAGGTTCAACTTGGAAAGGGGTTCAAGTTAATTATATGCCATGTGGGGTCAGCTGAGACTGGGTTCCTGGAGGAATGCGAGCTCATCTTTAGGTCGAAGGGGGAGAAAAATGAAGATTACCACTCCAATATGAATGCAGCTGTATTTACGAAATGGTAATTTAAATTACTTTTTCAATGTTTTTGGACATTTTGTCATTCTTATCATATGGTATTTGTATTTGAATCGTATTTCATTTTATGTTTATGAATTAAATGTATTATGTTTTCAAAGTTTCTCTTCAGGTTTGAGAAGTCCCTGGAGGCACTTAAGGTTAGAAATATTAAAAATACCATAATAGTTATGGACAATGCGAGTTACCACTCCATCGTTGTGGATAAACCTCCAACAACGTGGCGGAGAATAATTCATCATTCAAGATGAATGATTTGGAAATTCTCATCCATCAGGTATGAATTGCAATGCATTTCCGAAGTTGCGAGATAATTTAATGGCATCACTTCTCGGATGTTTATTTAATTACAATATGTTTTACAGGGAATCAACCGAGTAACATTGGAACTTTGGGCCTCGTGTGTCCATCATACCGACAGGCTGCAGGATGATGACTTCAGGAGAGAAATTGAATGGGAGGATGTCCTGGAGCTCATCATCGTGCAGCTTGGGGAGAGCTACACTGAGGACGATGACGACAATGAAGAAGACGATTCTCAACCCTTGGCATGCCCATTATAATAATGTTTGTGTAACAATATAATAAATAATAAAATGCTTTATCAAAAGTATAGTGGAAAAATTCACTTGTTTGATTAAGCACGCATGCTATATGTGTGATACGATAAAAAATATTTCCATTCGTAAATTCCCTTTAAATGCCCGCCAAACGTTATGTGTGTTCTGGTGTAGAGTTGTCAATGTCTAGCTTGAGCTTTCTGCAAGGAGGCACTAACCCCCCCTCCTGGCAGCGAAGAGATACGAGCGGTCCCGAGTGCGGCCGAAATCTCACTCGCCAACTCATTTGAAAACGGGCATAGCACTGAAGCGTGTAAGTTGAACTGTTCCTATTGCCGTATTTATTTGATTTTAGTTGACAACTTACATATGGAGAAAGTCAGTGTTGGACACATCAATTTATTTGTACTTTCGATTATCGAGCCATGATTTTATATGTAATTACTTTACTTTTGCTCTTTTTATAATTCATGCAATTTATAAAATATATACAGTGCAAACTTTGTAGCCCAAACTGATTAATGCAAAGTTGTGTTCAGATTGCTGGATTTTTAAAAGAAAAATTAGTTTTTATTATAATGTATTTTTATTATAATGTTATGAGGTACATAGTGCATACTACACACACTGTAAACATGCATGTTATTACAACTTATTAAAGTACTTGTGCAAATTTTTTTGCTTTGTCCCTTTCTTTTGACTCTTATATGTCAGAGCCTGCAGTTAACGGATTAAAAGGATTTAATGTGGCATCCCATTTCCTTTTTCCTGCTTGATCTACGAACCAAAGCAAAACTCGTCAAAACAAACCGCTTTCATCGGCATTATAACTTTGATCAGGAATTAAGTCAACCCTTACTTTTCCAAAAATTGTGCTGTAAAGGTTCCACCACAATTGAGTCACAATACAATTCTTCCCCAGTCATACGCAATTACAAATGTCATACCTTTTTTGTAATTTACAAAGCTAGCCAGAACTAGCTTTAACCTTTAGCATCCATGTGGTTCCAAAAGGGACCACTTGATATACTTGAGAATAGCCGTGTGATTCCAGAAGGAACTGTAAACTTAGTGTTTATTTTAGAACATAATGGGACCACTTCGAATGCTATTACACAATAGATACTTTTAGGGAGCACTAGAAAAGGCCTGCAGTTGATGATTATGATAACCCCGGCAAACCCTGAGTGTGGATTGTGTCTGTCAGCACATTCACAACTAGCCCTTTGCCTGCCCATGTTTCCATGCTTCTCTTATGACCTCATCCCAGAAATAAACAGTCTCGAGATTATTAAAATTTCCCCTCGGTCAGCAGATCTTTCCAGTTCGCAAACAAAGATGTTTACATGATCCTTGTGGAGTTTCTTACACCATCAGTCTTGAGGGTGATGCCAGTTTCAGAGAATCGTGCACTCTATTTCAAAGCTGGTACAAGCGACTCCCGAGATTCGATCGTTCGAGATTTGACAAATTCGAGATTTCGTCACAGCCGATTGAATTGGGAACTACTTTACGCAGAGTAATTGGTCCCGACCAACCATGCGAGGTTTAGTTTTAGTGGAGTCATAGTTATATCTGCTCTAATCGTTTGAATTTGTGCTGATTTCACTCTTTTTTCTGTTAATCTTTTATTTAAATTTATTTATTTTATTGATTTATTTATAAATTTATCACATGACATGGCATCTAAAAGGAAATGTAATAGTGATAATGTAAGTGAATCAAATAAAAGAGTGCATAAAACTCTTAATTATGAATTGAAATTAGAAATTTTAAAGCATGTTGAGAAAGGTGAAAGCCATGCTGAAATCGCACGATCGTTGGGAATGTGTCATTCAACTATTAGCACTTATGTGAAACATAAGGAGAAAATTCTAGAAGATGCGATAAATTCACGTAATTTGATAACAACAATAAACAGTCCTAGGCGCGGTGTTGTGATTCCTAAAATGGAAAAACTTTTAAAACTTTGGGTAGATGATCAGTGTCAGAAACACATTCCTATTAGTGAGACCATGATTAGAGCAAAGACTGCAGATGGCCCAGTCCAGCTCGCGCGAGTCATTTGTAACAAATGACTCATGTGAGCCGGACCGGGCTGTCTGCAGCACAACCCTGCATACATCTATCTATACATACAACTATATATCGCACTTCCCATAGCACGATACTGCTTTGCCATAGCTAACTCAGTCTGAGATTTTGTCTTCATGGTGATAGAAGTCGGTTCTCTCATTAGTGTTCAACAATAATAATTATTTCATCTACATAATATATATTTTCATTATTGTGAGGGTCAATCAGGTCGACTTACAAACATTTGAGCAGGTCCAAAAAACAAAGAACGCATTTTAAATTTTGGCGAATTTCTCCCCTGAAACAACGGAATACGTTCACTTATAGTAGGGCCCATAAAAAATTTAGCCCGGGGGTCTGCACATGCCTAGCTACGCCACTGAAATGGGACATTACTTACATGACACTGAAAGATTACTGGTCGACACTGGAACAATTTGATACCTATTTTTCAGAAACGTAATGAGACGTGACAGGTTCTTGCACATCCTCAGGTTTCTACATTTTTAGCAATAACCTTGATCAACCTGACAAATGATGATAACTATGACAGACTATCAAAATTGAAATCTATCTTTTGGGAAATCAATGATTCTTATGCGAAATATTATAATCTAACGAAAAATTTGCGTTGATGAAGTCATTGTTCTTTTCAAAGGTAGGGTCATTTTCAAGCAGTTTATTCCAAAGAAATATAAACGCTTTGGGATAAAAATTTACAAACTTTGCATTTCCACTGGAAATACGACATGGTAGTATATTTGGGGAAAGACAAAAAAATGCCACTGTGATGATGACTGCAAATTATGGAACTGTGAAGTGTCTCACCAGGAGAGTGGAGGGTGTTGGACATAAACATGGACAATTTTTTCTCTTCTCTTGATTTATTTGATGACATACGTACACGAAATATTTTCTGCTGTGGGACTGCAAGACCAAATGGAAAGGGAATGCCAAAGAATTTTGACTGGAAATCTCTGAAATTAAAAATAGGATATACGTTATTGGGTGAGAGACCAATTGACAGCTATTGCTTGGAGAGACAAGCAGGACATACATTTGCTGACAAATATGCACAATCCACCAGCAGGAGGAAATTTCTGTGGTGAGCATGGAAATGCTGTAAAACTGGTGATCGTTCAGAACTACAACCAAAGGATGGACTTCGTGGACAAAGGTGACAGAATGGCGAATAGTTATTATATCAGTCGGAAGACATGGAAGTGGGCAAAGAAGTTGTTTTTCCACTTGATGGATGTAACTAGATTGAATAGTTTCCTTATTTCAAAATCCCTTGGGCAGAAACTTACACACAGGAAATTTAGACGTCAGTTAGTGCAAGATCTATTAGAAGTGAGTGGAAGGAAACATCCCACTTCTTTAAGTGGCAGGCCTAATCCGTTTGCAAGTTATCTAAATAGACGAAGTGAGACATTCAGAACATTGGCCTGAAAAGGGAAGTAAATTATGGTGTCATGGTTGCTCAAAAAAAATAGTAAGACACACAAACATTCGCTGCACCAAGTCTGGTGTTGGTTTATGCATCGAACAATGTTTCTGTCTATTTCACACAAAACGGAACTTATAATAAGATACAAATAAAAACATTATTTTAATTAAAATAGTAATAGTCGATTATAATTCTCATTAAATGGTTTACATGTTAACTTCTACATTTGTTCCTAGTAAAATATTGTAATAATGAAAAATTTGTATTTATTTTAGTACATGTACAAGACAATATAAAAATTTGATAAATGATAATAAATAAATATTGCATATGATGCCACATTGTTTTTACTTTAAGAAGCTCTTTTCCGTAATGTTTTTTATTTATAGTTCTTGAGTAATATCTATTTTGCTGAATAGCTGCATTAAATCAAAGAGACCATTTAAAGTTAAGTTAAACTAATTTTTCTTTGTATTTTGAGAGTAAAAGAACTTGGCTTTCTAACATACAATTTCCCCACTTAAAGATATTTCTAGATCTTTCTTGGAGGAACCAGGCTAACAGAGCAGTTTCTACAGGAGAATTTTCACATGATTTTAATATTTTTTGTTTGCTAGGATCTTTCTCGGTAGTTGGGATGAATTCAAGTGTCGTTATTTTCTTATCTCTTAATTGCTTACTGTCAATTTGCTGATGTTGAATTCCTTAGCTAACTTAGATATGTTTTCTCCATTTTCAAGTCTTTGCATGATTGTCATTTTATCTTGTTTCCTCAAATTTAACAATATATTTTATATGTATGATAGCCCTACATACCACTTTTAACTTGACAAAACTCCTCTGATAACGATCAAGTAGTTAAAGGTCAACTGACAACATAAAAACGTATTTCCATCAGTTTGAATGAGATATAACAGAAGATATGTGCACATACTACTGAGGTGCCTGCCTCCCATACATGAGTGGGCAGAAACTTACTCAAAGTTTGGATTAATGTTGGATTGGATTACTGTGGTTACACTGTATTACCCATTAAAATATTTACTGTATTTTTTGGGCTATAAGACGCATTTTTTAGGAGATTTTTCAGGAAAAAAGTATTTGATGGTGGATATATCTACTCTCCTCATCATGCAAATTACTACTCATCAGATATATTAACTTGCCACTGTAAATAGGTTAAGAACCATGACTTTGCTCATGTGTTCTAAAATTAGATAGTTCTTTTCATGATTGAACAAAAATGTTTTCTTTCTAGGCTATTTCCGGCAATGTGACATAATTCCTTATGCTCAGGATGTGGACATAGGAATTTTTGCATCTGATTATAAAAAGCAAATACTGCCAGCATTTGTTGCCCGTGGCATGGCTCTAAAGCATTACTTTGGACGAGTGAATGACAGTTTAGAGCTATCTTTCGTAGATGTATCATCTGGCGTCAAATTGGATATTTTCTTCTTCTATGAAGAAATTGGCAATGATGGGAAGACATGGAGAAAAGGTGAAGGAGGGACTTACAACAAAAAAATAATTTGGAATGGTGGAACTCAAGCCAGAACTGGAAAGAAATTCAAGTAAGCTTTCTCATTTAATGCTCTAAATTAGAGGTATGCAACCAACAGTGCACATGCCATATTTGGCCCATTAGAGCATTTCATGCAGCTTATGAACCTTTGATAAAAATGTGATTTTTGCTATTCAGTGCAGGTTCTTTGTAAACTTAAAAGTAGAAGAATTTACAAACATTAAAGGAATGTTGCTGTATTCTTCATGCAGCTTAATTAATATATTTCTTCCTCAAATCCATTGCAATTAAATTTGATAAATAAACTTTAGATAAATACCATGGAACAACAAGATAAAATTTTTACATGGCACAGGATGTTAAAAGAAAATGTGATATATAGAGAAGAAATGATAAATATTCTTGAGGTGCTTACCCTACTTATTCTGAAGAGCCTGCCCTGTCTATGACAATATATGTCCCTGTACAACTTCCAGTGGCTACATATAGAATAACCAGGGCTGACTCGGAAAATTGCAGGGCCCAGTGCAAAGTGAGAGCGCAGGGCCTCATCAATATTTTTTGCATTCCTAAGTTCATTGTTCACTAATCAGTTCCTACCTAGACATTTGGCTTTCAGCAGTTGAAAAATATTCAAAATAATTGTAAAATATATAGACCAAAAATAAAAAATTTTCTTTATTGCAGTTTTCTTGCTCTTTTAGCTGCAGATTTATAAATTACATCAACATATGATAGTTTGTTTGCAAAATTGTGTTCTATAGATAACAATGATAATGAAGAGCATTGCTCTTGACTTAAAGACGATCTTAAATAGTTTTTTATAATTTTAAGTTATTCCACACTCATTCGCACCCATTGGTTCGCGGTCATCGCCTGATCGCCATTCGATTGTTTCTTTGCGAACCGTCTTAAGTTCTCGCACATTCTTTCGCTCTTCCTTGCTTTCTCTCTTATCTCTTACTTTCTCTCTTAATCATACTACCGTCGTGCAACAATCATAGGTCGACTTTTCTAGACTCTTACAATAATAATACATAATAATAATTTTAAACGCTGGCATTGCTAGGTGCGGGGCCCGGTGCTGGGCACCGTTGGCACCAACAAATTGTTTCTTCATCTGCTTTGCATTGTCATGAAACAAGTTTCACTTTTAAAACATACAATTGGTGAAGTATATTAAATGGTTATTTAAATCTGTATAATACAAAAAAACCTTAAATATTCACCTTTTATTTAAAAAGCAATAAAGCTCTAATTATGTTAGTATGAATAATAGGAATTAATAATATTGCCCTAATAAACTTTGCCTTTTTAAAATAAAACATTAAAAAAATCAATATGTAATTCATGAAATCAAAACTTGTCCTTTCAGATGTAGTGCATATACACACACACACACACATATATATATATATCAGTTATAATAATGCTTTAGTCTGTAAAAATATTTGGCAATAATGGTTTACTTTTTTGCTTAGGTACATCTTCCCTTATTTTACCCTTTGCTGGACTGAATTTTTGGCCTTAAAAGTTCGCATACCATGCAATACTTTGGACTACATTCTTGCTAATTATGGCCCAGATTGGGCTGTCCCAGTAGCAACATGGGATTGGAAGAGCAGTCCTCCTAATGTACGTCAAAATGGGGTGTGGCCTCAGTCAGAATGGCCTAATGTAATACAAGTTTACTACCCGGAAGCTCATGTCATCAAATCAGCCCATCAAAATTAGCCTGTAACATTTCAGTAGATAAACTAATTATATCATGTCAAATTATCTTTTATACTTTTTTTTAAATAAAAGTGTTGAAAATCACTAACTTTCTGAATTGTGGTATTTAAAAAAATTTTTTACCTCAATTCGAATGTTATCATCATCTTACATAAATGTAAGCCCTCCTTTTTGTAGACAAATAACAACATTGGGCACCTTTGTTAAAACTATAGAAATAGAAATGTCTTATATGTTACTTTATGGAAAATGTTTCAATGGCTTCCAAATATGTATGTACAGTGTGGGACCCTGTATCCGACTACCCAGTATCCGGAACGTTCCGAAAACCAGAAACCGACAAAGTGTAATATTTAAAATGGGCGCCAAGTAATTTGTGTTTGTTGGTGGCGCTACTGATGTGTTTTATAACCAGTTAATGATGAAGGCTTGTATTCTCGTGATTTTTGCCCACATTTTTACTGCAGAGCAGGTGTCTAATGCTGACGAGACTTCTTTATATTGGGGGTATATTCCTAGAAAAACTGTTGTTGCACCAGAGGAATCAGCACCCAGTGGGTTGAAAGACTCAAAAGAAAGGATAACAGTGCTAGGTTGTGCATTTGTTTGTACATTTTAGGCCTGGCTACCCGAATTCCGGAAAAACCCCCTATCCGGCAACCCTCAGGTCCCAAACATGCTGGATACAGGGTCCCACACTGTACCTTCTCAAAATATTCTCCGCAGCAGTGAAATCAGCTGACATTTTTGAAAAGCTTGAAAAATTATAATAAAATTTTTGAGCTTGAGATAGTTCAAAATTTGGTGCATCATTGCTCAAGGAAGGCAACACACAAAGTGGAAAATTGTTAAAGTTTTATTTTCTGATTAATTTTGTGATTTTATTTAAATATAAATAAATGTCTTACTGACTATCCATATTTTATTCCTAGCCTGTAAAAAACTAAATAATAAAATAATAATAATTAAAATAAATACATTTATTATTTGCATTTAAATATTTAAACTTATAATTTAAGATATTAATAAAATGGAATACAATACAGATAATAATATTAAATTCAAGTCAGTGTTCATGAAAAATTCACAGTTTTATACAATTATATTAAATAATTTCACAGTCATAGAAACTTTAAAGCTTCATTTTGAATTTTTTTAGTGGTATGATCTCGTTACAAGTCAGATGACTCCTAATCTATGAGTATGTTTTACTCAGAGAACAGTCTCAGCATGCTTGTCACCAGTAACACCAGCTATGTGAACCACCCTCTGATGAACCGGTAAGTCATCTGTTTGGTTTGTCCTATAAATGGAAAAAATTAAAGAATTAGATATTTTAATTGCCTAATAAAAACCGAAAAATAACTACTTATAAAAATTTTTTAGGAGAATAAAGTTTCAACATTGAAATTTAGTTTTTAGCAAATTAGCTATAATTATGTACTCATATTGATCAAAGTTATTACAGGCAACTCCAGGTTTTCTGTGGCAGTCATCCAAAATCCATTTTATTTATGAAAGGGAAATTGTGAGAAATATGGCTAACAAGCGTTTTCAAGGGAAAATATTGTTCACATTAAGAGTTTTGATATAATTTACAAAAGAAATTCATATACACAGCTTATCTAAATCAAATTTTAAGACACCTTACTGCCAAATAAAGTATTCCTCAAAAGATTGACCACACTTGTACAATCTTGAAATTCTACAATCCACCTTTAATTTTCCGATCAGCAACTGCAGGTTGGCATCATGGAGCAAAATATGCTTATATTCAGAATTTTAGACTGTGGTTATGCTATCCCTTAAGATTAACTCAGAAAAGATGTTCGTGATTTATCATATTCTATAATTGGGAAAATGGCAGAGAAGCATAAGCATGTGTTGTTTACAAAAATAAACTTGGGATAACATGTAAACTTGGAGATGGTAATTCTTCAAACTACTTCTCATGATTTATATGCAGTCACCCTGTCCACTGTGTACAGTTTTGTTTGTTCATTAAAAATATTGCAAGCTCTGAGAATATCCTAATCATTGATATTCATATTAAAGTACCAAAATGTATGCAACAGTTAAAATTAAGTTATTTTTGTATTATCTACAGTTATCAATTTTCTTTGTTATTGTTCCCTGTCAATGCCACATAACTGGGAATAATATCTTGTACAACTTCAACAGCTTATTCTAAATATTGCTCACAAAATCCAACCTAAAAAATTTGCAGAACTTAAGTGTATAGTTAAATGGCATTTGACAGTATCACTCATTGATATTCTGTCAATATCTGACGTTGTCTTTGAGTCTTACCATATAAGTACAGTCGAGCACCTTTAATCTGGCACCATCGGGATATGGGCTAAGCCGGATCACGGATTTTCCCAGATCTTGGGTGCTACGTGGTAACTTTTGTTTTTTAGATTCATTGGTATTTTCAATCAAGTAGCCTATGTTTTAATAACAAATTTTATTAAGTTATCCAATTATTACACATGGGCAGAGCCATAATGATCACTTTTGGTGCCCTGGGCAGAGGATTTTTTGGTGCCCCAAGATAATCTAATAAAATTATAAGTGCCTATTTAAAATGGGGTATTTAACTAAAATAAGCAATCGTTTCCTTACAGATTTATTTTTTGGGCTTTATTTGCAGCAAAAATATTGATTACGTCATTGGAATCTATATTTTTAGCAGTGTCATATTCAATAGAAAGGTGGTTAGGCCAGAAAGTCTCTCTTGATTCATTGATGACCGTAGATCATTTTTGGTCAATTTCAGTTTACTAAAACAACGCTCTCCACTTGAAATTGATGTGGCGAATGTCAAGAAATTCTCAGCAAAATTTCCACATTGAGAAAGAAACTTAAAACACCATATTCATGAGGAAATTCCAATATTTCTTTCTGTGTAATTTTTACGAAGGCAGGTGGTGTTTCAATCTGGGAACTTCTACGATTGACTCGCATTCATCCACATTGATTTTATACATATACGCAGCATTTTTACTGGAATTTATCATTTCATCTTCAGTCGTATTACACAATATAAAGCACAACTTAAAAATTTTAAATCATTATCAATTCGTATATAGGTGTAAATCGTGCCTACAGTTGCCTTTGAAGAGAATTTGTTGCCTAAATCGTAAATAGTATTTTGTTGTTTCAGGTATTGAGGGTGCTACAGTTCCCACCGTGTCATTAAATTCCTTTTTCTTCTTATTTTTGGGATTCCTTTTTCATCGCAAAATGTCTTTGCCTCTTCCATATACTCTTCCAGTTGTGATTTTGAACTTTTTGTGTCTGGTACCAAATTGTGGATCAATCCACAGTTACGTCGGCACCCTGAACAGATTTAGTGAGGCAGTTGATCTTCTAACAAGAAAAATATAAATTGCACATCGATCTGTTTTAGCAAACCTTCAATATCTGTGCATTCATGTTCATTCTTTAATTTTTATAACACCCTATAAGCTTGCTTTAATTGTAACCTCAATGAATTCACAGCATTTGCTCTTGATGAACATCGTGTTGTGCCATGTTTTTTCAACATCACCATGAGTGCAACCCAACTCTATGTGGAACCAGCAAAATAAATTAATAAATTTACCGGTTATATTATTAGGAGCATTTTCATACGATTGAGCTATTATGTTTTGTAAATCTAGTACATATTTCTACCAGACTTTTAGAGCGTAATTTATTAAACAAACTATAAAATTAACTAGTAAACAGTAAGACAAAAAAGCTTTTTAGCGGTAGATGTACATAATTTCAAAATATTTCTCAGAACACGTACGAAGTTTTATTTAAAAAAGAGTCCTGGGTCATCTGCTTAGCTTTTTTCGCTTATTACGTAAAACTTGTCGGTAGCATTCAAATAGGCCATCGCAGCCCCGCTTCATGGCACTCACTTGTGTGAAGTCATTGTGCTCCTCCAACAAAGTCATGCACTGATCGACGATGCTCTTGCAGCTCCGCTTATAGATCAAACCTATAGTAGTGTGTGTTGGGTCTTCTGCAATTTATATATCATTATAGGGGGAAAGAAGGGGAGGGGAGAGAGGGAGAAATGAGGAGGGGGAGGGAGTGGAGAGGGAGAGAGAGGGTGTAAGATGGGGGAGAGGGAGGGAAAGAGAGGCAACTATTTTAAGTTTAACTAAAGATAGCCCATCAACAACAGAATATTCACTAGAAATGTTGTATATGGCAAAATATTTCATAGGTAAAATTGTGATATTAATTATTTTAAATGAAAATAATAATTATAGACCATGTGCCGCCCCTATGCAAGATCTGAAGTACAATGAAAACGTATTACTGATGGCCTGCCTTCCAGGGGCAGCATAAATCATTAGTTCACCCTTTCAGTAATTTCTTAAGCGTTCTGATTTTAACATTCCACAAGTATTTAAATTATCGTCGACATTGACAAAATATAGTTGAGAAAATAAAAAATCATACAAATTCATATTGTATTAAATTTAATAAATCAGCTCAAAAATTCAGTGAAAATTAATGTTGCGTTACAGATTTTAGCTCATCACTTCACATTAATATAATATCATAAATTGAGTTTGCATGAACCTATAATCATGACTGTGAATGAAGCTTTTTAAAATTAAAATTACAACATTAAAAGTTTCATGTACAAATGCGTTTGTTTATGTAGCTAAAATTTTAAAAACTTACAATAATAAACTTTTTAATGTCTTGCAATTGAAATTCATTACATATTTATGAGGATATATAATTATCATTTCAGAAATGAAGTCGTAATTATTTATTTCCTGTAATGTTATTTACCGTACTTAATCGATTGTAAGCCGACCTCCACTTTTTCAAGGCCATGCAAGGAAAAATATTGATTTTTAAGTGCTTAGACAACTGTGGTCATTTATCTCAAAATGCCAAGTATGAACGCCTTGGATTTCCAGTTCGTAATTAAATAAAGAATATTAACTAAAATTATGGCATCATAAACTACATTTTATTCACTTATTCATAAGAAAGGATGTAAAAAAAATAGAAACTTCTTTCCTTGCGAAACAAGTAGGATTGTTTATAATAGTAATTTACAAACGTCATTTTGTTATAAATTATTAAAAATAGACAAATTTATAATTGAACTTTTCTTGCTTTCTTTCCTGCAAAATCTTGTACTATTTCTTCCAATGGTATTCTGTTCCCAATTTCGACCTTGATAGATAAAATGGCAAGCCCTGCCAATCTGTCCTCTGTCATAGTTGATCTCCAGTGATTTTTAATAGTCTTTAGTTTTGAAAAGCTTCTTTCAGCACTAGCCACGGTCACTGGTATTGTTAGTAAGATGCGTAGAGCAATCACCACATTTGGATATATTTGCTCTAAACGTCGACTGTGGATCATTTGAAGAACATCTTGTGGCCCACAGTCTTTTTCAGTGATTCTGCATAGCAAATTCAGTTCTTCACAGAGTTCTACCGCATCAATGTCTGATGTTCCATTGACCATAAGGACATTTTCCAAATCTTTGCACTGTCTTAAATGTCGTTTCAGAGGTACAGTTAGATAAGGAATTGACATTATACAAAAACTTTAAATTTTCACTATGGTTTTGCATTTGAACAAACCTGTCTTCTAGTGAGTTTATTGCCATGTCTACTACTGAATTAAAAAAGTCTATCTGAAATTTGCTCTCTGGACTATGGAGTGGGGTTTCGTCCATGCTCTCGTAATCAAACAGTCTGCTTTTATTTCTTCTCCGAACCTCTTTCTCCGCAATGAATTCAGCAGGTATTTCGAGATCTGCTGCAATCTCATTGGCAATCATCTTCACACGTGTGAATCCGCTTCCTCGATAACCTCTCATAAAGTCCAGCACACCTTCAATTGATTTTACAGTTAAATTTAAATCAAAGTTTACAGATTGTAACTGTTTGCTCACTGGATTTATAGTACATCCTTAAAATGTCATACCATATTATTGTGCAACATATGAATCGATATTTGCTAATACCTTTTGCAAGGGCTTGAGCATCAGCCTTAGTTTGAAGACTGTATGTACCTTTTAAATTCCTATCCTCTTTTATGTACACCAATGCATCGTAGAGCTCAGGCAAATGAAATCGAACTGGCCTGACTGCATTGATACGAGATTCCCAGCATGTGTTACAAACTCTCTTCAATGTCAAACTAGGTAAGAATTTTAGTAACACATTCCATCTGTCAGTAAAGGCTGAGAAAAAAACACAATTGTTGAATCAATCCAAAGAAAGAAACAGCCTCTATGTTACATTTTGCAGCATCGTTAATAACCAGATTCAAAGAATGAGAATTACATGGTATGTAAAATGCACGTAGATTTATGTTCAGTATATGCTTTTGCACTCCGTTGCATCTTCCCCGCATGTTTGCTCCATTGTCATAACTTTAACCCCACATATCATCTAAATTTATATTGAGATCCAATAATTTCCTTACTGTCTTATCACTCAATCCTGCCCCCGTTTTATCTTCAATTTCAATGAATCCAAGAAAATGTTCATGAATACTTCCCGACTCTTTACATACAAATCTTACTATAATGGACATTTTCTCCTTGTGGCTACAGTCAGGTGTACAATCCAAGATAATTGAATAATATTTCGCTTTCTGCACATAGTCACTATTTCAGTTTCAATTTTCTGGGACATCAGCAGAATTAACTCATTCTGGATACATGGGTCAAGATAATGCGTTCTATTTCCTTTATTAGTGGCTCTGTTCAAATGTTCTTTAATAGTGTTATCAAATAGTGTGAACAATTCAACTATTTTCAGGAAATTTCCATTATCAGGCACATGTAATTTAGATGATTTCCCTCTAAGAGCAAGATTCTGTGTAGCTATGCACCGTAGAATTGCACATAACCTGATTAGTACCGACTTCCAACATTTACTTTCTTTGTCCTGAAGCTGTTGAAGATGCGAATCAATGGTTTGGTTCAATTTTAATTGAATAACCATCTCCTGCCAATCAGCAAAATTTGGTACGTGAGCTCTGGATATTTTGTGGATGTGTAATGTATTCGACAGATTCCTCCAGGCTATAGCCGACTTCTGATGATATTCCATTTTCAGATAACTGTTTACTAAATATTCTACAACAAAAGTAGAGCACTGAATCATTTTTGATGGAACATACAAGCCAAGATCTTTCAAAATGCTCACCATTCTTGAGATTGCACTGATAATAAGCATCCGAAAATTTTCTATTGTTTTCTCCCTTAGAGAAACTGAAACATTTCACCTGCACTGGGCCCTTTTTTACTAATTTAATTCTGATGGATTCTTCAATCCTCAAAGGCCAATTGTAAGGATCATCGAGAAATCCTGGTATACCTTCCAGACAATTAACTGATTCTTCACTGCAAGAAGTTGCTCGATCATCATCATCAGTGGGTGCTGTCTCATCAGCAGATTCTTCTTTCATGTTAATGGTAGAATCATTACTTTCATTCTCTTCTGTCTGATTGAGAGATGGAGATGGCTTCGATGAAGAATCTGGTGGAGAGTGTAAATCTATGTTTGGACCTGGCAGACAGAGGCTTTCCTGTTTTGCTAAATATTTTGAAAGACTCCCTGAAAGTCTTTCAATCCTAGCCTTTTTTACTTCTCTTAATTTTCTGTATTCTGCTCCAGATAAACGCTTTTGGGAACTCATTTTTGGGCCTATAAAAAAATAATTTGATTTAGAAATTTATATAATGTATAACAATGAGATTATAGCCACAACCCACGATCACAGGATTTATGAAAGATCAGTGGCGTAGCGGACACCCCTACAGCGAAAATTCATTTGTTAACTTCATTGGTAGGGTTACCAGATCTCCATTGCCCAAAAAGAGGACAAATGAAGGCAATTAAGAGAAAAAAATAGTACACCTTGCATTTTTATAGATTACTAGCAGGAGTGCCCGTTGAATTTCAACGGATTTAGTGAATCTAAAACTTCGACCGTGTAACATGTAAGCATTGCAATAATAAGATAGTACTCCCTCCCCCTCCCTTCCACCCTCTCCCTCCCTTCTCCCCCTCCCTCTCTCTCCCTCCCCTTTCTCCCTTTCCCTCATTCCCCCTCCATCTCCCACCCTCCTCCCTCTCTCCACCCCTTCCCTCTAATTCCCTCTCTCCATCTCCCCCCTCCGTTGCCATCCATCTCTCTCCCTCCCTATCTCGTATTAAAAGCGCAATAAACTTTTCAGTGGTTCTGGAAGATCTTCAAATTCTGGTAAGTGAACTTTACGATTCGAACAACACATCCCATCATTTTCCTTGGGCCATTTTTTCGCGTGACAATGTCCACAAATTTTGTCCATTTCCCCTATCGAAATGTCACGTTGGTCAGCGTAGTTTATGGCAGGATCGTATGAAAACGCTGACTTGAATCTGTGGGTTGGGTTGGATGCCGTGCGAACTCGTTCTCTTAAACGGGTGTCTCTCTGTGTACTTGATTCGGCTGCTCTATTTCGAGAATTACGCAAGCGATTTTCATTCAAAGGGGGCTCTCTCTCAGGGCTTGTCTCGTCAAGGCACCTGGCACTGTTCATTGAACGCATTTAAGAAAGTCGTAACTCACGTTCTTCGGGCGTTTCATTATTTCTCGATAGCGCTGCTCTCCTAGCCCTTGATGATGATTTAGACAACTGTGACCTAACTTTCGGCATTTTAAAACCATAGAAATTTCAAAACACAATGTAAGCTGTGCTGGAAACTTAACGTAGAAAGAAAGCGCGCGCTTAATGCCCAGCGACGCCACTGAATAATACCAAATAGTCCATATTTATCAAAAAATGAATATAAGGTTAGTTTATTCTAGGCAACTTTAACAATAATTTGATTTTCTCAAAAACGGCTCGAACGATTTTGATAAAATTTCATATCCACACTTGAATATGCATCTGCATAGGGCTACCATATGTTCAAGGATCAAAACCGGGACAAAACGATTTCTGCAGAAGGAAAACCAGGACAAATCCAGTACACAATCTAACATGACCGGGACATAATCCAGGACAGCAAGTCTTTTTTTGTTGATTAAATATACATTATTTCTATTCTTTTCCATTTTTTTACATTTTCAGAAACTAAAAAAGAATATTATGGAGATGCAGAGACGGAAAGAGAGCTGTTAAAAAATATCTAAAAGAAAAAACACAAAAGATTTCTAATATTTCAATATTAAATATATCAATACAATATACAAAACTCTTACTGTTTATTAAACCAGTTATATTTGTCGCTAGACATAACTTTATCCAAAAACATTTTATCATATTTGATTTTAGCATAAAATTCTTCACAATTCAAATCAATATTGATTTTACACTGTAATATCGCTCGTATTGTACTTTCATCCATGCAACTTCGGTCTAGTGACCACACGTTATTCATAATAGAGAAAAGTCGCTCTACTGGAGCTGATGTCCCGGGTAAACAGAATACGTATTTAACAACTTTTGTTAGATTGACAATTGAAATATTCTGTTTGAGAAAATGTCTAAAAAGTTCAATTCATCTATCTTCGAATTTCGTTCCTTCCTCATCCCAACTTCTCTTTCTGTCATTATAAATTTCTGTCATTATAAATTGCTTCCGCTAAACTTACTTCATAGAAAAGATTGTCGATATCAATTAAAAGCTTTTCATATCTTTGATTGATGGTTTGCACTGTTTTTTCAACCTTGTGCCAATTGTATGTACTATTTACCCAATTAAATGACTCTGCTTCTTCAAAACTGTTTTCTCACAACGATATGTATGATAAACATCTGACATAAAAAGCGTCAAATTCTTTGATTAACGTTCGAGAAATCGCATTCCCATATTCGTCAAATTTTGTTAGCAAAATTTTAACCCCTTGTGGGATGAAACAGTTATCCTTATGCTCTTGAAAATTAATTTTAAAATTTCGTAGTTCAAAAGCTACATTTGTTGCACTACCGTTAGTTTTTTCTATGTTCAGTATTGCTTTAATGAGAAAGCTGAGTTGTTCAAGAACAAATCGCAAATACCCTTCTTCACATGGGTCTTCAAAATTTTTTAAATTATTTGTGGGCACTGTTCTTGTGAATGGAAATAGTTTTTTAGACCTTCAAGTACATCAAGAAAACTTTCTAAAGCCGGTAAAAGGGAAAGAAATCTCGTGTTGCCATGTTTTAAAACCTTTTTGTACTCAATTTATGCAAAATTATAAAAATTTATAGTTGAGTAACATGAATAGTGTAGGTATATGTAGAAATATTTACAAATCTTTACTGCGATGGTTTTTATATCAGGCGGTAGAACATCAACCGCATTTGGATGCAGTTGTGTACTATATGTGCTGCACAGCCAATTCCAATATCGATAAAGCACGTTGTATTCACCCTTTATTTTCACCCCTCCGAAATTCGTGTTGCAATTAACACCACAAAAACCTACAATTTTATTGAAGAAACAAGTTATTCAGTCAATATTTCAGATGTTTCTCCTGATACTCCATTAAAGTCAAGCAATTTTACTTTTAAACAAGCCTTGGGAAGAAAATAGCGTACTATCACTGGAACGATTTTTATGTCCTTTCTGTTGGAAGCGTCGATTGTAACACTCAAAAAGTTGGATTTATCTAACTCTTCATGTAACACTTGAATACACATTGGTATGACTACATTCAAAACTATAGCTTCACGTTTTGTTCGAGCAATACCAAATTTAGATAGCACACGTTTACGAAAAGCACCGGCGTTGATTCATGCTTATTTTCCGGGACAAAACAGTAAACCGGCCAGGACGCAGGGACAAGACCTAAGAACCGGGACAATCCCAGTCAAACCAGGACGTATGGTAACCCTGCGTCTGCAGTAATGCTACATACTTCATAATTCTCAAAAAATGAGTATAATTGGATTTTCTAAAAAACGGCTTACGATTTTTATCAAATTTCGTATAGTTATTTAAGTTGATGTTTATAATAATTCTATATAGTTCATATTTTTCTAAAGATAGCTAAATGATGCATTGGTATATGAGAAAGTTTGTAAAATGTATGTTGTACCGATTTTTTTAGATTTCCCAAATTAGTCATTTTGAGAATACTGCCGAACCACAGGTGTTCCCAGATTACGGATTTCCAGACTATGTTTGCTCGACTGTACATCCATATTTATGAAGCAAATATTTTTTGTGTTACAGTGTTAATGATAGAAACACTCCTAATATGGTTAACAAAAAAATTTTAAATTTATATTCAAAGACAGTGCAGAAGTACTTATACGTAGTAAATTTATTATCCATTAAAACTGAAGTTCTAAATACCTCGTTCCATGGCTAGAGACAAATTCAAACTTGAAGTTTTCCCCTCCAAGGTCAACGTCTTCCATTTCTTCTTCATCTGGCTCAAATGCTTGATTTATTTTTTCACCTGTAATTGATGTTCCGAATCCACCATTGTAGCTGTAGTAACTGGAACCTCCTGGAAGAGCAAAGAAATTTACAACTATTTTTTTAAAGATTTAATCCTTTCTGAAAAATCAAACATTTTTTTTATCTGTTTAATCCAAGTTGCATCAAACTACAGAAAACTACTTTTTAAAGAAATACCTATATTTTCTGGGTTCAAAATGATATAATATTTTTTACATTATAGCTATGAAATGCTTTACACAGATCTTTGAAAAGATTCCACCAGCATAATAACTGCTCCTTCATGTAAACTATAATAATAATCAACTATCATTCTACACTTAAGTTTTCGATAATGCTGAAAATTGTATAGTTAAGAATAGCATCAAGAAAAGGATCTTGCAATGCTAACCTTGTGATCCAAAGTAGTCATAATCGTAGTAACTGTCTCTGTGGTCATTTGTAAAAGAATTTTCGTCATCTTCCTCATCCTCATCAATGAATATAAATGGAGGACGTTCTTGACTTGGAAAGTCAAATATCTGGTCCTCATTCTTATTGTTCCTTTCTTCTGCAGCATTATTTCGAATTTTTTTCACCTGGCTGATAAATCATTTTGAAGTAAAAAGCTGTCTCAGTATTTATTTAGTTGTCAGAAAATTTCTCTCACTGATCAAAATACTTGAAAATCGATTAGAGTGCAATGCATACCTTACATAATTGGCATGAGCCACACGTGTTTGTATGCACCATGCAGTCGCCAAGAGCAGAATGAATATAACCAATGTAGATATCATGGCTACCATCCACCATATGATCACATCAGGATCTTGCTGATATGGCTTTTTAAGTCCAAAATTATGTTAAAATTAAAATCGGTCATCGAATTTACATTTATGAATGTGATTTGAAACAGGCAGACATTGATAACTAAACAAATAATGGTAGCTAATTGACTCCTTATTTAGTATTGCTTCAGCTTAGGTCTGTCCTTAGTGAAAGTAATTATTTGTATGATATTATTATTTAACTTGTACATTGATTTATTGGGTAAAAGTTTGTTAAAATAGATACAATTAGCAATAACAATTAACCAAAATTTGTGACATTTTTATTAAATTCTATCCTGAAAATATTGTCATAACATTGTATAGGCTTAATTGTTTATAAAAAAAATTCATTCTATGAAAATTTGAAATTGATATATTTTTAAAAGATTTGAAGTTGAATATTGTTGCTTACAAACTTCCAACAATTTATCTTAAACTAAATGTGCTGACTAAAGTTATATTATAAAATTATATTTATACAGTAAATTAGTGCATATACTTACCCTTAACCCAGAGGCTGTAATGTTCCTATCAAATCCATATATTTTCCACATTTTCTTAATATTTATATCTGTAAGTTCATAATCACCAGACTGAGTGTTTGCCACAATTTGAATTATGACCTCTGCACATTTATCACTGTATGGCCATGTGCTTGGGCAGTGCATTATGGCATGAAAATATACATCCTTGTAACTGGATTAAAAGGAGAAAAAAGTACAACAGTTTAAAATAAGTTTATCACATTAAATTTTTAAGTTAAATGCATAAAAAATACTCAGTATCCAACAATTTTTAGTGCATATTAAAATTATGCTATTGAAGATGTAATCAACTTCAGTCCTGATTATATAGTTAGACCAAATTAGTAGCAATTTAAAAATATTTCTATAGCTTCATTACTAATTTTATTCAAAAAGAGCTTTGGGATTTACAATGCCATAACAAAGCTGTCTAGTTGTGTATGTCAGTGATTGATCACAGTGATAGGGTAAAAAGTTTTACCACTATCCTCATGGATAACTACATGAGAATTTTCCATGTACTCCTCTGTTGTACATGAACAAATAAGAAAGCATTACTGAATAATTTTATCTTATATATTTATTTGAATATATTTGTTTAAGGTTATAATAAAAGTTGGTCTCTATTCTCATGTACAGCTTAATTGTCATGTTGTCACTATAACTCAGGTGAAAGACAAACTAAGGCTTTCTCAAATAAAGAGTCCAATCTGATCATGGAAGTGGGAAAATTACTAGAAACTTTTTGAATAATCTTATAAATTCCTCAAAAATTTTTAACAACTTGTCAGACATATTAGACATTTGCTATTGGAGCTAATTAATAAATGTACGAGTATAAGTTGGATTTTTATATTAACATATTTTCCTTAAAAGCAAAAAAGTGCTAATGTGATTATTCTGTCTGTCTATAGACAATCAACTTTTTTGTTTTGAGATATATAAATTTTGTTTGAATTAGATAGCTCAATCTATGAATTTTCCACTGATTGGATTTTCCAAGTAGTTCATAGATTTTCCATTGGGTGTCTTCAAAGCTGGAAAATTCAAAACTTTGAAATGGTATTTTAGCCAAACTGCAGAAGCTAAAGGGGTGAAATTTTCATTGTTGAAAGGTCTATCAAGGATCTATATTCCAACTGTGTTGGTTGACCCCTCTCTGACCTTTTTGCTTCATTTCTACATCCCATAAGAAAAACATATGTGCGGGGCTTTATAAATTTGCATTTTTAACACAGCACATTATGGTGGTTGGGGGCCCTAGGCACTAGATTAACTGGAGGCCCAACATTTCATATTCATGAAATAAAGAAAACATAAACAAAGATATTTTATTTTCCACTTACAAAAATATAGTAGAAAATAATTTTTTTAAACAATTAAATGTGTACTTTTCTGGGGTTTTTGTTAACTTTTGATGAATGTACTACAAAGCAACTGGAATCTGGGGCCCTTAGAAATGTGAGGCTCTAGGCTAGCACCTAGACCAGGTGTCTCAAACCCGCGGTCCTCATGAGGCCCGCACCATGCATTTGTGAGGCCCGTGAAGCAATTTACTTTATACTATACGATCCGAACTCAAATCTATTTCTTATAAAATATTTTACATAAATATTTCTAAATAATCTAAGAAGTGTATTAAATCATTCCAATTTATATCAGCCTGCATGGTTGAGTTACTGAAGAATGTTTGTCCCACTGCCAGCGAGTTTCTTGAATGTCAGAAGGACAACCTTCAACGTTAAATTTAGCATTTTTGTAATGACTGCGTGTAAGACGCGTAATAGAGCAATTCCTCTCTTGTGGAAAGGGAGAGTGAATATAATACAAAGAATACGAAAAGGTGTGAAGACTGGGAAAGTAAGGAATGCGGCCTGCGGATCGTCAGAGAGCCGTCATGCAGCCCACACACCGATGTGAGTTTGAGACCCCTGGTCTAGACTGTCTTTACCATAATGCTCTACTGATTTTTAAATTAATTAAAATTAAGATATAAGCTCTAGACATAAACAGTTCTATAATTGAAAGACTGAAGTTTTTATTTTTACAAAACAGAATTAAAATGCATGTGGAATGAAAGTGAACAACTGTTTTTAATAAAAAAAATCGGTATAGCATACATTGTACAAACTTTCTGATATACTAAAGCGTCGTTTAGTTATCTTTAGAAAATGAAAATCGTATCAGTCGATTTTTAGAAAATCCAATTTTAGTTAAAGTTGCCCAAGAATAAACTAGCCTTATATTCATTTTTTGAGAATTATGAAGTATGTAGTATTATTGCAGATGTATACTCAAGTAACTGTACAAAATTTGATCAAAATCGTTCTAGCCGTTTTTGAGAAGATCAAATTATTGTTAAAGTTTCCTAGAATAAATTAGCCTTATATTAATTTTTTGGTAAATATGAACTATTTGGTATTATTGAAGACATAAACTCAAGTAACTGTACGAAATTTGATCAAAATCGTTAGAGCCGTTTTTGATAAAATCAAATTGTTGTTTAAAGCACGTAGAATAAACTTCCCTTAATTATTGAGCAATGTCAAGTATTTCTTCATAGCTTCTATTCTGTATGATAAAATGCCTAAGTACGAGATTTCATTTATTGTCACTCTACCATATAGGCTCTAGAACCAATAACAGACAGACAGACAGCATTGCAAAAACCACTTTTTCGGAATCAGCTGCACCTAAAACGTACATTTCCGTCAAAATCTTGAGGTCAAATTTTTTCTCAATATACTTCGTATATGAGAAAATAAAAAAGGAAAATTATCCTGTTTTTTACAATGAGAAATATCAACTGCCATGGCAACGAGTGTACTATTTTTGTATATTTTATAAGGATCATTTTTAGCAGAAGCTCTCCAAACTAAACCTTTGAGAAATTTATGGATTTAGTATTTAATATTTCATTAGATAACTCTATGACAAGAGACACCAGGATGGTTTAAAATATTTTACAATAATATACATATCATATCACACAGATTGATTTAATTTTGAGTAATATTATTGACAGTGGCTTCTTTGTTATAGGTGCCTTTTGCAAGAGCCCATATGGCTGGGTGTCCCATTTATTGAACCAGTTCCCTATCAGTAAGCAATGCTAATGCTTTCATTGAAACCCTCTTATTTCACAAAAAATGCACATTTTGAACTCCTCTCACATATGAAATAATAATTCAGATAAATTTTATCTCTGGGAATATAATAAATCTGGTTAACATTAAAAGTACGTAAGCTGCTTGGAATAATTAATCATTGTTCTATTTATTTCATATATAGGGTGTCCAGCAACATTATGTCAATACTTCAAGATCTTATTCCTGAGGTCATTCCCAGTCAGAAATGTCATGTTACATGGGTTCAATTCTCAACGGTTACGTAGCTATCGGTATTTGAAATGTTTAATATTACTGCAGTAATTGTTCAAAATGGCAGCCATCAGCTTGGATGCACATCCTCACCCTTTCGACTAGGGATCGGTTATAGAGCATGCATTCAGCAGGCATAGACGTGTTAATCCAAGCCAGCACACCAGTAGCACGTGAGCTAGCAAACAGTGCAGTCAGGGCGCACTGTGAGACGTGTCGTATCAGAAGTAATGTGAACATGCCACGTACATTTTCCACTGAAGAATACACGGATATTCATATATCCATAGCTTCATAACCATTGAGAATCAGACCCATGTTCATATGACATTTCTGACTGGGAATTACCTCAGCAATAAGATCTTAAAGTATTGACATAATGTTGCCGGACATGCTGTATAAGTCAACGAAAATTTCTAGAGGATTCATAAATGAGTAATTTTTCTTACCTAATTGGCTCTGTTAAATTGATATTTTCTTCTGTGCAGAAACGATTAGCCAGAGTAACAAGTGTTGCCTTAAAAGCACTCTGTTCATTATAAACCTGAAAATAAGAGGTATTGCATTTCAGTGACATGAATAAATGGATTTGGAATTTTTAAAATGGCATGTGTAATTGATTCCTATTGTGGAAAAGGTGAAAAAATTACATATTATTGCATTTTGCCTAAGAGTTACATCATAAAATAAAATTCATGTACAATATTAAGAAACAGACATTACTTCTTCAGCTGTTTTTCCTGCTGTATATATGCTGGCATTAACACTTCTCCCATCTGAAGGTGTAGGCAATGTGGGGCCCATTGTTGTTGACTCTTCAGGAACACTTCCATTTCCTGAAGTTGATAATCAGAGTATATGTTTATTTATGTTATATTATACTGCCATCATCAGTCTAAGTGTAAAAACCTGGACTCCATTGTTGTTTCATTTTTATGTGGAATTAAACCATTTTATTCAGTGAGAATTTAATTTTAATTTTTTTATAATCAAACTCCACATAATTAATACTGGCTTATTGAATTATATGACGGGTGTGTCATGGCAAGAAATTATAATTACCAAATTGTTTGTACTCAATCTGAAACCCTTTATGAGAGGTAGGTTCTGTATGGCGTCCAGTATGAAAATATAATGTTACAGACCCTCCAGGAATAACTTTCATGTGCTTTTGAGATTCACTGTTGGTCCAGGTCAGAAGATAACCTCCACTGATATCGCTTGATGGAGCCTTAAGGCCTTTGAATAAAAAAATGTTATCATCTGCATGTATTGAAAAATCTAGCAACGAATTTAGTACAGTATATAATTTCAGGGGAAATTTAGTTAAATGAGCTGTACATCAAATAATAATTAATTATTAAGAAATATATAATTTGCACAACATTCAATGATTTAGTGAAATATAAATAGGCATCATTTGCACTTTATGTCAGACAAATTTATAGCAACATAATACTGATGATTTTTTAAAGTTTCAATAATGCTCCACATTCTAGATATGTATTATTATGACCAAGTTAATAAAACTCACCACCTGCATTAATCCTCAGGTGGTCACCAAAGAAACCATTAAGGTCCAATTCATTGATGTTAAGATTGATGCCATATCCTTCAGAAGGGGCTCTGATAGTCCACGAGCAGTCCCTATTTGGTGGATATGGGCTGTCGGGATAACCAGGGGAGACAATTTCTCCTGACAAAAAATCTCCATTCCCTTTAACCTCCACATTACAAGATGCTGCAATAAATTGCATGTGGTTGAAAGCAGTTGTGGATTTAAAGGTATGAGTCACACATACTAGCAAATATTTAAAATCTGAATGAGGATTTACATTAAATGAGTGGGTTTTTTTTAATGCTCCACTGCATAATTAGTGTATTATCTTAATAGTATTTTTGAATATACAGTCATCCATCCTGTAATATGAGCGATATATGTTTCTGGAAAACACCACATAACAGGAAACTTCATTACAGGATACCTTAAGTTTATGAGAAATGGGAGGATAGGGACCCATCAAACAATTTTTCTATATTAAAACTTCAAATAATATAGTAAAACAAGGCATAATACATATATTTATAAATTTATATATTAATATTAAATTAATGCAAATTTTCTTTGATATAATTGAATTACTGTAATAAAACTTGGTTTGATGTAGTAATATATAAGTATAAATTTCATGTAAAGAGAAAAATGTGCACTGTAGAAATCATAAAAGATAAATTGCATAATAAAAGAACATGCAAAAGTTGCTCTTAAAAGAGAGTTGACATTGCTTAAGTGGGTCTGATAGGGAGGAGGGTTTTTATTAAGATGAAGGAACTGAACTGACACGAACAGAATTCCAGAGAATGCAACATGCCAAAATTGTTTCACATCAGAAATCCTTCACTAAAAATGGAAGAAATCAGTCTTTAAAAATTGCATAAATGTGAACCTGGACCTTGTTCTAGGATACTTTGATCACACTTTATAACTCCCATATACATGAAACCGTGTTCTAGGACAGTGATTCTTAGGAGATATTTTCTTGTGGCCACATCTGCAGCCACAAGCAAACCCTCGTGGCCGCATCAAGGAAAGATTGCAGAAAATGTAACGATAATCATGTAAAACTTCCATATACCTTCTTATTTTATAACAACGGTTACTTATTTATCATAAACAATTGTTTTTCTTTAAATAATTCAAATTATTTAAATTTTCTCATCGCCACACCAAAATGTCTGGTGTCCGCACTTGAGAACCCCTGCTCTAGGATACTGTGTTACAGTTAGAACAACTGTTTTTATTTAAAGTTAAAATTTTGAAGCATTTATCTTTTATAATATGTAGATGCAATTTATGAATACATGCACAAAAATTGCTTTTACCTTAATTATTCATTGAGCTTAAAATTTTTGGAATAATATTTCAACCGATTTATTTTACTGCATTAAAATGAAATTCTTATCTAAAATCAATTCTACTTTTTTGCTAGAGAATTATCAAGCTCGTCTTATTGTTGAAAAAAATATTAAGTATCAGAAACTACAAGATAAATACTTAGGTATCTCAAACAATTATAAATAGATTATTTCTGAATATATTCTACTTCTGATTTACCTTTTCCATTTTTGACTTTTTTGATCTTTTATGTTGAATTCAGCTTAAAACTTTCAGCCCAAATAGTATTTTCCGAGAATTTCTAAAATCCGAGGATTTTTTTTCTGTGATATTCCTTCTTAATTGTCTACTTATCCTATTCGAATGCAAATTACTTTTCTTTTGTTGAAAGTAACCGTTTTTTGTTGAAATTTGCACTTTTTCTTTTGTTTTTTGAACAGTGCCTACACCTCTTTTGGACCCTCCTATCATTTCTTTTTTCACGGTATTTTGGAAAATTTGAATCTATTGATATTATAGAGGGTCTCCAAAATACGGACTAATTCTGCTAAGTAGTTTCCTTAGCAAGGGCGTCTATGATGGACAATCTGTATTCGTACAAGGTCATTTTATTATAACTGAATTTTTTGTACACGATAATTTATTAACATCACTGAAATAAAAAATTAAAGAAAATATTAAAAGCTTTTACCAACAAAAAAGGGAATATTAAAACAACATAGTAAAAGTTAGGAAAATAGGGAGAAATAAAACACCTCGACTGAAATGTCTATTAAAAAATGCCACTGTTACAAAAAATAAAAACTCGGACCGAGAACCGACCCATAGCACTTGAAAGGCAGGCCTCAAATGTGACCACTGTGAAGGTTTGAGAGTTATACCTGCAGAAATGGGAGGGGACAAGAGTTTGAAAGCCGAAGCAGAACTGCGCAGTTGCCCGTCATCCATTGATAGCGCTCGGATCTCGGCAAAGTCTGAGTGTCATCTATTGATGACGCTCAGCTTCAATGTGTTAAATAAATTAATATTATTAGATACTTGTACTGTGAAATTTTTAAAGCTATCTGAATTAATGCCTGCATTTTCTGCTGAATTTCTCAAAAAAAGCTGACAGATTTGAATCAAGTTTAGTATTAAAGCTTCTGAGTCATTGCATCTGAATGAAATGAGTCCAAAATCCAATTACATTTTTTACAGCATTATCAAAACCCAGTTGCTGAATAATTCAGAATGGCCAATCAATGGCTCTTTTGAACTTTAAACCCAAAAGATAAAATATTTTCCATAATTTTTTTTGTATTTGGTACATCTAAATTATGTATTTCCATTAAAATCTCAAAGTTGATTTTTTGTGATTACCATACATTCTCTATATATTATGTGTATATGTGAAAGTAAATACTGTACCAACTGAAGGTGGTTTTTCTTTTTTTTTACTTTCTCATTTACATAGTATACAGTATAGGAACTCTTATCTGGCAAGCCAGATTTTCCAGATTTTTGGTCCTTAGTTTAGTATATACTTATAATATACTGGTGTAGTTTCCCATAAAATATTATATGATGGGTATTTATCCATGTTTAATCAAATGGAGAAAATAACACTCCTAGGATTTAACCCATAACTTCAATGTAGATGGTGAGCAGCTAAAAATTTAAAAGGGTTAAGGCCAAGTAAATCCTGAAAGTGTGAGTCGAATAGAATTTGCTGCAGTGCCCCT
Source organism: Uropetala carovei (assembly GCA_036926305.1). NCBI lineage: Eukaryota > Metazoa > Arthropoda > Insecta > Odonata > Petaluridae > Uropetala > Uropetala carovei. The sequence continues at coordinate 20,648,209 of JAXCHB010000196.1, forward strand.
GGATCTTATGCCGCCGATAGTGCTCTGATCATTATGGACACACAGACCAACAGACAGAAACATCTGGGCTTTTATTGTGTGTGAATTAAAGAAGCATTATGTAAAGAATAGAAGGGTTTCATTTGCATTTCAAATCATTGTAACCTTTTATATTTACAAATGAGGGCCTATTAGACTTAGTTTCTTAAAACTGAAATCTTAATATTTTTACATAGGTTAAAATGTCGCAGACGAAAATTTTCAAAATATCGACTGCAACTAAGAGAAATTCGAATTGGTACCTAGGGCACGATCTCTGAATATAGCATGATTCCATGTCATACCTGGTTTCGGGGTGCTGGATAAGGGGTCACATAATGTAAAGAGAAACTTGTAATCGCGAGGAAAATCGACTTCGAGATTTTGATGTAAATACACGTTTCAGGCATCCCCAAGTCCAAAAGAGTGTTTGTCAGCCTGATGTCTGTCTGTGCATGGCACTAGAGACTATACAGCTTTACGAAATCAAACAATATTTCATTTTTAGGCATACTATTGTCCAGAATAAAAACTCTGACGAGATGAATGATTAAGCGTAACAATTAAGAGTACTTTATTCTAATCTATTTTTTTAAATTGTCGATTTATTCAAAAATGGCTCAAATGATTTTGATTAAAATTCACTCAGTTATAGAGCATGGGGTTATAAACAATACTGCATAACTCATATTCTCAAAAATAACTATATAGCGTCCAGCATCATTATAATATATCGATTTTTATGCTCAGCTACCACCCAGCTCTCCCCAGTTCTCTCAACAATCTTCCTCCAGCAATAATGCTTTAGTAATTGTGTGACTTCGCCAATCTATGTAATACTTGATATTAATGTATGGTAAGACCATTTATCAAGTTTGACTTTCACACATACGAGGTAATCAATATATTAATACAATTTACGTGCAGAAGACATTTTCTGCAGTTTTGTTGTTTTGGTAGCAGGAGTTCCTTTCAGTCAGAAAAAAGTATAGTGAAACCATACACATATGTATATGAGGAAGTTTGTGCAGTGTATATTGTACCGATTTTTTTATTGGGGTGCATCTTTGCAAAAATTTCATGAGCAACCTTTTCTACATGGCGAGCCACGTTGCTGCTAACAGATACTTTGGCGGATTGCATTGGAAGTAGCATATTCATCGGCGGGTCATATTAGAGTTTAAATCGGAAGTTAATTGAAGATTTTGAGATATCAGTTATTAATTGTGTTATTTTCCATTTGAATCATTAAAAATGATATCAAGTTGTACGAAACATCACTCGAGCTCTATAACAGTCCCGTATTTATTTTCATGCTTTCATTGCTAGTAGTTATATTTTTGTGGAAACAGAACAAAGCTTTTAACCTACTATTTAATATAAGATGAAAAAATAAATTATTTATTTCTACAGGTTGTCTCTTTAATCTCTCCGGTATTTTAAGAAACTATATTTTTTTAACTATTAGAAATATCGAAAAAAAAGCCAAACTGCAAATTGAAGCCTATCTCAAACAGTTTTAGGTAGGGAGTTGGCAACATGGTTGTGCGCATCGTTGTTTGTGCAGCACACCACTGTCTGACCTATGTGTCATTGTGCCTGAGTGCAGTGGAGACTCCACAAGTGAAAGCACAGTGCATTCTGTGGTTTGCTGAATTTAAATCAGTGATTCGTGTGCAAAGAGAATTCAAACAGACGTACAACAGAGATCCTGCCATGGATAAACCAATCAAGCAATGGTATCAAAAGTTTAAAGAAATGGGTAGTCTTGCCAACAAAGTAGGCTGGCCGGCCATCAACCTCTGAAGAAGATGTTGTCTGTGTATGGCTTTCGTTTTCCCATAGTTCAAAGAAGTCTGTTATACAATGTAGCAAGCAATTACAAATCCCATAATCCACTGTGAATAATGTGTTACACAAACGGCTACACTTACATGCTTACAAACTGAAGCTTCTGCAAGAATTAACACCACAAGATAAACCTCTACATTTCGAGTTTGCTTCCTTTGTCTGTGACTGCCTATCAGAAAATGAAAATTACATAAAGACTAATAATGTTAACCGACGAAGCAACTTTTCACACAAATGGTGTAGTGAACCAACATAACTGTCGAATATGGGAGAATGAAAATCCTCCTGAAGTCATTGAACATGTTTGTGCATCAGAGAAAATAAATGTGTGGTGTGGCTTGCTCCACAACAAAGTTATTGAACCTTTCTTCTTTTCTGAGGCCACCGTAACTGGCACCATTTATCTTGGCATGCTCGAGGACTTTGTTTTTCCACAGCTGGAAGAAGATGTAATGGTTTTCCAACATGATGGTGCTCCTCCTAACTTCAGCCTAATTGTTCGTGATGCATAAATCAGTGATGGCGAACCTTCTATTGCCAGAGTGCCAATATTACTGAAATTGTTGAATCTTTTCTGCCTCGCGTGCCACAAATAAGTCCTTGATTTTCTTTGCATGCCAACAAAATCAAATTCGTGACCAAGACATAAGAGATTGAAACTTGTAACCATAAAACAAATGTTTACAATAGTTCACTAAATAACACAAATGGTTTTTGGGCACTAAATCAGTACGACAAATTATTTGATTGATATTCACCATTCGTTGGCGTGCCACCAAAACCGTCTGGCATGCCATAGGTTCACCATCACTGCACTAAATGAAAGATTTCCTGGTCGATGGATGGGAAAAGGAGCTCCAATTCGTTGGCCTCCAAGGTCACCTAATTTGACCCCCTTAGATTTTTTTCTTTGGGCGTATGTAAAAGGAGTTGTTTATGGTCATACAGGCCAGATTGAAACCTTAGATGAACTTAAGCAGGGAATCCGAGCAGCAGTTGAAACAGTCACTCCAGAAATGTTGGCTCAAGTCTGGGCTGAAATTAATTATCGAATAGAAATCTGCCATGCGAAAAAAGGAGCATACATTGAAGTTTATTATCCTCAGGTTTTAAGCTTTCTTAGTTATACATTTTTATCGTTTTTCATTTTCTATTATATCTTTATTGGTTTAAAAAATATAACTTCTTAAAATACCGGAGAGATTAAATGGACACCCTGTATATTAAATTTAAGCATACAATCATTCAGAGAAAACTCTTGAAATTTAAATAGAGAATACCATTAAAATTATTTAAAACTTTTTTGTTTGAAATATCAATAGCACAAAACGAAAAGAAAAACGTCCCCGGACAATAAAAATGCAACCGGAGACAGACTAGGTTAGTATAAATTTATAAAATTCCAAATTTTGCAAAAAAATCCATTTAATTGGAAGTGGAATTCTTACAAAGCTATTGTTTCTTGTTTTTTCAAATAGTAATAGGTTTTTTAATAGTTTCTTTTATCGATAACGCATAAAAAGTCGTGAAATTTCAATCGGATGGAATATTTTACGCAGGAGACTCAGAATCTATTTCTCACCCTACAATTGATTTGGAATGGTTTCCCAGGAACAAAATTAAAATAGAGGAAGCGTTCTCACCCGTCCCCACCGTTCTAAATGAGAGCTTCTCCGTGGGCTTATCCCATTGGCTGCATCCAGTTCCTCCTCCTCCCACTCCCGTCGGCGCCAGTGTCTCGTATGTGACAAACAGTACCTCGCCCTGTGACATGAAATACTTCTCCAGCACTGTTTGCGTGAATGATGCACATGTTACGGTGCCCACAACTATGCCGCCCAGTTCGTATGACACGGATATCTGATCGTTGGTCCTCAAGTCCGTGATGGCTACCCTCAACCACACCAGGCCGTTTTTCGGCCCCGTCAGTTGTGTCGTATATTTGTCGCCCTAGTATTGGAAAATAAAAAGTGTCAGAACCATGTAATTGGAATTATTACGATCCGTTATTAGGTGCAGGGTTTTATCTTTCATAGAGATAACTGTACTTGAAAACTAAATTTATCATAGAAAGTTTCGCAAAATATTTCAAATGTCTTCAATTTTACTGTAGCTGAAGTTAATCAAACATTTCACCATGCAGTCCCTTTGTGTATTAATAAAGGAGTACTCTGTCAGTCTGACCTGCCTAAGTGTGACACCTTTTTCATTTGCATTTTAAAATAGGTTAGAATCAAACTACCGACTCAGTGTTTAAAGTTCCGTACACCTTCTTTAAGATAAAAATTTATTCTTCGAATCCGCTGTGAATTTGTGCGAAAATAGAAAAATATTTAACCTTTAACAATTCTAAATTAAAATTGGCTTGAAAACTTAATGGCAAGCGTCTCAGATTCGCCAAGTTAATCCCTTTATGTTATGATGTGGTTCGTACTCAAACCTATTTCTTATAAAAAGAGGTAATTGAAGTCATTGTTCGAAGTTTAAGAATTGTATTAAATCAGCACTTCCAAAATATCTGCGGTTTAATGTTCATTCAAATGCACAACATCCTACACAGGTGTGCTACGGAAGAATGTTCTGTTGCCAGTCAAATCTATTATTTACGCCAGTTTTAGATAGGTTTGAAGTGTGGAGGCATCCAAGGGAGGAAGGAGAGGGTCATGGGACGATCTTCGCCACTGGTGGGGGGGGAGGGGGGGAGGGAGGGGGGGAGTGGGGGGGGGGGGGGAGGGGGGAATGAACTTCAAGCTAGAATTTTTAAAACAGTTTCATCTAGGTAACACACGTGTTGTCAAATTTTATTTATCGAATTACTATATCATATAAAGGAAATTAAAATTAAGCAAATGTTCCACGCTTTTGTTTGTGATTAGAAAAATAGTTGAAACGATTAAATTAATATATTCTGTTTTTTCAACTAAATTGCTGTTTATATAATTTGTTATTTATTGACTATCTTCCGTAAAAAATTGTCAACTTATTGATTAATAGCATTTGAACATTTTTTTGGAGAACAGTCAAGTAAAATTATTTACACCACTAGGACTTTTTCAAAGTGTCACTGCAAAATCGTACGGGTATTATTATTGTAATTAAATATTTAGCAGTATACTTATCATATTCGGTGTTTCAAAATTGAATTAACGAGTTTGGCTGGGTTATATCAAATTAATCATTCGGGTTGCTCTTATAAAGAAACAACGGTAAACCCTTGTTTATCTACTTACGAATGAAATTTAATGTTTTATCTCTTCTAACTCGGTCTTTTTAAATTGAATGTCGAGAAATCTCACCTTTTTAAAGTTTTGAGACGATTTTTTCCCCAAAAACTGACCAAATCCTTAAATATTTCTTCTTAAATTAATGTTTCAATGTTCTAATATCCGTTTGCGGTATTTCTATGACATTAAGATTTTCTAACTAAATGTTTTTCGATTTCGAAGTGAGCCTTGGAGTTATAAAATCTAAAGAAACAATGCGTAATTCGAAACAGATGGATATATCCCCCTGCCACTCGCCTTACCGGAATGCAGGGCATACATTGTAAATTTATTTTTGAAAAATTCGAAACGCCGAGTGTGATTGAACCAAATTGTCTTAAAAGTACTTTCTTAAACAAAAATTTTCAAATCGTTTTATACGTAGCTCTTAATTGTTATATTATATCAAGCAATAACTTTTTATCACGAAGAAAGATTTCTTCATTGATAGATTTTATTTCTACTGCAATGTTGACCCTAATTTATTGTCGCTGTATGCCTTTGCGTCCTGTTTGACGGGAGGAAATCACTCAATCTCCGTTTATAGGCAAAATCAAAAGTTGAGAAGGAAATAAGGTTTATGATTTTCATTGTGACCTGCATAGCTACTTTTTCCTCGCGGCCTGTGACAAAATATCGGTTGCTACTCGTCCACCATATACTCATGTAATAACAATAAGCACGGTGAGCTTGATTGGCGGCTCTCAATATACTTCGTATGCGAGAAAGGAAATAACAAGAAGTCCATGCGATGACCACCAACATTACTTTTATTTAATATAATATTTGCAGTAAAATAATCGAAGCATGTTCCAAATTTGAAATACCAGTTACTTTCCTTGTTTCTTTCCGTTTCATAACTTTACGTCATAAAATACCAATGCTTTTTTTGTGACGGTACGTGCCGGCAAGGCGTACCGGCACCTTTTTTCAGAGCGATGTTGACACCTGTCTAATTTCGGTACATTTTCTTTTTTTTTAATTCTTTAAAACCTACAGTAATAAACGGTTTCTATAAATGTTAAACATTTTGATTTTAATTATCGACTTTGTTATTAAAAGTTCATCAAAAATTCAACAGAGAAGGGGGAAGAGGGTGCAGGAAGAGGTGGAGGGGGGTGGGAGTACGGGCACCTCTTTTTCTGCAAAAACGACACTGTAAAGTATTATACATGCATTTGGATCAACAATCAAAGGCTGAACCGTAGTCGAACGGAAAATAACCCTCAGTTATTTAACCCCTTTGTGAACCGAGCTCGGAAATAATCGTCTCCGTGGTAAAGCTCCAGTAAAATGCGATTTTAAATGCCAAAAAAAAGCTATCGTTTACTAGAAATTCGACGAAATACGATTCTCAAAATTCTTTGATAAGAATCAGGATCTACATACCTTTCTTCTTAGAACAGAACAAAACCCGATCCGATATTTTGAAATACTAAAGAAAAAAATCTCTGCACCATGGATTTTAGACTTATACAAATAGGGAATCGAACTCGGGACTTAAACCTTCGCCGAATAAAATATGGTCCTGAGTTTCGTGAAAATCTCCCCATTGATGTAAAAAGTTGTTACTGGAACAAATACACGCACAGACACGACCATTTCGTAAAGCTATGCTTCCTTCGTAAACCATCCTAATAAATAACATACATGCTGGTTCTTTTACCTGCGCAGGCTGCGTAGGCAGGAGAAGACTACCGCACCTCAGACCACAAGTCGCTTTGGATATGTCGCAATTCTGAGAGCAATCTACATCATCATCGCCGAAGCAGCAGTCCGGTGCGTCGGTATATGGATTGATTCCTCCCTTCCAACCGATTGTTATGTTCTTCTTAGCGTACTCCCTATCAACCTTCTCGGTCCAACTCATTTCGGTCACGTTCTCGTCCGTCGCGTTCCCGAATTCGGCCGTTGGACCCACGTTCGAATTCGCTTCCGTTCCATTTTCGGTCACCTCGCTTCCAATTCCAGAATCTACGTCAGCCAGTACAATTGTCAGCGGGACCAGAAAGACGAAGAGGTTTTCGATACAGAATGTCCTAAGCATCATTCCCTTCTTGTTTACGACAGAGGGGTGTTTCCGCGGTGGCGAAAATTGTTGTCACGATCCAACTTTTAATGCTTACATTCCGAAATGGGCAGTTTATAAAATGAAATTATCTCGCTGTGATACTCCTGTCCGAGTTTTGTTGATTTCTCTCTCGATCTAAAATATCGAGTCACCGAGCTTGTGAACCAGACGTAGTGGAAGTTGTCGGTTATTCCACAAAACACGCACGCGCACTTTAAATGATTTTTCTTTTCTCTTTATCACTGTTGTGGTTCCTATGATGTCCCAATTGGGCCAGGTGAATTCTAACCGAAATGCTTGTCTTAATCCGTAGAGAATTTTTCGGATGTCTCAGTTAGTCGTGAATATATTAATCCCAAAAAGGTCACTGTTATTCCCCCGAAAGATGGTCCCGAAACGTATGTATTGTGGTCCGCAGTCAAATATTTTGCCTCATTTGTCACACAAATGAAAGTTGACTGCGGAGGAGTAGACATTTCTCGACAATTGATATGGCTCCGATAAGATAAAAGTGCGAGTTGATGAGGAGAGAGGGGAGGGACGTAAACTCGATAAAAATGTGAACCTTTCCCGTGACGCATATGCATAGTACTTCGCGCGTTTCTTCTCTCGAGACAACTTTCTCAGCCATAAAAATTGCGGGTATATCGTATAGAAGATCTCTTCGTCAAAAATGATAATCTCGGTATCTATTTGAATGTCAACATATCGCTTATTCCAGCGTAATCGTCACGTAGAATGATTGATAAGCAATCTGAAGTCTATGGGTCCCGTATTAATAGAATTGTTTTCCTCTCGTTAGAATATCGATGGAAAATACGTATTTGTTCATATAAGACTGCTTTAATCCGTTTAAGCTGGAGAAATATTGAAAAATTCGTATGTGGAATAGGCCGAAGTCATGTTGAAATTTGCGTTTTTATAATTTTGTTTTTATTTAGACAAAGCTGTATATTCTCAAAATTCGTTGGTCATAGAAAAATAATAATGTCCGATAATAATATTTTCCTCATTTATCTCTTTGATTGTATGTACTCCACTCAAAAGCGGCTAAATAAGATATTTTTCTTCGAAGTAATGAAATAACGAGATCAACTTATTGCTAGAATCTAATCGATTATGTGGTGAATTGTATGGTCGCAAAACGGTTAGAAAAACCAAAGATGTATTTCTCCTACTAAGCAGCTCTTTCACTGTAACAATACATTAGGTACATCTTTTGATTCGAGAATCAAGATCAGTGGATAACCACTGAAGGTGGCAACTTTGTTTCCGAAATGAGTTTTTGGATTTCTCGCAGTCTATCCGTGTTATCGGTGTTATCTTCAAAACCTACGAGATTTTTTGCTGCAATATTGGAATTTAGTTACATAAAATCTCATTAAATTACGTAATATTTCCGGCATTGTTTCTTGCGTCGGATTTCGACTCGTTTCTCTATGCCAGCATTGTTCAACCTGGGGTTCGTGAACCCCTGGAGGTGCGCATTATTCACAAATGAATGTCTAATTTTGAAATTTGGGGAAATTAACCGAAGAAATTATCCAACTCCTTTATTTGCATGTAGGAAAAGTTTTGGAAGAATAATTTCCAAAAAAAGTATTGATTTATATGCGAAAGTATGGTTGTTCAAATTTCATAATAAAATATTCTGGTACAACTGGGTTATCTCGGACCCCTTTCAATTTGTAGTACCCCGACCCCACAATGATTCATATTTACGAGATACATTGTTGAAATAATGTTTTAAAATAATTTTTACCCTAAAGCTTGCTAACCCATGACTGGTTGGCCAGTCCCAATCACCGGACAACGGTGAGGGATACTTTGGTTCTGAGCGAGGCGAAGGGCGCGTTAGCGCCCGGAGATGAATACCCACTAAAACAAAGCGAGCCGAAGGTTCGTCAATATATCCTTTCAATGTTATATACTACTCTCAATTTGCGGCGCAACAGTCAAGAGGATATAACATTGAAAGGATATATTGACGAGCCTTCGGCTCGCTTTGTTTTAATGGGTAGTCGTCTCAGGGCGCTAACGCGTCCTTCGCCTGGCCCGGAACCAAATTATCCCTCCCCGTTGTCCAGTGATCGGGTTTGTAAATGTCGAGGCCGGCCAATCAGTCATGGGTTAGGAAAGCTACCGCATCTTCTTAATTATTTGGCAAATTATAACAATGCATTATAACAATGTCAAAAAATTATTTTTCAAAAGGGGTCCGGGATAACCCAGTAGTACCAATATTTTGTTTTTTTTGTGCCATTATTTTTACGAGTAAAATACATATGTTTATTTGGTAGCTTTTTATTGTCCCAACCTAAGTCGTAAGTGCAACATTTTTTCTTCCAATGCCTTATCTCAAATGACAGTCTAACTGAACAATAAAAAGTTCGAACAAGTTTTCCATCATTAGCTATATCTTCCAAGGTGAAATATTTATGCATCGCCCTCCTCTAACGTGACTTCATGTTATACATGGATTCTCGCGTATTTCCGTTTCTAATAAAACTTTGAACAACGCGGTTTATGGATCGTATTGATGTGTTCGGACATAGGATGTGGGATTTTCGCTTACTGAACGAGGAAAAGTAGTGCTAAAACAATTCGATTATCATTATAGGTCATCAATAACAACACTTAACCCCTCTACGACGCGTCCGTCGCGACGGAGGAGGATTTAATAATTCCCTCGTGAGCGGAAGAATGAGTTTTTTTTAAAAAAGCAAAAAAGTTGCAAAAACATGCAAAATTTGGAGAAAGTTTAAAAAATCACAAATTTTTATGTTTTCAATTTATTTTGATGAAATTTTTTATATAGTTACATAAAGCATGACATTAAACAATATCATTTAGAATATCATGCCTCACACACAAACATTGCTACATAAAAGCGAATGAACAGTAATCGCTTAATTTTGCGGTGCGCGTTCGCGGTTTATATAACTTTCAGCATAGCGTGAACTATGAAAGGTATTTACATGAAATCTTATTCTAAGAAACACTAAACATTACTGAACATTTTATTCGCTGAATGTACCTATCTAAACCAATTGGGTGAAAAGTTTGTCGCATGTCAACTTTTCCGTGTCTTGACTGGAAATTAACTAAATGTTGTATTTATGATTTTTTGAAGGTGTTTCATTAACAGTATAGACATTTCAGTTACGCAGCCATCATTCTTAATCATTACAGAAGTCACATAGAATAAATGGTTACATTTAGTTCATTAGAAGCGGAGATACGATGTTGCATATATCTTAAATGCTTTTAGGCGCAGAATACAGAAAACTTTTTAAAGTTACATATTAGTTCACAAGTCTTTTCCCAATTGTTTTAGAAAACGTACAGCATGAAATTCACCTTATAAACACAAGAAACATACTATCGAGTAAGCTTCTCTGTGAAAAAATACCAATGTTATATATATCTTCTGGGAAGCGAACTCAAACTACAATGGAACGAACCTTTCAGTGGGCTTGTGAAGTAAAATGCATGAAAGCAAAGACAGAGCCGATTATGACAGGAGGATTCTTGGTGAATTGAAAAGCTTTTTTAAAAGCATCTCCAGTAGGCTGTGTGTATCGAGTATATAGGGACCTTTTTCCTTCGTGACTCAAGCAGCGAAGACTTTTCTCGTAAGGGTTAACAAATATAAAAATATGTGGTAGGGAAAAGATTATATTTCTTCTGTGAGAAGGCCCAACTTCAAAAGCCAAAGAAATCATTCCTCGTGCATTGAAAAGCGATTTTTAGAAGCGGAAACACGGTAATATTGTGGGAAAATGAGAATTTCAACGCAAATTTTCACCTAGATTACAAAATATAATAACAATAGTAAAATTACAGGACGTGCATTACTGAAGAGGCCAAAGCTTCCTCTATCAAAATACGTATAGCTTATTCAGATTGACGAATTTGCCTTGCGCAATTAGATATAAGAATGTGTTGGTGCACCGAATTTTCGGGGCAAAAACGAAAATTTCAACGCAAATTTTCAGCTAGATTATAAAATACAACAACATTAGTAAAATTACAGAACGTACATTACTGAAGAGGCCTTGTAGGACGTGCTATACACGTCGCTCGGCGTTGAGGGGTTAAACGTCAAATATCACCTTAATATAATTTTTAATATGTCCTAGTCCACCATTATCATTCCGAAAAGCACACTATTCTGTTACATGACTTCCGCAAGCCTCCTGGTTATACCGAGTAGTTAACTGGTGTACACTGGCTCTGATAGGTCACTCTCCCGGTACCCCTGATATCCGTACGCGTTTCATATGTGCGATTTTCTTATTATATTTGATTGTGTCCTTAATATCAAATTTGATGAAAATCTGTTCGAGAATGAACATGCGGACGGACGGACGGACAGACCGACGATAATAGGCGCTCACGCTGGAAGCGAAACGCGCCTAAAAACAAAGCGAGCCGAAGGATCGCCAATATCCTCGAAGACAGATTTGTCATTTCACGTCGGGTTAGTACTCCTCACCGCAATTCAATATGGCGCCACCGTCGCTTATAACATTGGGGAACGTAAAGTCTCATCGAGAACTGGGTTATTCTGTATTTTACTGTGTTCAATTATGAATACTATAGTATCCACGTCCGCATCACCTAGGCACCGAGGATATTGACGAGCCTTTGGCTGGCTATGTTTGAATGCGTAGTCGGCTCCGGGAACAAATGAAACCCTCCACGTTGTCCGGAGATTGGGTCACGATTGGGTTTGTAAATGTTGAGACAGGCCAATCAGTTTCTTGTCCGGAGATTGGGTTTGTAAATTTAAGATCGATATTTGTTTATAGTTAAGTAAATAGTAACATAATAATGAAAATAATTTAACACATTAAAATACAGTAGGTTTTCAATAGTAATGATTTAACACACTAAAATACAGAATAACGTAAAGTCTTACCGCGAATGTAGAATGTCGGCGAGGGATCAATTTAGTGTTAAACTCTTAAACACTCATAATATTATGTTTTTATTGATTTGACCCGTGTAGGAAAGTGTTGAAAAGGTAATTTCAGTTGCACTACATTCTCATGAATTGGAACGATTCTATTTACATCATTATTGTTTCAATTAACTATATGAAGCAACATCTGGGGTAATTACATTTACCTTGCTCAACAACTAATATTTCAACGTTGGCATCTCTTTTCGATATATCGTCAGTAGTTACAGTTGTCAAGTTAACAAACGTCGGAAATATGGCTAGCTCGCTGTCTGCAGATACGATGAACGAAAATATGGAATTAGAACCTAACTTGACAAACGTCATAGAAAAGAGATCATTGAGATGGATTTTTGTTGGAGGAAAAGGGGGAGTTGGCAAAACAACATGCAGGTTTGTTGAAGTTACCTTCAGAAACGAAAGTCCTAGAGATGTTTCATAATTTCAGCGTCTTTATTTGTTATGATGTATTTTTTCAGTTGTAGTCTAGCAATTCAGCTTGCCAAAGTTCGTAAAAGCGTATTAATTATTTCTACGGATCCTGCCCACAATATTTCCGATGCATTCGATCAGAAATTTTCCAAAGTACCTACTAAAGTGAAAGGCTTTGATAATTTGTTTGCAATGGTGAGTGGCAGTTTTATATGTATCCTTCCCTTAACGAAACACAGAATTAGTAATTATTATTCATACTTTTCAGGAAATTGATCCCAATGCAGGGTTTAATGAGCTTCCAGAAGAATACTTTGAGGGAGAAAATGAGGCAATGAAATTGAGCAAAAATGTTTTACAAGAAATTATTGGAGCATTCCCTGGAATTGATGAAGCCATGAGTTATGCAGAAGTAATGAAGTAAGCATTGGAAAACTAAGTGATATTATTTTTAATTTTCTATTTAATACTTAGGTAGCTAGTCCAAAGTAGGGTTACCCCTGGGAAGTAGGGATACGGCCTGCCTAATGACCTTTTTTTAGTGGTCTTTGGGTTAGAAAAAGATGATAAGCTTTATTTATTATTTACATTTTTTTAAATAAGCGTTTACAGTAAATGAATCTTCAAAATATCAATTCTCTCAAAGATTAGCATAATAATTACATTAATTTTAGGCTTAAGCAACCATAACAATAATATTTCTTATACGGAGTATTGCCACAGATGAGGAATCTCCTAAAGTAACTGATTAACATATTCTATGTTTATCAACAGAAGATAAGCTTTCAATTATAGTAAAGTCAGGCCTTAAATTTATATTTTTTGTTTGATTTTGCACATTCTAAAAGTTTTGGTTGTTTTTGTACTAATTCAATAACTGTAGGCAAGTTTTGTTAAAATTAAATTTTATCTGAAGCTCTGCTTTTACAGACTCTTATTTTTAATCTGTTTCGTTCATCTGTCCATCGGTTTTTCATGAGTGAAAAACTCTTTCAGCACTTGCATTGCTTACTGGTACTGATCAGATAATTTTTATAATCTCAGCGGAAACTGACTTTTTAAAAATAATACCTTCGTTTATCTTAAAAATTTTAAGAATAAGTGGATAACATTTTATATTACCTTTGTTAGAAGCATCTGAAGCTCAGAGAAATATTTTGCTGTACACTCTTCCTGCAGTAATTTGCAAGAATACGGAGACAACATTTTGAGCTAAACATTCTAATTTAGCGGGGCTCCAGAAATACAACTTAAATCTACTCGCCACAAAAAATATTAACTCGCTCATAGTATTTCGGCCTGTTTTACATAAGTATTTTTATAGGTGATGTTTAAAAAAACCTCAGTATTAAATGTTATGATGATGAAACAAAAACAATGTATTCTTTAATTCTTACAACACCTTACAGTAACACTCTTTGCTTTAGATGGATTTAGAATGTACACAGATAACATTTAGTTTAGTTACATGAGGGTTTCTTATGCCCTCCAGCGAGTCTTTTCTTGGCTGCATAATATGTTGTGTGAATTATGTAACGAAATAACATAATACATTTAAAATGCATCTTGAAAGAGGCTGAAAATTTACTCGCCTTCGGTCTCTGTTTACTCATCCGTGGCGAGTGGATTTCTGGAGCCCTGCTAATTTAGTATGACCACAATGTATTTTTGCTCCCATTTTAGAGTCAGAAAACATTTTACATGATAGATTTATTCCACACTCTGAAGAGAAATAACTGTGCTTTTGCATCATTCCATGATAAGCAAAACATAGCGTAGCAACACTGCTGTAATCTATTCCCATGGAAGAATGTGTGTGAAAGAAGGAATAAATTGTCTTTGAGGTTTCTTCTGTTATAAGCGAATTTTGAATATGCTTCGCGGTTTCCAAATGTTTCTTCAAAGTTCCAACACCTTCACTTTTTAAAGATATCAAAGAGGGACATAAAATGCATTCTGCAGAGAAACGATCATTGGTTTTTGCAATCCAAGATGAATTATTCGGATCTATGAGCCATTCTTTGAATGTGCAAAATCTTTTCTTTGGTGGTGAGGATGATAGTCTTTTCCCTGAGATTAAAAATTTACATTCATCCATTTGGGCTGAGCGATCATCGGAATTGTTATCATTCATTTTTTCAATACCCTTTTCACAAAAGAAAGTTTTAAAACAAAATTTTAAAGTTTACTTATTATTTACGAATGTTAAAATATTACTGATAAAATAAGTCTTTGAAGTTACTTACAATAACATCAGTGGTTGACTTATAATTTCTTATAACTACAAGCTATTTACTGTACACTTAAAACAACTTGTGCAGGATTTAAATTTGTATATAACGACGTCCTTATTACGTTCGTGACAGCTTAATGGGCATTATAGACATAGAAAATTGTAATATAATCAATTTTTGTGAATAAAATAAATATTGATACATATAAAAATGAATTTTCAATATAACAAATTTTAATTAATTACATTACAAATGACTCTGAAAAACAGTATTAAAACAGGTCGTAATAAACTTGGGGAAATAATTTTTTGAACCATTTTCAATGCAGAAGTAATGATTTTTTGTTCTTTGACTTTCCAGGCTGGTTAAGGGAATGAATTTCGCAGTTGTAGTATTTGACACAGCTCCTACTGGCCACACTCTTCGTTTGTTGACCTTCCCTCAAGTGGTAGAAAAGGGTCTTGGAAAATTACTTCAACTAAAAATGAAAATAAATCCTTTTGTTCGACAGGTAAATAAATTGAGCCTGGTTTTTTTTAAGGAGTATATCTTTTAAGGAATTCCAATTCTAAGGAAGCTTAATGATTAAATTTAGACCATCTATGGACACCTGAATAATACAGCGACATGCTTAAGTTTTTACAAAACATTTATAAATAATTTGGAAAAATATCTTGTACTATTTGAAATTTTGTGTACTTAAATTATGTTTTGTGATTATGTTAGGATTGATTTATGTTGTCTGTTTATTGATAGCTTGTATCGTAATATTTTACATTAACCTAAATAGAATTTTCAGTAAGGTTTGGCTAGTTTTTGAGATTCACATTTTAAAAATGTATTTCATTAAATTATTGAAAGAATTGTCTTATATCGAATTATTTTAGTGTGGATCAGTAATATCCTTGGCTAGAGTTTAATATAGGTGATGTACCTGTGGCGCCCCCATTGGTCAGAATTAGAACTACGTAGTAAGGATCTTTTTCTGCAGTGTTGTGCTACTCCGGTGGAGAGGGAGATATGATTTCCGTCAGGGTGCCGAAGGTGCCCAGCACAACTCGCTCTCCATACTGTTGCCCAACTATCAACCCTTATTATGTTTGCTCTGCTTCAGGCACCATATCTCTGGGACGGGGAGGGAGATATGGTTCCAGTCAGGGCGCCAAAGCTAAGCAATTGTGTGGTAACTCAGTCATTTGAAAACTGCTATGTGTAAAGAACGTCTATGATTCAAGTGCTACATAGTTCATTTTCTTGCCAGTTACAGCACTAGTGGTACGTCACCTATTCTAAACCAGCTCCATATCCTTAAATATGGGGATTGGCACCTAAAGCGATGAGACAGAAATGTCTCTTCGTATATTGATAAAATGGTATAAATCAGCAGCAAAAATGTTATGTAACCACCTAGAAAATTTGTCTAAGATGGTAATTTATTTGTTTCACCTTTTGCAACTGCCTTTCATTATATAGATGTATCAAAACTTATTTCAGTACACTTGAGATCAATAGTTTTAAGCAACTGTAAACATTTTTGAACTTTATTTAGTCTTAATCTTATCGAGGTTAAACTCCTCAGACAATTTTTTAACTTTTGTTGAGTGGATCTTTATTATGGTTGTTATAATTCATGAGTAGATATTTATATGCTTAATAATATGTTAGTTGTCTCTATTTTAGATAGCTTAAACTCAGGTTTCATTATTTTTTTAGCTAAGCTGCTTACTGTCTCTGGATGATTTTAACCCAGAAACATTTGCATCAAAAATGGAAGATTTATTAGGAGTGATAAGGCAGGTTAACGAGCAATTCCACGATCCTGTAAGTATGTATTTAATAATGAAACTTGATTGTTTAATACTAATCAACTAATCATTCAAAATATTGCTTTGATTCTGTATAGGAGCACAGCTCAGAGGTTAATTGAATTACCGTATATTCCGGTGTATAAGTCGACCCCTGGTTTTTTTGATGAAAATACATGGTTAGGCATATGTTCACTGTATAAGTCGACCCCTACTTTTTCACTTAAAAATACTTCTCATGAAACCGTTTTCAGACAAAATCAAAGTAATGTACCATCCATGTTTTAACAAATCTCTAATAAACAGTAACACACACACATGCACATATATATATATATATATACTAGTTAATGTGTGCTTGCATTCTGCAAGCTTTTTTAAGGTTTAGCATTTTTACAATTTCAAATTATTCCCAATCAATTTTGAGGAGGGGGGGTACACATTTGTGATATTTTATTGAATTTCGCCACCGATCGTGAACGCTGGGTATATTTCATTTTGATAGTATCATTAGCAGCTGAAATCAATTGAATTATAGGAAACTTTATTTAGTGGCTCAAGCTCTCCAAAAATGTTTCTTACTGGCTGAAATTAAAACATCTGTCAAATGGAATGCTCAAGAAGAATAGCACGGACTCTAAACAATATATATATATATATATATATAAATATATATAGAGAGAGAGCCACTGGGGTGTTGGAGAGACACATTTGTAGAGGTTTTTTGGCCGGTTCGGAGGAAAAAAATAAATTTGAGCCAGAATAATTTTTTTTAAGTCACCGATTCCCAGTCCCTGAAACAAGTTTCACTCAAGTTAAGCATTTTCTCCCTTCTACGTGACGCAGTTTATTGGATGATCTCTTTATGAGGATACTAGCAGAAATCTCCTCACCAATTCCTCTTTTGTTAACCCCTTAACTGTTTTTGTTGTAATATTACGCAACTTCGTCCTCACTTCACTGTTTTTGACGTAATATTACACACCGATGCGGAGCTTCATGAAATGTTTCTTCATCTATGAACGGGAACTTCCCTATGTGGATGTGGAGTTTTTTTGCTTATCATCTTGTGAGTAAATATTGGAAGGTTAGGAACAAAAGAGTCCAAACGCTGTGGATTTCTGTTTTCCTTTTGAACGATGAAATCTTTCATTCGCAACAAAATTTCACCTCTCTGAATTCCTTGAAGTGGTTGAGGGAAAAGGACCAAACCTGAACCTACCTATTCTCAAGCCGGCAAACCCTCAGTACTCATTGAGCTGTAGTTATCCGTTAGTCGGCGTATTCTTTCTGCCTACTTTTACGAGTTTTTGCCTGCAGCATGGGCGTAACTTACAAGTTTGCTTGGTCACATAAATACGCATGTACTTCGTAGAATTTGACGTCTTTTACAAATATAAACTTACACGCAAGCATATTGCAGAGAATTTATTATCGATAATCACAATTTATATAACCTGTTCATAAATCCTCGTGTAAGACACGGACCCCTTTTTTCCCTGGCGTTTCGGGAAAAAATGTGCACGGGGTACATGAGTAAATACGGTAAATGCCATAAAATGTAAATACTGATTCAAAATAGCGATCACCTCCACCAACATATCAACGGTCTTCTTAAATATCGATGTTATTCATTTTTAATTTATGGTTCACATTTTTATGTTTGGTGTATAAGTCAACCCTAAGTTTTAGGGAATTTTTTTTAGACTTCAAAGGTCGACTTATATGCCAGAATATACGGTAAGTAAATTTCATTTTTTTAAGTAACTCACAAGTGGAGAGTTAGGGATAAACTTCGTGATTGCTTCAGATTTTATATATTTTCTTCCTTTGCATCATTATTCCCTGACATTATTACTGAATCCATTATTTGAGAAAATTTTTACTCACTGTATTTTCAACATTTCATTGAATTGCATAGAACAAGGGTGTGCATATGCCAGTGTAGCTGGAACTAAGTTGTTATAGCTAATTATCTGATTAATTTGATGACATATGTCTGGAAATGTGGTCTACCTTGTGAAGCCTGCTTAGCGTTTTCTCCTTAATATTTCTTTTTTTTGCGGTCCAGCCATGTTTGAAGTAGGTACTGCGTCAACGTCATGGAGCAGCCGTCGGAGAAGGCGTGCACTTTCCTACTACAGTTCTATGGTGGTAATTCTGGTATTACTGGTGATTTTGTGATTCCTGATTATGACAATGTACTGGACTATTTTGAGGCATTCTTCAATGTGAATTTGGTGAACTACATAGCTGCCGAAATAAATAAATACGCAGCACAGTGCATCAATACGGAGCCACTTTGCCCCATTACCGCATGCAGCGCTGGGTAGATGTAACGGCTCACAAATTTTATGTTTTCATCGGTCATCTATTGTTCATGCCTCATGTAAAAAAGCCTCAGTTCTGGAATATTTGTCAAGGATAGTTTGATTTATATGCCAATTTTCAGAAAATATATATATTTTCCTTATTTATATGTTACTATTAAGCATTTGGGAGAAGAATTTCTAAAAAAATATGAACTTAAATCTTTTGCGCACAGCAGTAGGCAGACTTTCGTATGTATGGCACAGTTTAAGGGTTAAAAAATATCAGGTCTTTACAATTTCTTGAAAATCCGTGGTTTCTTTTTCCTTTTCATTCACTTTTATATATCTTATTACTGAAAAATTGATTCTTTTTTTATTATCAGGAACAGACAACATTTATATGTGTGTGCATTGCAGAGTTCTTATCCCTTTACGAGACGGAGAGATTGGTTCAAGAACTTTCTAGAAATGGAATAGACACTCATAACATTGTTGTAAATCAGCTTTTGCTCTTTGCTAAATCTTCTGGTGATGATGGACCATGTCGGATGTGTGCAGCTCGCTATCGCACCCAGGAAAAATACCTGGACCAGGTTAGTTTTGGGTTTTTCGTAATTAGAATGAAAAGATTTACACCATGTGGACTAAACAAGAGTTTCTAAATATGTTATTTGCAATTTGTGGATATTCTAACCGGTTAATAAATATAAAAATGAATTTAATGTATCTATAAGTTTAAATCTCTCTCACCATATCTCTCAAAAATCAAGTAACTGTTTCATACAATTAAAGATGTCAGACATCTTTCCATATTCATTCAATTTGTGCACCTTGTGTCCAGTCAGAGGTTAAAAATTATTTGAATCTTGTTTGTTTTTACAGATTGCAGATCTGTATGAGGAATTCCATATAACCAAACTTCCTTTGTTGGAGCATGAGGTCCGTGGAGTTGACCAAGTGAAACAGTTCTCAGAGAATCTGATCAAACCATACCCATCACAATGAAAGTGATTGTACTATTTAATTATTACCAATTCCATACTAAAACTTGAACCTAACGAATATTTTGCAGCACAATGAAATGCATTAATTAAATGAAATGGGTACTTACGTATTAATGGAGAACCCATTTCAATACAAGGGAATCTATTAAGAAATATAGGTGTACATAGAAGAAATTACAATAAAATTCAACATGGCCACAGAATTATCTGGGGCAAAATCTTAAAAAATTTACAAAATATTTAAAATAAAATACATTATGGTCCTGCTAGGCCAAAAGGCTTGCCAGGAGGTGCCAAAAGGATATATCATCACTACACTGTCATATTTTACATCAATATTGTTAAAAAATTAAAAAAGTTTGTGTAAGAAAGATATTTTTTAGGTAATAGTATTTAGATCCATATAAAGTTACACAACAAATTTAGAATACATGCATAGACACTTTACAATTTTCAGACATCAACTATGTTTTCATTAACCATTCTTTTATTTTATCTTTTTACCTCAGCCATCCCACTCAATACTCTTTAACTCATATGGCAGGGAATTCATTAGTTTAGGCACAATGACCATCAATCGTTCATCACCTTTTTTGGAAAAATATCGAGGTATGGTATACATTGCCATATCTCTCATAACCACATCAGTATGATACACTTTTAAGTCTTTGTATTTATTATAAAAATAATTATCAATAATAATTATATTCTTATATAGTTTCTCTATTGGTAGAAAGTTTAAAGTTTTGTATGGTTCATCATTTATCTCTATTTGAGAGTTATATTTCAGCTTGTTATATATGAGTTTAACTAATCTGTTCAGACTAGATTTCAAAATGTCCATATAACTGCTGCATGCGCAGTCCCATACAGATAAACCATATCGAAGCACATTTTCAACAAGGACAAAATACATCTCTTTTAAAACAGATATTGGTACAATATCCTTTATGTGATAAAACTGATATATGACTTTCCTCAGTTTACCATTTAATTTTAAAATATGGTCCCTAAAAGTAAGATTTTCATTAATAATTACTCCCAAGTAAGGAATGTGCTCTAATGTTGGACAAAGAATTGAAATGGGTACTTGCGTATTAATGGGGAACCCATTTTAAAATTCTAATAACAATAATAATATTAAAATAGTTATTTAATTATCAACAGCAACATTAAATTAAACATTAACATTTTGAAAATATTTTTAATAAAACTGGAAAAATAGTCACATTTGGATTTGTGGTGGCCAATATCTGGCGATCTCATCCAGTATGGCATCAAAAGAGTTCCGTTGTTGGAGTGAATTAAACCACATAAACTCTGCCAAATAGGATTCTAAATGGTGTTGTGCTGTTCCTCTGCGTTTCTTGTTTCATCATTTCGATGAACCTCACATTTCTACATTTTGTGTATGAACACGAGTAGAAGGATTAACGAAATTATATCAATGATTGACCTTGTAATTTTCAAAACCTGCATTTTTCAGTTCTTCACTATTACCGTATTTACTCGAGTAGTATCCATACCCATGTAACGCCTGCAATCCCATTTTTAGTGCTAAATATTCAGGAAAAATGGAATTCATGTAATGCCCGCACTTCCAAAGTTTTGATTTTGATATTTTATGGCAACATTGGTTGAATAATCTATCTGAAGCAGAGTTTGACGATACAATTATGGCAACAAGCAAATATTTAAGAAGTAACTTTTAATACTTTTTAACATACGTAATCATTAAAAATTGACATCCAATGCCATTATATTTCACGGAGACTACTCGAAAACCTGTTTTGGAGTCTGGTTCCTTGATAACGCAGAAAGGTTCCATTTTCAATCATTACACATTCTCAAGTTATTATAAAATGCTCGGTATATTGCCCCTACTGAAAAACGCAGACTAAGTACCTCACATCAGGCACGAAGTATGGGCAAATCTCATGTAATGTCCACATCCCCCCATTTTGATGGGAACTATTGGATGAAAAGTGCAGGTATTACATGAGTAAATATGGTATATCCTTTCCAGCTGTCTGAGTAAATAATGCTTCCTCGTGCAATGTTTTTACACAAAGCCTCCATAAGCGTCGGAGCACTCCTGTCTTGCACTTTTACCAGAAAGCATTCTTTAGTTTCGCGACAAAACCCTCCAAAAATTCATTGCTGTGGCAGTATTAGGCCAGAATTGTTTTTTCATTTGGTAAATAGAATCATCTATTTTCATAATTTTTCCTTCACCTCCTATCTTCTTTTTTCCATGTCCTTTGAGCACAGTAACTGCCATCCCTCTCATGCAGTTGTTCCAGTCAATAACTGTTTTGTCACTAATACAGAGTTCATGACTGCACCATTTAATGGAAGTTCTTTCATGAGACCAATCATATATGAAGCGAATAGCCGTGAGGAAAGGTATTCTACTATTTTCAAACCAATTATCTACACGCATGTTCACTTTCTGTTTGCAAGATTTGATAGTACATTTCCAATAAACTCGATCATGAATATATAGCTTCATTATATTATGATTCCTGCATTTACGTTCTTTTGGTAATATCCCACGTCTTTGCAGGAAATTAACCGCCTCCTCCTCAGTTTACGTAAGATCCCACAGATTCATTTTCAGGGCAAAATCCAACAACAAAAAACATCGCAGCAATCAGTATTTACTTAGTAAGCCCATTATAATATTTGTTACTCTTTCTTCGGTGTGGAGGCTTCGCGAAAACCACGAAGAAAGAGTAACAAACACATTTTTGAACGGTTGAATTCCCCATAAATATTTTAATACTTATGTATTAACGGGGGACCCAAATTTAAATGTTAAAATTCAAAGAAAAATGGGTTGTCTTCAGTTATCCTGGACCCCTTTTGAAAAATAATTTTTTGAGATAACCCTTTCACGCAAAACGAAAGCTTGCAAACCCATGACATCTGCCTGTGGCGACATTTACCCGCCCGATCACCAAAAAATGTGTTGGGATAGTTTCGTTCCAGAGAGGCAAAGGGTGTGATAGTGCCCAGAGACAACTACACCCGATATAAAAGGCATTATAATCTAACCAGAAAGTGAGCTGAAGGCCCACCAATATCCTCGGTTATTGTAAATAAAAATTTTTTGACAAATTCTCATTTTCTTTGTTTGTTTTATTGGGTCTCCCGTTAATACATAAGTACCATATAACAAACACATTTTTGAACGGTTGGATTTCCCATTAATATTTTTAAATGGGTTCCCGGTTAATACGTAAGTTTTTTGAATGGTTGGATTCCCCATTAATATTTTTAAATGGGGGTACTTATGTATTAACAGGGGACCTGGGGAGCAAGAACAAAACCTTAATGTTGAGATCTGCATCAGTAAGGTATGGAGGATGTCCAGGGGAATTGTTCAGGAGTAACAATGCTTTAAATTCCATGTTATTCTGCGGACAATAACTATGAACAGCTGGCATAAAATAGTTGGTGAACCACTCGTGAAAAAGGACCCCAGTCATCCGACGTTTTTTATTGGATTTCCAGATAACAGGAAGCCTTCCTTTAATATAACCCTTGAGTTCCCCCAGCATGATAAATGAGCATGGGTTTGAGCTTGAAATCACCCACAGCATTGGAACCAAGCAAAAGAGTTAATCTATCCTTTCCTGCTTTAAAACCAGGCATTGATTTTTCTTCCTGAGCGATATAGGTTCGTGAAGGCATCTTCTTCCAAAAGAGCTCAGTCTCGTCGACATCGAAGACTTTCCTGGAACAGCAGCCTCCCTCTTCAATGATATCTGCCAGTATCTTGACGAAATTTTCAGCAGCATCATCAGCACCAGCAGTTTCGCCTTGCACCCTAATGTTATACAAGTTTTAAACCGCATAAACCAGCCATTACTTGCACAGAAACTTTTGCCCTTGGATCCCTCACCACGCTGGTCTTTCACAATCTCAAAAATATTCAAAGCCTTCACTTGATTGGTGGCAAGGCTGAATTTAATCATGAATCCACAAAATTAAATGTCTCTCCATCTCTGCCACAATTCCTGCAGGTTGCCTTATAATTGTCGATTGCGATGGGACTGCACTTATAATTTCAGCACTGATTCAGGTTTTTCTTTTAGGATTATTTGTGCAAGCAAGGTTAAATTGCCTTCCAATTTCAGACAGACTCCTTTTTCGCTTTATCTTTTACTTCTAAGGTAATAATTTTTCTGCTACATTTCTTTCTATCGTCATCATTAGAGCACTCAATTTTCCTTTTATCAGCCATTTTTAAGGATTAAATAAATAAAAAGTTCTTAAAAATCAATAGTAAAATGACTAAAAGGAGCACAGAGATGTAAACTCAACGCGCGTTGTCAGACAGACTGACTGTAGGAACCTATAAACACTTATTTATATTTATAATAACCGTAGTGACTGGGTGACATATCTTACATTGTGCCAAAGGAGCTGTTGGCAGTGAGTAATTGGAGAAGAGCAGAGATTAAAAGGCAGACAATGAAGAGAGCTGAAATTCACCACGAGCTGCAGCGCTGTTAAGAAGGAAGGGGATTAATAACTTTTGAGTTAGAATGCCCATAAAATTCCTATCAAACACAGGCACATGCAAGTGCCATCATGAACACTTCCAAAAAATATTAGGGTGGCTTTAAAACACGCATTACCACTTTGATATCGAATAAAACTTTTTCCATGAAAATAAATATTGTGCGATATCACTTATGTAGATGCTGTGTCACCGTCATGAGATAAGTATGGGTTTGACTGCTGTAAGTAATAACACGTGTGATAATTGATGACTGCTGTGAGTGCAGATCGACATAAGGCAAACCAATGTAAGTCGATCTGACTCTGTATTGGAATAGGGAGTAGTAATTCCTCATTTAATGTTTATTAATTTAGCATCTATGGTTGAGTGAAATGTCATCTTTCATTTATATTGTAATGAAATACAAAAATGAATGCTGCTCAGAACTAATGTTGTAGAAAAAATTTTTTCAATTGAGTTTTCTTTCAAAAACAACAAATCTACTGACAAAATTACAAGAAGTATTTATTTTGTTTTTCCGCAACATCTGAAAAAATAATTTTTTTGTTGTATATTTTACACAATAAAGCAAAAAATTCATTTTTCTCTCTTGTTAAGTGGGTGATTTAAACTGATTGTCATTTTTTGTCTTTGACATTAATCCCAAATGCCAAATTTTATCTAAATTTGTATAATAGTGTATAAGATGCTGTTTATCTTCAGACAAATTGAATGCACTTGGCAGTACTACTTTCAAAACGCCTAAAAATCCCTCGACAGCAAAGTACAGTAGGACCTCCAAGTTCGCGGGGGTTACGTTCCCGACAATACTGCGAATTTGGAATCTGCGAAAATAGAAGCAAAGGCCTTATGAAAAAATGGGGGTTAGGCTCGCGGTTGCTGCGTGCGTATGAAGCCTCGCGTAATTATATCGATGTATTTCTCGAGAACCATTCGTTGTAAAGATATGCAGTAAACGGCGTTTTGTTTCTACTGGCTATGAGGTTCCAGGAAAAATATTTTTGTTTGCTAAAGTGTCCTGGGTTTGAATCCAGGAGACAATTATATTTTCTCATAAGTTTACATGATATTTTCGATTTTCCAGAGTGCAAGGTTTTTTTCATTCATTAAAAACGTAAATATCGACCGATTTTCTTCATTTTTGCTTTATTCGATGGCTGAAGCTCTATAATATCTTATTTGTGCAATGTTTACACGTTATACAGTCGAATTTTTCAGAAATATGAATTCTTTTTCAAAATTTTACGGATTTTTCGTACTCATTCAGGGCGTTGCCAAGGAGACTCATTATTGCTTCTGATTCATTTAAGCCTTAAATTTGAAGGTTTAATTGGCCTTAAATTTTAAGGCCAATTAAACCTTCAAATAGACGAAAGAAAAGCGTTATTGTTATCTTCTCTTCATTGATAATCTAAATTCATTGACGTCGCCTTTATTGTAGGTCCTGTAAGAAGTTAAAAGCAGTAGCTGATAGAAACTTGAAGGAAAGCAACTGCTTGTAAGTTCATCTATAAGGGTGCAATGATAATCATTGGAACTAAGGTAAGGTAGAATTAAAAATTTTTCCCCTTTGAGTATACCGCGATATGATCTAACATAGGGCCGAACTATTTAGATTGTTTGCAAGCGTAGCTGCAGCAGGCTGCTAGTGTGGCATTTAAATCTGCCGTAGCTTTACAGTAGGTTTTAAAGAGATAATTTTAAACCATGATTAGCAAAGAATATACTGAAAAAATATTTATTGAATCAAGTAAATGGCAAGAAAATGCAATAAATTTTGTGAGAGCTAGAAATTGAACCCCTTGCCGAGCATACCATTATGTTCAGCAATATAATCATACCTTAAAATGAAGGTTATTGTTCCTCTGGCCTAGTGTCCAATTCATCCGGACACATCACAGAGGAGTGCGGGAGGTTAGCGGTTGATGCTTGAGGTTGGGACTTCCGTAGAAACATCGTTATGGGCAACTGTCGAGGTTTTTTTTGCAGGTTTCGATAAATTTCTCTGTATGGCATCATAATATTTTCAATTCCTCTTTTCATTTTAATTATGCACTCCATATCATAAAACGGGGCCACGGCATGAAAAAAAACCGCGTGGACGGGAAAATTCATTTGTTTAGTGTTTTTCTCATCCCTTCAAAGATGGCAGCAGTAGTTGGAAAAATTGCGAAACTGCAAAGCGAATTTGGAGGCTCTACTGTATTACTCTGTGTGTTATTAACTGTTCTGCTTTATTTTATTGCATCCTTCACAAAGGATAGACTTTATAGGCAAAAAATGTTATACTTCATAAAAGTGATTGTTTTTTAATGTATCAATGCAATGGTGCCCAAGCTGGAGATTTTGGAGGGAGAATTTTATTTTATTAATGAATGTATTTAGAATTAATATTAATTTTTATGCAAATAAAATAGATTTCTTTCCTTTAGACAGCAGCCTTGGCATACTAGAAAGGCCCGAACGTTCTATAGTCTTTGAGAGCTATACTAGTTGGAGAATCTGCTTCTGGTAAGGTCATCCATGCCAGTAAGGTCAATAGGTAGGGATCAGACTAATCTGTACATCAGAGAACGGACAGTCATGGATATGTAGCAGAGGTGTGAGACTCAAACCGGAATTGTTTAATATTTATGCCAAGTAAATGATAAGTGAGGCATGGAAAGATGTAGAAAATGGGTAAAAGTAGGAATGGATGTTTTTAACAAAGGCGCAATCAGTGCAACACACCAACAGGCCCCTCATAAAGCAGGCCTCGAATACATAAAGCAATTTGCAAATGGCACAATTGATTCTTGCTCAGAAGCCTGCCTTAGTGAATGTAACCATCAGAGTCATTGTTAACAAATAAGTCTTCCTCTATTTGCACATTTGGTATTATATATTAAATTAAGTTACATAAATAAAAATTTAGAGTTTTTGAAAATGAAACTTGGAATTTTTATAGCTAATCAGTGCAAAGGGGTCCCCTAAGAAAATTGCTTGAAGTCTTAAAAACACCCCTGGGAGGAAGCCTAGTTAAATTGGCAAGATATCCAGGTGACAAAGCATTTGTAATTAGGGCCTGCAGATATTAGTTAGTTCCTTAAATGAAAAAGCAAATGCATTAAGGATGAAAATTAATAAGAAGAAAACGAAAGTCATAAAATTTTCTAAGAGCAGCTTGTTTGCTTGACACTGTTTTTTTGAACTTCTCCAGGGGTTCAGAGACGGCTAGGAAAAATCTGGTGCAAAGTGCATGTGCTGGGCCACTTATATGTCAAAAAATTTTAATAGTAAATTATAATAACTAAAGCAATCCCTGTTACTATGATACACTGACATTCTTTCAAAAATGCATGACAACAAATATTTTTTAGAGAGCGCATGGCCTCCTAAGTGTGGGGCCCAGTGCAGTCATACCGTTTGCACCGTAATCAAGCCGTCTCTACCAACAGCTTAGCAACCCTCCTCCCACAATGCCATTCCAAACAATTACGTAACTAAAGGGCTGCCAGACAAGGTAAATATATAGATATATTATAGAGGAAAATAAGTCAGAATGAACTTTTAGCTATATTTATTTGATATTTGAAAGTAACAAGATAACAATGAAAGCAATTCTTTTCAATTTTAATTACCTTTTATTAACCCCAACACAATTATGTTATACATGTGTATATGTAAAATCTAAAAAAGTCCATATAATCGTTTGTGTAAAAATTAGAACTTTGCTTTTCATGCCTTTAGTTTCACAAATTCAGAAAAATTTCTTTGGGATAAAATTTTCCAGCTATTTCATGTCCTATCCACAAACTGGTCAATTCAAGAAGTCTCTTGCAGCATGGAAGAATGGGTGTCTTTTTCAATTTTAGCTTTGAGAAGCTAAAACTTCTCACAAACAACGTAAACTGTGATAGCCTAGAGCAGTGTTTCCCAACCTGGGTGCTGCGGCACCCTGTGATGCTGTGACGTATTCTGAAGGGTGCCACAAAAAATATTCTTTTCCCATTTTGAGCCTCATTTGGCATTGTCGGCTTTCAAAAATGCAAACTAGAGTTAATTCGACCTTCATTTCGTTGCAAAGGCACTTCAAAATGAATAGAGATTGGGGTTAGGGGTCCAACTACCCCACGATCATTACTGACGGTGGATAGGAAGGGGTGCTGCCAATTTCTGAAGTCAGTTAAGGGTGCCGCGACTCTAAAAAGGTTGGGAAACACAGGCCTAGAGAATGTGGAGAGCAATGTAGATGGGAAAATTGCCTGTCAGGTTATGTTCAGAAATAAACATCAGTACATCTTGTGGTATAAATCATTTTGAAGTTGTAGTGAAATGGCCTGCAGTGCATACAAATCTGCATCATCAATATCTTTTGAATGTCCATACAGTAATGCCGGCTCTAGCCAGATCAAAGTCAGGTGGTATTCAGTAAATTTTAAGTAGTTTCCATTACCTACACTGCATAATTTTTCATTTGTTCAGCGGAATGCAAGGTTTTGCCAACCAAGAACTCTCACTAAAACAAACAGATGCTTGTAACAGTATTCTTCTCACTTAATCACATGTAAATTTTCTTCATCAATAGCTTGTGTTCAGCACTTTTTTCATAATAAGAGAGAATTGGAGATGTTTTTCCAGTCCTTTAAACCATTTTCAGTAAGTAATCTACCAACTGCTTGACTGCTAAACAGCTTGCAGCAGATGCAGACCACTTGTGTATTTTGACATTGAATACTGTAGCCACTGTCGTTGAAATTCTTCCCCATTGGTGAGTTTCCTCTAGTAATGATGTGCAGAGACTTTTCTTCTCATCTTTAAGGAACTGAAATTTTTTGGGTCCATATTCAACTAGAATATCTTGCAACAGATCATCACATCAAGGTCACCATACTGCACATGTCCGCAGGTGAACACCCACTGTTGCTGATGCTGACATAAAATTTCCCCCTTGGAGCATTTTATGACGCATTAATGGACAAATGAGAGCAGTGGGAAAAAGAAGCAGGGTGTTCAGGGAAGATGAGTTGGGAAAACTCAAGGTCTATATGGCAAGGGAAAGGATTCTCTTAGGGATAGGGATTTTCAAAACATGTTAGATGGTAAAAATCGGGTAAAACCCGAAAAATCGCATCCTGCTTATAATTCCTTCTATGTATTCTTCTAGCCGCGGGCCAGCCTTGTTCTCTTCCCATTCTGACTTACAACACTAAATAAGCCGCAATATAACACTAATATCTCAGACTATTCCGCTTTGTCCATCTTATGTATGTTATACAAAAGAAACGAAAGAATTTCTGTATTAAATTTATCGATTACTTTCTTTATTACTTATTGCATTTTCAAAAACCATTCTCCTCATAAAGGAACATGTATGTATGTATCTTTTATATTTTCCCATCTATTTTTCTATTGAGCATGCCATTTCTTTAGATAAGATTCTCCG
The DNA here is from genome assembly GCA_036926305.1 of Uropetala carovei. Taxonomy (NCBI): domain Eukaryota; kingdom Metazoa; phylum Arthropoda; class Insecta; order Odonata; family Petaluridae; genus Uropetala; species Uropetala carovei. The sequence continues at coordinate 20,678,121 of JAXCHB010000196.1, forward strand.
CAACCAATAGAGCGAAGTGGAAGATCGTTTTTTTCGTAGGACAAACAGATATCACAACAGGTCAATCAAACTATTACAGAAGATTACTTTGGATTCTGTGTTGTACCCACTGCCACTCACCATTCCTCTGTAGCTATTCTGATCGTCTTCTTCTCGCTTGAATCACGAGTCACCGGCTCGATCGTATTTCGGGGAAAAGTATTCCTTTAATTAACGTTTATTTAGATAGATTCAATCATAAAGGACTCTCTTGAAGGGGTACGCTGGTGCAGAGTTGATAAACAGAGCCGGCGTGAGGCATGTGTAGTCGGTTCCCCCGAACAGGGCCGCGCGCATTATTAGGTACACCGCACAAGGCTCAATTCTCATGTATTGAGATTTAGACAATATTAACACATTCCGGACGGAGAGGCCGACTGGAAGGCTAACTTCAACAAAAATGTCATAACAATAGTCCATCACGTGAGGGGAGGGACGGAGGCACTACAAGCGTCATTTTTTGCGCAGCCTGGTATGTATACATACACACATACTAAATAGGCCCCGCTTCCGCTCACTATCGAACTAGGCCCCGCAAATAATCACGCCGGCCCTGTCGTCAATATCCCCGGTGACTTACAATTAAAAATTCCAACTATACATAAGCTCGCAAAAGAAATATTTACATAGCGATCCCATAAGCCTCCAAGCAACAAATATTGCGTGAGTTGTGGTGCTATAACCGAAGATTTCTGAGTGCTGGTGCTGTAACAGACTAGATCCAATAATTTAAATATATGCACGATGAATTAGTTATGTACAGTAAAACTCGTTTATAACAATCACGCCTAAAACGAAATCTCGGCTATAACGAAGAAATGTCTCGGTCCCTTGAACTTCTCCATAAGGGCATTGGTTAAATTTCTCGGATGTAACGAACACGCATTTTACGAATTCTCGGCTGTAACGAACAAATGTTTGGTCCCGTGGCAAAAAATGCCCCATATATAACGAATTTTGGCGAGCAAAGCGATAAGTAATGAATAGTTTCCGCCCGTTTACCGCGCACTTGTTCGTAGAGGTCCCCTTCCTCCATCTACCCCTTTCCATACGAATTTCCACGCTCCCTTTGTTTTGAAATTGATATTAAAAATGTGAAATGTTTATGTAAATTAATGACCATAATAATAACAATAATTGACCATTTAAAAAACCGTATGTAATAACAATCGAACATTTTACATGCCGCGAAGTTGATAAGCATCTCTTTGCATATGTAAGTATGGCATTGAAGTCGACTCACTGCAAATACAGTAAAAGCTGTGTTATCCGGCTATCTTGGGGATTGTGGAAAGCCGATTAGGAGATCTCCGGTTAGGGGAGCGATTTTCGATTTTGGCATTGCAAATTTAGCAATAACCAAACAAATTGGGCTTAGGTTCACTATCGTACTCCCCAAACATAACTATGCATGGGGTTTGCATTTTCCATTTTAATTCTTCCACACGTAGTTAGATATAGACACTATTTACCCATTCTTATTTAATACGTTGCCACGCTTACATGCAAAACAAAAAGAATATTGAAAAGTTGAGGGCGTCCGGGAAGTTTGGGGATTACGGCAGTGAACCTGTTCCCAAAATTGAATTTATTGGATTATATCTTTCTTATTTATCTTTATTTACTCTATTAGAAAAGGACGAAATTATTTAATTCTTCTGAACATTTCTGTGAAAACCAGTCATAATATTTTATCCAGTTCCTCAATTTTTGGCTTATGAAGCGTATGATGTTTATTAATTGATTTACTCGTCTCAGAAGATGACACAAATTTCATTAATTTAGCCTTATGAACCTTGATATCGTAGAACGTGGAAGATCCGATGTTGAATCCATTTGCTATGGCTGCTCTATTTTTTCCTTTTTTAATTCGTTTGATCAGCTCCAGCTTTTGTGTTAGCGTTAAACCAACCTTTCTCTCCTGTTCCTTGCTTTTAGGTATTTATTTTTATGCCATATTCAATGGATGGGTAATTTTTTAAATAATTAAAAGCGATAAAAGTGGAAATTGTAGTAGTACACCAAAACATCTAGACAATGCAAATGGCTTACGTAACCAAAAACGCCATGCTTACTCGGCAGCCACAGAAGTATACGGAGTAAATACGTAACATATACCTACATCTTATATTTTAAGAAATTTTAAAGTGGAAGTTGTGGTATTACACATATACAATTCACACAAAAATTCATAAAAAAAGAAAAAGAAATACAAAATGAATTGTATTTGTGTAATTGCCGGTATCTAAGGCTGGCCGGTTCTAAATAGCCGGATAGCACAGCTTTTACTGCATGTGTATACGTGTTATATGGGATGTATAGGCCAAAAACCATGTTTCTCGTATATAACGTAGTCACGCTTATAACAAAGCAACGAGTCGGTCCCCTAAAATACATATTAAACGAGTTTTACTGTATCTCGATGCACTTTTAACTATCGTAGTTAAAAGTTCTAGCATTAAACTGCTGTTCTGATAAATTCCAAGACGTAGGGTCCATGATAGCATATGTTGAAGAAACCACAAGGACAGAAAGAGGAGGAGAAAAACAGAGAGAGAGTCGCTAACTATACGCTGTGACATCAGTCGACATAGCTACGCCAACTCACTGAGGACCATTTCTTTCGGGCTGCTGATTCCAGCATTCTTAACCTTCTTCTCGCCAACAGCATCATAAGAAGGGAAGCAATATATTATCAGGGATTCTGAATAGGCTCATCAGATATAACATCCTCTACTTAGGAGAGGGATTCACAACAGCAGATTTTTTTCTCAATTTTACTCCTAATATAAAATTATTTACAAAATTCAAAAGATGTACTGTTAGATTAAATTCGACGTGTTATAATCTATAATATGCATAGCTACCTGGAGTAGCGGCGATGCCCGGGAACGGTTAGAAAACAACGTTTATTGAATTAAGAACTCCCCCAATTCTTTTATCTTCATATAGCCTATGTTACTCGCAGCGTAAAATAATATATCGATGCGAAGTTTCGTGACGATATTTCAAAGCTGTGGATTAGTATAGCGGACATCCCAAAACAGAATTTCAGATTTATACATAAAGGTTTTTCTATTACGTTCGAAGAGGAACTTGTATATCTGTGTATTACTACTGAGCATATGAGTTGCGCATGTCCTTCCCCTACATTACCCCTCATTCGTGGCCCATAGCAGCTCATAGCAACTCTCTGTGAACGAGCAAGGTCACGCGCCTCACGCTAGCCGAGAAAAATTATAAGCATATAATTATTGCATTTAAGCCCACCAATTGTTTATCGCCATATAGCTTACGCCACTCATAGGATAACTTACGCGACTTTTCCGATAATATAATCAAATTTTTATAGCCGACAAACAAAAGCACGACTTACAATACCGACAATAATAATAAAGAATGTGAGTGTCGTATAAGAGTCACAATATAAAATAATTTAAATGTGTTCACGAAGAATTACTAGTCATGTATCTGGATGCACTTTTAACTATCGCAGTTAAAAGTTTTATTATTAGCCTAAAACTGCTGCTCTGATAAATTCCAAGACATATAGGTAGTCCATGATAGCATACTTTGAAGAAACCACAGGCGATGCCTTTTTGGTTCATGCCGAAGTATTTTTAGATTTACCAAGAGCTACTAACTAATTCAATTATGTTCCGAGAGAATCTTTGCTATATTACGTAAGACAAAATTCAATATTCATATTGTATTTCATAACTACCATTTAAGTATTTATTTCTTCACCTAATATCTTCCTTTTTCTCATTTTCAGATCAATATAGCCAGAAATCTACTTAATCACCATCCTGAGAGTGCAGCGACGCTACGAGTCCGAATTAAGATGTACATACATGGATATAGAAGAATATGAGCTGCAGTATCTCATTAACAACTATTCAGGTCTCTTGTTATTTACTGTGTGATTATAATGAAAAATGTCGAATATGTATCGGCAAGTCACGAATGTTAATGATATTAATAAAATGTATTAAATTAATAAAAATGGTAATTAAAACGTGTTCTTGTTATATTAAAATCAAGATCAAAATATTACGCGTCCTGCGTAAATATTAGGCCCTCGCAATTTGAATATAAAACGATATAAAGGCGATGAATATACAAAGATTCAAACGAGCTGTTTAAATCTCGCGCCACGTTTCTGTGAAGATTTTGAGAAAAACGTGAAAAACCGCGATTTAGCCTTGAAAAAGTCCAAAAACTCACACCACTCTGGTTTTCGAACTCCAATGTAAACAAAGGAAGGCAAAATCCTCACACTCCTCTGGGTTTCTACCTCCAACTCACCTTGAGTGGCCTGAAAGACCCGCTTTCTCTTAGTTATACTCTGGTCGATCAAAAAGGGTCGCCTAAAGGCCATACATAGGCCGCGAGATAACGAGGCCGTCTAAAGGGATAGCTTTACTATGCATTAATTAATGGGGCCAGAGCTGCTTTTCCCTGGTCTCTTTTCGAAGGCATTTCCCACTGGCCCACAAGGACCAATATACGTTCCATTTACTTTTATTCAGAATCCAAGCTTGTAGTTAGATTAGAGGTAAAGAGCTCGGCTGGTATTATGAAATCCGGTGTTCAATTCATGGTTAGCATTGATACTTTTTCACTGAAGCTTTTTATCCGTGACGTGTAATTTTTTAATACATTTAACTGCTGTTCTTTCACTCCTATATTTAACTTATTCTCAGATATATGTGCATTCTGTTTTTACCGCGTGTTACCTATAAACCAAGATTCGTTCTTCAACATAACATGAATAGACTTCACTGTGATAATTATCATACTATTTTATCGTGTTCCATGATTTATTAATGAAAACGGGTTATAAAAATAATTGTGACAAGGATTTAGATTAGATTCGTTGTTCAAAATAACATGAATTTTTGAATCCGCAGCGCTCGTTCTCGCCAAATTTATTTCTCCAATCCTTTCTCAATACGATCATCTTACAATTATATTAGTGGTGTTCTTGGTGTCTCTTCGCTCCCGCGTGCTGTCGTAGTTGCAGGGGCTGATCGTGCCTCCCCTATATACTACTCCTCCATAATCACGTCTGCGCCTCATCAGCGTACACATGGATTTGGTGAGCGTCCTCAATCCTAAATTTCCCATTTTCAATGTACCCTAACGGAGAGATACAGAAAGAGAGAGAGACAGTCGCTAACTACACGCTCTGACATAAGTCGACATAGCTACGCCAACGCACTGAGGACCATTTCTTTCGGGTTGCTGATTCCAACATTCCTAACCATCTTCTCGTCAACAGCGTTATAAACAGGGAAACAATATATTATCAGGGAATCTGAATAGGCTCATCAGATGTAACAGCCTCTACATCGTAAAGGGTTTCAGGACAGCTGAGTTTTTTCTCAATTTTACTCCTTATGTAATATTATTTGCGAAATACAAAAGTTGTACTGTTAGATTAAATTCGACGTGTTATAATCTATAATGTGCATTACTACCTGGAGTATCCGGCAATGCCCGGGAACGGTTGCAAAACAACGTTTATTGAATTAAGAACTCCCCCAATTCTTTTATCTTCATATAGCCTATGTTACTCGCAGCGTAAAATAATATATCGATGCGAAGTTTCGTGACGATATCTTCAAAGCTGTGGATTAGTATAGCAGACATCCCAAAACAGAATTTCAGATTTATACATACAGGTTTTTCTAATACGTTCGAAGAGGACATGTATATCTGTGTATTACTACTGAGCATATGAGTTGCGCATGTCCTTCCCCTCCATTTCTCCTCACTCCTGGCCCATAGCAGCTCATAGCATCTCTCTGTGAACGAGCAAGGTCACGCGCCTCACGCTAGACGAGAAAAATTATAAGCATATAATTATTGCATTTAAGCCCACCAATTCTTTATCGCCATATAGCTTACGCCACTCGCAGGATTAATTACGCGACTTTTCCGATAATATAATCAAATTTTTATAGCCGACAAACAAAAGCACGACTTACAATACCGACAATAATAATAAAGAATGTGAGTGTCGTATAAGAGTCACAAAATAAATTAATTTAAATGTGTTCACGAAGAATTACTAGTCATGTATCTGGATGCACTTTTAACTATCATAGTTAAAAGTTTTATTGTTAGCCTAAAACTGCTGCTCTGATAAATTCCAAGACGTATAGGTAGTCCATGATAGCATACTTTGAAGAAACCACAGGCGATGCCTTTTTGGTTCATGCCGAAGTATTTTTAGATTTACCAAGAGCTACTAACTAATTCAATTATGTTCCGAGAGAATCTTTGCTATATTACGTAAGACATAAAATTCAGTATTCATATTGTATTTCATAACTACCATTTAAGTATTTATTTCTTCACCTAATATCTTCCTTTTTCTCATTTTCAGAACAATATAGCCAGAAATCTACGTAATGACCACCCTGAGAGTGCAGCGACGCTACGAATCCGAATTAAGATGTACATACATGGATATAGAAGAATATGAGCTGCAGTATCTCCTTAACGTTATTTAGATCTCTCTCTCTCTGTTTTTCTCTCTCACCCTCTTTCTGTCCCTCTTCGTTAGGGTCCCTCGAAAGTGTGAAATCTAATGCTTGAAGAACGCTCACCAAATGCATGTGTACGCTTATGAGGCGCAGACGTGCATATGGAGGAGTATTAAAAAGAGGATGCACGATCAGCCCCAGCAACTACGACAGCACGCGGGAGCGAAGAGACACCAGGAACACCACTAATATAATTGTAAGATGATCGTATTGAGAAAGGATTGGAGAAATAAATTTGGAGAGAACGAGCGCTGCGGATTCAAAAATTCATGTTATTTTGAACAACGAATCTAATCTAAATCCTTGTCACAATTATTTTTATAACCCGTTTTCATTAATAAATCATGGAACACGATAAAATAGTATGATAATTATCACAGTGAAGTCTATTCATGTTATGTTGAAGAACGAATCTTGGTTTATAGGTAACACGCGGTAAAAACAGAATGCACATATATCTGAGAATAAGTTAAATATAGGAGTGAAAGAACAGCAGTTAAATGTATTAAAAAATTACACGTCACGGATAAAAAGCTTCAGTGAAAAAGTATCAATGCTAACCATGAATTGAACACCGGATTTCATAATACCAGCCGAGCTCTTTACCTCTAATCTAACTACAAGCTTGGATTCTGAATAAAAGTAAATGGAACGTATATTGGTCCTTGTGGGCCAGTGGGAAATGCCTTCGAAAAGAGACCAGGGAAAAGCAGCTCTGGCCCCATTAATTAATGCATAGTAAAGCTATCCCTTTAGACGGCCTCGTTATCTCGCGGCCTATGTATGGCCTTTAGGCGACCCTTTTTGATCGACCAGAGTATAACTAAGAGAAAGCGGGTCTTTCAGGCCACTCAAGGTGAGTTGGAGGTAGAAACCCAGAGGAGTGTGAGGATTTTGCCTTCCTTTGTTTACATTGGAGTTCGAAAACCAGAGTGGTGTGAGTTTTTGGACTTTTTCAAGGCTAAATCGCGGTTTTTCACGTTTTTCTCAAAATCTTCACAGAAACGTGGCGCGAGATTTAAACAGCTCGTTTGAATCTTTGTATATTCATCGCCTTTATATCGTTTTATATTCAAATTGCGAGGGCCTAATATTTACGCAGGACGCGTAATATTTTGATCTTGATTTTAATATAACAAGAACACGTTTTAATTACCATTTTTATTAATTTAATACATTTTATTAATATCATTAACATTCGTGACTTGCCGATACATATTCGACATTTTTCATTATAATCACACAGTAAATAACAAGAGACCTGAATAGTTGTTAATGAGATACTGCAGCTCATATTCTTCTATATCCATGTATGTACATCTTAATTCGGACTCGTAGCGTCGCTGCACTCTCAGGATGGTGATTAAGTAGATTTCTGGCTATATTGATCTGAAAATGAGAAAAAGGAAGATATTAGGTGAAGAAATAAATACTTAAATGGTAGTTATGAAATACAATATGAATATTGAATTTTGTCTTACGTAATATAGCAAAGATTCTCTCGGAACATAATTGAATTAGTTAGTAGCTCTTGGTAAATCTAAAAATACTTCGGCATGAACCAAAAAGGCATCGCTTGTGGTTTCTTCAAAGTATGCTACCATGGACTACCTATATGTCTTGGAATTTATCAGAGCAGCATTTTAGGCTAATAATAAAACTTTTAACTACGATAGTTAAAAGTGCATCCAGATACATGACTAGTAATTCTTCGTGAACACATTTAAATTATTTTATATTGTGACTCTTATACGACACTCACATTCTTTATTATTATTGTCGGTATTGTAAGTCGTGCTTTTGTTTGTCTGCTATAAAAATTTGATGATATTATCGGAAAAGTCGCGTAAGTTATCCTATGAGTGGCGTAAGCTATATGGCGATAAAGAATTGGTGGGCTTAAATGCAATAATTATATGCTTATAATTTTTCTCGTCTAGCGTGAGGCGCGTGACCTTGCTCGTTCACAGAGAGATGCTATGGGCCAGGAGTGAGGGGAAATGGAGGGGAAGGACATGCGCAACTCATATGCTCAGTAGTAATACACAGATATACATGTCCTCTTCGAACGTATTAGAAAAACCTGTATCTATAAATCTGAAATTCTGTTTTGGGATGTCTGCTATACTAATCCACAGCTTTGAAGATATCGTCACGAAACTTCGCATCGATATATTATTTTACGCTGCGAGTAACATAGGCTACATGAAGATAAAAGAATTGGGGGAGTTCTTAATTCAATAAACGTTGTTTTGCAACCGTTCCCGGGCATTGCCGGATACTCCAGGTAGTAATGCATATTATAGATTATAACACGTCGAATTTAATCTAACAGTACATCTTTTGTATTTCGCAAATAATATTACATAAGGAGTAAAATTGAGAAAAAACTCAGCTGTCCTGAAACCCTTTACGATGTAGAGGCTGTTACATCTGATGAGCCTATTCAGATTCCCTGATAATATATTGTTTCCCTGTTTATAACGCTGTTGACGAGAAGATGGTTAGGAATGTTGGAATCAGCAGCCCGAAAGAAATAGTCGTCAGTGCGTTGGCGTAGCTATGTCGACTTATGTCACAGCGTATAGTTAGCGTTTCTCTCTCTGTCTGTTTTTCTCTCTCTCCTTCTGTCCCTGTGGTTTCTTCAACGTACATATGCTATCATGTACTATACGCCTTGAAATTTATCAGAGCAGCAGGTTTAGGCTAGAACTTTTAACTAGGACAGTTAAAAGTGCACCGAGATACATGACTAATTCTTCGTGCAAAAAATTATATTATTTGATCTAGTCTGTTATAGCACCAGCACTCAGAAATCTTCGGTTATAGCACCACAACTCACGCAATATTTGTTGTTTGGAGGCTTATGGGATCGCTATGTGAATATTTCTTTTGCTAGCTTATGTATAGTTGGAATTTTTAATTGTAAGTAACCGAGGATATTTACGACAGGGCCGGCGTGATTATTTGCGGGGCCTAGTTCGATAGTGAGCGGAAGCGGGGCCTATTTAGTTTGTATGTATGTATACATACCTGTTGGCGCAAAAAATGACGCTTGTAGTGCCTCCGTCCCTCCCCTCACGTGATGGACTATTGTTGTGACATTTTTGTTGAAGTTAGCCTTCCAGTCGGCCTCTCCGTCCGGAATGTATTAATATGTTTAAAAAATTGTCTAAATCTCAACACATGAGAATTGAGCCTTAGCTGGTCCACTAATAAAGCGCGGGGTCCTGTTCGGGGGACCGACTACACATGCCTCATGCCGGCCCTGTTTCTGATACATATGTTGACTGATAAATTCTAAAAGAACTTCATATTTTAATTGAAAACACAATATGTAGAACACAATAAACGCTTTATGCAACTAAAGTTGACCGTTGTCTCTTTAACAATTTAAATTTCCTCTTGTGTCCCGATATATCGCCTCTTGACGCCGCCTTCTCTGGCCACTCCTGGTATTGTCATCTCATTTCAGTTGGGAGAAGTCCACTACCACGGGTGTCTCCTGCTTGATAGTAAAGCTGCAGAGGTAATTCCTGGCAGGTAGTGAGCGTTCTGGCGTAATCGTCAAGCAGAAGACGACACCCTGCGACTGAAGGAGAAACGAGAGGAATACACATTAACACACAATTAAAGGATAAGTCACACTCTTCTAGCGCACGAGATAAACGTTCGCTTTATTTATCTTCGCCTTATTAATATTTATTGACTGAAGCTGTGCTACCATCTTCGGTTGAGTTATCCGTAAGCATCCGGTCTAGGGTGACCACATATGTATGTTTGACGATTTTACGGGACAATTCCATCAAAAAAACGGGACTGTTAAAAATTTTACGGGACTTTTTTAACCTTACGGTTCTGGTTCCTCAGAAGATGTTAGCGCCCGACTGTCGGAATAACGAATGTAACTCCATTTCTCAGGATACGATAATCTACAATGTTACATTTGCCTCGAATGTCATATAATATTTTCCTCAAAATAAGAGAAAGAATGAAGGAAATCGATTGGATCGCCAAAGGATGTAGTTTTTTCAGGAAAACATTTTCACTTGCTGCTCTCCCTCTCTCAGGATGTTATATTGCTCATACGATAATGTATGAATCTTCAGTGACGTTACAACTGGTTACAACAATGTATCGCATATATGTTCTCGATGACTTGTGAAATCTAACGTGGAGTCCGAGGTGATCTTGTCTTCAAGGTGTGCACGCATACAAAAAGATTCATTGTTAACGACATAGAGGAACGAAATTTGGAAAAATCGTTATGTGAGAACAAACTCAAGCCTTCTTTTACACGCCACGTATTTGTTTTCTTAAATAGATACTGATTATCGATGGAATGTTCCACTGAACATATCAGAAGTCGATATATTTCTTATAATAAAAAATACTGGACAAAGTGCGTCCAGTATTGATTTCACACGGGATACGGGACATTTGAGGAAAAATTGGCTGAAATTTACGTTCCAGGACATTTCGTCCAATGGGTATTTCGTTCAAAGACTATTCGTCCAATGAATATTTCGCCCATGTTTATTTCGTCCAACGACAATTCGTCCAGAGGAATAGTGAGGGGGAAGAACGGGGAGGGGAACAAGTAAATTTTATCAGATATAGGTATCTATCGACTCGGAATTAAACATAGATTTAATAAAATCGTAAATTAAAACGAAAAAAACTCTGGCAGTGTAGGGGGAGGACGCGGAGGGGATATATAAACAATTTAATGAATAGTATTAAATTAAAATATTTTTTCATCGTTATCACTTAATAGATTTACATAATTTAAATATAAACATTTATTCGTTAATCAAATTTAATGTGCCTTGTTAAAATGCTTCATTTATCTAAGAAAATTTTAAAGAATATATTTAAATTTAAAAAAGGACTTTACTAAAGTAGTTGTAAAACTAAAAGGAAAACTTGGATATAATGTACAGTCCTGGTCAAGAAAACTGCAAGGCAAACGAACGCTGTACTGGAATTTCGGTGAATTAGTACGAGTCCCGAACGAGCTGTCAAGCGAATAGGCAACAGTGATGGTAAGCTCTTTTTTCTCTCTCTCTCCCCTTAGAGAAGGGTTTATGACTCTTCCCCGGGTCTTAGGGTAGATTTTCCCTCAACGAATTTGTTTTCCGTTTTAAATTACGATTTTATGAAATCTGTTTACTTCCGAGTAGACAGACACCCATATCGCCTATATTTGATGAAATTTACTCCCCCCCCCCCTACACTGCCAGAGTTTTTTTTTCGTTTTAATTTATGATTTCATTAAATCTATGTTTAATTCCGAGTCGATAGATACCCATATCACCTTTATCTGATGAAGCTTACTTCCCTTTCTACTCCCCCCCCCCCAATTCCTCTGGACGAAACGTCGTTGGACGAAATATCCATTGGACGAAATACTCATTGGACGAATTGTTCCTGGACGAAATTCCCCTTGGACAAAATGTCCCTAGACGAAATGTCTTTGGACAAAATGTCTTTGGACGAAATGTCTGTGAACTGTCCCATAAAATACAGGACATGTGGTCACCCTAATCTGGTTGGGAGGTTGAGTATTTACTGCGTCAGCAAAGCATATGAAAGTTTTTTGTTACGGATTAGTGACATTAAAGTTGAAAGTGTTTGATGCAGTGTTAGAGGAAGCAACTCTAAAATAGTACATATATGCACCTTTTATAGGCCTCCTAATTCAAGTTTAGAAATTATTCATAATCTGGAGAGACAAGTGGCAATGCTTATTTCAAAAAACAAAGAGAGGGCCATTATAATTGGGCTGATTTCAACCTACCTTCAGTTGACTGGAATCATAATTGCTTTGATCCTGGTGGTAGAGAGCGTGAACCATGTGGAGCTCTGAAAGAAACCTTCACCAAACACTCGTTGTGTCAGCTAAAGATATGCCCCACAAAATTGAAAAATATATTAGATTTACTAGTTATGAATTACCTCGAGCATATGAACAAGCTATCCATGGAAGAAGGAATAAGCGATCATGATGCCGTATGCACAGGGCCAGATTAAGCAGTTCATGGGCCCCACGCAAAGCACACATTCTGGGCCCCGGCCCAAGACTGGTCTGGATTAATTAAGAGACCCATTGGTCCCACTCACAGCATGTGTATTTGTATCCGTTCTTTTTTATTTTCCTCTCTCCCCATACCTTTCTCTCCCGAAGTTTCTCCCTCCATCTTAATCTTTCAACAAAATCGTATACAGTAAGAAATGAACCTAAATTCCCATATTATAAAATTTGATGTGAACATTTTTCCATATAATCCAATGCACTGTACACAATTTTGCTTAACAGCAACATAATGGTTGCCATTGATGATGAAAAGATCTCAGCTCAACTAACATTAAATTTTCATGTCAAAAACCAAATTGTAGTCCGATTAAATCCATATTCAAAAATCAACAATAAAAATAAGAGTTTATTCATTTTCCATTATGATAGTCCAGATTGGAAGATTCTAGGCCAATTTTTTCAAATTTAAATTTACAAAAGAACAAAATCTTATTTTTACATCTTATGTTGTGTGAAATATAAATTATCCTCTGAAATCGAACCCTGGGCATTTCTGTACACGTTAACTCCCCAAAATTGCCCCAATTCATCATGATTATGAAACACTGAAAGAATGGTCAAAATCAAATCATCCGTTATCCAGATTTTTGTATTCAGTTCAAGGGTAACATTCCATATCTCTCCCTCCCTCCCTCCCTCGGGCTAATACGGTAATACTCATCCATATCACTGTTAAATTAAAGGTCGTTCGCCATCAACAAGTAACTCATGGGATCAATTCCAGGAGCACATCCTCACTCCAATTAAATAATATTGGAATATCCACTGCGCAGACCTTTTTTCTTTAACATTTTTAAATGCCCTATACATGAGATACTGATATGAAATTTACAGTTACGTGAAGAAAAACAGAGATTAATTTTTCTCGTATAAATTCAAATCTCATTATAAAATCTCCAAAAATTACATTTCAAGGTGAAAGAATAAAACAAAATCAGGCACAATAATTTAGGAATTTTATATATTTAATCAATTTAATACATATAGTATTACTAGGAATTTTTTTCCTCCCAAGAGGAGGGCACACCATGATACAAGTATAAATTCGCCGGTTCTAGATAAGCGTTTCCCAACCTACGGTCCACGGACCACTTGTGGTCCACGAAGGTTTTGTTGATGGTCCACGGAGGTTTCCAAAATTCAGTTTTTTTTAGGCGGTATGTCATATTTAGTTGGAATTTTTTGGGAAAAGTTAGCTAGTTTTACACTGTGGCAGGTATGAATATTGTTCTTAATGGAGTTTTTACTTAAAAAATTTCTCACTCCTTCATCCCTCTTGATTCCACCTCTCTGCCATACTTAACTTACACTTATTGTTAGTACCTCATAAGCTGAGAGGGATTGTGCCATTTGGAGTTCGCCTATGTGTACGACATTTGGATGTATTATTTTTGTTTTGTGTATTTTTGGTTGACTTACTCTGTGTTACATTTTGTTAAGCTTTACCGCAAAGCCGCAAATATGATTGGTGGCACTTAATGACTGAGAGAATGTTATGTATTTTGAAATATGTTTATTATGATGTTTGTTTGTAAAACTATTTCATATTTCAAAACTTTTTTCCTGTGCCAGTGTTGAAAATAATTCTTGGGATAACACAAAAAATTATCAGGTGATCCTCAAACAGACAGAAATGTGTGTAATATATTTGAAAATAATCAAATAAACCTAGTAAGCTTTTAGTAGTTTAGTGTAAGAAAGGAGGTGGTCTGCAGGGCCTGGAAGGGTTGCTGAAGTGGTCCATGGAGTTCAAAAGGTTGGGAAACACTGTTTTAGATGGTCGTGATTCCCATGAAAACTTGACAGCTGATCAAAACCTAGATGGAATTATAGTGAAAAATGTTAATTCCGATTGTGTGTCCTCTCTCCTCATCAATTCAAAATCTCTAACCCCAAATAATGATACTCCCACTTCTAGTATCACCATGAGAAGTCAGAACGGTATGTTAAAGCCGGAAATCAAGTGACTGTATGAAAATGAATCTAAAACGATTGTGGAATCTCAATCACAATTTCAATTGCCATTTCTGAATATTCAGTGACAAAGTAATAAAATAATTGAATTAGAATTTCTGGCAATAGAAGAGAAGCCTGAATTTATATGTATTTGTGAGCATTGGATAAAAACTGTGTCTGTGTCAATTCCAGGTTACATTTGTGCATCATCTTACTGCAGAATCTCTCATGTGCATGGTGGTGTTGCGAGTTTTGTGAAAAGTGATATTTCCTATGATAATATCTCATTTGATATGAATCATATGTACACTGATAAAATCTTCGAATGTGCTGCCTTGAGTTTCTCATGGCAGGATGAATTATTAAATTTTTTTGTCATGTATCACTCTCCTTCAACAGGCTTTGCAGCATTTATTGATAAACTAGAATATCTTCTTGTCTCCATTACCTTGCATTCCCTGCTATCTCACAGCATTGTGGCTGGAGATCTAAACTGCTACCTCCTTAGTAAGGGACCTGAGCAAAGCAAACGAATCTCTCTTTGATACCTACAATTTTAAAGGTCTGGTCAACTGTCCAACTAGAATTCTCTTCTTAATTGCTAGATATTATTTTTTAACAACTATTGTATTTCTAAAATAGATACTGTACCGAAGTTTTTGATCCATTAATCTCAGAACACAGTATTGACTCGTCAACTTTTAAAAAAAGACCATCCCAAAGCATTCTCCCTGTTCAAAGATTAATTAAGTTTTTTACACAACAAAATACCCAACATTTTTGTAATTTACTTACTAAACATGATAGGTCAAACGTTTATCACACCTTGTCATTTAATGACAGTTTTAATAATTTATAATCAGCCTACCTTTTTTATTTCAACTGCACTTTCCATTTATCTAAATGTATGCAGCACAAGCACAATAAATGTAAGAACTGGGTCATCAATGAAATTAGGTCCTTTTCACGGCAAATAAAAATGTTGAATATCAGCTGATGCTAACACCCTTGATTACTATAAAGCCATCAAGCATCAGTATCGGTCCCTCATTAAAAATTCCAAAAAGTCTTATAATGATCATCAGTTAAAAAACATAACTAATACAGGTAATCTCTGATTTACGTCGGGGATGTGTTCCTAAAACTGGCGACGTATATTGAAACAATGTAAATCGCACATGTTTTTCTCATATATTTATATGTTATAAAGGAGATTAACTAATTAAATGATTAACTCTAATCTTCTGTCTGCCTAGCGAATGAACGAAGGAGAAGCATTCGATACATTGTAGCGGCTCGCTTTTCGGATAGCAATCATTTTCTGTTAGTCTGAGTCAGAGGCTCTAGGGATGAGTGCGATATCTTCTGTAATAATGTACTGACTCCGAACATTTTTTAAACAGAATTATATGTTAATTACAAAGAAATTTGACGTTTCATCTCTATCAATGGATAATAGAAAAAGTTCTCATTTTTGCTTTTCAAACAAAAATTTGAAAAGAAATGCCATTGATACAGAACATTATTAAAAATTATGATTTATCAGTGGCAATGCAGATACATATAACTGTTATTGACTGCCTGGAATAAAATGTTTGAATTTGTTACCATGTATAATGAGCACCCCAACTTTTAGATCAATTTTGCCTGAAAAAATGCGTATTATATACGAAAAATTACAGTAGTCCCTTTGGTTGGTTCTGTTGAGTTTTACCTGCTGCCCTGCATTTCACGCTCTTCAAGAGATTGAGATTTAAAACGACGTTATATCGGACATAGAAATGACGAACGATGTAAAATGGTGCAACTTTTCCTTATTTGTAAAAGACGTTATATCGAAACGACGTAAATAGGAGATTACCTGTATTTCTAAAGAAGCTTGGAAAATTATAAATGAAATTAGAGGCAATGGAAAAGCTAGTTCACTGCCTACCTCGTTGGATCATCGCTTCCAGAAGTGCTTAAGTTTCTGCCGAAGCTGCTGCCATCTGGAGAGCAAATTAATTTGAGCATTACTCAGGTATGGTTTGGGAAGGTAAGCTATTGGTTGGCCAATGAGAAAATGACTTGGGATCAAGGGTGATGGGTCATTGGGATCATTAGAAATGGGCACTAGAGGTCTGGAATTAAAAAAACGCTTCAATTTGTGTTACAAAGGTGGTTAATTCTTCAAAAGTCAGGCTCCCATGACTCTTCTAAAATGATATTTGAACGACTTGACTCCAGCCTCCCAAATCTCAATTGTTGATTCCACTGACAACTTGGAATTGGTCTGCTGCAGGGTGCCACAGTAGTCCCAGTGTCTTTACTTGGTCACTGCCGTCCAGCTGCAGTAGAAGTTGTGTTTCTCTAAGTTCTGCAGGAATATCACTGAGTAAGGCTGAATTATTTGAACACCAGTTGCGTAGTTGAAATCCACCATTCTTTAGCACCTGCCAAAGTTGGCCCTGAATCTCTAGACTTTAAATTTGGAAGAAGCTCTAGAGTCTATGCTTCTTCCAAATTTTCGGTACCAGAATGTAATCGTCAACATAAAAATCTTGAGACAAGATTTTAGCAGCCTTCGGATAGTTGTGTGCTTCTTCTTGAGCAAGTTGTTATAAACATCTGGTAGCCAGGAATGGAGCTGATGCAGTACTGTAAGTTACTGTTCACAACTTGTATTCTTAGATTGGATCTTCATTGGATTTCCTTCACAATATTCTTTGAAATCTGCAATCGCGATCATCAACCCTGATTTTTTGGTACATTTTTTCTGTCAGCAGTGAAACATACTTGGCATGCACGAAATCGGAGTATGATGGATTGCAAATCTTGTTGTATGGTGGGTTTCACCTTTAGGATATCATTCAATGATCTCCTGTTTGTTGTCATTGCTGAGACATCGAAGACTACTCTGGTCTTAGTAGTCGTGCTTGATTCATTTTGCACATGATGATACAATAGGTAGTACACGGATGTTGATTCTCTATCCAATTCATTATGGCCTGCATGTGTCCCAGGAATTTTACATATTCTGTTCTTAAGGTTGTGCTTCTTGATAGTCGAGGTGATGAAGTCCTGTAGTTGCCAAATGACATGACTTGCCAAGCTGTGTAGGATCTTGTCGAAACAGCAACTATACTATAAAGTCCCCTGATAAATAGTACTGTAATTCTCTGTAAATGATAGGCAATTTTTAAAATGAAAAATCAACTGAAAACTTAGGGTGCATATTGAACATGGTAACAACTCTCCCTTCCATTACCCAGTTCCACAGTGGGAGTAACATTGGTCTGTTTAACTACAAAAATTTAGCTGCATATCATACATTATGATGACAATATTGACATTTCACTCATGAAAATCTGGGTGCATATTATATTGAGTACATATTATAACTGGGAATTAAGGATTTTAAAATTTGAATGGCTGGAAAATTATTTTTAAATTTGGTATTATACAAAGTCTTTATGCTATGTAACTTTTAAGGTGTTTAACGTTTAACATTAGATTTAATGTTAATCTGGTTATCACTGTAAAGCATACATTTCTAATATTTCACTCTAGCATAGATGTGAGGGCCAATATGGAGCAATAATGCATTGTTTCCTTTTTCTAAAATATCATGCCAATAATTGATTTCTAGTTTCTCCATAAGTAGCATTGTTTTCACGAAGAAAATCGAATTCGAGATTTCAATGGCTATACATGTTTTAAATTCTCCTGAGTATGTTTCTACTATTGTCTTGTTGATGTCTATATGTAAATCTGTGATAGGAATTTTGTATGCACTCATACTCAAAAACTACGTGTCTCATGTAAATATAGGTTCTAAAAGAATCTATCATTGGTGAATTGCCACTGAAGATGGATGCTTTGTAGTTGAAGTGCACATCTGGTTTTTTATAACCTTGTTGTGGCTATTGGATATATCTGAGACAAGTATTTTTTAAGTGCTGGTTCTTGAATTATTTTTCAGCTATAAGACGAGCTCAATAATTTTCTGTCAAATCAAAAACTACTAATCAAATCAACATGAAACTTTTAAATTAAGGGTTTAATTAGAAGAAAAGGTCTCATTAGATTTTGTCTAAAACCGATCAACTGGAAGAGGAGATTTAGTCTGGACAGTTTTCAGCTTTTGCCAAATGTCTCTGTTAGGGCTTCATTAAGATAAATATTTGTCACTATAAAAGTTTATACAATATAATTTTCTACAACTTTTGTTTTGAAACAATTTTTCATAGAACAGATTGTTTCGGAGATATTCTGATTATCTGAATTCATGTTCTGTACACTGATGTCGCTGGTTAGCAGCTTTTTCTCCATTACTATGACAAAATTTAATATTTTTGATAGAAGCACCAGCACTGCTAAAATATCCCAATAGCATCTAGAAGCACCAATGGTAATTTTAATCAAGCATTGACATTTTGTTATCCATCGCAACAAATAACAATTTTGTTTACTTATTGTTTTTTCAGTGTGAAAGGTTATTTACAGTATTTTTTTTGTGATAATTATTCAAAGCTTTTATAAATTATTCACAAATGTAACTGCCAATAGTAATTCATGAGGACATAGTTGTCGATAGCAACTTATTATTATTATTGCAATCATATTCAATGCTCTGTATGAAAGAAGTTATGTGCATCAGAAATTTTATTTCTTACATTGATGTTGCAGGTGTATATGATATGAAACAAAAGTTCATTCAGAAAATATAACTTTGATCCAACGTTGAGCAAAACACTAAATCCTAAAAATAAAGTTATAATGTCAAGCTACAATTCTTTCTGCTTTGTTAATTGTTACTTCAAATTGTTTTCTGTTCCTTTCAAAACCTGTGCCAGCCTCTTTTTTCCACACCTCATATTCTCAAATGCTTCCTTGAATAACATTTTACTTTAAACAATCTTCTCAAGGTGGAATCGTAAGTATAAAGTAGGGGTCGGGAACGTATTTCTGTTGGGTGGCACTCTTTATCAATATTCATAATCCGTGGCCCTCTGATTGTGCCACCCTTAAATTCGTTTCGTCTGTAACAATTACAAAAAAATTCTTATATTATAAGGAACCATGAATATAAACTGGTATCATTAAGTACAAAATAAAATTGAAATAAAAGTGAAATTATTCTTAAAATATATCCTTGTCAGCCTTGTTAGACGGATGGCTAGAATATCTGTCGACGGTTACTAAGGTCGCAGGTTCGAATCCCACCTAGGACATGGATGTTTGTGTTTGTCAGGTTTACATGCCAGAATATTGACCTAATGAAGCTGGCTTTTAATAATTATTCTCTGAAATACTGTGCTCCTTAAAATGTTTTTGTGTGCCACCTTTTAGCATATGTGCCACAGGTTGCAACCCATGGTATAAAGCATCCAATAAAGGTAATATTTTTTGTTTTAATTACCATTCATTCTGTTTCTATATTTTGTTAACAAATAACTAAATGGAAACCTACCTAGCTTACGGCAGACTAAAATGCTTTATAGAGTTGACTGAAAATAGCAAGGAAATAAAACTTCTATAACTTGTAATTTTTATTCTTTAATACAAATATATATTTCAAAGCAAAGCTGATAAACTCATTTCAATAAACAGGAACAAAAATATCACAATAATTTCAATACTTTTCAAAAGTTAAAAATTTTCACCAAGGTAGAGAGCAAGAATTACCACCAAGGACTCAAAAAGTTTGAAAAATTAAATAAAGATTGGATATAAAAAGTAATAGATTGATCATATTCACGCAGAGGCTGCTCCCAGCTCACTTCCAACAGCTTTAAATGCATCTACAGCCTTCTCAATGTCTTCCTTTGTGTGTGCAGCAGAAATTTGTACCCTGATTCTGGCTTTACCTTTGGGCACAACTGGATAGCTGAATCCAACAACATATATTCCCCTCTCTATTACAAGAGATTTTAGGAAACAAAAAATTAATTGTTATTAATGGAGCCAAAATTTCAACAACATTTATTTCAAATTAATTACAAAAACATATAAAGTGATTCCTGTAATACTGAGGGTTTGCCTAAAGAATAAAAAAGTTTTAATGTAAGATAAAATAAAATTTTGTTTCATCAGGTTAAAAAAAAGTTCAAAAATGGAACTAAGGATTCCTGACCATTATAATATTAAATACTAGCTGGGATGCCCGTTGAATTTCAACGGATATAGTGAATCTAAAACTTCGACCGTATAACATGTAAGCATCGCAACAATAAGATAGTACAGTTATAACCATCGAATAAAGCACAAATGAAAAAAAAACTCTGCATTTTCCTATTTAGATGAATGAAGGAAGAAAATCTTGCACTGTGAAAAATCGAAAATAAAGTATAAACTCCCCCCCCCCCCCCTCACTCCCTCTCTCTCTTAAATGTAAGAAAGGACTATATAGGCTCAACATAAATGCATTGAACTCTCAATTTCGGCGACAATGGGAGTTGTCATGGTAGCTTATAATTGGCATTGTAGTAAAACTGATAAAATCACGTATTTTATTGATTCTAACAGCATTTCTACATGAATTTGACCAGAATTCGGAATCTGTCTTCAATAAAAACAAACTGTTCTTTCCCGCAAAGAAGTATCCAAGTCTCAAGTTCGTACCGTGATTTTAAGTAATTTTAAAGTGCAAATTCAAAGTAGTCTACACTCATCCCTGTATTTCAGTTGCAGGATGCGGAAAAATACATGATGTTCGATAATTAAATCGTTCGCCATTTCGAATCAAAGTGACGGACAGAAACAAAACCTTGACCATTCACTAAGTTAGGATGTAAGGAAGAATCATACCAAATTTGGTTATTCTAGCTTTCATCGTTTAGGAGGAGTTCCATGAACAAACCAACAAACACATCCTTCAAAATATACTATAGGAGATAAAATAAGCCAAGCTAAAGTGAAAGTAAACTATTTTAACCAAATTAGAATTATTCGCTGAATGATTATAAAAGGAGAAAGAAAACACCTACCTTGCATTTTATGGGCAAAGTCAGCAGTAAGACGAGCATCTCCAAGCATAACAGGGCAAATTGGGTGGCTAGGATCACCTGCAACATTGAACCCGGCCTTCTTCATGGAATTTCTAAATTGTGTTGTGCCAGCATGTACCTTCTGTGCCAATTCAGGGCTGGCTAAAAGCATGTCTATAACCTAGAAATAAGAGAAAAAATAATTTTAAGTAACAAATAGAAAATCTGCCCACTTCATTCACTTGCTAAACCTACATAGAAAATGGCTTTAACATTTGCATCAAAATAAAATTCAAAGCAACATTAAAAAAAAACATTTCTTGATAGAATTCTAATATCACTTTCTGAAACAAATTACAGCGCATAATGAAGTTTTTGGAGAAAAAATTTCTACAACAGTAATAATTCAACAGGTTTATTATTCCCTAGTCTACTAACATATGGATACTTTGATTCTGAATCAGAATGGTCACACCATATTCCAGGTGAACATGGCTACACCATATTTTTTATTAAATTTACCATATTATGTATATAGCTAAATGAGTGGCAGGGCAATTTTTATCAATAAACCAAATTTACATGCAAATAAGCAGCACTTTTCCCCCAAAAATTTATTTTACAAAAGAAGGATGTTGCCAAGCCATGAGCCAAAAAATAATTATCTGACTGCAAAGTCAGAAAAGTGAGATATTTGTTACTGTTCACCAAGACAGCACTACATGGCAATCATGGCTCAATATATGCATATATAAATAAATATCTTTATTGTTCCAGGTGACACCATGTACAAAATGAGGTACAGGACAAGCCAATTGCATACATTAACCTTTTGTACTAGGATATTTTTTCCACTAGGTTTGGTAGTCTACTCAGATTTAAATCCCACCTAGAATTTAAATAGCCATGATCTGGTAAACAACTGCATTTATTTGGATTTAACACGATTTATTTGCAATTTTTACAATTTATTGTATTGTTATTGTATTTATGTGCATGTAGTTCTTCATACTACCTAATTCTTAAAATTTTTCATAGTGTGATATTTTTTGAAACACTTGCCAACATGAAGACCCGGTTTACGTTCACACGTCTTAGATAAAAACATGTCACTAAATAAATTGTCTCCCTTTTTCATCCTGGAAATTTTCTATAAATTCTGCTGTTGTCGGTGCCATTATCAGTGCCTTTCTCAGTACGAGGAACAGAGAATCTTTTTTGTGAAGTTATGCCACTTGGACCAGAAACCGGTTCAGAGAGCTCCCATTCTTCAGGATCGAATGACTCACTGTAATAATTATCAGTTGTTTGGTGCAGTTCCTCCATATCAAAGTAAAATTCATCATCGGAACTTTGCAAATCACTCACGATAATTCTGGAAAACCTTTTCATTGCAGTAAGATGGGCGATCCTTAGAAAAGGAAAAATAAACTGCATTTGCGATTCGTCTTTCCGTTGCTTATATACCCTACGAGACGAAACTAGAACCAAAATACTATGAATCATCTACTCAAAACTGCACTGAGAATGCTTGCTAAGGATGCTTGCTATGCAGTTTCTTTATCAGTAGGGACTGAGGCTGAAGTCAGAGACTTATGATGAATGCTCTTAATTCAATCTTGAGGAGCTTGTTTACCTCTGATGGATTACTGATGCATTTGGGATTATATTTCGAGTGGTCAAAAATAAACAAATGATAGAAATATCTTCCAAACTTTCTTTGAAATGCACGTTGAGTACCATTTGACATATGAGTTGTTACGGTTCCAGCGATGTCGAGCCCCACTTGACATACGAGTGCAAAAGATTAAAACACACTACACATAGTAAGGAATAAGATTAAAAATCCTTTCATAGAGTAGAAACATTTTTCAGATAGAAAATTATTTACAGACTTTTGAAATCTGACCACATCTTTGATCTCTTTGATAGTTGGTGGTAGTCTATTATACACCTTGACGCACATTGACTTAGGTCCATTTTTGCTGACTTTCAATTTGTAGTGTGATACATACAGATCATTACCTACACTGGTGTTATGGTTACGTATAATGCACTTTTATGTAAACTAGTCAAATACCCGTTACTAGGTAACTTTAAATCAAAAGCTGTTTAAAAAATGACGAATTTTCTTTATTAATTTTCAAATATTTCTTTATAAACTACATTGTCTAGTACATCAGAATGTTTTGTTGTTAATCTGCATTTTGTGTTAACATTGTTACTTTCTTGCCTTTCTTCAAAGGTCATGTTATGTCTAATTACTCTACGCGCTCTTGAATTTTTACCTCTTTCATGTTGCCTCTGCTCTAGTGTTACATTTTCACGTCGATTTCTCTGTGCTTCCGTTCAAACCATTTTCCTGTTTTCTGGAGTTAAGTTACAACATCTTTTTCCCGTTGACGTAGAAGATACAGTATTATCCATCTCTCCTCAAAAGTTTTAAATATCAAAAATGTCTAAAATTTAATTTTATATCAAAACAAAAGAATTTTGATACCGTGCTTATCGGCATTACTATTATAATTATTAGAAATAAAATATGTTTTATTATACCTGTGTGTATCTTGAATACTCTTTTCCATATCGCACTCTTAAATACTTTGACTGAACCAATAATAATCATGTAATCCGTTACATGTGTCCACTTTGATATGCTCTTTTGTTTTACCTATTTGTTATTCAGTGTTACTAGTGACTTGTTATTTATTTATTTATTCTGTCACCATGCTTCTAGTTGCTATTTGGCTTCGGACATCAATCGACAAATTATATAATGATAATAACATATCCTTCTTCACATAAGAAACCACCTTATAGATATATATATGCAGGGGACTGTTAATATTCTTGATTTTTTTAAAAAATAGGCTGGCAATGAGCTCTATAAGAGGCATTATATATTAGCAGTATTATCTTTTTTTGTATTTTTAAAACATCAGAGATTTGGGAGGATGAGCCCTATACTAAAATACCATAGGATACTCGGGAATAGAAAATATCATAGTACAACAATTTTAAAACTTCAATGTACATTGTATATTTTAGTACTGACAAGACTACAGGTAGTCCTCAAGATACATTGTTTCATTTATGCGTCGTCAAGAAGATAAGGATAGGTTTCATATATACGTCACTGAAGTTTCGCTTATAAATCATTTTCGCAATCATCAAAATTCATTTGAGGACAAAGTTGGCACTCTCATTCAGTTTGAGACTTCTTTTATTTTCATAGTCACAAAGATATTGTTCGAAATCAAATACAAACTGTCATTTCTCCATTCAAGAATAAAGTCACTGCTGTCATTATTTTTGTCACTTATTTTTTACTTTCATAATCACAGATACAATCTTGTTTCAAAATCAAATACCGACTGGGATTTCCTTCTCCATTCCTCTAGTAAAGTAAGCATTTGTGACACTTTCTAGAAGCCTGAGAAAATAAAAACCTGAAATGGTCATGACACACTGTGACCACTGCTTATTCGATGTAACTCTCCGAAGGTTTGTCTCAGTGGTTCCCCGGAACTGCTTATGTTAAGACGTGAAACTTAACAGTGAAATAGAATAATATACTATATACAATAATGTACAGTATATACTATAGGGCTATATACAATATACTTAGCAAATTATGTGTTTAAATTTGTGAGGTGAATGTATCTCCCTCTATACAATGGTGGCTTATGGAAAAACGAGTTTCGAGGTACGTCGTTTCGAGATACGTTGCGCTTTCAAGGGATGCATTTGTGATGAATCTCGAGTACTACCTGAACTATACTATACAGACTACTGCCAAAAACGTTTGCTGTTATTAGTTTCACCTGTTTTGAGATAGCAATTAAATACTAATAAATGCCTTGCAGCATCAACTCATCATAATTACTCTATTCTTTGTCTATTTAACATCAGTGGATTCTCCTCACATCAGAATAACTTCTTATTGACCAAGTACAGAACAATATGTATGCTTGCATTCATAACCTCTATACTCTTATATCAACTCAGTAGTAATATCTTAACATCTGATCATGGAGGATTTAAAAAAAATAACAAAGTACATACAGAAGTGAATTAAAACTTAATTAAGTACAAACCTTTGCCCCTGAAGCCACCACTGGAGGAGGAAGAGAATTCGAGAAAAGATAAGGCCTAGATCTTTGTCGCAGCAGGTCAACTATCTCTTGACAAGCAGAAGTGTAACCCCCAGCTGCACCTCCTAATGCTTTTCCAAGGGTCGAGTTTACTATGTCCACTGAGCCCAATGGGAGGCCAAAATATTCCTCTGTCCCCCTAGAAAACAAACATGTCCATTACAGAACACATAATATTAAAGACAGAGTAGGTTTCTGAACAAAAACAAAGTAATAAGAATTTTCAGGGTAAAAGAGAGAAACTAATACAACATAGAGGTAAAACAGAAGGCAAATACAAAATAGCCTCACCTGCCAGTAGGACCAAAAAAGCCAGTTGCATGGCACTCATCAATAAATGTGAGAGCATTGTATTTTTTGGCAAGAGCAATTATATCTGGGAGAGGAGCCACATTTCCATCCATTGAAAACACTCCATCAGTGACAATTAAACGTGTCCTAGCACTCTGAGCATCCTTCAACTTATTTTCCAGGTCTAAAAAAGAGAATGGCTTTATCAATTTTAAGAATGAGAGCAACCTTGAAGGAAACTGAAAATGTTCATGAGTGTTGATGCTGATTTGGAGCTTCGTGAATTTTATAAACATTAAACATCAAATTAAAGTTATTCTTCGGATTATGTGATTCGGATAGATTAGCTTTAAGATTAGAATAATGATATTATAATCTTATTTAAGAGAATATTTAGCTCATCAAAAACCTGGTATGGTTTGAAGAAACGACCTGGTAGTTGAGCGTAGTTGAGTATAGTACTGAATGTGTTAAAATTCAATTAATATTAAAGGTCATAAATTTTATTCTGTAGAATATTTCCCTGAAATTATCCAATTTTACTTAAAAATATACATATATTTCCATTTTTATATTGAGACAAATATTTTTCAATGCATTAAAACATTACCTTGATATATGTATATAAAACAAATAAAAAATATGGCAAATTGGGAATTGCATAATCATACAAGATTATATATTAATGTCAGTGTAATGGGAGTGATGCCATGATATGAAAAGATGATTTCTTTTTAAGGATTCCTCATTAAACTTGTGTTAGCTGGCAAATCAGTGTCTTAGATTATTATCACCTAAAGTGATATAAATGACAAGTAAATTTGGTCAACTGACACAAGAAAGGACATCTAGCTTCTGCAGCATAAAAGTAAGAGAATGCTATGATAGATTTGCATGTACCTGTTTCTTTCTCTATATTATGAGACTCAAGGAATGATAAAACAAAATATTTAAAAAAAGAACATTAATGGATATAATAATTCAGTCTCCCAAGCTAAAATCTTACAGTAATAGATTTAAAAATAAAATAGAGACTCACCATTCATGTCCCTGTGGGTATAGCGATACTTTTTGGCCTTGCAGAGGCGAATACCATCAATGATGGAGGCATGATTGAGCTCATCAGAGAGAATCGCATCGTCTGGTGATGAACATAAAACTTCAAAGAGTCCAGCATTAGCATCAAAACAGCTTGCATAGAGGATTGTGTCTTGTCTTTCATGAAATTTGGAAATTTTTTTTTCAAGATCCTTGAAAAAAAAATCGTTAATACATTTTAAGTTTGGATTGATATTAAATAACACTGATAAACATTACTCTATGACTGCTAAATGGTTAAAACATCTTAAAATGTTCGTTTGCTCAAGATTACTACTGTAATACATTATGATTTTCATTTCCCTATATTACTAACAAGCAAATTTACGCTCCTTTAAATGATGTTACGAGCATAAAAATGGTACTTTACCGTTTTGGCCCTGCAAAATTTTTCCTTGTTAAATTTTATTTCATAATGGCTCTGCAAAATTTTTCATTGATAAATTTTACTTCATATTGCAACTGAGGATAGTGGTGAGTCTTCGGCTCGCTTTCTTTTTAGATTATAATGCCTTTTATATAGGGTGTAGCTGTCTCCAGGTGCTATTGTGCCCTTTGCCTCTCTGAAACAAAACTATCCCTCACCATTGGCCAGTGATCTGGTGGATAAATGATGCCACAGGCAAATCAGATAATTTTTTGAGATAACCCTTTCATGCTACACAAAAGCTTGCAAACCCATGACTGATCTGCCTGTGGCAACATCTACCCACCCAATCACCGGACGATGGGGAGGGCTAGTTTCGTTCCAGAGATGAAAGGCACGATAGCATCCGGAGATGGCTACACCCTATATAAAAGGCATTATAATCTAAAGAGAAAGCGAGCCTTTGGCTTGCCAAGAAAAATTGTCAACGGTACTAAAATAAATAAAATATAACAATGAAAAATATTTTCAGGGCCAAGACTAGAAAGTACCTAAAAACTTATATTAATTATACCAACTGAAACAATGAAAGATAATTTACTAGTAAATAGCTAATGTTGGTCACCAAAAACATAGGTTTACTAAGACCATAATTAACAAAAGTATCCACAGGGCCCTGGCACAAATGCCCTCTCATTAATTTAAATTAGAATATGAGTAAATGTCACAACTGTATAAGATATTGTTATAAAGAGTTATTTCAAAAATTTATAAAGTATAATAGCTATTGGTAATTAAAGTAACCAACCTTATGAATCGTCTGGGTGCCACAGATGAAGCGAACAGAACTAAGCCCGGCACCAAAACGATCCAAAGCGGATTTGCCTGCAGCCACAACATCAGGATGACTCTATTATTCCATGAAATAATAATGTATGTAGGCAAATCTTCATGTAGAATTATGTAGTCTCCGTGCTTTTTAATGAAATTATTTCATTGTACGTTAACAATACACTTATACTTACGGATAGACCAAGATAGTTATTAGCACAAAAGTTAAGCATATCCGACTTGAAGCCCTCCACTCGAACATTAACTCCTTGAGGAGACTCTATTACTCTTTCAGATTTATAAAGTCCAGCGCCTTTAATAGCACTCAACTCATTTCTTAGACGGTCCCTTACAGCTTTTGAAGCTGCTGTTTCTGTAGAAGTGGAGAATCGAATCCCAGAATCATGTGAAAATAACACTTTTGGCGATGATTTTAACAGAGATGCTGGGTTATAAATCGATACGGTAGCTTTTGATAATTGGCGCCTAAAAAGTAAATATTGGAAGATAAATTATATGATATGATTCTATGAAGAATACGTGTAAAAGTGAATTTTTTTTCTATTTCATATACGTACTTTAGCATTAATGTATTTTTTCTCATGATGAAAATCTTGAAGCCTCCAGGGCCTTTGATTGAAAGAATTACAAATACGTGAAACTTAAATTAGAAAGGACAAAAATTCTTTAAAATATAGGCAAAGTAAAAATAAAATCGTTCAAGCGAATTAGCTCGATTTGTAATAATATACTTACCAGTTACATTAATCAAACTGTGGGAGATGCCAGACATGTTTCAAAATAACTATGTTGATTCGAAATTCTCAATAATTCTCTTAAAGCTGTTGACTTCATAAATTTTGCTTCACGTTATGCTACCAAAGTTTGAAACCACTTCACTTTGCAAGGCTACCAACACATAGTATTGAATCGATTGATCCATCACAGATTCATTGCGCAATAATAACTCCGATAAGAAGAGAAAATATATTTGAAAAGTTCATCAGTATGTTAGCGAAAACAAAGAAGAAATAACCTTTTATGCACAGAGGTGACAAAACGATCGACGGTTCTATTTTAATTTACATTGGATAATTAAATTCTCTAGTATTGGCTATGCCTATGACTATAATGGAAAACCATGTTTCTTACATGCGCTATGACTATTTCTTCACATTTTTGCTTTATTGCTATCTTTTGAAGGTCAAGCAAGATACGCGGGTCACAACTAGAGGTATATAATGATATGTTGAATTTTTTCGACTGCATTATACGTATTCCGTTTTATCTGATAAACGGGTGTAGTCCTAGAAAAAAGTGCCAGGGCGTTAAGATTTTATATATACATACTCATTGGTGTAGCAAGGTGAAGCCGAGCCCTGGTTTGTAGTTGGATCGTTATGGTATACAGTCACCACGGAAAAGAGGCACGGTTTGCCCTGGCTGCTTAAAAAAAGTACCGGCGCGATGCCCTGGCTCGACTACACCCCAGCTGATATACTTGCATTTTTTCGAACGAGGCACCCCTGAGTACAATTTATGAGTCATTGATGACGACTTTAGTTTAACCAGTCTGTAAAATTTTACTTCCATTCGTAAATAGGCATTGCATTATTTGTTTACCTTCACCGCAATTATTGTGATACGCATAATTATTAATTTCACGGCGTTTCATTCACCAACAAGGTCGAAATAATAATGATTATTTTACGTAATCCAAAATACATTAATCCCTCGATTAATTCGTTTAAAAAAATAATAATCTCGTATAGTGAGAAATTCCCATTACTTTACGTGTAAAAGCTTACGATGCGTTCCATAGGTCTAGAAAATCACTTAATATAACTAGTTTTCACCCTAACATAGTACTTAAGTATCATAGTAATAACACTCATGCTTATTTATGGTAATGACCCACTCAACCTGTTACTGTACAGTAGTTAAGAACAGAATGTGTAAATATAAACTTTGTATAACATCAACACAGTACGCATGAGATGTGATAATAATCTACAAAATTTATTTGTTTAATACCAAGTGGGAAAAAATGAGTCAATGGACATTTTTATTTGAGTGGAACAGCAATTTTTACTGTTCATGCCAAATCTATTGCCTGTGGATTAAGTTTCTTGATTCCTATAGAAAAATATGATTATCTCCTTTTTTAGACCTCTATCCATTTTCAAGGGCAAAGAAAAAAATTTGGTGCAACATGCATAGTACAAACTTAATTATATCAATATGCATCAGTCCATATAATAATGTCAATGCCCACATTAATATGTATATACTAATGTGACCAAACATCCTGCTTTTTTAACTCTGGTTTGCTTTTTTTCCTTGTCCTGTTTTGTTCTGCTGTCCTTTTTCTTAAATATTATCATATAGTATGCATATGTTTATGAATTATGCAAACAGCATGTCAAAATATGAATATATCACATAAATGTCTTTTGTTGAAAATAAAACGACATTTTTGTGGTTTGATGAATCAGTAAAAATTGTAATGAAATTAGCATTATTGAAATCATGCCTTATTGCCTCTAATTTTCTGTAAACATTCTCTCCTTTTCTCTTCAATCCTGCAAAATTTGTGTTATTTGTACTTAATGCAATAATTTTTTTCAGCAAGAGATTCATTATTCAAAATTTCCATTACATGATTTGGTATTATTTCACTTGTTTCTCCAGAAAGAGATGCTAATTCTATTATTTTAATTTTTATTCCCGCCTCACACTGAAATATCATACCAAAGTTTTATTTTTAAATAAAGCAGGACAACTGTTTGGGCGAAAGAAAATTTGGTCACATTATTAATTACGCTTCAATGTTTTTTATATTTACAGAACTGTATTCAAATTATGCCTTTTTGAAGTTTGAAAATGTTCATCATAAAAAACAAATTTGGATAAAAGATGTCCTTTGTCCAGTTTATCCCATGTGAATATGGTCACCTTACTATATATAGGTATATGTACTTATTTTTGAGAAATATAGCTGATCTGTAATTTTTAATGACTTAAACTCTCTAACTGGGTGAGTTTTAATCAATATCCATGTAGATGTTTTTAAGTAAATATTTTATGAAAATGAAATTAATATTTTATTTAGCCAACAATTACTCAATTTGATAAAGGATATGAATGAACTAACTCTATTTTTGCATGTTATAGTTCATTTCAACAAGGTTTCTCTCCTGGTTAATATCCTCCAAAAATGATTCAAAAGTATGAAAAAACTCCTTAACCATACAAAAAACAATAATTCTATGAAAAATTGAAAAAATGCTAGAAGAGGGACCTTATACCAAAATCTCCAAAAATCACCTAAACAAGATGATCACAGATACAAAAAACATTCAAAACTTGCACCTTGATTATTACAAAAAAACTTCAGCTCCAACTAAACGTCTCCAATCCCAAGGATGTACTGTCTCCCAAAAATACGTAAAAAAGACATCCCACTCAGACCTATCATTTCTACTATCAACTCTCCAGCATACAAAATATCTGTGGCTAAATAAACAATACAAACAATGGCCCCTTATGCAGACCTCAAACATTACGAACAACATCCACTTCAATCAAATTAAAGATTTAAACCGCAATGGCCATGGGATTTTAGTCTCTTTCGATGTTGTTTCCCTTTTCCCTAACGTCCCAATAGAAGAAGCCTTGAAATTTCTAGAAACATGGCTCAAGGAACAAAACTTAACCCAAGAAATAGTCAATGATTACATACACCTGATATGCCTCTGCATGAAACAGAACTTCTTCAAAATAAACAACAACATATACCAACAAAACCATGGCACAACTATGGGAAACCTCCTCTCTCCATTCCTAGCTAACCTATTTATGACAAATTTCGAATAACAATGTAAAGACACCTACACCTACATCCCAAAAACATGGTTCAGACACGTTGATGACATTTTTACAATCTTCGATACGTCAAAAAACATCACCAATTTAATAAAAAATCTTAACAAACAATACAAAACCATAAAATTTACACACGAAGAAGAAAAAGACAACAGCCTCCCTTCCTTGATCTACTAGTAAAAAGAAAAGACAACAAACTAAAATTTAACATATACCTAAAACCTATACATACTAACAAACACATACCTAATGATTCCCACCATCACATTTCACATAAGTTAGCAGCTTTCCATTCCATGATACACAGACTCCTACATATATCACTTTCCAAAACAGATTTTCCAAAAGAACTTACCTACATTAAAAACATAGCAACACTGAATGGTTACAGCGCACACATAATTCAAAACATACTATGAAAACATAAGCATAAACTCCATCTCAAAACCCTCACAAACACTTCTTCTACTAAACCAAAATTTGCCTGCCAGGCTAGACTGGTAGGTATTGTGCCTGCCTTCTAATCCAAAGGTTATGGGTTCAAATCCTGCTTCGGGGGTGGATGTTGTGATTCATCTTTGGGGTTTTCCCCTACCTGCAGACAAGCCTTATGGCTTTGCGGGGAAGGCACCATTAAAAAAAAATTAAAATCCCTTTCGTCCCAGGAACCACAAACAAACTTTGCAACATATTCTCCAAACACGATTATAACACTACAATTCAACCACAATAAACTCGCCAACCTCCTCCAAAATCCAAAACATACCATACCGTTGTTACAGAAATCGAGTATATATAAAATATCTTGCGGAAAATGTGACTAAGTATACATAGGACAGACAAAATGTAAATTGGAAACACGATTCAAAGAACACATTGCACATTTTAAACACAATAAGTTTAATAATTCAAGTGTAGCAACACACATACAAGAATACAACCATCCGATCACCAATGAAAATTTAACAGTTTTAAAATCTGTAAATAATGAAAAGAAACTAGATGCCTACGAAAGCATGCTCATTGAAAACATAAACACACCGTTATGAATAATGACTGTGGCCCTCTCCCCCCTTCCCCTCTTTACAGTTTAATGGTCAACCCTCCCCCTCTTTTCACTTTCACACAAACATGCCTCCATTTAAATACCCCAAACTCTACACCACACATTCATTCCACATCAGCTACTGCTGATGAAAGATTGCTCTCGAAATATGTATTTAGTATTCCACTGAATATTTAGATAGTTGTGATTGATACTTGAGTGCGTGTGTGTGTTCTGTCTGATAGGTCCCTGTCACTGTTGAAAGAGACATAAACCTGCAGACATTGTGTATTATATCAGGTCCCTGCCACAGAGTAATTTCCCATACACCTGGTATTATTTCCTTTCTTACCCCTTTTCCTTTTTTTCCCCATTTGTGCGAGCTTGTGTGGTTGCTGAGTAGGTCTCTGTTGTGATTGTACAGATTCACAAACCTACCAGCAACGGTATAAGGGCCCCTGATGCAGGTTACCACCTTGTAAACCCTTTCCTTTTATCCTTTCCATCTTAAGATTAGTTCTTGTGCGAGTGTACGAGTGATTGTCAACAGGTCCCTGGCAAGGATTAATACCCCATAAACCTGTAAGTGTACCTACTCTTTTGTACTTTTTCTTTCTTCTCTTGCCCACTTTTTAACCTTTACTGTTTGTGTTGTCTTTAAATATTCACCTTGTATGGTTAAGGAGTTTTTTATTACTTTTGAAAAATCCATCTCACCATAGTAGTTGGGAACAGATGTCAGACTACAGACAGACAGAATCACAAACAATTTTTTTTGGCTCGGAGGCACCTTAAAAATTTACATTCATCATAATCTACTATTAGATTTTTCTCACAATCACTATATTTATTCTTTAAATTTCCTACATAATAGAGTAAAAAAACTACTGTAAAGAATACTTCTGAACCCGTGGTTCCCATCTTTCTTCCGGTATTAAAATTGTCTTCCATATTCTTTTTGTTTCTTCGAGGGGCAGTCGGTGACCCTTTGAGTAAGGCAAGCAGTGGCACAGTTTAACTTTATAGAGCAAAGCGTTATGAAGGCTCACCTCGTCATTCATGTATCTCCTTTGGAAATATGCTACAGGTATGACCAGGAAAGACCTGAGGAATTTTGGCATCCCGGGCACGATAGCACTCCAGTGACCCCTCAGTAAATGCTTGTTGAGGTATTTTCCAAGAACATGTTAATTTATACATCACTATGTATTAATA
Organism: Uropetala carovei; assembly: GCA_036926305.1. Classification (NCBI taxonomy): domain Eukaryota; kingdom Metazoa; phylum Arthropoda; class Insecta; order Odonata; family Petaluridae; genus Uropetala; species Uropetala carovei. Next base: position 20,712,621 of record JAXCHB010000196.1, read on the forward strand.
ATGAAAAAATAAAAGACATACTATTACGATTATAGCCTGCTCCAATATATGAATTGGTGTCCAATATTTATTCACTTGTAAGTAATGCATAGATAGATGATCAGAATAGCACCCGCAAGACTCTGGAACCCCGGGCAGCCGCCCTGCTTGCCTGTACCTTGGGTCGCCCCTGGGTGTGACAAATAATGGTACACCACATTTGAAACCAAATTTATTTCTCATTTTCTGTTTCCAATAATTTTAATTAACAGAAATATGTATTAAATTGCACTTCCGTAATATTGTAACCATGCAATTACTTCTATAGTTTCAATTAATTGTAGACTTTCCGGCTTGAACAATCTCTTTTTAGTTGCAAAATCTTGATAACTTGAAAATGATTTTATCAATATTTTTTTATTAGTGTTCATTATCCCACACCTTTTTAGGATAAAAAGTAAATAACGTTTAATAAAAGGAAGTACCGATGTAGCACACCAAAAATAAACCATTTATAAACCACGTGAAGGTAACAAAACAGTTAAACAAATATATGATATCTAAAAATTTGTAAAATCAAATTTCCCTTATAGATGGAGACAATGCAGTATTTTCATGTCACCAGCGGTCAAAACTTTCTGCGGCGCCAGGAAGCACTTCAATTTTTGCTTGCTTCTCCTTCATTGTGCACACACAGGCCTTCCCCTCTTTTCCCTGCTCTCTCATTTCCATGTGTATAATCACCAGAGAAGATCTAAAACTACTTCTCGAACTCTGCTCAATAACAATTGAGTAATACGAAGCGCAATCAAGTTAGTAGAAATTCGTTATATGCTTTATTTCACATTAAAAAAAATAAAATAAGGGTTTTTATGAGGGGATGCTATATTAAGAACATTTTGGTGCTTTTGGGAAAGACTGCTTCGTAATACTTGAATGCCCACCAACTGTGATACTAAATACTGCTGAACACACACAACATTTAATGACAGTATCATCATTTTCAACAGGTCTTAAATGTAGAAATCCCCTATCTAACGTTACATATAAGTGACATTTTCTTTTCTTAGCTGAAGACATTTCATAGGGCATTACAACAAAGATTTAAAAATCAATATAATAAAATGGAAGCTTACCTTGTAAGTTAAAATGAGAAAATTATATTTGCCATAATAATGATGTAAACACAGCTATTCAAATTTCACTCAGGCAGGACACAGTATATAACTATTTTTTCACAATTCACTGATAGAGGAAAAACAAAACAAGGAATAGGAAGCTGTAAGTTTAACTAGCACGTACAGAAACAAAAACTTACTAAAATCACTCAACTCCATTGCCGATAACAATTAAGTGAACAGGAGTGAATTGACTTTGTTTTACGAAAGAAATATTTTGAGGAATAGGATGGGACGTATCCCATCCTATTCCTCAAAATATTTCTTTAATAAACCAGAAACTAAACAAATATAATGAAGAAGAAAATAAAACATTTATTCTAGCAGACAGAGTGTTCTTTATCGCTAAGAAAACATAATCAGCGAGCTGGAGATAAATCATTTAACAAGCAGCTTGTCGGAAAGCTTAGTGCACTCTGAGAATCGTGTCTTGGGAGAAAGACGAACTCCCTGCATGTATAACAATGTAACAGACAGGAGCAAAGCCAGTCAATCCATAAAAATCATATGATATTGGTTAGCATAGGAGGACATGGAAGGACTAAATGTTTAGGAAGGACGACAATTGAAAAAGGAGGACTGTCCTTCCAAAAGGAGGACATCTGGTCACCTTATATGCGTATTTAAGTAATTGTCTCAGAAATGGAAGAAGGTAAAATGTCAGCAATTTCCCCAGTGAGCAAAACATCAATCGACCATGTATTTTAAAGGAAAAGTTCTTGATAAAAAGTAATTTTCTCCTGAAAACAGACATTATATTGTAATTAAAAATTAATTTTACACACAACTTATATTTTCTCCAATATCTGATTGGTATTATTTCACAAATTCTCTAAAATCGTTACTGATAACATAGCAACTTTCAAAACTTAGGTTTAGATATTTCAAGGAATACGAAACTCAATAATAAAAGAATCATAATTAACAATGATTTATTTCAACAGTAAATTATTTTTCACAACAGATGGATGTCCCAATAAATATAAGGAGTGAGATTCTTCACTGCAAAATTATTAGCTATAGTTGATCAACTTCATTTAAGGTGTTTCTCACTAACAGTGAGGCTAGTCCCACCACTTATATTGTTATGATTAAAATTAAATTCAATGGAATGTTATCAACCTAAAGAATAAATGTATGATAAACTGCCTGGCAAATCCATAGACAAATCTAACTTCATCATGAATGGCTTTCTTTTTCATTTACAAATGTTATATAAAAACAAGTTATCTTTCATTTTGCTTACACATACTAGCTCTGCTAATGTAAAATTAAACGCTTATGTATAAAATGAAGGCAGAGCAACTCTTGTGTGAATAAATCCTTAAAAGTTGGAATGATTTAAAATGGCTGAGAGTCATGATTCATATAAAATGTGACTAAAACTTTGTGGCTTTTATTAATAAATTCAGGAAAGCCAAGGTAACGATCTGGTACTTCCACTTCACTATCTATTCCACTACAATTATTTCAAAGTAATTATTAGTAGAAGTGTAATTTCATTATATTCACATCATTTATCATTTCAATGAAATAAAATTTAGTGCCAAGTACTCCTTGCTGTTGAGAAAGAGATTTTGGCATTTTAAACTCATGGCACTGAATATCACTGTCTTGCTTCTTATGAGACAATGGACCCAAAATAGTAATTTCTTCAATGATCAATATAACTCCACATAATCATGATTAAAGTTATATGAAAATTCTTGAAAACTTTTACAAGTTAGTTTATGAAGGCCAAGATTCATAAAAAATCACATGGAATATGCATAAGGTGAGAAGACATATAAACTGATAAAAAATTGATGGTTTGTTATATCACTTCCTCAGGCAGGAGCGAAATGGTTTACACAGGAGATTTAAATGTGTTTAAAGAACCACTTCTAAGTTCCATTCCTGGCCTAATATTAGAGTGATGTATTCACATAAGGTCTGAAAATGTCAGTTCAAGCTTCAAGTTTCTTTTTAGGTTCTTCTTCAGGTTTTCCATTTGAATCAACTCCTCCATTTTCTGATTCAATTAGCACAGCTAAAAAAGAAGAAATTTAATATTAAATTAAAATTTTTGAAATAAACATTGAATTATTTAGTCTTAGGCTTAAATATGATGGACAAAATTGACTAAAGTGATGCTACTTGACAACCAGGTAAAAGATAAACTGATGTTTAAATTATATAAACTTATATAGGATTCATATAAATGTTTAGAGAGTACCCAAAAAGTCCCTTTATCCCTATTTATTAAGATGTAGCATCAAAGTAAAACACATTTCTCTATTTAAAACAAACTCTGGTCACTAATCTTATCATGAAAAATGTGGGAATTAAAAAATATACACCTAAATTCTAATTTCAGCTCACTACATCCAGGGATATTAATCCATACTGATGTTCTTTGTTATTCTAAATAATTGTGATGATTAAATAAATAATGTAATTTGTGGGACCTTGTGACTTCAAATGACTCTAGCACTAGTAGGCTTCTCAGTCTAAATAACAAAGCAAGGGAGGAGAGAAATCCAATGCTGACATTAGCCTACTCTTAATGAGAAGCACCAAGGATGGAGCGCTGATTCGTGTGCTCTCCTCTAAACACCCAAATAGGGGGCCACAAAATCTCTTGAAAAAATCCTACTTTCACAGGATCTGTACCCGGTTCAAGCCAGGGATGCTCTGCGTAGCAGGCCAACACCCTAGCCAATGCAATGGCACCTCCAAATAAATAATAAATGTAGCAATAAATTAATATACACAAATACAACAAACTTAATGCTTCAGTTTTGCTACTCAATCTTTACACCTGGAGGTACATGCCACATTTACGTAAGCAAAACTCAATCATTGGTGGTTATTGGAGTTAACAATATCAAATACAGAGAGAAAATAATACAAACTTAAAAACTACAAACAAGCCTACATGACATTATTCTCAGTATAATCTAGTTTCCTTTCTTAATTCTTTATCTTTGCTACTCTATCTTAGGGGTTTTCAAACTTTTTTCTTCACGGTCAGATTCTGGATGCGACTATCAATGGGGGTCCCACATTATTAATATTTATAATAATAATGAACGATTTATGGAGCCTGTTTAATATTATAACTTTTATGGAGTGTTTATTTATTACAAATCAGCTTGCAAGTGATTTTTAGTAAAAGGGTTTGCAAAATTTACAGCCGATACTTGAATAATTGGGAATTTCTGGGGGCCCATTATTCGGGGACCTGGATGCCTCGCATCTGTCGCATACCCCCTTTGGCCAGCCCTGTTCAAGGCCCAATAATAATTAAAAAATATATGTTATTCGGCCCACCAAAATTCTAAATTATAAAATATTTTAAGTAGGAATTTCTAAGGATAGCTTTAAAATCAAATCTGTACAATTTAACAACCTTTAAATCCTATTAGTCGATTTTGATTAAATTGGCAGCAATGTAGACTTAAATTACCAGCAAAATATCTTGGATTGACCCTTCATTCAGGCCCTTATTGTATATTTTGCTGTCCACTGTTAGGCCATGGTACATACAGTTAGGGATTGCAATCCCGGAGGAATTTCACAATCCTGGGATTTCGGGATTCTAAATTTCCAATCCCAGGATCCCGGGATCCTGATCCCATTTTATTAAATTTTATAGAAATATTAAAACCATGGTTTTAGCTACAGAAACTAATGTTTTATTTATCCCATTTCCATAACGAATATAAACTGCTTCAATGTAATAAGCGTAGGTAGAAGACAGCAACACAGGTGAAACAATAATAATAAAACATACTATTATCTTATAAAACGCCAGTGGTTTTACTGTATGCCACTATATGAAAACGAATTCAATTTACACTTTCACTGTATAATCAGGCTGATTATACAATGAAAGTGTAAATTGAATTCGTTTTTGTATAGTAGTATACAGTAAAACCACTGGCGTTTTATAAGATAATAGTATGTTTTATTATTATTGTTTCACCTGTGTTGCTGTCTTCTACCTTCAGTTATTACATTGAAGCAGTTTATATGGTGCACTTATATTATAAAGCACAAGGGACGAACAGAGACGAAGATTTTGGGCCGAGCAATACCAAAGAATGCCACCAACTAGCCGTAGCAAGCATTCTATCTTAAATTTGAGCAAAGCATTTGAGGGAGTAGTTCCTTTTGTTTATACCGACGTGCCCAGCCAATCTTTCTCCGACCGCACAAGAGATAAAAGATTTTCAACTCACTAGAGCTGGAGCAGATTTTCGACTGTGAAGTGCGATGCTATGGGAACCCAGTGAGAATGAAAAATGAAAAAATACTAATTATATTCACAGACATCTTGGAGCCACATAACCAATAAAGAAGATACGAATTCATTAAGGGTATATAAGAGATACAGTACTTGAGCTCAAGAGCTGAAAGAAATATTAAACTGCCCCAAAGTGGTACTATGGGAACTCGAGGGTAAAATTAGAATATACCTTAATGTAAACAAAAACATCTTAAATGTAGTCGGACTAAACTGAAATGAAGATTCATTGAGGGTACTCGTGTATGAATGTGATTAATGCCTAAAGATAAGCAAGGAAGCAAAAGATCTGGCCCCTTTAGAATGGAATATGAGAGCAGTGAAACGTATGTCTCACGACTAGGACAAAAGTGATATTGTATCAGCCAAATCTTAAACGCCCCAGTTTGGAAACCATTGACCTAAAAAACGATGTTTGACAGAATTCGTAGGACTAACTAATTTGGTGAACAGAAGCAGAGAAAGATCCGAATGACGAAGCAAACGATTGTGAATGCTCATTGCTCATTCGTTAACAAAAATTTTTTGGTTCATTTATACATAAGCTTGAAGCCAAACAATGCCGGATAATTCTTTATTAGCAATTAATATAAATACTATAATAATATTTTCAGATTAGTCTCACTATAGAAGTGAACCATTGATATGTTAAAACAGTGAATCTCAGCACAAAAATGACTAATATTAAATATTTGTAAATCCCGAAATCCTGGGATTTCCTTGATAAAAATCCTGGGATTTCAGGAGTCGGATATTTAGCGGGATCCCGGTATCCCGGGATTGCAATCCCTACATATGGTAAACTCCCAGTTATCTGGGATGCCTGGGGAATTGGATTTTCCGGTTAAGTGAATATTCAGGTGGCTTGAGAGTTTTATTGGATAGGCTTCAATAAAGCATTTGGCTACCAAAATATGGAACAGATGCAGAGCTGTACATTCACCTTGGAATTGCTAACCTGTAGACTATACTATTTTTCCCATCTTATGGTGCATGACCTTGGAAGAGTGAATGGCCAATGAGAGGGTTTTCCCCTTCCACCACTAGTTATACATATATTCCTTAACTAATGTTTCAACAAGTCACAAAATTTATCGGCAGCTTCTTGGTCAGCCGATTTTTAATCACACAAAACATCTAGACATCTGATCTTAAAACGTGTTAGCCATCCATTTGAAAATGCATACAGTTCACTAATCGGTCAGGCACATGTATAACTGAAAAAAAAAATTGTAAAACTTCTCTGTAAACAAAAATGAAATGTATGGGTCTACTAGGAAATAAAAACCTTTGAAATTGAAATTTTTCACTAATCTCAATTTGTTCATAAAAATCTTTGGCCTTTTCAATCAACATTGGTCCAGAAATAGGGGTTCTCTCGGAATGCTTTATAGAAAACCATTCATAAATACCAATATCCAATTGCTCAAGTTTTGGCTTAAGAAGAGTGCACCAATATTCAACTCTTCTAGTTGTCTCAGAAGATGTAATGAATTTCATTAACTGTGATTTCTGTGCCTTAATGTCATAATTAGTGGAAGAACTGACATTGAACTCTTTCATTAAAGCATTGTTTCTCTAAACGTATTATTATACAGTAAAAGCTCATTCTAACGGCACCCGTTCTAAAGGCAAACTTGCTCTAACAGCATCTTTGGCAGGCTGAAGTTCATCAATCATTTCCTAGATGTCGCCCTAGTTGTGACTGACTTTTGCATGTGGTTGAACGCGTATTGCACGAAGTTCCCTAATTTGTCACAAGGTGTCGACAGTGGTGACAGGCATTGCCTTACGTAAGAATTTTGTTTTTGCTATTAAAAATGTGTTGAAGATTTAAACATTTAATATACCCTAAAAATCATGAGTAAGCCCAGCAGCAGTAGAATAAAACAAGGGAAGCGAGTGGTGCCAACATTGCAACAGAAAATTGACATATGCAATCGTCTTGATAGTGGTGTAAATAGACGTGTATTAATGAACGAGTACAATATAAGCTCATCGGGAATTTATGACATTAAAGCAAGAAAACAGCAACTTCTAAAGTTTTTTGTTGACTCAGAGTCTAATAAAAATGTTAAAAAGCGTAAAAATTTATGTAAGCCAAGCTAAAATGGTTTAAAGTGAAGCGTTCTGAAGGTTTCCCAATTACTGGCCCAATGGTAATTGAAAAATTATAAATTATTCGAACTAAAATGCAAACTTGAGCAAGCCTTTGTTATATTTTGGCTGTCTCACCAACCCATAAAATCCCGGGGGAATGGAGCCTCTAATCTCTATTTTCTGCTACGAAAATGCTTCCCAACCCAACCCTGTCTGTGCCATTCGCTCTAACGGCACATTCAATTTAGCGGCATGGCCTTGGTCCCGAGGGTGCCGCTAGGATGAGCTTTTACTGTATCAAGTTTCTGGGTTAAGGTTAGCACAAACCATTTCCTTTTATTACCTTAAGCGCATATTGGAGTTTTAGCAGGCATTTAAAAAGGGTATGCGAAATATTTTATTTAACACAAAGACCGATTTCAAGAAACATACACAATTGTGTATTGCGACTGCTGAAAACACAAATTCTAGTGGTAACATTCCGAATTAGATGTAAACAAAAAATTGCCAAAAATGCCAATTTTATTGGTGACATTCCAACTAGATGTAATAAAAAATCGAGAGACAGGAGATGCTGGTTGCTTGAGAATTCTGGTTGCATGAGTACCAGATAACTGGGAGTTTACTGTACTTGGAAAAACCCTACCCTATCTTGATCTATGCACTACACATTGTTTGCTGGTTTTTTCTTTCTATCAGTCTGGGGTAGATATTCAGGGAAATAGCACCCTGTCAAGCAAAGTGAGTTGGTTTGCAATACTGCTCAGCACAGCTGTATTTATGGATAGGCACTTTACGCACTTGCCTAGGGCGGTATATTTCTAGGGGCAGCATTTAAAAAAACATATAACTTAATACTCAATAATAATACAGGCCACTCCCGAGATTCGACAGGGATGCATTCCTGAAAACGTGGTCAAATCTTGAATTGTCGAATGTCGAGCGCCGTTTTTCCATAGACTTGCATGTTATAATCGGAGGATACGTTCCTTCATCTCGGCTCGCACGAGCTGGACAGGGCCATCTGCAGCACATCCCTGCATACATCTATCTATACATACAACTAGATATCGCAGCAAAATTAATATAAAGCTTATTAAAAAAGCACAAAATAACTTGCAGCCTCGCCAGTTAATTTAAGGTTATGCAAACCTGCCCTTCTCTTAAAACTGTCAAACCAGCCATCAAATTACGTGAATTTATCACATGTCCTAGAATTTTCTCCTTCTGTTTCACATAAGTGCTAATAGTTGAACGACACTCTTTTATTTGATTCACTTGCATTATCACTATTAACACACTTAACACCCAATTCACCACTCCCCTAACCCCTGATGATAACGACTCAAAACGGAAACACATCGAACACCTCTTACTTCCACACTCTCCTCCCACCACTACCTCACCTCCATTCTGGTTTTCTCCTGTAACTCAACTAGAAGTACTAAAATCTTTACGTAAAATCAAATCCAGAGCACAAGGTGCTGATGAATTTCCAATAACTTTTCTACATATGATTAAAAAAACTAAACATTTAAACCATCATTAGAGATTTTATAATATTTTTTGGCTCTCTGGGAATGGAACCCCTCTATAACATCTAAATCTCTCTTCGACTTTCGTACATTCGACTTTCGGACACGTTTTCAGGAACGCATTATGTATGAAAGTCGAGGACTGCCTGTATTATTATTATTATTTTATTTTTTACTTTTTAGTCTAATATATTATTTACATTTACATGCAAACTACTAACGTAAAGTTTCTGCATAATGAATTTTTTAAAAGTGCAGGTTTATGTAAATTGAGGCTTACATAACCTGGGGAGTGCCTGTACTATTAATAGTACAAATTTGGTAGATCTAGGATAAACAGCTGAGGAGTAATTGAATTCTTTTTCTAACCCCTTTGTTACACTTCTACCACCCATAAGAAAAGGATGAATCGGTGCAGGGTATTATAAATTTGCATTTTTAAATTAGTTAAAATTAAGAAAGGAGCTGGAGACATAAACAGTTCAACAGCTTAAAGACTGAGGTTTATATTTTTTGAAAATAGAATTCAAATCAGCAACAATTGTTTTTAAACCAAAAAGAGGGAGAATTTTCTAATTTTTAACAATGGGAAATAAAACTGCCATAGCAACGAGCTCAATGCTTTTAAAAGGGAAACATATTACTGCATAGCATTGATATAATGCTTTTAAATGGAGCTTATAGAGTATATTATGAGGCTGCTGATCTCAACCAAAGAGGTAATGTTATGGTGTGATAATCCTAAAAAAAGAAAAAAAGCACCTTATGTACTTTTATCTTAAATTCTTCCCTCACTTGTTAGAATTCCTATTCAAAATTATTTCCATTCAACTCCATAATGGTTTCCTGAACATTATGGGAAACCAACCAACAAACATAAATACATAACCTTCTATCATAGTACCTATCTCATTAAAAAAACTCACAAGAGCTTTGAGGAGCAACAGTGGTGAAAAGAGGATTTCCAGCTGTAGGGCTGGCCGGTTTTGACACAAGATTCCCAGCTAAACTTTCGTTCCCCAGGGGTTCTTTAAGAAGAACTGGACTAGATGTTGAGAATGAAGTAGACCCTTCTTCTGGGCCGCTCTTCCTCTGGAGTTGATTCACTTGGTCATCCAACCTCTTTGACAGAAGATTTAATGTAGACTCTGCAACTGCTACTCGGCTAAGTGTTTGGTTGGCCTGTGAAAAGGAATCATGGCAATTACTATCTTGAGCAAATGAAGTTTATTTATGAACAAGTAAGGAAAGAACTGTTGAAGCAGACTGTAAATTGTTTTTTTTAAAATAAATTTTATTAATAAAGAATGTAAAAATTTGTGGTGCAGTATGATGTCGGAAATAATATTATAAAAAACATTTACAGTAAAATCTCTACCTTATGAACTCTCTTAGAACGAAGTAGCTACTCCATATAATGAAAATTATCGCCAGTCCCGAAAAATTCACTAATAAAACTATACAGAAAACCTCTATATTACGGACCTCCGATAATTACGCAAACTCCCAATTACAAAATAAAAATCGCACCCATTCCACTAAAACAAACCATATAGCAAAATTTAAAAAAAGAATATTGTACACCAGCGATGGACAAGAGAGCGCTCTAAGAGCACGCCCAGAGCACGACCGTAAGGGGAAGCAACGTTGAGAGAGAGGGAGAGCTAATGGAGGGAGAATGAGAGGGAGGACATGGAGAGGGGCGAGGACATGACGCAGAAGGCAGGCTTAAGGTTGGCGGGTGTTTAAATTGCATGACAGTGGTAAGAAACTTACATGTAGTCCTTAAGTAAATTTTACAATGGAATTTTATTTTGGTGAAAATTACATTGTGCTCGCATTACTTTGATTACGTCTACGTAACACCAAATCATTTATTCGCGGGACTATAGATCGCGCACTTTTGATGCGTAGCATGGCTGTAAGATTTCCATATGATTGTGAGAGTCGGTTCCTGACATTGGACTTAGTTAGTTTCATAAGAGAAAAAATCTGATGTGGCCAACACATGACTTTCTCCATATTTGGGGTATAGATATTTAAATTATTATGAATAATATTATGAGGCAAAATTATTATTTCGTATCGTAAAAGAATACACGTCCTTGTTGCAGTAAATTACGTATATTTTGAATGTTTACAGAATTCACCGCTACATGGTGTTGGCGCTGTATACAGGTATTAAGATAAATCGAAATATATCCAAAATGGATGGTTCTACGAAAATTAATTTCAAACAAAACTTGGAAGAAATATTATTCTCTACACCTTTGGTCCTTACGAAGATTACCAATAACGATGTTTTTAAGGAGATATTTAACGGAAACCGAAAAACCGGTTATTTATAAATAACTCCTAAACGATAACTACAATAGAAAATTGTTTCAAATGAAAGTTGTAGGAAATTACATTCTCTATAACTTTTGTTTAGAATTGTAAATACAATAATGATATTTTAACCAAGAAATATCGCAAAAACCGAATCGGGTTTCGAATAAACCTCGACTTCTGGTTATCCGTTATTGTCCAAAAACTAATCAGTTCTTTGTGCTCATGTAAGAGTGTTAGATATGAAGTTTGGTAACGATATGGCACGTACTTTTTGAGTTAGAGCGCCCACAATAACATACACACACACACACACAGACATCATTCCGAAAATAGTCTAAACGTGTTCTAGGGACCTCAAAACATGTATTTCCGTTGAAATCTCGAAGTCGATTTTTTTCATGAATACAATACTTTCCCATTACTACGTATGGAGAAAGTAAAAAGCTGTTCGCAAATGTAAGTAGAGCCAAACATAGATATTATTTTGCCAGCTAACATGCGCAGTTTCGGGAAACGTGTCCTTGGAAAGTTCTCGTAGGACTGCACTAAACTTGTTCTTCTCTATATTTGTCCTTCATTTCACGATCACAATGAAGATCAAGAAACTCGCACTGTAGTGCGATTGGGACATCATTTGCATAGTGGGAATTTGAAAATAGTGTCACGAAGATTTTCATTTCTGTTTCTAATACATTCAAGTCGTCGAATCGTTTGTTAAATTCATTATGAAGTGTGCTGAGTATTGCAGCATACTTCTCAAGATCATGCTGCTGCAGCAAGTGTACACAAGAGGTCAGCTTTGGAAAGTGCCCAGTTTCCATTTGCAAAAGCTGATCATGCCATAACTGAAGTTTCATCTTGAGAGCTGTGACACTGTCAAAGAGATTAATCACCAATAAATTTTGACCTTGCAACTGTAAATTCAAAACATTCAAATGCTCTATGAGATCTGCTAAAAAGGCAAGATCAGAAATCCAGTGCACGTCCTGGAATTGCGGAATCTGATGTTGTTTCATCTCAAGAAATACAGGTATCTCTTCGACCAGATTGAAAAATCGACTGAGCTAAGCCACCTTATTTCACTGTAATATGGGATATCACCATACTCGCAATCTAGGTCTGCCAGGAAATTTTTAAACTGCCTGTGATTCAGCCCATGCGCTCGTATGTAGTTTAATGCTTTTACTACTACCCTCTTACATGTACCATTTCAACACTTTTGGCACAGAGATTTTCTTGATGTATGATGCAGTGTATTGGGACAAAACAAAAACCTTTGCCAGATAACTTTTCCCTCAACAGTCCAGCAAAGCCTACATTCTTACCAGTCATGGCAGGAGCTCAGTCAGTTGCGACCGATACCAATGCATCCCATGCATGATCAAAAAAATAACGAAATCTGTTGCGACTCCTTAGAAAACTTAAAAATGTTCCTTATCTGCAACATATGTTTAGAAAAATTTTTTAACTATAATTCTAAATGAAAAACTTAAACTTACGAGGTATAAATATCAAATAAAAAGTACTCATAAGCAATTATTTTGTTAGAACGTTAAACGTAACGAAAAACAAAATGTAGATTTTATCGTAACGAAAAACGAAATTGCTTTTTGGCCGTAACAAAAAACGCAACGAATCGATTTTTTTTCGTTTTCCAGCACTAGTTACAATAAATGCCTTTTTTAATGCCTATGTACCTGTTTTATTGTGCCATTTTGCCTGCCTATTTTGACATTTTATAATGCTTGAACTTCCGGGCTCTAGTTATAACCAACAATAATACGCTAATATGCATATATGATGAATCTGAAAAAAACCTCCATACAAAGTGCCAAATATTGGGTCCCTTCAATTTCGTTATAAAGAGGTTTTACTGTAGATGGACAAACCGAGAAAAACTGCACAGCAAGACTATACTGAATCAACTGGCAAAAAACGAAGTCTGTAACTGACATCGTTAGGAGTTAGCACATGTGACAGACAGACAAAAGGACCTCTGCAAGAAAAACTGCACAGCAGTGCAGAATACTAAACCAATTGGCAAAATATGAAATCTTTATCTGCTTTTGTTTAGGAGGAATTAGTATGACAAACGGACAGATGGATAAACCGAATGCATAAGTGGATTTTTTTAATCCCTAAAAATACTTGCTGAACATCAGATTTGAAAAATAAATCAACAAACTGGGAAAAACTAATTATTCATTTAAAATTGTATTCTGAATGTTAAAATTTTCAACAGATATAAAGTCATTCATGACCATGAACATACCTGAGTATAAATGTGATCAAGTTCACTGGACAGCTGTTTCAGGTCATTAGTGGAAGCACACGAACCTTCTAATGTGCTTACTCTTGTGCTGACATTATTCAGCACATCAAAAATTTTCTGCAAGGAGATATATACATATTTAAATAAAAAAAACTATGAATATGGTTCAAAATGAATTTAAAAATGAATTACAAATATCTCTTATAAAACTAGATTTATAGATACATAGATAACCATTTAATATACCATATTTACTCGTGTAACCCGCACACCTTTTTCCCCAAAACGCCGGTGAAAAAAAGGGGATGCGCATCCTACACAAGGATTCATTTATTTGTGTACTTCGCGCACCTTTTTCCCAAAATGTTCTGTTGGTAAACAAATATATCTTAAGCCATCACCCATGCCGCATCTACATATTATTCTATTTCTAAATTTCTTCGTATTGAGATGTTGTTCTTTGTATATAAATTTTAAGTCTATAATGATAGGCACAAAGATTGGGTCAGCATCGCAACTGCGGATTGAATGTGTCGCAAGAGCGTAACAGTCACAATATTGTAGCGGTGATATAAATTAAACATAATAAACATAATGCCTTTTTACGTAATGGGAACACTGGTTACAATATCACATATGTATTTTGCCGCAACATTGTTAATACCAGCTACTTTTAAATGCACACAATAAATTACAATGGAAATGCATGGGATTTTTCTGCAGTGGCAAGTATATTATCCTTGGGGGATAAAGCTCAGACAGATTTAAAGTCTGCCTTTTAAAGTGAATTAATCATTACCCTTACAATGAATCTTGGGAAGAGATTGTGATCGTTTACCGTTAGTGTAAAATTGCCAATTATAAGGGAGGCAGAGGTAATAGGAAATCATGCAGCAGGGCGAAAATACGATGTATCAGAATCGTGCATCAGGGATGGGAGAAAGATATGTTTTTATAAAATTAAAATTGTACCTTTTAAATGAGTTTTAAGTTTATTAACTGGTGTTCACCAAATTCTATGAAGTATAGGTGCAGGAGCTGATTTGGTCACAGGGAAACCAGGCTAAGTCCCGATAGGCCGGTGCTGCCTCGTGAATTTGTCTCTGTATACTTGTATCTACATACTTAACTTGGGTGGACCTTGTTCAGGGAAAAGGAATCGGTGAAGAGGTCGACTATTTTTAAATCCGCCACAGATTTATTTTTTCCCCTTTGAATTGGCACAAAAATAGGAGTGCACATGACACATGAGGGTGTGGGTTACATGAGTAAATACGGTACTTCTTATGCTCAGAAAAAGTGACACTAATGGGGGTTTAGTGACAGGTTTTTTATTATATCTATATTTCTTATATATCTTATTTACAAGCATTCAAAGGTGAAATCTGGGATGAAAACAATCATTATAACTCCACTACAAAATACATAATAATCTAGAAGTAAATACAGCTAGCAGTTGAAAATTTGTAACTTACCTGTTGCTCCGAGAGTTCTTCATCATTCAAATTTAGTTTCTTCATGATGGTGTCATTCAGACGGCTCACATTATCACTAAGATCAGCCAATTCCTTCTTAAGTGAAGCAACCAACTTCTCCAAATCTGCCTCTTTCTTTGAATCAGCTGTATTTCCTCCATTGTTCCCATTTCCTGCATATGTTGAAGCATTGGTAATTTGTGACACAGCCTCCTGTTTCGAAAGTAAAATATCCAACTAATAAATGACTTTGTAAAACTTAGTTTCTTCATAAAAAGTATAAAGAAAGATGAAAATTAACCTGAAATGAAAACTACTACAGGAAATATGTTTAGATTTTTCTGTTAATAGAGTTTGTTCCTTAAATGGCCCAGATCTTGCACGGGTTTAGGGTGTTCAAAAAACAAAGGAATATTGCAATGCTTGAAATGGAAAATGTTACGAAGCAAATTGCTTGTATTAGCAGTGGAACAGAATTTTTTACAAAACGGAGCGCTTGTTATAAGGGATGGTATTTCTAAATGTCTGACGAAATGGAACGGTATCATCGGCTTGTGTCACGGGCCGAAATGGCATTCTGGTGCATTCCGAGCACTGGAATATTGTAGATATAAATATATAGTAGTCTGCACCCGAACCCCTAACCATTGCTACAGCTACACTTTACCAAAAATTATTTTTTTGAATGATAATGTTCCTGAAAATCGTTTTTCCCAAATAAAATTTAACATTTTCACAATTTTCACCTTGGCATAACAATACCATACTTTTTATTTTTTACAGGAATGTTAAAAATATCTTCCAATCCTATGATTAATCTGGGAGGCCCATTGACAAGCGAAGTGATGGCAGAACTTTTAACCTTTTAACTGCTGTGAACGCCTTTATGCGTTTGAAGCATTCGTGCCTCTGTTGCTGCTCACGGGTATACACGTTTTGAATTCCTATGTGGTATTGCTGTAAACGCAGATACACGTTTTTATATTTGAGTCTTCTTCTGCCATCTATGATGGTTTTTAAGTACTTCATACTTATGCTAATCATCTTGTACGTTCGTAATCTAATAATTAAAAAAGGTCGGAGACTACGGCAAGATGAATTAATTAAATTAAAACATAAATACTCCTTAACCGTACAAAGTGAGAATATTTAGAGACAGAATAAACAATAAAAAAGGGGGTTTAAAAAAAAAATAATAAAAATTTTGGGTTAAAAAAAATGGGTAAGAAAGGAATTAATGAAAAGAAAAACAAAAGTAACACTTACAGGTTTTACAGGGGAAGAAAACCTTGCAGGTAAACTGGTGTCAGCCGTTCATGCACTCATCCTTCCCCAAAGGAAAAAAAAACATTCCTTCAGGAGAACAATCACTCAAACAACAAATTATTATTTCCTTTTGTTGTTTGAGTGATTGTTCTCCTGAAGGAAAAAGTTTTTTTTTTCCTTTGGGGAAGAATGAGTGCATGAACGGCTGACACCAGGCTACCTGCGAGGTTTTCTTCCCCTGTAAAACCTGTAAGTGTTACTTTTGTTTTTCTTTTCATTGATTCCTTTCTTACCCGTTTTTTTTAACCCAAAATTTTTATTGTTTATTTTGTCTCTAAATATTCTCACTTTGTATGGTTAAGGAGTATTTATGTTTTAATTTAATTAGTTCATAATCTAGTTATTCAGCTGTTTTTATATCAGTGAGTCAGACCCCCACATCATGGAGGCTATAATAAGGAGATACGACTCCACCCCGAAAGAGGGTGTATTTTGTTGCCAATTTAGACACAGCGTATTATTTCCAGCTTGGCGGCGCTGATGTTCTTTGGTTTGCTACAAATCGCTACGAATTGTGATAGTTTGCACGTGGTCTAACGGATACTTGTTGAATCCATTTCGTTTGAGTGAAATTTTCTGCATCTGCGGTGGAATATTTTATTCCATAATAATGCAAAATTCAAAGTGTTGCTTTGTGTCTGGCTGTTCGACAGGTTATAGCAAAACAGTACGAGTGAACAAGATTTTGGGAGTGAAAAACACAAGTGTTTTCAAGGCAAGGGTAAGTGCACACTAGTCAGTAAAAATAAATTTATTTAATGTAGAAAGGATATTAATTGAATTGATAATGTCATATTGAAATCGTTTGCTTTCAGAATGAAGCTCAGCTTCAGAAATGGAGGAGGATTATACCCCGCATAGATCATTAAGTTATGTAATGTATGTATATATATTTACTACTGTAATGCCCGTTGAAATATCAACGGAAGATTTATAGATAGATTATTATTATTTTCAATTATAATAATTAATATCACACTTTTACATATGAAATATTTTGCCATACACAACATTTCTAGTGAATATTCTGTTGTTGATGGGCTATCTTTAGTTAAACGTAAAAGAGTTGCCTCTCTTTTCCCTCCCTCTCCCTCCTCATTTCTCCCCCTCTCACACCCTCTCTCCCCCTCTTTTCCCCTCCACTTCTCTCTCTCCCCCCCTCCCTCTCACTTCCCCCTCTACCGCTCTCCCCCCCCCCCCCCCCCCCCTCGTATTAAAAGCATTCAAAGCACGTTTATAACAATAAGGCCTCCCGCACATTGGCTGCGTGTTCGTGCGAATATGCGTAGTCGTTCGTTTACGTCTGAAAAACATTTCGTACATCTACGCACGACGAGTGCACACACTACTGCCGTCTCACGTGCGATTAGTACCTACTTGCCCTAACTAGACAATGTTTGGTCTCGACTTACATTTGATGGAAAATTCACTCCTGATGAGACGAAGAGCACGTCGTAGAAGAAGAAGAGAGTGGGTGAATGAATTATTTTTAAAATGAAACGAACTGGGTGAATTTAATTACATTAGGGAAGACATAGAAAATGATGAGAAATGGGTTTTCAGTTATTTCCGTATGAATAAAGAAACATTTAAATATATACTGAACAAAGTACAGGAGAGATTAACAAGATACGGTAACTTCCGACAGACAATTCCACCTGAAGAACGTCTAGCTGTAACTTTAAGGTATGTAATATTTTTAATTGAAACACATTTAATAAAAATCAAATGGCATTATAATTGAAATGTCTTACACATAGTTACAAAAGTGTTACAAAAGCAGTTTGAATTCCAGGAAGCCAAACAACTTCTACTGTATTTTGCTGGGTTACAAAAAATCACAGATCACTTCATTGCTGTGGATTAAATTCTCCAAAATAAGCAGTAAGAGAATCAGTATTACCAGAAGTATTTTGCAAGTCTTTCTGCATATTTATCGTTTCTGAATCTGGGGTAGTTGAATGACTGAAACTCGTATTTTGTGAGCTTGGCCTTGAGTAATCAACATATTGCCAGGTTGATCTTGGTAAATATTCATGGCTCTTGTGATGCATGTATCTGTTCTTTGATGAGTACCTGTTGTAATTTTGAACGAACAATCAGTTTTCGTGATTTAGGTACATCTTTAAGATAAGGCATCAGGCTCAATAAAAATTGATAATCATCATCATTGGAATGTTTTTCAAAATATCTCAATTTTTTTCTTCAATTTCCAGCAACTTTTGATCATAGTCTGTTGTATTTTGTTGTATACACTTCCTTCTTTGCGGGACCCAAATTTTTTTTGGCGAAATTGAGCTGCATTTAGAAGACTGTTCCAATTGTATATTTTCTTGAGTTTGGTGAAATCGGAGAACAAACGTCATTCCTGTCTATGTCTGACTCGCAATCAGAAGTATCGGGAATGTTACCCGATAAAATTCTGGGTGTAATCGAGTCCTTTAAATATAATAACATTTTGAAATAAGGCCATTTTGATAATATTTTTGCATCTGCTCCATCACCAGATCTACTTTCAGTGGACTTCTTAAACTCTCTTCTGCACGTATCCCTGACAACTCTCCAGCGTTTCTTCACATCTTCAACTATAACAAACAAAACAAACATTTATTTTATTTCTTCACTAGACAAACGAGCCCGTTTAAAACGGCCTTTGAAAACAAACAATATAAAAATAAAACCAGCAAACAAATGATAAAATTATAATATTTGAATAAGACTGGAAAGGACTACAAATGAAAACAAAGGAACAGTTTTAAAAAATTAAGAGGAAAACAGTCTTATACCTCAATAATATTATTTTAGCTATTCAGTAGCTCTCTTATAACAACATTACTTGTAAATACTCTTTCGTTTAACAGCAATAGCCCTTGATTATCTTTATCCTTAACCCAAAATTTTAAATTATGTGTGTCACGTGTTCTAGTTATGGCTACATACAGCTGTCCATGTGAAAAGAATATTTAGTAAGTAATCACAATCAATCGTTCAATTCCACTAAACAGCAGTTAAGAAATCTCAATAGATATCTCAATACAGAGGCAATCAGCACATATACCTTATTTATTTAGATAACAATGTAATCATTGTTTGGTTGGTTACCCTATAATTGGATTGATGCGAATTAAAAATAAACAGCACGAAAAAAATTATTTTCATAATATCTGTTATATTCAGATAATGCAAAGGCACAGCGCAAGCAACTGCCTTTAATATGCAGAAAGACTTAAATAAGACAACGAAGGCACGTTAAAAGAGCGTCGAATTATTTCAAACATTAGCATGTTTTAAAATACATAATTTACCGCATTTATCCATCCGTTACTTATGTATTAACGGGGAGTCCAACTTAATACGTAAGTACCGAATGATTTCTACCAAGATATCTGTAGTCTACAAAGGAATTATATCTCGCTTGACTGTTGCGCTGCAAATGGAGAGGATATTGGCGAGCCTTCGGCTCGCTTTGTTTTTATTTTAGTTGTCGTCTCTGGGTGCTACCGCACCCTTTGCCTCGCTGGAAGCAAACTTTTCCTCCCCGTTGTCCAGTGATTGGGTTTGTAAATGTTGCGACAGGCCATTCAGTTGAGACGCTTTTGATAGCATGTTAGAAGAAATTGCTAAATATTGGCCACCAGAAATTAAAATGTGATTGTTTTTTCTATTGTTATCTATAACAAAGCAATCAGTCAAGATGTTTTTGATACCATTTTAGAAGAAATGACTAAATATTGGCCACCAGAAATTATTATTGTTCATCAATGAATTTGGTCATTTGAATTGGTTTTTTAAAGTAATTCTCCTTTATTTTCAGGTGCTGGTTAATTAGTTGTGTATCGTAGTTTGGTTAGCTTAGTTTCTATTATCCTTCACAGGTTTTTTAACCTCCCTTTCTTTGTGGGTTTTTCTAGCGAATCCTTAAGGTTCTATAGCTTTTTCCCACACACTTGATCTTTATTAAATAAACAGTTTTAATACAGACTTAAAATGCCAATGTGATCTTATTTCATATTCCCATTTTACTTTTACTATAAAATATCTCATTGGATTACCAAAACAAATATGATGTTCGTATTTAATGTGACAATATTACTGCATAGCATTTCGAAATGTCAAATTTCAGACAAAATACCTTCTGGATATATTACGAAATTTAAATAATCATCAGCTTGAGAAAAAAATGAGGCATAAATATATTACATGACGTGTAATACTTTCTGTGAAAACATTTATATTTCGTCTCGAATGTGTGACTGTATTTTGTAATAATATTCTCATTTCGTATTATAATAAAATACTGAATGTCGCATATATTTACCATAAGTAAAATTAGATGTACTGATTATATTTTTGGATATTGTTATGTACGCCTAGAGCTGAACCGAAGTAAAAGGCACTAGAATTCCTGACAGATACCGTGGATATTGAAAAACAGTCCAAATTTTACCTCCACTTATCTATCCTCTATAGAGTGAATTTCATAGTCGACCAAAGCCATAATAAATTTATCGAATATGGATTAAGCAACATACTGAAGACCAGAACAAACATTCCGTCCTGTAATTATACCCTGAAAGAGGTTTTTTCCAGCGTAATTTCAATCAACTGACCTACTACGTAATTCATGTAACATACTCGGTACTTTGTAAAAACAAATAGTTTATATTCATAGATTGATTTACAAACCTATATTACCAATGCGTTCTTATGTAACAAACTATTACCACAAATAGAACCACGAAAATTACATATGTATCATACGTACGCTCCATGACTTCAGCAAACCTACCTTTTGCAGCACTGCATGTGGCGACTTTGGCAACTAAAACTTGAGCGACAAACTGGCAGCAACTACGGAAGCGGAGTTGTATCTCCTTTTTGTAGGCTCCATGCCCCACATAAACATGGCTTCCACCTCAAAGTCAAGCGTAAATAAGAAAGATATCCTTCAGCTTTCAGATGAATTGAGTGCAACTGAATCAAGTTCCAATGAGGATTTAGATGATTCAGTATATTTAGCTGCTGATTCTACTGAAAGTGATAGTAGTTCTTCCAACAAAGTATCCATTGTCACTGATTTTGATATTGTTACAAGCACTCCGAGGGAGATTAGAAGAGTTTCCCCTATTGAATACAAATGGACAGAAACATCCTTTTCACCTAGGCAATATGTGTGTTAATCCTCAGAATAGTGGTGTGATGATTGATGTCACTGACGATTGTAAAGAACTTGATTTTTTTGAGTGTATGTTGCCCAAATGCATTACAGAATTAGTTGCTACGGAAACCAATAGGCATTACTACCATTTGATTGAAAAAGGTGACCCATTGCCCCATTCTAGGTTTAATAAATTTGTTGAAATCTCAGTGAGTGAACTTGATGTTTTTTAACTGTATCTGTGCTGATGGTGAGGAACAAGAAAATTGTCTTGTGTGAATATTGGTCCAATGACCCTTTATTGAAATCTCCGCCTTTTTCAGAGTATATATCACGGGACAGGTACCTTCTTATTCTTAGGCTTCTGCATTTCACTGAAAATAATTCACATGTTGAAGGTGAGAAGCTTTACAAGATAAAAAGTGTGATAGACATTTTACGAAAGACTTTTTCAGATAACTTTTCTCCGTTCCGCAATTTGTGTCGACAAAAGTTTAGTGCTTTATAAAGGGCGCTTGTCTTTCAGATAATTTATTCCAAGTAAGCATCACCGGCTTGGAATCAAACTGTTCTTGTTGTGTGATGTTGAAACTGGTTATATTTTAGACTTTATAGTGTACACAGGTGCTCAGACTGAAATTACTGATTCCTATAATTTGGGGAAATCTGGAGCTGTTGTCTTAATACTTATGAAACCTTACCTTAATAAGGGACATTGTTTATATGTAGACAACTGGTACACAAGCCCCAAGCTCTTCATCACTCTTCATGAAAATAAAACAAATGCTTGTGGTACAGTCAGGAAGAATAGGAAGGGAATGCCAATACTGGATTCGAAACTTCTAAAGGGTCAGAGGGAGACAAGGAATAATGGTATCATGTTGGCCATGAAGTGGAAGGATAAATGTGAGGTTCACATGCTGACAACAGAGCATGAAGATGGGAAGATGGACACAGGAAAAGTTAATCGCCGCACTAATCAGCCCATACTTAAACCTATCTGCATTGGCGAATACAATAAATTCACGTGAGCAGTAGATAGAGCTGACATGATGATCAGCAACCTCAAGTGTGTTCGAAGAACAATCAAGTGGTACCGCAAGCTATGGTTTCACTTCGTCGAACTTTGTCTTTTAAATGCACATGCTCTTTATCTGGCAAAAACAGGGAAAAAACCTACACTTGCACAATTTTAGCTTGAAGTAATTCGACAGCTACTTGAGAAACATCACTCTCCAAGGATGAGAAGAAGTGGAGAGAGAGCATCGCCTCATAATAATCCTGCACGGCTTGTTGAATGTCATTTCCCAGCACTCGTACCTTCTACTCCTAAGAGGAAAGATGCCATGCATCCCTGCTTTGTGTGTAAAAACACTAAAACATGGGAAAGAAAGAGGAAAGAGAGCCGCTATATGTGTACTGAGTGCGATGTTGCACTTTGCATAATCCCCTGTTTCAAAGAATACCACAGCAGAAAAAATTTCTAAAAATTTATACTAAATGTGAATACTCTATTTCTTGTGTTTTGAAAATAAATATATATATTAAAACTATGTATTTAAAAAATTTGATTTTCCTAAAAAAAAACAGCACAGAGCTGATGCGAACATTTAATAACATAGCAGTTAAAAGGTTAAGAAAGTGCATATCAAAAAAATTTAAGCAAATCAAGGATCATTTTTAAAAGTAATTTCTTGACAAAGAATGAACAAATTTTTGGTCACCTCTATAACATCCTTTTTTGAAAGAGGGGTAGGACAATGCAAATTGCAGGGGTTCATTTTGCCTGGAAGAATTGATACTGCATTGGTATTCCTGCCTTTCTTTTCATGGTTACTCACATGGGTGCTAATACATAGGTTGAAGACTGAAATAATACCGAGCGCTGGGATTTTTTAAAAAAGAATATGATCAGGGAAATGATACTCTTCCAGGCTTTTGCACCCTGGGCAGTTGCATGCCCCTTGTGATGGCCCTTGTCACAATTACGTAGAGAGTTTGAAATGTTTTGTTTCATTGAAAATGAAAATTAATACCACATATAAATAATCAATATGGATTCTACATTAGTCCTAATCTAATTGTAAGTATAATACATTTTAAATTGTATTTTTACTAAAACATTATTAATAATGACACAATTCAATTATATCAAACCAATTAAGTTTTATTTAATCATTTTATGTTGTGTCTGCTGACAATTTGTTAATGCATAGAATATTACCAAAAATATTTTAGATTCTTGACACATCAACATTTATGGAAATATCCCACATTTTTGCTGGGTAATCTACACTAGTCAAAGTAAAAGCAGCAATGTCACATTAGCAATGATTTAGCCAGCAGCAGCAGTTACTTCTAAGAGTTTCCAGCATTTTCATAATTTTTCGTTGTTGCACTCAAAGCAAGTTTATTTTAAAACATTTAAAATAGTAACTAACATTACAACACAGATTTGACTTCAATGGTTGAATGTTATGGAAAGGAAGTTGGCCTAATGAAAGAAACAAATACAATCCAAAAATGATAAAATGGATAGCAGACAACAGAAGGTACTCCTTAAAGTCAATTATTATATGATAAAATTTCTTATAACTACATTCAATCATTTTCTCAAAACTTTTAACCTAAAATTTCTGGTACTTTTCCTTTATAGGGGCTGTGCTATAGCGGCAGTGATACTATACTCTGTTCAACGAGAAAATACAATGCGCAAAACACCAAAATCAATCTAGCTCCCTCACTATACACCACCATTGGATATAAACTCTAGGCCACGCCTACCCCTACTTCATCTGCCTGTATGGTCCGACTCAAATCAACACGTGTTTCAACTTCAGACATGGCAGCTGTGTGAGAATTGGTATTGTCTCGTTGAACAGAGTATATATGGTGCCAGTAAACAAATCATTCCTAGTCTTTTTTGAAATTGAGTTTTAGTGTGTTTAGTAAGAAGCTCATATTTAATACCAAGATAATAAACCCACGAAATCGAAACTGTAAGGGAGATTGACTGGTAAGAAGAGGAAATGACAGAGAATAAACCCGATCGCAAACCAGCCTGGGGGGATGGAAAAGAATTAATCCAACCCCTAACAAACCAACCCAATGCATATTACTCGTGTATGCTATAGTGCAATTTCTTTTCACTTTAGGCACCAATGTAGTACAAAGACTATAAAGGAAAAGCACCATATTTTTAATATATTGTAAAATGACTGCTCAATATAATATACACACCTTCAAAGTTGCCACCTCCTGGTGTAATATTTTAGACTCATTGCGTAGGAAAAGAGAATCACCCTTAAGGATCTCCACAGACTCAACTAAACCTCCAACATTACTGCCAAGCCGCCCAACACTACCAGACAACTCTGCTAGCTGCTGGGGCACCCTTACCAACTCAGGAGCTCCTTTGAGACGATCTTCCACCTCAGATAGACCATGATGAACTTCTTTTACCTAAAAATTTTCAAATAAGTAATGATTCTATGAAAAATAACTTCAATTTAAAGGATTTTAAACAAAGGATTATAATTTTGTATACTAGAAATCAGTTATATTATAAATATTTTCCACATATTATAAAGATGAAAATATTATAAAATAGTATTGAAATAAAAAAAATTAAAATTTTTAAAAATTGTAGCTGTTTTTATGAAATTCAGTAGGATATTTTTCATTCGATAATATAAAAATAATTAAATTAGAAAAAAATTATTGCTTATTTAAACTAATTAAGGCTAAATACAATTCAACTATAGGACACAATCAAGGATTAAAATTTCAACATCCATTACTATATAAAAATCACAAAAAATTTGCTTAAAAATAGGATGTGCCAAAAAAGATTGAAAGACTGCTTCTAATAAATAAATCAGATGGATAAATAAAGCCATACTATCACTTATACACATTTAATATAGAACAAAGTTGGTGACATTTCTCAGATTCATAAAGATAACTATTTACACCCTAGCATACCAACGCATTTACTTAACCAATGAAAGTTTATGAATAAATAAACCATTTATCAACTACAAGACAAGGGAACATTTCAATTTAAAACCACCTCCTTTATGGCTAACACAAAAGTGAAGAACAAACAGTGGCAGTATATAGGAGTTAATCATATCTTCTACAATAACAAAAATGCTGCCATTATTTTCCATATCAACTTCCAAAATTCTCTATATTAAAAAAAATTCTTATACCACCAACATCAAAAAAATGTATTTATTTATAGTTACTAATATGATTAAGTGCCTGTTCCTTGATGGACAGTCATGCAGCCATGCAGGCTTGATCAAACACTGCTTTCTACTTTTAATAACTTCTGCAATATTTACAGCCAAAACTTACCTTTTATTGCAAAAAAATCAAATAATCATGATCAAATAAATGTAAATCACTCAAAAAATTAATAAATTGTTAGTCTAAAGCAATTACATAGTATGTTTTAACAAAATGAATAAAATGATTTCTAACCTGTAAGCTGAAGTTTGTAACTTGGGATGTTAGAGTCAATAACTGAGCAAGCAGCAAGGTTTGATTACGCTGAAGCTCTTTGGACATGGAATGGCACTTTTGTAATGCATCTGGTACACCTTTACTGCCAGCCACAACTGTAAAGCAATATAATTACATTAAAAAATCAATTCTAATAATTGAAAATCAGGCTTTTTTAATCTATGACAGTTGTTAGATCATAAAAAATATTTTTGTCTTCCTTATTTTTGACTTATGTACAACTGCAATGACATACACTAGAGATGATGCACTAGTTGCAACTCATAACATTTTCATTGTTTTAATCATACAATCAACGGCCAAACTCTAAGGGGTCTTGGTGTCGTGAAACATCTGCTCTTTACAAATAATTCTGGTTACACTTAAACTGGTTCAACTTACAATAAAAACTACTGCATATTGAGTGACAAACTATTCTGTGAAATAAAACCAGGAAAATACAACCTAATATACAATCTATCCTCATAGCTAAACATTATTTAACACATGGAATGTACAAGATCACCAAAAAAGGCACTTACTTTGAATTGACTATAATTAAGTATTTAAGTTACAGCATTGTTTCTGATATCAAAACACTAGTGAAGCACGGGAGATTTTATTCATGGGGAAACAGTTTCTATATGTGATCCCTGTGCATCCATCATTTCCAGGCAGAAAGCAGCTATCAAAACTACTGTTGAGAGCATCATTAAAGGAATACCAGCCATGGAAAATTTCAGAAAACTCTGCAATGAGCAGGGCTGGGACAACTGGGAGTACAGCCAGGGCCGGTGCTAGGAGTTTTGCTGCCCTGTGCAAATGCAGATTTTGTCACCCCCCATCCCAATTCCTCCTTGCTTTTATAGCATTACGTATTTAAATAAGATTAATAATGAAGTACTCAATACAGAGTAATAATTAAAATTATACCTTTTATCAATGAAGAAACAGGCATCATTGCAGACATTATATCTTAATTGTGAGCATAGTGTGAGGGAGTAGGAATACCGATAAAATGAAACGATGGCCAACCTTTCTTCTTGGCACTTTTACAGAAAGCATAAACAATACATGCGCCTGCCATATCTCTAAAGCTGTTTCTTTTAATTAAAAAATAATTAATGAAATCATTTATGAAACACTCGAGAGCAGAGGCCCCTTGTGAGTTCTATAGAGTAGTTGATGAAGGGCAATCTAAAAATCCTAGCATCACGTGAGGCGTCAATATATAGTCAAGAGAAAGTCCTATACTTAATAAATGATGTTTGACAAGTTATTTATGACCCCCTCTGGCTGATACTGATTTTAATTTGGAGAGCTTTAAAAAGAGCGGAGAAAGATCAAAGATCGTTTGGTTTTATTTGAATTCCATAGGATAATGCTCATCAAAAAATTTTTCCATGCATTGTATTTGCCACTCATTTTTGCATCCTCCCAAAAACTGCCGCCCTGTGCAAGTGCACGTTTTGCACCCCCGGTCGTGACGGCCCTGGGTACAGAATGTGCATTTGCACAGGGTAGCAGTTTCTAAGGAGTGGCAAAATGAGTGTCAAATATTATTTATAGAAAGAAATTAAAGTGACCGTTAAACTAAGAAAGTTGGATATGGGGAAACTAGCATTAACGATCCTTGTCATTCATCAGCAATATTTTAAAATACATTACAATAAAGAAAGATTTGCACAGGGTGGAAAAACACCCGGCACCGTCCCTGACAATAAATATCGAATTCTCAGGGATCACATATTGAAAAATTTTTCACATCAAACAAATCTCCCATGCTTTGTGATTTGATACCAGAAACAATTTGTAAGTGAAATACTTCAATAAATATAGGCAATTCAAATTATTGTTTTATGATGACCCTGTATTTCATATAAGGAAATTTATAATCTTGAGATGTTTGAATTGACTACCTTTATAATGGCTAGCAATTTTTCTACATATCTCCTTTGTCCCATTCAACCACAATAATTTCTCCTAATGTTTTCAGTTTTCTTTCAACAAACTCATGTGCTTCATGTACCAAACACCTGATCTCAAATTGGCTGGGTGACCAAAGCATTAAAATGAGAAAATCGTTTGGATTTTTATCAATGTGCTGCGCTTGGAGAGCCATAGAAAAGTGGCAGTAGACAACGCGCCTGCATCGAGGTGAACACGGAGGGAGTCGGTCTGATGACGTGCATCAAGGAAGAGCCAGGCAAGGGCAGTGGCCGCTCCCAAGAGGCACGCTACCGCCATGCAAGCTCCCGCGCCTCGCACCGCCAAGGGGAACGTCCCCCGCGGCCTTGAGGACAGACAGCGCCGCCCTGTGCCCTTGGGGCCACGCCCACCGGTGCAACGGGAATGCCTTCTTCCACAGCGCCTCCTCGCCTCCTCTCTACGCCTGCACCCGCCTCCGGAGGAAGATGAGGAGGCCCGGGGAGGGCAGAGGCCAGCTTCGGGGTCATCACCGCCGCAGGAGGAAGAATCGGAAGAGGAAGACGTACGGTTGCCCCGTCGAGGGGTTCGTCCGTTGGCAGCGACCCCTACCACAAGAGCGTCGAGTTCTCGCCTCTTCCGACGGAGTCTCCTTTTGCTCTTGGCAGTCGGTGTGGTCGCTTCCATGGCGCGTTAGAGACGCACCTCACGTCTCAAAACATTCGCGACCGGTCGCTCATGGCGGTCGGCCGATCTGTAAGTTGCGTGGCAAGGTGTCCGATCGATTGGTCTGAGGAGTGAAGCGATTGGAATGCACTCGAGAT
Source organism: Uropetala carovei (assembly GCA_036926305.1). Classification (NCBI taxonomy): domain Eukaryota; kingdom Metazoa; phylum Arthropoda; class Insecta; order Odonata; family Petaluridae; genus Uropetala; species Uropetala carovei. Next base: position 20,741,522 of record JAXCHB010000196.1, read on the forward strand.
TTTAAGAAAAATTCACGTCAATTAATACGCTCGCGAGAATAGATTTGACGTTCTCCGGCACAGTTCGGTGGCGACGTGAGGCGACGAGGGTGAGAAGCTGGAAATCGATCTTCTAGGGTGAGACGTAGAGACGCTCGAGTTTACCTTTCGTCGGTGGGTGGACGTTTCGAAAATAACAACATAGAGCATTGCGAGTGCATCATAACTTTTTGGCAAAAATAATGACAGAATAAATTGCAATGCGGAGTTAAATATTATACAATATCTTTTCCTTGTTATTAATATTTTTTTAAAATGCATAAGTGTACATTAGCCAATTGTCAGTCGAATAAATTACAAAAAAAATATTTGATTTAAAAATAACACAAACCGGTTGTCAAAAATGACGACCTACTTTCGAAAAATTTCAGTGTATCAACGAGACGTGAAAGAACGCTTCCTCGTATTAAGAGCTAAGGAAGAAAGGAAAACAAAAAAATTGACGGTAAATATTCTGGATTTCATGTAGTCAACCATAAACGTGGAAATTGCAGCAAAAAGTACGTAATTTCATGCAGAGGCGCCGACTTTTAACTTTTACCACGGGGGCAGAAGAGTTATATCCGAATATTTATATGGGCAATTGCCCCCGCGCCTAAATAAGCACGGGGGCAATTGCCCCCGTGAAGTCGGCGCCTATGATTTTACGTTGTTTCATGGCGAAATTATGAACGTCATAACCACATAATACATACACTCGAAAAAAAACAACTAGATTCCTTTCCAAGGCCATACAGTATCTGTGAGCTATGGGAAAAAATATACGTATTTTCGAATGACAATGCATTGACGGCTCTTAAAATGAATTACCTACTAAAAACGCTCTTACCTTGCTCAACATCTGAATTCAATCTGGAAAGCTGACCATGAAGTCGAAGACCCAATGATGTCAACATTAACAGCCATAATATAAGAAGGGCAATTGCAAGCCAAATGCTGACGGTACGACCGATTTCGCAAACTATACATAAATGCTTCTCTCTCCCACGATGGGCTTCGTCATCGCTGTTATTTCGTACTTGATTACCTCGTAATCGTCTACATTAAATAAAAACATTATTGTTAATTAAGAAACCAATGGCATGAAGGAGAAAACTAATTTCATGATGAAATACTTGATTTTCTAAACTTAATGTTAAAAATACAGACACTATATATTATTTTGTTTACTTGTAGTTTGATTTCTCCATTCTTTATGATAACTAACGTATACTACAAAATATTTATACACGCAATATACTGACATATGAGGATATATTGCATATATACATGACATTTAGTTGTAAGCCTCGAACAAATATTTAACTTGAAACTTTGATAATCATTAAAACGAACCTTTTTATTTTCTTTTTTTTGGGCGGATGCACAAAACTCCGAATCTCTGAACCGGATTCACTGCAACTTCCAGACATGTCCAAGAGGTTAAAAGATTCTTTGTTGTTGTTTTCCATCACGAGATGCACTCTAACAAACCAGATAACGATATAAACAATAACTTTTTAAATAGCATAGTTACAGTCTGCATGACATATTGTCAAGTTTGTAGCGGTTCACCGCATTATATGTTGCTTAATGTTGTTATGTTCACAATATTTAATAAAAACATATCTTATCACGTTCGAAGCACATCATACCACATCTTGCACAACGAACGCTACACGTTATTCGCCTGTTTATTGCCTGCTGTGTACTTTTGAATTTTAAATCTTATTTTTTGTAAACCCTCAAATGCTGACAAGCTGTCCTTCTCTTTGATTCTAAGTTTTGTAGCAGAATTCATTAATCTCATTCTCCACGAAAACGCGTTTTCTTTGAATGTGAAAAAAATTGTAATAATTAATCACGCGGTTGGCAACCTCTAATATGAGTCTTATAATGCGTAGGAGTGGTGGGTGTTAAAGCCGTAAAAGTGAAGGACGCGAAAATTGGGAGGTTTTAATATGGGGAGGAAGATCTGTTTTTAAAACTGTAATGCTATAGAATAACTGTGATGATGTTATTGAAAGAAATAATTAGTGGGAAGCGCAAGAGTCCATTCATTCTCCTTGCCGGTATTTCTTTATAATTAGTATTGAATCAGTATTTGACTAAAGAATTCCGTTGCGTTCGAATTCGCGTTCTAAATTCTCATTACATCTACATTGATAATCTTACTGTTTTAAAGATACCCTCTAACGAGATTATTATTTTTACAGACAATGCTGATCAAGGTGGAATTAATTTATTGAATGCATTCATTCAAAGTTATGTTGATCAGAAGTATGAAGTTCATGTTGCCTGTTTCGAACTACCCATTTCATCGTTCATGGTTCACATAAGGACAACTAAAGAATCTAAAATTCACTATCATGATTTTTTCACTGACCATCTTGGGTGGCTTGGAAAAAATCCTGTTAGTGATATTAATGCCAAATTGACGAGTGTTGAAGACGCTGCCGCTGAGGACTTCATTTTAGTGATTGATTCTGTTGCCGCCATGATTATGAACTCATCTTCAGCCACCGTTTATAAAGTCATTCAGCGGCTGATAAGTTCTCAAAAGGAGACGGGTATAAATATTTACCTAACTGCCAGTTTCAATTTGTCGTGTATTTAAACCGAAATTATTAAAGACTAATGTTAAGGGAAACTACACCATATAGGTAATGAAGGGAAAAAATAAACGCCATGGTGCCATACTTAGTGTTTACAAATGATAAAGCTGTTCATTTCGTTACTGATTGCGGGCATAACACCAAATGATACATTTGCAACGTCGGATTAGAAATATATTTTCTATAAACATCTTTTATTATCTCTCGTGCTTAACTACTAATAAAAATGAATCGATAGAATTAATACTATCAAGCCCCTATTTGGAGCAATAGTATTATCGGTGTCTTTTAACGGAGATATATTTCGTTTCCTTTACCGTAGATTCTTTCAAACTTGAGTATTTCTTCAATAATGAAAAGGAAGGCATTGAATGTTATAACAATCAAGAGATTCTTCAGAGGTATTTTAAAGTTCTCAGCTTTATTTTGTCGCAAAAGTAATTCCTTTGTCATTGGGAAAGCTACTTCAATTATCCAATGCAAGATAAAATTCCGGTGAACTACCTGTAGAGTTTTGGATAATATCAAGTTTGATCAGAATTACATAAGCGTTTATGATTCTAAGTTTAATAAGATACATGGAGAGTTCAAAGTTTGCTTTTCGTTGTATATTTATCCAATTTTTTCTGTAGTAAATTTGTAATGCAAGCATAATTGGCAAATTATGACTTTAATATGAGCATTGATTTACAATTGAGGTCAAAATTGAAAGTAATAGTTTTGGGTTTTAGTTGATTTTTTCAAAAATTGATGTAATTTTTCTAGCTTATGAAAAATTGTTTGGTGGAGTTTGAATGTTATATTAATAGGCATTATATTTACTATATTTTATTCCTTGTTTCTTCTAGGAAGTAAAGTGCAGCAAATTATTGGTTTGTTACATAAAGATATGCTGGGAGATTTTGAGGTGGCTGACATATCTCACTTAGCTTACACTATTCTCAAGATTCAACCTCCCAAGAAAAGTTCTCATGGTAGACCTCTTTGTTATATAAAGCACAGAGCAAAGAATGGAAAATCGTATAAAGAGGTGTGTTCTCAAAAATTAAATTGAACTTGCCTTATGGCTGTAATCCAATTGATGATGAAGACAACTCCCAGAAAATGGGTGATTTTTTCTGTGTAGTGGCTATGGGGGTTATACTTACTGTCAAAGGAGCATATTATTGCATAGAAGAATTATGAGTAAATGAATGTTTTAAAAGTACTGCCAGGCTTCAGTGTCACCAGAGAAATTAATGTGTGGCATTGAATGAGCAAAATGCAAAAGAAACATTTTATTTATTACATGTAAGCTTTTTTGTTCAGAAATCTTAATATTTTAAGTTTATTAAGTTGACATTTTAGTTTTTTGTAATCAATAACAATAGTTTGTTTTTAAGTAAATATATAGCTTAAGTATGACTATTTTGGATGTCAAAAACTTCACATAAAGTAAAGTAAATCCTGATTAATTCAAAATGGTTGTTTATATGAGGCATCACACAGTTCCCTGCTCAAATCTTCCTTTAAGTTTGTTATTTGAACAATCTTTTACTTGGAAACCTTGTTATTGCACACATTGTCATAGCAAACTGAGGAAACTTATGTCTTGAAATTTGTGTTAAAGTTGTTCTATGTTTAAATCTAAGTTAATAAGAGATATATACTCTGAATAATAATTACCTTTGTTTAAAAGTTCCAACTACAATCAGATTCAAATCTATATGTAACCTCCTTTTACTCATTATTCAGCTTCTTATATCTCAAGGCTTTTGAGTTGTATTTTTATTTATATTTGCTAATTAAAACATAAAGTGAACATATTTATTGTATTAATGTTGAAGTTAACAAAATATAAGAATTTCTTTTAATCTTCTTTTTATTTTGTTTTTATCATTCTTTTCATAAATTTATTATCAGATTGCTTATTTACCTTTTTATCCAGATCTAGTTGTTGCAATGAGGGCATTGTATTGAATCTGCAGAAACACACTACCATTTTATATCTCTTTATTGAACAAAGTACCTCACCCTGTAATCGCTGTAAAAACTTTTTTGCAGGTGGAACACTATTCAGTTGATGCTTGCAATATTTTGTGGTCAGAGAAATACAAAGAAGCTGCTCCAAGCCTACCAGAAGAGCCAGTTGATCCCATGGCAGATGTTACAACTTTCAAATTAAGTCTGGGTGATAAAGAGAAGGAAGCAAGGAGCCAGCTAGTTCTTCCTTATTTGAGGTACCATTTATCACTGCGCATAAATCAACCTTTAAAGAGTTAAAATATTTTTTTAAAACTAATGTCAACTACTAGTGTCCTGAGTATAAAATTGAATTCTGGGCAATTGATTAAGAATAAAAGTTGAGTACAGCTACTCTTATGAATATTGAATAAGCTGCTTTAGTGCTTACACAACTTATTTTGCAAACTCTATTTTATAAGATTTAATAGAATCATTTCATATACAGTAATACTCTGCTGTACATTGGAGATGCGTTCCTGAAAACTGCGACTTATAACGAAACAACATATAACGAAACATTTTTTACCATAAGAACAATGATAAAAATAGGGGTTACGTTCCTGGCAGATATTTTGTGACACATTTGTGTCCCAAATGATACATATCAATACAGTACTTTAGAAATACTATGTTAAAACAAATAAATAAAATTAATAGCTATAAAAGACACCTGGGATGATTTTGAAGTTTATTTTAAGAGATATTTGTTGGTAGAGTGGTGATCTGGTGCCATCAGCCGGACAGAGGGGCATGCCCTTCATCTGTTGATGGAACTGCATCACTCAACTTCCTTTCCTTTTTTTTGAAGAAGTGTGTCAATGATAGTTGAACAGCTTTTTTCTTTTTCTGCTCGTGGATCTCTTTGAAGCATTGAAATCCGCTAGAGATTATTCTGTTAGCAGTAAAACTGCGTTATCTGTTTGGACTGTCCTCACTGAAGATGGCCATCGCTGCTTCCAGATGTTGAAAGGCCTCAGACAATCTTTTGGTTGTCAGTACTTTGGTGGATGGGTTTTCAACAGACGACAAAACTGCCTCTTCATCAGCTAGTTGCTGCTCCAACTGCATCAGATCCTCATTGGCTAAATCCTCATCATGGGGCTGTAGTAGCTCCACCACATCAATCTCTTCTACTTCTTCAAAACCAACTTGCTTAGCCAACATCACAATTTCTTTTTGAATTATTGATGCCGATTCTTCAATTTCTTCCGATTCAGATGCATATTCAGGCCAAACTTTATGCCACACTCGATTCATATTTGAGGGTGTAATTTCCCTCCATGACTCGCTAATGTTGTAAATGGCTTTTATGATGTGATAACCATGCCAAAACTCTCTTATTGATATATTCTCACCTTCAGTTTCCCTGCTAAGCTGAGAGAAAGTACAACGTAAATAAAAAGCCTTAAACGTCGCAGTGACACCTTGGTCCATTGGTTGCAACAATGACGTTGTATTCGGTGGAAAGAAAATTACTTTAACATGCTCAGATAAGCCATCAAGGATCACCGGATGGCCGGGTGCGTTGTCCAAGAGCAGCAATGCCTTGTGATTAAGATTTTTCTTTGCACATATCTATACCTAACATTAGTAAGTAAAGTTGAAGTTGCGTAACATTGCTCTCACATATTTGGTCATTCGGTAGGGAGTGACCCAAGATGGGGTTGCAAAATGAAATTAAACACGAAATTAAATTAATATAAGTAATGGTAAACATGAAATTAAAAGCGAATAGAGGGATTTTATTGTTATAGTAATAATTTCTGTACAGCAATTGGAATTTCTCAAATTTTGCTTTAAGCATTTCACAAACGACGTATATGCGAAGCGACGCAACTTATGACGAAACATGTTCCTTAATTGATTGACGACGTATTTGTGAAACAACGTATAGCGGGGCGACGTATAGCGGGGTATTACTGTACATAATTAATAAATAACTATAAATTCAAATAATTCATTTTAATGGATTTGTGAAGCACATAAATGATATACGCATTATGTATTGAATGGGGGATTGCTGGTCAATGGAAATTTTACAACTTACAAAAATGGCTATGTGTACCTATCACTGTTTAAAAACTAAAAAATTCTTCCTTTCTGCATCAGATGCAAAGAGGCCACTGAATTCACATGGAGTAACATTGTTAATGGAAACATTGTAAGGATTCCATGCTGGATCAGAGATTACAATGTTAGGTTAATTATCATCCTCTTACAAAGAAACATTTTCCTTTCTGTCCAAGGAATTTGGCGAATGGGTTTATTATTGCCTCGGAATTAATTGCATCCCACAATTTGATGATCCATTCACACAAAATATCTAGTGGAGTAACATGCATATTTTCACCCTTTGTGAAAGTTTTTATCCATTAACCATCCACTTATTCCATTTAGCATGAAAATGATCCTTAAACAGCTTAGAGATAGTAAGAGCTATCTATGTTAAACAATGTAAGGACTCATTAATAAATACCATAAGGCATTAAGAAGTCCCTAAATTTCAAGATACTTAAACATCTTGTTGATACACACATCCAATGGTTGAGCAATAGCTGTTAAATATCCTGGTATACTGCATTTTCCATGTTTGTTATTGTCAGTTGATTATTGATGTCATCTGCTATGCGGGATTAACTATGTAGGTCACCTGGATATTTATGCCACATTTCCAGTCCACTTTCATCCATCCAAATGTTTTTATGTTAAAATGAACAAAAACTGTTGCAGGGAACTTTATTTTTGATGTCTTTTGTTTGAAAATTATCCTTGGTTTTAGTTTTGTTCCATCGGCCATGCAGGTTAGTGTCACAGTGAATCTTTTTTTTTTCATGCCCTATTCCTTTTACTGGGACTCTTTTGAGTTTTTAACTAAACAGTGTGATTGTTGGGCATATCAAAATTCATAGGCATTTTGTCCATGTTGCCGATATGAGATAATGGGTATCCTGTTTTTGTACATTTTTCTGTAAAGTGGCTACACAATGTAGCTGTTGCTTTGAAATCTTAGCTTCATTCATGACTTGATTTGGTCCACTTTAGTCCTGGTTTTCTGGGATTTGTCACCAAAAAAATACCGAAAAGTATAAATGCTCCTGTTTTTTTCAATTCGTAATTAAATAAAAAACGTATCAACTAAAATTATGACAACACAAATTACATTATATTCAAGCATTCAATAAAATTTTTGCTAAAATGTAATTTGTTTCGGTTATGTCCCAGATTTATAATCTCTCAACAAAAATATCCTGGTTTCTCTCTTTGTCTTTTTCAAAGTCTCACATTCAACTCATCAATCCTGTAGCGCCATTGTGCATATGCTATCACTTTTCTCTTAAAGTTTGCAGAATAATGCGTTTGTCCCATTATGGGATTATTAAAAAAAACTGAAAAACTCACCAAAGTAAATGACAAAAATTTACGCTTGCAAAGGCACGAGGAAATGATGGTTGGCTCGGGGATTACGCGCATGCTAGATATGGCTCAGGAATGAATTTATTGAAACATTTATTTCTTTCTATTGAATATTGTGATTCCTTTTATATATACAAGCATCCCTCGTTTAATGCAGTAGATACGTTCTGGAAAAATGCTGTGCTAAACGAAAACGCGCCAAACGAAAATTACTGTTCCATAAGAATACATGTAATAATGATGAGATGCGTTCCTAACTCAAAAATGTATGATTGCATTAAATTATTAACCGTAAAAATGAAAAATTTCATTAAACACCAAAAAAGAGGCTGCGTGAATTTATTGGAAGTCTGTGTTAGAGGTGACCTCATCACTTTCGCTGGTTGCACGAATTATGTCACCGTGTTCTAAAGCAGTTGTTGAAGGCATGCTTGTGCTTGGCATTGATAATAGTCTTTTTCTTAAAAATGTCTAATCTACTTTGAACTTCTGCTTCTCCCTATAAACTTCCCTATAGCATTGAATCGATTGATCCAAGTCCCTGCAAACATGCGAACTCCGGTTCTTCATGGGATCCATCTCTTCGATAATTGACTGCACTTCATCAGTTAAAGAGAATACCCATCCTAGTTTATTTGTTGTAATTTGACGAGTGATCTGACCTTCTGAATCTTTGTCTTCTCGTCCTCCGAAGATGCTTTCATCATATCCAAATTAAGTAGATCTTCATTTGATAGATCTTCACTATGTGAATTTAGTAATTTAGTAACTCCTGTCTCAACCCCATTGAAGCCCACCTTCAGCGAAAGTTTAATAACGTCCATTATTACAGCTTCTGGTTCATCAAAGCTGCGGAAATCAAAAACAGCTGTCTGCTGCCTCTACCTCCCTCACCAATTAATTTCAGGTTTTGTAAATTAGGTCTTTTTTTAAAGCGCTCCAACCATCCAGAACTTGCCTTAAAACTTTCAGTGGATGTAGATTCATCCTGTTTATTTTTTAGGTCTTCAAAGAGGCTCCTAGCCTTTTCTTGAATTATCAATATGCTTAACAGAACACGTCATTGCATTTGGTCTTCAATCCAAACAATTAACAAGGCTTCCATTTTCTCCATCACCAAACTAAGCAAATGCTGCAATTTAGTTGCTGATAATGGCATTACATCGTGATCGCACAACTTAATTTTCCTTATAGTACCAACCCCATTGAATTAGCAATGTCAATCACACAATCACCTTGCTCAAGGTGCTTAAGTACTGCAAGTTTCAGTTCTAAATTTATACTTTTCCTCTTAGCAGCTGAAGGAGTTGAAGATGATGGTCTCTTTGAGGACATAATGAGGGTTATATTACTTTTAAATATGAATCACTAATAATTTTACTAATTCACTGAAGACACGCGTAATGCATGATTCCTACTGCATAAATTACTTTTAAATATAAAGTACAAATAACTTTAAAAATTCACAGAGCACACACGTAAATTGTTTTTCACTGTGTAACACATGACAAAACACTGATATGGGAGAAGACCCTTGAGTCTCCGGGGTATTCCCTGCGCCAAGTGTAGGAGACTGCTTATGCAGTTCTGCCAAACTCTTGAGTGACCCATTCTTACTTGCAGCCCCATCTGATTGTCCTTTGGGAGGGACTTTAAGTAATTGGCCCCCTGGTATTATTCACAAGAGTAGGCTAAAGCTGGCACCAGATTTTCTCTCTTCCTGTGTCCTTGCTGAAGAGGGTGAAGTGGATATACCCTGTAATAAAATTCTTGGAATTAAAACTGTACAAATGTGAAATTATTACCGCGATAAACGAAAAAATTCCTCGGTATGATAACCGCGTAAAAGTGAAAGTGCGCTAAACGAAAGCACGCTAAATGAGGGATGCCTGTATTTAAAGTTGTTTACTTATATATTGATACACTTATATCTAGAGTTATAATGTAACTACAGGCACTAATGCATTGATTACTTTACTTTTCTGTTCATTGATTTTTAAGATCTGATACTATTGTAAGCCGAGTGGCAATTTTTAAGGAGGTAAAAAGGTAAAAAAAGGTTGGCTTACGATCAATTAAATATGGTATATCTAATTTTTAAAAAATGTTTGTTATTAAAAGGTGAGGTAATATTGAAAAGTGATGGACATGATGGCAGTAATGTTATGAAGCAGAATTAACTGTTTTGGAAATAAGACACATTTGCAGTTGTTGTCAGATGTTTGAGTATTTTAAAAGAGCATTAAAAAAAGTTGAGATGGGTGAAGTGGCATTTTGAGATAATTCTTGATTGGTGTCTTCAGCCCATTTAAAAAATAATCTGCTTATAGTTTCAATTTGACATCTGTCTGTGTGCTTGCTTAAATTGAAATTGTGACGAATCTGTAAATGGTATTTGAATTTTGAAAAATATGCAGGGTAGGATAGGGACCCAGTTAAAATTTTATATTTTTAATGTCTCGAAAGGTATAAAAGATGGAAAACTGAAATTTTGAGCATACATTTTCACATTGATGCAACTTACAAATGAAGCTCTAGTGACTGAATATGTATATAACTGCACAGATAAATTAAGATAAGCTAAATTTATGCATATAACAGGTATTCAAATTCCAGATTCTCTTCACTTCGCCAATTAGGTTAATGGGAGAAATCTTTATAGCAAAATAAAACAAAATATGTATTACTGAATGTATTAAAAGAAGAAAAATGCGCTAATTATATACATGTTCATGGATAGCACTGGTTAATTACAGCTGCTCTATTTGGTCTAATGCTGCTTCCACATACTGCAAATGTCTTCACATAGTACAGAAGTTCTGCCATATTACGCCATCATCTGCATTATATGAAGGACCTTTCCAGCCTTCCCGCTATTTTCCGGGGATGATTTATCACCATTCTTAAATATTCAGTCTCAGATTATTGACTTTTGTCATTCTTCTTCACTTTTGTTCTTTTTAGGTGCGCTTCCAGTGTGAGCGCCTATTATCGTCGGTCAGTCCGTTCGTCTGCATGTTCGTTCTCGGCTTCTACCAAATGGATTTTCATGAAATTTGATATTAAGGACGTACAATCAAGGATAATAAGAAAATCGTAAAAATAAATCACGTAAGCCAATCAGGGGTACCACATTACTGGTGACAAAAATTGAACTTTCCGTCATATCTCGTAAGGTATTGCTCATATCAAAATATTTTTCAAATAAAACTTGTAGAACTACATAGTAATATAGAGTATTTCTTTTCCTATACATTTTTATGGTAGGAGTAGCCATTATCAAGAATATCAAACAAGAATATCTTAATTCGATTTGAACTTTGAAAGTTTATTGCATGGTTACTTCATCATTGTTGCTAACATAAACAATCTCTCAAACAAACGTTTAACTTACGTGTGCAAATAATATTTTTAAATAGGAAGAAAATGTATTATTTATGATGAAGAAAAGAACTTTAAAACGCTATTTCCCTTACGTACAGGTATATAATTCCTTTCTGATACTTCATTGCACGAAATGTGCCCATTTGTGATACGCTGTACACTTTCTTAACTTGTTTTGTTTCCATTTAAGTTGCAGCCTTTAGTGAGTAATGTGGCTAATGTAAATCTCTCTTTTGTAATTCAATAAAAGCTTAAAAATTAATTCAAATGTCTTTGTCGTTAAAACTTTTGACACAGGCTTACAGAAATATGGACGGGGTGAAACTAAGAAATACTTTTGGTTTCCTCTCAACATTCGCAAATCAAAGTATGGAAGAATACGTGGTTGCGTTACCTCGCGAACAAATTGAGGAGCGAAAGGGAATGAAGAAGTTTAGTTATTTTAACGGCGCAGGCCATCATTTCGTGCATTTACCCATTGGCTTGCCTCTATACCGGTCAAATATATTTGCTAACGAGCAGAGAGACAGCGAAGTTCCCATTTTCTTCATGCTGTGTGAAAATGCTTCTCTTATTGTTTCCTCTTCATTCAAACTGCACCTCTTGCCCTCTGAATCTTTGTTCATCTATCTAGATATCACATTAATATTTTTTTTGTTTTTCCTTGTTTGCAGGAAGGAAGGTGCCAGTGATACTGCTGAAGCTGGTGTTATTCATTATGTGCCAGATGAGGGTGATGACTGGGATGAGGAAGATCCAGACAATGACCTTAATATATGATTGTTTCTGCATTACGAAAAGAGATTTTTTAAATTGTAAAATATATAAATATTTCTTTTTTGTAAGTTTATGATAAATTCCTAACTGGAATTATTTTTCTAACTTTATTATTTTTTTAGTATCTAATAAGTTTTACATTAACATGAATTTAAAGTTTTTTTAGGTTTTAAAATTCACATCTGTAACCTTCTACAACCGTAATAACTGTGACTCATCTACAAAATCCATGTAAAACATTGAGTCAGTGATGGAGTGGTTAAGTGCCAAATTTGTATGCAGTTACCTTTTTGTAAAACTAGGTATGATTTTTATCTTCCAAAATCTTCCCATTTCTATATAAAAATTTGATCCACCACACTAGTTCAGCAAAATTTGGGGCTGGACAGATTTCATCTATTGAATCCCTAAACACAAACTAGAAGATTATTTTCAATGAGCTGCTACCTTAATATCAAGAGAATAATGTTTGTTGGTCCAAACTACAACCCTAAGTTCATATAACAAATAAAACTTTAATGTGGTAACAAGCAAAAAATAGAATTTTTATAATTTTCAAATAATACATAACTTATTAATGTATACATGAAATTAGTTGGAGCATTTTATTGCCATTTTTAAATTATTAACAAAGCAATAAACACTTGAATGAGATTGGGTGAGAGGTGCATAAGACAATATTTTTATGTATGCTGATATGTAGGATATATCTCTCTCTCTCATTATGGGTGGTTGTTGCATAACTAGAATCAATTGTTGGATCCAATCATGATTTGAGTAACAAAGTTTTGTTATTAGAAAAAATTTTCTATACTTATAATTTTATTCAACTAATTTTATGAGTAATTCAAAAAAGAATTATAGAGCTTGCCTTATGGCTAAAATTAAATTAAGACAATACATCTCTCCAATAGTCAGAACAGGGTTAGGTTTTCCAAACCTTTTTATGGCTATTGAGAATATATACTGTGTCAATTTAATCTTGTGATTATTCTTGAAGATGACCTTTAATCTTTTGAATGTGGCAAACAACCTTCAGAAGGTTTCAGAACATGTTGGCCGGGTTAGCCAACTTTGCAGGAAACTGTAAAGGAGACCAATAATTTTTTAATATCTTGCCAGTACGAGTTCACTGTTATTATTGAAGCATATTTTCAATCTGATGGCTACACTTTTCAACTCACATTTGAATAACCTTAGTGATAGTCTTCCAAAATCAGCATTAAATGAAGGTTGATATGTCAAAAGAATTCAAATAAAGTAAAGCCTCATTATTCATCGTGGATGCATTCCTGAGGATCACAATGAACAATAAAGCTGACTAATCCGATGACTTACATATAATATGTGGAAGATATGCTTGAACAACAAAACTTAGTATTATAAACTATTTGACAGTTTTACTCAGTATTTTTGCTGCAGTATACTATAAATTAAGATACAATATTGCCTGAAAAAGTACATCCAAAAAAATGATTAATTTTTACCTAGCATCTATCAGTTATGGTCTCATAATTGACTTAGTTGTCACCGATTGCCTTTGCTTCGATGATGCAAAATCATACAATTAACTATTTTATTCAATAGAGGATTATTTAATTCTTCATTATGGCTGCTGTATCAAGCTTATAGTCAATTAGCCGTAAAGAGCTTGGAAAACCATATGTGCATAATGCACATCAAGTAGCCACCATCTGCATCAGGTTTTCTAATCACCTTATGGCCACTGAGAGCCATTGTGTCCCTTTGATAAAGTTTTGTACAATAATTCCATAGTTTTATAGTGAAGTGATTTACAATTTGGAGTTAATATTTAAAAAAATCACTGCTAATTGATTCAAATGATAAAATAATGAAGGATTTATTGTTCTCTCAAGAGGAGTTATATTTATATTCTGAAGTGTTTAGATTTTTATAAGTGTTAGCATTACTATGGAAAAGTGCCTGAACAGTAAACATCAGAAGGAATTTTTAATATAATTGAAATACAGTATAGAACCTTTTATCCAGCAAGCTTGGGATGTGGGGAAAGCCGGTCATCTGGAATTTCCAGTTATCTGGAATATACTCATAAACAATGCTCTGAAAGAGCTAAAGCCTACTGGAATGGTGTTCTGGTCCGTTGCATATGTCGATAATATTGTTCCGTCTTGTCAAACATTTAGTAATACTGTTTTGTTAACTTCATTTAATAAAAATAATATAAATTTTTTTCCATTTCAAGCACTGATGATGGGTGAATATGTTCACAGAGTCTAAGCTTCATAAATTAAATAATGACACTTTATATTCACAACTATTAATTCAGCTAGTTAGATAATGATAAATGAAATCATTGGAGAAAGTTAAAAAACAAAATAGAATGATTCTAGTTTTTACTTCTGATACAAGTAAAACGGCAGGTATGTCATCATACGTCTTGTTTTTACTGAACATAGTGAAGTAGATGCTTGAAAGTGCCTTCCAGTAAAGGGAAAGGAGTATTTGATTTTGTAACAGGAGATAACAAAAATATCCTTTCATGTCAAAGATTTGATTGGTATAGCCTATCAGAATGACCTCAATACAAGAAGGTATAAAAACAGCCAATAGAAATGCATTATTGAGTTACATTTTTTTGAAATTTTCATTTTGTGTGCAGCATGATGTCTAAGCAACAAGTAATGCCACTGTTTCCCCTTATATTTCATAATTTTTGGTAATTTAAGAAATTTATGATATTTTATATATTCATAAGTTGTTATAATATATTTATCAAAGAAAGTAATAAGGATCAGAAAACAACAATACAGCAAACCCTCCTCCGACACATGTTCCTCCAGCACAGATTCGCTTATACGCTTAAAAATAAATGAAACCAATCATCTGCTGAATGCGGAAAATTGAAATATGCGGGGTTCGCCAACCGCAAGTATGCACGCTCTAGAACTTTATAAACAGTACCCGGGTGACTCTTAAATTGCCGATTAATAAACTTAAAATGTCTGCAACGACATTGTTGCCATTTTCATAGAAGTCATATAAGGCAAAGTAACAATGTTTTTATTTGTTTGGTGAGCACTGCTCTCTTCTCTCTCTCTCTCATGTAAGCTGTGACCGCGTTAAGTTCAGTGCCACTTTTTGCAATTTTTTTGTAATAACCCTTAATATGGAACCAAACCTAAAGCATCTTCATTTGGTAGTGAGGGGAAAAAAGCTGCAAAGTTATAACATTAGCTGTGACAATTAAGATCCTTGATAAGTTACGAAGCATAACATTGGTAGGTTGGAAATATGATGTGAATGAGTCAACCATAGGTACGGTCAGGAAGAGTTAAGGCTTCTGACCCTTTAAGTATACACAATATAGGTAGGGCTTTCCATTTATGTGTATAAAATTTTTTTGTTTAGGTATTTATCACAGACTTTACGTGGCTGCATTCATGTATCCTACTCCTTGTGTTACTAGTCGGGAAAAAATAACATCTTTCTCTTCCATGTTCATATTATTATTATTATTATTAACTTTTGGTGACAAAAAATGAAATGGCAGTCAAACACCCTTGTTGCATTTCTTTATGGCATGATTTAAAATTAATATGTTTAACTTACATTATAATGTAGTTTCTAACTCCCTAGAGGAATCCCATACAGAGTCTAAAACCTCTCCAAAGTAACAGTGGTGAGCACAAATGTCAGTTTCCCACATTTGAACCTGTAACTTTGGTATTGAAAGTCACTCTACCAATGGAAATCATGCATCAGAATTGTAGATGTACACAATTAAAAATTCTTTTACTTTACATAATAAGTTACACATTTACGTTTCCTCTGATAAATTTTATTATTAATCAAAACAAAAATCAACATGTAACTTAATGGACTCATAAGATTAGTGTTTTTCCTGGCAGAAAGTTGAGAAATGTTAAATGCTTTCATGCATCACAATTACCTTGTGTTTGGAGCTATTGAATTTTTGGTATTGTAGATAAAACCTCACATTATGATTGCTTTTAGCTTTTAATTCAGTTAAGTATGTGACTTTAACATCAGTTATGGTGAAGGAGAAGCACTTTTGAAAATAGTGATACTTCATTCTTTAATACTCAAGTTTATAATAGCAACAATTTTGTTGAGGAGTAAAAACTTATACTTGCTGAATTGCTTTTTCATTGTGCGTCACTTCTGTTGTGCAATTTACTATGCTGTACTTAATGAAATTTTTGTGCTAAATTAATCAATTCAAAATCTTACCACATCTTAAAGCCCATGGGGAGTAATGGTTTAAATGATGTTAATTATTCATATTTCTTGAGGTTGAATCAAATTCTATAATGAAGTAGTTAATAGTTTCACTCATCTTTAATCCTAGTGAAATGTGCATAAAGCTGAGCATAATTAATTTTAATTGCACTGAGAAGAAATTTAAAAAAGTCTTTATTTGCCCTGTTATCTAACGAAAAAATATTTCTCCCTGCAGATTAATGAAATCTGAGTTGTTTCTCAAGGCTTCCCGCTCCTGATATAGTGAAGAGACTTTCTTTTGGCAAGGTATAAATAACATTTTATATCTATTGATTATACAGTATAATATTTAATTGTTGGTATAGACATTTCCAGGGCCGGTCTTAAACAATTGGCAACCCCAGACAAATTTATTTTGGCGGTCCCTTTAACATTATAATCCTAAGTATTGTGAAAAATAATTGTATACTAACACAACCAGACGCGTGCAATCATCACTAACTTGTGTAATTGTTTTTCTATTGAATCTTCCAATAGCAGCCCTCCAGCTGCAGTATGTAGCCAAAAATCCTGCGATATTCATACCGTGTCTGTTTTTGGTGGCCCCGGGCAACCGCCCTGCTCGCCCGCCCATAAGACCCGCTCTGGACATTTCATGTTATTAAATATAATTTTCCTTTTTATATTATCATATACTTACTTTTTTAAATGTCATAACAGCAGGAGCTGTTTATATCTTTACATGTGAACAATTTTTATCATTTGAATGGCGATGCCTATTTATTATTGGGATGACTATTATATTTAATGGCGAAAATTTTTGAAAGAATGACGCTGTATCCAGATCTTAAAGTGGGTTTGGTGCTCTTCCCCTCAATAATTAAACCTCTTTCTGGTTATACAGATGAGACAGAAGTATTCTTAACCCTTAAACGCAACGTAAGGGGTGGAATGGGGTAAGCTTTTGCGTGCCCAAATTGAATGATGACTCGAGCGCTAAGGCGGTAATTAGAGGCCAGTGGAAGGAGAGAAATAAAACTTCCTCTGGGCGATGGGGGCGCGCGCGTGTGGTCGTTGGAAGCCATATTGAGATCTTTAGGTGAGATATACCATCCGAGACGTCCCATATTCCGGAGGTATACCCAAAACCAACCTGTAGGCAGAGAGGAATAGGATACGCGGCAGGAATCTATACGCCTTAAGTATTACCTATCTCCCGGAATATGATTTAATGTTACTTCATCCGAAGCGATATTGGGATCGAAATCGAAATAATTTCTATTTTATTCTTCGGCGTCCAAAACTCGTGCGTAAGAAAAAGTTTCGAGACTTTAGTGCGTGGCTCCTTTAGTACGTGTTGAGAGAGGGATTAGAAAATGCAGCTGGTCGGGACCGCTCCGGCTTCCGGTTGCCGTCATTGCCACCTGTCAACACCGCTGGCGATCTCGCTTGCATCATCGCAAGTGACCATCGCGGAACGCGTCTGCGCTTCTCTTTATTCATCGTCCTGGACCCAGAGGGACACCTGCTCGATCCTCATCCGTCACAAAATATTCTCCCACTTTCGCAAAGCACCAGCCCGAGCGTCCGTATTACAGCTGCACTCAAATCTCGAGTGTGCGCATTTCTGCGAGGGTAGTTAACTCTGTTAATTTTTTTTGCGATTAAACGAATCTTTGTTTTACATGTTATTTTTATATGGGGATCCGTTTTCCAGAAGGGGTTTACAATTAAAAGAAGAAAGGATAATTTTCTTTACCGAACTCGGGTTTTGTTTGCGTGCACAAAGCGGCGTTTTATATCCTGGAAAAACTAGGAAATTTCTGGGGGTTAAGGATTCAGGGAGGCCATAAATTGACTTTACTTGATTGTTTTATTTATTTCCTTTTAATATAATTGCTTTTCTATGCCCCGCAGATTAAAGTTAGGGCCAAATTTGTTTGTTATTAATTTTTTCCTTTTGGTTAGGGAGCCCATAAATAAGTCCAGGAAAGACATTTAAAGCCCTTACAAAAAAATTGGGCTCCATTTGGCCATGGGCGGTATGCCACTGAGTATTCGTAGTAATTTTATCAGTTTCATTATCTTCAGTTACTTTTTGTATAGGTAACTATTTTTATTCTGTAGATGATACATTGTGTAACAGGATCCATTTAAAACATCAAAAATTGATTTTTTTGATATATAAACAGCGAGTCCTGTCGCTAAATTTTTAGTCCTGGAATAAATGCTTGTGGTTTAATTATGTTGTGTGATTAGGTTAACGCTGCATCTGTGGGATTTGTTCTAAGAAGGAAATACCGCTTCGATCTTTGAAAAATTAGCTTTATAGGATGCATTTTAGCTGGAAAATAATTGCGGAATTGTCTGCTGGGATACGTTGGTGTGTGATTTTGATTATAACTTAGGAAAAAATAAATTTTTTGCAATGGATGTAGTTTTAGAAAACAAATTTTATATAAATTTTACTTTCATATTTATGTAAATAAGTATTGAATACTTTACATTTCTGTATAATTTTTAATCGGTTTTACGATTATAAGATGTTTCATGCAGCTATTGCTAAAACTACTAATTACATATTCTACTCGAGTTTGTCACGTAATGTATTAGCATTCGTTAAAAATTCGAACGTTTAAATAAACCACTGAGATGATCACTAATAGATTTAAATTGCATATAAAATAGTTTATAACGAAAAGTTTTAGAGTTTCGCTCTTTGTTAGGGCCAACGCTTTGAGCAATTTTAGTTTAATCGTTTATCATAGCGGTTTTAAATGGAAACTTTTGCGAACCTAGGAATTTGCCTCACACCGGCACAAAAACACCGCAGATGATATAGCATCACCACTCGTGAAAAATGTCATGTATGTACTAGAAGAAATTCGCGGCGCGATGAGAGATTTTCAAGGAGAAATTCCCTGGCCCGTAGTTAATGAATCTCTCTTTAATACATGCCTTCGATGACTAAGCCTCTCGTTACCCGGCCTCCATTATTTTTAAAGGTTAACATTATAAACACCCATCCTCCCACAATTGGCAAATGAACGTTCTCCGGGGCGGAAAGAATGAAAAAGCAATCCTTTTCCACGTATGGATGCGAGGCCGAATAGAAGAGAGAGGGGAGGAGTGGAGAGAGAGAGAGGGGGGGGAGGGGGCAGGTGGCGGCGGTATGGGTGTAAAAAGAGAGTTAGATGGGGGCCGTGGATTGTGCCTCGGGGGCGATTCTTATTCGGCTGCCCACCGTTAATCCTTCAAAACGATATCGATAACTAAGAAACGGATATGAAGGAGCAATGGGAAGGCGCAGACGCGAGGCCTCCGGGGGCCTAAAAGCGGGAATTTTGTAGGAGTGAGACTTAGCAATAGCAAGAGGGACCCAAACGGGTATTTCCGCTTCGTGATGTTCCAATGGTCTGTTGTCTCCGGTAACTTATTCGTTCGATTTTCCAAAGGGCGGGTTTCGGAATGGGAGGGAGAGAGAGAGAGAGGAGGGCAGGGAGATGAGAGGGAAAGGAGAGAGTGAGGGGGAGGGACTCATTTTCTCTTCGACTGTCCGGGAAGTATGAGCGCGCGAGCATTAATATTCATGCCTATTTAAGGTTATACAGCACCCAGTAAGGCAAAGCACACATCTCCCTCTCTATCTCTTTTAAACGGATGCCTTATTGGAAGGATACTTGCTGTTTTTACTTCTCCTAAACCATTAAGGAGTTCCTATTTAAGGTTCGTTGGCAATCAATGTAGAGCGCGATAAGAACCGATTGCTTTAGCGTTGCTCGGTTCTCATTCGAGGAAGGAAGCTTGTTTTTCCAATTGTGGCGTAAAAGAAAAGATTTAATCGGTTTCAATCTCACTTTAGGATTACTTGGGAGCTATTTTAGTCTATTCTGAGCTTATTTGTCGGTAAAGGGGATGAGAAATTGTTTGGATACCAACCGATAACAGTCAGTTGGATTCGGTATCGTATTGTTGATTTATGATTTAATCGACGAAAAATCTGTCATTCCGCAACACTCAAAATGCACATTCATGAAAGTTGATGTTTTTGGAAATTATGAATATTATTTATCATATTAAATGCTTAATTGCACTCTCTCAGGCAAATCCTTTGGATTGGGTTGTACCGCTTTTTCATCTAGCACTTCATAGACACAAAGGCAATTGGATGTGGTTCGCTTTAGTGTGAAATAGACAGTGGAAGGGGGACAATTAATTTTCATAAACAATTACGGGCGCAGGAAAATGTTATTGCTGAAACCACAAATAAAGAGCAGAGGAATACTTGCGCGTAGCAGTTTAAGCATCGATTTCTTTGATTAATGATTTTTAGAGTTTACTGATTAGTTTCGAGGGAATGCTACAATGACGCGAAGTTACTATTATGTATGTATAAAAAATATATGTGCGTTTACGGAAAATAGATTTAAAGAACTTGGAGCACAAAAGCGTTATTTTTAAATATCTATTTATCATCATAAGTTTTCTACCTCTCGGAAGGCTTTTAATTGAAAGTGTGATCTTTATTAATAGTTTAAATTGGCATTTGCGAAATGATCATTAGAATCTTAATAATATTACTAATAATTTTAGGTTTCGGTTTTCTTCTCAGCTATCTTAGGAGATTGCTGTTGAAGTAGGGTTCGGGAAACATTCCTTCATGGAGGGTCGTGTTGAAAATTACGAATACTTCACCAGACCAAAAGATTAACACCGAAAGTTAGCTAAAGATCCTGTGGCATCATATTAGGCAGGGGTCGGCAACCTACGGCCGGTGGACCGTATGCGGCCTCCGAGAGCGCTTTATGTGGCCCGCGAAGCTATGCTTAAGTAGTAATCGGTCAAATTAACATAGATAATTTCATATTTTTTCGGTAAAACGTTGGTCTCAAACCTTGTTATGTTGTAGTTTTAACGCTAGTAAATTATTTAGACTTGATTTGCACTAATGTGAAACCACAGAATCTTTAGGTAACTTCTGATGTAAGCATTTATCCGTCCCGCCTAGACTCTCGTGATTTCTTATGGTGCCCTCCGAAGCATTCGCAACTGATGGCCCGCCATGCAGAAAAGATTGCTCACCCCTGATGTAGGGGATAATTAAATGTACAAACTTGTTACCGTTAACATTTCAACATTGAAGATTTTTGGCCACGATTTCGGTGAAAAAAAATCAAAATTGCCTGTGCTACATTTTTCGCATTTATTTTTCGTCATATCTTCGCGGGCCTCGAGGACATCATGCGACCGGCGGTCCGTTGTTTGACGGCCCCTTTATAAACTGTTCTTTATCATATTGATATTTCTTTCGAAGTTGGATTTAAAATAATTTCTTCTATTTTACAGCTTTTATAAAGAAGTATTAAAATTCAATGCGACGAGCCGACGCCGTCGTATATTATCCTTGAAAATTTTTTTCAGAGTGATCTCCATGGATTTATGTATCTCTTCCTATCTTCATCTCTTTCCGTCCTTTTCCCAATTAAAAATGCATATATGTTCAGGAAAAATTACTGCTTCGCTTAGCCCTGTTTCCTTTCACGTCCAGATTCTCACCCTTCTCTTATTCGGAACGGAAAAAAAGCTTCCAGAGGCTACAAATGCGAGAAAAGCTTGAGGGTAATCCGCAAGAATTTCCGTAGATTCTCGTGGGAGGCGAAAAGAAAGATAGTCAAAAATTCCACGATAGCGATCTTTTGAAGTGGCCAGAAAGAGAGAGGGTTAACTCGCTCGTCGGCGTACCTAAAAAAAAAAGAAGCGTTCTCGAGAGAGCCAAAGTATCGGGTCGTAAACTTTGCGGACAAACGGGAAAAGCCGGAGGTTTTGTACTAATTAGAGAGCTGTAAAACACCTCTAATCGCTCGAATCTAACGAGGGGCCGGAGGGCGCGTCGGACAGGGTAATGCCGTCCTCTTGGAATAGCCACCTTGGGCAGTTCGTTAAAGAAATTTGTGAGAGATCGATCTTTTTTTTACAATTTGTTTGTATTTTCAGCAAATAGTCGTTTTTAGATTCAGTATAAAAAACATTCTCGACTTTGTATATTATAATGCGTCGGAGCAGCAAAAAATTTCAATACTCTTCTTTGTAATGCTTGATCGACAACGAAAAAATTTAAATAAAAGGAGAATGCCAAAAAAAAAATACGTAAAATTATCATCCGCACATTAAAGATATCGATAATAAAAAAGCCGGTTGACGATGACGCGTATGCGCACAAACATATAACAATAGATACTGTCATAGAGACCTACTTAATTAAAAACTGCAAACATCTGTATCTATAATTATAAAGAGATTCTAAAATACTCGTACGGTGCAATAAGATTAATTATATGAGTAAGTTACTACTTAAATGGTAGCGATCGTCCGAAGCAGGGTGCGATTTACACCAATATGATAAACCTGTTATCAGTATTTTTGGTATTGAAAATGTTAACAACGAATGTTTATATGCAAAGATTAGACATCATCTTTGTTGTACGATAAGGTGTAAATGACGTTACTGTATTCTTAAAGATGGCCTAGGTAAATTTATCGGCGAGCAACAAAATCTCCCTTACCTTCTGGTATCCATTATTTATCAAGAGGTCGGAGTGAATTTTTTGCTCGAAAGGAAGAAGAAAGGAGAGAAATACTTTCTCTGAGAGGAGGTAAGGTTGCCGGAAAATTATGGACTTGAATAATGGGGGAAGGAGAGGGAGACAGGACAGCAGACTTTCGAATTAGGGTTGAAACTGCGGGGGCGTCGTTGGAGCGCTCGTATCTCGGGACAAAGTGAATCTCTCTGACACTAACGACAGGCGACTGGTTCACTGTTATCTATTCCATTTAATGATTGCGCGAACTCTCCATGGATTGTACGATGAATGCGCACCACCTTTGGAAAAGAATTTAAATCTTTTCGCGGAGATTTGTTTGGGAGAGCACTTTAAGAGGGGGATGAGATGTAGAATATAATAGATTCGGAAATTTTTATTTTTTTTGCCAAAAAAGGTATTTTAAGTAAAACGGCTACGTTTGAAAGGTGTTTATTTCTTCTCGCGTACGCTCTAAACGCTGTGGTTAACTTTAAGACTTTCACCTATTTTATTTTATGAAATAATCTTAAGCTTTCGCTCTGTTTCTCTGTGATCGTTTCTTAATTGCTTAATTTGGTGGAATGATGTAGTTTCGATTAGTTTTGAAAAAATTTCAAAACACGACTCTCTATGATAGTTCCCTTCCTCCAGACTCTACAATTGTACCTGTTTACTCTACCACATCTAATCAAAGTATTGTTTTTCATATTTTCCTAGGATATAAATTATTTGATCGTTTATTGTTAAGTCCATTGTAGGAAAAGTACAGTTTTTTATTGTTTATTCTTAATGATGGATAAATTCCACAAGATGACGCCTCAGACCACGGATTTTATCCATTGAGTTGATTGAAAAATGAAATATCGAATTCACTTTAAGTGTGGAATGCAACTGATAATGGAGGTAACTCCGACAGCCAAGAAAAATGGTAAAATCATATGCCCATTTCGGCCGCAAAGGTGCCGTCCTCAGTGGTTCTATGTTTCCCAACCCCCCCCCCCCCCCGCCCCCTCCTCCCCCCCTCCTCAAAATCTCTTTCAACGTCGTCTATCATTCGATGGCACATCAAATAAGGAGCTGACAGTAGAGAGCCCACCCAAACCTGAGTAATTACATGTGTGCTATTCCTTCAGGGCTTACCTTGTTTTACAACACAATACTCTAAAATAGAGCTGGTCCAGACCTATTATATGTTTATTGTCGCGGAATTGCAAGTTCCTTTTTTCCATGCCGAGAAAAAGTCCCTCTCGCCATTTTCCCGTGCCGCTAAACCATAAAGACGGCTAAAGCAAGATCGCGGATAACGCTAAAAAATCTGCGACTATTTCAAACGGCGCGTTTCATTTTTTCTTCTCTTCTTCGGTCGATTCCTCATATAAGCGTACCTAACCGATGGCCGTAAAGAAACGACCCGTAGAAATGCAAACGGTTGACTTGTGCATGTACTTCACAAATGCCATATGTTGCGTCGTCCAAAGGGATATCTTTACGACTAGTCTTGCATCCATTGTGCTTTTGGAATGGGTTCAACCCCAGCAATCCGCGCACGCCCAAAGTTTTGCATTAAAACGCCGTTTTCGTCTTCCCCATGAATCACCTTGATATACAGCATTCCGCCTCACGAAACTTAACACACCTGCGAAATTGCTTACTTCTAGAATAAGGGGCTTACGAGTGCGAATATAAAGATGGCCCTCTTCTCGTGGCAATCAATTTTAAGGCTCAGCCGTGTTTTTAATGCCCAGTGCGAAAGGGAAAGCGGGAATATATCTTCCCTCTCTTTCTCTATACCTCCCTCGCTATCTTTCTCTCTCTCTCTCTCTCTTTCCTTTGCTTCGCCTTCTTTCTCTCTATCTATCTCTTTCCTTCTCTCCTTAAGAGCCATCCCCTTTTCCCTTCCTCGCCTTTATTTTGCGCCCTTTTAATGCTTGGAGAGAGGTCGTCTGGCGCTGTCCGCTGCGGCGGTCGCTGTAAATAGAATTGGCGGTCGGGAGGGAAACGAAAATTACGTCGCGATGGCTACCGAAAAGGGAAAACGGGGCAGGGCAGAATGGGAGAGGAGGCAGGAGGGCGATTCATGCTAATGGAGAGGAAGGTGGGAGTGGGGAGGGATTAAAATGAGCGAAAAGAATCTCCGGTCAGGTGACAAGGAATTCAAAAGTGAATTATGGGACTCAGCTTAAGGCATGCACCAAATAAATGGTATATGTCACTTCATTGGCTATAAAACGGATGGATAAACCATGTGTGAATCTCGGGCCGCAAATTATTCGTATTAAGAGGCAACTCAATGGGCGTCGATTCCGATAAAAATCTTAAGTGACAATTACAACGCCTGTGGTTGCGGCAGGGTTTAAGATAATAAAGGACGCGTCGGTCAGTTTTATCAAATGCTTTCATTATGATTTCTTCCGTGGCGGATTCAGTAATTTCATCCATATCGCCCATATTTCGTAAGCTTTCGTAGAGTCCCACCCAACCAAAAATTTATTTTAACATCCGCCGACAAGCCACGTTTAACGGATCCACTAATTGGCGAGAGTATGGAAAAGAGTGAAGAAATGACAGAGGGGAATAACTCAACTTAAGAGTGAGTGAGATTCATGAAGGAAAGGAATCGAGGCAGGAAGAAAAAGTAATTTCGTAGGTTTGAACATCATTCCCTCGCTAAGGAAACGGTGGTGAAAATGAGAATTGGGGAATGAAAGAGATGGAGGAAGGAGTGGAGTTTTGGGAAGGATAAGAGTTGAAAGAATAATAAAAGAATTTATCCTTTGAAGTCCATCCTCGCATATGAGGAAAGGAGAAGCGTTTTCGCACAGCGTGTGAAGAAAACGGGAACTTAGCTGTCTCTCTGCTCGTTAGCGGATATATTTGACCGGTATAGAGCCAAGCTGACGGGTAAATGCGCGAACTGATGGCCTGCGCCGTTAAAATAACTAAACTTCTCCATTGTGCTCTTCCCTTTCGCTCCTTAATTCGTTCGCGAGGTAACGCAACCGCGTATTCTTCTATACTTTGATTTGCGAACGTTAAGAGGAAACCAAAAAAAGTATTTATTAGTTTCACACCGTCCATATTTCTGTAAGCACGTGTCAGGAGTTTTAACGACGAAGGCGTTTGAATTAATTTTTGAAGCTTTTATTGAGTAAGCGAAAGAGAGATTTCCATTTATCCACATTACTCGCTAAAGGCTGCAACTTAAATGGAAACAAAACAAGTTAAGAAAGTGTACAGCGTATCACAAATGGGCACATTTTATGCAATGAAGTATCAGAAAGAAATTATATACCTGTACGTAAGGGAAATAGCGTTTTAAATTTCTTTTCTTCATCATAAATAATACATTTTCTTCCTATTTAAAAATATTATTTTCACACGTAAGGAAGTTTAACGTTTGTTTGAGAGATTGTTTATGTTAGCAACAATGATGAAGTAACCATGCAATAAACTTTCAAAGTTCAAATCGAATTAAGATATTCTTGTTTGATATTCTTGATAACGGCTACTCCTACGATAAAAATGTATAGGAAAAGAAATACTTTATATTACTATGTAGTTCTACAAGTTTTATTTGAAAAATATTTTGATATGAGCAATACCTTACGAGATATGACGGAAAGTTCAATTTTTGTCACCAGTAATGTGGTACCCCTGATTGGATTACGTGATTCATTTTTGCGATTTTCTTATTAGCTTCGATTGTAAGTCCTTAATATCAAATTTCATGAAAATCCGTTCGGTAGAACCCAAGAACGAACATGCGGATGGACGGACAGACAGACGGACGGACGGACGGACGGACAGACCGACGACAATACGCCTAAAAATCAATTTCAAAATTCATATTAATTATTCCTAAGACATGCATGGCAAATAAAATGTTTGACAAATTTCGACAGAATCCTTTGTCTAGGAAAAAATATCTAACAAAGCCTAAAATACCATGGAACTTGGCGAGTATAATTTAGAAAATTAAGAACTAGATTGATTTTATAACGAATAAAGTAACAGTACTAGGTTGAAAATGACAATTAATTTAGCTTACAATTAGAAGCACTCGAATGAAATTCATTGGGTAAATAAACATTTAAAAATAAATTATTTAGCAAAAACAAAAGCCACAGTATTAAAAAAATAAAGAACTATTTATTTCTGATTTCGGTCAGATATTTAAATTTTGAGTGGCTCAGGAGTAATTTTTTGTAATATTACAAGCATTTCGAATTTTTTTATGCAATGTAAGTAATGCTGAATCATCAGCGAAAATTTTTAATGAACCAAATTTTCTTTCATCAAAATCCTTAATTTTGGTATCGGTTAATCATTTCTTTTTCGGCAATTTTTGTAATCAATGCGCATACGAACGAAGGGTTGAACGCACACTTCATGGTTCGGTGGGTTTGTTGCTGAAGATTCTCAGAGAAATTCATTATGCCTTTAAAAAACTGGATTTGTTTTTTCTCGTAAACGTATGGTTTTGCTTTTGGTTCAAAAGAAATTTTAACGACGTTTTTTTTCAGTAACAGCTACTATACTATAAACGTCAAATTGCGAAAAAAACAAAAAACTCGAACAGTTTAGTTTTTAAGAAACTATACTTTGCGATGAGTCAGGTTGGTTATATACCCAAGAAAAATGAAATCGTCAAAGCTTGTCATTTTGTTTCACTAGAAAATTTTACGATGATAAAAAGTAGCTGAAAGTTATTCTCCAATTAATAGGAGCAATTCCGACCGTTTGTGAAATAATCAACAAAACCGGCGCCATTAAAACCTTTCACGTAGAGGAATACCATTTGCAAAATCGCAGTTAATTGCGTGCTCAATTCCCTGTTTTCCTGGCATTATCAAAAAGTTCCTAAACGTTTGTGAAAATATTTTATTACTTCTCAAAATATATCGTGCCGGCGGACTTCGGAATGCTTTGTCAGGAAACAGATTTTGAGACTAACTTTACTTCCCCATTCATGTTTCAAGAATTTTATAACTTAACTTTGCACGGTTAAGTTCTTAATTTTGAAATAGCCGCCAAAAGAGAATTACATATTCGTTCGCTCTTTTCTAATTGCATATGTTTTTGTCCATTCTGTTCATCGTGAAAATAGATACCGCATCGAATTAACGAATTCCATCGAATGCTTCAGCCACCTACAGATCGGCCAAAATAAAGCCCGCCATCTCACGCAGCTCAAATGCTTGTGTGAGTTAGAGAGCAGCCGGCGGATTCGGTTGATAAAGAAATAACGGTGGCCCAAATGTCGCAGGATTAAGGAAGGGGTGATAAAGGAAGGAAAAAGTGATGCGGTGTAATAGGAAAGAGAGAGAGAGAGAGAGAAGTCCAGTAACAGGTGCTCGGAGAGAAAATAGCGCGTGGAGTGGTATCAGATGCTGAAATAATTGTGAGGAGAGGTATGAGGAAGGAGGAAGAGTATTAGTTGAAGAGGTGTGATAAAGGATATGAATGTGACACACGAGGAGCTTAAAAGGAGATAGGTAGAATAATTACCATTGATCTCCACTTCGTCCGCTGTTATTTTTTTTCGAGAGTGGTTTCTTGCGTAGGATTTCATTCAAATGCTATTATCTACGTAATTAAAACTGGTCCGTGCAATGTTCAGGCGATCGGATCTCGTCGCGTAGTTTACGTTACTAATTATAAAATTGCTCGGCAGAATTTCGCGCAAAAACAAACAGTCGGGTGTTCTACGGGTCCGAATATTTTTAGACTATTATTCATTTTAAAACGTAAAAGTTTGAGTTTTTTGACTCGATTATTTGGAAGTTTCGATTGTTGAATCGTAAATTTAATGTAGGTTCTATGAAGTAAAGATGTTGGTTGATGACCAGCTTCTGCTGTTTGGATTGATAACACTGTTGTGATCAATCGTCTGTCAGTAAAAAGGACTGACTGTAGGAGCGAAAAAGAATTGACTTAAGGTGTGTCACTTATCATGACCTTTAAGTTATATTTCCAATCAGCGACTAATTTTTGTGCGTGTATCATTCGATTCATTTTCTATTTACTAATCAACCTTTATTTTTGTAAAGTTGAGATTATTCGTGAAGTGAAACTTTATACGAGTATGCATATTTGTTCAAGCCACACTAATAATTTCACTCTGATAAAAATATTAGCGCATGAGTATTTTAATTCAATACATGTGTTTATATTATTTTTGCTTGCATGGCTTAGGGATTAATAACAAAAATAATTGTACTAAACCATTGTGCAGCACGGGTTACTCCAAAGAGGATGGGATTATACGCGATGCTATACATGTGAAATTTATACAACATGTAAAACATTTAATTATACGCGATCTTGAATTGGACTCTCACGAAATTTTACTTATTTATGTAATGTGAGAGGGGTCGCAGTCCATGCGATGCTGTTTTTTCCTTAAGTTACATATTAAATTTGCGCAACGCGATTTTGTCCAACAAGAGCGTAACTCCCGCGTTGCACGAGGGGCTACTGTATCCGTATATAGTCAGACATTCCTCCATATCCTTTTATCCTTCCCTCTACATCATAGATATTCAACCTTTTTTGGTTTAACGACCACTTTACTATATTTTGCTATTTGAAATTCGTTCACCGCCCATTTTCCATATCATCTTAACAATGAAAGGGCCCAGCAAAAACCCTAAAACGCCCATCGGTGGACGCTATCACCCACTTTGAGGACCACTGCTCTACATGTTCCTCGCTGCATCAGAACATTTGGTCTCTCTCTCCTTTCACTCCTTTCCTTTACATTCCACGTAAACTTGCTCTGCCTTTCCGCCATAGCATCCCTCCCATTCCTTATTTTCCCCAAACCTTTGTTCGTGTCAAATTCCTTTTATCAACACACACCCCTATCTCCGACGCCCCCTCTATCTGCGTCTTCCATTCTCTTCTCTTCCGGTTCTTCTTCTCATTCTCCTTCTTCCTCCATTCATTGTCTCCCTTACCGCGCAATTCCTCCAGGTAATTCAACCTCTCTCTATTCCTCTCTCCCTACTTTCTCTTTTCCCTCCCATCAAACAACCCCTCCTACTCCATCTCTTGCCCCTTATCTCTTCTCCTACTCTACAACCCAATCCACCCACCTCCCTCTCACTCTCTCCCTCCCTCCCTCGCTATCTCCATCCTTTTTCCTCCACCAACCCTCCCCTCCCCCCCTCCCTCCCAAACCACCCCCACCCACTTTTATCCACTTTGCCTTCCTCCGATCCAGAATGCTTGTATTTTTTCTCTAACCGTTCCCTTTACCACGTTTTCTCTTGGTTTTCATCCCCATTCCACCGACCCCATCCTCCTCCTTCCCAGCATAATAGTCGGTGCCCCTTCCTCCTCTCTCTCTCCATTATCTCCCTTCGTCTCCGACTGCCGTATAAGGAAATAGTAAAGTCCCTCTCTCTCTCTCTCTTTCTTTCTCGTCTGCAGAGAGGAGTTAGACCAGCACTCTATCTCAGCCGTGCATCTCTACATCTGACCGCTGCATCCCACATGCACCCTTTACCGCCCCCCCCTCCAACTCCCCCCTCCCCCCCTGTTCCCCTCACCCTTAACTCTACAACCCATCAACTGCTTCTCCCTACCCACCTCCCCCCCCCCCTCCCCCTATTCCCTCTCTTCGCCACCTATCAATGTGGAGGAGGAGAAAACGGGCAGTAGTTTTGCGCCGCTCGGTGTGGCAACAACTCCTTCCTAACAGCAACTATGACTCCCACCTCGTTTCCACTCTCCCCTAACGACACCTTCAACAACCATCCACACTTCTCTCCATCTCCCTAACAATCCCTCTCCCTCTCTCTCTCTTCGTCGTTTCCACCTGTTATTTTAAATCTACGCGCGACTCGAATCTTTTCTTTTCTCCCGTCTAAGAACACGCCTCCATTTTATTTCATCTCCTAAACTAATTCCAGATCTTACCCATTATCTTTGCGCCTCGCACTTTCCTACGCGCGTTAAATTTTGCAATGTCTTCCCGTCTATTTACATACCAATCTCCATCTCAAAACCTCCCATTTTTTTCTCTTCCCTTTGAGCGTAGTGTATTTATTCTTTCTTTTATTTGCTGCGAACAGTTTTGCTCTCTATTCATCGTCATGAACGCTAAAGATCCGAGAAATCTGCGATAACATCTTGCTCATTAATGAAAACTAATTCCGCTCAAAAACTTTTAGCTTTTCCATTGCTATACGATGAGGCTCACTTGTTAAAAAACTGAAGTATTAATGTAATCGTTGAGATGTGCGTCATAGTTTTCTAATGAAAGGCGTACTATGGATCTTCCAAGCCTAATGATGCCTATTGTTATTATTAAAAGCTGCATTCTCTCTTTACTTTTTTCGTCTGTTATTCAGGTGGATATTAAATATGCATTTAATATAATTTTTATTTCGACGTTATTGCATGTGTCGATTTTAGGAGGGCACTTTTCCCTCGTCATTCTCAATTGTAGAAAAAAATTTGGTCTTCATAATATCAAATCTAATAATAATAATTTCAGTTTTTGTCGTTCTGTCGATAACGCAGCATAGAGTTGTATAGGAGTACATATTGACACAAATAAGTAATGGAAGATGATTCCAATTTCAATAATACTCTCAGGATTTACTCGGCTTTATCACTGTTAAATTTTAAACTTTACCGTCTGCAATACCATCATTTTTCGATTCCAGGAGCGTTCCTTTTCTCCATTTGATTAACACGGGGATGAGTGTAGCATATCTTTTTATTTGAAATTTAAAATTACTTATTATCTTTCGTGGCTTTGATCCGAGAACGAATGAAAGAATGAAATTTAATTTTCTTATTGCCAAAATTCAAATACACGACAGATTTGTCCATAAATTGTTCTGAATACCAAAATTTTACGTTTTACATAGTACAAAGTATTTGTCGGTAATGGTAGCCACATTGTTATTACGATAACCAAATTCCATTGACTCATACGAAAGCAATTTATATTTTTTATAGCTATGCAAATGTTAGGTTATAACGAGTCGTGAACATTAAAATTGAATTTTAACGAAAGAAATAATTGAGGAATTTGTATCGGAATTATAAAACTCTCCAATTATTTAAAAGTTTTAACATTAGAAGTTTTCATTTAATTTTAGTAGTTACCGTCATTTTTTTGACGGACAGTCACACTAGTCTCCAAATAACAATGAATATAGGAGGTAGGTCGGAGGTCTTCAATCCAAAATCCTCGGTTCCGAGAACATCGAATTTTGAATTTTTCTGGATTTAACGCATTAAAATCCCTTGATTTAATAGAAAATTTATTCATTAAATAAAGAATAAATTACACTGCACACATAAAGACGGAAAGAAATCATAGTGTTTTATATTTGTGCTATAAAAAATTATCAACAAGATCTAATTTAAATACAAACATTAATTTAAATTATAATCATACAATAATTTAAAAATTATAGTATTTTATAATGAATTTGTTTTATTGGGTGTTTCCGGATTTGAGACATTCGATGTGTACATTCATGTGTGGTCCATAGACTAGATTTGCTATATTAGCCGCTGAATTACTCTAATATAAATTTAAATTCGATTAAAGTAAAAATTTCGAATTGCGATTCTGCTATAATTATAGAAAAATATTGCTCAAAAACTAGGCATTTAAAAATAAACTCCTCGGAGTTATGGTGACAACGCTCGGAATTAATCACGTTTAGTATATATAAAAAAATATAGGCACACAAATAATCCTATCAGATAATTACATTTATTTTCACGAATTTATGATCCGATCCACGGCCAACGCACACCGTAGATCAAAAGAAGGAAAATCAAAACGCCCACACCTTATTCCACTCCGCTCCACTCACAATCATCGCTCTTAAATTCCTGTCCCTTATTCCTCTCTCACCTGCCGCTGCTTCCTATCCAACACCTTCTATTCAAAAACCTTCCTTTATTCTACTACATAGGTGGCCAACCTGCTGCACGCGTGCCAACTACAGCACGCGGAGTAATTTGTGGTACAACATTAGTCTGAAAAATGCTATACGCTACTCTTTTTACCTATAGCGCAACGTGATATTTTTCTATCACGTTACCAGATTGAGGTATTTAAAAAAATATAATTAATATACTTCAGGAGCGCTTTTTTTGTTTTCGTGGCACTTTAGGACACTAGCATTTTTTTTTGGAGAATCGGGCACTCTATATAAAATGTTTGGCCGCCTCTTCTCTAATCCTTCCCATTATATCTTATCTCAACTCCTACTCTCCCATTTTCAAAACCTTTTCCACTCAACTTTTCCCTTCCTCCTATTCCCTCGTGGCTCTCCCCCATTCCCCAATCATCCCACGCCACCTCTTACTCTCCTCACTCTTCTCCTCCTCCCCATTTTAACTCGACCTTTTATCCACCGACATCCATTTCCACGAGCGCTACCTTTGAAGAAGCGATTGCCGCCGCCACGTTCACGAATAACTCCTTTTCTCTCTTGCGTTTGTCTGCCCCAGTTTTAATTTCCTCCTTTATTAAACTCGATATGATCGAAAGAATATATAAGTTCGCCGTATTAGTCGTATCTTAAAATTATGAACATATTAAATCGTTAGAAGTTCTAAATTTCTAAATTTTATTTTCTTCATATGCGGTTCAGAGAAAGTATTGTTTTAATGGAAAAATCGAATTCTGTATTTCAACGCGTTTTAAGATCCACCGAATACGTTTTCACTATTTCCTCGATTATGTCTGTGTGATGGGAATTCTGTGGGCGCTCTAACTAAAAAAAAAACCACGTCGTATGTACTATCCAAATCAACGCAAGATTCCGTTTTTTCCAAATTTTATTTCATAGAATGGATTGTTTCAGAGGTATAATATTTCGATTAGCCGTCTGAATTTCAGTGCCCTGAGTGTAGTTAGGTGATGGCTGTTGTTTTCGTTGCCATAAAATTGTTGATATTTTCCATTAATTTTCTGAAAGATTTTATGGCATCTGTTTTACTCGTTTATTTCTTATTATATAAGAAACTAGTGGAACCGTTTTTACCAGGGTATTTACATAAAAAGAGAAACTCATGCATTGGACGTTAAAATGGTATTTATCTAAAGGGAGTTAAATCTGAGACTTTTTCACTATAATTCGCCCTGTTGATGTTATTACAGTTTTAATTACGATGGGAAGAGAACATTTTCTGTTTTATTTATACCTTTTAAGCGTTGTTTACATTTCGGCTACTTTCAGAGTCGCGACATGATTTACGTTGAGAATAATTCATCTCTTACATTAAGACAATTTCCAGTGCTCCAAATGGCCTCTACGTTAAAATGGGTTGGTTACATAAAAACCTTTTTTTTATCCCCAGCATCTTTGCGATTTATGTTCGCAATTGTAAGTTGAGTTTTTTTACTCGACTCAATTTAAATTTGCAGTAATTTTTGTCTCAGGATAATTGTAATTCCATAAGCTATTACAGCCCAGTAATTATTACTAAGCCAATAAAATACCGATAGACACTGATAATCGATGCTTCACCGAACATCGATTTATGACAGCTTGTGATATATAATTCAATTTGCGGCTGGTCGTGAGATTTTCAATCCTACAAACGACAAGTTTTAGGGATCCTTTAACGAAGATTTATTAATTACTCGGAAGTGACCTGCATAATTTATTACCCCATATCTAAAAAAAATTCATCTTTTTAGATCGTGGTGATTAAAGAAGTTTCTGTGTCAAAAATTATTAATTCTAAAAAAATAATATCCTGATTATTCCTTATAAACAAATATCCATCTCTTTTTATTCTGAGAAATGAAAACTTGACATTGTATTTATGTATTACTTCATTTTGTGCAATTTTAATTTAATTTTTATACTTTCTTTGTAATTGTTTGGGATTGATGGAAGAAAAGACTGCCAAGTCTCGTTCTCACCCAAATAAAGACGAATATATATCTATATATCTATTACGGCAATTATGTTACGGTGACTATATTCGATAATTGGCTTAAGTGTTCGGTATCCAAATTGAAACTTCACTTAAAGAGCCACCTTTTTTATTATTCAACCTTAAAAATCTTGCATACATTTGTCTCTTATGTATCTTTTAGCAACATAACGAATCAAGAAACTCCATAATGAATCGGGAATCGTCACCGATCGAGTTTTCATTAAAAAGTAATAATAAAACCATTTTCAATTATATAATAGTTAAAGGAATTACTCGTAGAATTTAACTTCGATCGAGATGTTTGTACTGCAATCGAACTTTCCATTGCTAGAAATCGAGAGCGTATACAATCTCCCAGTTTTCGATCGTGCAGATAATTCGGTTTTCTCCCACGGAGAAAGAAAGCCGAATGGCGCCCTCTTCGTCACTCACTTGTCACGAGACGTTTCATCGAGCGAATGGACGAGTGACGTTTAGACGTGAAGAGTCAACCAATCAGATCGTTTCCTGCGTCACGCGCGACATGTGTCATCGTGCCAGGGGACAGCTAGTATATGGACTCGAGCGTGGCATTGTGATCGTAGGAATAAATAAGGAATTGAATGGCGGCGGAGGAGTTCGGGGTTATGTGGGCGGTTTTACTCGGCAAAAGGCTCGGACGTATTTATACGGCGGTCATGTTATTATTCAGTTCCGGGTTTCACATAGCCGTCCGCTTTTCGTACGGAGCGGAGCACTCTCCTAATATTTGATTTACTGCACATTTAAGTTAAATTTAAGGGTATATTCCAGAGAGGGGTTCAAAATTCAAGGAAAAAGCATGGCTTCGAGGAAGGAATGGGAATTTTGTGGACATGATGGCTGGGTGTATAGGATTCTGAGACCAGAATAGGATGAAAGGAATGGCAAGTGAAAGATGGAGAGAGAGAATCAAGATATGTGGTCAAAGAGAGATAGAGAGAGAGGAGATGTGGATAGATGAGAAAGTAAGTCGGGAAAAATAGGTAGGCAGAATAGATAGGAAGAAGAGAGGAAAATGAGTGAGCGAGGAGAGTAGGGAAGGAGAAAGGGGAGAGAGGGTTAGATAAATGGTTTTATTTTCATCAGTCGTACCAGTGTACAGTAATATACATAGAGTAACATGAAAAGAGAAAAAATATGGCATACAATAACATAGGAAACTAAAATTAATCACTTTTAAAGGAAGAGAGAAGCTAATGTGGGGAATATAATACCAAATGTTTGTCAATGGAATATCTGGTAAAAACGCCCACTGCAAGAAGAGACCCTCAAATAAATGGTGCGTGGAAAACCTGCGCAAACCTAATACCGTAAAACTAATGAAAATAATTATATAAGCGAAATAAGCATTACTCGGGGAAGATGATAACGTTGGTATTAGACCAATAACCCAGTGAGAGAGAGAGAGAGAAAATATATTTTCTCATAACATTTAAGAACATTTAATCAACACAAATTAGTGATTAATAGATAACATTTGTCAACTATATGTAAGAAACCATTAAAACGGCAGGGGATAAAATAAGAGTGTAACTTCAAACATATCTTGTCATATATGCATGCTTGAAACATTTGAAAACATAATAAGAGTTAAATTGTGGAAGTTAACTTATATGCGTGAGTGCATAGTACTGATGACAAATGGAAAGATTGAGAAGGAGAAAAATTCTGAACTTGACCGGGGGTCGAACCCGGGTCTCCCACATGGAGATTTAGTCTGACTTGATAGCTTAGTCGTTAGAAAGAGGTATGTGGGAGACCCGGGTTCGATCCCCGGTCAAGTTCAGAATTTTTCTCCTTCTCAATCTCTTATTATTTAACGTCTTCTCAATGTCTGGGATGTGTGGGGTGTTTTCCGCTGTGCCTCAGTGAGGACATCTAGTGTCGGAAGATTTACTGAGTTAGCTCTTTCTTCACCGTAAATACCCCAATTCGAGAGTGGAGATTTAGTCTGGATTGATAACTTAGTGTTTTAGAGCACCTGCCCGGCATGTGGGAGACCCGGGTTCGATCCCCGGTCAAGTTCAGAGTTTTTCTCCTTCTCAATCTTTCCATTTGAAAACATTTTGTCAGTTAAAAGTCAACAAGTATAAGTTCAAGTTACGTAAAATACCGAGAAGTATCAGAAGATACTTTGACATTTATTACAATGAGTCCTTCATAAATAATTTAATTCTAAACGCAAATATACAGGGAAGGACTAAGTGTGAGAGGTAGGGAGGAAGGAGGGGTTGAAGATAGAGGTAGAAAGGAGGGGAAGATATGTAATCAACAGATTATCTCCTAGCATTTAAATCGAGAGATATAAAAGGAAATAGAAGAAAAAAACGGAGATGAGAAAGCGGGGAGCAAAAAATAGGAGAAATAAAATATTTTAATAGTCAGCAGTTTTGTTTTCTTTCCCTCTTTGTTTGTTGCAATTTGGCAGCATTTATATTCCGCCGAATGCGTTAGTATGGATCATTAAGGGAAACCGCCAATTGTAGGTGCGCGAATCAACCTCCTATTGTGATACTCTACTCGAGAGGAGAAAATAGGAGCTCGTCTTCGGAGGCTGGGATACGTCTCCGAAGTGATAAATTCTCTTGGCAACGGTTCGGGAGCCGAGCAAAGGGATGGGTAGAGAGGGGGAGGGTGGGGCGGTCGGCGGAGAAAGGGGGGAGGGGAATAAGAGAGAGAGGGAGGGAGGGAGGGGGGAGGGGGAGGGGGGAGAGAGCGAAATTTGGTGGGCCCAGTATCCTTAATGATCGGTGAAAGTCACGTCAGAAAAGGATCGATTTGGAAAAAAAGCGGCAAAGGAAGAAAATGCTTCTAAGGTCCGAATGGTATTGTAAGTTAATTACTCCATAAATTATATTAAATGATAACTCTCTCTCTCTCCATCTCTGTTCCGTCCTCCTTCCCACCCTCTCTCTCTCTCTTCCCTGCGTCGGGAAGGGAAGGCTGATTTATCCTGCCGACATTCCAGCCGAGACGTCCCTCGTATGATTTATTCCCACCAAACTCCTGGTATTCCAGTTTTCTTTTCCCTCCTACGCCGCGCCTTCAATGGCATCTCTCTCTCTCTTTCAATGGCGACGGAATCGTCCCGAATATACTCGGCGCCTTTCAAGGATGACGTCACCGGTATAAAATAATTTTCTTTTAAATTAGAACGATCGATTAGGTCGTTGTCACGCTATATAAAGTGCGATATTCGAGGTATTTGTGGTTTTCTTCTTTTCACATCCGGAAATTCTTTAGGTGAAGTAGATGTTATCTATAATCCCTTGATTAAGAAATTGGAGTAATGGAGCCATGCCATGTTAGATGGAGGTATGAGGTTTGAGTAAAATCCCTGCATAATCTATTTTTTTCTAAATTTGGTTTATCTGACGATGCGATCTTTCGTGGAGAAAACTACCGTAAGACACAATAAAAAGCAAGGATACTTTTCATATTCCTTAAAGTATTACAGGTTAATGTTAAATATTTCTTATTCGCAGGATGTGCGGTAACTGCATTTCAAAGATTATTTTGACTTTTTATTATAATTTTGATTTACTCCATACGAAAACTTCGGTAAAGCTCAAATTGTTGCTTATCACTGCCAATATTTATTGGCTTCCCTCGTTCTAATATCATTTTATGCTTTTCTATGCGATGGAGTTGTATAACTGGCCTGGAGGCATTTGTAAGGCTCCAGTTCATAAAAAAACTTGATGATTTTCGGTCTTCCAGTGCCATTAACCAGAGGCGATACACGAAAAAACTATGAAACTGCTTTATTCATCTGCTATTCATGGTGGAATAAAGTTTAGATCCAAATACTTATTGCAGACACCTTGAATTAACCCTTAATGAATATTTACAACAGAGCAAAGATGTGAAATCGCTCTACATAAATAAGCAAAACGATGCTAAAAGGTATTGCCTTTCTAGGAATAAGAAAGTTTTCAAGTGGCGCGTGAAAGCTTACCGGGAACTAAGCATCTCTAAATCTGCTTTTATGATTTATATATTCATTTGTAATTTATGTACCCACAAGTCTTGATTTTCTGTTTCCATCTTTTATTAATTAGTGTATAACTGAACTGACGAACCTGTGGCGTCTGCGTTGCAGTGGTCTATTCCTTCTTTCAGAATCGAAGCATACATTTAGTAACAGGAATTGTCGATTTAATTATCAGAATAGCCCATGTATCGTTCAGTGATGCGTGTTGAGAAACACACGAAGAGGTAGCATGGTGAAGGGTAAAGTCAGCACCCAAAAACTGTTTATGACACAGCTGAAACCGTGAAGGGAATGAAATTTGCTAACGCGATGAATATAATAAATGTCTGTTACCGTACACGTAGAAATACGAGTATGTAATTGTACGACAAGGTAAAGAGATAAAAGATGAGGAAATTATACTCCTTTAATTTGAAAGAAGGTTTAAATACATATGCGATTCGATAAGTTACGTAGACCTTCGTTTAATAATCGAACGAAAGGAATGGATATGTTTATGTATATGTGTGTGTGTGATAGAGAGAGAGAGAAAGGGAGAATGTATGCATATATTCTTCTCAATTTTCCTTAGTGGACGTACGGAATGGTTTTTTGAGATACAACGCTAGTGAAGGTGGCAGAGACACCTGCTGTGAGGCCAGTTAGGAAGCGGAAATCGGGGGCCACTGGACGTAGAAATTTGCATTCAGGTGGACACATCGCCTCTGAAATTAATTACCGCAGCGAAGAAAGTATTCTCCAATACTCTCAAAATAGTGAATTGCACGCGCTTCTTTATCGGGCGGGTCTTAAAAAAAAACATGTCCAGGAAATGGTATTGTTAAATTTACATTTTGAGGTAGCTTTTTGTGAAGACGTTGAAAAAGTTTAGTTTGTAAGTGACATTCGTTAGCGATTATCACGAGACAAAAAGCTTCGGTGGGGCTTGGCACTTGACTGACATAGATGGTGGATTAACTGTTACTGGATTATTCGGTGCGTACGAGATACTGATATAGCTCTTGAATTAATTTTGCTTAACATATATACTTTCGTATTTTTTGTAATATTCTGACGTATGACAAAATCAAAGAGATTTCGCCGATGATAACTTTTTTGCGAACCACAGTTTTATGAGAGGAGAGAATTAATGCGTATGATAACATCGAAATTCGAACAATACCTCAAACTATGGAGATTAAACGTAATATTCCTTCATTTGAAAAACATATCCATCTTGTTTAAATACAATTCTAAAGCGAAGTTTCCTTGCTTATATTCTTTAAAAAAATAATACTAACATAGACCAATGTTACATTTTAACTTAATTTTTATGTCTTTATATTTATCGGATAAAACAACGAGTCTCCTTCACTTCCATTTCTCTCTGCGAGAATATTTAAAATCCTGTAGTATCTAGACGTGCAAAGCTCTCAGGTAGAAAATTTTTAACCAGAAAAAAAAATCTTTCAAAAAAATCAAAATCCGGCCAACTTAAAATACATCCCGGATTTGGGTATGAGGTGGGTATCGTCGCGCTTACGATAAAATGCCATCCTGATGTACGAACCTACAAAGTATAAGAAATGGTTCTTATGTCGCTCCGACCTCTTTCACTTCCTCTTACCTTCTTTTCACATTAGCCGTATCCTCCACTTTTTTTCTCCTTCCTCCGTCTCATCCCACGCCACTCTGCCTCACCCCAAACCCTCTCGGCAGCATTGTTACAATGACAGCGAAGAGGACTCCGTTCGTATCTGGGATACAAATAAAAATATTTCCCGTGGCCTTCATTGATATTCCAATAGGGGATCGTTAATCATCGGTGGCGTGGCATGAGAACTGAAGAAGTTAGGGATTTCCTTTTTTTAGAGACGGTGAAGGCGGTTAGGGAAACCTCGTGTTAGGGAAGAAGGGTTGCTCTCCGTTGGGTGTGCTTCAAAAATACTCATTTTTTATTCGACTATAGGACCTTGGCCCGCCTCTCCTTTTCTCCCCTCCTTCCACTCTATCTCCCTCCACCTCTTTCTGATTTCTTGCTTTCCTAATATTCTCCCCTTCTGTCGCTCTCCCTCCCCCTCTCCTCTCCTCCCTCCTCTCTCACCCTCTTCTCCCTCAACCGTCTCCACCGCCTATCCTTTTTTTTCTCCACATCCCCTCCGCAGCCGCGGGGCGCAGCGTGTAATGAGAGCGTTCCTATTAATGCCTCCTTCAGCGAAGAGGAGAAAAGAGTGAATAGGTTCCCGCCTTGTATTCCCTCAACATCAATGGGAAAACTCAGTCGGAGAAAGCCCTTGTCCTCTCCTCTCTCTCTGCCTCTCTTTCTCTTCTACCGCTCGTCCCGCCGCCTCTCCCTTCTCTCCTATTCCCCTCCTCCCGTTCTATCCCTCCTTCCCATCCTCTCCCTTCCTATTCTCTCTCCCTCTCCATCCTCTCCCTCTCTCCCCCGCGGCACCTCGAGATGCTCGTGATGTATGAAAGAGGGGCATCCGTTTCACTCCGCCAACCTATCAATCACTCCCTCCACTCCGTTCCTCTTCCTCCCTCCTTCACTCTTCGCTATCATCCTTCCCACTTTACTTTCCGTGTACTCTCTTACCTTACTCCGGCGCCGTAATCCTGGTGACTTCAACGCCCGAGTTTGTTCTCCTCTCGACGCAATGTCGATATTTACCTGTCGAACCAGGAGACCATTTAATTTCAACGAGATCCTATAAATCTAAGGCGCGATTAATATTGTCGAGGTTTCCGATCGAATTTCTCCTATTCCCGATCGCTTTGAACAAAAGTTATTAGGAGGTGAATAAAAGTATCAAAATTAAGAAAATCACTCAGTTTTCCTGAAGATGGCAGATGCGACATACGCCGAAACGTTGAATTCTATTCAAGACATCACCCTGTGTGAAACCCGAGAACAATTCACCAATAAAGAAAATCACTACCTTGGAGATCAACCAGTTCATTTTCTGCAGGTTTTGTCGGTATATAAAGGAGAATGTGTATACAATAAAAACTTCAATTTTTCCACTTCCAAAAATATCCCTCTTTTCGCTTCGCCACTTGCACTCTCAAATTCTCCCTTTAGCCCTCTTTGTCACCACTTGCCCCAACTCCTCTCTCTCTCTCGCTCCTCTTCCACTTCCCTCCTGTGTTCTCACCTCTCGCACTTTACTCCCTCCCTCGATACCCTATAGCTCTCTCCCTCCTCCTCCCTCCTCATCCCTCCCCATTTTTTCAACCCACGACAAATGGACCCACGCATTATGCGAGGTCCTCCTCAGTGGCCGTGTGGGGAGAGAGAGGCGGCGGCGGCGTTGCTAATAACTGCAAAAAGAGAGGGAGGGAGCAGAGGTCGTGGCCCGGTACTTCCCCTCGTCTCTTTACGGGTGTTGCCTCTGAGGGAAAGAGGGAGGGAAGGAGAGAGAAAGAAAGAAAGAAAGAAAAGAGAGGCCCTCAACACTTCATCCCTTTATCCCTCCGCCTGGTCTCATCGTACCATCCATTACCACCTCTCCTCTCAACATTCCCCTCCTCCCTTTCCTTCCCTTTCGCTTCCGTTCCTCACGACCCTCCCTTCTCCTCTACATCTGGGATGCTTATACATCCCACCCTCTTCTTCCCACCCGACCCCATCTCACTCTCACTCTCTCGAACTGATTCCTTGCAGCGGTTGTTCACGTCCTGGTGTGGGAGATATTTGTATACCTTGTGTAATTTTGACGATGACATTGTAAGATGCGTCCAAAGTATAAAGTACGACCTCTCCCTCGTGATATAATGCAAGTTAATTAGGGGAGACGAAGTGACATTTTATGCCGTCGGGTCACTAGATAAAAATATCCTTCTAAGTTATCTTGTGCTGTTTATTTGTTGTGCACCTGTGTATGCACGTGTGTGTGAATAATTTATTGGACATCGTTTGGTTGCATGACGTCTTATAGCTATAAGCCTATATTAAAGGCTGTATTAAAATAAATTAACTTTCATCATAATGTAACAATTATGCGCGATACAGTACGGATATAAAGTTTTCTTACTAGAGATATTAAAATGAACAATTTTCTGCTTCTGGAACAAAGAATCGCGTGGTGTGTGATTTTTTAAAGATAAGAATAATAGATGGTTAAAGGCTAGAATCTCTTTGGACGAGAGATGAATCATCTCAGAGGGGTACAGATGGTGACGCCGATAAGAAAGGGGTAATTTTGTTGAAGTTCTAGTATCCCCGGAATCTAATAAGTCCTGGCGAGTATATATGAATACATAAATGGTTATAATTTTTAAAACCACGTATCTTGAACAAGAAATTATGCTAATGAAAATGGATTTTTTTTCTATCTATAGATCAGTAGATCATAAATCTTCGTGTGTGCATTCTAATATTAGAATATGGATATCATAGGAATGCTTGGTTTAATTACCAATTTTCTTATTTATTATAATATTTGCCGTTTAAAATTTATAAATTACTACCAAAGGTTTTGTTCTTTATTCGATACAGATTTGAAAACGATTCTCATACGTCGAGGCAATGACGAAGGAAAAGATGCACGCGCACTTCCAAATAGAAGAGCATCACAGAAATAACGACGAGTAGATCTTTTGTTTCCAAGGACCTAGGTAAGTTGAATAATTTCAATTAGTTCACCAA
This sequence comes from Uropetala carovei, assembly GCA_036926305.1. Lineage (NCBI taxonomy): Eukaryota > Metazoa > Arthropoda > Insecta > Odonata > Petaluridae > Uropetala > Uropetala carovei. Next base: position 20,785,112 of record JAXCHB010000196.1, read on the forward strand.
TGCATTCTATAGCTCACCACATAACTTCACCCCAATTCGAGAATGGTGAATTAGTCTGGCTTGGTAGCTTAGTTGGCACCTACCCGGCAAGTGATGAGACCCGGGTTCGAGTCCCGGACAAGTTCAGACTTTTTCTCCTTCTCAATCTTTACATTTGTGATCAGTATTATGCACACACGCATATAAGTTAAATTTCCATCATTTCACTCTTGTAACTTGCTTTAGTTTATATCGTGCCCATCAGGATTGAGTTCCATATAAATAGGGTGTTTGTCGTTACTAGCGAGAAGATATTCCTTTATCGAAGCAAAATTTGGATCATTTAAATAAACATTTAGGAAAAAAGTATGGGACTTTACTTTGGGAAAACTGGTATCAAAATTGATCAGAATAAAATAAATACTATTCCGGTTCTAAGTTAAGCCCAATCATAAAAGTGCAAACAAAACTATAAATATAAGATGAAATCCAGGAAAAAGAGCAAGAGGCTCAAACAAAAGGAACTGAACGAAACTAAAGAGAACTGCATAAATACGTATATCAGAAATGTGCGTAAGAATTAATATCGTATTTTCTTTGTATCCGGTTAATATAAATTCACATACGATTGTGAATCTATTTTTTGTCAAAAATCTTAATCCGACTATAATAAAATCATTAGCATACCAAAAAAAATGAACGATACATTTAATTAAGACGTCAGTAATATTTAAGCATAGGAATGTTTTAAGATCGCCTTTCTTTAATTGTCCGAGTTTATGCCTGTCGTTATTTCAGTCTGTTGTATATCGGTTGGTTGATCCGAATTCCAGACCCAATGATCATCAATTCACGTCACCTAAGTTTCCTAACAAAGGAGTGATAAGCTATAATTAATCAATTCGTATACTCTTGATCATATAAATCACTCCATTAAAGTTATATATATATTTTTTTTTCTCTATTACAACTATAGAAGTGTTTCTAGGAACTTTCGAATTTTGTCGAGAATTGCTTAAGCTATTTTCGTTATATTACTCGTCAAAACATGATGGTCACATCATACGATCAAGAAGCTGGCGCAGGCAACAGGAAAATTATCATTACCTTCTTATGTATGGGGAAAAGCAAACGGAAAATGTTCTTCGTTTTTCCTTGATAATTGCTCACCTTAAATTCCGCTCGACTTTTGTTGTTGAGGAATTGCTGGTGGAGATCCATTAGAAGAGACCCGGAGGTCAGAGGAGATGAAAAGTACTTAAGCCGAAGATTTTTCCCCCGTTCTCCAACATTCATCTTCTATACGTATTGCGTCATTCCGCCGATGGGGGTGGTCTTATACGGTGAGCAGTCCCATATGGGCTTTTTAGACGGAAAAATTGAGGAGTCCGTGCTACGGTGAGGTGGCGAGTTGGAAGCTGAGAGGAGGAGATGTAAAGAGGGAGGGTGGGGAAAGGGAGGGAGGGAGGGAAAAAAGGAGTGGGGGAAGATGAGGTTAGACTTAGAGGGAGATGTGGCACAGGTAAGGAGGAGGCGAGGTGGGGCGCTGCTGAGGAGTCAAATGATGGCTGCCTGGGTGATTAATGGCGTTCCCTAGGAATTCTCATTCGGCAGCATGAATAAAAAAAAATAAAGAGTGAAAGAAAAGTGAGACGCACACATAAGAGGTTATAAGAGGGGAAGGTAGAAGAAAAGGGAAGGGATAAAAAGTGGGTGGGGGTGGTGAGGGATTGGGGAAGGCGGGGGGGGGGGGAAGGAAGGAAGGAGGGATAAAGAGGGGAGGGATGGGAGGAAAGAGGAAGAGAGAAAGAAAGTATGGAGAAGAGAGGGAATGGAGGTGGAGAGAGAAGGTAGAAGGGAGGGGGATAAAGGGGGTGGGGGTGGAGAGGGATTGAGGGTGACAGGAGGAGGAATGGAGAACGAAAAAGGGAAGAGGAAGAGAGGGAAAGTGTGGAGAAGGGTAGGGAAGGAGGTGAAGAGAGGAGAAAACGGGAGGACAGATGGAGATGGCGGATAGATAAAAAAAAATGACGAGAGGTTGGAGGAGGTAGTGGGAACGTAGAGGGGAAAGGATAAAGAGGAACGAGGAGGAGAGGAAGAAAAAACGAGAGAGAAGGTGGAAGAATAAAGTAGGAATGGAGGAAGGTTGAATAGTTGAGCGTAAAGATGAGAAAAGTTGAGAAGGGATATTTACGAAAGATGAACATGGAGTGCTGAGAGATGAAGGAGAGACGGAGGGAAATTCGGCCTAAGAGAACGAGACGAAAAGATAAGAAGGAAGAAAGAGGACCAAAGAAAGGGTTATGCGGAGGCGGCATGGGCAGATGGCGGGAGGGGTTTTTTAAAGATGGAAGAGAAATAGCGACGGGAATTGTGCGGGGTAGGAATTTTCGAAGGGTCAGAATAAAGAGTTTGTGGAGGAAGGAGATGCGATGCGAGGGAGAAGGGATTGATAAAGGATTGGGTTGATTGGATGGGATAATGGTCTTCCATCACACAGGGTGAAAGTGAAGCGGTCGTTTGTGGGCTGATTTAGATGGCTGTTGTGTAACGCACAACACGAAACAGATTCGAGAAAGGTTATTTCACGTATAAAGAAAGTTTAGTTTGGTTTGCGTCCCTTTAGGCACGCCGCGAACATGAGTTTTTAATTATCGTGTTTTTATCGTACGTTTTTTTTTTTTTGGGATGCAGGAGTTGAATGATGCTGTTTTAGAGTTACAAAAGGTCTGCCATGATCTTATAAAATGTTCCTCCCTCTCGCAGGTGGAAGTGGTATTGCCATTGCCTTATAAAGAGTTAATGTTTGAACCCAAGAGATCATGAGTTACCTTCCTGGTCCCCGCGAGCAGTCTGACGATTGCCTTTTACGATGCTTCATATTGCGCTCCGCCAGCTCCAGGGATGTAATTCGTTGTGCTGCTATCTCTTTAAAGGTGTTAAAATACATTTGTATTGCTGTTGACCTTTGTTTATACGTATATACGATTATTCCTAATGTATGCAAAAATATCTAGGTGCTAGCTTGGTAATCTAGAAAACGACATGGCGATTCTCAAAATGAAAAGATTGGAAATAGAGTACCAAGATATCAACTAATGTTAGCGTTATTTTATCAGATGTATAAGGGAAGTGTTCCTTGAATCGAACGCGGTACTCTTTTCTGAGATTTACGATTTTTCTGGGTCATAACCCGCGATCACCTACGGGTGTATAACATTTCACCAATTAATTCCGACTGTAAGTGCCTAAAAAAAAAAAAGCGGAGCGGAGGCTCGTGAATTATTATCTTGTCATCTTTTCGAATACACGGAGGTACGAGTTTTTGTGGGGAAAAAATTAATCCCCTATTTGTTTCTTCACCCTATGGGCGATGTGATGCAATGGCCCATCGGAAGTCACGTGTCCCGGCATTTTCATAATTCATACATTTTTTGCTCGGATGAGCGTGTGGCGTAGGAGAACGCGGGCCGAAGGGGAAGAGAGAGAGAGAGATAGAGAAAGGGGAAGGAGGATTCGGAGGGAAGATAGAAGAAGGAAAGGGTGGGAGAAGAGAAAGGGAAGGACGGAAGGAGAGGCGAAAGTGAAAGGAAGGGAAGGATGTGAGAGGAGGAGGGGAAGGAGGAGGAGAATGGAATGAAAGGGAGGAAGGTAAAGTCTTGTGATTTCAAGCAGTTGTTCTCAACATTTTGCATCTTACGTCTTACCAACCATTTTCTCAAAAAATATCAGGATCCCGCCGCGATAAAACCAATATCCCACCTTTTTCAAGAAGTTAAATACGTTTTAATATTATACAGGGTCGGCCAAAAAATGTACCCGATTTCAAAATGAAATTACAGGATAGACATACAAAATAGCATTAAATAACTTTGTGCATTCATAATTAATTTTATCGTTACTTCAAAACGTTTCAGATCATTTACAACGGCTATAGTCAATATTAGACGTGAAATCCTACGGGCTGTAATAAGCAACTGCAAATTTACACATTCGGATGTATGCTCAAAACGATGGACAGACGGATAGACAGAAAACCGACTTTAATTGGTTTCTGTTTCACACTCATGCTACAGTTAGTTTATTTTTTTTTAATTTGAAATCGGTAGGTTGTTTTTTTTTTGCGGCCCACTCTTTGTTAAAATCATTAAAATGGTCATTTTAAGGACGTTAAATATTTCAATAATTTTGTTGAAATGAAGTTTTATAATAATTATTTTCGAAACTTCGCGTCCCGTCCAGATCAACTTCGCATCCCACTGATTGAGAGACTCGGGTTTAAGTGTAGTGGAAGAAAGTGAAGAAAGAGTGGAGGTTGAATGGAAGGTAACATAGTGAAAGGGTGCGAAAATAGAAAAGGAGTCAAGAGGAAGGGAGGGAGAGTGGTGTAGATAGAGGGTTAGGTTCGGAGTTAGGTTTGAACGAGGATGCTCTTTTTTTTTGTTAGTGATTGATAATCGCTTGCATTTCTGTCACCCTTCTTTCCTTTTTCCTTCTCCTTTCTATTCCTCTCATTTTGCCAACGCCTCTCTCTCTCTCTTTTTTTCACTCCTTTTTCTTATCCTCTCTTCCCGACAAGCGGGATTATCTTTCTTCGGCAGAAGAGTGCTTTTTCGTGGAGATAAAAAAAGAAGAACCTATCCTTTCGAAGCCCAACCCTTTTCCGCTTTTGAATCGCAGGCCGTCAATTCCTTTGACAGAGGGATTACGTTCCCAGGATTCCGAGTTCGGAATCCTCTCGCTCTTTCTCTTTGCCAATCTCTCACTCCCGTCCGCTCTCTCTCTCTCTCCCTCCTTTCATTTTTTTCCTCCTTTTACGCTCACTCTCCCTTTCCGACTCCTCTCCTATCCCGCGGCTCTCTTTCGTTCGACGCGGTTTCATAGATTGGGTATTCCGTCCATTTCCTTCGTTGACGTTATTTGTGGTTCACTCGAGGGAAAAATAAGCAACAAAAGAGTTTTTTTCGGAAAATTTTACGGAACAATTTTACGAAAATTGAAGGGAACAACGAAAACGTGAATGCTTTGGTTCCAGACATAGATTACGCTTTTTCTCATATCGTTCGTCAAGGAAGTGTGTTCTGCAGCTGTTGCACAATGAAATAAAGAAATATAAATCACTAGAGAGAGCCACGAAGTGTATGTAATATTGTCATGGGAATAATTTAACTCGCAGCTGTGAATAAGTGAGTCTATTTTTTTTAAAATGTGATCCATTTCACTATACACTGGGTGCTCAGATACGAATTCTGGGCGAATAAACTGCACGAAGTGACCATCATATTTCGATCGTTTTCTTTTAAAAGATTCGATACAAAAGTTGCGGATTCTGTGTGTATGTATTTAAAAGATTTGTTATTGTTTCCAAAGCTATTCAAGCAAAAATTAAAATTTACTATGCTAAAGGCTTCTTCCAAGATTTATATTAAAGCTTATCAAGTGTGTGTTTCTATGGGAATTGCATCATTGATGTCACACCTAATATTTTTAACTGGTCAAAGAAATGTGACTATTACTATTAATATTTATAAACATTAAAAAAGTGTCAATTTGTTCAAATAAACAAGACAGAAAATAGGCAATCGATTACTGAATTCGTTGCAATAATTTAACAGCCCTTTCCGCTATATGTGGCGAACCCATTATACCAACAACAGATTAACCGTCTTTGTGAAACCTAACATTTGACTGATAAAGATTTTTAACTTTGATGGATTGTTCATTTACGCATGTAAAACATACGTTGTTAGTGTCGTAGAAATTACACGCCACTCAGTGGAGCGCATATCTAAAAAAAAGATGGTGGAAATATTGCACAAGTTTTGATGTGGTATGGATCCAATGTTGGGTAATATATATAGTTTTAAAACAGTAATTCTCTCATCAAAATCAGAGTAAATTTCAGGATTGGAATACATTTTGGCTTCACCGATAAAATGATATCTAAACTATACGCACGCGATAAACACTTGAGAAAGATAAGCAATTCAACTTTCGGAGATCGCTAATTATGCTTTCCATGTGAAATTAAACCTTAATATTCGTTGATTTCGTTTTAATGGTAGAAGCTGATGCTATCGACCTCGTTAAAGGAGTTAATGTTACGCGAAAGGTCGTTGAACGTGTGAGTTTTCTTGCGCTCGGCTTTACCGACCTATGAGATGAGTTCCAAAGGGATGGAAACCATTCAAGATTAAAAATAGGCGTTTTGAGGAAATGATCGTAACGAAGAGATAGCGACGAAGAGTGAAATATATAAAAGGAATAAGGAAGATCGCTGAGGGAAACACGTTAAAGTAAATGAAAAAACATGTGTTGGGTAGCTAATTTAGGAATAGAGAAACTGGAATGGAACATTGAGTAATAGAGGAGGGAAAACATGATAGATCGATGGGTAGATAGAGGGCAAATGAAGGAGAGAGAAAGAACGAGATGAAAATGGAAAAGAGAAGAAAGGAGGAATATGAGGAGAAACGCAAGGAGATGGTCGCAACCGTTGGCATCACGCGTGACTTGTCACCGTCACGGGTGTATATCTCGCCATGTCAATCCGATGATGGATGATCCGCTCAGGCTTCAGTCCGAGAGGATTTGCCGAGAGGAGGGAACCGGGTAGGTAAGAGGTTGAGTAGGGAAACGGTAGGAGTAGAGGGAGAAGGCGTAGAGGAAAGAGGGAAGATGGCGCGGTCGAAGGATATGGCTAAAGCCTTTGGGTGTAGTAGTATTGTAGGAGCTGGTGAGGCGGAGAGGGGGGAAGAGGGGGTGGGAAAGAGGGGGCGTAAGGATATTCGAGGAATCCATTTCCAAAATGGACCACAAAATGTTGGAGAATGGACTTTCATCGAAAGGAGTTATGCCCAACACCGGTTGACTGTTGACCTCTGTTTATCTGACGAGTATCTCATCTCTCCTCCCTCTCTCGCTCATTCTTTTGCTGTTTTTTTTTTCCATATATTCATTGCTGTGTGCCTAAATAATGCTTGAGCTTAGTTCGCGCCGCTGCGTCGAGAAAAATTTCTGCTTGTTTGTTACAAAACAAAAGTTAAAGATATCTTAGAACTGTATGATCTTGAAAAATGTTGCCTCTTCTACAACCAAGTCAGTGGTTTCAAAATTGTGGGGAGCGCCTTCCTAGGAGGACGCGGTGGACAGGTTGAAGGCGAAAAAAATTGACATGTATTTACTGACTATTTAATCATTATTAACTGTGGTACCTACACAATGCAGACATTAAATATTAACTCTCAAGAGGCTAGGAACACTGTCCTCAAATTTTAAACTTCTTGACTAAATAAATTTTACACGGAAAACGATGAAATCACTTCCAGGAACTCTTACTATGGATCTGTCCAGCAGTCGAAGTTCAAAAGACAGTCTTTTTGCTACTTTCTGTTTCCTGTTCATTAAATTTTTGCGCACTTTGCGTGGCCTACTGGAACGTTTAGCATTAGCAGGAATGTAGACACGCATCTTATTTTGTCATGTTTCGATGGGGCCTCACGTAAAATTGATTTCGAAAGGTTCCTTATATGACAAATACAGGGGATCCGTTTTATTAGTAGAGCTCCACAATAGAAGAGTGTTATTAACCTGCCCACTCATTCATGATTTAAATCTCCAAGATCTCCATTATTATATGAAATAAAGAAAACAATGCCATCTGTCGTAGTTCCTAAATAGCAAAAAATAACAATTGTTTGTCATTATAATCGTTACAGCGGCATTTATTTATTATTTTGAGGCTTTTCTCAATATTTATAGCCCCAAGAAAAGTATAATACCAATAAACGAGGAAAACTCGCGTTTCAAATGACACTGCGTCAAACCTTCAATAACTTACGATAATCGGCTACAGTTAAACTCCTCAAAATTGCAGAAATTTTGTAGAAATTGATCCGATTTCCCGACACACGCGTGCAGAGCCAACTCTAGGTTCAAAAATATGTATTTTTTCTACAAAGTGAAATCAATTTTACGACGTAATCTCTTCATAATCATGGCATTCGAATTAATTCCGGCATCCAACGCGAATCATCTCGTATTATACGGAAAGAAAAGGGGAACAAAAACTAAAGGAAGATAGAAGTGAGAGAGGCTAAGAAAGAGAAATCGTACGGAGAGACATGGAAGTTTCGAGAGGAGAACGCAGTTAGCGGAGTGAAGCAAGTTAAAGGAGGAAGAGTAAGGAGGAGAAGGGGGGGAAGCGAAAAGAGGAGGAAAGGAAGAGAGGGCGGTTGGAGAATAGATTTAAGGTTTAGCTCGGGAGAATGGCAAATGTATTGCTTCCCTCCCTTAAGGGCGCTTGCATTCAATTGCGCCATAAAATACACACGGGATATTTTTTTTTACTTCTCTTAGCAGGGATGGCTGTGTATGTACCTCTCCAGCGATGGAGGGAAGGAGAGGGAGAGGGGGAGGGAGAGAGAGAGGGGGAGGGAGAGAGAGAGGGGGGGGAGGGAAGAGACGAGGGTACAGAGGGGGTCGGTGGTGGGGCGGATGGGTAGACAGGGGAAGAAGGGGAGGGGGGGAAAGGGTCGCGCGTGCCCCGAACAACCTGGCTCACTCCCTCCCCTGTGCCGTCGTCTTTCTACCTCGGAGTCCCTTGTTCCCTTCCCGCACGATCCGTTTTATTTATAGACTCCCACCGAGTGGGGTTTCACTAGGTACCCGCCAGGGGGATTGGATGTCCCTCTCCTTTAGACACCGCTCGACCGAGTAATCTGCCCTGGCCCGCTTATCAAAAGCGGGGAAAAAGGCTGCATTGTTCGTTGTGCGACAACTCTCTCTCTCTCTCCCTCTTTCTTTCTCTCTCCCTCTCTCTCTCTCTCCAACGTTCGATTTTCTCCTTTTCGCTAACCTATGCTACTACACCCTGCGTGAAATATATAAAAGTTTTCCGATATCTATGCGGAGATTACGAAGCTATAAATATTTTATGCGGGCTGCAGTTTTTCTTTTAAAGCAACAGGTCTTTTTCGCAGCGTATAACCTTGGTTGCTTAGATTATACGGAGCAATAATACTCATCATTTTGCATTTCAATGCGCAAGAAGTGTTTTTTTCTTGCGTCAAGAGATGCAGATTCAACTGAATAAAATGAAATTTGTTTTGGCGTAAAATGATCAATCCGAAAAAGGTGTTTATGGATTATCTTGTCTTCAGTTCAGTATCGATGCAGTTAACGAGTGATGGCTGTTTCTTCCGAAATACTTTTTCAGGTGTAACATACCAAGAGTAAAACATTTTTCTTAGATTAAAATTTAAGAACTATGGTATATGTATATATATATATATATATATATATAATGAGTAAAAATGCGGAAATACTTCATATTTCTTACGTCAGTAAACAGACTGCGCGGCGTTATAAATTATACAAGAAAATCTTCTCTGATCATTTCAAGCCAAATGAAAACGATATAAATTCTATAGATCACCTGATGTCCATTGCCGGAGCTTACATGGAATTTATTGGGCGCTCTACATTATTTATATCCATGTAATTGTAAATATTTTTTGGCTCAAACCTTAACTTGGAAAAGAAGAATAATTCTGAACTTTACGTGGAAACGAGCCTGGGTCTCCCACTTGCCGGGTAGGTGCTTAACTAAGCTGTCAGGTCAGTCTAAAAATTTCAGAATTGTTCTCCTCCAACACATTTGTGTTTAGTCCTATGCACTCATGTATAAAAGTTACATTTCCATCTTTTTATTATTCTGGCTATTCGAAAAATACTTTAGCTCCCCCACTCCTCGCAATTATAGAGGCTTAATTACCCCACTTCTTCTTGCGCTTAAAACCGGGTTACGTTTAAAACTGAACCCTAAAATAGTTCAACTTGTATTTTTGCGTCTACATTCCTCTGACCGAGCTTTGAAGCACATCGAGATAATTAATGCGGGCTTGTGTAGCGATGTATTTCACAGACTGAATTATGTTTTCCTGGGATATTCTTCAGTTTCAATTACGGAAGATGGAATGTCGCGAGGCACGTTTTCCTTCGATCTCGACCGTCGTTATTTCAACGCAGAAGGAACGTCTTAACGCATGGCGTACATTCTGTGTCTTATCGTCATCGCTCGCTCATTCTGGAGAACTTCGCTCTTTCTCTCTCTCTTCCCCTGACAAATAGTCTTCCTGGCTGGAAACCAGGTATTTGAAAGCTGCAAGGATGTATCACGTGACGCGCTTTCTGAATATAACAATTCATCTACACTCAAAGGTTGGCAATAATTTTGTGAGAAAAACAGTCTTTGAGCATCGCCAAAGACGTGTTGGGTAACATTTACGTGTATGAAAAGCGTTAAAAATTACAAAGTAATGTATGTTTGTGCAACAAACGGACGTCGTAAGTCCGTCATTTCGAAAATATTAAATTTTTTTGTGAATTTTTATCGTTTTATGGTTCTCCTGTTGCAAATGCATGTATCGGGTGGGTTTAGAAGATTCCTACGTCACTGTCAATATACTTAGGGTCAAATTTGTGAAATCAGAACGAAGGAAATACTTCATACCTTGACGTTTGTCAAGTTTGACTTAATTCTGTGATGTCGTTGATTTTTATGATTTGTATATCATCATAGTTTTCCTTGTGTTGCAATTATAATATAACATGGAGAGTCAGTATACTTATTACGAATAATTAAAGAATAAAGCCAGCGAGATGGCATTGTAAGCGCGATTAACAATTTACGTTGGAAATGAACGATATAAAGATATTTGCTATCGCAATTTCAAAATTCTTATTAACGGAATTTATACATTTAATGCTCCAATAAGATGATTTTTACTATTACCGTTTCTTCTTAACGATCATTTATTTTTACGCCAGATATTAATCATTTAAGCTCCTATTGTGATATCCCGTCTAAAACGTTCTCTCGCTTTATCCGAATAAACTATCTTTCTTATCTTTAATCTGAATTATCACAAAAAATACCAATATTAGTTGGGAAGCCGTCCTTATCGAAACTTTTGTGATTTAAAAAATTAAGATTTGTTCAAAAGTGTTATTTTCCGTATAACCTTTAGGTTTAGTCATCAGCTTAAAATTCCACATTTATGGAAATTTTCTAGCTTTACGACATGAGTCCTTTTAATTAATCTGAAATCAGAATATTCTCCAGCGTAAATAAACGATTTCGTTTTACCGCGAACCGTTTTTTCATAGTTAGGAGGCTGGGGATTGTCACGGAAAATTTTTTTGTCGTCCGCTAAATATCGTCAGTCCGCTGATAAAGATAATTACAACCCGGAATCAATCTCAACGAGATCACCTCAAAATGAACGAGAGGATCTGGCGCGTTCTTAAAACAAAAAAGAGAAAAGAACCGAGTACTCAAGGCCCCTTAACGTCGCGGATTTTGCCCTTTTCCCTGCCTTCGACGTACACGCAGCAACAAACGACGAAGGCAATTGTTCCTTCGTTCTCCTCACTCCCATTCCGTACCTATTCCATCCGCCGGGATATATAGTCCGCATTATACGTTAAGAGTCTAGACGTAGCGTCCCCTTCATTTATTTTTCGCTTTCCGAGTTTCGTCCTGTTCTACCCTTCCTCCCCCAAGCAATCTCATTCTCTCTCTCGATCCGTCTTTTTCTCTTCGTTTCCTCTTTATAAACCGCCTCCTGTTTTCCTCTCGACTGTCCTTATTACCCCGCTCTTTTATCCGTCTTCTTTCTCGTGGTCTCCTTATACCGATTTCCCTTTCTTTTTCTCGATTCCTTCTCTCTTCTGTTTCTTTTGCGGACCTCCTGAGCTCAATCCTCCGAACTGCTTCGAGAGTCCAAGAGGTTTTTGAGATAAGGATCTCTTCTCTCTCTCTCTGCCGAACCGGAGAAAGGGGAGGGAGAAATGTCAGGAAGGGAAAGAGGGGTGTGTGGGTGGAGAGAGGAGGAGAACAGGGAAAGAATATGAGGGAGATGGAGGGAGAAATGGAGTGAAGGAATCGAAAATGGGGGAGAAAAAAGGGAGTGGGTGTGGCGGGTTGGGAATAAAACTTTTTTTTTCTCTCTCTCTCTCTCGATCCCACACATAACTCTATCTCTCACACGCGCAACCGGGAAAGCTTCTCTCTCTCTCCCTTCCTCCTTCCTCCCTTCCCCAACTCCATTGCCACCTTGTCTCCAATGTCTCTTTCCTCGCGAGACACTCTGGGACAAAAGAGATTTCACATGCAAATGCAGTCCGGGGATTGGCCGTTTCCTCCTCTCGGAAGGAATAAAGAATGGTTCGAATAATTTCTCAAAGACGGGAGAAACGTCGACGGTTTTTATCTGACCAAGTTATAACCGAATGTCCCTACTTCGCGAAATATCTGGTATTAAACGAAGGATGGTTGAAAATTCTATGAAAGATAAATTCGCCGTAGAATTATCGAGGTCGTCTTACCGGTGAATACAAATGGAAGAATAAGCACGTATCAAAAAATTAAGTACTTATCCTAAGTATTTCCAATAGCCATTACAAGGTTATGAAAAACCAAATATAGATTCCCGAAAGTTGATTATGAAAAAGTTGTTTTATAAAATCTACTTTCGGGTAATCACCACTGAAGACATTGTATCCGAAATGAGCATCTGGCTTTTCATAACTTTGTTATGGCTATAGGAAGGTTAAGTATATACTTATTTTTTATACTTAGTGCTTATTCTTGAATGAAAGATAATTTGATTTTTACTATTTTTGCTAACAAAATTTGAAGATAATGCTATCCATATATTTAGTAATATAACCCAATATTTTATTCACCGCTCACAATATATGTAATCAGAGATATTGACCATTGGTATAGCTGTGACTTTAATTAATTGCAACTGTATTCTGTAATTAATTGCGTATATCCCGAGCAATGAATTCCCTTATCAATTTCGAATCTTCCACGGACGATTGCTTCTTTAATTTATGCATAATTCATTCTGTCTTTGAGCTGAGATATATTCATCCATTAGTTATTTCAATATATAAAACCAATACTGTTTCTCTTTCCAATGAAAAACATTTCTCTTAATTTACAACGTAATGGGCTACTTTTCTATTAAATCTCTCAAGAATTAACTCGCGTATTTAGAAGAAATAAAATTCTTCGGTGATTATTGCGCTAAATTCTATAAAAGAACCAACCGCCTGGGTATTCTTGGCGACGGCCTCGTCGCGCACTCTCGTTAAGGACCCTGAAACGATCATTCTTTATGTAAGCGCCGTTTCAATTCTCGTTCCGACCGAAATAATCATCGGAGAAAATAATTTCCCGTTTATATTATCCAAATAACACGAAGACGGACGACGAGGAGCGAGAAAGTAAAGAAAGACGATGGAGGCGAAGAGCGCTACAAGAGGTTCACATAAAAAAAGACATCCGACCTCCCTCCTTTCTCTCTCTCTCACCCCCCGCTCTCTCCTTCCGAATCCTTTCCTCCTCCCCCCTCTTACTCCAGCTCCCTCCCTTCCATCCTTCGCAGTACTGAGCAATTCGTCATTTTGTCTCCTTTTGTGGAGCAGCAAAGGAAACTCAGAGCTACGTCTTGCACATACTCTCACAATTATACTCCCAATCCCCTCATTCAATCCCCTCCAGTCCTCTCTCTCTCCTCCCATTTCCTCCTCCTCCTCCTCCTTCCACCTTCCCACTCCACCCCTTTTATGCCGAGGAGAGATGGGTGGGAGGGAGGGAAGGGATGAGGGAGAGCCAAACTCACAATTATCATTCGCGGCCACTGACAGCTGAGAAAATGAGTTCCTTGCCAAAGGAAGACGGGAGGAAGGAGGATGGTTGGGGGGGGGAAAGGATGGTAGGGGAAGTTTGGTAAGGAGAGGGAGGAGGAGATGGAGGTTCGATGGGGAGGAGGAGGAGTGTCGTGATTGAGGGAGGGAGAGAGGGGGAAGGGAGGGGAGGGAGGGAGGGGTGGAGGAGTTCTCGTGACCTTGGGGCAGTTCCCGAAAGAGCTGAGACAGTGATTAATACGGCTCTCGAATGCTGCGGAAAGAGGCTTAAAATCTATTCCTCGCTCCATTCTTATCCCATTCCAACGCCGAATCCGTATATTTTACTCCGTCGAACCTTGTCTCGATCGCGCGTTCGATTTCCACGCTTTGGCGGCGATTCGGGCGATAAATTCCGAAAGGAATCGAAGGATTATTCACACGTGTCATTTGTTAATGAGAACCGTTGTATTGGCGTCCGGATAACCGATTTTCTTATTAAGTTTTTTAATCGAGCGTTGTAGTGTAGTGTAAGATAAAATATTTGACGGAATTCGACAACGGTTCGTAGTTCGTTTTACTGTCGGTAGCAGCAGCAGCGCAGGGTACATGTAGAAGTGTTTCGTGTTTGGGGATTTCTTCATAATTACTCAGAAATAGCCAGTTAAGAACATTTCTTACGGATTTTAGCGTTTGCCGAAAACATTATGGTTGTAACATACAGAATTTTCGAACATTCCCAACTTAGGGGCATATCAAATCCATTCAACTAACTGAGGCGCTGCTTTGTGGAAAGCCGTTATTATTTAAAGAAATAACCAGACACAATTTCCAAATAAATGTTTTTTCACCGCGACTGGTTTCGCGGTATTACTGCAAAAATCTTTAATTCAACTATTAAATCGATACGTCCTTGATCACATCCTAAGTATACTTGGGACGAAGACGTTTTCTGTTATTCTCTCGCTCATTCTCTTAGATTGATTCATTAGGCGATGAAAACATTAATGGCGAAATCGTCTCTTTATATATGATCTGAGGAAACGGCAATATCTGTCGGGCGTAAATCTACCAGCCCATTTTTGAAAACATTCCTCTCTCTCTCTCAAAAATTTTATTTTTATAGATTTTCTCGAAACCAGCTGCCCTTTTAATCACGTTTTTTTCGTCCTTCGGTAACTTGACAAGGTTACGCCCATCTGAAATTCGTCATTAAAATTTTTGTAGAAGTCTGGGCGTTTTTCGGTGATATGAAACCGGCAGATGGCGGTAATATGGCACTAAAAGGGATAAAGGAAACCAGAGGAAAATGGTAGAAAGCGTGAGAAGTTGATAAGGGAGATGAAAATGATGTGTTTATTTGCTCTTTTGTTTTGGATTTCAGAATATTTGTTTATTTTAAGTGATGATTATTTTCTCTTTGTTATAATTTCCTTCAAATTTTCATATTTCTGAGCAAATTACTTTTTTATTGCCCAAAATGTGTCAAATTCCAAGATAATAGATGATAAAAAAGAAGAGAAACGATAAAACAGAGGCGTAAGGAAAGTACGAATAGGTACGCTTAAAAGCAAAGTATGAAGCGTTTTTTCGCTTATATGACTGTTTAGGCTCCTGGTAAATACATTATAATTTTACTTAAAATATTAAAAGATTATTATGAGCATAATAACCTCGATTGCAATTTCTAATCGAATATCATTTACGTAGTACGTACGCATCAATCCGTGCGATTAACCCTTTCTGAATGTTTTCTAGTACGCTTGCAATACTTTTTATTACTGTTTCCGAATTTCATTCTTCAGTTTGGCAGTATTGCGTGGTAGCGTACCATAAACCACCGATTCAGGATGTCCCCAAACAAACAAAATTTATGCAGAGAAACAGGTTCCACTTTCCTTTTATCTGTGTAGTTACTCGTATCGCCAACTATCTAAAACATAAATTTAAAGCATTGTCTGCTAATACCCATATCGAAAGAATGTTAAAACCGCAAGTAGAAAAACGTTTAAATCTCCCTGTATATGACCACTATGTCAACGATAATTTATTTGTCTTTGCGCTTCCAGGAAGAAAGAAATAAAAATCAATATAGATTCCACGACATATAATTCATTTGCGTATTGTATCCTACTAATTAGAGGCGGAATCCTTCCTTCACACGTGTTAAGTGTGAGAAAGTATTCTTATACAAACAGGAATACATTTTGCGACGATCAGGAGATCGATTCATTGAGACAGTCTCTGGCACACGACCACTTCTTCGTATAATTTTTTTTTTGTCGGAGAGACCACGGTTCGATATACTTTCCCTAAGATTCGCCCGCCTCCTCCCTAATTCCGCCATCCTCACGGAGGCGTTTTACTGAAGGCTTCGTAGAGTGGACGCTGAACGCCGCCACCGCCGAGGAAGAAGCGAAAGGAAAAAAACAGCAGAAAAGCAATCTGCAATGAGACTCTCCCGAGTACTCGGAACGTGAAAAGAAATCGCCTTTTGTCTCTTTCTCTCACTCTCTCTCTCTCTTTTCCCCTTCCCATTCTCGCGAAACATTTCCAATTCCCATTCTCAAAACCCATTCCATCCGGAATCTTTCCCTCCAGGCGAGTTCAGGCCCCTTTGAATGTGTGTTCTTTTATCCCCCTCACCCCACCCTTAACCCTCGCCCTCCCCCCATTCTCCTTTCTTCTCCTTTTCTTTTCTCTTCTCCTTTCCTCTCCCTCCCTCCCCCTTGCGACGTTTTCTCCCCCCTCTTTCAACGCTTCGCTCCTTTCCCCAATGGAAATATATCCCTTTATGCTTTTGTCTTCTTTTCTAATCGCCCATCTACCTAGATCACCCTATCTTACCTCTTTCGTTTTTACTCTTTCTCCTCCCCCTTCCTCTCTCTCTCTCTTCTCTCTTATTCACTCCCTCTCTCTCCCCTTTTTCCCATCTTCCCTTTGACTTCACTTGACCGATGGTCGACACCTATTCTCTCTATCGCGATTTTTTAAAAACTCCTCTTGCCCTCTCTCCTACCTCCTCTCTCTCGTTCTTTACCTCTCGCACCTCCATTGTTTCGATGTTCTTTTTTTTTCGCCGACCCGTGATCCTCCTTCTCTGACCTCCTCTAACCCCTCCACACAAAATTTACCCTTTCTTCCTCCACCCAACCCAAACTTTAGCGGTTTCATTTTTTTATTCACAATCACGGGGGTATGTCCATCATTTCGGGAAGCATTTACGCTCTAAGCGTATGGGAGCTCGTCTTATTGTTTTCCAGGACCCCGACATAGTCCAATATTGTCGAGGAGATCACCACGATACGTTTTCTTCTTTTCTTTTCTTTTTTTTAACCGTTCTACTTCCTGAACTTTGCATTTAATTTTTGCACCATGTTTCGGCTTTAGGATATTGAAAAGAATTTGTGTTGTTGCTGTGGTCTCGACTTCGAAAACCGTCGCTTCCGCCAGCGATTACGTTCGAGTAGAGTGATTTCCTAATGGATTCGTCTCAACAGTGAATTCGGGATCTCAGTTTAAAGGTCTTTCTATGAAATAATTGAGAGAGGTAGCTACTGAGACCGTGAAAAATTCGGGTGAATATTACGCGAATTTTAATTAGATTTAGCTGTTTTAATCACATAGAGGGGTAATTCACAAATCATTCACTATCCAGAGAGCCTACTGGAATCAGTGATCCGTCTGTCGATCCTCACTTTCTTTCACAGGACGATTTTATGGTCCTAATTTATGTAACAATTTCAATTTAGAAGTTGAATTTTCGCCGTTATCTATCCGTATATAGGATCGGTCCGTGGAATGGCATCTCGTTATTGAAATTTAGGCCGCTCAATTTTGAAAATAGTAAGGAACAGGACGATTCTGCAAAAAATGCCGTCTCGAAGATTCTACCGCTACGAAAATATTGTACCGTCCTCCTTTTGCCCGAAGAAGAGGTCTATTCCCCCACATCCATCCTCTCCCCCCCTCCCATTCCAACTCCGCTCCCTTTGCCCACTTGAATACTCGCGTCGGGGGGTCTCCCCTCCCCCCCCCTTCCCATCACCCTCGCGGAAAGCACGATGAGGGAAAAGGAGGGTGATAACCACTCCTTCCCCCGCGATTCTTCCTCTTCCCTCCCACCCTCGGGGGCCATTCCCTTTTTCAAAGAAGAGGGAATTGGAGCGAGAGAGAGAGGAGCAGAAACGCCGATTCTTAATCCCGGGACACCGTCGGGCGAGGACTGATGAAATCGGAGAGCATCTTCAAAGGATTGTCTGGTGGAAGGGGAGAGGGGAGGAGGTAGGGAAAGGGGGGTTGGAGCGGTGGTTCCTTGGGCATTACCGGGATTACTTCCACTGCACGCCTTTTCGCCCTCTGTTCTTGGGTCCTCCTCCTCCCTCCTTTCCCTCCTCCCTCACTCAAATCTACCGTCTCTTGAGTCCAACCCCTAATAGCGATACAAGTCTCTGCGCTCTATCGGACCCAATTGGATAGAGGGGATTCGTAGGAGAAAAGATGGAATCTCGTATTGTGGCACATTTTGGGCTTTTCTAGGACGTAGTGAGATGGAAAATGAAGTATATATAGAAGAAAAATGCTATTTCTTCGATCGAATTCGATTCAAGAATGGCTCAAAGAGGGATTTTCCCAATATCTTCCCCCACCAAATCCAAATGTTTAATTGAAATTGTATTGTATTCATCTGGTATTTTCCGGAATGAGGAAAAATTAAATAACGATCATGAATGAGTGATTGTAGAAATAGAGGTGGTGTCACTTTTGACAGCTAATTGTAATAATTTCGGTGATAAATGAATAAATGTTTAGCAAAATAGTTTAACAGGAGGATAAAAGAAAGTTCTGTTTAAAAATTGTACGAGAAATATTTTTAATTTTTACCAACTTTTGTATTAACTTCGAAAGCAGTGTGTGTGTGTGTGTTTTCATACATCTTCAACAGCAGAAGAAATCTTGGTAAGGATTCGAACCGCCTTTCTTCGAATTCCTAGTCGCACTCCTTATTCATTGGGCTAACGATGTCGTATGGGTTTGGGTTGATTCTTATTGAATTGTAACTTTTAATCTGCTCCAATTCCTAATCATCGACTGATTAATATAACAGTTGGTTTTTTTAAATATTTTTTATACTTTCAACCAGTTTCTGACTTGATATGGATTTTTCACTTCAAAATTTTATTTATTTTATCTATTATCTCGTTCGCTGTCTCTTCGAATTTAAAACTGATGCACATCGACATAATTAAACGCATTGTCTTTATTTTTCCAAGAACTAAACCACCTTAGCAGCTACTTCCATATAGACTAAGGTTTTATTCTTAAATGAGCATTGGATTTTAATTCTATGATTATTGATCCATGTATATTTACCATGTCCATGTCCAATGTCCAATCAATTAATCTTCCTTCGCCACTCCGAAAGGAATACCTCTACGGATTTCTTAACTTTAATCTCTCAGTTCACAGATAAATGACGTATTTTCGTATTAGCCAGAAGAAACTCTTTACAGCTGGTGCGATGAAACGTTCATAACAGATTCCACATATTTAATAGAAAATTGCCAGATTAAGATTATGGCAGTTGGTTCTCGTTATATTGTGCTTAGATTTGAATACTGTCCGAAAATATTAGAATTCGTTCGAAGTTGCTCGGAAATCGCTTGGCGAAATGTGTAAACAATGAAAATCATCTATGGTTATTTACAGCCCATAAATGAATCTTTATTTCCGTGAGTGGGTGGATGTATTTTGGTTTCCCAGTTTTCAGGAGGTTTTTTAATAAATGATACCTTTTCATCGAAAAATCACATTTTAGTTCATTTCCATAGAGCATACTGAATATGAAAAATAGTTTTAATTTCTGAAGATTCTTCAGCTTTCACTTGAGTTACATCGCTGGCGTATTTATTTTATCTGCATCACTCTGATTTTTTTTTCGTTCGCCATTGTCTTACAGGTTTTATTCCTTCGGATTCGAATCAAAATGTAATAATCTTGTTTTAAGAATTTAATTTCATACGCTTTAATTTAGGTTTGTGTGTTTCGCATATGCACTGAGCCTAGCCTTTTTAAATATGATAGGGTATTTTTCAGGTGCTACAAAAACATTCCAAAATGGATGATTTTGTTACTCAACAGATTTTAATATCGAAGTTTTTACCCAAAGATAATTTTACTGCCATGTATTGCCATTTTATTGATATTCAAAATTTGAACCATAGGTATATACCAATCTCGAATGAAATAAATGACCTTTGGATTCTATCAGTAAAGCCTTTCCTTGATTTTCCCGTCTCGGGTTAGGGAGGCGCCTACAGATTAAAAGTAATTTTCCTACCTCTCAGTATTCATTATGGATATTACAGATATTTAATTGTTTCGCTCAGAAAACAATCTTCGGATGTACATACACACTAAAAACTGGTTTTAGACGCAAAAAACACAAACACAATTGTTTAAATATTCAAAACCATAAATACACAGGTGCGGTCATAATAATTGGCTCGTGTGATTTGTTTTATTTGACGAGGACTTCACCTGAAATTTTGCCACGGATTAAAAATATCACAATTAATTCTGTGCATAAAGTACAATTTAACGCAAAAACGCTTACCAAATTTTCAGCAAACGAAGCGTCTGTTATTGATCCAATCGCGAAAAATTCACCACCGTGCGAATAAACGAATTATCGCATTCTGCCGATTCATTATACACCTTGGAATAACAAGGAACCGATTTGTTTCGTCTTTCCTCTTATTTGTTTCCGAGGTTTCCAGAGAGAGTTTAGAGAGACCGTCGCCTCTTCCGAAGAAAAGAGAAAGAGAGAGAGAGAGATGATGCTAATGCCTTATGGGAGATAATCTCTCTCAATTATGGTCGTGCCATTGCCCCGTGGCGGTGCGGTGTTGGGGGAGGAGGAAGAAGAGGAGGGTAGGAGGGAGAGAGAGGCCTCCTCCGGACGGTTGGAGATTTCGTCGCGAGATAAGAGAAGGAAAAAGGAGAGTGGAAGGAGAGAGGGAGGGAAGGAGGATGCTGATACCGCGGGTTGGGTGAGGAAGGATCAGGGATAGGGGAGGGGGGGCGTAAAGGGAGGGAGATATGGAAAGCGGGGGAGGGAAATGGCCCCTTCGGCCAAAAGGAGAGAGAAATGATTCAGCGGATATGTGGAGGAGGAGAAGGAGAAAGGGAGTGGGAGGGGGAGAGAGAGAGAGAGGCGTCTGAAACCGGAATTCTTTCTTTCCAATCCTTTTTTTTTTTTTAGGTTGTGGGTGGGCGGATGCTGGACCGACATGAGAATATGACGGGAGCCCTCCTGCTCGGCTCCACTTCCACCGAAAAGGAATGGCTTTGAGATGTTCTCCCTCTTTCCCCTTCCCTCTTCGTCCTCCTCCAACATCTCTCCCTCCCTCCCTTCTTAACCCCTCTTCTCGTCCTTCGAACTGGCCCCAGCAGTATCCCGCCGCCTCATCGGCCGGCCCTCCCATTCTCCCATCCCCCTTCGTATTCCCCACTTGGAGGTAATGGGAGGAGGGGGGGGTGGTGGCGAGTTCAGAGGGTGAGAGAAATAGGGGGGGAGGAGAAATATCGGGAGTGGAAAGGGAGGAGGGGAAGGGAAAGGTTCGACTCCTGTGAAATTAGAAGCGAAGGGAGAGAGAGAGAGAGGGTCGAGGAGGGAAGGAGGGAGAAAAGAGGATGAGGCGGGGTGGAGGGAGATTAGCGGCGACCAATAAACGAGCGGTGGCGAGAGAATGGAAAAAATGCTAGTTTGTGGAAATGATTACTATAGTTCCCCTGAATAGGAATTAATGACGGAAGATAACCATGGAAACCTACCTCTGCGGGGATTTAAAAAAATAAAAATAAAAAGCTAAGAGGAGAGCCTTTGAATCGGGACTATCTAGGATCGCATTAAGATAGCAATGCTTGCAAAAGAGAATCTCTTGGGTCATTCGGGTGCGTTGCACCTCCTGCCACCTACCTATGTGGTTATTTTGGGGATTACATGCGCACGTGTCTGTGTGGATCCATCTATTTCTCCCTTGCGTGCTTTAAATTATGTATCAGTACATTTAAAAAAAATACGATCTCTGTAAAATTCAATTGCTAAAACTTTTTATCGTGATTCGGCACATTACTCGCCTTTATATTCCTTGGTACGTTATAACGTCGAAAACGATTTGCTTTTTTTCCCTCGAAAATTTACCACGAGTCCAGATAGATAAAGCAGTCGTGCCCACGAAACAATAAATACAAAGTCCCGTTCCCTAGCTTGGTCAACCTACACTCTAATCCGAACCTTACCATTATTTAATTAAGGGCAAACAATTTAATTGGCAGCGTTAAACCTTAGAAGCAAGCGCTCTAGGGAGGGTAAGAGGGTTGGTTGTTTGTCTATCCCCTCTTTCCCCGCCAATCTCTCTCTCTCTCGATGGTGCACTTATTCATTTAATCCGCCACGGTTGGCGAGGAATACGTTTGTGAGCGAGGGGTTGAACCCGTTAACGCCCCGAACGCCGGTAAATACAGCCCTTGAATGGGTTTACTTGGTGGCGAGATATACAGAAGAGGGAGGGAGACGGGGATAAAGAGCGAAGAGGAAGGGGAAGGGAGATAGTAAGAGAGAGAGAGGGGAGGATGGGAGGGGGAGGGAAATGCGCGTTCGGGAGGCTGCATTCAGCTTCCACTCGTGCCTTCCGTGACGTTAGTCGGAATCACGAATTGATCCCGGGGGCAGCAGCGAGCGGGCACGCGCACAGCCATTCACCTCGCATATAATTCCACACCTACCTCTTTTCCTCCGCGCAACGCTATCCTCCTCTCTCTCTCTCTCTCCTCTTTTTCCTCATCCCCGTCCCTTCTCTCTCTCCTTCCCTCTCTTTCTCTTCTCCTCCATCTCTTTCTCTTTCCCTCCATCTCTTTCTCCCACATCTCGGGCCATTCTGCTATCTGCTAGACAGCGCGAGGTATATAAGTGTTTTTCTTTTTTTGCGAATTAAAAATCCTACTTCTGCGAATATTACGCGTAGGCGGGATGGAGCGTTTTCGAAAATCCCCGCCGAGTAATTCATGGCTGGTTCGTCACGCGATTCAAAACTTAGTCACGGATGGGGATTAAATTTAAAATAGGGGTGGGAGGGGTTGGAAAATAACTTTCCGTTACGTCGAGTTTTTTTTTTTAACGGTTTTGAGTATATATTTTTTTTAATGGAGGAGTTACTCGTGCGTTGTTTTATTGTGGAATAGGTGTTTTGCACGAATGAAGATGGAAAACATAGGTGGTTCGCTTACCTTCTTAAGAGTCTCGTTTTGGTAATTTTATATTTGTGGTGAGCTTCGTTGAAAATATGTGTTTGTCGCTTAATATACTCATTTTCTTTGTGTCTGTCTTTGCTGATTCATTTGCGTTTATATAATTTTCAAACGCTATTGTTTCAGTGGGTAAATATTGAAAAATCAAAACGTTTTCATTCCTTAAATTATATGGATGGTTAAGAATGTCCTGATGGTTACTCTAATTTTTAATAAATTCATATCTTTTAATTTTATTTTTGCTATACGTTTAATGCTGTAGTACTCTAGAAATTAAAGGCCTGCTAGCCCATTAAATTTTGATCCGTTGAGTGTGTTTTGTCTTCAATCCTTTCTCCTGGATGGGACGCGAGCGTTTATCGCTGTGTAAGCTGGCGGCTTTAGCTGAAATTTTCGCGATGACTAAGCAGGTATTCTGGCTATAAGGTTTTTATAGCACTCATAAAAGTCTGATGTTAAGGTGTATTATAGTCATATCCATCACAAAGTGCTTCCGTTTTACTGGATACGAAAACAAATGCTCTAACTAGACGAATGGATTTTGAAAATTGTATATGTTTATAATAACTAAGTCTCTATATATGAGGCTGCCAGATTATTGGTAGTAATAATAAAAATATTTATTTGTCGATTTGCAAATAATTTAAGAGATTTTGCGACTGAGAATACAAAATTCAAGCCTTTATTGCCAACTCTCCTCGCTCTTTTGAACTGAGAATGAATGTTGTGAGACTCTAATGAACGTTACTGATACACAAAACTACTAAAATCCATCTCTCTGAGAGGCTTAAGTACATTTGTATAAATATATTGATTTTTTTCTTAGACAAAACTGTGGAATCCGAAGAGTAATTGTAAAATATAGTTCTCATGAAACTCTTTTCTTTTGTCAATTCCAAATGAAAGTGATGTCAGCTTGCTCTTCTATTTGGACTTTCCTTGCTATGTGCATATCAAAATACGTACAAAGGAAAGTTATGATGTTAAATTATATGTATGCAAGCATAAGCTAGACTAGAAAAATAAGGAAATCAGGAGAAGTAGCGGTGGCATTAGTCTGCCTCGGTAGTTTGGTGATAGAATATCCGCCCGTAATATGGACCAGGGTTCGATTCCCGGTCAAGCTCCTTCAGTTTGCTTAAGGCGCCGATATAGTCCTCTGAATTTATTATCTGTCATCTTGGCATTCAAATGATTCCTTCAGTGTCAAAATAAATAGACGCCATGACTTTACTTGTAGAGAGAACTCCATTAAGTGTCTTCTTCGGCGAAGAGTTAGGGGTGATGTCATTACGTGGATTGTTCCTTTGTCTCCGAATCAAAGTGATGAATCCAGGTTTCATTACCAGTCACAATTCCAGACAAATGGCATCTCTTTCGTATAATGTCAACAATCCTTTGCAAATTTTCCTTCGCTGGGTCTTGTGCTCGACTGCCAGCTGTCGAGGAACCCATCTCTTTGAATAAACCAGATCGAAAATTGTGTTTACCTTTCATTTTCTGATTTCGAGCCGGAGTGACAATTCCCTGGTCGCGCTGCGTCGTTTCTGACGAATCATATCATCATCATCGCGTCGCACAATGTCGGCAGTGACAGCCGTGGCATGGAGAGTAGAGCGCGGCGCATCGAGAAGATCCTTGTCCTTCTTCTGACGTCTTTACTAGCTTTGCTCAGCGACTGATACTCGAAATTGTCATCCCCGTATACAAGGCTTTTGTCAATGTTGCCCACATACTCGTTCTCCGCTGTCACAAACTTAATTAAATTTCTATCTTTGAGACGCGCATTGCTGTTATCTTTCGTGTTGATGACTAATTGTTGTGATGTCATAAGTTGGAATATTTTGACACCTTGTCATCAGAAGCGAGAAATTGAAATATTATAGCGCAGAAAGTTTCATAGTTTTCCTTCTAGTATTAAATTTAAAATGTTGATACATTACTTTCTGGGCGACCAACTTACTACAGAGAAACGGCCTAAAATTATTGTTACGTAGTATTTGATTCCCGACCTAACAAGGCTGTTTAGCCAAGATCGATTTATTTTATTGTTCATTGTTAATTTAAGTTTGGTTCAGAAATAGAGTCGAACTCTTGTTACTCGAATCTCAGAGGAAGACGATTTGACGAAGTTAAAAGTTCTAGAAATAAATTTTACAGTAAGAGAATAAGGTTTAAATCTTCCATCTTCTTCCTAACGGAAGTTTGGGCAATAGAAATTGAACGTCTTAATCGATTTTTTTGGCGGATTAATTAAAAAGGTACAATTTATCTGTCAAAGGGTTAAATAAATAAGCATGTAAACTTAATGTCTATCGTGAGTTGGAGAAAATTCTTTCGTTCGGAGGAAACATTTATTTAACTCATAATTTAGATTTAGGTGAGATATACCATCAGCAATACGCTTTCTTCATTTAAGATTCATGCAAATAATAGCGCCTTTGATTATCAGAGACTCAGATTTTCCGTGTCCTAGTAGAACTAGGAGTTCCGCAAAATTCTGATTCAGGTATTCTTGAATAAAAAATATAGCTCGAAAATCAATGAGAAGCTTTTCATTGGCAGAAACACCGTCACCTTTGTCTTCGTCAAAAAACCGTGTCATTCTGTTGACAGTCGGGCTATAGCATATTCATAATATATAAAAAATACAAGTCTTTCATTTCACAATTTCTCTTATCCTTCCTTAAACTCTTCTCCGTCTCCCTCCCCTCAAAAGCCGTCCACTTGTTACTAGATCCTCTATCCACCCCACTACTTTCATCGACATCTCTCCTCACTTCCCACCCGCTGTGCATCTACATTCCTATTGCCTGTTACCTTGATTCTAATTCAGGGCAATAAGGAATTACGACTTTTCGCGATTCTATCTCGCGCTATATTGCGGCAATATTGCGTTCCTCTTTCTCGGGCACCTTAAGGCTACGCGAATACAGATGATGCTAAATATCATTATTAAGGGAGCTTTTAAGATCATGGAGATGCAAAATATATTCAAGCTCTTATATGTACTTCCCATCAACCGTAGCTTATTTATGGCGATAAAAATTAAATAATTTGATTTATTACCGATGGAAAATTGCGGTATAAGAATAGAAATATGATCTCTTAAAGTAATAAAACAAATGCTATCAAGAGTCACAGTTAATTTATCACTATTATATTATTTTGGCATAAGAATGCTTCAGAAAGGCTTAATAAATCGAAGGCTGCACTTAGAAACATTCACTCGATTGACATAAGCATCTCATATTTCAACCGTTTTATGGCTACAGAATTTACAGACAGGTTTATTTACACGTGATTAATTATTCGCCATCAATTAAAACTTCTTTATTGATTAACATAGTATAAGCGAAACGTCTTAACTTGTTGTGAATATATTAATCTATAAGGGTACACTCGACCTCAATAAGGACGTTAATACCGTTTAACGCGCCTTTTCAAGAAAATATAATATATCAATAATTAAATTAGATAAAAAATTAGTTGTCTGCTGTGATGTCACAGCTAGTTTAGAACCTATATTTTAACAGGTTGTTAATTATTTTTCCATCGGTAAAAAGTAGTAAAACCGCTCTTCCGCGTGAAAAAAATCTTTTGCGGATTCTTGCAAAAAAAAAGAAAATTTCTCTCCGTTAAACGCCTAGCATTAGCATTCCGAAATCCCTTCTTCCTCTCTAATGCATTCGTGCATTTGTGGGTATGGGGCGCGTGTTATGGAACACCCTCTTATTTTCCCCATCGCCCGAATGCCTTTACCTTTCCCCCTTCCACCTTCCCCCTCACGAACCGCCCATTACCGGCCTCATTACCCGCCACTCGCCCATTAGCATAGCGCCGATCGCTGACTGCACGAAGTCCGCTGGCTCCGGAGAACGCCCTCCTATTCCCTCCTTTCCTCCTCCGCACTTCACCCGACTCCCGCACCCTTTACCAGGATGGCGCTCTGCCGGCCGTCGATAGCATCGGGAGCGCTTCGACTCCCGGTCGTCGTATCAGTTTCTTCAATTCTCACCTCTCTCTCTCTCTCTTTCTCTCTCTCGTCCTCTTTAAACTGTTTCCCCACCCATCGCAATCCCATTCCATAAAACATTCGATCCTATCTCGTCCCTTGTTTATTCACATAGGCTCAATGGCTCAATAAAACCCTGGATATCCTCCTCCCCCTCCCCTTACCCTCTCTTACGAGTTCGGACGCCCCACGGCATTGCATTTCCAACCCAATCGCTCCCCATACCCCTCACCGTTTTAATCTATGCTTAAAGTCGTTCAAATGGGACCTTTTTGTGAAACTGGTAAAACGGAACGCACTTTATTGTTCGAGCGGATAGAAAGGGTTTTAATAAAAAAAACCTTTATCTTTCTCTCTCTCTCCTTAGTTGGACCGGCGGCCGCCAGGGGGATGGGGGAGAGCACGCGGTACGTGATCCTCCGTGGTAATTGGCGGCGTGCCTCGCTCCCTCTGGTTTCGCATCTGCATTTCGCCTCTCCTTTACTTCCTTCGCGGGAGCCTTGGGTCTCCAATCGCTGATACTCCGCAGGTATGCGACGCCGTCTCCGCTCTCTTCCCCCTGCCCGTAACCACCCTCCCATTCTCATTTGCTCTCCTCCTGCTTCCTACGCTATCTCTTTCCAACGATCCCGTTTCCGGGTGAACCAGGACTCCCTCTGTAAGCACACGAATATCATCCGCAGTCGAGCGATCGCGGTCTAGGAAAAAACGATCAGTTCATTTTCCGGGATGCTTGAATGTATTCTGGGTGAAATATCCAGAAAAATTTACCAAATAAATGATTTGATTTATTTTTATCGATTCAGAAAATTAGGTATTGGTGCGGTGATTGCACAAATAAACGTGTGTCGGATCTTTTTTTAAAAAAAAATCAATCTGAGGTTTCCGAAGGATTAATCTATGCCACAGTTTTATTATTTATCTCTATCTTTCTCTTGAACTCTTCGTGTTATTACTTTTATTCTGTTACGGATTCTTTATTGATGAGAATCATAGATTTTATCATCGCTAACATTGCGGAATGACGACTCGAACAAGAAGAAACATGAGAAATTGCCGAAACTACTATAAAAATATACAAAAGAAACAAACTTGAGTGACTAAGCAAAAAATAAAATAACAATAGTATAGAAAGCAGAGGCGCTTTTTAAAAGGTTTCCAGAAATGGATAACGCGAAAAATAAAACAATGAAAATGTGTCATCGTAATATCTATTGTCAAAGGTGCAGGGTTGTTCCAGTAACCAGGTATATCGAAAAAAATTATATAAACTTACAAAAAAAAACTTTTTTGCACACTTATTGGTTCCGTGCGTTAGTGATAATCAGTTAAAATTAAACATACATTGCTCTCCGGTTATAACGCGGGGTTTAGGAGAAGGAGCTCTGACCCGCGTTATAAGACAACCGCGGTATAACCGAGGATACGATTGTGTTGCTTAATACATATGTGAATACAGGTTTTTCTAAAATTTCTTTAATTGCTACAAACAATATAATACAAAACACCAATATAAAATTAGTTCAATAATTTTGTTTAACCAATTCTTTAAAAAGTCAGTAATTTTTGTTGCGTTTTACAAGAAATTTTTTTCTTACTGAGAAACGGGGTGGAAGGAAGACCCGCAGAATATCCGAATCCGCAGCATAACCTGGGAGCACTGTTATTTTATCCGCGAGGACATCGAAATTCGATTTCAAATAGATAAAAACGCACAGTTTTATCGTAAAAAAAGCCATTATCCTTTGAACGCCTCCAGTGTCACTCTGATCCCGCGCTGTGTATACGTATGTGCAGAACTCGCAAATGTCCACTGCGGCAGTTGTCGGAGTTCTGTGGATCATTAGGTTACCCGTCGTTTTGACGACGCGACGCCACCCATACGTTTCCTGCAGCTGGCCGCGAATGTTTTTTGATGCGCGTGTTTCGGTCAGAATTACGATTCGTGTTTCAACCAGAGACTGCAACTCCGAAAGAGAGAAGGAGGGAGTTGTTCATGTAACACTAAATTCCGAGAGTGCTACTCGCGGCGCATGAGTGAAACTTCTCTTGTCTGGGATGTAACTATCACCTAAGATAACAAATATACCACGCTTGCCCTTGATGAACTCATTTTAAGAATTATTTAGCGGTCAGTCGTCGTTTTATCATAAATTAACTTGTTTTTATTAAGTATTTGAGTAATTGTAACGAAGTAGATCCGCCAAATGAGAGTGGAGTATGTGTTAATTCGATTCTTCTTTTGATAATTTAATACAATCGAGATACAGTGGAAACGCTTAAAACGAAATATCGGTTAACACGAGACGCGAGCTCGGTCCGTTCCATTGCCTATACCTTTTAGTATAGATATATTCATTCGCTAACGGGGAACGGTTTACACGAATACCGCTTAAGACGAAAATATTTAATATGTAGGTAAATGTAAAATTCTTCGGTTTACACGAAATGGAATTTGAGATTGCGGTAATATCTTCGGCTGTGTATTGCATCCTATTATTGACACGTATCATGGATTTGCCTACGAGCCTAATTCCATATTTGAAAAATGAAAATTTTACCATTAAAACTGTTAACATGAAATTCGGTTAACTCGAAATTCGGATAACACGAAATGATTATGCCGGTCCCTAGCATTTCGTGTTAACCGGTTTTCACTGTAGTTTATTTTTTTTTTAATTAGTGAGTTGATGTCTTAGGGCAGTGGTGTCCAACCTACGGACCGCGGGCCGGAAGCAGCCCCGAAGGATTTTTATGCCGACCGCGAAGACATGATGGAAAAGCAATCCGAAAAAAATTAACACACCAATTCATGCATTTTATGAAAAGTTTTATAATAAAACTTTTAATATTCTAACGTTTACCATCAAAACCTCAGATATGATTTATACTAAAATGGCACATTAGAATATATAGATAACTACCGTTTTAAAATATAATCCGGCCCGCAGAAGAATTGGCACCTTCCAAGAAAAGGTTGGGCACCACTGTCTTAGGGGGCAGTAATTCTGATGGGAATACAATATATTAACAGGATTAGGATGTATCCTCCAAAAACATTAATTATGTACTACGATGCATAGCTGTTAATCGCTGACGGCAAAGAAAGAATTTCATGGGAAAAATTCTGAACAATAAATGATGTCAGTCTAATACAGCGTTTACGTAGAGTTTCATTCTTTGTAACATATTTTCCCGTATGGTAGTTGTGGGAAACTCTCCTAACTCACCAATTTATTGACGTTTTCACTTTCTATGTTGCTATGCTATTATTCGCGACAATAAAATTTACAGTAGAATATGTATGGAATAATGAGGAGGATTAATCACCTAATTATGTTTTAAGCGAATATAGCGTAATTTTCACCGTGGATGAACTTTATATTAGATCAGATTTATTTTGGAATTCTGATTGTTAGATAAATTGCGTACTCGCTATTTTAACTAGTCTATTTATTAAGAATGTTATTAAAATAGTTGGTTTTATTGCAAAATATGAGAGACACCGAGATAAATAGAGCGGGTTGTATGTACTACATCAAAAGGTACAACAGAAGGCGTGAGGAAAGACACCGACACCTGACACGGGCCAAAATCGCCCTTTATTATATAGACCTAAGCGTGCCTCACTATGAAAATGTTGTCCATAATAAACATTTAAACACGCTATTGCGGATTTAATGATTGCATTGACAAATTTAACTTTCAGTTGTGTGACAAAATTGAAGTGGCAAGCAGATATAATTTACGTACAAATTTTTATTGTAAATTTGATATACATATGTAATAGGAGTGAACCAGCTGAGTTACTCCTTGCTTCGAGCGGGCCACACAAAATGTGTCGGCGGGCCGCATTTGGCCCGCGGGCCGTATCTTGTGCATCCCTGCGTTAGACGACGGAGTTGAAGGAGATGGGAGAGGAAAAAATCGAATATGACGAGAGGAAATAGGAAAGTCGTCATCGAACGAGAGTGGGGAAATAAATGACGACGTGCAACAAAGAAAGAACTGGGAAGGGAGACGGGGAATAGAAAATGGAGAGGGGAGAAAATCAAGAGAGAGGGAGGGGAGGGGAGTAAGAGGGAGGAGGAAGGAGGGAGAGAACGGAGCGGGCAATGAGAATAGGAGAAGTGGGTTGAAAGGATAAAGAGGAGACGGTTTGAGGGATTCTGCAGGCAAAGGGGGGGGGGGGAGGTGGGCTGAGTGGGGATTGAATGGGAGTCTGGAGAGATTCTTCAAACGGCCCTTATGGAGAGTGATAGGCGATGGCTCTGCTCCGCACCGCACATTATCTTAGCGAGCTTTCACTCTTCTCTTGAATCTTAATCGCCGTGACTTTGCTGTCTTCGAGTCGATCTCAATCGGCTCAGTTTTTTGGTGGAATTTCCTGCCACGTAGTGACTACGTAACCATAAGGTGATGTTTCGTGATGCTCTCTCTAGAGGCGTGACAGATTATCGATTGCCTGCATCATTGGGATGAGAATATGGAACGAGACATTTTTAATTAGCGGTTTCCTAATGGTTCCGTTTTTTTTTGTTAAATAAATGAAGATCTAACGTGTTAGATCGCTTTTTAGTGGTTAAGGGAGGACCTTATAACTAGTAGTTCTCGTGGTGTTATAAACCATAATCCATGTAGGTTAAAGAGTGAAGGTAGGAATTGTTACGTTTTATAACAGGGTTTTCTGGAGCTGGTAGAACATGAAACTGATGTTACATTTTTTTGATTTAAACGTAGTTTAATTGCGAAAAAAATCTTTTTGAGGTTTTAAGTAGAAAATATAAATGCGGATCTGAGGGATCCATGTTATTATGTTATGCAAACATAATCTACTATTAAGACATTCTAATATTTTATTTTTTCACAAGGTTATAAATGGTTGTTTCCCAACAATTTTTAATGATTCAGTTTTAAATTTAAAAAAATCTCTTCTTTAGCATATATGAAATTATGGGGTTAATTCGCAACGGATCAGTTAAAAAATCTTTTTGAGGTTTTAAGTAGAGAATATAAATGCGGATCTGAGGGATCCATGTTATTGTGTTATGCAAACATAATCTACTATTAAGACATTCTAATATTTTATTTTTTCACAAGGTTATAAATGGTTGTTTCCCAACAATTTTTAATGATTCAGTTTTAAATTTTAAAAAATACCTTCTTTAGCAAATATGAAATTATGGGGTTAATTCGCAACGGATCAGTTGTAAAATGTTCAATAAATAATAATCGAACTCATTTCACGGCTGAAATCGAATTTACAATGTATGTCTCGCCGTTGGCCATAAAGAGACTTGGAAACGAGGCGCGTGTTTCGGCTGATGATGACGGCTGTTTTGCAGCCGAAATGCGCGTCTGCCTTCCCAACAGTTTTATGGCCATTTGAGAGACATAGTTTGTCAAGTCGTGAAAAGCTTTATTTTGGCCGAACGTCGCATTTTCTTTTTGTGATTATCATGGACGTCGGAACGATAAAAGATTTCGTTTCGGCAAAAACCTTTTCATTGTATGATACAGCTAATAAATAAGCGTAAGAAGATATTTATTGAAATTCTGAAAAGTTTTGCCCACCGTGTTCGTTTTGATCGAATGAAAGTTTTCATGAAAGAATTATTTTATTTTCCGTTCTTTTTCATTCATCACGTACATATTGCAACGCTTAAAAAAATACGTAATCTGCGTCACTTTCCACCGCTAAAAATTCTGATTTATCAATGTATAGCTTCTCGCGCATTCCGACGCCGTTCGATCACGCAGCATCGCGAATATAGCCGGCGATCTGTCTATTTACGAGATATATATAAAAAAATAGACGGACGTCAAACAGCCAATCGGAAATCTTTCCGGCGTTAAAATTTATTCCTAGGGTTAAAAAGAATACAATAAAAGTAGCGTCTAAATTCGAATTGACGTGGGCATATTTTATCGAAATATATTAGGGCCCAAATCTGCATGGAAATGTGCCCCGGACGTTTTCGAATGGGGAAGGGGAGAGATAGGGTTGGGAATGGAGGAATAAGGATGTGGAGAAGAGGAGGGAGAGAGGAGGGAGGAAAGGAGAGATAGAGAGGTGGATCCTTCGGTGTATGTACATTCGTTCGTACGTAACAAAGGGAGGGAGCGTGTGTGGGGTGAGGCGGGTGGGTGGGGGGGGGAGGGGGGGGTGGGCGGATCGGTTCGGGGTATCCGGCCGAGACACGGGGCGGGTAATGTACCTGTCCATCAGAGGGCGCCGGGGGAGCCACGGCATCTCCACGGCACGCAGCGGGGGCGGCCAAGGCCAGCGCGGCGGTCGACGTCCAACCGATTACGATCGCCTGTCCACCGAAAAGCGAAAAAGGGAGGGAAAGGAAGGGTACGAGGAGAATAAAGGGAGGGAGGGAGGGAAATGAGGGAAGGAAGAAAGGAAGGAATGGGAGGGATGAGGGAGGAATGAGAGAGGAGGGAGAGGAAGGTGGGAAGGAATGGGTGGTAAAGAGGGAGGGAGGAGAATGGAGAGAGAGAGAGAGAGAGAGAGAGAGGGATGAAAAGGGAGTGGCAGGAGAGGAGGGAGGGAGAAGAAAAAGGCTGAAAATATTGAAATCGAAAAAATTGTTTTGTTTTTACATTTATTAGAATTTGAAAAAGGATATGAGAGGTAGTATTAAAAATTAGTAGCGTCCAATTACTCGTGATTTAAATGGCACCTTCTTTTTAGCGTTATAAAGATGCCAAACCGATGGAGGATAGTCGTTTTCTCTAAAAAATACGATCTTTCTGTATACCATCAACATTGTGAAAATATATATGAGTAAAAGGCTGTATAACTTATATATTAGTATAATCAACGTTTGTGGATTTTCACTGTCAACTGTTTCTGATTTGTATATGTACTTGCGTGCGTGTGAAGTTTATAGGCTCACAGTCTGCTAAATGTGACTTTTCTATCGATTAATTGTACAAAGAAAGGAAAAACATACTTTAAAAGTTATGGTTCTAAAAGCGAACGGAAAGGTATTGCAAAAAAAACTTCGTAGAAGATAGCGCAATTCGTCGTGAAGGGTATAGGATACTTATAGAACATGACATTATGGACGGATGGATCCATGGTCTTGAATATTCTATCAGCCGAATTTATTCATGCAATTTTTTAAGTCCGCTTTTTGACTACTTTATTTATGCCCTGTCGGTGAAGGGCAACTGAATTAATTGGGATAATTGATAATAATTTTCGAATGTGATCGAAGATAGATGAAGATTTTTTTTATGATATCATTGGATCAAGGAAATATCCGCTGGCGGTTCCAACGCATTATCATTCTTTTACGATGAATGGCATTCAGATCGCGCATTGGTTATTCTCCGTTTGGGAATTAAATTCGAAGTGAGGTTTTACACGAATATATCAAGTTACAGAAGAGACTTTAATTAATGGCCCTGTGCTAACTTTCATAAGTACCGAAGAATGTTATTAAACTCAGAATAAAGTCTTATCACAAAAAATACAAACGTTTATTAATTAACAGGGACTTCGAAAAGAAAACTTCAAGGGACGAATTACCGTTCACATTATGAACTGAACACTGCTGCTAATTAAACCAGATGGACATTTCAGGTACCATTTATACGTTCCAGCGGTAATTAGAAGTTCCTTGCTTCTGATAAGTTACTGTGTGGCTGCATTAGTTATAAATAATCAGAATAGTCATATTGATTCCTACGCTTATGCTTATGAATCATCAATAACACGAAGGAGAACCGAATTTTGATGTTGAAATTAATTTTTTGAACTGTATACAGGGTCGCATGACGTACGTTTCTATTAAACAAATATTATCCACCAGACGTTATTTTTGTAATGTATTAAATTTATACTTTTCTAAACCATATTATGCGCTAGTATCCCTAGATTTATTTTGCACGGTGATCCGCTGAATGTTTCGGCACCTAGTCCCTCAAAGTCAGTGGCGCCCAAACATTTCGGCCCTATCATCCATTTTTGCGCTCATCGCGGGTCACATAGTCTACTTCTGCCCTCTACGTGGGCCACACCCAGTGAAATATAGAGTTGATGGATAATTTATGGAAACTAAAGAGTTTAGTTGTGGGTCAAAATTACTTGGTTTGGTTTAAACGTTTGTATGTATCATGGGAATAGATACTATAATGTTATATATCGTACTAGATCACTGGGGGGTCGCCAATCGCTGTTTCTGTTATAAAGGAGGGACGCGAGTTTACCCGGCCTGGCGCAGGTTACCTGATTTTACGTGAATGCATTCGGGACCAATGATAAACTGGCAGGTAAACCTAACGCAATGTTACAATGTTACGCTGTGGCATTTATACATTCTTTTTAGAGCTACACAACTATTAAGTACAATTGACCCCCGCAGAACGCGGGGGTTTCGTTCCGGCGGTTCCGCGTTCAGCGTGGTATTGGTATAATGGTAAAAATGAGGTTACGTTCCAGAGCCTTGGATGTTAGATCTAAAATCCTATAACCCTTGCGCCATTAAATGTAAAATTGCTTATAGACTTCATGTGCCTTAGGCCGATAGAATGCATAGGAAAGGTTCGGCCTCAGTCACAAATACTCTTCCGTGAGGAGTCGAGTGTACTTTCATTTGTTCGTATTCTTCAATCGCTTGGTAGATTTACTCTAATATTATTATTTTCCCCTGAATATGGATAAGTGGATTGGTAAGGGTCGTGAAAAACGTGGTGCTGCTGCTGCGTGCGCATCTGATGAATATGCTGCTGCAAATAAAATACAGAAGGTACGTGAAAAAGAAGTATCTGACGGGACAACTCTTTGTACAAGAAAAGAAAACGCATCTACAAATCGTAAAATAAGAAAATACAAAGAAGAGTTTATCAAATTTGGATTTTCGTGGACTTTGGTTAAGAATGAGCAAAGACCCCAGTGCGTCATTTGTTTTGAAGTGTTAAATTTTCTTCCCTTGTGTACACTGAAACGCCAGTTATGGCGTGTTATTAAGCTAATGTGAGATTATTTTTTGTATGTAATTTCAACAAATTTTTTCGGATTGAAATGGGGGGATGCCATCGTTTACGTAGATCAAAACGGGGGCGCGGCCTGAAAAGTTTGAGCACTACTTTAATAGATATATACGATGTATGGAACATATTATTGTTTTTATAATTTTATATTTTCATTTTGTGTTATAGTGAGTTCTTTAATTGCTAAACTCATGGTGGGCCGGATGTAACCTAAAGGCGCTAGGGGATACTTGAGAAAATTAGCGTAATTGCTGTTATTATGCCACTGGACACTCCGAATCAGCATTTTTCGCTTTGAAGTTATAGAATATGTTTTACAATAAATTTCTTCACTATGCGTACATATAAACGATGCAGTATATTTTGTCTCTAAAAACATTGAATGCATACATAACAATAAACTGCAGCCTTATCACTGAGGGCGGTTTGTTTGCTTCCGTTGACCTAGGGACAGGACAAGTGTTACGGATTAAGTCATTAAACCAAATAAAACCAAACTGCCGAATCTGGAATACGTACATATTTCTATTCCTCAGTTTGGATTTGTCAGATATAAAAGAGCACTTGGAAGAACTCACGAACCATATACGAGAATACGAGTATTTTCCAGAAACGGACGACTCTAATAAGCGGGCACGTAATCAATTTGATGTGGATTTTTCGATTCCACATCTAACAGAAAAAAAACAAGAAAGCCTCGAGGATATATTTTCCGACGATGACTTGAAAATTAAATTCTCGAAGGTATCTTTGATTGCTTTCTGGGCAAAATTATCAAACTAGTATGGGGAAGTGGTTAAAAAAGCAATCAAAATTTTGATTCCTTTCCCCACAACGTGCATGCGCGAATCTGGATTTTCACCTCTGAGTTTAATTAAGACAAAAATCGTCAGAAATTGTATGTCGAACCCGACTTACGATTTAGGTTTTCTTCAGTCGACTCAATGATTGATTCTTTATGTCATAGAAAACAGCCCACATTCATCTCATTAAGCGTTATTTATTACATGCAAACTCGTTCGTTTTTATAGGTCTATTTTGTGCAATACGTCTTCCATTATTTTATAGGGGGGTACTTCAATTGATTGATTGAGATGTAAGGGGTTCGCGGTTAAAAAAGTTTGAGAAACCCTGCTTTAAGCTAACACGTTTGACCGTAGCACGAGAAAAATCCATCTTCGTTAAACATTCAAAATCTACGATCCGGGAGGTTTGAAAGCAGGAATTGTGAGGGATCGGAAAAGAATTCTGAGACCACAAAGATCGACGAGACATAATATAGAATATCTAGAAGGAATTCAGGGACGAGGTTAAAACACCAAGACGATTTGCCGAATTAATTGGAAGAATCGATTTTGCCGAAGTTAAATCAATTTATTGCGTGAGCGAAGTGACACTTAAAAAAAAAAAAAACGTTTTACGTCCCGTTCCGGAATTTCTTTACCGGGAGATATTCCTTCTTTCACAATTCGTCGCGTACGTGCCCGCATGTGTGTGTGTGAGCGCGCGCTAATTTATCGTAATTGATTGCCGCTATCTTCGATTTTCTGATTCAGCCGTTTTGGCGTTCAAGGATATCAAGAAAAGATGGTGGCGCTAAGATCGGGGCGGGAGCGAAAGATTGGGAAGAAGTTGAAGGATGTGTGTGTGTGAGAGAGAGAGAGATGGTAAAGGGGGAGGAAGAGAAGAGGATGGGAGGAGCAGAATGGAGACGAAAGACGAAGGAAGACGTGTGTGGAACAGAGAATGGGGAGGTTGAGGAACAGGATGGGGTGGGAAAGGAGGCGGCAATGAGGATGGAGAGGGAGGAGGGGAATAAAAGGGGTCGGGGGAGGAGAGAGTGGGGGGGGGATGGAAACTAACAGAGAAGAGGGTTGAAATAAAGACGGAATGAAAGGCAGAGGGGAATCTTGAGGTCGATTCAGGAAAGGAGGGAGAAGAAAGTGAGCGAGGGCGAGGAGGAGCCGAGAAGGGTAGAGAGAGAGGGAAATGGCAGTTGGATGGAAGGAGCGGCAGCGGCGGTCGAGCTGCTCTTTAGGGAGCTAGGCGTGGAGAGGTGTGGTCTTCAGGAGTTTCCCTTTGTGGCTCCCGTCCCTTTGAGCCAAGATGGACGACCGCGACGACGAAGAATATTTCTCTCTTTCTCTCTCTCTCCCTTCTGAATCCACGTGAAATTACAGGGCAAGGGCTCAATCCACCGACAGCTTAATGGCACCCCATTGGCCCGATTACAAATGGACCACTCTACTCTCTCTCTCACTCACTTTTCTTCCCCATCCGTGTGACTCCTCCTCCCGTCCGTTCCTCCAACCTCTTTTTCTTTCTCTCTATAACCTTCGGTTCTTCTGACACCGTGGTTTCCCCTTTTCTAACTCATCTCTGCTTAGTTTTACCTCCGGTCTTACACACCCCAGCGTGAACTGGTGACCATGAGCGCCAAAGCGACCATCGAAAGGTTTTTATGATGAAATTAATGGTTATAGTAGATAAAAGCTAAACGTTTCGTTTTTTTAAGGGAATTACTCCATATAAATATTAAAAATCAGTATCATATGGGTGTGTAACGATCATGATTTTGTGAAAAGATTATTTTCTGGTGGTAATTTGTGGAATTTCTCAATCACAATAAATAAACAAACTGCTTCTAATTTTGTGTTTGCGGAATGATGTTCCCCTTTTACTCTTAAGCAATATTCGTATGAATAAATTAATATGGGGTTTTTCAAGTATTAAAACTTACTGTAGTTCCTTCACCGAAGAAAGGTTGGCGATCTCTATGATAGCTCTCCTCTCTGACGTCTCTCCTTCAACTGGTAGATACCTAATATAAGTATATTATCAAAGCCCATTACTGTGTCCGTAAAACGGTCAAGTAAACCCGGTGCGTATAAACGCTGCGAAGTAGCCACCCTCAGTGGTTATTTTACGACTGCTTTAAATGGAGAAGTTACCCAATCTTTAATTGGATTAAGAGTGAGTTTGACAATTCACATTTGAATCTTTCGTAGATACAATTGTAAGCAATTAAAAGATATTTTAATGTACACCACAGCTATTTATGGCGCATTTTTGTAATTCTTAAATCATTAGTTACGGATTTGTTGTTGAGCTTGTTGCCTATTTTGTTGAAGGAATTAATTGACATAGTGAAAATTATATTATAGATATAATATATAAGACGTAATAGATATGATAAGTGAGATTGTTGGAATTATAATTTGTGAGTATTTGGAGTGTCTTCGATGATTTCGGTAGTTTATTTTGAATTTATCCGCTTCTGAGATAAATGTTCAGCATATTCTAGAATTTAGTGTATTGATTTAATTTTTCTATTCCTTTGCGTCTCAAATGTATTGTGACTATATTGTAAAATATTGCAGAGGGATTTTTTTATCATGTTTATAACTGAGCCGAAATTGTAGACACTTAAGTGTGAGTTACAAGAACTTAGAAGTCTTAATACATTTTTCATCTATTATATTTTCATTATCTTATTCTCTTTTGTTGTACAAGAATTAAATTCAGAAAGTTCTTTTTTTCTTGAAAGACGGTTTTGCAGTGATCATAAATTTTTTAGGTTTACGGGACAGTTAGTATTCAAATTACTGATGAATTGGATAGAAGCCATGCATAGGTCTCGATATTTCACTTTTGGAGCTCTTTTATTTTGGAAATCAACTATGATATGATTTCCTCTTTTTAATGGTTATGATGGTTTTTTTGAAAATCTCTTAACTTTTATTTTTGTAGTATGTATATACTTAGATCTATCGGGGTCGTCTCTTTTTTTATTGTATGTGGCTCAGTGTCATTTCCAAATTTTCTCAGTTTACTCTTTCATCTCCGCATTCATATCCAATTATCCCTCATCCATTCTTACTTTCGATTCACCATTATCCTATGCGTTTTCTGTTTTGTCAATTTAATTTAAGATTAATGATTTTCTGAACTACGTAGAATAGTAAAATTATTGAATGCTTTATGTGTGAGGGGGATTGGTTCTGGGGCCGTTAAAAGAAATGTGATATTAAGTACAATTAATGCATCCTACATTTTGAATTTCGAGTTGTCGTTATTTTCCCGTATTGCATATTAAATGAGGCGAAAATAACCTGCAAAAAAGCAGTCATGAAATTATCGATTTATAGAAAATAAATTTGAATGCTGATCATTTTAAGCTCGTTTGATCTGCCTCGAAGGTAGAGTTTCTGTTCATCACAGCGCCATAGATTGTTATTTTATTCTATACTAATAAAAGGCAATATTGTTAAAATTGCATATGCTTAACTAACGCATATTTAAAGCGCGTTTAAGACACTAGTGATCCGCTATCTGAATCTGAATAAATACCCTGGTGTGTGGAAGGGGCCATATTGCGGAACTCAGTAAAACGCGGATTTGTCTTCGGTTACAAATTCTTTCAATTCCTTTCAGAACACATTTCCAGTTTTGTTGCTGTTTTCATGAGATAGTGTACACCAAATGGGATTTATATGTGGGACAGCATTATGCGTTTACCTAAATTGCTCACATGTAGTTTAGAATGGTAGCATTAAGTTTTTCGGATTATAATTGAATCTTAATGAGTGTAATTATGTATTGTTTAGACGCGCGTCAACATTATACACATTAGCGTAAGCTTTAATGAAATATATAATTTACATACGGTAAGTTAGGGTGAATCGGGTTAACTAATGATCAGATGGTTTATCCTCTTATAAGACCGTTTTCATTAGATCGTCCGTAGTTCTGTATTGTTATAGCTAACGACATGGATCTTTGAAAATTTAAAAAAATAAGTCTCGTTATAACGCGGTCTCACCTATGAGGAACTCATTATTGAGGCTACTTAGCGTATAAAAGTTGAAATATAATTTTCTAAGTCCGACAAATAGTTGCGATGATAGTTTTTACGGTATTTTCGTTAATATAATAAAACTCGTGTATACATGTTAAAATCAGGCGAAACAAATATTTATTTCCGACAGATAGTTGCGATGATAGTTTTTACTGTATTTTCGTTAATTTAAAAAATAACTCGCGTACACATGTTAAAATCAGGCTAAACGAATATTTATTTGGTATGGCAAAAATTGAATTATGACTAGTTCATGTCGTCATGGTGCGAATCAAATGCGACTGCCAATGCGCTGCGGTCCGCGTCTTTTTATTGCCTCTCTCTCTCTCTTTAACCCTCCAAATTATATCCTCAAGCCGCACCGAAGCGATCCCCATCCTCCTCCTCCCCTTTCTCCCTCCTTTCCCCCCCACCCCTCCTTTCCCTCACTACAAATCACGACAAGGGAAGAACAGGAGGGGCGTAACCGCCAACTACTTCAAGGAAGGAAGTAACCCTAATCCTCCCAAGAAAGGACGAATTTTATCGCCAAGTCCTCATCTCGCCTCTATTCCCCCTTCCCTATTCCTCTTTGCACCTCTTTTTCCCTTCCATTCATCTTCTCTCTTCTCCATCCTTCTCTCTCACACAAACACGAGTTGCATCTCTCATTTGCTCTCTCTCTTTCCTTCCTCTTATCCCTTTCTGCCTCGCAATTTTCTCTGTTCCTTTGTTCCTCTTTTCTCACGTTCTCTCTCATTTCTTACTTCAGCATCTTTTTTTTAACGGTATTTTTATTAAATTGCCTGTGTTTTCACTTTGTCCGTACGCAAAATTTTGAAGCAAAGATTTTTCGGGATAATTTCGGCTGGTGATAGACGATCCTATTGATTTTTGGATCCGTTCGTCTTTTGACAGGATTAAAAAAAACCCTGATTCAATATCTCTACGTGTCCGTTAATATGGTAAAGTTTCGCTTGGTTTACGTTCCTACAATAGTAAAAGCAAATCGTAAATATAGTCCAACTTCTACAAGTCGAACGTGTATAACTCGAATTTTCCACGACTCATAGTGAATTCATTTTGCAGGGCAAAATCTTATTCGTGTCATTTTTTCTATAAGTCGAATATTTTTTTTGTTCCCCTTGAGGTTCGACTTAAGGAAGTTCCACAGTACGTTCAATTTAATTTTGAAATGGGACAAATATCATATTATTAACTGCGGTTACGCACGTTATAACTAACTTTTGATTGATTTTTGATTTTACGTTTCGGAGGTCGATGATTCCAAAAATTTACGTTAACATTCTAAAAAAAAAAACGATTTTGCAGTTTTTTTTACACTTGTTTCTCTCCTCTCATTTATCTTTCCTACTTAGTTTAACGTTTCACCTTGTGTCTCCCTCTTAAGTCCATCT
Organism: Uropetala carovei; assembly: GCA_036926305.1. Classification (NCBI taxonomy): domain Eukaryota; kingdom Metazoa; phylum Arthropoda; class Insecta; order Odonata; family Petaluridae; genus Uropetala; species Uropetala carovei. The sequence goes on from JAXCHB010000196.1 coordinate 20,827,380, forward strand.
TTTTCCTCCTCCTCCTCTCTTTTGTCCTCCTCTCGTATCATTTTGCCTCCTCCTCCCTACCCTCTACCCATCCTCCCTCCAATGCCTCATTACCACTGCCTTAATGAAAAGGCATTCCTCGGTTCCTCTGCTCAGCCACTGCCTCCTTACACGTGTCTCCTTCTCAAATCCAAAATCTCAAAAGTCTTTCAGACGTCCAATCTCATTCGCCCTCTCTCTCTCTCGCTCTCCCTGTCTAATTTCCTATCCCAATCTACCAGCCATTACTTCCCGTCCTGTCTCCGCCTCCCCCATCCCTAAATCCCTTCTCTATTTTCACGATGTCTCCTAATGAGCTTTACTCTCGACAAAATTTTTTTTTAAGTCCTCAAAGGAATGTATATGGCGTCCAGTGTTTCATGTTTTATGGCTGAAACGTCAGTTTACGGTGCCTCGATACAAATGTGGAGCGTAATAAAAGATAAATGGATAAATTCCGCTCATGTATTGTTTTTACGTTTTGGCAGATTGGAATTTTTTATCATATTCTCAACACCTCGTTTCGCGTAAAATTTAATGCTACATACCATCTTTTAATATCCATGCAGAGGTGAATTCATTTAAAACCAAGTGATTGTACTTACGTAAAGAAAGAAAGAAAAATGCCTTAATTGGGGAGGTTTAGGCTAAGCATCTCCATCTTCCAACTAACCATTTACATTTTTTTCACATTTATATAATACAGATTCACTGTTACAGATATTTGCACTTAATATGTTAAAAGGGGAGCGGAGACTACGGTGAGATCGATGTTAAAAAATATATAACTCATTAACCGTAAAATGCAAATATTTAAAGACGACACAGGTGAAGAAGTTTTAAAGGGTTATAGAAAGTGATAAAAGTTTTTACAAAACATTGTTTTACATTGTTTTTACAAAACGTTGTTCAAGATTTACAATAATAATTAATAGAATAACATTTGCAACAAGAAATACATATATATTACGGGCGTAATTAGTGTCGAATAAATAAAAATAGGAAATATTCATTTTAATCATACGGAATACGAAATACAACTATAATAATTTTTAAAATATAAACCATAATAATCACGACTACAAATTCAAGAAGGGTAATTACTACGCGAAAAATATCGACCGATGTTTTCGACAAGAAGCAATACATAATTTCATCGTGTAATTTGAAAATGTCTCGCCCAATTCCTATGAGCGCGTTTACCATAACGACGACGAACTGAAAAGTTTCCCCTAGGTACCATTTCATGAATATGAGCTCAAAATGGCATTACCTGGTTACATATTCACCTCCTCGTTGCCATGGAATTGGACAATAGATCTTGAAAACGTCCAAGAACCCTAAAAACAAAGCGTTCCCTTCGAACAAAACCTCTCAAACATCCTCCCACAGTCTCTCGTACCGCCGGAGAAATCAACCTCTCAGCACATCTCTTTTTTCACCACCCTCTCCTCCCGGGAGAGGGTCGATCATCCCTCCTCCTCCCCTCCTTCACCCACCTCCTCCTCCACTCTCCCTCCTTCCTACTCCTTCCCTTTCAACTCTTCTCATTACGTCCATCCACTGCTTCTTCTCCCCTATTCCCCTTTCTCCCTCACCCCTTGTATGAAGTGGCACCTCTGATTTAGAGAGCCCGAGAACGTTGCGTGGGCGGGCGGGGGAGAGAGAGGGAGGGAGGTGGTAAAGAGTAGATGTAAAATAAGAGGAGTGAGTGAGTGAGAGAGAGAAGGAAGGGGGGGGGGGGGGGAGGAGACCGTGGAAGCAGTGCCGGAGCCATTGACGTGGAACGTTCTATAAAACAGCTATAGGTGTCGCCTCTCTCGGATGTTGACTGCTGTAAAAAAAAAAAGCGGAAGAAAGAGGGAGGGGTGGATGGAGGGGGGGTGGGTGGGTGGAGAATAGAGGGAAGGGGCGAACTTAATGTGTGGCGTATGGAATCCGAATGCGTGGGTGCTCTCCTGTCCACCTGATTGGCTGCGGGAGAGTTATCGTCGTCTCTCTCTCTCTTTTTCTTTATTTCTATTTCTTTCCACGCTCGGCAGTACCCTTATTCTGTTGCTCGTTTAATTGAAAACCATTCTAGGTGCTCCTCCTCCTACCGCTACGACTGGAAAAAGCGATGCTCTATGCCTTTGTGTGTGCGTGTGAGTGCATTGGAGACGGAGAGAGTGAAAGGAAGAAGGAAGGGAGGGGAAGACGTTGGAGAGCGCTGATAGGTAGGGAATGGATAGTCGAGGTACTGGAACGGGTCGGAGCCATTGCATTTGTTGCATCTCACTCCCTTCTAGAATTTAGACGCCTGACTTTCTCTCTCTATTTCGTGGTAGAGTTGCAGCGACCTGGATTTTGTTTTATTTTGTCGTTTAATTTCATCGCGCATTAAAACGGATAGCGCTGCCCAAGGTTGTTTTAATGTAGCGATCCTTTAATTGAATGTAACTTTATTGACGCCTGGAGTTCAATAGTTGCGTATCGATCAGGATAACTGCTCAGAGTTACATAAAAACTAGAAATTACTTGTTAATGCAAGGATTTTGAGTATGTTCTCCTGGGGTAAATAATAAAAACATGCTTGGCCTTACGGTTCATAGAATGGAGTGTTCTAGCGTGATTTCAAATGTTTTAAATTTCGAGCGACCAGTAAGTCTAAAGAGAGATAGTGAACTGTCCAGAAAAATATGATAAGAGGAAAAATGACGGTTTTCTAAGACCAACGGTAACATGACGAATTTTCATAAGATATCCAAAATCTTGAAAAAATTGAGATACAAGCAAAGTTTCGAGAATAATTTCTAAAATATGCATTAAAAACTGTACATGGGTTGTTCATTTAATGTAATGGGCTGAACTCGAAGGAACTACCTAATTCATTTCTTAGAAAAGGGACATTTGTGCAAATGACTCATATAATCTTTGCCACAAGAAAACTGTTGATAAATTATATCTCCCCAGCAACCACAATAATAACCTTCTTATGGATCTAGAGATACATACTTTACAACTTAATTAGAGTCATCAAGCGAGCTCGGTAATTCTATCTCGTATTTAGCAAGATCATCGAAAGCAGAGTTCACCTGTTGGTTCTTTTGATGAAGTTTTTTTTTCGCATTTCTCTCTTGCCAACTCAAAGCGTGCATCAGCATGTTTCGCGACAGGATTAAGATACCTAATTTGGAAAATATGACTTTTCGGGGCTGGTCCGCAGATGCGGGACCAAGAGACCGAGCTAACCCGGGGGCGGTGAGAGAGTTATTGGAAGCGGAGGAGTCGAGCATCAATCGACAGCCTCTTCGAGTAGAGAAGAGGGTGGGGGTTGAAGAGAGAGGGGAGGGGAAGACAAGAGGGAAGAGGTTCCTTCCTTATCGGCCCACAGGGGACAGGGGAAGCAGTACGGAGCACAAGCTCCCTCGGACCCATACATCTATCCTTCCACTGTGTTCCCTCCCACCTTTCTCTCTCCACCTCTCTCCTCAATCTCTCTTTCTCTCTCTCTGTTTCTCTCTCCCTTCCACCAGCTCCTTCCCTGCTCATCCTCACGGCGCGCAAAGGAACTCTAGCCGTTATGCCGTGAATTACGAGCGATTATTATAAATGCGAGTTTTTAATTGAAACGTGCTAAAAAGAGAGGCCGTAAATAATTGGTCGATTGGAAATTTAATTTCCTGTCTTTGTTCTTATGCAGCCACGGACGAAAATTATTCCGAACGGGCGAAATTAAATGAATAAATATGAGCGGAGTCAGATGGATGTAAACATTTTTGATAAACTTTCCGTTTATATGTCATAGAATTAATGAGTGTGGTGTCTTTTGATAAAAATTTAGGATTTATTTGAAAAGTCTTTCGATATAATTTATGCTCGCGTATACTGCTATAGCTATGGATGTTATTTACCTAAGTAAAAGTGAAGTACCTACATTGGTATTAAAATAATTTTCTTGTTCGTAAAATTAAGCAAGTACATGCAGCGTAAACAAAAGGGAAGAATAGCTTTTACGTTTTTATTTCGAAACAACGTCGTTTTTTCCGAGCAGAGCAACATTACATCAGGTCTATTAAATATCATATGCGCCAATAACATATCTAAATATTTGCAGAAAATACTACTACTAATAATACTACTTTTAATTCCTGAATAGAAGTGAAATAATAATCTTTTTTTAGTTATAGCCAAATTCTATGAGATCTTATGCACTATCAATGAAACATTAAAATTAATAGATGAAAATTGTAGAAATGTGCGCTAATGCTGCTGCAAACGAGAAATTTTCATCTACAGTCTCTCTCGCATGGGATTTGTTCTCAAATATATACCTAGATTAAATTAAGTCTTTTATTAAAATAAAGGTGTACTAATAGTTTGAAACTCAGAGGTGAGCATATATGGAATTATTTTCTCAAGATATTCAGAAAGGCTCATTCTACCAAATTTAGCGTGAACGTTTACTTATTTCGCTATCGGTTCAATACGATACTTCACATTACATAATTCGTTTTAATGGGCCTAATTATTCGTATTAATTGAACAAAAGCATCTATTAATACATTGATCTGGTACTCAATTTTCTATAAGAATGAGAAGCATTGAGACCACTATTTTTGCTACTCTCGTAATAATACCTCAGTATTTTTCGTCTAATTTCCTAACATCTGGACTATCCATATCCACAAATATCTCTCGGTTTCTGCATTTTCCGACCCTTCGAGACTCTCACCTGTTACTTTTCGTATCTGATCCGCCCATCTTGCCTTCTCCCTCCCTCCCCCCCTCCCCCCCCCCTCCCCCCATCTCGTCCTTTATTTCATAGTATTTTTCGCGAGATACCTTATATTTACGATCTGTATTTTTCTTCCGGCCCTCGGGGTAATCCAATGCGGGACTATCTGGCGCTCATGACTTGGAAAGTTTGCCCACGCCCGTTACCAGTGTCTGTGTGTGTGTGCCGCAGCGAGGGCGTAATGTATAGGTGAGTTGGGAGGGAGGGATATGGTGGATGGGGGTAGGAAGGGTTATTTTTTTTTTTACTCAGGAGACTTTGAACGAGACAGGAAGGGATGAAGAGGATGCTCTTCCTTCAGCTGACCGAAATCTCCTTTTGAATATTCATGAAAAGGCCCTCTCTTCCCTCTCTCACCGCGTGGTGGGCAATCGACAATCAAAATCATCCACCTAACGAACTCCCTTACCCTTTTGCATCTCCGCCATCCATTTCCCTTCTCTTTTTACCTCATCTCCTTCGTCTTCTCGTTTACAACTTTTTTACGTCTCTATAAGCTTTTCAAATACTTGCTACATTTTTCTTCTAAATTTGTTTATTTTTCAACCGATGAGTTTCGTCAAAAGAAATGTTGTTGCCTAATTAATGGTAGCTTACAATGGTAGCTTAGTCGAATTTCTCCGAGAGGGAGAGTATGGTGACGTGTTTGCACCTGCTCTTCAATTGAGCCCCTATACGTTCAGTAGAATAAATGTCAAATTTCTCGAGAGTGCGTAGAATGTAATTTGCAATTAAAGCGATTTAGTAATGCTAATAATCATATAAACGAGCGGAGATAGTGTATTAATTTGAATGGATTGTTTAAAACATTTGAAAGTCGATGAAGACTAACATTAATTCAATCAGTATGCCGACTTATGGACACCAAATTTTGATAATTTGGAAATTTTTAATAAAATGTTGTATAAGTTTTTCTTAAGTACACGTTATGCTGACTGAATGCCGTGCACTTAACATACATTATTTTCTAAGAGGCGCATTGGTTCTGTTGATATTGTATGCATGAATTAAATAACTAAATTACTACATTTATTGCAAAAGAAATATTAACTGTTAAAACTCATTAATAATTCAAAATTAATGATTTTATTGGCGGAATAGATGCTTGATCATAAATTTCATTTAGTTGGAAAGCAAAAAAAATCAAGGACTTTTTTGTGGCACGCGAGGCGGAAAAGAGTCGACATTTTCAGTAATATTGACACGCAGGCAATAGAAGGTTCGCCATCACCGCCATAGGCCATCAATTCTATATTGCAGTGACAGCTGAGCGACGTTAATGGCCCCCGCTACTGAAAAATCAGCCTTAGGCCTCGAATAACCTTAATCCGACTGTTTTTTTAAGCTGTTAGTTTTATCAGTAAGCGGGAAAAGCGATTTTCTATTATGAAAAGCGGAATGGAAAGTAGGATTTTCTAGGAATTACGTACTTGACTATGTTAAATTTTCAATCTACAATATGGGCTAGATATACTTAAATTTGTTATCAAGGTAAATTTTATGTCTGCTATTGTACGGAGTACAGTTAATATGTGCTTTGGAAGAGTTATTCATCGAGTATATATAAGCGTAGAATATATTTATATCATCTTTAGAAATCGTAATCTTTATGCAAATCTATATAGGGTCCATATTTAGACAACGGTCTTCAAAATATTGAAAAAATATAATTTCAGAGATCTTGCTCATCGTGTTGGCGGCGAGGGATACAGTACTTATACAGATACATATCTTTATCGTGCTTGTTTAGTTTATCGAGACAGTTTTATGAACGAATCTTCATCGGATCGTGATTACAATTTACGATTTAAGGAAAGAAAAATTAAATTATATAAAGAAACACGATTCTTGTAATACTGAAAATAACCGAATATATAATATTTTGGTGTGAAATAAGTCGATTTTAGCAGTAGCGGAACTATAACATGTCAGAATCCGCGACCGCGGAAGAATTATATATATAGGGAGCCCTGCAGATCCATCTATAGCATTTTTTTACAACTAGCAACAAATTGCGAAGGGCCCCAAAAATTATTTTTGCGGGGTAGCCGAAACGTTCTATGTAGTCTTTCCACTGGGTTTGAGAGAGGGAAAGTCTATGTGTCATTCTATGGTTTTGACGAGAAAATCCTTTGCGAATTGCAAATAATATATAATTTTGCTACTATGGTTGTATTAAATGATATAATTATAGTTAAGGTTAGGTTAGAGAAGATCGTCAATAACAGATAAGCGCCCATAAGAGATAATAATTTTTGTGGATATTTTAAAGTTGAACATTATTATTTAATTATTGTGATATTCAATTGAATAATATTCTGTCATCATCTATTTCATGGCGCATGAGTGTTTTTTTTGCTTCCGAGATGCACATTCCAGGGTATACACATAAATAGCACTACAAAACCGGTTCTCGGAGTCTTGAAAGCCAGGAAGAGTCGGCAACTACTATAGTCAGATACATAACTGGTTTGTTATTTAAAATTTTAAAGCGCGCGGAAGAGAAGTGATATTTAGCTTTGGAAACTTTTTGCATCGGTTAGAAGTGTGAGTAATATTGTTCCGTATAATACAAGACCATTAAGTGTGTGTGCATGACCTAATAAACTTCGTTTGAACCGCCGTTTGAGTTGTAAACTGAAACACCTATTTCACGCGAAATGAGTGCAACAAATCTTGCCCCGCAGGCACGCATAAGCGGTCGGGTTGTAAAAAAAAATCTTGGTTTCCGTATTTGATTGCTTATGACTAGTTCTTTTCCTACTCGGGTGAGTTTAAAACTAACTGGAATGGTGCATACTCAGGGGTCCATGACGTTTTGAAATATGTATATGATTTGTAATGGTAAATATTTAAGAAAAGTTTAAATTTTTTTCATTTTACATTTTTTTCTGTGCTACTTCGCCCGAGAGTGCAGAAAGTAGGATAAGGTTTAAGAACTTCCTTCGCATGATTGGTTGACTTCGAACTGGCTAAAAATGGCGCGCATAATCTTGTCAGACCGTTTTCCTCAAAAGTTCTATATTTTGTGAAATATGCCGTATGGAGGTGAACATGACGAAAGTGCAAATGGTGAGCATCGTTAAAGTAAAGAATGACATGTTTAGGAATCAAAGCATAGTTTAAGTAAATGTTTGAATAATTAAGCTTTGTGTTGAGGCGCGTTATAAATAGGTTTGCGGAATTTAAGTAGAAGGGGGAACATATGCAAGTGCTTTATTTTAACATATTAGTAGCTAGGATTTATACTTTAATAAATTTATAAATAAATTTAAATGATCAAAATTTACTATAGTTTCAATGGCTGGGTAAATGCTAGGAAGAAAAGGAAAAAATCCAACCATTGAAAGTTAACGTAGAAAGTTTCATTGCTAAAAGCGGAGAAAAATAAATATCAAACAACATACATTGGATAATGCGTTCACTTTTTGTTCACGAGTTGTGGAAGAACCTTCAGAAAATTTATAACAGTTGAAATAGTTTCAGTTCGTTTATAGCAGTGTTTTCCAACCATTTTTAGTCCACCGTACCAATGCAAAAGATTCTGGCGGAAAACCGCCACCATTTTCCAGTGTAGTTCTCCCGCTTCTTACAAAATTCCGCGGCCCGCCAGTTCATGTCTGAAGGCACAGCGGTTGGGAACCACTGATCTATAGCATAAGATTAGCTGCCCATTTTACAAATCCTTTAAATTGAAACCCACGGCTGAAAAGGTTAGTTTTTCCAATAGATTCGAATACGTTAAGGAAGAGAAATAGCATATTGCGATATTACGCCCTTTTTTATGCATAACAATTGAAATGCTTCCGTTTGAATGTATAAAGAAGTAACATATATTAAACTGATGGATAAGATAGCGAATTCTTGGTTATTTACCTTGATCGCAAAAAGCTTGCTCAGGCACTCACTGAATTTATTGGATTTATAAATAAGGGATTTGAACTTCAACGAAATCTCGAAAAATACTCTTCTAACGATTATCACTAAATATTAATTTGGGGTTAAAATAGGTTCTGTTTTTTACATCTCACGTCTTTCAGTTAAGTTAAATTTAGCGAGAGTTAGATACAGATCATGTGTAACACATTTTTACTTTTCATGTCATTTGTTTCTAGTTCTTAATTATGTAAGACCGCAAATCGAATGTCATCATCATCCATTTTAAGTGAACTTAAAAGTTTCAAAGGCTCCTAATGCCACACGTAATGAAGAACTTAGGTCTTCCTTTTACTGTAATGAATCAATTTCCATCATTATAGGGTTATATTATATTTATTTCAGGAATATTTATTTTTAATACAAACATTAGGAATTAGAAATATTTAGGCGACTGAGCAAAGATTCATTTCAGATCCTTCTTAATCCCAGAAAATTTTTATTATAACATTCGTAGACAAAATTTTAGAAAAGTTATTTCTGCTTTCTCCAAGGTATAAAATTAAAGGCAGGCGCAGAAAAAATAAAGTGCGTTTTTATGGAATTTAAGCGCCTGTTTAGCGCTGTCCGTTGCTAACTAACATATATTAGCAAATAATGAATAGATAGGTCTACGGCAATGGCGTGAAACCTTTTCAAGTGTCTGGTCGCATTGTAGATGTGCTTTGGTGTATTATAAATCGCTAATTCATCAACGAGCTGACCGAGAGTTCACGTCGAAGCTTTTTCTCCGTTAAAGCTTTACCAGGCAAGGTTTTGCGACAACGGCTTTAATTTAAATGTTAAAAAAATGTGTGCGTTTAATATCACAGACTGCATCTTCGTCAAACCTTCGCGGGCCGCATAAAATGGTCTCCCGGGCTGGTTGCGCTCCGCGAGCCGTTGGTTGCACGCTCTTGGTCCTCGGCGGTTTCCAAACTGCGGAACGCGCCTCCTTAGAGGAGCGCGGTGAGTAGGGGGCGCAAAAGGTTTGACATACATTTACTGTATATTTAAAATAATCGTTAGACCTACAATATCCAGCCGTATTATTCTAGCCTTCAAGTGGCTAGGACGTATCGCTTTCGCCCATGTTGTTCTTAAGATGATTGTAATAATTGCAATTTTAGACCCAGTAGGTACTGTTTATGGACTGTGATTGAACGTGACATAGAGGGGCGCGCAAAGATAGTTTTCTTAGGTCAGGGAGAGCGCACTTTCTAACGTTAGGAAACCGCTGATCTACGGGAAAGCGCTCCGAAGATAATGGCGCCTCAGCTCGCTGGGGTCGCCTGCTGGGTCTGATTAAGGAATATAATAAATTGTTCAGTAAGGAAATCATAGAGGTTTAGAAATTCAATTCCAGAGTTCTCCTGAAAGGAGGCTTATTGTCGGTTCAAAACATCGTTCGAGCATTCTGTTTTGGCATCAGTTTATATTTAAATTACGAATCTCACAGGTTTTTAAAGTTGGACTGTTTTCTATTTCATAGAACGATCTTTATCTCCATTTATGTTGCTTTTTTTTAGTATTTATCATTTTATCGCAAATGAGCTAAACCTAGGTGGCGACAATTTTTTCTCTATTAATCCTATAAATCTAACTATATATTAATTTTACGTTGACGTCTGTCGACATTCGTGTACAATTTATGTCGGCGTATTTCTCGAGAACCGTTCGTCGTAAAGATATGCGGTAAACGGCGTTTTGTTTCTGCTGACGATTAGGTCCCTGGAAAAATATTTTCGTTTGCTAATGTATCCCGGGTTCGAATCCTGGAGACAATTATTTTTTCCCATACGTTTACACGGGATTTTAGATTTTTCAGAGTGCAAGGTTTTTTCCTTCATTTACCAAAATACGTAAATATGGACCGATTTTTTTCGTTTTCACATTATTAGTCTGATAAAACTCCATACTATTTTATTATTGCGATGTTTACATGTTAAACGGTCGACGTTTTCAGAAATACGCGTTCTTTTTCGAAATTTTGCGGATTTTTCTTACTCATTCCGGGCGTTGCCAATGAGACTCATTTTTGCCTCCGATTCATTTAATGCCAATTAAACCTTCAAATAGACGAAAGAAAAGCGTTATTCGCATTGAACTGTTGTTTGAGCATCGAAATTAATGAAGCATGGCAACGTAAATATTTAAGAACAATTATTCTGTTGACTGCGTATGGGAAGCGTTTCTAACGATTTAATCAAAGCAGTTGAATCTTCCTTTCATCGTTTGAATGCTGAAATCTTACCTTTTTGTTAGTAGAACCATCATATTACACATCTGTAATCCTTATTAACGCAAACATGCTCACGCATAAATTAAAAATTAGATGAGAATAGGGACGCACGTTATTTTGTAAACACATTACATATATGGTTATCTTCTCTTCATTGATAATCTAAATAAACGGTTGCATTGACGTCGCCTTTATAGTAGGTCCTGTAAGAAGTTGACGCTTGAAGGAAAGCAACTGTTTGTGAGTTCGTCTATAAGGGTGCAACGAAAATCATTGGAACTAAGGTAAGGTAGATTTAAAAATTTTTCCTTTTTGAATATACCGCGATATTAAACTAGGATTGAGTAACTCTGTGACATTGTGATCACGTAATTGCTCTTATATATTGCTGTAAAATCGCAGAAAATTTAAAAATGCCAAGGGGTAGACCAGTGAAAAGGAGAGCTATTAGCCCAACTACAGCTACCAGAGAAAGGAAGAGGAGCCAGAGAAAAAACGAAGATAGAGAGAGAGAGAGAAAGAGATGCTGAAGCTTATCGGATTGCCCGTGAAGATGAGGTGTGGAGAGTACAAGAAAGACATAGAAACAGGGAAACACGTCAAATGAATAGAGAACAAAGAAGAGCTAAACTAGGACCGAACTATTTAGATTATTTGCATTTCATTTATTTCATTAATTATTCAATAAAAATTATTTCACTAAACCTTCAGTTTATATAAATCGCGTTGAGGATCGGAGATCCGGGGCTGCCCTAGTATTTATAAATTTTAAAAATAACCCATAAAACAAAATTATGTACATATTATACATAAATCAATACAAATTACATATAAATTAGTCCTTTTGAGTAGAATCTCCTCATTGTACTTATTAAATATTATTTATTGCAGATTTTTACTGAGTTATACTTTTCGAGGTTCATCTAAGAAAAATTAATACCCATCTAATCGTACTTTTCCAAGCTGTTTTCAATAAATCACATCGGAAATATCAATGAAGGTGAACGATTTATTCCTTCAAACATAAGGCTTTATTTTAGTTAATAATGAGTCAAAATAAAGTAAATATTCAAAATAGGTTGGGAAAATGTATAGCATAATTTTTTTCCGCTTTAAATTGAAAAATTGCAATCTATGCCTTGCCCACCGGTCAAAGCTGAAGGAATTGATTTGATAGTTTAACCTGCCTGCATAAATAACATTTTTATACTTTAAACTTTGGGACACTTCCCAACCAATTTCGAAATATTTTACAATAATTTTTAAAAAATATGCAAGCAATGACCATAACTTTCCGACATTTCTCGCTGCAAAAAATATTCAAATCATGGAAAATTTGAATGGAAATGTAGACATTCAGTTTTACCTCTTCAAAACGACATTTATCACAGTCAAACCATTCGGAAGGACGACGAAATATTTGAATTAGTATTATTAATGCCAATATAAAAGAGAAAATACGATGGCGTTGTTTCAACAATAAAAAAAGCCGCCAGCTAAACATCACCCTCATAAAACTGCCCCCTCTTATATTTACTAGTTATCAACAACTGCTGAGAGCGCAACATCCCTTGAAATTTATTAATTTTTTTACGACGCGTGACCGCGCACCTAACACGATAGAAAGGACGGTGTGGAGATATTGAATCAAAATCCGTAGCAAGCGTCCTATACCATCTCCTTTCTCTCGGAAACGTACGCGTTAGAAGCGACTACGTGGCCAAACTAATCTCACGGGCCGTTTGAAAACCGGAATCCCTTTCAGTTATAGGCGATAAGACGACCGCATCTAACTGGCGAGTCTCTTTTTCTGTCCTGTCCCAAAGGATTGCTGGTTCGCCGTCTCGACAACAGGTGTCGTGGGAGTAGGAATCGCTCGGGATTTGAATTGTTCTCTCTTCCTCTGTGAGGGCCGAACGCGGCGGCAAGGGGGTAGGGGAGGGAATGGGGGGGGGGGGGGGGGGAGAGGACTTAAAGCACTGTAAAGAGGTCGAATGTTTTATGTATGTAAGACTCGAGGAGTGCATGCGTATATATATCCCTGGATTCTTATTTTCACGAAACACGGCGAGCCCGCATCTCGTCGCTCATCTGTTCTTTTTAACGGCGGAGGGAAATTGTCCATTGTCCTTCAAGCGATATGATTTACGCAGCGTCCGTTATTACCCTTCCTCCTCCTCATACCCTTCTTCCCCCCCTAGCTCGCGTCTCCCTCAGGTAACCCTCTCGTAGGGTGAAGGAGAGCAAGGAGGAGGGGGGGAGGAGAGAGGGAGGGGGGAGCGGGAGCGCGAGGGGGGGGGGAGAGGGAAGGAGGAGGTCGGGCTGGGGGACATTGTCGGGGTCTTAGCGTTTTACATAAATCAAATCGAGGGAAACAATGGACTCCTTTGCCTTTTTTCCCTAACTTCTTCCACGGAGATTCGCCATCATAAACTGTCGTCCCTTACAGAATCCACTTAAGAACTGCATAACACTAAGTAAACTAATAATTCCGCCCAAATATGAGAGACCTTACAAGACACTCAATTTCAGTGACGCGAGACCCTTTTTTTCCGCTATTGTGTGTGAGTGTGTGTGTTTTTATTTTGGATGCTGCGGTGAGTGATAAGGAAGACCTTTTTCATTGAATCTTCGTGAGAGATAAACGGACTATGATGGCGATGTCTACTGCCCAACCGCGCCCCGCTTAAACGTCACTAAAAGGTCTAAGGATTTATATTTAATCGTTATCCTTGGAAAAAGTATTGGAGGAAATATTTTAACGCGATTATATCAGTTTCCTTGGCTTTAAAGTAGATGGGAAGAATAAGGAAAAATGTTACCAATCTGTTTGAATTCGATTGAATACATTTTTTATCGTAAACACTGCAAGACGGGAATTGCTTTTAACGTTCAGCAAGGGTCATTGTGGATTTATCATAAAGTATTGCTTTTTAATGAAATTAACACGATTTTGATTCGATTTTTATGCATTTATTGTAACTTTTTTCAGTACATACACTTTCATTTACAGCAGTGGAGAAATAACAAATATTAAGTTGTAACAATGGTTCCAAAACAGATATTCCACATCCTTCAAAGCCTGAAAACGTTCGACTAATTTAAAATCTAAAATTTCTTTCAAAATATCATTGTAGCAAAATTAAAATGTTCTATAAGCGTACATGTGCGTCCCTTGCTAGAGCTTTTATTTGGAGTAGTGTCTTTCAGTATTGAAGTCAAAAATTTTAATTCTGGATTTGCTATCGTTAACATATTGCTTGTACCTTTTCTACTGTTTATAAGGTTTTAGTAAGCAATTTGACTTAAAAAATTATAATTGTAACGTTACACTTTACTGTAATATAGGTGCAGTAACTATTGTATAACTAGGGCTAACTATAGGTGTTGAAATTTTAAAATAAAATGGAAGTTGACAACTGTAATCTTTTTCCTGCTGTATGGAGAAATTCAATAAATTATTGCCTAGAACTCTTCCCTAATAAATTAAATTTTGCTCAATTTCTTGGAAAAACCGCCTTTCGTACAGGCTCTCATGCATACCTGTCGAAGCATTATCGGAATGGGGGCACCTTGGAGGGGCGAAACTCCTCATCGTTTCCTTTTCCGCGGCAATGTTAATGAGCTTGTTATCCGAAGGCAGTTATGCCTGAAGCGCGCTCGCCGAAGCTGCGGTAAAACCCTCTATCCATCATCTCCCCCCGAAGCATTCCACAAAAAACTTTAAGAGACGTGCTCATTTCGCGGGCGGATTGGGCGTGCGGGGGAGAAGCGCGGTGCCGCACCTTGCGCCGCGGATGGATTGACGGAGGAGGAGGATTTGGTGGAGGCGAGGGGGAAGTGGACGGTAGACGACGTTTTGCGAGGGGATGTTCGGCGTTGAGTGCGGCGTGGCGGAGGACAAGCGAAGGGATTTCTGCGCACGCGCCGTTTAAGGATGCCACACATCGGTCCAAGGGATTAACAACCGCGATGGGATCGGAGAGACTTGCGGTGGCGGCGGTCCTCCTCTCCCTCTCCCATTCCCTCCCTCCCCCCTTCACTCCCCTCCCCCCTCTTTCTCCCCTCCTATCGCCGCTCTTGTAGTCTTGCTCGGACAATGCGCTCTCTCCGTGGTTGGGCCTCACAATGGGCCATCATTATGCAGGAGATGCAAACCGAGGAAGCGACGATGCCGGTTATTAAAATGAAAGTCGGTACCCGGATTCGGCACCCGCAATAAATCAGGGGGTTTTCACGGATTCCTCTTCTCAAGAAGGAGGAGAGGGAGAGAGAGAGAGAGAGAAGGGGATAAATGGTGGAAGAGAAGGAGGTTGGTTGAGGAAGAGAAGGTCGCCGGGCGCATAAAAGGTGACCTTCGCCCGGGCGCCCATTGTCCCTCTTCGCATTTGTAGATGGTTTCCGATACGGCCACCAAGGGGGCGCCGTAATGGATGCGCCCTCCGATGCCCTGGGTTCGCTCCCCGGCGCCCTCCCCCCTCTATGCACGACCGACCCAACCCCAACCTCCGTATGCTGTGGCATCTCTCCCCCTCCCTTCTCCGAGAATAGGAGCATCCTACACAGTTCCCTTCCCCTTTAGCTGCAGACAACAATGCGTGCAGAAGAGAACGCGTGCGAGGAAGGCACCCCAGCGTAGATATCTCCCAGGAGGGGAGGATGAAAGGGGAGGGGGAGAGGGGAAGGGGGGGAGGGGGAGAGGGGAAGGGAGGGAGGTGGAGTGGTAAAGGCGTTCGGCGTGGGAGGTCTAGGATGTGACATGCCAATCGGATGGAGATCTTCCGATATTTTAGCGTGTCACCTAGACCGAACCTCCCCTCGTCATCACTCTCCTCCTATTTACCTTCCTCCTCTCTCGAAAGACGATTGTTTTCGCGTTTTTCATAAGCTCGTGTGCCCTCCCATCTCTCTGTTATGCAAATAGGGGAAGGAGTTTTGGAAATGTCGTATCTCCCGAATCCATTGTATTGAAAACCAATTTTTTAGCTATAAATTTCTACCGCCGAGTTCTCTCAAAACTATCAGTAAGCCGATTTTTTAAAATAAAAGTTTATCTTAGAAATATCTATCTCCTCCATGCAGCTCCCACTATTATTAGTTAAACTTTAAAAAACTATGCATGTAAACCCAGACTGACAAAGGGGCGCAATTGTGATATTTGTTGATTTTATGCTATTAATCTTTCTAAATAAATAAAGTAATTATGCGAATGTCTTAGATAAATAAACTGTGTGCAATTAAGTAGTGCCATAGAGTACAAATTATGCTTCATCAGTGACATAGATCATACATCTGCTTGCATGTTTATTTACGTAGTTTGATATCTTGAAAATGAAATTTTAACGTCGGGACTTTTAACACGAAATGTTTGTTCCGGTCGCACACGTTTCGAACTAACCCGTTTCCAGTCTTTTGTCCATTCAACGGCAGGTGGAAGGAAGGGAAATTTGGCGAGCGAACTCATTTTAAGCGGAACTTCAGGATTTATCAACGTATTTGACCGTCAATGGAACGACGAGAAAAATGGGTGACTATAGCTAATTAGCATTAACATTGAAAATTCTTGATTCATTGCAGATGAGATAAAGTGTACCAATATCAAAAATAACAAAACGCTATCACTCCATCAGTTTTGTTATAAAATTATTGGTAGGCTACGAAGTTCCAGCTTCATTTCCGATAAAAAAACTACTTAGCGCGAAAAAATGTAGTACATACTATCTAATTTCCGTCTACTTAATTTGTTTGTTTTTGTATAAATGTTAAAATAAATTTAATTTGAATATAGATAATTCTTAAAGATATTATACTGTTGACAATTATGCAAAAAAATAACCTTATTTCGTCGACGGATTAAGAGAATTAGCCGAAGAGATTTCCGGAATTGGAATAAAATTCGCTATTTTAAATGGTTATTTTTGGATTTGCAGATATTATAGAACTTCTTCATACCGGACATTACTTCTACAATAAAATCAAACCAACCTCATTCTTCTTGTCCGAGTACAGAACTTGTACCACAATTCCAATGCATTTAAAAGTGAAATTGATACGCAGTTCTAAAATTCGTAGAAAATGTTAGAATCTGCAGTCGATAAGCCATCACTGAAGTCGGTTATATTGTAGCATAATTACACATATAAATTTCTCAATCTTTTTGTGGCTATTGGAGCCACCTAATTCATCGATTAGATTCAATCCATGAGGCGAGCTCGATCATTCTCTTTTTTGAATCATTTACAAGTGATTATTTAAAATACATTATATCATTTTCTGTGCCTTTATAATAACTAATATAGACACAGCTAAGTCAGAGAAAGGTTTTGTCGGAAAATAATAAAAATATCACTCGCTAGAGGATTTATGTTAGAGATTAGCGAGGAAAAATTCATATTTCTGCCAATAATAGCTTATGAGATATAAAGAAAGAAAACAATACTTCAGGACAGGAGCGCCGTGTTTTGGTGAGTGATGGTGTTATTTGAAGTAGAAACAAGGAGAAAATTATGGCTGTGACCAAGACTCGAACCCGGTTCACCCGGGTGCAGTGGCGGGCGTAGCAAGGTGAAGCCGGGCCCTGGTTCGAGAATTCTTTACGCCCCCCCCCCCCCCCCCCCCACCCTCCCTCCCTCTCCTCCAATATATATTTTTTGGCTATTTTATTTTTTAAGGGGAAAATTTTAATGAAATAAGTTTCATGATCTCGGATTCTTTTAACTGTGTTTAGCAGCTCTTGTGGTTTAAAATGACACAAAGGGTAAAATTTTGTATATGTCGACCAAGGGCCTTCGGGCCCCCTCGAGCTCCGGGCCCTGGATAGACCGATCCATCGGATCCATCGGATCCATGGTCCCTACGCCACTGCCCGGGTGCTTTAACCAATTAAGCTATCAAGCCAGTCTTATTCTCCACCCCTGAAATAGGGAATTTACGTTGAGGAAGAAGCTAACTGGATAATAAATCTTACAACAGTAGATGTCCTCACTGAGGCACAGCAGAAAACACCCCTTCTTACCTTGAGAAAGTGAGATGATAGCTGTCAAATAACAAGATGGATTGCATATAAATGTAACTTTTATACGTTAGTGCAAAGAGCTAATCACAAATGTGAAGTTGGAGAAAGAAAAACGTCATATTTGTGATTAGTCCTTTGCAGTGACACATAAAAGTTACATTTCCATGCAATCCATCTTGATAGTGAAATATTTTACCACTGTTTGCAAAAGTAATCATTTAAGATTGATTTTTAAAAGTTAAATTTTAAAACTAACTACATTTTTCCCTGTTCAAACTAAGGACACATTTTTTCGAGCTGAAATCAGTAAGAGTTCAAGAATGTTGAGAATGGTTTCCAGATAAATGATTAATTTAGTACAAGCTTCTTTTACTAAAAGTCATTGCGTCAATTTCACCTGACAGTAAAATGCTTGCATTAATTTTTACGAATCTTTTCTATTACAGTTCCATTACTCCAAGAAAATTTTTAATAGTTACTAAAATAATATTTAAAATTAGGAAGATATAAATCGAGGAGATAAAATACCGATCAATGAAGTCCCTTCAACAGAGAATTATCGATCTTGTGTTATTACTGAAAAGGTACTTATCTAAGCTTCTCCAATAGCCGCAACAAAGTTATAAAAATATTTCAGGAGCTATTTTCGGCGAAATACCACTTAAGATGGCTACATTGTAGCAGTAAATGCGTATGTTTTTTTCGTAACATTGTTGCTAGAGATTGTGATTTCTCGACTTTTTTTCATTCTCCAGATTCGAGATTTCTCTTTTTTACCAATATTTTTTTTCTCGAGAATTCTCAAGAAATCTCGAGTGCGAAAGCAATTGCTCGTCAAAATTTTCATAAAATATTTTTTTCGTATAAAATGGCAATGGAAGATAATAATTCTGAATTAAAAAAATTAATTTTAATTAATATTTCTCGTACGATAGTGAGCTACTTACCATTTCGATAATAATTTTCTTTAGCATTACAACAGAAATAATTTCGAAATGAATACCATATTTTTAGTCTTTAGATGATGTTTAATTGAAACTCAATAACAAACAAAGGTAATATAACTTAGAAAGGTCAAGATTAAAATACAATTATCAGTGCATTACTTTTTATCACATCTTAGGAAGTAATGTTTTAAAAAACACAGACAGTCTATTGATTTGTCGGATAATCTTGCCCTTCTCTTATTGTTAGAGACCAGATTCCCAGAAACAGAGAAATTTCTTTCGTTTTGGGTGGACGTTGGTTTAATTGTACTTAAGGCATTTTTCAGCTTTTCCAAGTTGGTTGTAATTTTTCCCGTTGCCTCTTACACGTTCATTTCTTTTGATAACGAACGGAAGTCATCATACATTACTTGGCTTGGCATCAAGCATTTACGGATCGATTCTTCCAATTGTTGATTCAGGCTCAGACTATCACCTTGGTCCGTTTTTAAGTTTTCTTCAACTGGTTCTTCAGCATGATTCAGTGTAGTATTCTTTTCATTTGAATAATGGTATAGTCTGTTCATGATTAATTTTGCTGTTTTGACGATTTCATTTTTTGGACTTAGCGCAAAGAAATCGCATTTTTTACATAGCTGTAGGCATTTTGGGTCTTGAAGATACTTGGTTCATTCCTATGTCTTGCAGAGAATCTCGAAATCTCGAGAAATTTTTTTCGAGACTCGAGATTCTCGAATATTAGAAGAAAAAATTTCTCGAGAAATGAGAATTTGAAAAATAGGAATTTCTCGAGAATTCTCGAGACGAGAATTCTCGAACACAATGTCTAATTGTTGCGACTATTGGAGATATCTGAGAGTACAAATGTGAACTTGTAGAAGGAAAAAAAATCTGAACTTAATCGGGAATCGAACACGGGCCTCCCACTTGCCAAGTACAATTAGGCCGTCTAACTCACAAAGTTCACTTTTAGTCCCCGTTTACACTTTTCCGTTTTCTTGCCTGAAAACAGGCGCTTGACTGACTTGCTAGGAACGAAAGAAAGCCTGTTTGTTTACAAGTTCCCGTTTTCGTTAATCGACGTTTTAAATCAGCAAAGCATAATAATGACGGTGTAACTAACATCTATGATTTATTAAATATGTATATGGATATGGACTATGAGCCATGTATTGGTTTGTTTGTTAGCTAACTATTGAACTGCTTCAATTGCCTCCATAAAATCATTCAAAGCACCGATTTGTGAACGTCTTAATTTAAGCGATATAATTCGATTAATATATCGAATCAATTAAAGTTTAAAAACGCATATAATTTCTCATTGGGCAATTATTTGTGTTCCTTCATAATCGAAAAATTCTTCGAAAAGAACGCGATGTAAGCTATTTCGTTTTTTCAGAAATGGAGACGGGATTAAAAATATATATAGTTTAATGTAAATTTAGGATGCAATAATTTTTAATATAATTTCAGCCTGTCATATGACGGGAATTTACACTAGTACCCTAATAAATAGTGAATCCGCTGGCAAATTTCTCTTTCCTTTAATTAAACCAACACCATTTTCGGTGCTGAGCTAACTAATAGAGAAACAAGACTAATTTAATGAGTTAATCTTGTTTTTCTAGCCTATGTAAAAGTGATGGTTTTGTACACCAATTCAAATTTACCGCCAGATTGCAGCGCAGTAAATATATAGAACCAAAACAGTAATTTGTAATATCATCGGTAGATCCATTTACATCCGATTTCTTTTCTTAAGCTACGTTTGTGTTGGTTGGTTTGATAAAATATCGGTGAAGGGGAGAAAAGCTGTGTGGAGGAATGTCTATATATCCTGTAATCGTGCATATACATTGACCAACGTTGTCTTCTAGTTATTACAATATAATTTTACTAGAAAGCCTGGTACATGCTTCATTTGGTGACTTATAACAACAAAATATTACTGCTTGTCATTTGATTTTAAATTTCACAATAGTGAAACCTTTGAAAAACATGTATTTTACGATGTATTGTCAATTTACTATACCTCAAATGAAATTTTTTAAATTTTGAAGTAAAACTCGTTTGAAATCAATCTTAAAAGAGTAAATACATAAAGTTTTTATTGGAAATAATTATTAACAACCATGTAATAGATTTTAACGTAGGCCATAAGTTCTCTTCAACTAATGTAAGACTTTAGTGTTTAAAAAAAATGAAGACGCTGTGGAATGTTGTAAATTCCGATTTCGTTCTTTCCTGTTCAAGCAATCTCTTTTCTAATGAATATTAAAATGCTGATATGAAAAGTATTACGCCAATCCCCATTGGTGAGCATTTACTCTAAAGAGATTACTATTTACATGTCGATTTGTTGAGCTCTTACTTTACATAGGAAATTCTACAAGATATAAATCACCAACGGACGAATATTAAGGAAATGAAGATAAAAAGAAAAGTTAAAAGAAAACATACGTGATATAAACAAACGTTCTTACGAATACGAATGTAGATAATAGTTCGTATGAATGCAACGCTTCCGGTACATAGTTATCCTTGGTTATCCTAACTAAATAAAATGTACTTTGTTTATACTCGTTGCTACGGACAAAAGCAATAATTTCTAGTTTATAGTTGTTGCTACAATAAAGATACACTATTCACAGTAAAGTTCCATTTTACAGAATATTTCCACTGTTTTAATCAAATTCTTCAACCGTGTTTGAAAACGAAATTTAAACAAACAAAATGACATAATATCGCTCAATTTTCACGTAATATTACAGCAAGCTCAAGTGAGTTGCCATGGAAACTAATTTTTTCATTGTTGCGTATTTTCATGTTAAAAACGAATTTTCCGGACAAATCGTAATGTAATTGAATTTTCATGGGAACAAAAATGAACTCTTTTCTTTTGTCTATACAACTGATTGAGTCTCGAGTTCGCATCTCGGTTCTCACTAATTTTAAAATGCAATTTCATAATGCCCGAAATAAATTCCAAAGATTTTCTTATGTAGGACAGTTATGTCGGAAAACCGCCACAAAAAGAAAAGTATTTAGAGTTTATGGATCCAGTTATCTTTATCAAAAAATAGAAACTTTCGGCTTTTATACAGTGTTTAGATGAAAAAAATCGTCCAAACACCGACCGAAAAATAAGCTTCCCAAAAGGTATACCAAGTTATGAAAAAAGTTCGGAGTAATATTATACCCTAGACGTCTAGTTCACTTTTCAGAAAAATCTGGCAACGTTGCATCGCCTCTACCAATTCATCGAACATATAACTTCATCACAAAAAATCCGTTTCTTTTATTTAAACTTATATTTATAATGAAGGATAATTATAATATTATAAAAACTAATTTATAATAGTTCTGTATATCAACTTTAATAAAATAAAATCACAAGCGACTTTCTTTCAGTTGTTAATAAAATACCACTGGTTTGTCGTTTTAAATTCATTCGAAATAATCTCTATAGGTGGCGCGCAGACGTGGGGGGTTCGTTCCATTTCATAGTGTCCAACGAGTTTTTGATAATTGGCAGTGTCATTGAGTGTCCTACTGTTTCACTAGTTTGATGAAGAAACCGGAATGGATTGGTGTCGGCGTTAGAAATATATCACGGATTAGGTAAGGATGCATCACATAGTGATATAAAATTAAGATAATTTGTTTATATTCCATCATTTTAATAAACATTTTTAGGTGAAGGATTCGCGTTCTAGAATGGAAGATGGCGTCATTGGTGTCGTGAAACAAAACCATTACCTTTTCATGCAAGAAGTGTCGCTCTAATTAGGTAAGGATTTATCTTACAAATCAAATGGTAATAATTTTAAACGAAATCAATTTGGTTCTAAGGTGGCTGGTGATAAAAGATGCTTCAAATTCTATTTACGATGATTTCCACTTGGATTAAGATGTTTTACGTGGTTCATCTTATAATATATTTCTTGACATAATACGATTTAATAAATTTTATTCAGCAATGATGATAGTTATGACGTCAGTTGAAATGAATTGTTATAAATTATTTCTAGTATCGCGTTTGAAATCATCTGTGATAATTTAATAGTTTTTGTTTCAAGGAACAAATTTTCTTAAAATGTCAATTGTGTTAGCTTTTATGAATTATTAAGTGGATCGTCACGAAATGGCGACCAAAGTATTCTTTGCAGGTAATGTCTTGCTTGGGGCGTGACATCGGCCACCTATTTGAAATGTTAACGCCCCACATGTACGTAATGCTACATTGATGTTAAGTTAATATGCTCTTAAATAAGTCTCGGATACGTTTTTAGGAAGTTTTTAATCTCGAGAAGTTTAACTCGGGAGCCATGTTCCCATAATGCCCTGCGATACGTGTGTACCTGTTACGTGAAGAAGGAAACTGGTGACGTAGCGAAAGGGGTAGGGGGGAAGCCTGGGTTGCTGTGTGGAAGGCGTAGAGGACGTATCGGGTTGCGCCTCGCTGCCCTGCCCTGACCAGCGCTGGGTATCATATTACATACGCTCACGTTCTAATGAAATTTTTTAACTGGTCTGATTTTGTTTCGTAGAATTTTCATGTACTTTACTCAATTACTTGGAATGTGATTATTGATTTTTTCACGCCAATACATTTTATCTTATGGTAGTGGCGCGAGAATTGAAAAACAAAATTTTAAAAGGGAATATTTACCTGTTATTATCTAATCTGTTCGTATAAATAATAAAATAATTAATAATGAATTTTCTTAGTTTTATACACAGGGCGTTTCAAAAGTTTCTGTCTGTATATTTTACATAAAATAAAACGGTTGTTTTATTTGATTTAACATTTTGAATTGTAATACAAATAAATCTACGAGTCAAATGAAAAGTAAAATTTTAAAATATTTCGGAATGAATAAAATTTTAAATTATTTATATTTAATGAAAGAACAAAAAGTGAAAATCGCCTTGTGCGCAAAAAGTCAAAATTTTCATATAGCTTTGGTTATTTTCTTTAAATTGTGAAATTTTGTTTATTCCTTATGTTGAGTAAATTTCAGTTATTGACCGCAATATAAATAGTTATATGAGGTCCATTTACCGAAATGTGACAGGAAAGAATTCATTCCAGGAGCTCGTACGCGGCACCTATGCGTAGGCTTAATACTAAAATTGTAACCACCTTGTGGAACTTATGTTTTTATTAATATAAGAGGACCTATGATTGCCGCATTGGACAAAAACTATAGCCTTTTTTCTATGCTATATTGAGGTCAACTTTATATATTCCATGTTCTCTTGTCAACTTAATGTACACGTAAATCGTCACTTTGTTTAGAGCTCCGTAACCAGCGGAGAATACACATTTCTTTAAAAAAATGCGGTAGTTGTAATGCACAAATATGTTATCAATACATAATAACTTTAATGGAGTTTTACAGCAATTATTTTGTGTAATTTACTCAAAAGTAAACTGGCGTTGATATCGTTATTTGCATTCAAAGGTTTTCCTATCAATATTAGTGAAAGGAATTCTCATCTTACATTAAAGAGGGAAGTGTAAGCAAAATAAATTGAGGAAGAAAGTAGTTCTCTTAAATAATATACGCACCTAGGAAAATTTTACGTTTAGATAAAACTGCATTCGTTGAATTATTCGCGCACATTATTATGTATGCGTATCAAAGTTAAGTATAATTTGATAATGAGTTAGATGAGAAGAATAACTGGAGGAAATAATGGGAAACGGAAGAAGATATCTAAGTAAGAAGGAATTTTTGAGATGCGAGAGGATGTGAAAAACGCTATAGAACATGTCATTTATCGTTTAGGAAAAAACTAATGATCGTGCCATAACTATCAAAAGACACATTTTATGGATGGCGGTTAGTTTTGCGATATTCTTATTCTCATAGGTTTTTACGCATAGCGGATGTAATATTTTAATAAGGATCTTTTGCCCCGCCGGCGCCGTGAGAATCTAGGAAAACTCGCTGGGAACTGTTTGCAGCCTTCTTCCCACTGGGAAACCAGTTTTTGGCGCAAGGCGTACTTGTCTTGTTTTGCATGTTTATTATCTGTTTACTCCAAAAAATTACACCTCGACACATCAGCCCATTCACACCTTCAAAGAAAATAGTTTTAAAGATATTTCAACTTCAGCTTTAGGGAGTCCAAAGATATCACACACTCCCAGTTCTTTTTTTTTATCACCACCTGAAATGAGAAATCGCTATTTATTATCGAGGAAACTTTATAAATTTATAACATATTCGAGGAAAATAAATGTTGGGAATTGGATGTATATTTCTCATTTACCATTATTTTAATGACCGGCTAATCTCGAACTTAATACTTTCTCATGTTTTAAACGGGAAAATTTAATGAAGCAGTTCGCGGAAATGTTCACGAGCAGAAATAACTTTACGCCACTCTTTCATTTATTAAAAATTATTGCATATAAACAGTTGTATAATTATTATAAAAAATTAAAAAATAGTTTGTCAACTTAATAAGCCTGCTTCGAAGAATATTTGGATTGCTTAAGCTTAAATGTTAACAAATACAATCCTGTGTTCATTAATTCTTCCATATAACTTTAACATAAATCATTTAAAACTAATCTTTAAAATATCTGAACCTAGCAAATAAAAATTTTCGTTTGCGATGTTAAAATTCAGTACTATATCATTCAAAGCACCCACAAATACCAAATCAAAAGCATTATGAAAAACAGAATAAATTTTAAAAAGAAGCTCCTCCCCTGCGTCGGTATTATTCCTGAAACCCATGGAAGCAGAATTATGTGAGTAGGATATCGGCAGGGGGACAATTGACAAAAGAAAAATTATAAAAATTGCAACGTAATTTCTGGTATTAGTCTTTTTTTGACATTCGAACGCACAGCGAGCATGAGGAAAGCACTTTATAAAAACCTTTTTCTCGTGAATTTTCTTTGGCGAACGCGAATCCCCTTCTAATTCTCTTCCCTCCCCCCACACCAAGCACTCCCTCTCACCCTCCTTCTCTCTTCAACTCGCCTCCAAATCGGGCCTTATCTCTCTCTCTCTTTCTTCCCCATTCCCTTTCCTCCAGCCACCCTCTTCGGTGGCTCTCCCTCCCACCCACAGCCTGATTTATTGATGGCGGTAGTTCCAGTAATACTGGAATGTCCAGCGAGGTCGTCCGATCGGGGTGGGGAGGGGGAGAGAGGGAGGAGTTTTAAGAGAGGAGAGTGCGGCTGGGGAAAATGGGCGCGGATGTGCCGAGATATATGTTTTGTGTAGGAAAAATAAAAACAGCGTGGTCTCGTGAGAGGGAGTAGATTGGGGTTGCTGGGAAGCTTTAGGGGCAAAGCGGACAAAAGGTAAAGGATCGGTGTGTTTCGCCGTGTGCTGCCCTCGTGTACCTAAAGTGTTCACCTATCTTCCTACTCCATTTTATGTCTCTGCACACACTCCCCTTCTTCAGCCATTTCTCTCTCATTCTTATCATTTATGTGTTTCCGCCGTTTTATCCGTTTAGTTCTTTATTGGAATCACACGTATCCTCTATTTGTCTCTTCCTTAATTTCTCTTTCTCTCACGGTTGTTATTATTTTTTCTACGTGACTTTATAGGCTTCGATTTTCCTAATTATATCTAGTATTAGCTTCTTTTATCTCTTTTTTATATCGTTGCTCATTTTTGCCATTTATGAAATACTGAGACAATGTCTTACGCTCGATTACTTGTTCCGCTAAAATAAAAAATAATTCAAAGGGTTGTTACCTGTTAGACACTACTCACTTTTCTTTCTTGAGAGTTTTTCCAAAAGTGCATTCGATTTTTGAGAAGGATGATTTCCATGCAAAAGTGTCTCATCGCCAATTCTATTTATTTAGGTCACTGTAGTTTCTGTAAAAGTATCGAATTCTTTCCTACAATTATATTACTAAACTTATAAATAATTTTAAATTTACAATTCTAAATTAATCTCAATAAATAAAACGCGTTTTTCAGCAAATGAAACCAATATTTTAAACTTTCCTGTCGTTTTCTTTTTTCCTATTTTTCCCCTTTCACTTCTCCCTTTATCACTCTCTCCTTTCAATTATGTAATCCCGAGTTTTTCCAATCCTCATCTTTTTGTCTCTTTCCAACTTCATATATCTCTTCTTTCTTTCTCCATCCACACCGTTCATCTTCCATTTTACACTCCATTCTTTCATCTTTAGCACCCTTCATTTCTTTCCTTCATTCATTTCTCTTCTCTGCTGCGTTTCTCTCTCCCTCCATCTTTACTCCCATCTCTCTCCATGTTGACCCCCTCTCTCCCTCTTTGCCCCCCTCTCCCTCTCTTTACCCCCTCTTTCTCCCCTTCTCTTTACCCTCTCTCCATCCCTCTTTACCCCCTCCTCTCTCCCTCTCTCTGTCCCTTCGACTTTACCCCTCTCTCCCTCCCTTTTTACACTCTTCCCTCTTTACCCACCTCCCTCTTTACTCCCCTCTCTCCCTCCCTCTTTACCCCCCCCCCCACCCTCTTTACCCTTCCTCCCCCTCCATTCCTTCCCCCGCCCTGTCCATACATCCCTCCCGTCGATACCGTTCCCAGATAGCCGACAGCCAGAGAGCGGTGAATCAAACTGCACTTCAAACTGCATCGCCGAAAGGGAGAAAGGAGAGCGCACATGACGCTCTTTATGTTCCTCCTCCAACTCCTTCAACATCCCATTGCGGGCCACTCCCTATTCCCCTTCCTCTCACTCCTCTCTCCTATCACTCCTCTTGTCACCTCCCTCTATCACTCCATCCCGTCAAATCCATCTATTTCATTCCGCCGCCTCCCGTGTCAATTCCATCTCTCCTTCCCCTCCGGACCCTTTCCCCTAAACACCTCCTCCTCACCCCCTATTTCTCGCCTCCCTTCCCTATTTTCCCCTCTTGTTCAATCCGAGTGCCATCGCACCCCTTTAAACACGACCCCAATCCTTCACGCCCTCTCTCGCAATCTGACCACAGACTTCATTTTCATTCAAAATGCTCCCATTATTATTCGATTAGGGTCCTAAATCATTCACACGCGACTGGTGTTCATGATTTCAGCTTGTAACGCCTAACCTACACAGATTTGCCACGTCCCAAAGTCACACTTTGGGTCATAATGCTTCATAACGTCAGCGCCCTCAAAATAATCGCACATTTCTCTTTTAAAAGGGTTCGCACTTTTTTGTATCGTGTGTTAATTTAAGCCGCGTTTGTATCATACGCAATGGGTTTCCCATTACACGTATGGTGTTGTGGTGCGCGTGTTCTATATATAGCGCCAGCTACGTTGGTCTGAGTAGTAGATTTGTGTAAACCGTAACATTAACGTTAGTGGAGACTAAGCCAAAAGAAAAGAAAATGGGAGAATCATTTGCTGACGTAATATGAAAAAGCTCTCTCTTTATTTAAAATTGTAAATGTAACATTATCTAAAAAATTTAGTAATATAATTATATGACATAAAGTAATATACCCAGTAATTAATTTAAAAATTTTAACTTTCTGTTTAAAGCCATTTGCTCAGAATCTTAATTTGAAAAATTTGAAGGAACCCCCTGCTACCCACCTTATTTTCAAAAAAGTTTCTTTTAGAGCGTTATAGATGGCATTAATAGTCACACACAGTGAAAATTCAAACTCTCTCTATAACTATTTCGTCAAAATCTTAGTTTGGATTTTTTGTCTGCACTCCCTGCCGCCCGCCGATTTCTCCAAAAATATTCCTTTACAACGTAAATATTGGCATTATAAATCACATACAAAAATTACACTTCTTTTCGACGATAATTTTCCCAAAACCTGAGGTCAAATTTGTACTTGATATTTCGAAGAAGTTTGTTGGTTAACCGAGACCGAAACTTGTTTGTTATGAAGTTAACTTTCGAAAATGTTGATTCACATATATATGTTGAACCGAGGATACAAGTGCCGATGCTGTATTGAAGAAAAGTGGATCATTGTGACAAGAATTGGTAAAGCTTTACCGAAATATGCTTGTATTTGTAGCGATAATTTTAATTAATTAATTGTATTATAAAATAAAATTACGTATATTTCAGAAGTTTAATAGCATCGGGAACGCGAAGAAAGGCTCATCATTCAGTATAACGTATGATAGATTGTTTAAATGTCACACGTCAAATTAAGGGAACTTACAAAAATGCAAAACTAAAATAATTACAATAACGTACAAATTATTGACTTAGATTCAGATGACACGCGGTCCGTGAAAAATCGTTGGCGTGTCCGGATGCGGACCGCGGTCCGCCAATTGGTGACCCCTGCTTATGGGTATAAACGTGCTTTGATTGCTTTTAATACGAGAGAGAGAGGGAGGTAGAGGGGGAGTGAGAGGGAGGAGAAAAGAGGGATGTAGAGGGGGAGGGAGGATTGGGGTGGAGGGAGGGAGAGAGGGTGTGAGAGGGACGCAGTGAGAGGAAGGGAGTGATAGTAGAAACTATTTTAAGTTTAACTAAAGATAGGCCTCATACTGACGGGCTTTTATACTAGTTCATATTATAATATAATTGCTAAAATATATGCTTTTTTAGTACTTTAGTCGTTGAAGCTTTGTGCGGATGAACTGAATTAAAATGCAGCACATGTTTGTTCACAGTTTAATAAAGGTTAAAATCGAATTCCGAACTCGGGACTTTGAACTTTGTACGCCTAAAAGTTTATTTTTTAAGGGAGAATATGAACCCATGCCGAAATATCGTGAAAATAACACATTAATCGCCGATGTTTTTGACCAACCGTGTGACATGAATGGCGTGAAAATATACTGGATGGTAGATCCAGTCGCGGATTTCAGCTCGCATTAATTATTTTTTCTAGAAGCACTACATTTATCCCCAAGTTTGAAGTTTGTTATTTTTGGTTACGTCGAGGGAAGAAAAATTTTGTTCAGGCATCATGGATTATTGGCGGGAATGCTGAAGTGGTAATCATATCAAGCAGAATACAAAAAGAAATAAGTATAATGTATTATTGAATAACAATACAGGAATGTTAACATTCAAATAGAAGTTCTAGAGTAAATCCCGAAATTTTACAGATTCGGCATCTAATTACTACATAAATAATGAAATCTGATAAATTATTTTCGTATGTATTATGTCATGAGGAAAAAATGGCGCATGCAGTCATATTTAGAATGACGTGTAGAAAAGAAAAATGTTATAAATGGCTCACAAGGAGAATGGAAAAAGCTGACACAAAAAAAATAATTCCAGAGAAAGGTTCAACATTTCAGTAATGATACATGAAATTACTTTGATTTCATGAGGACGGCAATGGTATCACGCGTAAATGTAAGAGAACGCTTCAGGATTATATTCCATGGACAATTATGGAAAGTACCTTAGCAACTCTTAGATAATGTAAGATGAAGATCAATACATTATGGAAATTTTTCTGTAGTCTTCAACATTCGGCTTCGGAATGTAATAAGATAAATGGGAAAAATTGAGGAGATCGATCGTAAAGAATGCAGAATTCTTAGAGCAGACAAATATTATAAATAAGCGTTTTGTGTAAAATAACATGATTTCGTATTGTGTCATAAAAATCTCGCGTGCGCTTATCGCTGAAGATTCCTCGACGACTTTTGTGTTTCTTTATAAGTTACCATACGTTAACCGCGTTAATAGAAAAATTCTTAAATCGTCCACATTGGCCAACTTATTTGTTTCGTAACGCCATACTCATTCACGAAATAATTTCTTCTTTCTCCTCCTCCAAGCTCTCTCCTCTCCTTTACTCTCTCCTCCTTGCTCTGCTCTAACATGAGAATCAAGAATCCTCAGCCAGGCGGCCTTGTGGCTCTTCTTCCTCCACTTCTCTCCCTCTCTTGCCTCGTGTCGATGGTAACGCGTTGTTTATTTCAATTCAAATCTCTTGTACATTCTCGTTCCTCCCACTCACCTTGCTTCCCCCCCCCCGTCCGTCCTGTTCGCTATCCTCTCACTTTCTCTCTCTTTCACATTCCTTCCATTTCCTAACTCCCTCTCTTCCCGCTATACTAATCCCTCCCTCACTCTTCCCTCTTCCCATCCCTCTCCTCGACATCCCCTATATCTCCCTCATTCCTTCTCGTCTCCTCCCCATTCCCACTCCTCTTTCCCCTTTGACCAGGCAGGCGACGAATTAAAACACCATCCCAACATCTACTTTCCTCTCTCTCTCTCTTTACCTCCCATCCCTATCTATCCCTTTTCTTTCACACCCACTCCTCACCTATATACTCATCCTCTGCCCACCTGCCTCTCTCTTTCACTCTCCCTCTATTTCACTCTCTTTCTCTCTCCCTTTCACTCTCTCTCTCTTTCGATCGCTCGGTCTCTCGCTCTCCCTCTCTTTCGAGCGCTCTATCTCGCAACACGCCGTTCCGACCAAAACGTCGCGCAGTTTTGAACGTACGACGAGGTCCGCCATTGGTGGGAATGAGATATCAATCTTCGGTCAGTGCGTCAGGTGACACATACATCGACAAGGATTCATACTTGTGTATTTGCCGCCTGTCAAAGAGACGCGCCACCTCTTAAATTAATGTCGTCGAAGGCATCGGTAGACCCTCCGGTCGGCGGTTCTTATCTTTCCAACTCCTGGAAGGAACACGGAGGAGTACAGTTTTTTCCCCGTTTCATTAATGGCATCGGAGGAGAGCGAGGGCAATCAATAAACTTTAACACTTATAAGATAATTACGCGGAAAAAAGTAGTGGATGTTTGTGTAAAGAACTGAATTAAAATTATCTAGCGATAAAATGCTCGTACTGCTCGCTGCTGTAAGATCGCGTCGTGATTTTTTTTTAGAGATGGGAAGATATTTAAATTATTTATTGGTTGCGTGAATATCCAAGTCGAGAGAATCGAAACCTGACACATTTTACTGGTGAATCACAGCGCTCAATATATATTCAAGAGGAAGAGGTCGACTTTGTCGCGAGAATGCATTCGTTGTGATGATTTTATTAAACAGATCTCCTGCTTATAATACGATAAATCGAGAGTGGTTTCGTGATGTACTTGATAAACATCGATTGTTTTATGTGCCAAACTATGAGTTGTTAAGATGCAAAGGAAACTCTCAGGTTATCTCCGATGGCTATAACTAAGATGGATTACTAATCATTTTGTGATTACAATAAGAACAACCTGACATAAAATAAATTTATAAATATGAGAGAACATCCCATATTTTATCTGGCGGAGTCTCAAATGTAGCATTAATGTGCGAACTTGCCGCAGTAAGCCAATGTAAAGTAACAAAAAAATAAATAAATTTTCTTCGAATTATACACGAATACATTTTCTTAAAAGGTTCATGGCCCCACAGCAGGAATATTAATGGCTTAATCTTTTGTTCGGTCGGGAATTCAAATGCAGAGTTGAAACGGACTATAAATAAAAAATCTCATAAACGAGCTAATGTTAATATTTAAAAAAATATATTTCAATCGCTGGTTGCGAATGACGATTTTTTCATCTTTTCTCTCTCCCTCCCTCTCTCTCCCTCTCTCTCTCTCTCGGAGCGAAGAGATTATTCTCCCGTGAAGTGACCAACGAGAAGAATGGGTTGGGTCGAACAATTTGAACATGCTTTAGGGCGCTTCGGCTTCTCACATCTCCGTGGCCTTGAAATTGGTCCATTGTGTGAGAAGTGAGCGAACCGTTCAGACCGCGCCACCACTCGAGTATCGATGGCGCCTCGATTCGGGACGCATGCCATTGGTCTCGCTTCTTCCTTCCTCTTCGCTCATATTCGGCTCTCTCTCTCTTTAGATATGCTGCAGATTGCTTTTTTCCGAGGGCACTGAAGGATTTCATCTTTCGACGAGCTTTTGTTTTCCACCCTGCAATCCGACGAATTCAGGTTTTCCACGTATACCTCTAAGAACTATCTTTATTTTTAGTGTCACATGTACAATTTTAATATTCAAAATCAAGATTTTAGCACCTTTTTTAATTTAAATGTGTTAATTCAATGAATAAATCCAGAGAAAAAATTGTGGAATAACACGGAAATCATCATCCACTTTATTCTGCAATAACGATAGAGATAGAAAAAGTCACGTTGTGTAAAATTCCACCGTAAACATTATCATCAGATCTACAGTTTATAGCTTTCTATATAAAAATCTTTGGCACCTGTATGCTCACGTCAAATATAAGTTAGAAATTTCTGACGTAAATGAAAATTGGTTACTTAAGTCATTGCTATTTATTGCATACACCCAACTACTGTTAGCCATTAATTATCTCCAGCCACTCCCACTTCCCAATTGTATATTTCTTCATATCTTACCTCATTCTCTGCTCGTTTATCCCACCGGCAGATATTTCTTTCTGTAAACTTAAATTTTTTAAGGCTGGGTTAATCTAGGGATCGGCAAGTGAGTAGAATAGAACTTCCTGTTTCAAATTCATAGTAAACTTTGACATAAGAAGAGCCGCATTTAAGGGGTAACAAGACAGTATTTAATAATAAAAAAGCATTTTCATAGTTAGGAACTCTCTTATACGTATTTGCACTTAAGGACATTTAGTTCGCGAGGGAATACGTCTTTCCAGGCGCTCTGCCTAATGGAATATTGGCTTAGGTATCAGAAAGAAAGTGTTTAAAGAGACGCATGCGGCTCAGGATTCGCTGTTCGCCCATTCCTCGTCTTATTAAATTTTCTGTTCCAACAATAATCTCCATTTTCAAGTTAAAAGGGTCGCTTAAATGAGAACATTTTCCTGTCGTTTTCTTCTTTTCCCTTGCCAATTTTCATGTCTTTTCCCTAAAATCACTGTCCCCCATAGGCATCAGAAATCGTATTCAACGATCACAATAATATTTTTAAATCTAAAAAAAGTTGCCTTACTAAATGCACGGGTCGGGCGTTCTCTGTCAAAACCATTCACATTTAAGTCGATTCTTCCGAAAAAAAATGTTTAAAAATTTTTCTGAAATGTGAAGTAGAAGAAAAATTCTTTTTACCCGGAATAGAACCCGATTCTTCCTCTTGCTGGGTATGTGATTTAACCAACTAAGCTATCAAGGCAACATAAATATTTATTGGTGTATTTTCTAGAATGTGGAAGAGATCTCCTCCTGAATCACTTTTCTTTTCCCCTTTCTCCCCCACCACCCAAAACACACGCCGTCCATCCGCTACCTTTTGTTCATTCCCACCTCAAATCCCTCCACCCCATTCCCCTCCTACTGACCCCTACTCCCCCCACCTCCCCCTCCCGTCCTCTTATAGTCGTTACTCTCAATGTGGGATGGTGTATAGGTGAGGGAGGGAGAGAGGAAGGAGGAGGGTGGAAAGAGGGAGGACATGTCTGAGGAAACCAGTTTTTCCCACCCGGAATTTCGACGGAGCACTCCTTGCAGAGTTCGCATTTTCAATTTCGTGGGGGGATGGGAGTGGGAAAGATTGAGAGAAAGAGAGAGGAAAAAAGGGGTGACTGGGTGCATAGCATACGGGGGTCGAGAATAGGAGAAGGTCGAGGAATTTGTTTAAATGATCGCCCAAAGAGAAGGTGGGTAAAAAAAACATAGGCCATGTGTCTGGAGGAAAGGAGTGAAAAATGTAGGGATAAAAAGCGGAGGATGTGGTAGGGTTAAAAAAATAAAACGGCAGTGGATAAATTACGATTTTTTAAAAATTTTAATTTGATAAATAAAATAGTAATTTCGACTTAATAAGCCTGCGATGAAATTATAAATGCGTTCTAAAAAAACACTTTGAGTGGAAAGCGATTGACTTGAAGTTTAAGGAATTAGTAAAATTGATGACTGCCTGGGAGAAAAATGAACAAATTTAACGCTTGGAAAATATTAAAAATCCAATGATATGGTAAGCGGAGAATGTTATGGTTAGAGTAAGAACTGCCTTATTGTTAGAGGTTCAGATTTTTGAGGTCCCTGACCGTAATAAAAGCACATGAAGACAAAATAACTCAATTGTTATCTAAAATAATGAAATATTTATTATTGAACTTATTTTTATTTATAAAATGCTATTCTAGCATTAATCAGTGCAAATGTATAAATTTTTTTTAGGAAAAATCTAATTTTCGTGCAATTTCACAGTTGATATTCAGCATGGCGAGTCCGTTCAAACGCAAATTTGGGCTCCCTTGAGTTTAGACCAAATAGCCCTCCTCCCCTCTGAGAGGCCCTGACAACCAGATCATAAAAGTGCGTATACGCGTACTACTTTGATTGGATATTTAAAGATGCATATAAATATATACGATGCTCGAGGTATAGTATGTCTTTATCCTGATCTTTGTGCGTGTGATAGAGAATATTTAAAGGAATTATTTGCTAAGAAAATCCATACGAAACAGTACAATTAGATAAGGTCACTTAAAGAAAAAAAGAAGACGTTATCCTTATTTAAACGGCACAATTAAAAAAATCTGTCAGAGAAGGATTGCGTAGCATACAAATGCGGTGGAAACTCGACAACACGAAGCCTCAAATAGTAGGAAAAAAGTTAGAGTCGTCATCTATCGCAGTTATCCAGTTTAAATTGGTATACATAAATCTCTCTTTAAATTATATTTTTGTCATTACTGAAGTCGAATGCTGCCATTTATTTTTATTTTCGGTTTTCTTGCTTTTTCCAAAGAGTCGTTTCACGCGCTTCAAAGCGTAGTGTTAGCACATGTGCGCATGTTAACATAAGTACATTTTTCGTGTGCATATATGGGAGAGTTCTCAACTCTTTCGTACATTCCAGCAAGATC
This sequence comes from Uropetala carovei, assembly GCA_036926305.1. Lineage (NCBI taxonomy): Eukaryota > Metazoa > Arthropoda > Insecta > Odonata > Petaluridae > Uropetala > Uropetala carovei. The sequence goes on from JAXCHB010000196.1 coordinate 20,863,032, forward strand.
AATGGAGCAGAACTCAAGGTTGTCGCAAAGTATGCCTATTTATGGCATCTCGGGAACCACAGATGTTTCTCTTATCAGAGACGTTGACGGACGGGTGAATATGGGGTGCATTCGTGCGAAAATAGTCATTTTTTAACTCAAACACCTCGCTTTACTTCAAAAAGTACGTTATTTGAGAAAGTTTTCCGTTCACCTTCACTCGCGGATGTGAAACATAAACCTTCAGCGCTAAAACCTCTTGGCACCTTGGAAAAACTTTGAGAAACATTGAAACGTTGCGTGCTCTGTATTTCAGAAAGTCTTAATAAACTGTGTGTGTGTGTGTATATATATATGCTTTAAGAAAAGGAAAGGTACTGTTTAAAGTGACACACTGGGGAGGATGTGGGGGGGGGGGGTAATGAGAGGAATTCGGGGATAGCAGGAGGCGGGCAGGGGGGACGGCCAATAAGGTTATCGGAGGTTGAGACCGGGGGAGGAGAAAGAGTCAAGATGTAAGATGTGGGCTAATTCCCACTGTCGAAGTAGGGGGCGGGTGTGTCGTCCGGAAGGGCGCGGATAATCCTTACATTAAAGCAATTATTAAAAGTTACCTTGTGTGAATTAGCGTGAGAGGCCACCGAAAGGGGACGTTTGAGATTTACGTTGTTCCGGTGGCCGTTAATTCTGATGTTGAAGGGGTTACTGGTGAGGCCAACATAAAAAGCAGGACAGAGGATGCAGACGACGAGGTAAATGACATTCCTCGTGGTGCTGTTACTTCTGGAGGTGATGGGGTAGGTTATGTTGGAAGGGGCTGGTGAAAGAAAATGAGGGTGGGTGGATGGGGCATGTGAGGCAGCGGGGTTTGCCGCAGGGTTGAGATCCTGCAGCGGATGGAGGATTGGGAATGGGTAGTTCTTTCTTCCACAGGATATTTCCCAAGTTGGGAGGCCGGCGGAAGGAAAGAATGGGAGAATTGTTGAAGGGGGATTGGTGAGAGGTGGAAGTAAGAATTGGGTGGGCAGCATGGAGGATTTCCTTGAGGACCTTGTGGCTCTCGGGGTGGAAGAGGGTAGTAAGGGTAAGGGTTAAAATCAGGATTAGGGGGAGTGTGTGGGTGGTGTTTATTGATTGCGGGTGTATTTGCCCTCCGGATCTGGTCACGGATCAGGCCCGGTGGGTAACCACTTTTTAGAAGGGCATCTTCGAGGATGGAGTAATATATTGAGAGAGACCTCCTGTCTGAGCAAACCCTCCATCCTTGTTGTTGCCACCTTTATTATATGTATAGCATTTGTCGAAGGTAACTTACGCATAGGTACTTATTATGTGAAAAATTGGAGGAAGGATTATAAGAATAGTGAAATACGCAGATGATCAAGTACTTTTAACAAGAAAGGAAAAGGAACTCCAGAAAACGATAAATAGACCAGTGATAACAGGTAGAAAATACGGTATGGAAATTAATACAGAAAAATCCAAATTTATGCGAATATCAAGAAGAAGAAAATTTGAACATCAGTATTGGAGGAAAGCCATTAGAACAAGTTTCAGATTATAAATACCTTGGAAGCATCATAACGAGAGAAGCAAAATGTACCGATGAAATCAGGACTAGAATAACAAAAGCAAAAGTCGCTTTCAGGAGAAAGAAACTCCTTCTAATGGGGAATATAAAGGAGGATATCCGCAAGAAGTTGATAAAATGCTATGTATGGAGTATAGCTTTGTATGGGGCAGAAACATGGACGCTAAGGAAAAATGATATTAAATACTTGGAAAGCTTCAAAATGTGGACATGGAGAAGAATGCTGAAGATAAAATGGACAGATAGGGTGAAAAATGAGGAAGTACTACGAAGAATAGGAGAGAAGCGAACGATTATACAGACTATCAGAAAGAGGAAGGCGAACTGGATTGGACATTACCTGAGGAGAGAGTGCATGATTAAAGAAGTGCTAGAAGGAAAACTGGATAGAAAAAGAGAAAGAGGTAGGAAAAGGTTTCAGCTGATAGACGACTTGAAAGGGAAAGAGAGCTATCAAGACATGAAGAAGACTGCGGAAAATAGGATTATGTGGAGAACCAAGTTTAGCCATGAATAATCACGGACCTGTCTACGGACAGACTACCTATGATGCTATATAGGTATACACTCTCTTGTGCTAACGAAAGGATCATCCCGAAAGCTCCAACAACGTCTAAAAATGTGTCTCTCCGACACCTAGTTGCCCTAAAAATATGTATATATTCGTATATTTTCGTTTTCATATTCTTTGTTCAAGTAAATTCCAACGGCTATACAATTTGGTCAACCCTAAGAGCACAATTATCTGAAATCTGTGGAACTTTAGCTACATTTTAATAATTCTTTCTTATTATGCGTCTATCATTCTTCTTTCGCATGATTACCCGTATGAAAGAAGTTATGTGGGATATAACTTTAGCCAAGCAATTTTTCTTTGGCATTTGCAGTGTAATTATTTGTTGACAATGCTGTGGGAACCTTGACCAAACGACTTGGCTTTAGTACGCTATTTTTGTGAATTGTGAAAGATGTCAAAATACGTCAAACAGTTTAGTTTAGATGGACGCGGCAGACAGAGAGGCAGGTAGACATAACCGACCAACAAGGTCTCTCTTAAAAGGACGCACAAAGTGAAAATTTAGATGTTGAAATCTACCAGTCACGCTTGAAGGAGTAATGATCTCTGAGATGGCGGAATCGCTGTTAAAGAGACATCAAGAGACACGATACGATAACCAACGACAGATTAATCGTATGAATTATGATATCTTCCTTTAAAAATTGGAATAAATAAGGGGGCAATCATTGGAATTAGGACGACCTAATTTATCCTTCATCTTGCTTTCAAAACCACTAAAATGTGCAATTTCGAGGTTTAATTTCAATTCCCGAAAAATATTCGCAGATTGAGGAAGAATTAAAGTATTACATTTCTTACAGTTGTTATATTACCTTAACTTGCGGCTTGTTATATCAAAACCCTCCGGCATATTGATAAAAATCTTTTTATTAAATTATTCGTGAACTAGTTCGGTGTGTGTTAGAGAGTCTAAAAACGAAATAAATTTCGGATCCCGTTCGATTTAGGAGCTATGACAGTTCTGGGGTATTTTCAAGGCATGTATTCAATGTCTGAAACATTTATCTCTTTTATGAGAAGAGCCGAGGCTCTTTTAAAACTTCCAACGGCGTTCAAAAAAAGTTTCCCGACGAGACGATTCAAAATCTTTTCGCCGGTTCATGCTTTTCATCCTCATGATAATCAAAAATTAAAAAGAGCTAAATTAAGGATAATTTATGGCCCTTGAAAAGCGTTCCTCGAGGCAAAAAATAGAACCGCATAATATGCAAACTGTTTGAATCTGAATAACTATGTGATTACAGAGTTTCTGCGGGGGTTCTTCACCCATCTTTAACTCTCTCCACTTCACTCCAAATCTTCCGCCAAATCTCGCGCGCGCACACACACACCCTCTCTCCCCCTCATTCAGCTCCTAAAATATTCGCGGCGATTCTTCCTATTCGGAGAGTTCTTTTCCGTTCACTTTCCATGTTTTTATTTTCGTATCGTTTTGGCACGATTTATGTCGTCGCCGTTTCTTCTTCTATATTACACCCAGGGGCGTAACTAGTCGGTATGGCGCCTATGGCAAAATTTTAGAAAACACCTTGGTTATGTAGGTAATCATTTTTTCTGCGTCTTAATGAAGAATAACAGCGTTTTTATTAAATATAAATTAACGTTTGAATATTAAACTAACACTTATTCATTGGTAAATTAACTTTTGGAACTTTTTTCGGGAACGTATGGCGCCTTTTGCAAGCGGCGCCTGTGGTAATTGCCAACTTCGCCATACCCTAGTTACGGCACTGATTCCACCTGTCGATATTTAGTTTACTTTCAACCTTTTATTTTCTAAAGATTTTTCTACTATTTTGTCATGTGATTTTCTTAGGTTCAGTTGGTGTTTTTTCTGATATTTTTTTATCCGAGAAAATTTTGAAAATTAGTGACGTTCCAATCATTTCAGACCACATTTTTAATACTAGAGGAGTCGAGTTAATAGGTATGGCATGGTCAGAGAGTCTTTAAGATTTTGATTTGATGCTTGTAACTCCAAGCAAGAAAACATTCTTTGACATCTTGTGTTACACCAAGAATAATTATCTGGGGTTCTTCTCGACAGTTACTTTCTTAGTTTTTTCACCCATCTTTCGTCATTTCTTTAATCTTCTCCTCTTACGTTAAACTCTTCCTTCCATCTCTACCGGCTCTTCTTTCCACCTCCCTTTCTCTCCTTCCCTCATATATCATCTCTTTTTCCATTCCCCTTCTTTGCTCTCTTTTCTGTGTTCGTTTATTATGCTTTTTCCTCTATTTTCGTTCTTCTTTTTATTCTTCTACATTTCATTTTTATTACAGTCTCTCTCTCTCGTCCTCTTCCACTCCTCCCTTATTCCCATCTTTACTTTTCTCACTCCCCTTCTTTATCTTCCTCTTTCGCCCTCCTCCTTCTAACTCCTTTCCTCCAATCTTCCCTTTAGCGCAATGGAGAAGGAGCCCACGGAGGAGGGAATAAATGGGATTTATTATTGCGCTCTGATGCCATGATTTAATGCGCAGTAAATATCTTCCTCCTCCTTCATCTCTTCCTATTCTTGCTCGCTTTTTCCTCTCAAAGTGTGCTCTTTCTCTCTCTCTCTCCCTCCCTTTTTCCACTTCCCCCACTAGGCCCTCTTTTCCCTCTTTCCTCTTCCTCCTCTCTCATCCACACTCACCACTCCACTTCATTTGGAAGCCGCGAAACATCTCTCCGACCGCACGGCCCCTACTCTTACCTCTCCTCTCCCTTCCTGCCCCTCCTCTTCTCCCCCATTTAATACCATTACTCCCTTCCTCTGGCCTTCTCTTTCCATTTCGTTCCCTTTCTTTCTTCTGCCTATTTCATCCCCCTTCCTTCCCTCCATCCCCCCTCTTATATTCTTCCCTCCCTTACCTCTTTTTCTCTTTGCAGCTCCACCGTAACTTTTACCGGATTTCCACGGAGTTTCATTAGTCGTTCTTGTTCGAGTCGTTTAACTTCTTTGGCGTTCCCTACTGTCTGCGAACCTCCTCCTCTTCCTTCCTCCTACCCTACCCTCTCTCTCTCTCGCCACTTTCTTTCCCTCCCTTCCTTCCTTTTCTTCCCAAACCTCCAACTCCAATCCCTACCTCCACCGTCTCTCTTTCTCTCTCTCTCCCCTCCCTCCACCTACATATATTCCCCTTTTCTCCGATTCCCGTCGTATTTCTGGCTATCCGCACCGAGCCTATAACGCTCTCCTGTTGTAATGGAAATGGCCTCACCTGGCTCCCCATCTCTCCCTTATTCTCCTACCTCACCGTTCCTCCCTCTCCGCCACATTTTACCTCCACTCGCCTTTTCCTCTCTACCTCTCTTTGCAGATTTATGGTTATCCTTAGACCACTCACACCGATTCCTTCCTCCACTCTGCAAAACCCTCTCTCTCTCTCTCTTTCTTTTCTCCGCCTCCTCCTCCTTCTTCCTATCGCAGCGACGCCTACGCCTCTTTTACTTCGCTCTTCGCCAGAGTCACGCTCTTAAAATCTATGCAATGTCTCTTTTTCGAGTGCACCTTGAAGCGTCGCGCATTATAAGCCACGATCCCGCTCTTAAAAAAAAATCTCCTACCAGGATTCTGTCTTTTTGATTCGTTTATCGCTGGGGTTTCAGTAAATGGGGGTTGGAGTTCATAGGTTATGTAAAAATAATCAGGACGCGCAGTAGAATTTCACTTAATTTTTTAATATTTTAATCTATAGCCAAACCTAAATGCTTTCTCCGGATTAATTTGTAGATGTTGTGGAATGAAGCTAAGTAACCACTGTTTCTAATTCCAATTTATTAAAATCGCTAACCGGCTTGCAAATATCTAAATCCAGGTAAGATTTCCGAGGTTATAAAAATAAATTCTTTCGCTACTACTCCAACTAGTCAATTGAACACAGTGAAATACGTTCTATATTGTCATTTAAAAATGTCAATACTTTTCACTTGAGAGTAAAAGATGTTACATTTTATTAATGTTGCAGTATTTGTGTTATAAATGAAATATAATTTACCTATCCACAAAAAACATCATTTTTCGTGTTGAAGTTGAGGAAAAATGTCTAATCTCTTACATGCTGATAAAAACACAGGTTATTTTATGCATTAATCACATTTATGAACAATCAGCTTTAGATCATATAACCATAGAGTATGGCTATTTTGCCGATTCATTTATTGATATTATGTCATGGTAGAGAATAGAATTGATTCGCTCTAGTTTCTTAGAGATCCATTAAGTGCCGCTGTATTTTCTTCTCTATAAATCCTCTATATTTGTTAAAGCAGTTTGGAAATCTTCATATAATGATCCGCTTAAAAATATTGCAAAGTTTAAATCTTAAAAATTAATTTGAACTGGATCGATGTTAGAATTAACATGCATAGGCAATTATAATTCCCATTTTTACATCTATATGAAAGGGACGGATGTATCTTGCTATTAATTTGAAAATCTCTACGGATTTAATGCTTTCAATCATTTTTGCAATTGGATCTGCAATATTTGTCGGTATATTCTTATTTTTCATACCGAAACACAAATTTCGGATGTTAATAATTTCACGATCAGGTACAATTCTTAGCGTCATGGTTTATTTATACCACTTTGTTCACAGTAAAAAATTAAACTTGTCACCACTTCCATGTAAATCTCACTTCTGCAACTGTAGCTTTTACTGTTTGATCAATATTTAGATATTAACCAGGAAATCGATAAAGTTTGTGTGTAGCTTGCGTTGATGACCGCCTCTCAGTTCAGGAACTTGCATTGCCTTCTCCAATCGACTTCGGTAAATATGGGGATTTTGGTCATTGTCTAATAATGGCGAGTTTTTATACATTTCATAGGTTCTCGTTTTCGAAATTTGCTTCTTAAAATTGGCCCATTCTCAATGAGTTATATGAGCCTGTTATAGCGAAAGTTGTATAAGTCGCTTTCTTTTAGTTTTGTGTGGAGTTGAATAGAAAAATCAGTTTATTACGTACAGTAATGCAATATAGAAAAATGCACTCAGAAAAGCAAAATTTTTGTTTCATGTGGATATGAATTGGTTTTATTCAGTTTTAATCAGTTGGACTTTCGCTCTTACGGGCTCATATATTTAAAACAAACATTTCCTGTTTTCTAGTGATCGATTAGTTTATCTTCTCAAGACTACCTGTGCTGTTAAAGTGTTAATATTTATAATAGCCTGATTTCCTATTATCTCTTTTTTATTGTTTTATCAGTTAGAACTTTTGAGAGGATTCAATTTTGAGATATTTATGTTGATTTTCTTCTGGTTACGTTTCTATAAATTAATTACAGATTACCATTAAAATCTAGTTCTATTTCCTTCATGCCGCGATTCTAAGTGATTTTACAAGGATCACTCTAACTCGGCGTAACTGCTATCGTAAAATATCACTTTTTCAACAGCGAAAGTTACCAGTTGGAATTTATAATCGCAAAATTACTTAATTAAACTATGATAGGAATTACTAATAGTTAATCGCCTGTCTTGTTATAATAATTATTGGTAGATATATTTTGCTAGTTTTGAGTAGATTAACGAAACATTGGTGATTTTTTTATTAGAGTTCCCTGAAAATATATCTCAGAAAATATGCTAAGGAGAGCACACATATGTATTCAGCAAGGTGGTGCTCATTTTCAACATTTAATGTGAGATTTTTTCAATTTTTAAATAACATCAAACTGTGTTCTTAGAAATTTTAGCAATTCTCTCCTGTTTATATTCTAAGATATAGCGATTTTTCAGGGTTCTCGAATAAAAAAATCACCCTGTATTTCCGTCAGCCTTCGTTCTCCGAATACGCTTACACTGTTTGCAAACATGGACGGCAAATTTGCTTATGGATTTAACATTTATTTTGCTCTTTCAAATAGCTAATATGTATTTTGGAAGTAGTAAAAAGTATTTGCGCTGCTTCGAAAGTAATTCTCAACATAATTTCATCGAACTTTGGAGGTATATGCTCGAAAATCAATTAGAAGATACTAAGCCTGAATTAATTAAGTTGAGCTTGTTAGAGCGGGCGTCGGTTACAAAATGCAGTTGTTACTCTTGCGCATATTTTTAAAATTCTAGTAAGGATAATTTTTTTAAATTGTGCAACAAAATAAGATTTGCGGTTTCGTGATCACTTCGAAATATAGGTTCTCATATTTTTAACATTTTAAATTTGATTTTCCAAAAGAGAAAACATGGAACATCTCCGCGATTCTCCGTGCGAAACCTCTTAATTAGCATTTTCGAGATATCCATGGATAATTCTCAAGAGTCATTCTCATTCAGCGAGCATGCTATTAAACGGGTTCTGCATTTCATGAAAGATTTATTTAGGGGATGGAGACCATATGCTTCGCGTATGAAATAAATTTAATTCTCCTTCATTTAATTTGAAAAATGCTTATAATTTTCCCTCGATGACATCATCTTCAGCTGCTTAGCAATATAAAACTTTAAGTATGAGATTTTTAAACTCAGGCGCAATACAGAAACAAACGCGTTTATCTGTCCATATATATCTCTCTTGGTGTAACCGTTGACGAAAATAATAAACTTATAAAAGATTCAACTCCCATCCCTTGAACGCTGCTCCTTTTTTTTTTTAACCGACACATTCTTCATTCCGGAACAACAGAAATCCGTCATGATGTTCAGCGCAGGAATCTAATGCTCGCGAAATTAAGGGGGAGGGGGGTTTGTGGGTGGGAAAGTAGGGATGTGGGGAGGCCGTTTCAAAACAGTATCCAAAAATATTTCCGTACAAAACCGTCAACGCGCTCCACCGGTGAATTATTGAATTCGGGACGTTGCATTTACATCCGGATTGCATTAGTTTCCCCTTGCCGGTCGCAAAAAGGAAGTTTTTTTTCCCTCCCGGCTCGTTCCGTCTCTCTCCCTCGGTGTCCCAGGATCGGGGTGGGGCGCGTCGGCAAAAAACCATTATGCAAAACGATGCCTGCAGCGAATGTTTCTCCCCTTCTTCTTTCCTCTGCAAACTAATGACCTCTTTAAAAACGGACAGCTTTTTGTTCCACTTTCTGTTCGGTTCTCCAGACTGGAGGAATTATTGTATGCAAATAATACACCTCCCTATCCCCACCATTCCTCCCTCATTTCCCCCTACTTCTCTCTCTCTCCATCTCTTCCCTAAGAGCATACCTCAATAAAACTTTGACATAAAAGCAATTAAAAGAGTTTTTCCGCGCAAAAAAAAGCGAAAAACCGAGTGTTCTGCTGGAAGTTTTTGTTTATTTAATTAACATTCGGTTGAATATTCAATATCCGGAGTTTGAACGTCTTAGGATGGAGGGAGGTAAGGGGGTGTTGGGAGGGGAGTTGGAAAAAAAGTATTTCCCTCGGTGCGTCTTGCTCGGTCTCGACATGCATTCTTTAAAAGGCTTCGGAGTCGATCTCCCGCTGAGGATGAGAATGGTGTAATTAAGGCCGCGCTGGAGTTAACGATCGTCCCCGGCACCCATATCCCCACCCAACTCCCCCCCCCCCTCTTCCCTATCTAACCACGCCTCCTTCCCCCTTCCTCATCCCCCTCTTCCTAATACTTATTATTCCTATCGCACTTTCCCCACTCCTCTCGATTTTCCCTCCCTCCCCTTCTTCTCCATCCTTTCGTTACCCTTTCTCCACCTCCCTTTCCTCTTTCTTTCCACCCAACCCCTCCCCTTATCCGAGAAGGGAGTGGGTAATACAGGCCGGGGGAATTAGACGTGTGTTGCAACCGTGTCTATCATCTATGGCAGCGTTTCTCAACTGTTGGGTCGCGACCCTCCTTTTTCATTCCCTTTTTTCCTCTCCTATTCCCCCCCTCCGGAGGTGTCTCCCTAGGGAATCTTTCGCAGTCGGCAGTAATTCCGAATCCCTTAGATTAGTAGCCGAAGCTGTAATCGAAAACGGGAAAAATGCGTTCCATTTGCTCAATCAACTGGAAGGATGGATCGAAATAATCAGGATTTGATTCGGGAAAAAATTCCTATCCCCCCCTCTCTCTTTCTCTTCCTATAGCGTGCAAATTACGCAATCAATAAATGCGATCCAATCTTCGGCGGGAAAAACGGGTTGCAGGCACGTACCTAAGTGTAAGCGGAATCACAACTCATTATCGGCCTAAATGATAAATGCATTAAGAGCCTATTATCTGGAAAAAACAAGGCAGGTGGTCGAAAAATAGACTCTGTCATTAAAGACGTATCATTAGTGAATAGGAAAGCATCGCGATACGGTCTACCACATGTTGTACCTCGCTAACCCTGAGATTTTGATATAATCTATTTTTATTCTTAATTGTCCTCGTCCGGATCTCTAATATTTCTGAATATGTTGTCATCCACATGCCATCCTCGATGTTTTTCCCGATCGATACGAATCTAATCCACTGACGATCGTCTTAACAGCATAGGATCTACGTTTACGGAACCGCGCGGGTTGGAAATAGGATTTCAAAACGAAAATAACGAAACAAAAGAAGAAGAAGAAGGGGCGGAAAAGGCATAAAAGACTTAAATAGACGAGTTAGGAGCGCATTAATGCGGGGACATTGTAAATGGAGGTAGATGCAGCCCGCGTTGGATTTGTAAATCACGAATGCGTGACATATCTCGGCGAACACGAAGTCTGGAAGTGGTCCAAAAGAGCCTCGTTCTTTTTATTTTTTCTCTTTCTCTATTTCTCTCTCTGTCTCCCACTCTCCCAACTCTCCCTTCTGTTAAAAGGCCGCTTTCAAGGAAATATTAGAGAGGCAAAAAAATGCCGGGAGTTGGAACGGATAGCCTCTTTTTAACCCTCTCTCTTCTCCGTCCCTCTCTCATCTCTCTCTCCTCGCTTATTGCGAACGCCAGTCATTAATCGCTAAAGAATGAATCGGGAATTTATTTTTAGACTAAAGTGTTTGCTGATGATACCTTAATTGCCCGGATTCTGCTAACTAAATGGAACGCATTACGCGTTTGTGTGCCAGCATATTCGCGCGAGTTCTTTTAAATCAAACTATCTTATATGCAACGTTGAGAGTGCATAGTGATAAATTAATAATATTTTGTTGTATGTGCGAAATAAAATTGATTTTTATTTATAAACAAAAAATCCATAGGGTGAGTTGAATCAAAATTTCACATTTTTTAAATTTACATAGCCTTAAAATTGTATGTAATATGGGAATCTCACAAGATTTCAAAGTCGTGACCATATGCCATGCTATAGCAAAAATAACAATTTTTAATGATAATATCTGCCCAGTAGACAAAAGTATCACATAAAATTTAATGAGGTTTTTATATAAATGTTGATGATTTGTGAAACGAAGTATAACGTTGACTTCTGCTTCGTAAAAGATTGAAATATTCAAATCAAAGAGTGCGTTCCACACAAAAATTGAAATATTTAAAAAATTCTTCAAATAATTGCAATTAAAACTGTATTTTAATACATATTACAAATAATAATAAGTATATCGGTTTTATTTGCTCATGTAATTAATTAATACTTATTTTCCTCTAATTTCATTTTCAAATATTAAACTTATATGTTTGGACCTCTAATGAAAAGGAAAAATCTTGTTTTTTAACGGATTTTCATCTTTTTCATTCTAGACGATTGATGTAAACCAAAGGATTATTCGTTAGTTTTATTTACTGGAAAAAACTTGAATGTTTCTTCTGAGAAGTGATCTAAAGAAAAAAAATTTTCATATAGTCAACTACGGAAAAGTTTTGAAAATTGCTGCATGTATGACAAATTGTTCGATATCTAGCGATACGGGAGAATTATATGCTCTTATTTGAAGTTGATTAGTAAGTGACATTTTTCCTTATCTTTACTCGATCCCATGCACTTTGTACAGAGATAGTTTAGATCGCAATTTTCACGCCAGTGCTATAAATTATTCAAAAGTAAACCTTCACGGAATGAACTCTAGATAAAAAGTGAAACGCGTTTCACAATCTACACAATACAGTGACGAAATCAAATGTGTAGTAGGTTTTTGTAGTTCAATCTAGGTTTAAAAAATGGAGCACAAAAAATATCATGCTTTTTCCAGAAGACCATTAATAAAGCGGGTGAAAATCGAGGTTATGAGGCGTTTAAGAATGAACGTGCATCAATCACGATCGAACAAAATGCGTTTTAATGCATTTACGTATTTTTATAAAATAATTTTTCGATAGAATGCGTGCCGCTCTGGAAGGACTGGAAACGAGGTTACATTGAGAAAGGAAATGATGTAGTAGAGGATAGAGAAGTGAAGGAGACAGGGAGATGAGAGAGCAGACGGATAACAGGAGAAAATAGTGATAAAGAAGGATAAACAGATAAAATAAAGTTGAGATGGGAAGACAAATGATAAAAGAGAAAGAAGAGGGACGATAGAAAAAGAGGGGAGAAAAGTGGAATGAGAACGGAAATTAAAAATAAACGGAAGAAGGAAAAGGAGAAAGGCGATGGGTGGAAGGTGAAAAAAAGGTCGAAAAGGGAAAAAGGAGAGATTGGAAAAGAAGGTGGATGAGAAATGATGAGGAAAATAATTGCGGAAAAGTAAGAAAAAAAACAAATTTTGTTTAGAAAAGAGCCTGAGATAAGGGGAGGAAATAAGGTTAGAAGAGCAATAATGAAGGAGAAACGAAGGAGGAGAGAGAGAGAGCGTTGGAAATTACTCGTTTCGGAGGAAAGGCGTAGTTAAGTCCTCATGCACGTGGTTTTGCAGGGGAGGAGGGACATTAAAAAGCCTCCATCACTCTTACTTGTTGGACAGGGGCGGGGCATTAGGTGCGAGAACCGGAGTGGGATGACTGGAGAGAGGGAGAGAGGCATGAAGGGGAAGAAAAGAAGAGGGAGGGTGGGGAGGATGTTCGAAGGCGGGTCGAGAGGGTCGGGTCGGTGGACCGAGGGAAGCTGCGGGGTGGAGTGCGTTTCCGCCGAATCTCGTGCGTATTAAGGACGATGGAGAAGGCCTTCCTCCTCTCCCGGCCACACCCACGCGCCTCATGCCGTCCTCCCCACCCACTCCACCTCACCTTCCTTCCCATCATCACGAAACAGTCCGAAAATTCCGAGTTTTATTAATATAAAACGGGGGAATTCTTTCTTTCCCTGTTTTTTTTTTTAAAGCTTATCTTACGAAAACATGCGAATAATGTGTCACCTAAATTACGTGGAATCCAAGCTTCTCGGATTGGGTTTAATGGGGGGCATAAAGTCTTATAGGTTAGCCACTCCTGATTTGGAGAGTGCCATCGTTGATGGACCTTCGAATCGCTGTGTCCATAAAGTACTCCCTTAAAGATTTGGGTGATGGTTTGTCCCGATAAATTCAGCGCGTTAAAACTCGACTAGAATTATAAAATGCTCGTCAATTAACGACCGGTGCTGTTTTAATAGCCTTATGCCGAATTAAAGATTAGCATATAAAACGTTTGGTTAATTTTACTTCTAAATCATTGTTAGAGATACGTGTTTTTAGCAATAAAAAATTGAAATTTTCGCATTTTCATTTTAGGATTTAGCGTTTAATAGCATCAAAATACTTTAATTTTCGCATTTATCTAGCAACTATTTTGTAAGTTAATCTTAGCATTGTTTCTGTTGCACAAACAAGTCAAATCAAACACACTGAGCAATAAAACTCCCCTGGCGACAAATAAAATATTAATTTATTTAAGATACAACTAAACAAAATAGAACATTGAAAATATAACTGAAAAAGTATCAAAATTTGAACTTATCAAGTAAAAACATCTCTTCATGCATAACTAATACTTTTAAAAGTTTATAAATAGAACATAAACTACTTATTGAATACAAGCACGGAGCAAGTCGCAATTGTGTTCTCATTCATTCGTTGGCGTCGATCAATCACTACCAGATTGTAAACACTGTACGTTCTGCAACTTCGCTGTTAACAGGACTTTAAATGGATTGTAAAGTTGCTTCTCCAAATGCTTGATATCCAATTTTTAAAGCAAGTAGCATTTGTAATATATAAAGTTTAAAATCAGTTTTAATACTGTTAATAAGCTGATTATGAAAGTGCTCATATACTTCTATCAATTCAGATTCAGTAACTGATGCAAAGCAGGGAATTTTTCTTAAATTTTTTACTAAAGTTACATGATCAATGTTGCATTTGCTGCACGCTATAACTGGGTTAAATAATTCACTAGCTACTTAATAAAAACTGTTTGATGGTCCAAGAGCTAAATGATAATTTAGCTTTTGAAGACTTTTATATGCAGAAGATTTAAGAATATCGGCAAGTGCTGTTTTCAAATTGCTGTTTTCGACTTGACTAAGGAATGCACTTGTCTCTTGGGGAAAAACACCATCAGCATTTCTCATTAATCCCCGTTTAATACATTGCAGCTCTTCCCACAACAAATGTGCAAAGGGATAAGTAGTACCTTCCAAAGAATTAATGAGGTTAACAAATTTGGTGCATATTTCATTTACAAATTTACACTGAATTTTAATCATGGCGACAGTATTCTCTTAAGCAAACATTTCCAAAATATGATCTGTTGCTGCATTACGATTGTCAGTTTGTCTAAGAAACTCCACTAAAGGATCAAGATAGGTATATAAATATTCTACTGAACAAAAGCAAGAGTTCCAACGAGTAATTACTGGACTGGGAAAGAGCAGTGGTGGGAGATGAGGATATGAGTTTTCAAGAAATTTAAGATAATCAGACTTCATTTTCCGTGAATTCAAGAACGCCAATTTTGCCCTGTTAACCATTTCATTTAAATCTTTTAATTCTTTCATAAAAAACATTTACCATTAGGTTTACTTTATGGGCCCAGCACTGAAAATGATGAATATTACACAAAAAGTGTAATGATAAATACTAAATTAATTGAAAGGTTCACTTCTAACTTAGCGATATTATTGTCGCAAATATGTAATCGTCGATTTAAAGTAAATTATAGGAGTAGGTTATAGTACTATATTAGGCTAATGAATAAGTTCAATATAAGCCAAATTCAGTACAGGTTTTATGGATTTTATTGCTCAGTTTTTTGATCTGGTATTTTTTCCTCATTGTCAAATTTAATTTCGAATCGGTGAATGGTTCGACAGTTTTTATCGGAAGGGACACGGGTAGACCTCAGCTGACACGGACCCTAAGAAAGGGTTGACATATGCCTTCCCCCTTCCCACTCTCATTGAAGAGGGAGTTGAGGGGCCACGTGAGAGGAAAAACGTAAACTGGGGAATAAGGGATTTTATCAAAATATAAGAGAGGTAGAGTTATCTATAGGTAGGCTTAAATTCAAATGTTGCGTCACTGTAATAATTAATATTACTACATGGTAGATACATACATATTGCATTTGTGCATTTGCGTTTAACACTGGGGATCTAATAAATTTATCTTCCGAAAGCTGAATAAAGATACAGCTCTTGTTCGTCAGTTGAGTCAAGTCTTTGGCCGGTTCTGTCGTATTTTATTTAAACATTCGTAAACACATTTTTAAGAGACGAATGTGACATTACTGACACGTTGATGAATCTGAATCACGGTGCCGTTTAATCGATTCGGTATATATCCGGAATTGATTCTGACACTGCAGGTTTGTTTCACTATTAACTCATTATTCCTCTTTTGCCTAGTGGGCAAATAAATAAATTTAGAAGATAGCGGCTTTGTGTATCAGATACTTTTTGTCATCAATGTCTCCAAATTTGAATAAATGGTATACATTATTTGAGATTCGGGTCCCTGCAATCGTGATTCAACTGTTTTTAGGCTTCAGTCGCTACTAGCTCATGGCTGCTATGACGTAAATCCTCCAGACCGATTTGGCTCATGCTGAGGGCGATATATTAAACGCGACAGCAAATATCGTTTGTTTTTAAGCCACGAGACGGAAGAAAAGTAAACAACTGATAAATCAGTGTTTAGATATAAGTTGCATATTGGTGTTTTGACCTACATCGTGGTATAGTAGAGCTGTGATTAGTTTTCTGTCCGCGAAGAAGGAGGGAAGGGGAAATTGCCACAGGGCAGCCAAAACATGAATACGTTACTCTCTTTCATTTGTTTTTTAATCCTCTCACCTACATAATGTTTAGCGCAGGGTAATGTAAAAATTCCATGCATCCCTTTGCTACAGTACAGGAGGTCAAGAGCAACAACTTCAATCATACATTCATTCTAGTTTCTTCCTTTCAATAAATCTCTTGACTCTCATTAACACCTTTGTCTGATTGGAATCTTGCCAGGTGCTATTGTCTCTTTCAGCCTATCCCGCTCCTTCCCGACAACATAAACAAGAGGAATCCAAAGATGAATTAGCGAACTCGGAATGTGGCTAGCATTGAGTGAATGATTCTTTTTCCCATCGAAATTGTTAGATAAACCGTCTCTCTTATTTTTCAGAGGGTTGATCAAATTTGTTTACTCCAAAATCAAGTCTGTAACAGGACTTACTTTACTCTCCCATTTTGGTGCTAATGATCTCATCGAAACTGTTAGATAAACCGTCTATGTCTCATTTTTCAGAGGGTTGATCAAATTTGTTTACTCCAAAATCAAGTCTGTAGTAGGGCTTATTTTAATCTCCCATTTTGGTGATAATGATCCCATCCTAATTGATTGTAGTATCAGTTTAAAAGTTTACAAAAAATAAAATCATAGTAGTTGCGTATAAGATGGAGTGAAGGGTATCTGCCTTCCTTTCGTTAATCGCCAAGAAAAATATGCATATGGTTATGTAAATTTTTATAACCATAGACGTTAGCTATAAAATTTTATAAACAAGGGTGTAAAAAGTTCCAGTAATTCTGAGATGGCGTGATGCTCGTTAACGTTCCATTGATTAGAAGGGTATTATGGCTATAAATTTTGTTCCGGCATTAATGCTAATGTCAAGATGCGTTTTGATTTGTATTTTTTTTACCAATATTGAGTATTAATATAAATATTATATTAGGCAGAAAAAAGTAACTATAATTTCAATATTAAATGTAACTTCATTAGTTGTTCCTTGTAATGGTAATCATAGTTCCATGAAATTGTTTAATTTTTGATTTTATTTATGCTCACATGATAGAATCCTCTAATATCAAGAGAAGTTAAGGATTTAATAAATAAGCGTTAATGGGTTAGTTTCGAGTAACATAAAATTAATGAGTAATATAAAATATTAAGGGGTTGTAATAATTTGCGAAAGAAAAGAAAACTCGAGGTTATAAAATCTTCGTTATAATTTTTTCAAAAAAATTACAATCTAAAGCAGGCTATATGTGGCATAGCGCTATAATTTAAAGAACTAACAGTTACTTATCCTAATATAATTTTAATAAGCACTTGATAAATTGCAACAACTTCCCTGCTTGAAAGTTTTCTCTTAAAAACGAATATCTTCAGCAGAACGCTAAACCCGAGAGATAATTTAAAGAAATAATAAATCATGTAGGAACAGTTATAACATTAAGATAAGCAGGAACTTTTAATCTCTCTAAATATGCAAAATAAAGTTGTAATGAAGATATTTTTACGAAGTAAGCTATTGCCTCCAGTATCTGTTAAATGCGCAAAATTACTTTATTTATCATGTAGTTATTTTAAATTTCAAATTGATTACGGCGTCTTGAGAATAATGATACTAAAGAAAGCGAATTCAAAGACGCTATTCGGAAGAATTTAAATTAAACTTCTTCTCGCAGTAACTCATCGGAAAATATATATATATTTTTATCATCATGAACGCTATCAAATCTCATTTGATATGAAGATTATCATTCGTGCCTCTCTTCTCACCGATCAAATCTCATTTGAAATGAAGATTATCATTCGTGCCTCTCTTTTCACCGATTTCTTTATCTTTCCTTGTTTTAATGTCTCAGTTTTGTGTAAATCTGCATACTGAGATAATGAATAGGTTGTTACGCGAAGCAGTTCTTTTTTTAATGGTTTCTTTTTTGAAAAAATCTCAAATGTAGTTTTTTTCTGCATCTCTTCAATGTTGTTCAATCGAACTAAAGGACATTAACGTTTTTTTATCAGGATAAATGGGCATCCTTAAGACCGGTCAGGCGTTTCGGACATTCGTTTCCAACGTCGTTTTTGAAAATTGCGCATTTTCAATTTACATATTCTCATAACACTCAATCAACGATAAGCAATGTTTATTTTATGGGATATTCCGAGCGCTATAATTGCGAGCGTAAATTCAGAGGTAGATACTTGGAGGCTTTAAGTCCTTCGTTAATGCCTCGGATACCAAAGGTATCGACAGAAAAAAATCATTGTTTTTACAATCAGGGCGTCGTCTGATTAACTTTGATTATATAGATTTCGAGAAAACTATCGCAAACACCTGCTTATCCAATTTAATGACGAATGGCATTTTTCTCTACACCAAAGATAATTTTACGGTGACAAAAGTATAAAGTTATGAATAAAACATAAATTGATGCATATTTATGTACTTCAAAAAATAGGTTCAGACGTACTACCGTCAGCCATTAATGTTGTTTCAGGGATATCGCTTAAATTATATGAGAAGATTCAATACGTTTTGAATTTTTGCCCATTTTGTCCGTCCTCGTCCTGTCTTCTTATTCTCACTCTAAAGCAGGACGCCCACTAGTTCCGATCGAAACGGTTCGGACCGGATCAGGCGTTTGTGCAGCCATTGGTCGGAACGGAACAGAACACATAGAATGTTCCGGACTTTTCATTGGTCTGGGATAGTTCAAACTAGAAGGCTATCGCTCTGTTTGGCGTAATACGTCCATACCTTCTTAATTTTCTGAAATTTCTATTAAAATAATTTACCAAGCCAATTTATTTTTAGAAGGTTTTATCAGGAAGAGTTGCTGTCAGGAGCCGCACGCAAGTCCTTAAAGAGCCACTTGCGGCTCAGGAGCCGCAGGTTGCCGACCCCTGCCCTAAGCGATCAGATTCTCTTATTGTTAGTACCGTAGGTTGCCGTGATAGAGAAGTTTTACGTGTACTAACGGGCTCGTCCAAGCTGACGTTTCTTTGGAAAGCACTCTCTGCTTTACTTGATCTATGCATATGAAAAAGATTACTCATTTACCCATATAATGGTAGAATGGAGTGGTGTTTGGCCGGTATTCGATTCTGTTGAGAAAGTATCATTTATTGATAACATGCATAAGCTGAGGTCGATAATTCTTTCTACGATCAAATTTTCAAAGAGTAGGTATTAAACTAATAAACTGATATTTACTCGCGTGGTTGAACTATATGGAGGAAATAAAGTAGTTTTTTCTGATATCTATCTGCCCAATACCCATCTACATCGGCACTTTACCACACTTACTCTGCCCCAAACCCGACTCCCTCGGACACGTACCCGTTTGTATCGGCTTTGTACTGCGCTCACTCGGACGCATTCTCTTCTCAGTCTACACCAAACAACACTCCCTCGGCCACATACCTCTCTCAATCGGTTCCGTCCCTCTCTTACTCGGTCCCGTACCCATCTCCCTTTGACCTGTACCCTTATCTATCGGTCTCGAACTCCGCTCACTCGGCCGCATAACCCTTTCCCGCAGCCCCATACCACTCTCCCTCGTTCCCCTCTCCGTCGGCAACATATTCCACTTCCCCGGCCCACTACACCACTCTGTCCCTAACTTACCCGGTCTAGGCCAGTGGTGCATAAACGAGGGGACGCGAACGATTTGACGGGGGTCGCGAATCGCTGTTTCTTTTTTAAAAGAGGGACGCGAGTTTACCCGGCCTGGCGCAGGTTACCTGATTTTACGTGACTGTATTCGGGACCGATGATAAACTGGCAGGCCAATCTAACGAAATGCAACAACGTTACGCTCTGGAATTTATAGATCCTTTGTTGAGCTACACGACTACATAAGTACATATGTACCTACCTACCTATCACGAGCCTAAGTCCGATAGAATGCCTAGGGACGGTTCGGCCTAAGTCACAAATATTCTTTCGTGAAAAGAAGTCGAGTGTGCTTTCATTTGTTCGTAGATTGTTGGTAGATTTACTCTAATATTATTACTTTCCTCTGAATATGGATAAGTGGATTAGTAAGGGTGGTGAAAAACTTGGTGCTGCTGCTGCAAATAAAATACAGGAGGTGCATGAAAAAGAAGTATCTGATGAGACAACTCTTTGTACAAGTAAAGAAAACTCATCTTCAAATCGTAAAATAAGAAAATACAGAAGAATTTATCAAATTTGGATTTTCATGGACTTTGGTTAAGAATGAGCAAAGACCCCAGTGCGTCATTTGTTATGAAGTGTTATTTTCTTCCCTTGCCAGTTATGGCATGTTATTGAGCTAATGTGAGATTATTTTTGTATGGAATGTCAACAATTTTTTCCGATTGAATGGAGGGGGGTGTGCCATCGTTTACATGGATCAAAAGGGGGACGCGGCTTGAAGAGTTTGCGTACCACTGCTCTAGGCTCCGAACCCCTCTCTCCCTTTCCCTTTCCCTTTCGGCTCCGTACCTCTCTGCCTTCGTACTCTGTCCGTAAGTCTCGCACTCTCGGCTTCACACATCTCTCCTACAAGGTTACGTATCCCACATACTTGGCCTCATTCTCCCCCCCCCCCCCCCCGCTCTGCCCAATACTTCTGTCTATCGGCCTCGTACCCCGCTTACTCGGCCCCATAACCCTTCCTCACTTGCATACCCCTCTCTCTCTCGGATGCGATCTCCTCTCTGTCAGCCCATACTCCACTCCCTAGGACTCCTACACCTTTCCCTTTGCCCCGTAACCCTCTCCCTCAGTCACGTACCCCTCACCCACAAAAGATTTTATGAAATGGGGGAAAACCGCTTTATTTTAACACCCTTATTTTAGTTTTAAAAAATCGTTCGATAAAGTAAGGAAATTACGGGAGTAAATACTGTTTATCTAAATCAGTGGTTCCCAAACTGTGGGGCGCGCCCCCCTGGGGAGGCACGAGAGAGTTCCAGGGGGGAGGGCGCGAGGCCACGAGAAAAAATCAATATATAATGTCAAACTCAGCTGAAATAGTTTAAATGTATTTCAATCTTCCCAGTACGTACCAGATACATGGGTGAAATAATGACAAGTTAGTTGATCATAAATAATGATGGAAATACGAGTGCGAAGGGTTACATTTATTTCAATCGAAAACACGGTGGGGCATGACGGCTTAGCGAACACCAAAAGGGAGGCGCCATGTCAAAAAGTTCAGGAACCACTGATCTAAATTCTAAAAAAATTACTAATATGCTGTTGAAGTTGGTTCTCCCGTCTCCACTAACATTTCCCTCACTCTTTTCCTTTAATCGCTCTCCCGCGAAACTTTTCTCTTCTCTTTCTCCATCTCGCCGTTCTCGAACGCTCTTTTACTCACCCTGTTGTACCTCCCTCCCCCTCCTTTAACTCCTTTCCTCTCCTTTTAACCACCCTCTCAATCCCTCCATCCTTTCGACCAGGCAATAAAAAACAACCACTAACCCCTGCCGTTACACGCGGTTGTCGTATGCAGTGGGATTACTACCCCATATAAGATCGCCTTTTATTATATCCACCCTTGGGTCTCTTTCCTTCTTTACCCCGCATTCCTCACCCCTTTGGCTCATCCTTGGGACATTAACTACCCATTCCCTCCTCCCTTGACCCAGCCCAAACCATTCGCCTCAAATCTTCTCCTCCTCCCCCCCTCTTCACTCCTCCGCCTGCTACCCGCCAGGGATTGCACTTGGCACTTAGCACAACCGTCTTCCTCCTCCCCTTCTCCCCTCCTTTTCCCACCCGTCTCGCCTCTTTATACCCGTTCTTCCTCCCTCCAATGTGTCTCCTTTTATTCCACGCGCTCGTTTTTTCCACAAGCACACTTCTTTCATTTATCCATTATTCTATCCGTTCCGTTCCTCCGACCGCGATCCTTTCTTCGGTCGTAACTGCTAAGTTTTATTTCCAGGTTCTGGTTGCTTGCTTTTAAGTTTGGTTTTTCCCCCACTTTATAAACCCCGAAGTATCAAAAATTGGAAATTTAAGCTTGTCTTAGGTGTCTTCAATGACTTTGTTAAGTCGCTATTGGGAATGCCTGTTTCAAAATTTCCATTTCTGATACGTATTTAATTATTATTGTGGTATTCATTTTTAGCCATAAGAGGAGTTCTCCAATTTCCTAGTGAATTCTTCCACTTTGTAAAAAACATTATTTTGATATTTTACCCTACGTATAGGTACTTTATTACAAGCAATTTTTATGACGCTTTATTTTATATTTTCGTTAATAGTATTGTATTAATTTAATTACGGTTAGCATAGGACGAATGGTGTCGCCTCAGGAGAGAATTTTCAGGATTCTACTTAAAACAGTCCTAATCGTTTATCTATCGATCTCTTCCAAATCCTCCGTCTGTTCTCCTCATTAGGTCCCTCTCTCTACTACCTCCTACAATACATCCTCCACTCGCCTCCTTCCTCAAATTTTCCTCATCTTTTTTTTGACTCCTTTAGTTACAAAAAGCCAAAAAATACTAACATCCTCTCCATTTATATTTCGGGACAACCTTCCCGTTTTCCATCCACTTTTCGTTTCACGCGCATCTCCATTCACCCCCTCTTTATTCGCTCCTTTCGCTGCGTCTCTTTTATCTTCCCTTCCTCTTTCCTCGCATTCCGCATCCCCATCCATCATCCTCCTCCCGTCCATTCCATTACGTACATCTCCCTTTAGCGGTCACCTCTCGCGGGAAAACGGCGGGATTTCCTTCCGCACTCTCTCCTCTTTCTTTCTCCCTTTCCCTCTAAACCCGAGCTCTTCGCTATGCAGAGAGAGAGAGAGACGCACTTGTCTCTCTCTCTCTCTCCCTTATTCTTCCCATGTGCAACTACGTCGCCTCGTGTATATATGCGACCACTTCACCCGATCTCGCACATTCCGAGCACTGCGGGACACCGGGAGGTGGAGGAAGAGTGGAGGAGGAGGGTGAGGGAGGTGTGCCGAGGGAGAAAGAGAGATTAAGGGTGGTGTTAAAGGAGAGAATGTCCATTCTCGTTACGAGCGGAGCAAGGCGAAGGGGAGCGAGAGAGAGAGAGGGGGGCAGAAAGAGTTAAAAAGAGAAAGACATTCTCTGAGGGGCAGTTTCGTAAATCCAAGCTCTCTCCCTCTCTTTCTCTCTCTCTCTCTTTCTTTAAGGATGCGAATGGCGACGTTGGAACGAGCAATTCACTATTTTCGACGACCGTTCCAACGCGCATTAAACGCTTCGATGAAGAGAATGTAACGTTCTCTCGGTGTAATACTTTTTCTCCTCATTCCTTCTCTCCGCTCCCTTTCTCTATGTTCCCTTATCTCCACCTGTCTCTTTCCTCTCTCCCCTTCGCCTCTCCCTTCCTTCTGTCTCTTAGCGTACACACTCTCGGAGGTATATCGAAAAAAAATCTCTCTCTCTCGCCCCAACCTCCCCGTTCTTTTTTATTCCTCGTTCACTTGTTCTTTCCAATCGACACTTTCTCTCCATCCCGTGTCATCCCTCTCCTCCTCTTCTCCCACCGGGAACACGCATGCCGTTTCGCTGCCATTTTTATACAGTCAGTCTGTACGCGCTTAGAATCCTTCAGCGGATATTCAGATTCGGCTCGGAAGGATTCGAACAGTTTGTTTCTTCGTATGATCGCTCAAAATCTTGCTCGGATAATTTTCCATCTTCATAACCGTTGGCCAGCTTAAGCTACTCCATAATACGCCAAACTTTGAAAGTTAAAAGTGGAAAAAATTATATTTTAACATGTACTACTCTTAAAGAGCGCACGGTCAAATTGATATGTTCTTGTAATTGTGAGCATAATTTGAATATCGGTTACCGTAAATGTAATAGTGTCCGGCGTACCTGCTTCATGATAATGAAAATTAAAAATGAATAAAACAGTTTGTTATTTCCGCATTAATATATTTCAAACGACCAAGAATTCGTTGCGGAGAAACATCATCAGGTGATCGGATGCATCGTCGTTTGAAATGTATTTACGTGGAATTTACAGTTTTTTATTTTCATTATTTGCTTACCAACTATACAACTAATCTGCTAACCTTCTCTTGGTTAACGAAATATAATACGTTGTATAGTGTAATATGAATGCTCTAGTCCAGCGTTTATTAAAATTTGGTAATCTGAGAACCCCTTTTCATTCAAATATTTCTTTGCGGACCTCCAAACTATATGTCTATATTTATAGCTAATAGAGTATTTATTTTTCCTAGATTTTTAGAAAATCATCATCGCTCTGTAGCATCATTTTCTCTTCAAGTAACCTATACTTGGAATATTGTGTGCACCTGTAGGTGTAAAAATAATAAAACGTGCAGATCACAGTTTACGAAACGCTGCTCTAGTCAGTCATTTTGCATTGAAGAAAGGCTTTGCTAACATATAAATGCAAGATTTTCCTATTGCATTCTTTAAGGCAAATCCCGAGGATACACAAGTGAACAATAATTTGTATTTTTACTCTCTCTCTCTCGTTTACTATCGGAATTTATTCTCATTTCACAACGGGAAAATATTTTAGTTGGATATTTACGTTTATTCTTATGATCCTCGTTAGATTTATGTATCTGCCTATTGAAGTGTCACGTCGCTTGGTTGGTTATCAGTCATATTTCCAACCGTTCCATTCTTCGAGCGTCTGCCATTACAATATTTCGCGTGGGTTGTCATAAAATTGCTCGTCGTTGAGAAACGGTCTTTTATTTAGTACGCGTATCAATAGTTTCGCTTCCAATAAATTGATTATAGTTTGAAAAGTTTAACGGGGGAAGTTATTGCGACGTATTTTAAGCATTTTCCTCTGCGTGCTGGTTTCTACGTCCTGGTTCTTGGATTTATGCGAAACCGAAGAGAGTTGGAAAAATAGATTCAAACGAAAGAATTTGTTATTACTGTGCTTCACCAAGCGGAAAAAACGTGTTTTTTTTGTGAAATTGTGGCTCGTGTCGAGCTTTGTTCATTACTGAAATATTTTGTTATGAGAAGATGGTTCAGATTATTTCCTTGCTTTGCTCTTCCTTTTGGTTAATAATGTATCTAAAATTTCATATTATAGTGAGAAACGTGCCTTACAATAAAAAGTCATTTCGTAGACTTTAAGCTTCGGCTTAATGTTTAAAAAAATTAAGTTTTTTTCCGTGTATCTCTCGGGTCATATCGCAAGTTTAAAAAAAAGATAATAACATGAACTCTTGGGGATTTGCGGGTTTAAAGAGTAATAAATGCGGTATTTTCTTTTGGACGAACCTTATGAATGTTTTTATATTCCTCCGTCTCACGGATCAGAGACTGTGCTTCATCAACGACGAACAATGTTTCGAGCGCTTTACCTGAATCTTTGTCATGCAGATGAGTTCCATATGTTTTGTTCACTTTGCCCAAATAATGATTTAAGTGTTATATTGTCTCGGATGCGTCCTGAAAAAAAAACTGAATGCGTCCTCCTATGCCCTTTCTTCTTCCGTGGTGGTCGTAAAAATCATCTTTTTTTCTCGTTCGCGTGTTGGTGTAAGACGAAGATACGAGAATTTTTACCGCCTTAACATTAACACGAAAATTAAACCAGAGGAAAAAATATTCCGGAATATATATTTCCATTTTTATATCAAGCGGAGGGCGGCGAACACTTTTGGTTTATGTGGTTACATAGATGTATTTTACTTTTCGTTCGATTAAAAAAAATATCGAAAAAGTCAAATCCATCGCGCAACCCGCCCAACAACAGCCGGTGAAAATTTTAAGCGATAAAAACACCCACAGTTCAATTTTCATCAATAGGTAGGGAAAATAAATAAAAACAACCCTCGATGTCGACATCGACGGATTCGAAAATTTCTCTTACGGAAACTTGTTTCCACGAAAGTTGTAATGGCTGGGTAAAATTTTACCTTAATAAACATTAACAAGAAAAATATAACTTTTAAAGACATTTTGGACGTTTCTGGAATGGTGCGCACGTTCGATTGCGACCCGGCACAAATTCCGTGGATTTATGGAAAAAAGCAAAGTTCTCCACTTCTCTAAGTAAGATTCCTACAAAATCGTTCTAGTTAGGCGGTAGAGTTCAAAAGTCGTTCCCATGCTGACGCGCGCACCAATCGTATAAAGCTTTTTTCCATAAATCGAAAGATGCATAAAAATGTCAGCGTCGGTTCTTTTTACTGCGCGGCTATACCGGAGTTGTTTTTATAGAGCTTTCCATCCACTCCTCCGATTGGCACTCAGATTAGTCTTAATCACCGTCCTGTCGCACTAAAATATTTTCAACGACGCCACAGCTCGGGAGAAATAAAACAAATTCGGAGTCTCCTTCGTCCTTGCGATCGCTTTTAATGCTTTTTTCTCTTCCTTAAGCTCTCCTTTAAAACTTTTGGTTCAGTTCCTATCCTTTTTGAAAGTGCTATTCCTCGGAATATTCCATTTTTATATTATATTTTATATTAGTATTTACAATGATTACTTATTGATTACGCTTGTTTCCTTTTTTTACTTTAATATATGCGGTTAAGTTTTGCACCAAAGAAGTAACGATGAATAGCGAGGGTTAGAAAAAATAATTCCGTACATTCACGATGTTAACATTTCGTGACTGTCTCAGAATCAAATGAGTACATGATTGCTTCACTTTCTAAAGGCAGTTAAATAAGTTTTTTTAAATTTCAGTCTTTTCATCCTCCAAGAAAAACACCAATTCCTCACATATATATGTTTTCCTATTCTTGATTCTTTCACTCAAACCGTTCCTTTTTCTCTTTGATTCCAGTGAGTGATCCATTTTTATGTCTCAGAATCTAACAAAATATCTTTATCTAGCTTGATCAGTGTACAATAGTATAGCCCTATCTTTTACTCTAAGGAAAGACTTAAAACCTCTATAACCATAAATAAAGCGCGGAAGTACTGTCCCACTGGTTTAGGGGATGTTAATCGAACAATCTCTCAATCGAATATAATCTCTGGGTTTAGGAGATTGTACTCCACGCCAGGGTCTGTTGGTTCACAAACAAAATACCGGCGCACACTTCTCTATGTACTTATTTCGGTGTCCAAGATATCACCCTAAGTAGGCTTTTGATAAAATAAATAATTTTCGTAACTAAGAGATTTTTTGTCTCCTGGCTGTTAATGATCAACTTCAAGTGTCAAGTCACGCAATAAATATTTCATGTACAGCAATTTTCTATTCAGTTAATGAAATCTTTCGTTTTCTTCTTTCGCGATTTGTAGACGTTGATGATAAATATTATCTAATGAATTCAAAGTGGTAAATTTGAACCATTTATGAATTTTTAACCTTTTATGCTCATAATACGCAATGAATTCTAATATTGTAAAAATTTTCCCATTTAATACGTTTTTAGCCTCTTTTCTGGAAATGTATGAAGAATAATCCAATTAATATATATATAATCCATCATTGTCACGGTAGAGTTGCAATAGATTTTTCATACATTCGGTAACCTAGATATTCGAGTTATTTTTTAACATTATTTTGACATCGGCGCCGCGGATATTACAGCTAGGACTGAGAGGACACACACGCACCAAAAGATTTTTAATCGACCCAATCTGCCGCGCGATTTCTCCCTCGCTTCCTCACGAAATCCAAACGACTTCCTTTTGCCCTCGGAACATTTTTCTCGCTATTCTACATCTCAATTATCCTGTGTCTTAATCACCTCTTCACTCTGTCTCTCTCGCCGTTTTTCTCTCTCCACCCCATTCCCCCACCTCCCCCTTCTCCTCTTTCCATGTCCCTTCGTTCCTATTTCAACCGTCGCTCGTTCCATTCCTTATTTAGACCGCCGCCGTTCACATCTCCATCAGGGATTGGAAAAAATCTTCTCGTCTCGAGTTGGACGAGAAGAACAATTCGGCCTTACGAGCGATGACTTTAGCGTTTTGCTTTTTCCTTTTTATTCTGCCGCCGCTTCGCATACTTATGAAACGTCTGACGCAAGAGGACCAAGCGTCCAGGTACCTCATACACGATCGAGATTGCGAATGTCTGCTTCTTAGCCATTCTCGAAAGCCGAGTCGAGAGAATTGCATACGACTCGAGTGGAGCTTTGTTGGAGAGTGAAAGTCTTAAGCGATCTCATTGAATTAAACGGCTTATCGCTCGACCAATTAGAGCCAAGGGGAAAGTTATTCGATAGGGTCGCACGTCAGCGCCGACGCGAGCGGCATCTTTCTGTCGCATCAAAACCGCGGTAGTAAAAGTGAAGGGCTGGTTTGTACTGATCTTTTAGTAACCTTTTTTTGGTTCGAGACGTGAGAAGATGAGCGAAGAAGGGGACGTCTAAATATTGAGCATTCGGTCGATAAATTTAAATATCTTACGACACGCATTATCGGGAGTACAACGCGTAAATTGTTCTAAATTTTTCCTTTTGTGCTCGGTTCCGTGCAGTCACGGTTTTCTTTCTTGTCGCTTTCTTCAGTTTATTGTTTCAGTTGTTAATCTCTCTTCCTTTCCGCTACTTATTATGATTTGGCACTTCGATGCTTCATTATATGTCAATTTTGCATTAAAATCCTCAAATCATACTTTAATATATTCGCTCATTTATGGTGTAAGCATATTTATTATAGGCCGAACGTATTTATTTTGTCGATTTTTGTATATTTTTCGGCAGTTTATTTTTTGTAGCATAATGTTAATGTTTCGGTCTCTTTTCTAAAAATATTATTTATATATTATTGGTGGACATAAAATACAAATAAAGAGGAGAAATTATGGAATAAGAAAAACTGCATTTCAGAAATCTGAGTAATTTCCATGTTTCCATATTCTCTGTTATGCTCTTCTCTCGAGAGCATTAAAAAATTTCATTTTTACAAAAAAAAGAAGAAATTTGTGCATTTTCATGCTCAGCTTATATCTATCCGGTGAAAGATTAGTTATTTTCTTTTGAAAGACTCATATCCATCGAAGGAATGATCGAAAATGCGTTTTGTATTGTTTTCATAGCTTTTTAGATATATTTCCTTTTTCGTTACTTATTCGACGCTCCATTCACCTCGTCGCAAATCCCTCCAACCCCCTTTTGCTTTCCATTTGTCTCACAATCTCTCCTCTTGTCTCGACACTCTCTTTTCCCTCCTCCGGAACCCTATTCCATGCGTGTCCAAACCGCGACAAAACCTTTTCTTCTCTTTCCCCGTCGGCATCCTCTCCTCTCTCTCCCTCACTCCCTCCCACGACATCTCACCCACCTTTCCCCCTCAACCTCCCCTACCCCGCTCCCTTTCTTCCAATGTTTCTCGGAGTCCCTTATCAACCAACGATCCATTCCCAGGTCGTTTCCTATGGCAACTTACATTTAACGACGTACTTTCACACTCGATACGGAGGTGGACGAGGTCATTGAGTCGGAGGGGGTTGGGAGGAATGGGAACCTTGGAGGGAGTGGCGTGAAAAAAGAGCATGGAAAGGAGTGGGGGGTGGAAAAGGAGGGAGGGATGAGAGTTGGAATGAGGGAAGTCTGGAGGTGGAGTGAGAGTGAGGGGGGTTTTTAGTCTTGATTTGCAACGGGTTGAGAGGAAAGGAAATGGAAGGAAGAGAAGAAAAGCAGGTGAGGAAAAAAGGTTGACGGCAGAAAGAGAGAAAGGGAGGAAAAAAGGTATTCCTTTCGATTGATTGTTACGGCCTGTCGTCATTTTTTTTTTTTTAGCAATTTGAGCTTTTGTGGAAGGAAAGAGGAGCAGAAATGGCTGGGAAGGAAAATGATCCGGCGAAGATTGCCCGAGAAAAAAAAAGGCGAAGGCAGCGGGTTAAAAACGGGATTATTTCTGCCAACGACGGAACCGTGACAGTAATCCGTGTTTCGTTAATTGTCAGTTAGATTAAAACTGAGAAAGGTTCGAATTAAATGAGGCAAAATCATTTAGAGGATGAAAACAAATAAAATTTAACGGATGAAGATAACAGTAAGTTTCAGGGCATCATTTAAGTATATCTTTAATTGAATAAGAGCCCTCTGACGATATTATTAAAATTTCTTTGAAATTCGATCTCCTCGGACCATAAATTATACGTCCATGGGTTAAATTTATTGTATTTTGCGTGTAGAATTAGAAACATTCCTTTGTTTACCAGATTTTTATTAGTATGGCTTAATCAACTAGCATTTTTGAGCCGATTTTAATATTGATTAAGAAAATAGCCTAAAACGAATGCGAGACCGTGAAAATTTTTATTTGTAAGCATCTTAACACCATGCCACAGGTATCCTTAGGATGGCTTTATTTAAGCGTACTAATAGAAGCATCTCCTGAGAAGAAAAATATTCAATAGCGACCTTATTGCAACGACTCTCGTCCTAAATGCCAACAGGTGCATGCGCGCCTCGCTCTCAGGTAAAAATTTATTTCTAATTTCAGTTCCACATGACGGTTTCGTATTTTGTTACCGCTCTAATTGGAATTCGACGCTTTACATCTATCTCGGCGACCTGGCCGAGTTGGTGGACGGATTCCGATGGATCCTGTTACACCTTTATCACGATGATTGATCGCGATGAAAAAATCTCAAGTGATCTCTATGTGAATTTAACACCTGGGAATATAATTATTGTCTAGGATAAGATTTTAAAAACAGATATAAAATGAATCGTGGGTCTTCGACCTACGTCAAAGTCATCATTGCGACAAAAGACTTGAAGAGGCGTAGTTGAATTTCATTAAGATCTAAATAACGAGTAGCCTGTAGGTAGGGCATAAGAATTTTATGATTAGTTTCGCAATTTCGAATACGTGTAAGATTCAGAGATGTTTAAAAATATTTATGGCGTCTCATCCGTTTCGTTTATTTTAACAGAATTTTCAAGTTCAGGTTTAGCCTTATTTAACCGGTTGGATGTCCTTGGTCCATAACAAACGTAAAATCGATTATAACTGGAATGGGTAAAAATCGCCATCGAAATTAATATCTCCTTCGACTTTCGCAGATAAGCGTATTGGTCATCGAAATCCAAGGACAACACGATTGCGTAATCACGTTTTCATTAAATATGTTAACAAAAAAACAAAAATATCGCCTTAAGCGTTAACTTAACCAACCAGTGCTAATTAACGTTTTTTTTGCGTAACGCGTACCTAAGACGTCTAACGGTTTTGCCGCGTTCGGCGTCATCCAAAGACGTATTGGTAAGCTAAATGCGACAAGCGGAATTAGAGGGGACAGGGTGCGAAAAAGAGAGGAGCAGGAGAAAGGGGGAGAAGACGAGACTAGTTTGGAATCGCCCTATCCATACAACTTGGCGTCAAAAAAGGAAATCCAGGAAAGAAACAGTATTGAATATAGAAAATGCAATCTTGATCGGACATCTCACTCCAATATAGGAGACTAAACCGCTTCTCTAACTCTTCAGTTTTTTTAAACGCTTCTTTTCTTTCTCTCTCTCTGCCTCATTCCAGTCTCGTCTCTTTCCGCGCATTATCTCTCTCTCTCCCTACCGC
Source organism: Uropetala carovei (assembly GCA_036926305.1). NCBI lineage: Eukaryota > Metazoa > Arthropoda > Insecta > Odonata > Petaluridae > Uropetala > Uropetala carovei. The sequence goes on from JAXCHB010000196.1 coordinate 20,894,625, forward strand.
CATTCCTCAGCTCTCATCCTCTCTCTCTCTCTCACCCTCCCTCACTCATTTCAGGAAATTTATATTTATGGAAAAAGACGCTTGGGCGGTGGTCGTCTTCTCCTTAACTTTATCTTTTACACTTAATGTCTTTATACGTGGAAGGCGGTGCTAAGTGAGGCCGGGGTCCGGCCAGGGAGATGGTGCTCACAGATAAGAGAGGAGAAGACCATTGCCGTATCTTCATCCCCACTCCTCTCTCTCTCTCTCCCTTCCTTCCTTCTCAACTCCTACTCTCTTTTTTACGCCTCATCTTCTCTACGCTCTCTCTCTCTCTCCTCACTTCTCTATCACCAACCTCTCCCTCCCTTTCACCCTCTCTTTTTCCCGGCCTATCTCTCATCTTTTTTTCCTCCCTCGACCCACTCCCTCCACGCACAAAAGACGCACTGCCCACTAAAGTGAATATAAACGCTGGAATTGGCCGTTTGGAGTGGGGATTGCGGAGGAAGGGAACGGGTGAGGAAAAGAGGAATGGTAGGGAGGGTGAGACGGATGGGAAGAATGGGAGGAAGCAGCGGGAAGGAGGATGAGGAGGGAGAAATGAGACGGAGGAGATGGGGTGATGGAATGCGAGGAGAGGAGTCGTGAGGTGAGGTTGCTTTCGCAATGAATTTCGATGACTCTTAACGCGAGCGGAGCTTTTCGTATTCGAAAGTGTGAACAAACCATAAAAATGGGCGTAGAAAATAATTTTAAACGTGATTACTGTCTTAATTCGCGTATTCTCCCCATTAGCGAAGGGAAACCTGAATAATCTTTTTAGGTTATGCCCTAAACCTCCGAAGCGAACGGAGAGAAAAGCGAGCATTAAAAATAAAAGAAATTCTCAGGAAAGCGAAATGGTGTTCTTCAGCGTTTAATATGATTTTTTAAAAAGCGTGTGGATTAGTTCATATTTTCTCCTCTCACACCGGATTGACTTGTTAAAAATAAAGAGTTCTGCGTCAAATAGTAAATTACTTTTCGGTAAAGTTCTCTTGTGGTTTTCAATCCTGTTGTATATAATTTTTTTTCAAAGTAGAAAACATTAAACGATTTCCCAAAAATTGCACGTAAATTAAAATGTTAGCAATAAAAATCAATGTAAGCGTGTGAAAACATTCAGAAGAATTGAATCTGTAATAATAAAAATCAATGTGTGTGTGAAAACATTCAGAAGAATTGAATCTGCAATAAATCGCGATTAGTTTAGTTATCCTTTTTAAAAAGAAAATGCCAGCTACTTTCAATCGATTCAGTCTGAAAATATGGTTCGTAGAAAATTAAGACAACATCTTCCTCACCGTGAGAAGGATTTTTTTCTTTCCATTTTATTCCAGGAGGCAAAATAAATAATTCAGTTAGCGCCTTATGTCTTCATAGGCCCGTGGTTGCGTTTTTAACCAGATACATTCGTTCATCTGTTTCCCGTGCCATCTTCTGTACAATATATCACTCACACGACACATATATCACTTTTCACAGTTTCAACCATATTTTTCCCTGGCGTCTGTTCAGTCTTCTCTCTCTCTCTCTCGTTCCATCCTCCTTCCTTCCAGTAATTCCTTCACCGCTCAGCTCAATACCATTCATTCCGTATTTTTACATATGTCGTAAGTTGATTTTTTCCGTAAATGCTGCAATTCTTGTTTGATATTACAATTTTGCTCGGATTTATGCATATGGCTGACGTTATTCCATGGGTAACTAAAGTTGTAGGATTAGGGTGTAAATTTGTATTTTAGTGCAAGCTTTTTTTCCAGGAATTTTACAGAGCTCATTTTGTCCAATTTATAATGGTCTCGATTATCATCATCATAGGCATTCTGTCCGCAGACAGATCTGTTATTATTCTTGCTTAAACCTGGTTCTCCACATAATCCTTCTTTTCCCTAGTCTATATCATGTCTTGGTAGCTCTCTTTTCCTTTCAAGTCGTCCATCAGCTGAAACATTTTCCTTCCAGTTTTTAATATTCTCGATATCGGTGCAATTTTACGAGTAACTATGTAATTAAATATTGTTATTGAATTAAAAAAGACATTAAGTGTTGCGATAATATTACCAATTATTGTTAGGTGTTATGTGGAATGAGTCTGAAATAGTGACAGAATCAAGATTTGGGGCCTGGCAAGGAAATTGAAATCGTCATGTTTACATTTCGTTCCTCGTAAATTAGACGCGAGACGTTGAATACTTCAGTCTAACTTAGATAACTTGAATCTCGAGGGAAGACAAAAACAGTGCAATTTGTAGAAATTAAATTCGATGTATAAAAAATTCCTGTGGGAAAAATATCTTTGAGTAAGAGAAAATTCAACTCATAGAGGTTCGGCTGCATAAGAATGGCGTCTATTTTTACCGTTGGTATTGTTTCATCTATGTAATCCCAACGTAACAAAAAAGATTTATCCCCCTTTCATAATAACCATGCTAATCAACATAATGCTGCCGACTTAGGACAGTATCATCACGCATGTTGTTATGAATGATCAAACTACTTGTAATATTTTTGCTACAACAGAATTAATTAATTTCACTCGAATTCGCGACAAATAGAATCGCTCGCTCGGACCTCTCGCAAGAGAAGGAAAAAAAATCTCATAAATCGAATCGACTCATTCCTTCCTTTAAACGACGCGTATCTCCATTATTAGTTAGGAAGAGGAAGAGGAAGTTGGCGTAGGGAGGGGGGGGGGGAGAGAGAGAGAGAGCATAGGGAGCAGGGGAAGGAACAGTGAGGAGGGTTATGGAATAGTGAATGGGTTTCAGGGAGGGAGGGAGAGAGAGAGGTTGAAAGGGTGAAGGTTTTTAGAACAGGAAGGAAAAGGAGATGGAAGCGGGAGGGATAAGATGCAACCGGATGAAACGTCCTGAATTCTGTCTCGTCTGCTATTTATACACACCTCCTGAGATGCCGTACCACCAATCCTTGTGAGAGGGATCAAAGGGTGGAGGAAGAACTCCTTATTTTTTCTTCTTTTTTTTCCCTCACTCTCTCTCTATGCATCTCGAGGACCCTTGCCTCACTCAACCCCTCAGCTCCTGGGTGGGGGCAGTGATGGCGACCACGGCAAAAGGCGGTCCACCGCACTTTTCAGGTCAATTACCCGTCTCTCACACCCATTCAAACTGCTTATACGGTTATATCGAGGGTTAACAGAAGGGGATTGGGATAGGTTGAAGGAGAGAGAGAGGGAGAGAGAGAGAGAGAGGAAGTAAAAGGAGAGGAGTGGCGGGGAAGAGAAGAGGTGGGGCCGGAAGAGATAATTAAGGGGGGAAGAAAGCACTGCACAAAGGGATAACAAGGCAAAGAATGGAGGAAGAAAGGGGTGGAAGTGAGGAAGGAAGGGAAGAAAAGAAAGAAGAAAAGCTGAAAAAGAGAGTAAAGTGATGGATGAGAACAGTTTTTGTTAAATATTGGAGGAATATGTCACCATAATGTTCAGTAGTTTAGAAACAAAGATTGAAGAAATAGACAGTCTTTCATTTTAAATGCCATCAAACACCGATAAAATTAGTTCAGTGTAGGTTATTCTATCTAAATAATACTTTGTGATTTTATGAGGCTTATTTATGCACATCTTACATATCTTGTATTCTTTAGGTGAGACTTTATGCGGACAACTATAAAACTATATACTGTGTCCATAAGTAATAGACTGACCGTTTGCCTGGTTGATTGCCTGAATGTGCATGCCTAAGAATCACACACATTAAATAAACAGTTCTATTTTTTTTCTCTCTCTCTCTCATAGGTAACCACTGTAAATTAATAGTCCCCTAAGTTTCTGCGAGGTTGAATAATTAAGTATACTGCAATTTTTTTATATTAATAGAATTCATATTCTAGCAAACAGGGAGGATAAATCCGCAAATAGGATATCAAATTGCATAAACGTGCTATACCTCCAAGTGGTTTCATTTACTGTCAATCAAAATTGTCCACGAACGAGTTGATCGACCTTAGACCTTTTTTAGTGACAATAGGATCCAAGAATAGTTTTGCACCGCCTGATTTCGTCCTCAACCTCGCCTTGAATTCTTTCCGTTCATCGAGACATGTGTGGACCCTCCCTCTTTCCTATCAACATCCTCTTCCTCTATTCCTCCTCTTCCTATCCCCTCGTAACCTTCGCCACTCCCTCCACTTTCCGCAAACTCGAACATCGGAGCGATACTTTAATTCGAACTACCACTTTATAGCAATTCGTTCGCGCATCAGATGAAAGCTAGACATCGAAGAACTTACTCGTAATTAATATTATTTTATTGAAATCCCTCGACTATTGGTATTTTTGATGTAATTTGAATTTGTCACCGATAAACTTCTAAAAAAAATCATTTCATCTTAATAATAAATAGGCGATCTAATGTGAAAAGATCTTTCAGAATGACCTTTGCTACGCTTGCTTTCTATATTTTTAGAAGGATCGATTTAAGGTAAAATCAGATATTTCGATCTAAAGATTTCCTCACGATAAATGTTGATATGCCTAGAATAATAAATAGTTATGAATGATGAAATTACTAGTGTGTGATGAGAAAATGGATGTCAAGTCTCCTTGAGAACCTAGATATGTACATTGCATTATAATACTGCCTAAAACTTTGGAAAGCGATCTTTATAATTTGGAATCGAAATAACGTTAAGACGTCTCCTAGCCTTCCAAAATATACCCATTCTTGTAAATTCATAAATAAAAGACTGTTGTTCTTTCGTTGGATAAATTATACGATTTCGGATCTTTTTAAAAGCATTAGATGTATGATTATCATTGCTACATGTGAATCCAACTGATTTATATAATTGTGTCAAATCTTCTTTATTCAAATGGTGATTTCCATATCGGTATCCATCTGTTCGTCTCTTCATGTTCATCTTCGACTTCCAACTAATTGTTTTTGCCTCCACTATAAATAGACGGTGCGAAGATGAGTGTTTCCGGGATGCAGTTGGCGCATGCGCATTTCTCACTGCGAGTGAGAATCGCGAGAATGCACAGGCGAGGGGACCACGTCTCGGTATTCTTTACGCGAAGTGCATCATGGGAAGGAGACGGCGACCCCTGACCCCTTTCGGTGCCAGTCTCCACTTAAATTTGTACTCTCCTACTGCTTTTTCATGTCTATCTTTAGATCCTTTTGCAAAGCACGATTGATGCTGGGGTTCATGGGCTAAATACTAAGGTTGGGATGATGAACTAATCAAATTTATTACTTCGATACATGAAATCAAGCGGTGCGGTAGGAAAACGTTATATTTTCTGCGTTATTTTTAAATAGAAACTTGAATACATAAGGGAGTACCTCAGACAATATAAAATGGATTTTGAAATTTCCTACATTTTCCTTCTTATCGATCATGATATTTTTTTAAAACTTACGTTCAAACATTTGTTTCTTCTTTTGACGGATTATCTATATCGGGAATCTTGATTAAATCGTGCTCGAGAAAAATATAATTTGAATGTATGCTTTTTAATATTATACTAAATTAATCGTCAGTATAATTTTTGCATATTTAAGAACCTATACGTAATTAATCCAAACGATTTTCCCATCCCCTTGTACAAAAAAAACCCGCTCTTTGTCCTTCAAAGTTCCCAGAAATCATGCCACCGGACTCCCTATCGAAATACTCCAAATTCCGTTCCAAACGCTCATCACATTCCAATTGTTTCACTTCTTTTATTTCCGAAATAATTACCCTTCCCAAACATCTCACCTCCCAAATACTTCTGCTTACCCAAAATAAAGTTTCGTCCCGATTCTCAGAACTAGATATTGCGAGCCAAGAAGAAACAGGAACCAAGAAAAGCGTATCCCATAGGATTAAGCACTTCCATGTTATGCTCCACCATTTCGTCATAAGATGTCGTCACCTCTTTTATGTATGCTGATATAGAAATAATTTCGATCGTACGGAAGTGTGTTTCCTTTTACTCTTTTTTCTCCTACTTCTTCCACGTACCTTAATCTCTCGCTTCCTTTTCCAACTTCCTAATCATTCCAACCGCACTAGCTATTTTACCCGCGTGTCTAATATTTTCTAACTCTGCTCGCAGCCGCTTCTCATTTTCCTACTCCCTGCCTTTTTTACAATCCTTTAAATCCCCATCCGACATACCCCTAAAATTTTTCTCCTCCGTAACCCCTCAACCTTTGAAACCTCTCTCAATCCTGAACCATTTCTACCCCTTCCCGCATTCCCTCTCGTATATTTTCTTCCAAATCTCTCACGGATGCCTTCCTTGTCCACGTAAATCCGATCCTCCCATAGTTAAAGGGTCTAACCGTACTGATTTATTCATTGCTGCGTTGATTTTATACCGATGAACTTTTTGTGGTGATTAATTAGTACTGAATTTTACGCTCTATATTTATGCAAAGGAAGTTTGTATCGATTTTCTTTCCTTTATTCGGGTATAATTTCTAAATTTAATAAGGTTTTAAGAGAAAAAATGCCGCTTGCACTGATTTTGTTTAGTTAAAAAGTGATCATTTGATCCATAAAGCTTGACCAGCGGTGTCCAACTTGCGGTCCGCGGGCCGCAGCGGTCATTTGACGCTTAAAATACAGCCCATTTTAACTGTTACATATGAATTTTTTGTCAAAAATATTAAAGTAATACTAAATTTATTTGTAAATAAAACGCTTGGCGGTTTTAATATGGTAGATTTGGAAAAACCAACGGATATGGAAAATTTCCAATGGGGGAAAGATGTTGGACACCCCTGAACTTGACTAATCGATTGACTGAATTACTTCCTCTCAATGCTCAGATTCCACTGGAATTATATTAATTTCACGCACTTTAAAACAATGTGCTAGTGGAAATTACAGACGATTATTTCTTAGTGCATTTTCAGCCATTATGACCTTTCAGGAAAGTATTCCTTTTTCAGTGGAAGTTGGTGATAGTACCTATTTAACTCTAAACGCGGGTTCCTCCAACTACTGGAACACATGCATTTTATGCTATAAAATAATGGCGGAAATAATCTTCTGGAATCAGTTCAGGACTCTATTAAAGACGATCATGACAAAATTATAGCAACGGAAATGATTTTTGTATTTATGGAAAGAAAATCAAGTTTTGTCATTTCCGCCAAAATCCAATAATGTCTTTGTGTGAGCACAAATAATTTATGGCATTGAAAAGAAACTAACATAGTTCTTATTACAATAGCAACTCTACAGTTTAAACGAATTTGTTCCTGACGAGTGAATTAATGTATTATCAATGTCATTTTTATTAGTTTCGTCAGAACATGGACTTCTAGGGTTTAATTGTTGTACTTAACGATCCTGTTTACTTTAAATGCATGCTTGTATATGTATTTAACATATATACGGGGTAATAAATTATATATATATATATACAGAGACGTACATTGGCGATATGGCGCCTGTGGGAAAATTTTAGGAAACACCTTGGTTATGTAGGATATAATGTTTTATTCGTTTTAATAAAGAATAATAGCTTTTGTATTATATATCAATTAACGTTTGAGTATTAAAATAACTTTTATTTATGGGAAAATTTACTTTTCGCACCTTTTGTGGGAACGTTTTCAAGCGACGCCTATGCCAAATACCACATTCGCTATACCCTAGTTACGGCACTATACGTGTACAATTCCATCATTTCATCAGTATATTTAATAAGAATGTTTTACAATATATATTTTGCTTCTCATGAATAAACAACGTTAGCTACACGATGAAAAGTAGTAAAGACAGAAAATTAGTGATGCGTGATAAAAAAAAAGGTATACTACAATCGCACCAACACACAACGACCTTCCCCCGTGGATGAAAACATACGTCCGTTTGACACGGCGGTCAAATTGAAAAAGTACATTCGGCCACGTTACTTGCACGAGAGGACGGAAAAAAAATCTTTTTCGCAACTCATTATTCCACGCATTCCATTTCATTATTCAATTACGTTTGTCCTCTTTCTCACTTAACACTTTCTTTTTCTAAGAAATATTCGAAACACGTGCTTTGCTCATGCAAATTTTTTCAAAAAATTCGCGTTTTCTGAAAACCGCATGTTGAAGCTTCCCGTTCTTTCAATTAGCGCCGCATGTCATCATGGCGTCTCCGGCTGTTCGTGCCCGAGCGTAGTTAGTTTTAATATTTTTTATGGCAACAAAAAATTTTCTACGCTGAAGTTACCGGTAAAGAGATGAAAAGAGATGAGGGAGAAGTAGGGGGAGAGCAAGAGAAGCAGAGGGGGGGGGGGAAGAGAGAGGGAGAGAGAAAATAGGAGGAAGGAGCACAGACGCATACCTATGAGAGAAAGAGTAAAGAAAACCTTGTGCGGGCTTTAGTATAGCCATTTTGAACGAATGGACCAACTTCGTCCACGCATCGTTATATCTTCTCAGCATCGGAAAGTGGAACCTTAAACAGGCTATATTTACAGAAACTCGCCTATAATAAATTTCGAATGGCTTGAAAATCTAGATGCCACAGTTAAGTACTTTTCCGTCCAATACGTACATACAACTTCCTATATTTTCTTTGGTTGAAATCACCAACAATTTCACAATGAGCTAATTATTATCGATAAATAACAAAGATTTTGGTTCAGAAAGTGCCGTGACACGTGTAAATCGACGGGAAACGATAGATCAAAATCAGTTATAACGTAAATTGTTTGCGTTTTACCGAAAACTATCTGGACAATTTTTCCGAAGCCGTCGTATAAAAAAAAAAAAAGATACAAGAACGCGGGAGAAGAGGGAGATAAAAAGTGGGGGGTAGGAGGGAAGGAGATAGGGAAGAATGGATGAGAGTGGAAGAAGGAACGGAAGGGAACAGGAGATTCGGAAGGCCGCGGCGCGGCTGGGTGGGAGGAGAGAGAGAGGAGGGAGTGAGAGGAGGGAGAGAGAGAGGAGTCGGGGGGAAGGGATGTAGGAGGAGGAGCAAAGGAAAGATCCTGGCGGAGATGGATTGAAGAAGGAGGTGGATAAGGAGGAGGTGACGGCGTAGCGCGTTTCGAGGCCGGGAGGAATTGGAAATGGAAGTTTTTGTCGTGTGGGAGTAGAGAGAGAGAAAGGGGAGAGTAAAGATCTTTTTAAGGATTCGGAAAGGGAGAGAGAGAGAGAGAGGGAGGCAGGATAGGAGAGGGAAGAGATTCGACGTAGCCCTCCTCCTCCTCCTACACCCCCCTTCATCCAACCCTTCCCCATCCCCGCCTTCTCTCACTAAAGCCACTCAAAGCAGCGCCCAACCACCACCACGAGGGTGAAATATTAAGGAATGCGGACCGGCTGCCTGGCATATCTTACACGGTTTCTCTCCCTTTTCTCTCCCCCCCTCCCCCCCTTGCACCCTTCCCCTCCCACACCTCCTCTTACCCTTCCCACACTATGTCCCAGCCGGTGTTCCATCACGGTACGCCCTCTCTAATGGAATATTCGGCGGAGGAAGTGGCTAGGAGAGAGAGAGAGGGGGGGGGAGGTGGGGATAAAGTGGAAATGGCGGGAAGGGGTGTGGAAAAGGATGGGAGGAAGGTGGCGGAAGGGAAGGAGGAAGGACCTCTTAGTGGAAAGAGGGGGTGGGGAGATGTAATGTGACGGACGAGGCCAAATTTTAAGAATTCAGTCGAAAATTGGGAAAAGAAAAGTTTAGGCAGCGTAGTTAACTAGCTATTACGCAATATGGGTCTATAGGTAACATCACCGTCCCGTTGATAGATTTCCATAAGCAAGTGTAAACTTATTAAATATTATGGGATATGTAGAAGGAATACCAGTGTGCTCTCACTGCGAAACGAGGTAGCGATATGCTGGAGAAGTTTTCGACTTATATTTTCAGCATATTTAGAACGTGGCAAAGATAGAGGAGAAGGAAATTATAGTTATCAAGGGAAAATCACAAAAGGCGTTAAGAATTACATAGATGTTGTGTGTGTTAAAGCGAAATGGCAGCGGTTAAGGGGGAAAAAGTTTATTTTTTCCGTTTCAGCAGTTAATATAAGAGAGGGATACCACTGAGTTACCAAATGCTACGCTTATTTTTTCATTGTATTTTAATCTGGATATAAGTTCCACGAATAAAGGCCTCTCCAAGGAATTATTAGAAATAGCTCTTTTAAAAAAATCTGTAATGTACCTATGTTAACTTCTATAACATCCTTGATTCCTATGACGTTTTATCTATCGGTCAACTTTCTAGTATATCTCCAATTTTTTTGTGGTATATAAATATAGGAAAACTTTTGTTTCCTTATCGTAAAATCTAATGATGACTTAATAGTAAACTTATGACAATTTTTGATTTAGCGTGGGTAATTCTCCTTGCAAAACTTTTGAGAAAATAACATATATATTATCTTTCTGAGTACCGTCATAGTTTGTGTATCTCCTTATCGCCCATTTATCCTTATAATAGTTATTGCAATCGTTTTCTACTGGTTATTAAAATAATCCATAAACTACTTGAACATCTATTTTAGTACTTTAAGCCGACTATAATAAGTTATGTAATCGTTAATTATCATTATAAAACATTTTCGTATTTTTCATTTAAGTGTGTAACACTTAAAAAGTCATTTCTACACGTTAGACATACAGTTCCTTCAGAAAAGTAAGATTACTTTAGATAATCTTTTTGAAAACAAATTCCATGCATATTCATTGATTGTAATGATATGTTCATGGCGAACAAAACATTCTCCCTTAAGATGGCCAGTTTACTATGATGAATTGAATTTATGAATTTGAATTTAACGTTTCTTTATTTATTTATTATGCATATGAAAACAGCAGGAAGCCTTTTTCATCAGAGCGGTAACACAATAAATTATCATGAAACATAAAATAATATGAAGGTCATACAATTGGTTAACAACAAATAACAAGTCACAAATAGCAGATATGAAAGAATTAATAACAATATCATAAGAAGAGATGAAAGAAGTAAAGGTGGGGGATTTGGGTGATTGAGAGAGGAGTGAGTTAGTGGTTGGTTATGGTAGACGAAAATGTTGCGGAAAAGATATCTATTGCAGGAAATTTTGATATCGGAAGGAATACGGAAAAACATTGAGCGTTGGGAGAGAGTAAGGCGGAATGAAGGAACATGCAAACGATTCTTAAGGCGAGTAGAACGAGATGGAACATGAAGAGAAAAGAACGGTAGTATACTATGATCCCGACAGCAACCTTTAAGAATATAGTTTAAGAATTGTATAATTCCATTTCCCTTAGCATGAAAATGTGCCTAATAATCACTTATCTGCATGTTAAATGTACGTATTTTCTGACGGACGGGTGATATTATTATCTCGTCTTTTTCCTGTGGTAAAAAATCTAAGGAAAAAATACTGGGTGAGGTAATACTAGCTTCAGTACGAATATTCCCATCACGTGCTGCTTCCATTCTGTCTCCTCCTCTCCCCCTTTACCAATGAATTCGTTTACCGAATATTGATGCTTTATTATTATTTTATTTTCGTTTAATTATAACAACATTTGTTTTGATTCGGGATTTTGTCTTCATTTAAGTTTAATACAGATTGCAACAATTTAAATTGTGATGTGTGCCCAATTTGTCAGTTATGAGCACGATGTCAACCTATCCAGCTGCTTATATAAAAGTAGTTTTATTAAAACAATATGTCATTTTCGGATATATTTTTTAAATTTGGGATATACGTTTTCTGTAAATTGTTGTAGAGCTATTAGAATATATCTCTCTCCTGGTAAATAAAAATGTTTTCTTTCTATAAACTTATTGATGTCGTAATGTCATTTTGCAAATAAACCATAGTTGTTTTCTAGAGCTGGCCTAATCGCTAATAATTCTTTATTATTCTTACTTCAATTATCATAATTTTGTTGCTTTTTATTTTGATGATGATATCATTCGAAGTACTTTGTTTTATCTTCACTTCCTACTATAACCTGCATTTATTGAAATTCAGAAGGAAGGATTCCATGCATATAGTTACTTAGTGCTGAGATTGTACATTCTAGTTGGAATTAATTGATGCCCAAGTTATGTTTTTGTATTCCCCTTAAATAATATTCCCTGCTTCTTATATAATATTGACACCATGAGTTTATTTTTATATTCTTTATTAAATGGGCCATCAGAGATAAACACGAACTTTGATTCATGCAGCTAGCCGTTCCATCGGGAGGTACGACGCATTTAATAAGAGTTTGCAGAGTCACCGAGAACAAAATGAACCATCAAACAAAACCGAGAAACTGGTCTGCGGATGTTTCGTGTGAAAATAGCCTCAATCTCTCCGCACTCAAACAAAACGAATTGCCGGAATTAAAGAGTTCCCGGAGTGTGTGTGTATGTGTGTGGGGGATAATTGCAGGGACGGGGACGGTCATTTTTTGGAGAAGTGGAGGAGGGGATTATAGGATAGGAGGTTATTTAGTGAGGTCGGAGTGTAAGATTCGCGCGAAGGAGGGGAGGGTTTTTTTTTTTTGGGGTGTGAGGGGAGGCCCGTTGTAAAAAATATATAAAGAAGGGTCCGTGGCTGTCGCGTGGGAAAGGCAGTTGCGCCAAGTGTGGATTCGAATGTTTCGTGGAGAAGACGGAAGAGGGCGGGGCAGGCGGTCGGAGGAGAAGGTTAGGAGGAAAGGGTGTGGTAAAGAGAGAGGGTAATGGAGGAGAGAGAGGGGTCGACGGGTTGGAAAATGGGAGGGGAGTCGGAAAAGATTCGTAAAAAAACGCGCGTTTTGTTCGTCGCCTCTGGGGGGCGTGGGTGGGATAAAAATAAATATAAATGTGCAGAGGAAACGGAGGAAGTGTAGCGTGCACGCAGGATGGTGGAACGTTAGACACACTCCCTCCCAATCCCTTCTCCCTCCCCCCCCCCCCCCTGAATCTCTCTTTCTCTCCCTATACCCCTTTCACCCCACCGTTACATATAAGCCCCCCACTTCTCCTACGCCGTCACCTAACCGTCTGCGACCCGCCCATCTATTCCTTCCGCTCCAACCCTTATAATATCCTGTTCCTATCCAATTCTGATATCTTATCCTTTCTTACAATTTCTATACCGCATTTCGCTGCTTTTATACGATATTTCATCTACCGTTAGTTTTTGCTAACAATTCCTCCTTATTGCCGTTGCTTCGTCGCATACCGGCAGTAGAAAATCAGCTACGATAATATACTATCGGGGACTATATAGGCGAGCTATGAAATGCGACTCACCTGATGTTTGAATTTAAGAATGGTGTATTATGTGACGAATATTATCGCAGTCGATGACATCACTCCGGACTATTAAAATAGACAAATAAATGGAAAATATCTGGAACGTTCAGTATTCAGTAACAAAACAAACGAAATCGTTAATGATGAAGGCTTAATTAAGTGTAAAACATTTTCGAATAATTTCTCTTCCCAATACCATTTAAAAGTAATCTGGTGCATTGCTCAATCAAGTTAGTATTATCGTCCCCTCTTCGTTCATTGCTCTGTTACATGTAAATCTAGAAGTAATTTTATATTGCAAGCGAGGGTTCAACACAGTTTGCTGTCATTAAATAAATATATGGTTCATCCATTACATTCCTCTCTATCACGTTCCTTTTTCTTACCATCATCCTCTACTGACTATCATCTGCATCGAAGCTGTATAGAATTCCTCATCTCCTCTCTTTTCACAGCATCTTCCCTCTTATAAAAAAATAACCTTTTTCTCAAAACGTTCCAATGATTTATTTTCTCAAGTTTTACTAATTTCGATTTAACTGCTGTCTTTTCCAACCGCACTCGTTCCTCCATTAGAATAATTCTCTCTTTTATAAGACGAGGCCACATCCGGAAATATTCTATTTTAGGTACATCCTCTCTCATCATGAAGTGATTTGTTTCAACCAAGTCTCTTCTCGAGGCCTTTATTTAGAATTTAGACTACGTGTAATTAATTATTGTCTCCTCGTTAAGAACTGTTTAGCTAGTTCCGTTCCAACTTAACAGACAGACATTAAAACGATGTCATATTTGCAGGAGACATATTTCAAAGTTGTGTCATCTAGATTTTATTAAGAATGATTTAAAAAAATAAATTTACGTGCTAACTTACAGACTATTAATTCCGAAACATGACAGAGGTAATTCCTACAGCCATTAATCTTATTCAAAGCAACCAACGATAACGAATGTTATCGCGCACATGGCTTACTTTATTACTCCCTGTGTCTTCAAAATTGATTTATTTTATTTTTTAAATTATTTGTTTTTTAAACCGTGCGTCTGAAATGTAATCGCCGGTCATTATAAAACATGTTCGTTAGTAATATAGAATAAAGTGAGAAGTTGCAATAATTGGTTAGTTGCATCAAAGGTAAATGACAATGATTGATAATATTTATAGGCATAATTTCAATCCAAAAACGTAGGCACTTGTAAAGCAAACACAAATTGTTCGAGATGTTTTCCTCGAGGGTGTGTTTCGTTGAAAATGTTTGTCTAGATAGGAAAGAATTTCCTCTTGAATGCGCTCTTCTTTTCGAGCTGGCTTTGAAATAGAAAGAGGCAGAGAGGGGAAGAGAAGGGGGGGAATATAGGGGAGATGGGGGTGGAGGGCGAGAGAGCGGAGACGGGAGGGGGTGAAAGAGGGGAGTTGGGGGGGGGGGGGGGGAGTGTTGGTGTGAATGGGGAGAGTTTTGAGATGAAAGACCACGGGAGCGAAAGAAACGGAGAGGAAGGATGCGCTGGAGTGTCCATTTCCAAAACCTTTCGAGTTAATGCAACTATAGAACGCAGGAAATCTGTTCAACAGAAAGAGAGAGAGAGAGGAAGAGGATAGAGTTTGAGGAGAGGAGGAGTGGAGGGAGGGATGAAAAAAATGGAGAGGGAAGATAGAGGGGGATATGGGTGAGGAGGCAGGAGGAGTGGTAAGGGAAGCGGAAGAAGGGGAGAGGGGTAAAGGGGTTGGAGAAAGGGAGAGTGAGAATGAGGGGGTGGTGAGCAAAGAATCACGGAGTAGGAGGAGCGGTCTTTACATCATTTCCCCCATCTCTTTACGGTCTCCTTTGTCTACATTCCCTTATCTCCCCCTTTTATTTCCTAATCTCTCATCTCCCTCTCTCCTCCTCCTCCTCCCCTTAACATATCCACTCTTTCCCCTTTCCTCCTCTCTCTCTCTCAATTCGCCTCACCGTGTGTAACCCTAAAAAAAACCCCTCCCCAATATCTCTTCCCCTTCTCACCCCTTCCTTTAACTCTCCATATTCTCTTCACACCCTGTCGCCCTTACTCCCATTGCCTTTACGCTGCCGCATTCACAAATGAATGATCTTTAAAAGGGGAAAATGCTCGGATTCGTCAAATTTCGGCGGGTCCTTTTGACACCGAGTTTTGCTTTTTAACCCTTTTTGGCGTCACAAAAACTACGCTTTGCGTTATTATTCGCGTCGTGATTTGGTATTTCAGATTAATAAACTGTTTGCAATACTTTCTTTTACGGTTTATTGTTTTATTTGGGACTCTTAATTGTGGCGCTCCGCACAAAAGTGGCCCGAGCCCATAACAATGGAATGGAATAAACCACAGTTGAATCCAACTCTTTACGCTTATTGTATGCAATAATAAACTTTTGATTATTTGAGGAGTATATTCTGGTGTGTGAGTAACAATAAGACCAGCTTTGTATATTTTATAGTTAAACACAATACGATTTCCATGGAAGGATAAACTTTAAAGTAGATATTTTGTGGCTTATGTCACTTTTGCGTCGAGCGTCTCAATTATTTATGCTTTGTAGAAAATGAAAGAAGAATGCATTATCTTGTCTACACATACGGTTCACTGTTACAAAGGTTGCCTGCTAATGAGTTATACTTTTATTATTTTTTCAGTTATTCATACATTCTCTCTTCCTGAAATTCTATCTATAGGTATATTAAACATTCATTGAGTGCTCAGCAGAGGCAGATTTACCTGTGAACTATATCTGATCTGAATCCAGAGCTTTAGGGAAGGTGAGTTCGAACTCCAACTATTAGCAAAATTATATAAGAAAAATCAAATCAAAAGTTAACTTTTAAAGAATATTTGAAAAAGTTTTAGTTGAAACCTTAAGACACCTTTTGAATGAGCGCTTTAACGATAAAAATATGATTTAATACATCCATGTTCTCGTCCAGATTCAAATCCGCGAACCTAACATTTAGAGCTAAACATCTCTCAACCGCAGCTACTTGTATTTGATTCATTACAGAATTCTTCACAGTGGAAATATGCCCGTAAAATGTAAGTTCGTCCATGATTTTCAATCAAGCCTCGCTCGAAATTCCAGTTTTAAGGAAATTAATTGAATAGTAATTTCTCAACTACAGATAATCGAGTCATAAATAGGGTTTTGATTAAATGTCTTTCGAATTTCCGACCACTGAGAAAGATACGACGACTAAAACCTTTAACAAACCGATCATCACTGTTGGCACCATTTAGTCTTACTATACATAGCCAATGCAGTAAATCCTTGCGTAACGCGGATTTGTTTACACACGGACCGTGTCACACAGTGAAATAAATCTGACAGTTAATAGCTCAGGACATATAAATTTTAATTATACGCGGGTCAAAATTGGTCTCGCTCCGCGTTCCCCGTATCGATGTAACGTGAGAAAGTTCGGAACCCATACGAACACGTGATCTTTTCTACGATGCATTAAATTTGTATAAGGCGGCTTTGCCCAACACGGCATTTTACAAGACCGCAACCCCCGCGTTACGCAAGGGATTACTTTATGTTCAGAAATCGGTTCATTCACCCTATATTCTGTGGATAGAGAGAAACTGAAACATTAGCATGGTCGAGAGACGTTTTTCTTTTTAAAAAATTAAAAAAACTGTCTTCTTCCCCTACGTCTCCCGCTTTCAAGAGTAGTACTACGACCCAGGTTTCCCCTCTCCGTTTCCGAAATTCCTTACACTCTTCCCCACTCTCACCCTTTAACCCCTCTCACTCTTGCCACCCACACCGCCCTCTCCTCGCATCCTTCCTAAATCCTCCCTATCCCCCCTCCCCTCCCCCTCTCTCTCCTTCCTCCCTCTCTCTCCATCCCTCTTCCTCCTTGCCTTTATGGAGATTTCGTGAGAAACGCGGTGAGAGAGATTAGTTCGAGATGGAAGCACTTCCTATTCGTTTCCTGCGATCGCCTCTCCTTCGACTACACTACTCGAATGTTTACGATTATTTTTTAACTTCTACCCCATCTTCGGCCTCATTTTTACGCTTCCTTTTCGGATTACTGGCGTTATTTCCTCAGGCGGGGGGAGCATAATTTGGAAGGAACATCTTTCTGCCATTAGCGTAACTCAAAACTTTTCAAACAAACTAAAATTCGTATTGCTGGACAGTTTAAGTGGGTTTCTCTTCCTCGATGCAAACGACTGAAAAAGGGAGTTTTTTTTCGGGTAGAAAAATTTAAGTTTGGGAGAGAAGCACGTTGCAAGATCTTTGCTCGTCTCGTCGGAGTCCAAGATTTTTATCTTTTATTATTGCTCTATCATATTTCATTGAAAAGGTATTTGTTTTATCGCAGTTTTATTGGAAGATTGACACTTAGTATAGTGGAGTGTTGGCTTGTTACTCCTTTTCTAATTTCTCAATTTTTTTTCTTTTTTGCGTTTAAAAAAAATATAATTTTCTCCTTTATTGTTTTCCAAACAGTGAACAGAAATCGTTTTTTGTTTATTAATTTATTTACACATGTACATCTATGATGTATTTTTCATCTTACTTTATAATATTCACAGCCATATACTACTGTATAAAAACAGTACGATAATTTTCTGCTTTATCTCTCACTTATGACTAATATTACGATCAAATCAACTGTAATATTTATTTTAAGATTTCCTGAACCAAGCATTACGTAGCGCAGCGGTTCTAAATCTTTTTTCCGTCGGGTCGTACATGACGGTCGATGAACACGTGCGCGACACACTGCAAACCTCCGAAATAAAAAAGGGGTAGTGCGTTATAATGAAGAGTTTATGCCTAATATTGCTGTTATAAATAACCCAAGAGGAAGAAAACAATTCGGCTTAACAAAATTTATTTTTTACAAGCCGTTTTTAAAATTTTTGATCACACACCTCCAGGCTCTTTGAGACGACACATTGTGTCGCGACACACCGGTTGAAAACCGCTGCTCTAGTAAAGTGTTTCTCAATCGGTAGGCCGCGATAAATTTGCGAAAAATTATGATAGGTTAACAATATTTAATAACTGTAGCAATAGTATAGCAAAAGTTAATATTTTGTAAAAAAACAAACTTATTAAATAGTAACTAATGAGTATTTTAATAAACTGATTTACAGTTTTTTAAATAACCCTCTAGTTTTAGCCAATATTATAGAATTTTCTCCTACCTATATATCATCATCATCAGCCTTTTTCAATCCACTGACGGATGAAGGTCTCCCCCAGACTCTTCCAGTTTTCCCTGTCAACTGCCTGCTTCCTCCAAGTTTGCCCCAAGAACTTAACAATCTCTCCGTCCCACATGTCTTTCGGTTTTCTTTTCGGTCTCTTGATGTTTCTTGGAATCCATTCGATGACACTGGACGTCCAACGCTGGTCATTTCTTCTAGCAATGTGGCCCGCCCACTGCCATTTTAGCGCCTTCACTCTTCTAATCACGTCACAGACTCCCGTCTTCTTTCTTACCCAGTCGTTCCTCTTGCGATCTCTGCGGGTGATCTCTAACATATGTACATCTCTCCATGCTCCTCTGTGTTGTTTGCAGGCGCTGTATCATTCTGGCGTTCATGGTCCACGTTTCACATCCATATGTCAGAACAGGCAGGACACATTGGCCGTATGTACAGTCTCCTTTTTAGGAAGACTCGAATATTTGATTTAAAGATGTTTGCATTCTTGCCAAAAGCACTCCATGCTAACTTCACTCTCCGGTTGATTTCTCCAGAAAGCGAACCATCAGTAGCGATGAGTTGACCCAAGTAAACATAGCTGGTTACTTCTCCGAGTTCTGCTCCGTTGATATGTATCTTCTCGGAATTTGCGAAAAATGTTCCGTAGTTTAGGTGGGCCGCGGATAATTTCCTGTGGCTAAAGTGGTCCACGCTATCGAAAAGGATAACAAGGTTTAGTAGATCCCTCTGTGAATGATTTTTCTTAAAAAATGTAGAATGGAGCAGTATGCGTGGGAATTTCGATAGCCATGTTTGTGGCCGTCGTATTTCTTGATTGCCGTGGAGAAGACTTCCTGTGGCGAACGTGGGAATGTTATATGCTCGTTTGCAGAGAGAGAGAGAGAAGGAAAGAAAGGTGTGCCGGTTAGGATACGAGGATAATTGGCCTTCTAAGCTTGAGGAGAGGGGGAAATTGTGAAAAAGAGAGGGAGGGAGCGAGTTGGGAGCGGCAAGGAGAAAAGTTTTTAGGTTGTTATTCAGAATAAAAGAGGAAAAACGGTTCGTGAAGTGAGTCGAGTCAGGTGTATTTTTTTTATACTCAGAAGGAAAACTTTGGAGGAAAAACCCAAAAAACGGAAAAACCGGAACCGCTTTCGGGGGCTAATTTATTTTTATTTTTTGGGTCGGCCTGCTGGAGATGACTCATTCTCAAACTTGTGGCTCGGAATACATTAGTTGCTGCATGAATTAAGCGTGAAAGAAGCTACGGAGAGAACTTCCAGAGATATAATATATTCGATCCAACCCGTGTTTTATTTTTCGCTTTAAGATAATTATATTTCGTAATTCACCTTTATGTTGCTTTTCCATAAAATTGAAATTGGGAGGTAATCAGGTTTAGGGAAATTGTGATCCCAGAATCAATTTTGATTCTTTGATTCGTTTTATCAACCTAGAAAAGAAGTTAAACACATTTCACTATTGAGTTATCTCACTAGATTCATTGTTCCAAACAAGTGTGCTGGTGATTCTTCTTCCCGTATGGTTCTTTGAAAGTTTAATAATTTTATTTGTAATTTAAAGAAAATAGGCTAATAATTTGGAAGCTCAAAAAAAGCTGGTGACGCTAAATTGTGCGTAGATGAGAAAAGGTCTCGGAAAGGCCTTAGTGATAGAACGCTGTCCCAAATTCATCGGAGAGCAATTAAACGTAAAAAATAATAAATTTCAGAGAGGAATAATTTACCAGATTTACTCCTTCCTGCTCTTCGATGCTACGCTTAAAATTTCTGCAGATGCATCTCCTTTTATGCATGGTAGAAAAGTAGTAAAGGACACATCCCTTGCTTTGCATGGTACAGGTGTTCCTATAAAAGACTGTGTAAAGTGAAAACGTGTAAATTGAAAACGTGTAAAAGTGAAAACGTGCCCTGAGCTCAACATGCAACTGTTTAGTTACAATGAATTCAACATTGCTTTCTTTATCGTTTTTTAAAACTTCTGAGTCGAAATGAAACATGATTGGAGACCTTTCTGTAATTGTGCTTTAGTGAAATTGATAGCCGTACAATCCGTGGGTAGTTCTCTAAAGTGAATACTGTGCTAAACCAGAAGCTTGTATACGAAAACCTTGCAGTTCGAGGCAGGACCAGTCCGAGGTATTTCAGCACCTCGGGCGAGAAACCACTGCAGCGCCCCCTTCCATAAACTTTTGCTAAGATATTTGAAAATTACATGTTAACTTATTCAATGCTCATACGTATTAGTCGTAAGTGAATAATAAATTAATACAATTAAGATACCAGCCTGTTCCGCGACATAAATTGTATCCAAAAATTTTCACTTATAAGTAATGCATAGATAGATTGTTGTTTTTCGTTCTAAATGCCTGCAAAAATAACCTTTTGCAAATAACATGCGAATATTCGTCACAAGGAATCTTATAGATATTTTTCGAAATTACAGACATCTTGCTGTTCCTCTCCAGTTAAGTAAAATATTTTTTAGTTTTTTCTTACTCAGAATGTAAGATGTTGCCCCATCAGAAGGGTTCCAAGAGTAGGAAGATGTATAAACTCGGAATTTTAGTTCGCTCTTTCATACACTGCGGTTTGTTAGGGGCGTAAAGAGTAGGGGAGAAGACCCCGCTTCGCTCTTTCTCTCTCTGCTACCGCCCTTCCCACTCCCCCTTAAGGCGTGTATATCGCCCCTCATCTTACCCCCTTTTTAAAAAGCAGAGAAAAAAAATGAGCGCTGAAAATAAGGAGGGAGCGGGAATAGGACAGACGCGTAAAAACACACGTTCGTACACAGTTTCCTTTCCCTCTCTCTCTCTCTCTCTACTCTCCTCATCCCACTATTTCCCTCCCTCTCTCGCCTTCCATTCACTCGCCTCTTCCTCTCTCCATTTCACTCATACCAGCCTCAACGAAACCTCCCTCCTCTCTCTCTTTCTCTCTCTCTCCATCCCTCTCTCAACCCCTCCGCATTTGAGACGGAGTCTCTCGGAGACGGGAAGAAAAAAAAAGAATAGAAAACGCTCTTTTAAAAAAGGCATGTTCCCACCACCCTCACTCCATGCCACTCCCCCGGCCTTTTTACTCAGCTCGACCCCGTCCGCCCTCCCTCTCTCTCATCCCCTTCCCTTTTCCTTCCTTTCAAATTCTCCCTCAGACTCCACTTCCGCCGCGTATTTCATCCGTCACTTGTTCACCCAAAACCCTCACAGCCCTAACCCCAGTGCTCCCTCCCTCTCCTTGCATCTCTCGTTCCTCCTCCGTCTCCGCTCTCTTTTCCGTCCCGTGCTCGTTCTCGAGACCGAACCATTCCGATTCAACCCTTTTTCCTCATTCTGCGTCTTATCTTTCGTATTCTCCCTTTGCGTCTCTTCGTTCGTCTGGATGTGCTTGGATGGAGGCGTTATTTCTTGCACCAATCCAAGATGACGTATTTTTTAAAAATGCATAAAGTAATTCTATTTAAATATGCGGTGCGCGTGTATGTGTGTAGTATACGCTAAAATTTTATAGCATGACAGGATGTGGTTGAATTTTCGGCTAAAGATTGGAGATAAGAACTGGAAGGGAGAGATATATTTTCATTCAGACCCTTTTCTAATACATAATAATAATATAAAATATCTAGGAATGGTTTTGAATCCGGTAAAAATCCAGTTTACCTCCTATTCTCTTGAATGAGGGTAATGAAGGTATTCTCCCGTCACGCTCCCACGCATGCAGCCATTGAAAGTTTTTAGCAATGAGCAGAGGATGATACAGATTATTTTACATCGAGAAATGATATCTTGAAACTGTAAATTTTTCTGTTTTCTGAGTAGTTTCCGCATAAAGATTATCAAATAATTAGGCTTGTCAAAATTTCCATCCGGCATTAGAATCTAAGTAATATATTGTTAACATTATGAAGAGTACCATCGTCATTGTAGGAAAAGCTAAAAATTAGGACATAAAATGAGTCATAGCTTTAAATAAGAATTGTGCACTACGTTTTTAATGACAGGAATAGTAAGTCCTTAGCCTAATTTCATAAGCCACGAAGATAGCCTCCGATTATATATTTTACCAAATGGTATTTTAAGATCGATTTGACAGTTTAACTCGGAAATTACTAAAAACGCGAGAAAACGGCATCTTTTCTTCCATACCAGAAGTATTGTCTAATTTCATCATTTATTTTTCAAATTCCGTTAAGGGATCACTATCACCATATTAAATTCAATGAATGCGTAATTTAAAGGCATATTTTCCGTCTGGGGAGAAGATAACATTGAGAAATATGATATCCGTTTAGTGGAAGGTAATGTCTCCTAAATTAAGGATTTTATCATTTCTGTTAATACGGCTATTTCCACTTTATATCCGGCCTTAGGTTATCAAAAAAAATGTATGCATTACAGAAATTGTACGTTCTTTGTGGCATCAAACGCATAGTAAATCTTATTTTTACAGTTGCGAGCGAAGGCGCACGTACTTTCTCCCCCGCATCCTCGACGGAGATCCTCTCTCCTCGGAGACCCTCTCCCAGTTACTCCCTTTCCTAACCCTCCCTCTATTCCATCCTCCGTGCACCTCGATTACGTCCCAAATAAACCCCGGGTCCGTTAATTTCGGGATGTTGTCCTTGGGCCCCTCTCCTTTTATCTCCGCCCCCGCCCGTCCTACCTTTTTTCTCATTTCCTTCCTTCGCGACCGAACTCCATCCCCCTCCCCCGCCCTCGTGACTCCCATTATCCCTCCCAGCGCAAGAGTCAATCACATGTATTTCGTCCCATCCGGGAGGACTTTTCCAGAACCACGGTTGAAAGAAAAGCTGCGGATGGGAAAAAATTTTCGTCCGGAATAATTGCGGTTCCCTCCCTCCTCTCTCTCTCTCTTACCGTTTGTACGGGGAGGGAGATTGGGCGATTCGGGAGAGCGTGGGGGGGGGAGGAGGAGATAGGCCGGGTGGGGGATGGCAGAGGTAGGGAACGGTCTCTTTCTCGGTTTAAATAATTGCTTCGAATTTCCTTTGATACATGAACGGCGCGTAATGGTGGTTGATTTCGATCAGGAGAACGAAAATGAAGAGTTGGATGGAAAAAGAATGAGACGAAGAATTAGATGGGGAAGAAATGACGAAAATACGATAAAAATAGCTGCATTTTTGTCGCGTATTAGTTTGATACTTTTCCGATGATTTTTTTCTTATCTCGAAGATTGTTATGCGCGTTTATATTCCAAAGAAAAATGCGCCTATTTTACGTTTTCGTCCTTCTAACTGGTTGGAACTTTTTTAGTTTTTTTTTCTCTCGAAATAAATCCAGATACAACCGGGCAGAAAACTGGAAAACAAAATCAGGAGCGGATTAAGGACGTTCGATGACCCAAGCGATAGTGGTTTGCGAGGACCACATCTCTCGATTTCTAAAATAATGGTTAAATACTTAATAATTGATTTTCGTGTCACTTGTGGGCTTCTGAGGTCGATTTCAATAGCAGCTAAAAAGTTTTTTCTGATTTTTTTTCAATTAAACCCCTCAGTTGAGACTAGTCCTCGCCCATTATCGTTTACGTTGATCGTCTTATTTATTTAGAATAGACGACCGCTTCTTTGTGTTAAAACTTTTCACACTCATTATATACTACATTTATTTCTCTTCTCTGACTCATTGTCAGTCAACTCCATGTAACAGAAGTAAACCTGGCTTCGAACTGATATTTTGCCAATGTCTGTCTAATATCTAATCTCGACCCTGTAAAGCATTTAAAGGTAGAGATAATTTCTATAATTTAATCTTTTTCTCTTTTTAGGATGTGGATTCTCCGTTACCGTTCCTAATCCCTACAATAAAATCTTAACACGGTTTTCAAAAAAGCTGAGAACGGACATCTTTCAACGGAGGACTTTTCGTAACAGCATAAAAGGGTAAGGACACTTACTTCTCTTCTTAATAATATATGTCTACAACTTACGTTGATTTTTCATCTTCAGTTCAGTTGTGGGAGATGGAAAATCTTTGCGGAGACAGATAGGGACAAGTCGGTTCCTAGTATGTTATCTTTACTATTTCCGCTCATTTGAAAACATTAGCCTTATTCGTAGATAGCTAAAAAAAACGTGCCCGTCTTTTACATCAAAATAACATGGGTTCTCAATGTCCATGATAGGACAAGTTTTTATCTAAAAAACAAATGAATATTTGCCCCTTTAAAAAGTTTTGGTTGATCTTAATGTTTACTAATTAGATAAATATGCTAAAAAACATTTCGCCATAGTTTTTCCCCGTTGACCGACCTTCTTTTGGATAGGAACCTTAAATTTGGGATGAAACACATTGCACGATCTGACAAAGCGGGAATAGCTGAATTTATACGATATTAGCGTTGGTGCTATTCCTTTTTCCTCTGAATTGACATATCTTCGTAAGTGTAACAATATCTTTTGTTTTGTTCTCACTCACGACGGCGAAACGGGGAACACAACGCAAAACCACGTTAATTTACTTTTTTCTAGTTCCTTAGTTTGATTTTCATATCTTATTTCTCTTTAAAACGCATTAGAAAAGGAAAATAAACGATTATTTGTATTTCCTGATGTAGCTGAAAATTTCAGATTTTTATCGCTTAAGAGATTTTTAATTTTCACAAGTTTATTTATTTATTTATATTATCAGCTCCTTCATAAAAACATTTTCCTACTATGAAATCGCATTGCATAGGTCGTTTAATGGCAGTATTACCCAGGATGCAATGATGAAGGGCAAAAGCCTCGCCTAAATTTATCACCTTCATTTCCGTATTATTCCTGAAACCACTCTTATTTTGAATCATTTCATCATCTCAACTCGATCCATTATTCATTAGAAAAACGACGGTGATCATTTTTCACTGTCAAATTCAAATTTCCGGTTTTATCTGGTATCTAGTAGAGTCATTCATTTTTTAAACTCACGATTTTTCTACATTTTCACCGAAGTCGGTCTATTCGAAAGACCAAAATTATTCATTTTTCGTGCTTCCGTTCCAGTAAAATAATCTCGACGATGAATTTTCTGTCCGGAAGTTGAATTATCTTTTAGTACTTCATATACATACTGAAATAATTTGACGTGCTTTTTTATATCTCATGCATTGCATGAAAGGAAAAGTGTATATGATTAAAAAGGCAGAAATTGCATATCGAAATTCATCATACACGGCAGTACGTCTACCTTTAATTCTTCAATACCTAATCTGCCATTGAAAACTTTAAGGTGTTAGGCAGACAAACATTCACTAAGAAAGAAGTTTTAGTAGTGTTAGGTTCCTACAAGACAAGTATGCTTCTAAATATTTTCAAAGGACTCACAAGGTGTTAACTTTGGCACTCCATACGAGCTCATTGCTGATAGTTATCGAACCTCGCATTCAGGCTTTTAAAAAATTTTATGGTCATGAAATTTACGTCTTACTTACATTTCTGACGCAATCGCAGTCGCACATTTTCACCAACATCATGCCCGTCATTTCTTCCCATATCCCAACCTGTTGGAAACTACGGTTGATCCCTTTATAGCAGTCCTACCATCTTGCTCACCTCATCCGGTTCTGGAATCCTCGATCTTATCGTCTTTTACGTCAAACATGATTATATCTTCTAGGGAAATCTTGCTTAAAAATATGCTGTCCGAAGGTGAATAATTTTTCCTTCGCGATTTTAAATATTTAGTAAACTGGAGGATACTTCGTGAGTGCTACGTTAGCTTCTAAGACCTGCCCTGAACTCTGAGAGCTCGAACTCCTAAAAAATACTGTTAATATGATAAATATCGTAACAGTTGCAAATTTTATTCGAACTTCCTAGCTAGAAAGTCAAGGTGAAGTATGCAAAATAGTGACAAAGTGGGAAATCTCATAGTATAATTATTCACGATGCAGTATATTTTAAGATTTTTTAATGGACTGATTGGCGCTTTGTCCATTCTCACTGCAGATGGTATACATTTATATTAACTTTAACAGTAGAGCGCGCGTATTAAAAATATCTGAGAAATGACCAACTAAATCTTTTTTACACTGCCTCTAATCTTTAAGCCTTTTTACTATTATATACTAATATATATCATCTTGAAGACGAACAATCATAAATACACCATACAAATCTCAGAAATGATGAAAGGGATGCTTTGGTTTTTCCTATATGACTTATACTGCAAATGATTACGCGTAAGTCCAATGATTCCCTCGGTAAGATCAAGTTAACATCCACACTTTGCATTGGTTGATTGCCAGAGAGAGAGAGAGAATTGTTGACCTTCGTAAATTTGCATAGAATACATGTGTGCATGTCATGTTGCTTTATTCCTATTAGCGGCTAATTTCAATTCGTGCCTCGCGTCGCTACGACATTATCGGATGCCTTGGGTTTCGAGTTCCGTCATCGCTAGTTCTAGCAGGAAGAGGAAAACAGCTCGTATGATTTATACCCAGGAAATAAATTTAATGAAAAATATGAAAGAGTCCAGAAATAATTGAACCAGAAATTGCAGAGGGCGTATGATGTCATGCGAGTCGGCATCTCTTGTCTCTTGACGATTTATACGCAGACTTTATATATATATATATATATATATATATATATATATATATATATATAAAGGAAACAGTCCCTTCTATATAACCATGCGAAAGAGAACGCGTGAGAATAAACGAATTTTTATTTTACCTCGCATTCTAATTCGATCAAACGATTTCATTAAACGGAGGGCATGAAGAAAGTGTGTGAGAGAGAGAAGAGGAGGATAAAGAGGGAGAATGAAAGGTTAGGGATGCTTGCGAAGATGGATTGAGTTGCGGAGAGGGTAGGGCGTTTTGGGAGAAGAGGAAGAGAGGGAGGGGGGGGGGTGAGCTGGAGAGAGGTCGGAGGAAGGGGGTGAGAGGGTGGAAGAATTAGAAGATGGCGTGAGGGACTTAGTTCGGTTTAACTCGATAGTAGGAGGATCGGAGGAGAATAGGTACGAGGGAGAGAAGTCGGAGAGGAGTGTGAGAGAGAGAGGGAGAGGGGGGGGGGGAAGAAGGGAGGAGGGCGTGAGGGTAGGTAGACCTCGTGTGGCCCGGTAGACGTGTAGGCCGCACTGGTAGCTGTCGGCCGGTGGCTGCCTCTCTGATTTATGGAGGATGCCCACGGAGGAGAGAAAAAGAGAGGAAGGGGAGAGTTTCGTGTGTGTGTGTGTGTGTGCGTTCGTGTGTGTGAGAGATAACCGAAAGGGGAACCGCCCTCTTCTTCGCTAGACATATTCTCTCTCTCTCTCTCTCGAAACGAACCGATTAAACAATGTTTTCCGGAACTTGGTATAATCGTTTCTCCGTCTCTAAATGTTCGGTTAAGAAAGCTAATTTTCCCTATCCAGTTTCGCCCCTGCGTTTCTTCCCCATCCTTTCGTGCATCAAAGTTAATTTATTCCGGTCTTCCTCCGGCGGCGTATTTTTTTAATTCTTCTTTTTTTTTTAAAAAAAAAGAGAATATACTTAGCTTTTCGACGAAAAAAGTTTGCCCCTTTTCATTTTGCTTGGAATTAAACGGTTTAGATATCACTCGACTTTTTTTCCTCGCATTATTTAATTTCGCGTTAGCGTGGTCCCAATAATACAGCATGTCTGTTCATCCCTCTGGATGAGGAATAAAAGATATACTTTTGAGGAGTGGCCACTAGTTAGCTATATGTTGTTGAAGAATATGAATTGCAGTGATAATGATTGCGTAGCCGGATGAATGGCATGGGTAGCATGTGTCCATAATACGGTTATGTGAGGTACATGCGTAATTCAGCGACAAGGTGGTCGTTATCAGTGGTATTTTACTGGTCATCTGTTCTGCTTTCATTAGAATCAGCGATATATCAATTATATTTAACGAAGGATATATTTTTCAAGGTATAAGCAGCGCTCACAAACATGTAAGATATCTGTTGATAGCAATGAGAAAGTATTGCGGTTAGTCCTGGAAAGGAGCAGAGATTTGGTGACGATGAAGGATGTGATTTAAAATTCACAATGCGTGATCGTGTATTTTAAGTTTATTTGCAAAATTTTGCCACGCTTATTGAATCGTCATTTCTTCTGTCGAGGGTAACTCCTTGTTCGCATCTGAAGTGACCATATTCGGATCCCGAATGGGAAAGCTTTAACACTATTCCGTTTCTTTTGGGAATGGATTATAATGTATGGTTTTTAGCGATCGTTTTACAATTTTTACTTAGTTTTGAAAAGTAAATTTCACAGTTCTTGGAAAATATTTTACGTGTTTTGGTATTTTAATGCTCGGATTTATAATCAAATCTACGATAGCTTGATTGCCATGCAATGAACCACTTATGTGGATGTGTATGTATGTATTGTTATTATTGTTAGTAATTTCAAGTTCGTAAAATAGCCTTTTAAGACTGATGGTACACATGCTTACTATTTCTATCTGTATCTCGCCATGGCAAGCATACTTACTCTTCGGTCCATACTTTATAGAAATATGTTGAACGCAGTAAACATCGCACAAAGAGGGAGAGAAGAAAATACCCATATTAATACAAAACACTAATGTTACATTCCTATTTTTAGTTCAAATGAATGTTGATACATTTATGTATACATTAGAGCGCACAAACATCTATATATTATGGATTATCATTCATCATTAATTTGAATGAATTGCCGTATTGAATAGGCCTAACATTCTTCCACATCTTCGAATCCGAATTTCGGCCCGAGCCGGTTTTTGCCACCTTTGAGGCCCCGCCTCTTGATTACGGAGGTTAGTGGACGAGTAATGCTCTCCGTCCTTCGGATGAGACGCAAAACCGCGTGGCACTACGGGTGACGCCGGCACCCAATCTCCTTCCTCGCGCGTGTCCGCATGTGTACGAATGTTTGTCTCCCTCGTTCTCTTCTCGGCGGTAAATGGGCTTCCAGGCTGACAACCCTGTCCGAGGAAAAGAGATATAAAAAACACACGCCTTTGCTTGCGATGGCCGCAGGCCTTCGGTGCCAATTTGTTATTATTATGGCGAAAATTCCGGCAAGAAACCTATGATAGTTTACTCTGATAAATTATGGTCGGCCAGTGATCTTTGTTTAGTAATAAACAGATTTTTTTTTGTTATTGTCTCGGCATACATTTCGAAAATAAACATTTTCGCAGCTTTTACCGAAATGCGAGAAGGTTAAGATGGTTAAAATGTTGCGTTCGCCCTTTGACGAAACCCGTGGTTTTCTTTCAAAAAAGCGGAAAATTTTGTTTTGTCTGAATAAGCCGCTATTATTTTACTTTTTCCATACAGTAAAAAACGAGTGTCAAACAAGATGTAATGAGTGGTTTGTAAGATTTAAATACAATGATATGTCTTTTTTTAAGTTTCACGTTGTTTTAATCGGACCGGAAGAATTTGACTCTCTAAACGCCTCACCAAAACGTTTGCGAAAATACCTTCAGATAATTCTGCAAGTGATTTGTACGAAGAGAATTCAGTCAATCAAAACTTTCAAATATTTGGTTTAATACTTTACGGATATTTTCAAATTTAGTGAGTGATATTTTAAAACTCCGAGAGTATTGTGGAACTGGTGTTATTTATATTTGTAGAATTAATGACATGGAATAATCACTACTACGATATGCTAGCGTTTAGAAGGAATTATGGGAGTAACTTGAGTAATAAATAAATATATATATTTATCTTCACCAAAATTAGAAGAGAAACTTTTAGTGACGTGTTCGCGGAAAGTAATTTCCATCTCATAGAGGTTATTAACCAGGAATTCCAAAAATCCGAATAAATTGACCTTAAGACGCCTTTAAAGGTGGAAGCTTATCTTGCGATCTTCTGTTAATAAGAGTAAAAATGGAGAATAGTATGTAATATATTTCATCCTTGGCCTTCTCCTTCCCTTTCCCACCTTTCCCCTATAAATCTTTATTTTCCTTCCTCCGTCATGTTTCTTTTTCCTTCTTTGGCTCGCATATTTCTTCACTTTTCTATTTCTTATTGCTAAACTTTTGTTCCTTTCCAATCGATTTCTCCTCCCGGGTTAGTTAGATTCCGATACACGTAGCCATCCAATCTACTAAGTTATGTTTCTTTATTCCTTCCAGTTTTCGTCCATATATTTTCTCCTCTCCCTCCTTTTCATATTCATTCTTCTCCTCTCATTCTCTCTCTCTCTTTCCTTCTCTCCACTTCAAATGCATCCGAACTTCACCCATAATCTACCTCCCTCCATCTCCACACACACCTACATCTCCACCACATCCATCACCATTCTTTCATTCCTCCTTCCACTATTCCCATTCCATCTTCTTCCCCCCAACCATCTCTCTCTCTCTCTCCCCTCACAGTCTTGCCCTGATCCCTCTCTATATAACCCCACTTGCCCGTCCGATGGCCAATGCAAATGAGCCCGACGTTGCTCCCTCTCTCCTCTCCTTCCTTTTTCTCCTTTCTCTCTCTATTTCCCCACTCTTATACGTGGAGAGAGAGAGAGGAAGGAGGGGCTGTCTCCTTTTGAGATATCGCTCTTTCTTGCTCTCTTGCCCACCGAGAGAGAAAGGAAGGACGTGCTTCGGACAAGTGAAAAATTCGGGCGATCTTTTATCGAACTCTTTTTCCTCGCAGGATTTCGAAGGTTACGCCTCCATTATGTCATTTGTTTAGCCTTGTCTCTCTCTCTCTCTCTTCGCTCTCTGCGATGACATCCATATGGTTCTCCTCCCTTCCACCTCTCTCTCTCTCTCTCTCGGTACCGCATTTAAAAATTCAAAAAATTAAAAGAAGCTTTCATTTCTGGAGATTGACGACGCGCTCAAGTGCCGACGGCAGAGTCCTCTAATGGAGACTGGGAACAATTTGGGAAGAAGGATAGTTTGGCTGATAGGAGTATTCTCTCTTTTTCTCTCTCTCTCTCTCTCTCTCCAGCATCCAGATGATTTTTTTTCAGTGCCTCCCCGAGGGGCCCACCAACTACTGAAAAAGGTCCGGCGTTAAAAACATTTCTTCCTTTATGGCGATGACGGGGCGGGGAATAGTACGATTTGAGTGGTTGTAAATGTACGTAAGTTTTATACAAGGTGCGGATCTCGTCCTTCCGGTCTTTATTCCGCCTCGATAAGTTGTTCTTTGGCTTTTCAAACAATACCTATTCTCAGTATGTTCGTCTCTTCGCCATTTCATCTAATGGGTCGAGTCGAGGTTCTTTGCCAGTTTAAAGTTTTTAGAAATAATTTCAATTCTTTATTAAAAGTTTACTTTTTTTGTTAAGACGGCGCCTTCTAATCTAAAAATATAGATCCTATGATAGGTCACGGCGTGAACCAATACAAACTACTATTATGCAGAGTTTATTTTGTCGTTAAAAAAATATGTTGTCGTTAAAAAAATATGTTGACATACTGTCCTGCAGAAAATTATTAACACCTAAAGTTATTGCATTTTAACATGTGCCAATCTTGGCTGATGGGAGATTTCAACTCTCACCAACTCACGAAAAATTACGCTTTACTTACATTCAGGGCTGTCCCTAGGGCGGTGCTTCTCAACCTTTTTTGCTCCACGGCACACTTGCATACTTGATAAAGTCTCGCGGCACGCCAAACCCTATCCTAATTAATTTCACTGCATTAATACATATTTTTTTAAAAAGAAAACAACTAAAAGTAGACTAAAATAACATTTAACCTACCTATTAAATACTTTTATTGCAAATGAAGTACATATATAACGCAACAACTTAAACATTTTCACTCTTCAATGGGAAACTTGGGTTTGCGTTTCGGAACAAATACGCTTTATGTTTGGCTCAGTAGTAGAAAGAGCTACACGAAGTTCATCATTTAAGTTCTTCAAACATGTCCTTTTATTATTCTTAATAAGTGCCATTGTTGAAAAGCTTAGTTCTCATAAATATGTAGTTGGAAACTGAAGCAACACATCGATCGCAAATTCAGCTATTGAAGGATATTCGCCCCTAGATTTAAGCCAAAATTCATCCAAAGATACCACACTAAATTTAAATTCAAATGTGCGATCGCTTCTAAGTTCTATTAATTCCTCTCTTAGTTTCAGAGTAAGTTCCTTGGATGATTCTTCTGATGAAAAACTAAAAGCATCTCGAATCCAGTCAAATTGCCCTGTACTTCTAAACTTGAAATACTGATCAAGTTTTTCGTAAAGAATACATAGATGTTGAGATACTACACTTAAGAAATTCCTGTCGAACTGCATCTCATTTATTCGTTCAAACATTTTCAGTGATCCACGTCCTACTTCATCACGCCATAGCGCCAAGTTTATTTGTAAATCCATTTTATTTTGTCCATACAAGTTAATATGTTTTTGTTACATCCTTGCAATTTTATGTTCAACTCATTGAGATGTTCAAATATGTCGGCCATGTACGCAAACTTCGCTAACCAGTTTTCATCTTAAATACAATCGGCAAGCTAAATCTCATTTTGTGTTGTCAAGGACTGTTTTTTTTCATCCTTTAGTTCGAAAACTCTTGCTAATATTTTACCTCGAGAAAGCCACCTGATCTCTGTATGAAGAAGCAAGGAATGGTGATCTGCTCCCGTCTCATTGCAAAGAATGGAAAAAAATCTGATGTGGCCAACACATGACTTTCTCCATATTTGGGGTATAGATAATTAAATTATTATGAATAGCATTATGAGGCAAAATTATCATTTCGTATCGTAAAAGAATACAGCCGTCCTTATTGCCGTAAATTAGGTAAATTTTGAATATGTTTACAGAATTCACCGCTACATGGTGGTGGAGCTGTATACAGGAAATTACTAATAACTTAAATATCTCCGAAATGGATGGTTCTACGAAAATTTGTTTTAAACAAAACCTGGAAGAAATATTATTCTGTACAACTTTGATCCTCACGAAGATTACCAATAACGACGTTTTTAAGGAGATATTTGACGGAAACAGAAAAAACCGATTATTTATAAATAATTACTAAACAATAGCTGCTATGGAAAATTGTTTGAAATAAAATATATAGGAAGTTATATTTTATAAATTGTTTGTAATGGTCATTGTATACAATAATGACGTATTATCGGAGAAATATCGCAAAAACCGAATAGGGTTTCGAATAAACCTCGACTTCCGGTTAACCGTTATTGTCCAAAAACTAATCAGTTCTTTGTGCTCATGCTAAAGTGTTATATATGAAACTTGAGTTAGAGCGCCCACAATCACATCCATCCACACACACACAGACATCATTCCGAAAATAGTCTAAACGTGTTCTAGGGACCTCAAAACGAAATCTCGAAGTCGATTTTTTTCGTGATCACAATACTTTCCCCATACTATGTATGGAGAAAGTAAAAAGGCAGGACTTGGATGGTATCGATTTAATAAAATTAACTATTTTTATATTATTATTTAAAGCTACTTCAGTTCACCCGGCAAATTATTTGCCATAAGGTCCTCGCGATGCAGGAAACAATGGGTGATTTGCACATTCGGACTCTGCATTTTCAATTTCGTTACGAATCTTTTGACATTTCCTGTCATCGCTGCAGCACCATCAGTACAGACACTAACGCATTTCTGCAACTGTATGCTGTTGCTACTCATGTACTCATCAGTGATACAGAATATTTCATCACCTGTTGTTCGGCGAGGAAATGTTTTGCAAAACAAAAAGTGATCTTTTATATAATCCCCATCAGCAAAGCGCACAATGTCAATAAGTTGCGCATGACCACTATTATCTGTAGATTCGTCAACCTGTAACGAAAAATGTACTCGGCGCAACGTGGGAAAATAATATTTCATAGGAAAAGGGAAGTTATCAGTTTTCTGATAATAAAAACAAAGAGTATAGAGATTGTCGGTGAATACGATATATTATATTCGTATATAACTGGTTTCACTGTGCACGTCTTTCTAATGGTAATTGCACTATCAACATGATTGGCGAAATAAAATATAAGTGAACTTTCTTTGTTTGGACATGCTTTAGCGAAAATTACAAACCCTCGGAATTTGAGGCACACCAAGGGCTTCCTCGCGGCACACCGGTTGAGAAGCTCTGCTCTAGGGCATGGCGAATCGGGGCGACCGCCCCGGGCCCCGCGACTTCAGAGGCCCCGCGCTTCTATATTACCACAAGGATAGTCAAAATTTAATTTGGCGGTTAATGATAACGGGACCCCGCATAGGTCGATTTGCCCTGGGCCCCGCACCTCTTTAGGGACGGCCCTGTTTACATTAATATATTATTTTGTATTGCTTTAATAATATGAAAAC
Organism: Uropetala carovei; assembly: GCA_036926305.1. Classification (NCBI taxonomy): domain Eukaryota; kingdom Metazoa; phylum Arthropoda; class Insecta; order Odonata; family Petaluridae; genus Uropetala; species Uropetala carovei. Next base: position 20,929,324 of record JAXCHB010000196.1, read on the forward strand.
CTAATTGCTACATATTTGTTAACTATCGGAATTTTTTTAAAGTTAGGGCTCCTTGTCTTGCTGTGTTGTTGACACGGGATATGTTTTTAATCGTTTCTTGTGTGTAGGAAATATCTGCACAAGGTATTTCATAGCAAAATCATTGCGTTGTCACACATCCCTTCCCTATTAAAAGATTTTTCGGAGAGAGAATACCGTCACAATTTTTTCTCTCGTATGTGAGATTACCTTCCTAACATATTTTCTTTCATGTATTCATGTGGTGTGCTGTTTTATACTACGATTAATTACTAGATTGACACAAAAAATCTCTTTTAGTTATAAAGTTTCACAAAATAATTTTCTCTCAATCAAAGATTCAAATTGATATTCTTTTAAAAATAGCTTACACCTATCCGTATAAGGAGAATTTGAAATATGTAATTTTAAAGTACTCCGATGAATGACATACAGAGGGGTTTCGCATGGAAAAGTTTAGAGTTTTAGTGCTATATTCCAAATTTACCGGTAGCATGGGTAAAATCATACATTTTGTATGTATGTATAATAACTGGATATCTGTTTCTTATTTAGTTTTCAGTGTTTCCACTCGTTTCCAATTACACACTTGTCCCTGTCAAAATTCATTCTCGAGTAATTTCTGCCAATATTAGCCATTTCCTTACGATAGCACCAAACTATACTAATAGCGATTTTAAGTTACGACAATTGCTACTAACTTTTAAAATACGCATAAGAGATGTGAGTGTAGATCAATAGTACAAAACGAAAACAATGGCTAGGTTTTGATGCAGATTTTTTTCTTCTATCTGAAAACAGTAAGGAAAAATACACGCATTTAAAGCATAAAGAACAACTCAGAACTGATTTCACCTTTGGAAAGATGTTACTTTCATGTTACATTATACCAAGAAGTGTAAAATTGACGGATGATGCCATAACTTTGTGGAACTCTATAAGAAGGAGAGAATCACTTGGTAAAAAATTTCTTTGCTTTCCTTACCTGAGGATGACTAGTTCGTAGTCGAAATCGGTCGTTTTTCTTAAATAAAGTGGAATTTTTTACCAAGCGATTCTCTCCTTATTTCTCAAGAAGAGTGTTAAAAGTTCCGATCACGTCCCAAACATGAAAATCTCCTTATTCTACTTTTCTTCCGACTTGTATCAGTTTATATAAAGACACACGTAGTGGTTTAAAAAAAGCTATTTACGTCTTCAATATGTTCTTTTGCATCGAAATACAATTCTTCTTATCTTATTTTATATAATTTTATTATTAGAGATTTATTTAAAAAGTATTTAACCGAGTGGTCATCTATACATTTAAGTTAAATATTAAACTTCAACAACACGAAACGTTTAGTTTCAACCCAATTTTGATTTTTAATTCCTTGCGCCTTTGGCTGAAATAAAATTTCATTCTCCCCAAGCGTAAATAACGCGTAGAAATACATCGATTGCTTCTCATTTTTTAAATATAATGATCTAGCTGTCTAATTTTTCCATGTATATCTACGTACAAATGACCACGTATCAAGTTCTTTTGTTAAACTCGGAGTCTGACTAACAGTAACAAAGTACAATAGTTAATCGTATCCCGGTGCGAAAGGAATTGCCTATTAACGAGCCGCGTGTCGGGAACACATTGTAAAAGAATTGGAGAGGAAGGGTTATGGAGGAGGCGGGTCGGGAATCGGGACGGTGTGAGGGAGAGGTGAGATGGGAGGAGGAGCACTAGGATGGAAGGTTCGGAAAGAGCGAGAGGAAGCCACCATTCGCCTAAGATTATGACGAAGCACTTCCCATCACATCCCTCTTCAATCTGCCCTCCCTATGGCCTCCAAAAAAAACTCTCCTTCTCCCTCTTTTCCCTCTCGTCCCCCCCTTTTCCATTCCCAACTCCCCCCTCTCTCCCTCACTTAGGCCTAACTCTTTCCCGTGTTCCTTTTCTCCGAAAGCCTCACTGCATTTAATTAATCGCCATGAAAATCTTCTCTAGCGCTCCTAAATCCCTCTCTGTCTCTACCGTGGCACCCGTTTCATCGTCACCTCCGTCCGGACCAGCTATATCCTCTCCCCCCCTCACCCACCCCCATCCCCGTTCCAATACTCATCTCACTCCGAAACAGTCCAAACTCCCCCTCATCCTCTTCCCATCTGTCCCTCCTCTCCGCTTTCCGAATGACGGAATATCTCCTCTCCACGCCTCCCAGATCTTTTTCTTCCCTCTCGAGCCCTCTACGTCATTCCCTTCTGATCTCAGCTCAGATCCGATGTAAAGACTCTGCACTTCGTTACTTTTAAGTTCTTAAATTCTCTCATCCAAAGTACAGGTATAACACGGTTAACGAAGTCTCTGACAAAGAAGGTACTTTATAACGATGTCTGTCCACCCCTTGTTTTTATTTAGGCCTTCGCTTCAATCGCAGGAATTCGCGTGTATTATTTTTTGAACACATTTTATAAGGCCTTCCACGTGTTCTGACACTGTTTTTGACAGACCATATCTATTTAGATTTGTATCGCTAAAATGATTCCCAATCAGGCCTACGTCACCGCATGGGTGCACAGGTGTGTAGGAATGTTCCATTCGCAGCAAATATTCTCGAGATTTTTTCTAGCCCACTATTTGGAGTAATTAATTGACTTATTATATGTATAAATTATATACATCTAGTACAGAATATATAGGGATTTGCTGGAACTTATCTCCATACTTTCTATGTTATAATATCTACCGCTGAAAACGAAGTGGATGCTAGGAACGCATCTACTTCGTTAAGGGAGGTATGCCCTGTACAACCAATCCCTTCGTCCTTTTCAAGGCTCTTCTGCTTTTCTGTCCTCATTCCGTATTATTCTCCTACCATTCTCTTCCATTTTTCCATTCTCCTCTTTCTCCTCTCCCTCTCTTCCTCTTCTTTCTTCTCTCCCTCCTCTCCTTTTCAACCTACGCTAATTTTGCTTTGTCACCTACGTTGCACTGCGCTTTGTATTTGGCAATAGGTAAAATTATAGAAGAAACTGCATAGTCTTAGTCTTTTCCATGTAGAGACGATAATCTCTCTCTCTCTCTCCTCCACTGTTCTTATTTTCTCAGTCAGTCCTTTCCTCTCTCTATGTATCCCTTTTTCCTTCCCATCCCCTAAGCCAGCGGTTTTCAAACTTTGCAAAACATCCCATAAGAAAAATGTTTTTGCGCCCCCTTATATATCATGTTCTACCAAAGTCCATACACATACTGGACCTACAATTGCATTTAATATAGCCACTTTAAGAAAAACATGGACTCAAACGATACGTCCTAAGCCCTTAAGGGCTAGAAGTCAGCGGCTGCATAATGTAGATCTCACGATTATGATAGTTAAATAGACAGTAAATACAATGTCAAATCTTTTGCTTCCCGCTGGGGAGGGGGGGCTATATTTTGGAAACCACGGCCTATCTTTCCTTTCTTGTCACTTCCTTTCCTTCCCCTCTTCCCACAATCTTCATATAAGTTTCCATAATTTTTTATTTCTCCCGCTTACTATCTCTCCCCCTCTCTTCCTTTCCGTTTTTACTCGTTCTCTCAGTTAATTCCATCCCACGATGTAGTTTCATCGCGACGGAGTCGGAAGTTCTTGAATTTTGAAATATAACCTTCCGTAAATGTGGACTTTAAGTTATTGTTTTGGGGCGATAAGAAAAAATATGCTTGGAAACCATCACAGATTAGATGAAATCGGTGTTTTAATTCTGAGAGAATGGTTCCGGGTCTCATCCAAATAAATTATTTAAAACCTTCACCACTTGTTCCTCCGTTACATTCTGTGAACACCGCAATCTGAGAGGGAAGCCCATTTATTTTTTAAATTTATGGCGCATCAAAAGGGATTTCCATCCGAAAACTTTTTAAATTTTAATGCCTTTTCGTTAATTTATATCTTATTTTGATTGTTTTCGGAAAAGGTTCCGAGCACCTGATTTTCGCAACCAAATGGGGAATAATTTACTCACTCAAACGCCTCAAGAAAAGTAGAAATGTATGTTCTAAAAACTTTGGTAGCGGAATAAATATGAGTTATTTTGTAGCAGAAAAGCTGTCTTCTGTAGAAAACAACCTAGAAAGAAACATAAATGTATGAAAATATAATTTAATTTAGTATCCTTTTCCGAAATCGCTAACTTTCAAATTTTTCGAAAGAACGTCCTTCATCTACAGCCATAAAAAAGTAACGCTTCAATGATTCATATGCATGCGATAATTTTAGATTTTTATCTTTTATTTTTCTAGTACCAGCAAGATATAAACAGAACCGTTACCCATTAATGGTGTTCGAATGTATTTTTAATAATTTAAGCTGTTTTACTTTATCAAGTCTTTTATACTTATTTTCGGCAGAGGTCGATAAAACCCCTAAGGATCTCTTCCTTTCGAACTTAGAGTAATACCATAAAATTATTATATCAAAATGTTAACCGTTTCTTATCACATTCGTTCATTTTGGATTCAACTATGTATTTATTAAGATCACATATTTTCAGTTTACAGAAATAATATTTTTAAGACTTCCCCATCATTACATTGAATTTATGGAAGCTTTTCAGACAACTTGAAAGATGTTAGTTTACTTTATATCTCAACGTATTCTAATAATAAAATACATGAAAAACGCTTCTGTATGTGTGTCTGTTAAAAAATTTCCATCATTAACGTCAACGTCCACAATTATTTTAAGGAACCAAGAGGCAATAATGAGAACATCAGCAAAAAACTCCCTCAGACTCCTGCTATTCGTTCAATTCTACTTTTCTCTTTAGAATCTTCTCATTTTGCTGATACTTCCCTTCTATCTAATGATCGTCTTCTTCCATTATCTTCGCGAAATCTCGCCACCAACATGTAACATCCCACGCATTTTCTCCGCCTTCTGTCTTTTTTCGCCTTTCAAATGTTTTCGCACCTGCTAGGGCCAATGCCCTCCTTCCAAATTCTTTTGTGTCTGTGCGCCACCTGTAGAGGAAAGGAAAGAGGGCGCCCATTCATCATTATTTCCTTTCTAATTTAAATTAGGCGTTTCCACATTAATTCTAACTTATCAACTCACACCGGTATAAATAACCATAGTTTGTAATTTCAAATTTTGATTATCAAATTCGTCACGAATATGATGTTTTATATTATGTGCATTGTAAAATTATGCCATACAAATAAATATTATAAATAAGGTGATACTCGTTCTTGCTATGAGGCTCTGCTTAAGTGTGTGAAAATCTTTGGCCTGGAAAGAACTTAAATTGTCATTTTTGGAAAAGCCTTACGTCATTTCGTTTAATGTCCCCCTGATTTTAAGGGCCCACGCCACGTGAGCGTCGGTACCATGTGCTTAACCCTTAGACCGCGAAACAATTTTATAACACTCACTCGTACGCGGCGCATTTATTACATAAACTAATTACGTTTTCAGTCGTGCTTTTTTGATAGTAAATTTTATCCGATTTTACTTGTTTGTAATCGTCAAGTATCCTAGTTTCAATAAAAAAAGATCAAGATATGACGTGGGTAACATAACCCTACATAAATATATATGAATTACGTAAAAGACGTTAGAAATATGGCGTGCGACGTGTGTGTAGAAGTTTCGCACCGTCTGTTTAAAATCGTTTTATAAATGAAAAAAGGAAATCGTTCCTATTTTTTTTAGTAAAAAGAGGGGGATACCAAAATCATACTTTGTCCAGGGCCCACCATTGTCTTAAAGCGGTCCTGGTAATATTTACAACATGGCTACCATTACGTTACTCATACATGGTTTCAGCCTCATATAAAGTACATTACTCTGAATTTATGTTTGCATCACGTTATTCTTTTTATGCTTCGATGTGAGAAATTTTTGATTTGTAACGATTCAGTTTTATAAAACAATAAGACGTGTGATTAACAAAGTCATCAGTGTTGATTTATGATACCTTGAAATTTAAAGCTTTAATGTGAACCATTTTGAATTCTTTTTGATAAATCAATTTGACCTTTAGGTGGTGAATCCCCATTCTCCCTTCCCTCTCCATCTCTCCTTTATCTCTTCTTTCGTCTCTTCATTTCCATCCATCCCTTCCACCATAAACTAACGCTCATTATCTCTTCTGTTATACTCGTTTTGGCTGAGCTATCTATCTCATAATGTAATCAACTCGATAATTTTTATCAGAATTGCCGTCTAATCCCATACACCATCTCTCTTTTAGCTTGTCTCTATTATATCGCATTATACCTTCCATTGTTTCAATGGCGTAAGCGCGTCCACGCAGTGCATAGGGCCCACTGGCGAAAGAGAAGTATTAGGAAACATTTAAAATTATTAATTTTGTTTACGTTTATGTGTATATATTTTAGGGTTAAATGGAAGAGGGGACCTTACGGTCTCAATTTCGCCATGAAAATAAAGTCTTCTATCTATCTATCTATATTCAAAACAATGTTTTCTATTAATTTATGAGGGTAAAATAATAATTAAGCCAGTTGTTTTATTATCATAATTAAATTGTATTTTTGCATTGAGTCTACAACAATTTTACAAAAGGGGGCCCATAATTCATTCTTGCGTCGTGGTAACGCAACTGAATTGTTTCTAGTAAACGTATTTTGAAATAAATCAATTTACAATCATGCCCTTAAGTTCAGTTGATTCCATTAGGAATATACCATTATTTTAAAAATGTTTTCTGTCGAGGTTCTCTAATTGGTATTTGGTTGTATCATCCGTAATACAATAGAGAAAATTAGGCAAATTATATAATTAATTCTCTAACGATTGTTAGCGAGCTTCAGAAGTTCTGCAGCCCGTGCATAGATGGCGAATTGGGCGAAGTTCTCAAACAGCTTAACCACTGGTCGATTGTAGTAACCATGCAACTTACAATTAGTTTAAATTTTAGGTGTTTGGTTTATAACATATGTATTAAACTTATATTAAAAAAGGAATACCAGAATACTATAGAATGAGAAATTTGACGATGATGGTGATTTTTTAAATCAAGCGACAACATTTCTGTACAACTAACATAAGTGCCCGTTGAATTGCGGTTAGCACTCTTGCCTTCTCATTTTCCGAATCAACCACTTTCACCAGTTTTAAATGGATTTCAAACTTAGAAGAGAGCTTGATTCAATTCAGTTAAAATAATCACATAACAAACTTCTTATTCCAAAGAAAATCCTTTTATAATATGCAAAGTTAACCTAGAATTCATTCATTCTGAAAAGTGAATAAAAGTACAATGTACGTATATTCCTTTCAACTAAAATAGCCACTCTTAACAGATTTAGATGGATTAATGCATTAGCATTTCAATTTCATGAAATAAGCAGAATTCCGGTAACAAAAAAATTTGTTCAATCTTCAATTGCCTCTGATAATACTTAATAGATTTTGGAATAAAATGTACCTTAATATCGTTTATCGTCCGCTCACCACTCTGGGCTTCTCAGTTTCCGAAACAACAACTTTCAATATGTAGTTTTAAATTGATTTTTGCTTTGAAATATACTTGAGTCAATTCAGTACAACTTCCACTTTACATACTGTAAATTCCAAAGTAACTCCTTTTATAATAGGCAGTGCTAGCCTAAAATAATTCATTCTGTAAAGTGAATAAATAAAGTTCTTTCTTTAAACTATAATAGCCACTGTTATTAGATTTAAATGGATTATAAGCCTTAGAACTTACTCTGTATTAAATAAGCACCAAAATTCCTTTTATAAAAACAAATCAATTCATTAAAAGATCCACTGTTGTTTCTTCGAAAATTGCATTTCCAATTTTTCTAAAATGACACTGTTGATACTTAAATTTTTTAAATATTTACGTTAATATACTTATTTTCCACAAAACATGCCAGTCTCTCCCCTTCCTTCCTCTCTGTCTCTCTCGTATTGAAGCACTCAAGGCACGCTTATTCCCAGAAGGATGTATACAATAATAGTAATTTGAGGTGTAACAATGATAACGGTCGACATAGCAACATCACGTTAAAATGGCGAGATTTCCACAAAATATGCAAATTAAACGTTTAACATGGAATATTTCGAACTGTGGGCGAGAAAAGATGAACGGAATAAGAAACTTTATAACTTTTCCTTCAAAATGGTTCAAATCCGAAGGTCGTCTGTTAATTTCCAAATGAATAAAAGCCTGCACGTCGAAAAATCGCGTTTTACATGTTAAGTAATGGGAAATGGAAATGCCTCTCTTGGAGACGAACCAAGGAATTTTTTAGCGATTTAAATTCGTCATTCTCTGAATAAGTGTTAATAAAGCATCCCTACCAAATTTGAGTTTCTATCATTATTATTTCTCGAGTTATTAGCGTTTGCAAAGCGTGACCAACCAACCAACAGACGACGGCTATTATTATATAAAATGATTGTGACAAAACGCTCTTATATATTCAATGCTATAATAATTGTATCTATGTTTTACTGATTAACATTTAACACTTACTAGCATATAGTTTTCTTATATTTAATTTTTTATAATATCTATGTACTGCAATAATGGGCCATTTATTAAAGAAATGAAGTTATAGGTGGCAAGAGGACTTTTAAGAAAATTGTAATAGATTAATTAAAAGGAGAGCATACGTTATTATTCTCCATAAAGATAGTTTTAGTTGAGACAATCAGAAGATATTTATAGTTATGTTATGACAAGCAGGAGCTGTGAACTAACCTTCGGTAGCTCAGTTGGTAGAGCGGTGGACTGTAGAGGTACAGCAGTTATCCATAGGTCGCTGGTTCAAATCCGGCCCGAAGGAGTTTTTTTAAATTTCTAGGTAAATATAATAGTAGCTCAGTTATCGGTATTTTGACTCCCCGATCACTGCTTCTGTTATTATAAGTTGTTTTCGTACCCATTTAAGTGGTTTAAAGAAATTCTTATCGATTGAATTTTAATCGTGGAATATTCTTAGAAACTAGCACATGTAGTTCGTAATATCTTGCCATGCGAGACACTTGTAGTTTATGATTATCATTTGGAGTGGCTCTAAAATAATTTTTTCCCGATTATGAAATATATTATAAATAATCTGAAGTAATATCAAGCAGAACATTTTCCTCGTAAAGCCACAATCGCGGTCACAAATCCTACCGATTATCGAGGCTTCTTGATTAATTAAAGATTAGTTTTTTTATCGGTTGTGTTGCAAATAACAGATTGCGATCTGTTTCGATAAAAGGAAATCAAGGATGGTTTTAGATGCATTAAATGAAATTTAGTGAATTCCCTCTTTTGTATATTAAAAACTTGCGATAACATGGTTTGCAAAAGCAGGCTACTTGATCCTCCATTGGCTATAATATCACCAACCTATATGGATAGTCCATTTCCAATCCTCAAATATGGCGAAGAGTATCTGCGCCAAGTCATCTCTCCGTAGGGAAATTATAATAAATCAAATCGGCTATATCCCTGTCATTTTCTTCCGCCTAGTCGCATTTACAAACTTCCAGGTTCAAGCGGCATCTCTGAAGTTAGGTCGAAATGTTACACTGGGCGTATTGAGGGATAAATTGCCAGAATTTAATTTATTAATTTAAATTTAAAAAATCGGCGCCTCAAGAAGGAAGAGTATTATCGATCGGGAGAATTCTAATAAAAGGAGAGCAAAATATTTTCAAGATTTATATTTCTAATAGAGAATCTCTCAAAATGTCTATTCTGAACGCATTCAGACAGAGAAACTGATAAAAATAAGCATATTCTTTTTTTTTAAACGTGCTAAAACGACGTGGCCTAATCGCGTAAAATCTTAATAAGTCGAGATAATATTGAAACATCAATGGAACTTTTCTGAACCGGTTTATCAGAGTTCAAGGTAGCTGGCTGCCGTATGCGTTCACCGTGCAATCCTCATCCTTCTGCTCCGTTCTCTCCGCCCTCCTTTCCCCTCTTCATTCTCTCTCTATCTCTCCTCTCTTCCTAAACTCCTCCTCCTCGCATTCCGGTAGCTTCTCTCTACAATATGTCACAAAATTAATTAAAACATAACCGGTTCGAAAACTGCTGTTGGAAATAAATCGAAACATCAGGCGCGCAAGAGAGTGATAAAATTATCGAAGGAGAATTTCACGGCAGTTTTAAAATGAGCTTGAATTTATTCTAAACGATAAATTGTTGTTTATAACCAAGCAAGGGGTAAATCGCTCAAGAGGAGCGTGAAGAATGTCTTTCGAGCGAATATTCTCCGGCAATATTTTCAGGCGAACGCCGTTCCTCGCAGAGTAATATGGAGTATTATTCATACACAATTAGTTTTCTCATAATTTCCCATAAAATTTTATTTATTTGTTCAACGGAGGATTCTTTCGAACGAGAAAAATGTCTCGGTTTGCCCCCTAATGCTGAAAAAAATCAAGAGGAAAATCAATCGCCGAATAAATTTTGGCCGGAAATCTGCCCCATATGACACCGGGGCCCTGTTTTATGCAATACCTTTGATTGAGTCAATTTAAATGGTAAATCTCTCTAACATACGTTCTTAAATTACCTAAGAATTGCGTGGCGACGTAGATTTATTGTCCTTTTACGTTTTAACTCGTTCCTTCTCCGTCCTTTCATTTTATTTTTCTCGTGGATAATGAACCATTGACCCTTATCGCCTCTCATCCTTCTAGTGCCCTTCTTCCAACACTTCCCGTATCGTTTTTCTTCCGATGTTTCTCCTAAGCCATATCCCTCCATCTCTCCGACATTTTCTTACTGACGCACAAGAGCGCTGTTCTTTTTTTTTGCGTCTTCGAAATTTACATAAGTAGCTGGTTCTCTTGATTCAGAAACTGCAGAGTTGCTCTTTTATTTCTGACTTGTCAGGGATTAAATTTTGGGCATTGTTTTCTTTCCTTTTCTCTTTTTCTTCTCTCTTTTAAGCTTTATCTGGTTCAAAACGGCGAATCGCATAGCTCGTGAATAAAAATGCAAATTCTTTTTTATGGCATGTGGAGTTATTTTTGCACATGGCCGACTGACATTGATTTATTATAGTTTTTTGAATAAATAGTAGGCAGACGCGTACGCAAATACCGCCAGCAAGTAATTTAATGAGTATATTATTTGCATATAGGAAACTTTTCGGCTTAAAAACAATGGAGATGTCTGTGAGAATAGGAAGAGTAATTAGCATCTAGAATTATTCCGGTTGTACAATGCGCAGAATTTTAGCGAGCTAGGCAGGCACACCGGAAATCAGTTGAATGCCGCTGACCGTTCTGTGAGTAGATAACAAAGAGCTTCGGAAACGCCATTTTCGAAATGGACGCCTGGCAGTGATTTCAAGCATCACGAGGAGGAATTGCAGCAAACTGATATCATCGAGTTGTTTGAGAGATGCGGAGGAACATGGGAAGCCACAGAGGAGGTGGCTGAGGTGAAAAAAAGAGAGGGTAAAGGAGGGGAGAAATAATGGGGTGGGCGAGAGAGAGAGAGAGGGTTGGAGAGAGAGAGAGAGATTGGTGTTGCGAGGATCTTTGGATGAGTGGTAAGGGGGGTGCTAGCGCGTTTCCTTACGCTGGGCGCTGTTTTCCCACCAGGGTGCACCCAAAAGCACTCATGGGGCTCAAAGAGCGGAGATATAGGAACAACGACCTCAAGCTCTCAAGTGGCTTACAATGGAGACCCGTTCTATTAATATTATTTTCATCCCCTCTCTCTCCCTCCCTCCCTCCGGCACTTCTCTCTCTCCCTCTCTCTCTATATATCTCCCCTCCCGTCTTTTTCCTTCCAGAAATTATGCGGCGTTATTTGGAATCATTCCTCACCGCCTTGGGAGAGCAATACGTCCTCCTGCTCAATTATCCCATTTACCCCTCCTTCTGCAGCTCCCTCTTTCTTCCGTCTCCCCCCTCCTCCTCTTTCCAAACCGAGAGATCATGTACCACCCCCACCACAAGACCCCCTGTTCCTTCCCTCCCCCGCCCGCCCACCCACCCACCCCTTTCTCCCGTCTCCCATCTGCACATAAAGCACCACACGTCTCCCTCCACTTGGTGGCCGAGAGTAAATGCTCTGCAAATTCTTTCCCACGTCCTACGCCATCTCCCTACACTACTCAGCTTCTCCTCTCCACAAATCCCTCACTCACACCACAAACTCTCACCATCCGCTCCCTCTCTCTCTCTCTCATTCCTCCACCCCGTCCCGATTTTCCGTGCTCTCTTCTTCTCTGTCTCCTTCCTCCATCTTGTTTTTTCCTTCCTCTCTCTCTCTCACTCTTTCCCCCGTCTCTTTCAGTCTACCGCTCTTTTCACTCCCTATTCCATCTCTCTTTCTATCTCCCTCTTTCCCTTATCCTTTTCTCGCTCATTATTTCCCTCTATTTCGCTCAATCGTTCCCCCTTTCTCCGTTTTCCTCTCCCTCCCTCCCTCTCTCTCTCTCCTTCTTACTCCCTCCTCCGCTCATCTCCTCCTCCCGCAACTTTCCGTTCTCCCAGCTTCTTCCGCGCTCCCTCCGCTCCTCTCTCGCTCACTCCACCCATTCCCTCAGACTCCATTTATGCAGCTGCGAGATTTACAAGAGCGGTGACGAGTGGCCATCCCAATGGGCGATTGGGGACAAGAGCTTCGTGGTGGGGGAGATAGGGAGTTGGGAGACGGAGGGAGAGATGAAGGGGGTTATTGAAGCTTTGAGGAATGGGAGAGTAGTTGGCTGGGAAGGAGATTGGATGGAATTGGTGGGATTCCTTTCCTCTGCATTCATATCGTAAGATCCGTCTTAAGGAGTCTACGCTATGGGATTTCTTTGTCACTTCGGACGTTCCCGATTGCCATCCCTCCGTGGCAGATGCCTTCTTCGGTTTCTATTTTTTTTTCAATCTATGCCAATAACATAATGGTTGCAATTACCTCTTTTCGGCGATTGAGAGAGAAGGAGAGGGCCAGAGCTTAAATTTCCGGAGATAGCTTCTTGTCGCAGTAGTAAAATCTAATGTAATGTTTTTGTAGAGATGTCTGAGTGAAGTTTGAAGTTCACGAAAGAAAAAATTGTGTTTTTTCACGTGTCTTCGGTATATTTGAATTTTAAGGAGAAAGGAAAGAAGTGAGCTTTTCTGTGCAAAATTATGCCGAAAGAATCATTTTTTGAAGTCTCTGGAGCAAAGGAATTTATGCGAAGTTCTATCAATTCGGCAATCTGATAGAAATTTGACATTTTATTTTTCTCAAGTTGAGATTTATAATATTCCAGCAAAATTACCCGGCATGTGAGACCAGTTCCCATTTAAAATCAACCATCTCGTTTCCATGGTGTTTAGCATTTTCCATTGTTACAAACCTATAAAAATACCTATTTTCATGATCAAAAACAAAGTTTTACGATAATCTGTTAGATTCGAATTCTGTCTTTTAAAAAATATAAAGTTAATTCTTTTAGATTGATACATATTTTTGTCCCGAGTTCGTATCTTCATTTTAAGTAATTTAAATTAGCAAAGGAATAAAAGCCTGCACGTTAAGCAATCGATGTTTACGTGTTATCTTATGGAAAAATGTCAATTCCCTATATTGGCAGCACTGACCATGCCTTCACCACACACCAAGTAAGAACCGTAGCAAATTTGGTTGTTCTAGGTCTTATAGTTCGGGCGTGCAAAATGAGGCACACAAACTTTCGAAAATAGGTATATGCTGTTAGATTATATGAGATAAAAGATGTTTATAGGCCACTTCCGCATGTCCAATCAAAGTTTGAATGCAATGTAACAAATACGACTTCTTCTAATTGAATAGTTTAATTTCTGATAAAAATGAATATATGAGGCTCAGTGGCCAGGAAGCATTTTAAAGACAAAGATATATTGCATGCGATACATTCTGAGAAACCATCAGGCCGTTACTTCTGTGCTGATTTTATTAAGATAATGATTGCTAATTTGACAGATTTACTGGTACAAGTTCATAAATTAGTTCCCTCTATTAATCTCGGTTTACCATTAATAGATAAGCCCACATTCATTAAAAGATAGCATTATGATATTACCGTGACATCATTTATTAATGTTTATTGACACTCCCATCTAATAAATTTGATCGGTTTTAGCGAGAAAAAGCGTTCTTAGAAACTTTACCTTCGAGCACAAATTCGCAAATATATTTATTTATTTTCTCAGCGACCGCGCATATTTAAAGAAAAATGTATTAAATGCGTTCTTGGGTGGAATGGCCTTGAATGTGGTTTGCGAGTAATGGAGAGTACTTTCGGCAGTTTATTCTAATAATTACCGATGTCCGAAACCAGAAATGCTTTCATTTATGGGCATTTAGTTTGGGCCTCAGAAATACGTACCTATGTAACTGAAACAATTCATCTAAAATAAGGCAAATATTCGGTCTACTGGTCCATTTTTTGTAATATTGTTAAAATTTGTTATCGTTTAAAAAATTATCGTTACAATTAGGGAATTATTAATTTTAAAGTGATTTATAAGTTTTTTAAAACAAGATTACAGCGATTTTGATCTGATGAAAACATTTGTTTTTGTAAGGAATTCCATATATCATTTTTGAAGACGCTATTTAAATTTTGGCCTTTTAAATAAATTATATTTATCCTAAATTACCTAGCGAGTTGAAAAAGGTCATTATGTTGCTCCTATTAGTGTATTTTATGTATCTTTTTGTAGTATGAATAATCTTTGGTTTTTTTGCCCTTCTTCGATAGCTTTTTGCCCATTTTGTCCGTCTGTTTGTTCACTTGATTAAATTGAAAATATGACGGAATCGTACGCGACAGAGGGCTGAAACTTGCAGTGTAGATTTATATTTGGTGTCATTTGTTTTTTACATTTTAATTTTGAAAAATATAGAGGATTGGATCGGGGCACATTAAAAATATTAATATCTCTGAAGGTTTAAAAGTTGGAAAGCTGAAATTTTGAGAATAAATTTTCACATTGATGGCACATACAAACGAGGCTCTAGTGTACAACCACATAAAACAAGTTAGGAAAGTGTGCAGAGTACCACAAATGGGTGCGTTTCGTGCAATGGTGTATTTGAAAAAAATGACTATATAAACGTTTTTGAAATTGTTCCTTCGTTGAAAATTACTCCTTTCTTTTCACTTGCAAAACTCTTTTAGTGTACATATGAAAAATAGCGTATAAAAATTATTTTCTTCGGCATAATTATTCTATTTTCTTCCTATTTAAAAAGTACTGCATGCGCAAGTATGGAAATTAAACGTATTTTTATGAGATTGTCTATGTTAGCAACAATGAACTAACCATGCAATAAATTTTCTAATTTCAACTCGAATTAAGACTTTCTTGTTCGATTTTCTTGATAACGGTTACACCTACGATAAAAATGTGAGAAAATAAATACTCTACTTTAGTTCTACAAGTTTTATTTGAAAACTATTTTGATATACCAATACTACGAGATATAACGGAAAGTTCATATTTTGTCACCAGTAAAGTGCTATCCCTGTTTGGCTTACGTGATTCATTTACGTGGTTTTTCTTATTTTCTTTGACCGTAAGACCTTAATAACAAATTTCATGAAAATCCGTTCTGTTGAACCCGAGGACTAACATGCGGACGCACGGACAGACTGACAAACCGAAGCTAATAGGCACTGCTGGAAGCGACACGCGCCTAAAAAATCGGCACAACATATATTGCACAATCTTTCTCTTATAAGTATACGTCTGGTCACACTACACTCTTTCTTGACTCAAAGGAACTCCTGCTGTCACTAAAACAACAAAACCGCGGATAATGTCTTTTTGCACGTATTGATAACCTCATATATGTGAAAATCATACTTCATAAAAAGTTATACCATACATAAATATCAAATTTTATGTAGACTGGTGAAGCCACAGGCACTGAAGCATTATTTCTGTCGGGGACACCTAAAACGTCTATTTACGTCAGAATCTCGTAGTCGATTTTTTCGCGATTACAATGATTTCTCTATATGCTACGTGTATGCGAAAGTAAAATAAGCTAAATAAGCAGATGATCAAGTTCTAAATTATCTTCAGTTCGTCAGTTGAGTTAATTGGAGACATCTTCATAGCGAAATAAAAGAAAATATTACAGAATTTATAATAGAAGAAAAAACGCGCTTATTTTATCCATGGATATGGACAACACTCTAATTTTTATGGTTAGTACATTTTTAAATATATCTACTCTTCTAGTCCGAATCTCAAGGTCCGGAATCCTCAATTTGAACGTTCTAACTTCTCAAAAGACGATCTCTATGAATGTTAGGTCCTATATTAGCAATACAGTCAAAGCTCAAAAATCCATTGTTCAGAAATTCGAAAAGCTTAAGAATTCGTACGGTTTGGGACGCATAACTTTATCCTAACTACAAGTATATTTGGGTTTTTCATTATTTCAGTTAGTCTGTGTATGGTTTAGTATTGTATATATGGACTCTGAATCATATATCTTTACGTTGAATCTAATATATAAAATTGACTTCGTCGTCGTCGTCGGTGGGAAATCGGAACTCTGTAATACTATTTTTAACAAACTTCCCGAGTAGCTAGAAGATTGACATTTGATAGGAATGTTCGGTTTGGGTTCAATAGATTTCTCTTAAAGAAAGAGTCCAAGGTTGTCTGCTTGCCTACTTTTAAGTTTTGTATTTAATATTTTGCAGTAACATGATAAAGCATCTATGACATGCATTCCACTTTTGCTGAATGATCATAGAGAGAGTCGTGTTTCTGAATAAGATTGAGCATTGTGTTGCAATGCTCAAAAATGTCTCATAGCACCGGAACTGTGAACCCCTTTGTTTGGGAAACTTCATTGTCATCATCACATTAATCACTAAATGTCTGTCTAACTCCACAAGTTTATCATTTGTGAAGGGCATAGAATGCTATTGCCACAACTCTTCCACATCATCATCTACTTTTTCAATACCAGGCTCCTCTCCAAAATCGACCCGGGTTCGATTCCCGAGAATGATTTCCATTCCTCATAAGATAACATGGAAAAATCGATATTTCGACCTGCAACCTTATTTTATTTTGCTTATTAAAATTCATATATTTGACCTACGATTTTCGGACTTGACTATATTAAAGAAAAATAAATGCAGTTTCTTATTCTTATCGTCTTTTATCGCTTTCGAATCTAAATCTTTCGAATTTAACGCTTTTAATATAATATTTTGACAAAATTTAGTGTTTTTAACGTGAAGTTGCCTTGTCAACCGATTACATTATTAAACTCGAAATGCTCACGTTCTTTCCGGCCCAATTCATAGGTATCAGAGATATCTCAGAATTAGTTTTTACTTTCTTCAATATACGTAGTATAGAGAAAGTATTGTTTTCATGAAAAAATTCGAAATCGAGATTTCAAGGAAAATACACGTTTTGAGGGGCGCAAAGGGAGAAATGATTGTATTACCATATAATACATAATTTTATTAGCCAAAGACGTTTGGCGTAACCCGGGCATCGCCGGGTACTTTCAGCTAGTTGTTGTGTAAAAATCAATGTCCCCAAGTCCATATTCACCCACTTAAATATTCGTGTTTATTTCGTTTATTTTTGATACGATTTTTATTACGATTGTATGTTTACTACACAATAATATTATTAAGAGCAATTTTTTTTACGTTGAAGCACAATATGAGCTCCATAACGCTCTATAAAACGTATTAAAAAAAAAGAATTCTGTATAATGTCTGATCCCAAGGTTTTTGGATTTTCAAACTTTTACTGTAATTCCAGAAATATCTTTATAGCGCACTCTAATGTTGAAAATATATTTATTTAACAATATTAAAATAGAATGTTCATGCCTTCAAATTAACTTAGTTTTTCCCTTCTGCTCTCTTTTCTGGGTTCTGTTCTAAAAACCATGCGGTTTTCTAAAAAAAATCCTCACATTGCATTGTATTTTTATTACTTTTTTCACGTATCTTTTTATCATTAAAATGGGTCTCAGATAAGCCACCTGATTTTACTGTTCCAAATCAGGGAAAATCCAAAATTCGGTAAGATCCTGAGCTCAAGGATTTGAGACTTTCGACCTGTGTGGAGAACCAGCCTCTTGAGCTATTATCAATCGTTCGACCTGTGATAGCTAGCTAACTTATTTTAGAGGAGGAAACGTTATCGAACAAGATTATAACCTCACGATTAAAAACATTGTGTATATCTATTCCCCTTTTTTGACCACAGTTTGTGGGATACTTTATCGATTTATTATTTACGAAAATAATGACTAATTAATTAACAATGATCGGAAAATATCCATGATTCTGGCAGTGATCGAACTCATAAACTACATATTGAGGGAAGGATAAATCTGCCTTTTATCTTTTGAAATTATATTTCAACGTGTTTGCGTCAAATTGAGGCAATGGATTTTGCAAATCAAAGTCGAAAAACATTTTATTGAAAATCGTCCCTATTCATTGTTTGTCGCGAAACATCGTACGGATTCTTACAGGATAATTTTTTTAAATGGTGGTTGTAAGTTGTTAAAGTTGGATATAATAAACCCTTTACTAACCTCTCAGTAAATTTTAAAAATTATTTAAAATGCGGGTGAGGCTTTGGAGTCAATGCAGGACGCTATTACAAATAGAATTAAAACAAAACTTTATCTCTCATTTATAGTGCATAGAGTAATACAAAGTCGGTTCAAACTACTGTAGTCGTTTACACTGCCCCGAACAAGATTAAAAACGAGTTTGTAGCCTGAAAAAATCTTTTTTCAGACATTTGAAGACGACAGAGAAAAACCCGGAGTTATTTACGCACCGTCGCCTCAGTAATAATTTGTAGTATAAAAAAACGACGATACGCTGAAAATTCACTTGTTCGCAATAAAAATTCAACGGAAAATCATTTTAAATTTACTGGACGAATTCGGTTTTTAGGTGAAACTTTCAAAGTGGAGTTATTAAGAGTTCAAAGAGACGTTGATCCTACGGCGTGGAAGGTTGGGACACATTTTTTCCGTTATTCAAGAATCTCAACGTTCGCGACGACAGCAAATATAAGAAATGTAAATTTATTCAATGTTAAAAAGGGACGGGAATTGATACGACGTGACCGTGCGTCACTATTTTAAATTTCCAGCCACGCTCTCTCACGTGATGCCCCACAACAAATTTTACTTGGGAACCGAAAAAATTATGAGGAATGTGTTTGCGAAGCGTCCGCTTAAAAATAAAAGGAAAACCCAAAGACGCGTAAAAGAATTCGCGCTCCTTTTTTTTGGGAAGATACTGCGCTTCAAAATTTTGTTCAGAATAAATGCCAAGGATATTTAGTGGCTGTAGTTTTCGCTAGGTAGTCGGATAAAAGAAATTCGGTAGTTAATCTAGCTGGTTTATGTTTTTGATCTGATTACGAACGAAATTAAAGTTATGTTTGTAATTAATAGAATTAGGAACTTCGAACTGCAGGAAACTCGCTATAACATACTCACCCATTCACAATTGAGCTAACGAAATCGAGAAGAAAGATACCACGAAACGGAATTAAGTTTTAATTTTTACTTTCTCATTCGTTTCAACAGAAGTCAGATTCATATAGACATTTCTTTTGAGGATATTCTATCGCATACTAAAATAGATATATAAATTTCTTATTATTACAACTGTCTTGATGTAGCAGTAAGTTGTCAACTTCTATGCTGTAGCATGAATGCCAAGTGTTAAAGTGATATTTGCTGTTAGAGCAGTTACTTTCCAAATATTAACAATTACAGACCATTTGTTAGCGCATGCATTGCAACAAATTAGTTGGGACTTATTGATTTTCAAGCAGAAGCGTCTGTTTGGGATCTGGACGTGAGAATATTTTTTCTGGGTTTTATAGAAGAATAATTGGACCTCACTGCTCCAATATCACTATATAGAATCTATGAAAGCATATTTATTTATGAAACGCTCAGTGTATTTGGCCTGTTTGATGCAAGTTATCGATCGATAGATGATTAAATATCATCATGTTACCGGCCATCTACAAAGGAACCCAATAATAACCACCTGAACTTCGCCTGACAATAAATGGTATAATTAAATCGAATGAAATAATAAAATAATTTAAAATATTTAGGATTTTCAGTTTTCTCGGGCTATTGTGTATGTGGTGTAGCCTCACTGTACCTCACAAGATATCTTTGTAATTAATTCAAATTTGTATGAAGGATCGATATCTTCATTGATTTAGAGTGAACATGCTGATAAAAACATGTTGGTTCCAGAAGACGCTGAAACACCTTTCCGCATCCGAAATATTGTATGCTTTTAGTTACTTTAATTAACCTTCTACGATGGATTTTAATTTCTGACGAATTGAAATGCTCGGGGCACATCAAAACTGATTCGACTTTTTAAAAATTGTTTCAAGTGTGATTAGAAATGAGTGCACTTAAACTTGTCGTTTTGACGAAGAAAACTAGCAAAGTTGCGGCGTTAAATAAATTTATGGTAAAGATTCTTCACGTCCATCAATTTACTTTACTTCCATCACGTTTCCATTCGCCATCGATATTTAACCGAGTAAAAATATCGTATTTAGCATTTCATCTAGAATAACTAATTTTTGGTATTATAGAAAAGCAGGACATCCAGTATTTCAGTCCATAAAGAGACAACGATAAGTTTTAAAATTCAGAGAAACTGCCTATATCTGATCAGCCTTCTTCCAAAACAGACATTTAGAAATAAAATATAAATAAGAACATTTTCCAGAATATATTCCAATTTCTATAATATCTAGAGAAGAATTTTGTCTAACGTTTTGAGCCGAACTTTCAGGCACATGGAGACCAACATTTTTTTCTCACGATTTACGAAATACGGAGTGGTCGTTCTTTCAGCCGCAAGTCCTCTTTCCTCCAGCATAATTCCTTCAGAGAATTTAAATCACTTAAACTGGACCCTTGAGGTGATCAACCCTTTCTCGACCTCACAACCAAAGATCAAGTTTCCATTCTAGGAAATAGTCTCATCGTAGGAAATGAAGGATTATTCCCATAAATATCACTCGTGCGGTATTGGATTCATGGCCAATCATTGAATTTGCAACATTAATGAAAATAAATGCCCATTCCCGTTCGATCCAGATATCGCATAGTACCTCCGCTCTTACGATTCTCAACCCTGATCCATACCTCCTCCTCATTCCACAGCACGCCCCTCTCCCATCCACCGCACCCCTCAGATTCCCCCTCCCTTCTTCTTCCTCCTACTCATGTCCATTTTCTCCCATCCTCTCCAAATCCCCTTCCTAGATACACACACACACACACACACACACACACACACACACACACACACACAACACAAACTCGCACATATCAAGCGCTTCAAAAGGAACTCTTCCTCGTTTCCCCCCTTCTCTTTCTCACTAAATCTCCTTCCTTCAATATATGTCCTCTCTCTCTCTCTCCTCTCTTCCCTCCCTCTCTTCCAATTCTTCTCTTCCGTACGGAGTAGACCGCAGCGTCGACGGAAGAATCCCAGATGTGGACGGAGAGGAGGGGGGTCGTGAAGGGGTGTGAGGAGGAGTGCCCTCCCCTCGCAAAGTGACGGCAATTGGTCCAGCGGGAGACACTCAACGAGTAGTCGGTTCCAGGAGGAGTTTGAGGTGGGGGGGGGAGAGATGGAGGAGGGGGTGGGGGATGAGAGGGCGAAAACGTGGAGGGGAGAAATTGGACAGGAGAAAAAAAGGAGGGAGGTGCGCGTGGAGCACGATTGCGGAGGAGGAAAGTGGAGAGAGAGGGGGGGAGGTTATGGGGAAGTGGAGGGAGAGGAAGAGGGAAAGGAGAGAGAGAGGAGGGAGTCCTTTTGATTGGGTGGGGACTTTGAATCCAATCTTCTTCTCGGAGCACTCGAGATTTCCCACACTCTGGTCGAGCGGCCATGTCTAGAAATCTTGGGACCGGGGAAGGAAATCATTGAGTCAATAATCTTTAATACGGTCGTTAATTCGTGGCGTTCGAGTTATTATATTATGAATCAGGCTAGGCCTCCGAATTGTTCGAAATTTCCAAGACGGACGGTCGTGGTAAAATTACATGTCGAAAGAATTCTCGACTTGTTCCCGTAACCTGTTTGATGTCATCGTAAAGAGCTGGAGTAGTGTCAGCGTTCGATTGGATCGTAAAGCACCGGAATTTTATAAATAAAAAAATTGACTTTCAGGCAAGTCACATTAAAAAATCACCCGGCATACCCTAAAATAGTAGTATCTTACCTCCCACCTAGCATTTTTTTTTCAAATAAACCGTGTCCTTTCATAATTAAAACAAAATCTCACCTTTTCCAAGAAATGGATTTTTACGTCGAATGAATTTCAGTGCCGTATTAACCATTAATGTAAAATTTTAAGGGTATCGCAATAATTTTGCTGAGAAAATGTTTTCGTAATAATTACTTATTTCCGAAATTTCGCTTTCGACCGGTCGAGAAACACTGCCCAAAAAGGCAGAAGTTGTATGTTAAAAATGCGTTGAATATTTTGAAACCAGAAATTATCAGATAGGATACGAGATCATGAGATTATGTTCGCCCATTTATAAAAGATAATTTTTTACCATCTTCTCCGTCAATCTTGACGGAACCAGTTCGTTTTAGTCGGAGTGGGCGAAGGTGAAGAAGTTAAGTGAGAAATTCTGGAAGTCGAAGGGTGAATGAAGTTATTAGAGAATCTTATACCAAAGAAAAAAGACACTGGCACAAAGACATCCATGTAAGTATAGAGGAAAACCTTCCGTTGTTCAAAAAGGAAATGTTTGTATTTAACACACATACAAGCACAATAAAATTCTTCGCTCCAAATAAAATTTTGTTACGCTCGTTAAAAAACACACTAATAAGGAGGAAAATTTAAATGCCAAATTTTCCCTAGAATATCATCAACGTCGTTATCTTTATAGAAGATATGTGAATACTCAACTATAAGTTTACGTTGGTGAATTGGACTGAGAATCGTATAAAGATAACTTAATAGCAGCCTTATCATTATCTTCTCGGACATCCACATTTCCTTGCATTGATATTTAAATTAAAACCGGTTTTCCTTTTCCTATAGCATTCGCGTGATCGTGTACCCTTTAACGGTCTTATCCGGAATCACAGTTGATATTCTCTTATATTTTTCACACCATGCACCGAAGTTTTGTGTTCGTATTAGATACCGATACGTGAAATTTAGCAAAATAGCCTTATTAAATACGATTTATCGTTAATTACCCATATTCCTCGAATAAAATCAGGAATAAATAAAATAATATGAAATTTCCGCGATGACCTTTCGGCATCCGTGAAAATACAGACTGACTGCTCTCATTGCTTCAGCCATTTTTCACGAGTTTCAGAAATGGGACAGTCAAGAGGAGCGAGGACTCGTGAATAACAGCGTATTTTTTTTTTAGCGAGAGAGTTCCTTGTCATGATTTTGCGAGAGAATATTAGAAAATGGCGGCTTCGCTATTGCGAAGATGAATCGGAAGTCGGAGAGATTGAGAGAGGGAGTGAAAGCAAACGATGTGATGTCTTTGTCTGGTTCTTACGTTTGAGCGGGGGAGGAGGAGGAGGGTTAGGTGGAAAGGAAGGGAGGAAGGGGGGGAGGCAGGGAAAAATGAGGAGGTGGAGGAGAGTAGGGATGGGAAATAGTGGAGGAGGAGGAAAAATGAGTTGTTATCGCTGAGGGGTATCACGTGATGAGGAGCAATGACGTCTGGAGCGGAGATTGAGATGGCAATTTTCCATGAGATGCGGGTGGTGGAGAGAGAGAGAGAGAGAGGGAGAAAGAGAGACGAAAAAAAGGGATCGAGGGAATAGGAAAATAGAGGGGGAAGGGGGGGGGGGTTGGTGAGATCGGATTAGAGGAAAGGGTTAAGTTCTATTGCTCAAGAGCGGAGGGAGAGGGTTAAATCGACAGCTGCCATTCTGCCGAGTGTCCGGAAATGATTTGTCCCTTGTTAGACGAAGAAAAAATTGATAATATACGTGTCCGACATAATCTTTTTATTTCAAATCAGGCAAAAATGCATTTGAATTTTAAATGAATAAAATTTGTCTTCCATAGATACGTAGCACATTTATTCAATAGTGGCAAGATTGACATTTCTTAATCGTATAAGATAATATATCTGCAAACTTTGAGGGAAAAACTTAGAATTTGGATAAAATATAATTATTCTCAGTATTTTTGAAAAATAAAACACAAGATGTCAATCTTTGAAAAACGGAGTGAGAATGGAGAAATCAAAGAGAAATATTTCGAAAGACGGCCTTAATTACATGTATCTGTTACATCACGTATTCCGTCATGAAGGAATCGTATTTTTTTTGGTATTATAAAAGAATTAGATAAATGTATACTCGAATCATATAGTTAATAGGCTGATTTTCGTATTAGTAAGGCGCTTTATGCAAATGTAATTATAAATTTTACACACCTACATATTTTAACCTTAGTAGCAATATGTCATCTCCATTATTCATCGCTAGTTTCGACTGTCGGAATAATTGTTTTTCAACGTCAGTAGCTAACTTTCTGATTTCGATAAAATTTTAAAAAAATAGCATTAATCTCGAATAACTCTCCCCTCAGGTTACGCGAAAGTCGAAATATTTCCTATTAACAGACCTGTGGGATGCTCCTAATTTATTAACTCCGTCCATTCATATCATTGAAACCTTTTTAAGTAAGAAAGAACTGTTACTTAACATTCGGAGGCTGTGGCAGTCAAATAGGATTGTCACGGAAGATGACCAAATTGAACGCTTAGAACGCGATCAAAAATAGAGTAAGCGAAGGAAAAAAAACGAATTCTTTCCGTCTAAAGAAGTGATCACTTGAAAACATTAAGGAATAAAAATCACATCCACTTGCGGTAAAGCTATGAGGCGCCTCATCGGTATGCTTTGTTTTCAAAGACCCCAGTCTCTCGACCATTATGTTCTCTTATGGCTAAGAATGTGACGCATCCATTGAAACACATGGCCACGCAACCATCCAAAAATTCTCTTACGCAATGACGAAATCCTTTAAACTCGGAAAGAAACAGTTTCGACGGATTTAGTTCGAACCCTTTGTAATTTTCGTGAACGACCGCACTCGAATATTCGTCACACCTATAATTGGCGTGGGAACAAAGGGACGAACCGAATAGCCTCTCGCAGATGTTTCGGCTATGAATTCTCTTTTCCGAGAGAGTAAAGTGGCAGAGAGAGAGAGAGGGGGGGGGGGGGGGAGAATTCGCGCAGAACTATAAAAATCGAATAATTCCGTCCGAATTCTCTTCTTCGAAAAGAAAGTAAAAATAAAAACCCGAAAGCCATTCACCTTTGTCTCAGCTATCCTTAGAAACCGAGATTGGTCTCTTTGAAGGAGTTACAAATGGATGCTAGTGTATGAAAAGAGCGGAGTTGTTTTCGGGGAGGGGGAGGGAAGTAGAGGAGGGGAAGAGGGGAGGGACGATGGGAGGGAATTGAATGGGGGAGGAGAGGAGGAGAAGGGAAACTGGAAGAAGGAGGACGATGCGAAAGGAGGGAGAAGGGGGAGAGGGTGAGAGCGGGTGGGAGTCGGATGAGGGATAACATTCCCTTGATGCGTCGTGATTCAGTAATTGGATGAAATGAGACTCCAGTCCGAGCAAAGGCTTGGTTGCGGCGAGATGGCGGCAGGGAGAGGACAAGGAGGGAGGAAAGGAGGGAGAGAGAGAGATAGGAGGAGGTGGGGAGGATGGCTTTTATGGTGGAGGGAATGCGGGAGTCAGCTTTGTGTCACTTAATGCCCATTCCGTCCGGGTCAGCTGCACCTTCTCCCTGTCGCTCCCCACCCACTCCCCCCTCCCGCCCCTCTTCTCTTCCCCCCCCACCCCTCCTTTTTTTCCTCTCCTCCCCTCCGCCCTCCCTCTCTTCACCCTTGCTTTCCTATCCCTCATTTTATTTTCTCAGTCGTAAATATGCCTCGCTCCCCGGTTGCCTCAACCGAGCTAGAGAGAGAGAGAGAGAAAGAGAGAGAGAAAGAGAGAGAGAGAGAGTTGTATTAGATGACCCTGTGAGATTTTAATAAAGTCTCCGAGACTCAAGATATACACACTCACACACAGACATAAGGGATCTACACTCCTCCCCCACCTCCGCCCACTTTATCTTCCCGTTTTGTGCAGACGTTCGCTTCGCTCTTTGATTGCTCACTGTTTACTCTCCGTGCATGTCTTCTCCTGTTTACTTTCTCCTCCTTCTCGCTGGAACAGGCGCGTCTCTCCCTCTATCTCTCATTTTCTCTCTCAAATATACCCTTGCACGCCTTTTTTTCAATCACGGCGCTTAAGTGGATATCCTCTAGTTTGCCTCCTTTGATCCCATCGGCCACTCCTCTCCTAAACTCCCTCTTTTTACTCTCTCTCTCTCACTCCACAAACCGCGCCGCCTTTTCCTTTACTCATGTTTCCTCACACTAAAAATTTTCTCTTCCAGCCTTTTAAGAAATTGTTATTTTTTCGTCCTTTCTGCTCTCCGCTTTTCGAGCTAGGAAAACATCGCGTCTCGTTTCCTTTTTTTCCCCTCAACTCGCAAGTAGCTTACGCTTATGAGACGAAATTTTAATGGTTATACCCAATGTTTTATGATTTTCCGGCGGTTCTATGTAAGGTTATATAAAGAAATTCCGTTTTTGAAAACGTTTCAATGACTTTAAGATTTGGAAAAGTACCTACCAATTTTAGGGAAAACTTTCCGGATTTAAATTCTCGCATCGTATGCGTGTCATCCATAGATTCAAATATATATCAAAATTGCTTCCACAATCGGTCCAAGTTAAAATAATGAAAGAGTTTTATTAAAATTAAACGATTCAAAAGTACTTACCTAATTGAATTTTATATTCAACTAAAAGCTGCTTTAAAATTATTTAATCAATGCAACGACATCAGTTTTTCTATTTATTTCGTTAAAAATTTCCGGAGTGTTGGCAACATAATTGGGCTAATTTTAAGCATAAAACTCATCGAATATACTTTGAGTTTAACCTTTAGACTAAGATATTAACAATTGTACTGGCAATTTTTTAATATAATTTATCGGTTAATTCGAGGCTTGACTTTGTCGCGCAAAATTAAATTATCATAAAATTAATTTTCGAGAACTCCAGTTGGCCAAGTTTGTGTCTTTGAAACGCAGACTAAGAAGTTCTCAAGTTAGGTGTCGCGAAGAGACGGTTGGGAAGATAGCAAAACGCTGAAGGCGCACTCGCTTGGCTCAAATACGGGGAAGAAGAAGAAGAGGGGGAGAGAGAGATAAAGGAAGAATAGTGCACGTCATCTCCCCCAGAGCCACCCTCCGCATCATCCCATAACAATCCACGAATCCTTGCACTCCGCCCACATGCACCACCGCCTTCTTGAGATGACGGAGTTGAAATTCTAAATTTGGTGGTACACAATGCATACGGCCAGGATGCTTCGCTGTAACAATAGGCGTTTTCATAATAAAAGACGAAATATTCCTTTGATGTTTAGATCGACTTGAAATAGTTTGGATATGAATTGTCAAAATTGTATGAGAAAATCCTATATAGTAAACTGGAGTGTTTTTTATTTAAAAGCTGGGCGTTGGAGTCTGTGACGGTAACTTATTCTCTTGCTTTTTATGTTTTGTAATATATATTTTGACGAAATTCACAAATGGATTTTACGCAACTCTTTAATATTACAATTTACAAAGCATATTCTGTAATAGTTTTAAAAAAAGACATTCCATTGGTGAATACATTATTATTGGATAATTGGAATGAAATTAGAGTTGCATAGAATTATCTGTTGTACTTTCATAGAAAAGGCTAGTAGTCGCCCTGCTGTTTTCAGTTATATTAATTTAAATTTAAATCTACTTTCATTCTTGACAGTTAACTGCTCTTAAATTGCATGTATTTAAATCTTACTGCATCAAGTCTCATATTACATTTATGGTTAGCGGTTCTTTATAAAAAGGATTTTTTGATTTTTTTTACCTAGAGCCTTCTAAAAAGGAATAGGTTTGAAAGTCGCTCTCCACTAAGAGGCCGCACCGCCCCAGTAGGGGGGAACGGCCCGCAGTTGAGAACCGAATTCTTTACAGCATTACTCAAAATTATAACCTTATAAAAAATTAATTCATTCTTCGCAGTCATAAACTATCTCTAGCTCTACCTACCATATGACTTTTTCTCTTGTCTATAAAAAATATCAGTTCCATCGCGCATCAAAGTAGCATTTACATTTAAATCTATCTGTAGTGAATAGATTGTAACATTATTTCATAATAGCACACAACCTGCAAACTAGCGTGCACATCGACACCTTTACTATGTACATATGTATATCGGAAGTCGCTGCGAATTCTTTAGCGGGTCGCATTGGAAATTTCCAATTCTTCCGGGGGACGGATTAGTGTTCCTCGTTGCCTAGAGGCTCTGAGGTACCATATAAGGAAACATATGAGGATTTTAGGTTTTTAATGTCAATATTCAAGGTTTTATTTTAATTAAAAAAATATGAATTTGTGTTAAATTTTACGGATCACTTTTTCATCGCCTTCTTCGTGGGCCGCATAAAAGGCTCACGGCGGCCGCATGCGGTCCGTAGGTTGCCCACCACTGGACTAAAATAACTGTGTAATCTTCTAACGGTAGGTACGAATGAATTCCTATAAAAAAGACGGACCATTGTTGTCAACGTGAATATTTTAAAAAAGGAGCTCAAGCAAAATATTCTTGGATAGTGTTTTCTTATCTTTTGGCATTATGTAACGGCCTAAAGATTTTTGACGGTGTTTCGGTATCAGTGAAGAATTAAATAAATTCTCCGTGTTGTAAAAACAGAAGAAATTAACATCTCCAGAATTCAAGGCACCTACGAAAATTTACTCCTTTCTCTCTGAAAGCTTTCGTAAACGCTTTTAACTCAATAATGGCGAGTGACGGCATTTCTTCGCAGTAATCTTTGGAAAACAACCAGAGAGGTCAGTTTGTCGATACTTTATTAATTTATAGTATTTATTAACAATTAAGTAAATATAAAGTTATTATTAGACCAAATTTCCTTGCCCTAAAGTCCAAGAAAATTATTTTAGCAAAATTCTTATGGATTGGCAGCCATCACGCAAACACTTCAAGGGTGACTTAAGTTTCCATAATTTTCCAGACGGTTTAATTATATTTTATAGCCATAACTTGTTAGAGTATCCGAGTAATAATTGGCAGAGCGGACGAAGAGAGCAAGGACTTACTATTGGACTCGTACACTGGACGGGTGTTTGTAATTGTCATGTTCCCGCGAAAAATTTCACTTTTTCCGACAGTTCCCCTCAAGTTTGTCTCTCGAAGATACTACATCTTCACCTCCTTCGAACAATTTTCGCAGCATTGGTATTAAAATGGTTGCACGGTTCACTTTTGGAATTAATCACAATAGCTCTTGCAATCGAAAATAAGTAAATGGCTGAAGCCGAATTACTATTACTATTTTCGAGTTATGAGTGCTTCCGATTTACTAGTGCTAATGCTACGTACTGGAGATCTGTTTTTTATCCGCTAAAAGTGAAGCCTCAGCATGTTAAAAATGAAGAGCCGATAATCTGCGATAACACCCATTTCCTCTCTGTGTTCATTGAGTAGATTAGCATTTTATTGTGCATAGTGCGTTTTTATTTTTAAATTGGCGAGAAATGTAGCTGTATGGGGTTTAAGAAGGCGAATTATAAGCAAACTATCGAGAGATTGTTTCGTAATCGTTAAAATGTTACAGTAGGTTCAGACCTGTGTCTAAGCTCAGCGAATTTAAAAATTTCGTCCCTCC
The DNA here is from genome assembly GCA_036926305.1 of Uropetala carovei. Lineage (NCBI taxonomy): Eukaryota > Metazoa > Arthropoda > Insecta > Odonata > Petaluridae > Uropetala > Uropetala carovei. The sequence continues at coordinate 20,959,147 of JAXCHB010000196.1, forward strand.
TCTCTATGCAAGTAACTAAGAGACATTTTTTTCTCAAATTGCCATTACATTATTACCTTTCTTTAATTGTTTACAATGCGCTGGGCGGAGGCTTATTGTAGATATGTAGATAGTTCCGTATTTTTTTTGCATGTTTAGTTTATTATATTTAGCTGATCGATTTTCAATGCTTTTGGCATCCTTACTTTCAAAAGTTGGTAACCACTGGCCTCAATTCCGATGATAAAGCTAAAGATAATTAACTTAGGAATGTAGCAAACATAACAAAATATTTTATAAAACTAGCTGAGACACTAAAAACCACTAATCTTATATGCTGTTTTATTCAGCGACAAAAATGTTTCTCCTCCTGATACCGTGAAAAGAATTTTTCAATAGCCGTCAAGATAAAGAAAATAGAATTTTATATTTATTGGCTATAAACTATAACTAACTATGTGCGGTGATTTATTCGCATTCTCAATTCTTGTTACGTTCACTATTATTTTTCCTGCCATCGCATAAATAATTTGTATCTGCTAAGGAGTGGCCGTCACCAGTGCAATATAACGCAATTTTGAAACTATTGGTGTATGCTTATCAATTCATAAGCAGCTGAATCATAGAATTCATATCATTGCACTGTGTATTAAAGTTATGTGCCCATAGTTATTTTTCAATATTCCATAATTTTACTTTTATCACCTCACAAAAAATATTCCGTCGGCTCGAGAGAAATTTCATTTAAGAACGAGTGGCGAATATAAACAACGAGTCATTGTTAGCACATCATTGTTTGAGTATCCAACGATCCGCTAAGCATGATAAGACGCACGAAATTCCGCGACGATGAATCGCAATCCTTTTTGCTGGTTGGCAGTTTATCTTTCAACCCAGCTACCAAGGCTACTGTCATTTGTTATATTCTCGTTAGATGATATTCTTGCCCTCGCAAAAAGTAAAAGCATCTCATTGCGCCATGAACAGAAATTCTTGAGCAATCGGCATTCTTTCGAGAACATTCTAACTCGACTATTTTATTTGCGCTCCCAATGCAATTGCAATAGTCAAGTTGTATGAGATATAATCTGTAGATCTATTACATTGGTTCCATAACATTTTTTAGGCGCGGCACACTTTAAAATATTATATACAGCATTTCGCGGCAACCCCACCTTGGAACGAAGTTTTTTTTATTTATATATACGCGCATCACAACCTTTGGACGCATCCATTTGTTGATACTACACAATAAGTAATTTATTAGAGGAAATATAGCTTTAATGACCTATCAACATTTACAAATTGTTGATTTATTTACTTAACAAGGTTTTTCGCGGCACCCATTACAATCAGCTACGGCACCCAGTTTGGAAAACACTGATCTATCACATTGTACGACGTTTGAAAATCGTTTCACCTCCGCCATATTTCCACCGAATCGAACTTCGTCAACGGCGGTGAAGATTTACAATCACCTCCTCCCCGAAAGGTAGCATACCTCGGATTGTTACTATTTTTTTATTAATTTTCTGACTCACACATCCGAATCCTTTGTTATTAGACGAGGTGCGAAGGGAATGGTAGGATTTTACGCGATGCCCCGGACGGAGTTGAAGGGTTTTTCTTTTCGGGTCTTAGGGGAGGATGACTTATTGGGTGAGCTGTCTGCTTGTGGGGGAGGAGAATGGGAGGGCAGGCCCGTGGAGGAGGAGGAGGAGAGTAAGGGGGCGGAGGGTAGTAGATAGGCGGCCGGCTGTTTTGGAGGAAGGGAGTCCAGCAGACCCTACGGGTTCTCCAACTGGAACCAATTTCCCCCGCCTTGACCTTCCCTCATTTCTCTCCGTCCGAGAAATCTCCCAATTCCTTTTTTATGATATAAATTGTGAGTGGGAGGGTGGCAGCGTTGTTCGACTGGCGAGAGAGACTAAGAGGAGAGGCGAAGGGGGAGGAAGGATGGAAAAGAAAGAGACGGAGGTTGGGGGGGAGGGGAGGGAGGGAGGAAGAGAGCCGCGGGGGGTTCAGGGGAAGGGGAATGTGGAAAAAAGAGGAAGGGGGAGAAAGGGCCAGCAGGTGGGCGGGCGAGGGAGGAGGAGAGGTTCCGCCGCCTTTAACTTTGTGGCAATGCCTTAAAAAAAAGTAAAAGGAGAGAAAAAAGGCGTTATTGTCTGTGCGCGTGTTGAGTCTTCCTTTGAGGCGCAGCGTTTGGAAAAATCTCGGAGACTAAAACACGCTTTCGCAGTGTTTTCAGGATGGCGAGAAGATGGTTAAATTGCTAAATTTAAAAACGAAAAAGTGATTCTGAAACCTGATGAACTTAAAAATTTAGCAAGCTTCGTTTTGAAATCCTACGTCGCAATAGCTTTGAATAAGCTGCACTTCATAGGCATCTATTCCACGAACTATGCCTGCTCGTCTTGGTATTGGAGTTTTCAGTCGTAAAGATGTTTATCATTTTTACTGAGGGATTCTTTAAGCAGGAACTCAATCTCAAGAGACACCATAATCGTTTGCGTTATAAAGACTCCATTCATTAGCTTGAACCAACATCTCATACCAAAGCTAAACATGTTCTTCTTGTGTTATTTTATTTATTTTTATATTGGAAGTTTAGAAACAGCATCTTACGAATTAATTCCAAAACATTTATTTCGTTTATTTTGTACTTTGAAATTAATATGCGTTTTAATTCCATGAATTCTAAGTCTCATACTTTTCAGGGCCCAGGCCGCAGAAATTGGCATCGTATTAATTTATATTTACATTTTGAAAATAGTTGGATCATACTGCTTTATCGGTACATAATAGATGCTATCTCTTTTTCTTTATTGGTAAAAAATTCGCCCAAAAAGTCTCGATTGATAGCGCTCGCATACGTATCACAACTTTATCGTTTCATTCGTGTGAACTCGAACATTTAAACAACTCCAAGCTAGCCACCAAGGACGCTATGCTGGGTGGAATAGCGATCTCTATCCTATATTAAAATTTTCTTCTTTTGTGCCGTTACTTGGTTTTGGAGTAGTGATTCAGTCACCGTAGTCCTTTGTCCATATATCAATCATATTTACTATAGAGTTTGATTTACATTAGAAATGTCGCTGCTAAATTTGTCCATTTTAAATGTAGTTCGTAGGTGATTCCAAATTTCATTGCCTGATTTCCAGAACGGCTTCTTTCGTGTATACCCGTCGATAATCATACCTTTATGCACTTATTTTTGCAGTTTATGTTAATGCTTCTCATGATGGTTTCACATAATAATTCTTTCACATAATAATTCTTTCTTATCACATACTATAAAATATAAAAGCAAAACACCTTAATGGCGGCTATACTAATACCTAATAATAATAATATTATCGTACAGCCATTTATTTCATTTTGGACGTTTTTTTCATAAAAATCAACACACTGTGATTTCTGTATTTTTATAGATGTGTTTCTGATTGTCTCAAAACTATATTTTATTTTATCTGATCATTAAGAAAAGCAAATCATTTGATCGTGCAATTTCGAAATAGAAGTACACCCATTAAACAACAGTTATTATAGTTATTGCTAAAACTGCCAATTAATAGCGTAAATCTTAATTGACAGCAAAATCAGCGTGGCGTAACACATAATAATAACTTACCATCAACATATTAGAACTGTTCATCGACTCTTTGCCTTATCGTGACTTTTTATCAATGGTGACAATGAAAAGAATCTCCATAGAATGTAAAGATGTCTAATTGAAACATTTTGTTTGCCATAAAATTAAGATTTAGTATTTTATGTACTTACCAGGGGAAGAAACTATATATAAGAATATACAATCATGTACATATATTTAAAGTAAAGAGGGGGGAGAGAAAAGAAGAGAGAAGAGGTCGAGAAACGGGTAGAAGGGTGAACCATGAGCTGTGATATATTTGTATACAGAGAGAAAGAGTAGGCACGCTCTTCCGTTCGGTTGGAGTTCATTTTAAAAAAATAGAAGCCTTCAATGGAATCGCTTCGCTTCCACGTCGTTTGGCCTCAAGAGCGGTGGCGGTGACCCTCTCGTTACGGAAGCTGGGCTTTCGCATTCAGCAGCATAGGCGGCTGCGCGTTGGGGTGTCTCATTTGGACCGACTACAGCGCCCCTAGGTTTCCTTCTGTCTCACGAAACCAGAAGATCACGAGATCTATCGCATGTTCAAACAATCTATACGGGGCAGGAATGGATGGCTCTCTTTATTTTGTTCTTCTATTATTTTCGAAATTTCGGTCGTTGAAGTCTCCCACTCTTTTTTCCGCTTCCAGTTTGATAGGTAAAAAAAAATGCCGAGCGCCTTTTACCACACGAGAGGACTCTTCCGCTCGTCATTTGTCACGGACATGTAAATACGGGAAAGGGGATCAATCGAATAAGCTCTTCCGTCAGACCAAAGAGGGTCTATTGAGTTCGGACGTCCGGGACGATTGTTCCGCTGCCTCCCAAGGGTGACAGATCGTCGTCAGAGATTCAAGAATACATTTACGATCGTTACCATAAATGTCCCCATCTGCCGAAATCTCGGGTGATGGGTGTGTTCGTTATGAGTTGATTCGGTGACAAAATATTTTTTGGTATAATATGAGTTTGCTTAAATATTAAGGATGCCATTGGAGTTCGGTAATTCGACAGGATACGGTGCAGACGTAAATATTAGGCTAAGCGAAAAAATGTATCGAAGTACCTATCTTTTGATTTTTTAAAATTATAATTTCAATCGACTTTAAATAATGTCAACTTTTACCCTGTTTGATTTATCTATAAGCAAATGCCAAGAAGTCCCTTAATACTGCCGTTTGGAATGTTTACTAATAACCACCGCACTAAAAATTAATAATAGCGACAGGAGAAGAGAAATTGCTAACCAAACTGATGACCTCTTCGAGGAAAGAAGAACATAAAATACTTCCTAAGAATTTCACATAAAAAATCACATTAATACGACCTGTGTTTCATCGCACTTAACTCTTTATGTTAATGTGGCAAAGACATGTCATTCCACTCCACAAACGACAGAGGAGTACGTCAATATATTACGTCACTTCTGATTCAACTTGCAATGACGTTATACTATAGCTATAGCTGATACCTAATCGTATGAATCACATATATATTGACGTCATAAATGTTCCGGCAGCGATAGAAAAATTCGCATACTCGTCTAGTAGCTTAATTGGTGAAAACACGGGAGACAAAGTCGCCACATCGGTCATCATTGTTATGATTTGAGGGCGGGCGGAGGCACAGAGGAGGGAAAGAGTATGAGATAGAACGGGAGGAGGAGTCGTAAAGAGAAGGAGAAAAGGAGGAAAGAGTAGTGAGGAGCACCCGGAGGTCAATGAGAGAGAGAGAGAGAGAACGGGAGGGTTCTTGCGATAAATCTCGCAACCTCGTTAGCCTCCTTTACGCCCTTACCTCGGGAGGGAGCGGCCATCCTCGGCACAACTCCCTCAGTTGCCACGTCTACACTTTGCAAAGCGCAAACAAGAGAGGGAGACAGAGAGGTGGGAGGAGGAGAGAATCATTCCCCGCCCTCGATGGAAGAGGTATCGCTCCTCGCGAAGAGAGGGCAATGCCGTTTGTCACCGCTTTTGTGCGGAGGCGGCGCTGGTTTTCGGTCCCAGAGTACATCGCCGTCGGGCTGCAGACCGGTCTCGGGCGCGCCACCAAACGTTTTATTCTCTCGGATTAAATGCAGTGAGGATACACTCTATCCCTCCGTGTACTCCCTTGGCGTAGATCAGGGATGGCGAAACTTTGAGGTTGTCCGTGCCAAAAAAACTAATCTTTATCTTGGAAGCGGCGTGCGGTCTTTATTGCCCTTATCTAATGAGATGTATTCTACCGCGTTAACGCTGCCAAAGATTTTGTTCTGGTCTGGTACCGTAAGGCGCTACGCGCTCACCAGTGGCGTCTCTACCTTTGCGTGGGCAAAAAAAGAACATTATAGTAATTCATTGTTTGGAAGTAGTAGTTTTATTGATAATTTTTTAACAAGTAAATTATTTTTCATGCATATGAAAACGCTGAAAAACTATAATTATAGTGTTTCTTAGTGGCATCTTAACCAAGGGTGGATACAGGGGATCCTAGGAGATAATCAAAGAGGAAAAAATAAAATATGTACGTATTTCAAACAAATCTTCAAATGTAAAAAGGAAACAAAATTTTGTGCAACAAGATAAGTAGTATATTAAAAAGTAACATTTATTCGTATTGTTATTTTTACTATTCTTTTCGGTATTCTATAATTAGCCATTTACCCCCCTTAATTCGCCCTTGCATGCTGCTGCAAGGTCCGTACGTTCTTTCTAAGACAAGGGTTTCCAATCTTTTAAATGTTGCGATCACCAAATAAATTCTAAGTCAAAGTTATTAATAACGTCCTTTAACGCGCTTAGAAGGAAAATAAGGGAGAAAATTAAATTACTAGTGCTAGGAAATGTTACATGTTAGAAGAGAGCGGTCAGAGTGCCAAAGAGCACCGCGATGCTCGCGAGCAGCCGATTTGGAACCTCTGCCTTAAGCTGCGTAAATGCCGCTGTCGCTCACGTTGTTGTCCAAGTTGTCCATCGATGGCCGAAGAGATTGAGATTTTTCCTAATATTTCTTCGTTTAAATAAGACCGCGGCATATTTCCGTTAAAAAAACTTCACTCTACTAAATGTATGCTACAAGATTGAACTTAAAAGACCTGATAATAATATTTGTAAGAATATTTTACTATGCCTTTGGGAACGTGTAAATTATTTGTACATGCTAATTTATTTTCTGTCTTCTGTCTTGAAAAGGAGGAGAACCTGCTTATTATGTTGAGCACGCTTAAATTCGGTATTTTCAAACACTAAACATAAAAGCATGAATAATACAGTCATTTTTGTGATAATATGAATATAGTCAGCATGATCGTTAAAACCAAAAATCGGCTTCCTCCCATGTTATTCCTTTAATCCTTAACTTACGATTATTTGCAGGTGCGTGAAGTCTACGTTAATACACTCGCCATATCTCAGGAGCTTTTAAGGAGTCGCCTCGCGTTAGGACACTTCAATTACCGAAGGCGTCATCAGTGCTTGGTTCTCCCACGATTACACTCCCCCGCAGGAGATGACTTCGGTGCTGAAATAGGTACGTAGAATCAACTTATTTCGGTGTTACGTATTTTATATTCTAATCCGCTTAAATTTAGGAGTCAATTTAGGCTGCATATCTGCGTCGTAGAATCGGTAGCGGGTTTCTTTATGGCCCCCTAATTCTAGCTTCGCCGGAAAAGTTTCCCTTTATAAGGCATGGGCGGTTTAGGGACATAACGTTCATAAATTCAGCCGGCGCGCCAGGTCCTCCTCCTCTTCGAGAATGAAAGAGAGAGAGAGGAAGAAAGATAGGGAGAAAGGAAGAATGAGGCTGAGAGAGATAAGGAGAGAAAGGTTTAGTCGGGGAATGGCGGGCGGGAGTGGCTCAAAATGAGAATCTTCTGCGGTAGTTTGTTCGCTCGTGTTCGCGCTCGCTCCTTATTGCGTCGAAGAGTTTTGAAGATCCCTTTTTTCCCCCCCTTCGAGAACCCGATTCGCCGCCTCTTTCGAAACTCGGGGGGAAAAAATACCTACGGTCCGCGTGTAATGGCTTATTAACACGAGCCACCGGGTAGGTTTTTTGGGCAGAGAGTTAGAGAGCGAGGGGGGGGGGGGGGAGGAGGGCTTAATTGGTTTCGCGACGCATCGCCGTATTTAGCCGCGTAATTACCGCGCTCGCGTACGATCCGAGCGCCGCGGTGCGGAGACGGAGAGGCGGTCGCTGTTTGCATTGTTCGTAAGTAATATTTCAGGCTTGTTTCGATTCATGCGCGAATGCCTTCTGGTTTCTGGGTTTTTTCTCTCCCTCGCAATAACTTCCGTCGATTCGGCGGTATTTGATTGAGTATGAAACCGGTTTGAAGCGATTGAAAAAGGACCTCGCATGTTGCCGCCGAAAGGAACATGGCGACCGTGCCGATTAAGCGGAGTACGTCCGCAGCTTCCACGTTTGCGGATGCATCTCAAATTTAAAATTTACTGTTATGCTATTTACGATTTTTTTGCGGTTTTTGGGATTTTTTTCGTTTGCGTTTCGTTTTAAGAATAAGTAACCATTTCCTTTAAGCGGTGTTTTTGTTTTCACAGAGGCTTCTTCTAAAACTCAAAATTTGACGTTAAAAATCTATGTTTCATGGAATAATGTCATTTATACCGGCCAAACTATATTACCACAGAGATGGCGGATGTAGTTTGGGAATCCTGACCATATGTTCAAATCGATAATGTTGCTTAAAAATAAGCAAGGGAGAAAACAAATTTTCGCACACATCTGGCTATCTAACTCTTCAACTCTTAACGCCTCTTTAAGAATGCGCCTTCTTAAGTCAAGATTCGCTCAACATTTGTGGGAATGAGTTTTCCCAAACAGTAATCGCTGTGGGGGTGGGTCGAATTGGTCATTTATTAGTACATTTATATTTATCGTGAGAAAGTAAGGTTCTGCAGGCATACGAATGTGCCCGATAAAATTTGCATACTGAATGATATTCCGACATACGTTGTATTTAATAAACATCCACAGGACGAAATTACGTTCAGAATTACAGCAAATGATTTTTTTTTAGCGTCCCATGAGTTTCTTAGTGGCGGCACATATGCGAGCTTGCCAAGGGATTCAGTCAGTCGAGTGGGTCTGAGATGGCTCTTTTGCTGGGGAAGATGGCGAAAATGTTCCAAACAGTTTCAAATTTAGTCATGCTGTTCAAATTTATTTAGTTGCCATTAGAAGAACTCGAATTTTACGGCGAAAATAGCTGAACATGCCTTGTTTGCCAGTTTTTTTTATATCTTTAGAGACGACGAAAGAAAATTTCTTGTCAAAACTTTATTTTTAAATAAAGTCTCTCAATATGGTTTTATAAATAACTTCAGAAACTCCATTACTTTAAATATGTTATCCTGATTTACAAACTGCATATTATTTTTAAGCTTTAAATATTTCTATCTTGATTTTTAAGGCCACTACTCGCAATTAATTAACCAAATCAACTTGTTACCCTGCCAAATTCCATTTAGCTTAATTACTACGACGTACAGTATTTACTGTTATAGTAAAAGGCAATCTCATTATGCGTGTAAGATTTTAGGAATTAATGCGAATTAACGGTTCGCACGATTTCGTCGAATATTTCGCCAGATATTAGGCGTGCACCCTTGACGGTTTTAAACTGGCTACCGTCCATGATTAAGATAGTTTTGATTCCAGGAGAGTTGATTTTTTCTGTTTGATTAACTTGGGAATGAGTGTAGGATACGGTTCGTTTGCATTATAAAAATAGTTAACACTGAGATACAACATTAAGTAAACGAAGCTTATTTTTCCGGTCAAGAAAATTTAAGCAAGTTCCAAGTCAACTAACAAAGAGATTTTACATCAGAAAAAACAAGAATGTTTCAAGGATTTAACAACGAAAATTATTGCAGTAGTATTCTTTACTGATTCAGATAAAGGCTACATTTAACTCAAGGTCAGTTTAATTAAATTTAATTCAAATGGAGTAAAGGTAAATAAAATGTAGAATTATCGACAATATGGATAAGAACAAGTACACCTAACAGGCACTTAAAAATCCAAATTAAAAAATAATTACTTACTTATTTAAGAGAAAACTATCGGCGAATACCACTGGCGACGGCCGCTTGGTAGTTGGAATTCGCGTTTGGTTTTTTATGACTTTTTTCGGCTACTAGAGACACCTCAGTAGGTGCTTATTTTTTCTATACTGACGTTTTATGAATGTAAATATTGGTAAGAGACGCGTAAGATAATATTTAGCGGATTATCGAGTCACAAGTTGGCACTCCTGCTCAGGGGAACTGCGATTAAGGGTGAAACAGACCAGTGCTTCGTCCTTGCCGCGAGTTTCTCTTCCCGGAGTCGCGATGCGTTGATATCTCTTTGGCGTATACCTGCGACTGAGGCTGACCGGAACAGTCGAGTTTTTGCTACCTTTCTTTTTGGCTCGGAAAAGGCGGAGCTGAGGCCCGTAACTAATTAGGATCCGGCTCAACGTTTGGAATAAATTTTCTCGCCGCGTTCTGCATCGCGTGTTCTTTAAATTCTCGAGGAATGCAACGCGTGGAACATCAGGAAAAGTCGCGAATAACCTCATAAACGCAAGGATTCGGAAAATGTTCCTTTCCGCATCGGCTACCGTCTCTCCCCCTTGTAATTTGTCTTAATTGACTTGCCGAAATGGCACGTGGATTTCTTTTATTCAATTCTCTTCGCGGTTTGATTAATGAATTAATACTTTCTTCGCCGCTTTTAATTGCATGGGAGTCGAAAGGAGAATCTGCCTCGTTCTGCGGAGTTATTCTTCCTTGTGTCATTTCCATCTAAATTCATGAAATACAATCGACTGACTCGGCAGTTACCTTGTAGAAATCCATGCACGGTAATAATAAATTTCCACAAGGTTTTATTTTTGACTCTATCTAGATTTCGACGCATAGCGTCATCATCAGGAGTAAAGGGAGTAAAGAAGACGATTATTTATACACACACGCAAATGCACCCACTCGCACGTGCGCATACATACCCGCACGCACGCACGCCCCCCCCCCCCACACACACAAATACTTGCGGAAGAGGAAAGGTAAATGAGAATATTTAGGGCAATTAGGTGTTGAAGGAAACCCAGTGAACACTTACGAATACTCTATAGGAGAGCCGCTGGGGTTGTGGAGAGAAACATTTACACATGTAAAATGGAGCTTTCGGGATGATCCCTTCGTCAGCACATAGTTACAGTTGATATATATATAGAAAGAATGAGGGTGGGTATAAATTCTGGGGAGGATGACGCTGTGCGTTCAAATGACAAAATAAAGCCTTGTGGAAATTTACTGTTATTATTACCATTCATGAAATTAATTTCAACGCTTAATTCTGCGACGTATGAACTCGTTCCAGAGTAACCTTCGCCACTGTTTGAGATTATAGTTTTCAGGCTTCATATCATCGTTCGCTGGCCGAATATTGTGAAATTCGTCGGCGTGACTCATTCGCGATAGCGTCAAACATAGTCTTGGCGATCTGCTTGTTTGTTTACTGGCTGCCTTTGGATTTGACTGGGTTACTTTAATCAACATTGGCGCCTCGAATGACCCATGAAAGATGAGACTTCGGTTGTTTAGGTTCAGAACTTAATAACAAGAGTGAAAGTCCTTTGAAATACTTTCCTTTGCACGCCGCACGGATAATTTCATACGATGACAAGGCTTAGAGTCATATATTCTCAAAGGTTTTCATAGCTACAAGTACTTGCTTTTGTTTTCAGGCGGATTTGCTTCGTTTCAATTTTTTTATTGGTCTGTTTTATCATTTATTTATGAAAGAAAGCGACATCCATATTTTTTATTGTATTTAGTTTCTAGGATCTGGGGAGATTTCTGCGATTTAACAATGAAATTTACGGCATGCCGTCATGTATTTGGTTTATGATAGATTTCTATTTACGTCTAAAGACATCAATTTCGGAATAAATAAATTAAAATATCTATTCATTTATTAGTACTTGACTTTATTTTTAGCATACTTTCTCAGTGGTTAGCTTAGGTAGTATTTTCTCTGAAACAACAATCCAATAAAAAATTACCGAGCTCGACTTATGACTAAAAATAAATTTAAAAAATTTAGAATCTAATTTCGGTGATTTAGTAGTGAATACGGCTGCACTGTATAAAAAATGCGCATCGGGTTTTTCATAACTTCGTTATTGCTATCGGTAATGCCTAAGACTAAGTACTTATTGTTCTCATTTTTTATTCATAAATGCTCATCTTTTTAATCAAACGATAAGATTACCAAATTTTCCCTTGGCGTCATAACATAAAAAATGCTGGCAGCACACGCTGAAACTTTATGTGAGCTTTATGTTGATTAATCCGAACTCTATGATTCAACGTATTATTTAATAAGCGCTCGTTTATGCTATGCAAATATCAAAATGTCGGGCGGCGTCCATAGCGGAAGCAATTAATGAATAGTAAATCACCCCATCAGTCAAGCATATCGCGAGTCTTTTGTTTTGAAGACCTCTTCGTTCGGGAGAGGAGATTACAAAAGCTGCCAAGCAAACAGCTAACGCCCGAGACGGAGAGAGAGAGAGAGACCGTGCTGACTTGATGACTTTTTGTACATATTGAAAAAAAATCAGATAAACTAATGGCTTTGGTGAGGCGAACCTTTGGAATTTCTAAACAGATACGCGTAGCTGTAAACGAATTTCCTTCTTCGTCATTGAGATAGCGTACCGCTGCTCCCACACAATGAGTCGAACCTGAGGTCTGGATGAAATTTCGCCCTGAGAATGATTATGATGACGTGGAGAGAGATGAGAGGAATAGAGAAAGAGTGGGGGGGGGGGAGGGGGGGGGGAAGATTGAGGGAAAGACGTTTCCCCAGAATTGATTAAGTTTCTCGAAGCTTAGGTGAAAAAAGGCTTGGCTTAAACACGGCCAAAGCTTTCATCTATTTAGCAACAATTTAAAAAATTGTTAAATTAAGTACCAAATTACCGGTCATCATCGTAAGATTTTCTACCTTTCTGCAACTTAATGGTTCGCCCATCCCAGTTCCATTTTTCCATCGTCTCCTAAACTCTCCGTAAGCATATCTTAGGTTCAAACTATTTGGCATGGCTATTATATGCCTTCTCCTTCTCTGCCCCATCTATCATCTAATAACCCCTTCCGTTTCCTCAACTTTTTAAATTTCCTCTAATTACTTCCTTAAAAGAAATTTTGAACGCCTAAGGAAAGTGGAAAGTGTATCACATATAGGCTTCATGCGATTGGATATTTAAAGTCGAACGGTATACAGTTTGAACGAATTCACACCGTAGAACAGCGAAACACCACGACCCGATTATGCCTGCCTACTGAACATCTCTTCCATATCTAAATTTTGTGCTTTGATAAACGTATTTACGTAATTTTATTATAATGACCAAACGTTCATAACAATAAATCAGAAATTATGCCACTGGAATATTAAATTTTTGATTTACCGATTTATTTTCTAAACGAAAATTATTCGAAACACTACACCACGTCTGAATTAGTTAGTTGAAATGTAACCTTAACGTAAGGATATCATCGTTCAGACTATTTGGCATGCCCGTTATATTCCTCACTTTTCTTTGACCCCTCTCTCTTCTAATAAACACTTCCAACATTTTCTCAACCCTTTAAATTTCCTCTAATCACTTCCCGCATTGTTTTAATCAGATAATTGAAGGCTCTCTTCTACGCTAAGGTTTAATTTTTCCTATTTTTTTCTATATATTCTATGTGACACCATCATTAGTTACATTACTTCTAATTTAGAAGTTGGTGGAATAAATTGACCTTAAGATCCTATGCATACAAGCATTTGCTGGAAATTTAGGAATAATTTTGTAAATAGAGAAAAATTCTACCATGACGGAAATTTGAACAACCGCGTTCAGATACGGGAAAATTAGTCTGGCACGATAGTTTGGTGGTAGAATGTCCGTCGGGGAAGTGAAAGACCCGAGTGTGATTCACGGTCATGGCAGAATTTTTTTTCCGGTCTCTTAATTCAAGCATAGTCTTTTCAAAGTTCGCTTCTTAGACGGAATGTATCAAATTAAAATAGTGGCTTAAAATGAAGGTCAAAACCATGTATGTATATAATCGTGTGCGTTAGAATGAAATAAAATATCGCCTCTCTCTTTCATTTAAATTTCGACATCAAAAGTAGAAGCATTGCTTAAAGTGGTTATAAGTACATATTAAGGTGAATGGATACACCAAGAGCAATTTAATTTAATTAAAGTATTAGAGATAATCTATACAAATCAAAAAATAAAATGTTTTTTCCAAGTGGATGAGCCTAGACCAGTGGTGCCCATCCTTTTCTAGATGGCGGGCCGCATCGGTGGCTGCGAATCCCTCGGCGGGCCGCATTGGAGGTTGTCAATTCTTCTGCGGGTCAGATTAGGGTTTAAATCGGAAGATATCTATGTATATATTCTGAGATGCCATTTAAGTGAAAATATAATCTAAATTAGGTATTTATGGTAAACATTCCGATACTATTAAAAGTTTTATTATCAAACTTTTCAAAAAATGTATTAATTTGTGTTAAATTTTTCGGATTGCTTTTTCATCATGGATTCTCGGACCACACATAAATCGTTAGCGGGCCACATTCGGCCCACAGGCCGTAGGTTGGGCACCACTGGCCTAGACGATTGTAGCCACCTGAAGAAATATCTTGGCAGTATGGTACTTAACGTCGTCAGGGAACTGTAATACCAGGGAATATAATCCAAATCATTGATTAAAAATACAAAAAAGGTCTATATCTTATGTCAGACTAAAACATAGGAGCCTTTCTGCATAAAATAACGATAAAATCCGATCACGAACCTTGGGATATAATGCGAATATTTTCACATTAAAAACTGAATAAGAACGTTTGAGGTGTCGTGCAATTTTTCTCTCGATTGGAATCTTCTGCAACTTCATCATCTCCCGTCATTCAAATTCGTACTTCAACAAAGCAGCGAAAACATGGGACCGAATTTCACAGTGAATGGTAATAAGAAAAAAGAAGTGGTTTTTGGCCACTCGGTGAAACAAAAGCGCGCGAGAGAGAGAGAGAACGCCCAACCGGCGAAGAAGTGGCAGACACCTGCGAACCTAATAGAATATTAAAGAGAGTTTTGAGATATCATTTGGAAATAAAATATGTAAAAATGTGGGACCGGGAAAGGTATGCGACGTCATTAGCGACTTGAGAGTTCGAAAGAGCGAAAGGAGAGAGAGAGAGAGAGAAAAGACAGTCGGGAACAAAAACTCACGTATAAGGAGGTGAGGAGTAAAAATAGAAATTGCGAAATCGTCATCACAAGCGACAAGGCAACAATGCCATCAAACGGTGCGCGCATTACGACGTCCTTTAGACGCGTATCATTATGAATTTATTGAAAAAAAATCTTAAATGACTGGTTTGAAAATTATGTATTTCCCCACGCATAGTCTTTTTAAATCGAGGATGTCTATCGATTTGCACTCTCTCGCTACTAAGATCGCTGCAAATTGATTGATTTTCGCTGGAATAATGTTTCCTCGCATTTTTCCCCCTGAGCTCAGTAATCGATACGAAGGAATAGTAATGGGTTTTCTTCTCGAATATGTAAATATATTAAATTATGGACGGTGAGATCGCGAGAATATTGAAGTATTTGAATAGTAGAAACACGCGGGTTATATTAATTTAGAAAAGTGTTCGATTTTTCAAAGCAATGAGAAGCGGCATTGATTATTTTTTACGGGGGATAGCTACCGTGTGCGGAATAGGAGACGGGAGTGATGTCACTAAGAATCATATTGATTTGCTCATTGCAGTTTTGTAAGCAGGGATAAATAGCATCGATTTATTGCTAGTGGTCGAAGAATAAAAATGATATCCGCAAGAATGTACAGTGGAACTTCTATAAGTCGCACCTCAAGGAGAAAAAATATTCAATTTATAGAAAATTCGATTTACAGAAGAAAAATAACGCGAGAAAGATTTTGTCCTGTAAAATGAATTCACTTCAAGTTATGGAAAATTCGAGTTATAGACGTTCGACTTATAGAAGTTCGACTGTATAATTGCTGAAATTGCTAATCGATTTGGTATGACTTTTTACCCCTAAAATTATTTTAAAACCCAAACTTCTTCAGTTTAGATCAATTAACTGCTGCATATTTTAAATATATATAATGTTCGCGCTAGCATTTCTTTTTTCTACCTCGTTCAAAGCGCCTGCATAGCAGCTAGATGAGTACCAATCACCTCCGACGGCCATGCGATTCTTTTGGTTGAGCGAAAGGCCGATAGGTGGCAGGGTGCGAGACTTCGCCATCTCCCGCGATACCTTCGTTGCTTCGACACGCCGCTAACGAGGATACCTAGATAAAATAGACTGCGGTCAAATAGGAAATGGACGGTGGAATAAGACTTGAGGATGCTAGTGGATGGAATGTGCCAGCGGTTAGTTATTAAGGCAATGGATTCTGCGTGATAAATATGTTCGCTAGGTTAATGGTTTAAAACTAAATTGAAACTGGAAATTTAGTCTATTCCTTCCTAGAGAGCTTATTTAGTAAAAGAAGTCAGGAATGGAAGACATATTTTCACTCTCATTTGCGCGATTATTGAACAAATTTTCAAACGAAATAAACCAAGCTGCAAAATTGAAGGAACTTTTTTTAGCTTCCGTTTGCTTTTGGCAGATAAGATGGTGGTGGCATACATGTGCGGTGGCTCTTCTATCGCATTCACAAACCGATATTTTCAACGTGTAGTTGCATTTTTTTGGCTCGTCATGTCATTTGCGACATTTATGTTTTTAATTTTTTTTGCGACCTGCTGATTCCCTCTTGCCTACGCACAATTGGTATCCTTGTCAGTTCAAAATTTTAGGAAGAAAGGTGACTTCCTAGAATATTATTCAAACGATATGTTTTTAATGAGTGTGTTTTTAGTAAATTTTGCACAGACATCTTCATTGAAAATACAGATAGAAATTATAGTATCAGAAGATAAGTTTAAGCTTTTGTAGCGGATGTTGGATCTAAACACGAAATACTTGCGACAAAAAACATTACTCATTGCAGGAAAAGCACGGCCCATAAAAGGTGAAAATAATTAAAAAGAAACTGCATTACGCACAGAAAAGTCACTTATCGAAAGAGAAATGAAAATCAGCGAGGCGACATCTATATTTGAAAAATAAAATAAAATGATTACTTCCGTAAACGAAATTCGCAGAGAAAAAAAAATGTTGGCATCCACACAAAATCTTTCTTCTCTGATCTGGTCAGCAGGCATGCCAGATGAACTGAAGATCTAATATCTCTCCCGTTTACCATAAAAAGCATTTCATCTGTACTATTTCAAACTATGCAGGGTTAATAGTGAACACAAGTCGTGTTTTGGCGAGAATACGGCAAAAATAACACTTAAATCAATGGTGGAGACAAATTTAAGCATGCTATTTTTATCTTTCTTTCAATTGGATTTAGGGTATTTTTTTGCAAATGTAGACATCTTTCGCGAATTTCCGTTGACGTAAGTGTTGTGATTCTCATCTTGAATTTTGCATCCTTCGCAGAACAGCACTGCATCAATTTTAGGGTAAATAAATTTTGCTCGAATAGGCGACGCTTGAACATATCTTAAACTAATGAAGGTCAGTCAGCGCAACATTCTTATCCAAAGCTTTGAAACTCTCTCAGCATTTTATAAGCATCAAACGTGGTTAGTTTTTTCAGCTAAAAATAAAAAAAACACAAGCAGCGAAGTGTTTAATTAAGTCAAGTGAGGGAAGCGTGTTATAAGCGTCCCTTTGAGGAACTTTATTGAATGGGAAAGGGGGAGGGAGCATTTTGTGACTCAAAACACACACTCTAAAAACGAGAGACAATGCTCTCCTTTTACGCTGACAAAGAGCAGGCGGAGAAACAGACGACGTTCGATATCCGTTACCAAAGATTCCTAAACACACGCCTTCTTTCCGAACTCAACTCCCCTGTCTCTTCTCTCCCACTCCTAATCCTTCCTATTCCTCCTTACCATTACCAAAGCTCTCCTTTCCCCCATCTCTCCCCTTACCCTCATTCCTCCAAAAACTAACCCCCTTCTCTCCCTCCTTAAACTCCTCACACCAACCTTCTTCTTCGGAAAACTATACCCTTTGGCTCCCACCAAATCCCAATCCCATACCTCTTTTCTCATTCCGTCCAACTCTTCGCCCTCGCACTCAAAAATCTTTTTAGTCTCAATCTCGCTCTTCGCTAACCCTCGACTCAAACCTTCCCATTCTCCACTTCCATCCTCCCTCCAACTTACATCGCCTTCTGACCTCCTCTGCGCTCATGCAGCCTTCCTTCTTCGGTCATCAAAAACTAACCATTTAACTCAACTCAGGCCTTAACCATCTCATCCTAAACTTCCCCGCTCCTTGAGATCTCTTACAAATTTTGCAGTAGTCTTAACACTCATGCGTGGATTTAGAGGGTGCGAAGTACTTAAGCGGCAACGGTTTGCTAGACTCCTAGACCTAGGTGTTTGTAGTTTTGGGGTACCCATGACTCGCGAATTCTGAAAACATGTAGTTAAGTTTTATGGAAGGAAAGAAAAGATCAAATTCTTAATAATTTATTTGAATATATATATATATTTACAATGTAGTAGACGGGCTTATGAAGTCGATGCCGATCGTAGCTAAAAATCTTCAAATGGAACCATTTTAATGAAATATATAATTTTTCAGTGGTTCTCTTCAGTTGGGATTTGTATTTACGTTTATCGTCCTCATAGTTTAGGATAAAGGACCGCTCCTTTTTTTGGGAAATTTACACAATCTATACACGTTAAGCTCCTGACTCTGTTAACACAAACTCTCTCGCGGCTCTAGACGCGAGGCACAAGGCTATAATGTCTAGATGCCAAGACCCTCTGGCCGTATATCCACCACTGCTTTACTCTCCCCCCCTCCCCTCTCTCTCAGTTCGTTATTGTTTGATTTTTTGTAGGCTTTAATTTTTAGCAGGCAAGGCATTTCAGTGTAAACCGCCAAGTAGAAAAATTTTTCGCGGTAAATTTCAGTAGCTCTCCAATGAATCTGTATTTTTTTTAAATAAAATAATTCGATTTGAAAATTGAGAAGACGTCGTGGATATGGGATACTGAAAATTAAACGTTAAACAGCCGTTCCCTAGCATTACAGTCCAGATCGTTAATGTTGGTTACTCATTTAGTATTTTTGAAAGTTGTCTAATATCTAATTTCCTTAGATTGGGTTCCAGTTTGTTTGTCATAATCTTGAGGACAACTTCTCCGTAGATTTTTTACGAAGAGGTAAATGTTAGATAGCGTTCGATAACGATGAACGAGCGGTAATTATGCTAACATTTCGTTAGCTTTTTATCTTCATTTTTAAAAATTGTCACATCCTGTTTACTGTACCAGCATATCTATAGTTTCGTCACAAAAGTTATCCGAAGCAGAGAGGGCGCTAGAATGGATCCTTGCCCTGTCACTTTTCTTGATTTGTTTTTATACCTCAAGTGTTTGGGGTTCCATATCTGCGGAGATTCCCTGTATAGCTCCATTAACTTACATGTCTCTTCATCTCACAATTCCGTCTGATTTGGTGTACAAACGAACAAGTAGATTGTGTCGCTGTCAACTACGACGCCAATTTAAACAGCGTAAACCAGGGGTCTCAAACTCACTCTCTGCCGCATTCCTTACTTTCCCAGTCTTCACACCTTTTCGTATTCTATGTATTATATTCACTCTCCCTTTCTACAAGAGAGGAATCGCTCTATTACGCGACTTACACGCAGTCATTACAACAATGCTAGATTTGGCGTCGAGGGTTAGTCCTTCTGCCACCCACCGTCTGGTGATTTGCAGGGTATCATGTAGATGTAGATGTAGATACGCAAGAAACTCGCTGACAGTGGGATAAACATTCTTCAGTAACTCAACCGTGCAGGCTGATATACTTCTTAGATTATTTAGAAATATTTGCGTGAAATATTTGATAAGAAATAGATTTGAGTTCGGATCGCGTAGTATAAAGTAAATTGCTTCGCGGGCCGCACAAATGCATCGCGCGGGCCTCATGCGGCCCGCGGGTCGCGAGTTTGAGACACCCGGCGTAGACAGTGTTGTTAGAAACCGTTTCAAATGATAAAACTCCGATATTTTCGCATCGAAGTGGGACAGAAAACAGTTCCTAAAAACTGTTGTAAATACTACTAGTCGAAGTTTTGTCTAAAACAGTGGTGTCCAACCTACGGCCCGTGGGCCGGATGCGGCTCACGAAGTCATGATGTAAAAGCAAACCGAAAAATGTAACACAAAAATTCGTTCATTTTTATAAAAAATTGATAATAAGATATTAGTCGAAACCGGTCGTATCTATTTTAATATAGTTGAACTTACACCAAGTGATTTTTTCTCATTTTATTCATGATGGAGTTCCACGAAATAAAGGCTCCTTTCGTTGATTTTATTCTAATATTGAATTGTTAACCTTAAAAACCATATTTTGATTTGCATAGAACCTCAGATTATATAGGTAACTTCTAATTTAAACTCTAATCCGGCCCGCGGAAGAATCTGCAACTTCCAACAAGGATTCGCAACCACCGACGTGGCCCGCAGTTGCTGTTTAGTCAGCTTGATGTAGACCCAGCATGACAGGAGATAAGAAGTGGCACTCCTGTGGTAAGTGGGTTGGTTCACAGCTGGATATATATTGCTTTTCTCATTAATTTCATGCGTTTTAATTAAATATTGAGAGAAGACATACTATTAACGAAGACCTATTTTGCTAATCTACTATCGATTTTCATTTGACGAGCTAAGGTCGATAAGTTGACGCATTTCGTAGGAAAAGTGTGTCGTCAACGCACAGTGGTTCACTCGATTATTCGCACGCACGTACACGCACGTACAAACGCACGCGTTAGGAAACATGATGGAACGAGGTGAGTACGCGGCCGGAAGTGGGTGATCTCCTCGGAATGCACTCAGGCAACGCGAAGCTTCGGCTCGAGGGACAAGACCTGTCGACGTTGTACAAGCAGTTACGTTAAACTCCTCAATGAATACTTGGCAATCGTCAAATTCCAGCTTCGTTGTTATTTTTGCACGTTTAGTTGAATCAAATGTGATAGCAATTCTCTCTCTGCCTTTATAACGTTCTCTGTGAAAAAATCAGAAAAATTAACTTGAGAAATTACTTTAAATAGGGCTTGGAACTTGTAGATAAAGGATAAAACGTAAAATGAAATAACATAAAAAATTTAAGTGTTTGCAGAATTCGATTTTCAACTCTGTGAGTTAAAACTTTATTAAATACGCGTTCTTAATTCCGAGATTTGGGTATCTTTCAACCATTTGACGGTCTTAGGTTCTTGTTTTCGCGGTATTGAAGGTGAGGCATTTTTGTGATCTACCAAGCATTTAGATTCCATCTACATCGATCTTCTTGAGTTTCCCTACAAATAAATTCATTAGAATGCCTCAATCAAATGAAAAACCTTGATACCTATTAATATGTTAATAACGTTTTATTTGTAACTACGAAAAGCGTTTCGCATATGACCTGTAGATTCTTGTCTTCAAGGAATTTATCCATAATGAGAAACTAGATACTAATTATATGCTAATTATATACATAATCCACATTAAACATGGTGGCGATATGAAATGTTCTATGCAAAAATATTGAAAATAACGCAAATAATTACATACTATCCCATGTTAAAAGTTTCAGTAATAACTACGTTTTTAAAATAAAGTTCCGGTAAACTTTTAACAGCACGGATTTAACTTCAGGAGTATCTTTCTCCCTTTGATGTAAATGGAAACAGATGTGAAATGTTTTTATCTGCATTTTAGGAAGCCCGATAAAATTGTCGTGAAATAAGCGTTATTTTTATCTTTAGCTGACTTATTCACTTCTCTTTCTGGAAGTTAAAGTTCTACGACATTGTAAAATTAATGTGATTTACACTCAAAACCGTAAAATAATTTACTTTGGTAAAATAATAGCAGGTGTTATTTTATAATACTAAGGGAATACGTAGTTACTGGAAGTATATTAAAATATATATCATTCTGATGATTTAGATTCTTTTGATTACTAGCGTAGACATGGTTGGTTCCTACCCTTTATTTCTGATGGACAATAATTAATATTTATTTTTTAAGATTTCTTAGATGCTGGTAATGAGCCTTGACTTTTTTATTTTAGTTGCTAATTTGAGTTAACGCGTAACTAAAGTCTCCATCTTGAACTCTTTCGATGCTAATTTAACACTTCATTTATGTCTACCAGCACTTTTGACGGGAAACTGCACTAATTAATAGTTAACTATAGTACTAAAAAAGTAGCAAAAAGAAATAGAACGCAGTGGACATTACTCCATCTATATTTTCCTATTTTTTGGGTCTTTATATAAATATTCCGCCTTAATCAAGGAAATATTATAATTATTTAGCCAACCAATGGTTTGGAACCGTTGCCCTGGATGATAAATAAACACCAGGTGCCTGAAAGCATTTTAGAGCAAACTCAACATATGGGCGAGGGGCACGCGATATACGTTGTTAGTATGTATGGACCGAGCGAAAAGTGAGCGATAATGCTCTCAATATAATACGATTAAGGACATTAAGAATCATTCAAAAATGATTTTGTACTGCAAAGTGTAGCATTAAAGCAATTTTACATCTGTTACAGTGTATTAAATCCGGATTTTCAATTCGGAGCGGTTGTTTACCGATTTGAATATAAAAAAACAATGGATGCCTTAATTGATATTTTCTTGGCGAGTGAATTTACGGAGTCAAATCTCAGTAGAGGAAAAAAAGAAACTCGGGGGCAAGAGAAATGGAGCATTTCGGGAATCTATATTATTACCTTTTGATGTAAATACCACCTTGCTGGCCGCGTAAATTCATCCATCCGTCCGCCAGTTTGACACATCTTAACTCAATACAAAAGCGGGTTCTGAAGCAGGCGAAGGGTGAAAATTACTCCTAGCCCGCAGAAAAAAATATAAAAATCCAGACCGCCCTCATTACGGGTTTGCCAGTTTTAAATTTATTGCTCCTTCCCAGGTACGGATTTTGGAAGTCCGAAGAGAGGTAATTTTAAAGGAAGGAGAGATATTCAAGAAAGGTGGTTTGTTACACTAAACGGTTAAACTATTTTGAAGCGCCTACAAACATTGTAAAATATTTCGTTAAATATTGAAGTAGATATCCGACTTCTATTGCTTGCATTATAAAATCAGTTTTTATGACGATAAACCGTGTCATGCCCTGTCCAGATCGTCATGATTCCGCGTTACTTTCAGTGTGTGAGGCTATATAACTCGTGTTCCGCGTTTGAGGGCAGCTTTCTTCGAGCAGGATATACACCAGAAAAACATGTTTCGGAAACGTGTAATAAGTTTCATTCAAATCATGGTTTACATAACATTTCCAGTGATTGAAGTGGAGCTATAAACGACACGAACAAATTTATAAGATCGTAGCCTTTGTTGTTTTTTCTTCCTATCTTTTCGGTTGAAATACAATTTATCTTAATAAACCCTTATTCTTTGAATCTTTGTTAAGAGGCATTTGCTAAGCCTTTTTGAGAAATCCACAAGCTGAACATTGTATCCCTAAAGCAGGTTAAAAGTTAATATTAAAGGCGATAGACACTATGCATTGCATTTTGGAGACGGATTTTGTAAAACAGAATAAGGATAGAAAGTAAACATTAAGAGTTCTCGTAGTACGAAACTAATAATGTTCCTCAACATATAAAGCCCAAATATTCGTTTCAATCCAAGCATGGAAGTGAGAGCTACATATCGTAAATGGATGGATTAAGTTGAAGGCTTTCATTACCGCGAGATAAATGATGTTTAGATTCGTCGCTTCCTAAAATTAGGCTGAATTATCTTTAGAAGACGTGGTAAATGTATTGATAACTTTTGAGGTGCTTATCAACAAGGAAATGTTTCAGAATAAAATTTTGCAGTTTTATCAGAAGTTAGTAACATAAGATTTATACATGAGTCAGTATTGAATTTTGGAGATATTTATTTGCAACATCATCCCAAACCAAATGTTATCGAAATTCATTCCGTCTGAGGCATGCTGTTATCTGCGGTCCAAATAACGAAGAGGTGTTGATCAAGAATTGCTTATAGTATGTACTTCTAGCAATTTACGGGAAGGAATTCATTTATCGCGACGAATTCAATTAAGTCTTACTCACAGTCAGATGAGACGTTCCAATCAATTAACGTAAAACGCGTTCATTGTGTTCGGTCCGCGATAGAAAAATTTTACTTTTGCTGACGTCGAGTCTTATGCCTCCCCACAAACGCCTCGCCCCATTCCCACTCCATCGACCCATTATTCTCTTCCATTCCGTCATCCATCCTCCTCCTTACCATCTGACCGAATCCATCTCAACTTCTCCTCCCTCTCCTGAATCCATTCCTACGACACCAGCACCAGTCCCATTTCTTCCCGTCCTGTATCCCGTGCGCAAAGTCCTCCTCCACCTCGGCGTCTCTCTTTCTTTGCCCTCCTTAACCCACTCCATCCTTTCCAGCATTCCGGTCTCTGAAACCTATCAACTCCACCATATTCCACCGTCCCTCCTCTCTCCCCCTTTCCCCGTCCTCCGGGGCTCTCAAATCCTCCTTTTAATCCTTGCTTCCCTCCTCGCCATCCATCCACCTCTCCCTCTCAACCTCTCCCGCTTACCATACGTTTTATTATTCCTCCAGCTTTGTCTCCCTCTCTCTCTCTCCCATTCTCCTTAACTTATCCTCTACTCTTCTTCGTGATCTGTTCCACTTAATCATTGTTCCTCCTCTTACGCCGCTTACTCTGTTCTGATATTCCGTTTCTATTTTCTGCGGGCCTTTCATTCCACGTCCCTCCCCTCTTCGTCGCCGGCACCCCCGAATACAATCTTCTGTTGTTGCTTTGCCCTCCGCCTTCTCTCTTCCTTGCTTTCTTTTATGACCCTCTCTTCTTTCCGTGTTTTTTGGTTTTCCTCTTCACAAAAATAAAGAGGAAAAGAAGAATCTCAATTTCGTTCTTCCTAACCTATCTATTCTTTTCCTACTCTCTTCGTTCATACGTTTCCTTATGTTATCTTCCCCTTATTATGTTTTTCCTGTCCTCTCTCCTATTCTTCTCTTCCCCTCCTCATCTTCTCTTTCTCTTTTTTTTACTTTTTCAGTCCTCTCTCCCGTTCTTTTTCTCTCCTATTCTTTTCTTCGTCTTCTCCTTTTACTTTTCCTGTCCCTTCTATCATATTCCTATCTTCCTCATCTTATCGTCTCTTCCCCTTCTGTTACTTTTCCTATCCTCTCTCCTATCCTTTTCTTCCTATCCTCTTTTATTTCCGATCGTCTCATCCACTTTTCTTCCCTTTCTCATCTCAATATCTTTTTCATTTCCCTTCTTCCTCTTTTTCACTCCACTCCTTTCCATCCTCCTCCTCCTCATACTTATTCCCTCCATCTTTCCAGGAATTCCTCCCTTCTTGTTTTTCCTCCCCGTTGAGTGAAAAGATATGGGACGATGGGCCACTCGGAGGTCTGGCTGAGACCTCTCAAGAATGCGGGTGGGCGGTGTTGCGGGGGTGGTGGAGGGGAGAGTATGGAAGTGGGAGGGAGAGTAAGGGGGTTAGGGAGAGCAGGAGAGGGCGCTGCGGCGAGGGGGAGGGGGAGGTTATAATGCGGAGGGAGGGAGTGAAATAAAGACTGCAGAATCGCTTGGTTCGTAACAGTTAAAAAAAAAAAAAAGGAGAAGACGTTATTAATATTAGCGCCCCTTCCCTGGGCGGCGTTATTCCTGCTCTTGTTTGCGCAACGTTGTATTGCGATACGTGTTATCTATTCAAGAAAAGTTGAATCATCGCTTTTTGCGAATAGGAGGCATGGTTTGCGACGTAAACTGACAGAGAGACCTAGGGAAGATTGAATATATGGTTAGTGTTTTGAAAGGGCGGAGAGATACGAAAGGATTTGTGTAGCGTCGCCGGCACGTTTGAGTTGGAGATCTGCCTTCAAGCAGGGGAGTTTTTAACCTTTGGTGCAATCGGTGCAACTCACCGACGGGACCCTCATATTGAGGGCCTTAAAGTTATTCACGAATAGCGAGACTGCATGTTGATTCTTGCCCAGAAGCTTGCCTTTGTGTTCATAACCATCGGAATTGATGTCCAATAAGCGATTCTTCCTTTATGTACACATCTAATATTTTATCCTAAATAAAATCAGTAAGTAACGTAAGTTAATATTTAAAAAATGAAAATTCGAGTTTTTATAGCAGATCGGTACAAACAGGCCCCCTGACAAAATTGCTCCGAGTAGTCTTAAAAGCGCCCCTGACTTCAAGGAGAGGAATTATCAAGGATAAGTTTTGAAAAACTGGTTACTTAATGGGAAATGAGCGAACAAAATATCTTAGACATAATTCATTAGCGATAGAGGCATTTACTAAAATTAAAAACAGAATTAAAACTGTTTATTGAAATTCCTGCATCATTTTATTTGAGGAAGTAAATCCTGCATATTTATGTATAAGAGTCAATGGCGGAGCGAATCTATCTTTAATTAATGTCCGTACTCCAAGTTATTTTAAACCAGCTGTAGCCGCGTAAGGTTCGCGGGTTCGAATCTCACCGAGGGCATGGCTGTGTGCGCATTGAAAATTTATTATCATTTCCTTGCATTAAGGCATTCAGTGTTAGGCAAATGCGGATTGAGAAAATAAATCGATCTCTTGGATCGACAATGGCATGGTCGCCACCAGAAATGAACCCAAGATTTTTCACAAATACGTAATTTATCTGAAAATGAAAATAGTTTTCCAGGGACCTCCTAGCTTATAGAAACAAAACGGCGTTTATCGCATATCTCTACGAAAAACGGTTTTTGAGATACAGTGGGGGACGGACGATTCTAAAATTATACATAAGACGTGTGCTTGTGCCGCAGCTGATTTATTTAAAATCAGGATAATAAGATTGAAATGTGAAGTTGGAGAAGGAGAAAAATTAAAGTTCAGAATTTTTCTCCATCGCCAACTTCACATTTGTGATTAGTCCTATGCACTCACGCATATAAGTAACATTTCCATACATTCCATGTTGTTATAATAAGATTGAGTGATAAAAGAGAACGTGACCCGCAATTTTTATGTCTTAAAAATAAAGTTAATTTCGTAGCTATAATTCTGGGTCAGGTTAATATCTATGACACTGTCCTCCATAAAATTCCAATGGCTTTCAAATTTTTCTCCAGTCCCTTAAACAGAGAACCTATGCAACAGGAACGTATAAACGTACTGAATTTATTTTGCTTTATCTAAATGTAATCGCCATTCTCCGTAAATATTAAACATCAGGTAAAGCTCAAATAGTTGGTGAGGAAAAAATTGCTGTTGTGAATATTTCAGAGGAAACCGATTAAATCAACTCTGTGAGTTGTTGTGAAAGTTCCCTATTCATCACTTTGCTTGAGATTAATTTTATGAATACACGACCACAATAGCTTCAAACTTTGCTCCTGCCCTCGGGAAATAGGTTGGGGATAAAATCGTCCTTTCTTTTATTAACTGCCATATATAGAAATTTCGATGATTTCCGGAAAGTAATTATTCGACGTCGGTCGGTCCGACTAGCAGGAAAAAAACCGGATGAGCTATTGTTTTATGGCTCAGATGACAGTTTCGAAGGAGTTATTTATCCGTGACTCGATGTCGAACAATCAATTCCGCTCGAACAAAATATAAACGATGTTAAAAAGAATAATGGACGACACTTATGTCAGATGACGTCTTCCAGAACGGTAACATTTTTCACCGTCGAGATTGCATCAATACACGACTTCGCGACGCGTACTTTTTGGGCCGATTGGAAAGAAAACGACCGGTCAGAACTCGTTCCGGAACGGAAACTCCAGTTCCATATAAAACCGTATTTACTTTTGAAAAAAAACGGAGCGCATTATTTCCCAGTAAAAATTACCGTAAATCCTTTTCAATGTCAACATAAACCCGTGATAAATCGAGGAAGATGATGATATATATATTTTTTTCAAAATTTATTTTCCTGGATCTCAGCCCAACCTCCCGTCCCTCTCTCTCTCTCCCTCTCTCTCTCTCTCTCTCCTCTTTCTCCCTCATCCTCGTAGCCCGTGGAGACTCCCGAACAAGAACAGACTCGACTGTTCGATCAATTGACTGGCCGTGTTTCCTGCAAGAATGAATCGGCTGGCTGGAACGGGTCCAGGGCCAATCGTATTTCACTCGCCAAGGGGCGCCGAGTGCCGGTCGGGCAGTGCAGCCAGAGGCGCTTATTCCGAAGAACAGCAGAGAGAAAGAGGATAAAAGGAGATTGGGTTATGGGGAGGGGGGAGGTGATTGCGGGTTGGGAGGAGGTGAAAGAGTCTGGAGAAGATGGGGGAGTATGGTAAGAGGGAGAAAGGGGAAAGCGGAGGAGGAGAGAAGATGGAGGGAATGAGGAAAGGAGTGGAGGGAAAATATGGAGGAATAGAGGGGAGGAGGAGGTATATGGATCGGATGGGTGAGGAAAAGGGAGAGAGAGAGAGAGGGGAGGAGAAAGAAGTGAGAGGTAAGGAAAGGAAAGGAAGTAGAGATAGAGGAAGTGAAATGAGGGAGTAAGGGGAAAGAGAGGCTGAGAGAGATGAGGGAGTCAGCTTCCTTCCAATCGAACTCTTCCGTCATATTTCCATTCACATCCTCATATCATCCTCTCTCTTCGTGTTCTGCACTTTCTTTCCCATTTCGTAGCCAAGAAACTTTTTTATTTACCCTCCTACAAGTCCGAAATCATTCGTTTTTTATAAAGAGAAATTTATGGCCAGCTCAAGTATTCCATTAATTTGTTTTTTTTTCGATGATGTCTTATTGGGTAATATGAGTTGGACTTGCGTCCTCCAATGCAGTGTTATTCAAACTCTTTGCATAGCGGTTCGCTGGAATGTCCTAGTCGAGAAAAATTGTTTTTTGACCAGAGTTTTCATTAACTCACTATAAAAAGCAACACGTGCCATAGGATTGGCATTTGTCTAATAAGAGCATTTCATTATCTCCATTTTTTAAATTTTCAGCTGGTATGCGTTGAGTGCTCGAGTTTTCCTCATGAGTCTTGCGACCCAGTAATAAATAGGTCGCGATCCGCACTTTGAATAACGCTGTTCTATAGCAATGTTATAATTTCTCTTCTCCTTTTCATCGTGTCTCTCTCGCTGTATCTTTACTTTCGGTGACATATTTACTGTACGATTCTCTCCTGCTTCTCCTTCTTTGCCTCTTCTAGTGGCTCCTCCCTCATTCTCCATTTTTTTACGTCTCTCAAATTTCTTTATTGCCAAACTTAACCTATTTCCTCATCTCTTTTCTACCATTTCTTCCCTCGCCCTACTCTCCTCTTCTTTCTTTCTCTCTCTTTCTCTCAAATTCCCTCTTCCTCCCTCCTCCACTCTCTCCAACTTCCCTGCAAAAAAGCAATTTAGTGGGAGAGAGCGTGTATTTCAGCGAGAGGACAGCATCTCCCGTAAAAGTGTGTGTGCGCGTGTGTGTGTGACAGAAAGAAAGAGAATAGTGGAGAGAGAGAGAAAGATGCGAAGTGAGAGAAAGAGAGAGGATGGAGTGTGCATTTCTTCCTTACTGCTGCTTGTTGAGCCGTAATTCACTCCCTTGCGAAGGGCAGAGGTGCGTGCGTGGAATGGGAAGAAATGTGCATTGCGGGAGCAGGGAGAGAGAGAGAGGCGAAAAGTGGGAAGATGTCCCATCCTCGTATTTTTCTCCCCTCATTCGTCTCCCTCTCTCTCTCTCTTTCTCCGTCTCCCATCCTCGTCTCTATTATAAAAGAAGAAGGGTCAAGAGGGAATGAATGGTTCGCGCACACTTCAGGCTCCTTCTGATGAGGGTGTTGACGAAAGATGACACCTCCCTTTCCTTATATCGTTTCTTCCTACTAAAAACCTCCATTGCTTAAACCAGCCCCTAAGAAAATTTCTCTAGAATTACTTTAGAATTAATTTGTGACGTCCTATTCTCGGTTTCCACTCGTTTTGTCCGTCTTTTGCGAAACAGTCTTCCATCCATTCGCTTCCCTTCTCGGAGTCCTTTCATCGTATCGTTTATGTGTACAATTTTTCGTGTCCTAGCTGGACGAATGGTTTGTTTTGTTCCTGTGGACTCATTATGGTCTATCGTCCGATTTAAAAATATATCTTGCTATTCAACTGTCGTAATTTGTTTTTGCGAAGAACATAACGCTTTGGCGTTTTTTTTCTTTTCAGAGCGCCAAATTCATGAAAGTTCCTCAGTCAACCTGCTTGGGGCATGAGCTAGGTCAGATAATAGATAAAAAGATTTCATAAAAGAAAAAAATACATAAAATGAATGCTGCATTCTCGTAATCACATGCTAAGTGGTCCCGTTGTAACCAAAGGTCTACGGCAGAGTTGTCCGACAGGATTTCGAGGTTCGTCGCACTTGTGGCGAACGAATCACCATATTCGGCACCAGGCGATAGTGGCTTGCGGAGCCCACGACTTGCGAATTCTGAAAACGTGGTTAAATTTTATGGAGGAATACAGGCTATAAAATTCTTAATATTTCAATATTTGAGAAGGAGAAAAAGTCTGTACTTGATCGGGAATCGAACCCGGGTCTCCCATTTGTCAGGTAGGCGCTTTAACCAATAAGACGCTCGACGTGTTTTCTTTATGTTTAATATGAGAGATCTTCATTAAGATGCATCGTCCAAATATGATTTAGTCAATTAGAACATCCACTATCCATAAGCGCTTAAATAAAGTTGAGCTCATATCTTGTTAAATGCTATCAAAATCCTTTAAGCGTTGGTAGTTGAAGATCGTCGGCAGCAGCTAACAGTTTAATCGATGTTAATATATTGATATGTTAAGTAAACAGCGCATTAGTAACAGCTAATAATTTTGAAGTACATGCTTCTGGAGGCAGCTACTGATTAATATTTTCACTGCTAGTGTCGCCATTATTTTGGTTGATACAATGACTCTCTTCGGGCACGTTTGTGATTTCGGGGTTACAAGCTGAAAATAATATTATCCTTTCTATTATTATGTGTGTGTGTGTGTGACTCACACGGTGATTACCCCCATCGAAAGGCTATCGCAAGGTTCGTGGTGTTTTCTGAAAGACAGCGTAAGATACCTTGCAAAGTCAAGCAATTAAAATTGTGGACGGAAATATTAACGCGACCTTCGTACTCTTGAAATATATGCTCATCGTCGGAGTTATAGTTACATACCAAGCTAAAGTTACTTTTCATTATGGTATTAAGATCCCCATATTCAAAGAAGTCATGGGCTATTTTAATAGGAATTTTTCCAATCAGACCATTAGGAAATTCAAATTATGTACTTCAAATCGCAGTGTCTTCGGGTCTCTTGATAAGAAATGGGAAAGAAGCAAAAAAAACAAGAAAAATGCAACAATAGACAGTTTTCTCCAGATTTATAGTATACTGTGGTACACACTTCAGTGATCAGTTTTCATTGCATATACACAGAAAATCTTTTCATATATATGATGTTCCTTAATCGAAAAATGCAATCCGTAATTTGCTGCTGAATATTTTGTACTAAAATAAGAGTATTTGGTCAAAATATTATCTTGTAGACTTCATTTTATATTGTGTTTAAAATTATTTAAAAACGTGTTTCGTTTAAGCACAAAACAGATCTTCCATGCCATTAAAATTTTTAGCAACACACCGGGGAAGAAAATTGCTAGGAAGACAAAGAGTTTCCTCATTTCCGGTTCATGTTGTTAGAATTCACCTCTCGTTATGGATGACGTCACTCATCAGATGTCTAATCCTTCAGTATGGAGGTAATCACCGTGTGAGTCACACACACAATAATAGAAAGGATAATATTATTTTCCTTGATCCTCAAATAGTCGTTTTGAGAAATCGACTACAAGCAATGTTTACGGAAATTTCTCGATAGATGCAAATGATTTTAAAAACACGGAAAAACGGCTGAAATTGCTATTATTCTGAATTATACCGAATGTCTGGTATTGCGAGCAAGAAATTTATCTATCCATTTTAATGCTCTTTCAAAACTCCATTTATCATAATGATGGATTTTATCTGAATCTCGCGTATATATTAGTGCCATATTTAACCTAAATATTTTTGCAAACGGCGATTGGATAACTGT
The DNA here is from genome assembly GCA_036926305.1 of Uropetala carovei. Classification (NCBI taxonomy): domain Eukaryota; kingdom Metazoa; phylum Arthropoda; class Insecta; order Odonata; family Petaluridae; genus Uropetala; species Uropetala carovei. Next base: position 20,991,034 of record JAXCHB010000196.1, read on the forward strand.
CAGCAGTATTACCGGCCCAGTGATGGGGTATCTCGCACACCTTGAAAGAGAAAGTCTTCGAAACCATATTAAAATGATTTATACACATATGAAGGATCAGAATGGCTTCTTATCTACAGTATGTCTCAGATATTTTAATGCCACTCTTTAATTTATCCCACAATGGAGGCTTATTAAATCTCCAAAACAAAAAGCAAGAGTGACTGGAAAATTGAAGTTCCATGTATTTGCGAGATTAAAGAAGTAGACAACTAAAATAACTCAGTTTGCGAATTTGGTTTATTAAAGATAATTCGGGCTCCTTAAATATTTAAAAAGGTATTATTAACTATATCCTACCGAAATTTTGATCAGAATTCATCATAAATATTGAAGAGCGTTTTCTGATATGATATTAGTGCATTGGTATTTTCTTTTAATCGAGGAACACCGTTTATCTCGAGAACCCTATTGTAATATGATTCTTGCCACAAAGATTTTCTAGTTTCATGTCGGTTTTCTTACTATTTCAAAATTTAATCAGTCTCGCGATTTAGATTACAATTCAGTCTATTTCTAGCGTGATAGTTCCTTGTTTTAAACATATTAGAATTGTCGTGAGAAAGTCGATAATATGCTTTCCTTTGAAGCAATGAATTCAGAGATCACTGTGTGCATTTACATTAGACTAAAACCAGCCAGAAATTTTTAGCCCTTTTAGACATGCATTATATCTTGCACTCGTTACTGTCTTCTATGTTTTGACAAATAATTAAAATTGCAACCATTAAATGGCCAAACAAATCCCTTACGCAAACTCAGAGAATGAACATCATCATGTACAATGTGTTATAAGTATCGTTTAGTACAATTTTTTCTTAGTATAATGGAATTAATATCATATACATGATCGTGTACAGCAGGTCTAAAAGGGATAAATCCGAACCCATTTTTAGTATTAAAACTTCAGAAAATGTAACCTGGAATTGACGCATATGTTTTCACTGGCACTTTGTTCCTCTCTAACTGTAAAACCCCAGCAATATAAACGCGCAAGTAACTGCATTTATGTTTTTTGTCGCATTTTGTATAAGGATGGGGGAAAAAGGCTGTTAGTTCTATTGAAGCCTCATCCCAGCGCTTCTCTCGTCTCCTCGAGATCTCTTCTGTTGTCTCTTTCTCTCTCTCTCTCTCTCTCCTTCCTCCTTCAAATTCCCTTCCACCCACCTCCTCACCTCCCTCCTCTTTTTTACGCCCTCCGTCCATTAGCACTCCCTACTATCCAACCTCCCACTAATCTCTTTCTCCGATTGTTCCCATGGCTACGACACCACAAAAACAGCAGAGACGCGCACCGTATCACAACTTGTGCAGTATCCACCAGACCTTTCTTCCTTCTTTTTTTGCCACCGTATATCGCCCACCTTTTCCCTCCTACCCGGTTAATATGGACTTTTCAACGCCAAATCGTCTCGTCTCGGGTCGCCACGCTCCTCGACCAGTCTCCCCGTTGCCCGGCGGAGCATAAGGCGAGCAAAACGAGGGAGATAATTGTCCCAAAATTTATTACGCGGAGCCGAGGATATGATCAAATTTATGAGTCTCGCGGAAGCCTAATTATCAATAGTCACGAAATATTTGCTTAGTAAGTTACGAAAAAGTAATAATGCATTCGAAACCCCTTTCATTTGCTCTCTTATTTGGTAAAACTGCACTCAATTGATAGTAAAACAAATAGTACTGCATGCTAATTACAGTATTTTTATTGCATTATGAATGAATGAATCATATTTTAATATCTAAAGTTAAAAAAATCATGTAAAAACTTTAAAGAAGAATTTGATGAAGCAAAGATGTAACTTTTTCAGAACTTTTGTCTTTTTAGCTATTTGTTGAGTCCTTTTTCAGTTCAAAATATTAAATTTAAGCGGCAAGTTTTTCATTCTGTCCAGGGGGGATATTTTTGGGTATGCTTTATTTCGTAGGGCTCTTGTAAAAGGAATTTCGACAATATATCCTGTAGTACAAAGTCGATGCAAATATTAACTTCGGGTGAATCGTGAAGAATATGAAGTTAAATTTTTATGTCAGGTCGATCGTTTGAGGACACAAATAAATAGAAAATTACCGCAATGCTAGATTATAAAATTGAATTGAGTTTTAGACTAAACTAGCATTCATAAAATTACTTTCTTTCTTCATTTAGTGGGGAAACATTAAGTACTTTATTATTATAAGCTGTTATTTTTTGTACACTAACGGTGTATTAAATGCTAAAACTGTTCGTTTCTATACAGCCGCATATTGTCATTTTGGAATTTTCCAAGTTCACTTTGTTGTTTTGACATTTAAAATAGTTTTAATAATCTCGGCGAAGTAATCACAACGTCTCATCTTCGATCAACCCTACGATCTATTTAAACACTAAGGTAGGTGGCCTCCTTCCTGTTACTCCGCCTAGCACCCCTTCGAATCCACTTTCCCCTCTACCATTTCCCTCCCCTTCTCTCCATCTCTCTCCCTCTCTCTATCTGTCTCTCTCCTTCCAACGTCTCCCACCCACGCGGACTCACAACTCGTTAATCGACGCCTTCGGGTTCTCGTGTTTTCTGCAATTCGGTGGGAAAGGAGATAGCCACGCAACTACCTCTTGTCAGAATGGAAAGTTTCATCCCATTTTTTAGGGCTCCTTTTGTTTCGTTAAAGAGTCGATTTATTTTTTTTTATACCTCGTTACCGCAGATGTCTCCGGATGACGTTAATTAAAGCGCTTTTAAAAAAACTGCGACTCACATCCGCGAATAAACGCGCGGACTACCACATGCCGAGCGCAAAAATATAAAAAGTCCAAAAACGGTTACCGTAGGTTCCAGCAATTAGTTTTGTCGAAGCGTACTCTCGCCGATAACGAAGTGCATCCGGTCCCGTACGGCTGTCCAAGTTCGATGCGTTTCGTTAGATACGTGGAGTTTTTAGAGGTGAACATTCTGCACGGGAATAAATTGCAGCTTTTGTTAGGTTTTAAAAATATCTTTCCGTTGTAAATATAACAGAAAATTTTATCGTGCGCCGTCGTTATATTTTTCGAAACCTAACTTGAGCTCTGAGAGATAGGAAAATATTATTGAGAGAGCTCTGAAAAAGAACCCCAGCCAATCACTGAATAGCGGCGTTGCAACATCGAGCACACTCGCCATCCCTGCCATTCTCCTCGGTCCCTTTTTGTGAATGATTTGGAAACGTCGCCTCCCTCCCCTGATAACAGTCAGAGCTCAAGCTAGATATCATGGACCATAGTTAAGATTTACGAACTATCACCAGCCTTAATTCATCACTCATTTTATCTCTCCGTGTCTCTGGCCGTAATAAATCTCGTCTAAAAAAATGCAGAATGGGTCAGTAACCTTTAGGACCCGACGGTTTTATGATTCATCAATTGACAGCGCCCGATACACAACCCGAGAGGATAAATGTTACCTATCGGCTTCTTTATAAGGAACGTGCTCACATTGTCTCGCGACCGTAGACTGTCGCGCTTCAATCTTTTCCTCTAAGTGCATTAATGCAAGGGGAGATCCCTTTGAAATCCCCTTTCTTCCACCTCCTCCCTCTTCCCCCTTTCCCGCCTTTCTCTATCTCCATCCTCCCATTCACCCCTTGCCTCCCAATTCTTTCATCTCCCTCTCTTCCACTCGTCCTTATTTGCTTCGCTCCTTCTGCTCCAATCGTTATCTCTTTTCCCTCTTAGCCACCTCCTTATATTTCTCCCCTCCGTTCCCTTTCTCTCTCTCTCTCTCCTTCCCTTACTTCCCTATCTCTCCTGGCTATCTCTCCCCTATATCTCTCTTCTCTTATCTCCCTCTTCCATCTCTTTCTCTCTCTCTCTCTCTCCTCACACTCCACCTCTATTTTCCGACGGGCGCAATAGTACAGTCATCCGATGTGCGTAGGTCGCGAGGGGATCCGAAACCGGCTAGTCTCGCAGTCCCATCTCTCCTGCTCGCGTTGCTGCTTTCGTCACCGTGATTTCTGATACTCGGTTCTCTTCTTCCTTTCCACCCTTCCTTTACTTCTGCTTATTCCATTCGATCGGCTCGCTTTTTAATAACTTTATTGAAAACATTGAGGAACTGTTTGTTTATTAGATCGTACATTTCTACAAAGTAAACTATTTCGTAGTTGGACACTTTTTCTAATATAATTAATAACTGAGAACCAGTAAGGGGTAGAGCAACGGTTTATAACGTATAATTAAGTATAGCGAAACTCGTAAATGTTGTTAATCTGTTGTCTTAATTCGTTTGTTTCGGATTGTTATAGAGCTTTTAACTTACTTAATTATGCTACGTCATACTGGTTTAGAGGGCTTGAATGGTGAATGTTAACATTTTTAGTTACATCAACAATTAGTTAGAGATAAAATTTGTAATTTAACACCCTTACCTATAGAAACCATGGAAGAATGTGAAATTTCATTGCTTGAGACTAAAAAGAAAAAAAAATAATTAGTTAAAAAAAGGTTTTTTTTTAAAAATAACTTTTATATTATGCACTAAAAAGGAAAAAATAAATTTTTATTTATTTATCGATCGTGAATTCGGCTGGTAAGGAGGAACAAAATTTACAACAATTTCAGTGGAATAAATTCCTTCTTGCTCAACAATGTTGATTTACTAAACTTTATTTAGAACTTTTGTAAAAGTTATATGGCGCAAGATAATAAAACCTGTAAGGCGCCATATAACTTTTACAAAAGGTCTAAATAAAGTTTAGTAAATCAACATTGTTGAGCAAGAAGGAATTTATTCCACTGAAATTGTAAATTTTGTTCCTCCTTACCAGCCGAACTCACGATCGATAAATAAATAAAAATTTATTTTTTTCCTTTTTAGTGCATAATATAAAAGTTATTTTTTTAAAAACCTCTTTTTAATTAATATATTCTCTTTTAACACACTCGCGTAGAGAGGTTTTGCGCCCACAGCATAAAGAAAAATGGCGGAGCCCTCTTCGGAATGCATGTTAATGAAAAATAACTCGGGAGAATTGGATTTCTGTGTTCTACCTATTGTTGAATACAGCAGAATTTTTCCATGTTTCGACCAAAGCTCGTTGAAAGTTCATGGAATTTTCAAAATGCTGCCGATAAAGACATTTTGCTACCCTATTAGACCAAAGTTCTCTCAGTTTAATTTAAATGAAATAATGGGATTTGAAATGTATTTTATTCGTTTATACGGGTAATATTGCGGGAATTGATAATTTTTTGAGTCGAAAAATACAATTAAAGAGAACTTCCATCCTAGTATAATCTAAACAAGGCTGGAAAGTCCATAACATAATATGCATATTACTGGAAAACTTTATTGGATGCACAAAAATTCGGCCAATTTGAAATATTTAATTCTAACATAAGATAGGAAATACTCATTGACAGTATAGATATCGTACATATTTCGAGTAATTCTGATTACAATTGGATACTGATGCTATCATCTTCCGACATTTTTATAACTGATAAATTAACAAACACATGAAAAAGTGCTAGACGTATTAGTCGATAAAATGTCTCTTTCATAAAAAATGTTATTTTAAAATTCCCATTACCAATCGCGTATTTTTCTCTTTCGAAATCATTAGGAGGAAAAAGTTTTTTTTCAAAATATGTTGTAACACGGCATAATTAATAAAGAAGAAATGGTGTCCATAAGTCTGTTAAATGTAAAACATAATGTTTTCCTCTTGTTAGAAAATCTATCTAGCCTTAAAACTTAAACTACTGGTGTCACGACTCAGGGAAAATTCATCATAATTTTCCCTTTCATTTACCGAGTTGAAAAACGCCGAAAATGCGAAAATTATGCGAGTAAATAAGGTACCTATAAACATATTTAAAATATTATATTTTTTGTGCTTAATTTTGACAAAAACTAAAAATTTCCGGAATGGACGCGTAAGTGCCTTATTTTTAGGAGAGAAACAGCGCAAATGACTTCCGCGTAACCACAAGAAGTATCTTTCAGAACATTTCTTAGAGCTTTATCGTGTCTTTCTTCTGGGTTACTCTTGTCGTCCAAAAAGCAATAATTAATGCTAATCGGAACATTCACGCGAAGCGGAAAAATCTAAAAGTCGCAGTCCTCTCGGAAAACCCTCGCAGATTGTTTTGAATTTGACGGAGGGTTCCACAAAAATACTTCGTCACTATAATTTTTGTCTTCTTTTCGCTTTGACCTTTCTCGCCGCACGTCGCCTTAAGATGGTTAACTTTTTGAGAGTTATTAAATGACTGCAGCATTTACCGCGTTATGAGGAGGATCGAAAAGGGCGTATTTCTGAGCGGAAAACGCTACTTTCGGAGACAGGTTAGGAGCTATTACAACAGAAAACTGGAACGAGGGCTCTCGAAATTACGGTATTTTTTTTCCGCGACACCCCATCACGATAATGCCATAACTAACACGGCCATAGGTGTAGGGCATTATCCCTTCTCCGGCGATCGCAATTAAAGTAATCGCTTGCGTTTTATAATACGCGGTTGCGTGTCTTGCGCTTGCGTGGAACGGGCGAGGCAATCCCCCCTGCTGGGACGCGAACTCGAGCCCCATTCACAAAGAGAGTGCATTCATTCCCGTTTCGACTCCCAGCTATAATAATTACCTCACTGCGTTCATATAAAGTCATAAAAAAGGCATATAAAAGCTTCATTGTTTAATGGCTGGATACGAGCTCGCCGCACATTCCAAAAGGCGCGGATTTTTAAAAAAATGTCTTTATTTACCTTTCATTTTTCGAAAACATAGATCGAACCTTTTTGAAAGTCGGACGCGAGTGTGTGAGTGGAGCGCTTCCTTACCCTACCGATAGATGGAGGCGCTATCTCGCGACGGCATCGCGAGGACCCAATCCGGTGACCGCGAGACCGGAATATCCTTCCACCCTCCCCCTCTCCCAATCCCTCCCTCTCGCCCGACGCTAGAATATCTCCCAGATAATCTCTCGCAAGGATTAAGTGGATGTAGCCACGCAAGCCATGACCTCGCCTTCTTGCCGAGTCGTTGAGTAAAGCAGAAGGGGCGAGGTGGGGAGTTGGGGTAGAAGTGTTAGAACAAACGGACGCTTTGCTGAAAGGGGAGGAAGGTGTGGGAAGGGGGGTTGGAGTGACCCTATGTGAGGCAGTGAGACGGACAAGACGGTTTCAAATGCAAGCCGACTCTGTCGGGGAGTCGATAATAGGCATGGCTTTTCCTGAGTCGCTTTAAGGATTGTCTCGAAGTGTCCTTTAGTAGTATACCTGACCCATGGTAATAAGTAGCCGTGATGGCTCATCCCACTCTGGAAAATAGAACTCGCCAAAATTGGAACGTGATAGATGTTAGTGGTTATAAAATGCTGAATTTAACTCCTGATATTTCTAAAAAGAAATCCAGTTCATTTGCGACTACATATTTGTAAATCCTGGTTAATTTCGAGAAAAATTTGTTTGTCGGCTCGTTTCGTTCTTTTTTCTGACCGTTCACTTATTGTTAGTAGCCGATATCTGCCGAGCTCTTGAAGAGAGGGCAATCGAATTTTCAGATCAATCCTCTTATCATTTTCCAGCGATGAGTTACGCTACTTAATTCTTAATAACGCAATAAACGTTTATGTAATAATAATACATCTCGCATTAAAAAATTGAAATGATATGGCGACATAAAATACAATAGAATATTATGATCGTTATGTTAAAGCTCAGATATATTTCAACTATGGTTAAATGAATTGTTTAGATTTTGAGAGGTTGAAACGTCATAGTTTTAATATCCCTGCTTATCCAATATTAAGGCAGTACGAGGTTTTGGCTGTCATTCGTATACATGTTAATTTATTGATGTATTTATTTTATAAAATAGAACCTTGCAGGGTAATATTCACTAGATTTATTTGGCTAACTTCATTTTAGAAAAATATATCTTTTTGATTTATTATTCTTTTTCGCACGGTATTAGCGAATCTTTTTCAAAATCTTAAGAAGTATAATGCTGCGTATTTATATTGCATTTATGGTAATAGGGAATTTTTTGAAGGTGCGTTTAAATTTTCTACAGACATCAAGTATTTAATAAAATAATAATATTTCTCAATTTTACTTTTTGTTTGGCATTTTTCTTTCATAAAATAAAATCCAAAAATAAAGAGTTTATGTATTGATTGTTTCTTTAAAATAATTGAAGCTTGCAATTACAGTTTCATTATAACAAATCTGTTGCAAAATCTAATAGAACAGGACAATAAGGGAATACGTGGGATGCTAAAATGGGTGAAAGTAAGTCGAATAAGCCACATGATTAGTTTTTAATGATGTATTATGATGATTCCGTGAAATTGAAACTAGCCGTAAGCGAAGGTGTGGTGCATGCAATTCTATGAATAGTTTTCGGTGGATGTCATAAATATTCATTATGGGCTCGTCTCCATTCATTACATTTTTACGCCAACTCTAAAGGGCGAGGAGCGAGGCGACCATACGTCTATCGTATGTTCTTATGAAACATTACCAAAACATGCAATGTCGTCGTTTGGAGGCATATATGAATATTCAATTTCTACAGAAACTAGCAAATAAAAAACCAAAACACATTTTTCCTTATGTTTCGTTAAATAATATCCACTATATGCAAAACTATGTAAATAAATTGAGATCGATGATGAAACAACTCTTCTGAATATAATTCATCTCGAATTTATGGAATTTCATTATATAAGAAAGAAAACAAAATTTGATTCCACTTTAATTAATTAATTAAATTACATTTTAAAACGTTTTTACAATCCTGCATTCTAGGTGATGATGGCGCTAATCGGCGAAAACTATGTCGCACCCTTTAAAAAAATATTCAAATAGAAAAAACCGTTATTCTGAAACAAATTTCGTTTTCCTTTCAATAAGTCTTTCGAAACTAATTGACGTTATTTGTTTGTTTTTTAGTTTCTTTTTGTAAAAACGTTTTAGTCTAGTTCCGCTGTGGAAGAGCCAATTTTCGCCGTAGCAGTCCATCTCTCTCCTTTCTAGACATCCCCCCATACCAACTCCTCCCTCTCTCGTTCTCCCCCACCCTCCCAAACACCCTCCAACCGAGCCTTGTCTCAACGTGTTTCCTCATAGAAGGCCAATAAGTCAAGTGGCCGCACCTCGAGAGAGAGAGAGAGAGCCACTACAAGACCCAAGTACTCCCAACCCACAGCAATCCTCCATTCTGCCAGCACTATTTCCAAACCCAATTGAACCATACGCATATACATTATCCCCAGCCCTTCCTTTCCGATTTTCACTCATCCCATCCTCTTCATTACCCTACTGTATTCCTCTTCATCCATTTTATCATTCCTTATAAACTTTCTTCTTTTCCACGCTATTTTTAGCGGTTTTTCTTTAAAATCCGCTTATGTAATCGTTTTGTCCGTCAGTCAGTACGTCAAACTTCCGTGTCCGGCGAACTAATTCTAAATCTTTCGAGTTAGAGCAACTAAATTTTGAAAAAAATGTTCATGGTTAAATTTCTTCCTGCGGTTGAAATTTGGAGACTCCAGGGGCAGACTAAAGGGGTAATAAAAAATCGCTCTTGGTATCTGATTCATCAGATCTTTCCTTACTTGTTTTATTATATTTATCCCCGTCATTGGTACTAATTTATTCCTGCACTCCTCTTTTAGACCCTATGTTGTAGGTTTCTGGCGATTCGTTAATTTTCTGATTGTAGTTAACCGGAAAATTTGTTAGGTGTCATCTTGGAAACCACAGATCAATCTCTGTATGCTGTATATGGAAGTTAGTGTGGATATTATGATGGAAGTTTCTATTTTTACAAAGCGAATGGCAAGCAGCTGACTATTTTCATCATGTCCATGATCTCAACTGATGCAGTGCCGTAACTAGGGTATGGCGAAGGTGGTATTTGCCATAGGCGCCGCTTGCAAAAGGCGCCAAACGTTCCCAAAAAGTGCCAAAATATAATATTCATATAAATAAATATTATTTTAATAGTCAAACGTTAATTTATATGTAATAAAAACGCTATTATTGTTTAGTGAAACGCAGAAAAAAATTATATCCTGCATAATTAAGGTGTTTCCTAAAATTGCGCCATAGGCGCCATATCGCCTTGGTACGTCTCTGAACTGATGATTATACGAGGCATCGGATTACTATTGCGAGGAAAATTCTTGAACTTCATACGTGCATGGGAGGACTCTTAAAATCTAATAGGATGAGAAATTACATATTTTATTTTTAAGAAGTTTGCAAAATATGACGATGATTCTAAGAATGATAATGTGTAGGATGAAATCATATAATGGCGTTTGGGGAAAAAATCACCTTTTGATAAAATTCTATCTTTGTATAAATACTATAGCACATTTACATGCTACGAAAGAGTTTATATGTCTATTTCAGACAAAATATTTTGAAAATAATATTTATGTACGCCACACAGTATTCCACCTTTAGAAAGAGCAGATAACCCTTTGTGTACCCATGGTTTTTTGCATCCTCACTTCTGTACAAATTTGTGGACGTGTGGATATGAATGTTTTTCCGTGGACCAATCACCACAGCGGTTTGGCAGCAGGAAGTTGATCTGACTTAAAAAGAAAATTTGGCATAAATTTATTCGACTCGACCGCTATGAAAATAGTCTACATATACGAAGTATAATCAAATGGAGGGAAATTAATTTTTATAGCTTCCACGTACCACATGTAGAAAGCGTTCTCAATTAGCAAAAAAATCATAAAATGATTTTTAGGGCCCTTAAATCCATAATTTTCTTTCGGTATTACCCTTAGAATCGTCCTTGGAATTTTGGCTTGGAAAGAAGAGCGGTCGTAACTCCCATTTCCGCTGTTTGCTGTCAGCTGCAAGACAATAAAAACGGGGAAATTAAAGATATGGAAATATTTATGCGATGTGATACTTTGGAAAGAGGATTTTTGTATTTTAAACATCGTAAAACTTTCATAAAGGAAACAAACCAACTTCATTTGTTATTAATATTTCCAAATAGTTTCCCCGTTTATTTCGACTTATTTTTGTGGATTTAGACCTTCGTATTTTATATAAGAAAGCAAACAAATAATAATAAATGCTGCGCATTTGAGCAGAACGTCCAATATGTAATAATTTTGTTCGTTATTTAAATGAAGAGACGAAATTCTTACAACAAATATCTTATAGGTGGAAGAAAAAGTAGTATCAAACCCGGAACGATTTTATTGTTTATAAGAAAATTGTTTTTGACGGTTTACACGTCGTGTACTCAGTGTGAAGAGACTTTCATTGATACAATTGTTAACATGGAGGGGAGAAGAGCGTTTCTCGGAATTGGAGGAGGTGTGGGAATGATAAGAGATAGGAGAAGAAAGAAAGGAGCTGACGAAGCATCAGGAGTGTCAAGGGAGGAAGGCGAAACAGTGATGACAGAGAAGATTAATATAACTGAAATAATGGACTGAAGGAATAAGGCACGGCCGCATAAACGGCTGTCCATAAGCAAGTTTTGAAAATTACGCTTCCCTCCTGAGAAAAGTATATAGTATACAATTTTCTTTCAAAACTAGTTTATTTACAATGTAGGGGTAAAATAAAATATACAAAATATATTTTGTAATATGAAATGTGTCGCTCAAAAATTCAAATTGTTATATGTTGCGCCCCTAAGTGTGCTGCGCCCTATGTGGGTGCCTCGCTCGCTTAACCCTTTTCTCGCCCCTGCTGTGCACTATTCCTTATCGTTCAAACAAAGTCTATTTTTCTTTTTACTTTCTCATGCACGAAGTATATTGAGAAAGTATTGTAATCGCGAAAAAATTCGACCTCGAGATTTTGATGGATATATACGTTTTAAGGGTACCTGAGTCCGAAAAAGTGGTTTTCGCAATTCCGTCTGTCTGTCTGTGGGTCTGCCTGTTCGCGGCTCTAGAGCCTAAACGGTAGAGCGAAAATGAATGAAATGTCGTACTTAGGCATTTTATGAGACAGAGCAGAGGATATTAATAAATGGTTGACATTGCTCAATAATTAAGGGAAGTTTATTCTACGCAATTTTAACAACAATTTGATTTTCTCAAAAACGGCTCTAACGATTTTGAGCAAATTTCGTATAGTTACTTGAGCTTACGTCATCATTTATCAAAACATGAATATAAGGCTAGTTTATTCTGTGCATCTTTAACAAGAATGTGATTTTCTTAAAAACGGCTACAATGATTTTGACCAAATTTCGTTCAGTTACTTGAGTTTAGGTCTGAAATAATACTACATATTTAATTTTTCTCAAATAATGAATATAAGGCTAGTTTAATCTATGGCAACTTTAACAAAAATGGGATTTTTTAAAAAACAGCTAATAGGATTTTCATTTTCTAAAGATAACTAAACGACGCATTAGTATACGAGAAAGTTTGTACAATGTATGTTGTACCGATTTTTATTTTAGAACCTTCGACCGCTGTTTTGTCGCTGAGGACGGCTTCTTGGCAGACGAAATACGCATCTGATTTTATCACCCGTTCCATTGCTATTGGCGTTTCGTGGATTTGAATTCGGTTCCAGCCATAAGGCGTGCTTGGTAATTCATTTTTATTCGGTTTTGAGAGGTTGAGTGCTCTATAATATTCGTCAGCGGCAAGACATTCCTGATGCGCTTTGCCAAAAATAATTGTATTTCCTCCTCTGCTCATTAGGCATAAATTCAATACCACTAAGACGAAAATTACCCCTGCGGGGCTCTCCATGTTGGTGGCGCCCTTTTGTCAATACACCCGGAATAACACAATCCTGAGAGTAGTGTGAGGTGAGAGGTAAAGCGAAGGGTAAAGGGAGGGAAAGGGTACCGGGGGAGGATGATGAAGCGATAAAGCGGGGATATGTAGGCGGGAAAGGATATTTCATATTTTCGAAAAAAATGGAATTTTGAAGAGGGTTACACGGAGTTTGTGGAGTGTATGGCAGATGGTGTTCCGAATTTTCGAGCGATTGGAACTGAAAGAGAGCGTGTTCGTTCGAAGAGGAGGAAAATGGGAATGATGAGTGGAAGAGGTTTGGGGTTGAGGTAGCGGAGGAGGGAGGCCGCGAGGGATGGGGAATGGAGGCGGAGATATTGGGGAGGGAATCGGAAGAGCTTGAAAAAGGGGTGGAAGGGGATGGGTAGGAGGTGTGTGTGTGTGTGGAAGAGGAGTGTTGCGATGCATTTTCCGCTATCGCGTGTGTGCAATTGACGACTTGTGCATAAGGGGGTGCATGTTGTTTCGGGGGAGTGGGGAGTGCAGTCGGTTGTTCCGGAAAGTGCGCCATTAGACGCCCAGAGTACTCCGACACCCGAACACGACCTGTTCGCCTTCTCGACATGCAACAACTCCAACACTCTATATGGTATGGATGCGAGAGAGAGAGTGTGTGAGATAGAGGGGGTAGAAGGTGGTGGTCGGTGTTTCGCGGAGGGAGCCGTGTTTGTGCGCGGGGAGGGAGGAGAATAGGGAATAGGCGCGAGAGTGTGAAAGAGAGGATGGATAGGGTATAAAGGAAGAGGAGGGGAAGATTATGCGCGCGAATAGAGTTGGAATGGTGATGCAGGAGGTGAGAGACAAGTGGAAAAGTTGATGCCTGAACTTTTGGTGGCTTATTAAATGATCGTAAACACACTTTTCGGGTCGGAAAATGCGAAAATGGACCGCTACCAATAATGTCATCGGTAAAGAGGCTTTCAAGTTTTGCAAGACTTTTAAGAAACTACGACGGAAATTTATAATGTTGAGGTATTAACAAAATTCGTTTATATTCTTCGCTTCAATTTTATTAAGGTCGCTTCTATTTGCATTCATATTAAATTTTCATTGTGTCGTAGAATGCAATATATTATCTTGGGAAGAGTTTTCAAGCTTATATTTTCGCTACCATTTCGAGTAAGATCCTTGACATCTAAGAAAATGACATGAATTTTTCTTTATAAGATACAAATAAATTGCGAGTCTCATTCCGCTTTTGGATATTACATTTAAAACATACTTTATATTTATATTTTAGATTACATTGTATTAGCTCCTTAAAATTGTAATGAAATTCCAAAGATTATACCAATATTAAATCATTTTCTATGCTACGAAAATTTTAGGAACGATATTATTGACCATCCAGTGATAAGAAGATGGTCCTATGTTATGAAGAGCTGCCGTGGGAAAATTTATTTTTTAAGAGAAAGTACCTAATTCGGTTGTGGCGGATACGTTCATCGGTGAGAAATCATGTTTGGATGGCGTTAGCGTCGGATTGGGTCGTCATCCATTCATAGGGTACATAAATACGGCGCAAAGCCGTGTTATGATCTCTTGGTGCATTTCACAAGAGTAGGTTAACGTCTGCACCGGCCATCCTTCTCTCCCTTCCGAGCGTGTCTTTGCGGATGTGTGAATGAATGTCCACATCTGTGGTTTGTGCTGGACTGGACATCTGTTCGTAAAATAACTCTCCCAGAAAGAATAGGCCATTTTGTAACGGCGAAGAACATATCTTTGCTCGGAGCATATGTTTGAATATGTAAGACTACTCCAATTCAGAATTTTTTCTTCTATCTCCGCCGTTTATGTGGTTTTGGACCCCAAAGTAATGACAAAAATATCAGATCTAGCAGAGAAATATAAAGAAACAGAAAGGCCTACCATGAGAAGGCGAATATTTTTATGAAAGCGATGCCTATAACAGATTGGTCGAGACGCTATTGTAGCTCAGCATTACATTCCTATGCCGAGATGAAAAGAAATTAAGCGAAGAGAAAATAGACGAGAAAGTTTGTAGCCAAAGAAAATGGAAGACACTGCGATTGGTTTCTCGTAAAGAAAGAAAGTGTTTAGTGTAGCTTTCGAGATGCGAGAAATTTTGATGGACGTAATGAAGCTAAAACTATGCAATGAAAAGGAGGTAGGGACACTACGGTGATTCTTCGAATTTGGAAGTGGTTATGAGAAGCTCGAGGAATAGATTCAGGTGTAGATAAATACAACCACGAAAATGTAAAAAAACCTCGTTGATAAGTACCATTAATTTATTCCGTTTTAATTTAAATGGACGCTAAACTTACAACATCCGCCGAGATAACACAGCCGTCATTACGTTAAATTTGACCGGTGGGACTCTTAAGTACATTCGACTCCCTATCGATGAGAAATAAATATCGACGGCGATGACTGAGCACTTCCCCGATGAATTACGAAGAAAGTTCAGCCACCTCGACCACTGACAGTCAAAAGAATGAACAATGAGGGCCATGCAGTGATTCTTGATCTCAATTATAAAATTATCAGGGATTTTTTTACCTCAATAAATCATTCGAAAGCTTTTTTTTCTCTCTCTCTCTCTGTATCTTTCAGTTGGCCGTTCCTCTCCATGAATCTGCATTTGCCTAATTGCTTTTCTCCACTCCCCCTGCCAACAAACTCCGGAATTAAACGAAATTGTGACCTTGAGGATGGTAGATGTTCTTAGATAAGAAGAATCCGCAATGGATACCTATAGAATAAAATCGTTCTGACAGTTCAAAAACGACGGAGGATTTTTGTGGATAGAGCTGAAGATAAGATAATTAAATAGCTATGGATAGAATACATTTTTAAGGGAAAGGTAGTTAGTGGAGAGGGATAAAATCATTATAAAAATGTGTCCTATCCCGTCCAGACTAATGCTAAAATGTATGACCTTTTCAAATCTGGAGATATTGTTACACAATTCTAATTCCACATATATTGCAGTAAATTATTTAAATTTTATCACGTTATATGTGATATAAATTTTCCTTCTTTGCGATTTTCAAAACATATTTATGTATTCGCTGAATTTATGTCTCTATGTGATACATTTGTAGTTTATTTGCGGTATTTTTTCCGTAGTGATCCGGTAAATACTTATATTACAAGCTTACGTTTTCTAGAAGTTTTCCTTCTTAATTAAAAGTGCACATATAAGTACCTTGGAGTTTATGACATTTTAGCTTTTACGATAGGATTAAATCAAAATTATTTGCAAAATGAAGCACTTGTTTTATTGTTAGTTTTGCTTGTGATTTTCTATACTAATATCGTCGAGAAGAAGAGTATTATATTTGAGCATAATTCATTATCGAGTAAAACAAATGTGAAGTTGGTATTGATTTCAATTATGCTTTTAATTTAATTTTAAAATATTTTTTTTGTTTTGTTCACTCTCAGAATTGCTAGAGTGTATCATATTTAAAGCATTTGGTAGGGAATTTTTCATAACTGAGATAATTTTAATCTATTTAAGGTGTGCATCATTTGTGATGGAAAAATTATTAGGAACGAAGCTGATATGAAAAATAGTTAATATAACCTTATAGTATTACATTTTCAGTCAGTCCCTTATTTCTTTGCCTTGTAACATTAAGACTTATATCTGCCAGCCTTCTTCTGGAAGTATCAAACTATCGAGTTACAGCACCAAACACTTTTCATATTTTACTGGGACTTTTGACTGCGAAATTTTGAAGATCTCGCAAATCGTGATGGAGAAATGGCCAACATTTCAGAAGTAGTTTAATAATAGTCAGTAATTATTCATTGAAATTTTGAAAAGAAAAGAAGTATATCATTCTTTCAAAAGTACACTTCTAGATGCAATGAAATATCTTACTTGTCCTTCTTAACCTTCATTATCGTCACGAAGTTTCCGTGAAGTTTGCCCTCTATCTTCCATTAGTATTATCGGCCTTCGAGTAATCGGACAAAAAATTCGAGCAGTCATAGGTACGCCGATGAGCTTTTTTTTCTGTTCGATTTTTTAACGATGTCGTGATGGAATGTACATCTTCATTTGTTCGCGAAAAAAATGAAGCTCATAAGTGACTGTATTCTGCTTTCTCTCCCTCTCTTCTTGATGTCTTCTTTTTTCACGTTGACCTTGCAGAAGGTGTTAATAAAACGCTCTCCTCCTGCTGGTTCAAATCCCGTGTAATGCATTGGATTTTAGAGTTTTCGTTTCACGCTTTAATTGTTAGCTCTAAATAAGATCGGTACGGTTTCCGAGTAAATACAGATAATTAAAATATTACGATTTGGTCTTTGGGATTCGAGAATGGTTTTTGAAATTGGCAGCGTAAAATATAATAGTAGCGAGTGTCGCGTGAAAAGATATGTAAGTTAGTTTCTCTGGAGACGGTCCATTGTCGAAGAGAGGAGCATCAATTTATCACGACCTCCCGTGAGAATAATTTAAATTTGAAATGAGTTTTGTGTGCATATCTCGTAGGACAGATCTTTCAGGCTGCAGAGGTTCGACTGCCAACAGAGCTTCTTCATCCATCCGGCGATTTTCTTGATCTTCCACTCTGGGCCACCGGGAAAGACAGGAATCGGAAACAATTAAGATTCAAATAGACGATACCCGGGAAACGTTTCCTAGCCTGCTTAAGAATGTCGGATCGATTTCTTAGAACGCCGAGTGGTTGAACTTCACGGAATCCATCATCCCCTGTAATAAAATCTTTCCAAACTATAAACTGTTGCAGCATTGTGGACTAAAGCTGTTTTCTCACCGGCTAGTCGAAACAAAACAAGACGCTCTTGTCAAGACGAGGCAGGGTTTTGTAGAATAGAACCCATAATTGAGTGTCAGAGATTTAACCTTAATCAAATGAAACAATAACACGTGAATAAACGTGTCTCGTCAAGTCTGTCGCGGTTTTTAAAATTAAAATATGCTGTTTTCGTTAGCTAGTCTAACAAGGGAAGGTCTCGGACTTAATGTCGTCCTCGGAACGAAATTTTCTATATTGTAAATAATCGAAGAATAGGTGTTTTGCCGATTTTCTGTCTGTCTTAAGTATTTCATTCTTAAGGTCGTGTTAAAAGGAGACCAGGGTAAAAATTATGCCTATTTCGAAGAATTAAAAGCCACTTGAACGAAAAGTCATAACTTCATTAAAAACAATATTTGTACTAATGTATCGTAAAAGTTATGGTTCATCAATAATATATGGGCTTAGTAATGCATCTGAGAATGTTTAACAGATTTAATTTTACTTGACCTGTTAGTTATTTCTCAATATTCATGATTGAAGCGAGTGGCTTTATGAAAACAGCGAGATTATGGGAAAAGGAAATCTATATAGCTAAGGACTGTATGATATGAAGATAAAAAAAACGCATGCTATGTAATTGCCAGCCATTAGAGAAATAACAAAAGAGCCGTATAGGAACTTCGAGAATTTGTTATTTAATTCACGATCCAAGAAAATCTTTAGTTTAAGATGGTGGTTCTCAAACAGGGAGGCGCGAGCCTAATGATGGGGGGGGGGGGGGCGCAGACATTTTGTAAATTTCAATCTTAAAATGATTTACTCCAGGTTTATAAAAATGTTAGTGAATGGTGGATATACTGTCATCCAGCTTACATACTTATGTGGAGATGGATTTTCTGCGGTTGCTGCTATATAAGAAAAAATATAGATCGAAAGTAATTGACAAACGGGAGGTGAGAGTGTCAGTAATTAAATTTATGCGACGTTTCGATAAAATGTGAAATTCTAAACAGGTTCATCTTCTCATTAGTTAGGTACGTTAGATGAAAAATTTAGGGTAAAAAGTTCCATTTGACGATTACCAGTTCCTCACCATAGCTTTAATTGTTTCTTTAATTAAAATTACTATTTGATTTTAATTCATAAATGAAGGGAGGCGTAGAAATTTTTCACATAATCTGTGGAGGAAAATTTTGAGAACCACTTGTTTAACCCTTTGAGGTCCATTTTTTTACCTTGTTTTCTCCCCCAGGTTCAATTAATGTTGCGGGAAAAATGTTGCGATTACATACAATACACAATATTTGATTTTTACAGGTATAACTTATATCCAAAACTTTTTTGTTGCAGAACGTTGAACCAGAGAACATACACGAAAAAATCACGGCGCCATTTCCTTTCTAACTGCTCCAAAGCTAACGCCAAAGTTCATCCGGATTGAGTCCGGGTTAGGACCACAGAGGGAAATATAAAAAAGCCGGACTCAGTCCGGGTTAGGACCTCAAAGGGTTAAGGCATTGATTACCAACATTTTCGTAGGCGCGACATTCAAAGGTAAACGGGATTTTTTGACACCACACATTGAAACTAGGTTTTATAGTTATACGTACGGGTATAAAAGCAATTGGACGGATTAGTTTTTGGAACTACATCACCGGAAATTTATTGAAAGAGAAATTAATATACAACTCTCCTATCAACATGGAATAATTGTTGATTTATTCACACAACGAAGTCTTTTTGCGGCGCATCTAACATTCAGTTATGTCAACCTGTTTTGGTAACACTGGCCCGAGGGAGGCCTTCTCGTGGAAACACATATAGCTATTGTTAGTGCATGCCCTATTTGTGCCTGAGCCGCCTACCGAAGTAAGCATTGACACCTTAGGATTTTCAAACAGGGTTAGTCACGAATAATCTGGAAATGAAGCAAGAAACAGGCAAGGGATATGAAAAACGAAGCCGAATAGACATAAAGTGAAGGAAAAAGAGTGAGTGTAGCATGGAAGGGAAGTGAGCGGTTGGTTGAAAATCAAGTTAGAATTTATTTGAGACGAGACGAAGGGGTATGAAATAACGAATGGGATGAGTAAAAGAGAACTTGGTTTTAAGACTTGGAATGGGTACGTGGAGTCTACTAAGAAGAGTTTGGAAATGAATCGAGATCAGGTTCAAAAAAATACGCTTCCTCACCTGATTGGCTGTATTGGTGTTGTCATGGCGATGAGAGGGATTTTTTTGGGAAAGGGTTAAAGATGGCCGGAGCTGGTAGGGTGGTGGTTTGAGCTGGGGGAGGGGGAGGGGAGAGTTTGCTAGGAGAGATCCGGGGAGGGAGGAGGTTGAGCGAAGGATTGGGAGGCGAAAAGGGGGGAGAATAGGGGGGAGAAAATGGGGAGGAGGAAAGGTCTCGGAAGAATTAAGGGGAGGAGGTGAGGTTCACGCAGCGGGTGATCAGCTGTTAAAAGAAAAGACAATGCGTGGCAATCAAAAGATAAAAAAACGATTTGATTGATGGATTTTGAGTCGTTTTTTTTGTTTTGCCTTTTATTAACTTTAATGAAGGTGGATGCTTTGATGGCGTTTATTTTTAGTAAAAGAAGGCGTCATGTATGTGTGTGTGCCTCTCAGTGTGGGTCCCTGCGTGTGAGGCGAAAACCTAACTATTGAGTCGGGAAATATCAAAATATCGATGATGAAGCTATCGCTAAGTGTTATCATATCTATTTCAGTCGTTGGGGAGAGGCCATTTCGCCAAATTCTCTAATAGTTTGAGTGAAGGTATTCAAATGAATCCCACGAAAGGATAAGTGATAGTGTGAGTTTTGTCGTAGATATCTTAGAATAATAGATTGAAGTTCGAATAAATGGTCGATAGCAAATGAATAAAATTATAAAGTTGGTATCTAGAACTTCATCTTACTCGTATTTCAGAGGAGAAAAAAAGGCCCCTTTGGATAAGTGACGAATTGTATTAGATGCCAAAGCCAATATTAACTCGCTCACTTCTTATCTCATCTCTATCATTTTTCATCTGTGTGTGCGTGTGTGTTTGAGTATGCGTGTGATATAGGCATTGATGCACTTGCAGTTTTTTTAAAAAAACATTTGGTTCGATACCTTGTCAATCAGACCTGTTATGCCTTTGCAAGTCGTGAAGAGAAAATAGCTCATAGGAAACATTTCTGAACCCATCTTTTAACTTTGTAATCACTGATTAGATGTTTGGACTCAGATCTGTTAAGTTGCACGCGAATAACAAAATTAACAAATGCTGAATTAAAAAAGTCCAACACGAATGCCGAATCCCGGCAACACGATTATGAAAGACCTTTTATAGGCTCATAGATCAGAGAGGTCGTTAAAGTTTGATGTGCTTAAGTACTTAACATTCGGATATGGCGGGTTGTGGCGTCTGTCTTCGGAAGGGAGAGTAGAGGTGCTACAGTCTTTGCTCGCGCATTAAAAAAAGAAAACAACATAGCATCGGATTTCCCTTGGAGGAAATCATAGACAAAGAGACGCGACATTCTTCGGTGATATCTCCGCGTAAAAACACATTTCGGTTATTTAACGCAAAAGATAAACGGAGATGCGGAATCGTCGTTGGGATGGGGCCGTGCCGTTTGGAGCAAGTCACGTGGGTGTGTGGGTGAGTAGGGAGGAGAGAGAGGGCAAGGAGAGAGAGAGAGAGGACAATCGATAGAAGCGTATACGAGTGTGGCGATGATACCAATAACAGTAAATCTTTGTCTAACGAGGGTTTAGGAGTCGGTAGGGTGAGGGAGAAGCGAGCCAATGAGGCGAAGCCCGCTCCTCTCTCTCGGAGGATAGGTGGAAAAAGTAGGGCCCGAGGGGGGGCGGAGCGGTCGGTGGGGGAGGAGGGCAGTCTGAGGCGGGAGGTTGGAGTCGGAGAGAGGGAGGAGGCGGCGGATTGGGAGACCGCTTATAAATCATTCTCCGCATTAATTAAGAGAGAGTCTAAGTACGCCTGCGGGTAATGTGCCTTTGTTGGGTGCCTCGTTCAGCGGTCTCTGGAGAGGGTCTATCCATCCCTCGAATCGGCGGCTGGGGGTGGCAGGGAATGGATGCGGGGGAGGGGGGGAGGAGGGTGGAGGAAGAGGGAGGAAGAAGAGAGAGGGGGGAGAGAAATGGGAGTGGGGGAGAGGAGAAGGGAGGGAAGTTGGAAAGAGGGAGAGGAAAGCGGATGGTTTGGCGCCGGAATAGAGCACTGAATGGAGTGAGGATTATGTAATGCACTCTCTCTCTCTCTCTTTTTCTCTCTCCCCCTTTCTCCTCTCCACTCAACGGCAGTGTGTCTCTGCAGCTACGATCTCTGTTTTCTGTCGCACACCACGAACACTGCTATAGCACTCCTCTTTCCCCTCCTCCCCCCCTCTCTCTCCCCACAACTCATACACTATCTCTCTCTCTATTCCCTTCCTCCTTTCCTTTCCTTATTTCTCCTCTCTATATCTCATCCTCTGTTTCTCTTTATCTATTTACTTTATTCAACTGTTATCTCTCATGCTTAGGATTAGCTATTTCCTCCTTTCTATATGCAGCAGATACGTGAGTTATAGTTGATTATGGTAATAAAAACATCAAGGGAAAAAATGTCTTTTTATTCAAATGTGAAAGCGCGAGTTACTGATGTCCAAGCCTCAAAGGTCATAATTAGTTTTAAAAAAATACCGTTCCCATAAAATCCTCACGAAGATTTTCGGTTCAATTTCCTTCCACTTGTATAAACACGACGGATTTCCGAATGAACACGCCATGATCTGCAGGTCGAGAAGTCGTTTTTTTCCTCTCTCTCTCTCCCTTTCCATCGCGTGATGCCATTACACGTCGCGTTATTCGTACGCAGGAAAAGCAACCGGATGTCCGTTGCCAAGGGATTCATTCATTATTATTTTTTATTCCGCGGGATCTAAATGCGCGGAAAAATGTCCGTTAATGTTCGGTATTAATTCCGCGTGTTTATCCTCTCCGTCGGTTTCAACCTCATCTCCTTTCCCTTCGCCCTTTCATAAACCATCATTCCACGCGATCTACAAGGGTGTCACAATCCATCCCACCGCGTACCCCTTCTGCCCCTTCCCCCTCCCCCATCCTCTCGCTGGTCCAGACCCCTCGCTCCACACCCCTTACTCCCCCTCCTCATTCGTCGTCCACATCTCCCAACGCGATGCATGTCCCGTGGGCGGCAGAGTGGATTTGTTTCTGTGCGCGGAGTTGGGCGGAGGAAGGGGGATGGGTGGGGGAAAGGGTTTGCCGAGGTTTTGCGGGTGGTTAAATGGGGTGTGGGGGGGAGGGCAGAGAGGGGAGGCAGACGAAGCTGGATTAGTAGGAGAGAAGTGGGGCGTGAGCTGGGAATGGGTGTCAAGTGGGACGGGACGCACTGATTTACGGTCAGGGAATTGCGCCCGCGATATTCCATCCACGCTTCGGGACGAACAGAAACGCCCCCAAACGGATGCACGAATATAACACGGCTCTTCTTTCTTTCTCTCTCTTTCTCTCCTCTCCTGTCTCCTCTCTCTCTCTCACTCCCTTCCCCCTTGTAAAAGCCTTCCATCTCCTCCTCCGTTCCTTTTTTTCCACCCAAACCCTTTAATGATCCAACTGCGAAGCCGACGGCTGACCCATTCCCCTCCGCTCCCTTCTCTCTACTTCCCTCCTTCCAACTTCCCTTCCTCTTCGAAAAATTCCCCATTCCAAACTCACTTATTCGAAAAACGGCCGTCGAACAGAACACCACCACCCACGCCAAAAACTTCTTTCGCCTCACTTCTTGTGTGTGTGTGTGTGGAGATGGTACGCAAATGCCCTTTGGAGAGGACGGGGAGATGAAGGAGAAAGGGCGGGGATGGGTGGAGATAGGAGGGGCACGTTTGAAGAAGAGGGAGGGAGGGAGGGAGAGAGAGGCAGACGGAGGGAGGGAATTGCTAGATGCGTTCGGCGGAGTGATGGAAGCGTAACGGGTTGACGTTAAGTGAAGTGGTAATGGCTTCAACGGCCGTCGAATAACGCGTATTTTAATGAACGGCTCGGACTGAGGGTTTATGTCGTTCGTACGAATGTTAAATAAAACGCGTTTTGCTCGGAATTGGTCGCGTTTAGCCAACTTTCAGGAGCGTTTAAGTTGAGTTTTCTTTTTTTTTTAACGTAGAGCTTGATTGTCCTTCGCAACGCCATTGGCGCGGGTCCATATCTGAATGGATCTTCTTGCGTTCATTTCTGTAATTGGATGTAGCCGACGCTTTTGGAGGAATCGTTTTTAATACCTATATAAATAAAAAATGATAACGGAGCATATCTCTCTGACGTTTCGCCGTTGAAACTCTGATCGTGCTCAAAATTTCCAATAAATCAATTTAAAAAAATTTATCTGCTAAATATAAATGCTTTACAAGTGTAATCTCAAAAATCCCAGATTTCCTATTATATTTCTAGTGCTTCTTTTTGGCTTCTTTCCAGTTTATAGATAGGTTTCTTTTTTTGGTGTCCGTCAATATAAGGCGAAGTTTACTCTTAGAATTCCATCATCATCTTTAATATTTTGCCCGTAGGCTGGCTCTTGATTATACTTTAAACCGAAGTCTATTATCCGTTTCCTTTCTTTCTTGTTAAAAAACTACATTTCACTATATCTGTTTTGCTCTCAAGTTTTTCTTCAATCACATCCTTAACCTAGGAGTATTTTCTCGGAATCAGCCCTACCCAGTTCTATTCTTCATTCTAAACTTTTATTCATCAACCTTTCCCTTCTGCACTTCTTATTTGTTACTCAATCATTCAATTTGATTTTACAGCAAGATTGCATTTCGAAGATTTCCACGTGTCGTCTTTATATCACCTTTCCTCAGCGTCTGTTTCCACTCCATACTAGTCGATGTTCCACACATAATACTTCACTAAATTCCACCTTAGCTCTTAATTTTAGGACTTATGGATTCAAAATTCTTCCGAGAAACTTCGTATCGTTAAAGAGATATTTTATTCATCGATGGAAGAATGCGGTTTTTAGGAGTCTACGGCTTTGGAAATTAATATTAAATCGGAAGATTATTTAATCGACGTAAAAAACCATTAAAATTTACTCGGAAGAAAAACATTCCCTATAATCAGTTTCAGGTTTGGATTCCGGTTCTTGTTTTTTTTTTAACCCAGGCGGGCATATTTTCACTGCCCTCGGTACCAACGCCCGTCGTCTTCCCTCTGATGCTCCCGTCCTTCCGTGTGTCGGGCCCCCGGGGCCGCCACCTCGCGCGCCCCTCGGAAGCGACAGGAGAGTGATGAAGCCGATCTCGCCCTTGCGTCGGGCGAGGGTGTTTCGAAGGCGACTCTCCCCCTCCTCCTCCTACCTCCTCCTCTTCTCCTCCCCACCTCAGTTTTTTACCTACGGATCCGATAAGGGGCAACCCGGGGACGCGGCTCGCAGTAGTCATTTGTCCGGCTGCTTCGCGATTGTCTCGCCCCCTATCTGCTAAAGGGATCATAAGACAAGAAGCGGTCCCTTTCCCCAAATCAAGACGATGGGGGTCCCCGTTCCTTCTCGGCCAAAATATCCATCCAAGTCCTCTCCTCTCTACTCCTCTGTCACATACTTCCAATCTCCTCTCCGATCCGCTGTTTGGTATCCTCGCGTGTAAGATCTTCTTTGCTCCTCCCTGCTTGTATTCACGCACGCCGCCTTTTTTTCTGTCTTTTCGCCTATCTCCGTTCCTCCATCCTCCCGCGTGTTTCTCTCCAGCTTTTTTTCCCCGCTTTCCATGTCTCTCCGGGTGATGGAAAGGTGGGAGATCGAATCCCGCCACAAAGTGGGAGGTTATTCGCGAGGATGACCTAAACCCGCATCAAACGACTGGTTTAGCATCTTTACTTAATTCGTAAATGGAGTTTGCGTTTACGCAAACGCTTTATTATAGTTTAAATGGTTTAACTTCTGTGTATAACTCGAATCGTCCCAACTTGTGGGTATTTTTCATGTATGCACCCATTCCCTTCGTATATATTTATTTTATTAGACTTCTTACTGGTATGTCGAGTAAGTAGTAAGGCGAGTGTTCAGTTTTTACCCTCTCTTTCACGCATTTTCAAGCAGATTAATAACAGCAATGTGGCTGATTGCAATGAGCCAAGTGAAATAGTTCCATATCCTCTACAAGATTCAAACCCATTATCTCACTATTGAGATGAAAAATTTCCCTACCTGTCCAGAAAACATTATTAGATATAAGGTCTCCTGCTAATGTGAAAAGACACTTATATCCTGGAAATAAAATTTTTGTACATTTTTATATCGAATTATTGTTGTACTACAATCGTTTCTTAAACTATCGATAGATGCAGCGCTTCCTTACCTTCACTGTGTATTTGTCAAAACAATAAATCAACAGTTATGGTAATATCGATGAGTCTTTAGAACTACGACGCTAGACCGATTGAATCGTTAATTATAATTAATTCTTGATAATTGACAAGAATTAATAGAGCTGAATTTCAACCAATGGACTTCTGAAACATGTATTATCCATAAAGAAATATGTAATTTAAAAGCCCTCACTGGTGCAACAAGTGTTTGCTCGTTTTGTGCAAACTATGAGTTTTAAAATTGGATGATGAACGCGATCCTCGTGCAAGCAAAATTTAGTCGCAAATAAGGAGTCGAATTAACGCGTGCATATAGACAAACTAATAACCAACTCTCGTTTTGCTGTAAGAAGTCCTAAAGAGATTTTGCCGTTAATAAGCTTAAGCATTAAATCATCATGTTGGTTTTCTCGAAGAGTACGTTTCTGCGAATTTGTACTTTAAGAGTAGTGATGGATTTGCTGCGTTTATTCAGTAATGATTTCCTCATTCACGATATTAGTATTTCTTAGAGTATTTAATTTTCGCTTTTGATTTCGTAATCGCCCAGGTAAAACTCGTGACAATATTCGTTTACTTCACGCTGTTTAAATTTGAGATAACAATAAAAAATATACTCTGTATAATATATAGGGGAATTGCATAGATACCTTCTACCCTAGTTGTAGGCGAAGAGAGTATCGCTCTTACGCTTCTATCTTCATTCCGAACTTAACTTTATTAAACTTTAGTGTAGATATTCTTCAAAATCACCCGCGGCTGATAATTGGAAGATTCATACAATTAGCAGATTATAGGTAGTTCTACATGAAATTGATTCTGAGGAATGTGTGAGCTCTATCTGTAGGAGTATTTGGCATTTCCTAATTGACTTCTGTTATTAATTATTAGAAATGTTTTATTGATTAATAATAGACCAAAGAGATTGATTTAGTTCGAGCGCATATTTCCGATTACGTTGCTACGTGTTAAATTTTTTTTACTAACGCTACGTTATGAACAAAATCTCGTTTTTTTATGAAGAGAATATAATTTTATTATTTAACATTCCCGGTAGAGTTTGCGCTTTTATAAACTTGAAATTTATCCGTATTTAATGGTAAGTTTAGCATGTACGGCATCACAACTAGAGGAGAAACAAAATAAAAGTGTTTGCAATAGAAATGGGACTTATCCAATGGTAAAACCAGGTAATCAATGGCAGTGTATCTCTTAAAAACCGTCGTTGCTTTTAATTTTAGGGGAAAGGACCATTACTTTCTAATTTAGTTCACCTCATGAAAATAGACTTTTTAATTGTAATGTTGCTACTAAAATACATTTTGGAAGCATACATTTTTTACTTCCCAATTAGGTTTGCGTTTTACGTAACTATTTATACTAGCCGAATGCCTATCCGTCACGCTATGTATCTCCTTAATGGTTGGTCTAAGTGAAAATTGCTTCTTTTTCTCATCTAAATTCCCGAAAAAATTGTGGATTTTTTATTCAAAGCGTTATGAAAAGTTACTAGTTTAAATTTTCTTTAAACGTTAATTTTTTGGTAATTTTTATTTAAAGGATTTATCTTCATTTAGATAATTGATCTAAATGTTAAGTATATGCGGCAATATTTTATACAGTATTTTGCAGTTTGTACTCGAGTTTTAAGCAGAAGGGTTCCATTTTGTAAATAAAGTGATCCTCTAATGTTAATGCATGGTGTTCTGTCAGGGATTAGTTCGTGCGGAATGTTTATATGTATGAGCATACATATTTATTAGTTGCTTTAATCGTACATTACGATAATTGCAGAATCGTGAATGAGTCCTAACATAGGTAGGATTACAGTTCTACAATAATAAAATTCTAAAATACAGTTGGAACTGTAGACAAAAATATTCTAGCATCATATTTTTAAGTTTTCTCATCGTGCATTTATTTTACACATTCTCTCGAATTCTTTTCCTGCTAATTATGTTTTAATATCCATTTTCTATAAAATACAGTTACTGTTGCTAGTTGGACATATCATCTTTTTATTTTTGCATAAATTTAACTAATTATCGTTAAAAATTAGGATATCAAGGAGAAGATGGATGCTCTGACATTCGAATTTCCATGGAAGCCGTTATTTTGCCAAATTTAAGTTGATTACGTTGGTAAGTTACTCTCGGCTTATTAGGACAGAGAATTTATAAATTAATACGCATAACTATCGACAGTGGTTAAGAAAATCGGATATTATGATCCTTTCAGAAATAAAACTTACCATCGTTTCTTGTATGTATTGAAGTTTGCGCAAGCAGTACTCTGAATTAAATATAATTCATTTTCAGTATTCGTGCAATATGAACAGAGATACTGTCATTTTCACAAATTTTGCGCATTATTGCAAGTCTGACATGATTATACTTGCACATCAATCTAATAAGTTGGCCGTAAGGCTCTGTATAAATCTATTCACATGCATTATCATTATTTTTAAAATCTTTACCGGGCAGTTTAATTAATTTAAATCTCTGTTCTCATTACAGGTTTAGCGCAGCTGTGATATCTCACTCATCAGGCCTATTCCATTCATTTACAAACATCAACCTTTTAACCGGCAATTTACAAATTCGCCGTCCATTTCTCACCTTCCTTGGTCTTATCTTCCGACCGCTACAACCTTTCCTTGCAACTTTGCATTAGTCACCTTCAAGTTGAAGGCTTCAACTCATCTCTGCATAGCCTTCCTGCGTAAAGTCCATTGGTGTTTTGCAAGCTTCATGTCCGTCATTGTGGAGTGGTATGGTCTCTTTCTGTGTCTGTACTTGGGTATCAAGAGGATATTCTGTCGCCGTGGGAAATCAGATGTCTTCCACTGATGGAGAAAATGCTGCAGCGAAAGGTAACGATTCTTTCTGTGTTAGTAGTGCACAATTCGTCTCAAGCAAGACATCCAACCAAGACGGATGATAGACGCCTCACAGTTTGCTATATGGTTATTGTAATTCTAAAGTTTGACTGAAGGAAATAAAAATGAAAGCAGGTGCAGTCGTGGTTTAGATCTTAGTCATCAGTCATCGAATATTGCGTGAGATAAATACTTCTTTGGTTATTGTTCCTATTTGGTTGTCCATAACTGTTGGCTTTCACTTCAATTAGCGTTTGCTCAAATAATTGTCCGCGGACTCGTTTATTTTTTAAGACGTTCAATAGCCACTTGCTGGCTGCTCATAAGCAAACATTTATCTATTTAAAAGGTGTAATAGTTCACAGACGGCGTGAAAACCTGCACTATTAAAGAAACTTAGGTAATGCTAATGAAAGGGCACATTTATCTGTTATGTACAAGCCACAATGTGAAGAAACACTCGGCGGTTATATTTTTGTTAATATTTTTTATTGACTATAAATCCAATTTACAGTTGTTATAGGACTTTCTTTAGTGATTCTTTTCATTGCATGGGTATGGCACCTCATATTTCATTAGACTTTTCAACCGCTTGCGCTTCATATTACCTTTGGTGTCTATGTTAATTTCTGCAAGGCATAGTAAAAATATTAGTTATTACCAACTTTTATTTACAAAGTATGGACACAACCCATTCACATTATCATTGATCTCTCCATATTATTTTTGAAAAATGTTTCACATTATGATCATTAATGTCGATGAACTCATCGAAGAATCTCTTGTTCTTCTTCCAAACGTGTTCAACAGTCCGATCACCCCACTGGTTCATTGCAAAACTCTGGCTCGATATTTTGTAGATACATTTTACTGATAGTCTTGTCTTAACTTGCAATATTGCTAATTTTTAATCCATGAAGAATAGCGCAGATACAATTTTTAGGTTTTGGCCACTCTCATTATATTAATAATTTATACGTCTACCCAATAAAATACGAATGGACTTGATCAAGATTGGGACTACGTAAAATAAGTCAATAAGATGGTATTATCTTCTATATCCAAACATGGGCTAAAGTGAAGTCCTAAGCCTGCTCACAAGGTTACAGATATGAACGGTTTCGCCTCGTAATCTAGTTATTATTCATACGATGATCTTCATCTTTAAGAACGTTTCGTTTTTCTCACATAATGATTCATTTCTCGTTTAAAAATCGCCAAAGCGAAAGAAAATTACTCTGGATTTTCGGACGCATCTTTTGTTTCATGTGAGGCGAATTTAATGGGCGGGTCGTTTGTGACGTCACCGGCAGGCTATTCCACTGAGCAGCTGCTTAACTTAACCGAAAAAAAGTAGCAGCGTGCGGGAGAGGACAGTGGCGCCGTGTGTTGGCTTATCGACCTGAGTGCGCGCTGCGATATTAGCGGAGAGTTCTATCCTCCGACATGTACTTCTCCTTAACGGCGTTACGAAACACATTAATTCTTCTAGCAGCTAACAACAGCAACAACCTTTAGTCTCTAGTAATTTTTTTACTCACCTACTATGGGCCTTGGGTGAATAAATCTCCGTTACGACTTAGCTGTTCCGCGGGAAACTGTTTCCTAATATGCCTCTATAACGGCGTGACCTTTTAAAAACAGCAAATCATTCGTAAACAAGAATGCCGTTTTTTGCCGACGTTAGCCTGAAAAACGGAAATATTCGAGAGAGAGAGAGAGATCTTTCGCGTGGAAAGGAATAATCTTGACCAAAAGCGATACCATCGCCGGAATTCAGTCGTATGCCGTAAATTTTTAAACGTCGTAAAACTTTTATCGCAATTTGAATGCGCGCATGTTTTCAGTCAGGAATGAGATTGTGACGGAATCTATTGTTGCGATGGTATGGTGCATTTTATTACGCGTCGTAAAAAGAGTTTCGTTACTGAAAATATTTTAAACTATGTCACTTGTTTCGCCATTAAATCTGTACTTCGTCGTGGCGTAGGCGTTAACGGAAACCCGAATCATTTCTCGAGTATTCTCGCCCCGCATTCCAAGCGGCGAGAAATTCACGTATTCATGAAATCGGCGTTCCGTTTTTCCTCCTAGCTGCAGCGGGTATCGGAATGGGGTTCGGCGCGGGGATTTTAGAGGAAGTATGGAGATTGAGAAAAGGGGCGAGGGAGCTTAGAGAGAGAGAGGGCGGAGGAATATTCAAGGGAGGAGGAGAGGTGAGAGGAGATGGAGAGAGAGAAAGGGAGAAGATGGAAAAGTTGGGAATAGTAAAGGGGTAAGATAGAGAAAGAAGAGGGAGATAGTCCGAGGAATATCGGCGAAGTGGAGGAGGAGGCATTATTGGGAGAGGGGGAGATTGGGAGAGGAGATAGGATAGGAAAGGGAGGAAGAGCGAGATGAAGATGGAGATTGGAGAAGGAGAGTAGGACGGGGATCGAGGGAGGAGAAGGGAGATGGAGGTGGGAGGGGACAGGAGGGCGGGTGCGGACTCCGGGAGAACGGGGGATGAGGAGATCCGAGGCAAAAATTAGTTAGGGAAAAAATAAAACGCGGTGAAAAAGGAAGGAGTAGATGGAGAGAGGGAGGTGGTGGGGGAAGAGAGAGAGGGGGGGGAAGGGTTGGCGGACGTTAAGATGAATAAGCGGGTTGGAAGGCCAAAAAATATCCCTCAAAATCCGAGAGTGGAAAAAAAGTCGGTTGGCGTGGATCAAGCCGCGGGACGAGGACCTACGCAACAGCTGTGAGTTCCGGATCGATTTCCGGCTGTAAGGGTAACTCCGGCCGGTGATATTCGGACGCATTATCCTTCGTTAGGAAAAACCAGAGGCTACTGAAGAAGTCCTTTCCCTGGATCCCCTAAGAGGGACCGATTTCGCGAAATTTAGATCCGCGCCAAAAAAAATAGAGGCCTGGCCGGTCGCGCATTCATGCTCCCAATGGGTTCGCGAAAATTTCGGCCCGTCAAAAAAAAAGGGCAGAATATTTTTTGGACGAAGAAGAAGAGAGAAAAGAGAAGGAAAAAACTCCATCCATTTTCCTCCGAACTCTTAAAAATAATAAAAAAAAGGTCGAGAGAGACGGAGAGAGAGAGAGTGGAGGGGAATGAGAGAAGAGGGGAGGAAGAGCGAGAGAGAGAGGAACCTGGATCTTTTCGGAAAAAAATTATTTTCCCTCCCTAGAAATTATTTTTTCCTCTTATTTTCTCCTTCCTTATACCCTTCGCCTTAATATTTCTCCGATTTTTTTTATTCTTCATCCGCGCGGCTGCGGCGGGTGGGTGGAAGATGGAGGGAGGGAGGGAATTGGGCGAAAGGATGAGGAGGGAGAACCCATTTGGTGTGCTTGAAGCCGTGGAAGGTTATTCGAGGCGGCCGAGGAATTTGATCAAAGGGAAAAGGGGAGGGAGGAGATTAAGGCGCCCGGCTGGAGGCCCTCCCCGTCCCCCTTTCCCTACCCTCACTCTTACCTCCTCCACCTCCTTCCTCGGCACAGACACACGCGCACACACACACACACATGCGGAGACCGGGGCAGGAGAGGAAAGGAAAGGGGAGGTCTGGATGGACACAATGGGGAGGTGGAATGCCCGCGCGGTGGATGGCGTTCGCGAGGGAGGGGGCGAGTGGGTGGGGGAGGGAAGTTTCGGAAGGGAGTGGAAGAGGGAGAGAGAGAGAGGGAGGGACGGAGGGAGGGGGGGGAGAGAGAAGGGGGAGGACGAGTGTCTGTCCTTCTCTCCCGCTCCAAGTGAAAAATAGTCTGATTACCGTGTGGTGCGGTGAGGTGGACGGAGTAGGATTAATGATGAGGTGAGAGGATATAAATGGAAGGGACGGGTGCCACTGGGGTGGAGCGGAGGGGAGGCGTCAAAGGGGGCGTCGGTAGGGGGGAGGGGGAGGGAGAGGGGGAGGGAGGGAGGGAGGAGGAGGGGCAGAAAAAAGGGGGTTTTGTTCGAGATGCTGCACCGCCTCGCATCCGTTTCTGGGAATTGGTGATTATGCCTCTCTTCTTAACTCCCTCTCTTCGCGCCGCGGAAATATTGAAACTACTTTACGACTAGTTGCTTTTTTTTCTCCGTCCGACAGAACTGCTTCGGCGGAGGGAGAAAAATAGAGAGAGGGGGGAGGGAAGGAGGAGAAGATGAGAGAGTGAGAGAGAGAGAGTGAGTGCTCCCAGCCTCCGCACTTTTGACGTTAAATATCCCTTTCTCTACGTCATCTCGTTGTGTGGTGTCGCGTCCGGATGGTTTACGCGACCATAAGGGCGAGCGGCGAAGGAAGGTGTCCTGATTTAAAAAAAAAATCCCTTCTCGCCGCGTCCATTGAATTAGTTTTAGTGATCAAAATGTGCTACACAAGTTTAATAAAAAAAAAGAATTGGGATTGGGAGTCGCGCTGCAAACGGGGCGATTACGTTACGCGTTAAATGGATTTTTACTATCGTAAATTCGTGCGTAATTTATCGGAGCGGCGGTGTTTACGTCTCGAAAGAGTTGAGTCTAAGCGTCCGAAAGCTTATTTTTTCTTTCTCCCGTTGTCCCGTCGATGTTAATGAAGGTGTGGTGCCATATGAAATGGATCGTTTTCCTAGGAAGGGAGAGGTCATAATTTTGAAATTTTTTTTCTCTGGTTCCATAAAGACGCTAAAATGTGACTCGTGTTCGGGTTCCAACACGCAACGGAGGCTTTCGGTCCATCAGCTATCCACCGTTAATTAGAAGGCGACTTTATGTTGCTGAAGTCCTCCCCGAAATTTTACCTTTTCTCACACCTTTATCTTTTATTATCTAATAAACAGTGCATTGGTCTCGCAAAACGTTCTTTTT
Source organism: Uropetala carovei (assembly GCA_036926305.1). Taxonomy (NCBI): domain Eukaryota; kingdom Metazoa; phylum Arthropoda; class Insecta; order Odonata; family Petaluridae; genus Uropetala; species Uropetala carovei. The sequence goes on from JAXCHB010000196.1 coordinate 21,024,656, forward strand.
CGTCAAATTAACGTCAATATTCGTTTAAAAAATAAATTGTATTACTCATATAATTCTCGGGGATATTTCGCTTATATCGTTTAGAGGGGAATGAAAAAAGTCAGCTAAAATTAATTTCGCGTTAGCTTGATAATTTATGTTTGCAGATGAAGTTAAAAACATATCTAACTTGAAACGTATCAATGATGATTATTATATTTTAAACGAGAGGTAACAATTACTACAAGATGTACATTGAAAATTTTGCTTTGACCATAATTTTGTGTGACCAGTTATTTGGCTTAGTGATGGCAGCGCGATCGTAGAATAGTCCTCCATCACGTTTGCGTTAAATTAAATGAAGTTTACATCCAGTTATAAATCTAAACGGGATCCCCGAAGCCCTGCATATTAAAGGGAAGGAATAGAATCCTGAATCAGATGCACATGCAACGTAGAACTGCTCCTTACGAGTCTCTCAGGGTACCTCTCTAACGGAAGTCTGCTACTTCGAAGAGAACGGATTTGTCATAGAATTGTTTTTTATTTCGTTGGTCGGTCACCGTGCTGGGAAACGAGAATCTTTTCTAGCTCTCGTAGTGAATAGAAAAGCGGTCAAGAACGATCGCATTTTGAATGAATGGTGATTAGGGTTACTTTCTCTCACAAACGCTTTTATTTCGCGGGTAATTTAAAGAGAAACTTTCATCTCTTTTCTGTCATCGCTCTTTCAAATAATTCTTTTCGTTGGGAGTGAGAATACGAGTCAAGTTTGCGCGGTCGGCATGGGGTAAGAGAGGAAAAGTTCGACCGATGACAGGTAGTTTTGTGAAACTAATCAAATACTCCAAAGAAGGGATTTAATCATTATTATATAATTTAAATCTCTGGGAGACTGAAAGATTGACTTCAGTTTCTAAGAAAGAATTGGGGCATCCAATGAGAGAGGGAGCTAAGGCACAATTTAAAAAATCTGAGATATTGAGAGTTAATGCAATATGATTGTTATTAGTAGTAATCAACATAAATGTATATGTTTTGTTTTTTAATAGCAATAACACATATTCCTTTGCATGGAAAAATTATATTTGGGTGAAAACAAACAGTGAAAAATCTCATTTTTTCAATGGGAGTGCCCTCTCTCACTGGATGCCTTAATTGGTCTTAGGGAATAGATGAGGTTTTAGGAATAAAATTGGGATTCTCACTAGTATAAAGGAAGACTCGGCCACAGAAAAATACTCGAGAAAAATACTGAGAGGCAAAGGAGTTAATTTTTCCTAGAATTGTCAATGTCCAATAAGAGACTGCAATATTGTTCTCTTTCTTTGCTGATTTTTTATATTTCACTAATGTGAGCATTTTTAATTTTCAAACCTCATTACTTTTTACCCCCGTACCTCTAGCTAGCGCTTTTGTATCATTTGTCCACCCAATCCATGTCACCTGATCTAATTCAGCAACGCTTTTGCTTCTTCTTCTTCTTAACGGCGTAATATGAAAACATAACGGACAATTCTTCCAGCTTTCCATTATTCCCTTTTTCTTGAATTTCATGCATAGCGGTTTGAAAATTATCTATTTTTAACGAAAAATACTCTTTGAGCTGTACGTTAATTTCCTTAGAGTTCTTATTTATGTTAATTTACACAATCACCATATTATTTTATTTTTCACACATCATATAGTTTTATCTACTCTGCTAGTCCAGAACTTTTTTTACTTAAAACAGTAGTGCATAGCGGTTGATCGTCAAAGGAAATCCAGTAAGAAGCATTACAAATTATCAACTTTATTTCTGTCACAGGCAAATATATAATATCAACCCGCCGTATAAAAATCGTAATAAACAAAGGTACTCGTATACTTATTATAAATAAACATTATAATGGTATTAATTTTTTAGTTATCTTTCAAGAAGGGACACATCACTCATTCTTGAACCGAGTCTCATTACAACCATAGGTATGTCCCTGCAGTTGCGTAATTTATAGTAATCTTTATAATAAATTTGGATACTTTCACCAAGTGCTAATTAATGCGAAACACGGCATGAGATGTTACTCAATTGCTAGTTATAATTTGTCTTTTTACCACGGTATACCACAATACGTCTTCCAAAGCGCTAATTCCAGCGTATATGTCTTACGTATTTTAATCGTAAGATAATTTTTTTTATTACTTCTCTTAAATTACTAGTTCCCAAATATGTACATCAGTCCCGTGAAGTTGCAGTTTTCTCTGAAATGAATTCCTAGATGAACTAAATTAAGGTGAAACTCTATCATCACGCCAGGGAAATTTGAAGTTCTTCCCGTTAATCATCTGTTGTCTTCGCTTCTGGTGGATGTATTTAGCTTCCGGTATTCTACTTTTGACATATGGTACATTAAAGTAATGGTTTCTAAGTATTATTTACTCTTATTGGTTTTTTATTAAGGTAATGAGATTGACCTTGAGGTTAGGAAGAAAACATCTGGTCAGTGTTCCTTCCAATATATTTTATTTACATCACATGTATTAATTACTCATTTGGGGGCGGCCATTCACTCTGCTATCCCATAAAAATAAAAGTATGACAAAAATGCAGTAGGATGACGAAATGGAAATTAAACTATTAAAAATTTAATTTATCTCGTCATTTACTGGAGCTTAACTTCGTAAAATACGAGTATTATTTGGCCGATTGGAAGTGCTCTCTTTCACAGCGACAAATAGTGACCTCAGATCGCTCGAAGGCGGCTGGTGTTTCTATGGGAATAAGCGATGATTCTCTAAAAGAAATCTGCGATGACCTCAAGCGGGCAGTTTCACAAAACCTTGAGAGAGGCGGTGGATGTATGGCTTGAGGCAGTTTTAGAACCTAAGAATGGGAGATATCACTAGCAAGTATATGTTTTCGTAAAGAAAATCGGTATCTTTAAAATAAGGAAATATCCGCAGTTTCCACTAAAAAATTCCTGGATCCATGAAAATGGTTTCAGGTAAGAAAGGGAAAACAAAAAAATATATCTTTTGGGAACTATAAATCAGTAATTTTTCTCGAACAGTAAAGTTTTTATGAAGGAATTAATTATCTCGGTTCTTTAACGATATCTTTTCAAAGCTTCATTATTCTCTTGAAGATTTTTTCCATCTTTCGTCCCCAGCATTTAGTCTTATCTCTTAAATCTTTTCCATCTGTGTTGGAATGTGCTTATTTTCTGTATTTGGCCTCCAATCTTTTTCATGCTGCTATCCACCTTTCCCCAACTTCCTACGGCTTTCTCTTCGATTTTTAACGGCATCGATACAAGCTCCTTTTATGTTCCAAGTTGGAGCCTCAAACTTTCCCATAAAGTGCCTCTGCTTCCTTTTCGTATCATTACCCTGTCCATTCCAACATATTCACGTCGTGTGCCTTGCATCTCAGTTAAAAAATTTTTTGACCCGTCCTGAACTCTATACAGTCTTACCTGTTTTAGTGTCTTCGTTTTTCCACAAAATTCTCGTTCGTTTCTTTCGTAAATCTGCTCCTTATGCTGTTTTAAGTGTATATCTTTTGTTATTTTCTTCTAACCATTACTCCAGGTATTAAAAAAATTCCAACAAGTATAAAAAAGAGGTGCATCATGCGCTTTACATACCATACTGTAAATTTAATTCCAATAAAATCGGGAAAAGAAATTTTCAATTACAATTGGATTTTATTCGATAATTAAATATTAATTCAGTGAACATTTTTATGAAACACAAAGTTTACTCGACATTTTACATTCTACTGCTTTTAAAACACCTCATTATAAAAACTGTGATCTTTTGTAAACAAGAAACTATGTCCTAAATGTTTTAACGGTTTCATTTTCTAATTCTTACCACATATTTTAGTCGTCAAATCCATGAAATGAAGAAGAGAATGACGTCAGAGATATAAATTGTAGACCTACTGTGAGTTAGACAGATGTTGATTATGAAATGCTACATATTCCCTAATTTAATCGACAGTGGCGGTCTTTATAATCTTGAATTTTACTGATAAATTACGTCCGTAATTATGTCTCTTGACTTTAGATCTTAGATCATTCATTAACTTCCGATTTAACCTTTGTTAAACAGCCGCTCATGCTTAACTATGCTAGCATTATGTATGACTATTATCTAATATTGAAGCTTTGGTTTTTTCTTTCTGTATGTGTATATCTTCCATCTATTCATAGTGTGAGACTAATTTAAACAATCGTATTGATACCTTAGTTTATTTGATGAGCTCTAACGTAAACCCAGACTTGTAAACCAAATGAGCTCAAGAGCGCCTACCGATTTCCGCTTGGAAAGATCCAGTTTAAAATGGAGATTCTGGGAGTAAAAATAACCCGAAATAGGTGGTAATAATTGACGCGTTTTTTCGTATGCGCGAACCGAACCCAGAATCCATATGCAATAAACCTTGAGACGTTTTCAAACATATTCGCCGAATAAAGATTTACACATCCGAAATATGTTCCATAATTCATTAAATATGAAGTGAACCGAATTTAATGCCCCATAAATTCAACACTTCCTGCTACGAGAGCCTCGGGTTTCAACCGACATCTGCGATGGCGCCTCGGCGCGTATTCGTGCGCTGCGCGGAGCAGACGCCGGTATGGCCTCGTTACGCACGAAAGAGTCGTTAAAACCTGTTCCGATTCATCACGTATAAAACCCACGAGTTATGGAGATTATTTTCCAATATATTCGATAATTCCCTTAGTTGCGAACAGTCTCGAAATTAACTTTGTCGTCTTGCGTTTCAAAGTTAACCTGCAAGGTAAAGTTCGTTCGTTTTTCTTCGGTAGTTACCGGTAGCCTTGCATTATAAATGTGAACTTGTGGAAGAAGAAAAATTCTGAAATTGACCGGGGATCGAACCCGGAGTCTCCCACTTTTTATGCAACTGCTTTAACCAACTAAGCTTAGGCATTCAAGCATAAAAAGCTATGTTCCTAACATTCCATCTTGTCCTTTCACTAGAGCCTCAATTGACAGGAGTCGCAAATACGGAGATTGCATTTAATTCGATTCAGTTAATTCATTATTTTGATTATAATATGTGCAAATGGGAGTGAGAAACGTGATCACGAAACGTCGTAGACACGCGAAAAAGAGAGGAAATATTGAAATTTTACATTTTTCAGCAGATAGTTCTTTAGTCTAAAGTGTGTGGAATTCTTAATAACATTTTTCATTTCAAACAAATGTATGTACTCGTTATTGCTTAAAATGATGTGTGTTTCGGTAAATATTCCCAAATTCACCCATCCCTCGCTTTGAACGACTCTTTGCCATCCTGAGAAGGACCTTGTAAAATAGGGATCGCCAACCTGCGTTTCAAGGGCCACATGCTGTGCTGTGCGGCACTCTGCAAGTTAATAAATTTTGTGCTGATTTTTTGTAAGTTTTTGAGTATACTTCCTCCTATACTGCACATGGAGAAATTATTGTTTCCGTGAGAAATTAAATTCGAGATTTCAACAGAAATACCCGTTTTAAGATCTCCTTAGTGCGTTTTCACTATTTTCTCGGTGGTGTATGATAAAATTTTGTGGATGCTATATCTCAAATACTAAAAGTCACATCAGCAAAAGCCTTTATATTTAAAGTTCCTATTAGTAAAGGTTTTTGTTGAAAATGATTCACCGGAAGTGGAGGCTTACTCTTGTCAAATTTCCAGTTTTTCGATATATTTCCTTTAGGACCTAATTTATGTCAGTATTGTCCATACCAAAGTTGTAGATAACATAATTTTCTGTAAGTTTTGTTTGAGACATTTTTTTCATAAAATTGATTATTTAAGAGTTATTTCGATTATTTGCCTTATGTGTCGTGCTACTAGTACTAATTGTGATACTCCGGCTTCCGTTGCTGTGATAAAAATTTTAAAATGTTGATAGCAATGGTTGCACTTCCAAGAGAAATTTTAATTGCGGCCAAAATTATCCTAATTCCATTTAACACCATATTTTGTAATTAAGTTTTATTGTAAATATGTATTGACCGATCCCAGCGCCACCAATTTTAATAGCAAATTTTTGCGCAAATAACTTGACATTAACGGTAGGATACATACCGATATTTTATTATCCATAGCAGGAAGCAACATTTTTCAAAATTATCGTTTTTTGAATGTGAAGCTTTATTCAAAGTATTTTTCACTGTGAAACGTATTCCAACTGTTAAAAATCATGCACGAGTGTAATTGCCGATAATTATTCTTGAGGACATATATCGAGAGCAACTCGCGAATACTATTACAATCGTATTCATTAGTCTATGGAGAGAGTCATGTGCTGGACGCATAAGAGTTTTTTCTTTTTATTTCTGAAAAAAGGTCCGTCATTGATATATTGTTCTTCAAATAGGATTCCGTCACACTTAACAAACAACCCGCTTTCCAGTTTCTATTAAAAGAGAATTTATTTATTCTCTTTATGGTTTCTTTTCATTTATTAATGACATGCAACGATTTTGGTAAATTAGTTTTACTTATACTAGCCTAGATTATTGCATAGTGAAATATTTTAATAAAATAGTCATATCGCGATAAATATAAATTGATCGGTTCGAATAGGAAATGCGAAAACATTTGTTTGCTTTCCACTGCCATGTTTTCAGTAATTAGACTAATACGGTGCTGGTGTTTCTATTTGTGTGGTTTAGTGGCAGAGTTAGAGATAGTAACATTTTCGACAGAATAAATTTAGTGTGCATAGTAATGGATTTAGTAGAAAAATTAGATGAAAAAGGTATTCGTTGTTTTAATTAACAAATCATGATTTTAAAATAGGAAAATAAAAGAAAGATTTGAATTTCCACACTACTAATTACTTTATGTGCGTTATATAGTAAGTCCGAATATTAAAAATAGCAATTTCCATTATATAATTTAGGAATTATTCGGTTACTTTCAACGTGTAATCTAATGCCATAAGTCTTCAAAATACTGTCGTCTCTGCTGTTTATGAGCAGTCCAAAGTAACAAAAGGAGCAGGATGACGTTATGCGGTGTCTTGGTGACGCCCAAAAATACCCCTATTGTGAGACTTTTTTTTCGTTGCGGTGTGACATAACCACTCTGCGGCATGCATGTATAAAAAGCCCTCTAGACCCAGCCAGTTGCATATTTCATACATTACAGCATCAAAATTAGCCAAGGAGCCGGTTCATAAATCTGCATAAGGGAATTGATAAATATGGTGGCGATTTATGAAGGACTTCTGAAATTTTTATAAGCCAAGGTCAATAACTATCTGCTTATAAATAAATTTCATGACGCTAGGTAACAAACTAAAATTTTATAATTCGAGAAAAATTATATAATTTATTATTTGTGAATAAAAATATTCTGATTGAAGTACGGAACAATTAATATGCATAATAATTAATTAATGTGCATAATTTAGAATTTCGGATGTTATGAATTTTAATACCAACGGATATTAGTCTTGAATGTAGCCAAAGAAATTTAACTTTCTACGGACAGCGTTAACACGAACAGCTGCAACATGCACTTCGTTATTTACCGATTATTTAATAAAATTTAACGCTGTGATGCTGAGATGATGAATTTATGCTTACAAAAGTATTACCATAAGGTCAAGACGTCAATTTGAAATTTCTTTCAAGAATTAATACCTGATCCCAGAAAATTGTTAAACTTCGTGCCGATACCCCCACACGTATGTACAAGAAAAGGCAAATATAAATCAATCTTTATATTTACATATAGGCACCCATATATATAACGTCGTCATTTTCGCCTCAGGATCCACCGGATTTATGCAACGACAGGTCACTACCCGAAAAATATTCAAATATCGAACATTCCTTACGCGAAGGCATTACAATTCGCATCTCGCCTCTTGGTGTCACTTTACCTGCGCGCGCCTTCTCGGGCCAATGGCGTCACTCTGCTCAACCTCCCCCGCACCCCTTACCTCTTCGTCCTCTCTCTCTCTCTCGCGCAACGCGATATCCACGCAGACGGCGAGTGCTTGCGCGTCTCTTCGCCCTGCCGAGCGCGTTGCATGTACGCAGGCGCACCCCGTCGGGGCAGCGGTCAATCGGATGCCGCGACGGTACGGTAGGACTCCGGGAGAGAGAGAGAGAGTCGGAGGGAGGGGAAGAAAGGGAGGGAGAGAGAGAACTATACGAATGGGAAAAAGGTTGCCAGGGGAGGTAAAGAGAGAGGTAGGGAGAAAGGGAGGGGGAAGGTAGGGACAGAGAGAGATTGGCGAGGGTAGGAGGAGGACGGGAGGAAAGGAAGGGAGAGGAAAGGGAAAGGCTCGGGCACACCAATAAATCTCCTCCCTGGAAATCCTCGCCCCAAACAATGTAATTAAACTCTATCTCTCTCTTTTACCTGTCCAGCCGCTCCCCGTCTCCCGGGTTACCGCCCTCCCTCCCTCGCGGTCTCTCTCTCTTTCTCCCTTTTCCTTCCCCGTTTTCCTCCCTCGTTCGTCCTAGGGTAGCCGAGTAGAAGGAAAATTCGGCGTCCCATTACGGAGGTCAAGGCTTCGAAATAAGTGACTTTTTTTTGTTGGGGCTTGTTTTTATTATATTCTTGAGGACTCGCTGTGCCGCTGGCTTTCCCTTCGTCTTTAAACTGTGTTGCGTGTGTTTTTAGTATGCTTATAATTGTAGGACTTTAAAAGATATTTTTGGATGTTTTCTATGCAATATAAATGTATCCTTACATCGTTTTCATTCGTGAGGATAATTTTAGTGTTTACCGGTGTTTCGAAAAGACGAATTGCCAAATAGAAAACTCTTTTCAAAGGACAAAGTTACAACATCAAAGTACTCTTTAACCAGACTGGAAAATTACAGAAGCTATGCGGTTTTGTCGAAAAAATGTATGCTATTGTTAGGTTCGGATTTTATTTTTCGTCAGGATGCTTTTGAATCAAAGCGATATAAGCAATGGAAAATGAAAAATGCAGGAAATAAAACTAAACGAAATTTATCCCATCAAGCAGTTAGATATGATACTGCATCGAGCTTCATAACTTTGCGAAACACCCCAATTTATTTTCAAAGATATTAATTATTTAGTTTTGCTTACAATCCAATTCGATGATACGATGCATACGATTATCTCCTATTATTTCCTCTTCTAATCTTTCTCAATAATTTTTGTTTTGGTGCATGAAAGCTTCTGAGAAGTATTATTTCTAAATAACGTGAATATACGTTCGTAAAACATTGACCATCAGCCTCTGAAATGTATATTTATTTGATGTTAATGATATTAAAAGCGGAAATAATTTTCTCTTTCTCGATTTCAGACATGAGCTTGTTTCTAAAGTTTTAGTAATTCATTAACACGTCACATTTCCAAATCTTCAATCATTCCCTTTTAAAAAATAAGAAATTATTTTATCCTATTTAATGGCGTGCATAAATAAATCTTTCTGGAGAAAGCTGAAACTGATTATAAGATTACAAGAGCACTTTTGAAAACTGTGTTCAAATCTCATACGTACCATTCGACGTTAAGTGCCCGAACCGAAAAGCGGTTATTACTAAAAACAAAGGATTTTTTTAAGGGTTGACACCACTCATATTTTAATTTATAGCAGACATTCGGAAATACGATGCATACCATACACGTCCATTTCCGTCGAAGTGAAATCCAAGCCTCCTTCTCCTGCCGCCTCTTTCCCCTCCTCTACCCGCCTTGTAAATGCCCTTCTCCCTTCTCCAAAAAAACACATCTCCCTTCCCGCCACTGCTTCTTCTCTTCCCTTCCCACTCCTACCATCTCCTTGTGCCTCCCCCCTCTCTCTCTCTCCCTCCTCACTCCGCTCCCATATTTTCCACCCACCCACACCCTCCTCCGAGCACACCCCTATCGCTTCCTCCTTCTCAACCCTCACTCCGTCCACCTTTCTCCCTCTTCCTCCTACTCCCGTCTCTCTCCTTCTCTCCAGCCGAGGCATTCTCGAACCTTCATTTCCATTCATTTATTTATTTTTGAATCTCTGTTTTCCATGCATTATTTTCTCCCAGCAATCTCACGTTGCCCGCCCTATCGGTATCCTTTTTTTCCTCCTCCATCCCATTCCCGCCAACCTCTACCATTTCCTCTCACCTCTTCCTCTCTCTTTCTCTCAGCGTCTCGCCTCCAATCCCTCTCTCTCTCCCCCCCTTATCCTAACTCCATTCCAGCAACTCCGGCTCCGAAAACCATCCATCCCAGAGTTTTCCTTATTCTATCTCATCGCTTCCCTTTCCAAATTTCAGGGTCTGTAATTCCGGTAAGAATAATGGTGTCTATAGCTTTGATTCTGTTTATGATTTTACTTCGGAATCAATAATTAATTTCGTATTTTTATATTCATCGGCATGTGAATAATAGTTCAACTGTTTTCAGTTCGATTACACTTAGGAACGGATGCCATAAAAAAATTCAATGTTTCTGTAAGCCTATGTAAAGTGTTTTTGTTTTTGTTTGTTTTTGTCTTTGTCAACTGTTCAACTATTTATTTTTTTCTTTTTATCTAATTTTATTTTATTTGCTGTTGTTGTGTTCACTTTAAATTGGCGACAACGCTGTATGTGGACCTATGAAATAAATTTTTTTAAATAATAAAAATGTATCATGTAGCACTACACGTACCAAAGACATCACCCTGAGATTCAATAGCGAATTGGATCTTATATATATATGCGATATACAGTCGAGTTACTATAATTCGAACGTCTTTACATCGAATTCTCCATAACTCGAAGTGAATTCATTTTGCAGGACAACATCTTTTTCACATTACTTTTCTTCTATAACTCGAATTTTCTATAAGTCGAATATTTTTTGTTTCCATTTAGGTTCGACTTATAGAAGTTCCACTGTAAATATCGTCCCCTTTTCGCAAACGTAGGATGCGAGTTTGGAATTTATATTTTTAAACGTGTATATTTATCCGGTTTTCTGAACAAAAACAAGCGACGGATTCCATTCCGCCAGTACCTTTCCTATCGAGCCATCATTCGATCGATGTTCGGAGAATCGCTCCAATTTTTTTCGGTATCGATGTCCGAGTCCGTTTCGAGGAAGGCTAACACGCTCCGAGACCACTTCCCTGCGAATTGATTCATTATGGCGGCAAAGTGAGAAAGAGAGGGGGAGATGGTCTCCCTTCACTCTCCTTCCCCCACCTCTTTTCCACCTCCTCCCTCCCCCCCCTCTTCACCACTCCTCTCCTTATCGCCTCAGCGCGGCTCGTAAAGGGCGTTGCCCCTCTTTCGATTCTCGGCCGATGAGTGAGTGACGCGACGCGAATATTCATCCGGCCACCGAACACGCTCGGTGGGATGCGAACCCGCGCCTTACCGAGAGAGAGATACTGGGAAAACCGGGATTACGTATTTCGACACCCCTTCCCCCCATCCCCCCTAACCCCTCTTTGCCCCCCCCCCCCCCCCCCCCCCCCGTAGAGGTTGCGGTGGAGCATCATCCTCTCTATGCTTACTTTCATTCGGTCGGGAAGAATATGCGACAAAGGCAAATAGCACGCGTATATATGTACACGTGAGCGCGCGTGTGTGTGATCAAATAAAGCGAAGCCTTTTTTGGGGGGAAGTGATTTGCGGGAGCTTAGGAAAAGGGCCCGGGCGCGTGACGCTTCTGCCCTTGAAACGTCATGAAACGGAGAGAGAGAGAGACAGGGAGAGAGGGAGGAGTTAGAGGATTGGGCGAGAGAGAGAGAGAGAGAAAGGGTAATAAAGGAAGAAAACAGAAATAATAATAATAATAAGACGTCATCGGAAAAAGAGGGAAGAGATGGAGAAAAAATCTTTTTTTTTAAGTTATCGAAAACGTCAATCCGATCTCTTTTCAAATGACATATCCGAAAGGAGGGAATGGAATGGAAGAGCGGAGAGGGCGGGAAGATTGGGGGGAGGAGGAGGAGGGAGGAAAAAAGAAATCGCACGCCTTAAGGGATCCTTTCTCTCTCTCTCTCTTCTTCTTCTCACCTATCGTCCATCTTGAGACCTCCGAAGGACAACTTGGGCAGTGGTGAGGGAAAAAATAAAAGCGGCCTTAAAAATATTCTACGATTCGCGAAACGGTCTTCCTCCTTCTCCCGCTCTCTCCCTTGCCTCTCTATCCCCCTACTTCATCCATCCTCCATCTCTCTCTCTCTCACCCCCTCCTTGCCTTTCTCCTTCCTTCCCCTTCTTCCTTCGGAGACGTTCTCGTCTCGATTGCTATCTCCCTCTCTCTCAGAATGGAGAGTCACTCCGCTCCTCCCACCTCGAGGAAGAGAAATAGAGGAAGAAAGAGCAATAAGGAGGTAATGGAAATGTGGGAGGAAGGTGAGGTCGAGGGAGAGATAGGCAAAAGGGAAGAGGAAATGGAAGGAGAGACGATGGTGGGAGGCGTTGAAGAAATTTAGGATAGAAGGGTTGAGGAGGTGGGAAGAGAAAGGAGGGAGAAAGTGGAGCGAGAGGACGGAGAATAAGGATAGATTTGGAGAAAGAGTTTAGGTATAAAGTGAGAGAGAAAAGGAATGAGAAATAAAAGGGAGACAAGAGAAGATGAGAGAGTAGGAGGAGGGGTGGAGAAAGAGGGGAGGAGAGGGATCGGCAGGGAAATAGGGGTGAGGAAATGGATGGAACGAGGGCGGGAGTGATTGAGAGTGTGGAGGTAGAAAAAGACAAAGAAGGGAGGGAGAGAGAAAAGTTTTTGGTGGAGAGAATGGATAGAGGAAGAGAGAGCAGAGAGGGAGAGAGAGAAAGAAAAGGGTTGCAACCAAATGAGCAACCTTTTGAAATTATTAATATTGGAGTGGTTGGGTCGGGAGAGGGGGTAGCGGCGTGAAGGGAGGGTAAAGTGGGTGGGATGTATGGGAGGAGGGGGGGGAGACGGGAGGGGAGGCGGGAGGAGGAGGAGCGAAGGGGGTGAAAAATCGAGCCTCTTTCTCTCCCTCCCACTCCCACCCAACTTCTTCTCTCCACTCGACTTATAATTCATTTCGCCCTGTGTGTGTGTTGCTTTTCCGATATTTCCTTTTTCCCTCCTGGCGCGGCTTCCAAGGTGAAATGCCCCAGTGCTGGGGGTGGGGTGGCGGGGCCTAGCCGCGGCGGGATGGGAGAGGAGGAGGGGGAGTGACGTGGAGAAGAATATTTGGGCGTGGCTGCTTTTCAGTGTATGTGTGCGCCTGGTAGTAAGAGAGCGATGTCTGGGGGGAGGGGGGGGGAGAGAATGGTGGTGGGGGGGAGAGGGTGGAGGAGAGACGGGGGAGGAGTAGGAGGAAAGATGGAGCGGGATGGAGAGGGAGAGAATGGAGGAAGGGGCGAGTAACAATCCCCCTCCCTCGCTGGACGTGTCATTCCTCCGCCATTGTGCCTTCGAACTCTTTAAGGTGGAGGGGTGGGGAGATACAGCGGTGCGCTATTGCCAAATCTCTTAACAACCACCATTCCCTCGGTCCTTTTGCCACGAGATCCTCACGGGAAGCGCAACCGACGACGCCTTCGGACAAGTGTTTTGAATTAGTTATCGAACATTTTCCCCCCAAATGTGTTTCCCAAATCGGCGGGGATCGTATCATTTCATATGGTCCATCAGGTCGTGGTGATTTGGTACAGTCCATCGATATATGCTGTATTTCACTGTAGTATTTTGTCCATAAAACAATCTCGATCTTTTTACCCATGCAGAAAAATTTTATTCGTTATGGCCTGCACGCTAAATGCATTATTTTTTTTAATTTTGCGTTTTTTTACTTTGAAATATATAATGAATGAAGTACATTCAAGTATTGTCACTTTCACACACACGCATACAATTTTTTTGATGATATTATTTTTCATCATATTCAATTCCATTTTTAAACTAAATGATGATAAAAGGTCTTACGCTAGTTATTTTATTGACGTATTAAATTTTTTGGCGTGGAAATACATTGCTCATACTTCCCAAAATGACTGGATATCTTAATTTCAAAAAGGAAATCCATTCCCTTAATTCACAACTCCTCGTATAATGATATTTGAGAGCATATACAAATGCAGGAACACTATTATGTGTAATGTTCATTGCACATTCATTGAATGAAAACATTCAATTTGTAATTTTGCTTATTGCTATTAAAATATATACATTACATAAAAATATATATTTTATTATTAATTAGTGTAAATGATGTAATTGAAGCACTATCGTATTAATTGTTTCATCAAACAGTTAAGTACAACTTGTTTGCACGTTTGAAAGAAAACTATGGTTTCCATAAACGCAATAAATATGTATTAGACAACTAGGCCATTTCATTAAATATAAAAATCTTTGCCTTACATCATTATTCATAAAAATATTTATGATATGAATTGAGTTATTGCCTATTTAATAAAACGGTTGTATCGCCGCAGTAACACTTTATTTTTTAAACATATTTCCTAATGTTAACGATAGGAAAATGTACATATAGCCACGAAATACTTTATTGCTTAAATGTTGCCAAAGCAGCAAAGCCAAGTTCATTATGCGGGCATGAGATCATATCTTACCATACCACGCAGCAATTTATTGTTTAGATTAACGGTCGTTTCTATGACAAAGATTCCATGACATCTCGCGTTTTGTTCCGCTCCGAAAAGACTCAAAGAAGGACATCCTCTTTGAATAACAAAGGCTTAATTTATGAACCGAGCGGTAAATTCACGAGATGACGCCTCGGAAAACACAGACATCGCGAGAATTTTGTCGCGCGGCTTCTGTTTTGCGGAAATTTCGTATCCCCCACCGAGGATTCCGCCACCTTCCTCCCCCCCGTCATTATCAACCAATAAGAAACCCCCGATGCCGTGCGGCCCTTTCTACCCGATTAGAGGGGGTGGAGAAGGAACGGGGTTCTCTCCGTTGTCACACCGAGAGAGAGAGCTTAAAGCACAAGGGGACAAAGTCAATGAGACGGTGCCTTTGATCCTGTGAAGCGATGGGGGCGGAGGAGGTAGAGTTGGGAAGGAGAGATGAGGAAGGGGGCGGGGAGCGGCGAGAGAAGAATGGGTGATCGGAGGAATGAGGGGGCAAAAGGGGAGGGGGGGAATGAGTGAGACGAAAAAGGTGGGTGGGTGAGGGTCGAGGAAAAGGGAAGGGGGAAAGAGAGAGGAGAGAGTGGAGAGTGGGTGGGGGTGGCGAGATGAAGGGAAGGGGGGTATACTATTCGACGCTGGCGTCCTTATCTCTTTCCTCTTACGTCGTGCTTCGCTGCCTCTGGAGGCGTCTGCGGTGCACGCGCCTCTCTCTAAGGACTTGAGAAGAGAGGTGAGGAGGAGTGGCGAGAGGGGGACGGGAGAACACCGATTGACCTATGTTATGCTTCGCTTGTATCACACGGAAAAAGCGGGATTTATTTTATGATGGAAAACATCGAAACGATATTTTATTTACTTGAAAATTTATCATAAGCGATAAGTGGAAATAGATCCTCCTGTACCATAATTTGTGAAATCTGAAATAATTAGTTTAAAAAAAATTAAATTAAAGAAACTTACAATTAGTCGGGGTTATGGGTAGCGACTCGCCAAGGGCCTGGAACGTATTTGTATTTTAAAGCAGGTGAATTAGGAAAAGTGTAGCGTATTTTGTTTAATCGTAGTGTCGTTTCGAGACTTTCTTTTCTGATCGAAAGCATTCGACGATATTTTATTTAGTTAAGAATTTATTAGAGAATAAGGAGTAAAGATAAGTGGAAATAGTTCCTCCTGTACCGTAATTTGTAAAATGGAAAACTAAAATAATTATTTGAAAGAAATTAAATTGAATTAACTTATTCGGGTTTATGGATTGCCCATAGACAAAGACTTGGAATGTATTTATATTTTAAAATCAGTTTTGGAAACGTGTGGCCGTTTTTTATGGTAGTGTTGTTTTATAGGGCAGCTTTTAACGATTCAGGTCGCTAAACTTGTGTAAATTAATTTGATTTCATCCAGTGGCGTAACTATCCTTTATGTGCCTGGGTGCAAAATTGAGAAAGTGGGCCCCTAGCATATTAGTTTCTAATTGGATTTAAAAAAGAAAACATTTTAATAAAAACGAAACACATTTGCCTTTATAAATGTTTTATAACATTACATTTATAAAATTACATCAAAATATACAATTTTTTGTGAATATGAAATTTAACACAAAATTTTTCATATTTATTATTATGAAAATCTCTTTATTAGAAATTTTAAAACAAAACCTTTCCACGAATATGAAAAATTTTGCTTAACGTAAATATTGTATGATTTTTTTTAGAAATACAGCTTCACATGAAAATGTTTAACTTAAATTCTTTAAATATTTTTTCGGATATGGTACTTCATAAATAACCTTTTTATTATCTTCAGTTTCGAAAAACTTGGTTCATTGATATTTGTCGTTACTGGCAATCTGGAAAACTAGAAGCTAGTTCACTGTTATCAATCATAAGAATGTCTGCCATTTCTTTAATACTTGTAACATTTTAAAATCCTTTTCAAAAATCGTTTTAAAAGACACCAGTTGAGAACCTAATCTTGCGATAAGTCACCTTTATATTTTTCTACCATCTTTTATGATGCAGTGTGGATCTCTTGTGTAGTGCTTGTTGAGAAGCGCTTTGGTATTTTTATTGAAAAATACTCCATGATTGTTCTAATACCTTCAAATCTCTTTTTTATTTGCTCTGAAAATTCGTTTAGTATGCGAATGTATACTTTGTATTTAAATTTATTGTTTAAACATAGGATTTTCTAAAAGAGTCCTATTTCTAACTGTTTTCAATTTTTGCGTAATTCCCCAAGACAGACATAGTTCACTAGCTTTTTCTTTCATCGAACTCATCATCCGTTTTCAATTCGGTTAAATGCTCTTGAAAAGTCTGAAGAAAATCGAAAGCTTTTTGTAAATCGCAAGATTTACCTTGTAAAAATTTTGTCAAGGCGTCCGCTTTCTCCAATATACATACTTGTAAATACTACCACAATAAAACATTCAAAACATCTAATTTGTTTTAAAAGTACCATTGCTTTACTGATTTCCTGCGTTTTGGTGCTTTTCAGTATGATCACATTTTAGGATTTCATTACATCAACAAATCTATACCTCCAAGCTATCTTTTTTTTAGAATAAAGACGTGTAACACATACACGTTCAAGTAATTTAGAGGTTCCTCGGAATTTGTTTTGTTAATTAAATTTCATCTTATCACACTGTCACTAAAAATACATAAACTGAATCAACTACATCAAAAAATCGTTTACTTCTTCAAAATCTTACGTAGCTTGTTTTAAAAACCAGATTTAAATCATGATTTGCGCAATGTATGTATGTATGGGGCGTTGGCTGAATATTATATATTCTTGTTTGTACTCCATTGTACACACCACCATTACAGATGCCCATTGATAGTATTGCCCACGAAGCTTCTCCAATCCATCCATCCATCCTTTAATTTTGAAGCAATAATTTTCATCAGTCCTTCTGCAGAATGATTTTCAACTGCAACGAACCCAATGAAGTGTTCGTTAATTTTCAACGCCGAGACTCGATAGTTACATAACGGACAATGATCAACCGATGAACCATTCGATTTTTGATATATCTCGCGTTGTATCAACCAATATAGAAAAAACTGCGGATTTTCATTCAGAAATGTTTTTTTTATAAAACGGCATTTGCTAACATTTCAATTATTTCATTTTGAATTTTTGGCGATAAATACTTTATTTTCCCTTGGGGTGAGTTTAAGAGTTGATCCAACACGTCGTCATACTTTGCTAATAGCTTTATACTTGATAAAAATTTCCTGTTTGCTGACTTCTTATCCTCTCGATGATCACAGAATGGCAAGTTCCCCAAAGCTAATGTGAGCGTAACATGATTAATCTATCAAGGACTCTTCTCAAGTATGAGGCTTCTTGTCTTATTTTGAGATCGATTTCATCAGAGATTGTTTTTCCTTCACGCCACTGACTCAGCACTGCACAGCACTGTTTGTGATCAGAACATTCTTCATGACGTTGAATTTTTCGAGTTAAATGCTGCCAATCTCTGCTTCCATTTGCCATACTGTTTGGAACCTTTTTAAAGAATAACCAGCATGGTTGACAGTAAACATAATCCTTTATTTTAGAATGACATAGCCAATCTCTTCTAATATGAATCCCAGCTTGCGTGATTTGAAAATAATAACATTCATTGAATGATCTGTTATTCTGTTTAGGATCTTTAGGAAGCGGTCTTTTTGGTTGATTTGGTCCACATAAAATAATCGTTTGTCTTTCATTTTCACTCATATCGTTGGAGTATAAGACTTTGTCTTTGGGGCATGCAGATTGTAAATGAGTATCATCAGGTAATTCAACGCAATTTCTTAACTCATCTAATGTATCCAATTCCAAAGGGCCTTCGAATTCATTCTCTACCGGTTGTGGAGTTTCTGATTCAGATAATATTCTTTCATCGCTGCCCAATCCCTGTCCTTGGTGATTTGAAGATGGTTTTACATAATACGATATGTAATTTTCTGACATTTCTTAATTTCGTCTTCTTGTTTTTTGCGCAATTTTCGTTTCGCGAGACTATTTCCGGTTCGTACGATATTGGTTACTCTGGTTGTCTTTTATGTTTACTAAAAATGCGTCCCTAATTACCTAAACCGGTGTCCATGTCCTGGCTACGCCACTGAGTGGGCCCCCTCTGCGGAGTGGGCCCGAGTGCATTGCACCCCGGTAGTTACGCCACTGATTTTATCACTTTTAAATAATTATTTTAATTGTCCATTTCACAAATTTTGACACAGGATGGTATTTTATTTGCCTCATTCAACGAAACTGTCAAAAATTACATTCTAAAGAAGATGGGAAAAAAATAAAATCGTATATATGCCATATATTGCCATGATAACTCCACGTCTAATAAAGGAAGCTACTTTCCCACTATGCGAGATCACTGCCATATATAACACTTAGAAAACGATAATTCTTTCAGAGATTTCTAATACAAAGTTTTACATGTTTTTCGAAAATGGAATCTTGCCCTGGAATTATAATTTGGCCACTTCACTGTGTGGATTGTCACGGTGTTTTAGTAGGCAAGTATTTAACTTCTTTAATTGGGCTCGCCCATGATTTCCGCGCCACTGCTTCCAAGTGAAAATTTTTTTGGTGTGAATTCCGTACCAACAGACACGAAACGGAAGCCGACTTCTAGATTTAAGCATTTCCGTAACGGCTGCGAAACACGTGCACCTTGTCAATTTACAGCGAACACGAATATTTTTCAGCGCCTAATAAATCGATCTGTTCAGGTGATGAAATGTTTTGCTTGGACGATTCGGAAATATCCCAAGTGTGAAGAATTATTCGCATGCTTAGCGTTCATTTGCCTTAAAGCACACAAAAAAACATTGTAACAACTTAGGTGGGTGCAAATTATTCAGATTAAATGTGCTAATACTTTATATCCACCGAATTTCGATTTCTCAAAACGTCAATGCAATATCTTCTTTGAATAAACACTCCTTTGACGTATCGTTAGCATTCCCAAGGAGCTTAATTTTACGCGGATATTTCAGAATGCGTTTCATTATTGGATTCAATTCAGTGTTTAAGGCTTTATCTGTCTCATCAATAGCTTTTAATTAAATATCTTCAGCTCAATTTCGTGCCTATAATATTAAAATAGAATCTAGAAAAATAACACTTTTTTGTAGTCTGTGAAAGAATACTAAAACTTTCATATTTTTAAATCAGATATGATGGGATTTATAGCCATAGAAATTAATTTTTGAGACGTCTGTATGCTTAAAATTGTTAACATACGTTCAGTGGTTCTGATGCTTCATTTATACATTTGCTATACGTTAGAAAAATTTCCTGACAATCCTGGTGACATGCTTTGTATTTTACCGACTGCAACAGTAAGTAATTTAACGCCAGAACAGGCGGAGTTATTTGACGATAGTGATACGGTTCATAGGAAGTTAATTTCTTTTGTGCCTTGAATGCAGATGTAGTTTCCTCCGGTTGGTTCTTCTTCCAATTTCCTTCATCTTCCCCCTTCTCCATCTCCCACCCAATGTTCCCTTTATCTCCCTCTTTCTCTCCCCTATTCCCTTCTCACACCCTATTAATCACGCGTCTTTATTCTAGATCACTTCTTTTTTTCTTTCATTCCATTCCTTTGTGCCTTGCTCTCCCTTTTCTGAATCAACTTTATCGCCTTCCCCCTTTTATTTTATTTTTTCCTTTAAATGGAGTTCATGGTTTCACTTTGTCTGTCTTTCCCCCATGCAACTACTAAAATTGTTAATTGTGTCCTAACCAGAGTGTCCATAAAGATTAAAATTCCAGAGTGCCTGGTAATAATTATGGCATACGTTAGATTGCACCTAAAATGCACTTAGTGTATTTATTTAGTCGTTTTTGCTGTATTTTTCTCCGGCCGTCGCTCTTTCTTCACGAACTTATCAGCAATACTTCGGATAGGTTTCTTTAGTTTATGTTCGATTGATTTATTCTGCATTTAATTCTTTCGGTCCCCGTTTTTACGTAAAAGAAGTAACGAGAAGTGCTTTCACATTTAGTCTCAAAGACAATTCCATAAATTCACCTATACTTCTCTTTTCAGTGTATTTTTCTATGATACAAACTTTATAAAGACAAATATGCAATTTTGCAGCGCTACGTCTGATACCAGCGATGCTGTTTGTGAATTTGACGTACTTCATAAAGATTGGAGATTTGATAACTTGTGAAAGAAATTTCATCCGTTCTCCCTTTCAAATTATCAAGTTGGTTTAAGAAGTTTTATGAACCGATTTTTGTCGTTATATCAACAATATAACAATGTCGTTTGCTTTATATTATTTTTGGAAAACGAGGTTGACGTTTAAATCATTTTAACCCTTTATGTACCGACGGTTCTTAAAAGTACCGCCCATTTAGACAGTGTATACGTATTGCTTTCGTGTACGCTTATATCTTGACGGTATGTACTTACTAGTCCCTATTCGTTTTAGTATAGTCTAGTCTTTTACCTCATTTAACTATTCACAATATATTACATTAAACGTTATTTTGCTTATGATAAAAGGAAAATTAGGAGAAATAACATTTTTAACATTTGGTGCATAAAGGGTTAAAATAATCACGTTATCTTTTAAATTGATATCATATCCTGATCCATAAAGCTTCAATTCTATTTATTAACAAATTTGAAATTGTACAGGGTTTTTCCAAATAAATATCTTCCCAGAAATAAATTTCATTTGTCTCGTCTATTTTTTTCAGTCCGAGTAGGTACTATTCTATATGAATCACCTTGAAAAGTTGCCTGAGAAATTGGCTTCCTCTTACCTCATTATGCCGTTTCTTTTAGTTCTGGCGATTGAATTAGTGAGGTACGTCCGAAAATAAGTAAACAGGTTATACCACGTAAACAAGTTGAAACTAAATCGTCCATTACTCGGGGTTTTCACGTAAAGTGGCATTTCTTCACCTATTTGCCTCACAAGACATTCTGAAAAATAGAGAGGATGTTCACCATGGGCGCGAGCATAAATTTTGACGCAAAAGAAAACTAGAAAACAAGAACGACTATAGTGTGGTATTAATACTTGTGTGTTTTTTCACTGAAAATTTTTTTCAAAGAATCTAGTTGTTACCTTGCGCCTTTTTAAGATCAATAAAAATCCGACCAAAGTGGACATTCGAAATAAATCAAACGCGCGTCTCAGAATAGCCCTTCCACTTGACATAAAGCCAAGCGAACGGCTATGGCTTTATCTTTCGCCCGGCATCTTTTTTTTTTTCCTTTCCACTTCACTTTTGAATATCTTTCCGTTTTTAACATCTTCTTAACTTCCATTTCGACCTCTATCCAGCTCTGAGAGAGAGAGAGACTTTTTTCCGAAACCATCTGCCCCTCTCTTCCTACCACTGCGGTACTTCTGTTCCCGCATTCGCAGGGAAAAACCCCCATCCCATCCGCCCATACTTAAAAACCCGATATTTTCTACTCTCCAAGCAAACCTTCTCTCTCCCCCCCCCCCCCCCTTGTCAGCTTTTTACCCCTTCCTTCCTTCCTTATCGTCCTTCTCCCACTCTCCTCCTTCTCTTTCCTATCTCGCTCCTACAAACTCCTCCCTCCCTCCTTGTATCCCCTTCTCCTTTTTTTTCTCCTCAATCCTTTTCTCCTTTTGACTTCTCTTATTACCCTTTTCACCTCTTCCTTTCCCGCAATACTTTAAACCGTTATTCCTCATTTCGAGCCCGAAAAAACCACCTCTTCCACATCCGTTGCGAAATTTAACTACTCTCCCACGTCTTCTCTATCGTCTCACTGATATCCCCTTTTGCCCTCTCCCTCATACAGTTTCGCACCAACAAAGAAAGTCGCTGTCGTTTCTCTTTCCACGAAATGTTTTTCTTTTTTTGCTTAAAACCATTACGCTCTTTCTTGGCGTTTCGAGCTTCTATGTTTGTTCCCCCATTACTTTCAAAGCTATCCCCTTTCGGTTTCCCCACCTATATTCGAACTTGCTTAAATCAACATGTTCTTTTCGCTGATGATTTTCCTTTAATTTCTCGAGTTTTATTTATAGTA
The DNA here is from genome assembly GCA_036926305.1 of Uropetala carovei. Taxonomy (NCBI): domain Eukaryota; kingdom Metazoa; phylum Arthropoda; class Insecta; order Odonata; family Petaluridae; genus Uropetala; species Uropetala carovei. Next base: position 21,047,238 of record JAXCHB010000196.1, read on the forward strand.
TCTTGCGACGCCAACGCGTTTCTTTTTATAATCTGAAAAAATTTTTGATATATTTCAGCAATATCAAACGCAAGCCGTGAGATATTCAAAATAAAGAATTGGTTACGTAGTAAATAATATTTTATGGCATTTTTACTCCTTTACCATCCTAAAATATATATTTATAACGGAAGAATATATGAAAGTTGATCCTTTGAGAACATTATTTAAGCGATGTGACCCTAAGGAAACACGTAAGGGGGAAATTCAGGATTTTTTCGAAAAAATTCTCAGTCCGGACCTCTTAAATCGCCAGACGCTCCCTCTTTCGCTGGTTCTGTAATATTTTCATCTCGTCAATTCTTCCACCCTCCCGCTTCCTTCCCCTTCCAATATTCTCCCACCCCCTCATTCCCTCCCTCCCTACCCCCACGCCCTCTTCCTGGCCACCACTCTATCTCCTCAACCCTTCTTCCGCAGCCGCTGATGAGATTCTGAGAGGTTTTCTTTTCTGCCAAGCAAAACACGAACACCCGTAATGACTTATTTCAGAAACTGGGAGAAAGAGAGAGAGATGGAGGGAGGGAGAGAGAGAGAGAGGAGAGAGAGAGAGCAGGAAAGATATTTTAAATACGGAGAAATGTGAGCGGCGGGATGTGTTGGATGGAAGATCTCTAAGGAAAATAGAAATGGGCGGGAAGAGAAGTATGCGAGAAGAACGAAGATGAGGCGAAGAACGTTTTTAAATTATTTCTCTCTACTTTTTTAATTATATCTATTATCATTCATTGATATGAAGAGATTACTACGGTTTACTCTCGGACATACAGGTTTGCATATGCAGTTTGAGGGCTAAGGTTTGTCTCCAATTCCGTTCGAAAGACGAGAATCGTTTCTAGCACGAACATCTAGCGGAAATGGCTAATAATAAAAGGTGAAAGTCCATGTTATAAAATAGGGTCATGTATGCGTTCCTCAATGATAGTTACTCACTGCTGTAGTTAATAATACCTTACTAAAAAGCTATGAATTAAAGATAAGTTTACGCAACAGAAACAATGGGTAGTTAATGCAGCTTGGACACTTTTTTGAGTTTTACTGAGATTTGCGTGATATTTGTGTCATATAGATACATAATGGAATTTTCTACCCAGTGCTGTGATGGTTTCATTTGATGAAAACGTTTGCATATTATAACGTTTTCCAGTAATTCTTTGAGAATGCAGGAAGGCTCAATGAAATAGAAATAGCCTTTGCATTTATTTTTAATTTCTGGATGGTGTTTGTTTGCGTATATTCGGGAATTTTTTTTACGTCGGCCGCTAAATATATTAGCATGGGCAATTTTTTTTACGTTTTCAAAATTACCTTTCGATTTCGGACTGAAAGAGAACTTTGCTGCTGTTACAGATTTTATTTTTTTAATTAAAATTATTGTTATTTTTGTAAAATAACTAAATATATCTTCCCAAGTATATTATTTGATTTACACAGTGAGGAATGGAAAAGCTGATAAATAAAGATAAAAATTAGTATTCCTATGATCCTACTTTTTTATAATAATTATATAGAAGAGTTAAACGTAATTCAGCCGGAAAATCAAAATTTATCGCATTTTCTATAATTTCTTATAAACATTAATAATTAAGGTGGGCTTTATGTGAACTATCTTTCTACATCGTTTTATTTGTAATACGCAGTACTATCACATAAATTCAAAGAAATACTTGTTACATCGGCAATTTAACAGTTTGGGGTAATTGAATGTTTATATTAGAGGTGCTTTTTTAATTTTTTACCGGTTTATGCGGCGGACTCTTCTTTGATTTGCCCTCGGGAAAAGTCTTAACGCCTTATAAGCCTCGGAATTTTTGATTTTTAATAGCCGTGTGTACGAAATCGCGCGTTATTGTTTTTTAGCACAAATTAGTCTCTCGCCGACTAGAATGGCACGGTTCCAAGTCGCTATTTCTCCATCGTGCTTTTCTTCACCCGCCGAACGGTCATTAAAAATAGTCATTCGGTGTCCTCGGGCGATCTTATCGAATCGTTAGGAGTCGTACCGATCGCCAACTCAACTTCCTCCCTCCCCTATCTCATCCACTCCCTCTTTCCTCTTCTATCTATCTTCCCTCCCGTGGCTAGAGCCGCGCCTCCCTCGCCCACTTCGTCGTTTCGTCTTATTCCTCTCTGTCACCCTGGTTCCGCCTCTCTTCCTCCTCTCTCCCTCCCACCCTCCGTCTCCCACTCCCTCTTCCTCCACTTCCACTTTTTACTCTCAATTCCTTCTCTCATCCTCTAGCCCTCTCCAAAGGCTTTCGATTATCCTTCCACACGGCTCTCATTTTTCTCCCGTCTTTTGTCACAAACGTCGCAGCTGCCCAGGGACTGAAATAAACTCGGGTTTCCGTCTTCGCCGTTCTCTGGAATCTCTCAACTCCTCCCCTTAAAAAAAAACCCTTCCACAAGACTTTCAAAGCCTCGATTCTTTCCTATATTGCTCCAACTATCTCCATTAAGAATCCTGCACCGCCTCACTCAAACATATCATCCCTATTGTCATCGACGTCGTTATGGTCTCTACTAATTTTGTTGTTTGCTATGGTTCCTCAAGTTAAGAGCGAATGCGTTCTTTTTTTAGGGAATCTGGGGTGATTTATGCTCGAATGGGAAGATCGTCGTTAAATTATTGATTAAGTTTGATTACATTTTGGGGTTGTCTTCGGAAATTCTATTTATATGTTGATCTGAGTGGATCTTTACGAATCTTACTGTGGAATGATCGTTCGATAAATGACTTTGGTTTTTATTTTGCAAACAAAAATTGATAATTTTTCTGCATGGTGAATGGTTATTCCTCCTGTAATAAAATTGGAGTGGCGTCACTACAAGGCACATTGTAATTATTCCTCATAAATTCTTATTATTAATAAGAAAACAGTCTCCGAATGTCCAGTACACTTCCTTCTAGCCCCTATGGTTCAGTTCCTTTCAACCTGTCGAGGCTTCATTCCTACGTCATTTTAATTCACGCAGTTATTCTAATTATCCTTTCGCATTTCCAAGATATCCTCCGAATTTCTGTCCTCGGCCTCTGTCCGTTACACTCCACTTCCATTTTTCTCATTCCCCTATTCTTTCTTTTCCTGTTCACTGAACCATTCTTGGCGCCGTCTGGCTCTTCCAATCAGTAAATGAAGACAATTGAGGAACGTGTTCTGGAACACTTCCGTCTCGAGCTCGTTCCCCAACTCCGGGAAACGGACCAACTTTGACACATCAGAGGCGGAAAAAAAACTGCGTTGGCGAAACGAAGCTAAGATAGAGACAAACGATGCATTACTAAAAATCCGACGCTTCCAGAAATGGAGAGAGGGAGAGATAGAGAGATGAATAGAATGAGACGCATTGTGGCGCAATTAACCGGTGACCGGCATGAGCGTAAGAACTACCACAAGAAATTGTTCAGAATTCTAACAAAACGTTTTTTCATAATTTTCGGTTAAAATGGATATTTATTTATTTTTAAAAATTTCTTCTTCGCAATGCCCGTGTCCATAAGATAGTATTGGTCCATTATCGACATCAAATTTATGCAGGTTTGAATGGACAAAAATGCAAGCAGAAGGCAACGGAGTTATAAAAACGCTTGTCACAAAGCGTGATACGTACGTTTTCAGAATAATTGACAATGCCATAAATATGAAATTAATAAAATACGAGTATTAAAAAAAAACGTGGCTTTTGAATCTTTATGTCAGTAGTCTCCACTACTTTTTAACTCTCTCCATACGTAGTATAGTGAAAGTATTGTTTTCACGGGAAAAGATCGATTTCGAGATTTAAATGGAAGTACACGTTTTGAGGTCCCTTGAGTACGTTTCGACTATTTTCTCGATTTTTCATTTCAGTACCAAATTTCACATTAATATTTTCATCATAGACAATGTAATTTTCTACACGTGTTGCTTGAAATTTTTTTCATAAAGCCTATAGTTTAAGAGATATTTTGATTTTTCTTCTAAATTCATGTTAAATACAGTGATAACATTGTTTCAGTTTCTATGCTACAATTTTTTAATTGTTGATAGCGTTACTTACGCTGCCAAGGGTCATTTTAATTGCGCATCGATATTTTGGTATCCATAGAAACAGCTAACAATTTTCTTTACTTGTTTTTTTTTTTCAAATAAAGACCAATGAAAATGTTTTAAAATTATATACGAGTGTAATTGCTGATAATTATTCCTGAGGACTCTGATATTGAGAGAAATCATATTCATTGCTCTGTATGGGGAAAGTCACGTTTTGGCCACATCAGATTTTTAATTGATGACACATTCATTCATTTACCTTGATATGCTCAGCGTTAAATGGGAAAATCATTGAAATATTTCTCTCTCGTGATAACGTCTTCAACTTGAAAACCACAACTCCAAATAATTCGATTGTTTAATCATTTCACATTTTCACTGTATTCAATGTTTCGGGGTGTTTGTGAAGACTCATTTAAAATATATTCTGCATATATTTAGGACGGTAATATAATAAAATAACTCTCATTAAACCTGTAAATAACTGCATACTTTCCTTGCCATAAAATAATGGTTATAGCTAGAGATGGAGAGCCTTTACCAAAGGACAGCCTAACGGGCACAACTCGTACCTTGAGGGAAAACAAAAAACATTAAGGAGACTGATTTAATTTGAATGTGCAGGGTGATCCTAAAATGTATATACACTTTATTCAATTATATATTTACTTATAAAAGTATGAATGATCGCAGAACTTATTTTAAGGGAGCTAGTGTTCAACATTCCAGCAATAATACATTTTTGACAACTATAGAAAACTATCTATAGCAAGGGTACACAAACTTTTTTACTCGGGAGCCAATTTTTTAAATACATTACTTTCGGCGGACCCGTTATTAGTCTACTTCTAAAAAAAAGGTCTTATGAGTTGCCAGAATACCTGTGTGTGTGTCCCCCTGTTACAGCTCCTATACCAGTGGTCCAATTTTCACGAGAAATTGAAGAAGGAATCATAACTCCTATCCTACCAAAGGCATACTTTTTATGACGAAAGTCATAGTTATAAAACGTTCCGCTCACATTCTGTCACCATTTTCATTTACACTGAAACTCGAAAATTGATTATGCTAACAAAATTGATATACCAAATTTTCTGGATATAATATAGCCAAAGGCATACTTTTCATGACGAGAATTACAATTCCAGGCACATTCTCTTGTTTTATTTACACTGAGACTCGAAAGTTGATTAAATTAAATTAATATTGGAAAGGAAGTAGGCGGATTAGTTCTTTCTAGAAGTTCTTTTTTATAGTATGTAGGTCACGTGTTTGAAGAACAGTAAAAATTAATAGATTTTCTCCAAAAAATAATACATTTATTTGTCAGCTCTCACAGCATGGTATATTTCATGGTATGTTTTATTTGAAAAAATATGTTTCTAGTATTACAGTCACTTTTTTTAGTGATGTTATATCTCCATCAAATCCATTTTTGGAACCAACCATGGATGGTTCACCATCTGTACGTACAACTCTATAGATTCTATAGAGTTACTTTTGCACGCATTGCTAATTGTGTACCGGTACAAGCTTATTCAATCTCACGCCTCGGTTCCTTCGGTGTTGTTGGATATTTAGCGTACGCTGTTTTCTTCCATGTCCCCAAAAGTAAACGTGAAAATGTTACCACACATGTGAACAAACCATTCATAAAATTGAACCCGATGATCTGGATTGTCTTCACTCGCATTATGCATCTATTTCGGTATGTACGATTTACACTTGGCAGCTAGCAGAATCCATTGTGCACTAGTTTTGCAGGTGCCGGTCGTGAAAACCTGCGACACATTGGCAGCACTATCTCCATGAGTGGATGTGTGAGGTCTTCCAAAACGTTCTTCGTGCACATCTATCACTGTACAAACTGCTTCAAACTTGCAACTTGCATCTTGAAATGTTCAGCTTCAAATTTACGTTTGAATTGCCTTGGCTACATATCATCTTATCCGTTTCATTAAATTTACATATCTTATCAACGTGCAAAAAGTGTTTATATTTTTAGGGACCCCGTACTAACTTTTTCTTCGGTATATGTTTACAAATAACATTTTTATGAGCGAGAGACTTTGCATGAATTTTCATTACTAACTTTATATAAACGTAGCTCAAGTAAATTTTCCAACTTGCTCGACTTTCCTCGATTCATTATCTGCACCACTTTTAATTTGACAAAACTTATGAGATGTTTTTATCATAATTTTGTACGAAGGAAACTGCAATTTGATGAACCCTTATATGTGTAACTCAGTCATTTTGACTGTTAACAAATAAAAAATTAAATATTAGACTACAAATCGCAACATTTTAAAAAGGTTTAAACTTTGACCTATGACCTTCCTTTATCAATCCGTTCCAACATTCACCGCCTGCCTCCTTCCTCTTTCTCCGCTCAATCTTTCCACCATTCCTCCTTTTTTCCGTTGACTCCACCGCTCCACCTGTTCTCGCTGGTGGTCGTCCTCTTTATTAATGTCCTCCCGTCTCCCTCTCGTTCGAATTCTTGGTCTTTTCCCTTCTATTTCCATATCGCACTTCCTTCGCTCCCACCAGTGCTCCTCTTTCTCTCTCTCTCTCCCTCTTCATCAACCGTCCAGACCTTGTTTCCATGATTATTCCTCTCGGAGATTTCTTGGCCCGTATCCTTTCTCCCTTTTTTTTCTTTTTTTTAAAAATAACTATTCCTTTCTCTCCTCCCTATACTTCGTTAAAATCGTAATATCCTTTATTCTTTGCCACTTCTGTCCTTCTAAAATAATGCGTCGATTAGTGGAATTATGGTCTTTTGGCAGTCTCTCCATCCACTTCTTTTTCTGATGTCCTTAGTGAATATATTCGTCTTTTAAATGACCCGAAATCCAAGGCTTTCCATCCCTTTTATTTATCAACGGGATAAAAATAGACCTTTCATTTATCCGAGTGTTCTCATAAAATTTTTATGTGGCTGCAAGTCGGAACGGATATAAAAAAAAATTCACGGCTCGTTTACCGATTCCGAAAAATGGCCATACGATTTGGAAAATTAATTTCTTGAAAACCTCCCACAGTTAGTATACACGTTTTGAGTAATTGAGCAAAAGATACTTAAGGGTGGTGCTCAAAGGTAAAACTGAAAGTTTTCGTGTGAGTCAACTAGTTTGTGTATCAGCCTCTGTGTCATGCATTGTCTCCTTTGAGACAAATGTTTTATTGAGCATTTTATGTTTATTTTTGCCCGATATTTATTCCCCACTGAAAGTTTGCTTTTGGTTATTTTTGCTTTTCCTCTCCTTTTTCTTCTATTTTTGATGCGCGTGTTTTTATTCGTATGTACACCTGAATATATTTACTATAATTGCGAAGATTTAATTGAAGAATCGTAATTTACTTTTTATCTCTCACTAGAGGGGCAAGTTTAATTCTTTCTTTCTGTAACGTTATAATTTATACGCAGTATAAACTTGTTAATACGATATAGTTAACTGTTTCAGGCGTAACTTGATGGAATTTCTTCATATTGTCGATATGATGTTGCAGATCAACGAAACCTAGGTCGGTTTTAAAAATAAACGTGGAATTTCCAAGTGACTTATTTATTTCGACAATCGTTAATACGAAATTCAGATGACTGAAATTTTTATTATTTATAGAAATGAGATTTGTAAATTTGAGTTCGATATAATGAGCAAGTTTGTTTTCGCAGCGGACTCTTCATATAAACGAGAATTTTATAATATCGAGATTTTACTCCGTCACTTTTAAAGCTTAAGTTTAATAAAATAATTCTGTGTAAAGCATGATCTGCCTTTTTATTTAGTATTATCCGCAATGAAGGTGCTTTTTCTCCTTTTAAGTGTTAAGATTGGTGGAGCAATGCAATCGCAGTCATTTAATAAACACAGGAATTAACATTCTTCTTTCTGGATCCGTTGGAACTTTTAGCGTGAAAAAAAATCGTTTATCGCGTTAAAATTTGAAGACAACGCGCCAAATGGAATGTATTTAAAAATAATCCAGTGCGCAGTTGAAGTAGGAAGATACATATTCTCGTGAGTCAGAATTACCTACTCTTCTTTCTTGGCGCTAGCCAATTTCACTCTCTCCTCAAAATTTCAACGCTATCAAATCCGACCCGGAATAATATGGTCAACTATTAATACCCGTTTTTACACTCTCCTCTAAATATAAGCCTAATCGCGTTCCAAATTCCTAAACGGACCGTAGATAATCCTTCCCTAAGGTGGGGCAAATATCTCACTTTCCAAGAGAAATACAACTTATTCTTCCCTCCCTTTTAACAACCTTCGCCGATCTCGAACCCCCTCCCACCCACACCTCCCCGTTCTCCTCCCTCCGCTCCGACGCTTCCCTCCCCGCATTATTCTTACATCTTACTTCCCATTCTAATGTTGACTTTGGTCCCATTGCCAAATATTCTCCTCACCCACCTCTCTTACTCACCCCCCCCACCTCCACTCCCTCCTACCCTCTTCGTCCTTTCCCCTCCCACATATCCCATCCTACCTAGGTTCCTCTACGCTTTCTCGCGCTTGCTGTCTCTTACAACCCCCTCTGTATCTTTTCCTCTCCATCTCCCTCTCTCCCTATCTACTTCCCTCTCTGTCTCCCTTTCCCTCATTCTCTCTTCTCTTCCTCTATGTCCCTTCCTCTATCTCCCTTCCTCTCTTTTTCTCCCTCCCTCTATTGCTGCCTCCCTCTCTTGCTGCCTCCCTCTCTTCCTCTCTCTCCCCCTCCCTCTTCTCTCCCTCCCTCTTCTCTCCCTCACTCCTCTCTTTCTCTCTCACTCCCAAGGGCGGATACAAGGTGGGGGTAATTACCCCCACCCTCCAATATTCCTGAACACTAGAAAAAATTTACCCCTAAACCTCTTCCTACGTCAGGCGAGAACTATAGCATTTTACGACATTTTTCTGTACAAAAAGTTATATATTCCCTTTTCCTGTATTGAAACATACGTGAATTACGATATTTTCAAGTAGTTTATTTTTTCATTCCTGATTACCCCATGGATGAAACCTGGATCCGCCCTTGCTCCCTCCCTCCCTCTCTCTATCTCCATATTCTCTCCCTCCCTCTCCCTTTTCTCTCTCTCCCCCTCCCTCTTCTCTTTCTCCCTCTTCTCTCCCTCTTTCTCTATCTCCCTCTTCTTCTCTCTTTCCCTCGTACTAGTCTCAATCTCGCCCTAATAAAGACGTTTATCAATGTACCTCTCCTTCTCCTCCTTCCTCTTCCTCTAGCTTTCCCGATCTATTCATTTTCTTCCCCTTTCTTCCTCTTCTACCCTATGTCTTTCTTATCTCACTTTCTCTCCCTCCTAGTACGTAGTATTTCACTTCTACCACCATTTCCATGCTGTCAACCTTTAAAACTCCTTTTCCTCTTCCCTCCCCATCCACGCCGCTTCCTCCAGCTCCTACCCTTACCCTCACTCCTCTTCCTTCCTTCCTTCGGCTCTTTCCTCTCCCTCCTTGGCCCTCATTCAACTTCTCATTATACTAGTTCCCTCCGCTCCCTCTCTCTCTCTCACTGCCGTGTGAGTGAATATCTGTTTCCCTCAACCGACTCGTTTCACTAATACTTTTATTGCCACCTAAAAAAAAAAAAAAAATCCGTCTGGAAGAGGAGTGGAAGCGCCTCACCCTACCGAGTCCGAAAGATGCGCGGGGAACCAATTACCGCAGACTCACACATCTCTCTTTTTCCTTACCCTTAGCGAGCGAAGTAAATGTCCGTCACCACAACGACGAGGTTCGCATTGTTCAAATTATTTCTCCTTGCTGCAATGAAGGGACCAGACGACGCGCATGCGCGATACGATCGACATTCGAAATTTATCGCTCTTTAAGATTGTGCTGAAAAATATTTTATAATTTGTTTTATTTTCATTCTACCCTCTTGAATTTTCTATATTTGAAACTTTGGTTAACCAAAACACCACTAAATGTGAAATTTTCGATGCGTGAAAATAGCAATGTCTCATTCTGAATACGTTCTGTTTTTCTCAGTTATGTCTGCCCGTCCGTTGCCAAAAGTGAAATTGTGGCCGAATCAGAGGTTTTATAATTATGGAATTTCGGAGTACATATTGTACCATCGCCATTCATTAAATGTTGCCGCAAAAGCCACCCAATTCGGTTTTTTATGGAAATTCTCATTGTTCTTTTCCTCTCCATTTCTTTACACCCTCCATTTTTTACGGGCGAACCGTGTCCCTTTTGCCCTCCCGGGATAATATTTTATTCCTTACGATTTTTTTTCTCTGCCCGATGTTGCCACCGCACGACTGCGGAATCCGTCCAGAATTTCTCTCCGTGTCACACGTCCTCCTCCTGCTACCTCCCATCCCGCTCCCCTCCCCTCCACTCTCTCTCTCACCTAAACTGCCTCCCTACGACGCACAACAACCCCCTACCGACACCGCCTCCGCCCCCCCCCCCTCACTTCACCTCTCCCCATTCGAACACCCCGCGCTCCCCCGCTTATCCTCCCCACCCCCCTTCCAGACTCCTCCCACGCCTCCGCATTCACACTAAGCAGTCCTCCAAATTCCTCGACCCCATCTTCCTCCCTTACCTCCTTCCTTCCCCCCCTCCCCCCTCCAATAACCCTCTCCCCCCTCCACCGGACCTCCGTTTAAAAATGGACCGTCACTATCCGTCAAGTAAATTTAGAAACCTCGAGACTGCCATTCATGTGCCACGCACGCCTCCCCCCCCTCCCCTCCCCCCACTTCTCTCTCTCGCCCCCTTTCCCTTCCATACTTCCTAAAGGAAACCATCCCGGTCCTCTCTCGCCGATCCTGATTCTTCCCCCTTCCTTCACTTCGTCCCTCTCCTACGATTTCACCTTTTTTTAAAAATTCCGATCCAACAGAAACCCCTTCGAGACAATCCATCTCGCTCTCTTAACGACCAGACTATCCCAAAAGACACACCCTCTCCCCTCCCACGCGCGCGTCCTCCACGTCCCCCCTCCCCTTCCTCTCGTTTCACCGCCACTTCCTAAGCCATTGCTCACTCCACACACTTCCAAATCCATTTCCCTTCCTCCGCGTCTCCTCTCGTTGCCGTCGACACGTGAACTAACTGCCTTCGCAAAAAGGTAGGTGTGAATTTTTCGCCTGGTCCCTATCGAGAGGTTTACGAATGAATTCCGATCGTATTTGAAACGTGGAAGTTGTCGTTTCGATGAATTTCGACCGAAATCTATAATATGGCACTACATATAGGAGAGAAACAAATCTTCGATATTCATTTAAATAGGAAGTTTCATCATCGTGGGTTATCGGAATTAAACCATTAAAAATATGCATATTTCTGAATGTTTATCAGTGAGAAAAACTGTTTGTGGGCTAGAAAATAGTATTATTTAATTTCCTTTAAACGTTATAGTTGGTGCTGCTTGTCTTAAATATTTAAACAGCTTTCTACAGCTTTTCTCGGATTTTTTTATGTCGGTTAAGTAAGATCTTGAATAACTTTCGGCACCTTAAATCTATTTTAAATTTAATAATTATTTTTTTGTTATTTACTATCTACAGGTAACAGTAAAACTCACAATTTACAACCGTTGACAGGACTGGTGAAATGACATCATTAATCCAAATCGCGAAAATAGTTCCATGTTTTAACTACGCGGGTCATTCAATAAGTAACAAGACAAATGTTAATAACCGTAGAACGCTTTATTATAAAAATACATAATTTTTGCTATTTCTCGACATAATCCCCTTCTACCAAAATACATTTGTCCCATCTGTCCACCAGCTTTTTGATGCCGTCAGTAAAAAATTGTTTCGGTTGACCTCGGAGCCACTTCTGCACTTCTATTTTTACTTCTTCGTTGTCTGCAAATCTTCTTCCACGTAATGCGTTTTTGAGGGGGCAAACATGTGAAAATCTGACGGGACGAGGTCAGGTTGTAAGGCGGGTGAGGTAGAACCTTCCAACCCAGTTTTTCGATTGTTTCTTGCGTTGCTCGCTCCGAATGTGGCCGCGCATTATCCTTTTCTTTGAAGTCTCCTTCGTTTAGACCTTATTGTAGGCTTAATTTCGTTCTCCAGCATATCACAACAGGACGCACTTGTAACCGTTACACGTCTGCCCGCGTAAATGGCCTGTTTAATGTTCTTCACAAGCACTTCGTTCGAAACTTCAGTTGGTCTGCCGCTACGCTGTTCATCTGTCAGTTGCATTCGCCCATATTTAAACATTTGTATCCACTTATACACGTTACTGCGGTCCGTACAGTTAGTGCCATACTTAATATGCATTCTAGGATAAATTTCCGCACCAATAACATCTTCCGAATTCAAAAATCGTATTACACGGCGCTGCTCTTTGATTGTGCATTCGGCTAATGGAGCGTCCATCTTGAGCGGCTCGTAACAATACAACTGACGCTATTAGGAGAGAAACAGGACGGAGAAACGTAGCAGAGTGCATGCACTAACATATCTGCAGATTCGCAGTCGGGAACGATCAGTGTTGCACCGTACAGAATACTTTGGCTCGTTACTTATTGAATGACCCTCGTATTACCTCCTAGAGTTTGAGACGTTTTTAAAAATAGAATTAGGAATGTACGAATAGCCTTAACACAGAAAAATTGCTGCAAGGAGACCAAAATGAAGTCGTATGCTGGTAATATAAAGAAAGTTTTAAACACAGATTTATATCCAGATTTCTCCTCAAAGAGTTTGTAAACTGCATCTGCTATCTTAAGCTCAACTTTGTGGAATTTACTAATCATAATTACATGGAAAATATCTCCGCTTTTTCCTCGAAGGTTACAGAGTTATATTTTCTGTGACTAAGTCGTTAAACCTATTAGAAAAACCGATTTATGAATGAACCAAAATTCTTCACGAGAAAGAATATCCACAATACAACCCTTAAAAAACTAAATGGTCTTCAAAAAAGTTTGATAATGTTTAAAAATCATGTTCACGCCCAGCACGTAATGGGGAAGTTTGTAGTAGACCAATTTTATGTATCCCTGTCGGTGAGAAAGAGAATTACGAGATCCACATCCACAAGGAGCCGAGAGTAATCTTGCGAACAAATTAATATCCTTCCGGAAAACATCCCACCTTCTTAAAACCATTCCCTGAATCACTCAATCTCCCAAATTGCCATCAGCATCATCACTTACTCCCCTTCTCCTCTCTCCTCTCCCCCCCCCCCCCCCCGCCCGCATCTCACCCTCTCTCTCTCCAACCGTCTCATCTCCTCCGACTTCCCCCCCTATCCACCTTCCGTCTCACTCGCACCTCCCCGGCAATCCTCCCCTCTCTTCCTCCCCCCTTCTCATCTACCCAACCCACTTCCCCTTCCTCCATCTCTCCCGACTTCCCTCTCCCTCTTTCTCCTGGGCGTGCCACATCAAAACATCGTTATGCCTGACATTTCCACGCAAACAGACGGCTAGAGGAAAGGTTTATTTACAGAGGAGTAGACTCGGTGGGAGTGAGTGAAAGAGAGAGAGGAGAAGAGTGAAGGGTAAAAGGGCTGACTTGAGACATTTTGAAGATTTCAAGGAGTGGTGGAGTAAATGGGTTTTCCGAGGAGAGTTGGAGGAAGGGTGGAGGAGGGAGAGGGAAGTATAGAGATATTCAGGAAATAGGAGGTGGGGGAGAGGGAAAGTGGGAGATAATATTAAAGATTCAGGGAAGGGAGGGAGGGTGAAAAGAAGAGGGAGGGAGAAGAGTGGAGAGGAAGATTTTCAATGAAAGTGAGGGAGAGAGAAACGTGTTGGGGAGTGGATGAAACAGAGGTAAGGAGGAGGGAGGGAGTGGTGAGATTGGAGCAGGGGGTTGGAGATGAAAGAAGGGAGGAGAAAATGGAAAGGCTGGGGAGTTGGAGGAGGAAGTGGAGGGCTGGTTGCTACCAAAGGGGCAGTGTCCGGTGTTTTTAGAGGGACCAAAAGGGGGGAAAGGGAGGTAGAGGAAGGAGGGGGAGAGAAAGAGGGGAGAGAAAGGAGGGGGAGAGAAAGAAAGGGGGGGGGGGGGTCCTTCTAGAGATTACAGGGACGAGTGGCTGATGCGAGGATGGACGCGATGAGCTATTCTCGAAAAGGATGTTACGGCCATATGTTTCTTGATAAAGGATTTTATTGATCCGAAAATTTCTCTTACATTTTCGAATGTTTTCTTTCGTTAAGTGCCCGAAGGGGAGGGGGGGGGGGGCGTTCTAAACTTGAATGAGTTGAATCTGTTTTTTTCTATCTCTCCGCGTGAAAATTTCGATTTAGAGAGGAAATTAAAAAAAAACTCCCCTTGAAATAATTCACGCCGTCGACGTAACAAATTCGCTCTCATTTGCGGGTTGAGTGCCTCTTAAATAACGGGAGGGCATAATTCTCGCTCTTATTGCCGTTTTTTTTAGCGAAGAGGACCGTCTTCCGATGCGAAATCTCTTTATTTATTTATATTTCGGTTCGAATATTCTGGAAATTAGTGGTCGTTAAAGGGGGAATGATTTATCCCCTTGGCACGGCGAACGGAAAAGACGTTTCGACCGCGTTGTGGAAGATTATGTTTGTCGCGTGTTTCCCACGAACGTTTTCCGAACGATTCCTTACTCCGAAATGAAAAACGCGCGTCAAATAAAACTATACTTATTACCCGGGAGTACTTTAATGCTAAATACGTTCCCATTCCCTTTATAATCTCCAAGCGTTTGCCACAACACACTCGGGTTGAAACAGAATGTATAGATAAGAGAGTGAAAGAGAGAGAGGTGATGAGGAATGTGTGCGTGAGAGAGAGAGAAAGATGGAGAGTGAGAGGGACGCGAGAGAGAGAGGGAAGAGAATGACTGAGAGAGAAATAACGGAGGGCGGAGAAAACATTTTTATGCGACGATTATTTGTGTTTCTCGCCTTCTGCTGTTTGAGTTGGTAAGCGCGAGGAAAGAGTTTAGTTGTCTTCTCGGGGAGATTGGAAAGGGTTTTGTGGAGGGGAGTTGGAGAAGAGGATAGGAAGAGAGAGAGAGAGAGTGAAAGGAGATGGAGAGAAGTTTTTCTCGTTGAGGAGACTGGGTTGAGGGAGGGAGGAAGGGAGGGATTGTGTAAAAAGGTTATATTGGGGAGTTTTCAAGCGGTGTACACTGGAGGACTTTTTAGATATGAGGTAATGGCTTTTACATTCACACAAGCACTTTTCGTGTTGATGCGGGTGGTAGGATGTGCCAACTCGGAGTATCTCATTTTATTAAAAAGTATTTAGGGCGTATAAATTCGTCGGAAAAGGGAAACCGGTTTTGTGAATATTCAAAGATATTCTATTCTATACTATATTATTCTATTTGGTAATAAGCGTCTATTTTTTAAATGTTAGTCAAGATAATCAATCGAATATTTATTTTAAAATCTTTTTAAATGGAGCACTGCAGCTGTTATCACCCAGAAATATTTTTCCTCAAAATGTTTTGAAGGTTTTAGTTGTTGTTATCCGTAGCTTGTTAAATTTCGCTCCTTCTCTCGCATTATGGCTGAATGTTGTCTAATTGTAAGTAAATATACTCGAACTAGGTATTTAAGTAGGAAAAAGGGGTAGGAAAAGATTAAGATTTAAAAATTAGAGTCATAGAAGTTCAAGTCATCGCATAGGGATACTAAGGAGGAAAGCAAAATGTATTTTTTGTTATTTCACAAATTTGTATGTTTGAGATCCGATTGCTTATGTGTGAAACCGTGCATATATGCTCTTTTAAGAAAAAAATATACGATATGAGCAGTAACTGGCATACATATATTAATAAATTATTTTCTTGTGGAAATAAAATATGACTTGCAAAAGTTAGATTACACGAATTCTCGTGGGGAAAATTTAAACTACCAGTGACATTTCAACAATAGAGAAGACATCTTTTCAAATTTTCAAAAGTAATAAATTATGGAGCACTGAAAAATCCAAGAATTACAAAATTGCTAGAAATCGCTGCGCCATACATAGCGTTGGTTATCCAGAATATATATTTTCACAAAAGAAGTGTCAATAAAGTGACCAACATTATTATAAAATCTATAGCATAAGTCGAATATTTATCGAATGCTTTCACATATAAATATTATTTTCGTGATCAATAGAAGCAGTAATCCGTAATAATATTATACACGAACAAACAATCCCCATCGTAAACGACATTTTGACTATAAGTGACATTTTTGGTGAACTCTAAAAGAATATTAACATGGTATCTTATAATTTCGTCCTTTGTGTAAAAAACCCTAATGAATGAATTAAATAATAGAGGAAGATAGCAATGGTGAACTAGTTAATCGTACGATAAATAAATCGCATTAATTTATTAGTGTTCATTTGTAAAATGATAAATATAGATCATTAAGTAAAATCTAGTAGACGATCGTGATTCTAAAGAGATATTTTCCGAAAATGTCACCTTGGTACAAAATCTGGATCAAAATAAAATTCCATTGCATTCAAATACCACGCTTACCAAGTTTTCTAGGTTTCAGTACACTTTTAGAGTCTTCTAGAGACCGAAAACACTCGAATAAATCTTTTCTATGGACAAAATTTGGTCCAAATGGGAGATAAAAATTTTGTTTGCGTCTCACACACGTATGAGGCTTATTTCCGTGCGTGGAAACGAGCCAGGCAACCGTTTTACGTGTAAGAGAGGTTACTGCCGAAAACCACCTGGCAACGGCCTGGCGTATACCGGCGAGAGTTGTGAGGAATAATGAGGAGGATGTGTGACAGGATGCACGATGGATGAGGTGAACAGACTTAACGTGATGGAGGCGTGGGGGAGTGGCGCGGATTTAGAGGGACAGGGCCAAGCAGGATTCGTGCGACACCCTACAGAAAGGGCATATTTGAATATATATATATATACCTATATAGTTTTAGTTATACTCTTGTGCCAAAGAAGGGCGGATGCCCGAACGCTCCAAGCAAAAGCCTTCCTCTATCGTCATGGAACCAAGTGTCCACTGGTTCCATCTTATCCCTCTCAACTACTAGTTGCAATCTTATACACACACATATCGAGGGGATGTTGAAGGAAACCCAGTCAGCGCACCTACCAGGAGAGCCGCTAGGGTGTCGGAGATGATGGAGCTTTCGGAATGATCCCTTCGTCAGCACAAGAGAGACAACTGATCAGTTGTGTGTTGATAAAAAAAAATTATCGGCGTTGGAGATCTAACGTCATCGAATGGATCCCGAGAAACATCAATAAACCGAAAAAGGGACCGAAAAAGTAGATGGGACAGAGATTGTGAATTTCTTAGGGCCAACTTGGAGGAGGGAAGCAGGTTATAGAGAAAATTGGAGGGGTCTTCATCCTTCAATGGGTTGAAAAGGTTTGATGATTAATATACATATATGTATATATCATTCAGGGTTTAACTAAAGTCCGATCTAAGAGGAAAATAAGATATAACATTAATTCCGTTATATCTTATTTTCCGAGAAAAATTCCTTATTTTTTCATTTTCTCTATCATGACGTGTTTTTATATATCACTTAAAGCCCGTCAATTAAGAGCCGAGACCTCGAACGATACAGTCGTTAAAAGAAAGAATTACAGATTTGTAAAAACATTAGGGTGGTAACTAAAAAACAAGTAAATGACAGCTGACAACGGCGAGTAGAGATGTGTCAGTGGCTGCGTGGAATGCAATTTTATTGTTTGGATTTGCGTTTAATTAAAAATATCTCTTGTAATGGATATTCCTCATTTCACTATGAAAAGGTACTTTTGTCACATCCCCTATATTTTGCATTGTGTTAAAATTATAGTTATTTAAATTTCCCGAAAAAATCAAGTGGAAAAAATTAATCCAGAAGAAAAATACTTCTCAATAAACTATGCAATTAAACCATGCTTTGAAAAACATGCGATTAGCTCCGAAACAAGGGTCAAATACTATATCCCTTAAGGTGAGAGAGAATGAGATTTGTGATGGAAAGAGATAGCACTTGGTGAAGAGACCGCGAGACGAATGAAAAAACACGAATCGATATTTATTGGATAATCTTGACTGCTTTCCATTTTTAAAAGAATCTATTTCTTTTGACATTTACCATAGAGGGAGTCAAAAAGAAGCGGGAAAATCAATACCTGACCGGCTTAGAATGCTCTTCGTATGAGGTACAAAGAGGTTGGAAACACGAAAGGGCGAAGAAAAGGTTAAAGGGGGAGAGTTTGATGCGTCTAGGTGGGGGAGAGAATCAGTTTGGCTATAACTGAAGACAATCGCTATTCGCCTCGGTCTATTTCCGTCCGAATCCGTGGTTTTAAGGGCATCATCATCCCGGTTCCCTCTGAGCTCCACTAATTCCCTCCCTCTCTCTCCTTCACCTCTCTCCTCCTCTTTCTCCCTCCGAGCACATCCCCTATATCTCCTTCGCACCGATCCGAAATATTCTTGAAAAACCGAACCGGGGAGGTGCCAAGGTATCGTTTTTCTGAATATGACGCTTTATTATAATTGTAAATCTTCCCCTTCGTAAAATTAAAATTCCGGAGAAACAATAAAATTTTAATGGATTGGTTATTTTTAAAAGGCCGATTTTTATGGTTGCGAAAACAATGAAAAATATTCCTGCAATAAATCACTCCCCGGAGCGCGGACGAGGGGGGGGGGGGGGGGGGGGGGGGGGGAGGGAGCCATTATTTCTTCATTAAATTATAAAAAAAAACTTCTTTGTCGACAAATGGTTCTCCCATATATTTAGTAACCCTGCTTCGTGGTTTCCGCTTTCTAACATCCCACGGGTAAGTTTTTGTATGACTCGATACATTAGACGGAGGTTTAACTACGACTATGTTACTCGAAGCTTTAATGTAACCTTTGCCCCGTTCTAGCAAATCGACTTGCGATATACGCGTATAAATTCAATCGGGACGCTCGTGATAGTTCAGTAAACACGATGACGCAATAACAGACTTTAAAACGGATGGTATGATTCGAAATTAGGACTTCAAGAACGAAAAAAAAACACGGTAGCCAGGAAAACAAGGACCGGTTCGAGTTTAGTCTTTTCTCCCCTTCTGTCCACAGATTAAAACGTCGTTTGGTCGTGACGGAGTTCCCTGGCAGCCCATTTAGACCCCCACCCCTCCTCCTCCCCCCTCTCACATTCTCTCTCCACCCCCCCCCCCCAACCGATCCCTCCCCCTTTCCCTCTCCTCACCCGCTCCATTTGTTTCCTCTAAGCAGAGGGCGTTGGAATCGAAACCAGGAGATCATCGGGGGACACGCACGGGAGCACGTGTTTCCCCCTCCTTCTCGTTTCTCCCCTCTTTATCCCCACCCATCCTCCCCTCCCACTCTCCCTCTTCCTCCTCCAGGCATTCCTCCTCCTCAAAGCATCAATCAGACCTCTTTTTCTCCCACCCTTTCTCTCTCTACGTCTTCCCCGCTGGCATTTCCTTTCTCTCTCTGTTATTCTCTCTTTTACCCTCCCTCCCAACCGGACCAACTCCCTTTTATCCTCTCACTCCCACTCTCTCTCTGTCTCACGTCTCTTTTCCCTCTCTATAAACCCCTAAATGCTACAAACTCACTCTCAACCTCTAAATGACTTACCTCGCGCAATCTCTCTCTCTCTTGCTATGCATCCAGATTCGTTCGCAAACGGGATGGAATCTTAAATGACGGAATAATTATCGCGCGCGATTTCTGTCGGGATAAAACTTGAGAGAGAGTGCGCGTATCGGTAAGGTGCTTTTAATTAGACGGGAAGAATTATGCTTGGTATAATAGTTGGTTAAAGCACCCACTCGGAAGATGGGAGAGCCGAGTTCAGAATTTTTCTCTTAAATAGAGGTGGATAGCTATCCCCATATGACTAAAAAATTGACTGAAGCATGCACTGGTACGGAAGGCAAGTTACTAGTCGTGGTAATCAGTACATTTGATTGTAATTACTCAAATTTTAAGTAGAATAACGTTACAAACAATCTTATTAATCTAATTATGATTTCTCTGCATCAAAAAAATTGACTGCATTTGAAGAAATTGAATAATTTATCATTCATTCTATTAGTTTAATACTACTGCTGCTGTGAAACATTCTTAATAGATTAGCTTATTGACAAAGGATAAGAAATATTTCTTTGCTTATTCAGGTTAAACATGTAAGCATTAAGAACTTCTTGTGCATATGATACATCCAGTGGAAATATTTTGTGTGCGTAAAGTTTTCGAAATATTCTGAAAAGGGTTCTGGGAAGTTTTCATTGTGACATGTAATTCAGCTGCAGCAAACAAAATATAAATTTTATATGCAAATCTTCCCGAGACTCCGAGCCAACAGAAGTTATGCGCTCAACGCATAACGTAAA
Organism: Uropetala carovei; assembly: GCA_036926305.1. Taxonomy (NCBI): domain Eukaryota; kingdom Metazoa; phylum Arthropoda; class Insecta; order Odonata; family Petaluridae; genus Uropetala; species Uropetala carovei. The sequence goes on from JAXCHB010000196.1 coordinate 21,067,633, forward strand.
ATCCTTTCCAATGTGCCCGTGGATCTTTATCAATCGTTCCGCGATCAACTTCACTCCAAACAATCGATGAATTTTACGAAAAAAAACAACAAAATACGAGCGTCACATTGAAGACGTGATAAAATCGCAATCAGATGTCTCCAAAGTGAACATTTGGAAAAGGTAGGAACGATAAAAGAAAGCGCTTGGCGACTTGACGTACCATTCGTGCTGTCAAGAGACCATTACAAAGCCTTTGCCTACTGCAGTTACTGTCGCTCTTTCTTTGTACAGTTTATCGCCAAATTCTCTCTTTTAGTATAAAATAAAAGGATCGTTAAACTTTAAAACAGTGTTTTGAAATTTTCAGAGATTTAAGTTGTACCTACTTATCACGAATTGAGACGATTTATTTGGACTGAAACCTAAGATAGCACGTTGTTTGTATTCGTGGAAAACAATGTACTGACACGTAGCAAGAATAGAAGCACGATATTCTTGAATAGTCACGGTTGATTGAGCCTTATACTACGTTATTATTGTTATTATCCTCACCGACTATCTACCTACCTAAATAACAATTATAATTTTACCAAATAGTTTTCTTTTTCCTATAACACAAGTATGATGTCCAGAGTATCTTTTTGCATTTTTTTCACTTTCACGTTTATAATGATAAGGTTTAAAGTCCATTTCGACGAATTTCATAAGTTTAAATATGCCATTTATCATTTTTTTGCAAAGTTTAAGAGCTCTTCGAGTAATGTAGACCAATACAAGGTGTGACATAAAATTTTTTTTGTGGACGTCGTTTGTAAAAATGGGCAGTTGGCGGCACTGGAAAACTTCTCTCTTAGTCTTTGTTGTCAGTATTGAATGAAGTCAAAACCGTGTGCTATATCTGAGCTATGCTGTAACAGTTTTTCTCAATATGATTTTTTGTGGTGGTAGTATCAATAGTTCCATTAATGTTGACCGGCGAACAGAATTTTCGATAGGCGGCAATTTGCTCTGATCTCAACCAAGAAATTCTAGACGAAAGTTCCTAAAACGGTTCATCAATAAATTATATGCTCAAGCAGTTCTTATTGATAACAAGTTTTACCTGAATGGAAAGTGCGTGTCTTTTAGTACGATCCCAAGACCCTTGAATCACTAAGACCAGAAAAGCATGATTATCAAAGAAAAAAATTGTCGGTGAACATGATGTTGATCCTTTTTTTAATTGAAAGTATTTTTCTCACCGGATTCGTCCCAGAGAGCCAAAGAATAAACTGAGCATTCTACTTGGAGGTCCTTTGTCCTCTTGAGAGACGCATTTCGTAAGAGTAAGCCAAATCTTTGACCAGATCGCTAGATTTTTCACAATGCTCTCACAAAGGATATTTTTAGCAAAATTCAAATTCACTCATCAAGAGCGTAAACCACGCCCATTATACTTCAATCCGTGTGACTTCTTGTTCAGCAAGTTGAAGAATTCTTTGAGTCAATGGAACAATTCCAACAAAAAACAACGGTTTTATTTAGAAACATTACAAAGCAGGACTTTTAAAATTATTTATAATTGTAGCAACATCGTCGTTAGAAATTAATTGATGATTGGGCAAGGAGTCTATTTTGATGAGCACCATCTTATCCTTTCAAACGTTAATTTATTAATCATTCCTCATCAGTTCTGGAAATTTTGGGTCACACCCTTTATTTCGCGTATCTGATTAAAAAGGTTTTATTAGTCTTCTTAATCCTAATGACAGTTTTTTTATTATCATTACGTTCATCTGCCTATTTTTACACCAAAGTGTTACACTGCTGTTTTATATTTTGAGAGTAATCACAAATAATAAATTAATGTCAGTGCTGCTTGAGCGATTTCTGTTGCAGTTTATATTTGTATTACAATTTACTTGCTAGATTGACTATATAAAGGTTTGATTGACATTTATCTCACCTCATCTAGAATTTGTTCGATACTGGGAATAAAATTTAGTTTATTCTGAGTTAACATAGTGCATAAAATGTAACAACCTACTGCCTCGATTAGTTTAGATGTGCCAGCTGAAGCATTAGTTTTAAATGGTTACATAGCCAGGCCAAGAATATAGTCTAATTATCCGTTCTCATGTTAATGTTATTGGTTTATCCGCTTCATGTAATATTCCTAATACAAATGCAATCGTTGTAAGATAGGAGTTTGGTTTCAATAACAGGGACATGACTTTATATGTAGTTTTCTTTCGTTTTTGTAAAAAAAATGGGCTGGTAGTCTTTCACTCCGTTTTCTTCTCCGTGACTTTGTCTCTCTCAGGTCGGTTCGAAGACACATTCACTCTGCATTTCTAGCATATTATTTTACAGCCGGATGCCCATCCTGTCGCAAACCTTTTATGAGGATTCACACACAGACACACATGTGCACGGGAGAGGAGTAAAAGGAAAGGGTTAACCCGGTGAGGGCGAAATATTCCGAGAGGGGAGGGGAAAATGCCACACGCGGCTTTTAATGTCATTGCCGAAGGACGGAGAGTCGTGCGCACGCGTGTCCTAACGATAAACAAGGGCGTAGAATTAAAACGACAAAAGGCGGGACAAATGCGGAAAAATCCGGATTGTTGCTATTATTTTTTGTCTTAGCTTAAACATACTCGGAAGATTTTATGAGTTAAAGATGATACTGGATTCTTGTGCCATGTGGGCGGCTATTTTCATTTCATTTAGTTCTGTTAGTATACAAAATACTGAAAACGTTTTTATATATACAGTGACGTAATTCGCTGGAGAATTACAAATCTCATGGCAGGAAGCTAATTTAAAATTAAGCACTCAAGTGTCAAAAATTGACAAAATAAGTATGTAATTTTCTTACGTACTTCGAATAGCCATAACAAGGTTGTGAGAAACCAGATACGCATTTCGGCTACAATGCAGCTGTCTTCGGTGGTGATCTACCGAATGTTGATTCCGAAAAATATATGGTACTTTTTTAGAATCTCTTTTTGGTGAATAATTCCGAAAAAAAAGGGAGAAAAATTCTGCTTTGACCGGGAATCGAACCTGTATATTCTAACCACTGGACTACCAATTCAGTCTGATTGCTCCGCTTCAGAATCGGGTGGGTCATCACTGAGAACGACTACGTTGTAGCCGAAATGCACGTCTGGCGTTTCATTACCTATGTATTATAATATCAAAAAATACTTATTCTTTCTATATTTGTTACTTGAGTGCTTATCTTTTTAATAAGTGCTACATAGTGCCTGCGTCTTTTTTGAATCGTCTGCTCTTAAAATGAGCACATTACCAGCATTTTATTCCATATTTTGCGTATTTAAGTCTTAGCATAAACTCTTTCGATGTTTTCTTAAAAGTTAATATATCGTCACTTTGCGTACTTTAGACGTTATATTTTTTTATCGGTTTGCTTAAAAGAGAAGAACAACTCTAACCTGCAGTAACGTTTATTACTACATGGTCTATCAAAGTTATTTTAAGAACTTCCATCAATGAAACAGCTCCAGTGTACGTAGGATGAATGAAATATCCTGAATATAAGATTTCTAAATAAATCGGTGCCAAGTATTTCGCCGTGAATCTTGGAATGATACTCTTATAAATAATGCGATGTTATGACTTCAAAAGAATATGAAATATATGGTGTAGACATTTGCGAATCCATGAACGGGAGGCGACAAGGACGATCCTCGCTCTCCCCCCTATAATAAAACATGGACACTTTTTGCTAATAGTCACCAAGTGATTCATAATCGCTACGTATTTTCAAATAAAATCTCTCGATTCTTTGACTCCACGAGTGTATGCCAAATAACTAGACTCAAAATGTTTACAAATAATGCTTGCCATGGCTTTGGTTGGGAATTTTAAACATTAAGTCCATAGCATGTGCGTAATTTCCACAAATGACGTATAAGGATCGCGATATTTGAGGCACGAAAGATTTTTTTTTTCATCCAGAACTCATAAGTTCAAATGTGAGAATAAATCCTTTCTTTCCGTGATTTACTATCAGATTAAGAGTCTGGGTGTGGTTGTTTTGAAGGAATATGGTTCGATTCCGGAGACGCTTTTCGCGTCCGGTGTGGTCCAAATGAGAAATGGAACGCTTCCTTTACTTTCCTAAGTTCCTTTTGATGTTACTGCCTTATAGTCTAAAAGGTGATCTGTCTTCAAGGCTGTTGTTGCGCTTGCTCAAATAAACAACGAACTTTTTTCTTTAGCACAGCGACAATCCCTCCGCCTCATGCCGCTTCTTTTTGTTATTATACCATTCTTATACCGAAACCTCTCCATACTTCTCCTCCCTACTCTGTATTCTGCGCGGTGGCATTAAAACTCCATAATATCCTCCACAATTATCGTCTCCTCCGCTTCCTCCCTTCCAAAAAATCCTCTACACAAAAAAAAACGCCCCCTTCCGCTCAAAACTTCCCCAATACGGCCTCTTAAAACCTCTCTTCCTCCTCTTCCTTACGACCGACTCGCTTAACCCACCCCATCTCTCCTCGCGTTGGTTGAGTGACAGGGCGACAGGTGCGCTGCGGTCGCCTCAGAGCCGAGAACGAAATTCCGCGCGGCTCTCTTAACATCATTCGCCTCCTCCCCTTCTTCTTCTTCTTCTTCACATCCCCCTCTTCCTCTTAGCTCCCCCTCCTCCCCCCACCTCCACGTCTCCTTCCAACCCCTCCGCATAACCTCCCCCTCCCCTCACGATGGAATCCTTAATAGTTCCAAGAAAGTAGGAAGAATAATAAGCATCGCTCTCTTCACACCTCCTTTCCTTTGTGTTCCGAATTCTTCATCTTCCTCCTCCGTGCCTTCTCTTTTTTTATTCCCCCTCCTCACCCCCCAATCATCTCTTATTCCCTTCTCCTCGCGATGGAATTCCCTCCTCATCCCATTCCTTCTCCCCTTTCCCATTCTTCTTTCTCTTTTTTTTGCTCACTCCCTCCAACTCTTCCTTTTACGCTTTCCCAACGCCATTCAATGGTGTTCCCAAAAAAGTGTCGCTTTTTTTGGGAAAAAAATAAAAACCTCGCTCCTTTCTTAATTACATTCGGAACAAATGAGGTCCGCTGATCAAATACATCCACATCATCGTCCGCGGGGGAATGGAAAGAAAAAATTCCTAGTGAAAAGGCATTTACAAAAAAAAGTAATGATGAACTGGTGGTACAGCACGCGGAAGTTGAATATTTTTTTTGAAAACTTCCCTTAAATCGCTTACCTTTGCCGCTCCCTTACGACTGGAATTAGGAATAAAAATTAGGATTCCTCTTATCGTAGCGTGAACTGGCTCCGGAATGGTTCTTGTGTGGAATTCCTTTGTCCTGCTTCCAGAAACGCGTGTAATACGCCAAATATTTTGAGCAGCGAGCGGTTTTTATTCGTGTATAAATACATCCTTTTCCGAGTCGAGGAAGATGACCACACGAGGCTCCGTTAGGCGGTAATTCATACATTAGAACTGTAGCAATACTAATGCCAACTTTTACACCACAGTAGGGCCAAAGTTTGAAGTAAATAGTCCATCCTCTGCTTTTTGAAAATCTCCAGTAGAGACAAAAATAATTATAATAAAGTTATAGAGAGAGCTTTATAACTTACATTTAATAAAATTATGCTTGGAATGAAAAGAAATGCCTTCCGGCGTTGAGTTCACCAAATTATTGCCCTTTCAAGCTACGTCACTGAACTACTAATAATATTTTTAATTTGTTTGAATTCCCAACTATTTTAATCATTTAAAAAAATGAGGAAATGCGGCGTTGTTAAAACTAAAAGATGCACCCTCTCAATTTTGTCAAATTATTGCCATATCAGACAGAAGTTAAAATTGAAATAGGTTTCATTTCTTGCTTTTGATAAATTTCTCAGATTTACTTTTATTCTAATCACCTCGCATTATCGCATCGGAACGAACGTATCCTTTTATATAAATCTCGATTTCGGGCGGTGCCAAATATCGTGATATGGCCGTATAGCGATCCGTTGCCTGGAATATTCGTTTATATATCGTCCCCTTCACGATTATTCCCTCTCTTTCTTCTTCTTCGTCCCAAGTCCTTTGGAAATGGAAATCCGGGCGACTGGACGGCAGATGGAGGAGAAAAGGAAACCTGCTAAGTCCGCCGGGCGCACAGCATCTCTCTCCCTTTCCTCCTCACCGCCTTTACGATCTTACTCAACAATAACGCCACTTCAAGAGCCAGTTTTTCGCATGTTAATGAGAACGAGTACCAGCAGTCAGAGGAAGCCGAAAGGAAAACACGATACTCATTGGGAGAATTAAACCGTAGAATTTCAAAATGTATTCGGTTATGGCGGAATAAAGTTGAGATTTCAAATAGGCATAAAAGTTTGAAGTTAATTGTCGGAAGTTTTGCGTAGTTGGACGATTGACAGAGGGGAGAGAGAGAGAGAGGTCGGAAGGGAGGGGGGAGGGAGGGAGGGAGATGGACTTGGATTCGCAGGGGTGGGGGGTGGGTGATGATCTTGGCGCAGATAGTTCTGAGGGGGGAGAGATGGGTGGGGGCGGAAGGGGAAGGAAGAGGGAGGAAAGAGGGAGAGGAAGAGAAGAGAAAGGAAGGTTGAGGAAACGACCGATGTATTCTGACCTTTATTTCTTTTCTGGTTTCACACATAAAAGCTATCCATCCTTGTCTTTTTCTGTCTCCCTCCCCATCATCCTCCATCTCTCTTTTCATCTCCGTCCCCCACCCTCTTGCAGCCTCTCCCTCCCTCCCTCACTCTCTTTAATTCTTTTTCTCTTGTACCACTTCACCTTTCCTCTCTCTTTTTCTTATTTCTCCTTTTTCTCGCTCCTCCTCTCTCTTTTTTATTCATCTGTTTGTGGAGTTGAAATTCATCGGAGTTTTTTTTCGAGTGAAAATACCCGTTTCTTCATCATTTCGGTTCTTAATGAGGAGGAACGCCCGATTTGCCATATGAAATCTTTTTTCTCGTTTATTCCTCTTTCTCGAGGGTTGAAAAGGTGCGTTACAGCGTAATGCGACGCACGTAGATAAATTTATCGGTACTGTAACTTTAAGTTAATTATAAAATTTTTGGCCTATTCCTATAATTTAGAATGAAAAAATGACCCGCACCAATCATAAGCACACTTTACGGCATCAGAATAACTTATTAACTGCAGCTTATTGATTGCTTTATTAAATCTTCAAAACAACCGTTTAAATAGTTGGAATGTAATGAATTTACCGTAACTGTTAATTGAATTCCGCAATGATTTGGGTTTTCTTTACTTTAATGCACCATTGATTGTGAACTCAATAAAATTTATTTAAACGCAGCCTTACCATAGAAACATATATTAATTCTTAATACGTATTTACCCAGAAGCTTGACGGTCGATAATTTTAAAGAAACCTTTCATAGATGAGCGGCAATGATGGCATTAACTCAATGGGAATTTTAGAAGGGATTTTATTGAAGACAAACCTTAATTATTTAGGGCTGAATTAAAAAAAGTCTGGTTTTATTCGCTATTAAAAATTGAATTGATGCAATTTACATGCGCTCTTTTCAGATGTAACCCTCTGGCAATATAATTATTATCCAAACTTCGTGTCATGTGATAACTTTAACCAGACTGTAAGAAATGCCTATTAATCGCAACTGTTTTCAAAGTAAAAGGGTTTTCTCTGAAAAACCGTCGGAAGTTCTCTTATCACGAACGGTATTGACTCGCAATAGCAATAAACATAAAATACTTTATATCTAAAAATTCGTGACACTATTGGTACATAACCATACATTATTTCAGACGGTATTTGATGTCTTGAATAAACGTCTTGGTTCTCTCTCTCCGTCGCCGTCCAGTCTTAAAAGTTTTATTTAGATGCGCGTAAAAGCTTTTTATACGAGTACAAAGATAAAAATGATAGACCTTTATCCAAGACCATCTAGAACTTTTTTATGTTTCTTAGTTACAGTAAAAACGGAAAGAATTCACAAAGACTTAGGGTATTTTAATTTATGTGCGTATCACGAGGTGAAAAATTCGGCCCTCAGCTGTTTTTCCCATGGGCGGTCAAAACTACGTCAGCAATAAGATTTTTCTTAGCATATGGGCATTTCTGTCGGACCCGAGTCCATTCGATGGGAAGTAGCGGAAAACTCGCATGTTTTCTCGCAAGAGAGTTAGGATTTCACGCAAAACGAGAAACTCGTGCACTCAAAGCTGCCTGGCAGTAAACGAAGGGGTAATGAACTTCACATAGCGACCCAAAAAGGCATTTTATGACCGGACAACTTTCGGCCGTAAATTGGGTCTGGCTGACCGTCTACGGTTTAAGGGTGCTGTCGGGGGGAACGGATGGAAAGAGGTGGGAGCGGGGGAGTGGGAGATGTGGGGAGTGGGAGGAGGGGCGGGAGGGAGGGAGGGAGGAGGAAGGATGGGAGACGAGGGAGAGAGAGAGAGAGAAGAGGCGAGAAGAGGGGGAAAGAGAGAGAGAGAAGAGGGAGAATGAGGGGAGGTTGCAGAGGAAAAAGGGGAAGAGGAAGGGGAGGAAGAAAGAATGAGATGGAACGGGGATATAGTGTTATGATGTTCGGAGAGGATGTGCAACAATGGATGCCAATGGTTTGGCGCAGGTATTACAACTGTCGCCTTATTCATGCTTTTGAAAGGCTGTACGAGTATTATAAAGGTGGATCGCGTGGAGGAAAGTGCCGCTTTCGGTGAAAATTTTTGGGAAGTGTGTAAAAATGAAATATCTGAAGTTAAAAGTGTTGTTTTTGGAGTTTGTTTCATTTCACAACATCCGACTCAAAAATCCGCCTTTCGCCGCTTCGGAGCATTGACCTGTGGGATATACATTTTGGTGTAAGAAATCTTTCTGTTAAACACCCTAAGAAGAATTTCATTGCTGGTGATACCTACGTGAATGAGCAATGATTTTCTTATGCCTTGTCTTTTTATTTCTTAAAACCTAAAAAAAAATTCTTCTAATTGGTTTAAGCTCTTAAATCCGGGAATTGAGAATTCAGTTTGAATTCATACGTCACACTAAACATTGAGCGTTCTTGTTTTTGATATTCAGTGATATTTCTTATTTAAAGTTTACGGATAAGAACGATTAAAAATCAAATAATTGAATATATTCTGTTTTTTGTAAGTTGCAATTTTATCTGACACTGAAGATTGATATAGTACTTTCTAATAATGAAGAAATGAATTTGAGTTGGCTTTTAATAACAATACCATACCTATCCTAAACATCGAAAACAAATTTTTTAAACCAGATCTTAAACGAAGTTTACAGGAGCTTTTGTATTCTTCATCAAGTTAAAAAAGTTCATTTATTGGGAATAGTTTATTCGTAGTGTGTTCTATAATTCATCATTTTGGAAGTCACATTTATTGATAAGAACCTAGAAGTTTATTAAATTCATTAAATTAATAATTCGAGTTAAAATTAAATTAGAAGACAAGTAGCTCCTGACAAAATAACGAAACATTTTATTGAGGAAGCATCGCAAGAAAATTCGCGTTGAATCGTAGTAAATTCTTTAGTTAATTATTTTCAGCCTGAAGAATAAATGAATTTCCTGAATAAGACATTCGTGCTTTCTCTGGCAGCTTCAACTGAAGCACTCGCATGAATATATATTACCGAAGAAAATTATCATATTACCTGTTTAATCTTAATTATTATTTTCTGTAACCATCATTAACAGGCTATACGTATTTGGACAGAGTAATTAGTGGGATAGAGATAGAGAGGCGAAGGAATGGTTATTCTGCTCTAAAGAGTTGATAGTTGATTAATATTTTATTATTATGCCCGTAGTTACTAAATTCGTTCACTAATCTGAGAAAGTAATATAGAAAAATTCTGAAGAATGTAAGATGATAATAATAATAGGTTTACGTGCTTCTTAGTAACTCCATTTGCTGATTCCATGATCTCCTATCTCTTTTATTCTTCTTCTTTTCGCCTTCTCCTCTTCCCCCCTCCCCCTTCTCTCTTTCCTTCCCTTATTCCTTCCATTTTCCAACAGCCTCCTCTCCACCTCACTCCCCCCGACTCCTCTCTCTCTCTCTCCTATCCACCCATTCCATCTCAGAGATTACTCTTCGGCAACCGTATTCGGAGTTTGGAGTTATGTATCACAGCTTTCCTTTTCGCCCCGCCGTGCCTAACAATTCATCATCATCATCCATCTCCCCTCCCTCCCTCCCTCCCCTCCATTCTCATCCTCCTCCTCCCACCCCTCTCTCCTTCTATTCTCTTCTCCTATATCCCCCGCCGCCTTTGCCTACTCGTCTCTCCCTTCTTTTCCTTTCTCCTCCCTTCCTTTCCGACAATCTTCTTATCACCCCTTTTTAACCATCTCTCTCTCTCTCTTTTCAGACGCCCACCCGCACACATACATACACACACCCACTGCCCATCTCCACCTCTGTTTCTCCCTCTCTCTCTCTCTTTCTCCTCCTCTTCTAATCCCTCTTTCTCCTACTCCTCCCAACCGACAACCCTTTTTCCAATCCCATCTCTCGCCTCGGGCCCTTTCATTACCGAATTCCTCAAACTCGTTCCATTTGCCTCTCTCTCTCTCCCTCCCCCTCTCTCTATCTCCCTCTCTCTCTTCTCCCTCACCCTCTTAATATGTGTCCCTCCCCTTCGGCCATCCCCCCCTTCTCAACCTTCGATATGTCTTACCTTCCCTCTTTCTCTCTCTCTCCCGCGCACTCTCTCACACTGCTAGCTCTCCTACCTCACTCCGCCTCCCTCTCCGCCCTCCACCGCGCCCTCCTCCCTCCAACTCCTTCCCCCTTCCCACGCAGACATCCCATAAAGACCGCCTGCCCTTTGATCCTCCCACATCGCTCCATCTTTTCTCCCCGCACGCGGATAGGAACGGATATATTTTTCTTCTTTTCGAAGATTCCTCTTTCCAACATCTTATCCTACGTATTTCCTTTCCGTCCTTCGGAATGTTCGCCTATCTTCTTATATACCCGGAGGAAAAATAAAAAAGAACGGCTAGGGTTTTTTTTTTATTGTTACCCGCAGTGATCACTTTTACGGCTTTTCGTTAGTTGATCATGTAAGAAGATTAAGACGGAACCGTTGGAGCCGCTGTTGGATAATTTTATATCGATTCCGTATTAATATGTTACGGGCGGTGATCAAAGTCGTTTGGTTTTTGCTATAGGTTTTTGCGTAAAAAATTCGCCGAACTAGCTGTGATTTCGGATAACATATTCATAACGTGGCGTTGGTTTATAATATTCTCTATATCTTTGATGATGATGTTTTTACATTGTAACTCGGTTAGCGTCTGAAAATAACATTTCTAATAGGGTTACGAATCTTTTATTTCGGCTGCAGCTGTTATGAATTTATATTTTTAAAAAGGAACTTTTAGAAAATATTTTTTTCACAAATACGCGATGAATAGCAGCATGAGATTATTGCTAAATTTTGTGAATTACTTGTCTTCCTTTTCAAATTGTAAAATTTACAGATTGCTTTTGTGAGCTTAAGCCGCATAAAGCTGTCATCATTTTATAAGTATATTACTAATATAGGTAAATTAATTTTGAAAATATTACCATGCTTATTGAAATATTAAGGTTTCCTAGAAGAGGTATGGGGGCGGTTAGCGTGTTTGTCTCCCGATTATCTTCATTACACTCATTGTAATAGGTCGTTAACAGCTGTTTAGAAGCTAGTTCAAGAAATAACTAATATGCTTATTGGATCATATATTATTAAAAATAAATATTAAAGAATGAGGTAAATATCTTCTGACATATCTGAGTTAAACTTTCGCTATACAGTCGTAAGTCGCCATAAGACGGTCCATTGATACCTTAATTAAAAACCGGAATAGTTCCTGTGGATATTCAAAGTCGCCAAAAAGATAATTCTTTCCTGCGATTATGCCGTCTGCGCTTCCCAAAGCACGCACTTATGTTATCCGTTTTTCTCTCATTTATGCTCCATTCTATAAACCCCCTCCCTCCTGCTATTCACCGTAGAGTAAGTCCCTCGCTCCTTTCTCTCTCTCCCTTCTGTCGCGCCCCGCCCTTACCGAACCCTCTCCCGTCGCTTCCCTTCCCCTTCCTCTCAATCTCTTTGGGTAAATCCTCCGAGCGTGAGACATAATAGCGTCTCGGTGCTTTAGGTGATCCTCCCGTTCTCGCACGAGATGCTTCGGATTGAATACACACCCCTGCCTCCCTCCGACCTTCCGCGTCCTCTTCGCTATCTTTAGCTCGTCTTATTTTCCGACTTTGCTTCTTACCTTACATTTTCTTCCATCTAATCTTTCTTCTGATTCCTTCTCTCAGCATCCAGCGTCATTTCCTTCCTCCGTCTGCGCTGCCATCCCGAACTCCGCTTTCAAAAGAAAAGCTTTTAAAAAATCATTTATGTTCCCGTGACATAGTATAATATTTATTTGAACGAGACCACCGTGTTGTTATTGTTTGAATAAAAGAATTATACGAATAATTCATATCGACGAGGCGATTTTCTTAGCACGAAATTTTTGAGGCCGTTAATTTTAAATGAGAACGATTGACTGAGGGTTTACATCAGTTGAAAGTTCCTCTGAGTTTTCATCTCACATAACTGGTGGTTTAAGACAAAGTTATTCGTAGAAATTACATTAAATAGGATTTTGTTTTTAAAATGATAGAAAATTTCTATTTCTATCCATGGAAGGCTTTTATCAGTAGTAAAAGCCAGTTTATTTTATATCTCGCTATGCGTTGATTATATTCGTATCCCTGAGGACGAAAACATACATTCTTAAATAAAAGTTTAGCGAAATAAAGGACTTCCTGATTTTAAATGATTGTTTAGTAATATTGAACGTAATGTTCCTCGATTACATCCGATTCTACCACGAAACAATGACATACTGCATCAACAGACTTAGTGTAACACCATTTTAAAAGATTTAATCTTCCTCTTTAACAGGATGTGTGAGAGAAAGGGTGAGGTCCAAAATAGTAAATTCAGGGCGTTCAACGTTAATGGAGGTTAGCTTTGGGGGAGAAGGGGGGGGGGGGGGGGGTTCCACAGTCAGCCGGACGGTTGAGAAGTTGGAGGGAGAGAGCTAAGACTGCGTCGAAGGGGATGGGGAACGGAAGAGGGAGAGAGCTGCGGGGAAGGGAGGTGTGTAGGGATGAGGCGTGGGGACGGATTGAGATGAGTGAAACGGAAGGACTTTCCGACTCAAGAATAAGGAAGAGAAATAGCTGCCGAAGAGAAAAGGAGGGGAGGAACCTCATTGGTGCGTACGTGATCATTGCCCTGCCTTCCGGATTTCAAAAGGGTTAACGAACCTTTTTTACTCAACCCCAACGCACTCCCACTTCCCTTCTCGGTTTCCGCATCTCCTTTAGGGCAAAGGAATAATCCCCCTCTTGCGATTCTCTTATCCTTCAACCTACGATTACCCTCACCACTTACCCCCTTATTCTCCTTCTTCCTTTGCTTTCGCCATCCACCCTTTCTAATCTTCTTCCTCTCGCTTTTCTCCTCCCTCTGTTTACACATCTCCGATTTCCCTTACTCGTAAGATCTACTCGAAAACTATTATTCGAAATTTTAAACAGAATTTTTCTTAAATTTGGATTTTTTTCTTACAATTCTGATGAAAATTTCAACGTCTAGGCCGAAAGGAATTAAAGGAAAGATCGAGTCACCTACTCATTAAATATATGCATAAAAATTTCGTCAGTCTGTGAATGCTAACATTTCATAGCGGTTTTTTTCAAAGAAATCCTCTTATGCGTTCGGTTTGTCTGTCTGTCTGACCCGCTAACTCTTAAACGAAAGCTGGTAGAGACTTCATCTTTTCGCCAAATCGATTCAGTATTGTCACGTTGCACACGTTTTCTCGATTTGTCTGTCTAATTTTGTTTTGGAAAAACCTCCATTTACTGTCTACTTCAGCAGTTCTGTCCTATTCGTTTTTATTATAGAATGTGTTTACATTATGTATGTGACGCTCGTGATGTTTTCGATGTTTTTCGCAAAATCTTTCTTTTTACCTTCTGCTGCATTAGTATTAGTAATTTTTATTTTTCTCTTTACTAGAGAGCAAGAAGTTTTTGCGGTAAGAGAGCGTCGCTTTCCAGCTGAATAATAAAGAACACTGCAGAGATTTTTGTCTTCCTTTCTACTTTCACCACCAGCATGTAAGTGTTACTGATTTCGTTTTTTAATCCTCGTATAATAATAGTGTGTGTAAGTAACATAGCTCCTGGGGAACATTTCTTCCCCGACTGGGCGTAAATGCAGAATAATAACCAAGCAATAAGAAAAGGAAAGCAAGGTCGATTCTCCAGACGATTTATAGAAACTTCAGACAATGAATTTTTCCTCTCATAGTTTACAAATTATTATTATTAAAGTCTGTGCCGTAGAAATTGCGGATCTCTTTGACGTATCTGTGTGTTGGCTGGGTAGAAATAACGGTTACTGTACAATAATAAAAACTTATACACCGGAATATTTTTTAAGAACGTCGTGATTCTATTGTTCCGACTGTTAGGAAAATAAATATAAAAAACGCATAGCATTTGTTTCCGACGGGAAAAAATACGCTTTTTATTAGCCAAGGGTTAAATGTGACGAGCGTATCGTATCGGAGAAAATCTTCTATTAAAATATTTCAAGCAAATGGAAAAACATCCGTTCTAATATAATATTTGGTAACGGAATACTTTATAGATTAAAATTAGAACAATTGCAAAATGGTTCGTAATCTGTTTTCCTATTTACGAATAAATTCGATTATATTTGACGCGTCCCTCATGGATAATATTGTAGAACAATGTGGCGAAACTAGGTATCGTAATTTTCTTCGATAAACTCTATGATCGAGATGGATTGTTTTTACTTTTTTAGGGTTTCCTATCCTGCAATCGTGACTTTCCCGAAGTTAACGCCAATTATCGCAAAATTAAATAGAATTTACTCACGGTTTTACATTATTAATATTATTTTGCAATTTCATACGGATTCGAATATAAAGCCACAAACTAATCAGCCAATCTGGATAGTTTTTGCTAAATATATTGGTAATTTTAAACTAAAAAAATCGACGATAGAGAATGAGCCATTCCAGCGATTCCTCCCCATATAAAAAATGGGAAATTTAAAGAGAAACAAAAAGGTTTTATGAAGAGCTTTTTCATCTGATAAAAAATCAGTTAATTTATAAGCCCTAATTCACCTTGAAAATCCCATAAAGATAAGCCCAATGCCATAAAACTTGCTGAACGATACGATAATAGGGTCATTTGAGCCAATCTCATTTCTTCTTTCAAATAAGCCGCATTTAAGAATTAGGCTATTACTGGTATTATGTTAATACGAGTTTATACAAATCATTTTGCATACGCCTAGCGTTTTTATAAAGAATTTTTCGTAATAACTATACTGAAATATTCCTTTGCATTAGTTATATTTAAACCTTCAGCCAAAATATATGCATTGCAGTTAGAAAAGGTTCTTTCGAACAGAGGCAATACAAAATGTGGGATTTATTCTTCGTACAAAGTGTGACACAGGCTTCACAGATGCGGGTGAACAAACGGCACTCTATTGTTTTATCCGCCGTCGAATTTGTACATCTACCCTTGTCTCCTGCGTGTCGAGGAATGCAAGTTTTGAAGTGAGTCACTTTCAATGCTTCGAGGAGAAACCGCCAATTGTCGTGTTCATACGCTCAAGTCTTTTGTTTTGCTTTCTCTTCGTTTTATACCTCTCCTCCAAGCAGAAATAATAATCCTGCTCGTGAAGAGTTATCATATCTATTTGCCGAAATATCTTCATTCCTATGGAATAAATAGGATTTTTCGAGTGGATTGTATTTTTAATGTAAGTGCAAGACGCCTTATTCCTTCCTTTCTCGCCAGGTGAAAATGGCGATTTTTTGAGCGACGTGTAACTAACGAAATAACAAAATTTCAATTGAACGTATTAAAGTGAAGGATGAACGTTTCTTCTATCTTCGTTTTATTTAGTTGTGCGTCCCGTCAAAGTAACGTGTATCATTAAATTACCTTAGTTCATGATTCCTGGAAATTTATTGAGTTGTATTCGGAGGTTGTTTATGAAAGCATTCTTTGTAGTAAAGCTGGAGAATTTGGGTTAAAAGTATGTTTTGGCGGGACTACCATGAATACGGTAGGCTCATGAAAAATGGTAGAAGGTTGTTTAAGAATACAAGTTGACAACATTCCATCATTTAATTAAAAAGTGAATTATCGAGCTCGCCTTATAGCTGAAAAAATTCAAGAACAAGTTCTGAAAAAATACTTGTTTCAGGTATCTTCAATAGCCCCAACATGGTTATAAAAAACAGATACGCATTTCGGAGACAAAATAGCCGTCTTCAGTGGCAATGTCGTCTTATGGCCGAAAAGAAAATCAAGAACAAGTACTTAAAAATAGTTGTCTCAGGTATCTCCACAACAAGGTTATAAAAAACATCCGCACTTCGGGTCGTCTTGAGTCGTAATTCACCGTAAAAAGATTCTAAGCGCTTATTCTTGAACTCCATAGTTCGTCTTTCATATAAGTCAGAAGCGCAATATTTATCATTTGAATAATATATCTACATACCTACGTTAAAACAAAGAAATGGCTCCACCTAAACAAACAAAAGAAGATGGAAGTCAAAAGGACACATCCATTGACATTTTTTTTATATTTTCATCGTTATTTGAAACGGACAGTTGACGGAAGAGAAGAATAGGATGGAGAGAAGCCTTTGTTACCTCCACAGGTGATATTGAGGCCGCCGCGTGGTCCCCTTCGCCTCTCTGTTTTCTTTCGTCTTCCTGCTTTACCACTCGAGACTAAGGAATGGATTATGTTCGGACGCCGATTATTTAGAGTTAGGGGGAGGGAGGGGAGAGAGAGAGAGAGAGGAGGGGGTTGGGAGTTAAAAAGAAGGAGGTGAGGGCGGCATAGGTGTACGTAAGAGGGGGCGGGGGTGGCAGTGTCAGAGGGCCACACGTGGCTGGCCTGCCGCCGCTCTCCTACGTGACCTGTTTGCGAATGTTCCCGTCTCTGTTGCGGGGGCGCCACGGGTCCTCCCTCCGCCCGATTGAAATGCTTCGAACGGGGAGTGTGGGAGGAGGCGGGGAGGCTTGGGGGGGGTAGGAAAAGGATTGGAGGAGGGGGTAGAGGTGGACGCACTGGTCGCCTAAGTCCCCTCCTCTCCCCTCTCCCTCCCATTTCCACCACGTTTTTCCTCCTGAATGACGTATTCTGTACTTCCGTTGCTAGGCGAATCACGTCCGCGTATACAATGTTAGACGTTGGCCTAATGCTATGTTTACTCATTTGGTGGATATATCCGGCGATAATGTTTTTTCTTTGAGTCCTGGAGTTCTGGAGGGAAAGTCTCCCGTTGATCGATTGGTCCCCTTGCCTCCAAAATAAGTTGAGTTGTTTATCGGCGTTTCGATAATGCCATTGTATAAGAGTCGCTTGTAGTTCACATTTACGCAACGTTTTTAGCGTCAGCAAACTAAGGATATTGCAGGTTGGATCTTTATCTGAAAACGGACATGGATACGCTTTTCTGGATGAATTCCTTTTGGAATACTTCTTCGATTGAATTTCGTACATGCTTTTATATTCGTCGTGTGAGTCGTCAAGATCGATATCTTAAAAAAGATGGGATACAATGAGCCGAGATTATCTGCCACTTCCCTTTTCCAAGCCAATAAATAATCTTTGCGTTTATTCCGAAGGGGAAGCGGATTGTTAATAACTTTCCTGGCGGCGGGATAAGCAGCCAAGAAATAGGTTTTGCTCTATGAGATAGACCTCTCGTTTAAAATGCTCGAGTACGCGTCATTTTATGTAACCACTAAAAATGTTTTACAATGTAGCGCACGCTTGTACGCCGAGGGTGTTAAAAATAAACAGTGGGGGAGTGCTTGGAAGGAATCGTCACGGACACGGCCGTGTTCTCGGTTTCAAAGCTTAAAAGACACGTGTTGTCATGACGGCGTTTCCCAAATCCGGCGAGTTCTCCCGGCAAGCGCTTTTTAAGGGAAGTAAAGTGTAAAATAGTCGAGTTTTGGCGATATAATCGCGATGATAAACAAGAAAACGTAATAGTTAAAAAAAATTCGCCGGGACGAGTAGGTAAAAAAAATACGGAAGAGTTACCGATCGCGATAATCCGAGGGTCTTATTGGCTGTTTGTTTTCAGTCTGCCGCGTAAATTCGTTAAAGGATTTAATCCCATTTGCAGATCGCTAGACCGGATTTTCAGCTTTCCACCTGGGAATTACGAAACGTTGGAAGGAAAAAAAATATCGGATTCGGGCGTTGGATCTCAAGAGCGGCGGCCCGTTGCTTGTAGCTGACAAGAGAAAAGACACACTGCCGCGAAACCTTAAAAATGTCATCGAAATCATTCAATTTCTCCACTGCTCCATTAACCGGAGAACTTTTTCTTTTCGCAAACCGACGTTTTGGCCAATGTTGAAACGAAAAGAAATTCTGTTTTCCACAGCCACGTGTTTGCCCCGCCTAACCCAGATAATCGCGTTTCTTTTTGTAAGGACACGCGTTTTACGGGACAGTAATTTCATCGACTTTTCGATGGTTTGTGGTTTTTTCTCCCGATCTGTTGATTTCTCCTTTCACCTAAACCATCTGTTTTCCGTTTTTGATGTCTCATTATCTGATTGAGGTTCGAAACTTCAATTCAACCCAGAATTATCTGCCTTCCCTCAGTTATATATATATATATATATCATCATCATAGGTAGTCTGTCCGTTGACAGGTCCGTGATTATTCTAGGTTAAACTTGGTTCTCCATATACTCCTATTTTCCGCAGTTTTCTTCATGTCTTGATAGCTCTCTTTCCCTTTCAAGTCGTCTACTAGCTGAAACCTTTTCCTACCTCTTTCTCTTTTTCCATCCAGTTTTCCTTCTAGCACTTCTTTAATCATGCACTCTCTCCTCAGGTAATGCCCAATCCAGTTCGCCTTCCTCTTTCTGATAGTCTGTATAATCGTTCGCTTCTCTCCTATTCTTCCTAGTACTTCCTCATTTTTCACCCTATCTGTCCATTTTATCTTCAGCATTCTTCTCCATGTCCACATTTCGAAGCTTATATATATATATATGTTGTATGTAATTACTTGTCTTTCATAATTTATAACTAATTGTTTAATCTTTAAGGAATACTTTCAGGTTAAAATTGGATGTTTCATTTATGTCATTAGTTTAATCGAATTTTTCATTTAATATCTTTTTATTGTACTCTTTTTTTGTCATATAAAGCATCTATGGAATGTAAATTGTGGCAATAAATTTTAATTCTATTTTTATGTCATATTCTCTTTTAGAATGACGATTGCAGTTTGTAGTTTTCGAATGACAGCAACACTATATGCTATACAGTTTTATACATTGTTTATTTTACTAAAAAGTTAGATATCCGTTCATGCGCATATTTCATATTTTAATAATGCTATAGTAATAGAAAACAGTCAAAAATATCTGTGCACAGGGTTACCCTTAAGGACTTTGAGGGAATCTTCCCACATAAGTTTTTATTTGCCCGACCCCTCCAGAGTTTAATTTTCTATATTTGTCCACAGTAAAGTTTCCTCCCGTGCAATTTTACATTAATTCGTCTCTTCGGTGAGAGATTTCTTTTTTTTACATTTAATTTTCCCAACCCCTTTCACTCCTTCCAGAATAACGAATTCTACAATACCCAATACAGCGAATTTACCATTTTTTTAACGGAATTTCTTATATTCTGCATTTATAGATATGCTCAATTTTATTGTTCCACAACCTTACAGGAGATTCAAATCGATATGTACCTTTATCTACGCACATTTCCGCCCATCTTTCCCTTTCCGTCTTCGGAATCACCCCGCATCCAGTATCTCTATCTCTTTCTCCCTCCTCTCGTGTCTCTCACCGTCTCCCCTCACTTGCACCCCGCCTCCAATACCTATAAGTCTCTCTCATCCCTGCCTCCCCCCCACCCCCTCCATCCACCTTTCCTCCCCTGCACGCACCTCGCATTTCGAGGACAACGCATCGGACGTTCATACGCATGCGCAATGACCACATTCGCGAGGACGTGCGCCTCGTTGCTCCGCGTGAGCCTCTCAGGGGAGGGTCGGGGGATGAAGAAAGGCAAGGGTGGAAGAATAAGGGGAGGTGTAGGAGGAGGAGGTATGCAAGGGGAGGAAGGGGTGCACGGAGAGAGAGAGAGAGAGAAAGATGGGAGTAGTGGGTGAAGAAGCGTGGTTCCTCCGTCCCTTGGAAGGGATGAAAAGGGGAAAGGAGGAGGCTCGTTGGGGGGGAGGGGGCGGGAGGGGGAAGAGAGAGCGGCGTATACACCGCGTAGGTGTCGCTGGGTGCAGCCGAATGAAAACGCGAAGCGCGTCCCTGGCACCCGCTCGGAATGGGATTGAGGCGGGAGGGGCCGGTGAATAGGGAGGGCGGGGGCGGAGGAGACGGGAGTGGAGGTCTCAAACATATACCGCATATCGACACGTACGTATCCCACTCTCAGTCCATGTGTGTGTGTATGTTTCTCTCCCTCCCCCCTCCCCCACCTCCCTCCCCCCCTCTCTCTCTCTCTCGGAAAGCTCCCTCTCCCCTAGAGCACGCACACCTTCGATACCCTGACTTCTCCTGCCCCTTCTCTCTCTCTCTCTCCTTACCCCCTCACTCCGCCCCTTTTTCTCTCCGTGCGCGTACTCGGTGTTACTCCCTGGTTGGATTGAATGTCGCATGCCACGGAGAGGCGAGTTGTGGCCATTTTGAAGAAGGCTTTAAGATTTTCTCTTCGTCCGCGAGAGGGTAGCGCCGAGGGTTCGTTTTTTTGCGGATATAATGAAGAAAGTTGGATTTCTTTATAAATATCCTCGTATTTTTTTCCGGTATAATCTTTGAAGCGGCGGAAGCTGTAGAGAGGCATTTACGGAGGTCTGTTTTTACATAATATATCCCTTCATGGAAGACATACCCTGCCACGTAGAAATTAAATTGCTATTACAGTTTTTACATTATCCGGAGAAATGAATTATAGGACGTGTATATTTTCCGCTTGTGGTTTAGAAGTCATTCTATTGTCTATACATTTTTTTGCGATATCGCCTGTTTTTTGATAAAAGAAAGGATAAGACACTTATGCTAATTTATTCGCTTTCGTAATTGTTCTTTTGTGTAGTTAGTTTTTGTAATTTGAAATTGACTTACTGTTTAATATTCCTAATTCTCAGAAATGCTACAAAACACCCTATCCCTTGCGCCATTGAAGAGAAGGATCTTTCGAAATATACGGAGAAATTTCTTAAAGCGCCGGTGTGTATATCAGATTGACGTGTTGTGTTTTTGAGATTATAATAGATAGTACCCTAATGCATTAGCTTATGAGTGAAGGAGATGATATTTTATAGCTTTCCTTCTAAGACGATTGTTTCTTGGAAAAATTCTACGTTGGGGCACTGTATACCATACAAATTATACTCTCTCTCATGCTACTTTTCCACGAATTTTTGGTGTCACGAATATGACTAGAAGTGTGAAGAATATCCTAAAAATTTGTCATAAAATATTTTTTATGGGAAACGTCCATTTTGTATGACGGTTAGTTAAAATAAACTTTCAAGTATAACTCACTAAGTTTCTACTTTTTATAGTGTAATTATACTTCATGTACCTAATTTCTTTTTCGGTACATTAAGAAGTTTATATTGTTTTTTATGATTTTTGGAAAATCCCAAAATGATATATCAATCCGAGTTAAATCGATCAAACCTGTCTTATAACCATAAAACGAATGATTGTGCTATGAGCACTATGTGCTGTGAGCATTTTAGCTACAAATTAACCATCATCAGGTGTTATTCGCAGATCCTTTATGTTAATAATTTATAATTAATATCAAAGATGGGTAACTATTGCATACGGCTAATACGCAGAGTAAATTCGCGTTTTTCCTACTGTTTTATGGCTGTAGAAGTTCTCTATGCCATTTATTCTGGATCTTAATGTTAGACCAGTGGTTCCCAAACTTGGTGCCGCGGCACGCTGGAGTGCTGTAGTCAATTGTCAGGGATTCCGCTAAAAACACTGTGTCAGTGAAATATCTCAGCGATTTGGAAATGTTGATAATCCGTTAGAGCCAAAGGGTTTCCATTAACGAATTGATAATGATGAACTACCAACCAATGAATGCGGCGAAGAGTTGTGATACCTGCACATATAATACACAACGTTGGTTTCTAAGTGGGAGTGCCGCGAAATGCTGGTTATTTTTTCTCTTGAGATATATGGTCGGAGATATTGAAGTTCTGAGAGCAATCATATATTTAGTTCCGAGAAAACTGTAGCATTGACTCCCAATCGGTCGTTCACGCACCATCATTTTAAATTGAAGCAATGTAATATTAGAAAATTTATATTTTAAATTGAATTCTGAGAGTTTAAGTAAATTTATCGAACTTACAGTTATGGCAAATAGAATTTGCGAGGTATCTATTCCAAACAACTGTAGTGATTTTACTGGTAGATATAAATTAGCTAATGTAGGTTGAATACGGATATTTACGTATAGCTTTTATACCCACGAGTGAAGGTAATAGTACACATACCAAACACCCAAAACTAATTGCACTGAAACCGTTTCCATTAAAATAATAAAACAGTAATACACTTCATTTTTCTCATCTTCAGTTATTCTACTTTGCTATGTTTATTGCATAGAGCGAGTTACATTTTAAAACAAATAGATGTGTCATTGCCAGCAACATTCGCTGAGCCATTTGTTATTGAAACGTCCATTTTATTTATGAAAATAATCATAGGTATTAATTGATTATGTGCTGAGCACAGTTGTTGCAAGGATAATGTTTAGATGGGCAGTATCTCCTAAAGGCAGAGCATGCGTAGAACGTTACGAAAATTAGATATTAGGACTGACATTTTTAATCAATCTATATTTTGAGAATTCAGCGTTTGATCAAAAGCACCCATGTATTCAAGGCCGTGCCCAGACATTTTGCCGCCTGAGGCGATATATAATATGGCGTCCCCTGGCCTCGCTGGTCTTATGAATTTATTTTGATAGGTTTTCATTTTTGTCAAATTTGAAGCCCCCCTTCCAGAGGCGCCTGAGGCGGTTGCCTCGCCGCCGCCCCTGCATGTATTTAAGACTTCTTTACATAATGACGGTTAGTTGTTGGTTGACTTATTTGCAAAGCGATACTAAAATGCAGGGAAAGAAATGGATCTAACAATAAAATATTTGTATATAGTGTGTGAATAATTTGGGCTGGGTATAATATAATATAATCTATAATATATATAATGTATTAGTTGTTCTGTGTGTCTGAGTCTGTGAAGTTGCCACCTGGCCTAGGAGCCAAATTGTAACATTTATGCCATAATAATAATAATACATTGCTATAGAAAATTCATTATTTCACATACGTGAATATCAGTATTAAATCTAAGTGATAAGAAAAGGACGTATATATGGTGATTAGTTTTTTATTGCTGAATATAAATTCTGGCTATATTTACAAAATATGCAAAGAGTCGTTTATGCCTTCAGCCTTAACTTCGTTTCTTCCTATAGAAATTGAGTTTGACGTCAGACTACATATTTCTATCTCCCATAAATTTCAATAGGCAATCAACATCTCTTACCTGCAAAGATTAATGAGCGCCTATTCTGTCGTTGATTGAAGTTATAGTCATGTCGAAGTCCTTTCTGAGGGCACATTCGAACATCTAGTGGAGCAGCAATGTATTTAAGTAAGCTTTATGATTAGCATTGAGTAAAGGTGTATATTTCATGACGTTTTGAGTAACCTTCATTATTTTTCATTTATTCTCTTCACTTGGCAGATGGAATCCTTTTATTATATAGTGGCGAGTAGGTATTTTATACTTGTTTTCCCGTTTCTTCCATGATTAATGATTCAGAATGTATGAATTGATGAAAGCAACTAACTTACTGTAAAAACCAATGTAGAGTTGTTGTAGTGAAGACAGGGTCTGTCAATATTTGGATGGTGTTGCGAAGGAGCTCGGTCTGAGTTCGGGTTCAAGAAAAGTAAGGCGTTTCGCGCTCATTCATGGCGGGAACTACCATTCCCTTGTGAGAGAGAACCACGCCCGCGAATGCTCAAGAACCAGTGTCCCAAAAACTCTTTAAATATGAGCTTTTTTGTTTTGCAAGAGTTTCCTTTGTTCTAGTTTTCTTATGATGAATGTCTTCGAAACGTTTCTCAAGATAATCTGCAATTCAGATTTTCTTGGTGTGCCTCGAAATTTTTGTGCCCCGTTATGATTTTCATTTTAGCCATTATGTTCACCTCGTATTGATGAATGAATTGAATGGAATAATTTCAAATAATAAGATTTACATTCGCATCTCCGGATTTTCTCATAATCTAAATTAAATCGCTTCTTTTCGTATAAAATCAGTTAAGAACAGATTTTTTTGATATTATAAATTTATGGTTTTGCAGCGATAGTCTATTCGATAACATCGTATGAAATTTAATTTCAGAAAAATCTTGTTTATTGTAGTTCCTTTTTGCAGATAGTTTATAACTTGAATAGAATGGTGGAAAATATTTGCCGTTGTTTCGTGCATTCAAACGTGTATTGAACTCGTGCATTTATTTTTTGCGGAAAGCCATTGAAAGTAAAGTTATTTTAATTGCGAATATTTCTCAACGCGTTTGTCTTAGATTCTGAATGCGAGGAATAGTGTGTTACTATTGACGGGAAGCTAAAACTCTGATAAAGTGTAAAGGTACAACATTAAAAAGATCACCATTACTGAAGTCTTGACAACCTTTTCTGATTCGATTACATTTTATGGGGGTTATTATGAAGTATTGAAATTACCTAAGCGAGAAAAGTAAACCTAATTGTATTGCACTTCAACGTGCTCAGTTACCGAGTTTATGTTTCAGTTTTAATCATTTTAATAATCAAAATTGTTTTTAGTCGATTGCATGTACCATGATTCCCACAAATAACAATACGCTTTAATAAGTAGAAGGATGAACTGAGAAACGGAAATTATTTTGTTTCACAATTTATTTAAATTAAAATGAAATTACACTTCGTATGCACATATTTTTTATTTCATATGCATCAAGCTCTTACTAGGAAGAAAACGGTCATGATCGCGTTTTTTAAGTATTAATTTTGTCACTATGCTTGCAATCAAGAAATTTAGCTGCTGCTCAGTGTGTCGTGTTTCACTAATTTGAATAAATGGGAAAATATGCGTATGTGCTTGTCAGCGGCGTAGCAAGGTGAAGCCGGGCCCTGGTTCGAGAATTCTTTACGGGCCTCCCCTCTCCTCCAATATATGTTTTTTGGTTATTTTATTTTTTAAGGTGAAATTTTTAATGAAACAAGTTTCATGATCTCGGATTCTTTTCACTGTATTTAGCAGCTCTTGTGCTTTAAAATGACACAAAGAGTAAAATTTTGTATATGTCGACCACGGGCCTTCGGGCCCCCTCGAGCTCCGGCCCCAGAATCGACTGATCCATCGGATCCATGGTCCCTACCCCACTGGTGCTTGTTGTCCCGTACATAGGAACTTTAGAATAGCGACAGGACCCGCTTAAAGGCGCTTTTGTCTAGGTTCTAAATAGGGAACAATTATTTAGTGTTATTTTTACTTTTACTCATTGAAGTCACCTCTTGCTGTGGCTTCGGTGGGCTCCTGTCATTGCACCCCTCATCTCCTTCAACCAGACAGCAAAAGTGACTCATATTCAATGTTTAAATTATAAAACTGCGGAAAATCGATCACAAAATGTTTTATTTAGACCAAGGATCGTTTCCCCATCCATTTTGGTCCTGGGATTTTTTCTCTTCTTTTCAAGTCCTCCTCGTCCCTTTCACCCAACTCATCTCTCCACCATGAAATGGCCTCTCCCCTCCTCCCTCCAACTCTCAATACGTCACAGCACTCTCAATGCACACATCCCGGAGCAGGGAACGAACACAATCCCTCGGATCCATTGAGAGGCGAATGAGGTGATTTCCGTGACAGGGTTGCTCTTATCCTTTGAACCCAGCATCTCTCTTCCCTTCCTCTTTACCCGATTTGCCTCTCGCTCCCTCCTCTCTACCTCCCTCCCCCTCTCCCTTCCCCCTCCTACCCACCGACAGCATTCACGACCCACCAAAATACGCACGCCTCGGGTCCTCTCCACTCCGAGCTCCTTAGCCCACTTCCGCCTGGAATCAAACCATAACCCTCTATCCCTACCTCGACCTCTCCCCCCCCCCCCCTCCCTGCCCATGGCCTCCCTCTTCCCATCAAGAGGACAAGCCATCTCCAGCTTCCATCCTACTCCGTTCCCCACCCACTCTCCTCCTCCCTGCCTCCCTACGTCTCTTCACCCAGACTCTTGCCCACCTCCCAATGTCCCCATCCACACACGCTCTCTCTCTCTCTCTCCCCTCTGTATCCGCACCTCTTTGCCTCCTTCTCCCCTCTAAAAGCCGTCTCCCAAAACCCTCTTTTCATGCAATTCAAATGAGGGCGGCGGCACCAGTGGAACCTCGAATGTTCTCCTCCGACACAATCGACGCTCATCTCTCGCGGCCCGGGGAGAGGGAGAAAAAAAAAGAAGAGAATTTCGCAGGGATTTAAGGAAGCCAGTAGGCCACAGAGAAAGGTAGAAAAGGAACGGAGGAGAGAGAGAGAGACACGGGGCCTTATAAAAATTTACATTCCAATTCCGGAATTGAAAGAAAAAATATTCCAAAGGTTTTAATGTGTGCGTGCCTGTGTGCGTCCTCTATCGCACACCTTTTCCCTTCTTCGATTATTCTCTATTTCTTTCTCCATATTTGAATATCGGTACCATCGCTCTCCCTATAATCCACAATCCTTTTTCTTTGACACCCGATCAATAATTTTGATCTCCTCCGTTAGTTGACATTGGATGGGATTATAAGCTGAGGTTTGAGGAACGCGTGCAGGAGGCAAAAATGTAAAATATGCGCCGGAAGAGAGAGAGAGAGAGAGAGAAAGAGAAAGAAAGAGGGGGGAAGGGAGGATGGGATGATGGTAAAATGGAGGTAGGCCGTGCAACACCGAGAGTTTTAGCTAAGTGGGTTATTTGCATAAAACGTCAAACCTGGCTTATATATTCATATGAACAAACAAACCATAGTAAAAATTCATTTCAATTTCGTTTTAGCTGCGTACTTTTCTATATATAGTGTCGGGGAAGGGGTTTCTGATGTTCAAGGGAAAATTTAAAGTGGAGCCTTAAAATGATTTTAACATTTTCTATGTAGCAAATATATATATGGCGTCTATCTCTGTCTTCATCCCGAAAATTTGCAGGCGTTGCACCTTTTCAAAGATAAACAGAATTTTGTGGCACTCCCACCTTAAAACATATGGGTATCATATATGCGTAGAATTCACGTCAGAATTAGCTTTTTAGGGTTAACATTTCAATATTAAAAATCATGATGGAATTCAATCTTATTGTTAGAAATATCTTTGAGAAAAAACATCAAAAACAGCATTAAAAAGAACTTAATGGTATCGAGAAATATTTACTAACAGGTCCCAATTAAACGATGCATATTTTAACAGATTTTGCTACACGGAAAATAATATTTGGTAGTTAATTAAAATAAATAAAAAAGTCTTGAAAACTATGAAGCACTGGCGGTGGGCTGCATAAAATTTCTTATTGGGTCGCAGGTTGTGCACCCCTGCTCTAACCTATCAACATTTTAGTCATTGATTTATTTATTGAAAACGTCTTTCCCAGCCTCAATAACTATCACTGCGGTATTCGGGCTTGGAAATAGTGTCTTGCAATTAGACTGGTACCATATTTCATAAACTTTTTTGTTAGAACTAATAACAAGATTCTTTTCAGATTAAATTCAAAAGGATAAATATTTACATCAGCTGAATTACATATAAAGGTATGGCTAATACTACCTCTTTTATACTAGTATTGTTAGTAATTTCGAATTATTATCTCAATTGTTCCGATTCTAGATATCTTCAAGTAGAAGATCAGATTTAAAGCAACATCACATTTAGAGAAAAAGTGGTTATTAATCTATAAAGTCCACGACGTGAAGTTGTTAGGAGTGATAGATTTTGTCTGTACGAGTCGCCATTACAAAAAATGGGAATACGCCGTCGCGTGGTGCCATCTTGAGGACGGTTGAGACGACTGTCACGGTGCAATGTTTGACATTGGCTCATTTTCCGCCCTCGTTCCTCCCGTTCTAATCTCCCGTCTCCCGTTGGGCCCTCTCCTCCACAGAAACATGGACTTCTTTTCGTATGCGCTACCATTTACGCGTTGAAAATATAAATTTTTTCTCTGAAATAGTCTATTTTGAGGAACGGTCCAATAGCCATAACAATATAACCTTGTCGCAGCTATTGGAAATAATTGAGACGCATTTTTTTAAAAAGTGCTATAAACATTTTTGGGAATTTGGAAGAAAAATGCGTTGAAATATCGTTCGATCTGCTCCGATACCGGTCTCATCTTCTGGATACCTTCAAATTAGAGATACAAAGTTAATTTAAATATACCACGCTCCGAGTAATAACCATATAGGTATCCGCCATTTCTGCGCTTAATATCTCAATTTCAGCTCACTACTTCTTTTCCGTTTCTGTCTTCTTCTCTATACAATCTTCATTTTTATTCCGATTTTATTCTTTCCCGCGTTTTCTTCCTTCATCTTTCTCTCTCGTCTCTTTTCTCACACCAACCTCCCCAATTTTAATAATTCTCTTCCTTCTTCCATTACCTCACTTATTCTCCCGCTCTTCCAATTTTATATCCATTTTCACTAACTTTTATATTAATTTCGAAAGTAGTATACATGTATACTATGTATATCTTTTCATTCTTCCCCCACTTTTATTATCTTACCCTCTCCTCACTGTGCTATTTTCCTCAATTTCTCTTCCATTTTTTCCCCTAGATGCTTCTTTTCTCTTCCTCATTCACGTCTATCTCTCATTCACGTTTATCTCCATTTTGCTTCGCTTTCGCTTTCTTTTCCGTCCTCTCTTCTCCTTTGACCATTCTCTTTCTACTCTTTCTCAGACCAGCCCTCCTCTAAACATCTTCTCTCTTTTCGTCTCCAAAACCCTTTTCCCTCTTTTAAGAGACATAATAAATCGATTCAATTGAATTCTTTAGATTCTCCAGGAGGTACATTCAAAGTTTGAAAGAAAAAAATACCTTTGAATTTCAAACTCCTCGTCGTTTTATTTTTCCCATCAAATATCTCAGATCCTCTTTTGAAGAGTGATTTTTTTTTCCTTCTCGGTGAAGCGTCGTAATTTCTAAGAAGGGTAAGAAATCACGACTTTTTTTTCCCCTCCTCTCCGTGTTTTCTTGCATCACGGAGTATTTTCGGAGATGAACTAGACTACCTCGCGGCACCCGAGAGAGCGTTCTTTTTATTTTCTTTTGGGAAGGCGAAGGGGTTATTCTTTGTGTTCGTGGATCAATGGAACGGTTTCCAAAGTTGGGAGTTTATTTTTTCACCCTCTACTATTCTCGGCCCTCCCATTCGATCGCGGTTATTCTACTGAATATTCAGAGTTATTGTGGGATCGGGAGACATGTGGTGGCGGCGGAAGGCAGAATGGCCGTCATGTACCTATAAGAGGTTTTAGGGTGCGGTGCGCCGACGGGGAGGAGGAGGGAGGGAGAGAGACACACACATACACGCACACACACAAGGGAAGGGTTGGGTTGGAGGGAGGGAGGTGGAAATGTAAGGAATTGAGGAGGGAGGAGAAGGAGAGGAGGAAAGAGGAAGGCGATAGAGAGGATCGATCGTGTTCTTTTTTTTTTATTTTCTCCCTTTCGGATATGGGTTGAGTTGCGTCGTGGGAAGGCAAGCCTCTCTAATGATTGGGACGAGGATTTATTTTTCGAAATCGGCGGTTAATTTTCTTCCTCTCATATTTTTGCATCTGGCAAATCGAATGGACGGAGCTCGTCTCAGGTTTATGTTGTACCGAACGGATATTATCGGCGTATCTGTGGACGTTATTTCGAGATGTGATTTCGAGAAAGGTATAGAAAAGAATGATTTCCATGTATTGAAACTGTTAAGTAAAGAATTGTGCGGAGTTTCGTAAGATGTTTGGAGATACGTAAATGATGTTTTTCATTAAAGGGATGGAGTAGAAAAGGAAATATAAAAATTCACTCGTAGAATTTAGGGAGGGCTGGATATTTTGGAATTTATTAATGCTTTAGTAAGTCTAATTTTAGGCACCTTTGCTAATTTTATTTGTTTATTTACGTATTCACGCTACAATTAGGTTCTTGGCCTGGTGGTAACGATACAATAGAAACATTAACACCATGTCAATTTAATAACTCATTTCATGATTTTATCAATTAGACCAAATACTTTTTGCACTTCTTCCTAAAGTCTTTCAGGTTTTTAGGAAAGCGGTCAAAGATATCTCCAGGTAATTCATTTCATTCTTGAATACCTCTGTTCAGAAAGGAATTTTTTTAAAACTTCTAGTCTTTGAGGTTTGTATTTGATTTTAAATTTATGATCATTTTTACTGAAAAAATTAGGAGTTTCTAAACTACTACTGAAATTTTATCTCGGATACAACGACGACAGCAACAAAAACACGCATTTAAACCAAGAGCAGGATCCTAACCCGCGGATTAAGCATCGGAAAGTGGATACTCCATCTGCCTCGCCACGAACGACGCCAAATTATAAACACAAAACTCGGGGAAAAATTAAACTTCCAATTTTCCACGCGGGCAAATAAATAAAACGCGTCCCGCCTCCGCTCTCGCCCTGGTTACCTCCGCTAGCGGCCATCAAGGGAAGAGAACATAAAGAAAGGGTGGGGGAGAAAAACGAGGAGATGTCTTGGAGGAAGGGGTCGAACGAGGAAAGATGGAGGGAGAAGGAAGGAGGGAGTGAGGGAGAGAGAGAGGCGGGGAGATTGGGAAGGAGGGAGAGAGAGAGAAAGAGAGAACGCGCCTCTTTTTCTTTCTCTCTCTCTCCCATCTTGAATTCCCTCCTCCCCGAGGTGAGGCGTGACAGTGAAGGAGTGACGCCATTAGAGGAGGCGGAGGAAGGGAAGGATGTAAAGGAGAGAGAAAGAGAGGGATGTAGAGGAGAAGGAGAGAGAGTGTGGAATTGGGAGAAAGGGATCTAGAAGTCCCGAAGAGGCTACGGTGACATAAAGGGCGGAGTTGCAAATGCACGGATTAAAGGAAAGGGAGGGGGGGGAGGGAGAAAAAAAGAGAAGGAGCGTGAGGTACGGAGTAAATACTTAGGAGTGAGCCTAGAGGATGAAAAAAGGGAGTTGGATTGGAGTGGGAGAGAGAGAGGAAAAGGGGGGAGAGGTAAAGGGAGGAAGAGGTAAGTTTGGAACGCAGGGAGAGAGGCGTATTGTTGATAACTGGATGAGCGAGAGACAGAATGGAAGGCGTGAGTGATGGATACGTCGGTTTTTGGTCGGAGAGGGGAGACAAAAACATATGTGGAGATGCCTGAATTGGTGCTTGGAAGAAATACTGTCGTTGAAACGATTTATGAGAGAATCCTTTACTAGTTGGAGCAAAATTCGATAACTCACTGAAAGTTGTAATTTTTCACTCCTTTTTTTTCTCTTTAGTCTATTCCTTCGGAGGCCTTATCTTAATCTTCTAGTGGCCACTTTGAACGTTGTAAACTTTGGATAGGTGTAAGTTGTTGTAGGGTTAGTCGCACTGGATTACATTACGTAGTTCTACAATTCAAAATCTTCATCTACGATCAATACCGCCCCTGTGTGTGTTCGCATAGGAGCCGAACCGTCCCAAATGTTTTCTCTATACTCTTTGTGTTTTATCTTGCATTCTTTCTTCAGTAGTCACTTTCGTAATTCCCTCACTCTTATAATACGTATATCTCCTGTTTGCTTTCTTCGTGTCCATTAAGGAACTAAACTGCGCCTTTAAAATTCAACAATTGGGTTATGGTAAAACAAATTTTTCTCTCGAGAATTATTGAAATTTTTAAAATCAATTATGTAGGAGTGAATTATGAAAATTGTTATTATCCATTCTCTTCTTTATGTTCTCGACGGTCACTCGTATCTTTTTGAAAAAATTACGTGCCAAAGACAACCCTATTTCCTTCTGTTTAGAAAACAGGACGAACGTTTGAGAGACAAGATGAAATTACATCGAAGGAATGAGTTCTAAGTATTTTTGGATAGGTTTTTGTTTACTAATTGAATTTTATTTAACTAATCTCTTTTCTGTGTTTTGAAATCTCCATGATTTTTTCTAATTAAAAATGTTTTACTTTATTTACTTCGTCGCCTAAACATTGAAACAAGAAAGTGAATGATATTACTCGCTTGCTTGTTGAAATTTTGATCGAAGCTAGAAAAGAAATATTAGAACTTTTGTGACATGCATAGAGAAAATCGCCGTTTCATTCTCTGTATTCAGTAGAAAAACATTTATTTATACTTACTGCATATGGTACGTGTCATTTGACAGAAATCCAATTCCCGAAGAAATGTCAGCCAAGCGAAACACTTCAGATACGAAACGCGCACCTTGAGAAGACAGACATCGAATCAGCCGACAAATTCATTGGAATTTTTTTATTAATAGCCAGTAATTTCGTAAAATAAATTAGATTAAGATGGTTCATGAAACCAGATTATTTTGTCCGCAAGAGAAGAGATATGCATCAGTAATAAGCAGCGAAACAAATTCGTAAAACGTAGGAGAAGGGCGAGGTTAAATAAAGGAGGAATGAGGAGCGGAATAATTTCACGGATTTATTATGCGTACACTTGGCGCACCTGCCAATGAACTAAATTCGCGTCCATCACTCATTCCGATAGGGATGGCGACCAGTGTGAGATGGATATTCCTAAGCGACCTGTTATGACGTCTTTTAAATGAAAATAAAACATTTTCAATTAAAACTGCATACTCTTGTTGGCACCTCCCTTAGTAGAGTTGTTTACGCTGAAGATTTAAAGAGCCAACACGGTAAAAAGCATCTATCAATTTTTAAACCAATACAAATGGCGCGAGTCAAGATGTCGATTCCTTCGAAGAGAACGGTATTTTAGGTTTCGTCATAGGAAGTGATATCGATCAACAACTGGCGGAAGTCATACATTTTTATTATGTATTTTATTCATTTACTTATTCGTGCATTGTGTTTTAATAAGTAATGTTTGCTTGTAATTAGTTTGATATTATACGCATTGATGTATTTTTCGGAATTGTGGCAGAACAGAATGTATGATAGCCTACCTAGAAGTCGTTCTTGGCTTAGGGATGGTTTTAGTACCTTTGATTTAGTAAATTTGATCACATTTGGGTCTATTGAAATGATAACATTACTCGGATGATAGCAACAACTTGAACCATTAAATATTTACTTTTGGTATTTCACATTTGATTAAAATAGGCGTCTAATGACAGTGATAATGAGCGGCATTTAATGCATGTTTTTCATGCAATAAGCCCTAGTGATATAACTGATTTTGTTTCAGGTAAACATAATGCTTACGATTCAGAAAAAATAAGTAACTTCTAAATTCACGTGGAAATACAGAAATTTAGCGATGAAAAATGCAATGCTGTAGCGAAGAAGTTTGACGCCCGGGGCAATACCGAAACACATCGCCTTAAAGCGTTTATAATTTTATAAATAGTGATTTAAACTGTGTGGAAAATGATAAATCTCTTGCATGTACTACTATATATATATATATTTTTTTTTTTATACCCAGCAAAAATATTTTTCGAAATACGGCTTTTCTGTAAACGCTCCTTAGCTCCAGCGCACGGGACGACTGCCCCGCTCGCCCCTCCCTTGCTCCCGGAAAGCACAAAAAATTATTATTTCGGGTCTAATTCTATCGCTAAGCATTCTAATTCTTTGGCCTTCCTAAAAGGAAAAAGGACAAAAAACGTCTGTATCACTTAGATCCCGTTTTTTGTTACGCGTCCTTTAATCACGTGATCGCCGCAGTTTTTTCCGCATTAATACAAAGCCATTTCTCTCCAACCTTTCCGTCTCATCATTAATCCTCTTTTGCAACGAATGGGAGTAAATCTTTGCGCAATTTGATTTTTTGCACTTCCTCGAACCCCTCGCAGCATTTCAAGCAGTTCATCTTTGTCGTGTTTTGAAAGCGCTTAGTCACTCCTGTGTGCTTTCAGGATTCCTCGGGAGATTCATTTCTCACAGTTAATCACTCTCGAAGCTCTAATGCCGCAAAAAGTTTCTTTTATGGTTATCCCTCATATGGTCGGTCGATTCACTAAATTTTGATGTAATTCGGTTGGCGTTCACCATGCATTTTCGATTGCATCGGCAAAGTTTTATTTCAGCTTTAGGTATATTCAATAACTACTCGTTTATGGCTTCTTAGACGTAACGGAGATTTAAATCGATCATATTTTAGTTGTCCATATGCGAGGTAATTATAAATTGGTCAATGAGAATTTTGAAAGACAACTAGATTTGATATTTTCTTTCAATGCTATACTTGCAGTTTACCAAACTCAAATAGATACTATAGAAAAAATTCTGCCATTGCTAAGCAAAATTTTGTTGCGATTCAGTTTAAATTTTATATTGTATCTTTATACAATTAAATTTATAAATTTTATATGAATAATTGTATCTTCATCTGATTAGAATTCGAAATCGCAGTGGTAATTGTCCCCGTAATTGTTGTAATGGCGAATGTACATCATTCACATAATCTGGAATTATTCGAAGGAGTTAAAACTAGAATAGTGCTGATTTTTGCACGATGGACGGCTTCCTTTTGAGAAAATAAATCATTCTCGAATATTTCATCGAGGCGTACGTGCTCTCCACTGCATTCACTCTCCTTTCGCGCTTATTGTGATGTATTCAGGCGTAGTGGCAGGCGTCCAATCCAGCGCCAATCACAATTGCGGTCATACACGCGCACATATGCCGAAAGGTGAATGGAAAGAAACCGAGTTTCGGAGTCGCCTTACTTTCATTTCGAAATTCGACAAAGGACCGATGATGTGGCAATGCGACCTCATCACGTCAACGTTTGGTTAACGAGACAATACCCATGTCAAATAATCTTTCGCGCTTTTCACAATCAAACCGTCACTTCCTTTCATTTTGTGCGTGCTTTCTTCGTCCAAAAATTAAAGCGTAAAAAAGAAATCGAGGAAACGGCGCGTTATAGGAGATAAAAATATTTTTTGCCCGGTTGGGTACCAACCTTTTTTTTTTGTCCTTACTTCTCGGCGCATATCCGGCGGTACATCAATCGATATCCACGAAGGGCACAGAGAGAGAGAGAGAGAGGAAGAAAAAAAAACATTTTTAACGTTTCACTTTTTTCCCCTCAGTTTAATTTACCATTTTTTAAATTCTCATAATTTATTCTCACGTGACCTTCTCATCTTATTAAAGTCATTCGTTACGTGCTGTCTCTCCCTTCTCACACCCTCTCCCACATTACTCTCCCTCATGTTTCCCTACCTACCCTCCCTCTTTAAAACTCCTCCCACTGCCGTCCCTCTCTCTCTCTCTATACAGAAACTCCCTCTTCCTCCCCCCCTCCCCCCCTTCCCATCAACAAACCTCCATCTTTAACTGCCTCTATCCTCCTTTTACCACTCCTCATCTCCCTCCCACGACCCCGTCAACTCCAGATACTGCGTTATTAATGCTCGGCGTTAGAAATGCCATACTCGGCTCCCGATCACCAAATGAGGCTCACACGCTCACACGCCGCACCTTCATCCCCCAACCTCACTCCCTACCCATCCCCGCCAGTATCCGGGCCCCGACCCCTTTCCTCCCTCCCACCTCCTCTCTCCCTCTCCCACCCCCTCTCTTTCTCTCTCTCTCTTTCTCTCCATCCTTCTCGTCCTTTTATCTTCCTCCTCTCGCATCTCCTTCTAGAGATACTGATTCTCATTAACTGCCGAGGCAATAATAATGGCTCCTCTTCTGGTCCGGGCTTCCATCGCGAAAAGCGCCAAATGGCGATCCTTTTACGTTTCCTTTTACTGGCGCTTAAAAATGTTCCTCGTACGAGTTGAGGAGGAGATTTTTGGGTTGCGACGGGTGATCTGACGCGTGGTTACAGTGAGAGGTATTTCTTTTTCGGTTTTATTAAACGTCGGTAAAAAGGTTTCAGTAACATCTATCTCTACGTGGCTGTATAAAAGCACGCCAATGAGATAATGCGTTAGATTTTGAACTTGTGTATCGCCTCCCTTAATGTGACGGGATTGAAAAAGAATTTTAAAATGATCACTGGGAGCCATTCTCCAGAGTTATACTGATATAATGCGAGCAGAAAAAGAAAGAAGCTATGAATGGGTTGAAATTATTCTTAGATATTACCAAGGTTTCAAAGCTCCGCCGTTTAGGAGTGCAGGGAAAGAAATTGACATTTTAACATTACCTATATAAGTAAACTAGAGAGAAAGGAATTTCAAGTTATGAGTATTTCTTACTTTAAAGTTGCATTTTCAGAATGTTGCTCTCTGACTACTCATAAATAAAATGATCCGTCAGACAGGGAAATAATTGTTACAAATAATTAAATAAGGTTTCAGTGATGTATAAAATGAAAACTGAGGATAAGGTCTGAACATTCAACATACCGCAAACTTAATTTTGATGGGAAAAACTGATGATAAAGCCAAGATCAAATAACACGAATGGGGAAATTTTTATATCGGGAGGCAAACGTCTTGAATGGGTGTAAGAATCCTCAAACCATTTTATAAAAGGTAAAAATACACTAAACTGTAGTTGATTACCTAATTATTATAACTGAGTAACTTATAAACATATGATGGTGACACAGGAGATGAAAAATGTGGTGGGGAATTGGTTTCTCTTCTACAGCTGTTATTCGGGAAAAAACTTTTGGCAGTGGCGGATTAAGACCCTATGGGGTCCATGGGCACTTTGGGGGCCCTCCTCCTAGTTTGTGATAATATAAAGAAAACTATGATATACTGAAAAAAGTTCTATTGACAAAATAATGTTATCTTATTTTTCCTTTTTCAAAAAAAAAAAACACCAAAATAAGCCTCACAAATTCACCTTCCGAACTTTTGAGGCAGCAAATTTCTGTATCATCACAGAAAAATCTATTTAAAAAAACAAAATCATGCCAGACGAGTAGTGTGCGGACCAAATGAACTGCACCAGTTAGATCAGACGTCGAAATTACATGCAGAGATTATTGTATTAATTGCTGTATTTCAATTTTTTACTTTCTTTAGAATAAGAAAAACTGATATTTTTACATTTTACATGTTAATTCATGTTTTATTTACATTTTTTCACTTTCAATAGTACTACCTATACCTACGGGGTGGGGGCCCCTTAAACTTGGGGCTTACTGTGCCTGTTAGGTAATCCGGCACTGAATTTTGAACTCAGTTGCAATGCGAATTTTTTAATGTAATTATAGATTTACAAAGTAGTTTGTGGTAGACTTTAATAAGTCTAATTTCGTTTTATTACATTTTTATCATAACCGTTACAGAAAATATGTAATTAATGAATAACAATTTGCTTGAACTCTCAAAAGAAAAATCATTCGTGAAAAGCGTGGAAAGTTCCCTTCATGAAGGGTAAGGAGTTTCGCAAACCTTTTAAAAGCCATGTGCACCCTTAATTCATCACTTCCGTCCGTCAATCTCTAGGCTTCCGACTATATTTGTTTACGTTTACGTTCAACCTTTCAGCAAGACAGGAAGTGACGTCGTATTTAGAGATGACAAAATCTTTTCATATCACTTCTAGTGATTAAAGAAAAAAATCAGCAGCTTATGCTTTTTAACAATAATAATCCGACATACTACTTTTAAAATTATATCGCGAACAAAAAGGCTTGCATCCACTTTCATTAATTGATTTTGATTCCTCATTGTTGATAACAAGTTTTTTTGGATATTGAGCAATACATGCCCCTGTTCTTTTCAGTTGGTTCTAAGGGTACCCTTCTTTTATCATTATTTTATTAGCGGCCGTAAATGAAATAAATTGAGTTGGCATTCATATTTGACCCATAAGGATTTCCTTGGAATGTATTTCTAAACATAGCCTTCCTCCGAATTTGATATCGCGAGGAATTGTACTGATGATGTATATAATTATATTGAAATATTTTTAATTGATAAATTTTTTGTTGCACTCATTGAATGCGTTACATACGTATAAAATTTTGCGCTATAAGGTATATTCTCCGAACACGCAGTCCAAATAACGCTTCCAATAAATTTATTAACTTATCAAGTTAAAAAAAACATCTTTATATGATATTTCACGAAGAAGACTGCGGAAAATAGGAGTATGTTGAGAACCATGTTTAACCATGAATAATCACAGACCTGTCTATGGTGATGGTGATGATGAAATGGAAATTACTGTCTTCAATACATTTACTAGAAGCGCGTAAAATAAGTACACAGCAGTCCTAATTTTTTTCAAAAATGTTAAGCAAGTCTTGATAGATGGTGTCATAAAAACCAATCTCAAGAGTGTTTCTTCTCAAAAGACGACAGTAGTTCTTGCCGATGTAGCTCCTTTGCTTCGATCCATTTCTATCACTCCCCATTTATACCTCACGCCTGCCTATCTCGTGCATGTTACACCCGCAAATTTTCCAATTCCTTCTTCCTATCACCTGTTTTATCTCCTTTGTCATCGCTTCCTGTCTCTTTGAACTCAATCTAGAATTTCTTTTGTCCAATAATGGCCGGCTACGCTCGTCGCTATTTTAGTATCTTCACTCTTTCAATTATCTCCCATTCATCCCTTTTCCTATCTCTTCATATGATTCCCAGCATCCATCGCTCCACATCTTCTATAGGACTTCTATGTATGTATAGAGCGAGATAAAACTGAAATTATTGTGGCTTTAAAAGGTTCTGGGATTATATAGATGAAGTAAAAATCGTAGTAACAAGCATTAACGTATTTATAACAAAAATCAGATTAGGCGATAGGAATTAATCTCTGAAATAAAACTTATCCCACATAAATATTATATTAAAGTCGAACTTTTGAATATATTTGACTTGCGGTTGTCCTACATTTTCGATTTCCTCCAAAACGAAGTTTTATTTCTGCAAAAAATATGACGATAAGACGAAATTTTACGGTTCCTTTGAAGGTTTATTGTATCGAAACTAATGTATTTTATTGTAAAATTCAAATATATGGGAGCATCTTCGAGGATATAATGAGAGAGTAATGGTGATAAAACGATGTAATATTTCAAATATAACTTCATATTTTTCAATTAAAGTTGTTGTCCTTTTCCGGTGAATTTTTGGCTAATAGTCTATTTAGATTTGACTTTCACCTATATAATATCTGAGAAGCTCCTTATAAAATCAAAGTAAACACTTGTCCGGCTCGGCGAAGTACTAGCAACTTCCGATATTCCTGAAACATTCGTAACTACTAATGTGGCTCGCTGCGTGCACCTCGTTCATGGCAAGCATTCACTAAGTAACCTGATAATAAAGTGAAGCTCACGTATTAAAAATCGTCCAAGAAAGTATAGAACAGGGGTCGGCAACCTATGGCACGCGTGTCAGAAATGGCTGGCGAGGTGATTTTGAATGGCAATGGAAAAAATAAATGATAAAGAATATAAAAAAATCGTAGTATACGTTTATTACAAGTATGTACTACAATAAGATATTCATAGAAATGTAGTGAACTAGCGTTATTATAGTAAGAGTAATTATTCACCTCTACAGTCAATTCTGTAGAATTGCTCTCACACATTTCATGTTATATCCGTCTCCTGTTTTCTCATTGTGACTAATAAACATAATATACGGAAATTCATTCCTCTAGGTACAAATGCATACCGCTTACAATGTGTTCCTTAAAATAAACCGGGGTTATCAAATAATAAAAATTTTATTTAATTGAAATTTCCTAGTGGCACGCGAGGCCGTACATTGACCTTAATTTGGCACGTCACTTACGAAAGGTTGCCGACCCCTGGTATAGAATTAAATAAAATCTCAATAACGCGAGCCTTCAGAGAAAGGCGAAAATTTCCCGGAATAGAAATTTCCAGGGGCAGAAATTCGACATTGAAATTCAGAAATACTGACTCGAAAACGAATTTTTCGAATCAACGAATATTCGATCAGTGTAAGTTCTACCCTGTTTGTGGCAAAGCCACGACACGAGAAGAAATCTTCTCAATGAAAGGAACCGAAGGTAAATTGCGAACGAGGAACGGCAGCGCGTTATGAGTAGCACGAGAACCAATGAGAAAGTAACAGAGAGACGGGGGGGGGGGGGGGGGGGAAATCGTCACGAGAAAGAAAGGAACAATCGAACGATAAGTACACGTTTGGATCGGCGAAAAAAAAAAAGAATTACCCGTCCATCCGTCCCGGTATCCAAGCATCCATCTCCGGTATCCAAGCGGTCTTTCTTCACCCATAGCATTACGCGTGAGAGGGATACTCTCGTCAGTTTCCATTCCATCTGGATGAGACGGTGATCAAGGGAGAGAGAACTAACTTCTCGACCAACATCCGGCTAAGAGGAGGAGGGAGAGGGGAAGAGAGAGAGGGGGGTGAAAGGGAGGGGGGAGGGGAGAAATGGCGTCCGATCGCTCCAGAAAGGAGGAGGAGCCGAAAAAGTATACGCGAGATGGTAGAAAGAAAAGAATTAGAAATAAAGTTATTAAACGAACAGTGGGGAGGAATTAAATGGGAGAGAGAGAGAGAGGGAGGATATTAGATTTGTGTAGGAAAAAGATGAAGGGGATTGATGGTGGAGATGGAGGTACATGGGCCGAAGTCGGAGGTGGGGAGGTAGGAAGAGAGGAGGAGGAGGGAGGAGTAGGAGGGAGGCCGGAGTGTTTCAAAAAGGACCGAGAGATTTGTGAAGGGAAAGAAGTGCGAGGATCTAATGAGAGGAGTTTCGGATCGGATGAAAAATGGACCAAAATGAGAAGTTGAACATGGCGTCAGTAATGAGATTGTGATGGAGTCTTTCGAATTTTTCTCGCTTCCTTACGACTTTTAATACTTTGGAATTAAATGAGCGTGAATGCGGGAAAAATAAGTTTTAAACATTGTATTTGTGGAAATATCCACTCAAGTTATCGATTAAAATTCTTTCGGATATAGTTAATTGCATATTTGGGCGTCAATAAAAGATCATTTTTATTCTCAGATTATGCCTTTAACATAGTCATTTGATATTTTTAACCCTAAATCTTCTATATCTTCTGTAAATTCTTGGGTTGTTTACAATTCTCTAGAGCCAAAGAGATTTAGCACGAAAATATATTCACCCACCTCAGTGCTTTGAGGTTTGCATGTATTTCAGTTATAATCCATATGTAAAACAGGATTAATGTGGAGTTTTTTGCACGGTGCTTAATAAATTCTAGCATATTACGATATCGGCACTATGGCAACTCCGCTCTCATCCATTACTCAGCGATCCGAACGATATCGCGACGATGCATCACGCGCGCATCGGTTTTGGAATGCGTGCACCAAACCGCCATCAACGCAGCCGAGAGAACAACAAATTAGCAGCGGCAGTCTGCCAGTACGGCCCATCATGCACTTCATTACCCTCTTGGCATGCATTGTTGCCAGGGGCTGGACGGGTGGTCAGCGGAGCAAGACCGCAAGCAAAAAGGAACGGCCTCTCTCTCTCCCCTTATGCGTGTACGGTACCCCGCTCGAAAACAATTTTTCCAAACGAGAAGAAAAAAAAAAGGCTCATCTCTCAGATCATGCGAATCGCTTCTCAGAAATATTCCTCTCTCTGCGTCTGGCTGTTATCACTTTTTCTCCCTCTTAAATATCTCTCTTCTCTTTTTCCTCCACCGTCACCTCTTAACACTATCCCTCATTTTCTTCGATCCCAAAAAACCTCCCAGTCGCTCTTTTTTTTTTTGCCTCCGCCACCTTCCTCCCCTCTGTTATATTCCTTCCCCCCCCCTACCCTCTCCCTCCCCTACTCCCCTTCCACGGATCTTCTGCAGCCCACCCACGATCTGTCCCTCTCGCTTTCCTTCCACTTTCAAGCACGCTTCTTCCTTCCGAACAGAGGGAATCCTTGTCTGCGATGACTCCCAGTGAGATATTGGCCACCCTCGTAAGAAAACCCTTCTCTCTCTCTCTCTCTTCGCCAAAACATACCCCTCCTCTTACCACACCCTCGGCGTTATGTTCTATCCTCTCACACTCCCTTCTATATCTCGTTCCCTCTTTATCGCTCCGCTTCTCTTAAAAAAAAAACTTCTCCTCCACAAGGTCCAGTCCGTGCCTATCTCATCTTTCCTCCTCCGTCACTATACTCTCTTATTCTCATCTTCCCAGTATCTCCGCCATTAACGCGAAACTTTTCCTATTTCGTTATCTAATCATTTCCCCGCCGTCCTTTCTTTCCTCTTCTCTCCCTTCTTGCCCCCTTACATTTTCTATTTCTGTCTCTCATTTCCGCAGTTTCTTCCTCTGCCGTCTTTCTCTGTGTCTCTCGCTTTAGTTAAATCTCCCGCAAACTAAGACTTCTTATGCTGTTTTCCTCTTCTATGTTCCGTGCGTGTGCTTCAAATGTTTCCTTTATATCTCCCTTTATTCTTCCGACGTAACTACTTTTTATGCTGCTTTCTTCTTTACTCCATGGATATGCTCCAATGTTTCCTTTATATATCTCCGTTTATGATTCTAACCCACCGTTCCACCATTTTTTTCCTTCCTCTCAATCCTCCTTTATGTGTTCTACTTTTATACGTCTTCTCTGTGAAATATTTCCTTCGTTTCTTAACGGGTTTTTGTGTAACTAACTATTCGTTTAAGACGTACGCGGCATAGTTGTACCCATCGGTGTTAGTGGGCGTAATGTTAGATCAGAGCGTACGAGAAAATACGTCGAAATAGTCGCTAGAACTTATTAATACTACAGAAATTTTTTCCCAGACACGATAAGACAGGCCAACGGAGGCATTGGAGTTAATTTGGTGCTGTGACACCCCCTGCCAAACGCTTCTGGCGGACTGCAGGGTATTCATGTAAATGTAACTGTGCCAGATGGCGCCATATCACGCTGAAGCCAACCGTGTATAAATGGAATTGTACAAAAAGTATTTCATTATGAACGGATTTTTATCATTATTTCACTCATTCTTCCTCTAATTTACCTTTTTCATCTTCTTATTTCGTCGATTCCTTCGTTTCTTTCCAATATTCTTACTCGTTCTTTCATTCTCCATCTAAATCTATCTCTATTCTTTACCATTCTCTCTCTTTTATTCTCCCTCTCCCGCAAAATCCGAATTCCGACCGCTTGCCTACGTCAGCGGCTCCTCTCCCGTTGGACTGAAGTGGAGAAAAGGTGAAGGAAAAGAGGGGCAAGGGGAGGAGGAGGAGAGAGTGAGAGCGAGATGAGGATAGGTGAGAGGGAAGGAGGAAGGTGGATGTAAGTCGGTAGCGGAGGAGTTACACCCGTGGTCGCCCGATTCCCCGAGCAGATTGCCAGTTATTACATAATTTGAAAATCCTGGAAGCGAGGACTAAAAATGTCGAGAGAATTTGGGGGGGGGGGGGAACGGGAGGAAGATGGAATGAGGGGGAGGGGGGTGTGGAATGGAGTGAGGGAGGTCGAAGGGGAGGGTGGAGGAAGAAAGGAGAGGGGGTGGCTCGGAAGTCGTTGGAGAATAGCGCTTTAATGCGGAATTAGCTGCGGAGAAAGGGGGCGTGCGGACGAGGGGGAAAGGGTGAGAGGGGGGAATTTTGCGTGGATCGGAATGCGTCATGGGAACAGGAGAGATATTTTGGAAAGAGGAAAGGTTAGGGTAGAAGAGAACGAGAGAGAGAGAGAAAGTTACCTATATCAGTTTCAACCCGTATCAGAT
The DNA here is from genome assembly GCA_036926305.1 of Uropetala carovei. Lineage (NCBI taxonomy): Eukaryota > Metazoa > Arthropoda > Insecta > Odonata > Petaluridae > Uropetala > Uropetala carovei. Next base: position 21,111,615 of record JAXCHB010000196.1, read on the forward strand.
GCAATCACGATTCCGGTTAATTTAACGTGCGTTGCCCTGCGTGAGTTTCGGAGATCATTTCCCTGTGCTAAATGTTTCTTCTGTTTGTCCGTTGAATAAAAAAAGACGTTATTAATTTTTAAGATGTGTTTTTCTCGTCGTAAAGATTGGCTAAAAAGTTTAGAATCGCATGGAATACCTTTGTATTAGCGGCGAAGACACTCGATCCAAGGGTGGATATTTTTGCAGTTGTATGTATAGATGTTATTCGAAGCTGAAGCTGAGCTCTTTAGCGTATAATTATTTATCAGATTTAGATTGAGTAAACTGCTGAAACGCGATTTATAAGTAAATAAAATAGAAACAATTTATGCTTTAAATAATTCAATTTTTTGCCTATTCTTACCTTTATTTATGTGGAAATGTCTATAATAGTGTGTGTGAATAATAAAAAAAAAGAATATCCTCTAATTAATGTGCCGACAGAAATATTTATTTCAAGTGTGTGGTCTGATTAATAAGCATGCATATTTACTACCGTCTTTTAATTGATTTGTTCGCCGATACGCTAATTTTATGTAACCATTGTTTTCACGGTCCCGCGTAAGATAATAAATTTAAATTATAGTCCTGCCAATTAATAGCTGCCTCCGTCGCAAAAACGCAGCCTGTGGTTAAGGTCATAAAACATCTGCGAAACGCTATCGAAACGAGGATGGAATTCCATCGAGAACCGATCTAAAAATAAAACAGGAAACCGATCCTTCGAAAATCGTTTTTTGTCGAGGGTAATCGAGAAATGAGCCGACAATTAATCCGTAATTCAGACGCCGATATGTTTACGGGAGCGAACCCGCTTCGGAAAATTGAAAATCCCTTTCAATTAAAATTTATTCCGCGGTTTCGACGGCCTTTTAACGAAGTCGCGCTACGGAAAATGATTCCGTTCACCTTCGGCGCCACATCTTCGCCTCTTTCCCCTTCCTCCCTCTTTCTCTCCATCACCCTCATCCTCTCCTTCCTTGGCTCCCCAGTCTAATCCCTCTCCTCTCTCTCTGTCTCTCTCTCTCTCCTCAACATCCTCCTCCTTCTCACCCGTTGCACTTCACCCTTCCTTCATCTCGACAATGCCCGTCCACCGCCTACTATTTCTGCTCGCCCTCTCCCTTCCTACCACTTCCACTCTCCCTCCTTTCTTCCGCCTTTCCATTCCTTCTCCTTCCAGCTCGCTCCCTCTCCCATTCCCTCACGCCTCCTCCTTCTCCCTTTCTTTCCTTCCGAGATACGCACTGAAACTTGAGTGATGTTCGCGTGGGAGGTGGCATACCAGCCTAAGACGTGCGAAATGCTTTTCTCAACTGTTCTCACATCTCCACCGGAAAAACAGGGTTTCCCTGCGACGAACCCCCTTTTTTTTCCTTCTCCGTCTGTCTCTTTAGTTTCGTTCGAAAATGGAATTGGTTTTTTTTTCCGGGATCTTTAAACTGGCGGGGGGAAAGATCACGGGAGCTCGGCGTGTGTTTTTTCCGCATTTTTCTGCGTGTCGCTTTAGCTCTATTTATTTATAAAATGTCGCGCGTGGAATTTTGAATCTTAGTATGGACCTCATTTATGCCCAATTTAATTGAAAAATGTTTCTTTAATAGCCATAGAAAAGTTGGGAAACCACTAGGATTAGTATGAGCTTTTTCACAATTAAAAATCCCTCGGCTTCTGAAACTTAAAAATAGCGAAATACGCATTGGCCAGTAACGTTAGACATAAATCCAACATGGGAAATTCACGTTTTCTCATAATCTATTTACGCTTTTAGACGCACATAATTGCTTTGAGTTCAAATGGAAAGCTACATATTTCAAGAAAAAAAACCGCGGTCTAGTCAATTAAGTTTAAGGATGGGACGAATTTCCGTCACGCGTCCCCCCTAAAAAAAAATCGCGCGCGTCATTAGATCGCTATAAATTATTTCTGTCTAATTAACGTTAATTATCCGATTTTTAGAAACTCCGACGAAAGGATTAAGAATGGAATGACGAATTTGCCCAAGATTCTGGATTTGACTTTACTCCAAAATCTCTTCATCATTTCCCCTTCATCTCAACCCATGATGCCGCCTCCCCCTCAACTCCTCACTCTCCCTTCGCGTCACCTACGAATCCGACTAACAATCGCCTCCCCAACTGCCTTTTGAGATCCACTCGGGAACTGGCGATACAAGGCGCGTCGTAGAGTGTGTGCTTCCAGGGAAGGGCGACATGGCCATTTGTTTGAACGCCTCTCTTGATAAGCTGGCAGTGGTTAGTTGAGGGAGAGTGGCGATCCTCATCTCTTCGATTTAAATCTCTATGACACGTTACATCTACAACAAAAAACAGTAGCTGGCAAAAGTTAACGCTACCGTCGGCGGCTCTTCACGCTTAAAATATTGCGGTGCAATTTGTAAACGACAAAACTGTGCCTTTGGTAAGATTTTGTCGAATTATGCATTAAAAACATATAATAAAAACTATTAGCGTTTGAGTACGAAAATGTCCCTATAAATGATTTTAAATGTGGCAGAAGAGCAGTAACATGAAATCATCTGTTTAACTTATTATCTTGAATATAATTTAATATATCGAAGCGCTTGACTGATTGTCGTCATGGTGGAAAAGTAAAGTAACCATAGACTGTCTTTAAGGAAGTTTCCATGCAGTAAAGATGCCTATTTAACCGTCAAGGTTTTGCGGGTATGCATGGTGTAGAAGTGATCCTAAGAATATTATTATTTTAGCTGTTGATTTGCTTATAAATGTAGCGTAATTAAAAAATGCGAATACATTCTGACGGAATGGCCTACTTTACGTCTAAAATTTCTGTCTAGCAACTGTCTGGCTAGAGTTTTTCAAACAAAAGAGCTTTCCGCTTAAATGGATTTAGCTGCAAGGAAGAGACTGATAAATATATTATGATTTTTATCGAATTCCAATAGTAGAAATTAAGAATAAGCTGAAAAATGTAGGTGGGAAAATTGTGCGTTTCTGTATAGAAAAATCTACGATTTATTTTGTTAAATTTATTGTAGTTGTGCGTGAGATGCCCTTTGTTTAGGAAGCGAGGATTAATGAGATAATCGTGTCTCGTGAGAATTAAATCAAGCATATATCTTAAATCTGCCATAAAGTGTTTTACTGAAGTAATGGTATTACTTTGATTATCAATTGAGTGAGTTTTATAAATAAATTCTTACGAAATTTTCCTTGTCGTATACTTTACCGAAACACCAGTTTTAATCCTTTCTTTATTTATTGATATTTGACCTCAAATGAAAATAATTGATTTAAAAAATTTTATGAGCATTAATTTATGGGGGCTCCTGTTTCTAAAGTTTAATGTCGGGTATACAGTGCCAAGTGGCGACGTCTAACGAGGATTTGCGCAGAGAGCGAACGGCGGTGCGTTCACCCATTCCAATTAACTCTCTCCCCCCTTTCGTCGAGACCAGCGGTGTCCGAAAGGATTGAGATTCTCGCTAAACTTGTGGCGATCAATTTATCATATTCACCACATGATGCGCAGCACTAATTAGAAATTATTTCATAGCGGGTTTAAGATTGTATTATTCACGGCATATAAACTGTTATCATTACGATGTATTATTAATTCGGAAATACGTCAACTTTATTTATTTTAATAAGTTTACTATCATTATTTCTGAGAAATATCATAATAGAGAGATGCTTCGTATTCAATTTTAAATTTAAACCTTCGGCAAAACGCTCGTAATTATTTTTCTTTATGCAATGCCGTTAAATAAGGGCAGAAAAGTGGGGGGAAATATAGTATAACTAACGAAAAGCTTCAATTCGCCACATGTGGAATATTCTTTACGGTTGTGCGAGTGGCAAACGCATTTGGCACTTCTGGGACGTTTACTGGATTTCCTTTTATTCGGTGTCCAATGGAAGAGTTCGCCTTATCTGCCCTCGCCACGCCTCGCAGCGGTCTCTACAGATTCTGCGCGTTCCTGGATTGATTTCGTTCCTCCATGCGTCCATCACACTCCTCCTCCTTACCTATTTCCCTTCCACCTCCCCCTCACCATTATCCTATGTCCCGCTCCACGCATCCCTCCCCCGCTCTCACGCACGCCTGCGCCTTGGGAGCGGCCTTCCTCTCTCCTCCGGCACAACCCTCCTTCCCTTCCCTCTCTCTCTCTCTCTTCCCTTGATTTCCTGCGTGGGAGGTCGGGGGAGGAAGAGATTCAAGAACCAGCGAGCTACCATCGCATTTCACACCTGCGCATTGCGAGTGGTGCGCCCTCCGCAATATTAGTGGAAGGGAGTCAGCCAATGAGAGGGGGGGAGCCACTCAACTCCCTTTTCTTCCTACTCCCCTTCCCTTCCCACGATCACCGAAACGTCGCGTTTCACAAAATTTCGCTGCGCAGCATATCCGCCGAAATTACGTATCCAGAAATATCATCGGGTCTCCGATTTTCATTTTTCAATTATTACCCGCGATTTTTTGGTATTAAATGATAATTTTAAAACGGTTTGGTTGTAATCGTTTGAGTTATAAAAAAATTATTACGATCATAAAAGGCCAAAAATGCTCTAATCTCTTGTTCGATAAATTCGCCACGCGCTTCGTGTGGGAGAATTGATGCTTAGCTTTCCTATTATTTATTATTTTTAAAATGTATGCGAAATGAAAAAATATTAATTATGAGCTCTATGGTTAATCAGTGATGATGATTCGAAGAACCTCCTAATAACCTCACAAATATTTGTTTAAAAAGGAAAATACCACATGCACTCCGGTTTAGGGGAATCTATATGCGACATGTTTACGCATTTTTACGAGGGAATAAACCTTACTTGATTCGAGGTTCTAGATGAGCAAGTTATATTTACACACAAAAGTGCAAAATCCTTCATGCATTATATTTTATGAAAATAAACAGAACTAAATTAATTATTAAATTAATCACTTTCTAATATTCACAGGTTTTCACCTCTACTTCCTCTTAATTCATGAATCGCTTCTTTTCCGATGTTATCCGCTTCATGCTCTTCCCACCCCGCCCCTAAAGTTCATTTCCTGAGCGCTCATCATTTAAATATTATGCTCGACTAACACCTAGATGAGCCCTTTATAAGCCACAGCCGGAGAAATTAGAATCAGATAAACCGATAAGTTATGTTTGCGATATTAAGTGAGTAAAGCACTGTATTATGGTCACGGATGCAATGATTAAGCTAAAACGCGTATTTTTTCTTCATATATTAGTATTGCTGTTTCGTACACCTTTCCCGGTTATGAAATTTGCGCTTAGAATTTTTATCGTTGTATTATCTCGGCGTAATTATCCTAAGTACTTTTATTGACCGGCTGAAAAATAAAAAAGTACTGTTGAAAAAGCAACCCAAAGTGATTACGATTGTGCAGTACTGGTATATGTAACAGTTGCTGCTTGCAAATAAGGCGGTGAATAATAGCATTTCCAGCATCCATTAAGTATTTGAGGGAGCTGTCTCCTCCGCTTGGGAGGGAGGGAAGAGAGAGAGAGAGAGATGGATTTGCAAACCTAAAAAAAACAAGATTAGGAAGAGGACTGGGTGGATAAATGGAAGAGAGGACCATTATCCATCTTCTTTCTCTCCCCCTCCCACCGTCTCTCTCTCTCTCACTCTTCCTCTCTCCCTCTTAACTCCCAAGAGAGAGAGAGAAACCGCCGAGGGCAGCGCCGTGGGAATCGAATGACATTTGGGTGAACCCGCGGGGTGTTCCTTCCCTACGAATGGGAGAGTTTGTTATTCCTGCTGGGATGCGTAGGACTTCCGAAACTGCGAGGCCATGATTTGGACTTAGAGCGGAACGGGTACAGCGCCCTCTGGTTATGGGAGAGAAAGGGAATCGAGGGTGAGATATGGAGTAGCTCTTTTTTTATAACAGAGGTAAGAGCGGGTGGATTTGACGGAGGAGCATTTCTTAAAAGGAATCTCAAGGTGAAAATGGGGTACGTTCTTAAGTTTGTAAAAAGAGCTTGGCAATAAATTTAAGAGAACTTCGTACAATGAGCAAAAATAAAATTTGACGTGAGGAAATAGATGTATGGAGAGTAGCACCGTCGGAAATGCGAGGGTAAGACGTATTCTAGTTCACGAAGGCCGAAATAAATACTTGTTTGGGTGATCGTATACCTATTTCTGGATGCACCTCTGGTGCTGATTAAACAATAGAGAATATATATCCTTAAAAATAATTTTCATTCGTTGATTAAAGGAAAACTGTAGTCGATAAGAGAATGCAGAAAAAGGAAGGTAGCTAAGACTTTTGAGTCGTGAGTGAAAGGGGACCTTATTCAAGGATAATAAATAACCACGTGAAATTGGTTAATAAACCATGGATGGCGAGTGAATAAGAGCGAGAAAGGTTCAAGAGATTTGGTTGCGAATATAGGTTGTGGGAATGCAGATATTTCGAGAGAGGAGAATGATTTGGTTAAGAGTTTAAAGAATACCGGTCCGGGAAGTGAGAATACTAGGAGAGTCGGACATGAGACTGTTAGAGATTTGCAGAGAAGTTGAAATGAAAGTCAGAAGAAAGAGATTGGAAACTGCGAGGAAATGGAAAAATAGATGGGCAAAGAGAAAATTATAAACACAGAGGGAAATATAGAGAGGAGAATGGTGGGATAGAGCGTAGCATAAATGGTGAGGATAGAAAGAAGTAAGATAATAAGAAGAGAGAAAAATAAGTATACACGGAGAAAATAATAAGAGAAAGGTTGGAGAAAGAAAGAATAACACGGCAAGGAAGTGGAGGAGATTGGATGATGAATGGACCAGTAGGAAGAGAGGAGATTAAAAAGGATATAAAGAAGGAGAACGTGATGAGATGGGAGAAAGAATGAAGGATAAAAGGAGGCGATATGAGGAGAAGCGCGACGACTCCGGATGAGGCTAGGGTGAGGAAGAAGACGAGAGAGGTGTGAGGGATAGGTAGAGAGGAAGGGGGAGGTGTAACCGGTTTAGTAGGGACCTAAGGAAAGAGACAGGGACGGAGGCAAGGGGACGGTAAGGATTCACGGGGAAAGGGGTAGCGAAGCAGGGAGCGAGGGGTAAGAACAGGGAGGGAATGATGGGAGGGAGAATCCGTGGAGGCAAATGAGGGGAGCCAAGGGAGAGAGAAAGAGAGAGAGAGAAAAAAAGGGCAGAGGATTTATATGGTTGAGGAGAGAAAGGAAAAGAGGGATTCGCACTTTACATATTATTTCGATCGACGCATTTCTCTTCCAGGAAAAAAAAAAGATTTTGAAATATCCGGTACCGTGGGGAATAAGTAGGGGGAGGGTGTGAGGTGGGGGAGGAGGTGGGAAGGAGGATGGGAGGTTTTTGGGGGTGGTTGGTCGGTTCGGGAGGCGTTAAAAGGGGTTACGAAGAGAGAGAGAGAGACGCAGCTCCTCTCCCTCCCGAAATCCGGCGTGGGCACACAATGACGGTGGCAATAAATTTTCCGTGTGGCTTAGGAGTGAGAAAAATGAGAGTTGGACGAATTATGCATATCGGGTGAGAGGGTTATGGAGGAAAGGAGGGAGGGAGAGATAGAGGGAGGGAGAGGAAGGAGGGAGGGAAAGAGAGAGAGAGGGAGAACCACAAAAACGTGAACATCTGCTGGAGTCGTCTTAGCCTCTCATTCTCTCTCTCTCTCTCCCCTTTTTTCGCGGGAGCGGGTGTTTTTTGGTTGGTAAGAGTGGAAGTTTTGATGGCTATCGTCGGATGGTGATCTCCGGTGGTCGGAATAGCTCGGGATGGAGGGAAAAAGGGAGGTGAGAGAAAGGCGGGGAGGGGTGGGGTGGGGGGGGGGAGGCATTACCTTTCTCTTTTTCCTCCGTCCGACTGCGCTTTCTTCTTTGAATGGGGTTCGGCGGTGAAAAATTTTGTCTTCTCGTCAGCGATGATTGCCCGTTTGAAAAGGGGAGAATGCGGGACGGACCATGAGGATGGCGAGTGAATGGCGCGTCCTGTTATTCCGATCCCGGAAGCCTTTCGGATCCTTACGCGACGCCATTGTCATCTGGAAATGTGCGCGGCGGCATTTCGTATCGCTAGAGATTTGCCCCGGGAAATCGTTGGTTAACTTTGATCTTTCACGTCTTTTGAGTCGGAGTTCTGTCTGCCGCGTTTGTAGGATTTACTGCGACGGCCAAATAAGTTCTTCGTAGTTCTAAAGTTACGGTAGCGTAGATAAAATGGCAGATAAAAAGAGATATAATAGGAGCAATCCGTAACACACGTTTTTATTTTTCGGTGATGAAAAATTGAACAATCTTTAAATATCTGATCATTTTGAAAACATTTTTGCTAGAAAAACGAATGATAAAAATTATTAAACCCGTCCTAAAGTTTATTATAACATGCGAATTTGTATTTTAAAAGATGTAAAATGTGGTGAAATATTAGTAAATATGAGAAATCAAAAAATCGTTTTTTTTATTTTCCAATCAATTAATCGAAATTTTCCTATTAAAAAAATTATTTACCATATTATCACTTACATGTACCGCACAGCTTTAGGAGTAATCCAAACCAATTTTAGAGGGGTGGATAGTATCTAAGCCTCCCATTTTACCGCAGTGTGTTCAAATCCCGTCGTATTTACGGATGTTTCAGTATAAATTTCAAGCTCGAATAAGTCCATTATAAAAAAAAGGTCGCGAAGCGCTTTTTTGATATAATGATAAATAAGGAAATACTACGATCAATTTTTCAATATCTTTCCTTATGTTTGAAAAAACATCCAAAGCGATAAATAACATTTTCTGCCAATCCGGGAGGAATAAATAAAATTAGACGCTTGGCGACGCGCGCGTTATTAGATCTTCCAATAAGGAGGTCGCCATTGGCTCCAGTAACCAAGCTGCGCTTCGTGTGGGGCGAGGATGCGACAGGAGGGGGCGGAGATGATCGAGGGGCAATGGGGCACGCGGAGGACAGGAAGTGGTCAAGGGACACACTGAACGGGCGGTGGGTCACGGGGGCGGGGGAGGAGCGATGGGAAAAGGGAGAAAGGACACACGACGCTTTTGATGCCCCGCATCCACGGGACGTAAAGACCCCTGGGTTTGAGGCTATTATTCAAATTCGTATTGAAATATGGGGGGGAAGAGAATATTCGGGGGAATTGCGAGCATCTGCATGCGTATGAAATTGTGCTCTCTTTTTATCGTTGCCAGTTGCCGGGGAATGAGGAAGGGAGGGGGGAGAGGGGGATATAAGGGTGGGGGGAGGGAAAGGGGTTAAGGGTTAGGAATAAGAGAGAGAGAGGGTGTGAGGGTTTAAGAGAAGGGATTGAGGAAACACACACCCGGGTGTGAATATGAGTGCATCCGCGTGTTTCCGGATATCCCCAACAGATGGCCGGAATTTTTTTTCTTTGTCGGGACGATTATTTGCCCCATCCAAGGACTCCTCCCTCCCCTCTCCCTCTCTCTCTCCCTCCCTCCCCTCTCCCTCTTCCTCTCTCTCTCTCTCTAACTCACTCCTCTCCAGCCGGGTCGCTTTAATTTGCATTCGCGTCCTCTTCCCCTCTTCTCCTCCCTCGCTCCTCTGGGACGATAGGGGTGACGGTGTTACTGGCGCACACTCACTCACAATAGACGAGGAAGCCGCCCTTAAAAACCTCCCCAACCCATTTACCGCGCCACCTCACCGCTCCCTCAACCTCCCCTCTCTCTCTCTCCATTTCCTTACAGTCCCACCCTTTTTAACCATCCGCCATTTTGAATCACCAATTCCCATTGCTGCCAAGACTTTTGATATTCGGCGGACGCGACTATGTAATTCTGAGGCCGGGAATAATAATGGGAACCTTCTTTTTCTTTCTTTCTTTTTTTTTTTTGAGCGGAACAGTTCAAATACATGGTCTGCGCGGAGAAACAAACAATGGCATCCAGTTGAAAACTGGTTGGTGGGTTACCCTTTTCACGTAGGGAGACATTATGGACGAGGCGAGTAGAGCACGGAGTTGCGCACCGACGTCGGTGACCATATTCGTAGGTAAGCTGTTGCCACGGGATACTAGTCCTTTGTTTACGTAATTCAAAGGGTATTAATAAATTACGGGGTTGGTTTATCGAGAGTGATACAAATATCTAATAATAAAGGAATTAATAAGAAACTTTACGATTGTTATGCAAATCGGTGATGTTTTCGATGCGTTGTTAGGACTACAGTTAAAAAATACTTGTCAGATTTTCTATTCCCTATGTCTAGGATTATAAGATAGTCTGGTCGTATACTTAAATATCATATTCCGAAATTTTTATCAAATTTACGATGGAAAATTATTATCTTTTTTGAAACTTCTCCAAGTTGTTAATAATCTGTTGCTGAAGTTTCATTAATTTTACCGATGAGTAAGCAATTCTAGCTCTTAACTGACATTTTTTCACAAAATATATGCTGAAATAAAACAAAATTGCAATTCTGATTACCTATTACTTAGCGAAGCACTAATACAGGTATGAGATTTTTAACATGTATATTCGTTATAATTTATATTTCTCTTCTGTTATTTATAACTCACTACCTCCATTTGCAATAATAATTCCAGAACTGTGCTGTTATAAGATTCAAAAAATACTTTTATAAAAGTTTACCACTCGAGCGCGTGAAAAATCACCGCTCAAGGGAAGAGTTATCACTTCTCTCCGACGGTGGCTAATTTTAGCAGCTTTACTTTTGATATAAAACCGGTTTTTAATAGCGTCTCTGGCGTTCATAATTTTTATCCGGCAACATTAAATAACGAAAAATTAAAAAAAGGCCTAAAATAAGAACAATTTTACCGCAATTTATCATATATGTTTTTCGAGACTCGAATATCGAAACCTATTAGATCCACTTCCTTGTTTCTTTCGTATGAATTTAAATTAATCAACTCGATTTATGCCAGGCATTAATATGTTTCTACTTTAAACTGTCTTGATGCTTACAAATTATGATTATTTTTATGCTTTGTCAATTAACATTCCACATTTTATACCACATATTAGATCAAGAGAATAATTCTTAAGCGAGTCGTTATGGATAAACGGTAAGAGTAAGGCTACCTTCATTTCACCTACATAGGTGACAAAGAGGGAGATAGGGTACCGTGTAAAATATATTAGGGCGATGCTTGATATAGGATGAATCGAAGCCGATGTGGAGAGGGAACTTGGCTACGAAAAGATGTAAAGGGTTCAGGATTAGGCAAGAAAGAAAAAAGGAAAAGGAAGGCGTGTTCTCCCTTCAACCCTTTATCTCAAAAAACACTCGTTTTCCTCCATCCAACCTCCAATACCCTTCTCTTACTGACTCCTGGAGGTCTGCTCAAAACATGGAAGGATCCTATTACCCCTCTGTCTTCCTCCCTTACCCCTTCTCCGTTACCCTTTCATTTCCGTACCCTACAATTCCCCCCCCCCCCCACCTCCCTCCGCCCCTCTGCTCCTCCTCTACGCTCCCAACACTGCCCTCGAATGCAAACATCAGTCTAACGGCTCCCGTGGCTGTGTGCCAGGGCACAAAGCCCTTTAAAAATGGAATCCACTCTAGGGACAAATGTCTCAGAAGACGGCTTACATCTAAAGAAACAGCGGAATCGGGGAGACATTAATAGAACTTGTTCCTCCTTCCGCCGTCCGCACGCCCCGCTCCTTAGAGCTCTTGTTACTCTAAGCATCCTCGCTTTGAGACAACCAACATCCAAAGCTTACACGCGCTTCGACCTCTGGAATACACGCACCCGCGTGGCGGGGGAATGAAAGTTTTCCTTGCGGTTTGCGGAGGGAAGTTGTATCAACAAGACTTAACAGATTTACTCCTTTTCGGCGAGAACGACTGGGCGTAGGTAGGGAGGGCGATTTTTTCTTTTCAAAAAGCTCTTTCTCTCTCTCTTTCCCATCTGTTGCCGAGCCATCTCCGCTCCGGAAACTAATGAGATATTTTTTTTTTACCGAAGCGTTTTTATTTGTCCCCGGACTCGAACATCTGGATTTTGAAAATGTTTTGAGGACGCGAACTCGCCAGGATTAAGACTGTCGGAGTTGTTTTTTTTCCCCTTGCCGTTTCGTCAGCCGAGCGTTTCCGCGATGGTAATCGTTGCGCCTCCGATGGTTTTTCTCTCCGAGGAATTTTTATCGCGGGATCGCGGCGTGGGATGACTAAACCCGATCGGAAATGTCGGTTACGAGAGAGAGACAATAGGTAAGAAAGCATCCGCGTCGGTCAATTTTTTTCCATCGATAAAAGGCTCAATCGGAGATTGGAGATTTGTTTTTTTTAAATTCACGACGGACGTTTCCTTTATAACTGTTGTTGAAAGAAATGGCCCCCATGAAAATCTTTTCCTCGGTTGCGTAATTGTGAGCGATCAAGGGCAATAAAAAGAAACGGTCTAATGATGCCCCTGGCTTTGATTTATAAAGCTAGTATTTCATCCAAAATAATTGCGATCCGTGACGAAAATTCACAAAAATGTTTCCCCCCCCCCTATGAGGATCGCTTTGAATATCTTTCTAAACTTCTCGACTCGTGCCCAAACCGTAATTTATTCCCGCCCACTCTTCTCCTTCTCACAATGGAATCGAACCTCATTCCCGTTATACATATATATATTTTTTTATACAACACCCATTTTCCACCGACGCCATTAAGACGGATAGGAACGCCGTAGGATTACCGAACGCGTAATTTCCGAGACCCGGGGCGATTCTCTCCCGTCGTTTGTTTTTTTTTATTTATTCCTTTCGTCGTCGTTAGCGCGTGCTCTTTTGAGGGGGTGGAAAGGGGGAGGAGAGGTGGATGACGTATACATCGACCGAACCCGATATTTGTCGCATTCCTCGCCTCATTTGTTCCCCGTTTCCCCGGGCGTTTTTGGCGTTGTCGCGACAACGGAAGTGGTCGCCTTTCTATGCTCGCGGCGTGTTCGGCTGCGTGGGCGTCGCCTTATTTTATTCTCCCCCCAAGGAGGCGGAGGAATGCGCGGCCGATAGACGTGGAATCGACGGAAAGATGCGTCTTACATTTCAAATGCAAAGGAAGTAAGCGACGGAGGGGTTACAAGGAGGTGGGAGAAGGAGGAGGGAGCGAGAGGAAAGGGGAAGGAGGGACATCCATTCGGGACACGAAGATCACACTCGTGGAAGAAGGGGAACACGCGAAGGATGAGGGACACAAAAAAAAAACGAATCGTCCGTCGTTTCCACGCACCTGTAAAAACACGGAGTGGACGTTTTTGAAAAACCCTTTCTGTGACCGCCTCGACATCTAAAGAAGAAGAAAGGAGTTGAGGAAATGCCGCGGTCGCGTTTGACTGGGTTCGACTTTGACGGCACGAGTGAGAGAGAGTGTGTGTAAAAGAGCGTCGAATGGCCGGAATACGCGAAGAAATTGAGGAAGGGGCGGAAATGATTGAGGGATGAGTAAGCGGACTTCATTAGGTGGAGTGAGAAGGGAGAGTTAAATGTATGAGAGGCGTTGTGGTTTAAATTGTAGATTTAAGTTCGAAAAATGTCAACTTAAAAAGTGAACAATAAAGAATTTTAAACGTAACTAAGCTCTAACTCTTTTTCTGCGACCCGGTGAATAATAATAATAAATATATTTTTTGCGGTTCGCTAAAACTCTCGATACAAACGTATTTTCCACAGAACAAATATATTTTTTCTTTAACTCATTATGGAATCATTCCGCAAAGTTGATTATGTAAAATAACTTGCGTGTAAATGAATCGATTATATTTAATGTTCAGTGACTGTAACGTTGTGTATTCATGCAATAAGAATGGCCACTTCCAACTTGAACGAATGTTTTCGCATATGCTTTCTTGTTAGATACAAAAAAAAATACATAAGATGCTCTGGATATTGAGATCGAACAGGCTGAATTGCTTTGGTCTTACATAATGTTGATCGGCACAAAATGTGTCATTCGGATTGAGGAAATTTTCATTTACTGTTTTTAAAATAAGGTCTTTGAAGATTGTTTAGTGTTTCAAATTACCTATCGTCAATAAATTTCAATTCACGGGGAAATTTTTTATCCCGAAGTTGGAATGTGAACATGGAATTGAAATGGAATTGAAGGATATTATTGGAGATGGAAGCTGATCAATAAGATAATTGGCATTGAAGGCTGAGATCGGACATAAGGCTGCACGAACTTAATACCCAGTATTTGGAGTAAAAATATGAGATAGGATGGAATGCTTTTGAAGGCGGCGGAAAACGGCAGGATGGCAGGACAAAAAAGTCAAGACGGGATAGGCGAGCGTTGGGATGAATGGTGAGGAGGACTGCAGTAGATGAATGGGTTAGGAGAGCGGGAGGGGAGAGCGTACTGTCGGTAGGGAAGAAGAGAGAGTGGGTCGCGAGAGAGATAGAGAGAGAGAGAGAGTGCGGAGCGTAGGAGAACGAGAGGTGAACTAGACGAAAGAAGACGGTAAAACGAGCAGAATGGCGCCGGATTGGATACCTACGGAATAGAAAGGTGGGTGGGCGAGAAGGGACGTGTCTGTGACCCGGGTTGGGAAGAGTGGGGAGAAATGCCTCTTTTATTCACATCTTGACCCTAGCGGAATAGGCGTGCGTGTTTGCGGAAGGGCGCGCATTCAGAATTTGAGGAGAAAGGTCTCTCAATGGGCGCTTTGCCCTCTGGCGGGCTGAGCGACGGAAGGTGAATCACTTCTGTGCTCTCGAAGGGAGGTTACGAAGTTTGGGAGTTCTGCGCGGTGTAGCGATAGCGTCAGGAGGCAGGGGAGGGGGAGGGAGAGGGAGAGAGAGAGGGGCGGGGAGGGAGAGGGGGGGAGAGAGAGAGGAGAGGAAAGGGGACAAGGAAGAAAGAAAAAGCGTATATACAAAGGATGGATCTAACCAGTCATTACTATAATACAGTATTGTTTCACTAAAGAAGACGGCTCTGTACTGTGGACGATTTCCTCTAAGGTGATAAAAAACATTGATCCAAGAAATAATTTTGCTTATTTTTCGCACTATTTCAGTAATTTGGTAACAAAACCTTTTGTCCTTCTGCGAAAACAATCAGGTTAATTACGATAGTAATATGTGTTGCAACGTCTGAAGTTTATTCGAAAACTTCATCATAATAAAACATTAATGTTGACGCAGGAATATAAAAAAACGAATTTCTTAGAAAAATGTATTTAGTTTAAAATTATGCATGTCAACAAAGGCGACAACGTGAATTTAAAATATCTTTGATAAAAGAATAAACCGAACAAAAATACACGTAATTCCTTTGAGATTATATTTACTCGAGTTTCAATACAGAGGAGAGAGAAATAGCGACGACGATGATGAGAGATTTTCAGAAGAGCGTGCGGATCGTGTGTGGGTTTGGATCGAAGGCGACGTGCCTTTGGCGTGGAAGGAGTGGCGTCGGGGGAAGGGGTTGGCTGAGCAGTGAGCGTGGGGGGAGGGGGGGAGAGGTTGGTGGAGAAGCGATGACGGTTATATATATATATATATATATATATATATATATATATATATATATATATATACAAACTGCCGGTGAAAAGAACAAATTGGCTCGATGGAATTACTAATGAGAATTATGTAGGTTTTCGTGACACGGCAATTAGTCACTTTCAATCAACTTTCGAAAATTTACAAAAATCTCCGAAGTCAACTTCAAAGAAATTGGGATACACGAAATGATTTTTGCTGGAAGCAGAATTTGTTCAGAACGACGCTTAACGGGAGCTTTTTTTTTATCGATCTTGGATAACGGAATAGCGATTTTCTTGAAAGGAGGAAGGGGAGATAGCGGATTTCTCGTTTTGGGAATTTGGGCGAGGTATCGGAAAACAAAAATCTTGGAATAAATTGGCAGATAGGGGCATGCCCAAGAGGGGCGTAGGGGCTATAAACTGCCCCTTGAGTAAGCCATTTCGTACAAAATTCCGCTATTTTGTAACGCAGATTAGATATTTCGGACGATTGTAAGGAAGACCCTGACAGTAGGTAGAGACAGGACAGGTGCGCAATCAGGGGGAGGGGGGGGGGGGGGGGGCTGACGGGTTTAGCCCCAAACGCTAAATTTCTGACTTAAGAACCTTAAACTCTAAGAGTTTGTATTAACCAGATATATAGGAGCATCTGCTCCTGCCTGTATTTGAGAGGACCCCAAATTATCCAAATGTTTGGCGGAATATTTTTTGTTAGCATTGAGCCTCCCAATAGAGAATCCTGGGTGCGCACCTGGGTATGAATATTTAGAATGAAGAAGTTCGCCTTCTCTATTTATACAGAATGAAGGATGCCTACCCAACTCTTAGCCGGCCGGGTTAGACTGGTAGGCAGTGCGCCTGACTTCTAAACCAAAGGTCGCGGGTTCGAATTCCTGCTTCGGGCATGGATGTTGTGATGTATGTTGATTTTCTCTAACAGAATTTGACGGTGCAAAATGACCTTAGCTGTCGACGCACCTAAAAACCTAATTACTACTACTGCTACCCACCTCTTACATGTCTCCCACCGGCGATAGTTTGGAAATTTCCTAGATTTGATCCTATTATTAGTGCTTATTTTTTTTAAAAAATCATCTTTGGTGTCTTTTCATTCGTCCAAGTAGAGTCAAAATGCACGGAAGACAAGGAAATAATTTCATAATGTATTGCGATAATTTAAAAATATACTATGAAGAGCTGCAAGTCATAGATAATAGTGAGCCTAAGTGTTTTTTTTAAATTAAAGGCTCACGACTATAAATTGGTATATATTTTCATTAGTCAACTAACTATCACACTCTTACTAAAAAAGTAATAATTTATACATTTTAGTATCAATTTCTATTCCATAGTTGTCTCCGCGCTATTTCGCGTACTTCAGGTTTAATCAAAGTAAATAGAGGGTCGCACTTTTTGACCTGGATGATCGCATGTTTGAGAACTCTCATGAACACGACATCTACCTATTCAATATGCTAGATTTTGGGTTTATAATACTTCATTTAAGGTACAGCCGAATTTTAGCCTTGGGTCGTTCATCCGTCCATTTGTGTATTTTATATCTTCTAAAATGAGAAAGTATAAGAACCAAATTTTCAGGGCGATTATAATTCGACATTAAGGGACAACAAACATTACAGTAATCGTCCAACGCTCAACGCAGAAGCGTTCGAAGAATGCCTATAATCTAATTGAATACGTGGGAATGAAAAGAGCACGTCACGAAAATGAAATTTCCAGTAAGAAGCGAAAAACTGTATATGATAGTAATAAAATGACATAATACTGTTTCTTATGAAGTAAGTAGTCTAGACGGATTTATTGTAATGCATACTTTTTTAGCAGTTACTAATTAGGTATAATTATTACTTTTTGACGTGTGCTTTTCATACATAACGTAACTATAGATATTTGAGAGGAAAGGAAAATGCTAAGATAGTCAAGAAAATTCAATATATTTATTATAAGCATGTAACAAAAGGTTTTTACAAAATAGATGAAGTAATTTTAGCAAACTGTATACTTAAAATGAATACTTTATTCGTCCTGGTCTTCTTTGTTCGATGTTTCCCATGCTAATATTGAATTCCAAGTCTTTATGATCATCAGCTATGTACTTCATTAGCTGTTTTGTATCGTTCATCTTTTTGACATTTATTGGGCAGACACCATTACTAAAGGCTCTTTCGGTTGGTATGGAGGGTATTTTGTTTGCGGTAGAAAGAAGCTTGAAGTTATTCACTATTAAACCATCAATGAAATTTCTGGTTGTGACTTCTCCTGGATTTTCAGAGCTGAATTCGCACATGTAATATTGTGAAATAGAATAATTAACCTTCTGATCTCTAGGAACAGCTTTACCATAAGACTGCACTGATAAAGTTTTTTTGTAGTATTTTGGCCACCAACTTTTATACTTTGTGCTGAAGTCATTGCTGCACATTGTTACAGTAAACTTTTCAGTTTTGCTTGACTCTGCAATAAGTTCTGCATATTCTTTTGGGGTTATATACCCTATCTACCTCGCACAACACCTTTTTAATAACGCCAAAGCCCCTACCACAGGGCAAAAATGAATGTCCCCTGACAGGGATGTATTGAAATATTTTGTTGAATCTTCCAGAAGCAGCTAATGTTGCAAGGAATCGAATAAGAGTATTGTTGCGGTTTTGATCAGGGCTACTATCGGAAAATATAACAGTTTCAGACAAGTTGTTAATGAAGTAATCCATTAAACAATGTCAAAATGTCCTTCATCTCTTCTTCATTAAGACTTTCAAACATTTGTGCAAACACCTGTATAGAAAAAAAAACAGAAATTTAGTGTGAGCATACATAGATAAGATAAAAAGTGCAAAAATATTATTGTGCATACAGTAAACTTACTTGCAGGGGTCTTCTGTTTGGCGAGCAGCTACTTGTTTTCCAACATACCTAATTAACATGTGCTACTCCACGAATTTTACTCAGTGCTATACGTTTCTGTTTCCATTCTCCTTCATTTCGCTTTCTTTTCTTACTATTATTACCGTTTACTTCACAAAACTTATCTTCACTGCTTGAAGCCATCACTTTTACTAATACAGTTTATTAATTAATATTTTAAACTTTTCTACTGGTAGTTTTAGATTAATAAACAAACAAATAATGAAACCTGTAATAAATTCCAGTCTACTGTGATAAATGAATGACTATAGTTTACGATTGTACCACCAGAATGCGTCATTAGGCATGAAAAAGGGCACAAGTCATGAAATATGACCTTTTCATAACAACTGAAGCATTTAAGGGTATTTAACTTTTCATAAACAATACAAGTGCCCTTTTCATACAAAATGATAGATCTACTCTTAAAAATGGCAGTTCTGTTGAAAACTCAATTTCGCAAAAAAATGACAATGTGCCCTTTTCATTCTCACATATTCAATTTTAAATGCAATTTTTTCTGTTTTTGTTAAATGAAAAACTGAAAAAAAAATATCCGGACATCGACGATATCTACCTCCGAGTTCCAAAAAAAGATTCTCTAAATTACGAATTTTTTTTAATAGAGCAAAGTTAAATTGTATACTTCTCATTAATCACCTAGAAAGGACATTTTAAATAAATTTGTTAGTCTAATTTTTAAAACTAGTAACACTTCATAAGAATAACGAAGACGTTGATGACAGACAAGATTATTAATTATTTAAAAATATATATTTTAGAAAACGTTAATTTTACATGGGACGCCTTTTCTTGCTGCGAAATCTCTTAAATGATTCCTGTCTTACATTTATTTTGGCAAAATTTAAAACGTAAAATTAGTTAAACTTAAACTCTGATTGATGTATATCGGAATAAAAAATATGGAAGTGTCGCTCGAAGAGAGAATGAAATCCACTTATACTGAACTGTCATAACGCTAGTCAACGTTAAGTTAAGAGAATGTCAGAGGAAATGAAGACAAAGTTTTCGCGAACACCCATACCACAATAAGCTTTCAAATCACTTATCCCTCTCATCTTCGTCTCCTACACTTCTTTAACCCTTCTTTTCCTAGTCTTTACCACTCACCATCCCTGCCCTTCCTCTTTTCTCCCCTCACCTTTTCACCTTTCCATTTCTACTAACCCAAACCAGCACATCCTCCCCCTTCCCTGTGCATATTCTAATTCAACTAGACTCTCAGTACATCTTACCACTTCTATCCCCTACTACTCTTTCAGCATTGCCCCCCCCCCCTCCCCTTCCGCCACACTCTCCATTCTCTCCTTCCCGCTCCCCCCCTCTCTCTCTCTCCCCATCACCTCCACATCTCACCTCAATCCTTCCTCAGCTCGCAACCAACGGGTGCACCTTTTTGGAATCGCGTTTTTTCCCTTTGGAATGCGCACGAGGCTCTCCACAGCTGAAAGGAGCGTTCATTCAAGTCACGTGACACCGAGGGGTTTTTTTTCTCTCTCTCTATTCCCTCCTTCATTTCCTCACACGAGAGGGTGTAGAGAGAAACAGAGAAAGAGAGAGATGGGAGGTAGAGTGGGGGGCCACGTCAGGTATCACTGCGGGAGGGAGGAAAATTGAGAAAAGAAAGAGGGAAGAGTGTGGGAGGATGGGGGGGGGGGGAGAAATCGGTATACGGTGAGTGAGGTAGAAAGGAAATGGGAAGATGTGGAGATGTAGAGAAAAGCGAGGGAGTGAGAGAAGGGAAAGAGAGAGAGAGAGACGAGACGAGAGGACGGATGGCGAATAGAATTGGATTGAGGAGTATGGTGGATTGGGGTCGAGGGGAAAAGAAAGGGTGGTAGGTAAAAAGGGATGAGGAGATGTACAAGAGGGAAGGAGAGGGTGAAAGGTGGAGAGAGAGAGGGGGGGAGGGAGATGGTGGAAATGCTTCGATAGAGGAGGTGGAAGGAGTGTTGGGAAGGAGGTGGGTGGGCGCGCGTATTCTGCACGCGAATGGACTCCACGTCTCTCGCAATCCCTCCCTCCTCCCTCTCTCCGTCCGGACGAAACAAGAGAGTCGCACGCCACGAAACATATAGAAATACTAAATGTGGGGAGGGAGGGGGAAGATAGTTTGACAGTTGCAATAATTCTTTTTATAAGACTAAACCCGAGTGAGGATTTTTTTTTTCGGGGCGGATTATCCCATTCTTCTATTAGGACATGTATTAAATTCAGAGCATAAATTCGAAGAAGAAGTTTAAATTTAAACATATGAACTATTTAGTCGTTGCTTATTTTATAGAGGCAAGTTTTTTTTAGTTTCGGAACAGGTTGTCGCAGCCCACTGGGGAACCGCAGTTGATTTTTAAGAGGGCGGCGAAAAACTAAATGAAACGAAAGATTGAAAAATCTTGATAGGTCAGCCTTCACTCTAGAAAATTGATTATGATATAGTACCAACAAACGAATGCCTTCAAAGGTTGCAATAGTCGTATATACAGATATAAAGCCGTTTCAAGGTTGCGGGTGCTATAGAAATCCTGTTTATCTTTGAAAGGTTGCCGCGCCTACAAAATGAATGAGTAGAAAATGAGGGTAAGTTAGCGAGGACGGTTTTTGCAGCAATATATTCTTAATCTACATTATTTAGGGAATTTTCGGTTTAGAGTTAACAACCGCCGTTTAGAATCTATTCTAGTTCGTAAGAGAATAAAGAGCCAGTTCAATGACCCGAAATTATCCTAATGTGACTCATTCTATTCAAGTTATAAAACATCTATGCAAAAATTATTTAGATTCCATTTATATGAAAGCGACAGCAATGCAATAAAAATCGTAGCTGAAGAATTTCCTTTCAAAAATTGGCCGTTGATATTCACTGCCATAGCGTATGAAGTAAGTATTGTGGTTCTATACGACTTCCTGCTCACTTCCAAAATGCAAAAGTCACTTCCAAACTCACCTCGCCGCCCTCCTCCTCCCTCCAACGCCCCTCCCCTCCCGCAACCACTACACTCCGTCTACTTCGTTCCATCTCCACCTCTCTTCTATCCTTCTCGCTTTATTCTCCACCTCTCTCTTTACTTATTCGCTATTTTCCTACCTACTTCCTCCTAACTTTTCCTTCTTCTTCCTTCTGTCTATTCTTTCGTTTCTTATTCCCCCTCATGTCTTTCTTTTTCTATCTCTCCTCCTACCTCTCCTCCTCCTCTCTCCCTCCACTCCCCCTCCACTCCTTTCTTCCACCACCTGACTCGTGCCGAATGACTCCTTCTCCGCCCTATTCCACCCCTCCCTTCTCCCTCCTCCCCTGCGGTTCCTTCATTGTGGATTCCGTGTCCACCCACGCAACCATCGGATTCCATCGAATCTCCATTCCACGCCAATCCACTCCGCTCCCACTTCTCCCTCCGTCCTCCTCCTCCATCTCTCTACCCTCTGCAAACCACCTCCTCCCTTTCCATTTCATGGAGGAACGCCACACTGCGATGGCGAGCATTCCCAATTACCCTCCCTCCCTCTCTATCTCTCCCTTTCTTTCCCCCTTCCTCCTCCCCATCTCTCTTTCTTCCACTCCCTCTTATTCATGTTTTCATATAACCCTCAACTCAACCGCTGTGCTTCATACCCTCTCTGTAGACGTACACCGCCTTCAATTTCCTTTTTAACAGAAGGGTTTTCTTTCTCTTAGAGAAGTATCCGTCTCTACCTTTGATAAAACCCATCATAACTGTCTCTTTCTCTTTTCTGGCTTTATAATTTTATTTGAACCTAGTCGTTCCCTCTCTTTTCTACTCACCCGATGTCTTAAGTACATTCGTCTCTTACGCTTAGTGAACTCTCTAATATCTCTTGCCAATTATTCCCTTCTCCTCTTTCGGTTGAAGTTGGATGATTAACCTAATTTCAATTCAGTGACGATGAAGGACAAATTTTTGCATATATGTACTACAAAGAGATGAAATGAATGGAATGAAATGAACTATCTTCTTTCATATCTAAGACAATTATATGAAGAAAACTAAACATAGAAAAGGGCAAAAATACTATTTCGACATAAGCGCGTCTTCTTTATTGAAAATTAAGAAAATGCTATTAGCTTATTTGTAAATCGCCGTATTTTATATTAGTTATAGAATATGCATTTGTGTCTAACAAGTACGTTTCTTCTCGGAAGCACCCTTACTTGTTGAATTTAAGTTTAACGTCTTTCTTTATCTTTTGTCTTCTTTAAAAGTTCTAAATGTCTAAATCGGCTATATTTCTCTCCTGCTTTTTATGAATACGTGTTATACATTTCCTCCTTAGGCTCAGCAAATATTAGTAATGTAAAGGAATCGATTTATGTTTTGGTTGCTTAATACACATCGCCTTACCGAGGGGTCGATTTACCGGGTTGATTTGAAAGTCCTACTACTATGTAATACCGTCTTTAACTTTTATCGTTCACATTGTTTGAAATTACCATATATACTCACTTAGGGTCTGTCAATTTTAAAAGTTGCCTCGATAATTCTCATGTCGCAGCTCTCTAAATATATATATTTACGTGAAGACTTCCGAGCTTGGTTGTCTACAAAAAAATAGAAGAAAAAGGGTCCAATCTCTGAACAGGGTATAGCATACCGAATATATACAGGGTTATTCATAAATACCTGAACACTTTAGAAAATTTATTACAGGAAAATCAAGAATACAATTGCGACATGCGGCGCACTGTTTGTTTCAGAACGGGTCAAAGTTTGTTTTACGCGCGGTGAAGTTTCAGTTTCACCCACCTGGCGGCGCTGATGTTGCTAGTACACAAAATGGCTTCCGGACCCGAGAAGACTTTCGGTGTCTTGCAATTTCATCAAATCAAATGTGCAACTGCAGTTCGGCGTAATTTCCGTACTCGATTTCATAAGGATCCTCCATCTCGGACTGGCATTTACTCCTGGTATCAACAGTTTGAAATAACAGGTTGTCTTTGCAAAGGTAAGCCTTCCGGTCGCCGTGCCTCAGACGAGACAGTGGAACGTGTCCGAGGGTCATTCCAACGGAGTCCCAGAAAGTCAACAGTGCGAGTTAGCCGTGAGTTAGGCGTGTCTCAGTCAACTGTGTGGCGGATCGCACGCAAGAGGTTAATGATGCGGCCATACAAGTTGCAGCTTTTGCAAGTACTGAAGCCTGGGGATAAGGAAAAACGGTTCCAGTTTTGCATCGAGTTGCAGCGTAGGATCGAGGAGGAAGAGAGCTTATTGTCCAGAATTGTCTTCAACGATGAATCTACGTTTCATCTGGTTGGAACAGTGAATCGGCACAACGTCCGCGTTTGGGGAACACAGAATCCACATTAATTTATCGAACATGAAAGATATACTCCCAAAGTTAACGTGTTTTGTGCTGTTTCCAGACGCGGGGTTTACGGGCCGTTCTTTTTCTGCGAGACAACCGTCACAGGGATGTCGTGCCTAGACATGTTAATTAACTGGTTGTTTCCTCAACTTGAGCAGTATGAAGATGATTTCATTCTCCAGCAAGATGGAGCCCCACCTCATTTTCTTCGGGGCGTGCGTAGTCATCCGAACGAGATACTGCTAGGCCGCTGGATAGGTCGTGGCACAGACAACTACAAAACATTCTTGAAATGGCCCTCTAGGTCTCCAGACATAACGCCGCTGGATTATTTTTTGTGCGGGTTTGTGTGCCACCTTTGCCCCGTGATTTGGAAGAGTTAAAGATAAGAATAAGGAATGCAATCGCAGACATTTCTGTGGACAATCTAGTGATGGTATGGGAGGAACTGGATTACAGAATTGACGTGTGCAGGACAACACATGGGGCTCATTGAGATTCTGTAGGCAAAGATAAAAACTTTTTGAGATCCTACAACAAACAGTGTGCCGCATGTTACAATTGTATTGTTGATTTTCCTGTAATAAATTTTCTAAAGTGTTCAGGTACTTATGAATAACCCTGTGTGTGAGAGTGTGTGTGTGTATATATATAAGATTGCAACTAGTAGTTGAGAGGGAGCCAGTGGACACTTACTTGGTGTTGTGGACGTCCATGGCGATAGAGGAAGGTTTTTTCTTGGAGCTCTCTGGCATCCGCCCATCTTTGGCACAAGAGTATGACTAAAACTAAAACTAAGTGTCTCACCGGGGGTAGAGGGGATGGGAAGAGGATGGGGTTCATGGAAAGGAGGCTAGGGTATTTGAGGTGGGGGTGTTAGCGGAGGTTTAGACCAGGAAAGGAAAGAGAGCGGAGGATTTCTATAAGGGCCCGCTCCGATTGGCGGAGTTGTGGTGCGGTAGAGTCTTTTGGGAGAGCCCAGATTGTTTTTACTGTAAAGCATCTATTGAATGGTAGGGAGTGGCTTACCGCATGATCGGCCACTGGAAGGGGGAGTTTATGAGCTACACTGTCCCGATGACCGTTCATGCGGATGTTGAGGGGTGTAGTGGTAAGGCCCACCAAAAACGCCGGGCACTTTGTGCAGTTTCCGTGGGACGTAATTGGGTAGGTGATGTATGTTATCGGACTGGTGAACGTGAAGGAAGTCTCTATGATGGGGCAAGTGAGGCACCGTGGTCTTTCGCATGGGAAAGACCCTGCGGGGGGTGGTGTTGGACCTGTAAGGAGTTCTTTGCGCCATGGCGCGCCACAACAAGTCGCTGAGATTCCTAGGTCGACGGAATTATATTATGTGGGGCTTGGGGAATAGTGTAAGAGTGGGGCGTGGGCATGTGAAAATGGGGTGGGCGGCGGCAAGGATGTTTTTCAGGGCTTCGTGTAACCCTGGGTGGAAGGTTGTTGTGAGAGTCAGGGGGGTGTCGCTTTGAGTGGGTGGGTTTGGGTTCGGTGTTTTTCCGGAGGGGGGTTCGAAAGAAGAAATGGCGCGGTGTATTTGGTGTTGAGTTAATTCTGGAGGATAGCCTCGGTTGAGGAATGCCTCCTGAATTTTTGTGCAACATTCGGATAGCGAAGTGCTATCCGAACATATCCTATAATATCCTCAGCGGTCGAGGGAATAAGGGAGGGATGTTTTGGTGTGGTGTGGGTGGCAGCTGGTGTAATGGAGGTATTGTTGGTGGTTGGGTTGGTGTCTTTGATAAGCACCGAAGTGCTGATGCGTCCATTTCTAAAACATAGATTTACGTCGAGGAACGTAGATTCTGTCGTGGAGGAGTGGTGGGTGAATACATACACACACACACACATATATATATAAAATCTGTTGATTGCTAGCTGCAATGTGGAAGAAGCGTTTCCAAAAATTTAAATTAGGACGTCATTGCGTTTTACATCTATAAATGGTTAGAAGAACGCTCTCTAATGTTGGCTAGATATAAGCTTTTTCTTTCTTGTTTCATATTTCTTTAATGAAAACTTTTAAATCCTTACTTCTCATAAATGTATTTTTGACTGCGAACAACCGGTGAATAATAATTAGATTATTTAAATGATGCGATTGATGACGAATCAGTGTCTAAATTTTGGAATAAAAAGTGGTGAGTGAAAGTGCCTTAAGGCTCATGAGATCCTTTTCCCGGCATCGGCCAAAGCGTAAAGTACAAGCAATAGAGGCGGAAGGAATGAAATGAGCTCAGCGATGTATGTAGAGTTTTCCGAAATAGAAGCTACGGTGAGCATACATGAAGTGAAAACCAAGTAAAAGGAACGGTAATGATGTATGTATGAAATGTAAAAGTTGGGGAAAGTGAAAAAAATACTTGTTACTGATAGAATTAAAAGCCCTTTCTAGGTTTTGGTTAGGAAAGTTTTGAATATGGTACACCAATCATTCGGTCTTCTTTCTATGTCTATTATCTGACGTGATTATAGTGTTGTTTCTTTAGATTTAGATAAGGAAGAAAAATTATTTTCTTGAAGGTAACTCAGGCTTCTAGGTCCTCAAAAGCGTGGAAGGCGAAAGTTTTCCCTTCTTACAATACCCCGCACACTCAGAGAAAGCGAACATAATCAAAAGTCTACCATAGGAGTTGGCGTCTAGTTTCTTGCCACACTGTCGCTATGGATCATACATTCGGCCTCAACGTCGTCCGACCGATTTCCTCCTGAGTTGGATTTGATGCCGTTATTCATTCAGTCAAGTTTGCCATTAGAGTTGAAGTTTTGGGGTAAATATGTCATTCTCTTGTTATCGTTATAGCCTCATCTTACGCATGTATAGCTTATAATATCCTAAATCCAATAAGGAACAAATGTCGGAACTTCTTATTGTAATTTTGAATCGTTTCAGGAATATGAGGAACTGGAATCTATCGTATATATTATAAAACTGAGCACAGGAAATAATTATTTAGCAAGCGAAGTAACGACCTCATCAGTGAATTTTATTGCTATAAGTATGCATAGTTTCATAAGGAAATACTACTTATTTCAATCGACTCAAATAAGTAGAAGGTATGGAGTATATCAGCCTCACAATTTAGCCAACAGCTCGTTTTAACTCATGTACTTGAGTAAATCATTCGCAAAACGTCAATCGTCGATTCTGATAAAAACGGTCTTATAAGAAATTTAATTGTTTTGGGATGAATTCTTGGGAAGAGAATACCTAGGCATCGAAAAAGTAAAAGTTTTAGTTTGCCTTTAGTCGATATATTTCTAAAATATTCAATGCTTTGTTTGCTATATAATTTAATCGTGTAAAATTCTTTCTTGAGTTCGATTTGGCAATTTATAGACCGAAGTGACTGATACCGAAGGATTGCTTAAGGATTTTTGGTTTACAAGACGTTTGCGCATGGTTGATTGACGTTGAAATTGTGAATTGTAGGACAGTTTGTATCGTTTCGTTTGAAGTACAATTTTTATAGGGTTTTTATGGATTTTCTTTTTTTTGGGTAGCAAATACTTTGCGTCTTATTAATAGCGGATTTAGATCAGTATCAAAATGTTAACCTTAATCATCTTTTGTGTAAAAAACAATTTATCTAATTAAGGATTTCGATATCGCTGTAGTTTATCAATTGTATCTCTAACTGTATATGCCAAGCGTGTCATGTGAAGTTTTCGGAGCCTTCGTTCATTGATTCGTTAGATTTTTCTTAGTTCTTGGTTTTGTACATTTAATTTTTAACGAATATATATCGATACGCTCAATTTTATGATATTATTTTCTCAAACGATTCTCTTGGACAATAAGGATGTGAATTCTATTCTAATAATTGTCACTTCGCCAAACTTTTTTCTTGAAATATTCCTAGCATTTAAATAACTCTACAGTCTGTTTGGAGGGGTCGCAGTCGATAATTTAAACAATACTTTCTCGATACTTCGTCTGAGAAAGTAAAAAATGATCCCTGCTTCGCCGAAGTCATGGGCCAGAGTTACAGAATGTTCCGACCTCAGGATGAACATGACATCATGATGAATATGAAGCTTATCTCAAGGGATTTTTGTGGTACTCAGCATCTTCGACACGAGGTCTTACTGAAGGATGGTCGTTTTGCAGTTTATGAGAATAAAAACTTGTGATGAATAAGCGGCTAAATCCCATAGTCATCGTGAACCTCAAGAATCCCAGCTTCAATGTAAAAATTATTGATGGATAACAGGACTTATAAGAAATATCTGCATAAGATCTGTAGACATCATATAGAAAATAGAAAGATAGCTAGACTTTCAAAACAACGGTATTATTTCGTAAAATAAAACACTGTGGAGATAAATAATGGAAACAACTTCAAGAAAAAACCATAATAAGAATGAAATTTGGGGTCGCATTAAGTTTATCTAAAATTTTAATTTTCATCATAGGCTTGGCGTAACCATTTTTGTCTTCAAAGGACTCGTAAATTCAATTGGTAATTAATTATCGGACAACCTACTCCAAATGAGAATGTATATAAAAATGTAGTTGTTATATGGATACACGGTTGAATGAATATATGCGCATTTTAACTTTCGAGTAGCTGTCATATTTGGTAATTAACCATTGAATTCTCCTGTTCGAAAAGAACTTTGGAAAAATATAAAAATATCCAACATGAGCTGATACATATCTATTTAAATGTGTCGACGGCTAATACAATAATAAAAATTATGAACACGTAAACGAATGGTTTTGGTGGGAATGTAGTTTCATGATTTTACCTTAGAAGAACGAGACTTTGTAGAGACCGATGAACCTTAATCGAGAAATTTAACGAAGACTTTTGATTATTTAGCGTATTTCTTGTAGTACCAAATGTTCCCAATTGTTTTACGAAACATCCTATCTATTATACGCCTGATATATAGTAAATCAACGCAATTTGCTTATAAATTTAAAGTTATTTAAAAATTTATCTTCCTTAATAATCTTTTAAGCTGAACTTTGTAAACGTTTTATTCCTGCAATAACTTTAAAACAATACTGAATGCGAAACTTACTTTCTTAAAGATCTTCGTAGAAAAATTTATCTTTCAGGAATGTTTCGCACTACGTCGAGGTGAAAATGGTCCCTTAATTTTCTCTCGCTTAAAGTTAGAAGCAAATCAGCTCAAAGTTTCATCCTTATCCCTAAAGAATGGGAGCTGTGTCGTACAAGCTAATGTTGGAGCAATGAGCGACATCCGGTTATCACTTCCTTGTTCGACCAAGTGTCGCAGTTTCGCGACTACCAGAGAGAGGAGAGAGAGAGAGACTGAGTAATAGAAAGAGAGAGAATAGGAGGAGGAAGAGAGAGGCACAATAGAGGGAAGAGTAGGATGAGAAGTGCTAAAGAGTCGAGAATGAATGGTGGAGTTGCGCGTGTGTGTGTGAGGTGGATAGGAGGAGAGAAGAGGGGGTGAAAGAGAGAGAGAGAGAGAAGAGGAGAGTGTATGGAGAGAGAGAGAGCATAAAGGGTTGAAGGGGGTGAGAGGTAAAAATGAGAAAGGGAGAAGAAGAAGATGAAAGGGAGAGAGGGGAGGGGGGAGAGGAGGGGAAAGGGCAAGAGCGCGTGACGACACGAGACCACAATCACATCCAAAAGGAACCCTCCTTTCTTTTTCTCTCTCTCTCTATCTCTCTCTCTCTTCTTCCCTCCCTCGTGACGACGAGGGACAGAAATAGATGGCAGCAAGAATCTTTCCTCTTCCCTCTTTTATTTCAGACTATCTTTCGCTTACCCCTCTGACTACTCTTTCCCTTGTTTTTTCTTCTTCTTCTTCCCATAACCTCTTCGTTTCCTTTTTTTCACCTCCCTAATGTACCCCTTCCGCCACCTGCTCTCCGCCCATCCCTTCCATACTCACCTCATAACTACGTATTACCTTCCTTTCCTATTCCTCGTCTCCTCTTTCCCGCGTTTCCCCTCGCCTTTTCGCGCTTTCTTCAAACTCCTTTTGCCCTCCTTCCATCTTATCCCAACACACCTCTCTTTCTCACTCCGTTTTCTCCATGCCCCCATCAATCATCTGGGGGACCTCTCTCACACCTCTTTCTCTCCCTCCCCCCTTTACTTCCTCACCTCTCTCTTCCGCCCCCCATCCGTCATCGCTCCCTCTATTCTTATTCATCCTTACCTTTTTTCCCCCCCGACGCTCATCTAAAATTGCCGCTTCCTTTAGCGAAAATTTGCGTCTCCAAAGCTGGATTGTCATATCCCCGTTTAGATTCTTGTTTATATATTCCGGTTCTCCTGTTTCTCCCGGAAAATAAATTTCTTTCGTTTACAAGATCGCGTTGTTCGATCGTAGGCTTACAATAAAAGGTTATAGCGTCTCCGTTTTTTTTACAGGTGATAAAACATTCCATAAAAGTAATCGTAAAAATTCTTTGTCTCATAAGAAATGTATTGAGTGAATAACAAGCGCAGTGTGGTTATAATTTACTCTTCTGTGATGACGTGGATGGAGTTAAGCTCGTCTATGTCGATTTTGCTGATCCTGGGCGCTGGAATATTTTCTTTGAAACTAGAACAGATGGAAAAATCTCACTCGTGTAGTGATTCATTGCCATTCCTATGCCGAAACTGCAGTTATCGCGGTTTCTCCTGTTTTCGTCGCTATTTCACGTCATTTTTCAGAATGTTGTATTTGGCTGCTAAGTTTATTTTAGGTTTGCATTCCGATATGAATTCTTACCACGTCTTCGCAAGAGTTTTCTTTTGAGAATACCATAAAGTTTTCACCTTGGAATGAATATCACGCTTTTAGACATCACGCCTTTCTGTTTTTCCGCTCCCCCCCCCCATCTCACCTTCTTGCTTCTTATTTTATTTTCCTTTTCACTTCC
The DNA here is from genome assembly GCA_036926305.1 of Uropetala carovei. Classification (NCBI taxonomy): domain Eukaryota; kingdom Metazoa; phylum Arthropoda; class Insecta; order Odonata; family Petaluridae; genus Uropetala; species Uropetala carovei. The sequence goes on from JAXCHB010000196.1 coordinate 21,142,240, forward strand.
GGTCCAAGTTTTCTTTCTTCCATCAATCTGCCACATTTCTCTCTTCTCTGCCAATGTTTTTAACCTCTGCCAAGCAAATGTCATTTTTAGAGGCGCTCTCGTTATTCCATTTCTCTTTTACCTGCTTCTCCAACCTTCCAAATTCCACCTTCTTGATTCTCGCTTTCTTCCTTTTTTCTTATTTTGGCTCCTCATCCTCTTTCCTTCCATAATTTCTGCCAATCACTCAATTTCATGTTAATGCCTAGGCAACCATACAATGTTTTCGGCGTTATTCTCTACATAGAATTTCATCAAGCTGCATGCTAAATACTTAAAAATTCGATCATAATAACTTCATGAAACTTGTAATGCCGCTTGTTTTATATAAGTTTAAGGTTATAGATGCTAGGTAGAAACGATCCTTATTTTTTAAAACCATATAGTTCATATTGCGCTAAAGTTTACAACGAACAGATTGAGGTATGCATTTTTTCTTTTGATTCCTTGTGGCATAATTATGAATTTTTCTTCGAGAAAAGGCATGTCAAACTTACCTTAACTCATCTTTTGTCTGTTGCCTAGCTATAAAATGATTTCTAATAATTTTGGTGCCACTTTTGTTATGTCATGTTCTCCAAATTGGTTTCAATTTATTTATAGGCTGCGAATAAGTGGAATCTTTATCTGAATCGGGGGCATTAAATTTTTTTTCTGCATTCAAGTTAATTTTAATAATCACTTTTATTTTATATACTTATTTATTTCCACAAACGGTACAAAAGTTGAATTATACGGGAATTTATAACATCGACGTAAGAATATAATAATATTAATAAATCTTTATTAAAATAAACAGGTAGCGATACCCTTTTGATTACCTCAGATTTTTGTTTGTTGACTTAATATCTTCTTTTATTTATAAGTATCAAGAAAATTCTGTGTTGATGAATCTATAAGTTTTTTATTAAGCCGAATCATATACTCACCTTTCTTAAATTAGATAGTTTGCCACTGAAAGTTTATCACATAAATTAAGTTTAAGTTATTAATTTCAGAAAAATTATCTTGTCCTTCTATTTCTCCCTTATTATTGAACCACTTTGTGTCGTTCCGCTTCAGGCTTTTATCACACATCTATGAAAACCAAGCGTAACTAATATATGAAAGAATATTTCACTTCTTTTAATCTAAATTTATCGTTTTTAATCGAAAGCGCGTGGTCAGCCTATTGTATGTACATGTTCACATATCCGGGCTAAAAATGTATAATGCGATACATATGCACGTAATAATTACGATCAAGAAGTGAATGCACATCCTTATCTTCCTGAAAGGAAACAGACAAAATTGGCGCCTGCACGGTAGTTGCGTAATTGTTTGAGTTCTGAAAAGATTATTTATCGCGTTCTTTGTTGTCAATGAATATGAAAGGGTTGTTGATAATCTTGGAAAGAGACAAAGGCATTTGCAGCAGATGTTGGCATTCGGAGTGTAGAGACTCGCTATATTTACATGCGACTTTCGTTAAATGTTTTCCTCGTGTCCATGAAATACATGATTACAAGTTATGAGGCCTAAAATTATGTTCCTAAACTTTTTCTTTTCGGTAAGCATTCGAAAAATGAATACGCATCAAACAATAGGTCCATTTAAAATAAAAATATGGACTTAATACACTGAAAACGGGAGTTTCGTTCTTGGAAAACTAACTTTCAGCTAGAATTTATCCTAGATAAGGGATTTTCAACTGGCGGCACGTGTACCCCAAGGGGCACGTCAAGATTGTTGAAGGGGTACGCGAAAGTGTTAAAAATTATAATTTTTCTTCTTACTACATCTTTCGTGCATGGCGTCATAAAACTGACAACTACGCCAAAACTGTGAATTTGAACGTTATAAACACGAGTTATGTATGTTAATACAAGTGTCATTCGTTTAATTATCACTTTAAATGTACATACTTAGGGGTACGTGGCCATAAATAACTGCTCTAAGGGGTACGCGACCATTATATACAGTTCTAAGGAGTACGTCAGTAAAAAAAGGTTGGAAACTCCTGTCCTAGACGATGGTCCATGAGATAGGACACCAATTGCGGGTCCTTGAGGGTATTTATTCAGTTTCAGATAGGAACCAATCCCAAGTATGAGCGGGGAGGGAAAATAATGGCATGAAAGCGTTTTGTTTCATCGCGGAAGAGAAATACCATGGGTACTGAAATGCCTAGTTTCGTTTATATGATTTTAAAACGGTGTGACTGTATTAGATTATAAGTGTTTTTATATAATTCACATAATATTGACGACGTTTAGCTGAGTAAAAGAATTAAAAAAATCAAATGTTAGAATGTTTTCCGCAGTAACTGGAATTACTTTGGCGACAAACATCTAAAGCCCCTCTAGTTCAGCTGAAAGACATGCGAGTGAAACATTCTCAGTTAATTTGCTGAATAATATTCTTTGATTTATCCGATAGACAACATTTCGCAAAGATTGTGCGAAACATTTATCTTGTTTCAGAAAACATAGCGGTCCTCTTAAGGGTGTGATGAACTCTCAGGTGTTTGCGAGTTGAATGTTGCGAGAACAATGCTTGAATTCAATTTCCGGATATACTAGAAAAAGAGATGAATATTTTTTATGGATAAAGATCCTCTCACAAATCCGGGTCTCTAGTTCCCGGATTTTCCTATTTCGCGTTTTTTAAAATATGTAACTATTTTTCTTCACATATGCCACTTATGTACACGGTCGAGTTTTTCATCAGGCGCAATAGTTCCTATGGGTGCCGGCGTTCTAGGGTGAGATGACGTACGTTCAGGCATTAACAAGATTTTATATTAAATTTTATTAAATTTTTGCGGAATATCAAAGCTATCGGGAAATTATTGCACAGTACTATGGCTTCTTCTTGTGAACATTATGAGGCAGAGAGGAAACAAAGACGAAAAACTTTCTGGTTTTCTGAATTCCTGGTTTGAAGGATTGCACCTTAACTTTATTGCCATAATTTGACCCATCTGGCTAAATTATTCATTTAGTACTAACCATAATGTGATCTTCTAACTTCAATTTAGATGCAGTAACGAAAAACTGACACCAAAGTATGAGGTGAGGAAAATTCTGCTACTTTGAGTTGTTTTTAGGGCATTTGCGTCGTGTGATTCGCAAAGAAATAATTTCATAGAACAGATTTCATGATGAATCACTATTGGCGATGCACGTTTAATTATATGCCAAAATAGAGAAATGAAGTTCCCATGTCAAAGACTTCCCGTAGAGTTACATCCTCTATCTCTAATCCAAGTTTTTAATCCTTTTCACTGCTATGACAATCACGTCACGATTCGATCGGAGCAGAGTCCAATCCCTCACACAAATCGGATAGGTCGTCCTGCAAGGCAGGAAGACATATTTCCATATTTGCTTTTACTCAGAAGAGAGCGTGAGAAGGGCAATGCAGGATAAAGATTTCTCGGAATCGAAAAATGCGGACTATGCTTGAGAAAGACGTTTACTGCAGATGTCGTCACTTGAAGGCGAGTCCTAAAGATGGAGTGGGGATGGAAATGGCGGGATCCGTACAGGGGTCATTGCGTGTGCGAGAGGGAGAGAAAGAACGTGTGTGTGCGTGTGGAGTGAGTAAGAGTGGTGGTAAGATGTGGTTTGGATGGAGAGAAGGCTTGCATCGGAATTTGTGGATGCAAACAAGTGTCGTATACTGCAGGACTTAAGAGGTAGAAGAGGAAAGCGGGTGTGAGCTAAGACGAAAGTAAGTTATGCTAGGTAAATAGAAGTGGAATCGAAGAAGGAGGTATAGGAAGTGAGAAAGAATAAGAGAATAAATTCTAAAAAAACGAAGGAAAGCGAAATTTAGATTAAAAGCAGAGAGATTTAATGCCAGCAACGTAAAAATCTTTACACGAGAATTTTGTGACGGTTATAGTTATAAATGATACATTCTAAGTTCTTGTAGCTTTAAAGCATTATATTTAGCCTCCATTTTGGTTTGAGAACACTGGAACAGAGGACAACGAGATTCAGAGAAAGAAAGGAATAGGTGGATGAGAAAAGATATGAGTAAGGCTTGAAGCAATGAGAGATAGGCAGACCCTTCAGAGTGTGAAAGAGTAAGCAAGAAAAGGATAAAGAGGCAGTAAAATGGGGGGGAGGGGAGAGAGAGAGAGCGAAAAAGATAGAAAAAGAGGGCAGAGAATGAAGAAGGGGTCAGTTAGTTGCGCGAGGGTGGTAGGCGAGAGAGGGTTTTTGAGCTTGCGTGGGCTGAATCCACGCAAGGGAGAGGGAAGGAAGGGGTGGGGGAGGGGTTGGAGACGACCACCAACAGCTCAGCAGTGATAACGCTCTTATGTCTGCCTTCGAGGAATTCCTCGCTTCCTCTTTCTCGGAAGCTATCTCCCTCGCCTTCCCCTTCCTCTCTCGTTCCCTCCTGCCCCGTCTCCTCCACCCCCACTCCCTTGACAGCCCACTCCTATCCTACTACCCCAACTACGCTCGGACACCTCTTGTAACCCTTCTTTTGAAATGCACTCCACGCATGACTCTTTCCGATTTAGTGTCGCAGAGCCATGACAAAGAGCGGAGGAATTTTTTTTGCGTCGAGCTTCTCACGATCGGATTGAATTAGTAGTTCGTGGTTGATATGTCGAGAAACGTGCGTTTCCGCCCAGTTATCTATTTTTGCATTGTTGTGCTAAAATGGTTATAAGTAAATATTCGCCCTCTAGGATGATATAGTGAAATTATATGTGGAGAAAATGCAATGAATTACTTTTTAATCATGTGAAAATTGTTAGTTCGTCATTTGTTTGTATTTCGTGCTTGAGTTGGTTTTCCCTATTAATTTATTCGTTTATATCTGTATTACATCTTTCATTTCTTGCATTATGTACTTATTCTTTTTTCTCCATTTACTTCACTATGCCAAATTTAATGGAAGAGAGAAGACATTGATTCTGAAGCGTATATTACAAATTAATGCCCTAATAGCTCTAATACTACAAGCGAGCTTTGGAGACATCATGCAGAAAAGAATTTATGAACCAGTGCTTTACAACCGATGGTATGTGTACAACTAGTTGTACGGTGTATCATCAGGTTTAGATTTAATACCCTGCAAACCGCCCGAAGCGTTTGGCCGGGGGTGTCACACAGCCAACATAAACTCTAGCTATTCGCCTGTCTTATCGCGTCTGGGGAAAATGATTTGTAGTACTTCTCTGTTCTGGCTACTATTTCGACGTATTTTCTGGTAAGTTCCCTTCTAACCCTACACCATTAAACTTTTCAAATATTTTCCACTCTTCTCTTAACTGTCTGTCGTTTCAGGTCTCTCAAAATCTCTTATACGTTCACATCATACAAATCTAGACGCTCTACGCTGTACCATTTCGAGCTCTCTAGTAACTTGTAAGGGTCCAAGACTGCGCAGCAGTATTTTATGATAGATCGGACTAGAGAAAATATGCCATTTCCTTCAGATTCGGGGGACATGCTCGCAGAACTATGGAGGAAAGTCCTTGGATCCAGTTTTCTGAAGTTATAGCGGTTTTGGCGTTCTTCCTATTTGGCATGTTGCTACTAAATTAAACTCCCAAATATTTGTAGTTGCTGAAGTATTTTCATTTTAGCCCAGATATTTCGTATAGGTAATGGATGAAATTCTTGAAGTTCATAGAGGCGTATTTCTCTATATTCAAGTCCTCACACCTCTTCGTAATATCTTGAAGGTTCCCGGGTGCAATAAGGAATAATAATTTTTATTATTTTGTAAAACAACTTCACGGTGCTCAGAGTCGGACTTGACACTTTCTTTTAATAATATTGCTTCAAGAATCATGGATTCGCGTCTGAAAAACTACCTTTGGCTGCAATTTTCATTCAATGTGATAATAATCATGTCTTATATTATTAAAATTATTTACTTTCAATTATTATTCGTACATTATTATTTAAATTGTAAGAAAAGTGATCATATTTAGTTGTTGCATTCTCGAGTGTTCGAGGGCCGCTTGCTGAGCGCGGTTACTATGAAACATCTCTTCAAATGCAAAGAAATTAATCTACCCATTCCGTAATTTTCTAACAGTTTGCTCTTCCCTCTATCCTCATATCTTACGGCTTTCATGTTCGACTTCCGCTCGTTTGCGACAGTGGTGCCGCCTGTTGACCTTCCAACGAAATCCCACGCGCACTCATTTGCTTAGGGTCCCTTGGAGCAGGTGCTTTAATTGAGGATTGTTGTTGTTTCTTTGTCAGCGGACTAGCAGGACGAGAGGGATGGGACTGGACGAAAAAGGGATTTCTTCGGGGAACTAATTGACAGGCGATTCAATCGGGGGAGAAAAACCCAAGGAATGCTGGAGAGGCGGGAATCTGGGCGAGCGGAGGAGGAGGCAAAGGGGTGGAGAGCCTCGAGATCAGAAGGGTAGAGAATAGAGAGGGTTGCGAGGTGATAACGGCAGGCGAAGGCAAAGGGTGGTGTTTTGAGGATAAGGAAAAAAGGGTGCGGTTCGCGAGGATGGAACAGGGGGTTGGAAGATACAGGGAAAGGGTGGGTTTCTAGAAGAGAGTCGGGGGAACGAGGATTTGGGAGCCCGATTGAGGGAAAGAGAAGAGAGTACTGTAGAGTTTAAAAATACTAGCGGAGGGATAAATAGGTGTGAAACAATACTTAAATCTGAAACAGGTATAAGAATTATCAGAAGAAAAAAAAATGTGTGGGGTGCAGGTTTGAGGCGTTAGAAAATTAACGCCGCGAAACACTCGTACTCTTCTCTTCAAAAGCTGTAAACTTGGAGTAACACGAAAGCATGCTTAATGGAGTAATCCACTCGGTGAGAAACCGGAAGAATATCAGGTTTTGGTAAAAGTTTTCGACGAAAAATTTACTCGAGCAGAAAGCACGTTGCGGTGTCAAAATTAATGGAAAGGACAATTCACAACAGAAAAGCGCTCCGTAATATGTAACATCCGGGACGAGGGAGAAAATAGAAGGTATATTTTTGGACGCAATAGCGGAAAACCCATCACGCGCAACGCTTTTAAGAGTATTCTACTCCCGTGGCCGATAAATAAATAAAACCTCCGGATAAAATAAACGGCCCGGAAAATAAATAATACATTTTGATTCCACATCCTCGATTTTTACTTCCCATCTATTTCGTCGTTGTTCGAGAAAAATAAACCCGATGGTTATTTGGCACTATTTCAATATGATTAATTCCGCCGAATAACCTTTTAAAAAAACAGGTTCGCTTTTCTCCGGACAAGATAAACCATAAAAACGGGCACTGCAATACTCCGAACGGTCTTTTGGTCGTATTTCTTCGTTATATAAATGTGGACTTTCTGAATGGGTTTTTTATTGACCGCCACGAAATGTCTCAACCGTTATGTGACCATCGTGCGCCCCACCTTAAAGGACAATCCCATCGAAGAGGGTTTTCGAGACTCGCATTCGAGTGGAAGGGGGGAGAGGGTGGGAGAGGAGAAGGGGTGGAAATGGGGAGGGAGAAGGCAAAAGGGTGGCGTGGGGGCGGGATGTCCAGCGACGTGAGAGGAAATCGTTCCAGGAAAACCTCTCGCGAATACGTTCTTCTTCTTCGAGGGTGAGACGTTAATGTCGTCCTCGTTGAAGTTATACGGTCGAAGTTAGCTAGCTCAACGTGTGGATTGCGTGTAATAAATGATCTAGTTTAGGGGTTGTAAAGTTGGTGATCTTGAGCACCTCTGTGCTCTTTGGTAGCTTGATTTTACTGTACTGCGATGCTTAAAATCACACTTCTTAATGCCAATAATTTAATTTGTTGGGTTTCTTTCGTTCTAAACATATTTAAGAATATGAAAAGCAGCTCCGAAGTTGGCTTGATTTATTTATGATCATTCCTATTTTTACGAAAATATAATGGTGGTATGTTAAATCTTTCTTCGTGATGCTGCTAGTTTCACATTCTGGTTAATGTCGTCCTCGCTGAAGTTATACGGTCGAAGTTAGCTAGCTCAACGTGTGGATTGCATGTAATAAATGATCGGGGGTTCTCAACTTGGTGCTCATGAGCACTCAGAAACCAGTAATTTAATTTGTTCAGTTTTTCTTTCTAAGCATATATAAGAACGTTGGAATACCTTTGATGTTGATTTGATTTATTTACGATCATTCCTATTTTTATAAAAAATACAGTGACGGTCGCTAATAGGTAGTTCTAGGATACATCTTACGTTATTGCTCAAATCTTTGAAAAGGTTGGGAACTTCTGATCTAGTTGATTCGTACAGCCACAAAACGGTTGAGTGAATCACTTGCGCGTTTTAGTTAGAATGTAGTCGTCCTCACTGATAAATTCACCACTCACCAATTCTGATATTGGCGAAGCACCACTTAACGTCTACTTTCTTGGCTATCTATTTTTTTGCAATAGGAATTCCGTATGCTTTTTATTCGGAGTGTTGCGGAATTATTTTTCGAAGCCATAATTCTTCTCCATCCTGTGACATTGGAGAATCTTTTTTAAAAGACGTCTGTATTTCTTTCCAAGTTTTATCGACCCACTCCTTCCTTTTGTATCTTGTCATTGAAACCCTAAGTCTCTTAATGGTGCAGACTTCCGCGTCCGCGAGCATTTATTTTCCTCGCCGTGATTGATAAAACGCGTTTTGCGTTTGGTTTGTGAGCCATTACGAAGATTTTGGTAAAATGTAATAGCAAACTAAAAGAAGCTTAAATGTTAATAAATTATCATATGAAATTTAGTCTGAGGAACAATGGGAGGAAATATTTTATGAAAAAACGTTCGTGTGCCTTAGCGTAATCACGCGTGTCGTCACATGAAAGCGATTTCGATACCAAAAATGCAACTCGCCCCGAATCGATAAAGCGATCCTCTTTAATCGCTCTCGCCGAAAAGGGTCGACGCTTTAGAAGAAGGTAACTGCTAATTTGCATCACTTGAACTTCCATAATCCTTCTCCTCCCTCTGTCACCTTCCTTCTTCTATCCATGGCAACTAATATCCTTTAAATAAGGCTTTAGGCATTCGCTGTAAATACGGCTTCCATTACCCTATGCATATATCGTTACGTAGGAAGAAGGTTAACCCATTTCTGCGGTACGACCATAAGCAAAGCAAACAGCGCCTTAAAGGAAAAACAATCGACCATTACGAGAGTCGTCCGTCTTCCATAGCAACCCGAGAAAGAAGGAGAGAGAGAGAGAGCAAGGGGCAAAAGGACGGGGCAGGACTCCCTGCTACCTTCCTGGCACGCTCCTTTCGCGCCCTTTCCTCCTTTTTTAAAGGGAAGCCGCGGCATTCGGCGTGTCGTCACTTCCGCCACGACGCGTCGACACACACACACACACATGTACGCTCACATATACACACGCGCTAACATACGCGGACGAAAACACACACATCGACACATATACCGTCGCGTCGTCACACACGCAACCACGTGGTGGGGCGTTAACACACGCGCACGGATCCACACACGGGAGCACGCACGCACGCGCGCGCGCGCTCGCCCTCCCCCCTCCCCATCTGCAGCCCAGGCACACGCCTCCCACCTCTTTCCCTCTCAACCATCGGGCGGATATCGTTTTCCATTCGTTCGTTTGCGCTCGATCGGACAGGGAGGGTTGGAGGAGGAGGAGATGATAGAGAGAGAGAGAGGAGATAGAGGGATAAAGAGGAAGGGAGGAAAGGAGAGAGAGAGAGAGAGGCGAACCTGGAAAACGTGAACAGCGCCCCAAAGCGTCGGCGCGGGCGGTGATTCACTGACCGATCGTACGTGATGACTTCTTAAGGGGCGAAGGTTCGAGGGTTGGGGGAGGGTTGAAGCATGGGATGGGTGGTGGAAACTTAAACAGGAATCGTTTTCGTTAGTGAAGGAAAAAGGGCGGAAATCGAAGGTTTTTCGTCACCGTCCGCCCTACTCAACCTCTTCCCAAAAAATGTCTTCCGCTTTAATTATGTGTCCTTTTTCCGCGAAAGGATTTTATTTATTTATTTGACCTTCCGGCGTTGAGCAGGAACCTCCCTCTCCCTTTAGAGTAAAATACGCGTGTACCGCCCTCGTCAACGCTGAACGGAAGCATGTCGACGTCGACAAGTTTCGCGATACCTTGGAAAGATAAACGCGTGGCGTTTTTTGTAATCTTTTCCCTAAAAAAATAAAGTGTCGAGAAAAACAAGAAAGCGTACATGTTACCGAGTTATGTAGTTTTTTTTTGGTTCCTCGTGGTGGCTATTCGTTGATCGAAGTGTAGTTTTTTGTTTTTTTCACAAGTCTAGGTTACTTTATCGGGTACGTAACTCAGGCTTATAAATCTAAGTAATAAAAAATAACTATACGTTTGTGTTTATATATTTTCTGTTAAGGGGAAAACGATAGTAATCAGCCCCTCGCGTAAGACCACGCACCTCTCGAGCCTTGAATTTACGCAGTTAAGTACGCTTTGTAGAAATTGACAAAAATATTGAAATATTTTTTTTTCAAATTCTAACAGTCTCTAAAAACGTGCCTAAAGTTTTATCGCGTTATTCGTAGTCATAATAATCAATGGCGTGCCAGAAATGTTCTACCCGCCACGTGTTCATATTCTTCGATATTGGCCTCCTTTGGTCGTGCCCTCCGTCATGGGGGTGTTTCTCTGATCATTTTATAATATTAGATTCCCAAATTCTGAAAGTGAGAAAAGTACTGTTATCATTAATATTTGCTCATGCCGGTTTAAAAACATGACCCGGGGGTACTCTTACTTCTAATCTAACCTCGTTAGAAACCCCTGAAATAGTTTATGACGGCAAGAACCATAAAACCGTTGAGTTAACCACGTACGAAAGTCGATGAAAAGAAGTCGTTCTCATTGGTAATTTATCAAAATTCGATTCCATTTGTCGGCTCTGTGGTGCTCGTCTGGTTCACTAAAATATTTTGCGGCTGCAGTAGTAGGTATTTAACCTATTCGATGAATAATGTTCTTGTTTTATCTCTTCTTACTGTAATATATTTTCCATTATTCTCTACGTTAATTCATTTTATTATCTGTGAAAAGATCAAATAAAAAATCTTACGCGTCTTTCTCAAAAGCGCTTTATAATCCATCTTTTCTATTTTCCAGCTGCAGTGCATACGATTTCTGGAGATGAGCATTCACGCAATCCAGCAACAAAGACCTTCGTCCTCTCATCGTCCTTTCCAACCGATGGCATCGATCGTGTCAATTCCTTCGTCTTATGTCGCAACCACTCTACAATAAAGGAAACGAGCTTCGGCATTGGTAAGTGAAAGAACCGCTTTTATATACAACAAGACCCAGCGTGCATTTCTGAGAGATAGATCTCTCTCTGTTGTCATAAGATGATTATTCCTCACGCCATAATTCAATTACGAGGAGAATTACGGAAAAAGAGAGACGGGCTTAATGACATGGCAAAGCTGGATATGACATCAGGAAGACGAGCAGAAAGTGCGAACTACTTTTTAATCGATAAACTAGTTTTTAACATAATGTACCGCATGTATTCATATATACGTATGCACGAGAGCTGCCCGACGAACTTTGGCGCCCCGGGCGAGATAGCACTCTAGCGCCCCCCTCAGTAAATGATTGTTGATATAATTACGAAGCACATGTTAATTTACTCATCGCTCTGTAAAGATTATAGATAAAGAAAAAAAGAATGAATTCCATAAAGATTGCAGCCTGTTCGGAGATATTAATCGGTATCCAATATTTATTCACTTGCAAGTAATGCATAGATAGATGGTCGGAATAGCGTCCCCAAGATTTTGGCGCCCCGGGCAGCCGCCCGGCTCTCCGGTACCTCGGGACGGCACTGCGTATGCATATAAAAATTATAGGTGTTTGATCGAGGAAGCAGAATGAAATGTTCTAAATGAATGTATGACTTTTCCATCGCATTGAAAATATTAGATTACTAATTTTCGTCCCTCAATACTGAGACTTATTTATGACGGAATATCAAAAGGTTTTTGTGTAATTTTGTGAGTATATTTCTACAGAGGATATAGATTGTTTCTCTGTACTGCAAGATCGGCTCTAAAAATACGCCGATTCTCGCGATTTCCGTTGAGGGCGAGTTCGGTTGTCACGATGTCCCCCGCATGTGTCGTAGGCATAGGTGATTGAGTCTCAGGATAGAAGGGGGGAGGCGAGGGAAGAATGAGTAGGGAGAAGGCGAGAGAGGGAGAGAGGCGAGGGAGGAGACGGAGGGAGATAGGGAGGATAAGGGAAGGGAGAGATGGATCGGGGGAGAGAGGTCGATGAGCCGCGAGTACGTGGGTGAGAAGGGGGTGTCTCCAGCGAGGGAGTGAGGAGAAAGTGGAGTGGGAGATGCTAGTGGAGTTAAGGGGAGGGGAATTGGAGGATCTGATGGTAGGGGGAAGAACGTGAGTAGGGGGATACGCACGCGGAGGTGGGTGGGCCAGACGGGGAGAAGGAGATGGACGTGAGGAGTGAGATCTGAAGAGAGAGAGAGAAAGAGAGGGAGGGAGGAGGTGAAAGGGGAGGAGGAAGAGGACCGATCGACGCCTGGCTTCGCAGGTGTGCGCCTCTCCTCGATGACCGGAAATCACGAATCCACAGCTGCTGCGACTGCTGCTCTCGGCGTGGGTGGGAGAGAGTGGATGGCAGGGGGTGTGAAGGGAGGGAGGGTGGGTAAGGGGTAAGAGAGAGAGAGAGAGGAGGGAGAAAGGATTTTCCCGTAGCACCATCGCGCCACCGACACCCTACCTCAGCTGATAGGCGAGAAATGTGGGATTGTAATGGAGGGGTGGACGATCGCGGAGGTGGGGAAGAGGGGTAGGCATGGAAAATGGGGGGAGATGAAGGGGGAAGAGGGGCTAGAAGGATAAAGGGTGGTATTGGAGGCGCGAGTTTTGGCGATAGTGAGTAGGGAGATAGGGTCGGGAGGCAGAAAGAGGAGAAAGGAACGATAGGTAGAGAAAGGGGGTGGTAGAGAAAGGGTGGGTAGAGAAAGGAAAAAATGAGGGAGGTAGAGAAAGAGGGGGGTAGAAAAAGAGAGGTAGAGAAAGAGGGAGGAGAATGAGTTAGTAGACGAAGAGGGAGGGGAAAGAAGGATGCGGAGAAGGAAACGCGCAGAAAATGTATAGAACGGGACGTAAGAAAGGAGAGGAGGGGGGCGTGTTTATATGTATTTTAAGGGAGGGGTATTATGGGAGACGGAAGGAGGAAATGGACGCCTTATCTCACCTCGGTATCTCCAGGAAATTGTCTCTTGCTTATTTAATTCTGTGTGTTTCCGACGGATCCCCTTCGCCTTGTCTTTTTCGTTTTCTAGAATATTATTGTCATTCAAGGCGCCGTCCCAGAGAGGTGCGGCCTCGTGGACGTAGCGAGTACCCACTAGGGGAAGGAGGGAAGTATTGGGAAGGAAAATTCGAAAAGGAACTTCTCTAGAAGTGAATGACACTTTTTCACCTTTTCTGGGCACGTGGAGGGAACCTCGTTAAAATTTTAATTTGTATTCCTAACCAGAGTCGCTATTCTCCGAGTTCCGCTTAATTTTAGCGAGTTGTATTCCATAAAACCGTCCGTTTTTCCTACCTTGTCCATCTGTGCTTGCGCATTTGCATAAATTTGAATTGATGGATTCCTCGTAGATAAGTGTAATTTTACGGAATTTCGCTATCACGCCTGAGTGAAAAAATTATAAAGGTAATTTGACTACGAGGCTATAATATTTAATTTATCGTAGGCGAGAAAAAACTGGTTGGACGTAGGAAGATTCATTTCGGTAACCAATCACAAATGGTCTCTAAATAGTGTTATTTTGATTTTACTCGAGATACATCAGCTTAGAGGCCTAAATCCGTGGGATCGTGTGGGCCGAAACTAATGGCGTTTCGCTATACCTAAACCGTGTGCAATTATGTACACTTAGGCAACAGTTGGAGTCTTATCTGAATTAATGACCGAATATAGATAATTTTCCCAGGATCAAGGGTATCTCCAGCAACAGTTTCGGCGAACTTGGCGGCTTTCACTCCCGTGTTACCCAGACTGTTGCTTATTCTGATTTATAGATAAATTATAACCAGCAAGAAGGCCTATCATATTTATATTATCTGTATTTCCGGATTCACAGCGTTTTGTAAGTTAGCTCTAACTAGATTCGATAAAAAGAAACTTAGCATACAATTGTTATTTTGCTAAGATAAAAAGGTCTGGGTTAAAAAAATCTGACATTTACAAATTATGATTTAACAACCATGAAGTTGCATACATATTAAACGGACAGGTAGAAGTTTTGAATTCCGAGCATCTGACCTTAATGTTGTTCACTTAATGAGCCTGCATTTCACCAGACATGTAACGGAGTCCAACTGTTGCAATGATTCTGAACCCGTCACCTATCGCTGTGGGAAGTAGGGACTGAAATTGGATGCGTTGGAAAATATGTAAATATTAAAATGCGTGTCCGATGCGCTGTACAAAATTAATGTCGAGTCTCTTCCTTTTCCTCTTCCTCGGATGGATATCCCCAAATGTAATTTTCCGCCTTCGTCCCCCCTTTTCTCATTCTACTCAGTCACTTTTCTCTTTCCTCCGTTCTCGTGATTCGTGATAACCCCTTCCTCCCCACTTACATTTCCCTAGACTATCATCCATCAGAATGACAATCTATCTTACGACGTCACAAAAAACAAAATTCGGGTGCAGAAACAAATAATTCGCTAAGATATTTTCCCTTCAAATTACGGATTACCTCTATGAAGATTATTGTTATTGTTTTAGGGAAATTCTAGCTGTTGGTCAAATTGAAGTCGCTACCAATTTATGTTGGCAATGACATGTTATGCCGAAAAAATTGACCAATTTTAACGTATTGCATCACTAGCAATGCCTGGATTTTCCAAGATAATCCGTAAAGAAGGAATTTGTGTCATTCCCTTTAATATTTTAAGAATACCCATTTATCATCTTCCATTTAAAATTTCATAGGAAGCCGATATTGGTTAGATCTTTTGCAATTACCGAATTATCGCTAATTTTAAGATGGCAATATCGTAAGCTCATCCTCTGGTAGCTTTACACAATATCTCATCATCTCCGTAGGAATTTCTTATTTTTTTACCTAAAGAAATCATCAACATGCTTTTCGGATGTCGCGATTCAGTAGATTTTCTATTCAGTTAAGGCCCTTACAAGCACGTTTTCCGCGAGTCTCACGAAAAACGAGCTATTAATAAAGATCTGGTCGTCCTTCGTGAATCCAATCCACTCCTTCATCCCTTATACCGTTCACGAATTTTCTGTTGTGCTCCAATTCTTGCGTCTCAGATGCCCGTAATGAATTTTACTTGTTTCATGGCTTTAATCGTGAAACTACTATCTTATGACATTCGGTTTTTTTTCACCGGTCTTCACGACTTTACCATTGGAGTGTCTAGTTTTATCTCAATTTAGCTAGGTTTATTGTCTAAAACGACAAATATTCAGTTAATTACTCCTAAGTTAAAACTTAATACCATCTTGCCTCTTCAGCTTTTAGTTTCTATATTTGTTAGCTAGACTTTGCTTCCATTTGTTAGTTCCGTTGGATAGAGACTTCCTAAATTATGGGAAACAGGTGATATGACATACATGTAGTCACAGCATTCTAACTTTATCGATTATGAACAGACGACCTCGGCAATAAACTTGGATTTAAGTAGAAAGTGGAGCAATCTATGTTGGATAGAAGTATATACTTAAAAGGCTTCTTGTGTTTTAAGTCTCAGATTTTAATTTCTTAGGTAAACGTAAAATATTCTATAGCTATTATAATGAAAAGTTTTTCGTAACTATTATTATTATCTTTTAATTTAATATGGTGTTAAAATCTTTATAATATCACAATTTTTTCTGCTGATTTGCGTTTAAATAGTGATTAATCGTTCCGAACATAGCGGAATTCCCAGAGATTAGACTTGTATTTATGTAATGAATTCATTCGTTTGAAGTTTAATGAAATTAAAAACACCGGCATTATTTTAATTGCGGAGCAAGAGTATCATTTGTTTATGGGAAGTGAAAATTGCAGGTGCTATTTCCTTTGATTAATTAATGTTATGAAACGTGCGGCTGTTTATAATCGGCGGCGAAATCTCTGTTGATTACACATTAACTCCGCAGTTATTAATCTTCATTTACATGTAAAATCATTAAAATTCGGCCAAAAAGTTATCAGTTTCTATCGTCACATTTTGCTGCGTCTCGAGCCTTAGCGAACGAAACGGTCTCTTCTCCAAATGGTTGCCCCCCAATCTCTCCTCTTCTTAAAAAAATTCCCTCCGCCTCCCTCCCCATTCACTCACCCCCTCCCTCGATTCCTTCTCCCCGACTTCTTCCCCGACTCACCGCCTCCTTTTCCAGTCTCACCGAAAATCGACCATTGTTGAGCGAGTAGGTGGGTTCAGAAGGTTCCGTAAATATGTGTAGACCTATTTCCGTCCGTGGTAGAAGAAACAATTTCCCATTCCGAACCCAACTTCGGTTCCGGAAGGGTGGAGGGGTGAGCCAAAAAAGGAGGAGGGGAGGGAAGGGGAGGAGGAGGGAGGTTTGCCTATGTGGGCTAAGGGGAGAGAAGGTGGGGAAGGTAGGGGAGGATGAGACGGATAGAGGAGTTGGAAGTAGGTGGGTTTGAGCAAATATCGTTCTCTTGGCCTGCACCTCCCCATCCGGTCTCCGGGGAGAATTGGAAGCCCCCTTCGGAACAATGGATAATTGGTTGTAGGGTGGGGGAGAGAGACGTAATAATTGTCTCCACTCCTCCTGCCCTCAGAGTTCCTCAACCTTCGTATTAGTTTCTTTCTCTCTCGAACTCCGCTTTAATCAGACATACTTCCAGTCGTTCTTCGTGTGAAGTTCCCTCAAAAAAAAGTATGGGTAAAGTTTTGATTCTGTGGTTCAATAGCAATGAAAAATATTCGCGGTTTAACTGAATCATTGCTCTCTTTGTGACGCCGAACTTCTTTTTCGCGTCGTTGAAGTTCTGCGAGGTTCTAATTAAGGTTTTATTGGGTTTTTTAAAATTTTATATTTGTGGATTTTTATTGTGAAATATTACCATGCACGAAATTAAGCGACATCATTATTTTTTGTGATATGTTATATCAGAACTCACAAAACTTTCCAATCGAATTCAGAATTATATATGGCATTATCGGATCGCTTAAGGAATCTCAAATGGGTGAGCGGCCGTGTTAAATTTTCAGTAGACTAATTTGGAGATATAGGGCATTACACATAATGAAAATTAAAATATATCCATATATTCGAATAATATCTCACAGGTTGCATTCATATATTTGTAGAAAAAATCATATAATTCACTGGTACGGATAAATATATAAAACTTAAGCTGATGTCGTGGCGGGCTGGATGATGTGGGTCGTAGTTCAGAGATACATGCTTTATTTCAAAGGCAGGCTAAAAATTTCAAATTTTGGACAATATTTCTGAGAAAACCGATTTTCTTCAGCGTTAATTTCGTAATTCACTTTTAATACTTGGTCTAACATTAGAAATTCATTCCCCACATATTTATATCTTCATCAATAAGGGAGCGCTTTAAATTTCTTTCCCAAAGTTGGAATTGTCCTATTACTTTAAATAAGGAAGTTTTTAAGAAAAGAAATTATTTTACAGTTAAAGCCATTTCAAGAGGAATAATTCTGTTCCCGATACTTAATAATTAGCATTAAATTTTTAGCCTAATAACGAACATTATGCTTTTTCCGTGTGAATCTCACATTGCCACGCTTCCACCAATTAACACTTCTTAAAGCTTATTTTAATACAAAGTTTCTAATTTATTAGCAATAAAATTTAACGATATTCATAAAATTTTCATGCGAACGAGTATCCCAATTACCAGTGATTTTTTTCAAAATCTTTTGTAGTTTATCCTGTCACATTTTAAATAATTTATTTGCTTAAGTGATGAATAAACTAAAATCTATACTAGTATTTCAGTAAATATTATCAGTACCTTACTCACAGTTTTATAGCTAAAATTAGTTATAGGGTAGTCACAGGATTTATAGCTCAGTTTTTCTTGAGTTCATTAATTATTGACAACTTAATGTTTCGTGATGTTTTATGATACTTTTTGTTTTATTATTCAAAGATAAAACACGAAGGAGTTTAGATAATATTTTCACAATATAAAATCCAAGGAATTTGGTTCAAGTTTTTGGTAAGTGATACTCATATTTCAGAGGTAAATAATAACTTTGTTAACTTTCGCAATTGTGGAAGTTAACAACGTGATTATTTTCCTCTGTAATATATTTTAAAAATATGTCGCATATTCAAGAAATGCTCAAATCTCACTTCGCCTTCCTAATTTTATTTTAAAAAAAGCGTAAAAATTGAAAAATTCCTTCGTTTAATTTTTTGATGTCTCATTTGAGTTTAATTATAAAGTAGGCTGTATGTCGTCAGTATTTGCGGTGTGTATTCTCTTTTTAAATACAGGCTTACGTCATATAATTAAAGATTTAAATTGCCGGGGTTAATTGGGACAATTCATTTTCTGTTGCGTGGCCTCAAGACCATTTTCTCATCAAATCCGAGTTCATTTGAATAGTGGATTTAGTGAATCCCACCGCTCCCCCCTCCCCCCCTCTTTCTTTTCCTCAGCCGCACTAAACCACTCAACACCTCTCACTCCCCCCCCCCCCCCCGTCATTCCCATCCAACCTCCCCACCCACCCACCCTCCCTCCTTCCAAATTTCCCGTCATCTCCGCGATCCCAAAAACACAAGACCGCATCCCACCCCCGCACTCTTCCCCCGATCCCGTCTCTCCCTCTAACAACCGCACTATGTAAACTGCCTTATCTCCCCTCGTATCTCTCCGCAGGCGATCATCATTGCGCCCCCTAATCTGATTCTCTCCCCTTTTTCTCCCCTTCCGGATAATTGCGGGACTCGGGTGTGAAGAGTGCCCGTCGGAGAGCGGAAGGGGGAGGGGAGACGGGGGAAGCAGGGGGGGGGGGAGGGAAGGCGTTATAGGGAGGAAGGAGATTGAAGAGGAAAGAATGGGATTTTGGGGGAGAGATAGGGAGGGTTAGTATTATGAAGAGATCGAAAGTAAGTATAGGTAAGAAGGAAGGAATGAGTCGATAAAAAGAGATGTGGTGGAGAAAGTGATGGTGCATGGAATGAGACAGAGTGGTGAATAAAGTGAGAGATTTATTGATGAATGAAGAGATATAGGGGAGAGTACGGAGACAGAATGATATAGGAGATAATCGTGAAATAATAGATAATAACGAAGGCAAAGAGGGAGGAAGACAGTGATTAGAGGGAGAGGAAGGCGGAAGATTGAAAGGGAGAGGGTGTGGATGAAGAAATTGATAACAGAAAAGATAGAGAAAGAAGGTGAAGTGATATTGAAGAAAAATAAGTTAACAAATGTAGTGGCGAAGAAAAGGAGAGGTAGTGATTGTGATGAGAGGACTTGAGGGTGAAAGAGGAGAGAGAGAGATAAGATAACCCACGATCAGATAGAGATAGAGAAAGAAATGGATCAAGTTTCGAAAAAAGGGAGAGAATCAGGATGAAATGAGGGGTTGAGACAAGGTTGAAGGATTTGGAACAGGAAGTGAAGAAAGGGGAGAGGAGGCAATGATAGGGAAATAGGAAAAGGGTAGAGGAAAAGTATATAGGAGAAATAAGAGCAGGAGTCTCAAACATGTGTCCCGCGGGCCGCATGCAACCCGCTATCTATTTGGTTTTCCTGTAATGTAAGTTTGAGACTTCTGGTATAGAGAGAAGAGATAAGGAGACAGACAGACAAACGACTTTATTTGGGCGAAATTGAGACTATATAGTCCCTTCTTACATTTAACCCTTCGTCAACAGTTACAAATGAGAATGAGAGAATGAGAACCATAAAAAAATAGAAAAACACAAGCAAAACACCAGATTACAAGTTTGGAAAATTTCTATATAAAGACAGTAATTGCGGTAAAAACCTAGGAAAGACCAGACTTGGCCATCCTAGTAAGAGGCCAAGTAAAAGAGAGGGGTTTGAAGAGGGAGTTGTCGGTTTTTTGAAGGACAAGCTAAGAAGCCCTTCTTTTTGTTAATCACAATCCGGACGAATTACGCCATTAGTGACGAAACAATGGCGGATTCTTCCTCCCTTTCCGTTCCCCTCTCCTTCCATCTTTCTTCCTCCTTCCGTCGGACATCCTATTTTGAATCCAGGATGCGGCGGAATACGAGAAACACACTCCAAATATTTATTTCCTTCTTCCTCGAATTCTCGATTCAGCTCACTCTTCCCAATATAGGAATGAAAAATGATTTATAGACGTTCCCTTGCCATGTATACCCTGTCTTAAAAACAATACAATAGATTCTTTGTAAATTACCGTTATGGTAGATCGTCACGACTCAAATGTTTGTCACGCTATCTCACTTTTGCTTGCAACAAACTTTTGAATTAACTCGAGATCGTGATATAATTAACGCATGTCAGGTTAGAAGTTGAGCTCAAAATTGGGACTTTTCAATTTCCGCCTCTAATCATACAACCTGTCGATTCAGCTTGTTATGAAACATTTAACCCATTCTGTGATTGTCTAACAAAAAATAAGTGAAAGTAAATTGTAGTTATTTTGGCGAAAATTTAATGAAGAAGATTTGGCATTTATTTGATATCATCATCTAGTTTTTCAGTTTTTTCTGATAACCATCATAACCTTTTTAAGAAATCCTTTTGACGGCGATTGCCGTTTGACGTTGCATTGGTTTCCCTTGAATACTTTCCTCTACAATAATAGGTGATATTTTTTACAAAAAATGCATTATAGAATAAAGACAGATTTTCGAACTGGTCTAATTATAATATATTTACCATATATATCGGAATCACATTGCACAAATACGATATCTGTGTTTCAACACGATTTTGTATCGAAACATAGCACATATAATTGAGCATTTATAATACAGAAACAATTTAAAATTGGTCATATGACTTATTTATGACAATGTAAATGTCTTCTATAACTCAAATGCTACAGAGGAATTTAATAAATCTTCAATTCATCCATCTCAAAACTCTGTTACGACTCTATTCAGAAAAAAATAATGAGCTCATTTGCGAGTCGTGTGTCGCGGAATAGAGACGTCTTTTATTAAATATTTCCCCGACGATACCATCGAATCAGTTTTGTTTATTTGTCTTCCACGGCTTGTTCTTCTCACTTCGCTTTCCTATCCTCTCATCAAACTCTCCGTCGTTATAAAAGCCCATGTAACGGCCTCAAAAAGATCTCTCTCTCACACACACACACACACTCCCTCGTTCCACTCCGCCTCCATTACTCCTTAAAATTATACGAATCCTCTCATACGTACGGACATCCATTTCCACGATATTCTCGATTCCACTCCTCTTATTTCGCCGCTCTTCCCCTTCCCCATCCCCAATCCTTCCTTCTTCCTACTACCCGCTTATTTTTTTTTTTTTACTTCTTACCGGCATAGGGTTGGGGCATCCCTTCCTTAATGACCCATTGTTTAGAGGTAATGGCGGTTGAAGGCCCCCCTCCCTCTTATCCTTCCTCCTCCCAGCCCGCTCTTCCCCATCCCTTCGTCTCGAAGTTTAGGTGTAATGTAGACTCACGTGGGGAATAATGTCTCTAAACTCTGGGATATGTGTATCACTGTGTTTGCCTCCGTACTCCTCTCAATGCCCTTATTTTCTTCCAGTCTTCGTTCCCTCCATCTCCTCTCATTTCTGTTTTATTGAATAATTCAATGCTGCTAGTTTTATTTCACGGTTTACGTTATTCGTTTTTTTGTCCGTAGTTTTCTGAGTTCTTATTTATTCATTTGACTTTTCGCAGGACTATCTTCCACGTGTTGGATTTTTTTTTCATTAGAAGACCGAGTCTTTCCAGTCTTACAGATTCCCACGATATTCTTTATGTTTCCCATTCCCACACGTAACTGTTAGCAGTTAACGCATTTCGAAAAAGTAGTCATAGGAAATTATACGTTTAGTTTACAGTATGTAAGTCTACGTTTACGTAAAACCCTGAAATTCGCGAGGCAGGTGGGTGACAGGGGGTGCAATACACCAACTTCTCTATAAAGTCTCACTTGCAGGCTTGGATATCCCGTTTTGATAATTGTACTAGGAAAAAAAGATCCTTGATATTGTCCCACAGTCTATCTCACGAATTGTATCATTGTACAGTATTACTGAATCTACCGTTCAACTCAAGTCGTAGCACTAATAAAAATGATACATGTTTTTTCCTATAGGTACCGCATTTCGCTTGATAATAGCTAAATTTAGGATAATATCAGTCGCTATTAGCAGCCAATTATAGCGCCATACAGCTCGCTCTCATGACACGTAAGTTTTTGCGAAGCAAAATTCGCAATTGATCAACAGCCGACCCTGACGTCTTCATGATTTAATCACGGAGTATCGGAAAATGTAACTTAATTGGCCATATTTTTGTGAAAAATAACTACGAAACACATTTCTCAAGCTTCCATCCGCTCCCACGGAGAAACGCTTCTTCTTTTCCCCTCGGAAATAGATATATATAAATTCGCAGAAACTGTAATTTTTTGAACTCGTGAGACAAGTACGGAATAAAATTATCCGCGAACAAAGAGTGACGGAGTCGGAAAAAAAATTCTTTCGGGAGAGATGGAGGAAGAGGAATTTGGAGGATAAAAGAGAGGAAAGGTGGAAAGAGAGAAAGAGCAGGTATATAGACGGGCGTACGTTTCGCTGCGGCGAGGGGAAGAGTGGACCACATCGTGGATTGGGGTAAAGAGGAGGGGTAGAGGCAAGGGTAGTGAAGAGGAATAAAGGAAGTTTACCCGAACACCGTGGAGATCCTTTTTTTCAGGGAGAGAGAGAGAGAGACTGACTCCAAAGAAATTGATGGCTGATTGTTGCACTTGATAAAAAGGACGGATGGCATTTCGAACACAATGTCGTTTTTTTACCGATTTTTTTTATCCTTCAAGAAAACGCCGTGCTGGGAAATATTGCGGATACAAACTTGCCAACAAAAATTCTCCGCTTGTATATCTTTATAGTATTTATAAATACCGAAAATTCTTTGTGTCGAATTTCGCCGGTGAAATATCGCCGTTCATGAAGGCTTTTTACGTTTTGAATTATATTTTGGTAGAGTCGACGCCGCCCCGAAAGTTTTTTTTTTAAATTTTCATTGACGAATTCCATAAAGGAGATACTTTCGAAAATTCGCAGTATTGTAGTAACGGACGTCATTTTTTCTTCAAGTGAAACTTTAGTTAGTGATGGATTCAATACTCCGCGACGTAGGCGAACAACGTTTCCAACTTCTTCTTCTATGAATTTAATGCAATAATTCATTGTTCGTAGTTTTCATCGGGCGTAGACAATATTCGCAGCAAAGAACTCTCACCCTACTTAGCGTTTCTATTAAGTTGAAATTAAATATAATGCTGGGAATCATTACGTAAAAAATCTATTCTTTAATAACGTTATAAATGCTACATGGGAAGAGAGAGAGAGAAAGATGCGGAACATCATCAGTGTCGAAACGAAATATGGCGGAATCGAGTAAAAATTATTTAAAAATTGAGAAAGAAAAGAGGATATGCATAGGAAGCGGATAGGAGAGAGGGCTATAAGAAGTGGAAATAAGAGAACGGTGTGATGCAGATAAGAGGGAGTGGCAAGAAAGGAGAAGCGATAAAATAAAGAAGGGAAACTAGGTGGTCTCATAGGCTGCATAGAAATGCGGTTGTTTTGTATCCACGCCTAAGTGAACTTATATGCCTTAATTTTCCGCTGCGGTCTCCCAGTATATATCCATGCGTCGCACGCGGGGTTCCTTCTTCACGAGGGCATCTTGGGAGGGTGAGAGAGGAGACCGAAAGGTCCCTTATCCACCCCTCAACGTCCTGTCCCTAAACCATCCCCTTCCTTCCCTCCAACTCCCTCTCCCCTTATTTTTGCGAATTCCCCCCCTCAAGCATAAACACCGTCTTTCCTTTGCTCTTCACCCTAATCTTTCATCCCCTGTCTCCATGGCAACCTCTCTTGTCCTCCGCTGCACCTGACCTTCCCTTTCTCTCTCTCTCTCTCCTCCTCCCCAAAGTCCTTCCTCCCTATTTTACCCGATTCACAAATAATCGCGTGGGCAAAAAAAATACATATATATAAAGGGGCCCAAGGTCAAGCCTCTGGGCGCATGGCTTTTGACTCCTCTCTCTTTTTTCCTCATCCTTCCACTCCCAAAAAGATCACACTTATTCATCCGGGATCTCTCTATGCGCGGGATAAGAATGGGGCGGCGGGAATACTTTCCGTTGAAATGGCCGGCGATGTGTAAAATACTGCAATAATCCCAGACGGCACCCCGCCGCGTGCCCCTTTGAAATCCTTTTTCGGAAATAGGAGAATCACGCCGAGGGGAGTGGGAGAATGGGTGGGGAGGGGAAAAAGAGAGAAAAATAGGACGTGCTTCCACTCATTTCGGCGTTTTTTTTTTGGGTGTAAATGCGAATATTATTTATCGGCATTTACGGATTTTTTTATAATCCCAAATTTACTGTGTTGGCTCGTCGTACTAAAGGGAATGTTTTTTTCGTAGTTTTGGATGAGATTTTCGGAAATTGATAAAAAAAAGTTGAGTTACGTGAAAGGGGACCATTATAAATATCTCCTCTTCCTCTGGGAATGTTTAAAAAAAAGTTTTTAAAAGTAACGTTATCGCTCTTATCCATATGGAATTATTACCGGTGGTAATGCATAATAATACATACTCAGCGGAGTTCATTGTAGGGTAGGCTATTGCAACGCGGAAAGGAATTTTTTGAGATGGAGATAAAATTATGAAAGGAATTTCCGGAACCATTTTTTCATCTTCCCTAAAATTTACGAAAGCTCGTTTAAGGCATGGGCATATTTTTCGTTGTCCCTTCAGACTTGCCATCGGAAGAGCAAACCCGTTTAAATTCATGATGCTCCATCAGCTGTTAGGTACAACTATATGCATATGAACATAGACATACTCTCCCGGATGCCTTGGTGAACTACATAAAAAAACTCTCAACGTTTCCATAATTTAAGCAGCTTAGAAATTTAGCCGTTAAATTCGCATGCTAAACTGCTGATATTAAGTGATTCATTTAAGTTAATCATTACATAGGCTCATTCTGTATACTCATTAAAATAAATAAAACACATTTCTATCTCAATTTTTGCCCTTTAGTATTATCCATAGTTTATGCTTTCTGTAATTTAACAAGATGGATAAGAGTCACACGTGACTAAAAATAAAATTATTTTTAGCGCATACAGAAATTGTGAGCTGGCCCCGTTATGCATGTATCTTATTAAAGCATTGCCAAACAACCATTAACACAAGCCGGTCAACTTCGAATGAGCAGAGAATAACTGAAAAACGTCACATCAGCAGAATATAAAATTCGTTTTTCTGCCTATTAATTATTATTTCAACACCGCGATTGTTATCCCATTTCGATTACTTAGCATCCGAAAACAATTTACGCGGAAGTTAAGCCACCGTTGAAAATGACGTTTGCTGAAAAATCGCCACGAGTTGATTGAGCAATTTTTGCGCCGAGAGAAAGAACGAGAGAATGTGCGTTTCCGCTGCCGTCTTAGGGAATGAGATCGTCTTAAAGACTCCAGTCAATCGCATCGATCCCATTCATTCCCGTATCAAAGCGAGCAACACCCGTGTGAATCTCGCCGCGCCGAGGAGAGTGGATGCGAGACATAAGAGAGAAGGTTGCTTTGCTTTCCCTCTCTCTCTACCATTCTAAAGAAAACTCCATGAGATACACTCCCCTTTTCTCAACGGTTACAACAACTCTGTCTCCCACTGATGGCCGGCTTATTCTTGCTTTTCTTTTTTTTTTTGAACGGCGATAGAGGAGGCGTAGCGAGAGAGGAAGAAGGAAAGAGTAGCCAATAACAATCTGCCTCCTCGCATAAAAGAGATCAACGTACACATCGGAATACGGAACGATCGCACACTCCCGTTTCACTCAAATAGAAAGGAGGGAGAGGAGAGGGAATTGGTCGAGACGCTAGAGGAGGAGGAAGAGCGGGAAGGGAATGGAGAAATAGGGGGAAAAGAAGAAAGGAGGTTGAGAACGGGTAGTGAAAAGAGGGGGGAATCGAAAAGAGAGGCGGAAAGAATAGGGAGTAGGAGAAATTGAGAGGAAGGAGGTGGATTGTGGACGAGATAAAGAAAGGGGATATTAAGGAAGGAGTCTGAGGAAAAGTAAGTTGGAGAAATAAGGCAGAAAGAGATGCAGAGAAAGAAAAAGAGGCACAGAAATAAAGAGGGGAGTAAGAAAGAGGAAGGGATAAGGAGCCGGTGAGGAGAAGCAACGGAGAGAGAGAGAGAGGGAGTGGGATGGAGAAAGGAGGGAGGGAGAGAAACGGACACCCCATCCGGTGGTGTTGCTCCTGCAACATGAAGAGGAGATATATGTACATGTATATCGTATGAATGCCTTCAACAGCACATGCCGCCCCTTCCCACGCACTCGGCTAACTCCCCCGCCCTTCCCTCCTCCACCCTTGCGGCTCTCATCCCACCCACCTCTTAAATGAGCTCTCTTACACAGCTTCACCCGCATTCCGAGCAATCTCCTTTTCTCCCTCTATCCCTCTCTCTCTCTCTCCCTCTCACTGCTGCCGCCCTCCATTCCACACCTATCCATTCCACGTTTTCTTCCTCCACGGCTCGTCGTATCTTCCGCGAAAAAGTATCACTTGAAAGTAGCTGTTCTGCACGTATTCCTCGGCTTCTCAGTTTCTCGCGCTGTATTCAATTGCTCGGTATTAGAGGTTACTGCCGGTGAAATATAAAGCGCGAGCGTTCGGAAAAGATACGTCGCATTTTTTTTTGTCGGAATATTTCGTTAAATAGGTCGACGCGAGCTACGAGATTAGATTAATGTAATAAAGTGCTAATCCGAAGGTTTTTCAGAGATAGTTATTTCTCCAATCCGTTTCCGACGACGGTGTAAAGCGAGTCAGCGCTTGTTCTTTACGCACTAACCACTATCCGTGACTTGCTCCAGTATTCATTCGTAGATGTAGATAAAACCACGAGAAGGGCGCGTTATGTCTATATTATGCGCTTTCTACTTCGAATACCTCTCACCTTAAACTTTATTTTAACGTCATTCCTTTAAATTCCGTACTTTATGTCCCGATAGGTTTCTAAGCTTGTCTACAGGAAGAAAAAAAAAAGCATCGCCATTCCGTATTTCAATCGTTTTCCGTTAAAAAATTTTCCGAGCACACCGCGACCCAATTTACTCCCATCGCGTACCCGTTCTCGCGCACCTATCTATTCCGTTAGGCCCCCGAGAGTATTTACAAGACGCTGTTTAAACTTACCCGGCGATCCCACCTACCTGAATTTCTCCTGGAAATATAAAAATAACCGAGAAAATTTTTTCCCGAATGCCAACAACAAGTATTTCCAGTATTTTATTCGCTCAAAATGTCCCGCCCAAAAACGATATAAATGCCTCGGAACGATTGGGTTTCGGGCGGTCTCCCCGAATACTATTCGACCGCTCCGTAAATTACCAAACGATTGCACCCGGAATAAATGCCATCTCGAAAATTCACCTTACATTCTCGTCCCGTTGTAATTGTTTAGTGTGTTGAATCCCGTTCCAGGGACATGCTGCTGCTCCCGTCTCGGACTTGTAAATATCGGCATCCTTCTCTCGAATCGTAAATATGTCCACCTTTCACTGGACGGAGATTTTTGGACCTGAAAGTTGGTGACGGGGGGAAAGAGAAATTAGAGAGCGGGAATAGGAAGAGGAAGGAAATGGGGAAGGTAGAGACAGAGAGAGGCAGGAAGAAGGAGAAAGAGGAGAGGCAGGAGGAATAAGTTGGAATTGGAGATAAATAAGGGAAGTTATAGAGAGGTACGGAGAAAAAAGAGGATGTCAGAGAGAGAGAGGCAGAGTTGTGTTGAATGAGAAAGAGGCGGAGTGAGACGATGCTGTGAAATTCTGAGTGAGGCCAAGAGAGGCTGTTAGAGAGAGAGAATGATAAAGAAAAATCTGGGAGAGAAAGAGGTGAAAAGAATGAGGTTATTTGTTATGAGAGAAATATGGAGGCTAAATATGATGTGAAGGGAACAGTGGACCACTATAGAGAGCAGATGAATAGGAGAACGAGCGAAGTAGACTTGGCCAAAGGGGACTTTGAAAAAAAAAAGAGACATCGCAGATTTCCCAGTCACAATTCGAAAAAGAGGTCTTCGCTGTTTCGGAGTTTTTTTTTGTCACTTTTTGATTGAGCGCTCTGCAAACGGAGTTCTTTTTCGTTTCTCTACCGTCACCGCGTGAGCGACTTTTCGGTTGGGTTGGCGCAATAAACGCGTAGTGAAAGGGTGGATGGGCGGGTGGTTGGGAAGGGAAGAGGCGTGATTGTGTTGGAGGAGATGAATCTAAAAAGGTTTTGGAGAATAGAAGGGAGTGAGTGTAGAAAGTGCGTGAAGAAGCGAAATGGGTTTTATTTATTTTTTGAAATGTGCCCAATTTTTTTTCTCGCCGGTGGAAATCTTTAGATTTCAGAACAACGTGAAGGAAATTCCCCCAAAAAATGATTTATGTGAAATTTTTGGTACTGAACTGAACGGTTATATCCATTAAACCGCCGCCACGCCGAATTCCATATCTGTAACCTTACCTTAGGCTTTATATCATACCATCATTCGCAATCTGTCCGCAGACAGGCGTATGATTATAGGTTAAAAACCGGGTTCCCAAAACTCTTCTTTCCTCCGTTGCCTATATCATTTCTTGGTAACTCTCCTTCTTCCTGAATTCGCACGCCAGCTGAAACTTTGTCCTTCCTTTTCTCTTCTTCTTCCAAGTTTTCATCCAGTCGTATCTTGAACCATGCTCCCAAGAAAATTTCCGATTCAGTTAGCCATATTCTTTTTTGTCATTTGTATCATCATTCTCTCATATGTCTTTCTTCTTAATACTTCATTTCTTACTTTATGTATTGAATTTACAGAATACTTTTTATATATATCAGTGACTTTTCGTGCCATTAAACCTCACGCGCAAGCAACACGGTCGCACCAAATTGAAAATATTCCGCAATTCATCAGCTTCGAAAAGGAAATCTTTCGGTAATAAAATAGGTATAGTTATAGATTCCTATTAATTTTTTAAAGTAAGAGTAATATTTCCTAAGAACAGGTTCATAGAAGTGATATATTTAAAGAAAATAAAGTAATCCGAGTAACCGACTTTTAAGAAATTGAGTTTTGAAGGAACCAAGGTTTTCGTGCACCGCCGAAGAGTTTTACGAGCACGGCGTCATCACGCAGTGGCTTCTTGCGTAAGATTTTTTTTAAAGATTCGGTGGGAATGATATTTATGCCACTGTATAACGCACCGATGAGATTTTATATCATTCCCATCTACACACTTAAAATGATGTTCTTGGCACTAAGTGAATTATTTCGCAGTCGGGTAATTTCAAACCGTTATCCTAGTCGCTATGGTTACGGTTGTTCATGTTTCCTGTGTTCGCCTTGTTATAACGCTTTCTGCGGTTGTTCTAAAGACAGGTTGTAAGGAGAATTGCTTCAGAACCACAGGTAAAAATCTAAAGAAAAAGCATATCCGTAGATACGATTCGAATCACGACGTAAATTGTAGAGCGGAGAAAAGCGAAATTTCGAATCATGTTTGTTGCCGGTTACTTAAGTAATCACAGTTGTTGTATTTAATGAAATATTTACTCGAGTTCTTCGTATAAAATGTATTCAAAGGAAACACGAAGATGGAAAGGCCGATCATGAAAATCTCCCATTTCCATAATACCGTGAAGTATTTTAGGTTTAAAGAAAATCAAATAGCGGTGTTTATTCTTTATCTTGGACGTCAAGCCAGAGAAATCATTTGCATAGTTCAATGGGATATATGTAACACAATCTCTATCCGGTCCTATAAAAGTGAGTTAATCCTAGACAATTTTACACCCTGCGGGCGACTTTCTTTAGATCCCAGGATGATTCAGTGGGCGAATGGCGTATCACCTTCCCATAGTGAATGGGGCCTAGGCAAAGTGCCAATCTCCATGTCTTGTAACAATGGAGGAGTAATTTACATCACTCTCAGCGTAGTCGTTGGTTCCTGGTAGCTTATAAAGCCATAGAATAACTGTTTCCTTGACTCTGGTTTACTACAATCAAATTGACCTCAGGCAATTAACTTAATTCTCTTAAAACGAGGCGGGTCAAAAGAAAAATGCATTTTTGTTCGCACGTTTTACAAGCTGGAAGCTTTATTCGACTTCTTTCCAGTTACGTTTTAAAAGAAATACCCACCGGCATGCTTTTAACGGCTTAAAAGATTTCGTTGAGGTAAGCTACTAAAAATATAAAAATACAGTTCATTTTCGCGATTCTAATACATTATTGAATTAAATAATTGCCTACGAGTAATCGCATTTTTCGTTTATTTTATATATACTTTCCTTTTAGAAAGAATGGCCTGACTCGTTCATAAGTTTGCAATTTCTCGAATTAAGTTTTTAAAATAACAAAATGCATCACATTTTATTTTAAACTAGTTTTCTCAATTATATTTGTGTTCAATTTCACGAGACAAGGACATTATAACGAAAATAGATAAATATACCAAACAAATTCATTCCACCCCATGTAAATTCATGTCTCGAAATTAAGCTGTAGAGAATCAACTGAAGGAAACGATGATTTAGGATGGCTATTATTCACCTTACACGTTTCGCCGTTAGTTTACCCGATCAAAATGGGAGGTTTATACTTATTTCGCCGTTGCTAAGAGCTGGTTTGCACGACGAGAATCGGGAAATAATAAAACAGCTGCCGGAAGTTGACGTACCTCGTAGAGATGTTGAAAATAACAGGGTACTGAAATATGAACATGAAGCTGCCAATGCGTTAAAGTGGATGCGGTGGAAGTGGAATGCACTCGGTTCGGTGCAGTTGTTTTGCGTCGTGCTAAAAGTGATCATTGCTGCTCACCCCTGCAATTAGGTCATCTTCGGATGGAACGGATGGGAGCTATAGTGAGCACATGAAAACAAGACTTGATGGGGGCCGATTCGCGAAGAAGATTCCGAAAGAGGGAGAGATTTTTTTCCCTCTCGTTAATTTAAGTTCGGTAGCAAAAACATGCGACTGAGACGTTTATTGATTTCCTTAGTTTGTGATTATGAAATGTAAGCTATCAACTCCTGTTTTGTACATATTATTAGCAATGGGTGTTTTGGAGATTATATGGAGTCGATGAAGTATTCCCTTCCGAATGAATGTTATGTAAAAATTAGTAGCTATCTAAACTAACATGGAAATATTAATTGCTGCATCCAAAAGTTGAAAGGAGTCGACTCTGTGAAAGATCTGTAAAAAGCTATTTATTTAGATTTAATTAACTTATGGAATTTTAATCATCATCTTTGTCTCATCTCAAATTTGAGTAAAAACTTTAAATATGATATTACGCTAAAAAAATATTTAAAAGGTTTTTACGTCATAAGTTCTCATACTGCGCTTCGCGAAAATGCAGTGCGTGTTTTTCAGTTTCAATTTAATTTTTTATCTTAAAATCTTTAACCTTTAAACTACGCTGCATTTAATAGATTTTCTAAATATAAAAACATTCTAAACCGATGTTATAACTACTACACATGTGCGAACTAATTTGCAGATAGATGTATAATTCGAAATCAGGTACGCTATGCTAAGAGGTCGTCGGTGCATAATGTTGGCACTTACTGTTTTAATCAGTAAGGGCCTCCTATGGCCGTTTAAATTATTTCCAATTACGTAGTAACGTAGTTTTACTATACCAAGGAAAAATCCGGCTCGATAAAACGTTTATTGTCTCGATATAATTAGTTAAGGGTCTCAAAGAAAGGTAATAGATGAGCAGCGGTAGTCCTTTTCAGGATGTAGATAGCATAAAAAATACACGCCTTATTGGAACGGGTCTACCAATTGGGGAGCGTAAACGCCTACCCAGCTTCCCCTACGGGAGCACAGAAGCCGCGTGCTCTGCACTCCCATAAGTCGTAATCTGTTGACCTTAACAGGCATCTTGGCGAACCTCCTCGTGGAGCGAGCAAACCCGTTAGCATAGACCCTACACTCAACATCCGCTCCATCCGAAGCGCTTCTTTAATCTATTAGTGCGTTGCCCCCACGAACCAGAAATTTCGGCGTAATAGCGCGTTCGTAACGCTATAAATTAATATTAATTTTTAAAAAAAGACGGCGACGTTTCCAATCGAGAATTTTTATGTTTACTCCGAATTAGGAGGCTTGTTTTTTTTAACAATGTTAAGTTCTGTGGTAAGTTAAAGGAAGAGGAGGAGCGGGATGCGGGAACGAAAAAGAAAGTTAAATCAATCACTATTGTCTCGAATCGTTTAATTCTTCTCCTCTCTCTCTCTCTCTCTTTCTCGCCCGATATTGGAAGCAGCTCGGGAGTTTTATAAATGTGTTGCCAAACCTGTATAGCTGTCACGTACCGGGAGCTTATTCCTTTTCATTTTTGCGAAGCTTTCACCCGTTGACTTCTCGCACCCATTCCAAAACCAGCTTAAAATCTCCCTCCAACCCCCACACCCGCGTAGCGAACTACTTATTCACGGTTTTTAATGAAACCCTAAAGGAAGTGGCGGGGACGGAGGAAAAAAAGGATCCTGATGAAATATCATAGCAGTGGAAGTCTCCGCCTTCATTTTTTTCATTTAAACCCTCTGTTTCTCTCTCTCTCTCTCTCTCTCTCTCTCTTTTGCCAACTCCTTTATAAAGAACAGCATTTCAAACATTCTCCTTCTCTACTCTTTTCATTTTTCCTCCTTAAAATACTGCACCGTTTTTCACTGAATTATTCTTTGAACCTCCCTCCTCAGACGGAATAATATTATTTGTAACCCGGCAGCTCGAATATAAGGCTCGCACGGGAATAAAATTTTTATCGTTTATATAGATATACATTTTTTTCCGTGCTTCGTGCCAATGCTCGTGGAAGAAAAGATTAGGGGATGAGAGATAGGCGGAGGAAGGAGAGGGAGAGAATTGGAGGAGGGAGAGAGAGAGAGAAGAGGAGTGAGATTAGAGGATGAGACAATTGAAGAAGGGCGCCCCTTCTCCAGATATGCCAGTGGAATCCCAAAAGTGTTTGCGACGGAAAGAGAGAGAGAGAGGGGGGGGGTGGGAGAAAGGGAGAGAGATGGCGTGGAGGGGAAGAAAGGGTGAGGTTGGAACCGGTTCTGACGAGTAGGAGGAAAATATGACGGCGAGAGAAAAAGGAAGGGAGACAGACAGAGGACGGAGGGAAGAAGAGGGGGAGAGGAGGGGGAGTGAGAAAGAGGAAAAGAGAGCATAGAATAGGAGGGAGGAAGGGGGACGGGTTTTGAGCGGGAGAGAACAGAGAAAGAGATAGAGAGAGGATGCCGGGAGATTGAGAGGAAGGAGAGATTCTATGAGAGAGAGGAGGAGCGAATTGAGGAGGGAATGGGAGGGTCGAGGTTCCCACCGAAATTCTATTTTTACGAACTTTTTCGGTTTTTATAAGCTGCTCGTATTAACTGCGGTTATAAAACATTTTACGCCGCATTTTGGGCGGATGAGAGGGCGGAATAAAAGACAAACAAACAAGGGGTAGAAGAAGAGAATGGAAAGGGGAGGGGGAGATGGGTGGGAGAGGGAGGAATGAATGTGGGGGAGGGATTGTGAGAGAGTGAGAATGGGAGGGGATCATAAGAGAGAGAGAGAGATGAAAGAAAATCGTAGAAAAAAGGGAAATAGAGAAGGGAAGTTAGTAGATAGGCACAGGAAGAGAAGGAGAAAGATAGAGAGAGAGAGGGACGAAGATTGCAAAGGATTACAACCAAAGGATAGAGATGGGAGAATCGAAGCGAAGGAACTGAAGGAGAGAATAATAAAGGATGGGAGAAGTAAAGCGAGATAGACAGACGAGAGAAAATAAAGTCACGAATGAACATGGAAAGTAAGAGAAGGACGGAGGAAAGGAGAGAGAGCGAAGTAAGAGTCGTAGAAAGAAAGGAAATGCGAAATTCAGAGAGTTGAACGTAAGTGATGAGCGAGGAAACGAGAGAAAGGGGAAGGAGAGGGAGGAAGGGAGGGAGGGAGAGAGAGAGAGAGAGGAACCGGACGGAGAATGATGAAGAGGGATGGAGGAGATTAGGGAGGGATGTGGAGGTGATGTTCGCTGGTGTCGAAACAACTGTTAATGATTGATATCCCCAAGCGCCAATTAAGGAACTCATTACAAGCGTTCGGGACCGGAAAAAAATGTTTCCGATAGAATGGGAAAGTAATAATTTTGAGATCTGAAATGAATTTTCCAGCTACCGAGTAGCTTTATAAGTTTATCACGAGTTCTTCCTTCGGTTCCGATTCCGAGAATTGAAAATAAAATGAACTGCGTTATTTGTTCGAAGAATGAGGCGCTTATAATTCCGCGAACGTTTTATGCCTTCTACTTTAGCTAACCGGTTGGAGCCGAATTTTTTTCTAGCGAAAATTATTGGATATTTGCAGTCTACGCTTTACCCTAATTGGGCGATAGACGCTCAATTTGCGAGAGAGTCAAATTGCTAATAGTTTTGAGTAATGTAGTTAATTTTCAAGCGGCTATTTTAAGGACCATAATTGGTTAAAACAAATTATCATTTCCTCGTTTGTTTTGCACGTCGACAGACCAGTTTGTTTGTCGCGAAACAAAATTTTCTATAATTGTCAAAAGGTTTCGGTCAATTAAGTTCGGACAGGGACGAAGTAGCGCTCATACGCAATCTCTTAAAGGAAATGGCGCCTTTCTCGGAGAGCCTCGGGCGTATATTTCTCCGCGAAATTAACCCACAATGTAATTAACACTATTAATAATCCCATCGATGAGAGGTGATATAAATACAAATAAAAAAAAAGGTCCGTGAAATTTTTTGCGGTCGCTATCGGACGAGGATGATGGGATTGGAAATAATTTACGCCGCGGAGGACAGGGAGTGGGAGATGAGAAAAAGAGACTGGGTAGGTTAGGAAGGGAGGGTTGTTGGAGAAGAGAGAGAGGGAGGGTTGGTGGAGAAGAGAAAGAGAGAGAGAGGAAAGACAGGGAGAAAGAAGAAGGGCGGTTCGTCCCTTTCGAATCCGGAGAAGCAGGTTCTGTCGGAATTGAATGGGAAATCGGGCGAAAAATAAGAACAATGGAAGGACGGAGCGAGGCGTTGTTCAAAATGACTTATTTTACGCCAAAACCGGAGGCTGGCTTTCGGAATATTTCTGGCGGACGTCAAACAAGACGATAAAAAAGTATTTCTTATGGAAGGAGAAAGAAGCGGAAAGGAAGAGAGGTTTTCGTGAATTTTAAGCGGAATCCACCATGCGCAAATTGTGGGTCCAAAAGGAGAAGTATGCATATTTTTTTAACGGAAATGTTTGATTCCTGCTTAAAATGGTTCTGGATCGATCCGATGAATTTAATCTTCGTATTGGAATGTCCACTCCGGCTCGCCTAACTTTTTTCATACTTATTTTGCTTATCGTATGCATACATGAATCTCTCGTTTGTTGAGTTAATCACGTTTCCGAAAAACGCCTCACTGAACCGAATTCAATTTCCATTAGAAGCACAAATATCAAGGAGACGAAGCGGTCCTGACCGAAAAATGTCTGGGCATAAAACGTTTTAGAATTTGTTTTACATTATTTTAAGTAGCTAAATATTTTTAAATTAGTATATACCGTATTATAAGATCTCTTTTTAATGCAAGCCCAAAACTCCACATTCGCCTTATAATCACGGCCGAAGGTATTTTTCATTCCCCTCCCATTTCTTTGGCGCGAAAAAAAATTATTACGTAATCGAAGTAGTTGGGTCATTACGGTATACAACGTCTAATGTTCGAAAAGTGTTAACATATAATATATCTTTCCATCTACACGTATATGCATATTATGTATATATCGTACATGTAGATGGAAAGATTAAATCAATAATAGTAAACAGAAAATTCTGTTCTCATGGCAGTCATAGGAGGTATCCAAGAAGGTGGTTACGTTGCGGACATGATTGAGAGTAAATTCTGTTTATGTTTTAATCACAATCTATTCGCTATTGTTAAGTGCACTAATTTTGGCGTCAGCAAGATAGCACGAAAAGCTTGTGCGCCCTTTTCCACTGTAAACCGCACTAGATGGAATTTTTTTAACAACCGAACCTGATTAAGTAAAACATTTCCCAGGAACGGAAATGATAAAACAAAAGGGCGCCATTCGAGAACGCTCTGAAGAAGAGATGCATGTAATCGAAGCACTGTCATAAGGAGGTGGAAATGTCCATTTTCATTTGTACTTTGGATAGGAAATACTTTCCCTTTTAAGCAGAAATAGGTATTAATTAGTTTCCCTCTCGATTCCTTGGAGAAATACGCGCACTTCGAATCTCGCAAGCATTAAAAAACTGGCGGCGGAATAAAAAAATGTTAAAAATGCGGCGGACAAACTTTTACATACATTTTAGGAGGACGATCGCTTGCCTTGTGCTGCCGGTAAAATTTATATCGGCCATCGATTCGATAAAATTCATTCGGCAATAAAATATATATTGTGTTTTGGATTTAAAAGTTCTGAGGAAAAGGAAAGGACATAATAAACTACGAGGTTAATGGAATAAAAAGGAGAAAACGTCTTGACGAGGGAGTTCCTTTTTATTGTCCATCCAACCCTTC
The DNA here is from genome assembly GCA_036926305.1 of Uropetala carovei. Taxonomy (NCBI): domain Eukaryota; kingdom Metazoa; phylum Arthropoda; class Insecta; order Odonata; family Petaluridae; genus Uropetala; species Uropetala carovei. The sequence goes on from JAXCHB010000196.1 coordinate 21,179,075, forward strand.
CCCCCTTCCCTCCCCACTAAATCCGCTTCCTCTCCCCCTTCCCTCCTTTTCCATCCTTGCCCGACTCTACCTTCAATGTCTCCATCCACTACTTTTGGTTTCTTCTTCTCCCTTTCTCTCCCATACTATCTTCTTCTTGCCCTCTCCATTTCTCCATTCTCGGTAATATTCCTCTAATTTTAATTTATTTTCCCCTCGTTCTCCTCCAATGAATTTATAACTCTTTGTTTAATAAGTAGCGTGATTTATTCAGGGATGGAAATTGGCGTATACGCGGGTATCCTGAGTGGATTTTTTTAATGCGGGTATGTGTTGTTTATCCATACTCTTCCCCCCCCCCCCTCTCCCCCACGGATTTCGCAGCGCCTACCTATTTCTGTAAACGCATTTCCGCCCCTGGATTTACTGTGATGAAAATTTCATATGTTAATTATGAAAGACAAAAATATTTTGGTGATAGTGGCTGGATGTTTCAAGCCTTTTCGATGAGCTGGTTCATTTAAGAATACAACTATATAGGGACGAAAATTGATATTGGCGGAAATAAAAAAAACACCGAATCGCATAATTTCACTTAATAGAATTTATTATAATTTGATGTAAGCTTACAGAATATTCATCTATCATTGTTAAGGACGTCCAACATTAATAAGGTGTGGAAAATTGGTGCTCTCATCTGCAATTAAACTTCTTCTTGTCTCTAAGCCATTTTGTGTGAAAGTTCGTGAACCGATGTATGTGGCCCCGTTATCATTAACCATAAAATTAAATTTAGATATTCTTCCGGTTATATTTTGCACCGTCAAAGTTCAATTTTAAACCTTTCAAGATAAATGAGTTAAAATAATTAAGTTAAATAAATAAGTTAAATTAATAATAATAAAAGTAATAATAATAAAAGTAATAATAATAAAAGTAATAAAATTAAATTAAATTAAAAATTAAAATATTTACGCACAGAGCACAAAAGTTTAGTTCCCCTTAGAAATAATATTAATCTTTCGAGGATCGTCTGCTAAAATTTCAGAGAGATTTCCTCTGATATTTAGTATTTGACGAGTACCTCCGTAATTGGCGCATTTCGTCAAGAGGTGTCTTACGGTTACGGGGCATTTGAAAGCGTGGCATGTGAGAGGAATCGCCACATATTTGGCAACCATCAAATTCGGATTGCGAACAGATATCCATGATCTAAAAAAGACTATTCTATATATGAAATAACCAAACGCTCGAAAAACTACTAGTCGGTGTATTCTATTTATCACTTCCGTTAATTGTTCAAATTGAAAATGGCCATTTCAGCGTTCACGGGAGCTCGTTCTATTTTCTTCATCCTCCCGCTTCTCCTTCTTTCCGACTCTGCGCTTTTCGCTCTCATATCGCCCTCGACGGCTTTACGGCCTACCTCGGTCGGAAACGCATTTTCCCGCGAAATCCCGCCGTCCGCAATTTATCCGTTCCCTCGAACCGCTTTCCATTTGCTCATTGAAGTAATGAGAGAGGCAAACTAGAGGGAGAGAGAGAGAGAGAAAGAGAGCAAAGGGGACGCACGGAGGAGTAGGAGATTGAGATTATTTTCAATCTACATAGTAACTGGATCTTCGGGTGAAAAAAAAACCCTCGCATACATTTTCACTTCGACGGTTCATTGAACGCGAAACAACTAGCTTTCAAAAGATTTGTCACACGATACCGTCCCGAGTGGGGCGTTTTTATTTCGCCTTTTGCGTTGCATTAACAAATTCCATTATCCGCGCCCTCACCTTTTCCTGCGAGTTTTCCAACTCACGACCGAAACGGCCGTGTAGCGTACTTTCTCCTCTTGGCTCGGCGGGGCAGACGGGGAGAAAAAGTGAATCGAAAAAGAAAAGAATGATAAAGAAAACAAGAGCGCGCATACCACGCGCGTAAAAGTTCTCGTTTTTAATCAACGCTTTGTAATTAATAACGTAACTCATTTTATTGGTAACGTCGCGCGTTCTTTTTTTTTCTGTTTTTCGAACGCCCGGCTGCTCGTTCTCGTTTTGTTTTTTCCCCCCCCCTTTCCTAGGACAAAAAAAAGGTCTGAATTTACGGTCCGTTCTGTCGTCTCTCATAACATGGCTTAAGTGAACGCTTACCCGGGACATAAAAACCCTTCCCGTCGCTTCTCTCAAGCGAGGCTCTCTTCCTTCCCGGAAGCTTCGTTGGGACGTCTTCGTTGATTGGCTGGTGATACACGCCCAGCTCCCACGGCTTTCTCGGGGGGCATTTAAAACATTATGGTTATGGTTTTCAAAAGAAACGAGCTCAATTTCGATATTTTACGAAACGAGCACCATTGGCCGTTATCAAAAGTTTTCATCGCGGCCGAATCGGCTTAGTTTATGTCGCAATATAAGTTTTAAATTGACACGTTTTAAAAAAAATAAAAGTTTCTGGGAAATTACATACTGCGGCAGTGGAAGGAGTTTAATTTAATGGCAAATTGGTTTGTTCGTTCAAAAATGCTGAGTCTCCATTTAGCGTCCATATTCGAATTTAAAACAAATTTGGCCAGCTCTTGCGCAATTTAGTTTTAATTCGTTTGTCTGCGTGACGTCGTAATTGGAAGTTTGATCGACTCGCTTGAATCGCTCGTTAGTTCGAACTCGAAAAATCTATTTAAAGTACGAATCTTCGAAGATTACGTATTTAGACGGTTGAAATATTCGTTTTTTTTCCATAAACATGCGGACAGCGTTCGATCATACATCCAATTAGTGTATAATTGTTAGACGATATCTATTAGCGAATCGATTACCGATCTCCCGTTAATGATAAGGCAGGCGTTATTTGGGTCACCCGATGCGAAACGCGTTCGACAGTTGGCGTGAGTGCGTCCGCGAGCGTTCGCGCGCGCGCGTGCGTGTGTGTCGTATTGTTTCGCGTTCTCGTCACTTTCTCTGAATGCAAGAGTGTGGGATCATGTTCGAATTCTCTCCTTAGCGGGTTGGCATGTCAACTATAACAGAGAGAGAGAAAGAGAAGGGGACTGCCGATCGAACTTCATGGGGAGCGATGTATAGAGGGCAGGAAAACCATAGATGCGGAGGGGGGTGGGGAGATATCCCATCTGCCTCAGCGATCCCCACCCACACCCAATAATACATCCTATCTCCCTCCCTCCGACCCATCTTATGTCTTCTCCCTCTCGCCTTCGTCTCTTTCGTCCTTCTATCTCCTACTCCCTCGTCAGAACCACTTGGAGCCAAGTAAGGTCGATCGTTTGTTCTCTAATTGGTGCAAAGAACGGAAATTGCTTGACGGAAAGAGGTCATCGGCGATCACGAAAACAACCGGAAGCTGCTTCTTATGAAGAAGCGGCGTATTGAGAAGACGGCTCGTGAACGACGGAAGATGACCATAAAGTCTCCAACCCGTTCCTTTGAAGGTTTTCACTCCTAACCTAAATAGTGATCTCTGTGTAGGCAAATGGACGCGTGGGTTTGACGACAAAAAGATTAATATGCGACATAGTTCGCGTTGTGTACGTGAAATTTCGCTCAGCACTTTTTCAGCTGTCCATAACTTGCTATCGTATTTCGAAACGCGGTGTCTGTAATTAAAAAAAAAATATTTCGAGCGGGATTTGTTTTTGCGTTACTTATTTTTTCGAACTTGCGCAGTTAAAGTTTTCTTTTTCGTGGGTTAAAATCGGTTAAAAGAAAATAAACGTGAAATCGTTCACAATTTCCGCGTAATAATAGCTAGTTTCCGTTTTTATGGACCCATTACGCGAATTATGAAGCTTAACTTTCCCAAAGTCTAAAGTTAGAAACGCGTTTTTACGGCATGTGGTTCGACAGTTTATACCCGTTTCGTCGATAAAAAAAAAGATCCACGCGAAATAGGTGTCGTATATACACGACACTTATTTACATAGCTAACGAGGAGAAATTACCGCACTAAAATGCGCCAGATTTTATCCCGTCGCATGCAGCGCCAGATAAAGCGATGTTCTGCACTCCCGATCCGACTTGTGATTCGCTCAGACCTGAGTGACGGTGCTGACCTCTGGCGACACTTCCGCAGCCGCAACCTCCCGCAGAGAAAGAGAGAGAGAGAGAGAAGGGAGAGGGATAAAGAGAGAGAAATGCTCCTTCGGTTTCTACACAGCCTCTGGGCAACAAACACGTGATCATGACGTCAATGGATTCCAGTTTCGGGATGCTGTGGAATGATTTCCGCTGGAGCGTGTATTAGAGCGGCGGTGTAGGGAAATGATGGGGAGAGTTGCGTGGGTGGGCTGGCAGGAAGGTTTTTAAAGGGTGTGAGGTGACGGAGTAAGGGGATGTAGGAGGTGATGGTGAGGGGAGGATGTGGTGGACGGTAAAGGGGGTGGAGGCAGTCGCGGGGATGGGTGTGGTTGGAGGAGGGGGGAAAATGCCGGGGTCAGAATGTGAGAAGGGAGACGTAATGGAGCAAATTGAAAACAGTTTAAGGATAATGGTGGTTTCGGTTAGTGGTTAAGCTCGCACGAAGAATACGCGGAGTGTTACAAAAGGCCTTTTTCAACAGATAAACCAAGTTTGAATAATCGCCGATCCCCGTTTTTCCGGGTTTGATGATTTTACCGCAAGCGTTTTCCCTGTTTAAGAAGCTAGGCAGAATATAGGGAACAAAAATGTTCTTATGAACAGTAATCATCCTCGGTTTCGTGGATCGATAGTAATAAAGAAAATAAAATGATTATATTGAGTTTTTACCAGAATTATATGCATACTGAAATGGGTAACTCGTGTTTCTTTACTACATTGTTCTTCCTATTGTCGGCTATCAATTTAATTAAAATTTTTATCCGAAATCTGAATATTAAGCTAAAGAAAGCAAGATTAAATTTCAAATGAAGCGTGACTGTATAGTAAAATTAAGGATATTTGGTAGGTAATAAATTATTTTTATCTAGACATAAAAATTTAAAATATTTTAAACATTTACTTTCCTATTTATTTTATATGATGCCAATTTTTAACTTTATCAATTCAAATTAAACACAGGTAATTAAATTTATATTTTGCTTCGTATTTTGTTTGCGCGTTTTCTTTTTTTATAAATCTGATCTGATCACTTTGTACGTCTGTAGGTGGACAATCAACTTCTTTTGCTTAAATAGATATTTGGAAAGTTTCTTTTGAATTCTATATCTCTTGCAAATCTATGAATTTTTCACGGATTGGATTTTCCCGGTAGTTCATCAATTTTCCGCTAGGTGACTTCAAATTCAGAAATTTTGAAATGGTATTGCAGCCAACTATTGAAGTTAGAAGAGTGAAATTTTCACGGATGACGGATGGAAAGGTCTAGTAAGGATCTCCCGCCCCAAAGGGGTAGACAAAAAAGCATGCTAAAATTTTAAGAAACCGTGCTTTAGCAAGGTTATCTTACTTGTTTTGAAATTAATACTGGTGATGCATATAACTTACTCATAAAGTAAAAGTCAACTTGATTTCTAAGAAATATAAGAAAGCTGGGAGACGGACTGCTTAAATAATGCCGAATACCAAAAATTGATGGCAAGGATATTTCATAGAAATGTTGAATTACAGTCTGGAGATGATGAATCGAACGAACGAAACCGCTGGGCTCTTCATGACAGGAACAGGAAGACGGACAGGAGTAAAACAAAAGAAAGAATAAACGAAGCTTACACGAGTAAAACGGAAGATAGAATAATCGAGGTTTCGCAAGATCGCCTTTAATAAGAGTTGACAAACGACCACGACCGTGAATTTCTTTTGAATCGTGACAGTCCTTACATCTCTATCATTACATGCAAGACATCAGAGCCTGGATGCGGTGAGTAATTCAGTATGTCAAAAACTTCGATATTGTCGTCAATTACGAAGTTTACGTCTCCCTTTCTTATTTGGAATTTATTGAGATATTAATATCCCCCGTCTTGCATTCATTTCCCTATGAGTGAATCGTCTTAGTCGCGAATCATTTGTTTTCCCGGAATTGAACTTTCGAGGCTGCTCTATAATAAAATCACAGTGTTAATTCGTAGCGTTCCCCAATGCCTTCGATATTTTCCAACGATAACATTTTGCTTCGGTGCGTTTGTGGGAAGTTATATAAAAACTGAAGCAATATTCTAAAAATAATTTAGTAATCCACAAAAGGATGCATTTCTTTATTGGAAGAATGCGATGAAGAATTGGGTTGAGAACATCGTAACATCCAAGTCGGACGAATTAATTCACCACCTTCTGTCAGATTTTTCTAATTGTAACTATGTCACAAAACTTTTCGCATTCATTCAGTAATATCGAATGTCATTTTGGAGAAATCCGATGCAAGTACACAATAGAAATAGTAAATATGTTTATTTATCGCAATTTCTCGTTTATTTACTTAAACGCCACTGTGATCCGTATTTTAGTTTTATGACATTAAAAATAGATTAATAGCGAATGACTAGTACTGCACAGAATGTTAGGCGCGCTACCAATTGTGTAATATTTTGCCCTGTCTTATGTAAAAATCGAACGGTTGAAAATAAAGGACGAACGGAGAAGCGGAAATGTGTTCTTTTAGATAGGAAACCTGGGGAGGGGGTTTTCTTTTCCAGTTTTATGCCCATTAATGGCTAAAGGTAAACGATATAATGTCCATGGGCGTGTCCGAATTCGCTGCGAGATTGAAGGATTTGTGCTCCATAATGGATAGCTCAAATGGTAACAAATAACGTTCAGGAGAATAGAAAGACAACCTACTTAACATTAAATACCTCTAAAACGAAGATGTAAGTGAAACTGTCGGTGGATTTGAGAGACATAATCGAAAGAGGAGTAAAGCGGGAGAGACAGAAGATGAGACAAAATGGAAAGAGAGTTAGGGGGGAAAAAGGAGTAAAGGAAAGGAGAAGGAAAATTTCGGAACAATTTTAATATTAATGAGACTTATTTTCGGACATGGTCTCCTCCCATCATAAATATACCAGCACTTTTATTATGCTACATAAGAAGGCAATTTCCTCTGTATTCGTCGGCTCTGACGTCCGTTCATCCTCGTCGACGTTTTTGTACCTGGAAAAAAATAAAAAAAGCTTCCTTTTATGATCCGAGCGCCGCTTTTGAAGCAATTCCGTATCACTCATCCTTTCCGGAAAAAAGTACACGCAGAGTGACTGCTAAATATTGAATTAGCGAAAGGGAGGAGAAGAGGAGAAGGTAAAAGGTAGAAAGGGAGGGGAAAGATGTGGGAGGGGTTGGTGGAGAAGGGAGAGACATTCGCTGTCGAAATAATAATAATAATCGCTGCCCCCACGTAGGGACCTCTGAGTTTGGTACCGTCGGAAACGGAAGGAAGTCGAACAAAAGACAATCAGAATATGGAATGCCGCGTATTGGGACTTCTAATTGCGTCATTCCGGCGGATCCCGCAATCTCCCGTTCGTGCGAATGGGATTGGAAAGGAACGGGAGGGGGCATGAAAGGGATGGGGGAGGGGGGGGGTGAGAGGCGGAGGGGAGGAATGGGGTGGGAGGAAGGAGCGGAAGTGGACGAAAGCAAGGGTGGCGGCCCCTTGCGTGTATTCAATCGAGTGGTGAATTCCCACTGTCCGGCGGCTCTAATCAAAGAAGGGCGTGGTCACCTTATTGGAGGATATAGAAGGAGGAGACAGGTTATACCGTTTACCACAGTGATGCACAACGTCTTCTATCACAGTGCCGTAGTAGCTATACAGTATAGAGATAAAAACGTAGTTATTAATTAATTTTTAGAGGAAGTAGTACTTGGATAATTCTCATTGCTGAGTTTAAAATGCGCAAATACAATACATTACCTAAAAAAGGAGTTCTGACGGAACACACTCGTTAAGAAATTAAACCTAAACTAAAATTGAAAAAATCGTTTGTCTTGAATTGAATAGTTTGTTGGTTGTGTTATTTAAATTTATGTGACTATTCTAAAATTGTATTTATGTTAATTTAAGAGTTTTATCGCTCCAATAGCCACGAGGTGGAGCTTAAGTTATTTTTTACTATATGCAGTAATTGTTGAATCCTAAGTAATTATCCACATAATTATTATTCTTAAGGGATGTATGAAATCCATTATGGATTCTTAAATTTTTAAAATGGTTGGATGCTGGTAACTGAGTGTTTATGTTGTTTTTTATAATAAGCACCTCTAGCGAACCGGTTCGAAAACTTAAACGAACCCATATATTTTCCAAACGTACTGAACCTGAACAAAATCAGAGCATCATCGTATCTTCCCAAACGAACCAACATTTCATTAGATTCAAGCAGGGCCGGCGTGGTGGGATATGCAGAGTATGCTACGCATAGCCCCCTCCCCCTCCAAAAAAAAGGGCGCCCCACATTTTCATTGTACATACTATAAATTATCATCATCGATAACTGCCACAGTATATTTATACATACCGATACATATAAATGGACTGCGTTTGGATGTCAGACGCGAATACGAAAATCACTATCTGATGGCCACAAACTAATTTCGCTGGGGTTAAGGAAGGTAGCAATTACGTGACGTCTATGTTTGCATTGGACAACGGCCAAGATTTTTTCAAGTGATGCGTCACTGGGAGTGTCTAGTTTTGGATTTTTTGAGACAGCAGAGGGTTAAAATTCCTTGTCATTAGTTTTGCTCGGCCTTTCGTCGAAGAAGCACCGATAATATTCTGCTACTGCTTCGTGCATTCAGCGTCTCTCTAACAAGTATTTGTCAGGTTAGTGGTTTTATTCGTAAAATAAGATTCATCGGGCCAATATCGTTCTATCACCTTCGTATTTCATGTCAATTTATTGCCTCTGTTTGCCGCTAATGGCAGGAATGGTCACATTCAGAAACTTTCCATAAGGTGGGCGATCGCTCCTTCCTCCTCTTAAATCCGCCACTGCCTCCGACCCCTTATTCTGGTAATTCCTAACCCCGGCAGAATCTTTCTTTCCATTGCCTTTCGGACCGAATCTGTGGCGCAGAATAGAGGAATGTGGCGTGGGATGGGTTTAAGAAAGCATCGAATGTAGGGCAATGGGGACATCCGCCGCTGATGACAGGTTTTACCGAAGAAATATGTACTGCTACAAGTGGGTACAGAACAGCGTTTAAGCTCGTGGGGTGTTAATTTTACTTGAAATCATGAGATTTGCATGGCATCGCAAATTTCTTCCATCGAGATCCTGAAAATTTTTTTAGCTACATAACTGAATTTTGGACAATTACGATTTTTATTTAGATAAAATATATGCTTAAATTTTGTTTATAGATCGCGGATTCGAAGCTCCGTATATATCTCTATATTTTTACAAAAAGATTGCAGAGTGTACTTTAACCTGAAAAGTATGGCTGATGAAGTGGGAAATGGAGGGGTGCTGATAGCTCGCACAACCTTAAGGCACAGGTGTAGAAAAATTCACCGTCTGACGGGAAAGAAAATTATATTGCCGTATCCCCCTTCATATCTCCCCACCCTCCTCCGTCCCTCCCCCTTTCCTCTCACCTCCTTCTCACTCTTTCTCCGTCCCTCTCACTCCCTCTGCCTCTCTCTCGCTCGAAACATTTACGTAAATGCTTCGTATTTCTATCGTATGACGTATGAGTATTGAGGCAATAATAGGAATCTCGAGTCTCAACAATGATATTCGTTCTCCAGGAAACTTATTGATAAAAGCGCGATATTTGGTCAAAATTTGTCACATATTCGTTAAAAGAGAAAATCGACGATAGGAATAAGAAAACTTGTACGTTCTTCTTTAAATCAGTTCACGTACGGAGATTGTAGGTCAATTTTTCTTATTTTAATTTGCAAAATAGTGAAAGTCTGCACGTCGAAATATCGCATTTTACGTGTTATCTTACGGGAAACAGAAATTATCTCCTGGAGTGGAACCCGGGCCTTTTTTCGGGATTTTTTTCGTCATTGCCTTTTAATGCGCAGTTCATGCATTCCTGCCATATTTCGAACTCGGAAATTGTCTTAAATCGCGTCTACAGAGTGGCTGCCAGAAAACAATAATTCTTTTCCGATTATAATATAGATTTAAATAGCAAAGGTGCTATACTGTGCGAGTTCTGATATCAGATTGTTTTTTCCCTTCAGTCTGAGATTTGATCTTGCAGTTTCCTTTAATTTACAATAGTCTTCAAATTTACATAAACGCCCGCGGGTCGCAGAAGCAACCATGGAGGGCCGAGGGCTGTGCATCACTGGTCTACCAGATCCGCAGAAAAATCTAATGTTCAATTCTTCCTCCGTTTATGGATTGTTCGTTAATTCGATTTATTTAATTTTCATCGGACGGATGAACGCGAATACCGCTAAGTTTTACCGCTTGCTATTTTCTGCATGTACACTCCCAACAGTATTGTAGAGATTTTCGTTAGAACTGTACTACATCACATTGTTCGCGCAAAAGTCTACCCTTTTTTTAGCCCTTTTCCTGGTGAAACCTTTCTTATTATTACTTTTTTATTTTCTCAGGCATTCTATCTTTCCATTTTAATGTGGCTTTCTTAGGTTTTGAGGGGTTTTCCGAAAATTATCATTCTAATCTATGTATTTATATCAAAAAGCGACCCGTTTCTAAGGTTTACGGCATATCGTAAATTTCCCGCTAGATATGCTAATTGTGGGAAAATCCTAAACTTATATTCACCGACAGATTTTATGCTCTGAGTCTTAAAGGTTTTGGGGCGGTTTACGCAATTTAATGCTCAGGTAGTCACGCTTCCCTCGAAGGGGAAGAGAAAATTCATTTTTATTGCTTCTTAAGGTTTCTCGAAAATGATTCGATGAAACCTTTTTCTTGAAAGAACCCTATTTTCGGCACAGTATAATTTTCATTCCTCTATCGTTAAGGTTATTCTTCTTTAAATTGCGCTATTGACCTGTAGTGGGGACATTTTTTCAAACAAAAAATTTGAGAAAGTGCGATACTGTACGTTGCCTTTATTTTCAGAAAGGTAGTTCCTCTGATTAGAAAGATTCCACTTGAAAAACAGGTTTTTAATTAACTGAGTGCTTTGAAAAAGAGGAAAAGCGAGAGAATACATAAATTAATGTGTTACTGTAAGTGTTAAAGTTACAAAAATAAGCTAATGGACTCAATTGAAATAGAAAAGATGAGACTTAAGCGATTTTTCCGCCCAGGTTTATATAATCAACTGGATAGTCCCCGTTTCTAATGATTGTAAATAGAAAAGTCTTCCTTTTCTAGCCTTTCACCGTTCCTTACCATCGCTCTCTCTCGCCATTGCTATTCTCCCTCAGTCCTTAAGATGCTAGAGACTAAACATTTTTGGGAACGAATCGTTGAAGAAATTGTAAAATGGCAACATTAATCATTTTTTTGTTTCTAATCCTTGTAACTGCAGTTATTTAGGACAAGGAAAATAAAAATAATTCCATGTGCAATAAAATTGATCGATCTTCATTATTAAAATTTTCTTTTTACTATAGCGACTCTTAGAAATCTCATGTTACTACTTCCTTTAATGTGCTCACAGATGCCACTTATGTAAGATTAAATGTATCCCTTTTCAGTATAAAATTTAAATATAAATATATTTTCTTTTACGAAAAACAAATGACAGAAAAAACTCGAGGTATTGCAATATGCATAACTGCGCCCGCACGTGCAATTGTACATATAGGTACATATGTAAGGAAATATTTATCCTTGTTTATATATAGTGCAATCCCGTCGGTTAATATAAAACACCCTTAAATATGTCTTCTAAGTAACATATAATCGTACAGATTTCTGATTAGTCTCCTGCGTTTTCATTCTACACCTATATCCTTCAATTTCATCATCAGCATAACCCAATGTATATCAAAGGCCTTCTGCCAGTGGACGAAACGTAAGCAGCACTCTTGGCTACACTCCATTGCCCTTTCTGATATGATTTTCTTTATTCCTACAGCATCTCTGGTTCCTCGTCCGTTTCTGAAACCGAATCGTTCTTCTCATAGCATTTCTTCAGCCTTTTGGCAGGCGCGTAACTTCGGGGGGAGTAGTAATATCCATATGGGAATGAAAGATTTCATCCCTCGAAGACGAAAATATCCATCTCAAGTGTTTGGACTCGTTTCGTTCTATCCTTTTTAATGTTAGAATTATAGGAGTTCCACTGTATTTTTGGAATTAAAATGTAGAAAAAATCGATCAAAATCAAAACGATATAATAATTTCATATTTTTACTTTCTCATACGAAGTATCGAGAAAGTATTGTTTTCACAAAAAAATTCGACCTCGAGATTTTTACGGAAATATACGTTTTAGGTGTCGCTGAATCCGAAAAACTGGTTTTCGCAATGCCGTCTGTCTGTCTGTTACTGGCTCTGGAGCCTAGACGGTAGAACGAAAATGAATGAAATCTCGTACTTAGGGATTTTATCACACTGAGCAGAGTATACATAGAAATGGTTTACATTGATCAATAATTAAGAGTAGTTTATTCTACACATTTTTAACAACAATACGATTTTCTCGAAAACGGCTCTAACGATTTTGATCAAATTTCGTACAGTTACTTGAGTTTACGTCTTCAATAATGCTGTATAGTTCATATTTCTCAAAAAATGAATATAAGGCTAGTTTATTCTAGGCAACTTTAACAATAATTCGATTTTCTCAATAACGGCTCTAACGATTTTGATCAAATTTCGTACAGTTACTTGAGTATACAGCTACAATAATACTGCGTATTTTATTTTTCTCAAAGAATGAATATAAGGCTAGTTTATTCTTGGGCTACTTTAACAAAAATTGGATTTTCTAAAAACAGGCTCATACGATTTTCATTTTCTAAAGATAACTAAACGACGCATCAGTACCCATATATGAGAAAGTTTGTACAATGTATGTTGTACCGATTTTTTAAATATAAATGGGGGGCCCAAAAACTTGACTTGCGTGGGGGCTCCAAAACCGTAGTTACACCCCTGCCTTTTGGTAATAATTCTTGTGATGTCACGTGCGATCCTTCAGCGGGAATTACAATGCATTGCCTTCAGCTTCCTTAAAGGGATTATAAGTTTGTATGACGTAAAGCACTGTGGAGCTTATGTTCTTTATTGCACCTAATTATTTTTTCTATTGAAAAAAAATTACGAGTACTCCTTACCCCGCGTCCATAACGAATGCACGAATGTTAGGGAAAGACTTATTTGATTAATTATACAGTATAAAATTACGGTCGAAATAAATCCTTTTCACATTGTATAGGATACTTTTGAACAAATGGAGAGTTTTATGTCGATAGTGAGTTAAATTCTGTTTTGCTTCCTGGATAGATTTCATTCGTGCAAGACCTAAAAACTCCGTCCTTGTGATTTTATTCTATAACTTCTCTGGAGGAGTAAGATTTAATCTATGTTCGACGTATTAAAATTGTTACGTAAACACCGTTGGATGTACTCCTTTAGGTTTTTTCAGACAAACTTTTTTCAATAATTAATTGCATCGATTTGTCTCAGTCATTTCCACGGAAAAATATCATCCGAGGAAAAAAACTGTTATACGCTTACTCGAGAGCGATACTTAATTTTCCGTAAATTAAAAAAACACCCGCATGCGAGGAACTGGTTGTGTTAGGAATATTTTAAAAAGCAATATGACGTAATGAAAATGCAAATGGCGGGGGGTCGAGGTTGGAGGTGGGAAGTGGGCGTGGCCGTTGCGTCGGTTTTTCTCCCGGAAACAAAGGAGGAGCGTTTCATAGGTGCGCGGCGCATGCGACGTAAATCGGATGATGGCACCGTGGAAAATGACGGTCGGAGTGTGATGGACAGAGGACTCGTTAGGAGGCCATTATTCGGACGTATCGCTCTCGAAGCGTCATCTCCAGGTCACGTAGGAGAGATTGAGGGAGAGATCACTTCCTCCACAGTCATAGTCGGAGGGAGGAATGCGACATTCCGATTGCCGCCACCATTAAAGGCGCCTTTTCCCTGCTATAAGATAAAAAACCGATGATGTTTTTTCCAAGCTGAATGGATGTTGAGAAATATGAGTAAATTGAAGAACTCTTTCTTCGATGGCCATAAAAAGATCGATCTTCTCTGCAACTGGTGAATCACCTCTCCTGACGGCTGCTTTCTATTTTTAAATTTTTTGGATTTTGGAGAAACATAGGTTTCCTATTTGATTTCAAGCGTAAAGAGCTCCGTAATGCTCTCTTGAATTGAATATCTGTAAAGATTCAGAAGATATTTTTCGTGCTTCTCTTATGGCTGAAAAGAAATTCACTTGAATAATAAACGCTTATCGTAGGTGTCTCGAATATCCATAACAAGGTTATAAAAGCTATGACCTTATTATGACTCTGAGGAATACGTAAGATACATACTTATTTAAAGTGCTTATGCTTGAATCCGTTAACATATTAAAAATGTTCTCAACATCATTTTCCTCTATTATTACGTTACTCTATTTGAGTCTTTGCGTATCTACGCCGTAATGATTACAAAAAAATTTGATCACAGGAATAATTCAGGAAAAATTACCCCACATATTCATAGAATCATCCAAGACGTCTGATCAGCTGTGTAATTCAAGCAATTTGGAATCCAACTCAACACAGGATTGAAGACGTTAGAGTCTATCGCGACTGTAGCCATCCTAAAGATTAATTCAAATAAAATATTAATGACATTTTCTGATTTACGAGAGTTATATGAAACGGATATGGACAAGTAAGATCCACAGAAAAAAAATAAAGATGGACCTGATGGCATACTTTTACACGCCATACTTTTCTGCAAATGTGGAAGAAGAACTCGCGAGATTAGAGCGAAAAGCTTCCATCTGTGAGGCCTTTGATTCGACTGAAAATCGCAGCCGAAAACACCGTTGTGTTCTTCGGATTACCAAGCGAGGAAGGGAAGAGGATTAGAGGCGAGGAGGGACTCAAAAGGAGAAGAGGAGGTTTTTTGCTCGGAGTGAGATTTTTAGAGGACAGGAGAGAGTCGAGGGACTTTGCGCGAAGTGGAGTTATGAGGTTGAGGGAGAGGGACGTTTTGAGTTGGGTCGGAAAATGCGTCGTCCCATAGCGAGAAACAACACGAGGGAAGAGAGAGGAGGAAGGGAGTGGGAAAAAGTGAGTGAGAGGAGGAGATAGAGAGGGGCGTGATTGGTTGACTAACGACTGGAGAACAGTGGAACAAAAACGGATCGCAGAACGAAGGATTTCAGTGGAGTGGGTAGTGGAGGGAGAGAGAGAGAGAGACAGAGAGAGGAGGGATGGGGGAGAGGAGATGGAGATGAGAAGGGGTAAGTGAAGAGGAGAGGAAGAGAAGGTGAAAGAAGAGAGGAAGAGGAAAGGAAGAGGAGGGGAAGAGGAGAGGATTCGGCGGAGAGAAATAGATGTAGAGAAGAAAATAAGAGAGAAAGAGAAGAATATGAAGAGGAGAGTAACGGAGAATAGGAAAAGATGGGAGAACAGGAAGAGTGGCGGAGCATCGTAGGAGTTAAAATAGTAGAAGAATATAACTTGTAGCAAACTAAGAACAGGAAGAAGGAAGACTAAAATTAAAGGGTACAACACCAAGAAGAAGAGGAAAGGGGATAGGGAAAGAAAATAGCTACAGAAGAAGGGGTGAAGGAGAAGTGTGAGAAAGCGAGGAGACATATGAAGAGGGAGGAGCAAAGAGGGAGATTCGGGGAGGGAGAAAGCTGAGAATGAGGGGGGGAGGAGGGGTGGAAGGAGAGTCGCGGACGGTTTAGTGAGAGAGAGAGAGCGGGGGTTGGAGAATGAGGAGGCGAGGAAGGGAGGGAGAGAGGGGAGGAGCGGTGATTGAGTGGGTGGCAGAGTGAGGAATGACTCGCAATTGTCCGTTGGCTCGACCAGAGGTAATCTATGCATCGATCAGCGGGAGGGAAGAAGGTATGGTTAAGAAGGGAGGGGGAAGAAAGAGGGAGATAAAGAGAGTAGGAGATGGACAGATATATATATATATATATATATATATATATATATATATATATATGTATATGTATGTATGTATGTAGGGAGAGCAAAAGAGAGGTACATATAGGGTGAAAGGGAGGGGGGAAAGGGATTGGAGTTGGAATTGAAACGACTATGACAAGAACTCGGCTGATCTTTCGCGATGAATTCAAGATATTGAAGTTGCCCGGCAGTATTCCAAGAGTCTGGGAACTCGACTATTGCTCTCGGTTAGTAACCGCTTCAAAGGGATCGAACAGGCGATCAATTATTTCTATTGACAGTTGAACGAATAGTCTCTTCATCGGACCTCGCCCTTTTTTTAAACCCTTCATTTATTGTTGCGTTTTTAAAAAACTTATAGTAACATAAATCTTATCATTATTTCATCTGCGTAACATTTACCAGGTGTGTACGATATTTTTTGTCCTCTATTAGTTGTTGTTTTTCAAATCGAATGACAGGAATTTGTCCATTGCTATTTATGACTGGCACTTAAGCCCACAAAAAGAAAGCCTGTTGAGGTACTTTTGAGATGACTTTTAACCGATGGCTTGTAGTAGAAACTTATAAGGTGTTATACTTATCTACGGTTTCAGGTAGTTTGAATTTTATTTTTTCAGTATAAATTAACTGACGTATGTCCAAATAATAATTTTCTGACAAATTTCACGCGCTTCCTACTTCCCTGTGTACCCTAAAATTTAAAAAAATACCTTCTTTAACTTTCTTCTTCCATCAAAATCATCGTAAAGTTCTTTTTGTGTAAAAAAGATTGTAATATGTGCATACATTTTTATCGTGATTGCTTCTCTCAGGTTTCTCTGTAACGATTATATATGTAATATTACAGGATTTTTCTTCAGCGTAATCGAAAACATTGCACATGATATAGTGTTCGTTGTTTAAAAACTCAAATTTGCACAAATAATACAGAAAATTTCATCGACGTAGTACCTACAGAAGAGTTTTTGTTTTTTGTAATTTAAGAAAATCGACCAAAGATTCATAAACTTGTAAGCAAAATACAGAACACAAATAAATAACATTACCTTTAAGGCGAGCATTCAGTAATTTTTCCGTATCCATACCGAGGCGCCTTATGTTCATGACTAAGATAAATAAGATAAAATCTACATATATATTGTATGTACTTTTATATATATATATATATATAACGTGTATTATGCGTATTTAAGGTAAGATATGCGATGGAGGTCTGGGATAAGTAGGAGGTTGACGGATGAGGTTGACTGGCGAAGAGGGGGGGGGGGGGGGGGGAAGGGAATGAGGGGAGGGAGTCAGGACAGGAATTCAGTGGGGTGGGGCAGGTGAGAAAAGGAATGAGGCAGACCATAAGAGAATGTTACTGGGAGGTCGAAGAAATACGTCCAAGAGGAGAGAGGAAGGCTCGAGGGAGCGAAAAGAAGAGAGGCGAGGGAAGAGAAAAAGGAATGCGGGGAAGGAGGGAAAGAAGGGGAGAACGTGGCAGGCGTGCGGAAATTCGCGGAAGAATTCACGAAAGATCTATTATTTTCGAACGGGAAGTAGAGGATTACGGAAACGCGCGAAAGATTTTTTTTTTTTAAATTTGTCTTGTTTGGACGTCCTTATCCACGCGTTCGTCTCTTTGTCCATTGATCCCGGGAATTGAGTTGCGCAAGGTCCCTTTAAGTGTTAATCTCCGTATATGCGCAGCGTATTATTTTTTTAAAATTACTTACCAGTCAGCTAAAGAGCTAACATCGACGATTGGCACTCGTCGTACATCTGCCGCGGAATCGGATTACGAATTTCGCCACGATTCGCGCCACTCCATACTTCCTCCTGCGCCTACAACTCTTCTGCGCTTGACTTAATCCATCCGCAGATCCTTTCTTAAGGATAATATTTCGATCGTGGGCGTAGCGACCGGTCTTGTGTTCGTGCGAAAACAATTCTCTCATTTCGTCTAGCTGTACGGCGTCGTTTAGAGAGAGAATTTTAATCCCGTTTTTTTTATGATGTCCTCTGTCGTTGTATTTGCACTTTTATCCATTCTTTCGATATTTTTATGCTTTACGAATTGTTTTATCCATTAATGTCCACTTACAGAATCTGCTTTTATAAAAATAATTATATGCCTATTTGAAAAAAAAATTGATCGTTTGATTTATTACAGAATTCGATAGACCCAGAATTAACATTGATCCTCTACTATATTATTATAGAATAAATGAAATGAAAAATGTTTTCGACCTATAAACTTTTAAGGTGGGACCAATATTTGGAATGCTTACTAATCATGGGAATATTATTCCAAGTATTCGAGCAACCGCCATGCTGGTGTCAAGGTAAACACGGAATATTGACGCATTAAATTTATTATACGTGGGATATTGCAAGGCAGTACATATTTTTCATCATTATAGAATTAATTCGCATTATCATAAACCAGATAAATATTTTTTCAATAATAATAAAGTTCATTATACGTTGCTGCTTTGACCCGTATTTTCAGAAACGGCGAATTGAATTGTCTATAAGTAGCGTATTTTCTAAAATCTGTACAAAAAGTTTCACGTAAAATTTTTGTCATGCACAGCTACATTTCGATAATGTTAAAGGAAATGACAATGAGAACCTAATTTCAAGGAATCGCTTGTTTCATTAAAACCTCAGGAAGTGACCATAATCCCTTGACATACAACTCTCTCTGTAAACACGTGTTATCGTACTGATGCATAACGAAAAAAACGTCCAGATAAAATACTTCACGTGCAGACTCAAGTAGCGCGCGGTTAATAGTCCAGATTTCGTGAAATATTACCATTAGTCGTACTTGTGATCTGGTAGAAGGTTGGAAACACGCAAGGTATTATGGGACAGATGCAGATGGCATTATAAAGTAACTCGGATTACTTTTCGCGTTTCAGACTTCACTCTTTTCTTTTCAAACTCTTAAAGTCTTCTCCGAGAATAAGTCGTTACGAGAATGGAATGCTTTGGTTACATGCGTGCGTGCAAGATTGCTCGAAATGGATAATATCCCTGTCCCGGCTTTATTCATACCAGTGGCGGATTCGAATCGCCGGAAGACATCACGATCCGTAATTACCCTAAGAATGCCTCGGGTAATGAGAAAAAAAAGACGGACGATACTCTCTAGAAGGGAAATAACACGACCGAATTTTTATCTCCACCACCCAAAACCACCAAAGGAACGAAGAGAAATTCGCGATATTAGATTTGTTTAAAGTATTTAATGTTATTGAATCCTCCTTCACGCCTCACGCGCCAGGTTATTGATTGTCTTCTTTACGCAGACCTCGTCAGTAGCGCTTCCTCGTTCGTTCCGAGGGAGGATAGGTTAAGAAGGGTTGGGAGTGGAAAGGAGCCGGAGGGGCGGTAGGAGGATGTGGGAGGCGGCGGAGTCATCATCTAGGTTGCGAAGGGGGCCGCGGCATTACCAGTGGGCGGAACCTCGGTGGCGGAATATATTGTCTCCCGCTGCGTCGCAGGCAAAAAAGTTGCAAAG
This sequence comes from Uropetala carovei, assembly GCA_036926305.1. NCBI lineage: Eukaryota > Metazoa > Arthropoda > Insecta > Odonata > Petaluridae > Uropetala > Uropetala carovei. Next base: position 21,198,540 of record JAXCHB010000196.1, read on the forward strand.
CGGTCTGAAACAAGGCAAAACAAAAAACCAATTTAAATATTTCTCGTAATACGAACCTGTCAGTTTGGGAATTAAGGTTGATATAGCGGAGGGAAGGGAGCGGTCTCGGGATAGGACGAGGGAGAAAAAAAGTTTACACGAAGCATATCTGGAAAGCGAGGAGAGAAGGAAAAGTAGGAGTGGAAAGAGAGAGAGAGTCTGTTAGTCTGTTGCTGATGTCTTCGTGTCAGATGGAGAAGGTGCGTGGGCGGATGGGTAGGGAGAAGGAGATATGAAGGCGAGGTGTGGGAGAAAGGGATAGGGAAGGAGGGATGAGTTTACACGCGAGGCTCTTGGAAAATATCGTAGCATAAGTGCCTTAAAGCTTAAAACATTCATGTATTCAGTCGGAATCGCTTTAAAAAAAATCATCCAGTTAAAACAGCGTTATCTTGCCTTTGTTTAAAATTACTTTTTATCTTCTCCCGAGAGATGTATTTTTAGGGAAACATATTTCTCGAATTACTTAATCTGTTTTAATTTTTTTCCCATCATGCAATGTCTAGCGTGATCTGTGTGAGATAACCGCGCCGCTCCCGATAAAAATCTACGTGTTCATTATTCGCACGCAATTTCATTCCCTTCGCTAGTTAAAAGACGTTGAATCACAACCGCTGAACAGCAAATCGTTTTGGTAACCGTAATAGATAACGCGATATCAACGTCGGTTAAAATGAAGTCGAAAATTGAATTTTTGTGACGGAAAGCGTTTATCCTTTCCACCCCGACCAATTTTCTCTCTCGACTGTGCTCTATCAAGGTTATAAAAGGGTTTATAAAACCGATATAAATGTTATCGTAAAAGTTTACGTCGTATGCGGTAGTGACCCAATATGTTCTCTGTAAAAAAACATTTTCAACCTTTCTCTCTCTTCAGCTTTTCATCGCATCTTTTGACGCGAAAATCGCACACAATAAACTCAATCTCTCTCAGCTTTAATAAACGGACCTCTAAAGGCGTTCTTTTTCTCCCTATGTTCCCCTTCTGTTTCACGCCCGCGTATCTTGGCCAGACTTCGATATGTCCGCCCTCCGACAATGGTCACCTTAAAAGCTCGTTCGAATAAAAATTCCGCGAGCCATCATCGGCAGTAGCGAAGTTTTGATGGCTGCCATCCAACCCCCGTTCGGAGCATTACCAACGTAATCCCCTTCATTCCCAGCGACAGTTATTCCCATGCTGTTTATCGCGACGGAATGTGCCCGTTTCGTCCGCAGAGTGGACGTAAGCAGAATTTCCAGCGCGCGATAAACAAGAGAGAGAGAGAGAAAAAAAGAGATCAGATTTTTCTCCGGGGTTGCCGCTGTGAAGGCGACAGCAAATTAATTCAAAAAATACTACACTTCACTTTTTTATGCATACATCAGGAGGTAGGAGTCATGTTAATCACAATTCTTATAAGTTTCCCTTGGCTATACAAAGAGGATTTGAATAAAAATGTAATGTAAATTCTGAAAAATTTGTGCTACTTTGAATCAAAGGAAATTTTTAAAATTTTCCATATTGCTTTCTTTGTTTATTGGCTATAAAGTTCTCTCCGAAAGTTTTGCTGGTAAAATCGGACGGGGCCGAAAATAGATAACTTCGGTTGCATTACATTTGTGGCGTCGCCACAAAAAATCGGCGAAAGATATACTTCACTATAAGACGATGTTATTTTTTCGTTTTTTTTCAACGAAAGTTTTGGGGGCTGTGTTATTTTCGCGAACAAAGAAATAAATACGTAAAAAATAGTGGCAGTGATTATGACTAATCTATTATAATTTAAATCATATTTATCTTTGGACTGGACACTAAGTCCAAACATCCTGTTAAATTTATTTTCTTATAAAGACTTTTCTCGTCAAAACTAACTTATGTAAATGAGGGTCGTTTTAATTTCGAGGTCGACTTATAGTCGGATAAACACGTTATGTCTGTCAATCGGAGCTTTCCAAGAACATTCTTCGGTGAAAATTATGCAACGGTGACCTCGTTATGTATTATAGGTGATCAATTTTGCGTTATCGGCTGAAATATTTTATAGTATTCTACTAGTCCTTTTCTAAAACAAAAAGGAAAGGCGCAAATTTTGGGCGGGTATCAGGTAGAATAAAAATATTAGCGAAGAGTTTTTTCAAGATGTGATTTCACATTCTCGTAGATCGTTGCAGCCGATTATCGAAATAAATCTGGATACTAATTCAAGACTGGATATGACATAGCCAAGATATTAAAACTTGTTCTGCCTAAAAAAGTAATATTTTTCTTTTCCCTCCTCTCAGTTGTATGACATTATCCGAATGGCAGCGAAACTGACCACATATCCACTCGAACTCAAACCGTAACTACTTGGATTACATTTTTAGTGGTTGCGTTGAAATCCAGAAGTCGCAAAAAATATCGGACAACGTGGAATAATTTTCCCATTCCCTACTTTAATAAAACTCAAATCCTCTCGTAAAAATTTCCCATCCGAATGCAAGTTCAATTTGCCTGCATATACGTAATGATAATGAAATTCTTGTTGTTTTTCAAGATAATAAATTAAATAAATGAAGCTTTTATCGAAAGCGCAAGCCGTTTTCGTGAGTCTTCCAACGTTTCGATTAAACTATTAATGAGTAGATACATATTGTATCTTTTCTGTAAAAATAGAATATTGGTAATTTAAACCGATAGATTCCTACTTTCCGGTGCACTCTCCTATTTCAGCGTAGTTGGTTCCTCCTCCTCTCCTGTTTCCTCACTACCTCTTTCCTCCCCCTATTCCCGTTTCCCTCCCATCTCATCGTAATTTCATTGCCGCTTGAGGTAAAGTGTTTGGCTTTTAATGACCTGCAGCCGTTTCGTTGCATATCTCGTCCGAGCTTTCCATAAAAACTCTCTCCGTTTATCTCTAGACTCGCTTTTCCCTTCCACCTCTCTCTTACCCCTTTCTACGATCTCCCTCTCTTTAAACCCACGCTTTCTTCTTGTCTCCCTCTATCTCCCTCTTTTCTTCCTCTTTCTCTCTTCCTTTCTTTCTTTCTCTTTCGTCTTCGACTGCCGGCTTCCTCTATTACCCTCCTCCGGCTGCTTTTTCTATCCCTATTCTTCTATCCTATTCTTCCTTTTCACCCTACTGAACACTCCTATCCTCCCCCGTATCCCCTTCTCGCGACCCCTTTACACTCTGCCCACTGTAAATCTCTCTTTATAGCACTCCGCGCTAGACTTCTTTCATTCTCGTGTTTGCAGTTGGTAATCTATTTTCCCGCTTAAAAGCTCTTGTGTGTGTGTGTGTGTGTGTGGTGATGCACTCATTCTCCATCGAGTGGAATAAATAACGGGTTGTAAATGCATAAGTGAATTACTATCTGACCCAATGCTTGCCATCTCCTTATCTGTTGCATGCCGTTCCCAAATGCACCTGCCAAACCGACTCATCGGTTTTACTTACACCCCGTGGCTCGAGTTTCGATTGGTAATGGAACACGCTCTGCCTGTATCTTAGGGTTTCGAAAGTTGTGAAACTCTATCGTAACAACTTCAATAAAACACGTTTATTCGGAAAAAATGGTTTTATACTTTATACAACTACTTGCATTTTTATATTATGATCATAGTGTAGTATAACATGAGTTTGAGACATGGTTTCTGAGGAGAGTCGGTATGACCAGATAGGAATTTTTTGAGATTTTGATGTCTACGTCTACATAATATGTAGAGAGTTAGCTCAATGAGAAAAAAGAAACGAAGAACGGTTAAAAGTGATGAGAAATAAAATTTTCATCAGAGTAGTTAAACAGAGGCACATTAAAAGAGTTCTTCAGGTTTTGATAGGAAAAATGACTGCTGAAGGAAGTCATTGAGGGGAGGAGGCAAAGTGGTAGGAAGAAAAACGGGGTTTTGGGTAGAGAAAACTAGTTTTGTGAAGATTGCAAGGAGTGAACTGAAATCAATTAAGAGTTAGAGATCTTGCAGATCTCACCAGAGCGAAGCTACATAATTAGAAGTTTTTGTTTAATTTTCGATGGCGGAAGTTTCAAGCAGCGCCTTGAGTTTGTGTATAAGATATACGAATTTTAAGTGTCAGATAAGAACAGGCAATAAGCGGTATGATCTCGCGAACAACAATACAGAATATTTTCCGACACTTTTCAGCAACAAGTCATACTCCCACTCGTTATTTTCCGCTTTTAAGATAATTTTGACGCGCTATCATGCCCGGGCGTCTGTAAATCTGTGTAAGGCATCATTTTTGGCGGAATTCCTTGCGTGTTGGGAAACGATTTATATCATGTTCCCCCCATCCGGTTTCTGATGTTAAGTGCACGTTGAAAAGAAATAATACGACAATTAAGCTTTTGTTTCAATTAAAGAGCTAAAGCTTGTGAATTTAAGGGCACGAGAAATTCCCCGCTTTTATACCCGATGAATGACAAGAATACGTTAAAAGGCGGCAGATTTTCTTTTTTCCCGCTCGAAAATACCGCTCATTTTTTCCGAGAATTGCGACCGCCGACTGTTCGCACCTTCCCCCTTTTATTCTCCCTCTCCCTCCCCTCCCGAACCCAGGCATCCTCCTCGAAGAAGAGGGGATGCCCCAATCCAATCCCACCCCTTCTACCGGGTTTCGCGCGCCCCAGCCAGTCAATCCCCCCGAATGCAACGGTTATTTTCAGCCTAACGCCTGCGTCGCGATCATCAAAAAAAGAAAGAAACAGCCATACGTTTATAGGGGAGATAATCCGACATGTTTATAAAACTCGCGAATATTAGTTAATTCAAGAGAATCCGGTCCATTCCTCCTTCCCTCTTTCTCTCTTTCTTTTTCTCTCCTCTCTCTCTCTCTCCCTCCCGCGATTCTCCCTTCGTGACCCGCTCTCCCTCTCTCCTTTCATCCTATCCTCTTTTTCATACTTTAATGCTCTTCCGTCTTGCCGCACACTGAGATCCGTGGCCCCGCAGGGGTGCCAACCTTACAAGGTATAACGAGCGCCCCTGGCAACCCATCCCGAAGCGGCCTAGCAAGGAGGGAAAGGGTTCCTCGTCTCTCCCCATAAAGCGCTGAGCCATTAAGACTCCGCAGCGAATCTTAATTGCAACTTTAAAATCGTCGGGCCTCCGACTTCACGGCCAGCCACGCCGAGCGCACCCACACGCACGTACGCACACATAAGAACGGACACAAGCGCGCACCATGACTACCAGACCTATTCCCCTCGCCGAGCATCGCCACTGATGTTTATTTCTTCCCTACTGCATTCCACCTACTGCGCCATCATCACAACCACCTCCCAAAATGATCGCCACAACTCCTTCTCTGCGTAGCACCCGTTTCACATTATATCGCATCAACATCTCGCCTTATTTTCTGTACAACTTCATCCCAAATTATATTCCTTCCAACTTATATTCACGCGAGAAATTCCGACGTCGTTTGTAGTTTCATATTCTTGGTGCCACCTGATTTTTAATCGCCTTATTTGCCACCCTTTGTGTTATTTTTATCATAATTAAAAGATTCTTGAATCAGCTAAGAACAGCTCTACAACGTCTATATTCTATTCTGTCTCAATTCCAAATTTTTATTCAGTCCACCTACTTTCATTCCACCTGCTCGGAATTCTGTCTATTTTAAATTTTTATCTTTATTTAAACTCCTCTTCATTCCAATTAATCTTTGGCCAAATACTACTTTTAATACCTCATACAAACCCAACTAATCTTCATTACATCTGCTCTTCGTTTCGCCGGCCCATTATTAAACCTACTTTTCATTTAATTTACTCTCCACGCCAATTACTCTAAATTCGTCCAATTATCAATCCCTTCATATCTCCACTTCTTCAAATCTTTATTACTCCAGATTCCACTTAATCTACAAGTTCTATCATCTCTAAGATTCCCTCGAGCCTTTTTTTCCTTCAACCTTCCCTACAACTTCACCCAATTATCCTTGAATTACACCTAATCTCCTTTTCTTCCTACTCTCCGTCTCTTCATTTAACAACTTCCACATACACCGTCAACTATTACTCCCTATTCTCTATTAGCAGGTGGCAGTGACCGCCGGTGTGTGTAGCCGCAGAACAATGGGCTCGTTCGTTGAAGGCACCGCCGTATTGAAATCCCCGCCGGCACTTTTGGCCAGGCGTTCGTCCAAGAAGCTTCCTCTCTCAGCCCTCCCTCCCCCCTCCCCACACGCCCCCGTCTGCCTCCCCTCCCTTCCTCTCCTACCTCTCTCTCCCCATACCAACTGATCTCCGAGACTTGTCTCGCGTTCTTTCCCTCTCCCTCGCTACCCCAGTCTCGAACCACCCATGCACTTCTCTCTCACTCTCCCCGCCCTTACTCCCTCCATCCTCTCTCTCTCTCTCTTCCTCTTTTCTCTCCGAATGAACCTCATCTTTCCTCTCCCTCGGCTCCTTATTCATTGTGCTCCCGAGATGTGACCCCCCAAGGGGGAAGGGTGAAAAAGAAGGGAGGGAGACAGGGGAGACCCCGATTCGTCGGCTTGGAAGGGCGAGGTCTTCAATGCGTTGGGGCGTAAATGAACAACACGGAGCGTTGGCTTTTCCTATGTTCTACTTCGACCTAATAATTAATAAAGGGACAAAATGACTGTACGATGTCTTCTGTTAAGAAGAATGGGGTTGTGTTCCTGTTTCAGATTAACGGAAGCATTGATATTAATAATTAATAATTGATATTAATGAACGCAGGGTTGCACAGTGTTTTGATAAATTTTATATATTTACATGCAGAGAAAATCGAGATATTGGTGTAATTTATTTTACCACGGCTCTTTTATAATAACATGTACAACTACTTTGTACGCGGGCGAGCACACAAGCACACATGCATATCTACAAGCCTGGACATATCTGGTCAAAATTTAATAGCCACTTCCGAAAACCATGTGCCATTGTAGATTTCAATGTAATACCATAACCAGAGTTATTTAGTACTTTATATATTACTTATAAACTATACTATGTAATAATATTACTATCTTAGTAAGTCTACTGACTTGATAAAATGTAACAAAAATAGCCGCCAATTTTAGTCACCAATGGCGAACGGACGCCTGATTTTTTTCGACCTTACTCGTACTGGCAATTTAGGATTTAAGTCTGTATAGTGTTAACCTCTTGCTCAATAATTTCTTTAAAGCTTCGAAGGTTAGTAAACATTCCGTTATTTTAATCGTCCATAGAAGTTTATTCATTGCCACTGCCTCTTTAAATTTCTAAGTATATTCATGTGCATTGTCACTAAACCGCTATTCAAACACGGATACATTTCTCCAGACGAATGCACCGCACGCAAAAAACACACTTCAATATGGTATATTCAAAAACTTTTTTTATTTAGTCACCTTGAATGGGTCAAAGTTTAACCTTCGTCATCGCTGAGAATATATCACTACTTGAATTATTTCCAGCGCGTTGCACTCCTGATGCGCTATTTTGATGTACCAAACGATCGTCAAAATTAAGTTCCAATTATAGTGCGAAATGCGCGATGTTTTCCGGGAAAAACGAAGCGTAAATTCATTACTTAAAGGTAGCGGAATTTTACAGATCTTGTCTATTAAAAATAGCGGGACTTTTGATAGGGCGGCGTCAAACGAATTCTATCAAACAATCTGAGAAAGTGCTCGGAGCGTTTCATCAGGCGTCCGCATTCAGAGATGGAAATGCGAAAAGATCAAGAATGCCGTGGCATTGGTGTGGATTTTCCCGATTAAAAGAAAAGAAGGCGAACGGGAGGAGGTGGGTGGGGGGGGGAGGGGGAGGGATAAGGAAAGAGAAGAGAGGAGTTCCCCGGGATGAAGAGATGAGGAGGCTAATGGCTTGTAACGGTAACGACTGGGTGAATGGGGTAGAAGAAGCCAATGGCATCACCCTCTTTCTCTCCCTCTCGGTACTTATTCAAGATCTTAAAAACTCATTCCCCCGGGAGAATTTCCCATTGTGTACAAGGAAAACGAAGCGGAATAAAAAAGAATAATTATTTTTTTTTGCCAGGAATTTATCGGTTGACTATTTGTGTCGGTGTTGGATGAAAATTAGAATACGCTCGACTGTTTCTCTAATGAGTGGCTTTCACTTCGGTAAGGAGAGCATTTATCGAGCGCAACACTCCTAAAAATCTAAGGAACTAGGAAAAAACTTTCCGCTTAGCCTCGAGTTCCTTACCTAGTCCAACACCTTTTCCAACCTCCACCCTTTCTCCTCTCTCTCTGCCTACCTCTCTCTCTCTCTTCTTTCCCTCCCTCCTTCGGTCGCTCTCCCAAGATAATCCCCCCCACATTCTCCTCATCCCACCCACGTCCCATAAAAGGCCATCCTCTAATCCAAAAGCACTCCTGTTTGAGACCTCCTCTCCTCCTTGCCCATTATCTCCTCTCCCACATTGTCTCCTTTTTTACCCTTTCTCCCTCTCTCTCTACTCCCTGCGAACCTATTCATCTCTCTCTATTCACCTCGGTTGTGCTCTCTCTCCAACTTATTCCGCGCGTTCCTATTCAACCTACTCAACCTCGCTCTTCTTTACCTTTCGCCTTCCTTAATATTCCCCTCCCCCTCTCTGTCTCTCTCTCTCCCTCTTTCCCTCTTCTTCTTCATCTCCCACCCCTCCTTCTCTTTGTCAAGAGAAAAGAACAGTTATTTCTCTCTCGCATGCATGATTGCCAGATAACCCGTCATATTTTCATTTTATTCGCAAATTACTTTCGAGAGCCTTCCTTGGTCCACACGCTCATCCGTCATCGCCATCATCTTCTTCCCTTCGCTCTTCTTATCTCTTCTTCTTCTTCCTCTTCCATTCGCGTCTCCTTTTTTCCACTCTGTCGCTTTTCCTATTTTTATCCCAACTCTTAGCCCCATTTCCTTTAACCTTCCTCTTTCCGTCCGATTTCCGCGAATTCTTTGCTCCATTATCATTCCTCTCCTTTTCTAATCTGCCTCTCTTAACACATTCCGTCTTTCGCGATACTTATTTCGGAGTCTTACGCTTTCCTGTCGTTTTTCTTCTTTCCTGTCTTTAGAATTGTTATTCTTTGTGTACCGTTTCTATTTTTCGATCTTTTTCTTAACTACCTTCCGCTTTCGCATTCTTCCTTTCGTTATCTTTGTCTTTCCCTCTGCGTCAGTGTTCTCATTCTTCCCGTCTCTCTTTCCTCTTTTCATTATTCGACCATTTATCCGCTTTTTTTCCTTATTCTCGAATTTATTTCCTCCTCCTCTTCGCCTTTTATTTTCAGCCTCCTGCTCCGGTCCCGCCCAAACTCCATTCTTTCTCCTTTGTTCTCCTTTGCTATTTTCATTTTTGTCCCCAGTCATTACTCTTCCACTTCTTCCTTTCTTTCCCTATCTCCTCTTCGCCCTCTCCTCCTCCTCCTCCGGCCACTCTCTACGCCCGTACCCCTCCCTCTCACCTCCCCTCTTCCCCCCTAACTCCCAATCTCCCCCTTCCCTCTCATTGACGTCACCCCGCTGTCACATCCTGCATACTATCCGCCCACATACGCCTTCGTTCGAACATCATAAGAGGGGAAAAGCGCGAAAGGTGGAAATAAAAAGAATTCGGATTTCGAGCCTTTTTGTGTTCACGTGTGTGCGTGCTTGCGTTTGTGTGCGTATGCTTGAGGTCAGAATAACGTTATTTGCGTCATTTTTGGATTTCTCCGGAGGAGGAAACGAGGATTTCTCTCCCCTCCCCTCTCGATTTCTCTCTCTCACTCACTCTCTTGTTCCCTTCTCTCCTCCAGTTTTGCAGCTGTAAGAGAGAGAGAGAGCGGAGGTGTCGAGGAGGATGGTGACCTGATTGTGGGTCCATTCCTTTATTTCTCTCCCTCCTCTCTCCTTCTCTTTATCTCTTCTCCATCCCTACCTCTTTCTCTCTCTCTCTCCCTCTCTCTCTTCCCACGTATAAATCTCCCATCTTTTGCACCCGCTCTTTTCCGCAGTTCTTTCTCTGCCTTCGCCCACGTCCCATCCACCTATATTTATAGCCGGTTCCTCATTAACACCACCCTACTTAATCCATGCCCTCCCCCCACCATCCCCTTCCCTCTTCTTATTTCTTTCCTTTTTATCTCATCCACACCCTCATAGGAGACTTAACTCCGCTGAAATTGTTTGGCTAAGCGTGACTGCTCGGTATGCCGGAGCAATTTACATTTTGTGGAAAAAATACGACGATCGCGGAGCGGCGCGAATAATGGGAAACGACTCGGAGTGGATTCGCGTGTAGTCCTCGTAACGGAAAACATAATTGCCACTTGGAAGGTTTTAAAGAATTTTTTTAAAAAAATTAAAGCTTCAAAAAACCTCCATGAATCATTTAAAAACCTTCGCCCTCCCCTTCCCTGCCAACGGTGAGCGGCGTGGGGTAAAGAGACCAAAACAACAATTATTGATGGGGAGAAGAGATTTTTGTTAGCTCTAACAGGAGTATCCAAGGAAGAAATTACGTCGTGAGATGTGTCTCGATTACTATCTTATCTCCCAATTATCGTTTGGGCATCGCATTTATAAACATGTCTAAAAGTTATTTCTTCCAAGATGTATTAGTGTATGTAGTGATTAAAATGTCGGGAATGCTGATATCGAGCGATTAGGATATATGGGATAGATGGAGGAAGTCGTAACTTAGCGGAAACGTACTTTAAACAGAGTTTAATTTTTTTTAATGTCCACCAAACATAACTTTACGGCCAAGGTTTCCATTCCTAGAGTCATCATCGATCGTCGGTTGGATTACATTTTTATGTAGGCAATTTTTTCGTCGGCGCAAATAATTTTTCTTTTTTTCTGTCTCGTGCAAGACCCGGACGAAAAAGAAATGTCCGAAATGTCACATTCGTGATTGGCGTCGGCGGTGACAGCATGAGAAAGACGTCACGCGGTAAGAGACTCGTGGTATTTCGAGAGCCGAAGGCAAAAAGAGTCCCACGGGGATCCGAATACGTGACCCTCGTTCTTCTTCCTTCATTTTCCTTTCCTTAGGGTTTCCCGCGAAATATCGCGAAGAGGTATGGGGTTACATTTCCCACTAAAGGGAAATTCGGACGACGGGTTATGAGTCACCCCGTGGTTTGGTCGGGGGAGGAAGGGGGTGGGGGGCGACGGTTAAGATTTTCCCAGGAAAAGGATTCTCAAGAAGTTCTGAGAAAGACGTAGGAAGCAAGCGAAGCGGCGAAGAATCCTCTAAAAAAAAACTCTTGTATTAATAAGATTAATTATAAAATTTTCTGAAACCTTACGATAAGGACGTAGTTGTCATTATGTGATTAATGTGCTTGTGAAGGTTTATTTACCTTATTCAAATAGAAAAATAAAGTGAAAAAATTTAGATGTTTTTATCCACGTTTTCCGAATTATTAAAAGCTTCCTTAATGGTATGTATTTCGGTGCTATTGTGATCTCAAACTTATTTTACTCGCCTAAACTGAGAATAAGTTGTTTTTAATATATTTTTCCCGTTAAAATAAGCCATACCAAAGATAAGAGATAAAATCGCTTGGACGGTAAAATAAAGTAAAATCATCTAAAAATGTGGTATCATCTAAATTCTGATGTGAACCAGATTTTTAATAAATGTTCATTTGTTCAATAGTAAGATTGCCCCAAGTTAGCGGTCGACAGTTAATCTATAGCTCCTTTCGGCTCAGCTGAAAGCTTAAATAATTGCTCACTTATATTTTAAATCAAAATTCAATATTCTCGCGATAAACGAATTTCGCCGACTAAACCAGTTACAATTCCAAGAAATATTAAGGTCAGACTGCCCCTCATTTCAATGTCCTTATTAATCGCCATTTCCAAAATCATAACTCAGTAAGTTTCCTTAAATTAATTTCTCGCCTCACAAGGTTAATTTATAAAAAAACCTTCATTTAACACTCGACGCCTTTCCTTTCAGGAAAATAGTTTAAAGGTAAAAATCTTCAATTCCACGAAGTCTTTTCCATCAGCCCGCGGCTGCGCTCTTAACGATTATCCGGAAAGCGGTTTCGTATCCGCCGTTCCCACCCTACTTGAGACGGCGATGAGATCACCCAAATACTCGATTGAGTGCATCAGAATTGACCGAATAGGATGATGATGTGTAATTGAAAAAGGTAACATTCTAACATAAAGAATTATACCAAATTGCTTTTTGCTTTGCTTAAGTTAATCACTGATTGAGTCTATATAGGAATATTTGTCTTATGATCTCGAGAACTTTATTTTGGTTTTGTGTTGTAACAAATTGCATATCTTATACCTTAAAAAAAATAATTCTAGAGGCGTGTCAAAAGTTAAACTTTTGATTTTTCTCCTTAGTTTGGAGGGAAACGGAATCACGCCTATCGTTGACTTGTTAACTAGTTTACTCTGTAAATTGAAGGTTTCTCCAAAATATCATCTCAAAGTTTTCCATTTTCCAAAAGTCAACCTGGTATAATATGCGTTATTCGAAATCTTAAACAACTCATATTTGTCCTGGATCTATCTTTTAAAAGTCATCCTTTACAAATGTCTTTAAATTTTGAATTAATAGATAAAAAATGGATCATGAAACCATTACTAAGAAAAAGTAGAAAAATACAACTGTTGAACTCTATACGATTTCAATATTTAAGTATTCTACGATCTAAAGTTATTATTTATCACTTATTTGGCGTTTCCCCCGTTGAGCAGTGCGTTAGATATCAACATAAATAAGGAAGAATTTTTCATAGGTATGATAATGAGAAAAAAATTATTTCCGAGGAAATTTTATTGACCTATAACTTTATCTAAGGTAAAGAGTTCTCTCTGAAAATTCACACCTTCCCATTAAAACTGCTGATGCACATTTCAAAATTGTTGCGAAAGGTTCTTCATCACAAAAAATCTAACCAGAATTCTGGGTGTGATACGAACACATTAAAATGAAATTAAATCTTCATAAGGCATAATAAGCACTTGTGAAGGTGTGTTTTTTGGCAAAATTTCGAGGACACAGATTTTGATCCAAAAAATGCTTATGAAAGAGGGAAATAGGGGCACGTAGTCCGGATTGAAGGTAATAAATTGAAGAAAGTAGAAGAGCGTGGTGAATAGACTCTTCTTGCATATCTATACTCTCCTGCCTTCAACTATTGCTCCTCCTGATCCTCCTCTTGTAAATCTATTACAACTACATTTCTTTCCAACTTCTGATCATTATAAATTCACCAGAGAATCGTTGTGCCCGTTTCATGGCCGAAAAATAAAATCAAGAATAAGCAGTTAAATTTCAAAAATCGAAAAAAGTATGTACGTACTTATTTCAGATACCTCTAATAGCCAGTTTGTAATGTTGTGGCTATTGGGATAACTACGTTTTTGTTTAATTTCAAGCGTTTATTTTTTAATTCTGATCATTATATTTTATCCGCTTGCTTTCAACTTTCTTTTTCTCCTCACTTCTTTCCTACTTCCACTTCCTCTCATTCTATATACCATTGAAAATATATGCTCATTGCAAATCGTAATAACGGTTTCCATTTCTTCGTCCCAATCTCCACTTCTTCCTGTTTTCCTTCTTTCTTTCTTTCTTACCCTTTCTTTCCATCTGTAATTTTCTCTCCTTCTCACTCTCTTTCTATCCTTACACGTATCAACTCTCTCTATCTTCCTCCTCCCTTTCCTTTCCCATTTCTTCTCGCCTCCGTCTTGTTTCGTCTCCTACTCCATCTCTTTTCCCTACCACCTCTCTTTTCCTTTCCCTTTCTGCTCCAGCTCCCCTCCTCCATTCCCTCCCTTTTTTCGACTTTCACCTCCCTGTACCCTTCTCCTTTCCACGCTTCGCCTTGGCCTTCCTTTTTTTCCCCTTCTCTGGTCCCAAAACCTCCCTTTTTATCTTTTCACTCACCACCTGTGACTGATAACGCCCTTCCCCAACCTATTCTCCAACTTTTCGGAGAAAAAAAGTCCCTTGTGCGAAGGAGAATAGTATATTGTGGCATTTCCTCGGAGTTCAAAGATCTGTTCTCCGTTTTTTTTTTATAGAAACGGAACTCGGCAGTCAAAAATCCTTAAGATTATCTCACATCCCTTCCAGATGTTCTGGTATGAAGCGGAAGGGTAAGGCAAGCCAGAGAGGAGAAAACAGGGTAACAGTATGCCGCCGTTTCATCTGCTTGGGGAAAAATAAGGGGATATGTGTAAATTGATATGGCTGCTTAAATGCGACGCTTTCCAACTGAAATTTTTATTTTTAATATGATTTTATGCTGCTTAAATTTTAAAATGACTTGAGTCACTTCTTACAGTAATTATATAATTGCAACCTCCATTCTGTAAGACTGTAGGCATTTCTATGAATGTGACAGCCGTTGTCTCAGATTTTGCAGACGATTTAAAATTTACGAAGGGGATGGCAGACCTATGGAAAAGCGACTCGCAGGACAAATCTGCTTCGTTCACTAAGCATATTATGGTAGCTACTAACTAAAAAGCTTGCCAAAAACGGGCTGGAACTTCCATTAAAAAACTATGTTATAGTCAATCAATATCAATGTAATCACAATCACAAATATTTTCAATCACTAATCACCTAGTAACTTAGCTACGCTACGTTTCAGCTCTTCCTGTTATTTAAACGTGAAGAAGAAACGCTCCTAGATTCGAAATAAAGTTTTCCCCGAATTTTTCACGTCATTGACTGTCATTGCGTGATTTAAGTATTCCTGCCAAATCTCAATCTTCTACCTAGTATGGAAATTTGTTAAAACACGTTAAGAGAGCGTCATAATGTCGAAATAATGTCGAAATAATATAATTGCATTTTCCTTGTTTCCTTAAAATTTTCCGGAACGTGACAAACTCGCAAAAAATCTAGGCCGATATTAAAATTAGACAGGATACGCAAACTGACAACATTTTTAGGTCATCGAAAGCATCTCAAAACGTTTCTGAACCATTTCCTTATCTCTTAGATGATATCATCTCATAAGCTGCCATATCCCTGAGGAGGCCAGCCGGACACGAAGTTTCCATTTGACGAACAAATTGATAAGTCCTCTCTCGCTCGCTCGCTCACTCATCTCGTTCACTTTCAATTCGTTTCCGTTTCTCTGACGCACCTCCCATTCTTTCACTTTGATAAACAAGTGCCAAGCTCCCTCTTTGCTTACGCCCGCCTGACTCACACCATTTTCTTCTTTCCCCTTTTTCTACGTCATTACCTCCGACGAAGCATCTTCGAAATACGGGCCGCGTTGCGTCGGTGGTACGTAATTCTAAAGGGACGTTTTCGCTTGCGGCACCAGTCGCTGTTTCACTAGTATTACGATAATTTTAAATTTAGAACATATAATAATGTTTATTAAGATAAAATTTTGTTGTGCCGCAAAATGTTTTTACAGGGGCGCAATTAATGTAATTCATATCTGCGGTATTTTTCATTTATTAGGATGTAATAACCACCGAAAACAAGTCTGTCATAATCCATGCGAAGACAAACGCACCCAGATATTCGTACGTGGAATTTGAAAAGGAGCAGATTCATTTTAGTGGTGTCTTGATATATTCCGAAATATATCTCATTTTGCCGTATTTTAATAACTTATTCATAAATTACGGATTGCACATTTCACACCAAACCACGCAGTTTACAAAGTAATAAAAACAGACAATCCGCATGGTCATTTAAAGATTTTATGCATAAAAAAGAAACTTCAATTACCTCATATTTATCGAACAATATATTCTGTATCAGATCTTTATAAACGATTAATAACTTTTTATACAAAAGCATGAGAAATAATGCGACCCCAAATGTCACGTATATAATTTATTTACTAGTAGAATTGCCCGTCAAATATGACAGGGATAAATAGTGTGCTTTATCATCAGGAAAGGTCCGCGTGCAAACGTGACTATTTCATGTGAAAATATTCATTTTAGATTTCCAAAACTTTCCCGTCAAATACGTACATTTTTAGTAAATCTTAAGAAACGGTTCTCGAAAAACCAATTTACATTTGACCGTGACTGAAACTTCATTTACATAAATTCCTAATTTGTTCAAGTTTTTTCCTTAGGGTTTATGTATCGTTTTTGTTAGTTCCAAAAACCAGCTATTTAGATCCTGGTTGCTATCAGATTATTTTTTCTGAAAAACAATTTGCGATTATCCATCTTTTAATTGATGAAATATACTGTTCATAGGAAGAAATAAATTCCGAATGGGTTTATTTGAAAATTAAAGCATTCCATAGCACATCTATTTATAGGAATGCAGTATCAAATATGTTATCAAATTTAAATTGAAAATAAAATAAATTATACTTCCATATAATTTTAAATCCTTAAGTTTTCCAATCATAACTCCATGCGTCTTATTTACGGTGAAAATCGTACCTACTTAAATATTACGACGTACGAATTCCGTTTTCCATTTAATTGAATATTTAAAACGATTTGTTCAAGGATTGTGCATTTACATTATTTCCAATACTTACGTTTAGCTTCCATTGTAAACTGTTAAACGAAACGAGTATTGAAATGTATTAATTAACAATAAAATATATTGTTGTTAGTTGCCACGACAAAGTAGATAAATGAACATTTTAGACTATATTTATAATACCTATGTATATAGTGATTTCGTATATGACAGTTAAGAAAACGTATTTAGCCTTCCTGTGATCTGTGAGGTATCGACTAAAATGTTATCGGATAGAGTCCGCGAGGACATATATTTACCACTTTTAGTATCCGATGAAGTCTGATTGACTCCACGGCACGAAATATCATTGTATTAAAATAAATAAATTTTTTACGGGTATTTTGCCTTAAATTTATATTGTTTTGCTAGTAATATTATAATGTTTAATGTGTTTTACAGGTAGTTCGGTCGTATACAGCGGAGTTTCTGTTCTGCAAGATTCATGCTCTTCATAGTGAATAAATACTCTGGTGTGTTTGTGTATATCAAGATTAACTAACGTCTCCAAGGAGGAGCGAAGGCTTCCTACCGCTTTTCTGCAGAAAAGGTAAGGAGACTTCGGTTCAGGTTCCTTTGCATCATTTCAAATAGCCGTACTCAGTTCTTAACGAATAATATGGTCCTCACAATGTGAGACACGGAAATTTCAAAATTAAAGTTAGTTGGAGGTAATTAAAATTTACGAAACCTTTAACGCGGTTATAAATGAGATAAAAAAGCATTGTACATTTAAGACGAAGATTCGCCGAACGTTACTTGGAATATTCATTTATTCGTTCCCGTACGCAGTGCCGCATTATTCACTTCCAAATAAAATAAATTTGCGGTATGGGTATTTTTAGAATGTGACGAGCACTTTGCTTATATGATCGATTTGTTATCGCTGATCTCTCCGATTATTAATTAATTATTAACGTAGATTTCGGAGGAGTTTATCAGTAGGTATGTTTTTATATTACGCAGCAGACTCCGGTACATTGGATGTGTAGAAACCACTCCGGGGGGCATTTTACGAGAATAATTTTTAATTTGGTTATACATTTTGGCGCGCTTCTTATGTTTGTCAAATGGATGAAAGGCGTTACTTTTAACGTTAAAACATACTATTGTATTCACGAACGTGGGATGTCAGTAAACACGGGTAAACTTTCATTGCAGTTCAATTGATCTCTGTTGTAGCATGTAAGCGAATTAAAATAAAATATTGATAAAACGTATATTTTCTCTTAACTATGTGATTGGGAAACATTTGTTGTTCCGATGACGCTATTTATCTCAAATTGGTAAAATTTTTGCAACAAGTTATTCATAACGTCTACGAATAGTTGAAAATTTTTATTGGTCTTTAATATTTTATCGAGTTGATTTTTATTTACATTGCGTTGATTATATTTTCTTATGCTCTCTCATATATTTAGTTGTCAGCTTATTACATGCATCACTTCATTATTTCCAATCTTCGAGAAACTTTTTCACCCGCTAATTTTCGACTAACAACAAATTAATTTCCCTTTATTCGTTTTAAATCTCGAATTTTTTAGTTTGATCAATCAACGAATAATGGCGTTCCATAATTGTCTAAAAATCGAGGAAGATGAGTAGTTCGCATCTTCGTATAATAAAATCGTCCGTTGTATTTAATATCCTTAGAAGGTGTGATACATTTTTTTTACGCATGCGGGTTGAAGGTAAACAAGCTTTAACATGCACGCAAACGCGGAGAGTTAAAAGATAGATTTCTACGCCATCGCACGCGCTGCGCCTTAGCACGCTCCCAGGCATTATTACGGGAAAAACCGGTCTTGAGCGGGGACGCGCGCGACATTTTTAAATTTCAGCGATTTAGCAGGAAACGCGTTATATCCTTTCACGGGTAATGTCTCAATTTACATAAAAGAAATTGCCTCTCGCTAGGGATTGGAAAGTGGCAACGGATGACGGTCAGGGCCATGTCCCGTCGCAGGTGTTTTTATTTTTGAAGGCAACATGTCGTAAAGAGTCGACGAGTATCGTAATCTTAAAACATTTTTCCTGTGTTTTTAGAAATGTTCGTCGTTTTAACCAACCAGTTTTTGTAATCATTCCGAAAAAAATTTGCAGTCTTAAAACATTTTGCTTGTGTTTTTAGGGAATGTTCATCATTATGTACCACCAATTTTTGTACTCATTACGAAAAAAATGTTTACATATTTTGCAGGTGAACTAGGAAGCACGGTAAAAGATTTTAAGTCCCTATGAATGTTCTACCACTCTTTAACTGCCGACTTTATGGGAAAATTGGGGATACGCTGAGTTTTTCGTATTACGTTTTTATAATATATTTAACTTTCTTTCATACAAAATGGCATGTTTTACTGTTTTAGTCATTAGAAGAATGTTTTTTGTGATATAACACGTGAATAGCACTTACGAGACGAAAACATTTGACGCGTAAACGCCTTCACATCAGTTTAAGAGTTATGGGTATTGAAGATAAATTTAGTTCTTTTGGTCTGAAGCATTTGAAATTTTTCAATTTTATAATTTTCATACTTAAACTGTGCTAATTTACTTAGCTCTGCAGAGAAAGTATATTAAAAATAATTGGACAACTGACTCAAAATATATACATTCCGGTAAGAGAACTTTTTTCTAGAAACGAATGAGTCATTTCATCACGGTCGTGAATCAATGCACCAATCAGTCGGAACACTTTTTTCTGAATTATGAAACACATCTATTGGAAGTGACTTCTTCAGTCAATTTGTCGCTCATGGCGATTAATCTTTGCACAACGTTCCTTGACTTGTTTTGCCCCCTCCTTCATCCTTGCGTCGGTATTCCGCGTTGGCATACCCCGTCGCGTAGGTGCCCCAGGCAGTTTCCCAGTCATCCGAACCCGTCCCACGCTTCTACCTATATCGGTCCTTGCTCTAATATCATTGAACTCACACGATAGATCGCGATTTTTGTTTGCCCCGACGTTTTTGACGTCTATCTGTTCGAATTATTCCCGGTTCAACGGAGTCGTCCGTTCTCCGGAGTCTTACCTTACCGGAAATTCACCACGGGGTGCATACGTACTGCATACGCGAAGTAAAAAAAATACAAACGGATTTTTTTTTCCTGTGGCGTTGAGTAATAGTTTCCCGGATCGTTCCTTCCTTATCGAAGCGCGTTCGTTTGAATTGCGTGAACCACGATTCGTGTGATTCCCTCAACTTAAGGTATCATCGTTACGGTGACGGGCGGAAAACCTAAAAGAGGAGCGAGGGAAATTTCATCCCTCGATTAACCAAAGCCGTTCCATCTCTTGCCTCCCCCACCGCCTCCTATCACTCCGCGCTCCAATCCCGCTCTCTCTTCAGATCCTCCTATCTAAGGACGCGGGCCTAACCCACTCCAGACAATCTCTCTCACCCTCGACCAAGCCCTCCCCACCTCTCTCTCCCTTCCAGACCCTTTGGCCCCGGAACGAAACGGACGGAAGACAGTCGGTGGAAAAAAAACGCGGCTGACGTTGAAAAGGGAATCCAGTGAAAAATGGAAGAGAATTAGAATCGGAAAAGTTATTCTGCCTCCTTTGGCCATTCTCTCGCTTTTGAGAAATGGAAAGGCGAAGGGTGAGAGAGGGATACCCGGGCGGTGTGGCCTCAGGGCGAGGAGGAAGTAGGGTGGGCATCGGATTCAACTCTTAAAAAAATGTCTCGCCTCTCTCTCTCCCTCCCCTCTCTTCATTCCTCGCCCTCTCTCTCTCTACACTCTCTCCACCCACCATTCCTTCCCACGGCCGTCTTTTTTCATTCTTTCCAGTGCTGAGTAGAATACAGAAATGACGGGACGCGTAAACGGAAGATCTTAAAAAAAAATACGAAAGAGTTTTCCCCCTCTTGTGTGTGTGTGCCTCCGGTTATTAATGGTTCGCCTCTCTTGCCTTCCCTCCCTCTCTCTCTCTCCTTTTTCCCCCTCTCTCCGCCTTCCCTAAAACTCTTTCTCTCTCTCTCTCTCTCCATCCTCTCCTCTTAAGTTGAAACCGCCGACACGTACTCGTGACTTATTCCTGTCTTCGTGTGTGAATTATGTCGCTAATCAAAGCTGCGCGTTGATTCCGGATGTTCTTACTTGTTTACTTATGAGATGGAATGGTCCTAGGATGGCTACGCTAGGAATGTTTTACGGGATTCTCCTCTCTCGCGTTAGGACGAAATCACATTCACAAATCGTTTTCTAAATTTTATAAAAATTGTGATTTAAGCGTTACATTTATATATATAAATAGAATGATCGGTGTGAATGTTGATCAAGTTCCGATGACAGTAAAACCTCGAAAATACAAAATCGGCTTATTAAAAATGCTCGTTTATAAGAAGTGTATTTCAGCCCCTTCGAAAACAAACCTATATTTTGCTTGCTGTAACAACCTCGTTATTACAATCCTCTTTAAAACAAATAAGGAAAATTTAATTCCCTTGAACTTTGTAAAAACGAGGTTATATTGTATTGCCCAAATTTAACTAGTAAGCCTTGTCTGGGATCCAGTTTATACGGTTTATTTATTTATTCCAAATATTTTAGCCCACTCATTGGAAATTTCTTAACGGATAATTTGCTCTTTCTTGCATAATTATTCTCAAGCGTTAAACTATAAGGGTATAGGCAATTCTCTGATGAGAATGAATTTTCGTGGTCCAATCAATGATGCCAGTCTTTCTGTATTTTTTATGTCACAGAAAAATCGCTCATTTTACGATCAAAAGTTTGGAGCAATAAATATTTGGTTGGAGTCATAAAATTATACCGTTCCTAATTTGATTGAGAAAACCAAGGCCATTAAATAGGAATTTACATAAGAATTTACGACTTTCAGCGATCAATTCGCTCTATTAAAGACTTTCCTTCCGTTCCCTGAAGGCAAAAGTTGCAACAATGGCATTGACGCTTGACAGAGCCTCGTTTGAGAAATAATCGATAATCGTTCGGCATCCTGATAAGGAATGATCGACAGTTGCGTAGAGGCAAGTGGAAGGGGCGTCTAGACCGAAGAGAATAAAACAAGGTTACCGGAACAGGCCTGCCAACATAAACCGAAATGTACGAAGTGAATTGTGGGACGCCTTGAACGTGGTAGAATTTAGGAACGGCACGTTTAATCCGCCTCTAAATAAGGAGAATAAAGGATATTTAAAACTTATTTTAAGACTCTGGCTTCCCTAAATTCAAATAGCGGTTACAATGCGACATTTATGAACTCGAAATGATGATGCTCCGAGGTGTTCGAAAACCTCGTATTTTATGTTTTCTAATCCAACTTGGTATAGCCCTATGACTCCAACCTCTGTTAAAGAATTTTTGAAGGTGATATTTCTTCCCGTTAATGTTACTGTTCTACACGTTTTGCTTCTGTATATCGAATTTATCGTTAATCGAGTATTTTGACTTCGTTTCTGGGTTGGTCTGAAAATCTAGATTTATTTACAAACACGGTCCAATTTTTACTATATTAATTTATTTATGGTTATTTTTATATATTTAATTAAAAATTGGATATCGCTTATTTTCTGTCTCTAAGGAGAGATGAATTCTATTATTAAGTGTGTTAATAGATTTTTATTTGCATAAATAATAATAAAATAAAGTTTAAAACCGTTTGGAATCTCTTGAAATAGTCTGTCGAGAGTGTAGATGTACCAAAGAATGTCATCTGCGTTTGCGTCTGGAGCGTGTCAGTTCAGGTTTCGGTTATAACTTTGAGATTCTATTCTATGTTTCTTTTCTGCCACGTACGTGACATCGGGTAAGAAGTTTTGAAAGTTCGAGAAAAAAACAAATTTCTTTTTTCGCTCCGTTTCCCTGAATCGCCTCTTTCTAGACGATACTTAATTGTTCGAAAGAGCGCCCCCCTCCATGGGAATTTTTTTTCAACTGCTTTTTTTTTTGTTGGCTTAGAAGTCTGGCCCCATTCTCCCGTGTCTCCTCCACCCCCGTAAAGGAACCCCTTTGGCTTTTCCTCCTCTCAATCCCCTCTCCAGGCTCCGGGATAAACCCCTTTTCAGAAAGAGAGAGAGAGAGTGAGAAAGGGGGAAAAAAGGGGGTCTCCACCAACTCCATCTGCCGGCAAATCCTAAATTATCGGATGTATTTCGTCCGGCGCGGAGGGAAAAAAAATTGAAGGTAGAGTAGGCGCATCAGGAATGCCGCAGGGGAGGGCAGCGGGCCAAAAGAAGGTGGGGTGGGGGAGAAAGGGGGAGAAGGGTCTAATCTCTCTCTTTCTCCTCCTTTCTTTAAAACCGACTCCCGTGTCACCCTCGGCTGCACAGGCGACGCCCGTCTCCCGCTCATTCCCCCTTTGACCACCACCTACACGCCACTATCCGCCCTTTACCTCAACCCTTTCTCTCCTCCCCCTTCTCTTCCCTCGATAGCCGCCCTCTCCTCGTCTGGCCCTCTTGAATCTTTCTTACACTCTTCGGCCTTTTTAAGTTCTCTCTCTCTCTCTCTCCCATCTCTCACTCTAATAGATCTATCCCTCTTCCATGGCCACCTCCATGCCAACTCCCATCCATCACTATCCCGCACCTCCTCTCTTTGTCTCACTCTCCCTCTTCCCACCCCCTCAACCTAAGCCATCCCGCGGTCTCTCTTTCCGATCGCCCTTTACTCCCAAAGAGAGAGAGAGAGAGATAGATAGGGAAAAGGAGCCACCATCTGATGCGGCGGTCGTCTTCTCGGAATTGATGCCCTATAGAATAGTTTTTGAGTCGGACTGAATAAGCCCCGCGACGAGGGAAACGCGTGGAAAGATTAATATCCGTTTTATTCTCAGAATAAAATTTTATCTGGGTTTTATCGAAGGCATGAAATTGAATTTTAGCGGTCGAGGGCGAGGAGCAAGGATGCTGTATTATCGAAATTGATCCAGGATCTTTTCTTATTTAAAAGAGTAAACCTCGCAGTAACCTGAGTTAAAGGCACGGTGATAATAATTTCATTGCTACGTGAAAGTTCTCTTAACTGGTACAAAAATATTTCCCTCACTCTCTAGTCATGATTGAGTCAGTTTCTTTTTATTACCTTCCCTTATTTCTTTATAATTTCTCGTCTTAATTTACTATTCTTCGGTAGAATTTGAAAGGAATATTTGTGTAACGCATCTAATTTAGCTATGAAACAGTTGCGTAAGGGGGGGGGGGGGGGGGGGGGGTTGAAATTTTATTTTGGAATTTGAATAGAAAATTGAAATGAAGAATATTGTCTTTAATTAAATTTTTTTAATTGGCTATTTATCTTCCGGTATGCGTTCTGAATACTATTAATATTTTTCTATCCTGAAAAGGTTATACTTCAGTATCACATGTCTTGTTTGCATTTAAAATCTATGTATACAAACATAGTAGAATCGAATTCTTTTACCACCTGATTCCCGCTTACCTACACCTAATGGGTACCAAAGAGGTAGTGCAATGAATAGCTGGTCAGTTTCAAAAGTTTAGGAAATGAAAAATGTGTGTAAATATACATTTTAGGGACAATCTGTATTTAGCTTAAAGTTAAAGAAAACTCTTCATGAATGTCCTGAAAATTAATACTGCTTATCAAAAGTTTACATATGGATATTTTCCCTCTAATTTTTGATAATACAATATGCTCAATTCAACAAGCCTAATGTTTTCAAAGATGGTGCGATTTGATAAGTTCCCTCCAATAAAAAAATGTTCTGCCACATCTTGCTTCACCGGAATAATACTAACTCGTTAAATACTGTTGCTGTTTTTTTTAAATATTAAATATTGCGTTATATTAACGCGTTTTATCTTCATATATCTTCAGTGTTCTTTTATGTTAATTAAATCTAATGTTTTTAGGAAAGTTGAAAGGAATATACCCAACGATGTAGTTACGAAGCCCAGGTGCATTTCACTCTTTATAAGAACTTATATTAGTAATTATAAATGCTCTTACAACCAACATAAAGAGTATAATTTGTCCTATTAACTTTTGTTGGGATGGTTTAGTTACTTGAGATATCTAAAGTTGACGGTTATATGAATCTCTTCTCGCAATGGGAGAGCAGATAAAAGTCTCGCATATGAACCATTCTGGAAAAAATAATCTATTACTTTCATTTTGGTGTTCCTAAAAACATATGTTTCATCGCTCCTTCCAAAATTCCATATGTACATATCTCGGGAGTATTTATTTGAGCATACGAAGCATAAATTCTGCTCAACGTAACTTCATGGCGACCCTCGGAAATTTTTAATGAACACCGCCCTCCAAAAAAATCCACCTTTACCTGTTTTTTTTTCGAATTCTGTCGAAAGTTGTACGTATTATGAGTTTCCCTTCGGCATTATCATATCGTCATATTTCACTCTCAACTCTTTTGACAGTTTTCCCCCGTCCTATTCCGACTAAACCCTTTAGTTCTTCCAAGCCCTCTTTTCCGCCCCCCTTTTTTCCCTGTATCCTAGATACATCCAACAGATCCTTCGGGGCAACCCTTTTTCTTACCTATTTCCCGGCAGCCAATACGTTTTTTTTTTATTCGGCCGCAACCCTTTTGCCTCCAGTCATCCTGACTGTGAGGGGTCTCCAAAACCCTTTCCATTTTTGCCCCCGCCTAAACCCCTAACCCCCTCCTTCCACTCACCAAATCCAGCATCTGCCCCACCCTTTCCATCTCCTTACTTATCCGTCTTAACCCTCCTCCAAAAAATTCCCATTTTTTTCCCACAGCGCAGGAAACGAAAAAGCGCAGAGTAATGATGGCGCTCCTTGCGGGCGCTGCGCGGTCCTCTTATTTCTTTTTTCCCCCCTCCACCCTACCTTTCCCACCAATCACGCCGCGTTTTGATTGTTCTGACCATTAAGCTCATATTTTTTTTCCTCGGGGCCTTATCAAGGGCTCGGGTCTTGACACCCGTTTCATGAGAAAATTTCGGGTTGCGGCGACAGCTACGAGCCAATGCCATACTTCAGGGGCCCATTTTCACGGTTTTATCGGCGATGACTATCACGAAGATGACTGATGAAGGAAACTGCTCAACGCTTTGAAAATCCACACCACTTAGTCTTTTTCTTTATTGGGAGTCACTCCCCGAACGAGAGTGTGGAGGCGAGATGGAAGGGTTTAGGAGGAATGATTCCAGAATACGTTTCTTTTTTTTGGCTCTCCGTGGAACGGCCCCTCCTACTAATGGTAACGACGCAGCATTCTCAACCCACGAATAATTTTTAGATTTAATTTAAAGGAGGGCGATAGCGTGAAGAGTCGTGGGAAAATTACCGAGTCCAGCACCTGCCTCGTAGCAAAAAAAAACTGCCGACTGATTGATTGATTTATTTAGAGCGACAGTTTCTTTTATAATATCCACTCATAGAGGCGTATGTATCTACGGTGTAAGTATGGTTAAAAAAATTTCTGCGGAAGAATTTTCACCCTTAAAACTTAAGGAGAAGTTTTTATGTTATCTTCGTTAAATACGTTATGAATCAAATTCGGAGTTTTGTTCCTGTTGTAACTAAAAAAATACTCTTTTCCTTTGGTGTTGGGAATAATGCTTTAAAACCTTTAATGACCTTAATAGATTTATTTTTTTAGACTGGATGTAATTGAATGCGTCGTGCATCGACAAATGGAAGCGAGAGGTTGGATAGAATACTAAATATCTCGACTGAATCTACTATTAACCCTTGAAAGCCACCATAATTAAAGTATTTTGAAGACTATGTGAGATTATTTGTCAAAATATTGCATGTCCAACCTTTAATTATGTTTCAAATTCATATTTATCTCTCTTTCTCAACTTTAATTATTTAGGAAATCAAATATTTTTCATCAGACTATCCTTCTTCCGAGTTTAATTAAATCTAATTTTAATCAGCTTGCTCAGTTTTAACCAATTACATAAAGAATATTTATTCAGTTTTACTATGCACATCTCCTTTCTTATTTGGCGTCGCTGGAACTTTCAATACCTGCGGAAATGATTTTTTAAATATTTGAGGAGAGACTGCGAGTATTTCTGTTTTCGCTTACATAGTTTCGTAATCTGAAATCATTCTGACAGTACATATTCCGAATTTGCGCATTCAACAAGCCGTTATAAACAGCAAGACGAGAGGATGATTCTTCAAAAAATTATAATGCTGTTAAGATTAAAATGTTTTGTTCATTTTTATATATTTATATCATAATTTAAAGAGATTCAACAAACTGAAACAACAAAATTTTCAATTACTTTTAAAGATGAATTGGGTTCAAAATGATTAGTTCTCATAACCATGAAGGGCTTTTCAATTTTCATTCCACTGCACAGTATTTATTTGGGAGTTTTAGAAAGAGGTCCTTAAATGAAAAGCGATACGATCCGCTGGTTTTTCGCTCTTTGGCATTTCGGTAAACGTATAGATGAAAATCTACAGTTGGATTATCCCGCCATATACGCAATCAAACATCTTTCACTCAGCCGATTTTTGTAGTTCCGGCCGTATAGTTTGTTCAGAAGTCGTGAAATAAATTCGCGCAATATTCACGCACGGCCGTGACTCAAGGGTAATTGCCATTTCTCGCTATAATTTGACAACCGATGTGTAAATAAATCAAATTTATTCCCTCTTCAACCCACCCTCCTTTGTTAGAAAAATAATCTCCGAGGAACGTATTCAATTCGTTTATTTGAAATGCGCCGTTAATTTTGGCTCCGGGACCGCACTACCTAGGATTAAGTTTTACGAGGCCGCGGAAAAAAACGTAGGAAAATCGACTTCCGACCCCACGGGACGACGAATGGGATTATGCTCCTTCCTTATGTAGTCCCTTCGGCCACCTTTTCCCCTCTCTTACTTTGGCCCCTGGAGAGTGGGAAGCGCACCTCCGCCCTTTCCTGCAGCACACCTCCCAGCCCCTCCCTATCTCTCTCTCTCTCTTCCGAAGGTCCACCGCCGTGGCACCCCGTGGCACAAGTCGAAATGGAAGGGAATGGGAAGGGTGAATCTGGGTTAACCCGAATAATGAGAAGCGGCCTTCTCATGCTCTCCTCCGAGAGAGCACATAAATTTCCGAATGGAATAAGAGAGCGGTTTTTTTTGTGTTTGTGTGTGTGTGTGTGCACACTTTCTGTTCGGATGAATGGCATTCGAAGCCAAAGCCAACAAATAATTCTATTTTTGGGGAGGCGCGCGTCTGCACTAATAATGAGAAAGAGAGAGAGAGGCTTTCGTCGCCTCGGTCCGATCTCCTTACTCCCGTTCTCCCTCTCACCACTCTTGCATTCTCCGATTCCCTCTCGCTGTTTCGTCCCTCCAAAATGGTGCCATCTCGGATCCAAAGGTCGTTTACACTCGAATTGCTAGTCAATTTGTACCGATGCCACTTTTGTTTTCCTTTCAACGGCGGCTTCTCCGAATTACTAATTCCAATGTATCGCAGCATCATATAAAATAATTCATTTTCTGTCTTCTTCTGCTCCCTTTTTGAAATCGCTTCCCAATTCTATCTACTACATTAAGCATATTAATTTCAAATATGAATGTGCTTACTTGAAAAACTATATTCACTAATCATCATACAAACAGGTTAGAATAAAACACATGCCTAGCACGTATTCGCTTTACTTCTACCTCCATTTGGGCATTTACTTTATTTATATCTAGTGCTGTAACTAGGACGGAGCAAGCGGGACATCTGCCGCGGGCGAAACTAAGCAAGGGGCGCAAAAAATCCAAATAGTAACTAAATAAACTAGAGAGAATAATTTGTTGAAGGGGGAGAGGGCGCATATTTAGTAGTTTGCACTAAAATATCTAGTTACGGGGCTGTTTATATCTATAACATTCTTTATTTTTAACATATAGTCACCCCGACAAGAAAACACTTCTTTTGGGTAGCTCTGCGTTTTGGTGTATTCTCTTTCCAATAAAATTGTGTAATGTAATAAGAATCAATGGCCGGCGAAAAATGTAAGAGGATTTATAACTCAAAAGTGCGCTTTGGTTTTAGCCAGCCGTTGGGTTGCTGAAAAACTTACCGGGGACATCTCCTATTATAACGATATGCCACAGATCGTATACAGCCGGCAAGTAAATTTTCCGATTCGAGAAGATATAATTAATTTGTGATTAATTAACCCAGGGGTGCCCAATCTTTGGCCTACCGTGAGCCACTTTAACGATTCAACATGTCTTGCCAGCTACCTACGGGTTACGTATAGCTATGTAGAGAAGAAAAGTGTGAGATTAGAAATGGACAAAATAATACTAAAATATTTTTATCAAACAATTTAAAAGTTTATTATTATTTTTAATTTTAATACAATAATAACATTTAACATTATTACAAAAATTAGCTCTTTTTAAATATTCAATGTGAAATTTGACATTGCATGCTGTCCGCCAGCTTGTTATACTCCGTGATATACGGAGTTACAGCCAGTGTCACGCAGTCATTGAAATGTCTACCGGTTAATTGCGATCTTTACTTACAATTAGTTAGATTTAAAAGTTTTCATTGTTGAGAAATCACTTTCGCACAAATAAGTTGATCCAAAACTTGCGTTCATTCGTTGGAAAGTTTCTTTCAAAAAGGATATTTTTCCTACTCTACCAGTGTCCAGTTCACCCCTGGAGATAACCAAACTATGGATTTTGCACGTGTTTTGTGTTAATTAGCGACATCTTGTATAAAGGATTGAAAAGAAGTACAATAAGATTTGGTTTATCGTCAAGATAAGTTAATCGGCATCTCTGTTCGGCGCTTATAACTAAACAACGCAGAACATTTTAATAGTCATCGCGAGCAACTTGAAATTGTTGCGCGAGCCACACGCTTGGCACTCCTGCATTAACCTGTGTTAATGAACGTTTCACACTTTTGAATATAAATGATGACAAAATTGTTTCTGCTTGAGTTTCAAGTCTGAAAATAGCTTTAAATAACACTACAGAATTTACGAGTCGTCAATCTTGCCTGCAAATGCAGTCTCGCAGCTTATAACCTCTTCACTAAAAAATGCCTGATGTTGAGTACCTAATTAAAAAAGCAAAGGAAGGGAAATAGTGGAAACTGGGAATACCACAAGATTTTTCGCGAGGAAATTAACAAATCCGCCTTCGTGATCACCTTACTGTGCATAATGAAAAATATTCCTCTACGTTCAAGTGCTGACGAATTATCGTCCGGCAAAAAAAAAACATCCTGCTCGAAGTAATTCTTGCGGTACAAAGAAAATAATTGTAAGAGTTTGGTAAAGCAGGGAGAAAGATACATTATACGAACTATTTTTTTTTTGCTTAAACTAAGTGAATAAATAATTGTAAGAATTTGGTAAAGCAGGGAGAAAGATTCATTAAACGAACTATTTTTTTGCTTATACTAAGTGAATAAATTCGGTTAAATTTTGTGTAAACAAAGAATAATCTTAAAAAGTAAATTTTTAGCAGCTGACTATGATATGCACTGTATATGAAAGGTAATTGCGAAATTAAGTCTCTTGTAATAGGAAAATCATTACGTTCTCAATAATTGATGAATATAAAGTAGTTTTTCATGCATGAAGGCGATAAGTGAGAATTTCATGCAACGAGTGAAATAATTGGTTGCGGAAATAGGTGCACGTAATCTAAAATTCAAATATTTCAAAATTATATTATTTCATTACGCATTCTTAGACTTTGCTTGCCTTTCTCCTGCTTATCATATTTTTTTGTTTTTTTAGGTTGTTCAGTGGTTTCCAGTTACTGTTCTGCTAGATACAAATTTTACTTTTAGTGTTGTGCTTCAGGAACTAGTGTCTTCGATCAAGAGCGAAGGTCTTTCACCGCTGGAGGCTTTTCTACGGCAAAGGTAGGGAGACTTCTTTTCCGGTTCCTTAACATCGCCAGTAAAATAGCATGGTCGACGTAGACTGATCTAATTGAATGACGGTGCCCACATAAAATTCAAAAATTAGAGTTTGATGGGAGGATATTAAAGCGAAAGAAAATTCCAATAGTAGTCTTGCTATGAAGTTGGCGCCTTCCTTAAACTTCTTTTTTTATACTTAAGAAATTTCCGGGTTGGATCTACAATATGCTTGTCACTAAAAATAATTAGTAGTTACTTTTAGTGGTAACACATCCAGTAGTATATCAAAAATGTTATATCGCGGGTCAATGTAGTTCAAAGGATTTCCTACAGAATTCTACGATAGTGCAACTGAAATGTGAAGCAAATCGTTTCTTATTTGCTAATTCAACCACTCGTTGCATGTTGCTGCGCGACTGGAAACCCTTAAAATAGGGCTTATGAAGATTTCTCAAAATGGTCCAGCGTAGTATTTCCTACTGTTCCCGATGAGTGAAGGGGTGAACAGCGGCTCACAAGAAAATTCGTAGAAATAATTGGTATAACCGACAAATACGTCCGGTCAGGGCCTTGGCGTGAGAATCTGCCGCCTGAGATGGAAAGATAAACCGCCCCCCAGATCACGACACTTAGGTGCAGATCGGCGGTGACAGTGCTATAATGCCGTCCTTAAAAAAAGTGTCGCCTCTCAAACACGCCTCACACTACGGCTCCGCTACTGGTCCTTTATAAAAAATGCAGCTTGCAGGGTAATAATGTAAACGTAGTATAGATTAAAGAACATATACTCTATATACTGTAGCTGTTTGCCCATTATTCGCTATATATATCGCATGTTAGTTTTAAAAATTATTGTATTAAATTTTACGTACTACTACTGTTACTAACGAGATTTTAATACTTAAATATTCTCAATTCCTCAGACCGTAGGAGATATAATTATCGAGAATTAATTTATTTATAAAATACAAAAAAAACTTGTGCAGTTTTTTTATATAACGTTCATGTGCATATGTAAAATATACACATACAAACTGTACATTCCTCTCTAAAGAAAGAATTTCCCTTGTAAAAGAAACATTTCCAAATGGATAGGATAGGATAGGTTTTACTATAATTGGTACTACGACGACACTTTTCAACAGCAAACTCGTAATGCATAATGAACGCGATAAGTTTGAACTTTGCGGATTTGATACCGTTCTCTCAACCTGAAAATTCCTTTTCGAAAACTCAAATGAGTTAAAAATTTCCGCAGCACTATATCTTCTTGTTCTATTTCTCCACCTAATATTTTTCCCGTAAACGTATCAATCAGTCATAGTTGTCAGCATAACTTTCTCGCATACCTAGTCGAGGTCGGAAAACTTCGCTAGACCGGAACGGATGAAAAATTGTTAACACCCAGCGGCGGAATTAAGTTTTTGCACCATTCCCCTTTCTGACCTTGTGTATATAAGCCTCCAATCTATGAGAATTAAAAGTCAAAATATTGATATTACCCTAGAGCTAGAGCGTCCGCAAGAGTTTGTAATTTTCAGCAATGAATTTCTTTAAAGGTTCCAGTCGTTATCAATATTCTGGTTTATAAGGAAATAGGTATGATAGCGTTAAATATGCTTGTTATTCGTGATCGTTTTTAATGGTTTTACTGGATTCGTTGGTTCGTGGAAACATACATTATTTCGTATTCCTTAAGATTATGACAATAAAAACCTTTGCTATCAATGGCATGTTCGATCATTTAAGCTGTTTTTAAGATTCAATACCTTTCGCCTACCATATTTCGAACATTTAGTGCTCTCTGGAAACAGTCCATTTAATCGCTTTCTTTTACTCCGGCTTCTCTTACTGCAAACTCCTTTGTACCTTTCTCATGGGCCTCCTTTAGGGTTACCAACCTCCGGCTTTTGGGCCGGAGATCTCCGGGTCATCGCCATAATCTATGGTCTCCGAGTGAGTAGCTCAAATCTGTGGTTCAATTTCGATTGCAGTGGAAAGTCCTTTTTATCACATTTTTGCGTTTTTTATAAATGATTTGAATTAAGATAGTTTGCGCTTTAATTCCGATTGTATTTTGTTTTATATAAAAAACTTAAATTGATGATTCCTTTACAATTTTGTTAATTGGCGATATTTAAAAAAATAAACAACGATTTTTAATCATATGTCCTAAAATTATGAGTGCCTTTCAGAATGTTGAATATGTTTATCATTAGATTTAATTCCTCTTGGGTTTCCTCTGAAATATCCAGTTTTATGAATATCTTAAAGTAGGCAACCCTTAACACAATCTCCGGTTCATGAATCTAAAAGTTGGCAACCCTAGCCTCTGTGACTGCAAGGCTCCAAATACGTCTTCAAAATTTCTTCTATTTGTTGCGGCCGAAGTAAAAAATGCGCTCACGTTCAGAACTATACAGCAAAACCCCGATATACGTTGCCCCGCCATACGTTGTTTCGCATATACGTCGCCAATCAATTAAGGAACGTGTTTCGTTATAAGTTGTGTCGCTTCGCATATACGTCGTTTGTGAAATACTAAAAGCAAAATTTCAGAAATTCCAATTGCGGTGCATAAATGGTAACTATAACAATAAAAACCTTCTATTCGGCTTTTATTTTCGTTTATTATTATTTATATGAATTAATTTAATTTCATGTTTAACAATTCGTGTAAAATCATACGTAGAATAAACATTTGCTGGCCTTGTGTTTGAGAGATCAGGATGGGTTAGGTGATTCACAAGATACTCAGGGGATAAAAGGGACTGTCCCAATTTTAATGACGATGTGTAAAAACCTATTTCTGAGCTTTGTGAACAGTTGTGTCTATAATTTTGTGTTTACGTCTGCGTTGATATCTCATGAGATATTGGGTATATTTTGGATTGCGAAATCTGCTTGAAAAGTACTCTAAAGTGCGTATCAGTGTACGTGTAAGTAAAGAAACAATTTATGTGCTCCATCACACTATAGACAATTATTTTCGGTGATTTCTGAATTTATTATTGCAATTGGTTACTTGTTGTTACGATTAAATGTATATTAAACCCTAGTAGCAATGAGTGGTAAACACATAGTGGTAACATAGTATGTCCAATTTACTGTATTGATATGTATTATTTGGGAAACAAATGTGTCACAAAATATCCGCCAGGAACGTAACCCCTAACTTTTATCATAGTTCTTATGGTAATCTTTGTTTCGCTATACGTTGTTTCGTTATAAGTCGCATTTTTCAGGAACGCATCTCCGACGTATAGCGGGGTATTACTGTATACCGAGACGAACTCAATCGCAGCGGATAGTATATGTAATTATGTACATGTGTGTCTACAAATGTACAGTGGTGGTCATAAAAACTGCACACCCTTGCGAGCGCTCCACCGAAATTTCAGTGAACTACTAGTCTCGAACGAGCTGTCACGCGATATGGCAACAGAGATGGTAGAGGAGGGGGTGAAGGGTCTTCTTCCTCTCCCTCCCCCCTCCCCCCCCCTTAGAGAACGGTTTACGGTTCTCTCCTAGCTCTTAAGGATCGGATATTTTCCCTCAAGATAATGAATGCTTTTGAATTCAGTAGCGCTTACTTTCCCCATTGCGGTAACACGTGAATGAGTGTCAGATATAATTCTTTTCATTTCAAAATTAGTTAGAATCGAGACACGAACTCCGGAGTTTAACATACGGACGTCAAAAAGAACGATGTTTATTTTTCCATTCAAGATTAAATTAATTAAATTCCGGGTTAGCAGAAATATTTATTAGGAGTCGAAAGGAATACACATTTCAACGCCTTAACAATGAGAAATGTTTAGTTGCGACTACTTCACGTATTATTTCATTGCTTCGACGCCCAATATCTGTTTATGAATTCTATAAGTTGAATTTGAACAATATCTTTATTCATTTACATAGGAGAAGGATTTTGGTCAGTTATATGACGGGATGCCTAGCACTTAGGTAAGCAATTTTAAAAAATAACAAAGTATAGAAAGCTACGAAAAACGTAACATTTCAGGAATTAAGTGAGAAACTATTAAATTTAAGTTTATGAATTATGTGTAACCAAAAGTTAAGTAAATAACTTTAATAAACGAAACATTTTTTAAACGATAAAATTACTAGCATTCTTAAATAGGAATTACCGTATTTACTCGTGTACCCCGCGCACATTATTCCCGTAACGCCGGGGAAAAAAGGGGGTGCGCGTCTTACACGAGGATTTCTGATCAGGTTATATAAATTGTGAGTATCGATAGTAAATTCTCTGCAATATGATTGCATCTACGTTTATATTCGTAAAAGACGTCGAATTCTACGAAGTATACGCGTATTTATACGACCAAGCAAACGTGTAAGTTACGCCAAAAACTCACAAAAGTAGGCCGAAAGAATACGCCGACTAACTGATAGCTATAGTTCAATGACTACTGAGTGTTTGCCATTTAGGTTCAAGTTCGGTCCTTTTCCCTCATCTACTTCAAGGAATTCCGAATGGTGAAATTTTGTTGCGAATGAAAGATTTCATCGTTCGAAAGCATGAAGGAAATCCACATCTCAAGTGTTAGGACTTGTTTGTTCCTTACCTACCAATATTTACTCACGAGACGATACGCAAAAAAACTCTCCATCCGCGTAGGGAAGTTCTTTTCCTTTTGTGTCGTTGAACAATCAAAACCTTGAATCTTTACTTCATTTTATATTTTAAATGAAATTATAACAACCTAACTAAACTTTTTTTAAAAAATAACTCCATTTGATCTGTGGACAATAAGGTCGTTGGAGCAAAACCACAAGAACCTCCTTTTCTGTGGAAGCACTGCATGTGGTAAATAAGAGCCACCTTGAGAAAAACTTGAGATAACTCTATGTTCTTCCAAGAAATACCGCTCCCATTATCCATGAGTACACTTTTCGCCACTCACTCCCCATTGCTTGCTACCTGCAACCTTTCTACCCATCTACGAACTCTTGTCGGCATCTCCCACAGGCTCCCAAACCCGTCCCCACCCCTTTATCCTAACCCACCCCTGCCTTGCCTTCCAGAAATGATTCCTATTGCGCTATTGTAAACTTGTGTGTCCACTTTCAACGGACACCTCACAAACACTAATCACCTTTTCTTTTAAAGCGACCCTGAGAAGAATCCTCAAAAGCTCTTTTGTGTATGGAAAAACTATAAATAAATGCTTTGTAAAATAGCATAAAGATATTGCTCAAATTCAACTAATAGCTTTCAAAAGCATATGTATTTGGCGTCGAAGCAAGGAAATAATGCATTAAGTAGTAGTGGTAAATAACATTTTTTCATTGTTAAGGCGTTAGGATGTGTATTCTTTTCGATTCTTATAGCCGCGTTTACACGAATCGAGAAAGCGGTCGTGAATTCTCGAACGACTAATCACGAACAGTTTCTCGCCCCATGTAAACACTCCATGGGCGTCTCGACTAACTTCACGACTCGGTTTAACTTAAGACATTGTTTGATTCTCCTTCGAGAATCTTTGCCCAAACACTCAGTAGTCATTGAACTATAGCTATCAGTTAGTCGGCGTATTCTTTCGGCCTACTTTTGCGAGTTTTTGCCTGCAGCGCTGGCGTAACTTACACGTTTGCTTGGTCGTATAAATACGCGTATACTTCGTAGAATTCGACGTCTTTTACGAATATAAACGTAGATGCAATCATATTGCAGAGAATTTACTATCGATACTCACATTTATATAACCTGATCAGAAATCCTCGTGTAAGACGCGCACCCCCTTTTTTCCCCGGCGTTTCGGGAATAATACGTGAAGTAGTCGCAACTAAACATTTCTCATTGTTAAGGCGTTGAAATGTGTATTCCTTTCGACTCCTAATAAATATTTCTGCTAACCCGGAATTTAATTAATTTAATCTTGAATGGAAAAATAAACATCGTTCTTTTTGACGTCCGTATGTTAAACTCCGGAGTTCGTGTCTCGATTCTAACTAATTTTGAAATGAAAAGAATTATATCTGACACTCATTCACGTGTTACCGCAATGGGGAAAGTAAGCGCTACTGAATTCAAAAGCATTCATTATCTTGAGGGAAAATATCCGATCCTTAAGAGCTAGGAGAGAACCGTAAACCGTTCTCTAAGGGGGGGGAGGGGGGAGGGAGAGGAAGAAGACCCTTCACCCCCTCCTCTACCATCTCTGTTGCCATATCGCGTGACAGCTCGTTCGAGACTAGTAGTTCACTGAAATTTCGGTGGAGCGCTCGCAAGGGTGTGCAGTTTTTATGACCACCACTGTACATTCGTTCTATTCATGTATGGTCTTTAGGTGTTTTTACTCGCCCAATCCCGCTCGTGTGTTTCTCCCAAAGCAGCAAAACTCGTCGCGAAAAATTCCCTTTCGTCACGCCGGATATGGTTTACTTTTTATAATCGCACGGAAGGCGATTCGCGACTGTTTCTCCTCAGAGAAAGCGTCGAAAACGAGGGAAAGCGACCGGCACACGTGTCCCGCACGAGGACCGACCGCCGCAAAATATTAAAATTGCTTTCGACCTTTGAAAAAATAAAATAAACGTATCGAAACGACGCATTCCTTACGTAGAGGACGAATTTCTCTCCAGACGATTTAAAAAAATTATAACTTTTTCCTTTTCCCGAAACTTTTACGGAGCTTAAGGAACGGATTTAAGACGTATGTTTTATAATTCATGCTCGCGGTCTTTAAGGTCGTACTTGTGAAAGTTTTACGTAAGAGTGATAAATTGACGAGACGGGCTTGGTTTAGCTGGTTTCGGTATCGGAGTAAAATTAATTACATAAGATTTCGTTGATTGCGAGATGCCGGGCATTAATTAGGACTCCGGATGTTCAGTTATTTAGGATGAGATAAGAAGCATTGCAGTTAATTTTTTAAATAATCTCTTCAACCCAAAAGCGAGGAACTTGAGTTTGGCTTAACGTGTTCAGCTTTGTCTAGAGCAAATTAAACTTAATTAAGAAACATTTATATAAACAGTTGGCACCCTTAATAAAACTTCAAAAATTTACAAAGAACGCACTCACCTGATTACGTTCCCATACATCATCACGACGGGTCAGGTCATATAACGGTTATGTAGCTGAAAAAAACTTTTTATTCAATCAATTTGAATGTCTAGATCGATTTCGCATTCCCTCGTCTCACCCTCGATTCATTATTAACCAGTAACTATTATTACTAGGCTTTAACATAAAAATTGTGCATAACTTTGTTTTCAAACAGGTTAAATAGAAAAAGAACATGCTGAGTGCCGAATTATATTTTATTAATGAATATATTGCAGTGTAAGGCTGAAAATTGTTCAAAAACAAATCATTTGATTAAAAATTAATTAATTTCCCGTTCCTGTTACGAACATTAGTAATCTCGAGAATGCCATGTATGGAGATATTTTTTTCCCGTAAATTTTAAGATCGAAACTTCGTTAACGCCTGACTTCCCAGTGTAAATTCTCTGTCATTGATTCGATTAGGAAAATCGCGATTAAAGTAAGTGATTACTATTCCGAGTCTCTTTCTTAACAGATGCCACCTTCTGTTTCGTGCAAGGATATCCCGTCGATTGGAGCGCAAGAAATGATCCTCGACTCGATAGCTGCCCATACACCTTATCGACAACCATAAATACAGCCGTTTAATCCATTCGACTGGAGTTAACATATCTTATCTTCGAGTAATTGTCGGTATTTATTGTTTTTTTCGTGTCTTTTCGTTTACAACTTCAGCCCTTTGGACGGGCATAAATCTCCTCCTTGAGGTAAACGTATTTCCCTCCTTTTTTCCTCCTCATTCCATCTCTCACGTCAGTCGCTGCGAAAAAGGGCAGCGCTGCACCCTTCAATAGAGGTCCTTTCCTTCCAGGGTTGTTCGCAGGAGGTAAGGAAGAACCTTATGTGGAGGGGGAGGTAGGAAAGGAGGGTTTATTTTTTTTTGTAGGAGATGAGAGAATTTAGTGGTGCCCTGAGGGTGCGTGAAAGGGTGGATGGGAGAGAGAGAGAGAGAGAAAATAAAAGGGAAGGGGAATTATTGGAAGGACTCGTGTTGGAGAGGGAATATCGGTACTGGTCCGCTCTGCCTAAGGGGAATTATAGGGGGCAGTCCATGCTTCGTACGTTTGGGACGTTAAGAAAGTGAGAGAGAGATTCTTTTCCGGCCGAAAGTGAAGGTCAGCCTGCCGAATGTTGCCAAACTGGAAATGAAACATTTTTTATACCGAATTTTTTCCCTCAAATATCTTTCTTGTTTAAAAAAAATAATAAACGAATCGTTGACCACTATATATTATATGTGCGTGTGTATTTGCGGGTGAACGGTTGTTACGTCCGTCCGACGTGTGGCTACTCGGTTATACGCGTCATAATAAGTTTCGGGAGGATTAAAATAGGAGATAGGTCTGCGCCGCGTTGAAGTGAGAGGTTGAAACTTGCGTCTCGTCTCGAATTAGCGGAGACTTCGGAGATTGAGAAGTTGGGAGGAAAACGTTTGTGCTTTTTTTTCCGAGATGGCGAGATATCTCCATCGCTCGGAGTGGACTCCAAACGGGAATGTAAATCTAAATGTGTCAGGAATTATTTTCAGCGTCGCCTGAAACGCAATCGGATCACCATTACTTGAAAATTTTTCGCTGCTAGAAAAATGTTTCCCCACGATGCACGTGGAAATGAAGTTTTTAAGTTCTGATACGTCGAAAATTGTTGTTTTTGAGTTTTGTCGGGTTTCGATTTATTTGACCAATTGATCTCATTCTTATCGGAAAATATTTTATTTATTTATTTATCGTTTAACGCCTAAAATAGAATCCCTTTCTTTTATAATGAGTTTTGGTAAGACTTGACGCGATCGGCCAACCGATGCGAAATGTTTTTTTACAAATTCAATGAAAAATTTTTGTTCATTGAATAATGTTGAAAACAAAGAAAAATGCGGGGAATGGATTGAATAGCCTATGGACGAAGACTGTATTTTCTTTCTCAAAGTGTATATAATAAATGTTGGTGGTAGATTCGAAAGAGCGCAGCAAATTGAATTTTCTTGCTCAGAAATTCATCGACTCATAAAATGTTACGCTTCCGGAAATTCAGGAAATTCCAAAAATCGTGCTTCTGATCGCATGAATGGAACGGATGAGTCGATGACAAATTGGAAAATGATGACGTAATCGCGAGTTAAAATTACCGAACTTTTTAAAAATTCGGTACCATAGTTTCCAGATTAATAAGCAAGTGACTAATCGTCTTTATTTTTGGCGAGATTGGGACTATACAGTCTCT
The DNA here is from genome assembly GCA_036926305.1 of Uropetala carovei. Classification (NCBI taxonomy): domain Eukaryota; kingdom Metazoa; phylum Arthropoda; class Insecta; order Odonata; family Petaluridae; genus Uropetala; species Uropetala carovei. Next base: position 21,238,139 of record JAXCHB010000196.1, read on the forward strand.
TCTACCATCTAACCCATAATAATTACGTTATTATTTAAATTAACGAAATAATACTGTAAAACGAGGGTTACATAAAAACAGGGCAGATATTATTATTGTTATATTTTAAAAATATGCTGTATTGTAATATAATAGTTAGGGAAAACGTTAAATCAGCTATAAATATAAACTCAATTAGCAATATAAGCTTTTAAGTCAGATTGAGTTGAACTTCACAAAAGAAAATATTTCTCAAATTTTGGATTGACGTATTAACAAAAAAGCTGGAGCTGTGATATACCTAATGATAAATTTTGACAGAATAATGTGTTTTGAAAGCTAGATGCGTCACGTAACAACAGCCATCGGCCAACTCCAGCGGTCAAGTCAAGAGGTCAAGGGATGACCCTTCAAAATTAGCCGGCTGCCCACACATTTAACGCCAAAATAAAAGAAGCGGTCCTTCGAAATGTTTACATAATTAAAAGCAGGACGCTCAACCGCCGGGGGTATCGTCTACTCAGTCCCTTATCTCGAATTTTTGCAAAGAATGTCCATTGACTGATGGCTCGCAGACTTTAAAAAGGAAACGTTGGACTCTGATCATAAGTCGTTTGGCATAGGCGTATCGATGCGTAACTTAGTACTTTGGCGTCGTACAGAATTTATTAAGTAAACTCCCTATCAGCTAGATATCGAATAACCGGAATTTCTATTTACCGGAATATTAAAACTTCTAACTCGAAAGATTTTTTAAAATACTTCATTACACGTGTGTATATGACCTATGCTTAATAACAGTGTTAATACGTGATAGAGTAATACTTCAGTGTGAACTTATTTTTCTTCGAGTTTTTTCTTTCCCATATTAATGTTTACGAATATTTTTTTTTCATTTGTGATCGCATGTAAACGGAGATATCGATCCGATTAATCGAAATAGGCTCGACCTCTTAGTAACCGGAAAATCGGGAATCAACTGTACAACGAAAAGCGCGTTCATATGCATTTTCCACCAGATTCATCGAAATGATACGGAACTTTAACTCGAGCGAGACACGTCATTTCAAATTATTTCCCAGAGAAAGAAAATAAATAAGCGAGATTTCGCCAAAACCCTTTCGACCATTGAGATAAAAGGGTGGAATTTTTTTTAGCGGGTGGAAATTTCTCTCTCTCTCTCTCTCTCCTTCCATTCATTCATTCATGTACAGGGCTGGTTTGGAACGGTCTGGGATGCGTAAAGGATGAGAGAGTAGGAAGGGCAAAGCTGCTATCAGATGCCTCCTCGCCCCGTGGAGGGGAGGGGAATGAGAGAGAGAGAGAGGCTAATGGGAGGATGAGGTGAAAGGGGGAGAGGGAGGGAGCACGGAGGGTGAGGTGAGGAATAAAAATCTTGCGAAATTGGAAAGAGAAAGAGAGGGAGAGGGGAGAAGATGGAGATATTTGCGGACGACCGTGAGGATGAAAAAGTTATCGGGATGAGATTCGAATTATACCTTCTCTCCAATTCCAACCGTCGTGCGAATAAACGTTAGAAAAGGGCGAAAATATATTTTTTTTAAAGCGGAGAATGGGAGAATAAATAAAAACGGAGAGTGCGAAAGAGGGAGAAAAGGGCGAAAATATTTATAAAAAAAGCGGAGAATGGGAGAATAAATTAAAAACGGAGAGTGTGAAAGAGGGAGCGATATAGAGAAATAAAAGGAGGGGATAGAGGGAAATAGAAAGGGGATAGTGAGCTATTTCGGAACTTGGCGTCCTCCTCTATGCCGTCGCGGGGTGAAAATAAAGCTATTATCCCAATCCTCCAAGGATTGCAACTAAATAAAAGTGAAGAAGGAGGTGAGGGGGAAGGAGAGTGTGAGAGAGAGAGGTAGAGGGGGAGGGAGCGGGGAAGGGGATCGTGGAACGTGCTATCGAGGGAATGGAAAGAGAGAGAGAGAGAGAAGAAGAGAGCGAGGAGAATGGGAGATGGATTCGCGGACTGAAGAGAGAGAAAGAAATGGAATAGTAATTGGGATACGCGAACCGGTTCCTACTTTCCTTCGGAATGCGACCATTACCTCCCTCCGACACCGGACACTCATATAAGGACGTTCTCTTTATTTTTTGGGATGGAATCGATCGATTCTCTCGCAGAACCATTCGAGGAGACGGGAGTGGGGTAGGAGATAAAAAAAAGAGGGAGGGAGATGAAAGAGGAAAGGCGAGAACGGTGCGTGTGAAGGGGAGGCGGAGGAAGGAAGGTATGAGGAGGGAAGGAGAGGAGCAAGTAGTATTTGGTTAGGAGGTAGAAAGGAGGGAAAGGGTGGGTTGGGGGCACGGTAAGGTGTCCGCTGTTCTCTCTTTGATGTATTCACTCGAAGGCTATAAAAGCATCTCGGCCCTAGAATTATGCAAATTTTCTCTTCCATTAAAAACGCTCTCTTGCACATGACGAGGTTCGTGGTAGGCGTTGTTTTCCATCTCTCTCTCTTCGTTCGTGTACTCCGTCTCTTTTTCTTTCCGCGCCGCCCGACGCTATTTAAGTTGGAGCATACGTTTTCCACCGTATTGACTCTTTAACTGCGCAAATATTTGCTCTTTCCTCTTCTTATCCCTACGCCTCACCCATCGCCGACGTCTTTGTAATTTCTGGATTAAAAGGCCGCCATGTGAGTTAGGTATAGGATATTGTAACAGCAAGTTATGCCGAGAGATTCGAGTCTATGGACATAATAAATAAAAAATTTCATTCCCTGGTAGGGATAAAAAAATGTTTCCTTAACCTTATGCGCTTAATTAAAAGTCTCACAATTCGATGTTTCAAATTATAGGTACTTACTATTTATGAAAATATGAGTTAATCGGTTCTGCTCCCGTTAAGAGCGAAATGTGTCTTCATAAAATTCTGAAGATATATAAATTTGGTCAGATTTTTAAATACTTCCATCATGTAATTAAATAAAAACCCGCAACCATTTCTGGTACAGTCAAATCTACGAGACAGAGAAAAAATTATATGTTGAGGTATTCCGTCGAGGTTTTAACATAAAAAAATATTCATTTCCTCTCGTTTGGAAATACAGGTATCACACATCAGATCCTCTCCGTTTTATTAATAAAATTTATTTTTGATCAGATACTTCCTTAACGGTAAACTTAAAAAAATGTGGGTTTTTCCATTTCATGACACGGAAATCGTTCCTTTCAAACTTGTTCGAAAGGCTTTACTCGCCCTCCTGGTGCCAAACTCAAGCGTTCAATAAACAACTCGAACCTCGCCAATATTTTTTTCCTTTCATATTTATTTTTACGATGACCGAATATCACGCGTGTTACGATCTTTGAAGACTTAAAAAATATACATGTACAGTTTCAACATTAAAAATAGGCCAATTTAACAAAAACAAACCAGAGAATATTTTACTTAAAATTTTATCGCATGAATTACATAATTCTATCACCTTGCACTAGCTCGCCATTTAGATTACAGTAACTTTGAAATTGTCTCTCGTGTGTACTTTGCTAAAAATAAGGCGCGTATATAAACGAGAATAAACCAACAGTATTTTGGCATATCCCAGGGGTGCGAAAATCCCTATTGTTCGCGAAAAGAATAAGTTATAGCAGTTGGATTCCGCGGAAATGACGAATTGCCGTCAGGGATTTTTTTTTCACAAGTTTGAGAAAAAAAGACCCGTTCTTTCCAGCGTGTGATGCATGTCCGCTTTAAAAAAAATGTTTAGGAGGAAAAGGACGCTAAAGGGAAGGACGGGGGAGGAAAACAAAGCGTAGGGGATGAAGGAAGGGAGCAGGAGAGTATACACGGATGGAGTGGGTAGTACATGGCAAGAAGGAGAGGGATGAGATGCTGGGAGAGAGGAAGGAGTAGGTGAGGAGAGAGCGAGGGAAAGAGGGAGGGAGGGCAACAAGTGGCTTTGGTAAGTAAATAAACGATCCGTTTGGGAAGAGGAGGTGGCGTCGAGGAGCGATGTTGAAGGGTTAGAGGGGAAGGGAACGCATTCTTCTTCGCCTCGGAGAATATTTCACCGAAACTCCGACACCCTCTACGTAAACACTGCAAGTATATATCTCCTCTTTTTTTTTTCGCGCAACTTTTGAACGAAAATGCGACGCGTAATGTTCCGATCAAAAAGTGAAAAATTAAATCTAATAATGCGTGATTTCGTGGAAACCGGTTTTCTTTCTGAAGTTCGCGCAAGAATTTGCGCGGCGAATTTTATTATTTTATTAAATTTAAGCTTTAATATGGGATTAAATCGATTTTTAAGTAATTGCTCCTCTCGGTCTAGGTTCTCATTAATCGTTATATCTCCGAGTTCTGCGGAAAAATATTATACTTTCCGAGTCACTCATTGACGAGGTCTGCTTAAGTTTCTGGGGACAAAACCCAAGCATATGCAGTGTCATCTGAAAGAAAGTAAACATTGGACGAAAATTGCTGTGTTACAGGCAGCTCCGTAAATAGATATTTTAGCGCTCGGGAAAACTATTAAATATGTGCCCTCTCCCCCTTCAAGAAATTATTTTCTCTAGTTTATTAAGTTACCATTTGGATTTTTTGCACCCCTTGCTTAGTTGCGCCCGGGCCAGATGCCCCGCCCTAGTTACGGCATGCCAAACTGGGGGTTCTTTCTGTCTTATTATTAGTGCGGTCCAAATGCGAATTTTTGCCTCAATTAAATCGTTTGGAATTTTATATAAATATTTTTGTGAAAAGATCTTTTGTCATTGTCGTACAATAGAGCTATGTTTTTTTCAAATCAGGCGTAAAATCTTCTATAAAAAGTTTACTTTTCCTACACTAACCCTCGTTAAACAGCTGTCATCCTAATGCGGCTATTCAGTGGCATCTATCCTTTAAATGCCGCCATGATGCCTCTTCGAGTTTAACATTCCTGCCGTATTAGAAAGCAAAAATATTCGCAATATGCGACCGATCAATAAACCAAATTTTTTAGTCATGTTAAACTTTCCATTTAAAAAAAGTGGGGCACGTCCCTCGTTATGGGGGTGTGGCTTTCGAATAAATACTGTGACAAAAGAAGTCATTTATAATCCATCGTGCATCAAAGGTTATTATTATGGGAACGCAAGTGAAAAAATATTTTCGAGGCCAAGAACGTATCCGATTTTAATTTATGCGACTATAAACGCTTCGCCGTGACGTGGCGTTTGAAAACGGCAATTTACAGAAAAACCTTGACTTCGCGCACCGTGCGTTAGCGCCATCGAGTCCGTGTATTTTTGGTCGGTCGTGGTTACTTATTTAAAGAACGTAGAAATAATTAGTCGAGATAGACGTTAACGATTTACTCAAATACTGCGCCATAATGAAATGTTGTTTTTTTCATTAAAAGAAAAAAATTTTAAGCCACCGGATCCACGTGATCACGTCGATTCTGCGGTCAGTATGCAAATCGGAAAAAAAAAAAAAAATATATATATATATATATTACGGGGCTTATTTGCAACCATCTTAGATAACGCAAACTTCCGTTGGGATGCGCAGATCTTGTCCAAGGAAGACGACCATCGGAGGTAGAGGTGATAAGACGCGGTGCTAAGTCGTGTCCCAGAGATTGGAAAAAGAATAAAAAATAGGGAGATGGAAGGGAAGGGAGAATTTAAACGAATGAGGGAGATTAGGAAATGAGAAGAAAGGGAGGGGAAGGAGAGGAATAAGGGCAGAAGATATGGTGAAAGAAATTGTCGGAGATGGATAAAGGAAAGAGGTAGGAAAGGAGGGATAGGTTGGAAAGTCGGGAGTAGAGGTGGGATACTTTGGAAATAAACGTAAAAGACAATATAAGTGAACAAGTAACTGCAAGGTGCAAAGAGCACTTTCATGTGCAGGTTGGGAGTAGCAAGAGAGGTGTAAAGGTGAGCCAAGGTGTTAGGAGGAGATAACGTGGGAAGAGTAACGTGAGGAGGAGAAGTAGTTGGATGCTGAAGGTTTTCTTTCTTTAGAGGAGAGAAAGGAGAAAATAAAAAAGACGTTCGATGGTAAATATAAGGTTTTGGTTTTAATAGCTGCAATTAGAAAATAACTTTACAGACTCCTTGTCTCCTTTTCATAAGCGATGTGCTTTGTTTGATAACAATACCACATCGTTTTCAGCTCCACGCTTTTACGAAAACAGGAAATAATGGATTTATTATTCTATAACCGATATTTTCATTCGCTCAAAACACAATGAAAATAGTCCAACGCAGAAGTGATTAATCAATTTCATATACTCGAGCGTATAAATTATGAGTAACCACTTCGCGCCCTTAGGTATATATTTGAAAAATTAATTTGAAGTGCGAATTTCGTGCTTATGTAATTAGCTCAAAAATTAACACCAAGTGACGGAATTCATTCACATAGTCGATTTCTCTTGATGATCAAATTTATGCAATATTTACATGATACACGCTACAAAGATTCTATGTGGTGTACGTTATAAACATAAATTCAGCAACTACTTAAACGGTGCATTATAATCATGTTTGAGGCATATAAATTTATTCTCGCTGGAGATTTTGTGTACGTGGGCGTGGTATCTAAAATATGCGCCTTTTGATGTAAGCTATCAATTTCGAACACATTTCCATTTCTGCTTCGGTTATTCCATCCCCGAATCCGCGCTCATATTTATCGCCTCTCATTACCTTTTCGCGACGTCGAAAATACGTCATTTTGATGCATTTGGCTTAATGGGGCAAACCGAAGTCGCTTTACCCTTATAAGAGAGGAGAGGGATGGGAAGTGCGCGGCCAATTGGGCCAAGCGAGGTGATTGACTCCGTCGTGTGACGTCACCCGCCATCTCTCCGCTCTTACCTCTTTGCCAACAATCATCATCCCTACCTACCCCTCACCGAGAAGAGAGGTGATTTTTTTTTATATGTAAAGTGCTAGTCTAAAAGCCGAACACAGGCTCCCACCCATCTCACACACCCATTCCAGCCCTCGAGGAACACCCACGCACGTATCACTTCCCAATAACGGCCGACCCAACTCAACCATCTACCCTAACCTCACCCGCTCTCTCCGTCCGCGGTTTTCGTGGAAGCCTCACCTGGGTCTTCCTACAACCTCCCCTTAGGAATGGGACCGCCCTGGTCTCCGCACGTTAGGGGGGGTCAAAAAAAAAAATAAGCGCGAAGTTTTAGCAAAGAAGCGGCTCAAATTCCGCGTTTTTTAAAAGTATAAGAAAGTAATGGTTCATTGCAGCTTCATTGGAAGGGCATAGTTAAATTTAAAACACAAATTCCCGATTTTCTTGAGATCTAAGGGGCTCCAAATGACTTTCTTGCCCAGAGCATCGAGAACTCTGTGGCCACCGCCCCTAGCAGCCTCATCTCTGCCCTCCTAAAACCCCATATATCAAGCCATAAATCACGCATTTTACTCGACCGTATATTTTAGAGCTTGATCCAATAATGGTACTACCGAAAAGGTATCTGGCTGGATATTTTGCTCCACTTTTGTGGCATGTAAACGTTGGAACGTTACCTAACGTAACACCCGTTCGAACTTCGCCTCAGCAAGAATGAATCGATTTCGAATGCTCGAAAGTGGCTTGAATGGACGCGTTTCGACCTGTCAATCTCGCAGGTGTCCACCACTTGCGTGATTAGCGGAATTGTGTTAAAGTTAAATGAAGGCGGAGCTGAGAAATCGTTGCTCCCTCGCCTTCCCCTCTCCGTCCTTCCTCCCTCCCTCCCTCCCTTCAACCCCTGCCGTCTCTGTTTTGCCGTCGTCGCCCTCCAGCCCCTTTTCTCGCCACCCGTCCCATCTTCCCCTTCTCCCATTTCACACTTGAGACCACCACGTGGTTACCTGACCTTGGGGGGTGAGAAAGAAGGGAAGTGTGAACCAAAAGGGAGGAGGGAGAGAGAGAGAGAGAGAGAGGTGGGAGGTGGGAGGGAAGCGAGGGTGTGTGGGTAGGAGGTGAGGAACGCCTCAGGGTCGGAAGGGAGGACGGAATAGCGGAACGCAGCAACAGGGAGGCGGATGACCCAGTGCCTGGGGGCGCCTTCCTTCTCCGTCTCTTTTCCCATTCCCTCGCACATTCTTCTCCTCTCCTTCGATCTCTGTCGCTCGGCTCCCCGCGCTCAGCCGCACATTTTTGTCCATGCCGTCTCGATCGTGATGACTTTCGACCAAATGTCACGAATTCAAATACGTTTCGCGTTGGGTTTTCTGGGAAATTTTTTTAGGGCACGATCTCAAATATTCCCCAAGAATACGTAGAATAATATACGGCATATTTATTCCGACTATATCATTTCCGGGATGTTATGAAAATTTTGGTTGCATTAATTTAGGAAAATAATGTGAAATGAAACGGATTGAATTTCGGTAGGGACACGAAGGAAGAAGATGCCAGTTCCGAACAATTTATTATTTATTTTATCCACGTCCTCATCTATTAGTCCTCAGCTGAGTCTTTCAAATATATTTGTGCCGCGTCAACCACGTGTTGCATCTGCAAATATTCACAATTCCGATTTCCATCTTTTTTGCGATTTTTTCCCTCTCTTTTGGGAACAAATCCGCAATTTTTATAACTCAGTGACGAGCAGGCAGTGTCACAATAAATGTTAATCGTTGCCGTCCCCGCTTCTTCATTTTTCAATTGAGGTCAGAAGTATCGAATATTTACGTGAGAATGGATGAGTCTCCGTTTGTTTTTCCAAGAATACTTTTGCGAAAGAATGTCAGAATCTGCGTTTCACAACGGTTTTCATTTTTTGCCGTCGACCCACTTTTGAAAGAAAAAACTGTTTGATCTGCGATTGTTCCTCGCCAAATAAAATAATGTCTATTTAACAGACTATTAATAACCTTGTCAGATCGGGCTTTCAATGAAACGTAACGGTATTCAAATTGTTTTTTCGCGTTCATTGCGCAGTCATCGAGGCTGATATGTAAGCAAGCGCCTGGAGTGCGGAATTTGCATCGGATACACATACAAATAAGGTCGGCGTGTTTACGAATACTATCATTTTGCTATTTTTTGTAATAAATACAGTGAAACCTTTTTTTAGCCTCGAAGAAAATTGAACATTTATAGAAGTAGTCGCTTAATATGGGTATTATTTTGTAATTTAGCATTTTGAATTTTAATCAGGCATTAATGTGTGCTGCTGGCGTTTTCAATTACAAATCAAAAGATACAGAGAAAAAACGTTATTATGCTATTTTGCCTACGATCGTCATATTTATGCTTATGCCAATAGATAAAGCATTGACCGAGTGATTCATAAAAAAATATCGAGTTCACCTTATCGCTGTAATCAAATTTGAACACTATTTTTTATCGAATATAAATTTTAAAAACTGATGAAAACCGATGCTTTATAGCATAAATACGCATCCGGTTTGCCCATCCTTTTTATGTCTATCGGAAAAACATAGTTTTTCTATCGTTGCTGAAGGATTAAGCATTTCACATGTCTTTAACAGCTTTATCAGGTTCTTATACCACTTTTGCCTGCTCCTCACCGCCTTTCTTCACGGAAATCTAGAAAGAACTTCTCTTAATTACTCAAATAAATGACTCCTGTCTTCCTTACCATTCTGAATTTCCATATTCTGGGAATCCCATGGTAAATCAAACAAACCACACTCAGCTTTTCGGTGAACATTTATTCGGCATACTTCTTTCAGTCGTTTGGCAATATTAGAAGTCTCACTTGGGCCTTTATTTGTTCATCGCTGGTGACGCAGTTTTAATCCTATCGGCTCCGTCTGCCTGAGTCAAAAAATCCCACGCAGGTTATCCATTGACTTCGATTTTATACTAATTTATCTTCTGAAACGTTACAAGATGAAATCCTAATTTTATTTATTTCGCATATTCAACTATTTGATTTTTTTGGTTAAGATCGTTACGGATGGAATCAGCGATACTGGGGGTATTACAGATTTATTTACCATAAGAAATTTACCCTTCTGCCCATAGACTGCTGGATAGTGGATTGCTTGCTAAATGAGCCAGAAGCAAGTTAAACTGGTCTCTTTCTTTCCTATCATTTGGGATTTATCTATTTCGAAAATTCCATCGTAAATTAAATCAACAATTATTCGCCTCTTTGTTGAAAACGCTTGGCCCCGCATCGATTTAAATCTTACAAAAATTGAGCATCTAAAAAGATTAACTTATAAAAATTCCAATTACCCCGAACACTCTCCAGGCATTCTCCGCTGAAACTCTTAATGATTCTCAGAAACTCGGGCTTAGTACGATTTTTATCATAACTCTGACATTCTTAAGGACGCGTGGCAAACAGGAACCGCGAGTTATATAATTCGGTCGAAGCGTGATTTCAGTTCCCACTCGAACATTCATCCTAAATGTTGTCAAAACTGACCGGCAGATCTGTCGTGCTGGTTTTTTAATAGTGGTAAAATTTTCTTCGTACACTTAATAGTTAATCGGAGTGAGGTGTAGCCGTTAAATAAGGGTAAATTGCATAGTTCTTATTGAACTTCACATGTGTTAAGAAAAATCGAGCTTTAATAGAGGTGTTCATTGAATAAAGATGATAGCTAATAGACGTTTAGCCATATAAATTTGCTTATATACGTCAAATACACGGACTTGTTTACATGAATATACATATTTTCGATCAATTTTATTACTTCTGCTGTTCGGGTACTTATTTTTCTTATCAGTTGGGAGACGACCCAAATGATCTGAATGAACTCGCAATCGGAAAGATAAAACGCAAGAAGGATATTCGGAAAACAGGCCTAAATTCGCCCAAAGTCTCAAAAAAAATGCAGAAATAAATTTTAATTTTGGAAAAAGATAATAAAATGTCTGGAAAGCTGTTGTTTATTAAATAATATTCATATTCAGTAAGTGAAAAGATAACGTAATTTTGTTACACATTCATAAAATCTTGCTGGTTTTTACGAGCCTTGTTTGTTTTGCTACGAGAGACCAGAGGGATACTTTGAAAAGGATTCATTGATGTATTGAACGCTGGTTATGCCGGAGAAATAATGGATGCGCGCATGAGGGCGCAGTATATTTTTACAAAGAACATTGTTGATGTGCACGCCGTGCTTGAGTTTAAAGAAACTATTTCCATATGTGTAAAGTTCGCATCTTTTTTCTCTTGCTACTTATTTGAAGAAGCTGGTCCGTGTGACATATAGCTTGCGAAGTTTTTCATACATCCAAAGCTACTGTGTTCTTGTTTATCATCGATTACGTAAAATAAGCTGTAATGGTGGATTCTCGGCTATCTCATAATAATTTTACGGGTAATAGTAATTCATTTACCACATTCATGGTTTTTGGCAACATTTCACATAAAATTTAGGGCATATATTTTTGTTATTTATCAAATTAACTATGAGAAGACAAAAGATAATGTAGAATTCTGGAGTTTTTTTTACAAAAATTTAAAATTAATCTCATCAGTGAACGTATTTTTGTCTTAACCACTCACTCACAAAGTCAGCAATCTTTGTTTCAAACGCGATTGAGTATGTAAGCAACGTTACCATGGGATTAAAAAGTGCTCCTTATGCACGAAAAATCAATTATATTGTCCATACTTTCGCTCAACCGCTCGATTCCGAAATTTGAACGGCTCAATTCCGTCTCGAATGAAAGAGAGAGAGAGAGATATCCAGACGAAATTGCTTTGTAAAGTGGCAACCTTTAGTCCAAAAAACCGTCTTATTTCTTCTTGCTAGCCGAAAAGATAACCCATCGCCGCTCGAGAGAGAGAGAGAGGGAGAGGTGAGAGGGGAGGGTTCCCAAACGATAGACGAAAAGAAAGGAAGAGAGGCCAAAAAAGAGTAAGAGGAGGAAAGGGAGACTGGGAAGGGGAAGGGACAGAAAGAGAGGATGGTTTGGGTGAGACAAACTCGAGAAGCCGATCGGTCAACGAACCCAATCTTTATACGGATTCGTTTTTATTATCGAAGGGAAGTGCCATTATCGAATAAACTTGGCAAAAATATGTGTGACACAAATTATCACTCAGTCGTTATCCTTTAGTAGCATGGCCACCGAGCGACTGCCGCCCGGAATATTATTTTTTCGGGGAAAAAATGCGAACCGTCACGTGATGTTTCCGAGATCTGGATGGTCGCAGTCTCGCCGCTCGTGTAGTGGACGTCGTTTTTCGTCGGATTTTTTTTTATTTCGCGGCCGCATGCGCGCGTGTGACCGAGGGAATCGGAAGAAGAGGATGGGTAGGAGAGGGAAGGGAGAGGAGGCGAGGGAAGGAAGAAAAGAGAGTGAGAAAGGAGTGCAGCGAAAAGGAGAAGAGTAAGAGAACAACGAGAGAGTGAGATGGGAGGAAAAGAGAAGGGAGAGGAGGAGATGACAGAGAGAAGGGAGAGAGGAGTAGAGCGTAATGGAGAAGAGTTAGAGAATGGGAAAAAACAAGAGGGAACGGACATGAGGATATAATGGGAGAAGAGAGAGAAAGGAGTAAATCCAAAATGGAGAGGGGTACATAATAGAATAATGAGATAATGGGATGGGAAGAAAGGAGAGGAGAGTGAGAATGGAGGGGTGGGAAAGAAGATGGGGATAGGGAAGAGAGATAAAGTGTCAAGTATCTGGAGAAGGAAGCGTGGAAGAGGGATTAGAGGAATGAAAATGTTGAAGATAGTGGAGGGACGAGAGAGAGAGGGAAAGAGCGGGGTTGAAGGGTAAGAAATGAGGGAAAGGAGGGGGAGAGAGGGTGGAGAGGAGGATGACGGAGGAGAGGTAAACTGAGGGAAAAAGGCAGCGGAGGAGAGGGAGAGAGAGAGGGTGAACGAGGGTGGGGTGAGAGTGGGAGGGAGGAAGATGAGATGTGGTGTAAGAAAAAAAGATGGAAGGATGAACAAAGGAGGGATACTGAATACGTCCTCATGGCCATGTTAAATAAATCTTTTGTCGAGGTATGGAATAGCCGTGCATGGGGATTGAGGATTTTTTGGAGGTAGAAGAATAAGATAGAGTGCGGGAGAGAATGAAGGAGATTGAGAGAGGTCGCTTTCCGCACTGGCCAACCCTTTTGTCGTTTCCACACCAACTGGGAAGCAACAGCTTCTTCTTCTTTTCCTCCGACTATTCAGGGAATTCGCACCTTTTTCCTGTTCTAGCCGACCGTTCGTTCGTCGTCGCATTTGGAGCGAGCGTACTAATGGGCTAAAATGATGCGACTAATTAGTGTTAATTGGGCGCGATCATAGAAAGCAACTCTGACGGAAACTGAGCTAATGTTTTCAAGAGTCTCGTCCACCGAACGTCTCGAAAACAATTTCGCATTTGCAGAATTTTTGCAAAAGTTCGCTTCCGTCGTTCATTTTTCGGCTTAATCGGACTTTTGTAGGCTATTGAGGTAATTATAGCCGAAACTGATGAAATTCGAAATAGCGATAGACGTGTTTTGCGCATGTATTCGGGTTCGTGAATTTTTTTCATTAGGCGCTCTTCCGTCATTGGTCAACTCGGTGATTTTCACAAATATACTAAATTCCTCAGGACGAAATGGTTCTGTACACATTCGTAGTGGAAAATTTTGCTTCGTTGTATGTACATTAAAATATAAATAATTCTCAAGTTGAAGGATACACGAACATAGGCATAGGTTCCAGAATGCCATAGATACTTATCCTTTCAATACCGCAAATAAATCATCTTTACTTGTGCTGATGTGACCTCCATTTTTTATTATATGGAGTTATTCATTGATTTATGACATATTTTAGATGGATGTCTAATAATACTGGTTAGTAATATTGATCAAGTTTAGCTTGAATATCGAATAAATAAAACTAAAAACGTTATAACTTCCACATAAATATTTTTCTTTAACCGATAATGGTTTCGTTGCAGAGTAACATCATCATCAAAGATAGAGTGAGTCTGACAAGTCAAGCTACAAATAGAATATGTCGCAGCCGTTAACATTCCTTTACAATAATTTTCCATTAAAATATAAACTTTTTATATTGTGTCAATGTTTGTACCGTCTCCTATTTATTTTCCCTTTGAAATTTCTCGTCAACGCCTTTTTCTCTCTCTATAAGAAGAACGTCCAACGTTTAGGGACGTGTAATTATCCCGATCCCATTTTCGATTTCTATATTATTCCATGCGTCTTCTAAAACTGATCGATCGTTTCCATGTCATATTTTTATAGACCGATAAGAGACATGGCGGGAGATAAGCCACTCTGGAATAGGAAATTGAAAAAGAATGAATGGTTGGACTCAAAAACGCGATCGCCTCAAATAAAAAAAAGATTTTGCGGAAACCAGTTCTGCGTTTACCTCCTTCTCCTTCCCTTTTCTCTCCATAACATAATTGAGGATGGTGAGATGAATTGGGAAAATGGGTGTGAAGAGAGAGGGAGGGAGAGAGAGAGAGAGAGAGAGAGAGAGAGAGAGAGAGAGAGAGAGAGAGAGAGAGAGAGAGATAGAAAGAGAAGAAGTTGAAGAGAGCGATCTAGAGAAGAGATAGGCGAAATGGAGAGGTTTGGAGTCACTTTCCCGAAAACCAATTTCCCGTATGCCGATTTCCCGAAAGTCACTTTCCCGAATGCCCACTTCCCCGAATAGCCTATTTTCCCGAAAACCATTTTCCCGAATCCAATTTTTTTAGTTGCCCATTTTCCCGAAAATTTCATATTCCCTTGCCATCTTATAATGCATTAACTAAGATGGTGAAAAGGGTAAAGAAGAAGAATATTCAGTCAAAAGAACCAGCAAATCTGTCAGAGGTAGACGTTCGAGATCTTCTAAGGCACACAAAAGACGGTCAGTTTTTTTTATTTAAAGACAATGAAATCGGAGAGAACAGAATGCTGATGTTTATGTGAAAAGAAAAATTTCAAATATTAGGAAAAGGTCGCGTTTGGCTTATGGATGGGACTTTGCAGACTGTTCCAAAGATTTCTCATCAATTATATATAATTATGTGCGAAGTTGGCAATGGGGATGCCAAATGTTTTATGCCTCAGGTTTTCGTCCTTTTGGCAGGTAAGTCAAAGGAATTATATTCAGGAATATTAGAAGAACTTATTGATAAGGCAGAAGACGATGGAATTGAGCTAAGTGTAAAATACATTATCACTGATCTGAAAATGGCATCTATTACAGCAATCAAAGAGAAATTACCGTCAGTAACGCATAAAGTATGCTTTTACCACCTTAGGTCATTTGGCGGCAGGTTCAGAAAGTAGGCCTTGCTGACCTGTACCTACGGTGAAGATGAAAAAATGTGACTCCTCATGCGTAAGATCTCTGCTTCAGCTTTCCTTCCATCATATGAGATAAAAGCAGCTTATCAAATCGTAGCTGGAAGTTATCGAAGCACAGATAATGACAAGGTGTTAAAAGTGTAGGAATGGTTCGGGGAATACTATGTGAAAGGCAGGGTTCGACGGCAAAATGCAAGAGGATTAGTGTATTATTCCAAACCGATGTTTGAACCGTCTCTCTGGTCGGTATATGAAAATCTTGAATATTCCTTGCCAAGAACGCAAAATCATCTAGAGGCGTGACATAGAAGATGGAAGGATCTGCTATAGGAGAAAAGCCACTTTGGATTATATGCAGTTATTAGTGGATTAAGAGAGGATATTAGAAGAAATATGGAAGACATCAACAAAGGCGATCGAGTTTCTATCCTGAGAGAAGCCAGAAAGAGGGAAGTAAAAATATTAAGGATGCATCAATTTCAAGAAGATTCGGCAACAGAACACTTGGTATTCTACTAAGGAAGGATCATAGTTTCATTTTCTGGAAAGGGTTGGGATAGATCATTTTCTTGAAAGAGAGAATTCGGGAAAGTGGCCTTCGGGAAATTGGCGTTCGGGAAAGTAAGCTTATCCCTAATGGAGATGGAGTGATGGTGAGATGTAGAGAGAAAGGGAAGGCATGACGAGAGAAATGAAGGGATATATGGATAACCGTCTTTATTCGGGCAAAATTTAGATCATAACGCCCACTCTTACATACATTACATTAAGCAAAACACAATGAAAATGATAAGATACAATTGAAAAATATTCTTCGAGAGATTTATATTTTTAGGGAAAACCTAGGTAAGAATAGACTAGATGTCCCTAGTGTAGGGGTTGACAAACTTTTCGATGTGGCGAGCACCAAGTTGTATCCTGTAATATCAAAAGAGCGCCGCTCACTTCCGTAAGAATAGTAATGATAATAATGAATAAAATCAAACCAAGGTCCAACTTATTCTTAACGTTCTTGAATGCGTTTAGAAAGAAAGCAACCGAGCAAATTTTTTAAAAAATTTCTAAGGAACGGGATTTTAAGCATCTCAGAAGAGCAAAGTCAGCCTGTCATAAGAGCACAATCAGGCTTCCAAAGAGCACAGCAGTGCTCGCGAGGACGAGGTTGGTAACCGCTGCCCAAGAGGGAGAGAGGAAAGGAGAGAGAGGTATGGAAAGAGAGAATATTTAGATTGACGTGGAAAGAGGAAAAATGGGAGACGAAGAGGGCGAGTAGAGGATGAGAAAGGGGTAAAAAGGGAATAAAGAGAGCGAGAGACACGCCGCTGCCATTGGGCCAAAATGAAAACAAAAGACAGACAGCTCTCTTCTTCTTCTTCTTCTTAAAGGGAGGGTCGAAGACGACAATCGCCGGGGTGTTCTCTTTTTTTGCCGCACGTGCTCTTTGCAAATCCACTCTTTCCCTCCTTCCCTCTTCTTCCTCCCTCCCATCCACCCTCTCGGGTCAAGGACATGGCGGGCTAGATGGCCCCTCTCTTTCTCTTTGGGGGAATTCGGGATTCTCCGTGTATCTCCGCAAGGAGGAGAAGTGGGGTCATGGGGCGTCGAGTAAGATCGTCCTGAATGGTCCGTCTCTCTTTCTTTCTCTCTCTTTCTCTTCCTCTCTCTCTCTCTCTCTCTCCCCGGCGGCGGCGACTGACGGGACTCGGAGCGATATGCGTGTAATGTCCCTCATTTGCCACCATCACTCATTACGTCCGTGCTTCCGGGAGCGATCTGCGGAGGCTAAGACGCGACCCGTTTCCGGTTTGCAACGTCTATTTTTTTATTCTCCTTTCGTCGCCCAAAACAAATGCTTATCGCTAGGAGATTTTCGCGACGACGTGTATCTGCTTGAAGCTAAATGAGGATTTACGTCTTGCGCTGTAGTTATTCGCGTTCACTTTACAAAACTTAAGCTCTAAATATCTGTCATGTTCTTAGTTATCGTGTATTTTCTCCAACAATTTTACTGAAGCACGATAATACGTAGAAAGGTTTATAAATCTGTTGCTTCAGTATAACGAAACAGGAAGAAGTGTAGTTTTCTGTAAAGTCCAACATTCCGCGCGAATAGAAAAAAACACTGCTCAATTATATAATCGTCTTTAAAATATTGGGTAATAAATTTGGCATAAGGATATATTAGATTTAATTCTGTCTATTATCAAGGCAACTGAACAAAGTTTTTAATCTTTATCTTACTCATTTGGTAGGTTTTCCTGTTCGGAAAGAAGTTTCTAGCTAAACAGAATGCTAATGTCTACCAATACTCTTGAAAGCGTGATGGAGTATTTTTTTAAAAAGTAAAGGATTTAAAACCTCGGCTCGGGTGGTCATCTGCAAGAATGAGAAGGGTTTTTTTTAGACATTTCCAGAAGCTTTACTAAGAAACCGTTTTCTTCTGTAGTACTAGGAAAAATGACGGTGAGCAAGGGGCAAACTTCTTTTATGTGAATACCAAATGAAAAATGATTTTTTAGAAGAGGCCTCATTCAATAGATAGGGAGAGGATTTCTTTTTTGTTATGGAGATCTTTTCTGAGAAAATTAGGTCGTTAAGGTTTTACTAAAACATTACAGTTTGCATAAAATTATCCTACTATTTATTACTCAACAAAAATTTTGATGATCCATCTAAGAGAAACCATTTTTCATCCACACTAGCTACCATAGCATTAAAACGTCTTGGGAAACATGAGAGATTAACTTCGGAACTTCAAGAAGTTAGTTGTTTACATGATGAAACACACAAAATGTAACTAATGCTATAAAGAAGTCAAAAATATCCACACGCTTTAAAGAACACATAGCACATTTCAAATAATGTATATTTGAAAATTCTGGCGTTGCCACACGTGTTCAAGACTGACCACTAATGAAACTTTGCAACTGATAAATCCTGCACATCCAAAATGAAATACGCACGAATTTAAAACCTTATATTTTAAAAATTCCTAGTACTCCAAACCCTACGCACACCATATACGCACATCCAACCAAAAAGATTAACTCCCACTATCTTATTCACTATGAAGCGAACGTCATACCTGTTCCGTTTTATAATTTATTATCGGTGACACACCGTTCATGTCTGGTTTGTAGAGGAAATGCGCATGTGGCTTTCAAAATCCCTTTATGGCTGTTGGTTCTACCTAATTTGTTATTGTATACTAGCCAAAATGCGTGCTCGACAAGTCTTATTTGAATTCACCTGACTTAATAATTTAGAAAGATTTATAATGCTATATTGGTCATCGCAAACATGAGTTAATGTAGACAATGATATTAATATATCTTTGAATTTTATTCGCGTAAGTAATTTGCTGAACACTAATCATTATATTTACTTGAAGGTAATGTGAGATAAAAATCATTTTATTGAATATTTTCGTTGAGATTTTTAAGGGATAAACGGAGACAACACTGGAGTTATATGCTTCTCAAATATTTTTTTATTACAAGGAAAAATGGAATTGATTTATTCAAGGCCTTTCGTCCTATAACCGGTTTCATGCATTTTCAAAATTTTTCTCATTATTTAAAAAGCGCACTAAAGATTATTTTTAGTTTCAGATGTTACTGGTAGCTCAATCATAAGTTATAAGGACGCGTAAATTAATAAAATACTAAATCGTCAAACTACGCAGCCAATAATCTCATTTGCGAGCCAAGGACTTTGCTACTATATTTTAACCGAATAAGCTTCTAGAGCAAACTTTTCCGTCATTAGCCTGACTAAACTCACAAGTAACAGCTAAAATATTTTCCGAAACATAGAATTATTGATACTTTAAATGAATTAAGCCGTGCTTACGGAAAGAACCAAATATATTAAACCGGGCTTGCGTTGAGCTAATTAATAATTCTTTACAAGCATTCTTTCGGGCTTAATGGCAGCGATTTTAAAACCGTTGTGATGGATACACTTACAGTAGGTGAAGTATGGCCCACTGTCCCTACCGTCCATTTCTCTCTCTTCCCTCACTCCCCTTAACCCCTTCCCTCCCCCAACCCCCAAAATCTCTCCCCATTTCCCTTCCCCACTCCTATTCCACCTCCGGCTCCTTCACCCAATCCTTCTCTTCCCTCTCATACAGAAAAAAAGAATCCCTCAGCCGCCTCATGTGGATTCTCCCCCAACCCTCCCTCGCAACCCCCTTCCGTTCGAAAAAAAAAACGAATCCCACCCTTTGGCCCTAACACTCCTCTACTCCCTCTTTCAACAGGTTTTTTTTCCCTCTCACCCCCTCCGCCCTCTTCCTTTCCCTCCCTCCCTCCCTCCTTTCCCTTTCTCTCTTTCTCTCTCTCTCTTCTTCATCGCATACACAGCCTTCTCTCAGTCTGCCACCGACCGTATTGCCGAACGGGTTGCACTGTGGAAAGAGAGAGAGAGATATCGGAGGCAGAAGCTGTCGCAGTGCCGGGAGGAAAAAAGAGTGAGGAAAAGGGGAGGGAGAGGAGGAGGAGGAGGAGAGGGGAGACGTGAATGAGAACCGCCTCTATAGTGAGTGCGTGAGTGAGTGACCGGGGGAAGGAGAAGGGACGCTGGTCAGCTAGCTACGCAGAGGAGGAGGTGGTACCCCTTTGGATGCGCGGGGATAAATCGGATCACCGAGGAAAAGGACATCCGCCCCTGTTTTACGACCCCCTCCTCCCTAGCGTCCCTTTATGTATATATAAATATATTCCTCCCCTCCTGCTGGTGGAACCCCTTCGTCATCTCGTCCCCACAACGCACTCTCCCTCCCTCCCCCTCCCCCCACCTACCGACCCGGACGGGACACGAAGATCCGTTTTTTTTTATTGCTCGCTACCTCTGCTTCCGAGACCCGCTGTTGATGGCGCCCAGCAGGCGCCTGTGTTGACCCCCCACGTCGGTGATTGTGTGTGAAAAAAGGAGAAGGAGAGAGGGATATACCCGCGATTATCCGAAGGGATTCCGTTGACGCGTTGCTTGTGAGAGTGAAACGAGGAAAAAAAAAGGGAGGAAGCACGAGACTGTTGGATTAATATCTCGAGGTCGGCTTTTTGCGTGAAGTGAGAGATAAGAGGAGTCTCGCGAAGGAGGAGGTAAGTGAACGAATACATGAGGACGATCGGTTGTGTAATCTTTTCAATCCTCTTCTCAATCCACGACCCAATCAATTCCATCGTGGCGGTTATTGCCGGTTTGATCCGTTTTTAAAACCTAGAGAGGTCTCTTTTTCTTTTTACTCCTGCGAGCTTTCGCCATATAGGAGCACGGCCATTCATCGTCTATTCGGGTCGTCAGGAACCGAATCCTCGGGAGAATTACCATCCGGAACCATTTCGTTGTCCACGGTTGTCAAAGGAGAACACTCAAAAAGAGCGGCCAATCAAAAGGCGAGGGGTACCGGGAATGCGGACGCCTGTTTTTACGGCGGGTTTTTTTATCGCCGAAGAGAAGCGATCTCCGAAATGTCTTCGCCTCCGAAAAAAAATCGGAAACTCCGATTCGTTTCTTCGCTTTTGTCCTCTTCGAAAAACTCTTCGTATTCCGTTAAGATAGGCGCCACGTGATCCCCCGGAACCTTATTAGGGAAAACCGTGGCTTAAATCGTTTCTTGCGCAAGCGATTTAATAATGAGGTCGTTTGATATACTAATCCGTCCGACATATCGCGTGAGAAGTCGATCGGCCATCTGTATGTTCTCCTAACCGGGACGCCACTTTTATTTAAAACCGCAACACACACATTCCCATTTGTTTATTCTATTTCCATCACGTTTTATTCGCGTCCTTCCTTCCCATTCCATTCACCCAAAGGCCAACCCTACCGGCAGAGGGCGGTATTATAGCGAGGCGATGCGAAAATAGCGTGGGCTAATATCGCCGCATTGTGTCCATGTATTCCACTAGGCAGTTAAAATGACTTTCCTTTCCTTTTGATTAATTCAGCGGAGGTGAGGGCGAGCGGTGGAAGAGGAGTGGGGGAGGGAGAGAAAGGAGGGGGAGGAAGAGTGGGGGGGAGAGGGAGGAGGCGCCGAGCAGTTGGGGAAAAAGATAGGGAGATGGTAGAGGTGGGAATAAGGGGGAATGGGGGAGGAGTTGCATGCCTCGAAGGAGAAGAGAGGGGGTGAGGCGGAGAGAGAGAGAGAGAGAGGTAGGGAGGGAAAAGGAAAAGAACACAGAGCTTAAAAAAGTAAAGAAAAAATAAAAAAAGGAAATTATCGTCATTTTTCACGCGTCTGCTAGGTTTCTTTTATTTTCCCCACTCTCTAACCCTTCCTCCCTCTCTCTCTCTCCTATATACTCCTCCGTTCCCCTCCGTCCTCTCTCCCCTTCCATTCCACTCTCGCGCCCCTCCCCCGCCCGCCCACCCCTCCCCTCCCTCGCTCCCTTTCCCCTCTCCTCCCTCGCCTCTCCGCCGCCGCCGCCTCTCTCGCTCGTCGTCTCCCTGATCCGTTCGCTCGCTCAGTAGCCGAGCGATCTTGCGAGGCGCGCGGGTCGGACCGACTGAGGAAAGAGAGAGACACGGTGAAAAGGAAGAGAAAGAGAGGGAGGAAGAGAGGGAAAGAAAAAAAAGAGGCGGAAAGGACGATATTCCGTAGCGGACCATCTTTATTCCGTCGACAACCTAAGAAGTCTCTCTTCTCCCCCTTCGTTTGTTGTGTTTTTATCGTCGATCGATCGATCCGGCGCCTTCGTCTTTTTTGTGGCACGAGAAAAGAGTTGTGGCGACGTTCTTTTTTTTTGGTTGGTTGTTTACCCTCCGATACCGCCGAGTGGACCGGGTTCGATTTCGGGGTTGTCGTAGTAAGGTGGTTTTGTTCGGTGGAGGAACCTATCGTATTATTTTTTTCCTCCATATTACCGTGTGTGTGTGTGCGCGAGGAACGGCGTCTTGCCGCTCCCGGACGAGGGCAGCGCTCCTCCCGGGACCTCAGAGGGAGAGACCGAGGGCTGACAGAGTGTTTGGAGAAAGGGAGAGAGAAAGGAGTGAGAAGGAGTGGGAGAAGGAAGAAGGGTGATCGCCGCATTACGTGTGACTGTTCTCAGAGAGTGTTGTTTTTTTGGTGACCCACGGAGAGTGAACGGGAAAGAGGGGTGAAGACGTGTGACAAAACGTTCTTGTAGAGCGAGAGAGAGAGAGAGAAAAACAAAAGAAAGAGCTAAAGATCCATCGGCGAGTTTAAGACGGAGTGCCATCGAAGAGGACCGCCGTTGGATTCCACGGAGCGGTGAGTGTCTGCGAGAGGTCGCTTTTGGTCGTCTCAGGACCCTTCTTCCGGAAGCTTCCGAGTTCTTCCGGCACCGCGCGAAATGGTTATCCCAGCTGCCGGTTTTTAGTAAATTTATGTTTTTTTTGTCGAACACGGTGTCGTACAGTATAAATCCACGGTTCGTTTATGGTTTTAATAGCAGAGGAAGTCCAGTGGGGGAGGGGTCTTATTTCGTGGAGTCGTGATCCTTATCGCGCGCGGCAAAATCGCGAAGTGATTACACAGGTCGCGGTAAAGCGGGGATTTGATACGGAGGTTTGTTACAGGGATGCGTTTGAGGTGAACGTGTTGTCGTGTCGTCCGGAAACCTTTCCGAGAGGCATGACATAGCACGCCCCCGATTCGGAGGCCATCCTCGCCGACGTCGCCGTTCTGCCGCCCGCCCCCGATCAGGCCGTTCGCCGCCGCCGCCCGCTCGCCCCGTGTCTTCGGGCGTCACATCCGTGTCCGAGGATCGGTCAGCCGAAAGAATGAGAGAGAGAGAACGATCGTATTTAAAGCACGACGTTTTGTTTTCTTGATTTAAATGTCGATTTCCGTCCACTCTCACATGGAGAGAGAAATATTTTGTCCATAGTGCATCTAAAATAAGATAGAATGTCCTCAATGAGGAATATCTACCATGGTAAAGGGTTTACATTTCTCAGAGCTTCGGAATTCAATAGGATTCGCGTGATATTCAAAATTGTTTTGATCACATTGCCATAGTTACTAACTGGTACAAAATAAATGTACTGCCAATAAAAACATTGCGCTAACTATATGCATAAATTGAAGTTAAGATCAGCTTTTGAATTGTGCGATAAAAATACTTTCCAAACGCAAATAAAAAAGCAAATTAAGCATATGACTTACAAAATATCATGAAAGAACTTAACTGGTGAAGAGGTTCAATTAGCCCCATGTGGCGTACATTTTGGACAATATTATGTTATTATTCTTATGGCATAATTCGCCATACTGATTTCCAATAAATAAGGTCCACGTATCAATTTGCAAGTTTTATTTACTGCTACTTTTACCTCGAGCTCTCTCCCAATTCTCGCTCGTTTTAATTGCCACGAAATAAACAGGGATTCCCCCAAATTGGCAGAACCGCAAACACTAATTCTTACCGGAACAGTGAAAATTGGGCGATATTCCGTCAGCTCCCGTTATGTGCCGTAGTGTTATAAGTTTTCTCGACGTTGTTGATACTTGCTACATGAGCGAAACACGTTCAGTGGTCCCAGGTCGTGCAGTTTTGTTTTGGTCCCTTCATGCAAATTAAGGACGAATAAAAATCGTGCGGTTTATTTTTTAGTCAACCTGGATCAAGTTGTTATGGGTCCGCTTAGGAGGACGATTTTTTTTGGGAGGGGGAGATTGGGATTGGGGGGGGGGGAGGAGAAGGATCCCGAAGAGGGCCTCAGGATAATGCCGGTTAGAGAGAGAGAGAGGCGAGGCGGTCGCGTGAGCCAATTGGGCGTATGGCGAAAAGGCGTTGCCGGAGGTCAACCCTTGCCCACGTGGACCTAGGGAACAGACAAGGGAATAAAGGATTGGAGAGAAGATATTTCTTTATCGTTTCGGGACGTCAGTAGGTTTTTCCCAACCCGGAAGAAAAGTCGTTTAAGACATTGGATCACGCCCCGCGACAGATCTTCACGGAAATCGGTGCCGTCCTCTTCCAGGCAACGAGCTGGTGTTGGCGCCAAACTTCGACTGCCCTATTGGTTGTAAATGAAGGACCGAGTGGAATACCTGGAAAAAAGCTTTGATGAATTTTTTTGAAGAAACTTTTCCATTGTTTCTGTGATAAATTTCCCGCGTACGACTAAAAAAATTGCGCGGTCGTGCCCTGTAAATGTCTTTTTTGGATAAAAGAGCGACACAGCACGTCGAAAGCGTAGTTCCGAGCTTGCGATGTGAATTTATTTGAGAATTTTGCTTTGAGAAGACGGTATAATTTGCTAACGCGGGTGACTAAATCTTTTTAACCTGCGTAATATGAAAAACTAACGATACAACAGGCTCTGCATTTGTTATATAATTTTTTCTATTAACTAGATTTTTTATTCATTATAAACACCTTCATGTTTTATAAAACAGGATCGTTTCTCTAAAAAAGGAAAGGAAAACAATGTATGTATTTTATATTCTTCTCTCAATCAAAAATTTCTAATCTTAATATAGTAAAAATTCTTAAATTACATTGCAAAACAAATCGATTGATCTGATATAGATCTGACAGAATATTTTACACAGGAGAATAAGCTATTAAGCATCAGAACAAAACATTTTTATAAAATAATAAAAGAGAAAAGCTTGCTGATAGAAAATACAAAGAATTTCGAGCTTTACCCTTGTTGTAGTACAAATCTGTAACAGAAATAGAAATAACTTGCCATTTTATCCAATATATAAACTATCGCTTGTATTCAGCTGATACCTCGAAGTATAATCTTATATCATATTATTATTCGGTGAACTATTATATGTTTATGTAGAATCTGTCTATTCAGTAATGCGAAGATAATAGTGTATAAAATTTAGCACACTTAAGATTTTTCAATGATAATAATTGGTCTAAAAATACAAAGTATTTTAACGTTCAGCCGAGTTAAACGAATCATTTTTAGCCGTTGAAATTTCTACGCCATTTTTACTCGCGATAAAATTCCGTTTCAATTGAATGACTTTTAACATAAATCCACCACTTACTCTAAAATATCCACTCCTACTCTTACTTTGTCTCTCTCCATGGTTGCCCTTTGTTTCGCGAAACGGTCCTTCCAACATAGGAGACAGTTTTTGTCAGAACGCGCAATTGAGAAATGCCACGACTTTCCTTTTACTTCCCAACGATCATCCTCAATTTATGGACATTTTTTGTTGCTTCCAATTCCGAAGTTTTGCGTAACCTTTTTCGAAAATGAATAAAATGTATCTCAAGTGAAGTCAATTATAACCAGCGAGGAAAAAGATCTAAGGGGATCAAATGACCACAAAAAACCCACCAAAGTTTGAGCGACTCATTTTCCACGGAGCTCTCAACCTTTCAGGTTTTACCACTATTCCGAAGTGCAAATCGAAGAAACCGAGCGATAAAAAAGGCAACAAACTCACAATATTACGCCACAGACGGGGTGCTCGATGACAGCTCACGATTTCAACCGATCGAAATTTTGATTTCGCCAATAATTCGATATCGACCGTATGTTCGAAGCGAAACATCGTTCCCCTCGACGAAGTGGTGAAAAGGTCGACTTCCCAGTAATTAACAAAATTCAATATATGAGGTAAAAATAAAAGGGATTCCGATCACATCGTTTTAGTTGTTTATTTGTTTGGTGAGAATTTTTATTTGCTATTACCTCAAAAACTGGGTTGTAATTTGAGTCGTCTAGCGTTGGGAAAATATCCCTTAATCCTTAATTTTTTGATGATATACCGAGGAAAGACAGCGTCCATCTTGTATATGTTATCCTTCACCTACGGTACGTGAAGTCTCCCGTAATGAGTAAGAGCTCACATGTTAAAATATCCCCGTTTCTTTT
The DNA here is from genome assembly GCA_036926305.1 of Uropetala carovei. Taxonomy (NCBI): domain Eukaryota; kingdom Metazoa; phylum Arthropoda; class Insecta; order Odonata; family Petaluridae; genus Uropetala; species Uropetala carovei. The sequence goes on from JAXCHB010000196.1 coordinate 21,264,160, forward strand.
AATAAACTGTTTTAATAACAAATGTTAATTCGCTGGTAATTAGGAAAAAGCTCTACAGTCGTCGAGGGCTCTTCAACATCCTTGAAACAAAAGAGAATCATCGAGTCAACCCCACGTTTACCTCCTCTCGATCATCTCATAAGGTCGTTCGAGCACATTCGGTCCTCTCTCCCTTTCTTCTCTCCCTCCTCTCACCTCTCCTCCTCTCCCCACCTCACTCAACTCCCAATTACCACTCCTCATTCCTCCCACACCTCTCTCCCTTCTCTCCTATTCGTGCGCCCGCAATTTTTGCCCCCGTTCGCCCTCGTGACGGGGCTGTTTGAGCCCCTTTGGTTCGCCCACCACCACCACCATCACAAGAGGGAGATCCCGTCCCTCTCTCTCTCTCTTCTCCTCCCGCCCCCCGTCTTCGCCCGTTCCCCTCGGGACCTCGCTTCGTTTAGCGGGAATCTCCCCTCGGGCTAACTCCCGGAAGGTATAGACGCCCACCGCAGCGGAGCATGAGGCATCATCGGCCAGAGTCCGCCGCCGTTCGCGTGCCTCCGGGGGTTGTTTGAACACGTTGCGGGAACACGGTGGCTAACAAAATAAAATAATAAAAAAAATGAGAACCAGCCTGGAGGTGTGTTGTGAAAAAGTATGATCTTGCTCTTTCCACGCGTTGGATGTTCGGTAGTCAGATTTTCTCCGGTTTTATTTATTTTTTTCGGAATTACGTGGTTCTCGTATGGGCTTAGAGATGGCGCCGGCAAAGAGCGGCGATTATGCCTCTAATGTCTTTTCTTCGATAACCTCCATTGCTTCCCAAAATTTCCGAAAATAATAAAAAAAAACTTTAACGACCGTCTCGTCTTGTTGAGAATCCACGACCGTATAGGGACACCCTTTCTCATCCCTAAGCTTTTTTCATGCCATAAACGATTTTTTTGTGCGAAAATAAAACGTTTCTTTTCACCATTGTGTTTTTTCCGTCTCTATTATTCGCTTTTCTTCGAAAAATCACCGAAAAGCCGTTCCGCTGTTTTCCTCGAGAAATATAAAAAAGCACTAGCGATAGTGCCATTTATGGCGCTCCGACCAATCACATCGAGGGTATTATCTGCGACTACGAAAGCAGCAAAACCAACTCGGGCACTCAGAAGCGACCCATCAAATTATCGAGACTGACTTAGGAGCGAAATCTCTTTCGCCGACCCAAAAAAGGGAAAATGATTTAGGCGTTCGATTCGCAAAAGATTACCCAAAATTACCTCGAGGTTTCCGGAGGGAAATTCCTTCGGCCGCCGTGCCGAAAGGGGAACTCGATAATTATTCGATATTGGGAAATTTGTTACGAGTTTATACATCCCTCCTGTGGCCTTTTTGTTTGCCACGGCCGGCCTTCCCTGTTGTTACACCGTCGGACCATTCTCTCCTCTTGAATGGCTTGCGAGGAATTAGCATCTCTTCGCCGTTTCCTTCTTCTTAGACCTCACCGACGAGGGGTGGACCCGTCCACGTGCCGCACGCCTTTCTCTCTCTCTCTCTCTCTCAATGCGGTTCCCAGGCGCACGAATGGGTCGCTCCCCCCCCCCCCTCCCTTCCCCCCCTCCCCTTCACTTCACCTCCCTCCTCCCTTCTTTTTAGACGTGACCGGTGACGTGTTGCCCTAACAGCACGCTGGGAGCGAAAGCCGTAACGCTGGGAGATGTGCACGTGTGTGGCGATGTTTGCTTTTTGCAGTCGGCAGACCGCGGACCCCGAAAACCGAGCTCCTGGACGCAACGGCGGCCACGTAATAGTCTCAGCCGTTCCGCGCGATATCGTAACGACGAGCTCGCTATTTCTACTCGAGAGTTACGTATTCGTGTCTGGTCGTGATTCCTGGACCTTTTGTTGTTTTTTTCGTCATTCGGTTCGGTTTATTCAGGTTGGATCCACTGCCGCGATGCACCTACCAACGGTATTGTTTCATAACCGATTTCATTAAAACTATAATAATTTGAAATAATTTTAAACTGTTTTGAAACGATGCTGGGATGGGGATAGTACCGTTTTGAATGAATACTAGGATGGTTAGGATAGAGACACGCAACAAATCCGACAGGAACGGTATATTGTGATTTTATCGCAAAATCTATTGGCATTTTTAGTTTAATGTGATATTATAAGAGACATATCCGTGGCTCAATACATGTCTGATTAATAGATTGCTTAAATTTCATTTTACCGCATGTAAAATGGATTTATTAGTTCTTTTTCTTGCGTGCGAATAAAAATGGAATCGGTTGCGAATTCCCATTATTGGAGATGTTTCTTTTAATCAAATTTCAATTGTAAAAGTCAAAAGAGAAAACGTGCGCATTGCACAAGCGTTGCAACATTAAAAGTTTTCGGATTTCCGTACATCTTCTAGAGAGCTAGCAAGATGGGTTTTTGCTATTTTTCGACATTGTATCTTTTTATTCTTATAGAAGTTTATTCTCATTTTTTTATGAGTACCTACGCATCGATCTTCTTATAATGTATTCGAATAAGTTATAAAAAAATAACGAAGAGTCTGAAAAATGGTGTCGAGCAAGAGGATCCTTAATCTTATAATTACACATTGGGGAGGAAAATCGATTCCTCACAAAAGAACCTTGGTACCAATTTCCCGTTGCTTCTGCCATTATCTCTCTCCTTCTCGCCCTCTCTTCCTATGTCTCTTCTTCCCCATCGACTTTATTAACACCGTTTCCCACTCTGTTCTCGATGCTAAGTGGTTAGTACGAGGGAGAGGTAGGGAACTACGTCCTACTTATGCTAATACGCCTCACATCGACACAAAAATGAGGCTCTTTACCGAAAGAAAGTATCCGAGGACTTTAAATCGAACGATTACGAATTGGTCATAAGGGAGATGCTGAGCCGGAGCGACATAACAATCTGTATAAATTAAAAACGAATCAACTTTTAGAAAATCTGAATCGGACCGACATACCGCTGTTAAAAAGTTATTCTTGCATTAACAGTTTCTTGTGTATGTTTATATCCTCCGCGAAATAAAACGATAAACTTTGAGAAGTTCGATTTTTTTCCATACCCTGTGAAGTCATCCAAAATGACCGCGGAGCCGCCTTTGGTTTGCCGGGTTGAAGCGACGAGCGAACTCAAACAAAAGCCTTGTGCAAAACGACTTTTAATGTCAATTTGCAAGATTCAAGCGTGATTCAAATGCATTCCGGATTGATTTCCCGCAGTCATTCAGGGCGTAACATTATCGGTTGCGTGTGAGGAACGCGAGTTGCCGCGCCACGGGCGTTTTGGCGTTTTCCAAAACTCTTTACCTTGAAAGGCGGTCCCCGTCAACGATTTAGCCGGTTGCATTGCTTTCAAAAGGTCTTGTATTAATTATGATCTCCAGTCGTTGAATGTCAATCAGTCAGAGACGAAAAAAAGCTATTCTAATTATTTTTTTCCTTACACGGGGCTTTTGAGACGTGATGAAATTCGATATGATAAACGGCTCGATTTAAAAATAGCCGACGGTTTCTGAGAAAAGGATTTTTTAAATTTGAATTTGCCGGAGAAGTTTTTTTTTGCCATTTTCAAGTTATATTTTTCCTTGTTTTGAGTGACGGCAATTTTCTGAGATTTCCTCATTTAAAATTTACTTATCAGTTGGGGTTATCCTTTCTTATACCATTTGAAAATTCTGCGGTGCGAAAATTTAAACTTATGCAAGTCTTACGCTCTAGTTTACGTCATTTAGGAAACTGTTGGCACATTTACCCTTAGCATAGAGTCGTAATTAGTTTAAAATATTAATTATACGACTTCATTTACTACTTTTGAGTTGGGATCATCCTTTCTTGTAGCATTTGAAAGTTTTGCGATGCGAAAATTTAACTATAAACAAGCTTTACGCTCTAGTTTACAGCATTTAGAAAACTCTTCACAAATTTCCCCTCAGGATAGAATCATAAGTAAAGTTTAAAAGATATACGACTTCATTTTTACGTATCTGAATATATTCTTGTAGGTACCCAGTTAGGATTATATTACAAAAATGTACATATAGTCAATTAAAAAGCTACAAAACACCATTTATCCTTTTATGTCAAAAAGTACTCTCAAAAGTTTTGAATAGAACTTAGCCACTAGCTCAAAGATTTTCAGATTTTCTTTGTTTTTTAACTGAATAATTATCTCTTAATGGATCCTCTAATAGCGTTGAAGTATCTTTCTAGTGTGTGTTGTATGCGCGTATTTGCGTGCGCGTGTGAGTAAGCACCTTGTCCAAGAGTACCTGCAATTATACGGCTGGGGGAAGTTACTTCGAGGAAAGTAAATTAATTTATAGAAGTTAAATATGCACAGCAAATAGTTTTATTTTGAATTGCTTGGATAACGATTACATTTTTATTTTTTATTTTTTTTTGCAAATTATTGAAAAATATCCTCTGAATTTTTAATCAAACCATGTGCAGTTAATACGTAAGATAATATCTATGCAATTTTGCAACGTAAATATTAAACGTCCGCCAATGAAGCTGCGGAAGAGGCAAATTGAAATAAGGGCGAGGGAGTGACTCAAATCAATCAATGCTTGTGTCGGACGTCAGTGACGGAGTTTGGAAAATATTCAAGAACGATTAACGGCCATATGCTAATTCAATGAAACTTTAACTTTAACTTTCGAATAGGAAATGTTTTATGCATTGATGTTAAGTTTTAGGTAGAATATGGATTAAACGTTCAGGTTAACATGACGTGCGGTGTCTCGATGGATCGTCTTAAGTTAAAATATTATATCGAGCATTAAAATTACCGTCTGCATCGAAGGGAATGATGTAGAAATAGTAATACTTGGAAATCGATATTCAGAGGACATAAATAAGTATGAAGCTGTAGATTATTCATTTCTCTCTCATTCTCCAATTTGTGGCAATCTCTGTTAACTTCTATCCGCTCAATTAAACCATTTTTCCACTTTTTTGCCTATCTGTTTCTATTCATGAATATTATTTTGTTTCTCGAAGTTAGGTTATAAAAAACTAGTTTCATTCACGGATTTTCTTCTCGCAAAATCAGTCTACATATTTAGTAAATGTTCAGAATAGAAACATTTGGTTTCATCGCCTTTTTGAAACTAAACTTTCCATCACAAAACTGGTTCTTGGAAACGCATTTATTACTCCGTAATATGTTTGTTGCAGATTATAACTAACATGTGTATCAGTTTAAGATGCCGTACAAGCCTTCACTAGAATATGTAATTGAAAAAAGTTTTTGGTAGTAGTAGAACAGCAGGCTGTCTCTGATTACTTTGGATATTAGGCGCTCTAAAGCACACACACCAGCAGAATTTGATCGTATACATAAGCCTTTATATATCTTCATATTTTGCATAGGTTAATTTGTAAACATTTATTTACGATATTCTATCGCGTCATAAACATTTTTTGTTTTTATTCTTTATTTACGATCTGAATAGGATTTGCATACCTACATGTTTTCTTACTACTTTGTAAAGTATCTAGTTAATTTTGTGAATATTTTTCTATTTAGCCCTTCCATTCGTAACTTATCGAGAGCATGTCATATTTACCTACACGATGCTATGTTAGGATGAGAAAAATTTTGATAATATTTTATTAAACTTGGTGACTAAACCTGATACCCGGTATCGAAGAAATTTGGAGCGTTTCGGTGTCTTGTTAAATGTGTGTGCCTTCATAGATAGATAAGCAATTTTTGCGTATGATGTATAGAGTTCATCTTACGTAGGCGCCATTTCATTTTATTGAAATTTATTAAATATTTTTAAGAAATTACAGGACACTACGATAATTTATAATGGAAAATTAGAGCACGTATCTCGAAAGCCGTATTAGCCAGAAAACCTTCGCTTGCCGTTTTTTTCGGTAGTAAATATCTATTTCTATGAAATTAAGGATTTATAGTCGATTTGAAAGCAAAGCGGTTTGCCCAGTAGCACTGACCGCAAGTGGTCCTTTGGCCGAGTGCGTACGTAGCTATCCTCCTGCGAAGGTAGATGAGTACCCACTAGTCCTCACCCGTAATCATCTCCATCACTTCTTTCCGGTATTCCGCAAAACGCGTCGCTTCTGTTCGCGATTCTGCGAATCGCAACCCGTCGAATGAGCTTGCGACTGGAAGAAGCTATCGTTCCTTCACTCCTTTTACTCCGTACATCCATCCAACTCCCTCGCCTCTCCTTTTTTCACCTCTTCCTCTCCAACCCTCCTTTCCTATTTCCTCCACCCGTGTAATCCACCGACCATAACCGCACCACGACCATCAGCACACCTCGTCTTTCCAGTGTCTTTCAGAAGGCGCCATTTCCCTAATGGTTTCAATCCCCCGGTTTGTCTCGATTGGAGGGCGAGAATGGAAAAAAAACGCTTCAGATATCCTCTGCGCTCGCTTATTAAACGCATCTAAACGATCAAGGAACTCCCTCGTTTTTGTCTATTAAAAGAAAAAAAAAGAGGTAGAATCATTCTCCTCGGACGACTAGTTTCCATTCGCTTACCGGTCTTTGCCACGCATCGTATCTTTTTCTCTCTCTCTCTCAGGTGTGTTATTCATGATTTGCGAGGACGCTGACTTTTGAAAAAATTATTCGTATTCTTTTATTTTTTTATAAACGGGTGATTTCGTTCCTAAATCCACGGGGGATCAATCTGAGGAAAGGCGATCGGTTGTAATTCAGGCGACCGGAGCGCTGCAGGGAGTTTGGAAAGGAGTTTTAAGAAAGACCGTCTTGTCGGAATTTCCAATATGTTAATGAATTCTTGCCAGGATGGTGGAGTAGAAGTTTTAAGTCGTGTTACCCACCTTCGCACAAATTTCGTTGGATCCCTCAAGATGTAATATTTGAAGGGATAATCGCTTTTTTTCAGTTTTCTTTTCCCGCATCTGAATCTGCCAGTCTATTGGTAGACGAAGAAAAATCTTATTGTTAGATCGTGTGAAGGGTAGTCGATATTCGCTGAATCCGTCGCCCTCTTTTCGCGCGCTTCATTGTTTTGTCAGTTCTTCACTTATCGCTCCTTGGTGTTTTTCATATATATATTCTTTATTATAATTGCGGGAATCGGAAATGACTCGATCATAAATTTAATTGGATTACACTGTGGAACTTGGAGCAATCTCTGTTTTTGGCCCTTAGTTTTTTTCCTCAGTGATGGAAGTCGTCCGTTGGTGGTGGTAAATAATCCCTCGTTGACAACAATTCCTTCCATTCCCGTCAGTACCCCAACCTTATAATTATTCTCCGTGATTTGAATGCTGTAGTAAGTTTCGGCGATGATTCAATATCTTCGGGTTTAAATAAACCATTAGAAGGAGAATTTCATAATATAAAAACAATTCCCTGTCTTCAATACTATTAATCCAAATCAATATAGAGGATTATATGTTCACTATACAAAATCCGAACTAATATATATTTTTTCCGAATAAAATTTGATTGTCTATTGTTCTTGTTATTTGCTGTAAATAAACAAACTTGAAACATAAGATTATCGAATAGTAACATAAGTTGCGTTTCACGCCGCTAAATTTTATATACTAATATGCATCACATCTTTTAGTTCAGTTTTTTAGAAAATATATACTTTCCTGATAATTGCTTGAAACTTTCATTCGAGAATAACACATTTGAAACATACTTTTAGAGTGTTGATAACGGGGAATTACATTTTAATTTCTAAATTACAACATGACCAACATAAAAATAGATGGCTTATCCAAATTAATCAATAGAAATTTTACCTGTTTCGTTTAAAATATTTCACATTTACTTTTAAATTATCATTTTTTAATTGAAAGCTATCTTTTATCATTAAACTCATTTCTAAACCCGAGTCTTTGAAACATTATGGCTAGTCGACTTGATTTTTTCTCGACAAGTGATAAAAACACAGAAATCAGATCCATCCAATTTATATCAAAAGCGATTTTTTCGTTCTTTCTTTCTCCTTCCACTAAATTATAAAGCCAATGAACACGCGGTACCATTGTTATTTTCCGAATGAGAAACTCACAAAGTTGACCAGAAGCTCAATCGATGCCTCCAACCAACCCCATAGGGACTATTTATAGAAGTGTGCCGAACATGGTCCCGCCATGGCTTCGGTGCTCGCTAATAGGCAGATGGGAGCGAGGATTCTTTGGCACCCTCGCGTCAATTGGCTCGCTACCCGTGTTCCAAAAGCCTCCCTCTACCCCCAAGCAGTCTACCCATCCCATCGGCCTTACCCCCCGCCGAGGGTTACCCCACCTCCTCTATAAACCGTTCCTATTCTCCCATCAAAGCGGAGCATATTTTATTTATTTTTAACGTTCACGGAAACCTTTCGATGTGTTCCTCATGGCGTAAGAATCACACGATCATTCCTCCCCCTCCCCATTTCTCCTCCCCTTAAAAATCCATTCAGTAGCCGCGGAACCGAAATCCCTTTCCAAAAAATTCATCCCGTGCAACACGTCCGTTTTCGGTTCTATATCTCTATCAGCTGTCTCCAGATTAAGTAACTTTACCGAGTTGTCAACGGCAAAATATAGCCATTCATTCGTAGGATGTGTATTTTTTAAAGGGCGGATCGAAAGGAAAATAAGCTTTGGGGAGAAAAATATTTCCAGCAATTTGTTTCGGGATTTTTTTTTAATCCCTCATATGTCACATGTTTGTTGTGACCAGGTTCTAGGGAAGGTTTTTGAAATTTTCAGCGGAATATTTTACAGCGTTGATTGAATATTGTATTTGCAACTCACTCCCATACTTATATAACGGCCGATGCGTTTATATGCGGATTTCATACTACCAGTAATCTTCATCGGTAGTGATCGTCGTTAATAATAAAATCTAATAGAGTTCTTTAATGGAAATTGACAAATGGAATTACACCGCTTTTCAGGCATTGGAGTTGCCAATGTTTTTCATGCAAACAATAAGTTGAGGTGGGTCAATAAACCTTGAGATAATCATTGAGGAGTTTTTATAGAAATGTATTTTAATATGTAAAAGAATATATTCTTTTCATATTGCCTTACATTAAGTAGATTAATTGCGGTATTTAATGGGTAGTTGTTTCTTTAATTCCATGGGTGAACACACCACATTCGGTAAGGGGAACTCTAAATCGAAAAGCAATTTATTATTTTATATGCTCCATTTCCAACTGTACTCACGTTCGTAATTTTTTGCAACAATGGCCATGTTTCGAGGTTATTTTATTAGCGTATTTTTATGCACGCTGCGGGAGAAATTAATTGTGGAAAGCAGATTTTCCACCTTTCCAAACTCTAGAAAGCAGCAAAATGGGAGTAGACGCCAAAAAACGAGGCGCGCCGAGCTAATTCGTCTCGTGTTCCACTTTAGGCATAGGCGCCATCCACGCCCGCACCATTTCCTCCTTCGCTAAAATTCCTCCGAGCTTATTTTTCTTCGCATCCACGTGTCTCACGATTTTCCCTTTTATCTCTCTCTCTCTCTCGGTCGCTTTCGCGGAACCGGGGAAAATGTTGGAAATCTATTCGATTTTTCCTAAACTTTTCCTCTCGCCTTTACGTGCCGTCTCGCGGTGTCGCGTAAAAAAATTCTCAGAATCGCAAATATCCGCCACCGGCGTGGCGTGATTCACGTGAAATGACGAGGAAAAAAACCAGTTATATTCGGAATTTTCGAGGCGAATAGGATGATTGGAAACTGGGTGATGATGTGGTGATTTCTGCAAATATGTGCGCAGCGGAGAGGCTCGCTTTGGGCGACATTCAGCTGGGTTTGGAAAAGTGTCCTTATGGTCGAGTGTGTCTTGAATGCCATGCGTCATTTCTAATTGCTCTTTTAGAAATATATAACCAGATAAAAATTAACTTTTCAAAGGGGTGCTTAAGTATATGCAATAAATATTAACTATTTTATCATGAAGTTAATCGATTGTAAAAAATACATATCGCCTTTTTATTCGTTTTTATTATAATTTTATATGTAAATAGACATAATTCTTACACCTCTTCGAGAAATGCCTTCAAATAGCTTAGACTTTTCATTTCCATTGTCGTGACATGCTTGTCCCATATGGCTTTAGCTTTTCTAATCATACTTTGAAATCAATACGGTCGTTTCAGATGACTATCCAAGATATCTTTCTCTTCCAATATGTCTGGTCTATTGGTATTTCAATGTCCTCGTACTTTACATTGCGGACTCGTGTTCACCCTCTCTCATTCACTCCTTCCTATTCCTGTACGTAACTTTGTGTACCTTCAACAAGAAGAATGCACCTCTCAGCGCGTACGTTTCTTTTTTTAAACCACATCATTTTCACGAGATGTGGATCGGATTTCCGATAGGAGCCTGACAATATTTTCAGCGTAAAACTACGAAGAAACACCCATAAAATAATTATTGCCGCGGGACTAATTTACCTGTCGAAACTTTGATGTTTCCTTTACCCGTCAGATATTGCGTGTAAGTCTCATTTAAAAGGGCGTTTCAAGTAATTCCATGGAAACCGGTCTCCCGGGAAGTGTTGAGCGAAAGATGCCGACGCGTGGGCGATTGCTGTAGCGCCTTCGCACCGAGACTTTTCCCCTCTCGCCTTCATACCGCCGCTCGTGGCGGCAACAATGCGCTGCACGTCCACGCGATCCTCATATCGTCTCCACCGCGACGTCTCCTCGCTTTTTCTTCTCTTATTTTTTTCTCCACCCGAAAGAATCGGTTAAACAACGGATGGCAAAAAGGAAAAATGGCGAAATCTCTAGGCTCGGAAATATTTCCTCGTAAAAAGTCCGGCGTGTGTATTATTTCTTTGCGCGTTTCTTAAATTCGGTTGTCTTCCTGCAGTTTCGCCTAACCCGATTCGTTCTCGGCGTCCAGTCCGTGCTACTTCGCGAAACGAGCGATTCGATTCACTTCCTCTCGCTTATCCTCTCTGTCTCTTTCTATCTGTCACTCTCTCTCCCTGCTGCCTCCTTTCCCTCTCCTCTTTCCTTCCCTCTTGTCTTCCTCTTAATCCTCCCTTTCTATCTCTTTCTTTATGTCACTCATGCTCCACTCTTTTCCCTCTCCCGTTTCCTTCCCTCCCTCTTCCTTTCTCTTTTCCTCTTTCTCCCCAACTTTATCTCTTTTAGCTATCTCCATCCCTCTAAAAATTCTCCCCTCTCTCCTATACAAACATCTCCTCCCCCTCTTTTCCTCTCTTACCCAAAACAAACGAGTGATCGTAGGTGGGGCGCTGTACCAAATGGCACGTTGATACCCCAACTGCCTCTTAGGCCACGCTTCCTCTGGCGCCTCCAAGACCGGTTTCCCGCCAACTGCTGCCCATCGATATCACTCTTCTCAATGAGTCCCAACCGCGAATTCCCACCGTAACCTTCATGTTCGATCGGTCGATAAATTCTCTTCGAAAACTGCCTTCCGCGGCGGATATTCACCGGGACACTTTTAGAGGAAGGAAGGAATAGATCAGAGGTCGGACACGTAAAGACTCGCGGACCGTATGCGGTCCCCGAGAGCATATTATGCGGCCCACAAAGGTATGGTAAAACAGTGATCCGTAAAATTTAACACAAAAGTTAGTGTTTCTGGTAAAATTATAACAATAAAACTTTTAATTTCGATATGTTAACTCTATGAATCTAATACAAACGAAATTCATTACACTACGACCGGTTTCGCTACTATTAATGAGATCTATAAACCTAGTTTATGTATGAATTTTACTTACATGATGCCTCAAAATCAATACGTAATTTCCGAATTAAACTCTTAATCCGGCCCCACAAAGCAATGCGTGGCCCGCCCAAATATTCGCAACCACTGATGCGGCCTGCCATGTAGATAAAAGTTTCCCACCTATGGAATAAATCTAGAATAAAGGGGAGAAGGTGCCAGACCCCCCCATGTAATGAAGGTAGTATTTTTTAATTATTTTAACGAGAGGAAAGAAGTTGAGGAAAGATAGCTAAACGTGTGGAGGACGCCGTCTAAGGAGGGAGAGCTCACCGTCTAGTTTTCTTCGTCATTATGGGAGAAGGTGTTCGGAATAAAAACCCATAATAGGCCAGCCTGTTCGACCGGAGAGAGTGCGTGCGAATCGGGAGAAGATAGCAATCATTTTGTGGGAGCAGAAGGAGTTTTATGGGCTTAAGCTGGAGGATGAGGACGATTCGGGATTAGAAGGAAGCGGAAGAAAACACACACATACACACATATGTGTGTGTATATATATATAGGACAACTAGGTGTTGAAGGAAACCCAGTGAGCACTTACCAGAAGGAGAGCCGCTCGGGTGTCGGAGGGACACATTTGTAGACGTCGTTGGAGCTTTCGGGATGATCCCTTCGTCATCATAGATAGTCTGTCCGTAGACAGGCCCGGGTTTATTCATGGTTAAACTTGGTTCTCCAAATACTCCTATTTTCCGCAGTCTTCTTCATGTCCTGATAGCTCTCTTTCCCTTTCAAGTCGCCTATCAGCTGAAACCTTTTCCTACCTCTTTCTCTTTTCCCATCCAGTTTTCCGTCTAGCACTTCTTTCATCATGCTCTCTCTCCTCAGGTTAATGTCCAATCCAGTTTGCCTTCCTCTTTTTGATAATCTGCATAACCGTTCGCTCCTCTCCTATTCTTCGTAGTACTTCCTCGGTTTTCACCCTATCTGTCCATTTTATCTTTCCATTGTATCTTTAGCATTCATCTCCATGTCCACATTTCGAAGCTTTCCAAGTATTTAATTAATATCATTTTTCCTTAGCGTCCATGTTTCTGCCCAATACAAAGCTATACTCCATACATAGCATTTTATCAACTTCTTGCTGATATCCTCCTTTATATTTCCCGTTAGTAGGAGTTTCTTTCTTCTGAAAGCGGCTTTTGCTTTCGTTTTTCTAGTCCTGATTTCATCGGTACATTTTGCTTCTGTCATTATGATGCTTCTGATGTATTTAGAATCTGAAACTTGTTCTGATAGCTTTCCTCCAATATCTATGTTCAAATTTTCTTGTTCTTTACTTGATATTCGCCTTACCTTGGATTTCCCTGTATTTATTTCCATACCGTATTTTCTATCTGTTGAATTGATATCTTCATAGCTTTTAAAACTTTCTACGGTCCGTTACTGTTGTTTCATTAAAATTGACGTCTACTGACTTGGTTTTAGAAAACGGCTCGTGCGAACCACATTGAATAAAGAGTTTCCGCTGTTGGATCCCTGCCCATTAGGGTTGCCACATTTTCAGGACAGAAAATTCGGACATTTTCCAAACACATTATTCATCCTAAAATATTTGAACATTTTAAAAAATATGCATAAAAATATACATTTCCGTTAAGTACCTTTTTATTTAGCCAGCATATAAAATGTATAACAAATAATTAAATTTTCAAACCTTCAATAATCTCCAGGAACAATAAATATGCAACTTTTCTTAGAAGTTGATATACAGAAATTTGTGTATACATGCTTATTATACAATAGTATTATTCTTGAATTTGTACTTTTTGTTACTCTTAGCAAATTTTAATAAATCTTTGCGTTGGCCACTACTACAAACTGAAGACCGCAAGTTATGACAAACATCGATTCCTACGCAGTGGCGTACACATACATTCTGTTGCCTGAGGAAAGATGTAACAATTATGGATGATTTTGTGTATGTTTTTTTGTAGTCATATTTTGGCGATACATTTGAGCGGCTTCTAAAGCAATCGCCTCGTTGTTTCTCCTATCAGCAGACGGCAAACGTATAACTTCCTCACGGATTTTGATAAATAAATCGTAATTCTTAAATATTTGTAGATAAAATTTCAGTTTTTAAGTAATCAAATTCTAAAACGTTCTTACTGTTTGTCTTTCAACAGAAATCCGGACAAAGCACGTCCGGAAATGTACAATCTGGACACCGGACATTTCGATACATTTCAACAAATTTCCGAACTGTTCGGACAAAATCCGGATGGGTAGAAACCCTAGTCAGACCCCAACCGTTTTGGATAAACGTTCTTCTACTGTATAAACAAAACTGGAAACGCTGTGTATGCGCAAACTTAAAACGGTAGTCGGTATATACTGTATTAGATGACGTCAAAAGCACATTGTTCGCTTGAATTCTGCATGAAATTTCTTTATTTTCTATTAACTTGAAAATCCGGACAATTACACGTCCGGCTTAAGTATGAGGGAGGACACCATTTCAATGTTCGGAAAGTCGGACATGTGGCAACCCTACTCCCCACCCGGGCGGTCAAGAGGCTGCCTTTGGTCCTTCAATGTATTGGCGATCAGCCAAAATTATTACTAAAACCTGAATCATTTAATGACATTTATATGATATTAGTTTTTTTCTTCTCACCCACATAAAAAAATGTGTTGCGCCGACTCTATGCTTACGCATACAAATATTTGTTACTTACTAACTTCCATTGCCGCTATAAACGAATGCGTTAATACGTTATAACCGAGGTTAATATATTGCAATATTGTAGAAACGGGGATGGGACCTGAAGAATATGCTGTTATATCCGAGTTTTCGTATTAACCGAGGCCGTTATAACCGAGTTCTACTGTGTGTGTATATATATATATATATATATATATATACATACACACACACATACATATTTATATAAAGGTGGCAACAAGGTGTTGGAGGAAGCCCAGTGGACACTTACCAAAACTGGAGAGCCGTTGAGGGTGCTGGAGACACGAAAAACAACACAAATTCGACTGGTAGGCAGTGCGCCTGCCTTCTAACCCAAAGGTCGCGGGGTTCGTAATCCCGCTTCGGGCATGGATGTTGTGATGTATGTTGATTTTCTCTAACAGAATTTGACGGTGCAAAATGACCGTAGCTGTCGACGCATCTAAAATCATAATTACTACTACTACAAATTCGAAAGATTTTCATATATATATATATATAAAGAGGGGGAAAGAGACGAAAAACAACACAAATTCGAAAGATGGGGAAAGAGAGCGGGAGGAATAAACCGCGGCTTCCTGTTCCTTTGAGATCCTTCTCCCAGTCGTGAGATCTTCCTTTTTAGTGTCGTCTTTAAAGCGACAGTGGGGGGCCGAGGCGGATATATTTTTCCGTATTTTTTTTCGGCCCAGAGATATTTTGACGAAACGTAATAATAAGGCAAGAGTGGCGATCGCGAGAATACCGGAAAAACGAGCGCGGGAATGGAGGTCACGCCGTCGTATAGCATGATCTTTTTTACTCCCTCTAGGGGTTGTCGTTTTTGGGGATCGCGAAGTGTTTTTATTTTCTTCAGTCCAGGAGACTCGGTTGAGTCCAATCACGTCCCGTTACCTGCGCATTATTTTTATACGTATGCATATTTGTTTCGACCATTTCCTGTGAAAGGAGTTGACCAGGTGTCGCCAGAAACCTTTTTTCTCCTACGTTTTGTATTTTAAGACCGACCCAAATTGCTGCCGCGATATTTTTCCCGTTTTTCTCGACTCTCCGTCACAGCTGGATGTCTATAAATAGGGAAACACGGTACTTTTGAATATTTATTTACCGGGGATCCAATATCAGCGTTCGCCACGGTCTCATTATCATATTATATAGTTAAAACTTCGTATCGAAACATGAGTGTCTATGGCGGTATTCTAGCAGGAGGACGCGGTTAGCTATTCTGACAAATTCGATGTTATAAGAAATCCAATGGGTATCTTATTATAAAACAATGTCCTAAGATAATCAGGTGATTGAAATTATTCAGAACGCATTCGCGGTTACGGAATACGAGTACTCAACGCAACTCTCTCTCTCAGCACTTAGTCGAAAATCACCTTCAGGGTACATTTGCGGAGTCTCGCGACTCGTCGTCCTCATTCCAGTATCCCTTGAAAGGATTTCGAGTTAAGAAAAAAAAAGAGGGAGCCGCTTCACATCCCACGATCGAATAAATAAACTTTGAAGCGAATTCCGCCGATTTGAGATAATTTGATGTTTCGGCGTTAAAAAATTCCTCGGGATCGTTTTTTAAATTAATTCCTTTTACAATGCGCATTGATCGGTCGACATAAAGTGTACTGATCCTCCACGAAGAACTCTCATACATATTCATCGAACCCATCTCTCTCTCTCTTCTTTCACCCCATCCAATCATAACTCTATATCCCCCGGCACTCCATCCCACATCGTCCGACCCCATTCCGTATGTATCGTCCCCACGCAGTCCCCGCGTCGTCCACCGCCAAACCTCCCTCTTCCCCCTTTCCTACGTTCCCCTTCACCTCCTCCACCCCCTACTGTTGGCGTCTTCACACGCAGCGTCCCTCACCACATGGACCCAGCGTTCTTTCATCTGTTCCTCATCCCACGCTTAGCACCAAATGAAAGGCAGAGAGAGGAATCAACAAGTGTTGCGATGAGATTCCCGTCTCTCTGTTTCCCTCCTTCTCCATCATTCCACCCACCAGTGCCATCTCGGCCGGTCTCCCTCCCCCTGCTTACTCCTTCCTCTCTCTCTCTCTCCCTCCCTCCCTCTCCTCTCCATCCATTTTCCTCCTCCCTTTTCCCATCTACTCCGCCGCCGACACCTCTCTTTTCTCCCTCTCCCCGCATTCTCCCATTTCCGCGTTCCATCATACTGCTCTGCATTACTCACCTCTGTCTTCCCCCTCCCAGCTACATCCCTCTCAATCCTTCCTCTTCTCATAATCTCCTCCCATAAGAGTCCCTCCGCCTCGTCCTACTCCCTCATCCTCCTCGACAATCCTACTTCGTTTTATAACTGGAATTCCGCGTTGAGATCTTTCGCGAAAATCGTTCGAATCGTCTTAATTTTTACGATCGTATATGTCATTCGATAATAGAATGTAAATTTCGGAATTGATAGGGAAAGTAGATTGTCGCTGATTGAATTGATAGGGAACGATGGTAGCTTTGATTACTGAAGGGATTTCGCGAGTATCTGTGAACCCGTCCTTTAGCTCCTAACCCTAGTTAGTGTTATTTTAGTGTATTTACTATGTAATAAGATACTCTCAGTGTACTTTGCAATTGAAAGTGTTTTCTTTTTTCGAGAAAGTTTCGAATTTTTTTACTTCTACCTTCCACATAATTATCCCACAACATCTGAACCTTCTTCCTTATCTCTTTCTTTCCTCCTCCCTTCATCATACTGATACATCCACACACACGATCTTAGACAAAACCTTCTTGATCACATCGCTTCTACGTCCTTCCTTCTCCCGCCTCCTATTCGAGTGACACCTCGTAAGCCTTAGGCATATTCTCGGCAGAAACGGCCGCCCTGAAGACGGCATGGAAGAATGACGATCACGTCTACACAGCGAAAGAAGATCGAGGTGAAATGATTACGCTCGGTCCTCATCTGGGATACCTGTAGGCTTACAGGTGCGCTTTTGGGTCGATTGAAAACACGCACAATTATCGATAGGTTATATAGGACGTAAACGAAAACCTAATTTATGTTTCTTAAGACTTTCTTGTGTTTATTTAGTCTGTGATGGTTTTAGGAGAGATAGGTAGATAGGACGAAGAGAGGAGAGAAATAAGGAGAAATGTGGGATTAGATTTAATAATGAAGAGACAAAGGAGAGGAGAAATCGTAATGTAAGTAAATCTTCCGCTTAGATTAGTTTCAAACGAAAATAATTAATTTACAACGCACGGAAGCTTGTCTTTTTTAAAACCAACATTCTTAATTGCTTTTCCACTCGACCAAATTTGCTGTTTTTCGAAATAAATGCTAACGATATGTGAAGTTAAATTCTTTTTACTTTCTCCATACGCAATAATGGGGAAGTATTGTGTTCATGAAAACAATCGACTTCGAGATTTCAACGGAAATACACGTTTTGAGGTCCCTAGAACACGTTTAGACTATTTTTGGAATGATGTGTGTCTGTATGTGATTGTGGGCGCTCTAACTCAAAAAATACTTGCCATATCGTTACCAAACTTCATATATAACACTTTAGCATGAGCACAAAGAACTTTTGGACATTAACGGTTAACCGGAAGTGGAGGTTTATTCGAAACCCGATTCGGTTTTTGCGATATTTCTCCGTAAAAACATCATTATTGTATACACAATTCTACGCAAAGGTTATAGAGAATGTAATTTCCTACAACTTACATTTGAAACAATTTTCCATAGCAGTTGTTGTTTAGGAATTATTTATAAATTATCGTTTTTTAGGTTTCCATCAAGTATCTCCTTTAAAACATCGTTGTTGGTAATCTTCTTGAGGATCAAAGTTGTAGAGAATAATATTTCTTCCAAGTTTTGTTTGAAACAAATTTTCGTAGAACCATCCATTTCGGAGATATTCAACTTTTTTCTTAATTTCCAGTGTACAGCGCCACCACCATGTAGCGATGAATTCTGTAAACATATTCAAAATATACGTAATTTACGGCAATAAGGACGACTGTATTTTTTTACGATACGAAATGATAATTTTGCCTCATAATGCTATTCATAATAATTTAAATATCTATATCCCAAATATGGAGAAAGTCATGTGTTGGACACATCAGATTTTTTTAATGCTCCGAAGCAAACCTTGAAGTTTTGCAACGTCTTATTGGGTAACCTTTTCATCTCGATAACGTGTTTTATGAGTAAAAGAACGTATAATCATCATTCCGCAAAGCCAGCAAACACCCAAGTCGTTGAAAAACACCAGGAGAGATCAATCAACTGGTTTTCCCGATAAAACACGAGTTTAACTCCAAATAATTACGAACGAAACACTCGTAACCGATTAAATATCTCCACCCATCGGCTTATTGGATCGATTTCCGCTGTATTTTTCGAACCAAAGTACGCTCTTATCTCCCTCCAAAAAATATACGTATATTTTGCACCGAACGAAGGACTTCAAGTTAACATACCACGACGAAGAATTTGCATCCTTTGACATTTTAATAATCCGGTAGCATTCCTCGGGAGTTCGTTATTTTTATTTTATTTATTTTTTTAATCTCCCGGATTTTTTTCCTCCTCTATCAAACTCCCCTTCCATCTTCTTTCTTCCTCGTAAACATTTTTCGACCATTTAAGGCAAATTATTGCTACGCGGAATTATGCTACCCGGTTTCCAGTTCCCCTCCTCCTCCACCACGGCAGGAGTGTGTTTTGTGACGCACTTTTTGATTGCTAAATGCGGAGCATTCAAATATAAAAGAGACCGGATGAGAGAGGAAAAGGATTTGGAGGACTGGAGCAGCAGAAGTGAAGTTCGGGGGGAGGCAGTAAGAAGTGGGAAATAAGAAGGTCGAGGAAGCGAATGAATGGGGGAGAGAGAGAGAGAAAGGAAAGAAAGAGAGTGGAATTTGAACCGCTGCTGGATTTAATGTCTCGTGGCGAGAGCCGACCGACTCGTATGTGGAGAGGAAAGGGAGGAAAAGAGCGAGTAAGATGGGGGAAAAGAGATAAAAGAGGAAAGGGGATGGGAGAATAGTGCGAGGAACAGAAATATTTTCAAAAGAAGGAGAAGAATCGTAATTTGTATCTAATAAAGTGGAAGAGTTATATAGGTAGAAAATAGAGGAGTGGTGGAATCTGATCGAAGAACTGAGGAGAATAAAGAGAGAATATGGGAGTACAGGCAGTCTACGCTTAACACGAGAGATACGTTCCTAAAATGTGTCGTGTTAAGCTAATTCGTGATAAGCGAATGCATAAATACCATAAGAAAGCACGTAAAAGGTTGGAGTTATAGGGAGAGAGAGAGAAAGCGTGCGAGAAAGCAGAGATTTAATGGATTGAAAGCATTAGTGTGCATTTTACTTACGTTTTTATACATCAAATGTAATAACCAATACAGTGTAAATACAATACAATGCATAAACAATACACATAAGACGTAAATGAAGTATAAACACGGCGACGTGTGCTAGTTCCGCAGGTCCTTATTAATCTAAATACTATAAATTATCTAATATTTTACGAATAAATATAAATTAATATATACCTTCCATTAATGGCAATATTTTTTTATTTTTTCACGTCGTGGATCGTGTTGCAACTCGTGTTAAAACGGTAGCTTCTTCGCGTAAAATCAACAGGTTCCCCCCAATTGGTAAATCGTGCTAAAGTGAATAATTTCGTGTTAAGCGAACCCGTTTTAAGAGGGGAACTACCTGTATAGAAACTGATTAAGAGGAGTGTATACAAGATGCGAGGGAATGGCTGATAAATAGAAAAAGGAGGCATGAAGAAAAGACGAGGGAATAGAAGTATTCTAAAATTCAGAATGAGAGGGAAGTGTAGGAGAGAGGATGGAGAGAGAGAGAGAGTAATAACCGGGGGAAATCTCCGTTCTCCTCTCTTCTGTTCGTTTCCGTGTCCACTATAAAGACCATCGTGGCTCCGGACCCGGGCATTGCCTTATATGGACGAACCAAGACGCCCTTAACATCTCCACCCCCTCGCCCTGCTCCCTTAATGGCCTCTGGAAGAGCAGTAAAAGAGCGTTATTTCTCCTCCCCAGACGCGTCTGCTCCCCTCTTCCTTCTCTTTTCCCCGTCTTTCTCTACCTTTTTCTCTTCTTCCTCCCCCTGCCTCCACAGTTTGGCCCTTTTTATTGCCTCTCTGCTTCTCTCTCTCTGTCTCTTTAAAAAAAATTCGTAATACACTTGTATAAATCGATCGCTTTTTATGTATTTTTTTTTTTAAACTCGCCGAGTGAAAATATTTTCAATTATTGGGATTTGTGCGTCCGATGGGAGGAAATGGCGCCTAATTGCCTATGCGAGTCGGGATCGTGGCCTCTCGAATTGAAGCATCAAAGGAGAAACGCGGGTGAGGTATGGACAAGAAGAAGGAGAGACGGCAGTTCTTTGAATTCTTCTCGTGAAAGATTGGCCCAACCCTCATTCCATTATCTTAGCCCGGTTCCTTTTGCTTTTTGCCGCTTAAAAAGGATTCCTCCCTGTTTCCGAATCACTCCATCCCTTTCATTCCCTTTCGCTCCCCTCCTCCATTCTTATGCGCTCTTCTTCTTCGCTATTTCCCTCCCCCCCCCTCTCTCTCTCTGTCTTTTCCTCCCTCCCACTGTCACCTGTCTCCAATTTTTTTTATCAACTCCCTTCCTCCCCCATTCTTTCGCTTTTTTTTCTTTTTCCAGTCTATTGCTATTATTTTTTCCCGAATGGTCTTGTTCAGTTTCTATTCTCTGTTTCCTCTTCTCTGTACTCTCTCTGTCCTCTCCTCTCTTTACCACCTTCTCACAATTAAAAGCCTACGTTTCTCCGACAGTATTATAGAAACGTAATTTCTCAATCTCCATTTTTTCATAGCGTGAGTTGAGTAATTCTTCCTTGTATCCTCTTCTCGTAATCTCACTTTTCGTTCTCATTTACTAACTTCTTTTTTCGCTGTCTTCCTCGTTTTCTTTTCTACTCTTCCCCTTCGTCCTCTTTATCTTTCTCTGTCTACTTTGACCTCATCCTCTTAATTTCTCTTCCTCTCTTACCTATCCCTCCTTTATCTTCCTCTTTCCTCTCTCTCCCTCTAATATTTTCATCCCTTCCTCTCCGTCTTTTTTTTACTTTCTTCGTACTTCGTACTTCATCATTCCTTACTCTGCATGTTTCCTTTCTCCCTATTCTATCACTCCATTTACCTCTCTCACTTTTGACCTCCACGGTTTTCCCGTATCCACCGAATTTACCATTCTGCAGAGACCTGCACGCACGCACGCACACACGTGATCTACTTCTCGTCTTTCGACGATTTCTTTCTCTCGTCCGTATCGAAAACGTTTTCTTCTCTCAAAAGTGGATTCGGGGCCATTCCGATGCGATCCTCATATTTCATCCCAACCAAAATGATTGAGAAATTCCGTTTCCTCTTCCCTCCCTTTCGCATTTTCTCCTTCCCTCCCCACATCCTGTCCACCTCTCTTTCTCTCTCTCTCTCCCCCTCCCCTCCTCCTTCCCCTTCCACGTTGGCTATTCAAGGACCCAAGTCGCGTGCCAATCGCATTAAGGCCACAGAGTGTGTTCAGACGTTATGCGAAATTATTCCATTTTAAATGATTTTGCTCGTGGACATATTCCGGCGGATGAAGCGATCTTCTGGTTAAGGCGGCTTACGTTTGAAATCCTTTTCGGTGATCAAGAAAAGGTTCTATGAGTTGGAAGTCTTTACGTAGAGTGCAATCGAGTGTCCATGTATCGATTGTCAGTGTTTTTTGGACCAAAAATTGATTATAACGTGAGATTATCCGTTAAAATTGCGATCTTAAACATTACAATACCGACTATAATGTAATAAATGCATTAATAGCAGGTAGACTTTTAACTTTTCAAGCATTTATACATACATACAAATTATTCTCTTTCTTTTTGACCGATCCTGGTTTTACTGTAATGTCACTTTATTATTTAAAAAAATAACTATACCTACACAATTTCCACACACCTTGCAATTCATAAAATTGTTCATAAATCATGCATATTTTTTCTTTAAATAATAATGGTTTTCCATAATGCGACATCTGATTGAATATAATATTTCACTTTGCCAGGGGCGTAACTACGGTTTTGGGGCCCCCACGCAAGTCAAGTTTTTTGGGCCCCCATTTATATAAAAAACATGAAATTATTATCCCGTTTCGATTTTTATCGATTTTTTTAACCTTTCATTTCTAAAAATACAGTGAGACTTCTATAATTCTGACATTATAAGGATAGGAAAAAACAACTCCAAAAACATGAGATGGGTAGATTCGTCTTCATTTCGAGCGATGAAATCTTTCATTCTCATAAGGATATTACTACTTCGAATACCTTACGGCAGATTACGGAAAAAATTCTAAGTATTTTTGTTGGGCCCCAAATATCTTGGGGGCCCCACGCACTGCGTCTGCCTGCGCCCGCCAATTTATGCGCCTGCAATTTGCCCCCTCTCATATTTTATGTATACATTTTCTATGCAGTATGGTAGCCGTCAGCCTATCCTCCTCCGACTCGTCCCTTTTCAGGGACGAAAGTACACATGTGATAATGCCATTCATTTGCACACCCACTCTTTCATTGTCCCTTTTATCCTCCCTCTTACCTCTCCCACTAGGAGAGTGACCCGATGCAGGTCATTAGTCCGCCCTTAACGAATTGCATCGTGTGACCTCTCGGAGCAATTCGTGACTCGCACCGCTTTATGTCCCTTCCGTAAAGCTAACTATTGTGTATATCTTCGCAACTCCTGGAGTCGGCTCGAGGGAGGGGTTTTAAAAGTGGCATCCGAGGAGAATCGAACCCGGAACCTATACGCGCCGAGTGCCAGCCAGCTCTCTAGACGCCGAGAAAAAGTTTTCTATGCCCTACTTCATCATTTAATCTGCTAAGGAATGCGATATAGAGTTCATCGAGTGTGTCTGGTAGTATTTTAGACAACTGTTAGATTAATACGAAAAGAGAAATTCTAGGTGTGAAAAGTCGTTTAAGAAACCTTCCTCAAGCCGAGGGCAGATCCAGAGAGGGGGTAAAGGTGTTAATTACCATTCCCCTTCTAAAGAATTCAGAATATTGAAAAAAATTAAGTAAAGGTAACATATGGGAGAAATACTACTTTTTTACTATATTTATTTAGTTGCATAACATTTGATCTATTTCCATTTTGCATATTAAAATCTTTACGCTTTTGAAGATATTTTCAAATAGTTCATTTTTTCATCCCCTCCATGGCTGAAGCCTGGATCCGCTCTTGCTTCAAGCAGTCGGTACAGGTGATATCTAATGAATATAAGTCTCAAACTTCATTCTAATGTAAACCTACACGCAGTTTAGATTATTAATGCTTTAAGTTTTAGCTTTCCCTTGTCAAACTCCTTAATCAACCTCAGAAATGCGACTTCTGATTATAGCTTCATCGAAGGAATAAATGTTTGGATCATTTCTCATCCGATTTCCGCCCGCTTTCGACTTTTTTTTGGTGAGATCACGTAGACCTCGGTGTGGATTAATCAACTGTCTGTCACGAGCTCATAAAGGCGACGAACACGCCCCAGATTAGATCAGGAGCCTCGCCCAGACGGTCGATCATCATCGTGGAGGAAAAAGGTGTCCATCTAACTTTGCCCTCCAACGTCGCAATTGGAATCTTCTCGCTGAGTTCGCTCCCGTCTGCGAGCAAAGAGGCCCCAATAAGGAGATGGCCGAGGGAGGAAAAGGAGATTAAGGTAATGGGAGGGGGAGGCGGATAGAGTGGAGAGAGTGCGAGGAGGAGGGAGAGGGGAGAATAGAGGAAAGAGAGCGAGATTAGATAGGGGAAGGAGGTAATAAGGTAGAGAAGATTGTTTAGGAGAAATAAAGGAGGGTAAGAGATAGAGGGAGAGGGAGGTACCGAGGGAGATGCTTCCAAAGAAGGTAGGAACGGAGTGAACGGTGCATTTTTCCCCTTAAAAGCCCTGAGAAAAGACTTAAGCCCACCGCTGCACTGCCTCCCCCTTGTCCCGCCCCCCCCCCCCCCATCCCATCTTATCCGTCGGCCAAAACCTCTTCCTTCCTTCCCTCCGCTTCGACTCGCCCCCGCCTGAACCCCGCCCGCCACCTCTCCACCTCCTTTCCCACCCTCCCATCTCTTTCTTGACTATCTCTTTCCCTCCGACTCGCCATTCCGGGTGACGAGTTGGGAGTAATTGAGGGAGAAACGTCCGACAATACGTTTGGTCCTGGACGGTGTGATAAGGAGTGAATGAGGAGGGGGGGGAGGACTTGGGGGGGTGTTAGGGGAAAGGAAGGGGAGAAAAGAGAAGGGAGAAATAAAACCGGGGTTTCGACCGGCGGCTATAGAAAGAAGGAAATTTTTTCGGAAAGGGATCAGATGAATGTTACTAATGGCATTAAAAAGGGTCGAGAGAATGGTAGGGGACCGAGTGATTTATTCGGTTTGACCTTATAACCGGCAATTTCCACGAATAAGTGGAGTGCGGTTGTCACGCTGCACGGAGCCGAAGAATGGTTTCTGTCTTTTATATATATTTTTTAAGTGGCTCCAGCGGAATGTCGTCCAAAGGGCGTCTTTAACCACGGTTACGCTAATGTGGGTTACTCCGACGGAGTGATTTATATCTCGAAATTCTGCCGGTGGATCGTGGAAAGAGCGTTAAAGTCGTGGGGGTAAATAAGACCGGCTTGAGGCGACCTGTTAAATCATAATAACCTACTAACCCGAGCTGCTTCCTCGAGTCTTCATTTGCTCAATAGAGGGAAAATATTTCGATAATTAATCTTCGATAACAATAGATGGCATCTCATTCGATGTTCACATTTGTAATACATATTTAACCTATAAAATGAAACACCTAGAACGCTGATTGGATCCTTTAAATGAATAATATTATAAAAATGTTTAATGTCTTTAAGTAAACAAATAAGTGCTTGTCCTTAGATAATATATATTCTAACATTTCTGCTATTAGGATGGTGTGTGACAGGAGTAAGGGTTAGCTTTGAACGTCCCTTAGGAAATCGTTCAAAACTGGTCGTTCAGCGTAAGGAAACATGCACGCCGGATGAAGCGAAGTGCCATAAATATAAGCATAAAATTCTAAAAACGAATTCTGGCATGAATTTCTTCATTGGTACTTATTGTTATTTTTAAAAATATGTGAAGTTATATGTTTGACGCATGAAGGTCAGATTAAAACAAAGAGGAAAAATAAAATATTCAAGTGAACATATTCCTATATGCAATGTATTGACGCGTTTATGGCTTTTTCTCTACTTTTGTTTAGGAGATAGTTTATAGAAAAATTGAGGGTTTATCTCTCCAAACCGCGACACAGACACTCGCTTTAGGAAAAAAAAAACGCCCTTCCGCTGTAATAGGAACCCCAATCCGCCGAATTTTTATGCCGTCGTTACTCGTATTATTTCGAGGCTGCGGATTTCCATTAAAAATAGCTTCTGATTCTTGAATATTCCCCGCATCGATATATGATGCATACGAGGTTCATATTTTATAGCGACTTTTTGTAAACCTGCTTTTTTGCAATTATTAATTTTTCCTTTATGATGTTTGTGTAATTTATTTCGGATTACTACCCAGCCCATCACTATTAGCATCTGTTTTCTGGCACCATTGTTTTATATTGACCGATATCGCCATCTCTTTTTATTCATTTTTTATACACTTGAACCCTTTTCTAAGCATTGGTTTAATACTATTTTGGCCTAGTATCACTACAAATAGAATTTTTATTGACGGATGCCATAAGGAGAGATGCGTGGAGAATTTTAGTAGCGTAAAAATCGCTGTAAAAGAAAAGCAGAAGTGGAAAATTAAATAAAGGAAAGATGGCTACTTATGAAAAAGAACTTCATAAGTTTGTTGCCACGATTTCGTTTCATTTTAATAACGGAGATGCGCTCAAGAGTTAGTATCAGTATTTCTCGGTATTAAACTGCCGTCAGCATCGGAAGCGGCGTCCGTATAAACTGCATCACCTCACTCCGCCAACTTCGCCTCCCAATTCATGATCCCCTCAAACCCTCGCCTCCCACCCTCCAGTCCCACTCCTCCCTTCTCTCTCTCTTTTCCATCGCCAAAGGGCCTCAAATTTCCCCTCCTTTCCCTCCCACCTCATTCCACTCCTCTCATATTCTCTTCCTAACCCGCCACCTCTTCGCTACCTCCCTTCCTTCTCTCTCTCCCTATTTCGCTCGCCCACGTGACGCACCACCTCCTCCCTCTCTTCCTCTCGCTGCCTCGGAGCAACCACTCCGTAACCCTCCTTCCCTCGTGCGTATGTGCAGCGCTGGAAATGCGGAATAGCCAAAAATGGCCATTAAAAGCGTCCTTTTTGGGGGGCGCATTGTCTCCCCCCCCTCCCCCTCCCTACCTCACTCCCTCCCCCTCTACGTACATCCTCCGCTTTTATCTCTTTTTTTTCTTCTCTCCAACCTTCCCCTCTTTCCCGATTCTACATGCGCCGCACGGATAGAGAGGGTTGAGGGAGGGTGGGAGAGAGGAGGCATGTTGCGCGTCACGCCATCTTACTCCTTCAGGTATCGAATGCCTCCCCGCTCATTTCTTTATGTTTGAAGAAATTGCGGCGGGGTTAGACGCCAACCTTCTCGTATTCCGGTTTTGTTTTCCAGCTCGCTTGCGAAACACTGCGTTTTAATTAGGTTGTTTCGAAAAGAAATTCCGTCGTATATTTATTTTTGTTTTTGACGTTACGGTGCTCGCGTGACGTTCGCGGTTCCTAGGGAGTTATTTTCTAATGCAACTTATCGCCAGGCCACACATCTGCGGTGGTATAATGGGTGTGTGATATTGTTTGCCTAAGGAGTGGATAGTGGGGGATGATATTCGTTAAGTAGTGGACAGCAGAGATCAAAAATCAAAAAGATATTTTTCTCGATTAGGGTGAACCTACATAACTGTGAGGCGCAGTGGATATGGCTGGATGGCGCTTAAGATTTGAAATATTTTTACTGCCTGTTTTTTCATCCTAATCTTGAGATTTATAACAAGCAGTCGTCAAATTCTAACCCTCAATTGGCTACAACGTCCATTTGTCCATATTTTTTCTTAATATGATTATATATTAATGGCAGTTGTATGTCCAATAACTATTAATTATGAACTGTGATTAAACACATTAAACATATATGGGGACGCGAATATAGTTGTCTTAGGCGATGCAGGGCTTTGTAATGTTCGGAAACCGCTAAGGAGTGGACAGTTAGGGTGATATTCGTAAGGGGTGGACAGTAGAGGTAAAAAATAATAGAGCTATTTTCTCCTTGAGTCGCGTATGATTTGCATGAATCCATCTAAGGAGTTCCATCGAACGAAAGAGGTGTCCAACATTCTTAGGCTAACCCCTTCCTCTCTCTCTCTCTCTGGCTGTCGACCCCCCTCTCTCTCTCTCCTCTCGTCTCACTCCCTCCATCTCGTTCTTTCTTCGCATTCATCTCAAATTGGCCTAAATTCGTCACGTGACGAGAAGCTCGCTCCCTTTACCCCTCCTCCTCTTCCATTTTCCCCTCCCTCCTTTCTCTCTCCCCTTTACCGCTCCCTATCCGTCCCACGACAACGTTATAAACACAAGACATCCCTTAAACCACTCCCCACGTCGATTCCAACCCTTCCCATTACCGTTCACTATCCAAGTGTAACCTCCGTCCATCTTCTTCCTCTTTTGTTCCTGCATCCTCCCCCTCCCTCTCCTCACTACCTCCCTCATACCACCATCCGACGTGCCCCTATCGGGTATATTATCAATCACCAAAGAGAGAGAGAGAGAGAGGAAAAAAGCGGCAGGGGAGGGGAGAGTTGTAAGAGTTAAAGATAGGAGGAGGAGGGGGAAGAGGGGGAAATAAAATGGAGTGAGGGAAGGAAATACCCTTTTCCTTAAGTTTCAAAATCCCGGTTCTGAGAATAAGGATGCTCTCTCTGAAAAAGTAAACGGCGAGGAAATAGTGGAACGAAAACGAATCCCTCGAAGGACTTCTTTTTGCTTTATTTCTGTCGAGTTGTTTTTTTTTCCCCCTCCGTGTCCAACCGGTCGACGTTTAAGAGGATTAATCGAGACTGAGGACGCAAAAAAAAGAGAGCAGCGGAAAAAGGTTTCCTTCGCTTCCGTTTTTCGCCGCATGAGGCATCGAGCGAGCGACACTTCCGCGAATACGAATCTCTCTACCGGGAACATCCGCTTCCCACACGGGTCTCCCCCGTTAACGCTAAAAAACGAAAATCTTCGTATCCAAAGGGGATGCGTAAGCTTCGTTCTGTGGATTTGGAAATGGGTGGTTCTAAGTCTGTGACTCGGACTCGGTTTTAATAGTTATTCGAGAAAAGCAAAAAAAAAACAAATTTATGAATTCCACTTGATTATATTTGCATTAATGTAGCCTAGGTTCGATTGCTATAGGGCAAGTTATTGCTGTATTCTTTTTGCTTTCCCTTATTGCAATTCCGCAGACGCCTTTGGCAAGGGCGGGTCCAGTTGTCGTCCTTTGGAAGGGCAGTCAGAGATTTAAATAATAAACTATATGAAAATGCCTTCAAAAGCATGCAGATTTTAATATGCAATAAAAAAGTAGGTAACATTTTGTACAAAATAAATAAATACAGTAAAAGAGTAAAATTTTCTTCAGAATGCTATTTTTTATTATTTTATTAATTTTTTCGATGTTCTGAAATATTGGAGGAGGTAAAGGCTTCCTATGCCTCCTGGATTCGTCCTTGGCCTTTGTCCATGAATTTCGCAGCATTTCCTTATGAACACACGCAGGCTCTCATTTGCATACTCGAATATACTAATTTTATTTATTTTACTTTATCTTTAATTATACGAGAGATGTTAACGTTGTATTCTTTGATAATTCAACAAGTGATGTAGAAATTGAGTATAGCTAAAAACAAATTACTTCTTTTGCTGAAATGTGTTAGCGCCTTAACCATAGGTTAGTGCTCCACGTAGGTTAACTATCACGCAGGTTTTTCATTCGCCAAAATATTTGCACCAAAATTAGAGCACCGTTGAAATATTTGCTTTAATTAAGCAGGACGTGTATAAATTAGTTTTGACGGGCAGATCTAAAAAAACAATGTAAACGAAATCTTGTGTAACTAACTGAAATAAATATTTGGGATTTAAATCAACTGAGGTGTTTCTATATATTATGGATACGAAATTTCCAAAACTTATGTCGACATTTAACTTTCAAGTAAAAAAATGTTAATTCGAAACGGTATTCGGTATATTAATATAATTTCGTGTAATTTACATTACCAAATTAAATAATTAATTGCCACAGTTGGCTTAATACGTGATAAATTCCTGGTGCATGATTCAGCAATAAGCACTTAAATATAAAAAAATTGAAATTCTTTAATTTGCTTCAGCCATAAGACGAGCTCTATAATTCTCTAGTGAACTGGCCAACTGATGATTCAAGGATTTCAGAAAAGGAATATTTGAAAATATCTAGTACAGTTTCTTTCTTAACAGATATTCCATTGCGCACAGTTCTCCTTTAAATTTCTTCCACGTGGTCACCTACCTTTCATCCTAAGCACTTTGCCGACATTCATTCTCGTCATACCGTAATGCCTAAATTAAAAATTCCTATTTTGTGTCCACGATTCAAAACTTACAAAGCCAATACGGAAAGGGAGGGAGGGGGAGAGGGGATTTTATAATAATCCGTGAAACTTGTCCTCCATTCGCGCACCGGAGTCTTATTTTCAAGCGCCATGGTAACCGGTATTTTTCAAGTCCCCAGACAAGGGTCTCTCCTCCCCTCCCAACTCCTCCCTCCCACCTCGAACCCATTACTCCCTCTCCTCCTTGCCTCCTCCTTTCTGCCCCATTTGAGGCCTTATCCGTTCATCACCTCCCCTCCTTCGGCTACTCGTGGTTCTTCCGTGCTCTCTCCCTCCCTTAACCCCCTTCGTGCAACTACACCCATCCCTTCGCGCCAAAACTCCTCTCTCCCCCATCCCCCTTCATTTCCCTCCTTCTTGGACTGCTTGCGATGTAAGAGGGGCAGCCTCCGTTAAAGAAGCCAGCCTTCCCCATTCCCTAACTCTTTCTTTTCCCATCTCCCTCCCGTTCTCCCATCCCTACACGTTTTAATTCCTTATCCGGGGACTCGCTCTGCGTAAGCCCCGACCGACTCGCCGACTGTGGCGCGTAGGGTTTGGGATGCTCGTGTCTGTCGTTTGGGGGAAGGGGTGGGGGGGGGAAGGAAATTTCCCTTTCTATAGCGTCGGCTGCTAATCCTAATGCGTGCGCGCCACTTTCAACGGCGTGGCTCCATCTCGATCTCGGTAACGGGGTCCTTCTTCGCTCCGGATCTTATCCCTAAGCTCGCCACACCCACCTCCCAAATTTGGATATCTTCGAAGTTTTTTCTTTAATAGAATGAGACCATTGGTTTCTTCGTGTTTTTCGTTTGCGTTTGTTAAGGGGGAAGGCGTTCGTGTTCGTACATGTTCGTGGATTTGCGTGTGCGTGTTTAAGTACGCATGCGCGAGTGCGTGCGTACGTGTGCGCGCGTTTTGTATCGCGTGCCGTCGACCCTCTTCCTGTTTTTCCCCGTTCTTTCGATAATCATTGAAAAATTCCGTTGCTTCCACTTTTTTGAGTTAAAAATTCGAATACCTGGAGTTTTTTTTTCACGTCGGGTGCGGTTCGTCTGGTTTGCGTTTCGTTAGGCAAATTTATAAATGTAATTATTCAAATTCAATTTTGTGTCCTTTGGGGGCATGGAACGTTAAAAACAAGCGAGCTTTTACGCTTTTTATTCGTTAAACTTAGCAGTCAAAAGGAAAAAATTCTTTATTTTTTTTAAAGTTTGTATAAGAATGCGTGTTAAAGCGACGTTTTTCGTCTCGCGGTTTGAAACGCACATTTCAGTCCTAAATAAAAGGCTTTAGGAATTTATAATTCGGCTCCGCGACGTTGACTTGCTGAACACGCCCGTATTCTATGCAGTCTCACTTCCGTTCTACGGTCATATTTCACTTCCCTGCCTCTCTCTCTCTTCCCCTCACTCCGCTGCCGCCCTCGTCTCCGGGGGCCCGCCTCCCCTCCAATCTTCCATCGAAGAACCGCAAAAAATTCACCCCCGCCCCGACTTTCCCTTTTCCCTCGTTGCCATTGAAAATAACCCTATCTCCCCCCTTCTTCCTCCGAGTAAACTTCCTCGCGTCTCTCATCCCTTCAAAAGTTCTCGTGAATCGAAATACTGTAATCGCGTTTCTTAGTTTGGTTTGTTCTTTTTTCACCTTCCGGCTGATCCCACTCAAAAAAACGCCTCGCTTCGTGTTTTTCGATGTAATTTCGATTCATGTTTTTCGCCGTAATTTGCCTCTTCTCTCGGATGTTCCGGAATTTCTCAGAATCGCTATCCTTTCTCGCCATATTTTTCTGCATCCCTTCGGTATTTCCCTAGAGGGCCTGTTTTGCATTTCTTCCCTCGTATACTATGTGGAAATATATTGAATCATCTGCAAAACATTTCCTTCTTTTCTTCAAGTGGTTTTTAAATGCCATTAATAATTTATTTTATGCGAAGATTTTTTCTATAATCTAGGCCAAACAGAATACACAAACATACACACACATACACACATTTGTGGCATGAGGGTGTTGGATTTAGCCCAGTGAACACTTGCCAATAGGAGAGCCGCTAGGGTGTCGGAGAGACACATTTACACACGTAAATTGGAGCTTTCGGAATGATCCGTTCATCAACACAAGAGAGCGACAACTGATATGTATGTATATATGTATGTGTATGCCTTTTATCCGTGGCTGAAGAAGGGTCATACTGAAAATCTTTCCACCTTACGTATTACTTCATGTATTTTGCCGACACCCCCAGCGGCTCTCCAAACGGTAAATGTCCACTGGACTTCCTTCAACACCTCCTTGCCGCCAATATGTTTGTGTGTGCATCTACACGTACATATCATACATATACATATTTACACACACACAAGCACACTCGGTAAAGTCCTCGGCTCGTTTGAATCCGCGCGACGTTAGTCGTTTCCATTTTAGGCCGTAATGGGTATAATGGGTTACGGAATTCGTTATTCCATGAAGTGAGCGATTGGCGTGTAATCGCATTCCTTGGGCGCCGTCCCATCCATCGGCCGGGACCAGTCCATCCCCGGGTGGACAAAGAATTCGTTATTGGGGAAAAAGCGCTCTCTTTTCTTCCCCCCCCCTCCTCCTCCTCCTTTTTATTTTTGCTCTTTTCGAGAACTTAATTTCGGAGTGGCTCGGTGATTTCGCTCGATTCTTTTTTTATTTCCTTCCATTCCATTTGGCGTGGCCTCGAGAGAGTTAGTCTCGGGACCTTCCGAGACGAGAGACCGAAGAGAGGGAATGAGGTGGGGGGAGGGGGGAATGAGAATATTAATGAGAGAGTTTCGGGTGGGGGAGGGAAAATGGAGGAGGGAAGAGGATGTCCAGGGAGGGGGTGGCGCCAATGTGTGTGTGTGTGTGAGAGAGAGAGAGAAAGAAAGAGGGAGATTCGGGGTCGACCGTTTGCAACTTCGTATTCCAGCGTCTGATCTCATCGTTTACTGCTCCCGTGAACTTCTCATCCGACCCCCGTTCTCTTCATTCCTCTCCCTCCTCTTTCCCACTCCATAATAAAGCTCCTCCTCTCATCCCTTGACCCTCTCTCTCGAAACTTTCCCACTCCCTTCACTTTCCCTGACAAGGCGCCTCCTCTTATCGTCTCCCGATACAACCCTTTTCACTTCTTCCACATCGGGAAGCAAATGTATCGGGGGAAAAAATCCGTCAAAAAACCTGATCGGATGCCGGGCGAATTAATGTTTGATTTTCGTGATGTGGTTATAAGTTTGGCTCCAGCTCCCTTGGGAGTTCCATCTGTCCTTTATTTTTTTTTAGCAAATTTCCGCCTTTCTCTCTCTCTCTTCGCTTAAATTCGTATATTTATTCTCCATTTTCTTTCTCATCTTCTTCCTCTTTTCTCCTTTCCCTTATTGTCCATATTCCCACATTTACTTTCTCTTTTTCCCCTTCTATTTGCCTCTGCGAGTTAATATTGCAGTAAGTGCTACATACTTCGCAAAATTCCCTCTCGCGTTTTTTTTCGGGAAGTACTTCTTAATTATTCTGCTTTGCGATGAATTTATCCCCCGTTGTATAAAATCTTTTTCTCGTTGTTTGATTAATAACCCTTCCAAACATTCTCGAGGTTTTTTTTGACTCTGTGAATTGCATCTACTCTTTTCGATATGAGGTAAATTCCCGGTAAGATTCCATTTATGAATAAATTAATGTTTTATTTACCTCTAACGTGGAAATTCCAGTGGGAGAACCTCCTTTTTCTCGCTTGAGATATAAAACATAATGATTGAATTTATGTTTTTATCCAGCCATATTATTTTATTTAATAGTTCTAACAAAAATAGTCATTGGTTTTACCTTAATTATAATTTAGCGGAAGACGAGATTTAGTTAATTGGCAATAATTTGAGGGATAGAGATGGTTTTATGGCGAATTTCAAATCAGTGAGGGCATTAAAACACGAGGATAAATTAGAGACAAAATTATCGTACCGTCCCTTATCCACGGCTTGCCGCATTCTTAATTATTTTTCAATGTCAGGACATAACGGTGTCGGAAATATTACCAACAAGTCGAGATAAGGGAACTTGTTAAATATTAATTGAGGGATTTCTGCTCGCGTGGTTCAAGACGGGAGATAGTGTGATACATGAAGTGTGCCCGAAGCAAATCAACGTTTTCTTGTCGGGTATGACGTTGTACCTCGAGTAGCTTTCATAGGAATTATTCGTCGTTTTTTATTTATCCTGCACACTGCGACCGGGATTGATGCTGTCGTACGTCTTGATTGATTGGTAGAGGGAAGATTTGACCCGCTTTATCTCTATCTCTTCGCCTTCTCTAACGGTGTAGGCGAACCCTTAAGACTATTTAAAAATCGGAAATATGCATTTACTCGGAGTAAATTTCCTCATCATCCTTCGAACGATCCTCTCCAGTCACTTTTTCGTATTTTATTGGCGCCTCTTCGTTCTCGTATAAAAACATTCTCGCGTATTAACGTGTTCATTGTGCCATTGCGAAAGTTTCATTGGTCTTCCGGGGTCACCCAAAGTTTCCCTTTTACTTAAGTTCTCGACTTTCTTAATTCCTTCAATTCGCCAAATATTCCTCCGCTTCCTGTGATTAACCGTTCTCACGTTTCCGGTTAAGTAGTTATCTGCACTACTGCATCCGTTACGAATGGCGAGAGATACTCGTTCAAGCCCTTTTGTCACTCTGCGGAGGCAAAGGGGGAGGGAGGGGGAAGGGTGTGGGGGAGTTGAGAAGGAAAAGGAACCGAGGGAAAGAAAGTGAGCCGAGCGAGGGGGGAAAGATAAATAGATCAAAAGCTTTATTTGGATTGAGTTGGGAACTAAAAATGCCTCCTTTCGTTTTGCTCATCTCCCGGCAAATGTTGACGTAGTTTTTCATAATGTGATGTCAAACGATAACAAACAAAGCGCGTCGTAAAAGCTGTTTTGTTTCCCCGAATGGACGGCGTCCAAATTTTTCATTGCCTAATGGGATTATTTTTTCGACTTTCGTATTCATTATAAAGGCGATTAAGTTTCGTGGACTCCTTCCTTTCCCCGATTCCCCACTGATTTGATATTTTTTTAATTCTCCAAGTCCCAGCTTTCAACAACACGTGTTGCATAAGCATTACGAATTAAAAAAACATCATTGTTTACGCTTCATGCCTTAACAGCAAGTGGATGCGGGTCATAGCCCTTGAAATTTTAATTTCTCTGAATGAATAGTAATTTTTTTTTGGAATGACACATCTCTGGCTGCCTTATCGCCTAAAAATATATACACTAGGTTCATTTTTTCCTTGAATTTGATCTCCTAGTTAGTGCTAGACCATACTAAACAAGTAATATCTTTGTCTTTCCTTAGATAAGCGTACGGAAAATTTGCGACGATGTAGAAAGCAAGAAAAAAATCGTGAAAGCGTCAAAGAACCCATCCCAAAAAGAAAAACTAAAGAGAGAACAAGGACGGGGAAAGAGAAAGAGACGAATGGCGAGAGAGTGAATAAGGGGGAAAAAGAAAGAAGCGAAGGAAGGGTCTGAGGCGAGGAAAAAGGGTTATAAAGCTAGGCGTAAATAAGGAAATCGAGATTTTGATTGTTTTGGCGAAAGAGGGAAATGGCGTCGGCGGACGCACGCTGTTTACGCCGTGTTTACAGAACGGGGGCAAATGGTTTACGTTCTCTGACAAATTGGCGGGAGACATTTGGTAACCGCGCCGGATTTTGAGACGCCGTCGGAAGAGAACTTTTTCGAGTTGGCACTCTGTGCGTGTGACAAGTGAAGACCGCTGCGACGCCCAAGCGACGAAAGAGAGAGAGAGAGAGAAAGAGAGGAGTCGGAGGGAGGAAAAGAGAGTGAGTAGGAGGGAGAAGAGGGCATTCCCTGGCTGTTGTAGTCGGTGGGTGGAGAGAGAGAGAGAGAGGAGAGGAAGTTAGGGCGGTTATAAGGGAGGGATAGAGTTTGGGAGGAGGCGCATTCTGTAGACGGGCACCTGTTGATGATGTCAGATGGCGGTCGCGACGGGGTTTGCGGGGGTGGGACGAGGCCCATGGTGCGCGGTGGTGCCAATGTACAGCTGGCTTGAGGTTTAGCGCAGAACCGCCGGGGATTATACGCTATGTTGGTTGGGACTGAGAGATAAGTGTGTGCCTGATGGGGAGTAGGGTATTATGGGATGGTGGGGGGGAGGAGGACGGAAGTGAATGGAGATCGCGGAATTGAAAGTATTGCAGCGCGCGGATGAGAGAAAGAGAGGCAAGGAGACTGATAGAAGGGAAGATATAAATCGTTCTAGTCGATCGTAATTAATAAAACGAACAGATACGTCATTAATAATTAGTACACAATGATAGGTCAAGTTACTTCTCGAGTATCACAGGGGATGTGCCAGTCTTTCTTGGGAAGGGAATCCAGATACACACACAGTCGAACGTCTATAATTCGAATTATCCATAAATCGAAGTGAATTAATTTTGGAGGACAAAATCTTTTTCATGTCATTTTTCTTCTAACTCGATTTTTCTATAAGTCGAATATTTTTTGTTACCCTTTAGTTTCGACTTATAGAAGTTCCACTGTATATATCTTCCAATCACAAATATGTCTATCTATATCTAGTATTGATTTTATTTTTCCGTGGTTGTATTTGAACTAAACTGCGTTTGCATTGCGAAGAAATTAAAGCGGGAAACCCGTACATTTTCTCAGCACGACAAAATGTAGGTATGTTACGTTTCCATCTGAGCGAAATAGAGGAAAAACCTCCTCTTATTCCCCGATTGAAACGTTTCCCTGAAAATAGTTGATCCATTCGCCTGAAAGATGGCGCTATATATTTACGTCGAAACGGCGGCCACCTTCATCCGACGTCTCAGCGACGGCGTTAAGGCTGCAGTTGTCGTCACAAAACCCTTTTGTCTTCGGAAATGGATAGCGCGAGGAGTGAGCGAGCGAGAGAGAGAGAGAGGGCGAGAGGGAAGGGGGATGGGGAGAGAGGGAGAGAGCGGAGAGTAGTGGGTGGACGGACGGGGGTCGTATGTCTGGATGTGAATAAGAGAGTGGTTTAGTCTCGGAGGATTGGGAAAGGGAGGGAGGAGGTGTGGACCGTATATGAAAGAATGGAGTGGGAGAGATTGAAATGGGTGGGAGAGACGATCCAGGAAGATGAGGAGTGAGAAATGGAGGGAGATGGGATTGGGAGGGATTATAAGAGGGTAGGGGAGGGGGTTGCGGAATGGACCGAGATGGAGGGGGAGAGAGGGGTATGCCGGAGGAGGGAGAGGTCGGGGAGGAAGGTAGAGTGGGTGGGAGGGAGAGGGGGGGTGGAGGAGGAGAGGAAGATGGGAGAGCGACGATCACATGCTGCGGAGGAAAACAAAAATGGCGGATCGGAGGGCTTTAGAAAATGCACATCTGTTGGCGGATGGGAATGTTCCGCAACTTTCCCATTTTAATTTTTTTTTATTCGCAATTATGTGAGCGGATTTTTTTCCCGCCTTATTTTCCCTCTCTCCCTTCCGATCTCCGCTCCGAGGAGCTTCTAGAAGAGTAAAGCTTCTTCCTCTCCCTCGTGCGACCACACGGCCTCTCGCTAATCCTCGTCCGCTTTTAATCCTTCCCTTCCCTTACCTTCCAGCCTTCGAAAACTCCTGCTACGCCTCTCGCTCAAATCCCTTTCTCCCTTCATTAATCCCTCCATACCTCTCGTTTTCTCCCTCACTTTTACCGTCACGCGCAACCTCCTTTTGCTAGTAAGGAAGTTGTCTTAGGTTTCATCCATTATAATCCAAGAGATTCTAAAGGAGATTGAAAATTTTTAGTTTGGTATGAAAGATCGGGTTTTTCCTGCGACATTGAATATGAATTACCTTATAAGACAATGGGTATTTGGTTTACGAATTTTGTCCATATTTTAGTTAATTTTTTTGTTATTTTGAGTCGCGTGTCGTACTGATATTTATGGACACATTTTATTATACAATGATTGGACATCAATCGTAGGGCACAATAGCTGAGAAAAGTCATCGATAATTCATTATCGAATTGTTGGCTTCGTAATTAAAGCAAAGGTAAATGAACAAAACGTAATTTTACTCGTTTAGCATTTTGACTTTTGCGAATTTAGTAATTCAACGTTATTTGAGCCAACATAGCAAACCCGAATGTATACATTTCTCTGATGAGAATGTATGTATGACGGCAAAAGATATTACTTAGGAAGAGCTTTCGGGCATTTTGTGAAAAGCAGACGGAGAAGGAACAGCCTCATTCCAATTACTGTTAATCATTTTAATTTAGTATACCATACGTTTTATCATGCCCTTTGAGTAAAAAAAAGTTATTTTTCGCTTACAATTTCGAGAGAACTCGTAATAACCGTACAATACGGATATTAGGACTGTTTAAGGTGAGATAAGTGGAATATTAACTAACTGTCTGGAATGGGTAGAGAACTAACGCTCGTTAACAACAGCGTAATTATTTTCGTTATGGAACTTCAAAGCCCTAATTTTTTTCTATCCGTTATTTTTTCTCTCGTTTACCCTTAGGCAGACGAAGCTTCGGGCGCCTGTGGGCTTCTTGCAAAGTGGTCCGAGATGGAATTCTCAAGAAAGCGATCTTTGTGTTCGTTAGATCTCATTAGAAACTTTCGACCCGGCTTGCCCGGCATAAATAAACACGTTTACCAACGTCAGTAATTGAATTCCGAAAACTAATAATCTCGTTTTTCAGACTGCGAATGATTGTATTTTTTTAGCACAACGTGTCAAGGGTCTCTGCACCTATCTCAGTAACCCTTCAACACATCTCTTTTTTTCGTTTTATAACATTCGGCAAAGATGAGATCTCGTTTTCCGGAAAAGTGGTTTGCAATCCCGCCGCCTCTACACTAGCGCCACCCTTTCGCTGCGCCCACATTCTAATTAAACTGTTGACGTTTTATGGATGCGTCGGATATTTTTATGACGCGTGAAGGCTGTATATTTTAGCGGAGAGTAGCAACTCATAGTTCCCGACCCAAAAAAAACGGCTAAAAAAGTTTCATTTGGTCCAGTTTCGCACCACGGACGTTCTTTTTCATTCGGTCTGAATTACCCATCACCAGAATTATTGTTAGAAATATCAGCGACGTGCTAATCCAATTATGCCCATTATATGCAAATGGTAGTAGATGAACGTCGTTTGGCGAATTCCAAGGATATTCGACCCTCGCTTAAATTCATGAATTATTTAATAATTTCCCCACGAACATGAATTCCGGGTGGATTTTTTTTTTGCCGCATAATTAATTTTTTTTATAACCCGGGAACGGTTTTGAAATTTATTTTCAAGGATAGCGTGTTATTATTTTTTTGAAAAAATTTTCGACGTCACTTCGGAAAATTTTAACTTTTGATCCGGGTTAAACGTTAACCTCGTAAAGATGGTGTGCTTAATTGGACAGACTCTCTCTTTAACTTATCCGCACGAAAGAAACTGTAACATTCTGAATGAAGAAACCTTTTTTTTTTAACGTCCGAAAGACCAAAAAACCCGTGCTCTTGGGGGAGAAAAGAAGGGATAGACTTTAACTGTGTTTTGGGTTGGCGTTGCTCCAAATCAACGCTCATTAACGCCACCTACTTAATTTTCCTCCGAAGGCCCACTCTCTTCTCCGGCTTCCATTTCACCCTAAATCTCGTTCTCCGTCACTCCCTCTCCCCCTCTCTCTCTCCCTTTCTCTCTTCTCCCATTCTTTATCCCTTCTCTCTCTTTTCAGCAACCATCTCCTTCTCCTTAGCGATATATACTTCCAATGTATTATGTATTTTCTCTTCTCCCTCATTCCCGCCCACGCAAACCGTCTACCGAGTCTCTTTCTTCTCGTGGTCACGGAAAGCAGTGACGCAAAAGAAAGAGGCGGAAGAGGCTAGAGGAGAGGAGGAGGAGGAGGAGGAGGAGGGAGGCACAGAACAAGAGAAGGGTTGAATGGGAGGGGGGGGGGGGATGGGAGAGAGAGAGAGAAGAGGAACGGAGTCAATTGAGCGTCGAGCGGCTAAACCATATTTCCCGCACGATATTGCGTGGATCCGAAATTCACAGTGCGCGAAAAAGGGACGTCAAGGAAGGGAAATTAATAGGAAAAATACTGAAAGGGCGACTGCCCGGGTGTTTGGAACGCTAATGGAAAGAGCGAAAAGGGGAGTTAGTACTCGGCGGCGGTAGCAATTGTCTAAATTAATAATTGAATTATACTTTATAAGCCGAGAGTTTGCATAACCCGTTTGCCCGATCAGTTATCGCATTGTAAGTTCTAATAGGTCGCTAAATAGGAGTGCGAAAAAAATTAACTCCCTTCTGTCGGCTTAGGGGAAGAATCATGAAATCGTTTTTTTTCGTCTCTGGACCCAAATTGGAAGAGCGGTTTTAAAAAAAATGGGTTTTGTAAATAATACTTAACGTAGTTATATGAATTTAGTTTGATACTAAATCTAATTAAATTTTCTTCGTTAATCTTGATAGCTCTGTCGTGATTTTCATATAAGGGACAGACTAAGGATTTAGGCGGAAAGAAATATATAATTCAGAATAAGGTCCAAACGAAAGATTTAGGCAAAAAACAACATTAAAATTGAGGGATAGCTTCCTTCCTATCATTCTTGAATGTCTTTTGAAATATATCGTTGAAATATTTCTCATTGGAAGATGCCTTTCCGTCGATACTAGGTTAGAATGACCGACTACACGTCAAACGAGTTCGTTAAAGTGTGTCCATAATGTTAACCACTTCTTGGGACCTTGCGAGACATTTAGTGAAGGAAGGAAATACCCGGTAATGGATCGCATTTATGCTAAAGCGTGCGATTTCAATATAGCCCATGTCGTCGATGGGAAGAGGTGATAATGACGAAATAATTTTCAATTATTGCAACTCGAGTGCAAGCTACGAGAGAGTGTGCGAGAAAAAGAGAGAGAGAGAGAGAAACGGTTGCGAAATCGCTGAGGTTTGCTCTTATCATAGGAAAAAAACCTACTTCGAGAGAAAAAAATCCACAAAGGCGAAGGATGAGCTCGCGTTAAAAAAAAAGTACTTGCGAAACCCTTGCTTTGAGTGAGCGCTTAAAAAATTCGCATCACTGTTGTAAAAAAGATCTGACCGCAAAGGGTAAGTCGATGTGGTAATAAATAAGCTACGCGATATATATTTTTTATCATCGCGCGCGTAAAAATAAATGAATCGAAACGGAGAGAACGAATGATTGTAAGTGAAAAGCGTAGAAGGGTTATAAGGATATATATATAAAACCGCTAAAATCTCTCCGATATATTCATAAAGCGAGCGTGTCCGACGTACCTTAGGGAGTTAAGAGAGGGAGGATAATAAAAGTCCGCGAAATCATTCGGTATGCGTTAAAAGTTGACACGAACAATCGAAACTATGTCTACTCCCAAGAGTGAGGTAGGCATAGGTAAGGAGTGAGGGAGGAGGGTTGTGGAGAGACGCAGGGCAAGAGTAAAAAAAAGGGCTGGAAGGAAAATGGAAGCTTTATGGAGACGATGAAATGGAATGAGTGGAATTGCTCTTTGGTTTAGTTGTGGTCGAATGGCTTTCGGAGCATTATCGCGTCCGTGACAAGAGAGGGGGTGGGGGCGGGTGAGAAGGAGAGGAAGGGGGAGAGGGAGACGAGAGAGAGAGTGGGGGCGGGAAATAAAGGGTGGGAGGACCACACAGAGGATGGCGCCCACCCTTCTCTTTACCCCTTTTCCGTCCCTCTCCCTCCCTCCTCCTCCTCCAACTCGAAGCAATCGTAAAGAAAGAAGTAAGTGTGAAAACGGTCGAGAGTTGCGAGAAGGGAACGGCTGTTCCTCTTTTTTAAAATCCATTCGGGTCGACGCGTTGTCGGGTGTTACCCGCTAAGACATATACTTGTTCCTAAAGTGCCGTCTGATTCTTACGCATCCTAGATATTCCCGCCTTTATCCGTCATCTGCGTCAAAATTATTCGCTTGAAATGTATCGCGAGTGTACATTGAAAGCTCGTGAGATACTGTAATACAAGTATATGTGCATGTGGGCAAGTATAGACATTTTTTAAATATTTTATTCTGCATTTATACTGATATTCTGTTGTTCGTTTATGTGTGAAATTTAAAACGTAAATACAGATCAGTGTTCTCAAATATTTTTGTCTTTCCTGCTTCCCAAGTTTTGAGGCTGGTTTCTAGATCTCTAGAAAATTTGTCAAGTACATATTGCTTATTTGTATATTATCCAATGTACATTTAACGTAATCACGGACTTGTCAAAAGACAACAATAATGTTGATGATATCGTATGAATGTACATGTATATATCTATGCTCACATGCATTTAGAGGATGTCCCAAATTTTGAAAACTTATCCTGAGGTTCACTTACGAGTAAAACTGGAATTTTTATCCTTCGAGGCAAACGTGAATACATTTCCTGGTGAAATTTATTTTTTTCTTCGGAGCGAGCGACCAACTCCGTGTCCTGAATTTTTTCTCATAGCAAGCCTTATGTTTTGCGCAAACACGAAAAAATAAATCGCGAATTCGTGGGCGGTTGGCGATTCGAGACGGGAATGCTTCTTTACGGCCCGAATGAAAGGTGAAAAAAATTAATTCGCGCGATATTTTCGCAAAGGAAATGCTATTAAAAATAATAATCGGCAGCAGGCTGAGCGGGTCGAAATTGACAATATCACCTCAAGGCCTTTCGAGGAGGAGAGGAAAGAGGTTAGGTAGAGTGGTTTTTCGAGTCGATGAACCGTTTTGGCTGAGAGGAGATGAGGCTAGAGAAGGATAGAAAGCGAGAGAGAGAGAGAGAGGAAGTGAAGGAGGAGGGGGGAAAATGATAAAATACCCGGATTTCGCATGATTTTGCGAGGCCGCTATTAAAAAAAAAATAAATGGAGTTGCTGGACCGAGAGTTGTTATGGAGAGTGAGTATGGAGAAAAAAAGGGGGCGGGAAGGAATTTTACAGCGCTGAAGTAGGGAACGCAGTCACGTAGTATTTCGTAATGACGGCCTTTTGACGCCTCCAAAACCGCCACCACCACGCCCCCTTTCCCCTCTTTGCTGCCTCCTACTCCTCTCTCTCTCCATCCCTCCCCCTCCCTCCCTTCCGTTCTTCCTCCTCCTCCCTCCCAACCCCCCGAACGTCTCGGCCACGACCACCCTAAACTCCCTCGCACTCGTTTAACCCGGACCCTACACTCATCCTTTTCTCCACGCCGGATTTTGCACGGGGATACGAGCGAAAAACACACACGACATTACTTTATTGATTCAATATTCCGATGCGGCGAATCGCGTCAATTTTTTTTCGGCAATTCGCCTCGGTTGATTTTCGGTTATGCATAAGTATTCTTCCGAGG
This sequence comes from Uropetala carovei, assembly GCA_036926305.1. NCBI lineage: Eukaryota > Metazoa > Arthropoda > Insecta > Odonata > Petaluridae > Uropetala > Uropetala carovei. Next base: position 21,307,633 of record JAXCHB010000196.1, read on the forward strand.
AACGAAAAGTCTCTCTTTTTTTTGCTCGAAACTTTCGCATTTTCTCGCCATTGACCACGGCAGTAAGTTTTCTCGGTGGTATATTTATTCCTCGAAGATGCATGCCGTATCATTAAAATGGAACCCAACCTTGAATTTTGTCCCACGCCTAAGACGAAGACAAAGAAATGAGCTCGACATTCTCACACTTGGCAAACCTTTTAAGTGCGCATTAATTCACCCATCATGACGGGAACATGGCATTGCTGTATATTTTAGTATACGGTAAAACCCAACAGCAGCATAAAGCATTTCTTTTTTTCGCTCGGGTAGTATTTGGTGTACGCATAAAAAACAGACGCAACTGCCCAAGTATAACTGACTGGAGGTAATTTTACATAATCTCAGACGGAATGCCTGCATTAATGGCTCGTCTATTTGGTCCCCGCAACCTGTACCCAGGTTTTTTGGCAGAGTTAAAAAAAAATATATTAAAAAAATAAACCTTGTTTGAATTCGCGAACGGGCGATGTTTTGTTAAAGTTCTCGTTACCTCGAGAAATTTTCTCTCGCTGTTCAGCAAGAAGTGGGCACGGAGTCGTACCGAAATACCGACGGAATACGAGGTGCGTGTGTGGAGTGTAGAGAAAGGACGCGAGAGGGAGGGAGGGAGAGAGAGAAAGGTCGCGAGAGTGGGAGAGAGAGAGAGAGAGGAGGGAGGTAAAGAGAGATATCGGAGTGAGGGGAGGGGGAGGGGAAAATAAAGTGAGCGAGCCCGAAAAGGGGAGGGCATCGTAGCGAGAGGTAGAGAGAGGGGGAGGGAGAGGAGGTAAGAGATGAGGAGGAATTTCGTGTAAGCCTTTAAAAAGCTTTATTGCCCCAGACACCGAAGAGAAGTGATAGAGGGAACCTGGGATTCCTGACTCCTCCTGCTGGGGGAACGTGGGCGTAGGAGGAGGAGGAGAAAAGAGGACGTATTGCTCGGAGGAGAGAGTGAGAGAGAAAGGAGAGTTTATCGCCTCGAGATGCTGGAGTATGGGGTTTTGGATGGCTGAGGTTAGGGAGGAGGAGAGAGGATTTCGGGAGACGAACCGAGAGAGGGAAGAAAGGGGTGAGAGAGAGAGAGGTAAGGAGAAGGAGAGGGGTAAAGGTGGCGTGGATTGGGAGTGAATATGTTTCGGGACGTGTGCAAGGCGAGGGAAGAATACCGCAGCTAATGAAAACATTGCCACTCCAGGCGATGGTCCGTTTCAGCGTTGTAAATAATTCATTCGCTATGAAAATTCTTTTCTCCAGGTAATAGGGGGAAAAAGAGGAAGATAGGGAAGGGAGATAGGGGGGAGGGAGGGGGGGTGGGGGGGAAGAGGAGTTTTTATGAGCTCGTGTTTTGTGTCCTGAACCGAGAATTTATTCCTGAATAAGGTTTCCTATTTCTCCCGATAGCCTTTTATTTATTTATTTCTTCGGAGACAAGCTATGCGCGAAATGTGGTTCCGAACGTCGGTGGAATTCTGTTTCTGGTCTCTAATGGAGGGGTGGGAAGCTGATTGGCAAAAATTTAGGTATCCCGCTACCGGAGCAAACGCGATATTCGATCCGCTTTTGTTTTCCCTTTCGTCGCAGATGAAGTATAATTTCTTCATTATTGGTCTTCCTCGTGAAAATACCGGGATGCCTTTCCTTCGGATGGGTCGATGGGAAAGAATTCTAGAAACTTCATATTACAAACCAATGACGCTTAGGAGCGAAGTTTTGCCGGATTTTCCTATTTCTCGGTATTTGGAATTAGACATTATGTATTCTCAAAAGGGGAGTGCAGAGTCATATTTCCCATTAGGAGCAATTAGACAATTAGGCATGTATTTTAAAAAATGAATAAAAATGTCCAGTTCATTATTTGCGTAAATTCACTTTTCAAAAATTTATTGACACGGATTTAGTTTTTTAAATTTATTTTTAAGTTGCTCATGAGCAGCACCTGGCGGGATATTTAAAAAAAACATCAACAATAACGAAGACAAGACCATGATTCGAACCCTTTTGGTGTTTTCTGTGTCCGTGGCTTGTAAATTACAGTTCGACAGTAAAACTAAATGTATTTTAATTATTAAAGTTATATTCTGCCGTTATTCTTTCCATACTTTACTCCCCTTTTCTTTACCTCAATCGCCATCTTCCTCTACCTTTTCCCTATTTTTCCTCACGCTCTCCTCTTTCTTCCCTTTCACCCCTCCCTCAGAATCCTCTTAATTTACATCTCTCTTCCCCTTTCGTTTCTTTATATAATTCTCCACATCGCTATTCATTTAGATTTCGTTTTTAAAGAATTATTTTGGAAAACAGGTTTATGTTTGTCAGTCTTTATATTTTACCGAACTAATGAGCTGCCAAATTTTCATGGTATTATAATCTTACCGAGAGTAAATCAGAGCAAGAATTTAGTCGTCCCACGCCCCGCCGTGAATCTGTCCGTCTGTCCGTACGTCCGCTTAAAACACGTCTTATATTAATAGAATTTTCAGGTTATGATTCTCTGTCCAGAGGACGGCGACGTTTCGGCCAACGCCCGCCTATATCCCTCTGGCTTTTTCCTCCGTATTAAAAAAAATGCGTTAGGTAACGTGTAGTGTGTAGTTTCTGTACTTTTGTAATACATTACACAATCACAGTGTGTTCTCGCACGTTTTCCGATCCTCAAAGTGAACGACCTCTTGTGTGCAACAGATCGGCGACATCTCCTCGCTCTCTCTCTCTCTCTGTCCCCCTCTTCCCTTTTCTTCCGATTCCCTACGCATGCCCGATCCAAATTTCCAGTTCCCTCTGCGCCCTCGTCCTCTTACCCTCCTCCCTCCCTACGTCCAATCCCTCTTCTTTCCAGTTCTTCCCCTCCCGAAAAAACCCTTTCCTCACCCCTTTCCCCTTCTCTCTCTCTCTCCTAAACTCATAATGGACTTCACCGAGGGTTAGTGAGTGGTCTGCAGCTGCGAGTCATCCAGATTTCTATTTATTTTTTAAAATGAATTTCCTCGAGCCGTGCGGGCGTTGTAGCGATGTTTTCAAAGAGAAAGGAGGAGACGGAAAGAGAGGGAGGAAGTTGAGGGAGATATGGGAGAGTGAGAGAGGAGGAAGGGAGAGAGATATGGGAGAGTGAGAGAGGAGGAAGGGAGAGAGAGAGAGGGAGTAGGAGAGAGGAGAGGAGGGAATAAAAGAGGGTGGTATGGAGGAGGGAAAAAAGAGTGGAGTTTGAGTGTGAACACTGTGAAATGGATGAAGGAGTGAAGTGGAGTGTAATGCCTCCAAACGGAGTAACAGGGCACAGACAGTCGGGAGAATAAACACGGCGTTGTCTGTGAGAGGAGTACACGTGAATTATGTCCCTTCAACTCTTTTTACATATGGGCATCGTCGAAAGGGGACGTTTCTCCAACACACCCCAGGAGGCGCGAATATGCGTTAGAAGCCATCTTTTCGAAAGAAAGATAGAATCATTTTTTTAAAAAACTTTCGAAAGCAAAATTGTTATAATTTTTTGTCAAAGGTGGTTCGTCATTTTTGTCTGTGGCGCTAAAGTCTTTTGAAAAATTCTGTTCCTTTCTCGTCAAAATGGGTTGGAGGAAGAGGAAGGAAGAAAATGGTCGGGGTTGTCCGAAAAGGGTAAAGAGTGACGGCTTCTCCTTTAATTTGGGTCACTTCGATGGGAGATAGGGAGGATGAGAGGATAGAGAGAGAGAGGGGGGGGTGGAGGGAGAGGAGGGAGGGGGGAGTTTGAGAGGAGGACGAGAATGACGCATGTTTACGGATTCGATCGTGGAAAAAAGGAAGATACATGCCACGTGGAGAGGGAAAGGATGGTTGTAATGGGGGAGAGGGTGGACAGAGGAAGAGAAGGGGATTGTTAGGGAAAGAGGAGGAACCAAGGGAAGAGGGTTCGTGGGCTGAAAGGAATTAGTCGAAGGGGTTGGAGGGGGTTGGGGAGGTAGAATCGATACGAGGGGGAAAGAGTCTTTTGTCTGGCCCTCAATAAACTATGGCCCCGTGACGCAACAACGAGGGAGGAGGGGGAGAGGAGAAAGTAGGGGTTGAGAAAGTAGTGGGTTGGGTGTGGGGAATGGATGGCGGGGGAGGGGGGGATGAACGATCGTGGATGCTGTCGTAGATGGGGTAGGTAGGGAGAGTAGATGTTTGCCTCTCTTTCTATCTCCCTCTCTCTCTCTCTTCCAAGTAGTCTCTTTCCCCTATTGTACCCCAATATCCCACATTGACCCTTTTTAGTCACACTCTCCATCTTGACAGATACGAGGAATATTATATTCGTAAGGGGAATGAGGAATATGTCGGGAATAGAGTGGGAAAGATACGGGTCTGGTGACGAAACGCTCCTCATCCCATGGAGATTCGTATTGGCGATTGGTTAGTTTTGGTGGTGCATCACGCGATAGAAATCTACCGAATGCTTTTCGCTGAAGAAAATTTGGTTCCATTGAATCCCAATTTGAGGAAATGATAGAATGTTCAGTAGAATCAGTTTTTATTTTTTTCTATGAGTTGGCGTTGTTATGCCACCATTGTACGATGTAAGCCGTTTTAAGGGTACGGTATTCTCGTCAGGTCGTGTCATTCTTATAGTGTGTGTTAATAAATAACTTTTGATTACCGTAATTTTCTGATTATAATACGCAACCTATATAATACGCACCCATGTTTTCACGAGTGAAATGTGAAAATTCTCTTATCACTATGTATAATACGCACCTATTTTTTGTAAAAGATCATGTAATTTTACTTGACTATGTGTAGTATCGGGACAGTTCTCGCCTTGCCGCGAAATGAGATACGTGTTAGAGAGTTTACAAGAATATCACGTTACGTTCTGACTCTCCCACTAAAGATCGCTACGCTGTATAAAAACATTTTGCCTCAATGTCGCCTTTTGTATTACCTGGTCCGTTGGAATAACAGTTCGACCTTTGCCGCCCAGTGACATCGTTTACGTGAACATCAAGTCCAGTTCATACAAGCCGATCGAGGTGTGTAAATCGGCGACGCAATTTACGTAGACGATGAGCGAAAACACAATATCGCCGAAGAACTGTTTGAGGACAGTGAGGGGAGTGGTAATGAATTCCTAGGTTTTAGTAATTCTGACAACTAAAGTAAATAAATAAATATTCTTATTTTTGTTTTGAAAAACAATATTTAAAGGAATGTTATCGAAATGCATTGAAATGTACGATTTATTTGTAAAAACATGTTCGTTATCGAATTGCATTGAAATATACGATTTAGTGGTAAAAACATGTTCGAAAGTATAAATTATTTCAGTACTGAAAAAAGTTATGTGCATTTATAACCATATATAATACGCACCCTAACTTTTTGTCAACTATTTCGAGAAAAAAATGCTTATTATAATCGGAAAATTACGGTATATACGTATGCTTTTAGAATAGCTCGTAAGTACAGAAATAAATAGAATTTCGCTCATGCACGAACTAATTCAAGGGAAATTTTACGATTTCTTTCTATTCAAGATATTTTTTAAATAATTATATTAGGCGGAGAATCGAGTGTAAATGTATCTTGCGTGGTATTAAAAAAATTAAATTAAATTTTTGTGAAGACTGTCCTCTCAATATTATCATTCATCCAGACTATGCTTCCAAATATAAATTTTCGATTTAGCACTGCTTTTAAACTTATAGACGACATATTCCTTCTAAAAAAAATTCTCGTATATGCAGTAATTTCTGTTCCCCTATATTATCTCTCCAGTCGTTATTCGAGAGCTATTGAATACAATATTACTTTTAAAAAATTACTTTCCGTACAACACTTCCTTTTCTTTGACCCTATATAGTCTCCATGTAATGCCTGCTTGCGTGCTTCTCCCCAAAAAACCCTTCCGAGAATTGTTCTGCATTTTGCCTGCAATTTTTCCAGGACATCAAGTAGAAAATAAAGAAAAACGCGGTGACTGCGATGACGTAACATCTCAGTTTTCTGGGGAAAAATATCATTTAGTTGGGCGTAAACTTTCTATAACGGACGGAAGCAGATGGGTTCCCTTTTTTAAAAGGCTCGTGGTGGGGGTTAGGAAGGGGTGGTGCAGTCGATCTGGGAGGGATGCTCGGGGGATGAGATGCAGAGGAGAGGGAGCGAGGGTGGCGGAAGGGTGAGACAGGGGGCGGTGTGGGTCGTGTCGGGGGTGGGAGAATGGAGTCACGAGGGATTTGGTGAGGGATAGGGTTGGTCGACGGAACGTCCCGGGATTGATTGCCCTCCCTGAGCATGTGAGCGTAGCTCTTTCATCGCAGACTATTCAGGCCAAACTCCCCTCACCTCCCCTCTCTCTATCTCATTTCCCATTCCAATCAATCCGCTCTCTGGGCAGTCCTTCCCTTCCTCTCTCTCTCTCTCTACCTTCGCTCTCACTCTCTCTTTCCTGCTCGCCCCCCATCCTCCTAGTCCATCCTCCCGCACCCTGACATCCTTTTTTCCCACCCTCTGTGAAATAGTTTAAAACCACCCTCTTCTTCTGTTCTTCGTCCCCGTGTCCCATTTAACTACAAGCTGCTGTTAATTTTTAAAAAATATTTTAAAATACAGGAACATATTGGAGGAAAATGTTTACTTTTTACTATGGTAAAACCTTTAAGATTTGTTTTTCTCGCTGCGGCTGTATCCTTAAAGGTTTTTAAATAAAAGCAAATATTTCTATATGCCAACAGAAACGAACTACCATTAGCTATTATTAATGCTTAGCTTAGTTTGTGTTATCACTTATCTGTATCTGATTTCAAAAAAAACACATAAAATCGAAAAGGAAGTTAGAGTGACTAAATCTCGGCAAATGGTTATTTAGTTCCTGTGTGAGAATTATGCACGTTAGACGATTTCTTTACATTTCAACTGCCTTCGAATAAATCAAGAATGAAAAAAAGACTTTTTGTTTGGATGGTCCGCTAAGCAAATGTTTCGGGAAATTTGCGGGCGTTCCGTCCGTGCTTTAGCGTCTGAAATAATAAAAAGGCGAAAAATTCGCGGAAATGCAGTCGCAGCATTGATTTGTAGGGGTTCTTAAGAGAGGAACGGTTTAGCTGTTAAATGTGTGGGAAGACAACACTTACAGAGTTTTCACCGATAGATGTTGTAGTTTGCTTGTTGTGTAGCCGTACAAAGATTGAAGAAAAACTACCAATACATAATTTCACGCAAAGTACAAGAAATATTAAAACAACTCATTTATAATCGGCAATAAAATCAATTACAAGCAAAGTCTGCCATTCAACCTCAGCTAAATTCTACTTATTGCCAAAAATCCCACCGTATCGTAGTAGTCACTTCAAGCTATTCAATTAAACCCTTCAGGTAAGATCGGAAATGGATTTTATAATATAGTCATCGGTGCCTATTTAAAAACATGCCTATGTCCTTTTGCCTTATGTATTCATAAAGTACGCCAATTTCATGACGGCACTCTTGTATACGTGTTTGCGATCAAAACTCTCGCATCTGGATTTAGTTGAGTTTTCAAGGCCTATGAGGCAATTAAACTGTCTGAAACGATGTCTCTCTTCGTGTTTTCTCGCCAATAAAATGCAAACATTCAGAATTACACATTACAAAAAAAATTTCCATTCTAATGTTGACGGTGATTTACTGCAAAACGTACGTGTTGCAACAAGTCCTTCGTTTCTTTTCAAGATGGTAATTAACAAAAAAAGCCACTTCGTAGAATAAATGCTTAGTTGGCACGTTACGACAAAAAATATAGGCTTATTTTAAACTCGAACCTTTTCCTGAATAATGTCAAGAGTATGAGTACTGAATGAATACGATTCCATATATAATTACAGTGGAAATTAATATCTGAAGAAGACAAGGCGTACATTCTTAACAATAAATATTTCACTTCAAGTCTTTTCTCAATTGTGGAACTTATCAAGAGAAAAATATAAAAAAGAATCGTTGATTAAAAAAGAAACGAACTTTTTTAAAATGAGATTAATCTAATGCTTTACTTTTCTTAACGTAAGAATTATCATCCACTTTAAAGCATGAATAAAATATTATTGGCAGTATACATAAGTGATCATTTAAAAATTGATAAATTATTACTAGTGCTAAAACCATTGAGAAAATGATATTGTGATAGCTTAACCCTAAACCGGGCAAGGTGAGCCTTTGAGGCTCACCACGTCACTTTTTTTTCGATATTTCCTTAAGATAATGTGCTGGAACGCTATAACTTTATGACTTCTTCTACAAAACCTTTATCTAAATATACTGCTACGGAAATCTATTAAGTCGTAATTTTTGGCAAAAAAAATATTACCTGATATGTCCCACTCCCAGGCAACTTGACCCTGCAAAGCTCAGTCTCCTTTTGTTGTTGTTGTTTGTCACGTCAGTCATCTTATCTCATGAAGTATCTGTGGGTTTCAATTTCCTTCCTATTCAGGATGCAAAAACGGTTTTGCCGGAAATGTAAAAAAAAACTTTTGTAATGAGCACAGCTCGAAAATTATTGTTTGTGATAAGTGAGAAACGAAATAAAAACTCCAGCATTATTGAATATTTTGATGGCAAACGTTTGTTAACAACTTTTTCATATGATTTTTATAATAAATGAATTGTAACAGAATGTTTGCTGTTTTTTTAACTCATTCAGAAGACTTTATGAATGTGAGCCTCAGAAGCTCACGTTGCCCGGTTGCGTCAGTAAATTACCTTGCCCGGTTTAAGGTTAATCTCCTTCGTAAAAACTGAAGTGAAACATTCACTTAAAATAATTTATATTTAGATTTTTTACCACATTTATACAATGAAATAGAAATCCCCACACAATATTTTTAGAATTGGTCAATTGTAGAATTATTTTGCAGATTCAAAACAATCATTCGATCATTTACGGTCTTCAAGTTTTCCACATAAAAGATATTAGTTGCACCAATGGGTGAAAGTGTCGATGCAAAAAGTTTATAAGCTGTTCTCTAAAATATAAATTTTGATCATAAAGAGTTAGTTAGATGGACCAGTCGAAAATAAAATCGGGGAAATAATTTCTTTCTTTTAGCCTCTTCTCCTTGTATCTTGCTAATTATGCTTTGTTTGTCATTAAATCTTAAGTTATGTATCACATCGTCGTTAAACAGCAAAATCCTCCTTTGGAAAACCAAACTGCAATAAAAAATAAATTCAGACTATTTTTTGGAAAGGTATCGAGGTTATAAGTAATTCCTGATTAATTGCCACCCATATGTATTGGTTTCTTCATTAAAATGCATTTCTCGAGTGTCATATTAAGTAAACAAAATAATATTTCACATCTAAGGTGATTAGAATTCATTACAGGTGCTGATTCATTTCCATATATGCACACTGAAACGGAGTTAGGTTGTGTAAGAGAAATTAAATTGCTTTGCCTTTTATCTAAACGTAAATGAAGTTTGCCAAGGAGATGAAAACAACTCTTCCGTGCAGAATGAATTTATATTGTCACATTTTAGAATGAGACCAGAGCAGGGAAAAAATATCATCTACTCAAGAGTATTCGAACAGAAGTAATAATCAGGAAAAGTACCCTAGTTTTAAAAAATGTTTACAACGTACCAAATTGGTCTTTTATATAAACCAGATGCGTATCAAATAATGGCGTAATTTTCTTGAATAGAGACCATTTATGTGAGGTTTCAGGGAATGCATGGAATTTGTCTTATGAATTCTATAAAGGTACTTCCAAAAGTTAGTATCCATAGTATGCATTGCAGATCCACATCTACGCCTTTTTGCGAACATTTTCCATTTACGATCTCGACGGGATCGGTCGAGAATATTCAGAACGGTATTGGCTGCGAAAAAAAGTGCGCTGATAAAGTTCCGCTAAAGTAGTAAACAGTTAAATGAAACTCATAGGCTCTAAAGATCGGTATGAAAATCTCCAAGGTATCAGATTGTGCTTTTATTCCACGAAGGTGTAAAAGGTGCTAGCGGTGTCGGTAATGAGTTTGCTGAGCAAACCGTTTGAATTATTCCTAGCACACGCAGAAGAGACAGCGCGTCCTTTTCTATCCAGTAAGGTGAAATACTCTCCTTTCTATCCCTCATTCTCTGGGAACACAACACCGGAGCGATTCATTCAATGGACATTTCAGGAAGAAGGCCTCCTCGATAAGGTTTTCGCGGTCGTGGTTTTAGGCGAATTTCTACGGCCCTCGCCACGTTATCAATCGGCCTCACAAATGCCTCCGACGGTCCCTTATCACCAGCGTTGCGACGATATATTCGTCGAAAAATATTTTTCGACACATCACGTATGCTCATATTTCACAAAAATAACATCTGCTACGAAAAAAAAACAATTCTTAAAAAAGTCGCCTTTCAGATTCTGCCGCATTTCGCCCCTCGAAGAACAGTGAGTGGTGTTTTTTTAATCACGTACATTAAAACTTGTGTTGGTAAAAGCATTTTACAAAAGAGCGAAGAAGAAACGATTCAAGTTTCTATTCGTAAGCCCGATGCATTTATGTTCGTCCCAACATCCCTTTATTCACTCTGCTGCCCAAAGCTGAGGCCTTCGGAGGAGTCTAGCGTTTCGCCGGACCGTTTTATAAATTTAACTCGTCCGCTCTTAGGGGGAAAGAGTGTTTTAACAGCTGACGGTCTAACTTCTTCGTTCACGTCGCTTATAAGTGATTTTTTTTACCCCTCTTTAAACCACGATGGGCAATGGAGGGGACAAAGTTTATCCAGCATAAGGTCGAGTTAATACACCAGAAATGGCAGTGGTTTCTCGTTTCCGATCGGTCGTGTTTCGAAAAAGGGTTTTTTTCATCATTATAATATGGCGGCTAAGTCATTGAAAAAGAAAAGGAAATATTTTACGAGTACTTTGGGTGGGAGGGAGAATTATGAGCGGAGAAAGAAGCATTGGGAAATGTTCGACCAACATGCCCGCATTTTTTTTGTTTCCGCGAATAGAAAGGAAAGGATGCCACGCGTGATTAATTTACAATTTGTTAACGGTTTTAGCGGACCTCCTTTGTCTATTCGCGCCGGACGTCGCGATGATTTCACCGGAGGAGATGACTCAATTTTTCGTGACACTCGTGAGAACTCTTGTCTATTTTAAGTCAATATATTTATGTAAAATGAGATGCTTATTTATGGTTATGGTTCCTACCTGAATGTGCAAATAAAATGCGCATTTAATGCGAGAAATCTGTATTCATTTTCAATTCGCCCTTCTTCGACTATTATCAGAAATATTACTTATGGCCGGTCAGTTGCCGAAGTTTCATGGTGGAATACAGATTTTGTTCACTTAATACTAAAATGAATGGCCAATTATATTGCAGTATTAAGGTTAAGCTGCTCCTTTCATGTATCACCACCTATCTTTTGCTTCTTGAGGGCCAAATAAATAAGCCTTTGAATTCAATTCGTTTCTACCACGATTATAGATATTTTGGCGAACGAAATCGAAATCTTTGCCACTAAAATTTCGAATCCAATGCTTTATTTTGCCACATTTTTTCAGCGTAATCGAGTTTCGGATGAAACTTCTATAAATCATGGACGAAATTTCCAACCCGAAATCAGTTGAAGATTTAAGACCGGATTTCTTTGAATTGTGTAATCATAAATGATATAATTTCAAAGTTTTCTTTCACTTCGTTTATACGACTGCTTTATCAGAGAATTCCACGTAGAGATCCAGTATTATACGAGAAACGGTATTATCTTGTTAATACACTGTACATAACTATTTATAGTCGAGTACCTCTCGTTACGTCACCTTACCCTAATGTCTCAGGAGCGACACTTAACCATTCTGGACGTTACGTTTGATTAGCAAATTCCTTCGTAGAAAATCTCTCCACCAAGGAAGGTTCATATCGGAAGAGTTTCTACCCTGCCACGTGAGATGCAACGCTTCCTGCATTTCTAATGAAAGAAACGCGCACACTCGTCATCGCATCTCTAACACTTCTTTCCAGTCCGTTCCGAGCCAAACATTTTTTCACGAAGTCCAACAATCCGAGTTCCAAAGATTCTTTTTTTTTAATCCGTGCCCTGAAATGCCTTTCCTTTCCGAGGAATGCGTAAGAAACGCCGAAGGAAAACTAGGCTTGGTTCCGGTCCAGGCGAGCGGGAAAAAAAAAATCCGATTGATTTTCGCGCGTCAGGGAATTTTAGTGTTAGGTTTAGTAGCCCTTCGAACCGAGCTGGGAAAATCACGCAGGCGACGACTTTCGTTCTGCCGCCCCAAAAACGAATCTTCCGGATGGGTACTTTTTCACGGGGATAGTCAAAAAGAGTGACGTGAGGCGAGTGAGGTATTCCCCGGGCTTTCGACCGAGACGGCAAAGGAGGTAGCAGGGTTTGGGCAAAGGCGCAGCGGTGTCTCTTCCAAGGGGACGCACATAACGCCAACAGCCTAGCCTGAATCGCACTTTCCCTCCTCTCTCTCTCTCTATCTCTCTTCCTCTTCTATCCCTTCCTCCCCCTCCCTGTCTCCCTCCCTTGCACTCTTCCGCTCATTCCCCCTTCTTCCATTCCCTCCCCTCCGCACTCCCCCCCCACTTATCCCCCTCGGACGTGCCTGACCAATGGGAGACCGTTGGCCCCGCCCCTAGAGCCTGACTCCGCCCACCTCTCCTTTACTCCACCCCGTCAGTCTCGGTCGCTCTCCCGAACCTCCCCCCCCTTTCTTCCCCCACTTCGCACACGTCTTCCCCTCCACCTTCTCCCCCGCCTCTTTATTGCCCAACTCTCCCTCCCCCCCTCCTTTCCTCCCTTCACACCCCTCCCTCTCTCTCTCTCCCTTGTACCTCCCTCTTATTTTTTTTCCTCTTCCTCTTTTTACCCCTTCTGATCCCTTCCCATCAACCCCCTCACGATCCCCTTCGTCCCCTCTTTACCCCCCCTCGTTTCCCCCACTCTTTCGCGCGCTTGTCATTTGTTTCCACCGCTTGCCATGACCGTTGGCGAGTCGATCTGTAGCCGGAATGGCATTGGGGGGCGTTGGGGATGGTATAGAGGGGGACGGCTTTAGGAGCATAAGGGAATAGGCAATCGAACGGACTACAGGAGGATTCCGCTAAGTCTACCTGATTGCGTTAATGAATTTCACTTCACATTAAATCACAAGACAATGAAGAGTAAGTGCTCGGAATCAATGTTGAGAAACTTAGCCTCATAACTGACAGGCTCGTCTCTTCCCTTACTTTCTCTATCCTTTTCTTTAGCTGTCTTTAAAAATTAAATTCATTACAACTTCGTTGGTACCGTCCTTGATAGCTAATGCGATGCATTTTCCTTAATTGTTAATCTTAATTAAATGGCTAGTACGAACTTTTTACTTGACCAATTACTAGTTTGGACATCTGGCAGAAGTATCATATAAGATGCTAATCCTTAAACAAAATCGACCACTTAGTAGTTTACTAAATGCCAAAAATTATATTTGATACTTTTTTTATCGGAACGTTACACATTGCTTGCTAGCGGATTTCCTTTTACGCTAAATGTCAATTTAGAAAAAATGTTTCTCTTTTCATGACTTATGTTAGATTCAGTTTTTCACGATGCTAAACAAAATTGAATTTTTCCTGGCTTAGGTACTTCACGTGTTTTGCCATGCTCATTCCCTTGTATAATTTTAATCCCATACCCTGTATATCCTTTTAGGTCCTTATTATGCTTTTCGGTTTTGCTCGGATCCATCCATTGGATTAGATTGTGTTCTCTTAGGCTGTATTAATTAGGCATAATAAATCCTTTGAAACCTTCGTGGGGAAATTCATTTGATGTCTTTCGTGCTATCTGATTGTAAACTCACTATTGCACCTAAAGAGTGGTTTTGATTTGATTTTATTGAATTGTTTTTTTTGAAGGATTTCTCTATTTTTACCTTAAATTTTATGTAAATAACTCAGAACTTCTATAACTGATGACGAGCGAGTAAAGCAGAAGCGCACTTTAACTGCACAAAGGCAGTAATTCACGAATCGTGTTATTATAGTGTATCGGCGAGTTAACCTTTAATACGACTAAGCATATAGTGTCCTGTTCAGTCACTATAGTATTTATACATTTCATCAATTTGGTACACGCCATAAACTGAGCCTCAATAATTGATTTTTGAAAGACAGAGTCATTCAGTCTCACAATTAGATGTCAACGCATTCTCCGCAATAGTATTATTTTGTTAAATTTTACCGATCACTTCATCATTATTTTATGACTAGCATAAGTGCCCGTTGAATTTCAACGGGTTTAATGAATCTAAATTTTCGTCCATGCGACATGTAAAAATCGCAAGAATAAAATTGTGCACTGTTTTAACCATCGAATATTTCTATATTATAAGTCTGTTTTAATTAATTAACTAAAATCTCAAAGAAATTCCTTGTGAATAAAATAGTACCTTTTTTTCTACTAAAATAGCCATTGTTATTAGTTTTAAATTGATTATAGCATTAGGATTTGAATTTCATTAAATAAGCAGAATTCCGGTTCCAAAAAATTGGTTCAATCTTCAATTGCCTCTGATAATACTTTAAATAGATTTTGGAATATAATGTACCTCAATATCGTTTTTCGTCTGCTCAGCACTCTTGCCTTCTCATTTTCCGAAACAACCACTTTCACCAGTTTTAAATGGATTTCAAACTTAGAAGAGAACTTGATTCAAGTCAGTTAAAATAACCACATAACAAACTTCTTATTCCAAATAAAATCCTTTTATAATATGTAATGTTAACCTAGAATTCATTCATTCTGAAAAGTGAATAAAAGTATTATGTACATATATTTCTTTCAACTAAAATAGGCACTCTTAACAGATTTTAATGGATTAATGCATTTGCATTTCAATTTCATAAAATAAGCAGAATTCCGGTAACAAAAAAATTTGTTCAATCTTCGATTGCCTCTGAAAATACTTTAAATAGATTTTAGAATAAAATGTACCTTAATATCGTCTAGTGTCCGCTCACCACTCTGGACTTCTCAGTTTCCGAAACAACAACTTTCAATAGTATTAAATTGAATTTAGCTTTGAAATATACTTGAGTATATTCAGTACAACTTCCACTTTACATACTGTAAATTCCAAAGTAACCCCTTTTGTAATAGGCAATGCTAACCTAAAATTAATTCATTCTGTAAAGTGAATAAATACAGTTCTTTTTTAAAACTATAACAGCCACTGTTATTAGAACTTAATCTGTAATAAATAAGCACCAAAATTCCTTTTATAAAAACAAATCAATTTATTAAAAGATCCATTGTTGTTTCTTCGAAAATTGCCTGTTAACAGTTTTAAATGTCCTTTTAATTTTAATTGAATTTTAATTTATATTCGTTTCCAAATTTCGGCCATTGTTACGAAATTAATTCGAGGAATAACAATATAAATTCGTAAGCACGTATGGTTTACAAAGAATTTAATTTAAGAATGCTTTTTATTTCCAATTGTTCTAAAATGACACTGTTGATACTTAAAATTTTTTATATTTACGTTAATATACTTATTTTCCCAAAACACGCCAATCTCTCCCCTTCCGTCCTCTCTCTCTCTCTCTCGTATTGAAGCACTCAAGACACGCTTATTATAATAGTAATTTGAGGTGTAACAGTGATAATGGTCGACATAGCAACATCACGTTAAAATGGCGAGATTTCCACAAAATATGCAAATTAAACGTTTAACATGGAATATTTTGAACTGTGGGCGAAAAAAGACGAACGGAATAAGAAACTTTGTAACTTTTTCTTCAAAATGGTTCAAATCCGAAGGTCGTCTGTTAATTTCTTCTAATTTTAATTTCCAAATGAATAAAAGCCTGCACGTCGAAAAATCGCGTTTTACATGTAAAGTAATGGGAAATGGAAATGCCTCTCTTGGAAACGAACCAAGGAATTTTTTCGCGATTTAAATTTGTCATTCTCTGAATAAGTGCTAATCAAGCATCCCTACCAAATTTCGAGTTTCTATCATTATTATTTCTCGAATTATTAGCGTTTGCATAGCGTGACCAACCAACGGACGACGGCTTTTATTATATTAAATAATAAGTAATGGACAATTGTCACCATACATACCTCCCTTATATTTATTTCTAAATATGAAGAAAACGAAAACTGTTGAGCATTGTTTCCTGGAGAAAATATCCAGCCAGGTGCCGTTTGAATAGCTTCGCGACGAGAAGATTCAATAATTGAAATATGCGTTATTGCAAAATGACAGCTGCTTGGTGTCCGGTTCACAAGAATGTCGAAACAACGGAGAGGTTTTTCTGCAGTAGGCTCGTGCCAAATAAGCTAAATACAGCTTGGAATTTTTTAAATGCCCTTTCGGACATCAGTCATCGTTGAAATCGAACGAATATTGCACGCAATCCCATCTATAAAAAAGGAAGACGAGGATTTTTTCCTTCTTATAGAATCCAAAAACCAAGAGGTATCTTGAATTTTTTTCTGCAAGGTAAAATTACTCTTTGAGTCAATGTTTTAACAACGGTTCGAAGGAGCCGTCTTAAATTCGGTTAAATACGTTATATTACATGGAGCATGATATTGCATGTATCGATGCAATGTTTATTTTGAAACGCAGGTATATCCTATGAACGTGATATCAAGTAGTTAAAATAGGACTTAGCAACCGATTAAACAAGAAGAGCCGCTTTTTCCAGAGTGAAACTCCACATAAAAAGACACCATTTATTAAAATAAAAGTAGTTTCATATTTTAGAACGCTCTTATAAATGGACGTGCAATTTCGGGCTGTTAGGTCGCGAGGAAATCTAAGGTTCCAGGATAGAAAGTCATTTTAGGAACCCACAGGTTGCAGATCCATGAGATTTTTTAGGAGATTGTGGACAATTGATTGTTCCTCGACAGTAGAATGCTGTGCAACAAGCAATGAGAAAGAACACAAGGAATAGCTGGAGAAGATTTAGTAGATTGCCTTATTGAAATGCCAAAAAAAGAATTGAGTAATTTTACATCCAAATATTTATTATGATCGGCAATTATTCTTTTTTCTCCGAATATTCATTTACTCTTATAACACTAACGTAGATACAAAGCGTCATTTCTCACTTTTTCATAAATTAAACACACTGGTTATCTCAGCCGAAATTAATTTTTCGATATATACATATGGTTACTGAATACATTTTATATTTTTATGGTTGATAAAAGTTTATGGAAGATGTTCAAAACTAAAGTATTTCGACAGAGCTTGAGAAGCGATTATTTTAAATTGGTCGTAGAAGACGTATGTCTACTCGTCCTTTGAAATCTAAATTAATTTTTTAATTAATTTTTTAGGAAAAGTAACTCGGAAGCATTGCCATAGCACTAAAGCTCGCGTGGATTTTATTACTCCCATTCTGTTGATGCAAAGAATGCAGTCGACGAGATGACTCGAACCAATTCCTTCTCCTTTTTCACTCCCTCTTTTACCCACTCCCTCAACGGTCTCTTACATTCCACTTGCTTGGTGCAATCTGATGCGTTCCTTTTCTCAAGTACCGACACATTGACGTTGCTGTACTCTGAGCGTATTTACAGCTCAGGGTAAAACATTTTTGTTTCAAATCCCATGGAGAAAATATCTCGAAGAATAGGAACAAGCTCTGTTTCTTTTGTTATAATGAATTATTTCTACTGTTTTGCAATTAATTGAGTCATTTGAGAGGCAAGATCGTGTTTAAGAAACAAGGTAGCTGTTGGAAGAGATCCATAAGTTTTATTATTTATAAGTAACATTGATGAATCATAAACTGAGAAAATATAGTTTCGACTTTTTCTCGTACATATATGGTTTGCGATCTACATACATTGGATAATTGTTCAATTTGATTCTTTAGAAATAGCTGAAACTCGTATCTGAGTTATCTGTAATATTACTTACTTGATTGTTGCCCTCCGGTGTAGTGATATAAGTGTTTTGAATTTTGCTCGTATACAGTTGTTAGGAGGCATTTGTTTAATATATTGAGAGGCGACTGAAATATGTATAAGAATTTTTGTAACACTAAATATGTAAGTTCCATTCTTGGCGTAGTTTACTGATGAAACATTTCTTTGCACTCTTGTAGTTTGGTGTGGAAAAAACTGCTTAGGGAAGACGAGAATGAGAATAGTATATGAAGAAGAGGAGTCATTTTAAATATAATGTTAAAATATTATAGTCGCTGCGGAATCTTTTAAAAAGCGGTGCCAGAAAAAAACCAGCCAAATTTCGTCAACGGCGTACAACGGACCAAATAACTGACAAATCCACACTAACAAGAAGTACAACTGTTATTTTGTAGAAACGGACAGACAAAACTGAGAGAGATAGTGAGGATTGCATACTCATTTCGTGAATAAACGGAAACATATAGCTGACACGAAGTTGCCATTCGTCGAAACTCTGTAAGACTCCAACCAAAGCGGTAACAAGTTATCTTTTTCTTTCTCCGTGTGTGCGTGGGTCGTGTTCGTCTCGTCCTTTGAAAACGAAGACACTTCTGGCGAAAATGCGACATTGTTTCAACAATTGCGTCCGCAAAGATTTCGACAACCTATTCTCCCTCCCTCTCCTTCACAATCGCTAACAGGAAACAGTTTTTTTTTCTGCGGGCACTGCATTCTTGTCTGCGTGCCACAAAAGCATTACAAGTCGGGGGAACAAAAAAAAAATGTCCAATACTGGGGAGTCGAGGTGAATTATTGCTGCATTGATGAGAAGTTTTAACTTTCAGATGTTTCTCCCTTTCCTGCGTGTTTCCTCACTCTCTCTCTCTCTCTTCTTCCCTTCCCTCTCCTCCTTCCTTCCTCTCACTCTGGCCGTTTCCTTTTTTCGCTTTCTCAGCGCTTAGACTCGCTTAGGACTCCGCTCGCCTCCTCCTCCATTTCTCCCGCGACTGCAGAATGCGCTGTGGATTGCGTCGCTAACGCATATGAGAGCCTCGGACGTTGATCTCTTTTGCGTTGGAATGCCTCTATCTCACTCTTTCTCTTTTCTTTTGCCACCGTGGGGAGTGAGAAATGAAATTAATTTGGCGAGACTCGATGAACTGTTAAATGCGTATATTGTATCAGCTCGGTAATTCTTAGGGAAGGAAAATTTTTTAGGTGGCAATATCCCAAGAATCTACAAACTCGCGTGAACAGTTAAAAGTTTTGAAAATGCGTTTTAAACATTTTACACTGGTCGGTGTACTAAGAATATAGTGACATAAAATCGGCCTTTAATGTTTTAAAATTCCTATTTTCTGAACTATTACCCGTTACTTATCGCTTACCCCATACAATATAACTGAATAATAACAACGTTTATAACAAAAATAATCGTTGATTTCGAAAACATTGCCATGCCGAAGTTAATATTTTAACATATTTAAACTGCCTTTTTTATATTAAAATTAATTTTTCCATTTGGTTTCGTTCTCTCCCTGGTACCATTATTATGTTGTATTATCTATCATGCTACCTGCTATTTATTACTCTGGGCCAGGGGTGCCCAACCTGCGGCCCACTAAGCAGTGTTTCATAGTTTTCAAACCTTTTTTGGTTTATTTTAATTAACTACCAAATATTATTTTCTGTGTAGGCAAATCTGTTAAAATATCTACCGTCAAATTGCGACATCTTAGTAAATATTTCTAATTTCAAGTAAGTTCTTTTTAATGTTGTTTATGATTTTTTTCTCAAATATATTTCTAAGATTCAATTCCATCATGATTTTTAATATTGAAATGTTAACCCTAAAAAGCTAATTCTAACTTGATTTCCACGCATATTGTGCCTAATAATCTCTTGGTAACTTACGATTTAAATGTAATCCATCGGCAATTTCCAATGATGCCCGCCGAATGATTGAATGCCACCAATGCGGCCGGCCCACCATGCTGAAAAGGTTGCCCACCACTGCTCTGGGCCATTGATTAATATCTTTCCAAACCTTATAATCACCGAGCACCATGCTTATTTCATACATAAGAGATTTTTTTCGGCAAGAGGCTGCAGTAACATTGCTTTCCTATCCCTACTATATTCACCCATTCAAAACTAGCGATAGTCGGTGAAATCGACGCGTGGATTATTAAAGGATTGTTTTTCGGGATCAGTTTTTGCGTTCTTGTTGTACAGTCACGACTTATGTACCTTTTCAGCATTTATCTCTCTGTCATGAAATTTCAAGCATACGCCATCACCGTCAATCAGTTGTTGGCGAACCGTTACATCTCTTTATCCATGTTTATCTATTCATGGTCTATCTAACTCTCTAAGCTCATGTAAATAATCTCTTCCTTAGTCACCTTCTTAGATCAAACATGCAAGTTAAAAATGCACTAATAAATATCTATGTGTAGGATACTCCTCCAACTGTGGCTGATAATTTATGATTCGTCGCGTTTCTTCGTCACAAAATCCAATGATAATATCTGGAAAATTCCCTAAAATTCTAATTAAGCCTGTATTTATTCTCTCCATTATATTAGCGTGTAACATGAGAAGAAGAATCGACTCTTTTACAAGTTTTAAATACCATGTACGTAGTCTTTTTTGTGATGGTTCGTTTCTTTTACTCTTTAACCCGACTAACATGTCCTGACACGAACCGATATATCTCGCAATTCCACCTTATAAGTAGATTAGTCTGTATATGTTCCTTTATCGGTAGCGTGGGCTAAAATTACACCAATTACTACAGGGCTTGATACAATCCTGACGTGCTTCTTTGATGAAATTTTAAATAACATTTTGCGCTAAATATAAACTTAATTGTGCACCACGAAGTGGAAACACAAAAGTTTCAGATTGCTCATTAAACATTAATTCAATTCCTTTCATTGCTTGGACGAATGCACGCCATTACGCGCGCAATAAATCTACCCGGCGAGACCAGCATTAGGCTTGTTGAATTTATGCATTTAGTTTCTCGATCCTGTTATATTTTTAATGCAGCCATATAAAGAAGTCGTACTCCGAACCAAGAATCTTGATTCTGGGACACAAATTTATTCATATCTCGGACATTATGAATGCACCGCGAAAATTAACACCTCAGTCGGCTTCAGAAGTATAACTCCCGACTTGAGTGCTCCAGGAAAGTTTTTCATCCACTATACTTATTTTTTTATGTATTCGCTTTCATCTCCCGCCCCGTCGAAGTATGACCTTTTAGGAAGGTGAAACCGAAATTGTTTAATAGTTCGTTCGCAAAACCCCTCATTTTCTCGGCATGCTATTTACTTGATTTATATATATATTTCAATGGCTCATCATAGTTGATGTCCCTACTGCCATTTCACTTCTAAAGTGAGTTAGTTCGAATATGTTGATGAGATAATCACGTTTTTATTCCTAAGTTAGGTTAGTGCCGTGCCTTTCATTGTGTTAGTAAGAGAGTTGGAATATAAAGAATAGGGATAATTTCTAGATTTTTTTGTATCATACCTACATACAGACATACATACCAATCACGCTCTTCCCTTACGGGGTAAGCAAGCTAATTGCCTCTACCATTCACAGTATTTCTCCACACCTTTCTATCCTTACGTACTTCTTTCGCTTCAAACACATCCTTGCATCGTTTCATACATCGTCTTCCATTCCTTAAACTTCTGATCTCTCTTTTCTTGAGAGTCTCCACCACCACATCCAGCCAGCTTTTTCTTGGTTTTCCTCTCCCTTTTGATCCGCATACTCGACCATTATATATCAATTTAGTCACCCGGTTCTCATCCATTCTCTCCACATGCCCAAACCATCGCAGCACACCCCTTTTATACTGACCTCTTAGTTTCTTTCATTCCACATTCATTCATCACCCAAGTATTCCTGACTCTGTCTCTCCTGGTTTTCCCACACATGCTCCTCATATAACCCATTCCAACTGCATTCACCTTACTCATGTGTTTCTCCTGACACACCCAAGTTTCGCTACCATACAACAAGGCGGGTACAAGCACAATTCTATACACAGCCATTTTTGCTTCCTTAGACACTTCTTCACGAATTAGTACTGACCACATGCTACCCACCACTTTTCTACCCGCATTCACACGCCTTTCTATCTCTCCATCTATTCTTCCATTCTTAGAAAACATTCTTCCCAAGTTCACAAACTCATCCACCTGTTCAACAACTTCACCATTTATGTGCAGCCTGCAGTCATTCAATTCATTCATTCTGTCAAACACAACAACCTTTGTTTTTGACGCATTGATGTTCAGATCCATTCTCTCTGTAACTTCAGCCTTACTATCTAACATTCTTTGCAACTCATTCGGCGTTTCAGATATCAACACAGCATCATCAGCATACGACAGCACCCGCACATTCACTTCCCCAATCCTCAGACCATTCGTATTAGCACAGGCTTCCCTCACACATTTATCCATAAACACATTAAACAACCAAGGAGACATCACACACCCTTGCCGAATACCTCTTTCAATCTTAAACCAGTCACTCAGCACACCATTTATTCTTACACGAGCTTTACTTGCTGAGTAGACTGCTTTCACTGCATTCACTAACCAGTCATTCACTCCATACTCCGCCAGAACATTCCACAGGTCATTTCTATTGACTCTGTCATAGGTCTTCTCCAAATCTACAAATGCACAATACACTTTCTTTCTCACATTCATACACTTCTCGATTACTTGTTGGAAAGCAAAAATCTGATCAGAACACCCCCTACCTGGCATGAAACCACACTGTACCCCCCAAATTTTACTCATAGTAACCATTCTAACCTTTTCAATAAGTACTTTACCAAACACTTTCCCAGGTATACTCAATAAACTAATAGCTCTGTAATTCATACATTCTACTTTACTACCCTTCCCTTTGTACAAAGGAACAGTGATGGCATTCTTCCAATCATCTGGTACAACTGAAATGTTATCACACACAAATTAAATAAATCGCTCATCCAACTCATAAGTAAGCTACATCCATATTTCAGCATTTCACCCGTAATTCCATCCACGCCTGCAGCCTTCCAATTCCTCAACATTTTCACACATGCCTTAGTCTCACGTTCATCAACTCTGTCTTTACTGGACACATTCATACAGTCAGTATCACTTTGGATGCCAGACTCTTCAGAACTACCTCCATACAAGTCTTCAAAATACTTCTTCCAACATTCTGTCACTTCACGTTCATTCCGCACTGTTTCTCCATCCTTATTTACAATCTCATTCATTCCATTGTTGCTGCCCTGTCTCGCCCTTTTTATCCACTTCCAGAATAACTTCTTATTCCCTTCAAAATTATTCTACATCTTTACAGCCTCATTCATACATACTTGTTCTTTGCTTTCCTTAACTGCATTCTTAGCAGCCTTATTTTTCTTCCTGTAATTATCATGCTGAATCCTTATTTCATTATCATTCCATGCAGCAATCATCCTCTTATATGCCTCCTTCTTCTCATTAACTGCTTCACTCACTGTTTCATTCCACCAAGCATCCTTTTTCATGCAGCGCACTAAAGTCATTCCGCACACCTCTGAATCACACGGTAACATTCTCTTTCAGTCTATTCCAAGCATCTTGCACATTTCCTTTCCTTATATCCTCTTCCCATTCAGTCTGCTGGGCAGTTAATTTACATTACAACACATTCATATACTTGATCTTTACCTCACTGCAATCTCTCTACTTTCACTCTAGTCTGTTTCACACCCTTACTCTTCCTCCAGATCCACTTCCTTCCAAGATCCACTCTAGAGACAACCAAAAAATGGCCTGTCCCACATTCAGCTCCTCTCATCGCCCTTGTATCCTTCACCAGATCACTCAGTCTTTCATCAAACAGAACTAAATCAATCATACTTTTTGAGTCACCCCTCTGCCACGTATACATGTGGATGTTCTTATGCCATGTATTTGAAACAAACAAACTCTTTTCCATGCAAATTCCAATCAAACTCTCACCATTATCATTTACTCTGGGGTCACCGAAGGGGCCCACCACTTTCTCGGTGCCCTTCCCTCTGACACCTACCCACCCATTCATATCACCGAGTACAATTATTCTTTCACCTGCATCACAATTATTCAACACGTCTCAATTTCTCCCACAACTCATCTCTAACTGTTTCACTCTCACTATCCACAGGAGCATAACATGCAACCAACAGAATTCTACGAATTCCTACTTTCATACGGACCCACAACAATCTGGGTGACACAAATTCATACTTTCTCACATACATTTTAGCTCTTTCATTCAGAATTAAACCAACTCCTTGACTCCCATATGTAGATACATCCACACCAGACCACAGAGCCAGACTACCATCATTCATTACCACAGCATCACTCCCATTCCTTTTTGTCTCACATACACACAGCACATCCAATCCTCGTACATTCATTTCATTCACCAACTCATGTTCTTTGCTATATACTCCTCTAACATTCCACCTGTCTAACTTCCACTCGCGTAAGTCGTCTAATGATGGGCCAACCAGTTTTGACCTCTGCCGCCTACCATGGCTTTGGTCATCCGAGGCTTTTCCTGTAGCTTTTTTAGTAATGGTAAATTAGAGTAGGCTAGGTTACCAGCCTAACTCGTACTCGTGCCGAAGCAGCATTCCCTGCTAACGGTAAGGCACATTACCTGTCAGTATTGGCACATTTTGGCCAGACTGCCACAAACGCAACCGAAACTCAGTATTACCTCGAGCACGCTTACACTATTCTGTACATGCTAGCATCCCTATTAGAGACTACCTTGCAAGCCAGCAATCTGTTGCCCGCATCTTACCACTAGGAGGTACATGCAGTGTACTGACACACTCAGGATATCATAGAATGAATAAATAAGTTGAACGGAAAATAAAACAGAATAGAAAATACAAAACGGAGTTTTTATCGCGTAAACCCCGCTAGAAAAAGATATGCTTTGTGAGGCTCCAACACAGCTGTCGATGGATTTTTTAAAATTAATTATTCTTATGAGAAGTAATATCGGCGAATTATCACGGATGAAGGTCACGTTTTAGTTTTATGGCTGTATAAGTTACCCATATAACCTGATCCAAGCCGTTGCCAAAGCGAACTAATTCGAATTTAAATGTCGAATGAGATTATATTGTCCCTTCAGCAGTCTTGTGAATTTTGAATTTTTTTACTGAAATTCAATTTCAATTAATAAAAATAATGATAAAAGCAGTGCTTACTTCTTCAGATAAAATACTGTTGTATTTTCAACGCAATGCAGCAGAAAAAAACGAGAAATTGTAATCTGGGGAAAACGGCCATATCAAAATAGAGAACGCGTGAAGCGATGTCCGTACTTGATACGGTAAAATCAGGCAGAGGGATAAGAAACCTCTTATGATATTGGTTCGGTATATTGAGATAGCTAGGAGATCATCGGGAAAATGCGAAGAGAAGCGATAGAGTGTTGAACCGTTGGTGGACAAATCCTATGACGAAAATGTCGCTACATTCATTTTCGTTTTAACGCTGTCTCTGTAAAAAAAATTGGCGCGTTTGCTGACAGTGTTCTTTACGATATCTTTCTCAGAACAGTACATTTTATAATAAACGAGAAAGAATCAGTCGGTGACAGCAGTTTCTTAAAAAGATTCCCGAAGACTACAAAAATTTGAAAATAGGCTTAGGTACTCTAGCGCCTCTTAACCTAAAAAAATTCTTTGCATTTTTTTGCAATTTTCGTAACATTTTCTGGAATGTACTTCGTTCTTTTTTGTTTTATTAGTTTATATTTTATTGTTTAGCAGTGAAATCTTTATGTGACAACATTTTAAGCTTATAACGTTGTTCCTTCAGAATCGATTTTTAAGAGATTTAACACTTTCACCAGATTTTTGCTCATTTGGACAAAAATTTTGATACACAGCTTTAATAACGCTTCGACTTATTCCACATAATACTATATAACAACAGCCAGTTTCGATGAATAATCACCATCAGATAAAATTGTTGAATACTGATTAAGTTGCACGATATTTATCTTTAAACCTAAAATTTATAACCGTTGAAATTTCAAGCAAGAAATATATATTACTCAAGAGTCTTTGCAAATTTCGCAGATTTTTCAAAACTTGCCAGTAAGTACATCGCGAGTTTCGTTTTATCCTCCGCGTTATTAGAATGCATTGTGCTATGAATAAAGCACATGAATTTCTCTCAATGTAAATGGAAACATGGAGCGAATAGTCCCTTATGTGCCACGAAAATCGCACGTGACAGTCCCGGAGAAGATTTTGCAAGAATGGCTCAAGTGTGAATACAAAGTTTCCGGAGTACTGCACAACACGTGCGTGAGCTATGGACGGCTCAACAACGTTTAGAGGAGCAATGAAGTAATTTATTTAGACAAAGGACAAAGGAAGGACGAAAAGCAAAAAAAACTATTATTTTTCTGTTCAGGTGCAAGTATGAAACGCGCGGAAATCATGACAATTTGCTGTCATCTGTTATGCAACTTTAGATGAAGAGTATCAAATTAACTATTCACCAATCAAGGATAGTCATCATTCCTGTCGTGATCAAAATACTAAACGCGCCAGAGATCTTGGCGTGAAAGAAATCACGAACGAGTTCTATGTTTCATCTCTATTGGAATAGTTTTTTTTTTCAATTATTAAAGTTTTTCAGGAAATATTTTTCTGGATGGTCAAATATCGTTCCGTGATTTCATTTACCCCTGGTCTTGCTTTAAGCATGTCATTCTGAATTATTTTATTCCTAGATATTCATCAAATTCATTGAAAATCTCAGCGCCGTCAGTTTTTCAATCATCGTTATTCAGATTTTAAATTTAAAATCTTTCACTTCGTTTTATACCGAAGTTGTAATTCATAATCCAATTAATTATTATATTATTAATATATCTTCGTAATTCGCGGAGAGATTTACGATTTACTAACTCATAGTGCATGTATTTTTTCTAATAAATATATTTCTTATAAATGTTTTTATATTTAATAATTTAAAGATGTTTAATTACACCCAAAAGTATCGATTCGTTTAAAAATCTTCTAATTTCTTTCTTACAAAAACTGAACCCATAGACCAATGGTTGACAACCTGGCGTCCGCTAGCACCACTGCGTACATTGGCGGTCTTACGGTGCTCTTCTGCAGTGCTTAAAATCCCTCTCGCGAGCACCAACTATTCATTTTCTTAATTTGTTTCTTATAGCTTATTCAAATACCAAGAATAAATCTGAATTAGGCTTGTCATCACTCATGAGTATTCCTTACTTATGTTAAACTATGTGGCGCTCGCTCCCTATCCTAGAAAATAAATCGGTGCTCCTCACATATGATTTTTATTCCATCGACACACACACACACACACATATATATATATATATTGTGATTTCGGCGCACATTTGACATAACATGTCATATACATCGAGAGAACAGGGAGAAAACGAATTTCAATTAAGTATTCTCATTGTCTTTACACTCCATCTACCGTCCACGCGAACTAAGGGTGGAGACCTCTTGTGGAATCACCGCGAAACAAGGCGTCCCTCCTAGGTTTACCTCTTATTATTCTCTTTATTAAGCTTTCAAGACGCGAGTGCGCAATGAGCAGACGCAAAAAAATATGCATTTATTAATTTCCTATTGTTATTCCGGGAAATGGTTGCAGCGCGGAACGATTACAGCGAAGCAATGGTCGAAGGGGGTTGAGAGAGAGAGAGGGAAAGAGTTAGAGGGTGGGTGAGAGAGAGAGAGAGAGAGACGAAACGCAA
Organism: Uropetala carovei; assembly: GCA_036926305.1. Taxonomy (NCBI): domain Eukaryota; kingdom Metazoa; phylum Arthropoda; class Insecta; order Odonata; family Petaluridae; genus Uropetala; species Uropetala carovei. Next base: position 21,335,374 of record JAXCHB010000196.1, read on the forward strand.
GATGGCCGCCTTGCGTGCGTCTGCGTTCTTACGTGGCAAGGGTGAGGGAGCGGACTCCTGGTCGAGGGGGGGAGAGAGAGAAAAAAAAAGCGAGATTGCAGAAACAGGTGACGTACGAAAGTGCCGTGCGTGCGATATTGCGATTTTTAAATGTCGCAGGAGGGGATGAAAGGACCGCGAGGGGTATTGGGGAGGGGGGAGAGAGGCCATTGTGCGTGGATGGCGGGAAAGGGGGAGAGGACGAGGAGGGGGTAAGGAGGATAGGGTAGGGTGGGCTGTTGACCTCTCCATCATTAGTTTCTCTCTTTCCATTCGGCTGTATTTCCCCCTTCAAGCACGGTGTGTCCCTCTTATGAACTCCTATTCTCTTCTCCCTCTCAATTAAACACGCATACTTCCCACACCCATTCTGTTTTTACTTTCTTTCTTTCTCTCTCTCTCCCTTTTGTGTCCCGCCGTCATTAATCTTTCCCGGCTCGTTATTTCTTTTAATACTTTTTTTGATTATACAACGATCGCGAAAGGAAATAGATCGCTCCGACTCTAATTTCGGAAGGAAGATTTGTCGTGTTATTACCAAAAAAAAAACCCCCCCGAAAGTTATTCCGAGTTATTTGTTTCCCTTAGGCTATTGCAAAGGCGAAAACGAACGGTCGGCGTGGTTATAATAATTATTAATCCGAAAATTTATCGGACGAGATGTCTTTGCCGACAGTCGCAGCTCTCCCGCCATCCTAATTTTCTTCTCCGTATCCTTTTCCAACTCTAATCGGACAAAAAAGTTCTTTTAGCCTTCGCAATTTGTCCGAATAAAGATTATCATCTCTCGTTTCATCAATATCCCCTTTTACTTCTCTTTTCTCCCGTTTCGACTCTCTCTTTCTCGATCCATTATTTATTTTCCGTCCGATATTTATCCTTTTAACGCCTTATCTGTCCCTTTTTTTTCCTCTCCGCTCTCCTCTATCTCCTCTTTATTTCTCTCTTCGTTGAGAGAGAGAGAGCGCCCCGCGTGTCGCAGCGCTCCTATCGGCAACCTAGGACAGCTGTCTTCCCACGGCGACGATCACGCGTGTGCGCGTGCGTGAGAATCACTGATCGCTAACCTCTCCAATCCCCTCCCCCCTTATTGCAGGTGGATGGGTCCACGTGCGCCCACGCCCCTACCTCTCCCCTCTCTCCATGCACCCTCCCGTCACCTCCTCTCTACTCTCACTCTCTCTCTCTCTCTCCATATCCTATGGGATTTCACTCGACAAAACAATCCCTCAATTCGCATTCTACGGAGAGCGGTATGTCCTCCGCCCAATGAGGAGGAGTCTCTCCCGGCCGCCTTATTGCATCCGGCGTGTACGCCATTGGACGAGGATATGCATCAAGGCGGAGGAATTGAATGATATGAAGATCTGGTGGTGTAACCTCGGAGAAATCACTCGCACCGGAGGAGAATTGATTAGATGGAGTTTGAGCGCCGCATTTCAAAACTTTTGTCCTGCAAACGTAGGCTGTTCCCGTAAGAAGTAAAAGAGTTTTACGTCGCGTGCTTTGCCAAAATGTGAGCGTATCACGCATATCGGGCAAAATATAAATAAAATAGGCAAAATCCTGAAATAGAAACAAACTCGGATCCTCCTCAAAGGTACGCGTTCGTCAGGGAAAGAGGTGTTATAGGTGACGCTAATTAATATAAAAATAAAAATGATATTTAAAAAAAAATTGAAAGGATTTACTTCTATTTCATTAGTGCTCCGTATTTTAACCATCCAGCACCATATTCAATCACTTTTCTAGAACTTAAAGCATAAGATGGCACAAGCTTAGGGCTACAAAATTTTAATATCGGTGTACATTAGCTCCCAACAGAAATTCCTTTTCTCTCACTCCTCTAGTATACGTCTCTATGCATATTACCTATTTTCTGCTTAACATTCTGTACAAGAAAGTAATAATATTATCGTTGATGTCATTACTCAACGTACTTTAGTGACAGCGAACCGAAAAGGTTATCAATCTTTTTTTACTTTTGGAGCGGACAACATGTTTTCTCGACAACACCGCCTGTGGCCACGTTTTTATTTTTCATTTATTTCTCTCCTCGGCGTTCTGATATTTTTTCCTCGAAATCCACATGTCATAAGCTTCGGAGTGATATATAGCGATCCGTTTCAGGTAACGAAGCGAAAATCCTTGAGATATCACTTCACAGATATTTCCATCGTTCGGAGGATTGATCTCGGACACCTCGCCACGATCCTCTCTCTCTCTCGTCATCCCTTTTCACCCTATCCTTCATCCCTTTCACTTCGTCCTCCTTCCGGCCACCCGCCCACACGCGCCCCCTTCCTCCCCCTCCCCCGTCTCAGCCTATTGGTGGGTTCACCTTTGAATCTGATATAAAAAAAATATATATATAGAAAAACTGATCCGATCGAGATCTTCCTTACCGTCTTGGACATGTGAAACATTTCTGATATTTGGATAGCTCGTCGAAGCAGTAAGTTTTGAGAGATGAGGAGATATGAGGACACGGTTAGGTACAGAGAAGGAATGGAAAGAGGACATATGACGGTTAAGACCGAACAATCGGACGAAGGAAATATTCTGAAGGTTGTTGTATTATTTTTTTCCCCCCAATATCGATCGTGGTAGGCTTCCTCAATAGGGCACTGGCGTTGGCACCAAAGGAATGAGGATGTGTAAGAGATCGTTAAGATAGGAGCCAGGACGGAGAAAGTCAACTGGATAAGGGAGACAAACTAGGGTTGTTGAGTGTACGGATGGAGTAGCATGGCAGAAGCACGGTTCGTATAAGGAAGGGGGGCGAGGATGTCTTAACGGTGAAGGGCAGCGCAAGAGAGTAGTCGGAAGGCTGCATGTTAGGTAAGGGGCAAAGGGGAAAGAGAGAATGACTCGGTGGGTTGGATCATCCGATAGGAAACTCGAGTTTACCAGGAATCGAAAATATAGAAAGAAGGATTATTTGTAAAGGGATTAGTTCGTAGCCTTGGGTCATGAGAGAGACAGACAGACAGACGACTTGATTGAGGGCGAAATTGAGACTATATAGTCCCTTCTTACATTTAACCCTACGTTAGTAATTGCAAATGAGAATAAAAAATAATAACTTATAAATACATTGGCAGAAATAAAAAATCTGAAACTAAACAAAAGAAAAAAACAAAAAAATACAATTAAGAGATCCAGTTACAGATTCGGAAACTTCTAAAAAAAAAAGATGAAGTAGTTGTGGTAAAAACCTAGGAAAGACCTTACATGACCTAGTATAAAAAACCACGCAGGAAAGCACCCACGAAGGGAAGGGGGGTGGAAAAAACCTGCGAAAATCCTACATACGTAAAAGAACAATTGTGGAATTTCAGTAGTACGTACAAGTTTTAAAATATAAGAATCACAAAATATATTTTAAAGTATTGAAGAATGAACGCGAAAATTAATAAAATTAAGTGAAATTAAATGAAAGCATAAAAATTTAAAATAACTAGAAATTTGTAAATAATAATAATAATAAACATACACATATCTAAAAAAGCTTATTTACATTGTCTTTTCATCGTAGCAGCGAGTTTCTGTAGGAATAACAGTCCGTTTTGGTAAGTGCGAGTTGTTCTGTGCTTTCTTGTGTGTCAGTGTTCTCGGACGGTTTGGGAGAAAAGCAGAGAATTAATAGGCTGTTCTTTCAGTGTTTTTATTCCTTTGTAACGAAAGTAATTGTTTATGATAGAGAGAGAGAGAAAGGAGGAAGAAATATATGCGACGAAGGGGAAAAAACACTAAGCCAAAAAATTGAAATCATTTATCGTGTCTCTATTTCCTTTCCGTAGGTGAGCCCGTTTTGAAGCAGATAGGCCTTTAATGGCGGGGATTGCGAATTCGCTCACATTGCAAAAGTCTTAACTTGTGTCTCTCTTTATAATAAGGATGGATTTTCCTTTTCCAATTTTCCTATAGCCTGTTTTGAGATTTCAGCTAACCTAAAACGAAATTTAGTAATGTTACGGAGTGTAAAAAAATTAACATTGGCAAAGTTTAGTTTTGTAATGAATGGATCAATTACGTACACAATTACTTAAATATAAAGATTGAATAAACTAATTGATGTTCTAATTAGAAGCGGAAGCATATTCTAAGCTCTCGATTCTTTGTTTATAAAGTTATTCAGCCGCTTTTAAGAATAAGTTTTATATGTAAACATTCTTTCGATGGAGGATTAATTTCTTTTTCTTGATCTTTTTCAGGTTTTTCTCAGGCATTACTGGTCTTGCACCGGATGAGAAGCAGTGCAATCAGATACGTCGCTTCGTTAGCGAAATAGAAAAAAGAAAGGTAAGAGAAAATCCACATTTTTTCTAACTGCTGGCGAAATTTTATTGTTTTTTTCCTTTCCCTTATCTTTAATTCCCTTCCGTTACAGTCCAATCTCTTCCGCATATCAAATAAACCATCGATATTACTTATATACGTGAATTAAAACTTTACACCCTCTTAACTCTTTGTTATGCATGAAATTAATATACCGCATTTATTAGCTCGAGTATGTAACGGTATATGCATATATGAGGCGGAAAACCGTCGCCGAATGATTTGAAAGCTTAGGAATAACAAAGAGAAAGGAATAAAAGGAAACAAATGAATAGGTATCCAATAACATATGAAACGGAGATAAGGTAAATTACGTCGAATAGAGGTAAAAAAAAAAATCTCGCGTAAAAAATCGGAATGTCGATGACGTGTCGCAAGTTAAGAAACATTTCCTCGGATAAAAATAAAAAGCTTTCACGCTAAAATCTTTTTCTTTTTCTTAATCCGGTCTGTCTTGGCAAGTGTATCTCCTTGTATCATCGGTGCAATCTCTCCTTCTCTCTTTTACGCACTCCGGCTCCCCCTTTGCGATCACGGTCACCCGTTCCAATGGCACACGGCTCCGTCATATTCACTCCTCCTTATGCTCCAACACATCCACTCCCTCTCTTTACTGCTCTCTCTCCTCCCTCACCCCCCTCAACCCCTCTTTTCCTTCGCCCTCCCCCCCTTCAGACCGCACCCTCCTTCCCCACGGTAAGCCACAAATGTGGGAAGGAGGCGGGGAAAGGCTTTCATTATCGTGGAGTTTTTGTTTCCACGAGCACTACCCTCTCCCGTCCTTCTCGTAACCTCTCCCACAGCTCTAGTCTTACCCCCTATTTCTCTCCCTCTCTCTCTTTGCTTCCCCTCCCTCGCTCGCTTCCTCCTTTCTTACTCCAAGCCACCCTCCCTCGTTTCCTCGCTACGCCTCACACACACACACACACACACACACCCCACACTCTCACGAGACGCGGTGCGGCTCCTCACAGACCTTCCAGGATTCCCTCTCATTCTCTCTCCCTTCGGGCTCGATAATAGTTCATAGATTCCGTAATTTTTTCCTCAAAATGAGATCTTCCATTCCCACGAAAAATTCATTCGGCTTCCTTGTTCCATAATAAAAAACCACCACTGAAATTGCGAATGGTACCAAAACGTTCAAATGACTTTAAATTCTTTCCAATTATCGCTACGGATTTAATGCGTTTCAAAAAGTAATAAAAAAATCTCGCAATTTCTCTTACTTTAAGATCGCATCGAATTAATTTACGAGATTAAACCATATCCTGTTAATTTTTCCGGGCAGGCTTCCCCTCTGATTTCGTTAACTGCGTACAGTATTTCCCTTATCGAAGATTGTAAAAAGTCATAATTCCAAGCAAACCTACCGTATCCCGCTGCTATCCGTCCCCCCTTTTCACTTCCTTTCGTCTCAATTTCGCTCCCACCCTCAACCATTTACGATTCGGGAGTTTTATGGAACCACGCGATGATGGAAAGATCTTCCCGAGGTAGAAGAATATCGGGTTTTTTCCTCTCGACTTTTGATCCCTGTCCTTTCTCTCCCTTCACCCAATTTCCCCGACCTCAACCCTTTCCCTTCCCCACCGTACGCCCTCTCCTCCCACACCGCATTCTAAAACCGCAGCTCCGCAATGGCCTCCTCCCACCCTCTTCCCGCTCCTTTAACTTCCTTTACTTACCCCATAACAATTCCCACCCATTATTCCTGCGACAGAGGTCAGGCCCGCGAAAGAAAGCTGAACTCCAGTTCACTAATGCCAACTTAAACAATATTCAATTACGGTTCCCATGTCCTACCCCTGTAAAGCCACTGCCCTCCTTGCAACCCCCTGCTTTGTTTCGAACTTGACACTCTCTTCCCCTCTTTTCATCCAAATATAATTCTATTCTTTCCTGTAGCATATTCTTTGCCTATCCTTCCCCTTTTTTTCACTCATTGTCAGTTTTTGCGTAAAAAATTAAGGAAGATAATAATACGAAGTCTTTTTTATACATCCATACTTTTCTCATTTCCTCGACTAACATTTAAACGTTATATTAACACTCATGCTAAATTTACATTACCATTTAAGGTTATATTTCGCGTTTTTTTTTGTCCCAACTGTGGTTTTTGCAAGTTCGGCAAAATTTTCTCGTTCGTAGTTATAAAGGAACACATTTACTGCGGTATCCTTACTTTCAAACATTAAAGCTCGACGGATATTTGTTCACACCCTTCAGCTCTTTCAACCTTGTAAGAAACGTTTGTCGACCATTCCTCACTCATCGTCGTTAAGACTTTAGTTTGAAAACTTTTTTTTTTTAAGCGATCCCGTTCACGATTCGCCAAATTTCAACTCCCGTCAAGACCGACATCGAAAGAGGTGGGGAGTAAAAGAACGAGAATAGAGAAGATAAATGTGTGTGGCAGTGATGAATAAAATGAGGAGCAAGGATATGCGTAGGAGGAAAGGCGAGGAGGAGATGGAGGAGAGAGTGGAGAACGTAAGAGGAAAGAGAAAGGGATAGGACGATAAAAGAAAGGGAAAAAGAGCCCGAGGAAAGAGATAGAGAGAGAGTAAGAAGAAAGAGGGTGGCAATTAGAGGTGATAGGGCGTTAGCTGCACTGAGTGCTTTCCATCCCTTTCCCATCCCCTTTCCCTTCACCTCTCCTCCCTCCCACTCCTCCCCCCCCCCCAAGCCATCAACCGCCGCCCCCAACAACTCATGGACAAGCAACCCATTACGGGAGATGAATGGACCGCTATGCAGACGAGCCGATAACTTCAGAAGACAGCGTGGCCTCCTCTATGGGAGCTGTAGCAGGTCGGACCACCCTCCACCACCTACCTTTCCCCTCCTCGCCTCCCTCCCCCCCCCCCGCCTCTTCCTCCACCTACCGCACGCAACGTCCCTCCTCCCATCCTCCTCAACCGCCGCCGCCTCCCTTCCTCCACCACCACCTCGACTCCCCCGCCGCCCCCGGGGGCAGAACCCCTTTCCTCCTCGCCGTCGTCTCCGGCCGACCTCCGTCATACGTATCACTGCCTTTCCACAATGCACACACATCTTTCACTGTGTGGCGATGATATACTCCTGGGAGTGCTCTCCTGCGACCGCCCTAACGGAAGGTTTCCCTTCAAGAGAGACACAGAGAGAGAGGAATATGGAAGCAGGAGTTAATAGAATAAACGGGAAGAAGTAAGGGAATGGTCTCCATTCCGCATTCGTTACCCCGTCTCGGTTCTTCTTTTTTTAAATAAATTTCTATTTCTTTCTACCGTTAAACTTTTTCTCTACCCGCACTTCCTTATTCTGCGTTCTCCTCAACTCTTTCCCACCCTCTCCTCCATCTTCGAATTTTTTTTCTCCTTATCGACTTCCTTCTGACGTCGGATAAATAAGTCGTGGAGCCATGAGGCGAGTTGAGGACATGGGAGAGAGAAGAGAGAGGAGGAGTCGATATTTTTTTTCCTCCCTGGCGACTGATGGATTCTTCCCACATGAATCAGTTTTCTTTCGGACTCGGGTTTAGCGATTCTAAATTTAACCATATCCCTTCAGCTGGATCGCCCATCCTTATCCTCTTACAAATCTCTCTATTCTTTACCTCTTGTATCACGCCACCGCGAGGGAGTTGGTGTGTGAAGCGACGTCATGGCGTGTATGACGCGGAAGGCGAGTGAGAGAGAGGGGGGGGAGAGATGTACTCGAACTATTTTTTCGAGAGGGCGGTGGGAGGATACGGTCGGAATGGAAGCGTTAATATTATTTATTTTATGTTTTTCGTGGGGGGAGGCCTTCCGGAGAGGGAAGTTCTCCGGAGGACGTGGCTTATGAAGAGGCACGCCGCCGAGAGTATAGCCGAGGACGAGGACTACCGGAAGAGGGGTACCACACGCGTTTCGAACTGCGAATTTTGTCATGCGGGTGGTGAATAAGGGCTAACAAACTGTTAGGTAATGATGGCTTCGTGGTCTTCTCTAAGCTACTTGATGCCTTGCGATGTTTGGTTACTGCGTGGTATAATGTCGCGAAATTATGCGTGTGATCTATAGAAATTTTCTCCAGCAAAATCAACCTGTTTAGGCTCAACTTTGTGGAATGATTCCGTAATGAATTAAAGAAAAATGTAATATACACCAGTTAAGTTCAAAATGTTTTAATTTTCCTTAATTGACTTACATATATATATATATATATATATATATATATATGTAAAGATGACACATTTTCTGGTCTATAGAAACCTGATTAAGGAAAATTCCTTTTATAGGCTGAAGGCCTCTCCAGAGCTGATTAGGTCTTATAGTTATATCATATTTTATCATCTAACCAAGTGGTAGAATTGAAATTCTATGGCGTTATATACGAGTATATACATATTTACATACACATAATCTTCAGCAAACCTTGGTAACAGTGGATTTCGCGTCTAATACCGTCACGTCGACATATTAAATCGTTCTCAAGGAACATTATTAAACTTTCTGATGCAAAGGTAGTTCTTCCGCTATCCCTCCCGTGGGCTCCTCCTTCCCGTATCCCTCCGGCACCTTCAACTCCCTCCTCCCCTCCCACTTCTCCCTCTTTGCGCTACGGCTGCAGTCGCCCTCGATTGTTTTTAAGAAACCCATTTGAGGATCTCTCTCATTCCTACTCTCTCCCGTTTTTCCTCCACCTTTTGAACCTCACCCCACCTCCCTCTTCACCTAGAATAGCATTCGAAATTCGTATTCCCATTGTTCGTTCTTAATCACTATTCCAACTTCGAATTGGCAGTTCTTCCACCGGGGCCATGCGGCTGTTCCTTCCTCCCTCCCTCCCTTTCCTCTAACCCTTTACCTCTCTTCCCACTCCCTCCCTCTCGCCCACATCCTCTTTCCCTCTTCTTCCGAACCGTACGCCTCTCCCCCCCCCCCTTCTACATACACGCCCGTGACTCAACTCTAATAACGATGCGTGTTAATTCCTTACACGCCACTCTGCTCTCATTGCGATCAGCGTAACGTTAATACCATCTAGTGCATTCTTTCCAGTTTCAAGGGTGTTATCTCAGGGGAGATTGCGAAATAAAAACATTAATTAAGAACTTTATTGCGGGGATAAAATTCAACTCCGCGCTAAATGACTTCATAAGCGCGAGGTTTGTTTCGTGATAGTACGCATCTCCTAAGTAGTAATGGGGAGAATTTGGATAAAAATGTTTCGTCGACATAATTTTATGATTCGCTCTGCATGGCGCGGTAAAGGACTTAGCACTTAGTGTCATTGGTTCAAATATTTTTCCTCAAAGGTTATTTTCGCCCAAACGCACTTCGTTCTATTTTAACGTTGAATGAAATATACGTTAAACTTTACCGTGTAAATTTTCTCAAGAAATTTTTATTCAACAGTTAATACCTTCATTGGTACATACAGTATACAGTACAGTACATTCTTTTGTTTGCCAATGATTAAAATGTCCGTGGCGAATTGTTTTCTATCTCTTTTAGATTCCAGAAATCATAGCCGTCATCTGAATGCAAGGCGCTGCTAAAAGTTATTTTAAAAGAATTAATAACGTCATTTGAAGTGTTACTATGACAAACAAATGTGTATTCTCACATTACTCTCTTTTCGAAATCGTGTGAAAATAGTATCAGTGTATTTAATTTTAGTACCCGAAGTTTATGCAAACAAACACGTTTTCATACAATTTACAGGAGACATATCTACCTCCTGCTGGATTCTTATGAAATTGGATAAATGGCTTCGAACGATAAAATTGCAGGAAAATTTACTCGGATTTGATTTATTGGAAAACTCGTCATTTGCAGCAGGAAAATTACGTTTCGATATTTATTTCCCTATAAATAGGGAAATTAACTTTCCACGGCGAAGTCTTGGAGAAGAACCGTTTTCGATCTCCAACCGGCATAGCTCAGGAATAATATTAAGAGTCAAAAGTACAAAGAAGACTTGAAAAGCTCCTTGGATGAAACGGAAACGTCTACCGTTCCGCTAGGAAGTTATAATCGTAATAGCAACGCAACGCTCCCGTAATTTCAGATTTCCAACCACCTCAAAATTACAACCCCTTTTCCCTTTCCTCTAAAACACCTTTTAATCTTCAGCCAAACAACCGCTCTACTTTACTCGTACTTTAATATTCACACTTCTCCGTGTCTTTTTAATAACCTTAATTAATATCTTCCCTTTTCGGTGTAACCCTCTTTAGTCAGTTTCCTTTACATCCCGTCCTAATCTCCCTCAACATTTCTCCGCGTCTTCCTCTACCTCTCTCCTCTCTCTCTCTCCTCTTTCTCCCTCCACACCTCACCACACACCTTGGCTCTTTTTAGATACACTCCTTCCAGGAAACAATGAGGCAATTACCTCGCCCTATTAATCGTTTTTTACCTCCAGGGGAATGGAAGCAAAAAGCGTCGCGAGACAAATGGTGTTAGCAGAATGAAACAAGTCGACCATAGTGCGACGCAGGTACTGGAGGGGAAGGGGAGGGGCGGAGGGAGTTCCTTGGGTGCATGAGTGTTTTGTTTTCCCACTCCTTCGCTTCGAAGCGGGAGGTTCTTTTTAAGCGCAAGAGTCGGATGCGTTTTGTTTGAGAAAGGGAAATTTATATATTTCTCGCATGGAAGAATCTTATGTTATAAACCGGGGAGGGGGTTAAATCGTTACTTATCCGGGGCCTTTTCCGTTGGTGAGTGGGCGTACTCGTCCCTAACGAATTTTTCGGCTTTTTTTCTTCTCTCTTTCTCCCCCTCTCTGCCACGGGCAAATGCACTTCGTGACCCGTCTCGGTATCTCGACCTCGTATGCAACCGACTGGGCAAAAAAAAAAACAACGGAGCCACTTAAGTCGGTGGGATTCGGCTCCTCCCCGCGAATACCCGGATGGATTGCAGGGTTGATGCAACACGAAGGTCAGGTCCTTCTAAAAAAAAAAAAACGTGCCGAACCAGCCGAACGTAACTATCCGCGCGCCACTAATGGAGTGCGGAGGAATTAGCCTACTAGGTCACACGAATTATCGTTCTTTTACAAAGGTTTTAAGAGTTGAAATGATTATTCATTCATGAAAAGATAATGAACGGTGATTAACGGAATATAGTGAGCGTAAGAAAGGCAATTATCGTTAATTATTTCGACATGAAGATAACAATGAAAGGAAAGTGAGTTTATTGACGCATTTCCAACCTTATATCTCTTCAAGTGAAGTGAAGTGATTCAAAATTAGTTCTAGATTGAGTGTTAAATCTTCCACACGAGTAAACTTTTAAGGATTTGCTTTGTCACCGGCATTGCACTCGGCGTCAAATTGCCTTAAATCGCCTGCGATTTAAAACGGCAGTTTTAACACGATTAAAACACGAGTCGCTCGTATCGTGCGTAATATCTTGGTAAGGATAAATCAATGTAAATCTTTTATTTCTTTGTGCTTGTAATGCCATTGGACTCGTATTTGTTGCTAGAAGTGTAAGCCAGGCTCGCTTCCAAAAGGCCGGTAGTGATTTATGCTCCTTCTAGGTCGTACATAATTCTTCTCCTCCCGTCCCGTCTCTTACTCATCTCCTCCCTTCTTTCTTGTCCCTCTTTTCAACCGCTGTGGTCACCACAGAACTCTCTCTCCCTGCACCTTTTCTCATAGAAATCCCAGTCTCTCTAAACCCTTACCTGAGGGACTCCCTTTCACGTAAAAAAAAACCTCCCCTTCCCTCGCGGCTGACCCTTCGCCCCGTCTCCATTTGCTTCATCTTTTCCATTCTCTTGTAATAATCATTCAGATTCCTCTAAGGTTGTTCGCACTTCAGCGGTGGTAAGCCGAGTTAATAAGCTGTTATCTCGTCTTTTATGTCACATTATTTTTAACTTCGTCCATTTGATGAATCTGATTTGCTTATTTTAATTTTCACCGTTGTGTTACTTCCTCCCTTTTCTCCCAACGCCGAGTTGAGTCTCATTGTCAGTCATACGTAGTATGTTATATATGGAGACACAATCGTGAAATGTATTGAACGTATACACGAGGCAAGTTAGAATACAGGATGTCGAAAATCATGTAGTTTCCGAGACGCATGAGAAGATTGAAGGAAATTGAGGGGGAAAAGAGGTGTTAAAAGTAAATAAGAGGGCATTTACGAGACGAATTTGGGAGGTAAAGTGGACGGTCTGGAATTTGAAAGAGAACAATCGATTTGGACTTGCCGCCATACCAAATGAAACTCGGAACACAAAGGATAATATTAGTTTGAGTGGTATACATTTTCCCAAAATTGATGTTTAGTCGCCATCTTCATATCCTTGTATATATCTAATTCTCTAAATTATTAAGCTCCATAAAACCTCTGGTTCTTACGTCGTTATTCATATTCTTTTGACGTTCCGTTCGTAATTTTCCTCTTCACTCTCCAACTCATTTTGACCGCTGTTTAGCTTAATTTTCTATTGACGCCCTTATGTGATGGTCGAGTTCTAAGCACCTAGGCTCCAACCTAGCCTGAATAAAAATGTATATCTATGACAGGGATCATCAACCTTTTTTTGCTTACGTAACTCTTAGAGCCCTTTTATGTGGCGCACACCATCGTACATTTTATAGTGATAATGAAATGAATAAAACTTGGATGAAGATATATCATTCGTGTTTATAGCGTTAAAATTTACTTTTGACGTATTTTTCTGTTTTATAACGATATTCTTATCGCAAATTTTGATTCAGAAGTCATACATGAAAGACGTAGTAAGAAGAACAATCATAATCTTTAACAATTTTGCGTACCCCTTCAAAATTCTTGACGTAGGTACCCCTAGGGGTACGCATAACATCAGTTGAAAACCCCTTATCTACGTGGATAACAAAATCTTCCACCTCCTCTCGTCCTCCCTTCCATCTTCCTCAGCCCTCTTGTCCTCATTCGCGCTTCTTTCCCTACGCTTCCCCTCCTCCCTCCTTCCCTCACTCTCTTTTGTTTTCACCTCGTACTAGCAACGTCATTTCCTTCCTCAAAATTCTCTTTCTGCGCGAGAAAATGAGGTTTTTAATTTCGGTCGGTGTGGGAATATTTCGGATCATTAACTTCTTAACTCGGATGAAACTGTTTAAACGAAAAAAACATTTTTTTCTTTCAAAAAACTCCCTCACCGTGAGACTTAACTGCATTTTAATTCTCCCTTAGTCCCTTCTTGGTATTCTTCGGAGATTCAAATACGGATTAGAATTTTGCCTCGAACGTTTTTCCCGCGGAAATTACGCCTGAATATTTTTTCCGCTTTTTGATTCTTTCGTTTTCATCGTCTTAGTCGGACCTCTTACAGTTCCTAAAAAACTTCCAAAACGGGGAGTTTTATTTATTCGCGGATATGTTTCCGCGTTTTTCACGACCGATAATGACTTCAAATTTTTTCGTTTCCCTCTCTTCGTCCGATTCAACCCTTTATTCTCTCCACTCTCTTTTGTTCCTAATCGCCTCTCCCATCAGTCCCACTTAATTAGCGCCGTCTTTTAATTACCGTTATAATCATCCCTCCTGATGGCGTTTTTCGCTGGTGTTTGCCGATGTTTCTTTGTTTGATCGACGACTTTGTCCGATGCTTTACGAGCGTCGCCGGTTAATCTTGTCATTTTATACGACCTCCTCGCGAAGTCTGAGAGAAAAGTCGAGAGAAGCCGTCCCATTAAGAGGGTGAAACATAGTCTCTCAAGTGACGCTTTTGTTTTGGAATACGTTCGCGGTAAAACGAGCGGGTATTTATACATATATATTTTTCCCGTGCGTTATATTATAAGCTATCCCTTTCACGTATCCTCCTGTCTCTCGCTTCATCAATGACCGCTTCCCACTTTGGAGAGGAATTCAGTTTTCAGGAAAGGGGAAAAAATATACTCTCGTCTCTTCACCTGGTGGCGAAAAGCCACTCGGTTCTCTCTTCCGCTCGGATGTTTGATGCACTCGCTCCCTCACGAGGGGGTGAGACACACGGACGGTAGCTGTCCCGCTCGTTAAAGGGGCGGTTAGTATCCTCCTCCCGCTTGCATCCCATCGACCCCTTCAAAACCTCTCATCTCGCTTCCTCGTACCTTGCGGCTAACCTCTCTCCCCCCCTCTTTTTACTTTCCTTCGCCTCCCTCTCTCTCTCTCTCTCCTAGCTGGGTCTCTTAGCTCCCTACAGACCCTCCCCCACAACCTCATCTCGTAAACCTTTCCTCCTACCGTGTAAGAATCTCCCTCGTGATTCCTCCATCCGTATCCAAATGACTCGAGACTTTGTGCTCTCTCCTTCGCTTTCTTTCCTTTCTCTCTCTCTCTCTCCGTCTCTTCCTTCCTTCCATTTCTCTGGCAATGTGGCTAACATCTGCTTACCCATTCTTCTGTTAATTTTACGATTGATTTTTTTTACGATCTAAGCTCATTAAATGCTTGATTTCTAGACTAAATCAATAATTTTTTGCGTCAACGATTTCTTTTTCGGATTATCCTCCGAGTTTCTTCGCGTAAAATTTTCACTAGGTAGCCTTTTGAATTACGTCATATTTCGATTGCTAAGACAGTTGCTTTGCTCCGTGACATTTAAGGTTTTTTATTCGTCTAAACTACGTAAGAAAATAAATATAAATCTTTCAACGGATGCAGCTTTTCCTACCCCAGAATCCCATCCCTTCTTTATCGATTTAAACTACATGAGAAAACAAAAATAAATATTTCACCAGATGCATTTTTGCTACTCCAGAATCCCGTCCCTTCTTCCCTCTTCCTCAACCCAGCCTGATTGCAAGTGCATTCCCATTCCGTTTACTCTCGTTTTTTTTATTTAAAAGTATTTCTGGGTCTATAAAATCCTCTTTTAAGCCCCTAGCGTACCAGAATAGCTACCCCCACGTGACCGGATTTCTCAAAACGAAAACCACACCTATCGAGCGCCCTCCTGCCTTCAAAGTCGACCTTACTCAAGAGCAGCACTCCTGTTAAATAGCACGGAACCGGGTTTTGTCGTGCAGCAACACCTAAGTCATTAATCTCTCAACTCCCTTTTCCCATCTCCTCACCGCTACTTCCACACTCCCTGAATCCATCGTCATCCGCGCCTCTCTATCTCACTGAATACCCTTCGAGTGAACTCGTCGAAGTGCTATCCTCTCAGGCGACCCTTGTTCATTCCTCGTCATCAGCCACCCCGCGCACCTTGAACCGACGCTATTAAAAGGCAATGGACGATATAGGGAGTGTAACCGTCCGCTAGAGTGTTGCCGAGTACAGGAGGAGTGAGTGGACTAAGTGATAAGGTTTGAGGGAAACTGTTGAAGGAAGGTCGAAACGCGGAGGCTAGGGAACGGAAAGTGAAGAAGTCTTGTGGAAGATTTATATATCATCATCATAGGTAGTCTGTCCGTTGACAGGTCCGTGATTATTCATGGTTTATATATATATATATATATATATATATATATATAAACTCTCGAGGTGTTAAAGAAAACAGCATCGACCTCTCTCCGTGGATTTTGATTTACCTTGAAAACTATTTCGGGTTTAAATAGTGTTACGTCGAATAAGAATTTAAAATTTTACGAAGAGAAATTTTAAGAACGAGTTACGAACTTGTAACATCATTATGCCAATGTGGTAACCTGTAGCGATATAGAGGTCATCGGTGACAGCCATAAACATGCTAGAAAATTACAATAACCTGACTTAAAAGTGCTCCTGGAAAAGGATAAATCGCGTAGAAATAGATCGGCCAATCAATTTATACTAAAAATGCTTTAAAATGTAATGCATTGACTTTGTTTATATAAATTCCAAATAATTCTTAACATATTTGATTTTAAAGCTAGATAAATAAAATGATAATTTGCTGTGTAAAAGGCTATAACATTAAGAGAAATGTCTTGGACGAAAAAAAAACACAAATTATATAGAGTTTTGACATTTCTCTAGACGCTAACGGAAACCAAAACAATATTAATCGGTTACAAATGTTGTATTAGCCACTTTTTATTTTCTTCTCGATGTGGCAGTGGAAGCTTTGATTCGCCCGCACCCAGGCTGGCAGGAGAAATATGATGTTGGAGCTATTACTAGTAGTATAGTGATATACATATATAGTTTCACTATTGCCAGTCTTTGGCAGTTTTTCTTACGTCTTTCACTTTTTTAGCCTACAGCGCAAAAGTTTTGATTCCCTAGTATTGTACTGTATTTTCATCGTCGAAGATTATTCAAGTTAAATACCTAGTAGTTATAATAATACGGATGGATTCAATGGCTCTCTACTTACCGCCGTTGTCGATGAAGAGGGCTGAGGAGATGTCGCGGAGGGAATCCTCTTGTTCGCTCATGAAATGGAAATGAAGGGAGCACACGTCCGTTTCCTGGCGTGAGTGGCGATTGTAGCGACGATATAAAATGGGCGGAACGCCGTTTATATCGGCGTGGCAACGCGTTCTTTTGTTCGGTCACTCTTCGCCGAAAACGCCTCTTCGGTTTATCCAGCTGAAAAAAAATATCCCAAGTGCTCTCACCCTCCCTCTTTACCTTCCAACTCCCTATTTACCTCCCGAGTTTCTCACTCCTATCTCTCTCTCTCTCTCTCTCTCTACATTTCAAGTAACCTCCCACTCGCTTCGTCTTCGTTCCCTCCTTCCACCTTACTCTATTTTTTCTTCCTCCACCCATACTCTTTCCCCGATAATCCTCCTTCCCACTCTTTACAGAATCGCTCCACTCTCTCCTCCCTCTTTTTTGCAGGTCGACGCGTAATTTGCCATAAAATTTTTAAGATGCTCCTTTTATTTTTGCTCCTCAATTTTTTTTTCGAGAACCTCTTCCAATTTTCTTATCGTTGGATACTCATAACTTGGGTATTATTAGATATTTCTTGGCTACATCATGGGCTAATTCAGCCGCCTGGATCAAATTCGCTAACCCTACGTTTTAGGTATTTATGTTGAATTAATTTCTCTCAGAGGCGGCCGCTGCAGGTGTGTGGCCCTCATATTAGAAGGGGTCCGATAGCAGTGGGAGTCGGCTTTCTCTCCTGGGTTATTGGCCCTATACTAATTGCGGGATATGCAGTGGAGGATTTGCAAATCGGATGCTTCACTTTGTCTTTAACTCCTATGAGCATGGTTAATTTCTCCCTGTATAATATCTTAATGAAACGGTTTTTCCATAAACAAATTCTTAGTCTTATTGTTAAATTATTTCCTCGTCAGAAATAAAATTAAAACGTAGAAGATATAATTGCTATTAATTGCATTATCTTACTAATCCATTTTTGATTTTACATCAAAGAATTAATTTCGGGTAAATATCAAAAAGCGATACGATTTTGTCATTTTTGTATGGCCGTAAATTTTATATTATCGATTTTATTTTATTTTAATACCACGTTGAATATATTTTCTCTATACTTTCATCTAAAATTGAAGCGGCATATCTTCTTCGTACAATTTAAGTTACCTCTTGCTTCCAATTATTTATTCTTGTATGGCAGTGATGAATATTTATATATAACAGATATTGTGTAATCTTTCACTGTAAAGAGATTTATTGCGTTGACATAATGCCAAATAACAAACCGGAGGATTCTCGAGAAATAATCGAACACCGATCTACTTCATTGTTCTGTATCGTTTTGAAAGCTATGTATCACGAGTTATTGGAAGGAAATGGGAGAAAGCGTGGATCGTTAAACGTGGTGAGTCAGTTATAAAGAGCGATTTCACGGAGTTATCTGATAGGTAAGAGGGAACAAATGGAGTGACTGGATCTGAGTCTGAAAGTAACGATTTGAAATAATGACCGGGATAAACAATCGAGAAAAAAATGGATCGAACGAAAGGATAAGATGGATGATTGGCGGGTGAGATTAGATGCAGAAATCTGGAGGGAGGGAAAATCAATTTTTTTAAAAGCTATGCATTAGTTCTCGAGAAGTGGTTAAAAAAGAATAATTGGATGTTATTTAAGACGCGAAAGGATCGAGAAAATGAAAGACGGAAAGTATGTATCGAGCTGATTAGTCGGGAAGTCTATAGGATTGATTGAATTAAACGATTGGACCGCATGAGTCGAGTAAAGCGATTATAGAGAAAGCTCAATTTGAGGTTGATGAGTGAAACATACTGGGGAGCTATAACGAGGGATTATAGAAAATCATGGAACTATGAGCTCAGGGCGGATGGAGCGAGCGAGCGGGTCGTCGTACTAGCAGATTGGCGTGTCATTCCCTACTGCAACCGGACGAGGGTGTGTTGGTTTTATATATAAAAAAAATATCCCGGGAGGGGGAGGGAGTGGGATGGAGGATCGAGCGAGTGAGGGAGGAAAGGGGTCGGCTATAAGCGCTTCCCTTTTTTCGAATATGCAAATTACCTAGCTTTATATATGAAGCAGGGTATGAAGGGTGGGGCAGAGAGAGAGAGAGAGGAAGGGATTGGGTTAACGCTCTTTGGGGAAAGAGATTGTGCAGCGGGTTGGCAATGGGAAGCGGCGAGGCTCCGCGAAGCAACGAGTGACGGTAGGCTGCAATGGGCGAGTCTCTCTCTCCCCTCTCCCTTTCAACTCCCTCTCTCTCCCCACACCCACCTCCATTCTCATCTCTACCGACATATCCGATTCGTCCCCATACTTTTCTCTCTCTCTCACTCTCTCTACGAGGGCATTTTTCATGCGTCAATTTTTACTCATTTCTTCTTTTCTTCCCTCTCTCCCGTCTTTTCTTACTCCTTCCACGCCTCATACCTCATCTCTTCCCCCCCCTCCTCTTTATTCCCCTCTGGCTCGCCCCTTTCCCTTTCTGAGTCCCAATGGAAACCAGTTCTCTCTAACCCTTTTTCTACAGCAGCGCTCACCGTCCGCCACCCCCAACTCCAAAAAAAATAAGATCTTTTCATGTCCCGTATCTCCTCTTTCATTCCTGATTTCCCTCCACACACACACGCTTCCTCTTTCCCTGCACGCGCTTTCTCCCCCTATTCCCCTCTCCCTTCCGATTCCTCTCTCTCTCTCCCTCCCTCTCTCCCCCTTTTCCCCCTCTCCTCCCTCCTTCTCCCCTTTCTTCTACGCGCTCTCTTACCTCTTCCAAATTTAGTGGCGAAAATCAGAGTTTGTTCGTGTAGTTCTAGCTATAATATGTGCTATTTCTTTCTCATTGGTTACGCGGATTAATGTCTGATGTTGTACTGTTTTTTTTTACGGAAAATTGCCTATTTTTCAGTATGCGCCAAATGTACCACACTGCAATTAATTTTGTTGAAGTTTAATTGGTCGAAGTATTGAGTTCGCGTATGTTTCACTGTCCAGAGCGGTGTTTCCCAACCTGGGTGCCGTGAAGTGTTCTGAAGGGTGCCGCAAAAAATATTCTGTTTTCCCATATTTAGCCTCATTTTGCATCGTCGGCTTTCAAAAATGCAAACCAGAGTTAAGTCGGCCTTCATTTCGTCGCAGAGGCACTACGAAATGAAAGGAGATATGGAGATTGGGGTTAGGGGTTCAACTTCACCACGATTATTACCGACGGTGGATAGGGAGGGGTGCCGCCAAATTCTGAAAAGTCACTTAAGGGTGCCGCGATTCTAAAAAGGTTGGGAAACACTGGTCTAGAGGGTGAAGGGATTGGTACTTATTGGTGCTTGGAAAGATAATTCTGAATCGCCGTCGCATATTACAAAAGTTGCTTGTTTTTTTAAATTTTTAATAACTCGAACGAAACATTTCTTTTCGCATTATTTATAATTCGCTGCTTTTACGTCAACGTTAATCAGAGAATCCAATGACCTTCTTCCCATCTCATTCTTTCATGCATATGCTCTCGATATATCTCCCAGTCACCGAAAATAAATATTTATTAATGCAAATATTTTCAAGGATTTTCAATACCGCATTTATTCGCAATTCCGCCTTCGTAAAAACTTCACATGTCGGGATCTGAAAAACCACAAGAGAAAAACCGATGAATTTAGGACAAGTATCTTCTCTGCAAAAAGATAATTTTGTAGGTTTACGAAGTAGTCCCCCTTTACCTCCTTCACTTTCAAAGCCTCCATGGAACCACTCGAATCTCCTTCTGTTTCGCTTCCTTTGCTCTTCATGCTTCTCTTCTTTAAGCCTTTCAACACCGCCACTCCCTTTCTTCCCCTTATTCCTCTCCTCTTGTTATTAGTTGTGCAATTCCTTCCCCTTCTCATCTTCGAAAACACCTACTTTCCACTCTTTGTCCTTCCTCCCTTTCATTCCGCACTCCGCTCTTTCTTACAAGTCCGCTCCTTTCCTCTTTCTCTCCTCTTACCTCAACCCACCTCTCCATTCCTATCCTCCTCCCACTTTCTCATTTTTCATCCTCTCCGCCCATGTCGTCGCAGCTGAATTCCCGCTTTCTTCCCCTCCCTTCCCCCTCTCCCCCCCCACACACACCTTTTTAAGCATTCAACCCTCCCATTCCCCTCTTATACCTCAAACCCTTCTAAACCATATACGCCCAACGCCAAAACCCCATCCCTCTCTCTCTCTCTCTCTCTCTCTCTCTCCCTCTCTCCCTCTCTCCCTCCCTTCCTCCCTCCCTCACTCCCTCCCTTCTTCCGTCCCAGAATTCTTTTCACAATGTGCCTAGCCCCCATATTCATCCCCCCACTCCTCCCTCCCCTTTCTCCTCTACTTTTTGTATGTATGCATATTGGGGTTTTAAGTCATCAAGGAGGCCGCCGACGGGAGCGGCACCGGGACAGGGTTATGCCATTGCCATTGGCTCAGAATAAATTAAACTCCCCCCTCCCCTCTCATCCTCACCCTTCTTCTCTCCCTTAAACCTCTATATACCCATTTCCACCCTTTAAGGAGGACCGTCCTTACCCCTTCTGCCCTCGTTCCGATCGTCTCCCTCCCTATCTTTCACTCTTTTCTCTCTCTCTCACTCTCTCTCTCTTTATGATCGATCTTTCTCTATTACTCAATCTTTATATTTAGTCTCTATACCACTCCCTGTAGCTTTCTCAATCTTGCTCCACTCTTTCTCTGGGTGTCATTCAAGTCACTTCTCTCCCTTTTCCCATCACTCCTAGTTTTCTCCAGACTATCTCCTATTCCTCTCCTTAATTATCTTGAAAAGAATTGAAATGGGATAGTTAATGTTTTAAGCTTCGCCATGATGATGATGGTCATCCCTCTTCAAGAACAAGGATTTGAAATGGTACTTGTCTCAGGTATCTCCAATAACCAAAACAAGGTTGTAAAAAAACCATTGGTTTTTTTTTGTATTAGGCTAGATCAATAACTCGACGTTGAACTGCCCAGCTCTGTTTAATTTTTGTCTCTTTTTGTACTTTATTTTCTGTTTTCCTTTGATTTCTTCGTTCTCCTCTCTGTTGTTCTTTTTATTTCTCCTTACCCATTTCTTCCTCTATCTTTTCCGTCGCTCTATTTCCTTCGTCCTCTTAGTTTCACTCCCATCTCTCTTCCCTCTCCCCCGACCTCTCTCCGCTCCACTCCTTTCTCATCTCCCACCCTCCTCCTCGTCTTTTGCCCCGATTACTTCCCCTCCTCCTCCCCCTCCCTCCGACCTCTCCCCAACTTTCGGCACACACCTCTCTTGCGAGGGGGAAAAAGACGCCTTGCCCTTTTCTCGATGAAAAAAAACGAAAAAAACGCATTTACCGCGAAACAAAAGCATTCAGCCGAGCGCATGCAAAGCAAACGGGCGTCGCTCCTCCTTTGTCGCCTCGCTACGGAAACGTCATCAATCTTCTTTTTATTTCATTTTTCTCCTTTCTCCTCCTCCCTATCTCTCTCTCTCTCTCTCCCACCGTCTCGCTTCCTTTCTTACTTAGTCCAATGTTGTTTTTTTTATCGTTTCGTGGCATTAGGATTAATGTTTTCTCTTAAAGCCCTTCACACTCATGGAGTAGAGGGAGAGATAGGGATAGAGCTGCCCGGAGGGAGATAGGGTAGGAGTGGGAAAGAGGTCTAGAGAGGAAAGGGTTAGTGTGTCGGGTGGGGGTCTGGTGGCTTGGTAAGCCATTGAGCCATTTTTTGACGATTCGAATTTCCAAGTATGCCGATGAGATTGCTTAATGTATATAGTGGTCGATTAAGGTTCGGCTACAATCTGCTATTTGTATGTCGAGTTGCGAAAGTCTTAATTACCTCAATAATACGCGTGGAAATTTTTTTCTTGTTTTATTTGGTGCGATTTATTAAATAAAATGACGAAGAGTACGAAAAGTAGTAATATCGAGGCTGCTAATTCCAGAGATGGTTGTAAACTGAAATTGCTAATGTTTACTTACCGCTTCATTCGTTTTCGCTGCGGACTCCGCTCTCATCTAACGCCAGCCCCAGCCTTGTTTGTAACTCCTTATTGTAATTCTTATTTTCTTCCTGTATTGTAAAGGGAACCAAGCCTACCGCTTGGCCCAATGAAGGTAAAAATCCTTGCCCGAGATCCATCTGGATGCGTCATACAAAGTTATGCACGTGTTATCCTGACATTGGTTCATATTGTTATATTTGCTTGGCAGAATTCCTCAAACGCCCTTAAGCAAACCATCTTTACTGACTTACACCGCTGCCGACTTCTGACTTTTATGCTTTCCGTAAAATATGTCATTCGCGCGTACTTTGATACAGGTGAACTAGTTTGCGGCAAGTTTGGCTTTTTCCATAGAATTAATAGAAATTTAATATCAGTTCTTGCTGATGCGTGGACAAAAGTTATCGGGTCTGTAGAATTTGTGGCAGTGCAACTACATAACAGTACATTAGCCTAAGAAATTGAAAAGAATTGTAATCGATTTAACAATTAAATTTAATTGTTTACTTTTTTACGTGGTTTTTTGCTGGTTCACTTTATCGACGAGAGTAGATTACAAGTGAACAAAAAAATTTTCTATTGGTAATAGGGATGTGATTACTACGCTTCATTTAATCTACCTGTACTCCTTTTTTAATTATAATATTATAAATAAAATTAGATCTCGTTTAACTCGAACTAACAGCTGTTTCGCCTGAGTTTGCTATTCTCGATCGGACTCTTTCAATCGTACGATATCCAGCGGCCTTCCATTTTCTTCTCTTCCCCTTTCCACGATCCAACCCTTTCCTTTGCCAAGGAAGATCCAAACGTCATCGCCATCCATTTCTTGGGTGCAGGGATCGCGACTGCGAGCGTAGTAATTTACAGATGACTCCCTTCTGGAAGGCGCCGTCATAAAGTATATCTCTAGAGGCGCGTTTTCCCTCCTCCACCTCCCTCTCACTCCTCAATCTTCCTTTCTCTATTTCTCGTAAAATATTTCTCCTCGACCTCTACACTCGCCACACCTCTTTCCCGGCGTTTATTCCTATCGCGCTAGATTTTACCTCCAACGCATTTAGTTCCTCGCGCATGCACAAATATATACTATTATACACACACACGCACACATACAGACATTTCCGGTAGCTTCCAAGCATAAACCTACAAATGGAAAACCGGCCGAACTTTTGAATCGGCTTAACGAATCTCTTAAACGTCACACGCTATTATAAAGTATTTTTAATAACACGGGTCCGCGACGTTAACGGGTTCCCATCGACAGGCGAGTTTGCATCTCCGAGCTATTTTTCTCCCATTTGCCCACACCCTTACCCCTCTCTTCTCCCCACTCCCCCCCCCTCCTCTTCACCCCTCAAACATACACCCCGAAACTACCCCTAAACCCATTTCGGTCGTCGTGATATGCTCCCTCCCCTTGCATAAAAAGCCCACAAAAAATCATCCTCTTCCCCCCTTCACTTTCTCCATTTTTTCTCCGCTTCCTTTCCTCCCTTCCATTTCTCTCTTCGCTTTCTCCCGCCATTTCTCTACCCGTTCTTAGCTTCTGCCTACCAAAACCCTTTCCTCCCGTCCTACCGCTTTCCTCCCTGCCTTTCACCCTCTCTCTCCTCTTTCTTCTCCCTCCCTTCTCCCGCGGCACATCCCGTGTCCCACGCCCTTCTCCCCTACTGCCTCCCCCCCCCCTCCACCCCTCCTCATACCCTCCCCCCTCCCAATAACCACTCCCAGAGCGATTATTTTATAGCCGGATTACCATTTCGTGAGCATCCTGCTTCTGGCCTAGTGAGAGTTAGAAAGAGGAGGAGATAGAGTTTAAGAGAGGGAGGCAACATTAATAACTCGCAGCCATGACGTTTTATTTTGATGCAATGCAGATTCGCGCACGGATGACTAACCAAACCCCTCTCTCTCCCTCCCTCTCTCTCTCTCCCCCTCTCTCTCCTCTCCTTCCTTCTTTTTAACCTTCTTCTCTCCATCGATTCCGTTTATTCAAGCGTGCATTCGATCAATCAAACATTTTTGACACCAAAAAAACCCTTTCCCGTTCCCGACTCCTTCGCTTACCGTTCCCATTTTACACCCCCTTTCCTTAGCGCCCATCCTCCTTTTCTCTCCTCCTCCTCCCTTCCACAAACCCTTTTTTTTAAATTGCCCTTCGTTCATTTTACTTACCCTTTTCTTCCATTTTTTTCCTCTCCTCCGAACACGGACACATCTGCACGACGCAGCCATTCATCGGATCATCAACTTCTTGGATCCAGTAATGCTCGCAATTTTTCTCGCGTCGAGTTCTCTGGAGATATTTATAACGGGGGGTATTTATCTGTTCGGAACCAAAGCTGCTCTCTCTCTTTCTCTCTCTCATCTCTCTCTCATCTCTCTCTCTCTTTAATGAAACGAGCGGTGGATTCGTTCCGTTTTCGAGACGAGAGAGGAAATTTAGGGAAGGGATAGACGTTCCGCGATTTCGGTCCCGCGCGCTAAATCCGAACGGTTTGGTTTGTGAGGAGCGTTAAAAAAAAGGGGGGGTTATAAAATAAACGGGAAGAAAAAAAAGAATTCCCTCGGCCGAGGTGTCGAAAGGGGAATGAATGAGAAGGGGCCGTAGGGAAATGGGGGACGTGGGCGATAATTTGAAACAGAAAGAGGAAACGGAAATCGTGAAGGGAGTTTTTACGGCTCCATCGCCGAGGTACTTTCGACGAATATTTTCGCTTCGTTAAAACTTATATTTTGAGCCGTTTCGTAAATAGCTTAAGTGCGCGTTAAGCCTTATATTTTTTACGGCGTCGATTTAGGGTAATAGGGAATATTTTTAAAAATCCGCTTTAAAATTAAGACAGTCGTGGTCTAAAAGGATAATCTGTATCGCACATATTGGGCGATTCTGGCTTTTATACATAAAAGTGGCAGACTCTGAAAATCTCGTGAAAGCTTACTTCTTCGAAGTATCCTTCGCGAGTACAGGGGCGGCCCGTGGAAATTTGTCGCCCCGGGCGAGATAGCACTCCAGGACCCCCTTCCTAAATGTTTGTTGACATACTTTTTTAAAGCACGTGGCAATTTATTAATCTTTCTGTAAAAATTATTGATAATGAAAAATTAAAAGGAATGCAATCAAGATTCTAGCATGTTCCGCTGTATAGCTTCGTATCCAACATTTATTCACTTTCAAGTAGTGCATCGGGATAGCCCCTCCAAGATTTTGGCGCCCCGGGCCAGCGCAGATAAACATTAGAATAGTCGCGTCGTACTTCATTGAGACGGACGATCAAAGTGTGCGTTACGGTATAGGTCAATTCTATAGGAACCGAGAAAACGAGGAGGAAATTGTCGTTTGACTTTCTTCCTCAAAATTATCTCACCATACTCTATACCAAATTTAAATGACCGCTGAATTGACCGCTGAAGTGAGCTGATAAACTATAAATTGTATTTGCACCTTTATTTGCGTAACCTCGTGATGCAGGCAAGCGCATCTCATTCCAACAGGTGGATATTGGTCCTGTTCTCCTTTTCTTCCCCTTGCTCTCTTCGTTTCTTCATCTGTTTTTCTATAATGAATGTCTTTTAAGCCTAGATTCGCTTGCGATCGCAAGCCTACGTATCCGTAAGCATAAACCTATTATTTATTTTAACCACCGAATTTGGTTTTCCTAACCACTTCGCTCAGAGCTCCGATTTTCAAAAGTGATTATTAGATCAAAAATTTCCTCAAGGATAAATGAAATTGCCATTGAGTGATTCGCACATAGTTGCTACATTTGGCCCCACCGATTAATGTAACCCTTTATTGCTGCAATTAATTAATTAATTTCATCACGGTATTTTCACCAAACGTCTAAATGCTAAAAGGTATTAATAATTTTTCATAATTATTTTGCATGATAAAATAGCCAGAAAAGACAGAGTAATTAAAACCCCGAAAAGAATATGTGAATATGTGAGACGAAGAAACCGTAAAGGCTTTCACATACAGAATTAGGCTCACAAAACAGAAAAAAAAGTTTATGGCAGATGTGTGCAGATACAAGGAGAAATGTATGGTGTTGCGTTTTATTCGACTTTTAGATGGGTTATTATACAAATTCAAAAAATTTGGAGTTTTTTGTAATAAGCTAAATATTAATTGATACGACTGAGGAAATTACATTGTAACTGGCCTCCATTTTATAAATTCTGAGTTGCAAATGGAATTCGTATAAAATAATATCAGGGAAATGTCACTAAATTTATTTTATCTAACTTGGATTAAACATAACCTTGTCAATTTTCATCCATTTACAATTGCTAGTTCAATAATTAATGGAGAGCAAAGGTTGTTGGGCCTCCTGTTCTGGGTCATATCGCTTTTACACCGGTTGTTTCGACAGGATTCCCGTTTGAACACTAAATAGGAACAAAAAGATAGACAGAAAAAACTGGACGTATAGTACCACTGTTTTGTCACCTTTCCTAGAGAATATGATATTTAACAATTACAATTCCCAAAGGATCTTTGTAAACATCGTAATTCCTTCATTTTCGAATATTTTTACGAGTAGCATTTACTATAAATGTATTTCTATCTTTCAATTCGCTTTTCTCAAGACAAACCCCATCTTAGATTTATCGCCTCTTAGAACGTGACGCGAACAATCGAAGAGCGTGTTACGTCTCCATTTGCGTATTCCTCTCGTCATCTCCGATTTCTCCATCTACGGACCGAAGAAGAAAAACAGATACGCGCGAGAGAGACTTCAAATTCGACACGATCGACCATTACGGATGATTTAAAGGATGAGACCGATGGACCGGGGAAGAAATGGAGACACACGCACACACATACGCGTATACACGCGCCACCCCGGTTGTTTCCCCCCATTTGCGTTTGCCAAATGCGGTTTTCATCGGTTCTATAAATGGGTTCGCGCGGAAAGTGAGCGGCGGACATCGATGTGCGAAGAGGGAACGGAGGAGGAGAGGGTTGTGTGTGTGTCTCTTAAAACTCTTAATGCGGTTGCCAAAGGAATGGCCATTGTGGGCAAGAGGAAAGGAGGAGGAGAAGAGAGAGAGAGGAAAGAGGGAATACATTTGGCAGTGAAGCTTGGAACGCGCTAAGGGGGAGGGAAAGAGGGAGAGAACCGGAGAGAGAGAGAGAGAGAGAAAGAAAGGAAAAGATTAAAAAGAGTTGGAAAGAAATATTGAGGAAGGATTTGGATAATGCGTGGAAAAAGGAATAACCGGGAGAGAGTGTGAAAGGAGTAAGGAGAGAGGAAAAGGGAGAGAAAAAAGAGGTGAGATAGGTAAAGGATGGAAGTGAGGTGGAGGAGAGAGAGAGAGTCTGCGATCCCCGGGAGGAGGCGAAAATAAACGAGGCACTTGTCAATCTGCCACGATGTATGTATGAAGTCCAGAGCAAGCAATCCGCGGAGGAGCGATGGGAAGAAAGGAAGGGGGGAGGGTGGATCGGAAAGGGTAAGGGAGGAAAGTTCTCGAGGAGTCAACGGGCAAGGGGAATGCTATTGAGGTGGTCCGGTAGGGTTTTCCCTAAGAGTCGCTTTTTTTTTCTTTTTCAACTCGATGTAGAAAAATCTTTCGTTATCTTTGTCGTTTTCTAGTTAAATCTAATTTATTGCTGAAGTCTATGTTATTTGAGATTTTTTTATCAATTAACTGCAAATGTAGTTCACATACCTTAAAGCAGGTATGTCAAATTTCTAGCGCTACTTTTTATATAATAGAAAAACATCCGAGACTAAATGAGTATTTTTCCTAAAATGATTAGTTATTTTTCCTATTTATCGAACCATAAAGCAACAAGTTAAAATGGTATTCTTAGCAATAAATATTATTTATATTGAATTTATGCTGATTTTAATGCGGTTCTACTCCAGCGAACATCACGCTATTTCGACCCCCACATTAATATGCTGGTATGTATTTTAAACATATCCAATAAATATTTTTCAGTCCGAAGATTAACTTTAGTGAATAAAATAATGCTGGTGCAGAAACATGACAGCAGAAGTAAAATAATGAGATGTTAATCGTACCGAGTTTAGTCGATGTTTTCTAATGCATTTTGTTTACGACCAAATTTTGATATAAGTATTTCATGTATAGTATCGGTCATTGTCACATCTGAATCTTCCACAAAGCTTAAGGGCTTGAATACTTGGGCGATGCGTCTTAAATTTAATCGGGCACATGGTTAGACCTACTTAGGGCGCTATTCAGGACATTCCAACCTCCGCGCTCCGCCTTCACATTTTCTCGCCCGTTTGGAAGGGAATGAAATCAGCTCACCTCGAAAAGAACCTCTCGCTGAAAAAAAATCTTAAGGCACGAGATTTATTCCTTTTGAGCCCGTCCACGTTGAAAACCGTCGGAGTTAAAATGCACGGAGCTTTCTAATTACGGAGGCGGAATTGTTTTTTTTTTGTTTTAATTCGACGCAGAATTCTGTTTTCTAATCGAAAAGGAAGTTCAGTAGGCGTGTGCTGAAGTAGGCACGGTAAGGTGAGTCAGGAAGAGCGAGTTATGTCTCCAATTTGAAGATGCGCCTCGTATAGAGAAGGCGAGGGTGCGAAGGAATGGTTGTAGAAGTGTTGGAGGTGACGGATTGGAGAGAGCGGCCTGTGGAAGAAAGGAGAGAGAGAGAGAAGGGGCGTGGGCGTGGAGAGAGGGAGATAGGTTGCGTTCACAAATGGAATCTCTGTTCCAGACAACTCATGCTCGTTCGCTCAGTCCTTGTTATGCCTTAGAGGTGCCCATTCCACTTAGAAAGGTGCTTCCTACTCTCCCCCCTTCCACCCACATCTACTCTTGCATCCCCCTTTGCCACATCCGTGCCTAACGCCTCTGTAAAACCTTCTGGATTGATAAAAACGGCGTGTAAGGCTAATGGGGTACGTAACAAATCCAATAAAGGTTCCCTTTATTTGGTAATAACGCGAATCATTGCATTGCAGTCGCATTGAATTAATTTTACTTTCAAATCACGTGAACGTATTGTTAATAGGACAGAATTAGGTAGAAATAATTGTTCTCAAGTTTCTTTATGGGTTCTTACTTGGGGGTCACCTTGGGTATTTATTACCTTGGCCAAAAAATCGATAACTTTTGCGTCAGCAACAATCAACATTGATAATTCTTTATTTTATGAATGATTTTAGATGGTGTAAAGAAACATAAATCACAAAACAGTTCATTAGAGATTATAACCTTGTGACGTTTGATTTAAAAAGTCCACTCAGCGTATTCCGGGATTATCACATTTTTAGCTTATATCGTGGACAAATTACTTCATAATTTTCTGTAATCCAAGTACCGAGGTTGCAAAGTGTCCATTTTTTTCATTCTCTGCAGGAAAATTGCTTAAACCCAAACTTGGATCCCTTATCAACTCGCACACCAAATTTTACTGCGCTTTTATTTCTTTTCGTCAATTTCCGATTTAATTCTTTACTAATATATTTTAACATTTCTTTCCGCTTCTTAAGTGCGATTTCATGATAAATTAATGCACGTCCTGCTGCGGGAATATTTTACTCTTCCGTCTTGAAAATTTAATTAGTGATTCAAATGTTTATATGAAAACGCCCAATGTCTGAAGCCCTCCTTAAAATTCGTTCCGCAAACCGTTTACAAATGCGTTTAAAGTGATGGAGTTCCCTTGAGTTTTTATGGTCTATGCGACTATAACGAAAACATTTAACAATGGAAAATGCGGATCACAGAAATTTCAACACAAGAAAGGACAAGGCTTTCCAATAACACAATAAAAGGACGCAGAAATTATATTCCGAGGGTATCATCGCATCAAAGTGTGAAAAATGATTTTTTAAAGGGTATTGTGTTTAGGAAGACTATGGCCATTGTCTCCTTATCTATCCCATTCGGTCGTGAAAATAACGCCGGAGTGATGCATATAGAATGAAATTCACACGTCGGGCGAATAAGTAAAAAAAATATATACGAAAGCCAATGGGCGATGGATTCTTCTTCCTTCGCTAACACGTTTCCTATATAACATTTCTCTCTTTCTCTCTCTCTCCTCCGACGCGAAACTACTTCCCCTTCCATCTCTTCCTTCTGCTCACTTTGTGGCTCCATTTTATTCCTTCATATTCCTCCTTAAAATACCATCTTATGCACGCCAACACACGCCCTCTGCCTCGTACCTCTTTCTCTCATTCTTTCTCCTCCCACCCCCAATCATTCCTCTTTCTCCCCTTCCTGTTCCCCTCTTTCGTCCCTTCCTCATTCCCTTCTCCTCCTCCTCCCTTTCTTCTCTCTCTATCCACCTCCCCTACCTCCCTCCGTCCTCTCGACCACAATGACTGCCTCCTCCTCAGCGCAGGTGCCATCCCTCTTCTTGGCAGAGAGCCCATTTTTGCATTCCTATTCTCTCGCCTCCACCAGCCACTCCTCCTCCCCTCTCCTCTCTTCCTCTCTCGCGATCGCCCTAAAGGTACGCAAAGTGTGCGAAGAATATGAGCTATACCTCAATCACTATGCCATACCCTTTCCTATACACCCTTCAAAATTCTCTCCCACCATCCACACCTCCTTTAAAAAAAATCCCTTTCCGACCCTTCTCCCTTCGTCCGCCTCCATATCTCCGCGAATTCGTGGCCTCTCCGACCCCTTCCTCCACGCCGCCTCTTCCCCCGACCTCAGCCCCCTCCCCCCCCCCCCAACCAAATAGGGAACATGATCAATGTCTCGGAACCGAATCGAAAAACACGACGTACCCAGGCGCCGTGTCATTGTTCCAACCCGGTAGCAAATCATCTCCGATCCGTCCTCGTATTGACACGTGTCGACAAATGTAGGAGTCGTTTTTTTTTATCGTTTTACCCTTGGCCGCTATGTAGTCGGACGCGATGTCGACTTCACGATTTCCCATTTAGTGCAATTTCGACGAACTTTCCTGGCGCGTCGTTTCGTTACCTACCGGCGTTGGATTCTCTTTTGTCTACCGTCTCCGAATTTCTCTCCGTCTTCTCCACATACGTTTCGTCCGTCGCCTCGACCAGACTTATGCGCTTCATCATATCTTCAGAGCTCGTATCAATTTTTATCTTTCTCCGAAATCGGAAAAAGGAAAAAAACTTTCTTTCAATCGAGGAGCGTGCTTCGGTAGGCGGGTATGTCTCCTCAAGTTCAAATGCGCACACGATTTTTGTTCGGTTATGTGTTTTACGTTTTATAGCGGAAGCGTATTGGGTTGCATCTTTGATTAAGCCAACCCGTACGAAATGAACCTGATTTTTTTCTTCCCCCTTTAAAGTATAAGTCAGCCGTTATTTAGAAAATTCGAATTGAATTCCTTCGGATGAGATGGACGCGAAGGACGAATTGCGCGATAGGAAATAGGTTGACGCAAATGATCCGAGAGAGGGCGCTTGGGATGGGTAGAGAGCTGTTAGGCGCCCACGCGCGCGACTCGGGGTCGGAATGACGACCTGGAGATCTCGAGGTACTCAATGGAGACGATTCACACGCAGTTACGGCCACGTGATATAAATACTTAAATGAAATTAGACATCTAGATGGTCTCGTTAACCTTTCTGAAATAATTAATTACCTTTCAAAATATCAATCATTGAAGGTTGCTGGCGTATTTTTCTATCACGCGTTTCGCTATCATTTTAAAGGTCTTAAAGTTTCTAAATTATTTTATTTTCCATCGCGTAGGGTGTTGAGAAGGTACTTTTATTTACGTAGAATAATTTATTTAACAATATTTTCTGCCTTTGCGTAAAATTTTTCTATGTGTATGTGTATATATATATTATATATATATATATATGTATGTATGTATATGTGTGTGTGTGTGTGTGTGTGAAATTTGTGTGCTTTAGTGCGTGTATTCATACTAAAATCGCTTATTTCATTTGCGAATACGTCGACATCGGCAACATATAGTTGGTGCTTAAAAATTCTCCATCGCTCAAATAATTCCCATCCAAACTTCTCCTCACATTTTTATACCTTCCTCAAAATATAAAAAGGTGAAAGAGAAGAAATAAATAAGGCGATGCAATAAAAACGTTAAACACGACGCGATGAACAGCGAACGCGACGACTCTTTCCCCTCTCCCCCCGCCTCCCACTTTCCATTAATCGGAATATTTGGTGGAGTCGTATTCTCGGCCATTATCGTCCGCCTTCTTCCTTAGTCCGGACACGGACACGCGCTGGCACGCCTGTGCAGGCATTGGCGCGCGCGGAAATCGAATAAGGCAGACCCAGTATAATACAACGGTTTCCTTACCTTTCGGCGGTTTGGGTTGTCGCGCGACGGAAGACTTGTTAGTGGTGTCCCCTTCTGCCGGTATTCGCGTCTCTTAAATCGAGATTAAAAGCGAAGTTAGGACGTTTAAGATTTTTTTCCTTAAATTGACACAAATAGAGATAATTTTGTGTAGCAACAACAAATATATAATCACCGGTGATTGAATTCATAATCCTAAATTTTGATAACTACTATAGAGTGCTGTCGTTTGATATGCGATTATATAAAAGCGATACTTAGCGTTTTCGAGAGACTTTCGAAGACTATAAACGTTGTGAAGTCATTTAAAAATTATTATAAAATGAATTTTAAACCTGAAGGTCGTCCAAATTTCAGATGGTGTTATTTCTTTTAACGTCGGCGAATGTTCTTTACTAACGAACTCTTTAAAATAATTAGTTTTTCGTAATTAATTGTTTTTGTCGTTGGAACAAGTAGTTTATATGTATTATCGGTAATATTTATGTAAAATATGCACTTGTGAGATACGTTCTGTGTAATCTTTAACTTGTGTTTATCTATGCCAATTACGCATGGAACAATAAGAGATTTTACATCAAAGCTGTTGAGTTAAACATTGTTCTCTAATGAGGACTCCCATAAACGCGATTAGTAAGATGTAAAATACGATAATCACGAAAAAATATCGACAAATTTCTTTAGTTTTTGGCCAAAGAATAAGTTTCCATTGAAGTTTAAATTGAAAAGACATCGATTGCATTTTCTCTTTAAGCGACGTGGATAACTTCTGAAAAGTGATGGCTAATCCATTGAGGTTAATAGCAATAACTTCGCGTTCCCTATAGCAGCGCATCGTCGACCTGGAAATTACTCCGACGTTAATAGCCTTCAAAAGCTCACGGCTCATTTTATACTACGTAGTAATATCAACAGCGAATATTTAATGCGCGTGCGTGGATATTTCAGTCTAGAGAAGAGGAAATGAGTCCTCCATTACCGCCCACTTAACACGATCGTAGGCTGTTTGGGATTCAAGTCCCTTCGGCGCCAATCACACGCCTTGATATTCCGCGAGTGCCGCAGCTAATCCTTATTGAGGCGCGCCAATCTAAAACCGCGCCTCCCTATTTCGATCGTCAATACGGAGATTCTCTCATTTAGTCCGTAAAGGGTGGTGCCCTCCTCCCCCTCTTTTTTTTAGCCCCATTCTGCACCCACCCCCGCGAAATGCGCCTCCCCCTGCCCCCATCCTCCTCCACCTCTCACCACCTCACTCACCCTCCACCTCTTGGCCGGAAAAAGACGTTTCGAAATTTGAATTGTAAAGGCGTCGCCTGGTTTTAATGTGTGGAAGGAAAAAGGGGACGCCCATTTCGGGTTTGTAAAAGATAGGAGAAGTTGGGGGGGGGAGGAGGAGGGAATGGCGGAAGGAGGAAAGTGGGGGGGGGGGGGGAAGAAATAGCCGAGGTAGAAAAAGTGCGCGTGTCGATATTCAATTGTCACCGAATTCAATGGAGTCCGAAAAGAGACAGAAATGTACGAAAGGGTGATCGCGTCTTCGTCGAGTGGGTGAGGCAGTTCCATAAACATTACGAGGCACTCCCATATCGTGACTTTGCGTCCTTACACGTCTCCCCCTCTCCTTTTCTCCCCACCTTCTCTTTCTTTACCCCCTCCTAACGTCACAGACACATACATACTATTCCCTCTCTTCAATCCCCTCTCGCGTCTTCACCCTCCTCCTCGATGCCTTCCGCATGCTGTTCTACCCACTCCCCTCCCTTTCTATAACCTTTCTCTCTCTCTCTCTCCTTTTCTTCCCTCTCATCTACCCTTCCTCCTCCATAAACTTCCTCCAGTCCCATTTTCGAAACATACGCAACGCATAGCCATACGCCCATTCTCAATCCTTACCCATTCAATACGACACGGCATTCTATTTGTATTCACCTCTCATTATATCTGCTTCCTTCGCTCCTCTTCCCTCCGTCCCATAATCCGAATCCAGTCTTGACGTACCTTTTGAGTGACATCAACATAAATATTTATTTTATCGTGTTAAACCACGGAATCTCTTATTATATTAACATATATTTTTTGCCGGGAGTAGAATGGAATCCCGCGAGCTCCATAAATAAAACGCGCGCGTTGCTTTATCCGCTTCGAAACAAAAAACACCGTAAATGTCGCAGGTGTGAGGTTTTCCGACAGATTTTTTCTCCAAAAGGTAATGCGTTTCGTAATTACTTTATCGCTCAAATGTGCGTAATTCACTACATGTTTTTATTAAATAATGTATAGTGCAATTATAACCGCTTGGGATTAACGAAAATTTCTTTAATTCGAATTTATTTTTGTCTTTTATTTTATAACGTCGAAAAATGTATTTCATGCAGATGAGTACAATTGAACGTTGAAGATTGATTTGAAGGACATAGCGTGACGAAAAAAACGTTCCCTTGATGGGATTATAGGCCGCTAAACTAGAGGTAATCATTTCCAAACCAATAAAAATTTCCGCGACAACGACATAAGCCGGAATTGGTGGGCGGTAACATCTTCTCCCGCCTCCCTCTCTGATCCTGACACAATGGTCTCTCCATTCCCCCCCCCCCAACCTATTCCTCCTCTCTCGTTACCTTTTCCTTCGGTTTCCTTCCCTTATGGAAAAACCATCACTTTTCGTTCCTTAAACGGACTTTATGACGTCAAGCACATGCGCGTGAAAGCCATGTTGGGAATCTTCAAATTGGCCGCCGTCACCAACCCACCGCCTCTCCTCCCGGTAACGTTGGCGACGGCGGGGAGAGACAATGGCACGCTCTGGTGCGGCTGAATTCTTAAGCGTGGCACCAGCCGAGCAGCGCACGCGTGCCCACGCCCCACTTGTGCTCACACCTCCTCTCTCCTGGCCCTCCCCGCCTCCCTCTCATCACCACCTCCCCCTTCTCCACGCCGCCACCACCCCTCCTTAAACCTAACGCTACCGCCTTCCCATTATTCTTTCTCTCTGAAAAAAAAGCTCATTCCACGCCACACCTCCTTCTTTTCCCCTTCCCATACTCCCCCGAATTCGCCTCCCTCCCTCCCCCCTTATTCCCTCCCCTCTCCCCCTTTCCTTTCACCCTCTCGAAACTTTTTCCAAGAAAATACCCCCACTCCTTTTGGCCACACCCCTACCCCATCCCACACCCCTCCTCTTCACCACACCTCGCTGCCCCATCCCTCACTCCCGTCATAACCCTCTCCCTCTCCCCCATATTCTCTCCCTTTCCTCCTCCATACTCTTCGCGCGCCATAATGACTACAGTTCTTACGGCGTGTTCTCAAATTGCCGCTTCGAAACTCTTTTTTAACGTCACAAGGGTTTGGATGAGCACCATTTCGAGAGAGTGTGCTTGCTAAGCGCCTCTTCGTCTCGCCTCTTCGTATTTGGCGCGGGGAATAATCGAAAATTCGTGAGGGGCAGGGGGAGGGTGGCTCTTTATATGGCCCCGCTATTTCGCACAGGAAGTCTATTAGACATGACGATATCTCCCCTTTTCCATTTCTCCTCCTACGCCTTTCGCACTCATTAGCATCGAGGGAAGTTGCAGAAGTGGAAAGGCAAATTCAATTTTCGTTAAGAGAACTCGCGAGTTTCCAGTGACGATAGGCGTTAGTGATGCGGGGGCGGCGTGCCTCCCTATATCTGCCCTTCGGTGGATTCGTCGGATTGTAATATTCTTCAATACGATATCATAAATATATATATATTTTTTTTTCTCAGTGTTTCCTCCGATTCGTCTTATTTCTTTGAGTGCGCAACCGCCGACGGAGTTCTGATTTTGCTCGAGGGAAGTGGCCCC
The DNA here is from genome assembly GCA_036926305.1 of Uropetala carovei. Lineage (NCBI taxonomy): Eukaryota > Metazoa > Arthropoda > Insecta > Odonata > Petaluridae > Uropetala > Uropetala carovei. Next base: position 21,372,148 of record JAXCHB010000196.1, read on the forward strand.
TCTTCTCACCAAACCAACACGATTTTTAACTTCTTGAATGGTTTTCGTGCCTTCGACAAGAGTTATCGTAATTGAACGCCACTCGGGATTGTTCTCAAATTATCATGCCTTGCCTTTAATATGTATTTGTTATAGAAATATGATTTACTGTCATATTACGTAACCTGTATTTGCTTTGATTATAAAATTAAAGCTGTTCCTCGGTTTTGCAATTTAATATGTAATATATTTAGTTATCTGTGCATAAATTTGTCTTTCATTTCAATGCCGTTATACCTTTCATTAATTTTACATTATTTGGAATTAAGTTGAGTTCAATGAATTTTCTTCGCAATGCAACGGACTTAATGATAATAAAAACCGCCTCCATCCCTTTGCCTCTTAGTGCTGCTTAGAAAATATTTTCATATAGTTAGCAGTTATTTACCATAACATACATTTAGCAGAAAAACGGATTCATAAATTTTTCTTTGGGTATTTTAAAAATTATCTCTGTATACTCGACTTAAATGTGATAGCGCGAATGAGCCTTATTATTAGGGCTTGCTGCAAGGGAAATAAAACTTTTTTCATAGAAGAATTGGTACAAATTTTATCGTTCTGTTTTTATTATTATGTTACTAGTGTAATGCCCGTTGAAATATCAACGGAAGAATTATAAATAGATAGATTATTATTATTTTCATTTAAAATAATTAATATCAAACTTTTACATATGAAATATTTTGTCATATACAACATTTCTAGTGAATATTTTGTTGTTGACGGACTATCTTTAGTTAAACTTAAAATAGTTGCCTCTCTTTCCCTTCCTCTCCCCCTCCCTCTCGCTCCTCCCTCTACCTCTCTTTCCCCCCTCTCTCGTATTAAAGCATTCGAAGCACGTTTATACCATAAGGATTGAATTAACGATATGATTTCGAGGTCTAACAATGGAATTGGTGGCCAATGCAACATCCCGTTAAAATGGCAAGATTTCCACAAAATATGTAAAATAAACGTTTAACATGAGCGGTTTCGAACTGTAGACGGAAAAAGATGACCAGAATAAGAAACGTAATTTTTTCTTCAAAGTGGTTCAGATCCGAAGATCGTAGTTTAATTCCTTCTAATTTTAATTTCCAAAAACAAAACGCCAAGAAATCGATTTTTACGTGTTACATTAGGGAAAATGGAAATGTCTTCCTTGGAGTCGAACCCAGGACTTTTTTCGAGATTTATTTTCGTCATTACCTTAAAATATGTTAATCGAGCATCCCCGCCAAATTTCAAGATTCTATCTCGATTCTTTCTCGAGTTAATACCATAATTCGCTACCAGAGGCACGGCCTATGGAATAGCGTGACCAACCAACCAACAGACCTGGGCTATTATATTTTTAAATATTAATGCAACAAATGCATTTATTTAATGAGCTAAATATATGTTAAAAGTGACACTGAAATATTATCTGAAAATCGTGCTTTATTTTCGCTGCTTAACTTGATTGAGGAGATTCGTTTTCGAAAAAAATTCGACAATTTTAATTTTTAGTGCAAGGAGTCGTGGTGTTCCATCTTTTGGAATGAGCGAGCGACTCGAGTTCATCATAATAATTAAAGCTATTTATTTCATTTAATTCAGATGTCTACCTTGTTTAACCTTGGAATTTTTAATAAACTAGCACTATCATTTGCTTCTATAATGTGCATTTTCTACAGGGAAGAAGTTTGTTTGATATTAAACAATTTCAGACATGAATTACTGAGCTCATTTAATGGCTGGCATCCAATAGTCGATATAGGAATTTCCTGTAGCCATAAAAAGGTCGAATATACCAGATGCGAAGGTCAGACGTAAAGTAGCTATCCTCGGAGGTAATTCTCCGATCGTTGACTCTAATAACTGCATAAATAAATGTTTGAATTAAAAAAACATAACGACCGAGTCTTTAAGAATCCTTAATCTTCTTCATCACAGTGAAATGTCACCGTCGAGGCCCTGTTGACGTGGCTTGGGGGGCGGCCGGAGCAGCGGCGGGGGGGAGGGTGGGGTCGGGGGGCGTGGGGGTGGCACGCCGGTGGCCCCAACCGACTCGATGTCCTCTACCTCGCCTACCGCCCACCACCAGCAACACCACTCGGGAGGCCCTCTTCTCGCAGCCGTCGCCGCCTCCGTCGTGACGCTCGGTTCCACCCCCTCGGCCCCCCTTGGGATGCAGGTGGGGCGGGGGGCGGAGGGCGGGGGCGGCGGACTCCAGCCCCACGGCGCTCCTCTTAGCGAGTCGGGTAAGCAATGCTTATTTCACTGTCCATTATTATTTCATTTTATTATCTCTTACTGATTCCCGTTTCTATTTCCGAGTGAATGACAAATCAAATGTTATTGTGAACTTTAAAGTTCATAGCGTGACTGATGTGTCAATTTTTTTTCTTCCATCTTAAGATGTCTAATTAATTTATGATCTTTATAAGTCCAATTATATCCGTTGAAAAAAAAACGGTGCATCCAGAGTCAGTCAATCACTGAAGGGGGTCCGGATGCGAATATCAATTGGGGCCCCACGATGTTATTATTTATAGTAATAACGAACTATTTATGGAGCCCCAGTTTAATATTATAACTTTTACGGAGTGTTTCTTTGTTGGAAATCAATTTGAAAGTGATTTTTCGTAAACCTTTTTGCAAAATTTACACTCGATACTTTAATAATTGAGAACTTCTGGGGCGTCGTCGCCTCCCCCCTTTGGCCGGCCTTGGGTGCATCTCTCTATGGCCATTGATTTTATTTTTTAGCGCTTTTGCCTGAAAAATTCTGGCAGCTATGATCTCAATGTTACTACTATTGCTAGAGATTCTGAAACCTCATTTTGGATTCTACGTTGTATCTTTGCTTTTGTTCCGCATCCTCGCACTCGCCTTGTGATATTTCAATCAGAAAATTCCTTTCTCGCTGGAACATCCGCTCAGATTCGTATGCTACTATCCACAACTTGACCTTTATTTTGCTTCTCAATTATCGACAGTTTCTTATGAATATATATTTAAACGGAGTCGTTTATTTCGTAATAAGGTTATAGTATCTAATTTTTCTTTTCTTATGTCACTTCGTTTCCTTCATTTAGGTCAGATATAAAGTTTTTCACAATAACAGATAAATTTCTTGGCACCTTATTTTACTGCGTGTTCATTGTGGAGTTAAAAAAACTGGTAATAAGCGCTGGATTTCCTTTGGATAGCTAAAAATGTAACTCTCATTCCTCCGAATGTCGTCAATAGAAGCTCCATCTTTACAGAATGCCATAAAAACCTTCGAAAAAACCACGGATAGGACAAGAGAGTTGTCAGGAATATTTCGTTCACTAACTTATTCCTCTTTTAAATATTCGTTTATAAATCGGCCTTTAAAATTGCCATTGTTTGGCAACATAACGCGGACGCAGTATCATTCGAAGGAAATTAGGTTTGAGGACTCAATAAAACATGAGTACAACTTTATTGTCGTCTCGGTAGAATTCCACTGGAAACGGTTTTATTTTTCATGCTCCGGCGGACTCTGAAACTTGGCTTTCATTCCGGTCACACAGTACATGTTTTCTCGCTTGAATGATATTAAGTAAATGTTGTAATTGTTGTACATTTAGATACGTTAAATGGCCGTATTTCTCCCCATAAAGGCTCTTTAGATGGAACAGTTGAGGATGTTGGTGTGGAAGGGAGGGTGAAAAGGAGAGTGGGCGGGGAGCAAAGGCTAAGGGAGTCAGAGGAGGGGAAGGGGAGGAATGAGAGCGACATAGAGGGCCGAGGGGGAGGAGAGAAGAGAGAGAGAAAGAGAGGAGGGGGAAAGAGGGGCGACTAGAGATCGGAGGGGGGAAAAGGGAAGGGAGAGAGAGAAGGAGAGGGGTATTTCCGTCTTCTCTCGAAACGACCAGGTGTGAGGCGATTGTCCGCCAAGTTGGCATGCCTGTCGCACCCTAGGCGTGCATAAATCCTCTTTTCCTCCGCTGCAACATTTCCCTCTCTACTTCTTGTTTCCCCCGTTTCGTCTTCCTCCTCCCCTCACTTCCTCTTTCCTTTTACCCCAGGTTTATGTCCGCCGTTCGACTCCACGAGTCTCATTTTTCCCGGTTGAACATTCTCTTTACTAGAGAAACTGCGAAACTTCCGCGTGTATTCTTTCTGCTGAATCGTGATAAGAATGTCTAAAGAAGGTCTTCTATAGCAAGGAAGTTTGGCTCCCTTAGCTATACCAAAAGCACCATCCTACACTTTAGTAATAATATTAATAAAAGCAATAACTGCATTTGTGAGCCATACAAAATGCGACATTCATTAGTGTATATCCAAAACATACCGTTTAACATTATTTTCTTAATATTGAAAACGAAATATCGACTCGTGGTTCGCCTATTGGTGTCTCTTCGCTCTGCGCCTGGGCGGTCCTGATATCTCCCATTGCACCGATGATAAATCTTTTACAATTAGATAAAAATCTCAATAGCTAAAGATCTATGAAAAAGACGAGAGAAATCAATAAACTACGCTTGAGAAAATCATGTATCCAATTGATTAAAAAGTTGCATATGTGACCCCATGAGGAAAATGTCTTCAAGGAGTGCTCCAAAATAGAGAATTATCCCATTTTATTTCACTTCTAGTACAATAGTATGTTTTGGTCGTGCATTCTAAATAATATAATTATAAATTTCATTTATTTCCTTATAAATCAAACTTATTACCGTTTTCATATAGGTACGTTTTCGTATCTTTCTTAATAGCGTTCTATTCCCCTCGCCTCCAAAATCACTCCTAATTTTCAACCAGCCCCCGACGTTCCTCGGCTCTTTTTCATTCTCTTCTGACCCTCTTTCCTTCCCTTACTTCTCACCTCTGATATCCATCCTCATTCTCGTCTTGGCCTTGCAAACGTCACTTCCTTCATTTTCCTTCCTTAATGGCCCTCCCCATTAACCCCATAAACGTTTCAAACCCATAATACTCGCCTGCCATCCACGCCCCATACAAATGCACATTTTCCACCTTCGCTTCCCAAAATCTATTTCACATTGAGCACTTCCTACTCGTTCGCCGTCCCGTCATTCCGGATCGATTCCCTCATGCATTCCCTCCACCGCCCACCTTTTCCCTCCTACGCGCCCGTCCCGTCCACTCAACCCCTACTCCTCCTCATTCACCCTCTCCGTAACCGTGAATCACGAACCCATCGTGTATCTCCTCGCCTGGTTCGCGTGCTCCCAGTCGTTTATTCTCGCACGCGCCGCCGACAATCGCCGCCGCCGCCCTGCCATCTCTCTCTCTCTTTTTCTCTCTCCTCTTCTTCTCAGTATCGCTTCCTTTCTCTCTCTCATTGGTCTCTTTCTTTTCTCCTCTTTCTCTCCTTTCTTTCCTTTAAGGATAAATGTAAGGAGGGACTATATAGTGTCGATTTCGCTCTTAATAAAGTCGCTTGTCTGTCTGTCTGCCCCTCTCTCTATCAGCGTCTTTGTTTTCGTCATCTTCATTAAAAATTATGGAACAAATGAGGAAATTTTGCAGTTCTAAGTGAATAAATTACGAAATTTGCACATTTATAAAAAGTTATTGCAGCAATAATGATTATTATTCTCGAAAAAACATGTCAGAAATTAAACGGTCCTCAAACATGTCACCAAACAGAATCCATCCGCGATTAGGTATTGTCGTTAATAAGCAGTCGTTATTTTTTACTTTCGACGTATTTTCTGAGCTAGATTTCTTCTTTCCTTTTTAAGTTTTCGGCCTTCTCTCGAAATCCGGTCAAAATTTTCGAATCGCCCGCAATTTTCTTTTTACAGCACTCTTTAAAGTTCTAATTCTGTATTCGCGGAGCGTAAAACTTAGCTCTAAAGGCGAATGAGGAATGCAGGATTACGGATTTTACGGCAGGAAAAAATGCGGAAACGGCAAGAGTTTTTGATTCTTTGCCAGGCGAGAAGAAAACGCAGTTGAGGAAAGTAAGAAAGTAACTAGCGAAGGATGGCGAGGATTTGGAGAGAAAGAGGTTCGGGTTTTTTCTAAGTCTTAAGGAAATTAGTGTTAGGTGAAGCATGCGAAACTGGCAGCACTAACCGCGTCTTTCTCCGGTTCGCATTGATGCCATATTTAACGAGTGGCTTATTTTCCCGAAAATGAGATGCTGTTCGCTTATTTATTTAAACATCAAGTAACACGTTTTCTTAACTACTACTCTTGATAAACAATGAATTTCTTATTGCTATCTCAGTAATGACTCCTGGATATATTTTTGATATTATTCACAGTGGGATACACTGTGTACTTTTAGACAAGATATAATATACTAGGTAATAGCCCGTCAATATGGCGGGTCGAAATAATATATCAAATATGGAAATTTCAAAAGAAAATTTTTATTCTGATCAAAAATCCTTTTCAGTTGTCTCTCTTTTTGCCTTTCTGAATTTAATGCCTGAAGTGAGGTGCACAGTCTGTGGTGGCTGTCATTAATTAAACTTAAAATAGTTGCGTTGAAAATGAGTGAATGACTATGGAACAGTCATATGACGGGCTTTCTTTAGTTAAACTTAAAATAGTTGCGTACATTCTTCCACGAAAGAGAATGGATGTATATTCAGTATAATAATTTAAGTATGTTGTTTATTTTGGTTGATATGAAAATCATACCCCTTTCCTTCCTTCCCTCTCTCGTATTAAAAGCATTCAAAGGACGCTTACGCCAATAAAGTATTGAAATAATAATAGGATTTCGAGGTTAAATTATGTAATTGGTAGGCAAGGCAACATACCGTTAAAATGACAGGATTTCCCCAAACTACGTGAATTAAACGCTTAACATAAGCCGTAGACATAAGAGGATGAATAGAATAAGAAACTTTATAATGTTTTCTTCAAAATGGTTTATATTCGAAGGTTTTAGGTTAATTATTTCTAATTTTAATCTAAAAAATAATGAAAGCCTGAACGTCGAAAAATCGATTTTTATGTGTTCTTTTATGAGAAATGGGAATGCCTTCCTTGGAGTCGATCCCAGGACTTTTTTCGAGATTTTTTTCGTCATCATCTTAAAATATGTTAATCGAGCATTCCCGGCTAATGTTTCTCTCTCGGTACTTTACCTATCGACTTATCAGTAGATGGATGGTCAGCGTGTCTAACTCCCAATGATGTGGTCGCGGACTCGAATCCTGCCGAGGGTACGTAAAAGTTAATATTATTATTCACTTAATTAAAATAAAAACATATATACTCCTTAACCGTACAAAGTGAGAATATCTAGAGACAAACTAAACAATAAAATAGGGTTTTAAAAAAAATAAAATAAAAATTTTTGGATTAAAAAAAACGGGTAAGAAAGGAATCATTGAAAAGAAATTAATTCATCTCGCCGTAGTCTCCGACCTTTTTTAATTATTATTATTCACATTTTTTCTAGCGAGCAGGTGTAGCGTTACATCAAACCAACCAACAGATCGCGGAAACTATACTATATAGAATACTGACTTAGTTGGTAGCGCCATCTATTGAGTGAAAAATGTAGTTGTTGCAGACGGAGTAAGAGAAATATGTATATAAATATATATATATATATATATATATATATATATATATATATATATCATCATCATAGGTAGTCTGTCCGTTGACAGGTCCGTGATTATTCTAGGTTAAACTTGGTTCTCTATATACTCCTATTTTCCGCAGTTTTCTTCATGTCTTGACATGTCAAGACATGAAGAATATATATATATATATTTCTCTAACTCCGTCTGCAATATATATATATATATATATATATATATATATATATATATATATATATATATGTATATATATAGATTTATTCACTAACGGTTTCGCCGTGCTACGACATCCATCATCTGGAGTAATTTATGAATAATTAATTTCTTAATCAAAAATACCATAATATTTTTCCATCGCAAAGTCCTCAAATATTGCGGTCATCCTGATACTGTTGCGTTAATAAAATGACGTAATTAAGAAATAGCGCAAACCAAAGAAAACATCGAGCCAAAATGTTGACCCGAGCTCTTCCTCAACGATACGAATTATTTGCAATAGCCCGTGATTATTTGCTATTTCAAATTACGTATATTATGATAGAGAAATATTGAAGACAGACGCTTTGTAAAGAAGGAGAGGGTAGGAAAGAACGAGCGCCTCGGTAGAAGCGCTCCGGATAAATACGAAGTAGGATATGGAACGGTTATGGAAGGGAGAGAAGAAAGAAGAGGTTTGAAGAGGAGATTTCAGAGGGGAAGGAGGCGAGAGAGAAGAGTAAGGAGTAGGGGAGGAGAAAAGAAGGCCGTGCACATCAACGGCGCTTAACGTTGGTAAAGGGTGTGAATGATGGGAAGAAGTTATGTGGTACGGGAGATGTAAAGTTGAAGGAGGAGGTCATTAGGGTGGCTGTTGTAGGTCAAAGGGCGTGGGTGGGGTTGAATAAGGGTGAACTTGAGAAGGGAGTGGAGGGTAACTGGACGCTGCAATGAAATAGATGATCGCTATTTTAGAGTACTGTAGCGATAAGAATGCTCGTAGCAGCGCAGGCAAATGTTTTCCTCCGACACGTTTGACTGAGAAAATAACGAGGACCGAACGTTGCGAGTCTAAACTCGTGAATGTCGCACACAAAAAAAAATTACATTTACGATCGAAATTAAAAATTGTGTGGACAGCATCAGGGTATCTCGTGCTCATTCTCATGAATATTGGAATTCTTATTTAATATTTTATTTGTGACATTAGAACACGACTATTAAACCTGACGGGAAAAATTTATATTGTATAATAATTTATTGAAAGAATGTGATTTTTTATAGAGGCAAGAAAAAGTTAAAAGAGTTAACATCTTGAATGTGTTGTTATGACGCCGTAATGTTACTATCAAAACTTACGCTATTAAATTTACGATCGCTGTTCGATGATGTAGAATAATCAAATCTCAAGAATCGTAAAAAAAATCCCATTAATTAGGGATTAACGATCGTTTTTTACAGCGCAGTTTAAGAAAGAGAGAGAAGCGAAAGTCGAATATCAGGGATGGTAGCGCAACTTATAAAGTTATTAATGTTCAAACGTTGTCAGTAAAGACTGCTCGCAACTTCAGCTGTGGTTGCATTTATTCTTTCCATCAGCGCCTATAAAATTCCGTCGTAAGGAAACGGAACCGAGGAAGCAATTCGTCTTACTGTTGACGGATTTGTGCCTCTTTCTAGTAAGAGCCCATTGTCGAATTTTCTCAGCGTTTTTTAAGGCAAAAAAAAAGAAAGGGGCGAATCCTTTAAGGGGTGCCCTTTACTCTCCCAAGGGTGGGTAAGCGAATGTGAGGAGGGCGGGCACCCGAGGTAGGAGGGGGACAATTCGATACAGCTGGATGCATGGGTACCCGTGAGCGGAGGAGGTCCTGCCAGAGAGAGAGAGGGTAACCTCTCCGTGTTCTCCAGGTAAACGGGTCTCTTTAGGGAAGAGGAGAGGAAGAGTGTGTGTGGGGTGAGAAGGAAGGGAAACTGTGTGGAAGTAGTGGAGTGAGGATAGACGGGTCGAAGGTTTTTCTAGCCTAAGGGGGAAAACGGAGGAAGGAAGGGGTGTTCGTAGCGAAGTAATTAATTGGGCGTCGTGTGAACCGTCGCCGGCTTGTCTTGGGTGTGGCGGGGAGGAGGGTGAGGAGAGGAGGAGGTAGGAAAGGGAGATGGGCAAAAAGGAAGAAGGGGATAGGAATATACGCGGGTGAATGGGAGAGAGAGAGAGAGAGTGAGAGAGAGAGAGAAGCAGTGAGGTATGGAAGGAGGGTCTCATCGGATTTGAGATCCGTAACACACGTGCAGCGAAAGGGTCTCTCTCTCTCTTCGTCTTTCCGTGGGTTCGGGTTAGCCAGAGAGATTAGTAAACCGGCCGTGGGTGGGTGGAAGGCGGGAAGAGTGAAGGAAGCGAGGCGACTGATAACATCCATCTGATCCACTACATGGTTATGTTTAGACGTGAAACGGAAAGGAGTCTAAATAAACTAGTTCGAAATAAATTCTACGAGTGTAAAAGTGGGAGAATTATTTTCTGAAGCGAAGTTTTTTCAGCCCGAGACAACGTGAGAGTTATTTCGCGAACTAAGTCAGAAAATGAGGGCGGCATTTCGCACGGGAATTTTTCTAAAATATTTTAGTATAATTTTGGGTGATTAGAGCTGAAAGAAATCATTGGCGTAATGATTCTGTTACGTTTTTTATTATTTTTTTCCGAATTATTATTTTGTCTCTTTTTAAATTCTCCGTCATCGATCATACGCAATCAATGCGTCAAATATATTTGGTAAAAATATACATTTTAAACATCTCGTATCTAATTAAAATAAGATGCCCGTCTTCGTCCTTGTTAACGGATTCTTTCGTTATAGGAATGACAAAAGGCCAAATAATCACCCCATTATGTGGGCATGTGTTATAGTATAAAACAGTTGACCAAAAAATATCCGCGTTTCTGCTACAAAGCGGCCATCTCCAGAGCTAACGCACATAACTTTGATCATAATTTGAGTGACATTTTTGAGACTCAGCTATCGGTCAATTATCGCTGAGTCTGACCATTCCGTACCTGAAATGCGCAATCGGTTTACTATTCCGTTTATGTCTAAAGAAGTTACCTACGTCATCAATAGTAGGAGTTAGCATTATGATGCAGGCAAGAACATTTTAAGCGGCCCGCGAAGCTACGATGAAAATTTATCCGTGAAATTTAATACACAATTTTATATTTGCAGTTTAAAATTATGTTAATAAAGCCTGAATTTTCAGAATAGTTTGAAGTGGTTTATAATATAAGTCGTATTACAAAATTTCTTGTCAAGTTCCGATTTAAACTCATCCGATCAGCCATTGCGCTCGAAATTTCCATCGAAGCCCACCAAATCAGTCTACACCACGAATTCGGCCCGCCATGCAATAAAGGTTGTCGGACCTTAATTAAAACCATAAGGTGTTGTCGATTGTTCAAATTCTTTAGTTTTTCGTCTTCTGCATCACCTTTTCAAACTTGAATCGAATTTATTTTTTTCCTAATCCAGTGAAATACAAAATAACTGTTGAAAATCTTCAGTTCGAATCCTTATCTCCCTCTTCTCAGCTCTTCGACTCCTCAAACAATTATGCTAACGTGGCGATCGGTCTTCGAACTCTCAATATCCGCTGGAGACGTTTGTAGACCGGTAATGTTCCACCTCCCGACATCCTTTCCTCATAATCGCACAGCTCTGAAAACTCACCCCTCCTCTCTTGACGGCCGCAGTTCGATTATCTCTCTAAATTCGCATTTCGGGCGATAAACGAACCATTCTCCGTAGAACACAGGGTGGACTACTTAAAAGAGAGACAGAAGAGTAAAAGGGATGAGAGAACCTCTGGAGAGAATATCCGTGAGTCCTCCAAGTAAGCGAACGAGATGCGTTTCGGATCCAAAACCAGTCGGTGTTTTGAAATTCCTCTCTCAACTGCCGTTCTCCGCCTCGGGGTTCCAGTAGAATATGCGAATATTGTATCGACCGATTTCCCATCCGCGATTTCGATAAGCTAAGGCAGCCGACCGACTTACCTCTAACCCTTTGCACGCTTCCATTTCGTTACACACCCGGTGCGACGCTCACCGTTTCGAAATATTCGTTCAGTACACCGAATTAATGACCATATTCCGTACATGGAACGATCGTCTGTTTCGCATTAGCCGGGATGAGTATCATTACCCCGTGAGATATAATTTAGAGGTATAAAGTTACTTCCAGATAATAAAAAGGAATAATTCCCGTTATCTCCTTTCTAAGACGACGTCCTAGGAAACAGATATGTGCGTAATAAGTAATATTATTCACGCATCTAAGGGGATGAGGAGGGAGGAGACATACCGCTTCCGGGCATTATGACAGGGCGTCGTCGAGCAACACGTGGTTGCTTAGAAACCCTTTTTTTCGGAGAGATGAGAGAGAGAGAGAGGGGGGAATAGAAGTGGGGTGGGAAGAGAAGAGTACTGAGGAGGGAAAAGGATAAAGGAGGAAGGGGAGTCGAGAAACCTCTTATCCTCTCCAAAATGTGCTCGGATCTACAGCCATGGGAACCGCCCCAGCTCAGGTAAGAGGAGGCAGCGAAGCTGGGGGCCGGAGGGGGACGGAGATGGAGCCGGGATGATGCGTTTTTTTACGGATCCGAGTGCGGTCGGGGCAACTCTTCGAGGGAGAGAGAGGGGGAGAGAAGGGTGTGGCGAGAGGGATATAGGAGAGGGGAGGGGGCAGGTTTTTTCGAGAAGGGGTTGTATGAGGGACATCCACAAACCGTGTGCAAAGGGTGTGTGGTGCCAGAGAATAGGGAGGGGGGGGGGTTACATTCTGCTTCCGCGGATGGGTGAAAGAGGGAATTCTCCCTCTTCCTGGATGCGTCGGATTCCCACCTCTCCTCCTCTCCTTCCCTCTGTTTCCCTCCCTCCTTGCACTGCACTCCCTTCCCCCTATCTATACCCCTCTCGCCATTGCACTCCACACCCTTCTACCCCTCCGAACTTCTCCACCTCCCAAAAACTCCACCCTGGTACCATTAACCCTCCCTCCCTCCCCCTAGGTTCCCCCCTCATATCCCTCCCCCCCCTACGCACTTACCCCTCCCTCTGTTTTCCAAACCCGCGCGTTTCTCTCATGCTTCGTCCGGATCATTCGCTCGCGAGTCTTTCTCGAATGCACAGAAGTGAGAAAGTGGTAAAGTGCAAGGAGAGAGGGAGAGGAGTGAGAGAGCTGAAACTCGAGTACCCGGGTTTCGAAGCCCGAACTCTCGTGGGAAAGAATTCTCGCAGCTGCGTACGCAGCGGGGAAATCCTGCGATTTTTCTCGCTTTACAATAGCTATCGGCGTGTGTGAGTGGTGGCTGGAATGCCCGAGGATCTCGATTCGAGGCTCATTGCTCGGTGTATGCGTGTGTGCATGAGCGAGTGCCTGTGTGGGCGATCCTTTTTAGGATTGCCAAGAATGAAAGAGCATTGGAGGCGGAGGTCTCCTTTAAGACGCCGTTTGTGAAATTCTGTCTCGGATCGCTGATCCCCGCCCACATCGTCGGAGGGAGAAACGTTCAGTGTTCGTTTCGACCTAATTCAGAACATTGCATCAATTTTTTTCGATTTTTGAGCAGTTTCTTCTCGTGTTCATTACTTTGGTTTAAACGCATTTAATTCTTCCGAAATTCTTACTGAGGAAATAGGAAATTTTCTCAATTTTTGTTCTTACCTTGACAAGTGGTTTCTTACATCTTATTTCTTACATCCTGGTTTATTTTTTCTTCAATAGCACACACCAGGTCGGATATTCACTAATTTTAACATTTTTAGACTTGCTTTTTAATAATACTCCTTGTTTAGAGATTGAAGGACCGTAAATCCCATTGGAGCACGTTCCTCAGTTTTGAGAAACTTTTTTCATTTTAATTCTGGAAGCTTCCGATTTATAATCTATTTATATTAAGTGATACTTGCAACCGTCTCGCAATCTGTATACGCGGCAATATATGCGCCATTTATTTTTTTGGAAGTCACATTGTCTGTATACTGCAGGATTAAAACTCTTAACTCTTCTTTTCGCTAGATTCAATAGCACCGGTTTCGCGAAGATTTGCACCGCAGCTCAGCCGGAGTAGGAAAGAAGACGCTCACATTCCCGCTTTCGGAAAACGCGTCTGTCTCCAAGGAATCCGTTAATTCCCAGATTCAAATTTATGTTCGCGGTTTGTGACTTGTTCTCCACTTGATACGAGCCTGGCTCATAATTCACTGTGGCGATTCTTTCTTTTGTTCCCGCAGGGATGCTGGAGGATGGAATCCCTCGGCCAGCAGAAGACGGAGGGAGGGCGGAAGTGGAGGTGGACCGAGGAGCGTCCCAGGGGGCGACAGAGGGCGAGGTGATGACGACGGCTGCGGCGGGTGGCCCCCAGGGGGGCGAGGACGAGGCGGGCGAAGCAGCTTCGGCAGGGCGGGGGCAGGAGGGAGTGGACGAAGAGGAGGAGGAGGAAGAATTGGGCGAGGAGGAGGAGGAAGAGGAGGAAGACCTTACGGTCAGCGAGGACACCACCGCCAGCCTGATGCAGGGAGGTGCGTCGGCATCGATGGCGTCCGCGTCTGCCGCCTCCTCCCAGATCCCCACCCGCAACAAGCGGAAAAACTTTAAGCCTAGGAACATAGTGTACGAAGAGGAAGAGGATGACGAAGACGACGACGAGGACGATGACGAGAGGGAAGACGAGGAGGAAGAAGGGGGAAGGGGCAAGCTCAACTCCTCCGGGGGCGGACATGGAATGCCCCTCGACCTCAGCCTCATGAGAAAAATGGGAGAGGAGGAGGAGGAAGAAGAACTGGAGGAGGACGAGGAGGAGTTCGACGAAGAGGAGGAAGAGGACGATGACGGGGGCGGAAGGGGGAGCTACAGCAGCGGGAGCGGGGCGGAAGGGATGGGTGGCGGAGGTCTTGACCTGTCGTCCGGTAGGTCAAGCTCAAGCCGGAGGAAGTGTCTCTATCCTCCGGTGAGGATGGTGAGCGGGAGGGAGGGGTCGGCGGGGACGGAGGAAGGGGGAGCATCTTCTTCCGCCTCTTCATCGCCGGCTCCCGGCGTCGGAGCTCCCTCCCTTTCCCATCCGCCTCCGCCGTCGAGCGCCGCTTTCGCCGCTTTTTCGCAAGCCCTCCACCGCTTTGGGTTCCCTCCTCACGCTCAACATCGTTCCGGCCTTCCGCGTCCAGATTCGGCCATGAAGGAGTACGCCGAGAGCACGATGAAGGAGCTTTTGGGTATATACGGCCTCGGCGACGCTTCCGATGCGGCTTCGAGGAATGCCGCAGCGGCTGCCGCCCATGGATTCGCCTCCGGTAAGTTTTATGTTGATTTTTTTTCTCGCTGGATTTTAGTTTTTAGCTGCAAGAACCAGGAATGTTTTTCGCGTCAGGCGTTGAAGTCTCCATGACATCAGTCATGCGTCTAACTGAAAGAAATTGCGTTGTTTTTCTTTTTTTCTCCCTGAAGTTTTTAGGTGATTTATCAGAAACCTCATGCATGGTATCCGAAGACTATTAACTGTTAATCGTTATGCAGAAGCCAAATAGACCGACGCTTAGCGAATAGTCTATATCAGAAGTCCAAAAATTTTAGGTATACTTTTTAATCGTATCTACAATTATCCCTTCAGCGTTTACTTTAGCGTAACACTTGAATATGTAATAGAGAATTTTATGTTAGTAAAGTGGTCGGAATGGCCGGAATAATATCCGGACTTTCCGCTCTCCCACGTCCTCGAATTTTTCTCCTTCATCCTTCCCTTCTCCTTCCAACATCCTTCCATCCATATCCTACATCTTTCACCCTCCTACCCTTCCAAGTAAATCGCCTTAGCGGGTTGAACAAGCTCCAGAAAATTCCTTTCTATCGTAAGTCTCGAATTCAACCGGGAACAATATTTTCACCAGACGAGTCTCTTCCATCTCTTCGCATCTTCAACTCCATCTCTTTCTCACACCACCTTCTTCTCCCCCACACTCCTGCCTTCCTCCCGCGTCTCTTTGTCTCTCCTTCAACTTTTCTATGATGACCGTGCCTTCAAAAGGATACCGTATTTGTATTGATATCCTCTCAAATAGAAACCATATGGTGCCGTATGGCGTTGGGATTGGCCAGTTTGATTGTTTGGAAGAAATGAAGTGACTGAAAAAAAGGAATTACACAGAGCGCTGCGTACAATGCTTGAAAGAATCCACTATAAATTATATTAGTTGTGCTATTCTTCACTGTCTTCCTTTGAACTTCAATACGTATTATTATTAAAATTTCTGAATTAAATATTTTATAAATTTTGGAGAGGTTTATTGCGTCGGTTGAATTTTTTGATAGCGACTTTATTCAAAGGAATAGTATTTGTGTATATGTATTTATTCCATCAATTAATTATTTTTAACAGTTGACACCGTTACGTTCGCACGAATTAACTTTTAGAAAAATAATTATCAAATTTACTGAAAAAGCCAAGACTTCGTGGTACTCCATATTAAACTAGGATTAGGTTAAAATTAGTTAAATTTAACACAAAATAGTTTAAAATAACATTTTGTTAATTATATGTGATGTGGATTTAACACAAAGTTATTTTTAACTCTGTTGCGTGGTATTGTGTTTAATTTAACAACGCCTAATCTACTCATATTTTAAATAATTAGTAATTTCATTATTTAACAGCATACACACGTCGCAGTTGTTCTATTTCATACCGAAATAGAACTTTATTTGTTTTAAAATATTATCTTTAGACCCATCATTTCGGTTCTTGTTAACGCCTAAAAAACCATACCCGTCCATTAATCGTCTCTTATATTTCGCCCGCAAGTCACACAAACACGGACACACACACACACACCTGCGCAGCCGTCCCTCACCGCCGTTACCACTTTCCTTTTCGCGATCTCCTCCCCCCCCCCCCCTCCCCTCCATCTCGCCTTCCTCCCCACACCCTCCCACGCCCCTCTCCTCCCCCAACCATCCTAGACCATAGCCCGCTCCTCACGCCATTAAGCTTCTCTCTCTCTCTTGAATCACTACGTTCGTCTCCTTTCGTCCGTTGCCATCGAGGTATAAAAGTCTTTTATTTTCTTATTCCAACCAACTACGAGCTCATCTCACAATCCTTTTCTCCTTTTGACTTTGTCTGTCCCCTTCCCAAATCCAGCCATCTCACATGTTCTCAATCATTCAATTGTCGCGGTCATCTCCATCTTTCAACCTCTCCCTTCCTCCCTCTCTCTCTCTCTCGTATCCCATCTCTCTACCCTCTGATTTTTTCTCTCTCTCTCCCTCCTTTCCCCCTCATTTTTCCCCTTCCATTCTCCCCCTTCCCGTCATGCCTTCCATTTCCCTCCTATCATAGAGGTCTTTCTGATCTCTTCGTACCAATCTACTTCACCTCACTCCCGACCAGCATAATTTCCCAACTTTAATAAGCGCAATTCCTAACAATCTCTTCCCTTTCATTGTTCCTTATCTGTGGTTGTGTTATGTAAATTACTTTTAGGAGAAAAAAAGAAACGTTCGCCATGACCCTTTTGTCTCTAAGCTCGGGTTTAAAAGTAATTTAATTTTTTCTTCGTTAACCATGGCGTCTTCAGTCTATCCCGTTACCGCCGCTTTGTTACCATGGCTCATCAACTTTCATATTTCCTCAAAAGCGTTTGAGTGGCGTTTAAAAAGGTATTCGTGCGTCTATCAGCCGAATAAATTGTTTGCCAGTCAATACACATCCACGTCTATCACTCACTCAAAACACAAACCAATAACCTTCGATTCTCTCTCTTTCCCATCCTTCTCACCCCTCCTCCTATCTCTCTCTCTACCTACCTACCTCCCTCCCTCCCTCTTTCCTCTTCCTCTTTTCTCTCTCCCTCTCAATTACGTCTCTCCTCTAAACGCAACATGCGTTCTTTCGTTCATTCTCCCAGATTTTCCTCAGAGGAAAGGATATATGCACCACAGCCCAAATAATTGACTTAAATTTCTCCACCTCTCTCCTTTTCGCTCTCTCTCTCCCTCCTTCTCTCTGCTCCCCTCTTTTTCACCCCTCCGTTCTCCTTCCCTCTCTTCCCTTCACGTATCCCCCTTCCCTTCCTCCTCGCGCCCTCTCTCTCTCTCTCCCTCTCCTCCAACCCTCCCCGCTCTCCGTGAGTGCCTTTCATTTGTTACGTATGATAAATGATATTCGTCTTTCTCGGAGGGTTTGAACACCAAGGGAAGGAATGCGATGCTCAACCCCGTCCACCGCGCGTTGGAGCCACTCTCGCTCTGTGACAACGAGTGATGAGGGAGGATAACGGAGGGAGGGAGTGAGAGAGAGAGGGGAGGTAGAGGAAAAAGAGGCGGAGGAAGGAGGAGGAGGTGGAGAGAGGAAGGGGAGTGGGAGAGAGGCTCGGTTTATGGAGGCGGCTTTCGAGACTTGGTGGGGGTGGAGCTTTGAGAGAGATTTGAGTGCCCGTCCGGGTTATGTCCGCTTTTTATTTCGTATTGCATTTCACTCAGAGGTGCGATGGATAAGGGGTCTGGTTCTGGCTGTGTGTCTGGGACGAGGGTGTCCGCGGCGTTGGGGTGGGGAGGAAGGGGTAGAGGAAGAAATGGGATAGGACTTATACGAGTCCCGCCAAGGTAGACGAAGTTGAGCGAGGGCCTCGCTCCAATATTCTCCTTCGTCTTCTCGAGAGATTCTTATTTCAAATCGGTCATCCCCGCGCGTCTTAAAAAAAAAAGTCCGACTTATTGATATCAGCGTATTGTTCGTTCTGTTTTGGTACTACTGACGACATTTTGGTTTAGCGATCGAAGTGGAGTGAAAAGGACTCCATCTTGGATCCTATTCACACGAGTCAAATCCCAGCTTAGTATACTTATGTTTGGCGACAGTTTGCGGTATCTACTTAAGCGATTAAATCTCAAGTGTCTATTTTCATAATTATCACAAACGTGAAATCGGCGCACGAAAGACTAATATTTTTTAAGAGAAACGTGACGGATTTGTTACGCGAAAGAATAGCTCTCACAATCCTATTTTTTGGTCGATGATGTTAACTGTTATTTCCGAAGCACATTTGTCGAAAAGGCAGTGAAATATTTTTTCGTTCCTTATAATCTTGAATGGACCTTACGTTTCGCGCCAATACATCGCTAAATGGCATAGCTTAGTAGTTTTATATGAAGACATATTAAACAATTTCCACATAGGACCAAATTATGCCTTTCAAAAGTCGTTAGAGCATAATCCTTCCCGTTTAGCGTGATAGGAAGAATATTTCATGGAGGTAACATTTTCGATCCATCTCTTGGGTCTTTGTGGCCTTATTTGTCTTCGTCATTACGGCTAATGCATAACGTTTTTGTTCCGTATTTGAGCTTCAGACGAACAAAATCGACAGATAAAACCTATGTCCATATATAATTATCCAATCGAGTTAGCACGCCCGGTCGAGCAAAGAGCATAAATCTCGTTCTTGAAAGAGATGGAAAAACATAAATCGCCCATTTCGCTACAATGAGCGGCTTTTTTTTTGGGGGGGCATCGCGTGTTATGGTCTATCTTGTGTCTCGAGTTCGCTTTATCTCTTCTTTGTCTTTCGAACCGCAAGAGTGAATTCGCTAAGTGCCCAATCGACACCTCTTCCCTCTCTTTTCAGTGCCCTCACGCGCGCACAAACACACTCTCCCACCTTCCCTCCCTACTTCCTCCCCCCCCCTCCCCTATTTCTCTCTCTCTCAGTCCCTCTGCCCCTCGCAGACGGCTCTCTCAAACGAGGAGGCAGTTATGGCAGCAAGCACACCTTAACTCGCCGCTCAAATATTGACTCTTAAAAAAACCTCCACGTTCCACCATTATGCTCCCTACTCCGTGTTTTTAAGTTATTTGCCCATTTCTTTAAAAAGACGTTAAATACGCGCGTGTTACAATTCGCACGTCAGGATGAAGTTTTTTCACGTTTTTTTTCTTTTTTTTTTTAGCGTGACGGCACGAATCACGCGTATCTCTGAGAGATTCCGACGGACGTTTTCGCGAAACCGTGAAAAGTTTTCGGGGATCTGTGAAGAAGTTATTCGCGGAAAAATATTTTAGTTAGTAGGGTTTTATTAAAGAAAAATGTGCGAATTATGCCAAAAGTTTGGGGGTAATCGAATTATGTTATTAAGATCGCGAGAATTGGGATGTTTTCGAAAAGGAGATTTTTTATTAAGTGTTTCGTGCCTGATATTTATCTTTCCTCTCGCCACCCGGGAAATTCTCTTCGCTGGAATTGAATGTAATCGTTTCCTCATAAGTGGCAACGTCATCTAAGGAATAAAAGTATTTAAGAATAAATCCTGCAATGAAATAAGATAAAGGTACTGGCCTATTGAATGTTGCTTCGATCAGGAGAATTCGAGCAACTTTTTATTTAAATCAAGGTTTTAATGTCATCGTTGAGCAACATTTTTTACGTGGCAAATTCCTCGGAGCAAGTTATCAATGCTTAGGCGGGACTTTAAATAATATGTACCTTAACTAGATATTCTGAGGTATCGCATCAGTGAAAATCAAGTCTAAATTAGGTTTTTAAGTTAAAATTTCAATATCAATGTTTTATTGTCTTAGTTTGAATGTGCATGGTATAAATTTGTGTTAAATCTCTTTTTAATCATAGTTTAGCGGGTTGCTCACCAGTTTTATGTACGTATATATTTGAGTGTATGTACGTGTGTGCTCAGTGAGCAGGTCCTAGGCGTGTGCGATGTATGTCACTGTACTCGGGCGGAGGCTTACGAGGGGCGGCCTTTGGGTCTCTACTAGATGTATTCCACTTATAAAAGCATTTAAATTTGGGTTTTAAATCTAAACAACATTAAATAAAGTATATATATATATATATATCTGAAATAACGCATTAACCGAACACGCGTAAATCTAAGGGTATCTGTATTTGGTTAAGCTAGAAGTAAGGGCGATCAAATTTTCCTTCGCACACTCCCGTGAACAACCTTACGACTGACCCTGGTGCTCACACGCGCACGCAAACACAGTTGTATTGTATTATTCCAATAGAGGCTCTCAAATCGCTCATTATATAAGAAATATAGTTTGCAATATTGGGTATATATTGATGACAGTTACAAAAAATTTCACATACATATATCAGTGTGCGTGTAACGATACGGATGGTCGATGTATTGATTTGATATCATTTACACGCGCATAGGGAGAAAGTATTCAGAGTGAGATATATGATTTTTCTGACATTTCGAAGAACTGAGAGAAGAATCCCGCATGAGAGGAGAGACACAATAAGCCGTCTGCGCAATCTCTCGACAATTCGGCGAGTTCTCTCTCTCTCTTTCTCTCTCCCTCCGCTTCGCTTTTGTTCGACGTCTCTTCGCGTTGGTGTTTCATCTGGCAGCCACCGAAGCGTGCGTTTGAATGTCGCTCTCACGCTCCGCCGATCACTCGTTTAGACGTTTGGGAGAAGGCTTCGCTCTCTTCGGAGACCGCAAAAGACATACATCCTCCTTCCTTCCTCTCTCTCTCTCTCTCAACATTTTCTCCTCTTTTCATCTCTTTCTCTCTTTCTTTCTCCCACAATCTCCCTTCCCCGCTCCTCCTCTCTTTCTCTCCTCACTCTAGCACTTTGTTGGTTTCGGGTTTTGCTTTGAACAATCCTGGCTCCGTTCCATATTGCCGGAGAAAACTGCGCAAATGATACGTGTTTAGAACAAGATGGCGGCACAGACCATTCCCAGCGTGGCCAATCCCTCAAATAGAGATGCTCAAATATTTCAGACGATTGTCACATCGCTTCGATGCTTTCTTGTCAACTTGTGTCGTTTAGTCAGATTAACATCTTTAATGTGTTACTCGTTTTGATCCGTTGAATTATGCTAATTCGTTAACTTCTCAATAAATAATGTACGTGAACGGTGGCTCTGATTTAAAGGCTCCATATTTAAGTAATCACTGACCATTTAAATATATTTAACGTGGATTAAATGACTTCTTAGAGCAGAGTTTCCCAAACTGTATTCCGTGGACCCAAGGGTTTCACATAAGCTAAATGGGGTTACCGTGATAGACAGAGGAAGAGACCGGATACTTTCTTCCTTCTCTTATTTACAGCAGGAAACATGATATGCACTTGTAAACTACTACTGTACGATACATAAGCTATATAAATAAACATTATAATGATTTTAAAGCTAATTTTATTGCGATTTGGTTTACCACCTCTTATTATGGTTCCGCGGGGAAAAATATTTGAATATAAGGGTTCCGTGGCTTAAAAAAGTTTGGGAAGAGCATATAATTAATTCTCTATCTGTATAACGTCATAATTTCTTCTCAATTAAGTTGTTCATGTCTGTGTCCCATTTGAGCAATTATCCATCTAACTATGGAGTGTAACATTTCCTTCATCTTATATGCTCAAGAATGCGTCTACTTTTTTTCACGACGGCCGTACAGTGACCATAAAAAAATCGATCGGTCAATCCCCCATTGTCCCTTATTTCTTCCTAGACGGTCGCTCTGGAGTGGACCTCGTCTTTTTCTCCTCCCTCCTTCCCCTCCCTCTCTCCCCCCTTATTTTTTCTTCTCCATCCATCCCCTTCCCTTCTCCCATCTCTCCTCTTTCCCCTATTCTCCTCCACGTGCTCTCTTCGGAACGCCGACGCTGGTCACTATATCCACATTCGGCAGATCTCCTTCCATTTCACAGAAAACAACTCCACATTCCTGCGAACGCGACTCCTCTTTGCTCCTCTTTTGCTCATCCCTGCCTTCTCCGTCCTTTTCCATCTAAACCTGCTCTTTTTTCTCTCTCTCTCTCCCTCTCTTACACACTTCCTTTGCTCCCATATTTATTTTCGTTCTCCTCGTTCCTCATTTTCTACTTTCCTTTCTACTAAAGAAGTTTTTCTTTGCCTCTCTCTCTCTTCAACCTTTATCTATTTCATTGGTTCTTAACCCCTGGGTCGCGACCCAAAATTGGGTCGCCAAACCGTTTGGAGTGGACCGTCAAAGATCTTCCATTGCTTTCTACATCCATATATATCATTCTTCCTAGCAGCCCGTTCAATGCTAATGACCTGAGAGCTTATTTTCATTTATGTATTAAATTCCTATTTATTTTATTACTTATTACAAGTGAGCAATTGGAGGAAATGGGTCGCCGCGACCAGCATTTGGGTCGCAGCCAAAAAAGGTTAAGAACCACTCATCTATGTGTTTGCCCTATTTAATCTTCTTGTTCCATTCATTCTTTCTAATGTTAATTATCATAAAATGTCGATTAATCGGAATTTGAAAAAAAATTTGAAAGTATTTTGTGCTGGGTTACATATGTAGTGCAAGGAATTTACACGCCCTATATCTGAATAATCTGGTATTTTACTTGGTCTGTAAGTCTAATCGATGCAGTAACATTAAATTGTACTTTTCTTAAGATTTACTTTGTTAATATTTACTTGATTTTTTCATTTTTGTTTACTATGGTACATGTAATTAGCTATATCGATCAACCGGAATATTCGACCTGGGCATCCGGTTATTCGGGAGTTTACTTCTGATTTTCCCACCTCGTTTTCTCTTACTCTTTTTCCAGCTTTTTCTTCCTCTTTTCTACCTTTTTTTCATTTTTTTCATTCCTTTTTCGTTTCTTCCACCATTTCTTCTGTTCTTTTTCCTATCACTGCTAATCTCCTTCTTATGCTTTTTTTCCTATACCTACTTTTTCCTTTCCCTCCTCTACCATCCCGTTCTCATGCCGTTTCTCACCCTCTCACTCCCCCATCCTCCTCCCCCTCCACTCCTCCTCTCTCCTGTCGCTTAAAGGAGCATGGTGGCAGCGGGCTGAGCAGTGAGAGGCGTTGCCCTCACATGGAGAGAGTATCACCGGAGGAGGCATGGAGAGAGAGAGAGAGAGATGGAGACAGAGACAGGGATTAGGTGGAGGAGATGTTCTGAATCGCACGGACGTTGATCTCATTCCAGGTCGTGCAAAAAATGACTTTCTTGCGCGGTCGCTTTGCTTATAAGCTTGCCAATATTTCGAACCTGCGTGACTATCAGTTTTAAAAAATGTAAGACAGGCCTGCATTTCTAAGACGAAACGCCGAGATATGAATTTCCATATTCATAATCCGTATTCGTTCAGAATCAAAAGCAATGGCGCCCGTTTCACAGGTGTAGATTAAAATAAAGCGACTCGCGACAGCGTAATTAATGGGAAATCCCCTTTCTCGATTCCGCACGTGTTTAACACGATAAATAATTAGGTCTCGGGTGTTATTAATAAGTACAACATATGCCCGTGTCACGTTATATATATATATATATATATATATATATATATATATATATATATATATATATAAAGAACAAATGAAAGATTCAGTTCAGAACATAAATCAGTCCCAAAGTCTGTAACCTTTTCCTGTTCCGCCCATAAATGTCTCGAAGTCGACTTTCTTGTGACCCAAATTTCGCTGATGTTTCAATCCGCGACTCGGGAGGTAGCTAAGTAGATAATTGCTTCATTTAGCATCATCGATGATGGGAGGAGAGAGAGAGAAAGAGGGAGTTTGGGAGGTAGATAGAGATAGAGGTGGGGAGGGAAGGAACCCATGCGGTCAGCGAGATGTCACGGCTAGGGTTGCTATTTGGTCTGCCCCACGGATCGAATTGGCTCCGTGATACGCACCGGAGGACGTAAATTACCGTTTGTTTATGAATGGATTCGCACGCGTCTCACGCCATTTCACCTCGTCGTTAATAACTCCTCACGCGTTTTTTTTCCCCTCTTCTCGAGTAGGTCCTTGCGGGAAATGAGAAAATTTTCGCGAGACGGTCCCTTGGAAAGTGGCCGGGCACAACCCAGCGGGCGCCATGCTCTCCAAGAGCAAAAATAGGAGAGAGTGGGAAGGGGTAGAAAAAGCGTGAAGGCGGTGAAAATAGGATGGGTAGGAAAATGAGGGAATGAGAATTTTAAAAAAAAGAATGAGGTGAGAGGGAAGAGGGATTGAGGGGAAAGTGCCGACTAAACAACCTTCGCTTCATTACCGCCTCAGACACACACACGCACACAAACACCTTGGTGATTTTTTTAAAAAGGTTTTAAGGAAAAAAAGAACGGATACCTACTCAAACAAATGGGAAATGTGAAATTAACCCTTTAAGCGCTATGCCTTCATTTTTTCCTTAAATTGCATACGTCACGTTATCAAACCGTAAATCGTGATCTGATAGATGTTTTATCGCTGCATTTTCTTCGCTAGTGGAAGAAAATTTAAATAAGTCAATGCGCAAGAATTGGTTTCATTTACTGCAATTTATAGAGATCCAAGATTTTTGCCTATAATTGCATCGTTTCCTCTTCTTCGCCAACAGGTAATAAAGAACTTGACAGCTTCAATATATCTCGCGAGAAGGTTGTCTTTACTTCTCTTTTTCTCCCACTTTCTCCTCCTTTCCTCATTACATCTCCCCCTCTCTCTCTTTTCCCTCCCATCTCACATCCTCTGCCAATTTTCCCTTTTCTCTCGCTCTCTTCATTTCACTGTCTCACCACAAAGCGTGAGTCATTACTCTTCCGTTATTACAGCAACAAATAAAACGTAACAAAATAATTAGTAAGGAGCTCGACGCGTAGCAACAAACGAAACGTAGCAATATTCGTTCGCAATTCTTACGAAAAATAAGTTTATGAGATGTTTTCTGAAGAAATATTTAGCGTGCGAGTCTGTCGGTAGTCTGTGGACGAATGGAGAGGCACAAAGCACCCGTTTCACCGTCGGCTTCTCTAGTGATTTGAATCGGACCTCTTTTGTTCTCTCATTGGCCACCGGTGAATGGGGTGCGACGGACTAATTAGGTCGCTTGTCGGACGGAACGGACGGTGTGCTGGTCTCACAGCGACACCATCGCGGGTTCCCTTCTGCGTGGACATTTTCCCGTGAAATATCTCGGCGTGAGATCGCGAACATGGACCCCCTTAATGCGCCCAAGTATTATTATAAGAGGGAGCTGGAAAAGGGGGTTCCAAACGGGAAATGACACCGAAAAGAAGACATCCATCATGCGTGGCGGTTTATTTGCATATGACGTAGAGGTCATAATTCCTCGGGAGAGGAGACTAGTAAAGAGTGTGAGAAAGAGGAGAGGATGGAACTAATGGAGGTAAGGAAGGAGAGAGAGAGAGAGAGGAGTGGAAAGATAAAAGAGGGAGAACGAGAAATCCCGGAGGACTCGAACGAAATGAAAAAAAAAACCGGGGCATTGCGTTAGGTTGCGACCGCGGTTCTGCTCGCCATCCCTAAATGAGGCGGAGGGAGAGAGCCCTTATGCAAATACAAGAGTCGCTTTTGCGTTCTGATTGACCGTTTTTAGGAATTGAAAAGGACTTTCTCCTCGCGCCTCCCTCTCCTCCAGCGACTCTAAAAGCCTTTTCCGCCTCATTTCTTTGCCTTCGCCATCTCCTCCAGCCATTCCTAACGTCCCGCGACTGCTGCACCCACCCCACCCTCTTTCTTTACCGACGTATTACTTTTTTCTTCTTGTTGCTCCTGTCTTCCTCGCGTACCTGTATACCTACATTCTAATCCAGAGGGGGGCAAACATTTCACGTGGCTTGTCGTAAGTACAGATGAAAATGCTTCGTTTGGCCTCATTAGGGCTCAAATCTAAAGTTTAATCGAGGTAAAACGAAGGATCTTATTAGTGAGAATCGGTAATTAATAATATAACAGCCTCATAATATAACTGGAAAAGGTTTTCCGGCCATAATTTTAAACAAAAAAATGTGTGATGATCTGTATTGCATGTAACGGTTTGAGTTCATAAAGTCATCGCGGGTCAGACGTGGTCCTCGGGCCATAATATACACTTTTCTCATCCCTCCTCTACCTTTTCCTCTCTTCTCTCCCATATCTTTCTCTCCCTCACTCTGTCCCTTTCTCTAATTCTTCTTACCTATGTACCTTATCTCTGTACTACCTTTCCTCTCTCTCCTTTCTTTCTTTTTCCCGATCTCCCTCTTTCCTCTCATTCACCCGTCAATACTTCCTTATATCATAGTATTCTTTTCCCTTGCAAAAATCTTGAGCAATCTTTCCTTTCTACCCGTTCCCTTTCGCTCTCTCTCTATCTCTCTCCCTTTTTGGTTTCCACAAATGAAGCGCGTTCATTAATCCTCTCTCTCCCGCGGCGGTCCCTTCGGCTCAACGTTCCAAGAGCGCGCCCCTCGCCTCCCGCCTCCTCCGCCGCCTCCTCCCGCCGATGGCGCTGGCCTCGTTTCCCACTCTCCCCATCGTCGCGCCTCGCTCACCGCAAATATCGCTTTTCTTTTTTACTTCTCTCCCTCTCTTAAACCTCTCTCTCTTCCCTCATTTTCCCTCATTCTCCCCCCCCCCTCTCTCTCTCTTTCTCTCCACTCGCCGTTTGATTTCCGTCCTTTGGAGGAGTAACACGAGAGGGCGTCTCAATACGCGTGGGAGTTCGGGCGCCGCCGTGCGACTCGCACGCCAACCAGATTCACGCGGCATTCCGATGCGGCCGTCGCGCTCGGGGACACTCGCTTGTTTCCACGCTGCGCTTATGAGAAATATAGAGCGACAATACCTCCCTCCTTCTCCTCCGTTAAAAATCATTGACGTCACCCTTTCCGACTCGCTTCTTTTTCGACCAACGCCAAAAAGAATATCGTCATGCTTCAGGGCACCGTCTAGGTCTTCCTACTTTAATTATCGGTTTGATGAAAACTTCTTATATAAACAGTCTTTTAATTATTATTTTTCCTCATTGCCCGGTGAGGATTATCATCCATCCCTTTGGTAAAGGCTTAGGCGATGGGACGCGCAGAAATGATCGACTTCCTCGAATGGAGAGTTGGGAACAGCCATTCCAAACCGCATTATTCAGATATCCACCTTGTACAGGGAAATTGCGAGAGATCAGATTGGCGAAATTCGACCAACTTAAGAGGCTCTCGTACTTCTTCCTCTGCGATCCTCTTCTCGCTCCCTCCACGCCCTCCTCCGCCTCTTTCTTCTTCCCTCGTGACATCCAATGTCCCTGTCATCGCCTCCGCTTTCCCACACTGCCCCTCTTTACCCTGCCATTCCCGCCTCTTGCCCACCCCCGTTCCCTTCTTCCTCCCTCTCTCTCTCTCTCACTCACTCAGTCCTCCCCCGCTCTGCTCCGCCCCCATCCCCTTCTCCACGCAACCGCAGACCACTGCCGCTTCGGCCTCCACTCCTCCTTAAGTCGTCTCAATTTCACCTCCTCCTCGTCCCCCACCCAGCCGCCCCCTCTCCCTTCCTTCGCCCCCTCCATTATCTTCCTGTCCAACCCTTTCTCTTCTAATTCTACCCAACTCCGTCCCCGTCCCCTTTCCCAATTCGCTCTCCTCTTCTCTCCCCCACTCGTCTCCTTTTCTGCCTCCTTTTGTGGATCGTTAAGCCTCGATGCTGGTGCACAAATTGGACGGATCGAAATTAAATCGAACTATAAACGTTGGAAATTGCGCGATTTTTCGCGGCTAAAATTGCGCATTACTTCGCATTTGTCCCGGAACAATTATTTTGTGATCGAGTGTTCTTGGTGGTTATTTTTTAAAAATCGCTTTCAATATAAGTCGACGAAATAATTGCGAGTGATTCAAAAATTTACTCTTAAAATTGGAGCTTGCTCTGGTTTCTCATATCGCGATTCTACACGGAATTGAAATGGTTGGTAAAAAGTAAAAAATTAATTACGGAAAAGTCAATATTTTTTATTATAGTAACAAGAGTGAAAGGATGGAAATTTAACTTACGTATATGCGATTTCCGGTCAAGTTCAGAATTTTTCTCCTTCTCTGTCTTCAAATTTGTGATCAGTCTTATGCATTCACGCACATAAGTTAATTTTCCATCCTTTCACTGTTGTTATTTAACATCTCAATTCTGAGATGAAGTAGGGGTGTTTTCCGCTGTGCCTCAGTGAAGACATCTATTTAGTGTGGTAAGGTTTACTGAGTTAGCCCTTTCTTCACCGTAGTTACCCCAATTCGAGAATGAACAATTAGAGTGGCTTGATAGCTTATTTGCTTAAAGAATATACCCGGCGAGCGAGAGACACGGGTTCGATTTCCGGTCAAGTTCAGAAATTTTCTCCTTTATCTTCACATTTTTTATTATAATAGTTTTTCTTCGCTATTTGTTGCCTGAAGACTCTCGTAAAAACCACAAGACAGGATGCGAATCTGAAGCCATAATTTGGTGAAACAGGGACTTGATCCAGCCTTCAACCAGGGCATGCAAAATTTCCACCCCTTATTTTGTCACTGTGAAAACTTTATTTTGATGTTTAACTTCTTTTTTACCATTCTGCTTCAAACCCCAAGTTTTTCCGTGATTTATCAAATAAGGGACGGTTTTCATTCGGATTAAGATAATTAATATTTATATTTCATCGTGTTTCGTCCAGATTAGCCATTTTCACTGCTCGATTATTCAATCTCACTCACCGGGGATTGTCTTTTGCGTCGCGTTTAACCTTTAATACATTTTTATTTCGCGAAAAGCATTTTCTCGATTAGCTAGAGAATGGGCTTTAGGCCAGCTCTACGAACCGAAGTGGGAAATGTCACGCACTAAGCATAGCGACGTTCTCCGAATCTCAAACCCTCCCTCTCGCCCTCCATACCCCTCTTATTAAACCCTTCCCCTTTTTATCAAAGCTCGAACAACTCTCCTACTATCTGGCTCTCTTCACGGCTTCCTTTCCTCTTCTCCCCATTCTCCTTTACTTTCCGACCGTTTCTCTTCTCCCTCCACCCCTATCTCCTCCCCTTCTCCCCTAACCTCTCCAGTACACCCCTCCGATTCGTAACGCTCCCTCCTCCTTTGCCAACTCCGTCGTCATCTTCGTTTCGAGACAAGGCGAAAAAGCCTAACCGGAAACCCATCGTTTAGTTGTTATGGGAGAATGAAAAGAAGACTCTCTCCCTCTTCCTCTCTCTCTCTCTTAGCTCGCCTATCTTAGCTCGCCTCTCTTAGTTCGCCTCTCTTATGAACATATATCCCCAAACCGCTCCATCCTTGATCCATCATCTCCGTACCCCACCCACTTAACCCCTTTCAACCGCAACCCCTTCCTCTCCAAAAAACCCACACCCCAACCTCCAACTTTGCACCACATGATCCTACGTGGTTCAGATTTTCCGAGGGTGAGTCGTGCGGATTCCGAAACCTTTTTTTTCCAGTTTTTTTTCTTTCTTATTTTTTCTCTGCTCTCCTTTATAATACTTTGTAGTCATTCGATATACTTTGGCCAACCCTCGAATAAAATTTTAAAAAACTGGTTGATATCGTTAAAACACGGAGAGACTGGACGTTTTTTCGCATCGATTCTTTTATTTGCGTCGCTCGGAAGTTTCTGCTTGGCGGCCGATCTTCGATCTGTTGGTTCTTGTGGGAATTATTGATTACACAAGGTTTTCAATCGCGTAATAATAATAATAATCATCACGTACGATAGAAATGAATTACTTTCTATGGAAAGAGATGTTAATATCGCGAAGGGAAAAACATTCGTAAAATTCCGCAACGTTTTAGGAAGTCTCCCTCTCTCTCTCTCCTTTCTCTATTTCTCTGCCCCTCTTCCTGTTTACCTCCATTCCTTTTCGCTCCTCTCGACAGTTCCTGTTCTCCCTAACCTTTTCCCTTGCCCTCTTCCCTTTTTCGACTCCTCAACTCCTTGGCACACGTTCGCTTCAAATCCCGATCATTGTTGACGCCCTTCCCACTCTCAGCTGTAAGAATAGGACAAGCGGTGCCGCATCGTTTCCCTCGTTGTGAAGTGCGAGCCCGGTTTGTGTGTGTGTGTGCGTGCGTGCGTGCGTGCATGGGCGTCTTGGTGTGAGCGCCGGTGTGAATGCGCATGTGTGACTCGTCCAGTTTGGGTGTGTGTTTGCGTGCGCGTGCGAGTTGCTAAGAATCCCAAGAGTTTTGAGTTCTGCGGCACTAAGGAACGGAAATATCGGTGGTTTTGAGAGCTGCTTTCCTTGAAACGTGCAGAGTCGAGCGTGAGGTGTAACGATCAAATTCCTCGTCCGCGTTATTTTTTTTATGAGAGAAAAATCTCGAGAAATGACGTTTTGAATGAGTCAACATACGCGTTCGAAAGGAGGTTTTAACGATCTAATTTTGGAGTGGAATCATTCATTGGCCTGAGTCATGCATACTTTGAAGCATCGCGTGAAAATTACGCGGAAAATTTTAAATCTATCTTTACTAGTAATTTCAGGAAACGAGTGATTAAACTCCTTTACGCTTATTTGACCAGAAAACCAGAATTATACGACAGAGTAAACTTTCTAAGGTTCGGATTTTACAAAATGAAGGCATTTTATGCGTCTATGAAAACCTTACTCGCGTATTTTTTAAAATCAGTCTCTATCCACTTTCGCCTTTTATGCTGAAGCGTACGTAAGTATACTACGCCTCGGAAAATTCGCAGTTTTTTTTTCTCTCTCACGGCTGCGGGGGAACCGCCGTGATGATTCATCACGCGTGCGTAAGCTGTTTTATCTTCTCGCGTTAAGGTTCCGATGGTCAACTGTTAGGAGGGGGGGTTGGAGACAAGCGTGCGTGAGCGACGCAAAATCTGCGCACTCGCAGATACGCTGCGACGAAGCGCGCACATACGAGGACATTTTTTTTTGCCAGACGACTAATGTCCGGCTTATGATATTCCTTCCGCCTCGATCGTGAAAATATGCGCGAGGACAGAAAACACCCTCGCGCTTATGGGCGCGGGATGATTCATACATAATCCGCCGCGTAAAAGACTGTGTAATAATTAATATCTCACTCGTATCGCGTTACGCAAACAAAGTAAGCGATCGAGTCCCGATAACTTCCATTTATATTGTTAAATTTTTTTTAGATATTACTAACCCTTAAAACCTTTTACTAATTCCTTTGCAATTTTCACGACATTTATAAACGCTTCGCTGGTGGAAACAGATGGAAACACCCCTGGCTCCTATCCGCCCGACGGAGGAGGCGCCCTTCCAATCAGATCGCATCTGAGAAGATTTGATAAGGGTGCCATATATTGCCCAAGAGTCCACTTCCTTGTTCCTCCTCCTTTCGCGGTCTTGAGGTTCCACGACACGGTAACCGTAGAAAGGCGGTTGCGGGGATTTGAATTATCGGCGATGAAAAATGAGGAGCGTTGTGAAGACACATTCCGTTCCCTGTTCCCAGCCTCTTTTTCTCCTTTTCTCTGTCTATCACTCTCCATCTCTCTCTCTCTCCTCCCGAGTTCACTCTCTTCCCAGGATTCCCGCGAATATTTCTCTCCCTACTCTCTTTTTCTATCCTCCTTACTTCTCAATCCACCCACTCAGTTGCTCCCTCTTCCAACGTTGCCCTCGACTTCCAAGTTCCTCCCTCAACACCGTAATCCTTAGGACCCACCCCGCAAGCGAATGACACGCGTTGAAACTAGAAGTGTAATTACGTGTTCCTTGCGTCGATTGATCCTCTTAAGTCAAGAAGTTATCTTATCTACTGCTCGTTTCAGTTCTTTGCCGAAAAAATATTGCATGCCTTTTAAAATTTCTGCTTGGTCGGTTGAAGACGGTTTGGTTAAAATAAAATTCAACAACTCGAATTCGCAATTCTTTGAGGTGGAGTTTCGTTTGATCGATGTAGGTATAGGTTAAGCTGTATGACGGAAAATAAAAAATAAAAAAGTGACGCAAATTGAAAACGCGTAAATTAAGAATTTGAAATCAGTCCGTTGGCAATTGCAAGGATACTTTGAAAATTTCAAAATTTTGGTTAAAATGTAGACCGATCAAGTGAAGTAATATTTAACCATTAATTTTTCAAATCATTGCTTGTATATATATTTTTGTGGATTAGTTTAAGAGGGAAAACGTTTATTAATATGGAACAATCATTTTTACGGGTCGTTAATAATGAAATTTCAGACGTTTCTTTGGTAAATAATTCTATATAAATAATTATAACTTTTCATCAAGTGCGTATTACCTAGCGATAATTAATAATTAGCTAGTGAAAGAAAACTTCTCAAAAAATTCAATAGCTCCTTATCGGCAGATGTTTTAAAATAATTTTTTGGGATAAGTATGAGATCTACCAATTGCCAACCATTTCTCTACCGCACTACACCAAATCTACCATTGCCTCAAGTTACAAAAAAATGCCCGCCATCAACGACTAAAAAATTTCCGTTATCATCAACGGCCCCTAGTATATTGACTCAGCGTTCGAAAAAAACCGCTTTTGAGAGTTTCCGAACTGTTTTTAAGAGGAAAGGATGGGGAAAGGGTTTTTCCGGGCGTAGATCTGGCGAAGAGAACTTAAGTACTCATGAGAAAAGCAACTGGAAGGATGACGTCGAAAGGGAGCCACCCCCTCCCTCCCTCCTTTCTCTCTCTCTCCTTTCTCTCTGCGGTGCAAGTAGTATTAGGTATAAGGAGTAAATCCAAGGACCGAGAGGAGGTGAAAAAACCTAAAAAATGGATTTCGAGAGTTGAGATACTGGAGAGGGATAGGGTTCGAACAAAAGGGATACGGGAGGAAGAGGGAAAGGGAAGGAAGGGAGGGAGAAAGGAAAGGGGAGAATCGATCTATTGAGAAAGGGAGGAGAGGAAAAGGTCGGCTGCTGCACTCGTCACCTCCCCTCCCCTTCTCTCTATCCAGTCCCAATACACCGGAACACGGTGAGAAAAAAAGGGAACCCCGTTTTTTTGGGGAAGTATACCTTATTTCGCGTGGCTCCTTCTCATCCCACAGCACCCCTTTTCCCCTCTCATCAACACCGTGCCCCACCCTTCCGGGATTACACAGGGGAGTGTGAGAGGAAGAGGGGTTGGGAAGAGGGTGTGAGGAGGAAGAGCAAGGATGCCTTCTCTTACGCCTCATTGCCCTCAGCATTAAGATCTTCGGCTCGGGTTGATGAGAGGGTTAGGGTGGGGGGATGCCACTTAAAGAGAGCGAAAAGGGGAAGGGGGAGGAGAGAGGAGGTGCAGTGGGCGCGAGAGAAAGAGAGAGGATGGGAGGGAGAGAGAGAGAGAGAGTATAGCGTGAGGTGTGGCAAGGTTAGAGGCCGTGGAGCGGGAAGGGGACGTCGCAGCTTGAGTTATAGAGAGGGGAGAGAGAGAGAGGGAGAATGGGAGGAGGGAGGGTTACGGAGATGTGAATGAAGAGGATCTTTTTTTTACCTCTTTCTTTCTTTCTCTCTCTCTCTTCATATCGGAGTCTTTTTTGAGGCCGTAAAAGGTGAAGTTCTTCTTTGTTGATGCCCGAGCGTCTAAAAAAAAAAAGGACGCGGGTCACTGATTTTTAATGTTTCGCGAATCAAAATAACTCATCTATCGCTAAAAATCTACCCGCTTCCTTTTTTTTTGGGTAACGGGAGCGCTTGTCCACTTGTCTGATCAGTACGCTGTGATCTCTTCCGTGAGCGAGCTGCTTCGTGAATTAGAAGGTTTCGACAACAGGAAGTGGACTCGGCTTGTCATCTTCCGCTAGATCAGAAGAGCGTTTCTAAATGAAACCATATTTTTATCAGGTTTTTCGGTCTTCTGAGCTGTAGAATTTTCTCTAATGGAAATGATTTTAATTTTTTTTTGCGAGCGCGATCTTTTAGGTCTCTGTACGTGTATGTCAATAATTTGGGTGAAACTACAATTGGCGATTATGTAAGGCCGAATCAAAAGCTCTTGAAAACGCTTAATGAAAATTAATTGTTAAATTTTTCTTAAATGTAGGCAAATATTAATATTACCGCGCTATGCACCCGATTAGGCAATTTTCATGTATTTTTATATACAAGTTGTCCTAAAAAATTGATGAAGGTTAAATGCAAGTTTGAACGCAATGACATCCAGATAGCGTATATAATCTTTCCTTTAAAAGAAAAAACTTCTAAACTACCGTCAGATTTATGATACTGGATGGCTTAATCGTTGCGGCGTTCAAAGATTTTACAAACATTTTCCCCAGCTAATCGGAGACCGCCATTGAGAAAGATGTATGTCCGATAAACCTAATTTCAGAACGTTTCTTCATTTCTTCGCTTGCGAAAATTGGTACCGTTGGGCTCCTTTCGAGAACTCGATCGTGTTCTGGCGCACTTTTTCCCTCGTTTTCTTCCCACCGCTCTTCTTTTTATTTTCATCGAAGCGAGAGAACTCACCCCAACCAGGTCTACATATATCGGAGAGTCTCAGTACTCGTTAAAGGTGGAGTTTATGACACCGTTCCCCGCGTGTCCTCATAGCGGCGGGTTCTTTAATGATTTTTCAGAGCCGCGGAGGCAAAACCGTAACGTGAGAGGGGCAGGGCGCTACGCCGGTGTAAAAAAAGGTACATAGAAGGGTTTTCTTTAAAAAAAAAAGAAGGATTACGCCGAGGAGTGGGGACGTAAAGGGAGAAACAGAAAGAAAAGGGAGAAGGGGAGGCGGCGGTGGGCCGTGGGAAAGAGCGGCGACGGAGCGGGATACGCGAGCGTGTCTGTGTGCGTGATATTCGAGAAATCGTCGGCTCATGATTGAGAGAGAGAGAGAGGGTTGAGAGGCAGCGGTTAGTATTGTGGTGGGTCATGGTGCGGCGGCTGGGAGGGATCAGGGGGAGGCGGAGGGGTGGTAGGGTCGTAGAGGGGAAGGGTCTAGAGGAGTGGCAGGGGGAGCCGTGTGTGTGTGCTGGGGTGCGGCCCGATAAATAGGTAGGTTAGCGGGATGAGTCTCAAATGTCTGCGTTTAACACCGGGCGCCGTTGAGGAGACGTATAAAAATGCTCGGTGTGAAAATTCGTCACCCAGTCTCTCGAAGGTTGAGTCAAGGAGATAATTTATTCTAAAACAATTACGGTATTACTGTCGCTCGTTGCTCTTTGGAACGAACCCACGTCGCCGCCTACGTATCGAGAGCGCTACAAATTAACAGAGGCAGGCTGCCAAGGTAACCAATCGTGCACTTCTCAGCTCATCCGGAGAGAACTGGCGGCTGGTATCGACGCGATCGAACATCGCCAGGTTGCGGGCGTGATGATTTTTTTAAGCCATTCCATAAAGGGGATTATTTTTAGCTTTTCGCGATTGATTTTTCCCGTTAAAAAAAGTATGCATATTCCCAAATATAATGCCTTGTTTGAGTTTTTTTGAAGGACAGTACGGAAATCTAACGCAAAAACCGGCGGTAAAGCCCCGCCTAAATTCGTTAACTTTTCATTCAAACAGAATTTTATTTCCGTTAGGAAATGTCTTTACGATTAACGTACACGAAACAAAGATACTAAATTCAACTCGTTAATCATTCCGATTTATCATGATTACGCGATGAATTCCATTGCAATCCGAACGTAGCTTATGAAAAAAAACTCGTGTGAGTAGCAGCTGATTGGGAGAAGTCATTTAAAGCAAATTTCGGATTCAGGAAATACGATCCTCTCGAACAAACGTAGGAATCACGAATTTCGGCAATTCGATACAGGATTCTTCTCCGGAAAAACGAAGGGATAAAAAACGGCGAACGACAGGAGAATTAGGATTCTGGTAAAAAAAAACCCGCGTTGTAAAGAGGTACCTAATGGAATGCGGAAACTTTTTTTTTTGGCTCAAAAAGGGATTTTTTCCGGAGTGGGGTCGGAGCAGGTTGAGTGGCGAAGAGGAGGATGGGAAAAAAGGGGAGGAGGGTAGGCAGGTGAGGAAAATAAGTCCTTCGTGTGTGCGTTTGTGTGTACGGGTGTGTGTGTGTGTGCTGCGGGGTCGAAAAAGAGGGAGAGAGAGAGAGAGGGGCAGGGAGGAAGATAAAGGCAGGATCACTTACCACATGACCCTACAAAAGAGTCTTGGGGTTGGGTGCCACGACCCCTGCCCCAATTAACATAACCCCGCTCCACTCTATACGCTCTTGCCCCACGGTTGCCCCCGTGCACCCTACCTAAACTCCGCACGCCCTTTTTTTTTTACCTCTTCACGAGAACGGGAGGGGGGAAAAATCAGAATCCACCGTCCGCTGAGAGAAAATGCATTTCTTCCCCTATCTTCCACTTGAGTCGCCGGGTTTCCCCGCTTTTTGGAAAGATTTAGGCTCAATTTCCTCGCTAGGGAGACGCGAAAAATACAAGGGCGTGTTAAGAGGATGGGTAGAGGAAGGGAGGGGTGGGAAATGGAGGAGGGTGAGGAGAGGCTGTGGCGTGGTTTAAGAGGAAGAAGGGGTCCGGGAGAAGGGTTACCGCCGATGGGTGTGTCTGGAAGCGGAGGGGATGGGGAGGGCGGAGGGAATGAGGAGGGAGAGGATGGGAATTTGAGGTTGCGGAAATGTGTAATCCGAGAAATGTGATCCGTCGCCTTTCCTCGAAATAGTGATTTTTTTAAAGTGAGGAATTCAGTTTCCCGATTTCCGGAAGAGTATTGGAAGTATTCTCACGCAAATTCCAATTTTGTCGCGCAGTAGGGATAAAGTAAGAGGATAATAATAATAATAATCTGTATTCAAATTACTACTTGGTTTCAAATTCCTTTCAGCGCATGTCTGTGTAAGTCAGTGCTTTTAACACAAAGCGGGATATTGGAGTTTCTGGTGATTAATTAGAGTTAGCTTTTTAAAAAAATCTTTTTTCCCTTAGCCAGACTTAATGCTTCCATTCAGTAAGAGGAGGTAACAATACGCGTTACAAGTAACCTCTCGAAATTAAATGACTGTTCGAAACGTCGTCCTTTTTATGACGCTATATGTTTCCGTCGACCCCTTCGTCCCGAAAAAATGATAAATCGAATTTTCAAACGTCGATCACGAACGGTTTTCAATTTTTTTTAGCCGGATCCGTTAAAAAATTCGATTCGCTGCTCATTCTCTCGTCATATACTCCCTTCCACATCACCTCCCACCCTTTCCCCACGTCTCTCCCTTTTGGTCCTTCCGCCTCCAATCTCCCCAGAAGAGCCCTCAACTCCTTTCTCAAATCTTCGTATCCTTAGGATTAAGCGTCGGAGCGGCAGAGTTTCCCCGTTTTCTGTTTTTTTGGGGGAGGCGAAAAAAACGAAGATTCCGTTTGCTCGGGGGAAGAGGTAATGGCAAACAGCAAGAAGGTGGGACGAGAGAGAGAGAGAGAGAAAAAGGAAGAGAGGTTAGAGGAGATGGGTGGATGGAGGAGGGGTTTTGAGGCGGCGAAGGGAGGGAGTGGGAGGTGGATGGATGTTTTATCAAGCGAGAGAGTTTTCGAGTGTGAGAACCGTGTACCGTATCTCGGAGGAGGTAGCCGCGTCTGTGTGTCTCTTGATTTTCTCTCCTTTTGCCCTCAACCGCCTCCGTCTACCGTGCTCATCTTCAAGCTCACCTCCCCATCCCCTTAAACGTTCCGTGGGAATTAATTCTCCCGCCTTTTGTCGGAGCCCCGTACAAATACCCCTTTTTGCAGTCCTAGGAGAGAGGGGAGGAAAAAAAGCCACGGCTAGTATCCTGAGACGCATCCTTTTGGGGAGGAAAGGGTGCTTTTCCCCACCAACCTATATAACGGCGTAAGGATTAAAAAACTTTTCTCTCTTCTCTTTTTTTTCGACTTTTTCATTCTCTTCCGGTGTTCCTAGCGACGTTCCCATCCCACCGTCCTTCCGACTCTATGTCTAGCTCACCCTTTCTTCTCATAAAAACTGCGTCCTCGAAAGGGAATTTCCAGGTAAAGGGTGTCGCGTTTCCCGGCCCCGACCATCCTTTTATTCGACTCCTCCCTCTCTATTTTTTCCGGTTTTTTCCCTCTATTTCTCCCGTTTTTTTTCTTCTCTCTCCCCCTCCACCTGTCCCACCCCCTCCTGCCCCCTAGCTACCCGTTCTCCCCTCCCCTCGAAAAAACCATTACCGCCCCACCCGTGGTACACCCTTTCCCCACCACGCCCTCTCGACTGTAAGACGAACCCTTCCTCTCCCCCCTTTGGGCCCTTTTTTTTCTCTTACCCCCTCTCGTAAGCTGCTCCTGCTGTTGCCTTTTCCCACGAAAGGAGAGAAATACTCTCCCTTTACGCCCACCCCACCCCGCGGTTTCGGTACTTTATCTATTTTCGCAACGGAAGAGAACGCGAAATACTTATGGTGGACGGTTGTCTTATACCGTATTGCATTACCTGGCTCTCTCTCAATCCATCGGTATATGTCTCGAAGGATAGAAATGCTTAACCTTTGAAGGTCCCTTTTTTTGGCGGATATTACCGTATATTGCGAAATGTGGAGCTAACACTCGGGGTGTTACAGCACTTGAGTAGAAATGCCGTGTGGCAAATAAAAGTTACATGGTGTAAATTGATACGAATGGTAATTATGCAATGATATGCGAATTTTAGAAACAACGTATTGCAGCTAGCAAGTTGTTTTTCTTTGGCAGTTTTCGTCCGTTAATTCGCTTTAAAAAAGGAACTCTAAAAACTATATTATAAGCGAAATACTATATAATATATAAAATATACTATATATTATATACTATATATAAAATTTTGGACTTAGGAATTTGTAAAAGAAGGAATCGAGTATTATCTTTCTATTTTTGGATTTACTGCGCTTGAAAAAAAATGAATAGAAACTTCGTTTGTGATTGGCTGGGAGAAATGCTTTGTTGCCGCGGCAATTCCTTCCGTTACCTTAAACCCCATTCGCTGTTTAAAACGGATTTCCCATAGAAATGTTTTATAGGAAACGGGAGACCCATATCTCTAAATCTCTGAAATATGGAATGGCGGCGGCGAGCTCTTCTCTATCGCAGTTTCACGTCAATCACGGTCCCACCCTTTCTTTATCGCATGGGAGTGGACGAAAAGGAGGAAAAGAAACCCTTAAATTTCGAAAAAAAAAGAACCAAATGACTGTGGCTTACCTTCCGGGAACCTCCAGCAGCAGCAGCAGGCGGGGGCCCCCTTTCGCCGCGCCTGTCGGCCCCCCCTCTCCGCCCCCACCTCTTCTTTTTCTTCTTTACCCTTCTGTTCCCCGCGTAGTAAACCCTCTCTCCACAAAGCAGGATCTGTCCGGTGCGGGGGTAAAAATGGGAAAAGGGATTTTTTTCCTAGGGAAAGGGTAACCGTTATACCCCTTTTAGCGTCTATTTTCAAAACTCTTAAAAATTTCTCACCTTTTTTCTCTCCCGTTCCCTTTCCTTTTTCATATCCTGCCCCAGCTCTTCCCGATTGAAACTCGAGACGCCAGCAGTCTTTTGTTCGTCCGAATCTTTTTTTTCCCTCTTTTTTTGTGTTTTGGGTCTTTTAGATTCGGTTTCCGCGTTTGTTTATCGGCCGTGCAGTGTCGCGACTGCGGGTTCCACGGCGTGGGAAACGCAAGGGAATATGTTCCGCGTATGCGAAGCCACGCACGGACCGTTACCCCGTTATTGCAAGGTTTCCGTGGAAAAAATAGGATACATACCTATATATCTTTTCAAATGAATCCTGTGTCGTTTCAGGCGTCTTGCACGCGGTGTGTCTTTTACGTCTTGGTTAAAAGAAATTGAACGCGTTACCACTGCTTTAGTTACTCATTTTTATTGCATTTGATATTTTCATCAAGTACATATAGACAAGATAAAAATTTAAAAAATAACATTTCTTTCACTCAATGAACGTAAAGAAAAATTCCCGAAGAAATTTCTGAATTGAGTTAAATGTTTGGTTTACTGCAGACTATCCTACTTTCTTGTTTTTTCCAGTCACTTGAATGTTTTTCTTATCGGTAACGTGATTGATCGGATCCGTGCATCACAAAAAATTACATTTGCCAATTACTGCAACCCAGAAATAATCGCTCCTCCCTAACTGTAAGTTTATTTTTGAAAAATTAGAAGTGATCTGAGTGAAATAAGTACATTAGTTAGTTTTCAGGTTGATAAAAGAATGATTTTAAATGCAGTTCTTCTCGCGGAAATTCGATTGTTTATCTCGAATTGATTAAAATCACTGATACGGTATTTAAACAACTAAAATTGAATTATTTTTTGCTTTGGAAAATTGATTAGTTGAAATTAAACATGATTGGTAAAAACATACTTTTTCTTGTTTATATTGAGCGGCAAGTGTTTAATCCTCAGATACAGCATAAGATATAAAACAGGAAGTTTTTCAGCTAGTGTGAGTTCATGGTTTAAAGGAAGTTACTTACGGCATTTTCACTTGTTTTTAAAAATGCGAATTTTTAAAAAAATGATTCTTTTAGGCAGTGCTATTCAAACTGTGGTACCAGGCGACTCTCACAGGGGCACTAAAAATTTTGTTTTATGTGTTTCTAGGCAAGATTATTGGATAACGAAAAGGGATGGCGGTATCAAGAAGTCGATAAACTACACTACTGCTCTAATAAAAACAAATAAACAAATTTTTATGATAGAGGATATAGGAAATGATTATAGTCACGAATGTATATATTATTGCCATCTTTGAATCGAGTATTCTAATTCAATCCTATAATCATAATTTATCCCTTTATCGGAAATATTTAGTTGATGGTATGTTATCATAAATCGCGTCCGCATAACGTTTAATATCGCCAGTATTTGATATAAAGTCTTGTCACTAATTCCCTCGCGAAAGAATGAATCCTAAAACCACCGCGTTATGAGCCCAATTTATGCTCCGGCGGAAGTGGAGCACATTAATCACTCCTAAAAAAAAAAGCAAGGGTTGTTTGGTGACCGTTCGCGCGAGCGCACGCAAACATGTATCCCAAGGAACATCGATCCGTTTCATTCATGACGTAAAATCCTCCACGAAATCAAGAAAGGCAAAACTGTATAAAAGAATAAGTTTATCGAGCCGTGTCGTGGATGTTTTAAGTGGAGAGTCCCGAGTACCTCCCAACTCTAAAAAAAAAAAAACATTCGTCCTCTTCCACCTACCTCTTCCCGCTTTTCCCCCATCTTCCTTCCCCCCTTTCTCTTTGTGTTTCTCTCTCCTACTTCCTTTTTTCTCATCTTGCCAGATCCGCGAATTCTTTTCTCCTGCCATCACTCAAAGTCGCAACGGTTTCCTTTCCAATTTGGCAATTTTCTACGAACGGATTCAAAAACTACTTATCGTTTGGGTCGAGCCCTTTCTCTCCCATCGCCCATCTCC
Source organism: Uropetala carovei (assembly GCA_036926305.1). Lineage (NCBI taxonomy): Eukaryota > Metazoa > Arthropoda > Insecta > Odonata > Petaluridae > Uropetala > Uropetala carovei. Next base: position 21,413,811 of record JAXCHB010000196.1, read on the forward strand.
CTCTCTCTATAGATTCGCCCCAACTTGGGTAAGGAAGCCGGGGAGAAAGACGGTAGTATAAAGAAACTTGTGTTCTTTGAAAAGGGATATCGAGAGGAAGGCGGCGAGAAAGACAGAGAAAAAGAGTTTTGGGAGAAGAATACCGCGTTGTAATGAAGGCACAATGTCCTTTCGGAGGAGGGAGGGAGAAGGAGAGAGGCGAGGAAGAGAGGAAGGGAGAGAGTAGGATGGGAGGAAAGAGCGGGCGTTTGTGAGCCTTCGGGAAATACAGAGCCGAGGCGCTGACGCCTCCGCGGGAGGAGGGGATTAACCGTAGGTGGAGGTGGGAGGGAGAGGAGAGGGGGATTATGGGAAGGGTAGGAAGGCCGACAACCTCCGCTCGCGCCACTCCGTTTTTCACTTGTCATCGGCGCCTCCCCCCCTCCCACCCCACCTCTTCCATTTTCCTTCGCCGCTGGAAATCGCGAACTCGGTCGCACCCGGAAGATGGCCTCATAGTCGAGAGGCACCAGAAGCAAATGGTGCCATAATTGCCCGCGACGACCCCTTGAGGACCGATCCCGCGGCCGGGAACCATCGATCGGATCGACTGTTGTCTAAAGATACCACGGATATATCAGTCGAGGCGAGGACGCTTAAGGGCGCGTGCTGGGAGTCGGACGCGTGTCGCACGGGGGGGTTTACGGTCCGGGAGGAAGAAGGGGGTTGGGGAGGCGGTTTCGTCCCGCTGGAGAAGTGGATCCGCAGCCGGCGCGCGCTAGTCGCTTGGAAGCGGATAGCTGAAGGAGTTGCCTCCGTGTGAGAAGGAAGGAGAGAAGCATACGCAATAGGGACCCGTTGCCCTCTTCCAGACTTACCACCTCAATGAATGTTCGAGTCTTTTTCGTTATCGAGGTCACGTACGCGAAGAATTCATTCCGATGTCTCTTGTCCTCTCTCACTCTCTCTCTCTCTTGCTACGCGTCTCTCCTGCTCTCTACCCCCCTTTCCCCCCTCTTCAATCTTTCTTCCTACTTCCCTTTATTTCCTATTCTGTCGTTCTTTCTCCGATACTTTATTTTTCTTCCTATCTATTCTTCTAACCTTTGTTCGCTTTTTCCTTCTCTCTCTCCCTCTTGCTACGCATCTCTCCTGCTCTCTCCTTTTTCATCTTCCATTCCTCTTCCTCCTCCCCTTTCTTTTCTATTCTCTTCATCTTTCTTTGATACTTTATTTTCGCTTCTATTTATTCTTCTAACCTTTGTTCGTTTTTTTCTTTATCGCTTTTTCTGTGTCTTCCCCCGGTAAACATTTTTGCGTCATGCTTCTTCCCTTTTCGTACCAACTATTTTCCCTTTTCTCATTCCTTCACTTTATCACCTTTCCTCTCACACACCGTCTCTCTCTCTCCTCTTCCTCCCTTCTTCTTCCCTTCCCTCTCCTCCCGCTCGCATCCCTCTCTCCCTCCTCGATTCTCTCAAAGTCACTTTCTTCATAAAGGGAGAAGAAAATAACCGGTCGTTTGCATTTCCTCCTTTCAAACGGTTTCTGCTGCACACATTTGCATTAATTCACCAAGTGAGAGAGGCGCCTTAGGCGTGTGGCTGTTGGTGGTACTTTCGTGGCGTACGTAACTATTTGACAAAAAATAATAACCGTTATGGCGTCTAATCTCCGCCAAAGAAATGCATGTCATTTCCCCAGACATTAGACACACTCCCATGCGCTCTTTACTTCGGTTATTATAGGTTTCGTAATCTTCGCGTTTCGTATCAAGTAAATGAGGATCGCGGCGCCGCTGAGTGTCGGAGATGACGAGGTGGTTCCTCATATTGCGATAATTACGCGCTTCAACGTGTCGATCCATTTTAATTTGCTTGAATTTTGTAGAAAAAAGTGGAGAATTGTATCAGATTAGTTATTAACCTCGCCGCCAAAACTATATAAGGAATATTTCTCCCTCCTCCTAAAAGTTCAATATGGAAAAAAACAGAGAAAATAGGGCTGGAAAACGGTACGATTTGCCGCTCGCCGCTTTTCGTTTTGTTTTATTTACACGATCGAAACGAAAGAAAAGCAAAGGGAGACGACGTAGAACGAGGATTTAATATATAAAAAAAGCGAGGCACGCCAAAATTTCGGAAGTTTTTTTTATTAGAATTTTAGCTCTACTCCTTTTTTTCCTATTCCCTCGTGACGCGCAACAGATTGCCATCCTCCGCCTCCCCAATCCTTTTGCTCTTAACGACGCGATTTTTCGTGGATAAATAGAGAGAGAGAGAGAGAGAGAGAAGGAAGGGTGGAAGGGGCGAGGGGGATTATGGGAGGAGAGCAGTTGGTAACCGGTACTGCGGGATAGAAGGGGTGAAGAAGGGGAAGGGAAGGAACGAGAAGGAGAAAGAGAGGGGAGCGGGAGGAAAGAAAAAGAGTCAACCGATCTCTATTCCTTAGCGGTCAACCCAGAAAACCACTTCAATTGGATTTTAATCGTCTCCTCGCGTGACATTGTTTTCGGTCCTTGGAAGACATCGCTATTTTGGATCTCTTTCTTTGTTTTACGGTATCCTGTCGGGGGATACGGATTTTTCTCTATATATATTTTTTTTTAATTCGTGTTTGGGAGCCGACGAGGATAAGAAGGGGGAGGAGACGGAGGGAGGAACGATCGGAAGGGCGGGAGTGAAGGGAGATAGAGAAGGATATAAAGACAGAGGTAGAAAGAGAGAGATTGGAAGATGGATTTTTTTTTAGGAGAAGGGGTGGGAGTGGATTGGAGGAAGCAGTCGTTTGAGAGAATAAGATATAGAGAATTATAATTTTGATATCCTGCCAAAGGCGGCTCCAGTGCCTTTCTGTTCGAATGAACTTATCGGCCTTCCAATCGAGTGAAGCCATTCCTCTCTCAAAAATCCTCCAGCCTATTCACTCCTCCTCCACCTCCGTCGCCCTTCCCCTCTTTTTCAAGTCTCTCTCCCTCATCTTTCTTCTTTTCCCCATTCTCACTCCTTCTTTTGCTCATTTCTTTCTCTCCACCCATCCCTCTCTCTCTCTCCCCCTCCCACCCTCCCTTCCCTTCCCTCCCTCCCTCCTTCCTCAGTCGCCCTTCATCCTTCTTCTCCGACCGATCCGAGAGCGGAGAGCATTTCCAAAAGGGCCACCAACGCCCATCGCACCATTATTTTCGGTTTCTTTGGAATCCACTCCGGGCACCGGGTTGTCAGATAAAATTCTCTCTCTCTCTCTCTCTCCGCCGGTCGGAAAAATATTAAATTGAGTTCAATGTCTACACGCCCTCTTTTCGAAAAAGGAGAGCGTCATTATGAATGGGGAGAAATTTTTCAAGGAATTATCTCTCTCTCACCCCCCTCTCGCTGTCCCGGTGATGTTACTAGTTGGTAAAAGGTATTAGGAATTTAATTTTTACCCGTCACGTTTTCGATTTTCGTCCTAGATTTCGGGGATTCTAAACAAAAGGTTTTTTTTTTCAAATCTGATCCTGGAAACATCAAAAAAGTTTTTTTTTAATGCAACGCTCGGTCCTTCAAATTGTTTAGTTTATAAGTTATCGATTTGCGGGTTAATTAATAATTAATCGTCTTATTCATACACGTGATGCGTGTATACGGACGCAGATCGGTCGTTACGGTCCCGTTTTCTTTCGCTATTTCCCTCCATGTCTCAAAAAAAAAAAAATCCCGCATCAAGCGATTCCATTGTTAATTCCATATAAATATTTATCTAAGCGCCCTTTCCAGTGTTCCCGCTAAGCCTTTATTGTATGTTCTATGGGTTGTCTCTGTGGAAACGGAGCGACTGTGTGTCTCTCTTCCATCCCACACTCATCCCCCTTCTCCCAATCCCTCTCTTCTTCCTCCTCCTCCTTCCCCTCCGAATCCTATTCTTTCCTACTTGGGGTCGCCTTCTCACGCCATTGCCAATCAAGCGTTGTCGGGGAAGTATTCCATACTTCGACATTTCTTCCCATCCTCCGTCTCTTCCCTCCCCCTCCCTCTCCCGAGACCCTCCTTTTCCTCCCCCGCCTCTCCTTCCGAAACCACACCCACTAGTAGGATAAGAAGTCGACCGCAGCGAGTCTCTACTCAATCCTCTACCGCCCCCTTCCTCCCTCCCTCCCTCCCCCATCCCCTTTATTCCCTCCCACACACATCTCATCTCGATTTTAAGGAGTCGTGAGTTTTGTTGGCCTTGGTCTTCATATTCCAGCCACCTTATCCGCTTCTCAATTTCTACTCTCCCTTTCCTATCTTATCCTATGTCTTTCTCCCCGTTCTCGGCGTAAGTATCAATTATTTTATTTCTTCGTAGTTTTTTTTTTTTAATTCCTCCCCCGATGATTTTCGATCCGTAGAGGTTGCTCGTCAGATATTTTATGAAACGGACCTTCGAGCAAAATTCCGAAGATATGATCGTTGAATTTATATTCCCGTTCTCTTCGTAAATTTTAAACGTATCCACAAAATTGTGAGTTAAGAGATCGCGTTTGAACCTTCGTATAAAGTCCCGGATGCAGAGTAGCGAAGTCAGTCAACTTTTGATCTTATAATATCACGGTCGTTGCGGCGGATAAACAGATACGTACCTATAAATACGTCAAATAAATACCGCGCGGAATGTCCTTTAAATAAAATAAATTTCCCTAATCGAGAAGTAACGACTTTTAAAATGTGTTCCGAACAAAAAAAAATCCAACTGTTAATAACAGTCTGCCCGCTCTTCGTTTAGCCTCCCGTGCGACGCGCATTCCCCTTCATTTGTTCACCTCGGTGGCGCCGTATTGCTCTTCCGAGTGACGGACGATCGTTAAATTCCAGAAAACAACCAAAGGGAATTTAAAAAAAAAACGAAGTAACTCCCTCCCAGCAACACCTTAAGAGAGAAAGGGAGAGAGATAAAAGAAAGAATAAGGTGCACGCCTCGTCGCGTTCGTTTTTTTCCCCTCCCTCCGACGCTCCTATTCCGTGGAGCCAATGGGGAGGTTGTTTTGTTATGGGTTCCCAACCGACCTAAACTATTAACTTTTAATTTTGCCGTCGATCCTTTGGCCACCATTTTTCATGAGCTTTTCATTTATCATTTCCTTCTCTCCTCCTTCCTTCCTCCTCCTTTTTCCACTCTCGTTTTTTACTTTTGTTTTTTCCCACAATCCACTTCATCATCTTCTGTGGCGTCTCTCCCCCTCCTTCATCGCCGCTTTTTTTATTTCTCATCTCTTTCAGAAGGCCAACTCGGCGTGTTTTTTCGCCCCATCACTAGCAGCCACTCCTCCCTCCCCGTTCTCCTTCCTCCCCTCGCCTCTTTTCCCTCCGTCGCATAACCCCTCCGTTTTCTCTCTCCTCCCTTTCTCCCGCTCCTCTCTATCTCGCTCTCTCACTCGCTCTCTCACTCGCTCTCTCTCTCTCTCCTTCCTCATACTTCCTTCCATCTCATTCCTAACAGATGGTAAGCTCCAAATTATTCCCCTTTAAATTAACCCCAAGCAGACACTGTCTGAGCGCAAGATGGCCTAAGCAATACCTTCTTCGGATGGGAGCTCTCGGTTGAGGGCGACGTAACAGGAAATGCTCGAAACGTATGTTAAAAACTTCCAATGGATCCTACGAAAATACCTCAAGAATTCGGATCTGAACGTGTAGACTAATGTAGGAATAATTTTAACGCGTATGAATACGTGGCTATAATGTTTGTCCAGCAGTGACTATGGTCTACGTTCAACTGTCACCGTGAAGCGGTTAATATGCTTACATATCCTATTAGTTAGCGATTTATTCGGAAATAAATACATTCGAAGTTTTTGTTAAAACTTTTTTTTTATGACTTCTTTATCGTTTTATTTTGCGAAATTTTGAGGAGATTAAATAAACGATTCCTATTAGCTTTCTCAAATTTCGAGACGACCCAAACGCAGGCCTCGCCCACGTGAACGCAAGAGGAAAGGAGTGTCTTTTAAGAGCGGGAATCGATGAGCTCATTGCCGGCGCGCTCTCTGGAGGGGGAAGTAAAAAAAAAAAGAAAAGACCTTTCCACCCTCGTAATTAAAGCGCCCGAATACCACCCCCCCCCCCACCCTCCTCCATCGAAACTTTAATACCTCCTTTCATTCGCACGGCCAACTTAACTCGGCTTAGCTAAGGTGATCGTGGAACATCGGAACTCCATTACACCCACGGTGCAACTCAACACCCCCACACAACCCCTTTTTCCCTCTCTCTCTCTCTCTCTCTTCCCTCACTCCCGCTACCTCTGCTCTGAACCTATCCTACTTTCTTTTTCCCTACCCTTCACCCGTTTCGTACGCCTTGACTTCCCGCTCTTGCGGTCAAACGAATTTAATCAGACACATACACCCAGCACTTGGTTCGAGCGGTGAAAGTCTTAAAAAGAGATTTCGCGACGATCGACGTTAAATGGCTCGTTCCGTTGGTCGTTTCGATCCCATTTTCGCGCCGGCGAAGCCGTCGACGACGTAACGACAAAAAAACGAAGGTGTTTACGGACCGGAGCAATCTCGTTCCGGGAATGAAGATGTGACGGAAAAAATCCGAAAAAAAAAGCATCAGTGCGAGGTGAATAATGGCGACGCTTGTTATTTATAATACGTCCATTTGTAAAAGTGGTCTTAAATACGAATGGTTTGAAGCGTAAGATGTTTTTTTATGACCGCTAGCGTATGATATAGGATTACGGGAGATTGTGAAAGGCTTTAGTTTTATTACGCTGATTAAAGTTGGACGCATGACCAGTATATGTTTTACTAGGGTTTTTATTTCCCTTCGCACGTGCCTTTAAACGAACGATTCCAATGATGTGTTGGGAAAAATGCATCCTCACTTTGCTCTCTCTCTCTCTCTTTCTCTTCTCTCTCTCTCTCATGATTAGTAGATGCGACCATCACGTCATCCTCTATTTTTTTTCTCCTGGAATGCTATTAATAACGCTTGACTTTTCAAGCGAAATATCGCGTTTACCATTCCGCTTAAATTCCAGACGTTCTTCCGGTGTGATTCTTTTTTGATAGCTCCTGCGAATTTTTATAATGGATGTCAGATCGTAATCTTGCAACAATTTGTACTTTCTGGTCTCTCACTCTTTAAATTTGATGACTTTCTAATTATGATTAAGTCAATTGTCCCCCTACGCTCCGGTAACCACGCAATCGGAATCCGCCATCTCTATGGTTAAAAGATGCCGCCGAATTTTGACGGACCGAGAATCCTAATTACCTCACCCCCAGAAAAATTAAAAATTAAAATTATAAATACGAAATTTCAATTACACGTACCAAACTATACGCTAATTGTAGAGGATTTAATTTTCCGCCGTTAATTAGGAAACGAAAACGATTAAACGTTACACAAATGAAGAAAATTTATATCTATAATAATATAGAATAGGTTTAATCTTCGAATTGGAGAGAGATGACCGCCTTATAATCCGCCATCCTAATTGCCCGTACCGTTCACGAAAGGGGTGTTTCTCCGTTTCATTTTCTCCAGGAGTTAATTGCGAGCAGAGCGAGGCTTTTTTGGACTCCCTTCGTATAATTGCAAGGCAAGGGAGCAAGACAGAGAGAGAGAGAGAAACCCTTACCTCAGGCAACCAAGCAGCGAGAGAACGCCACTTCTTTCAAGGAATGCGCGCTTTGTTTACACTTCGGAAGGGAAAAGAAGGTGTGGGTGTTATTCGGTGGGGGCGTCAGGGGGTGAGGTGGTAAAGAGAGAGAGAAGAAGGGGACAGAGGGGGGGAGGGGAGGAGGAGGAGGGTTTAGAGCGAGCGTGTGAGACGCGTAGGAAGGGAAGAGTGTGGGAAGTGTGGGAGGTAGAAAAAAAACATTGTTTGCAGAAGGAGACGGTCTCGGTAAGGGCGGGTCGGGGTTTTGGATTCGGGTGTTATTTAAGGTGAGGGAGGGAGGTTGGTGTGGAGTGGGGAGGGGAGGGATCGCGATGAGGATGGAGAGGGTTGTAGGGAAGGTTGTTAGACTTCTGCAGAAGCGCCACCTGTTGCTTTCTCTCGTCCCGTGGCGGTGGTCTGGAGCGGTCCCAGAACGAGATTTAGTTCCGTCCTGAGGGGATTTTTTTTCGGTATCTTTTAGGCAGATGGATTGAATGAGTCTCTATGGTAATGTTGCGAACAGGATGAAGGACTTCTCCGATGTTAATAAATCTTTCTTGCCAAAGCGACCGATTCTCACTTTTATAAGCTTTGAAAGCACTTTTCGCCGTCTACGTCCTGAGTTGGCTACTTTTCCGTGCACCCGAAATCATTTCGAATTGCAACGATTGATTGGTTGTCTTTATCAGCTCGTTCTGTGGATATCGGTTTTCGCGTTACTAAGTTCGTTCCTAAAGGGTAAACGTACACGTGTAGTTGAAGTTGCCGGAGTTGTGCAGCTTTATTGTCTTATTGTTAGTTATGACTTAAGCAACATTTAGCATGATTTAAACACGTACCCGAGTGCTGAAAATATACTACAAAAATGTTTATCGTGTGCATACCATGTACTAAAACCATATCAAATTCTTTCTTGCCAATAAACCATCTCAATTTCAGGTTAATCAATTATATTTTCGTTCCAATATTTTATTAATTAGTGCTTAAACATTAGTTGGCCCTGAAATTGTTGACGCTTGATATTTGAAACTGTCGCCTTTCTCAGTTGGTATCATGTCATTGTACAAAGCGTATATATGGTAATCGAAGCATTTATATTCAGTACTAATTATTCATATTTACTTACAGAACCTCTACATAATAAAATCGTTAAAATCAATTCTACTCTATCAATCTTTTAATTTTCCTTCACACAAGAATTTCAGCCTAATCAATATCCATATAGGATGTCAAACGTCTTTTGAATTGGTCAAAGCCGCCGCAAATTCAACCTCGCTCATTCACTCAATCTTCCCGTTTTTGTTTCGTTTTAAGGTTCGGCGCAGTCCGAGGGAGCCGGATGCGGCCACGGAGGGGGGCCTCAGCAGCAACACCAGCTCGACAATATCCGCCACAAAATGGCGGACAGCGTGGCCAAACTCGCGGGACTGTCGCCCAACTCCATTATGGGAAACCCACGGGTAGGTGACCTCTCCCACCCTCACTTCCCTTCCCCCCCCCCTCCGCCCGCCCTCCTGCCCCCCTCCCCCACAAAAAAATAATCTCCGCTCCCCCTCCCACAGCCGCCCACGCCCCTTATCCACCCACTCTTCACCGCTCCCTACCTCACTCTCCTCCTTCACCCCTCTCACGATCCGCTTCCTCTGCCCACTCCTCTTCATGAATATGAATAGCTTTACATTAAAATTTCAGATTTGTCAATATTTCGCCCTCCCGAAGAAAGGATAAAAGGCTAAGGTTGGAATTCATTTCCTCTCGAAATTTGAATTTCAATTCGTAAAACCATGCGTCTTGCATTTTGAGTTCTCCGACTTGGTACGGCTAGTTGTCACATTAACAATCTCCCGAGCGGGAATGAGACGCCGAAATTCGTTTTTTTTTTCGCGTTACATTAGTCTCTATACGAGAAATTGAGGAGCGTTGCAAAGGGGCACGCATGGTCTGGAGCGTGATGCGAGAACCGGTAAAAATGATTTGTCACGTTTAAATTTTTGAAGGGTGTTCTTTGTTAGGAGCATCATTATCTATTTAATAAGTGGATGTATTTAGAGAGAGAGAGGGAACTTAATTTCTTCCCTCTTTAAGTGAATACGCGAGGATAATTTTGCGCACGCGGAGGTATTTTCAACGTAATTAAAACAGGGCAGTCATGTGGGGTTTGTAAATGGCCGTATTTAAAAAAAAATATATTACAGCGATCGAGGACGTATACTGATTTTACGGTGCATAAAATCGTCTCACACATGTTGTCCGTGGTTAAAAATACTATAAAACTACAAAAGAAATATTCGTAATAAAATGCGAGATTGTGTAACATTTTAATTAGGCTCGATAGGAATCTAAGGTTTCCCCCTTTAGTTGGCGAAGGTGTAAATATATATCATATTCGCATGGCAACGTTATTATTCGAATTAAATTATCTAACCAGTAAACTGACCGTTGAAAAGCAGCATGTGTGCAAATATATATATATATATATATATATATATAAATATCGTAGCGTTTTTTTTTAAATATCACTACCGTGATTATCAGCAGGGGACAGGATTTAGTCGGCCGTATAATATTTCAAGTCCTGCATGTCTCGAGAATTGGAGGGATTGAGACGAGAGAGAGAGGGGGGGGGAGAGAAAGGAGGAGGGATGGGGGGGAGGGTGGAGGAAGGAGGGAAAGAGCGGAGGCGTGGAATTAGCCCCCCGTTTGAGGCGAATGCGTAGAATATACAACGTTCCGTTTGTTTCACTGGATTTTCCACACCGAGTGAGGAGAGTGGGAAGGGGGATTGAGATTGTTGGAGATAGGAAAGGAAGGGCTATTTATCCGAAGCGAAATCTCTTTCTCTCTCTCTCTCTCTCTTCCTCCCTCTCGCTTGCTGCAGCACCCTTCCTCCTCCCTTGCCCTTGATACCTGGCCGTCTGGATGAGAGAGAGAGACAGAGAAGGGAGAGAGAGACAGAGAGAGAGAGAGAGACTGAAGGGGAAGTGGGCGGACGGAACGAAGATGCCTTCAATAAAAAATCGCCCTCTCATAACTCTCTGCTCACGGAAGAAGTTGAGGACTATCGGACGAAAAGTAGAGATAGAGAGGGAGGGAGAGAGAGAGAGAGAGAGAGAGAGAGGAGAGAGAGATAGAAGAGAATAGGAGGAACGTCGTTTTAGAATAAAGATTCTCGGAGTCCGGGGGCATTCCTCAGTGGGATGCTATGTGCGGAGAGTGAGAGAAGGAGGGAGGGATGGAGAGAGAGGGAGAGAGAGAGAGGGGATGGGAAGAGAGTGGGCGTGGAGGAGAGGATAGGGTTTGTGAAGTCGAGTCTTTTCTCGGAGAATGGGTTTTATAGAGAGATAGAGAGGTGGAGGTAAGAGAAGAGGGGGGAAAGAAGAGTGTTTGATTAGCGGAGACGGGTGAGGAGAGGCAGAAGATGAGGTAAAGAGCGAAGGGAGGGTAAAAATAAAAAAGAGAGAGAAGGGCGCCAGGTAGGTCATATCGTGCATCCATTTTCCTCCTCCGTGACATTCTTTCCGACGCAACACTCTTCTGCCTTTTTTCTCCCTCCCCGCCGAATAAGATTGTGAACTGGAGACATCCGGCTCCATTCCCTTCCATCTCCCCTCCTCTCTCTCTCTCCTTCCCTCTCTCACTCTCTCTCTCTCGCTCTCCCATCCTCTCTTTCTCTCACTCCTTCGCTCATTCCCACTTCTGGCGATGAGGTGTCGCCCCGATATCTTTCCTCCCACACTCCGCCTCCTCCCCCTCTCTCTCTCTTTTCACCTTTTTTTGAACAAGTTCACGGTTTCAATCTCGGCTTCTCTCTCGCATTCTTTCTCGTTCTCGATTCGCTCCCATTTCCTCTCCCTCCCTCGACACCCCGTTCACCCTCTCTCTTTCTCTCTCTCTCTCCCTCCCTCTCTCCCCGAAATATCTCCTTTTTCGATTTCTTTTCTCCCCTCATTTTATTTTAGCTCGCGCTCTTTTAATTTTAAGTACCGTTAAAAAAATTTTTAATCTTTTTTTTACGCTCCGTCATCCCACGGAAAAAACGTATATCCGGAACGGGGAAATTCCTTGGCAATCTACTAATTAATAATTCCTTTATTTTTTTCGGTTCTTTCGACGTTTTCGGTACCTGCCGTATAATCCTGTGTTAACATCGGTGTTATTTCTTTCGTCTCTCGGGTCGGAATATTACTAATTTGTTTTTTTTAAATGCGCGATTCGAGGTGTCTGTCGAAAAAATTATTATAAAGCGATTATACTAAAAAAAAAGAAAAACTAATTTATCGTAAAAGGCGCGAGCTTTATAGATGCGTCCGGATTCGATTTATCGACTAAATGCGCGTCCCTCGTTATCCCCGCTTTCGATTTATTACTCCCGAAGGAATACTCCTCTTTTTCCCGCCTCGAGACTAACTCGCACGCCACGAATACTTCTTCCCTCCTTTGCCTCTCATTCTCTCTCTCTCTCTCTCTCCCTCCCTCTCCCTCCGTCCGCCCCCTTTCTCTCCATCCATCCCGCGCCCTACGTCTCCCCCTCCTTTTTCCTCTCTTTATTCCACCCCTCTAGCCCCAACCCAGCACCCAAATGCATTGTGTGGTAATTTCTAACCTTCACGCCACACTCCTCCCCCTTTCCCCCCTCCTCACCTCTCTCTCTCTCCCACAGAAACACCCATATGTTGTTATTCCATTTCCCCCATTTTTTTCGTATTCCGATTTTTCTTTCATTACGTCTTCCTCCTCCATACCCTTTCTCGGCCCATCCCCACCCTCCCTCATCCCGCATTCTTTCCTATTATTCACCTTCCTCCACCTCTCTCACATTTATCCTTCCGATGCCTCTTCCCCTACTCCTCGACCCCTCCCTTTCCTCCCTTTCCTCACCCCCCTTCCCCTCGCTATGTCTCCATACCTTAATTGCCTCAGCATAGGAATAGGATGAAAGAAATGAGGAATTAATGCGTTTGCGAGCGATTGATGAGCCTCGCGCGGATGAGTATTGCTCCAACATGTTAAGAAATGGGGATTTTTTGGTATTGGAATGGTGGTAGGTGGGGACGTGGAAGGGGTGGAGGAAGTCGAGCAAAAAAATGCGAGGATTTAGGACGGGAAGGAGCCGACGGAAATAAATATGCGAGGGAATGGGGAAAGGTGTATAAAAACAAGAAAGATGGAAATACCTGGGAATTTTCGTTGTCTCTTTTCCTCGTTTGTCCTTTCAATCTTTTCCTACTTCGAAATACCTTTCTTCGCCATATTTCGTCGTGCATAAGAGACCGCTCATTAAGGAGTGAAGACAGAGCCGATGTGACGGCGTTTATTTGCGAAGCGATGCTCGCTTGGTTTTTTTTTTTAAATCTCCTCCGAGTTATTTATCGTGGGAAGTGGGCGGAACGAGTTCTAGCATGACAACATTTTTGCACCGATTTAGTAATTTATTTATTCTTTCTTTGATGTCTCTTCAGACGAAAGCTAACGCGTTAGTTCTTGTTAACAGGTTCAAAAATGTTCATTTGGCTACATAAATGCTTCTTCTTAGCAAATCACCTTAAGTATTTGTTGGTTTTTAGATATTCCTCGAACAGATGGACTCCATGGAGTGAAACGGGACAAGTAATGGTTGTAAAATTTTTATTTTATAAAAAAAATTTCAAAGTAATAATAAAGTTTGAAGTTAATATAAAAATTACTTAAAATTTTCAACGCTTCAACAGTGAGAAATTATTGTTGCTGTGACTACTGAACTGATGGAAAATATGTGCATACATATCTAAGTTAATATAAAAGTTATTAATAATTAAAAAGATCATAACGATTAAATGAGTGGTCTTTATCTTTTCATAATTCGAGTCATCGAGACAAACTCTACGGTCTTTTTTTTTTAATCCCTTTCGTTTAGCTCTCCATCAAACGGCTTTTCCCATTTACCGAGTTCTCTTGACGGAGGTGAGAATTCACTCGACTCGATTCGCTCATTACAAGGCTGAATTCGTGGAGAAGTAGAGAGAGGGAGGAAGCCAGGGGCGTTTACAAAAAATGAGGAATGAGCCTCCTCCCCCTCTCCCTTCAGCCTCCCTCCCCAATTCGACCCTTCCATCCTCCGCCTCTCCGAAAGACCGCCCGTCTACACCCTCACCCGGGACCGGACATCACCCGTCTCACATTCCTCAAAAATACCTCTTTCTCCGACGTCTTCCTGCCCTCCAACCCCTCCTCTCCCACCCCCTCCGCCTCCCCACGCCCGCGCCTCTCTACCATTCCCACCCATCTCTCTACGTCACCCGCACCTCCGCCTCATCCTTTTATCGCTGTTATTCCAACACGGGACCCCTCTTCGTCTCCCTTTCCCCCTTCTTTTAGATACACTTGATGTTGATGGAATCCCTTTTTGACCCGCAGGTCATGCTGCAGCAGGACATGGCCACCATCCTCACCCTGGCGGCTCTTCAAGAGCAGAAGGCCGCAGCCGCTGCGGTCAACATGGGAGCGGAGGCGAGTAACGGTAAGAAATATGCCATTATCCGACTTGACTCGCTTCGGTCCATCTAATCTCACGTTCCCGCTCGCTCTTCAATCCCATCCGTCACCTTTCAATGTGGGGAAAGAGTCACCGCGTCCTCACAAACACCACGTGTCCGGATCATGCTATGTCGGTGTTTCAATACCTAATCGAATTTGCTACCGAGAGCTGTCCTACTATGATACAGGGGTGGGCAACCTTTCCTAGGCCGCATTGGCGGTGACGCGAATCCTTGGATTGGATGTTGCCAATGTTTCGGCAGGCCGCATTAGTCTAAATCGTGAGTTACCTAGTGACTCTGGGGTATCATATCAGGGAAAATCAAGTCTATATGAGGCTTTTAGGGTTACCATTTCAATATTAAATGCTTTGTTACCTTAAATCGATTTTAAAAAATTCAAAGTTGTGTGCGAGGGATCTATTTCTCGTCATAGCTTCGTGGGCCGTAAGTTGCTCATCCCTGCTCTAATATTTCTCATCAGACGTAACGGAATGTCTTAAAATATAAATACAGGCCAAAATTTATGATTTAAACATAAAAGTTCGAGTTAAAAGACTTAGATTTATTTATTAAGAGAACTAACGAGAAAAATAATTTATTCGAGTCGAAAACACAAATTCAAATAGGAAAATTTTCAATTACTAAGAGTTTCGACCATCTTTTAAGAGCGATCCTAATACACCCACACAAGATGAGAAGGTCACGTATCCGAGGGGTTAATGATTCTACATTTGAATAATAGCTGTCAAGTTGGTGTAAACGTTGATTACTAGCTAGCGAGAAGGGAAAATTTATTTCTTTCGTGCCGCGAGGGAAATTAAAAAATTCTCACGGAGAATCTAGATACTTTTATCTTTATCATCTCTTGTAGCCACTCCCCCTCTTCTATCTCATCCTCCCCCTTCCCTCTCGTCCTTTTTAGTCCTGCGGGTGAAGCGTCCCCATGTCGGAGGAATGCGAGATCAGCGTAAACCTTTTCAATCAAGATCTTAATTAACAGATAATTTTTGCTCCGCTACGCTACTCAACACCTCCCAACCGTCCTCTTTATCATCTGCTTTTCTTTGACCACCCTCATCACCCAGCAAATCCCAATCCAGAAACGTTTAACTTTTCATCCCTTGATCGGAGATATCCAGACCTTGTGAGACGTCGAAGCGACTTCCTTGGTAATCACCCACCGATTGATGATCCCGGCCTTTCATTGTTCACGGCGAGATAGTTATAAATGATATCATGTGTTTGAGCTCTACGTTAGTCGCGTAATGGAGCCGGTCCTAAGTTAGGACTAGTTTTTAGGCTTTGAAAAACCAGTTCATCTCAATTTCTTACTTTTTCAATTTACTCTAATATTGCTGATAAATTTATCGGCACGAATTGAAGACTAAGAAAGTTGCGGCAACTCATTTTGCGAGGAACATCTGTCGATAAACCGCTTTAATTTTCTATTCGAGAAATTTTAATTCGGTATGAGCTATTTCGAAACGTTATTCATATTTTGGTGCCTTATATGTATATTCAGCTGCTAACTCAGAGCACGTTCTCTAAAAAAAAAGATTAGGAAGAAAAACGAGTTTTAGAGCACAACTTTCTCCTTTTATCTAAAAAGATGTGCGAACCATTGAATGACAGCGTGAGAGAGTTCTCGAAATACAACTTTTCATCTGCTTCTGGAATGAATGATCAAGGGGACCATCTGCTACGTTTAGTATGAAAATCTTGGGTTAAGCTAACAAGAGAAAAACTTCAATTACTGTTAACATTGGGAATGAAATAAAGGTCTGCTCGGTGGAGATGTGCGCATTTTATGAGATGGATGTCTGGAAAATCGGCGATCCTTGGTTCGCGCCGATTTGTTCTGCTACTTTCCATATTTTCACCGTGGCAGTCTCTCTCCTCTTCGAATGCCTCTGCGCCCGTCCTAAATTCCCACCTCTCTCCCTCCAATTCTCTCCTCTTTACTCTCCCTCCCCCTTATTCCTCTTCGCGTCCAATCCTTCTCTTCTAATTCGTGTTTTTCTTTCTGTCATTATTATGGTAGATAAAATATGGAGAATTTTATAAGTAGGGTAATGCAAAACATGGCCGAATACATTAAAATTTTGCACGCGAGATTGGATTCTTATAAGAAAAAACTTTCTCTCTGCGCTTAAATTTCGGTCAGAATATAGAAAATACGCGCACTTTTAGCACTGGCCGTTTTGCTGCGAGTATTTAATTCTTTGTACATGGACAAAAATGATAAGATTTCAAAGAAATATTTCTTAAAATGAAATATTTGCAGCTGTACAATGGTAAATAAAATATGGAGAATTTTATAAGTAGGGTAATGCAAAACATGGCCGAATACATTAAAATTTTTCACGCGAGATTGGATTCTTATAAGAAAAAACTTTCTCTCTGCGCTTAAATTTCGGTCAGAATATAGAAAATACGCGCACTTTTAGCACTCGCCGTTTTGCTGCGAGTATTTAATTCTTTGTACATGGACAAAAATGATAAGATTTCAAAAAAATATTTCATAAAATGAAATATTTTCAGCTGCACAATGGTGAGATATCACGTATGAATAAAAGACATGACATTCGATTTCGTATAACTTACGATATATCGTTCATTTTTACGCTCAACTTGAGATTGATCGAGCACTCAATTTATTCTATTCTCTCTAAAAAATAACAATACATTGCTCAAGGCGAATTTTATCATTGAATTACGAGATGACGAAACTTCAAGCAATTTAAACTTTCTGAAAAATAACGGGAAAATAATCGTATCTCCGAAAATTGTTTCTCGATTTAAAAGCTCACGCATGGATAATTCATTCTTCGAGTGGACGCATCGGAAGACCTACAGTAAATCAGAGTATCTTGCAAATCGGCAAAGAGATACGCTCTCCGGGGTTTCCCTTTCCTTTCCTCCTTTGATTCTCCTCTCTCCCTCCCTTCCTCCTCCTCGCCAATCGCCCTCTCCAACCCTCCGCCCCCGTTTTTGAGCCTCTTAGGAGGAGGAGGAGGAGTCGGGAGGATCGGGAGCGGGTCCCCTCCCATAAGCCATTTGGGCCAGGAAAGCACTCTCTCGCTACACACACACACATGTATACGTCTTTCTCTCTTCGCGAATCTCGCGCCCCGCCCATCGTCCTTCTCTTGTTCCCCTCTAGACGTCCCATTCCCTCCCTCCTCTCCCCTCTAACCCCCTTCCTCCCCCCCCCCTCTCCCCCTCCCCCCCGCCAAACCTCACTCCTACCATTCCCTCGCCGCCATCTTGGAGACGCAATCACAACGCTCTCCGACTCGCAAATTTATGCCATCTTGACGGATTTAACTCGGCCTTATGCGCGTCGACACCGAAGAGGAGGAGGAGGAGGGTTGAGGGGGGAGAGGAAGATGAGGGAGGGAGGGAGGAAATTGAGGAGCGGACGAATTCAAGGGAGGAGAGGAGGAGGTGGGCGAATATTAGGCGGAGCGAGGGAGGGAAAGAATTTAAGGGTCCGGGGAGGAGCTGAAAGGGGAATTGACGAAATGGGCTGGTTAGGAGCAGGAGGAGGAGACGGTGTTGGCGCTTTTGAAAGGGTAATCGACTATAGACAATGTAAGAGTAGCGGAAATTGCGTTTCGCGTGGCAACGGAAGACAGGAGGGGAGGGGGGGGGAGAAATCTCCACATGGCTTCTATGACGAAAATGACCGCACCGTTATGCATGGATAATCGTAACAATTGCGTTACAATGCCTCGTACGAGTTCTGGATATTATGCATTGTCGGACCATGAATTTTCGAGCGCTCGGTTCGTTTTATTTCCCGAGTGACGCAAATGGGATGTCGGATTCAAAGCTCGCTGGTCATGTTGTTCAAAAACACGAATTAATAATGGCATACGAAATTATAGATGTTTGTGTGAAAAAAAATAAATTACAGGTCTCGCTTGTGTATAACCCATTTATCACTTTCGCAGTTATTCTGTAATTGTAAGTTTTCCAAAATTTGATGAGTTAAAACCGCTTTGATGTTCACTAAATTATTCTAGCTTACGTTACTCCATCTCTTCCTTATTGTTATTTTAGGATAAAATCAATAGATAAACAACTACGGAAATTTAAAAATATTTAACCATTTTACTTTCAAACCCTTATACCAATGGTTCTCAACCTTTTGTTGTCTACGTCACCCCAATTTTCAGTTAATTCAGTTATGCGTCACCCCGTTTACTGTCCCATTATCTTCAAGTCACCTTTAAAGATGAATTGGGCTTTCACTACCACATAAAGGTAAAATTCTGGCATTTAAAGAAGCGCGAGTGTTTATTCTTCTGGTTTTATTTATGTTTATAAGCCAGAATATGATACACTGCGAATTTATCAAATATTCGCGCCATCCCTCAATAACCGTCGGGTCACCCTGGGGTTGAGAACCATTGCTTTATATACTTGAATTTTTCGCATTTATAAAATAATTTTGCTGTGATAATTTAACGTTTCATACACTTGTCATAAATGTTTAGAGAAAGCAAAATTAAATATGTAAGCCCTCTTTCAAAATTTGTAAGTTGATGCGATGTGACCTTGTGCGTGAGATTAAGCACAGGAGGAATATAGGAAATCTACGATATATTCTGGAACAGCGTCGTCTTCATTTCGTCAAATCTGTATTTCTCTAACACATTGCAAACAACAGCAAAAATAGCAGTCTTATTATGCAACAAGGTTCCACTTGCTCTCCTTCCTCCTCCTTTTCATCCCCCTTGCCGTTTTTTTGCCCCTCTGTAATCGCTGTTCCTCCCTCCTCTCCCTCCCTCTCGTACGACCCCTACCTCCCAACCGCCTCCCATCATCGCCATTATCCTGTCAACTCTCGGGTCAGAAAATTCTTGAGAGTGCAGAGAAAGGATTGGATTGGTCTTCTTAAGCAGTTACCTCCCATCTCCCCCTATATCCACCTCCCATCCCTCTCTCTCTCTCTCTCCCTCCCTTTCCCCTCCTTCCATCTCAATATCTCATCCTTCGTCCCTCCGCCTCTCTCTCGCTCTTCATCGCTTTCATTCCTTTTGCTTCTCCTCCTCCTCTCTCTCATCAATTGCCATCTCCTTTCTCCACCCTCTCCATTTTCACCTTATTCTTCTATTTTACTCCATCCGTTCTCTTTCGTATCTTCCTACCTCCCGCTATTTCTCATCCTTCCCTCCGACCGTTGTACCTGCAATTCCTCCCTCTTTCCCTTTCCCTACTCTCTTTGGTCCACAACCCAGTTATCCCCACTCCAATCTATCTATCCGAACCGCAAGTTCTCTCTCTCTCTCTCCAACCAATAACCTTTCCTTGCCCCTCTTCCTACACAACCCCTTTCGTTGCCATACATTTCCTCACCCGCTCCAATCCCTCTCTGCTCCATAAAAACTTTCATTCCCTTAGGATGTGAGAATCGCGCATTGAATTAAGAAAAACGCGTTCCGAAGTTAGTACAAACGCGTTAGGACAATTTTTATTACATTTTCATGCATTACTGCCACCTTTCCTAATATAAATATGGGTCATATTTGCAATTTAATTCTTCCTTATTACAATGGGAAAATCATCCCCAAAGATTAATGAACGTATAATTTCATCGCGTTAGGGTTTACGCGCTATTGCGTTTTTTTTTATTTATCTGTGATGAGTTATATTATTACTGTGTGAAAGAATTCCATACTTTAAAAAAGCTCCAAGCGTAGTTTTAAAACTTTTGCCTAATTATCCATTCTTTATATTAGCCTATTAAGGCATCCTATAATGATGCCAGATTACACGTAAGAAGAGACTTACGGTCCCAATCTCACCCAATTGAGACAGTTTCCTTTCTTTATTTCCTCATTCGTTTAAATTTAATACGAGGTCCACCACCAATCCTCTTATTTCTTTTAACTGTTCCCAGCGCTGTGAGAGGAAATGTACATCAAACAATCGCCCATTTGTCCCACGACACAAGTAGCTATTCTGGTGAAAAAAAACTATCAAAACTCCCTACCAATCTCTCGTTTCACTCGTTAGATATAGATCATCTCGCGTAACAGCTTCTTCCTATGCATCCGTTATTATTGGGTCACTTCGATCCTGTTCGGATCTCGTGTCAACGCAAAATTCCCGCAACATTTTTTATGCTCGCAAACTTTTTCTAATGATATTTTAGAAATTGAATCGTCAACGTTATCCGAACTATTATCTTTTAATCGAGAAAGAGAACGGCGGACAATTTGGCGTGAGATCGTCTCGCGGAGCGATAAAATAACGTATTTAAATGTATCGGTATCGGAGAATGTCCTCCTTCTCACGCCTCCCCCGCAGAAGTGCCGGCCCGCCTACTCTCCCGCCTCCTTTTATCCCCACACCCCCACCTACGCTTCATCTTTCGCCCCCAAGCACCTCGCCTTATGATGGGCTGCGGTGAGTGGCGTGGGAGAGGCTGGACGTGACCACTCCGAAGTCTAGAATGCTCCAAGGGGGACACACAAGGGCTCTCTCTCCTTCCCCTCTTCCAAGCTCCTTATCTTCTCTCGCTCTCTCTCCCCTCTCTCTCTCCCCTCCTCTCTCTCCCCCTCTCTCTCCCCCTCTCTCTCCCCCCTCTCTCTCCCTCCCTCTCTCTCCCTCCCTCTCTCTCTCCCTCCCTCTCTCTCCCTCCCTCTCTCTCTCTCCCTCTTCCTCTCCCTCTCTCCCTCCCTCTCTCCCTCTCTCTCTCTCCCTCTCTCTCTCTCCCTCTCCCTCCCTCTCCCTCTCTCTCTTCCTCACTCTCTCTTCCTCTCTCTCTCTTCCTCACTCTCTCTTCCTCTCTCTCTCTTCCTCTCTCTCTTCCTCTCTCTCTCTTCCTCTCTCTCTCTTCCTCTCTCTCTCCCTCCCTCTCTCTCTCCCTCTCTCTCTCCCTCTCTCTCTCCCTCTCTCTCTCCCTCTCTCTCTCTCCCTCTCTCTCTCCCTCTCTCTCTCTCCCTCTCTCTCTCTCCCTCTCTCTCTCTCCCTCTCTCTCTCTCCCTCTCTCTCTCTCCCTCTCTCTCTCTCTCTCCCTCTCTCTCTCTCCCTCTCTCTCTCCCTCTCTCTCTCTCCCTCTCTCTCTCTCCCTCTCTCTCTCTCCCTCTCTCTCTCCCTCTCTCTCTCCCTCTCTCTCTCTCCCTCTCTCTCTCTCCCTCTCTCTCTCTCCCTCTCTCTCTCCCTCTCTCTCTCCCTCTCTCTCTCCCTCTCTCTCTCCCTCTCTCTCTCTCCCTCTCTCTCTCTCCCTCTCTCTCTCTCCCTCTCTCTCTCTCCCTCTCCCTCCCTTTCCCTCTCTCTCCCTTTCCGCCGTCTCCTCTCCCACTTACCCTTCCCCCCTCCACTCCTCCCTCTCGCCCACCCTCTCCATCTTCTCTCCTCCCCTCTCTTCTTTCGTCTCCCTGGACTCCTATAGCTTCGACATAGACACCCTTGCTCTCTTTCACACTCCACCGCAAGAGAGTGAGGGAAAGGAGGGAGGAGAAAGGGAGGCGGAGGCAGCGCTTTATAGAGAGAGAGAGAGGGTGGGTGGAGAGGGAAGGAGGAGTTATGCGTGTCAAGAGGTGACGAGAGCTAAAGTGATTTCATTTTGAACTTAACGGTGCCCATTACAGCATATGCGTAAGCTTCGGCCAACGATTTCCCATCTTTGTCCTTAACGCTCGGATCGGTCTGAATCGCCGTGACGCCCTCTTTTACCGTTAACAGATATTCATACTCATAACCCTTTTCCTGTGATTTGTAGCACGTGTGATTCACGGGTTATAGTGGCGAAGAGGGCGAGCATCTTGCGTCAGAGAAAAGTTTATAATTACAGCAGACGCGACATGAATTGTTTATTTCGTTGAGGAATATGAGTTTAGGCTATAGAGTCGTATAAACACCGTTCTTGACACACTGAGCGAATTTCAAAGAAGATATAGCTAGAAGAAAATACTTCAGTTAACAACAGAAAGGTTCTGAATGGATATTCTAACCCCGAACTGCCGCGTTAGATTAATTCAGAATCGGGTATCTCTTGTGCTGAGGTCAGGCCAGCCAAGCTGTTATCAAATTTCCCCAAACAAATTTCAACAACGAATAGTACATACAATCTTGGAAAGGGACAGTTCGGCACGACCGGTTCGGCGACGGAACCATTCGGCGAAGGGATTATTCGACACCGGACAGATCGGCGCCAGCCGTTTTCCGCACTGCACAATTCCAATATATTTTGGAGGGAATGGCGTCATGATAATATTAATATTGCAACTATTAAGTTAAAATGGATTTTAAAGTTATGCTGTTTTAAATATAGCCATGTTTATTCAAACGTTATTGGTTCGGTGAAGTCAAATCAGCCGCGTTAACTTAATTGTTGTGTATTGTGAACGTTTTCTCACGAAAGTAAATTTGAAAGTAAATTCTTTAAAAATATAATCATTTTTATTTAAACAGCATTGGTTCGGTGAAATCAAGTCAGCTATTTAACTTAACAGTAACATTTGTATTAAATTAACATTAATATAATTAATTAATTGTGCAAAATCATTACGCATATTATCATCCGGTGATTTTTCGTCGTATAATTTTTATCGTGTACTTTTTCTCACGAAAGTTAATTTAAATCTAGTTTCCTTTAACTATAGTCATTTTTATTTCAACGTAACTTAATCGTTGTAATATTAATATTATCATGACGCCATTCCCTCCAAAATATATTGGAATTATGCCGTGCGGAACACGGCTGGCGCCTAACTCTCCGGTGCCGAAAAGTCCCGTCGCCGAATAGTCCGTCGCCGAACCGGTCGTGCCGAACTGTCCTAAACCCCATACAATCTACCCGCCTATAACACGGTATCCTAGAGCGCAGTTTCAGGTGTACGCTATTTATTAAGTGTGACCACAATATCCTAGATCGTTTTGCGTTATAACTAAATTAAATTCGTGATCAAGACATAAGAGAATGAAATTTGTAAACATAAAACTAATGTCTCCAATAGTTAACTAAATAACACAAATATTTTTGCAGCACTAAATCAGTACGATAAATGCTTTGATTGGCTTTCGCCTTTCGTTGGCGAAAAATCGTCTTGCGTGCCACGTTCGTGTCATGGGTTCGCCATCACTGTCCTAAGGCGACCTTCGCTCAAAGTGACCAAATTCTTCTGAGCGCCATAGGTGATCTTCTTAAAGAGTTTTTACCGTAGCTACCAGATACCTGAGGTTAAAAAGTACAGCGAAGGCTAAAAACACCTGTCAATACCCTATCCGCACTTTGGCATAATTCTTGCTCTACAAGTTATAGGTACGAAAGGCAAGACATTTTAATATAGGAATAATGCACGTATTCTATTTTTTCCTCCTAAAAGATAGTTTCGATGAAAAGTGCCCAGGATTGGTGGTTCCCTCATTCTTTCTCCGCCCCTCCTACGTTTCCGTTCTGCAGCGATTATCTCATTGCAGTGTGTTACGTCGTCTACCAAACATTCTAGTTTGAAGAAGAGAAGCGAAACCTTTTTTCAGCGATCACTTGAGTGGTGATCATTATTACATTGTGGTATGTTATATAAACCAGTACTCCGCAGCCTTTTTAATTATACGGCATATTTCGAGTACAATCGAACTTCGCGGCACACCGAACAATATGTGCGACTGGGAAAACTTTGGACGGTTGCTTAGGCGGTCCGCATTAACTGATGAAAAGGCTTCGGCGGGCCACATTAGGATCCACATCGGATGTCATTTGAGAGAATGCGAAGGTTTCTATCCGTGAAAATTGATAATATTATTTTATCGTCTAATCTTCACAAGAAAAGGTTTTCAGGCCCTAATTTTAACCAAAAAATATGAAATTGTCTGTGTTACACTTCATGGTTCGTTTTCGTAATGATGTCGCGGGCCGTATAAAGTGCTCCCGCGGGTCTGATGTGGCACGCGGGCCGTAGTTTCCCCTCTTCTGGTGTAGAACATTTTTTTCACGCTGTAGCCGACAAAAATGAAAGAAAATAATCGCTTATCATAAGCAGACGAAGAATTATTGATTATGTATATATTCTACAATTAAAAAAATACTTATTCCGGATTACGATGGTAAATATTGTCAATTCTCCATTTACGAAGCTATTTGGTTACTGTTTCAAGGAACTCAATTCCTAACATAAACCATCGCTCTTTACGAGAAATCCTTTTCTGAGGTGTCAGCTGAAGACTAATAAAACAGAGCATTTTTCCATTTCCTATAATTCCGTCCAGTGTACTGCGGCACACCAAGTTCATTGTTGCGTCACAGCAGTGTGCCGCGGCACACCGGTTGCGGAGCACTGATCTAAACAACATCGTTACATTTTAATTCGAGGAACGACCACAAGCTCTTAAAACGCTCAGCTCACCGCTTAATACTCGCCGCTCACCAATCTGTCCATGCCATTACGGTAGAAAACATGTTAAAGTATTCTGTCATTTTTCCCAGTTTACGCTCCATACAAATACGCCATATTTAGCATTTTATCCATTTTTTACTTCACTGGTTGAATTCCCGTTCAAAGAACGGGAAGAAAAATATTTTAAGAATTTTGATTTGATTTGTAATCATAATTTCTGGTTATATAGTGGAACTGACCGTAAAAAATTAAAACTCTTCCTATTCTTCTTAACTCTTTCTCTATTCCATTCTTTTTCCTCCCTCCCAGTATCCCTTTCGCTCTGCGGTTGCAATAAAAATGTGCCCCTGTATCTTATGCTGCCGGTGGTGCATAACCGTGACAGACAAACGGACAGGCGCACACTTGAGAATTATTATATAAGGATTGTTCATTATTCGGAGTTTTAGTATTGAAATTTAGTCCAACGGGTCCCTATCCTTCCATTTCTCATAGACTTAAGGTATCCTATAACGAGATTCCTTATTACACGGTGTTTTCAATGAAAGTCCCCCCCGTGTAATATAATGGACGACTGCAGTAGTAGTTCAGTGGTTAGAATGCCCGTCCGGTAAGTGCCCTTTCGGAATTCCTGTTACGTTATAATAATAATTACATACACTGGTTAAACGTAATACTTTTACGTCGTATGATCATCATCCGTTAATAAGTAATCATGCTCGGGCAATTACTTGACACATTTAAAGTTTATCTTCTACAAGTTTGTTTATTCTTTTGTTTCTAAACCAGCAGTTAACTTTTCCCACACGAAAAATATGCCAACTGTTTGTTAAGCAAACGAAATCTCCGGTTTATCGAGCCATCGAGCGAAGGTAAAGAAAATATTTGACGATTTTTTTAGTGTGAGGGTAAAATAAAAACATTATTTTTTTCCACGGCTGACGATCGTTTGTGTGTTTGTTGGAAAGACTGAGGGATGGGAATGAATGGAATGGTGAGGAAAGTTCAGAGGTTGGTGGGATGCGGGTGGCATTCCGTTGCTGCCAAACGAGACGTCCTCTCTTACTCGTTCCATCGCTTCCTCCTCCTTCCTTCCTTCCCTCCCTCTCTCTCTCTCAACTCCTCCTCCTCCTCCTGCCAACTCCCGCACCACGACAACATCAAACTCACCCCCAAACGCGAAAAACCGCCACAATGAAGCTAAATGGGTAATTTTCCACTTTACGAGAAAAAGGGAAGGATGTTTGAAAAAATTTTTTTATATACACCCGCCCGTATCCTGGGTGGCTGTGATTACCAGTATTTCCCACGCCTTCCCAACCCCTCCCCCCCCTCCCCCTCACCTCCTCTCCGCTTCCTCCTCCCCTCACTTTGCTCCTTTCTCCATCCCATTTCTCCGATTCCCTCCATTTCTTCCCCTCCCCCCCTCTCTCTCTCTCCCAACTCTCTCGAAACGGACTCCTCCTTCCTTTCGATTTCTCTCACCTTCCATAAAACTCGAGACCATCCTCCGTCCTCTCCTTCCTTTCCTACATCTCGCGAACGAAGACAAATAAGACCGATGATGACCATTAATTGAGAGGGGTAATTCAAATAATTGACTGAAGAGGAAAATAAGGGCAAAAAAATAAATATTAGCGGCCTTCTGTCTTATTCCACGTCTATAATTCAGCGTTCCTCCCCATTTTACGGCATCTTGTCTTTTTTCTGATTGTTATTTATTTATTTCCTCTCTTGTCTTTTTTGTGCTGGTTCTGTCGCCCCTCTTCGTCCCTCTTTCCTTATTTTTGTCTTCTTATTCTTCTTTCTTCCTATTTCTACATTTTTTTGTCGCATCTTTCTCCATTTCATTCTCTTTGCCTATTCGTTCTATTGTCATGGAGCATTTTTAGAGAATCTCTCGCAAGTAATTACATTAGGTTGTTAAAAGTATCGCGCACTCTTAAGCACGAACTCGTTTTCCAACACTGTTCGATTCTGCGGTCGAAGAAACATTTTTTTAGCAGAAGTGGATACTGAGACTTTGAAATGATTCTTCATGGAGGGGTTAGTTAATAATTTCTTTAAAATAAGTGATCTTTTATCAAAGATAGCGAATTTTAGAGTAAAATTTATCGGATTATAGGAGAGGAAGAGCAATTGTCTTGTTCTCTTTTCCTCATTACCTCCAATTAAACATCTCGTAAGCAATTACTATATCGCCTCGTTCCCGGAAAAGAACTTAAAGAGTTTTATTTATTCGTAAAATAATTTTAACTATTACTTTTCCTAAAAAATAATCCAGTTTAGATATATGTAATATCTATAAAAATATATATGTAGTCTATAAAATATCTATGTAATATTTATAAAAACTATTGTCTTAGCCAATATTCACATCTGTTTAAGGCTCTGAAGCAGTGGTTCTCAATCGGGGTGACGCGAGGGTTATTGGGGGGTGACGCGAATATTTGATAAATTCACAGCGTATCATATTCTGGCTTTTAAAAATAAATAAAACCAGAGGAATAAACAGCCGTGCTTATTTAGATGCCAGAATTTCATCTTTATCAGGCAGGGAAATCCCAATTTATCTTTTAAATTTGACTTTAAGTTAATGATACTGTAAACGGGGTGACGCTTAACTGAACATGTGGTGACGCGGACAAAAAAAGGTCGAGAACCATTACTCTAAAGGCTATCAAAGAAATATCATTTCTTTGGTTTAAGCCTCGGGCACGAGTTAATTTTATCGAATTCAAGCATCCGCCGTGATGAGGTTCGATTTTCTTTCCAAGAGTGAAGAGGCACGATTGCGAAATTTGGTCAAGTGGTGGGAGTCCGGGTTGTTGATGGGTACGAGAGAGAGGGAGAAAGAGAGAGATAGTTTGGTGAAAGGCAGTAGAGAGAGAGAGAAAGAGAGAGTGGAAGGGGATTTTGCGCGATCAATTGGGAAACCGCATGCCGATTAGGTGAAGACGTCTATTTGGGGAGTTCAGATGAGAACCAAGAACCCCGATCACCTGCCAATGCGCTCAGAGGAGGAAGCGTTAATCGTCTCCTCTACAATCCGCCAAACATGCAACAGAGTGGCCCTCCCTCCCCTTCCTCTCCCCCCCTTCCCCCCCCCCTCTTCCCCATCCCACTCCGCAATCGCAGGCGCCGATAAAATATAACGCGCGAATAGTCGACTCGATGAAAAGACCGCCCACCTTTCCAGTTTTACATGCGATGACCATCATTTGAGGTTTTTAAGAATCTTAAAAATTCTTCTTCTTTTTCCTCGCGTGATCCGCGGTAATAATTTTTTTCCCTCCACTTAAAGGTTGCGGGTCTCATTCTCCCGAGTACGAAAACGCAAACGAAGCAGTGTAAAACAATGTACGGTCGTTCGCCCGCCAAAGTTCCGATTCTAAACGCCTTCCTTGCCACCTCCTCCTCCCTCCTTCCCTAACAAGCTCCTCCTCTCTCCCTCTCTCTCTAACTCACCCCATGTTCAACCGCCTTAAAACACCTTCCCCCACCTCCTCCTACCCATTTCTCCCCTCCCTATTCCCCGTGCAGCAGCAGCAGCTCAACGCACTTATTTTAGGGGCTCGTAAAAACGGTTGGAACGTGACATTTCGAAGTCGTTAGTGCGCTCCGCCTCCTCCGCTGCAGCCTCTCTCTCCATCTCCTCTCCCCCCTCCTCCCTCCGCCTCCTCTCTCTCTCTCTCTCCCCTCGTATCCCTCCTATTTTCCCTCCCGATCTCCCCACACCTCGCATTCTCCTCCACTTCCCACCTCTTCGAAACATTACTCACCCACCTCTCTCTGTCTCGGGTCACCGTGACCTCCCCACGCGACTCTATCTCCTCTCTCTCTATAATCCCCCTTCTTTATCCTACTCTTCACGCCCCTATTCCTCGCTCTATTCCGCATACTCCACCCCTCGTCTTCATACACTCCTCATCTCTCGCCTCAATCTTTCATGTTGTTTCCTTACGCTGTAAAACTGTAAACATCGCGCGCTTGGGAACGGGTGCATTTTGTCTTCTGAGCAATTTTTAAAATCTCGTTCGATTACTTTTTAGCTTTCGCGAGATTTGTCGTGGATTTTTTAAGGAAGTTGCGTCTCATTTTTTTCTTTCTCATGTGACTTTTTATATGTATTCCGAGTAACTTAATTTGAATAAATTTCATATTTATGTGACAAGAGGACCAAACAGGGAAATTACATTGCATGTTTTTTCGCAAATGTCTGTAAGCAAAATGCCTCTTCACTTTGCCTTTTAATTTTCTTTTATCAGATTTTCTGGAATGAATTTCACCACGCGAAAAATTTTAGCGCTTTTTGTTAAAAAAAGATACCATTTGTATTCTTTTTTAATTAAAGCCATAGATCCAGAAAATTTTTTATTTTTTTATGGCGATTAAGACAAAATTCCCAATTTTTCATTTTTAATTACGTATTTATTTATGAATTACGTACTTAACTGAAAGAATAATTTAATTCGGCTGAACTGAAAACATTTCAATGAACCTCGATAATCGACCACAATCCGCAAAAAGTGGGATCCAGTTCACTCCGATATGGAGAAACGCTTAAGATCTCTCCCTGCACTACCTGCGAGCGATTCTCGTGAAATGGGGAGAGAGAGCGAATATTGTAGACAAAAAAAAGTATCTGAAAAAAAAACACACACGGCACTCTGCTGCCCTCTGTGAGAGTCGGGCAAACTATCCGACCCCTTCCGGTCTCCCATCGCATGGTGTCCCACTTAATGGCATTAAGCGCAGCAATAGAATTTGCTTAAGGAGGGCGGTTGGGTGGGTCGGGGAGGGAAAACGGGGGTGGAGAGAGAGAGAGAGAGAAAGAGAAGAGGCAGGGAGGGAGACCGCGGAGGAAGAGGAGAGGGAACGAGTTGGTGGCGGGGATTAGACGAGGGGGTGAAGGAAAGGGAGAGACGAGTAAAGGGGAAAAAGTGGAATGAGGAGGCTACCAGAGTTTTCAGGCTGGTGCAGCTGTGCACATTGAGGCAGGGAAGGGGAGAGAGAGAGAGAGATGGAGTTTTATTTCCACTCCCAAAGAGTTGGTAGGGGAAGGGGTGCGGGAGGGAGGATAGGGATCGAGGAGGGGTGGGAGAGAAGGAAGGAAGCAAGGAGGGAGTGGGGAGGGGGGTCAGCCGGGTTTTTTTCAAGTGGGTTTTTGGGGAAGCGGAGAGAGATAGAGGGAGAGTGGGGCGAGGAGGGAGAAGGGAAAAAAAGAGGGGACGGCTCCTGTCTCGTCACTCTCCTACCCTGATTCACCCCTTCCCTTATTCCTATTCACCCATCCGCACCGGAAAGCTTTTCAAAGCCGTTATCAATTACCTTAAAACTAGCTGCGCCGCTTCTTCTTTTGAAGTCGGCATTTTTTTTCCTTCCGACCCGTTCGATTAAAATATCGCATTGTGTAATTTTTTTTAAAATCCGGGATGAGAGGAGAGAGACAGATATGTAAGCCTATGGAAGAATATACGACTTCCCCTTTGGGATACGTACCTTGATTGGTTTTTTTTTTTTTTTGGCGGTCTTATAAAGTAAAATGTATCCAGCGCATCATTTTGTCCGTACCCGTTTATGAACGAAGGTCAGCAATTATATTTAGCTCTCCGCCCGGTTCGCGGAATCTGCGAGTCGGTTTTTTGCCCACATATCTCTCCGTGTGACGAGTTTCTGTTTTGAGATTGACACCTCCGCAAATTGCCACATTTCTCTCCGCCTCGACGTTCTTTTTTTTTACACCTTTCTTTTCTCGAGGTCGTCTCTTATACTTTACTTTTCGAACTTATCTCGAGATACGGATCGCGATTGTTTCGTATTTGGATTTCACATCATGCACCCCTTTCTTTCTCGCCACGAACGAGGGCGTGGCGGAGTAGAGCGAGGATGGAGAGGGAGCGGAGAGAGGTTAGGGGAGGGAGGAGGCGAGAGGGGGGGAGGGGGAGGGGGTCGAGAATGGGTCAGGAGTCGGTGGAAAATAGGGTATGGCGGAGAAAGGTGAGGACATCAAAATAGTCCTTCCACGCGCCACGTACATTTCCTCCTTGGTTTCCCACTCTTTCGATCTCCTAGATGTCTCCAAGTTTCCATTACTCTCCATCTCTTTGCTGGTCTTTCCTCATTTCTTTCACATCTCCCTCTTCCCATCTCCGTTCTTTCTGTGTTAATCTTCGTACTTTTCCCTCTTTCCATTTTCTCCATCTCCTTCTCTCCTCCGCCTCTCCCGGCATTGTCTTCCTCTTTTTCTTCCCACTCGGAATCTCTGCACATAAATCTCGCATCCACGCACGTTTTGATCGCGTCCTTATTTCCATTCTGTTTAATCCGTTTCTTCGACAAATCGTATTTCGATGATGATATTCCAACTGTGACCGACCTTCCTCTCCGGTTAACTAGTATTGTTTGTCTAGTTGGTGTTATTGGATTATTTGTGAATTTTTATCATTGAAAGTTAAAGAGCTCCACTCGTGCATTAATACAGTGAAATCTCGATATAGCGAGAATTTATAAAATTCGTAAAAAATAATACTCGTCCTAACGAGTACTTGTAATATCCGAAAATTAAATTCCCTATTAACGTTAAGAAATTGACGCCCATGGTGTTTTCGCTCGCTATGTTGAAGTTCTTGTTATGTTCCGTACTCGTCCTGTCGAGGCTACGCTGTATTTTGTTTAGATTAGCTTTATTTTATAAGTCGTTCATTCAATTGAGACCATTAAAGAAAATAAGGCTTCGTAAGAGACGGCACTACGCACGATGGCGATGGTCGGTGTTTTTTTTTTATGACGATGGCTAGGACCGAATCTCCTCAAAAACGAGGTCCGTTTCTTCTCCTCGCTAACTCCTCTTTTCGTCCCCTTCTCAACTCCCCAAACATCTCCTTCTCCCCCCTCCCGCCCCCTAAATGTCCTCTCACGTACGTTTCCTCCACCGATCCATCTTAGCCACTCACACACACAATTCATGTATCGCTCCCGTCTCCAGCTTCTCACTTGAGCGTCCTCTTCTCTCCTCCCGCCCCTCATTCCACCTCCCGACTCATCCTCCCACCCCGCCTCCTCCCTC
Organism: Uropetala carovei; assembly: GCA_036926305.1. Lineage (NCBI taxonomy): Eukaryota > Metazoa > Arthropoda > Insecta > Odonata > Petaluridae > Uropetala > Uropetala carovei. The sequence goes on from JAXCHB010000196.1 coordinate 21,445,355, forward strand.
CCTCCCTCCCTCTCTCTCTCCCCTCCAAACTCCCTCCGACTGATCCTCAAACATTATTAACACCACACCACCGCCTGTCTTATCTTAATAATAATCGCCGAGTTCCTTTGTTGGAGTACTTTAGCCTTCCACTCGACCTCACACACAAATCTTTTAATCTCAAACGATGGCCATTCGCCTTGAATATTTCTCCTCCTCCTCCTCCTTCTTTCCTCCTCATCTCCTCCTACACCTCCGCCTATCTTTTGGTTCCTGATTTTCCTGTTTTAAAAGTTGACCACGCCTACTTTAACTTTCAAATCTTCGGCAAACATGCCCCTTCGCGAGGTCTTAAAGAGCTGTTTTCGATTTAGTTTTATTTTTTTTCCCCCCATCTCGCTCCGTTTCAATTTTTAACTCGTTTGTTAACTTAGGCGTGAATCGTCCGGGAGAAAATTTTTCACCCGCCGTCAAATAGGAAATTGTGGCATTATTTTATTATTAATAAAAATTTGAACCTCCCGTTTGACTTTAATAAACTTGTGAGAAAATATTCCGGAGCGTGACGAGGCGATTCGGATCGTTCGTAAAACGAGAAGGATTTTTTTTTCTCCTTCGAGGCCGTAGCACGATTTCAATATGTAGAGATTGAGCGATTTCGGTCATATTGCGTGACATCAATCCCCGGACCCGCTTCTTCCGAATCCTCGAGTCTCTCCCGATCCTCTTCTTTTTCTCCAGCCGCATCTACAATCTCCTTCATCCTTCGCTCTCTTCTTCGCCCATCCTGTTTCTTTTTTTCAACTCTCGCCCCACCCACTCATCCCTTATACCAACCTTCAAATCTCTAAAAAAAAAAAACTTCCCTCCCTCTCTTTTTTTTAAAAAAACCCTATTTCCTCTCCCTCTATCTCCTTCCCTACCCTTCAAACACCAAAACCTTCCATCCAACACCATCGACCTACTCCTCTCTCAGTATCCCCCCACCTTCCATCACACTTCATAAACCACTTTACCCCCTTCTTCCACCCCAAGTGCAGTACCGCACTCACCGACCCACTCTTCCCACCTCTGCCCCCCTTTCTCGCCCCATTCCTTACCCATCTTCTCGCCCCTTATCTCCCCCCCCCTCCCCCACCCCACCTTTCTTTCCCTGCCCCTCCGCATTTCCGCCACGCCCTACCCACACCCCTATTTTTTCCACGATTCTCCTCCCCAACCCCTCAAAGTTCCCTCCCTCTGTCTTCTCGATTCCCCCCCACTTCCTTTCTCCCTCTCCCCATGACGCCTCCGGAGCCAGGGGACCTTCTCCCTTCGCCCGCAGCGTTCCCACAGATAGAGAGAGAGAGGGAGGGAGAGGTAGAGAGGGAGGAAAAGCGAGGTGAGACGCAGGATGTAGAATGGAGAGAGAGAGGGAAAATGTTTGAGTAGGAAACGGCTGCTGCTGTGCCGCCGCTGCTCTCTGGATTTCCAGTAAAGAGAACTGTGTGGAGGATAAATAGGGATCGAGAGAGAGGGGAAGGGGGAAAGGGTGGAGAGAGAGAGGATCCGGGAGTGATTGAGGGTCGCGTTAAGGGGTTGAAGTAGTTGGGAGACGGACCGGTGTGTTTCTCTGGGGAAAAGAGGACTTTTTTGCTCGTCTTCCTTCCTCTCTTCGCATCCCTTCGTTTTTTTACACCACTCTTCCCCTTTCCCATGTTTCATTCCCCCCAAACTCCTCTCTTAAACTCTCTTCTTATGTTGGTTTCCTCCTTTACTTCCTGTCTCTCTCTCTCGCCAGGGATTTTGAAGCGTTGAGAGACTTCTTTTTTTCCGGAAAAATTCATTTAACGATTTAAAAAACTTTTTGGGACTTGAATCACATTATGTGTGTTTGGTCCTAAAATATCAAACTAATTATCGAGTGAAATTTTCGGCATTTAAGAGAATTTTCATGCCTAGGGTATCGCTACAACATCGCATTCGTTTTGGGGGAATTAGAAAATCTAGAATTTGAGATCGGGCGAGTGAAAACGTACTTATAGGATGAATGTTGGAGCCAGATATGTCTCAGAGCAGATGCCGGATCTGTGTATAAACATATCTATATTTTTAGAGAAATTGGTGCATCCTTCCATACCAAATTTGTTGATATACCTAGCTTACTTTCTGCATAACGGTAACTGTAAGAGCGCTCGACGGAAAGTATACAAATATGCGTCCAGTGCCTTTATTACAAGTCTCACAATTATAGATACATATTTAACAAGATCTTACGAATTGGATTCCAGATTTATTTGTTAGTGAATTTCAACCTGATCGCAAAATTTCACTCGTCTAGCGAATTCTAAACCACACCAAATCCTTCTCGAGAGCCACCTGACGGAAGATTCTGGACGGATTCTTCGATGAGGACTCCCATCGGAAAGATTTCTTAAAAGGAGTGTTCTTCCTCTTCCACAGGCCACAAAAGAGAGAGAGAGAGGCGTTACAAGATGGGGTTGTGAATCTTTCCACCTCTTCCCTCTCTCTCACCTCTTCGTCTCCTCCCCCTCGCATCCCATTCCACCCCAAAAACACCCTCGCACAATCCCTATTGTCTTCCTCCCCCAACTCCCCCCCTCTCTTTCTCCTTCCTCTACCATTGTCCGCCTTCCTCCTTCGTTCCCCAAATCCTCCTGCTTCTTCTTCCCCCCCCCTCCTCCTCCACCACCTCCCCCTCCTCTCAAACATCCTTTTTTCCCTCCCTACGCAAGAGGGGGGAAACACCCTCAGGCGTAGGACCCTCTGAGCACATACCAAGAGTGCCCAAAAAAACGCAAGAAAAGGATAGAGTTCGCCTCTTTCTTCCCGACGTCTGTCAATGCCTTGTTTATTCAATCTTTACGCTCCCTCGACCCACACTGGATATCCTCCTCTTGCCACCTCTCCTCCCCCTCCTTCCTCGCCCTCCCCCCACCCCCTCCTCCTCTTCCCTTCCCCCTCCTCTCTCCCTCCTCCACTCCGCCGTCTCCTTTCACCCAAGCAATCTCGGGCCTCCCGTCTCTCACCGATCTCATGGGCGCAGAGGAAGATACCAACGGTTAACGTGAGAAATCTCATGACTCGATCCGAAGGCTGGTTTGATTATTATTATTTATTCGGGTACAAAATGGAATGTTTTATAAAAGCGTAAAAGATCGTCTCAGGATATAAAATTAAGTATACCGTCTCATACCACTCCATTCACCTACGCTAAAAGGAGTAAGTTAAAAAGAACAAGTTTCTGTAATATTCATGTTTATCCATTATGTATCTTTCGTAACATGCCAAGAGTTGTGTTCCTTCCAATTGAATGGATCTTGAACATCTAAGGCGAATCAGATAGAATCTTCACAAAAATATCATTTATTATCGTTTATAGACAAAAAATACTTCCTGCGATACTTTTATAAATCACTCCATCTAAAAAAATCAGTGGATCGAATAATTTTCACCTTCTGAAAAACCATTAGTATAAGCAGCCAAATATAATTTAGTCTGTCATGCTACATTCCGGTTATATCGTGGTTATTTATAAATCCCACACACAAACTATAATAACATTATGACGTGCGTAATTAAAATTCCCTCGAGGATAACGAGATCCTTTATCGCGGTCAAAAATTTACATCATATCAATCGCGAATCCTTTACATGCGTTTATCCTCCTTATCGCGTCAATCCATGTTGAGGTCTCAGCCGCTCAAGGGACGCATAAACCCATTTCCCCACAAGTCACGGAATCAGGAGTCGATCATCTCCGTCCCTCGCTCAACATTTATACGGTCATCATAAGGAAAATACAGTCACGACATAAGATGACTAACGCATTAAACCGCTTCACTTCCTACGAACTCCTCCGACCTGACGCCTTCTTCGACCTTCGTCTCCGTTTTTTTTTCCTTTTCGACTCCTTTGTATCCCTCACGGCCCCTCTCCTCGTCGTTTTTTTTTTCTCCTCTTAAATTTTTGTGTCACCCTGCCGTGCCTTGATAATCTCACCATTTGCTGTAAAGACATTCCCCATTAATAAGTCCTACATAATAAGTCATATATTTAACTACAATGGAAAAGAACTCCTTCCTGTTTGTCCCAAAAGACTGACCCAAGAAGTTATTTTAATTGGTTTGCGGTTTTAATGAAACCTTGGTTATTTTAAGCATTAAAAAAATAAAACAAGTAAAAGAGAACTGGAAAAGCAGATTCCAAAAGCACTTTTTTTAATGCTCACGTCAATTTTCGGAATCTTCAACCTTCTCACTTTTATTGCCATAAACGAAACTTTACCATAGGTAGTAACAAAGCCGCATATATAGTTCATAAGGATTTTTTTAAATCCTGCTAAAAGACAAACGAACCGACGGACGCTCCTCAAAATCAATAGCTTTCATGTTTGTTACCAACCAAATCAATCCTGAAAACCTTAGTTGCTCATCTCTTCTCGTTGTTTCAAAAATTTTCTCACGGACGGTCAAAGGGAAAACACGTGCGATTTAAAAAAAAAAGGCAAGCCTTCAGTAAATTATGTGGATATATTTTGGTCATCGACAGCTGGTCGAAATATCTCACTATGTCTAAGGTAGTGGTTCAGCAAAAGGCGAGAAAGTTCAAAAACATTGAATTTGCAAGGCGATGAGGATGACCAAGAGGAACGTGTTGAAGGGGGGACCTCGTCCGAATTCGGGCGTCGGATCAGAGAATGACCAAGTATGTTTACGACTCCATCCGGATACGAGGGATAAACGTGAGACGTTACCTTATATGTATATCTGGATGCAAGCATTACTCGGTGCGAGCCGTGACCGCTCGTTAGCACCAACGGCTGCGTTTTTCATGTGCGCCTGCGTGCGAGGAATACGGAGTCCGGGACCTTTTAACGGGCCTTTCCGACCGCATAGGCGTCCGATTACATTGATTATTAAGCGATGCCGACTTTATGGACTCGCAAACTGCAAAAAATGAACCGCTCCGAGGAAACGTTAATCAAGAGACGTAGTCAGATCGCTCCTTGTTCCGTAATTGGTAGGTTGCTCGGATGGTTGGCGGCAAAAACAAAGTTGCATTGCCCCCGAGCTCCTTTAGGAAGTTAATTGGGATACCATTTCTTGGAAAATATTTCCGGGGTCATGACTGTAAGAAAATGTTTTCGTTGCATAACTTATGCGCCTCGATTTACATTTATTACGCGCGCTTAGTGGCGTGGCATTAACGATATTTTAATTATATCCGCGACGGAAATAAATGAAACTATTTTCAGGTTGCTACACGTTGAAACGCGTATGCAATGATTAGCAGAGACTGCATATTTCTTTGTCCAACCGCTTTGTCGAAAGCCTAAAAGGATGGTCGTTACCAAATGTCATCAGTGGTCCTATTTCTTTCTCCCTTTCGTATCTCCCGATTTTCCTCTCCGAAGACCATCTCCTTTCTTCCCTACTCCCTTTCCATAATGCCCTCGGGTGTTCTCTTCGGTCTCTCCACGCCGCCCTGCGCACCAACGCAGCCATCCAAATCCTCCTTTTCCTTTCCCAGTTTCCCTCTTCACGATTATTCCATTATGATCGGAAAAGTAACCTCTCTCGTCTCTTTTTTCCATGAGTGTCTGCAGGGACGACATGTTTTCCATTTGCGTCGTCTTTTACGCCGAAAACTTTCTTAGGAAGCCTTGGGATCGTGCTCGTATTTTTTATTTTTTTCGCGGAAGGCGCCACTTTTTCTTGAGGTCGCTCGGTTTTCGTTTACTTTTTTTTCCTTAATCTCTTCCATCCCGACTTCCTTTTCAATGACTCCCCGCTTTATATCGATCTCCACGCACTCAAAAATTATAACGTTTTCTTCGCGTTCTTAATGTCCTTCACGCCCACGAGACACTCCCACCCTTCCCCATATAGAGAAGCAAACAAGGCGGCGTAAAAAACCTCACCCCATGCCGCTTTTAATTCTCCCTCTTGTCCTCTTTCTCGTTTCTCTCTATCATTCTCCTCTGCCCACGAGCATTTCGACAACAGATTCTATAATGAGTATTGGAAGCAACGTGATATCGACTTTTAAAAAAGTACTATATCGATGTGAAATACGCGTCGATATATGGGTATTTCTGTTAGTTTTCAGTCATTTTATGATGGATTGAAAGTATGAAATATTTCAAGCTTTTTTGCGGATTTTCTTGATTAATTTCCAATTATATAGGCTTTTAGATATTATTATTATTGTCAGTCAATTAAAGATGTTTACATATTATATATATATATATATATATATATATATATATATATATATATATATATATTCACACACACGATATATAGCTAATGCTCAAATTGTGCGAAAATGTATCTATGTGATCGATTACGATATCGATGTTGCAACTCACATCCGTGAAGAAGATTAGGTACCGGTAGTGGAGGAATGTGAAACATAATTGAGGCTTGGAATGCATTCGAGTTTTTATGGCTGTTTCGACCTGCAACAAAAACGTTTCTGGATAATCCCTTTCTTTGTTCTTGCGCCGGATTTTGAGATTAAGCTGCATGTTCCCAAGAGAATTCAATGAAGATCGTTCCCTCGATACTTACACGTCGACTGTTAATTACTCATAAGCTGTCCGCCATTGTGGCTTTGAGATGATCATATATTATAGTTCCGAATCCGAAATTTTTGTGGGTATCATTAGATCGGTTAATCCTTTCGACTCAGGTGGAAAATGACATTTTCGAAAATAAATATAAAATGAAATTCATCGTCCTCACAAAACTCGCTATTATAGTTTCAGTCGTATTTATCTTTATTTTCATTCCAAAATGTGTTTTTATTGCTCAAAAGAATGATTTTGTTTTAATGAATTGATTATATTAGCTAATTTTAGCGGTTTGTCTTTTGATAGAGGAATTAAAATTTGTTAAAACGGCAGGAGTCATTTCACATCCTTTAAAACTCGACACTTCACAAATGTATCTCAGCATTATCTGAGACAGGAAAGCTAAACATTTCCTCTTTCTGGCGGAAATATATAACGCGAGAACTGAAAAGGATCTTCTCACACTCGGAACATTACTCCGGTCATTAAAATGTTAATTTTTTGTCTGAGAAACACCACTTTTCCCTTTTTTTACTTCTGATTCACTTCTCTCTCTCCCCCTGTTTCTTTCTGTATCTCTCTCTATCTATCTATCTATCTCTCTCTGTCTCTCTCTCTCTCTCTCCGCTTCCTCCGTTCCTCTAAGCTGCCCCTCACAGTTCCCTATAATCTCCCCCTCCGCCTACTCGCTCTTTCTCCCTCCGTTCACCCACCTCGCTCAACCCATACCCACGCCGACATTCAGTTTTTTCCCTTCGTCATCATCGTAGTTATGCAGCAAATGTCGACTCACCTCCCATATCCGCCTTTATCACTCAAAGTGGAATTTCTTGGCCTGGCACACAAAAATATTCCTAGCTTGGAGATGGATGGATAGGAAACTACACCGTCCACGATACACTACTTGGGATTGAAGACGCCGTCGCTTTAGCTTACGACACCAAAAATTCTCGAGCAAGGATTTCATCCATACTGAGGAATGCCTCTGAGTTTGTTAAACCCATGCTTTATAACTCTCCTACGTGTCTACCTTCATCTAACACGATTCTCCTATAACGTTTACCCGCCATATTCATAATCACGCGTTATAAGTAAAGTTTTAACGGCGTTAAATATTCTGCAAAATTAAATTTAACTTATACTGTATCAATTTGAAGTATAAATAACTAAGAAAAACCTTTTATAATATCATTCATATCCAAATACTCAATTTTTTTGAACGGATCGAATATAAATCGCGACGTGCCAGAAATAAAATCATAGAAAAAAATTGCAAATTCCAGCAAAAATAATTACTTAACCACTATTGTTCTTTGCTTAACGGGATATCTAAAATTACGCAGGTTAATGCTCCCGTATTAATTCCATCAAAAAAGTCTTCACCGTCGAATATGAGTCGCTTAAAATCTCCCCTCGTCGTTCCCAAAGTTCCGTGGCATATGAAAGAAGGAAAAAAAATTCTCGCAGCCATTCGAGTCTCTTCACTCCCTCCCCTCAGCCTCCCCAGTTCTCTCTCTTTCCTCATCTTTTTAAACCCGGTCTCCCCTCCCATCCCTCTTTAAGCTGTCGGTGTCGCCTCCCTTGCCTCTCTTCCCCACACCTCACCGCCACCTCCCTTTCATGCAGATGACCCCTGCCTCTTTCTCTCTCCCTCCCTCCGTCCTTCCATTCCTCAGCCACTCCCTTCTTTCCATGCCTTCTCCCCTTTTCGCCCGCTTTTCGTTTTTACCCCTTCATTTCTCGCACTCCCCTTTAATCCAGCCCCACACGTTCGCCGACGCATAAATATCCCTTCCCGGAACCCTTTTATCACCTTACTTCCCGGCTCTTTCGGAGTTCTGCTCCGGTTAACTCCTTTTTCCACGTACCAAAAAGTGCATCGCCGCACCTCAACTTCCCCGCGCATCTTTCGCCTCTCGTAACGAAGAATTCTATGAACTCGTTCCCGTTATATCTTCGTTCAACTCTCGTTCCTATTCCATGTCTCTCTTTCTCTCTCTCGTTCTTCTCGCGTTCCTTCCTTCCTCTCGTTACTTCCGTCCCGTTCTCGTTCCTTTTCCGCTCCTTTCTCGTTATTTTCTCGCTCCTTTTCCCGCTCCTTTCTCGTTCGTTTTCCGTTCCTTTCTCGTTCTTCTGTCGTTCCTTTTCTCCGTTCCTTTCTCGGTTCTTTTCCGTTCCTTTCTCTCTCGTTCCCTTTTCCCGTTCCTTTCTGGTTCCTTTTCCGTTCCTTTCTCATTCCTTGCTCGTCTCTCCCCTTTCTTTTCGTTCACTCCATTTCTCTACCGCTCTCACTCGAACCTCAGCACTCATTTTCCGTAGAAACCCATGAAATAAAAGTCTGCCATTCGTCACTCGCTTTCGCTCACCCTTCTCCGAGCATCTCGGGATCTCTGCTCCCGCTCCCTATCTTCCCCCAAAGAATGCAACAGGTTATTCCCATAAGGGTACTCTTTGCTTTCCCCCTCTCGTCAGCCTGTTCCTTCATCAAGAAAAAAAAAGACATATTAAAAATAGATTATCTCCTCGCCTCCCTCTCATTCTCGCCACCGTGAAGGAGACTTCATAGTCTCAATCTCTTCTTAATAAAGATGATTTCAATCTCTCCTTCCCGACTCCCCCTCTCCTCTCTCTCCTTTCCTTCTCGACGTGCTCCTAAACCCTTTTGGGATCGCTAAAATTAAGATTTCTCGATACGTCGCGAGGTCGTAGCTTCTCGTTTAATAAAGATTAATCATCGTCACATATATTTCAAGGGCCAACAACCGAGGGAGAATATTAATAAGGTCGGCGTCGGCTTTTTTTTCAAAAATTCATTCGATATTAATTTAGTATCATTTAACCGGAGACGTTTTCGGCGCAGTTGTCTTTGACTGCTTACTGCTTTGTCATTGGAAAATCACTCGCACGGTTTAAAAAATAAATATATCGCCGTCTTTGTCGTTCCCCTCGAACTGCCAATGGATCCTTCGTCACCTGTCACTCTTTCCCTCTAATCCTTTCACGCGAAAACGCGACGTTGAATGCTGAATGGTGATGCTCTTCTATGAATTAAAAGTTTTTGCTTTTTGCAAACATGTTTACTTTTTCCGAAAGATTGTAGGCATTAGATGCAAATCACGCGAACAAAATTTTTTTGTTAGTGGAGTTTCGTGTTTATAAAGATCATTTTTCCTTCTGTAGGTCAGCTAGGATATAAAATTCGTGTCGTATAAGTTAACGAGTTGTGCGACTATCTCATAGTAACGCATTATTCCGCATAACTTTAAAATATTTAATGGTTTAGAATATTACCTTTTCAAAATTTTGGCGTTGTTTTAAAGCCTCTTCAACTGTAATACTCGAGACCTGGAGGAAGACTCCTCACAACTTTCCAAGTATTAACATCTCTTAAATCTCATCAGTATTTTTTTAGATAAGAAAGTTTAATTTTCTATATAATCCTTTATTAATATATGTCCAGCTTAGTGGCAAAGGAATGCATTTTTCTCCAAACGTGAAATCTGCCATTTTTGAACGATTGAGAGAATTTGAGTGACTACCTTAAAATGTTATGACCGTATTTTTATAAATTTATAAACATCCGGCGACATTTTCGAAGACAGAGATGAATTAAAAAAGGACAAAAGAATCCCAAAAATGTTTCCCGATAGTTTTATTGGTTATATTATTGCCATTGTCATTCCAAACAAGGACAGAAACAAAAATTAAATCTCATTAGTATTTTTTTAGATAAGAAAATTTAATTTTCTATATAATCCTTTATTAATATAAGTCCAGCCTAGTGGCAAAGGAATGCATTTTTCTCCAAACGTGAAATCTGCCATTTTAATGTTTTTTGAACTATTGAGAGAATTTGAGTGATTAGCTTAAAATAATTATGACCGTATTTTTATAAATTTATAAACACCCGGCGACATTTTCTAAGACAGAGATGAATTTAAAAAGTACAAAAAAATACCAAAAATATTTTCCGATCGTTTTATTGGTTATATTATTGCCATTGTCATTCCAAACAAGGACAGAAACGAAAATGAATCAAGAGAGAGAGAACAGATTTGATTTGAGACATACGGAGGAAGGAACGAAAGAAAAGGAGAGGCGTGGGAGGAGGTAAATTACTCGGGAGAGAAATAACCAAGCCTGGAAAAACGGAGGGAAAAATATTTGAGGGAATGTGATCGATGGCTACGCAATGACTAGGAGAGAGAAGAAATTGAAAAAAAAAAGAAAGACGAAAACGAGCCAAAAGGAGGAGACGATTCAAAACTCGGCATGTCCCTCTGTCCAAATTTTCAGGAGCGATAAATATGCGACCTTTTGATTTCCGTGAATAAGCGTTCCGACGATCGTTTACCGCTCAAAGACATATAACAATTTTCCCCCTTACGGTGAAAGGTTTCTTGGTCATTACCGAGATATTACCACTTCTGATGGCGATTGGATTAACGATATCGGCGGTCAAAACGCCATCGGTCAGGTGAATTCTGGGAAGACCCGAGTCCGCAAAAAGGGCCGAGGTGAAGGTCACAGCCCATCTTCGTCTCTCTTTATTCCGATACATCTTCTCTTTCCCCTTCCCCCATAACCGCATCCATCGTCGCTCCCTTTCTTACCCCTTCCATTTCTCTTTCTCTTCTATTTTTACTCTTTTTTTTCATCCCTACCAATCCTTTTCTCTCTCTCTTCTTCCTTTTCTTCTATCCTTTTCCCATTTACTCCTCTCGGAATCGCCCATTTCTCGCCATCCTAACGCATTATAAACTCCCGCCTCATCAGCACTTTTCTTTTTTTTGTTTCAGCTATTCAATTCCTTTCTCCATCTCTTCGTCGCTTCCTCCCTCCCTACTTTCATCTCTTCTCACTCCCTCTCTCTCTCTCCTCCCACTCCTCCTCCCCCCCACTTCTCCTCCTGAATATAAGTGCCGGGTCAAAACCTTGAATTCGCCCCGTTGTTGTCTGGCCACTGACGAAATTCAGACCTCTGCTCCGTTTTCATTTTTCCACTCCCAGCATTTTTGTCTTGCTGCATACGCTTTTGAGCTCGCTTCTTCTTCCTCCCACTCCACCTCCTCCGACCGTCTTAAAAAGGTCTGCTGTCCGCTCCAATCTCATCCTCTTCCTTCCTTCACGTCTCATTCCTTCCACTCTCCGTTCCCTTTTTCCCTCGATCTTCGTTCTTTTTTATTTTCAGGGTCTCCGTGAATTATTCAGAATTTGGAATCTGCGCTTACCCGTCCATTCTCCGACCAACTGGCTGCAATTAATTCTCTCAATTGGGCGATAATGATTGTTTTTTTTGTCTCCCCCTCGTTCGCCTTTTTTTTTCCCGCCTTCTCTTGAGTTAACGCCGCGCATGTGGCCGAGCTACGACAATGGTCTCCCTCTTTTGCTTGGCAACACAACTCTCCTCCGAAACCACTATAAATTATTCATCCCTCCCCCCCCCCCCATTCTCCTGTACTATAAAAACCCGCATTGTACTCACGCTCCTTTACACCTCATTCCCTCTCTCTCTCTCTCTCTTTCTCTCTCCCTCTCTCTCTCTTTCTCTCTCCCTCGATCTCTATTTCGGTCCAAAAAATAATCATCCGATACGGAGGAGTCATAACAATCGCTTTAAGCTGTGATCAGCGTTCCAATGGATCTTTATCTCTCCAAATTCCTATCATTTGTGCATTCTTGCCTTCCCTCTTAAACAAACACGAGACTGGCTTCTCTTCAAGTTCATTAATTTATCTGTTTGTATCGAAAGGCTTCGGAGATTGTGTCGGACAATTCAACTACGGACTCAGCTGCCGAAAGGTTTTATCTATATTCAATGAACGCTTGTTGCTACATATTTGCACTAATTATAAGACTATAAGAAATCGTTACTGATAGTGTTAACCTACTGACACTAATATGGGACTTTTCAACAAAGAGTGAAAATTGTTATTATTTTGGCGCGCTTTCATATATATTTGAAACTCTTTATTTGTCTTATATCATTTACATAGCACATTTGTACACTACATATTCATTTTACAATAGATTTTTTACCCTTGAGTATTGCATCAGTTTTCTTTTTATTAAACCTCTCTCATCCCTCTTCAGTTAACGACTCTTCCTTATTCAGAGTTCAACGTATTACGGAAACGAGGGTTTCTTCTTTTCTGCGCAGTGCTTTCGGGAGACCTTGCGATTTCATCTGTGAATCAAACTCGCCAATCAGCAATGCAGAGCGAGCGGTCGGATCTTTGACTTTTTTCGGCTATCGCGAATCTCGCAGAGACGGAGGAATTAGGCAAATATTCACGGAATAAGGAAGGAGCGGTATAAAGGAGACATTTCCATCTGTTTTTCTCCTCGCCTCGATAACTTCCTACCTCCTCCCAGATCGCTCCTCCCGATATAAACTCAATCTGCCGTTGACGCTACGAATGTCTCGATGGTCCGCAAGCCTCGGCGAAAAGAGGATTTTTATATGGTTTTTCTCACAAGCTCTCGTAACCAGAGTCGGCCAAGCGCTGAAGGGGAGCCGGATGCGAATATCAACGGAGGGCCCACGAAATAAATATTTATAATAATAACGAACGATTTATGGAGCCCCAGTTTAATATTATAACTTTTACGGGGTGTTTCTTTATTGGAAATCAGTTTTAAAGTGATATTTAGTTAAAGTTTTTGCAAAATTTAAAAAGCGATACTTGAAGAATTGGGAACTTCTGGGGCCCCCATTGTTTGGGGGCCCGGATGCCTCGCATCCTCCCTTTGGTCGGCCCTGCCCGTAACTCTCTGTTTGATCCTGCGGCTAAAAGTTCATCTTGATTCGTTTGGTGCTTGTGTGATGAATGTTTAACTTTATGCTCGACGCTTATGAAAAAATCGTATCTGCTTTTCTTACTACGAACAGTTTGGCGCTCGGTTTCTTAATACAAACAGTTTTTGTTCCACTTTCTTTTTATGAAAACAAGTTTCCTGTTCGCAATTCGTTTTTCAATTTCCTTGTGTATGTTTAATTAATTTGCACGTGTTATTGAAAGGTGACGATCATGTGACAGATAATTTTATTTCTCTGGCTTTTAATTTACCATTTCGTTTGAGAGAGGTGTTTCTTTTGTGTTCAATCATCGGGCTTAATAACTGACGTAGGAAAATGCTACATGTAAGATACGCATTCATCGCGATAAACCAACAAACAGTAATGATTGGACAGCCAAACAGAACTTATTATCCCAACGGAAAACCAAAAAATTTGTTATTCGATTTTCCATTAATGATAACAAATTCTCCTCCTCTTCCCGCTTCCTCTATTCATCTCTCGCCCTCTTCTCTCTCTCTCACTCTCCGAAGCCACTCCCTAACACTCCTCCTCTTTTTGGTTCCTCGCGTGGTTCAACGAACCGGGTGGTTTATACGGAGGGAGGAAGGGAGAGAGAAAAAAAAGTACGCGACGCGCTTTTCGTTTCCTTTATTTTCGCGATGGGTGTGCCCTCTCCCTCCTCCTCCTCCTCACCTTCCCACCCATCTCTCTCTCTCTCTTTCCCTTCCACCTCCCTCCCTCCATAACACCTTCCATCTCCTCCATCCCTCCCTCTTTACTCGCTATTTTGTTAGGCGACCCCCTCTTTCAATTATGTCTTGTATATATTTTAGCTCCGTCTCTTTTTTTGGACGTATTCCGTTAATTAATGTGGAAGAAAAACTTTGGCCTCAACGAGATGTTTGGATAAACGTAAGTGTTTGAGGTCTTTTGATAGGCTTTATTCCTGAGTAGTACTTTCAAAACCAAGTTGAAATTTATAGGAAATATACAGGGTGTAACAGAAGTCCGTTCTCTTGGGAAAATAAGATATAACCGAATTAAATTAGAAAATAGTTTTAATTTTACTTTACAAATCAATGCAACCAAATTGCCATTTGTCACAGAGTACATGCTGAAATTACATTACACACAGCCATTGACACATCTCTACTAGCCTCTGTAGGTTGCGTTGTGCAATGTATCCACGCTAATGTTTTTGCACCGAGTTGTATTTTTTGACTTCTTTATCGTTCGTGGTTTTGGCTTAAAAAAAGAACGGTCTTTAATCAACATATAAAAACACATAATGCGCGAGGTCTTTCTGGGGGGTTCGGGAAGATTCGCGGACAATGTATATAGAATTACTGATTTACAATGAAGAACTTCTACACGTCTTGAGTCAAAAGGCTCTAGAATTAAATTGGGCATCACTCTAGCAAAACGTGTTACATCCTACTGAGAAATTGGCGAGTAGCTAGAAATATTGTGATATAAAGTAAGAATCTACAGAGGCCGGCGAATTGCCGACTTTGTGTCTGATGTCCAGGTATCTCGATGGGTTACGTAGAATGCAAACTTGAAGCTTTTTAAAGAAATGTGAGGAGTATAAATAACAGCAAACAGATGTTCTTCTTGGAGACCAATCAGTCTATGCATTCGTTCATAGTGTTTGTGTGCTACGTGCTTTCTAGTTCTTTCAAATTTTCATTTCTGATTGGAAAAACATGGTATGCATGTTGATCATAGAATTACTTTGAGGGTATTGTATTGGGAGTTCAAATAGTAAAACGTGGAAATAATCTTCAAACTATTCACTTTACGTTTTGGTTCCCGGAAAATTATTATAGAAATAAAATGGGTTTCGTTTTATTTCAAATTATTTGAAAAAATGAACTCTCCAACAAATAACATATTGTCTATTACTCCAAGCCGTGTTCCTAGATGGTAAGATTTTACAAGTTTATATTATGAGCTCGAATATAATTAGCAATTGCACGTGTATGCAAACTTTAAAGAAATGATGATTCTTTACTAGATGTGAGTTAATTATAAATATGAAATACCCACCTCTGCAAACCGTACATAAGTGTATTTTGTTGATTATATTGGGGACTTTATTGTTTCCTTTCGAGTAGCGTGGGCAGTATTTAAATAAAAAATGTAATTTATATGATGTTTCTAACAAACTAAATATTTCGCGTTTTTTATCATTGAAATATAAATGTGTTGATACTTATATTTATCAGGGGGTGCGCCAAAATTCAGAATACTTTGTAAGGGTTCGCGAACCGAAAAAGGTGGAATACCACTGATATAGATGGTTCAGTATAGAATCTTTAAACCACCAACACGTAAAAGTGAATACTTCATATGCAATTCTCCGTTACCTCTGTTTTATTAAAAGGCAGGTTGAAGTTTATGGAATAATTCTCCGAGGTATCGTAACTCAACATCCATTCAGGTAAAATAACTTAATGAAATTTTCTTCATGAATAAATCCACTTAGCATAAAAACGTTTTGTGGATTTAGCCGCCATATCGTACAAGATCAGATGTTTTCCAAAGCGATGCGAAAGCCTTACACAACCATTTTGGAGGCCATACCTATATTAAAAAGGATGTCGTTGCCCCCTCACCTTGCCAATTTCGTAAACATGTATATATAAAAAATACCAAAGCCTTTGCATGAATAAATGTAATATTAATGTTACGACGGTATGTGGCTTCACCGCAGCCATTTTTGGCCGACCGGAGAATTAAGGTCCATTAACCGGTCAGATATGCACACGTAGTTCCCGAGTGACCATGAAATGGAAGAGGAATTATGAAAGAACCCGCAGTGGAAGACCTTGATGTGCCGATATTTACCCAATTCAGATAGGATTCATATGAGATTCTCTTTCCTATTTGCAGGTCAACTCTCTACCTCTCCCGGAGGAACAGGGAGTCCGTCAGTCGGAGGGCCTCAAGGGGCCGGGTCCTCCGTCAAAGTCCCCGCGCCGCCTATCGACTATTCCAGATACGTCAAGAGGTTCTCGAGCGCCGCAGAATGCGGCAGCTATTACTGCAGGGATCTCAATTACAGGTGAGCACTCATTGCGCTTCGTTAACTATTAGCATCCGTGTCTTTTAGCCATCCAGGGCTCAGAATTGCGTATTTTATCTTTTAAGGCCTGTGATTAAAAAAATAAAAAAATTGACTTTTTCTATAAAAGGCGAGTCAGGGAAAGCACATTATTTTCAAAATTTTTATTGCTCACTTTTCAATAATACGAAAATACAAATTCACCCTAGGGTAACTAGAGACCCCCTGTTATTAGGAAGGTCATGTGCTTTTGTATTGTGATGTTTCATTACAGAAGGCGGAAAGCAAGCAAGCAAAGATGCATCGCGATCATTTTTGGTCTATTTTTTTCAAAAGGGGAAAAAAGTATCAACTTTGACCGGCGCGACGTTCATATGTGTATTTGATATCCACTAACCAATTTGCTTCGGAATGCCGGAATGTATTTGCATTTAATGCTCATTCGTAATGAAAACCGATCTGTTGCGTTTCATGCTCTCTCTTTTGTGATCTTTACATTTGTGTCGAGTAAAATATTAAACGAGAAACATTAAAATTTCGGTTTTTTTAATCGGGTAATTCTATGCTATATCGTAAATGATTACAAAAAAATGAGGGACTTATTTTTTTCCTTCTGCTGTAAAATTTCAACCCATTAGCCTGAGACTCTTACATTGATATAAAAAAACAGACATTTGTCCCCCCGAATATCATCGACCTATATTGTAGGCGCTGCACATTAATTCGTTAAATGGTATGTTCATCTGGATTTTATCTTATCCCTTGCAAAAAAAAAAGGGAGCACTTCCACTGCCTGGACTGCAACTCTCGAGTATTCGTTAAGAAGGAGGAGATGATAAGACACTTCAAGTGGCACAAGAAGAGGGACGAATCACTTCAGCACGGCTTCATGAGGTATTCGCCAATGGACGACTGCTCGGACAGATTCAGGGACTGCAGCCACAACCGCAAGCAAACGCATTACCATTGCCTCAAGGTACGGGATCATGCGTATGAAATCACTTGAACCCTTTTATTTTTCATACGGTTCAAGATTCGATTGATGTTACTCTCTGCATGTTTCCTTTACTTGATCACTCGAAGAGTACATAATTCCATTAAAAATTACCGAGTGCCACTTTCACTGTAGTATTCCATTTGCTAGTGTGAAGGACGCATTTCATCCTATTTAGTTTTGGCAGTAAATGTCACAATATCGGGGTATGAATAGAAACCAAGCATCATTCTTATTGGTAAAAAATATATTACGATTATTTTGTTTTGATCCTGCTCAGAAATAGCCTACACATATTTTATCTTGAAAACTTTCAGCATGCGACCGTCACACTAGCAAATATTTTACTGCCCTTAAATACTGAATTTTAGCTCTAATTTTTTGGTTGGTAATTATTAATAATTTGAAGAAGTGTTCATGGAATCACAGCATTTAAAAAGGTGTTCAAGATATGTTCTGATACGAAATCTCTCTACAGATTTTCTAAACTATTCTAGATTAAATTAAAAAAGCTAATGCTTTAATGATCAAGTAGAAACATTTTATCATATTTAGATCTCTTGAATTATAATAGATCTTCGATTTCGTATATACTTGAGCGAATATAGTCCAGAACTTCGTCCTGATTTTATAAATTAAAAATAACGAATAAATTCCACGTCTTCTTATGTTAGATATATATACATACATCATATTGTCATTTGAATTTGTTCTTCTGAATGAAATTGAGAAAAACGGGGACGCAAGCATCTGAGAAATACAAAAGTCAACATTACGTTAAAAACGGTTAGTTAAGTGCGGGATAAATTTAAAAGATCCATCCATGACGTGAAGAAAGTTATTCTTCATAGAAGAATGCAGGAATTCGTAGGCATCGAGAGTAATTATTCAGCCATCGTCGTGGAGAATCAGATTAGAATGAAAGAAACGCGTTTCTCTGTAGCCACTTAAATAACAGTACTTCAAAACGGTCAATTTAGACACTTTGCTGTGCATACGAGCCTCTGTAGCAACGTAGATCTCTACTACTGCATGAAAACAGCATCCTAAGGCCTTTTGAACTAGGATATGCTGTCAGTTAAATTAGTCTGGTTCGTTTTCACGTCAACACCTACAGGAGGGCTGTGAAAAAGTGTACATCAGCACTTCAGATGTGCAGATGCATGCCAATTACCACCGAAAGGACTCTGCCATAATTCAGGAGGGCTTCCAACGGTACCGCGCCACGGAGGACTGCGCCTCGCCCCACTGCTCATTCTACGGACAGAGGACCACGCACTTCCACTGCCGCCGATCCAACTGCAAGTTCACCTTCAAGAACAAAGCAGATATGGGTGAGTTGTAAACCATCCACCTTTGTCCAAGTTATAACATCATGAAATCAAACGGCTATCATATGCTTTCAAGTAGAAAGGTGTATTCTCAAATTCTTCAGATATGTTTATAAGAAGGGAAGGGCGGTGGCGATGATATCGATTAAAGGAATTTGTCCGTAACATTTTATACATTATATAAAGTTATTAAATTTAAAATGACAGAATATTTTTAATTTGAATTATCGAGAGTGATAATATTCTAGGCCATTTTCCTTTTATTTAACAAATGAATAATTTTTCTGCAGAATAGGATTTCACGCGGTTATAGTTTCAGTCTTGATATCGTTAGCATACAACATGTTTTATAATATCATAATCCTTCCATGCATTTGTCTGAATCTCAGAGTCGATGTTTTTTACCACATGTAATTTAACTATTTAAACGAAAACTCGGATTTATTTATAAAAAATCTTCAGGCGCTTATCGGACCCTTAATCCTACTTCCCAAGTCCATAATTTTTATGTTTATACACGTAAAGCGTCATAATGACATGGTATTAGTGAAAAAATCTTTATAATCGCATCCCTCCCTCTAGTTTAGTTTCTTTGTTCATTCCTGAGTCAATCTGTTATTTTTTGCATAAAGCGTCATTTGAATTTCTAATCTTTTGAAAGCTTGCATAAGAGTCTGACTTTTTTCTCTTTGTGGATACTCATTCATTTCTAGGATCACAAAAACGATTTGTAGATTAGCTCCCATTTTTTTCTTATTCTTTTCACGTTGACATAAGAGCGACGAAAAATATAAAAATTGTTTTTCCCCTAATCCTTCCACGCTTTCGTTATTTTTATAGTTTTCTTCCATTTTTTCTCTGCAGAAAAGCACAAGACTTATCACATCAAAGACGAGCAGCTCAACCGCGATGGCTTCAAGAAGTTCATGAAACATGAGCACTGCTCGTTCGAGAACTGTCGCTTTTCTCGCGTCTGTAACCACATACATTGCATCCGCCTCGGGTGCTCATACGTGCTGCACTCTAGCGGCCAGCTGTACTCCCACAAGCGCAAACACGAAAGGAAGGACAACGAAATGGCGTATAGGAAGTTTAAGCTTGCCCAGAGCATGCTCAAGAGTTTCGGCGGGAGCGGAGCAATGGATTGCGGAGGGATGCCGGGAATGGGACAGTCAGCAGCCACCAGTCCGCACGATTTCTCATCAATGGACAGCATGTTTGCGGAAAGGGTGAGGTCGATCTACTTTCAGGCACTACCTGAAACTTTTACCGAGGTTAAAAGGACGTTTGCTATTACATGGCGTCATTCAACAGTGCGCCGTAGTTGAGAGAGTTTAGCTCCGCCAAATGGGAGCAGAATTCGATTGCAACCTCCCCTCGACCTGACAACTCCATATATAATATCTACTTACCAACTTACGTAATTCCACCACTTGTTTGTTCGGTGGATTATTAACGCAATCAATGAGTGATTTAATTCAATAATCTTGCGGTGTCTGGCGTAATGAATTAATTTACTTTCACTACAGTTGTTTTTCCAACCGTATTAATCTACCTTTATATATTCCATTGATGGTTCATTACAAATTTTCAACATCTCCCGGAACTAATGGAGCTACATTTTTTTTTCAAGCAAATTTAAACGGGAGGGCATTTTTAAAAATAAAGATGGTCATTGATATCAGAAACGTCAGCGCCAGACCTCTATTCCTTCGTTCATCATAATCATTTTTCTTGTACTTCTTTCACTGCATCACAATCATGAATAAATGTCCATGGCAATTAAATGCTCAGTGGTGACGCTTTCGAGCGCAAACGACTATTCCCACGGTGGGATTAGAACCCTCGGCTGTAGTGTTGGGCAGGGGCGGCCCGAGGAATGTAGGCGCCCCAGGCGAGATAGCATTCCAGCGCCCCCTAAGTAAATGCTTGTTGAGATATTTTCAAAGTTCATGTTAATTTATTAATCGCTATGTAAAATTATTGATAACGAAAAAATAAAAGGATAGCATCAAGATCATAGCCCGTTCCGCGACATAAATTCGTATATAATATTTATTCACTTGCAAATAATGCATAGATATATGATCGATATAGCGCCCTCAAGACTTTGGCGCCCCGGGCAGCCTCCCTGCTCACCCGTACCTCGGGCCGGTCCTGCCAGAAACAAGACTTAGGAGAATTAGTGGCATTACTCCATCTACGACTTTAGGTTACGTAGGATTTTTAATCGCGTATATTTTACATAACACCCTCCCTGTCGCTTTGCATCCTCGACGTCAAGCGTTTACAAAAAAAAAAGAAAATAAACCCAGTTTCTTGATGTACTCGGTCTGCTCAAAATTTACGCGCGTGAACGGAGGAATTCCGAACCACTTAATCACATTTTTTAAGAAGCCCTTTTATGCGATCGTCAAAGCTCTTATAAAGCACTGCTCGGATCCCAAACTCGGTCAAACGCCGTCCTTTTACTCCCCTCTCTCTCTCCCTTTTTTGTGTTTGTGTCGTCATTTACGAATCTCACGACCCAATATCCACACCCACTCTCTCACTCTTTCCCTTCCTCTCTAAAATATAAATTGCTTAGTGCTGGCCGTTTGGTATTTACATATTTTAAAGTATTTTTAATTGATTCAGTAAAAAAGTTGAGAGAAAATGTTTTCTTTCGATAAAAAAGTAAAATGTTTGGTTGTTACATGAGTTTTTGTTGAAAAATTTACAAACAAAAAAGAAGCTATGTACTTACTTCACAATTGTCTTCGACTTCACTGATGTTCTCCCACACTATCACCTAATGAACACTAAACAATAAAAATCTGCTCACTAAATAACACTGTTCTCCATTCTGTTTCATCCATAGAACTGTCGAAGATTGTTTACCAGTAATCTTCACTTCCCTTTTCTCCTTCTCAGAATTCCTACAGATCCAGAATAAGGAACTTACTTTGAATAGGTTTCATTGTACTCAGGTTTAAGGATTGTGACCTTTCGGCATTGAAATACTTTGAATTCGTCTTTATTAAGTGACAACAAAGCCAAATCTAGTTTTTTGTAACTTTGTAACTGTTAAGATATACAAGAAAATTAACTAAATATCAAATTATACAAGAACTATAAATGTAAATAGTGATACATTGTTTCTGAGTATTTGAGTTTTGTTTAGAGAACTATCCTTATAATATTGTCCTTCCAGGCGCCCTCTTGGCGCCCCCAGTGCCTCGGCGCCCTAGGCTCGCCTGTACCTTGGGCCGGCCCTGGTGCTGGGTTCCACCTATACAATACCTGCACAATTTATCGCTCATTTTTCCTTCATTATCTGAAGCGAGCGGCTTGCACGCCATAAACAAAAGTCCGCTAACTTCCTCCCTTTCGTCTCACAGGTGGGTACACCTCCGATGGGGCAAGGAGGCCGAATTCAGGGCATGACTCCCGACACCTCTTCCTCCCCCGTGGCCCCTTCGGCCATCCAAACCTCCGTCATCCAAGGACCTTCCGCGCACCGGCCGCCCTCGCCGCAGCAGCAACTGTCCCATTCTCAACAATCGCACCAACCTCAACAATCGCAGGAATCGCAGGATCCCGGATCGTCGCCGGGGCGTAGCACTCCAGACGGTATGCCAAACGGCCTTCCTCCGGGGCCCCAGGGATTGGCGGCCTTCCACAAGTACTCTTCCGTGTTCGGTGGTGAGTTTAGACGCGAACAACTACCCGATCGCGTTAGAGCGAAAAGTGTCGAATATTCGTTAAGGAAATATAAATATATGGTGTGTGTGTGCCTCCGGAGAATGAGGGCCGTTTTTTATGGGTGTACATGTCATGGGGGGATTGTGGGCCTTAAAACACCACGCTGGCCCAGAGCGGGTTGGTGAGTACCTCTTTCACTTTGGCCGGAGATATTGCAGAAAGACTTCACAGCATGGTTGAACCTACCGGTGTGCGAGGACACCACTGTTCTTCACCCTTTAGCCTCCGTTTACACCTTTCCGCCGACTTTGAGGCAGTGAACTGAGGCAGTTGGAAGGGATATATATATATAGTATATACACACACTATGTGTGTGTGTGTGTTATATATGTATATATTTATCTTGAATACAATGGGAATTAATTTAGGCAAAGGACCAACTTTCTTGTCTGGTTTTTGGAGCTCTTAATTCAACGGGGATGGTTATTGCGAATGAATAGCTTTTAATTGCCTCCTTTCGCATTCTTAATGCCTTTTAAAGTATTGTTCCCGTCTTTAATTTGCTATTATTTTTCTACCACTCTCTTGCTTGGGTGTATTTTTATGAGGCTTTTACTAAACAATTGAGTCAAGGTTTTTCAGTATTGTATTATATAGGAATCTGTATTTTTGGTAAATTATACTATTTTTTCGCCATTTTTCAATTTATTCAGTATGTGAAAATTATTGTATGAGATTCGTTATACGGGAATTTATGTATATCGGAATTTGCGCATCCGAAATAAAAATTTTAAAATCCTTTTTTTTTTCATTTACACGAAAATTATTAGAAACCATGTAATTCGGAGAAGCGTCTTTCATATTGGATTAAAATTAACTATGGCTGTAACGGATATATATGTTCTAATAAAGCATAATCCGAATTTAAGGGTTTTGTGTCTGGTGCGGTGATTAACTGGCATTTCTGTAGACGAAATTATATAACATTTCGGGATATGCTGATTCATTTCCCAACCAACGCTGCTTTAAATTGACATCTAGATTAATTACGAGCATGTATTATTTTTGCCCTCTGATCGATAATGATCACCGATATTAAAATTATATATCTGTTACTATAAAGACCATTCTTTCCTTCCCTTAGGTCTCGAGTGCATGGCTCCCCCTGGCCTTCCTTCCCCATTCCTCATAGGGACACCAGGCGGTGCCGGCGCAGGGGTGCCCGTGGGCGCCGTGGCCGGCTACACCCCTCCATCACCCCACCTCCTCTCGCAGACGCCCCCCGGGTGCGAACCTCTCGCTTCATCCTCTTCCTCATCCGCCGTCGACCTCTCGCACGGAGATTTCCGGGCTGGTCCCGTCACCGTGTCCGCCATGATGCACCAGCAACAACAGCAACAGCATCCGTCAAACGTGGCGGCGGCCGCAGCGGCTGCTGCTGCACGCCACTTTCCTCTACTCCCTGACGACCTGTGGAGGAAATATTTGACGTGCCATAGGGCTGGGGAGAAGTGCGGAGGAAGGGGCGCGGGACCAAACGCCGTTTGCGAATTCCTCGGCAAGGAACACTTCCACTGCATGGCCGAGGGATGCGACATGACCTTCAGGTGAGTCCGTGCCTCACGCACATACCCGTGCGCGAAGCGATTACTGATCGACGACGTTTTTCGAATCGGGAGGCTGCCTTGAAATCGCCACCTGTGTTCGGACAGATCGGTATCTTTCGATGGATCTATGTTTCGGTCTTCCTCCCCGCTTTGCCCTGCCCAAAGTCCTCGCCTTCTTCCATTCGCGACGTTATGTTTGAGAATTGCGATCATCACCGCTTTATTTTCGAAATAAAATGTGCCTGCAATGGTTTACGAGATGAGGTCGCTTTGCCGTAAAAATGAGGCGGAGGTTGGTTAAATTTCTTTTCATGGTTTCGGTCCGCGTAGATTCTATTTCAGCATATTTTGGTAACCAATAAAATGGGCTCGGATAATTTTTATAGTTCGTGAAGTATAAGACGTCACGCGCACATAACAATGCGATCGTGATATTTTAGCATATTTCATTTTGCTGGTTTATCGATACAGAATTTCCCAAGTCTGGAATTTTATTTTGCAATATTATCGAAATAAGTATTGCTTTGAAATTCATCAAAAATACTCTCCACTGAATTTTCCATTGTAATTTAACAATATATTTACAACTTTCATTCCGTTGTTCGTTCATTCAGGTCAAAAGACGGCGTCCGTGAGCACGCTAGGAACCACGAGCAGCAAGAACAAGTGACCGAGGCGTTCTATTGGACTGTGGAGGTGGGCCAGGAGCCGTGCCGCCCCTGTCCTCCCGACTGCCCCTTCCAGAACAAGGAGAAGCATTACCATTGCTGCTGGGTGAGTAGTCTTACGTAAATGAATTTTCAAATAGCGCTGAATCCTACAATATAATTGGGAAGATAATTCGCGGTGTTTGAATATAGATAACCGTATATATAGTTTGTAAATGAAATCGATAGAGAATTTTATTCCGAGACAATTCACAACTCATTGCTACTCATTTTCCATTTGTTTTTTTAACCTCATGTCCTTCATTGCAAAGTTTTTTGACTTATTTTCTTTTTCGTTGCCCTTTGGGATGCTTTGCAGGAGAACTGTCGCGAAATCATTTTGCCAACCGATAAACCTTTCCGGAGACTCGACCACTACAAAATGCACGAGTACTCGAGGAAGCTGAGCCTTACGAAAGACCCAATGACGATGACCCTCGCCACCTCAATCGACGGGATGTTCCGCCGGAAGAGGGGAAGACCTCCAAAGAACCGGGTGATTGAGGTATGCATCAAACATTGCTTTTAATTACACCTAATGGAGTCTTGTCACATTGGATTACCCACAAATTTACCTGTATGTGTTATCAGGATCTCCGATAAAAATTATTAGATTTTTACCAGGACTTACCCAAGTTGAGGTGTAAAGTAGGCAATTGGAGGTCATCCTATCACATTTATTAGAGTGGCTTTGCCATACAGAAGTATTCAGCAGGAAGCTTAAATACGGTAAACATTCTGCTATGCAAGGAAAAAGAAATGGAGAGTAGAAAATCTGCCTCTAGTTTGCATCCGCTAGTCCTAACTTACAAAATTCAAAATTTAATTTCCTTAGCTTTGATAGCTGCTGAATTACACTAATATAAAGCATTTTAAAAACACTAACTATTCTGTGACATATTTGATTGGTTGAGCTTATTATAAACAATTATTTAATTACTTAAAAGAACAATAATTGCATTTGATATATTAATTTTTTGGCTTTTTATTTTTGTTTGCCATTAACATTAATAATCTTTTTCCTTTTAAACAATAGTTATTTAACATATTAATATAACTAGTACACTTTTCTACTTTTAATTTTTATATTATAATTTTTATACTTTTGTAATAGTTTTTATTTTTTAATTAATATAATATTTTTTAATTTTCATATTTTGATTTTTATGAGTTTTTGCTTGATAAAATTTCTTTTTATATGATGAATTTCATTTGTGTGTTATAATTCATAATAAATTCTCATAGATAATAAACATTTGAAGAATTACTTTAGGAAAAATCTTCTTATATAGTAGCTGAGTTTAACAAATTCATTATAATTAGATGTATATTATTTTGATGATAAATAAAAAATACTGTAGTAATTTCTTTCCATTGCATTTCAGGTTTGGAATGATTATGTAAGTTTACAATTTAAAAATATTCATATGGTGAAGGTAATTTAGTATGTGTACTTGCATTGTGGTTTTGATTGTATCAGACATTTAAAAATCGCTGAGGCATGATTACAGTTCATTAGTAATATTCATGGAATATTATTGTTTAAATGCATATAAATATACATGATCAAATCATATGTCATGCATCGGGAATAAACAACCCCAAACCTAGTTGCAACATTTATTGTGTTGTTTAATCACTCCATACCACTTCCTTTATTTGAATTGCATGAGTGTACTTTATTTGCAAACACATTTACACAATAAGCAGTTCGTATTGTGGTGGGCAGATCAGTACATGTATTTTCATTAAGTCATTCTATAATGCAACAATATTGCTGTGATACCATTGCCATTTAGTAGAGTGAGGAAAAAATATTGTGTTATATTTCTTAAGATTATTTTTTCAAATTCCCTTTAACACCTTAAGTTGGTGCATAACATTTTTTTATCATATCCCTCTGGTGCGGAATTTTATAATTTAAAAAAATTATATAATATATCTAGGAAATCATTCAGAACAACAAATTAAATGACCTTAAATAATGTAATTAAGCATATTTAACAACCACTCAACTTAGTTTATGTACAGTGAGTCAAATTAAAACTCGTACATTGCCGTATTGGTATAAGCCCCATATGTACAATACAAAATCTTTCATTGGAAACAGAAGAAAATATATATCATACGCCAGATTTTGCAAAATGAAAGCACATCCATTTATTAATAACCATTCATTAATAAAAATAAACTATACATTCATTTAAACACAAATCGTTACCTCAAAGTACAACTCGTACAAGTCAAAATAATATTCGTACGCTCTGTCACTAAGAAGAAAAACTGCTTCACATAGTCATTCTAGTCCCTCTTAGCCCCTGTGCATTGCTCAGTCCAGTGAGGTGTCTCGATATGGAAGGTACTGTGAACAAAATGGGTCATCAAAGAGGACAACTGTGCAGGAAAGAGAACTTATAATTCGTCATTTTAACAAGGGAAAATCTTTAAGAGAAATTGTCAGGATGGTAAACAGGACTCATTCAACTGTGCAGGATGTCATTAAACGTAACTGTGAAGACAACAGGGTGCAAAACAAAAGAAAAAAGAGCACGAAAAATATTTAATGAATGAGACGAGAGGTGGATCGTCATAAAAATCAAGGAAAATTGTAAACTAAGTGCACCAAAGTTGACTCTGGAAGCCAAAAAATATTTAGGAAAACATGCTAACCTGTAAACAATAAGAAATGTGTTGAGGAAACACAAGTACTATGGTCGGGTAGCAGGAAGAAGCCGTATGTGAGTGCAAGGAACAAGGCAAAGCGAAAAGCATTTGCACAGGATCATGTAAACAAGGATTTTGAATACTAGAAAACTTTCATTTTTGCTGATGAATCCAAGTACATAATTCCTTGACATTCAAGGGAGCAATGAAACTCAAATATACAAGTATTCAGAACGTTTAATTGGAATATTTTAATATTTACTAACTACATTACAACCAACAGAGTTTCTCGTATGACTATCACTAATAGCTTCTCTTTTGTTTTAATAACAATGCGAGGTAAGGATTAACTTCCTCCAACCTTTAGGATTTTATGACAAAAAATATTGTTTCCTTGTCCAAGAAAAGAAGAGAAATTATCCACACCAAACACAATGTATTAGCAGAAATTCTTGAGGCAAATTGATACACAGGTAAACACAGTTAAGCGGACTTGATCCATAAATAGCAATATCCAATTGCTCAAGTTTCAGCTTACGAAGAGTGCACCAATATTCATTTCCTCTAGTTGTCTCAGAAGATGCAATGAATTTCATTAACTGTGATTTCTGTCTTAATGTCATAAATAGTGGAAGAACTGACATTGAACTCTTTCATTAAAACATTGCAGTTCTCAACTTTCTCTAAACATTTTGTTTTATCAAGTTTCTGGGTTAAGGTTAGCACAACCCATTTCCTTTTATTACCTTTAGCACATATTGGAGTTTTAGGAAGCATTTAAAAAGGGCATGCAAAATATTTTATTTAACGCAGACACCGAGTGCAAGAAACATCCACAATTGCATATTGCAACTGGCAAAAATGCAAATTTTAGCGGTAACATTCCGAATTATATATAAACAAAAAAATGCCGAATGCGCCAAATTTAGAGGGAACATTCCGAACTTGAAGTAATAAAAAAATCAAGATGCCAGTTGCTTGAGAATTCCAGTTTCATGAGTGTCGGATAACATGGAATTTACTGCACTGTTCACATATTATTCATAAACTGACCAAACTTTCGATTCTTGGAATTCGTATGAGAAGTTTCATACTGTGACTGCTGAGTAGAAAAAACATCACAGTAGATACCAGTCTGATGAAGAGAACGAATCAGTAAAAAAATAAGAAAACTTAATTGAATTATAATGTTTCTCTGCAGAACCATTTCTAATCCCTAAATATCATTTCTTAAAATCTCTATATAATAATGATATAATATTTATATCATTAACTGTCTTAAATTTGTAAGGTAGTAAATGGATGATTATAAGTTCAAGGAAAACTATACTTTTAATGAATTACTAGTATGAGATAGACACTATTAAAGAACTCTATCACAGTTTCATAAACTGAGTTGATTATAATGCCTTAGAAAATATAGTATGAATTTAAAAATTCAAACACTTTATAACTTTTTTAAGTATATGATCACAATTTATAATATTATCCCTGTCTTATGTTTCCATCACAATTTAATTTTCTTTTTTCTCTGTGTCCTAGCATGAATAGATCTTTATCAATTAAATCTTAGAACATTCATGTAGTTAATTTTCTTTAAAACACATTCAAATTCATTTTAAATTATTGTAAAATCTTCTTTTCATCAACTGATATGTAGCATGGATACAGCACTAAATATTTCAATGCATATTTTTTTACATCATTTAAAAATACTCAGAATGAAAAACAAAAATGCCTCATATTTAAGAATTTTGGGATTACACATTATTCTTTTTGTTGGTGTGGAATGGTAGAATAAAAATATAAATATAATTTCATTTAATTAAAATATTTTTGCCCTATTCAGTGACGCTAATATTATGTTTTTCTTCTACAGTTCCCAATGTCCTCTACTCCTGGTACTATGGATGTTCCTCAGGCCATCTTTGCCAGCTTTAAACTCCCAAAGCCAGCAGCAATTAGTGCAAGTGTAGCCCAGAGTCATCCATTTGGAATGGCACCAATGTCTCAAGGAATGAGAATGGGACCAATGACAGGGACCCCTAACCCATCTCCTCCATCCTCCTCCCCTCCCAGACCTGCACCCCCCTTATCTGCCCCTCCGACTGGCTCAACCATATCCTCAATAGAGAAGCCATCTGTGAGTAATTTTAAAGTCACTGCATTTGATTACTTATAGGTGTTGTTTCATTTCTATAGTTGCCACCACAAAAAATATGAGAAAGTAATAAATGTAGTAATTTTGTTGCTCTCATTTGAAATGCATTTTTGCTCAAACAGTTTGAATTTGAAAATAAATAAACAAGATGAGTTTAAAAAATAAACAATTAGTTAATAGGATAAATTCATACTTAGAATGAAGCATTCATAGCAGATATTTTAATAATTTCTATAATTACCACCACAAAAAATATAAGAAAGTAATAAATGTAGTAAGTATGTTGCTCTCATTTGATATGCATTTTTGCTCAAACAGTTTTAATTTGAAAAGAAATAAACAAGATGAGTTTAAAAAATAAATAATTATTTAATAGGGTAAATTCATACTTCAAATGCAGCATTCATAGCAGATATTTTAATTTTAACAATTACTCGTACTGCTTGAGGAATATTTTTTATTATGTAACTAATATTTTATTTCATTGTGACTACAGATTGAGAAGGCTTAAAATATCTTAACATGTTTGTAAAAGATTATGAATACCGTAATTTTCCAATTATAATACGCATTTTTTTCACGAAAAATTGACAAAAAGTTAGGGTGCGTATTATATGTGTGTGTTTGCTGGTTTGTTCATGGAACTCCTCCTAAACGATAAAAGTTAGAATAACCAAATTTGGTATGATTCTTCCTTACATCCTAACTTATTGAATGGTCAAGGTTTTGTTTCTGTCCATCACTTTGATCCGAAACGGCGAATGATTTAATTATCGAACGTCACGTATTTTGCCACATCCTGCAACTGAAATACAAAGATGAGTGTAGGCTACTTTGAATTTGCACTTTAAAAGTACTTAAAATCATGGTACGAACTTGAGACTTGGATACTTCTTTGCGGGAAAGAACAAAGTTTAATTTTATTGAAGACAGATTCCGAATTCTGGGCGAATTCGCATAGAAATACTGTTAGAATCAATAAAATACGTGATTTTATCAGTTTTATTACAATACCAATTATAAGCTACCATGACAACTCCCATTGTCGCTGAAATTGAGATTCCAATGCATTTATATTGAGACTATATAGTCCCTTCTTACATTTAAAAGAGAGAGGGAGGGAGCGAGGAGGAGGGCGGGAGAGTGAGAGAGGGGGAGGGAGGGAGGGAGAGTGAGAGAGTAGGAGGGAGGGGAAGAAGGGAAGGAGAGGGTGGATGGGAGGGGGGGGAGGGAGCTTATACGTTATTTTTGAATTTTCACAGTGCAATATTTTCTTCCTTCATTCATTTAAATAGGAAAATGCGGGGCGGTTTTCTTCAATTTTGCTTTATTCGATGGTTATAACTGTGTACTATCTTATCCTTGCGATATTTTCATGTTACACAGTCGAAGTTTTAGATTCACTAAATCCGTTGAAATTCAACGGGCACTCTAGCTAGTAATTTATATTTTCAGAGATAGTTTACCAATAAATCATACATTTCAATGCATTTTGATAGCATTCCTTTAAATATCATTTTTCAAAACAAAAACAAGAATAATTATTTATTTACTTTTAGCTGTCCGAATCTTAGCCTCTGAATTCATTATTGCTGTCCTCAAATAGTTCGTCGGCGATTTTGTGTTCTCTCTCATTGTATACGTAAATGGCGTCACCGAGAACATCATCTTCATCCTCACTATCCACTTCGGCGAAATCATCATCCCATACGATGTCGTCTTCAGAACCATCCAAGGCGTTTGTGAGGCAACCCTTTTTTAGCCACGCTTTTTAAGAAAAAAATCAATGCAAGTTGCGAGCAACAAATATTATTTTACATACCTCGACCGGCTTATATGAAGACAAAGTCAGAACTAAACGTGATATTCACATAAACTATCTCGCTTGGCAGCAAGACGAGAACTGTTATTCCAACTGATCAGATTATTACACAATGCAACATCGAGACATGTTTTTATACATTGTATCGACCTTTAAAGTGAGAGTCAAAACTATATAGACGTAAAGTTTTCGTAAACACTCGCACAAATCTCACTTGGTGTCAAGGCAAGAACTGTCTCGATACAGCTAATAATCAAGTGAAAAATTAGAGTGATCTTTTTACAAAAAATGAGTTGCGTATTATACATGGTGATAAGACAATTTTCACATTTCACTCGTAAAAACATGGGTGCGTATTATATAGGTTGCGTATTATAATTGGAAAATTACGGTAATACACCCTTCCCTCTCCAACCGCAGGTTTATTAACCGCGGCCCTCGACTATACGCGGTCTACATATTGAGTCCCACCCTTCCCAACCGCGGACATTTCCCTTGCATATCCACGGCTTGGACCAAGAAAACTTTTAAATACCGCGCATCTTATGACTTTGTTGTCATCTTAACTCACTCACAAAGACTTTGTTGTCGTTTTAACTTGCTCACTATTACGTTGTTTCCATACTGACACGATTACGTTTCCTTTTTGCGCGCAACAAGTCACTGCATTCAACATGATAATCCTGCGCATCGTATAACTTTGTTGTAATCTGCACTCACTCACAACGGCTATACTGTTGTTCTAACTTAGTTGCTATTACTTTGTTGCTGTAATATACGATTATGCTTTTCGCCCGCCACAAGTCTCTACATTCCACACTGGCGATCAGTTGTGTATTATTCACATCAGCATATGCATGCTTTTCGCGCACCGCAAGTCCACACGTGTTTAGTTGTGTATTATTCATATCAGCATACTAAATAAATTAAACGTTTAATATTTTTCTGAATTTGTGCATAATAATATTTGTTTAAATGCAAAAAACGCCGGGTAAGATTAGAAGACCGTGGTAAATTGTATAAAATGATGTGATGTACGTCATAGTATGCATGTAATTTCTCCGTTACCTATGGGACATTTGTAATCCTTCAGTCGGTAATTGTTTTACTCAGTAGTTTGGCTTATGCATAGTGTGATATGTTTGAAGAAATTCTTTAAAAAAGAATTCATTCTGGGGTAGAATATGTAGTTCCGAACAGCGGAATGCAGCGGAAAGCTATTTCTCGCATTTAGTACCATAAGTAGCACATAGATGGCGGTGATTGTTTTTCGTCACATTTTTCATCAACGGGAGTTTCGACTATGCCAAACCAGAGAGCTCGTAAGGAAAAAACAGCATGTTATTGTATTCGTAATATTTATATAATTTATTTAAATGAGAAATAAGCGAGTAATGTAAGTGATCAATAATATATATGGTATAGTAATAAAAACCGTAGAACCTAACCCCCAATTTCCAATATACTTAAGTATTTACCAACCGCGATTTTACCAACCCCAGTTTTACCAACCGCAGTACTTTTCAGGAACGTAACCCCCGCGGTTGGCGAGGGAAGGGTGTACATCTTTATTGCAACTTGAATTTAAGATTAAATATTTTATTGAAACCTTTTATTTGTATTCAGTGGATATATTCATTGCAGCAGCAACTTTTTTAGTCTGATGAAGCATTTTTATGAGTCATATTTTGAATATTTCCTCAGACCCAGGTCCAAGAGGGATTCTATGTGTTTGGCGATGGTTCTCCATGCCCTGATGGTCCTCTTTGTCCATTCTGCTCACGACGCCATTTTCACTGCACTCAGCCACGTTGCTTCTATGTCACGGACAGAGAAGACATTCTGATCATGCACTCCAAGGACTTTCATGATAACATTGACATTATGGAGGGATTTGTTTTTTTTGACAGAACGATTGACTGTCGCCTCCCATCATGTCATAGGTAAATGAGATTAGTCAAGAAACACTAAAATTCATCATTCATCTTTATGCAATAATTATTTAGCTGTGCTTAAATTCAAAGAAAATCATTTTAATTCAGTATTGTTTTTATACTTGTCTACTATTTTTAGCACAGTTATATCTTGCACACATAGAAAGTTGAAGGATGATTTATATATGTATATATATATATTTATATATATTTTTTTATATATAAAATTTAATTTAATTGAGTTAATTTGATTATAACTAATATTTTTCCAATTGATGCTGTTTAATCCAAAACTCTCTTATTGAAGAAAAGCCTCTTATTCCAAAAACAACTTCTTCATTTACGTGAAGATAATATTGAAATGAAAGTGAAAAATCAGGTTTTTGTAAAAGATGTTTTTGCTGTGTAATAAATTGAAGCCATTTAGCATCTTCACTTCTTGTGAGAAATCATCATGACCATATTTTTCTTTGTTTATTTTCAGCAATAAAGTGAATAGACATTTCCACTGTACTCGTCCCAACTGTGGCTATTCCTTTGTGAGGTATTCCACAATGGCGGTCCACGAGCAGAAACACCGTGACGAGGAAGAGGGAGGTGGGAACGTTGCAGCAGGAGCAGATGTAGTGGAGGGTGAGGAGGAGAGGTGGGAAGGCCCTGGAGGGGAATGCACTCCAAATGGAGGAGGTGCAGAACGAAGGGTATCGCCTGCACCCAGCACCGAGAGGGAAGATTCCATGCCTCCATCAAAAGGATTTGCATTACAAAATCCGAATCCGGCGATCCGTCTTCCCTGCACGCCAAATCAAATTGCTCGTCCAGGACAGCTCTCTCCATCAACTGGGACAACAGGTGAGTGTTAAATCTATTTCTTAAATTTATTTTTTATCACTGTCTCTGGTTAATAAGAGATGAGTTTAAACTACAGGTGTGGCAATAGTATTGATACATTTGTTGTAAAAACGATTGATTTATTCTCTTGAATTCCATCATATCAGGTGCAACCAAAAGTTTCAATTGTATATTTGCATATCTAATGTATAAAATTGACTTCGTCGTCGTCGGTGGGAAATCGGAACTCTGTAATGCTATTTTTATCAAACTTTCCGAGTAGCTAGAAGATTGACATTTGGTAGGAATGTTCGGTTCTTAAAGTAGAAAAGCCATTTACGAAGAAAAAAATTTTCAAAATCGACCCAGGTTTGATTCCCGAGAATGATTTCCATTCCTCATAAGATAACATGGAAAAATCAATATTTCGACCTGCCACCTTATTTTATTTTGCTTATTAAAATTCGCATATTTGACCTACGATTTTCGGACTTGGACTGTATTAAAGAAAAATAAATGCAGTTTTTTATTTTTATCATCTTTTATCGCTTTCAAATCTAAATCTTTCGAATTTAACATTTTAATATCATATTTTGACAAAATTTAGCGTTTTTAACGTGAAGTTGCCTTGCCAACCGATTACATTGTTAAACTCGAAATCCTATTACTCTCACGTATGCTCACATTCTCTCCGGACTTCCATGAACCCTCCCAGCACAATTCATAGGTATCAGAGATATCTCAGAATTAGTTTTTACTTTCTCCAATATACGTAGTATAGAGAAAGTATTGTTTTCATGAAAAAATTCAAAATCGAGATTTCAACGGAAATACACGTTTTGAGGTGCGGAAAGGGAGAAATGATTGTATTACCATATAATACATAATTTTATTCACCAAAGATGTCTGGCATAACCCGGGCATCGTCGGGTACTTTCAGCTAGTTATTCATAAAGAGTCCTGTTCAGTAGGCAATTTTTGCCAAAAAGTTAGTTGCGACATAGTTTTTGGCTCTAGCTCAATCTATTTCATTAATCCATTAGGCTAAGATACTTACTGCAGCTGTGGCAAAACCATTACTGCCATAAAACCAAATTTGGTATGACCAGTGTTGATGTTTTTAGACAGAGAACTTAAAATATTTTCATTTTAGTTGATAAATTTTACATAATATTTGCTTTATATAAAGGAATTTAATTCTGAAGGCATAACCTTAAATATTTAGCCCAATCTTTTCATAAATAAGTTGTATACGTCTATGATATTTTTGTTCAATCAATATTTAAGACAAAAATAGAATCCAATATATGAAAGCCTGAGGCTACAAACGAACAAGCAAAATTATTTGAAAGCAGAAAATTGCTTATATTTAAAAGACTATGCTGATTATCTTATCTTTGGTGTTGGGCTTCTTGTATGATTCAAATCTTATTAAGCATGCTGCCTGGATATGTGCGAATGCCTTGTCTTTAGTTATCTTGTAACATTAGAAAAACTAGTTGAGTAAAAATGTAGCTATCAGAAATTTCAAATCATACTGCTATCTGTCTGCCATGTTAGTATTAATATTTATTTATTATGGGAAATGTTCTTAGTAGGTGTGAACAGAATTTATTATTGTTTAATGGGTGTGCTCATTATAGCACTTTATCAATTACTTAAGGAAATTAGTCAGCATATATGTATATTAGTGAAAATGCTAGAATAGTAAAACAATCATAACATTTTTAGAAAATATTTTTGAAGTGAAAATTTATAGTATTTTTTTATATGACTTATTTTGTAGACTATTTGGTTATGATGAAAATATGATTTTGAGTCTATTTAAGCCACCAGTATCTTAGGTAATAACACTAGGCAAGAAGTTTTATTATACAATTCATATTATATAGTGTGTGTTTTACCTGTCCATTATTTCTCAGAATGAGCAATACATTTTATATTCATGAAGTTGAAGAGTAGTTAATACAGGGAAATAAATTATGGAATGATATCCAAATTAAAAAAACAGCCTGTAAAAAAACATCAAATGTTAGAGAATGTCTCATTATTCATGCAGAACTTAAAAAATACATACATGAAAATATAATCAAAACATTTTTCATTTTCTGCCAAATTTACTATATTTTCTAGTGGTGTTTTCCTGTAATATTCTTCTTTGAAAGCTATATGCATCCATTCCTGGAAATCTTAATATTTTATTAATTTCTGGAAATAGTCACTTCAATCTATTCTTACATAGTAGCCTTTTATTTGAATTTCAATATATGTTTTCAATTTGCTTTTTATGAATAATCTTAGTTTTGTAAATTAATATGTTGAAAAAACAGAACATATATATGACAATATAGTTAAATTGAAGTAAGATTTTTTTGGAAGCGTAAGTATAAATTAATTCTTATAGAAACCAGAAATGAATTATGAATGTAAAAAATTTGAATAAATGAAACTTTTAGCTTTTTTGTCATTGTTGTGTAATTCCCTCTCCTTGAACACCTTTGAACATCTGTGCCCTGCGTCTTGTTGCCACCACAGTTGTGAAGGCCGCTGGGACCTTCTACCCCCTCTCCGCATTCTCCTCGGGTCGTCCTCATGGAAAGGCTGCAAAGCACGATATCCAAACCTCCCCACGACCTTCTCCTTCTCCGACAGCAAACCCCCATCAGCCGTCCACCTCTTCTCCCACCCGTTCGTCCTCCTCGGCTGCCTCTTCTTCTGCCTCCTCCTCTCCCCCTCCTGCTCCCCACCCCATTCCACCTCCTGCCCCTCCCCTGCGATTGGCGGTCGCTGCTTGGCATTCCCCGGTGGCGGGTGTTGGGCGGGACGGCACCGTTATGACAGGTGGGTGTCGAGCACCCCAAACTTTCGCTCTGAGCATTCACTAACATTGCTGTGGGTGGGAGAAGATCTACCCAAGCCTTGCTTGATCAGAAATTCTTTCTTCATTGTGTTGTGTGTGTTAATGATCAATCCCTCATACAACAACGTTAAACATCCCAGAGGCTTCACATTTGAGGAAACAGAAATAATAGCTCCTAGCAGAAATATCTTTCTTCAAAAGTGTGTTGGCTAAACAAACTTTATTGAATGGGGCATGCCCTCCGTGAATTGTATTTCATTTAAACACAGATATTGCCTTTGATTACAGGATTGGAAGTCACGTTTTGTAAATATTCATTTAAAAATATATTGGTCGAAACATTGATAAGTTGTGTTGAAATATATAATTTGGTTTTATTATTACCTACCAAATTTTAGCATGTCTATCTCATTAGTTTTACAAAATTATTTTTCAATGCTTTATTAAAACTCATGTATGGGATAGAATATCTTTTCTAGTGATTTTGTATTTCTCATTCAAGAAATTTAATAAAAACTGTCCCATTATTAAGTGTTCTTGGTACTTCAATGGGATATTAGAGTTTGTTCACCTTTTAAACAGTCTTTAGTTTCTCTATGCCTTAAATTGCATGCATTGAAGTAGCTAGCATAGTGTTTCATTGAATGTATAGATTTACTTTTATTTGTTCGTTTGCCACCTCTGGATTTATTTTTGTGTAGCTCCTTTGATTTTCTTTGGTTACTGAAAATACTCTCTGAAATTTATTTTTTTTGTTTTCCTTCCACACTCAGTTGGTAGGAATACACAGAAAGTAGAAAAATGTCATCATTGCATAAAAGTTACTTCTATATCTCAGATAAATTTATGAGGAAACATTGCCACAGTAAATTTTTCTCATAAATTAATGATAATATTAGCACTATTTATCATAAAAAATAATCAAACACCACGATAAAAGTACCTACTACTATATAGAGAAAATTGAAGTGTTTGTGATATCATTAGTGTATAATGCAAATAGGTCAGTTTTTTCTAGGCTTCATGCTACATTTTCTGGCATTACACTTAAGTATGAAAATTGATGAAAATTTAATCTTCTATTTTGTCTTTAACATTCTAAGTATAAGTTTATTTTTGCATTTCTGAGAATTTATATTAAAAATGATGAATGTGGATAATATTGTAATATTTTTACTGCAAAAAATATCACTATCCTTGCCATTAGTTTACCAAGTTAAAATTGTTTATAGACCTATTTCACTCAATTCTGAAATCATAAGGGAAGAATGATAAATCTATATGTTTTCTTCTTATTCAACAGAAAAAAATAATTCATATTTAAAAATTGCCCATGTCCTGTTTTTAACATTAGTTTTGTTTAACCCAGATGGTGGAGAAGGGTCACCAGATGCATCACAGTCTAATTCTCTGGCTAACCTGCTGCAAAAAGTTCCAACTGAAAGTTCAGCAAACCAGAATATTTCTCTGCAGCAACAACCTGCTACAGCTCATCCAGACTGTTGGATGGATGTTGAAAGACATGTAAGATATGGCCCTGAGCATTCTTGCAGTCGGCCATTCTGTAAGCTGAAACGTAAAGAGCACTACCATTGCATGGCATGCAATCAGGTACGGCAGCAGAAGCATGTTATTATATATGGCCCAGAACCAAATTTAACCTTGAAAATCAGGAAAGAAAATGAAAAAATAAATATCTGTGTGACTTCTTCTGCACACTTTGGTATTTCATTCCTAATATTGTCCTTATGCAATTCATTAAAATTAATTTTTTTCGTTGATTAATAATTTCTTTCTCATTCATAATGTAGGCATATGAGATCAGTAGAAGGCAAATGTTAATGAATAAGGAAAGACAATTTATAATATTATTACGAATAAATATTGCAAACATCTATCAGTCTTTGAGTTTTCAACCAAACAAAAGAAGTTTTATTTGTGTCCCATCAAAATACATGTGTACAAAAAATCTAGAATGCTGTACTCTAAACATATGAGAACAAGCACAAGGAATACGTACCCTATAAATTATTTATAAATGTTTCATGTTTATGATGATTGATAATTTTACTGACAATTTATCTTGCTTATTACAGGCATTCTCTGAGCTGGAAAGACTACGTCCTCATATCCAGAAGCATGCAGGTGGAGCACTCAGTCCAGATAGCTCATGTGTACCTCTGGAAGCTTCTCCTGGTCCTCGGACAAAGGATGCTTCAGTGGGAACAGTAGTTATAAAGACAGAGCAAGAGAATGGAGGAGAGGTGGATGGAGAAGATGGAGGAGGAAGTGTAGAAGGAGGCTCTGTGGTTGAAACAGCTGAGGGCTCTCAGAGATCTTCACCACAGCCAACTCCCGAGGAGCATGGGCCACCAATATGGGCACGTGCAGGTCCTATTGTTGGAGGTGACCCATCCTATCCACATCACTTTGCTCTTGCTAATCCTTTTGCATTAGTAACGTCACGTGGAATGCCCTTTGTGGGTCCTGGGATGCCTGCAATCTACTCTTCTCCAACAGGTATAATTGAATAATTAGGCTCATTAAACCACAAATGCATGTAGTTAGGGCTTATGAAATTTTAAAATAGTTTTATCAGTTACATGACATTTTACATGAATGACTGAAAACCTCTGTGAATAATTTTGAAAATATTTCCTTGCCAAACTATGCAGAGATGATCTTTTTGTGTGTGAAGTAATAGTATGATGAAATGTGTAGACTGCAAAAATACCAAATTGTTAAATTAAAATTCTCTGAATTAGTAATAGCTTTGAAATCTATGGCTTTTTCTGATTTTGGATTTTTTTTATTTCTAGAAACTTAAAATTTAAAAAATTTTCTGAAATATGTAATTGGAAGTTATGAAATTTTTAAAATTTTTGATTTTTTTTATATTCAAACAGTTTTTACAATTAAATAAAAATTTAAATTTTTGAAGATTAGAAACTTTTGGAAGTTTTCAAATTTTTGGATATTTGAATTTTTTTTTATTCTTGAAATTTTTGGAATTTTTTTATATTGTTGACATTTTTAGAATTTAATTTTTTTTTGAAAATCCTGAAATACTAGGAATTCTTGACATTTTTCAATTGTTGACATTTTAAGAAGTCTGAAAATATTTCAAATATTCCAAAAATTTTTAAAACCCAAAAATGTCAAAAATTCCAAAATGTCAAATATTCCAAAAATGTCAAAACATCCAAGAATTCCAAAATTTTCAAATGTCAAAAATTCCAAAAAATTATTTTTTTGAGCTGATTGGAGTTGGCATATGGTCATCATTTTGTGTTGTTATTTTTCATTTTCTTTTTGTGTTTCTTTGGTTAGGATCTGGTTTGCACTACTCTTTATTAGAGTTTGAGTCAGCCAGTATGCACTTCATCATATGTTGCTTCCTAGGGGTATATGTATTGCGTAAACTCAATCAAGGTCAACTGTTTTTAACCAAAAACGGGAGAAAAATACCTCAATCTGGGAGTTGAGAGATGTAATTTCATTCTTTTTTTAAACTTAAGTAAAAATGGAGGCGAGGGTATTGAAGATTTAGCTTGAAACATATGCCTTATTTTTTATTATATAGGCTTGATGTTTGCTCCTGCACTATCCTCTTTGCGTCCTCCACAAGGCTCTAGCCCTGGAGGTGGTGTGATGGGTGAGCCAGGCGATTCCTCGGGGTTGCAGCAACAACATCCCTTCAATTCCTTACACCGCCCTTCGCTCTTAGGTAAAAGGTCATCACCCACAGCACCACTCCATGCTCCTTTGCACCACCTGCACCTGTCTTCACCGCACCATCAGTTCCTCCCCCCTCCACCCAACCCACCCTCATGTCACAACCCACCGTCACCACTCTCTGTTGCGTTGCACAGTGAAGCCCTCAGCCCTGAAGCCAAGAAGGCTCGTATCCAGAACAGCATGAGAATCCTCAAAGATGAGCCTGTCCCAGATGGTTATATTCGATTCAGGTAATGAGTTCATTTGATATTGCAAGACTGATTTTGTGCATGACTTTAATACCTCACTATGAACAGTGAAATTCTTGACATTCATGTGTGAATTAAATGAAAAGTAATTTTAATCCATCTATACAAATTTTCAAAGTTAACAGAAAGCAACATCACTGTATAATTTGCATCTCAAGCTAAAAATGATAAAAACTTTATATTGCAATAAGATACAATCATATTGAAACTTGAACAGTAAATACCATATTTACTATTGTATCCCTTGCACCTTTTCCCCCAAAATATCAGTAAATAAAAGGGTCTGAGTGTCATACATGAAGATTTCTGAACAGATTATATAAATTGCGAGTTTCGATAGTAAATTTACTGCAACATGCATCTATATTTATACTAGAAAAAGACAAAGAATTCTATGAAGTATACGTGTATCTTTGGTGTTTCTTCAAGATCACGATGGACATTTTGATGATTAAGATGATGTAACATTTTTATAATATTAAAGCTGTACCTTTTAATTGAGTTTTAAGTTTATTCATCATCATCATAGGTAGTCTGTCCGTATACAGGTCCGTGATTATTCATGGTTAAACTTGGTTTTCCATACACAGTAAAAGCTATGATATCTGGCTATTTAGAAACCAGTCACCCTTAGATACCGGCTATTACACAAATACAGTAAAAGCTGTGCTATCCGACTATTTAGAAACCGGCCACCCTTGAACTCTGGCAATTGCGCAAATACAATTCATTTTGTTTTTTTATTTTTTATGAATTTTTGTATGAATTTTATTTGCGTGATACCAGAACTTCCACTTTCAAATTTCTTAAAATATTATATATATATATATATATATATATATATATATATATATATATATATATATATATATATATATATATATATATATATATATATATATACACACACACACACAGTAGAACCTCATAAACCCGGCAACCTCGGGGCCTAGCATTTGCAGAGTTTTTGAAAATACCGGGTTTTTGAAAATTTATAAAAAATCCTTAAGTAATGTACATTTTTGATAACATTATATAATTAAAATGATGAATAACAATTACAAGGGAACCCATTATCAATAAAGACTATTGATTATACATGAACTAGAACGAGGAATTATAAAAGAACCATTAAAAAGTAAATAACAAACGTAAAATAAAGCGTATACAGTAAAACCTCTTTATAATGAAATTGAAGGGACCTAATTTTTGTCACTTTGCTGTAAGGAGGTTCTTTGCATAGAGGTTTTTTCAAGATCACCATATTTGCACTTTATTATTATTATTATTGTTTGTAATTTATATCAACACTAAAAATTTTGTAAAAGGATGTTTCCGCTAAGTTTATTTTATGACAAAAACAATATAAATAATATGTATTTTGTCATTCCTGTGAGTCTGTGCTACAGAGCTATCCCTATTAATGTTCTAAACTTGGATAACTTTCTACTGACTTTACATACCGTATTCACCTGAATCTAAGACGATGTTTTTTCCAAATTGTCAGCTGTAAATATCAAGAGTCGTCTTACATTCGAATACGAAGTATATTTACGCATTTAATCAATGGTTTTTACAACAAATGGTATGTTAGAGTAAACAATGCACAACAGTAAATTCAAGTACGTACATAAGTGAAATAAACAAATAGTAATAACAACAAGAAAAACATGATGGGAATAATAATTATTTAGACTAATAATCATCGTCGACGATCATAACACAGATGACGTACTTTTATCTTGCATGTAATGGCAAGGTAAAAACAAATGAGAGCGGAAATCATTGGGATTCCCCTTTCAAACAACTCACTGCGACTCACTAAGTGTGACAGTAATTTTGAGTTGTGCATTCTTGATTTAAATGCACAACCATTAAGTTAAAATGACAGATCTTGTTGAAGTACGTGGCACGAGTGCAAAGGGAAAGTTAACAAAAGGAATTAGACGGAGCTATGATGCAAATTTTAAGCTGATCGTGATAAATTATGCCGAAAAAACTAATAACTGTGATGCGAGTAGAAAGTTCGGTGTATCTGAGGCAAATGTGCATGGAAACTCTCAAAACAGGAACTAGAAAAAGCCAAAGCCACAAGGAAGTCGTTCAGTGGTCCAAAATTAGGACGATTTCATGGCATAGAAGAAGAGGTAGTAAAGTTTGTGTGCACAATGAGGAAGAATGGTATGCCTGTTTCGACTGAAAGTATTACACTTTAAGCTCATGAAATTGCTAGAGGACTTAATATATCATTGCAAGATTTCAAGGTCAGCGTGAGAATGATGCGATGAAATAATTTTTCTTTATGGCAACGAACTTCACTGTGTCAGAAATTGCCAGAAGACTATGTTGAAAAACTTCTCACTTACCAGAAATACGTAATTTGACTTAGAAAAACCAATAATTGCCTTTTGAGCCAAATAGGAAATGCCGATGAAACTCCGATTTTCTTCAACATGCCGTCTAATATTGTGAACGAAAAAGGTGCGAATTCCATCCTAATTAAAACTATAGGCAACGAAAAAATGCGAGTCATGGTAATGTTGGCGGTTTTAGCAGATGGGACTAAATTACCACCATATGTTATTCTAACGCGGAAAACAATGCCTAAGGAACATTTGCCAAGTGGAATAATAGTTAGGTGTCAAGAAAAGGGGTGGATGACTAAAGAACTAATGAGAGATTGGTTACATGTGGTGTGGAATAGACGGCCAGGAGCTTTACTAAAACAAAGAGCAATGCTTTCACTGGATGCATTCAAAGGACACTTATCTCCTGAAATTAAAAACAATGAGTGCGATGAATACTGATCTTATTGTAATACCTGGAGGAATGACATCGCAACTTCAAGTTTTAGATGTTGCTGTAAATAAGTGTTTTAAAAATAATTTAAAAGTTTTGTATTCTGAGTGTTTACAAAGTGGAACTCACACTTTAACACCAAAAGGAAATCTTAAGAAACCTGAAGTTGCAATGCTCTGCCAATGGATCAAGGCATCGTGGCAACAAATTAATGCAAAAGTAGTAGTGAAAGGATTTAAGAAATGCTGCTTATCTAATGCCATGGATGGGAGTGAGGATGATGTTTTGTGGGAGACTGATGAGGAAGTTGAGAGTGATAAAGATAGTGAGCGTGAGGAAAATAGTGAAGGTTGCATAGACAGTGATGATGACTATACAATAAAATGATTTTATGCAGCACTTTGATTGAAATGTTTTTTGTTGTCCTGAAATGAGTATATTCTGTCAATGTATTTACTTTATTTTTAATGTTATCTTAAAATGAATGCTACCATTTAATTTGTTTGTGATATGATCTTATGATTTTAAAATGCTAAAAGACAATGACATTCAAGAAAAGTATAAGAGAAAATAAATATTTGACAAGATTTATAATTTTTTTAGTAATGAATGTTTTTGAATCATCCAA
The DNA here is from genome assembly GCA_036926305.1 of Uropetala carovei. Taxonomy (NCBI): domain Eukaryota; kingdom Metazoa; phylum Arthropoda; class Insecta; order Odonata; family Petaluridae; genus Uropetala; species Uropetala carovei. The sequence goes on from JAXCHB010000196.1 coordinate 21,489,788, forward strand.
ATGGGGGGTCGTCTTAGATTCAGGGTCGTCTTGGATTCGGGTGAATACGGTATTTAAAATATTAGAATGGGCATGTGCATTAGAAACAACAGTACATCAATAAATAGACAAATATTAGAAATCTAGTAATGCCCTAGTAATAATAAAGTAATAATATTTTTAGGGTGGCTAGATTCCACCTGGCTTTAAATTTTTGTAGCCATCCATTGGAGGCCTGGAAATTATCTATGCCCATTTTTATTGACAAATCTCTTGTGTGTTGCTGCTAAATCAGTCCTGATATAGGGATATTTGAGGCTCTTGACTTCATTACCCATTCTGGAAGTCGGCGCCATTGGCCATGTATAAGATTAAACATATGCTACAATGCATTTATTAAGCTACAGAATGTTTTTATTTGAACGAAATCTTCCCAACAGTTTATAAGTTAAGAACATTTGTTTGAAATCAAATCAATCAAAATATTATATGACTGGTTTTCACAGAAATGTTCAGAAGAATTAAATAATTTTGTCCTTTTCTAATAGAGTAAATAAAGATATATAAAAATATATAATCCAATAAATTCAATTTTGGGAAAGGCTCATTGTTGTACTCCCCAAACTTCCCGGACGCCCTAAACTTTTCAATAGTCTTTTGTTTTGCATGTAAGCGTAGCAATGTATGAAATAAGAATGGGTAAATAGTATCTAGGTCTAGCTACGTGTGGAAGAATTAAAATGGAAAATGCAAACCTCATGCATAGTTATGTTTGGGGAGTACGATAGAGAACCTCAGCCCAATTTTGTTTGGTTATTGCTAAATTTGCGATGTCAAAATGGAAAAATGCTCTCCTAACCAGCTATTTTTCCTAATCAGCTATCCACAATCCCCAAGACAGCCGGATAACACAGCTTTTACTGTACTCCTGTTTTATGTAGTCTTCTTCATGTCTTGATAGCTCTTTCCCTTTCAAGTCTTCTATCATCTGAAACCTTTTCCTACCTACCTCTTTCTCTTTTTCCATACAGTTTTCCTTCTAGCACTTCTTTCATCATGCTCTCTCTTCTCAGGTAATGTCCAATCCAGTTCACCTTCCTCTTTTTGATAGTCTGTATAATCGTTCACTTCTCTCCTATTCTTCGCAGTACTTCCTTGTTTTTCACCCTATCTGTCCATTTTATCTTCAGCATTCTTCTGCATGCCCACGTTTTGAAGCTTTCCAAGTATATAATATCATTTGACCTTAGCATCCATGTTTCTGCCCCATATAAAGCTATACTCCATACATAGCATTTTATCAACTTCTTGCAGATATCCTCCTTTATATTCCCCGTTAATAGGAGTTTCTTTTTTCTGAAAGCGGATTTTGCTTTCGTTATTCTAGTCCTGATTCGATCGGTACATTTTGCTTCTGTCGATATGATGCTTCCAAGGTATTTATAGTGTGTCTTCTTTACTTGATATTCACATGACCTTGGCTTTTTCTGTATTTATTTTCATGCTGTATTTTCTGCCTGTTATCACTAGTCTATTTATAATTTTCTGGAGTTCCTTTTTCTTTCTTGCTGGAAGTACTTAAAATCAAATCAAATTTATTTGTCCAAAGATCATACCATAGGCAGATATAAGACACATCAGAATCATCCGTGTATTTCACTGTTCTTATATAATTTTGAAATTTCCAATGCCTTCTAATGCTTCCTGCATTAGCCTCTCTCCATATCTATTGAATAGGATGGGTGATAGACAACAGCCCTGTCTTACTCTTCGACCAATATTTACTCCGCTGGTGTCTGCATTCTCCAACCTGACCTTTACAACTTGATTCACATATAGATTCCTGATCAGTCTCCTGTCTTTCCAGTCTACACCTATATCCTTTAATATCCTCATCAGCAGTACCCAATTTACTCTATCAAAGGCCTTCTGCCAGTCGATGAAACTCTGTTGCCCTTTCTGATATGATTCTCACTACACTGATAGCATCTCTGGTTCATTGTCCTTTTCTGAAGCTGAGTTGATATTTGCCTAGCATTTCTTCAGCCTTTTTCTCTAGCCTTTTATTAAGAATCCTCACGATGATCTTCAAAGTGTGTGACAGTAGGCTTATCGTTCTGTAGTCTTTACACTGCATTGCCTTTGGCTTCTTCTTTAGAGGGACCATTGTTATGTCTAAGAAATCCTGAGGCCACTCTCGCGAGTTGTAAACCTTGTAATCACTTTTAGTCCTTCCTATCCCATGATTTTAAGTACCTCTGCCGGTATTCCATCGCTGCCTGTAGCTTTTCATTTCTTCAGTTCCAGTATCATCTTTTCTACTTTGCTTTTCATAATACTTGGTCCCAAGTTGTCTTCTTCAAAGTTATCCTCTTCTTCCACTTCTATTTGTGCCCAAGATTTTATTCTCACCCTTCTCCAACTATGCTGTTCCAATCTCCCATTAGTATGCAGCTTACCTTTCCTCTTCCATCTTATTCATAAATCTCGCTAATTTGTTAATACATCTCCTCGATTTCTTCTTCTTCATGAGCGGTTGTTGGCATATATACCTGGATTATCAACATGTCCACTGGGACTGCTTTTAGCTTTATTGCCGTCAACCTATCGTTCGTTGCTACTATTTTTGTCACGCTCTTCATTATATCTTTCCTAAGTACCAGAGCGACTCCCCTTGTCCCACTATTTCCTCCAGAGCAGGGGCATACTGATAGGCCCCACAATCCCTGCAAACCATACTGATGAAGGCATCCATAGGGGCCTCCCAGATTTTCCAGTACACCCTTGCTCCAGAGTAAACTACGGTGAATTCTTGAGTCAAACTGCCCTTCTCCTTCCCATCTAGCTTCGCTCAGCCCTATGATGTCAATCCTATTTCTTCTCATTTCTTCTTTCAAATTCTCTTGCTTTCCTGCCTTCCTCATGGTTTTTACATTCCAAGTACCTATGCGCAAGTTATCTTCGACAAATGCTTTCCTCAAGGCAGGTCCTGCCCGGAGATCCAATTGGGGGACTATTTTACTTCCGGAATGTTTTACCTCAAGAGAACTCATATTGTCCAATCATATAATCATTACTAGGGAATCGTAATGTGGTAGTTTTCCTCTTGCTTTCCACATCGCTGTACTGTAGCAGTTCAAATCGTCCCGATCATGCCTACAGCTCTATTGGATATAGACCCAGCCAACATAATTTGTTTTCGGCTCTATACCATATTGACCATTTTGCTGCCTACTGCCAGGCACCGATGGTAGTTTTTTAAAATTAATTAATTTATTTATAGTTTGTTTGTGAGAAAACCTCCATTCACGGGGATCAAAACCCGGAACTTTGTAACAGGAAGCTGGCACGCTAACCACTACACCATCAGTTTATTATTGTTACTCAAAATAAGCAGTGCTGTTATTACAAATTTACTATCAATTTCTACTTATTCTTTTGCTGGAATAAGTTGACATCTGGTATCTGTGTTCACCGAATCATTGCGGGCCAATGATTCTCCTTTAACATTAGAGTGGTGGTTACTGAGGAGGAGATTTCTACTAACATCAGCATCACCCAATAAATTGCATCATGCAGGTAGGAGGGAGAAGATGTTTAACTTGGGCATACCTTGTTTTAGGGAGTGAGAATCAGTGAAGAGGCCGACCTTTTATTAAATCATAGAAATTAACTTATTCCTGCACGAATTTATTTTTTCCCTCCAAACTGGCCCAAAAATAAGGGCATATATTTTACATGAGTAAATACAGTATTAGTTTAGACAGAAGGCAGAAAATTGTTGTCTTTCAAGCTATTTTTTCTTTCAATACTGTGTATATTTGATAAGTTACCTAATTGGTTAATAGCTCAATACTGTGTATATTTTGGTAAGTTACCTAATTGATTAATGAATTATATATTTTTCATTCGAAAGAAACCATAAATAAATTTAAGGTAGAGAAATTCATTCATTTGTTCTGTGTAAATAGGTTCAATGAGGACTGCAAATACCCTCACTGTGGTTACCGGGAGCACCAGACACACTTTCATTGCATGCGACCAGATTGTGGCTACAGTTTCTGTGACAAGACAAGATTTGTTCAGCATACAGCACGTCATGAAAGACTTGACACTTTGATGGGAGGTGATTTCCAGCAGTTTCGTGCCAATGTTCCATGTGGCCGTCCAGACTGTGCTTACACTTCTACTTTAGGTAAGAGACACTTCATGGGTTTATTTTTTACCCCAGTTAACCTATAGCCCACAGGCCACATCTGGCCCACCATTTGTTTTCATCCATTCTTGTATGAGTTTAGCATTAAAAGGACACAATGCAATGTAAAATCGTAATTGGAAATTACAAAAAGAAAATATCCTGTTTTGTCCTCTCTATTCTCATAACAGATAAATTCATTTAAAGGAAATCATATAATATTGTCTCCATTTGGTTTGATTAAATTTATTCCTTAGCTTCATGTTACTCACAATTAGTGCAGAAGTGGGCTATGGGGCTTTCTAGTTGTGTTTGGTGTCTCTGGTTTATCTGATAATAACTCAAGCCCTTCTTTAAATGATATTTTTCCTGCATCTGTTAAAATAATATAGCTGTAGTTCATGTATTAGTAGTTTTCATTATTGTTCACAATCATAAGTAGAGAAATTTGAATATTTTTGCTGATCAAAAATGCTAAAAACAATTTCAATTTCCTCCATCAGGTTCAATGCAGAACAAAGCATCCCACTTTCACTGCTTGAAGTGTGAGTTTGTGTGTACGGATACTAATAAGGTGGTGGCTCATCGAAGACAGCACCAAAAACTAGATTCAATTATGGCAGCTGGCTTTGAAAAGTTCACACCATCGCAAACGTGCCAGGTGGAAGGTTGTGCTCACAGCCAAAAACAAACTCATTACCACTGCTTAAGTTGCCATTATGCTGTTTTGGGCCTTTCTCAAATGTCTGCACACAAGTATAGGCATCTTGAATGAAGTGTAAATAATAATCTTTGGAGCAATAATTGCTTTGGTGGTTTAAGAACCTGCAGTTGTGGATTAGTCTGTGATTATTCAGTGATTAGATCACAAGAATATGTTAATGAAGTATGTATCTTTGTTGAAGATATTTAAGCATGCTGTCTTCTGTGAGTCATTTTTATATGCACTGTAGATAAAATTCTGCAGAAAATTATCCAGTGAATGAGGAATTTATAAAAGGATCAATTCTTATTTTGAATTCATGATCCATTGACATTTTTAAATTTCTCGAACTATTACATGAGAATTGCTTCAAATGTACAGTGGTGAATATAAACTATTTTGACGGAAAAGTGAAATTCTTAAGGTTTGTGGCTGCAGATGTAAATAAGCCTAAATATAAATGAAATCATTTCATTACAAGCTTCAGATTAAGCTCCCAAGAGCACCTGAATTGGAGGAAGTAGTTAGGAAGTGATTTCTTACAAACTGGACTGCATATCATTAACTTTATGTTAATAGCCTATTTTTTCACATTAATAGATGAGATTAAAATATTGAAGTACAGAAACAATTAGTGTGATAATAATGTTCTGTGAGTCAATAGAAACAAAGTCATAAGTGATTAAGTTGACAATATTTTAGATACCTTGTATATTGGATGAATTAATCAGTAGAAAGTAAGTATAGTGCCTTTAGTCAAGTCCTTAGTCTCCCATGCACTGGATCCTGCTTTCGAACTGTTAGTATTGGTTGTGCCTTATGGACAGACTGAGGAAGAATTGGTTTCCCCCATACTTTCCAGCATCTCTTTCAATTAAAACATTTGCAATTACCTGTTGAATGAAATCATCAAAATGTAAAGTCATGACCTATAAAATGTATATAGTGTTATGCAGAGTGCCATTTATGTAATGTGGTTGGAGTGGAACGAGGAAAAGTATCATGAAATATATTCTAAGTTATTGGTGTTGGTTTAGTAGGAAAGGATTTCTATTAGCAACTCCATGAACAGTGTTAATAATTCTCAGATTAATAATTTCCACTAGAAGAATATATTGCAGATACCTTAAAGAGTAAGGTAGCCATCAATTTGTAACCATATTTCAAATTTGTGTATAAGAATTGGTGCTATTTTGGAGTATAGTTTACAGTTTGTGCCTTTTGAATAATTTTTCTAGGAGTGTTTGACAAGAACAAAATTGAAGTTGGTGAAACAGCTTCGTCAAACAGGTGGCACATATGGTAATGAGGTGGCTAATAGTGGAAGTATTTTTTTACTCTTTCATTGTGGTTAAAATGTTGCCTAGTCTACAAATTCTCTTTCCTTGGCATTGAGAGTGGTTAGGAGTGAGACAGATAGCAAACTTGGACATATTCCGACAAGACATGCCAAATTTAAAAAAATAATAAGGAATTTTCACACACCACCACTGTGCACTTTGTATTTAAGGCAACTAATCACCATGTGATTGATATACCTAGCTAGTCACAGTATTGGGTGAGTTATCCTAGAATGATGAGCTCTCCAATTATATAACTGTATCAATATATGCATTAAATATTGACATTAAAATGTCATTCATTATCCAATGGCATTTGCAATAAAGAAAAAAAATGTTCTAGCATTATTTAGTCTTTTAAAAGAATGTAAGTGCCTTTTTGAATACCTATTGGAATGTTCCTGTTTTGCATTGTTGCTGATCATAATCTGATACATGAAATTTTTCTTCTGTAGTGCTTTGTAAAGAGAAAGTGGATCTGATAGTTGGTGGAACTCTGTATAATGTATTTGATCTCATTTTAGTCAATCAGTCAGCAGGTATACAAAATTCTCGTTATGAGTTAAAACAGTTATCATATAATTTCTGTGAGATGGTTTGAAATCAATTTTGGATGGATGAATACCATTTAAAAATCTATAACTTAAGAGCATTTACAAAGTAATGTATAAAAAATACAAAAAGTTGCCGCTTAAAAAGCAGGAACATGGGGGTAATTTATGTACATTAGAGTTTACCTCCTCTTTTTGTACAGAAAAATAGAAATATTGTGAAATTATATCTATTTCATGAAGTTAAAGCTGGTTAAAAATGATGCATACTGAGAAAGTGCATTAAATTGTGCCATATGCATGTTCAAGATGGGTGCATCAGGAAAAGAGATTATGAATACCATGTGTACAAATATGTAACTATAATAATTAGAGTCCTTTGCAAGTTTAATATCCATTGAAGAAAGTGATGTGTAATCTCCTAGAATGTCTTTCCCTATATCTATGCAAACAGATACTAAAATTGAGTTTTTTTGTTTATTACTTTTTATTTGCCATTTTTTTGCAATATATCTCTTGAACTAGGCTTCTGCTAGTTATCTCAATCTTGTCCACTGAGCTATAACAGACAGTGGCCTTTCTGTCTTGGATATTATTTTAACCGAGTGTTTGTTAGCATCCTCAGCAGCAAATACTCGGAACTTAAATTTAAATTATCGATGGTGTTTTAACATATTTTATTCATGGACATAGGCTAGAATATTTCTGGCTTTTTCCAATGTGATTCAAGACAATTGTGTCTTCTTGTTGAATCATTTGTTGTTACAAATAATGAAAAGTTACTCTTTCTCTCCCTCACCTACGTGTGAGCTATTTATTCGGTTCTTTAGGGGACAATGTAATTTCCCTTACATCATCAACTTCCACATATCCATAAGAATCAGTTGTGTCCTTTACTCTGCATCTTTGTAAGTTTTATAGTTCTTGAAGAAAGTGTAATGTCTCATGTGTTTTAGGAGTGAATGAGGCTTTTAGAACCATTAAAACCAAAGTAAGAAGCAAGTGGTGGAATAATAGAGTATAACCTGAGAATGGTTTGGTTGTCTCTTGCATTGGCATGGTGTGGGTGTAGAGAGAATATGGTAGAAATGTTTAAACCCACCACTCTCCATGCCTTTCAATGGAGATCTAAAGGTTGTTTTTATTATGTAGAGTATTAAATTGGAATGGAGTGTAGTTTGTTGCTCGCATGATTCTTCCTGGTTGTATCGAGCTTTCTGGATGTGAGTCACCATAAAGGCTTATTATTAAAGTCATCCCAAAGCCAAGTAGCATTCCAAAAAATTAATATGACTGAGGTGATGCTAAATATTGCTCAAGATTCTTGCATAATCATGGCCTAAGTACATAGAAGACCAAACATTCCCACATCTTAAACTTTGAAAAGACATTGAAAATTTGTAAGCAACAGACTATGCTAAATCCCAGTTATTTATAATAATAAAGTCCTGTATTATGTGTGTGTGTGTATTGAATACTGAAATTTTGAGTAAACATGTCCCTTTTACATAAGTGTTGAGCTAGTTTTTATTTCTTCCAAAGAATAACCAAGGCTTATTTGTAAATCAAATGTGTTTAGTATCTTTAAAATCGAAAAAATATGAAAAACCTAAACAAAACTCATTGAATTATTGTTAAATAAAAAAATTAATACGTGTTAATTAATTATAACGGAATGAGGTTGGATTCAAAGAAACGTCAAAACTGAAGGTATTACAAAAATGAAATAGTGTTTAAAGATAGACAGAAAAAGAATGTCAGGAAGTAGATACTCAAGTTAAAGTCAGAAACAACCAATGAGAAAAACCTGGGATACTTTGGAAGCATTCTTCATAGCCTACAAAATACTATAGGATAACTTGAAGAAATTAAACCTCAGGTTACAGAAGAGATGATAAAATAGCTGGAAGAAAGGAGGAGTTCACTTTCTGAATAGTTTTTTATCAGAGCAAGTTTAGATTTTATTATAATTTATTTTCGAGTATTTTTATAGTAACTAACATCAAATCTGTTTTTAGTGTTTGGCTTTAAAATCATAATCTATGTACCCAAGACTGTATTAAGTGATTCATGGGTCCCGACCCAAGATTGGGCCGGATTAATTAAGAGACCCATTGACCCCACTCTCAGCATGTGTGTTTGTATCCATCTTTTATTTTCCACTCTCTCCCTATCTTTCTCTCCCAAAGTTTCTCCCTCCACCTTAATCTTGCAACGAAATCGTAGACAGAAATGAATCTAAATTCCTTTATTATAAAATTCGATGTGAACATTTCCATATAATCCAATGCAATTTCGCTTAACAGCAACATAATGGTTGCCATCGACGATGAAAGGATTTCAGCTCAACAAACGTTAAATTTTCAAGTAAAAACCAAATTGTAGACCGATTCGATCCATATTTGAAAATCGACAATAAAATAAGACATTCTATTCATTTGCCATTATGCTATAAATTACCGTAATTTTCCGATTATAATACGCAACCTATATAATACGCACCCATGTTTTCATGAGTGAAATGTGAAAATTCTCTTATCACTATGTATAATACGCATCTATTTTTTTGTAAAAAATCAATGTAATTTTACTTGACTATGTATAGTATCAGGACAGTTCTCGCCTTGCTGCGAAATGAGATACGAGTGAGAGAGTTCACAAGAATATCACGTTACGTTCTGACTCTCCCATTAAAGATCGCTACGCTGTATAAAAACATTTTGTCTCAATGTTGCCTTTTGTATTAATCTGATCGGTTGGGATACGAGTTCACGCTTTGGTGCCAAACTATATATATATGTGTGAGAGAGTTTACGAAAATATCACATTACGATCTGACTCTCCCATTAAAGATCGTTACGCTGTATAAAGACATTTTGTCTCAATGTTGCCTTTTGTATTAATCTGATCGGTTGGGATACGAGTTCACGCTTTGGTGCCAAACTATATATATATGTGTGAGAGAGTTTACGAAAATATCACATTACGATCTGACTCTCCCATTAAAGATCGTTACGCTGTATAAAGACATTTTGTCTCAATGTTGCCTTTTGTATTAATCTGATCGGTTGGGATACGAGTTCGCACTTTGCTGCCAAACTAGATATGTGTGAGAGAGTTTACGAAAATATCACGTTATGTTCTGACTTCCGTTAAAGATCGATACAATGTATAAAAACCTGCCTCAATGTTGCCTTTTGTATTAACCTGGTCAGATGGAATAACAGTGACATCGTTTACGTGAACATCAATTCCAGTTCATACAAGTCGATCGAGGTGTGTAAAATGTTCTCGGCGATGCAATTTACGTAGACAATGAACGAGAGCACAAGATCGCCTAGGAACTGTTTGAGGACAGTGAGGGGAGTGGTAATGAATTCCTAGGCTTTAGTAATTCTGACAGCTAAAGTAAATAAATAAATATTCCTATTTTTGTTTTGAAAAACAATATTTAAAGGAATGTTTTCGAAATGCATTAAAATGTATGATTTATTTGTAAAAACATGTTCATTATCGAAATGCATTGAAATATACGATTTATTAGTAAAAACATATTCGAAAATATAAATTATTTCGGTACTGAAAAAAGTTGTATGCATTTATAACCATATATAATACGCACCCTAACTTTTTGGCTACTATTTCGAGAAAAAAATGCGTATTATAATCGGAAAATTACGGTAGCAAATTTAGATCACGATGGTGAGAGAGGAAATCCTCATGAATAACTGGCAGTATAGGTGTCAATCGACTGGGAATAACATATAGTTGAAGTTTATGCGATACATTAGCAAATTTAGATTACGAAGAAGTGGGAGGGAGAGCAAAGGGGGAGGGTAGGAAATTACAAAATGAAATGCGTGCTTCACTAATAATAGCTTAAAATGAGAAATAATCCAAGTTCGTAGTAAATATTTTGGTCTTTTTGTATTGCCGGTCCATTGTCAGCATTTCTATATTTTCATTCCTTTATTATTGCTGGCCCTTCTGTTATGTCGGCCCTTTGGTCATTTCAGCCCTTTGGCATATTTCAGTCCCATTGTCTGTCAGCCCTTTGACCATGACCCTACATGGATCCGTTCAAGACATCGATGCAGGATTTAATATAATAGTTTTTAAAATTATTTAACATTTAGATAGAAACTCGGTGGTTGGCCAGAAGAACATAGTTGTTACTTCTTCTTGTCGAGTTCATTCGACTCTGTACTGATAAATTCCAAAAATATGTTTAATAACGGAAAGAAAAATGCACGTTCCGATCAATACATCAATGCAGGACACTAAATAACAGCTTTTTTTAAATCATTTAGAATTAAATTAGAAACTTGGTAGTTAGACTATATAGCATTTCATCTAACTACACTTTATTTCATGCCGTACGTTAATTTGTGATGGTTCCTTCAGGTTTCATTGATGTAGTAAGAGTTTTTAAAATACAGTAAATGAAAGGGTGAAAAATAAATACATTGTCAAGAATAATAAGAGAAAATATGGACTTGGTGAATAAAACGAAGTAAATACGTAACTTGGGATGTTTCAGCTGGGGGCAGAAATTCTCTAGTATTTGAAATATTTTCATTGTCATTATTTTAAAAAATTTGAAAATAATTTAAAAGGCTATAGATATTGAAAAAATGTCATGGTCTTTATTTTTCTAAATTTGAAATGTTTAAAAGGCTATAGTCCTTGAAAAAATTTAAGTCTATAGTCTTGGAAAAAATTTGAGAAAATTTCATGGTATTTAGTTTAATAACTTCGAAAAGCTACTGTCTATGAAATAAGTTTAATGACTCTTGATTTTGAGAAAATTCAATTTCTTTGTAAAAATTGAAAGACTATAATGTTTGCAAAAACTTTAAATAACTCTACTTTTTGAAATAATTTGAGAAAATTTAAAGGCTATTATAGTCTGAAAAAATTTGAAAGGCTATATATAGTCTTTGAGAAAAATACATAGTCTTTATATTAATAAATTTGAAGGCTAAGGTCTTTGAAATAAATTGAGTGACTATTTCATGGACTATGGTCTGAAAATTACACGGACTAGAGCCCTTCAAAAATTTCATGGACTAAAGTGTTTGAAAAATTCCATGGTCTATAGCCTTTCAAAAATGACATGGACTATAGAATATGAAATAAGTTGGATGATTATTATCTTTCAAAAAATTTCAAAGGCAATAAGTCTTTGTAAAAAAATTTGATTGTCTATAGCAGTGGTTCTCAACCGGTGTGTTACAGAACATTAGTTGCAGCGAGGGAGGGACATGTATGCCGCACACCCCGAAGATATTTAATTTTTAAAATATGTATTTATTTAATTTACAATAAAAATATAAAATTATTGCTTTACCAATCTCAACAATCTAATATAACTGCGACTTTTACTTGTTATGCTAGTTTTATATTTAACAATGAGTACTATTTACACAGTGAAATTAATTAGGGGTGGTTTGGTATGCTGTGATTAAGCATGCAAGAATGTGTGCCATGGGCAAAAAAGGTTGAGAAGCACTGACTATAGTCCTAGAAAAAAATTAAAGGCTATAGTCTTTGAAAATATATCGTAGGCTATAGTCATCAAATTAAGTTGAATGACTGTTGTCCCTAAAAAAATTTCAAAGGCTACAATCTTTGTCAAAAATTCATACATTATAGTATTTGAAAAAAATTCAAATCCCATTGCCATTGAGAATATTTCAAAGGTCTTTGTAAAAAATCCATACGTTTTAGTGTTTGAAAAACATTCAAACATTTCGAATGACCATTGCCATTGAAAATATTTCAAAGGCTACAGTCTTTCTGAAAAATTCATACATTATAGTGTTTGAAAAACTTTCAAAGGTTTTGACAATTGCCATTGAAAATATTTCAGAGGCTACAGTCTTTGTAAAATATTCATACATTGTAGTGTTTGAAACATTTCGAATGACCATTGCCATTGAGAATATTTCTAAGGCCACAGTCTTTGTAAAAAATTCATACATTACAGTGTTTGAAAAAATTTCAAGGCTATAGTCTTCGAAATATTTTGAATGACCATTGCCACTGAAAATATTTCAAAGGCCACAAACTTTGCAAAAAATCATACATTATACTGTTTGAAAAACTTTCAAAGCCTCTTTGAAATATTTTGAATGACTATTGCTATTGAAAATATTTCTAATGCTTCAGTCTCTGTAAAGAATTCATACATTTTAGTATTAAAAAACTTTCAAAAGCTATAGTCTTTGAACCATTTTGAATAACCATCGCCATTGAGAATATTTCAAAGGCCACAGTCTTTGTAAAATATTCATACGTTATAGAGTTTGAAAGACTTTCAAAGGCTATATAGTCTTTGAAACATTTTGAATGTCCATTTTCATTGAAAATAATTCAAATGCCACAGTCTTTGTCAAAATTCATACATTGTTGTGTTTGAAACATTTTGAATGACCATTGCCATTGAAAATATTTCAAAGGCTACAGACTTTGTAAAAAATTCATACATTATAGTGTTTGAAAAAATTTCAATGTCTATAGTCGTATAAATATTTTGAAGGACAATTGCCATTGAAGTCTTTGAAACATTTTGGATAACCATTGCCATTGAGAATATTTCAAAGGTCACAGTCTTTGTAAAGAATTCATACATAATAGTGTTTGAAAAACTTTCAAAGGCCAGGTCTTTGAAAATTTTGAATGACCATTGCCATTGAAAATATTTCAAAGGCTACAGACTTTGTAAAAAATTCATACATTATAGTTTTTGAAAAAATTTCAATGCCTATAGTCGTTGAAATATTTTGAAGGATAATTGCCATTGAAGATATTTAAAGGCTACAGTCTTTGTAAAAAATTTATACGTTATACAGTTTGAAATACTTTCAAAGGCTATTATTGTCTTTGAAACATTTTGGATAACCTTTGCCACTGATTGTGAGTATATTTCAAAGGCCACAGACTTTGTAAAAAATTCATACAATAGTGTTTGAAAAACATTCAGAGGGTAAGTCTTTGAAACATTTTGAATGACCATTGCCACTGAGAATATTTCAAAGACCATAGACTTTGTAAAAAACTCATACATTATAGTGTAGGAATAACTTTCAAAGGCTTTGACCGTTGCCATTGAAAATATTTCAGAGGCTACAGTCTTTGTAAAACATTCGTACATTATAGTGTTTGAAAATCTTTCAAATATTTTGAATGACCATTGTCATTATAATATTTCAAATGCTACAGTCCTTCTAAAAAATTCATACATTATATTGTTTGAAAAGCTTTTATGGTCTTTAGTTATTATATAAATTTGAAAAAATTTAAATGGCTAACTTTATAGTATTTTAAGTATATTGAGTGACTATTTCTTGGTCTATGGTCTGAAATATTCCATGGACCCATATATACTCTTTCAGAAAATTCTTGGTCTGTAGTCTTTCAAGAATTACATGGTCTATAGCAGGGGTGGGCAAACTTTGGCCCGTGGGCCATATGTGGCCCTCAAGAGCATTTAACGTGGTCCACGAAGCTTTGGTGAAAAAGCAGTCTGTAAAATTTTACACAATTTTATATTACTTTTGGTAAAATTATGACAATAAAACCTTTAGTTTAGAAAATTTAGTCCTACAATCTTTGTTTGTGATTGTTTTTCACTTATGTATGATGCCTAAGAATCTAAGCAATTTCCGATTTAAACTCTAATCCGGCTTGCCTAAGCATTAGGAAGGGACTAGTGTGCCGCATACTCCAAAATATTTAATTTTTAATTATGTATGTATTTAATGTACAATAAAATTATACAATTATTGCTTTACCAATCGTAACAATCTAATATAACTGCGACTTTTACTTGTTACGCTAGTTTTTATCTTTAAAAATTAGTACTATTGACACAGTGAAATTAATTACTGGTGGTTTGGTGTGCCGTGATGTTCTTAAGAATGCATGAAGGTGTGCCATGGAGCAAAAAATGTTGAGCAGTACTGGACTGTTGCCTTAGAAAAAAATTAAAGGCTAGTCTTTGAAAATATTTTTTAGACTATAGTCTTTGAATTATGTTGAATGACAGTTGTCCTTAAAATTTTAGAACGTGATAAATTCAGATAATTTGATAACAACAATAAACAGTCCTAGGCACGGTGTTGTGATTCCTAAAATGGAAAAACTTTTAAAACTTTGGGTAGATGATCAGTGTCAGAAACACATCCCTATTAGTGAGACCATGATTAGAGCAAAGGCTAAGGATCTCTATGATTATTTGAAGGAAAGGATGGATGAAATTTCTGTTGATGAGCCTCCATTTAGTGCAAGTCATGGCTGGTTTGACAGATTTAAGACAAGGACAGGTTTGCATAACCTTAAATTAACTGGCGTGGCTGCAGGTGCAAATACTGATGCTGCCTCAAGTTATCCTGATGAATTGTTATTTTGTGCTTTTTAATAACTTTTATAATAATTTTGTTGTGATAAATAGTTGTATGTACAGATGGATTTATACAGGTATGTTGTCCGACTCATGCGAGCCAGACCAGGCTGTCTGCAGAACATATTGCATACATCTATCTTTTAAGTTCAAAACAAAAATTTATTTTTTCCTTTTTAGTGCAAAAAATAAGTTATACATTTAAAATATTTATTATATAATTTATTCATAATTTAATATTGTTGTATTAGCATATTAATAATGTTATTTTATCTTTATAGAATGTGAGGGGAGACTTTTTCCCAAGATGCGGGAACATATCCTCTGATTATAACATGCAAGTATATGGAAAAACGGCATTTGACATTCGACAATTCGAGATTTGACCACGTTTTCAGGAAAGCATCCCCATCAAATCTTAGGAGTCGCCTGTGTTTGAAAAAATTTGAAAGGCTATATAATCTTTGAAAATATATGAAAGGCTTTTAAATAAATTTAGTCTTTGGAAAAATTTCATGGTCTTTATTTTTAAAAATGAGAAAGAATAATATTCTTTGAAATAATTTGAATGACTATTTTATGGACTATGATCTGATAAAATTTCATGGACTATAGCCTTTCAAAAATTTCATGGACTAAAGTCTTTGAAAAATTCCATGGTCTATAGGCTTTCAAAAAGTTTTGAACTATAGTCGGAAATTTTCATGCACAGATTTCATGGACTATAGTCTTTCAAAAATGCTAGGGCTATAATATTTCAAAAATTTTATGTACTATAGTATTTAAAAAATTTCATGGACTAGTCTTTCAAAAATTTCATGGACTATACTCTTTCAAAAATTTGTGAAGTATAGTCTGAAAAGTTTCATGGACTACAGTCTTACAAAAAATTCTTTGAGTATAGTCTTTGAAATTTTTCAGGGACTATAGTCTTTTAAAAATTTCATGAATTTGTAAGACTATAGTTTGACAATAATTTCAAAAATTTGAAAAAATTGAGGATATATTGTTCGAAAAAATTTGAAAGGCTATAATATTTTTTTATTATTTTAAAGGCTATACTCTGAAATAAATTGAATGACTATTGTCTTTGAAAGCATTTCAAAGGCTATATAATCTTTGAGAAAATTTTAAAGGCTATAGTCGGAAAAAATTTGAATGGCCATAGTGTTTGAAAAAATTTGAAGTTGATGGTCTTTGAAAAAAATTGAGAATTTATTCTTTGAAAAGATTTCATGGTCTTTTGTCTTCAAAAAAATTTGAATGGCTGTAGTATTAGAAAATATTAAATGATATTGTCTTTGGAAAAATTTTTAAGGCTAAATTCTTTGAAAAAATTAAATTAAATATATTACCGCTATATTCATTTAAACCTAATACGTACATGGTAAGAACAAATCGACTGCGAGTGAAGCGAACAAAGGGCGTATGCTGAACAGGAGCAAGCAGGTGTCTTGCCCCCTAGTTGTATAATATATATTTATTGTAAAATATATTTTAAAAAGTATTTATTACACAATGAAATTTTTTATCATAAGTGACTAGATGAAAACTTTTATACAGGCAATATGTGTAACAAACTCTAGTATTTATTTCCTTTACCATCATATTGTTTATTGTATCCAAGGTATTGTTTGAGCTTCAAAAAAAAGTCGACTTTCGTTAATATATATTCTATATATGTTACAGTGTACATGTTGTCTCTTTATTCCAGTGCCAAGTTTCCATTATCAACAACAGAAATATCTTTTGATGGAATTAAAAATTTTTTTCACACATAAGAATTCTTTTTGGCGAATTAGTTGTAATGATAACAGTGAAATGTTAAAACGTAAATTGAAAATGTGGAATGATATTGTGAAAGAGTTATGAATTAAGATTAATGTGAGTAATTAGTGAAAATAACAGAATAATCTAGTTAAGTGCTAAGGATATGCTTGAATATTAAATTTAGTATAAATAATTGGTGGTATTAAAAATATTAATTTATAACGAATTATTAATAAAAGGGCCGATTAATAATTAATAAATACATTTTAATATTACTAAATAAAGATACTCCTCAAGTTTATTTTTAAGGTTTTAATAGATTTTGGTTTCATTTTTTTTATTTTAATATTTAAGTCATGCATACCCGTCACTTTTGACGGAAAATTGCATTAGTTAAATAATAGGGTAGACATTTTTGTATAGTCAACGGCTGATATAAAAATCGTTAACTGATTTTTCATATTAAAATATCCCTTTTACGAAAATAAAAATAATATTAACGCATTTTAAATTGCAGATATTCAGACTTTGTCCTGTTATTTTCAATAAAAAATAATTTTTAAGTTACCAGAGAGAAAATATTGATATACATCCTAATATTATTACGTAAAGGTACTTCTAAAATTGATTTAGAATATTTTAGTGTAAAATAAAAAAATAGAAAGTTAAGTGCGCGCCTATGCGCGGCCCTCTGAACTGTGACACAATATCGTTCGTCAATTTACTTAGTGACTTGGGATGTGGAGATAGAGAGGGATTTCTCATTTGGCTGTTGGACGAAGGCATTAATAGGTAAGGATGTCATTTTACAATTTCATTTGGAATTATTGTAATCGGTTTTTCGTAACTATCTTACTGTGAACGATAATCAATGCGAAATTGACTCCTTGGTTTGTACGTACTGTAGGATGCTTATTTAGCCATAGTAGCGAAAACTTAATTCAGTTCTTATTAACTGCACGCGGTATCGCATATAACCATCGGATTAATGTTGCCGTACGGACGTCGTTAACGTTTGTACAATTTTGGCTACCAAGTTCTTATAATTTTCCGATGCAGAGTTTTTAAGATTTGGAAATCGAGAAACTTAATTACTCTGAGATATCGAACTCGACACTAATGCTAATGTGGTTCATAACCTTAGCTCAGCATTTGTTAGGGGACACGGTTAATTTGGTTCGGTACAACTTTTTTCCTTGTTGAATTAGTTTTTTAAAGACAATTTCTGCTTTGAGTAGATTTGGCAAAGTTTTAGACGAATGTGGTATCGAGTAATCAAATGGATCCGCAAGCATAACGTTGGAACGTAAAAGTTATAGTTCGACCGCATTGATTTAAGTATTGTAAAATTTTTATCAGTGCTTCTTTCTATTTGGAACAACTGTTTCAGACGGATGATAAATTAATCGCGTTATAGTTTGCATTGGTTATCATGTTTCCATTCAAACTGACACTTCATGTTTAATCTCGACGAAACGTAGCATGCTTTTGACGAATCAGATTCTTTAAGCGTGCCGACGTTGTCCCCCTCATGATATTAAGTGATATTTTGTCGTAGAATTTTATAATTTAAAGTAAATAATTTTGTGGAAAAATTTATTGAAAGCTTTTATGTATTTAGTTTCTGTTCAGTTGAAATTGTTATGTAATCATTAAATAGATGGTTTAAAAATAAGCATTAAGCCTAGCAAAGTCGCTTATTGGAAATAATTTCTCCATTTCCTCACAAATCTTAGAATTGAAGATTAACTTGTGTTAAAATAGTTTCACTTTTTAATATAAATGGAATGATTTAGCATAAGAGAAGTGGGGACATTGCATACTGTACTCAGAAAGTCTCGAACATTATTCAACATGAAATTTAGGTGCTGGATTTCTGATTTGATTCTCTTATTTCAGAGGCATGCATTGAAGATATACTTTCCTGGGGATTCTCAATTTGCAGTTCAGCGCACAGATGATATCCTGGAAGTGATTTACCATGTGATACCAAGAAATATGGTAAGTGTCATCAGTGTGTTACCTGATTACTTTCAAACAAATATTAACTGTAAATATGTCTTTATAGAAACAAAAGGGGTGATCTTGTGATGACAATGTAACATGAAATATTTGTTGAATGTGTTCCTTGGTTCTGTCTAATAGCCTTTGGTTTGCAGTTCAGTAAGAAAATATTTAGTTTCACTTTGATGTGCTGCAAATTTGTTCAGTTAGGTGATTTGGTAGGGGAGTCATTGGTGTTGTGGTCAAGGTGCTGGCCTACTGCTCGCCTATTGAACTTTTTAAGGTTCCTCTTCATGCTGTTTGTGTGTTTATGAACTGAAAGAATGAGAAAGCGAAAAATGAGAAAAAACAAATCAGTGCTTTGTTCTTAGGAAGGGACGTTAAGCAGCTGGCTCTCTCTAGATGCTCTTTTTGAGAATAGGCTAATGCAGGCACTGGGTTTTCCATCATCCTTTTTGTCCAAGGGTGTCCGTAGAAAATTTGCAGGGGTGGGCAAAACAAAAATGCCTATTACCCAGGGGCGGATGCAATTTTGAAAAATGTGAAAAGATATGAGCTGTGGAATTCTAAATTTTGTTCCATGTTAAGGCTTCTTCAAAATGATCCAATTAAATGCACTAATTGTGATAAATTGGGAGGACCACTGTTCTAAATAAACAAAACTTCTTATAAAAATTCTGGACATGTCCAACAAACCAAGATTTTAAATCAGTCCTTCTAGTTGTACCCATCAGTGATAGTGAGGGTAATGTTAGATCAGAGCATACCAGAATATATGTCGAATTAGTCATTAAAATGGAGAAATGACATTCTTTCCTAGTCGAAGTAAGACAAGTCATTAGAGGCATTAGTTAGTTTGGTGCTGTGACACCCCCTGCCAAACGCTTCTGGTGGATTGCAGGATATGTAAATGTTATGTTATTGCAATTTTGTCTCCTTCAATGCACTTAACTGCAGTATGGAATAAAGAAACTTTTTGTATACATTTTAGCCATAACTCCTGCAAGATCGTTCTCAAGAAATGTTTCAATGACCCTAGGACATTTGTCCTGAGATTGGTTTAATTATTTCAATGGTTTAAATAGTTTTAAAATTCTTTCAACTGCAGGCAACAAAGCTAACCATCTAGTTTTACTATACCCAAGCAATTTTTGGTACTAAACTTCAGCAGATTCACAATTTCTTTAAAGCTTCAACACATACAATATATTTATAAAAATAGGAATAAACTTTAACAATGATATTTTCAATATCAATTGGTAACAAATCAGCAGCAGTTTGGATTGAATTGTGAACTATATGTGTGCCATAACCGACTCCAATTATGTTTTGGTTCAAATGCTCATTAAGTTTAGCAAATATGTTATTAGTTCCTTTTATATTTTTACCACCAAATTTTGTATTTGCATTTTCTGCACAAAATGTGATTAATTTTTCTTTTACATTGTTTTTTAAGAAATTTGTATTTATTGAATCTGAAATTATTTGCAAAGTTTCGCCTGGTAATGAGACAAAATCAAGAATTCTTATTTTGATGCCAACATTTGGGTTAAAATACCGAATAAGTGTTGGGAAAAGTTTTAAATCTTTATGATTAGAATATATTGAGATTAATGTGGTGTTCTTGAGTTCATTTTCCAACTGAAAATACAAAAATGGAGATAAGACATTAAAACTGATTGCCTCAGTTCTTGGTCTGGCTTATGAAAACTTTTTTAAACAATTTTTGGATGATTTGGGATGTACATTGACGGAAAACATTGATTATGGTTAATTACGTGGAACGAAAATAGTCCTTCTGCTGTTGCTAGTTGTCTTACCTTTTCAACAAAATTAGTTTTTCTGAAGAAATCCTCTTAAGGTAGAGAGCAGGAAGCAGCATTACTGAAGGCTCTATGCTTTTTGTTGCTAAATGTTTTGTGATATCATATCTGCCATCATGGGAGACAGAAAACTCACCATTACATTTATCTCAATGAACAATATCTTCTATTTTAGTTCTTTTCAGAAGAGGAAAATCTTTCACTAAAAGTTCTCTTCTTGTTAGATTTTTTCTATTCTTATAGGTAAAAGGAAAGAACTTAATTTAAAAAAGCTTTTATATTTTTAAAGTATTACCACACCTTATATGTTAACAAAATAATAACACACTGAAAAGTTACATGAGAACACTTAGTCAGTATCACATCAAACTATTTTATTAAAAACCAAGCTCATGCCAGGATTCCGCTACTGACAACTGGTAGCGAACGAGCCATAGGGAATCACAGAAATGAGTTCTATTATGACAAAATACAGTTCATGCGTACTGCTGAAGAAGAAAGTGGTATAGCTCGATCGTTTTATGATGGAAGTGTGCAGAAGACACTTTCACTTTAGGACGAGTTCATTCTCAAGCTGGGACTGCCTATAGGGGATGCCGTGTTTAGCCGTGGACAATAGATGTGCGAACCTATACTCGGGAGGGGAAGACTAAGGGGAAATTAGACGTCACAACCAGTTGGCATTTTAGCAACTTTGTCTGTAGATGTAGCGACTTTTTAATTCCTTTAGCGACAATTTATTTAGTGTTTAGGGAAATACCACTTAAGTATTTTATTTTCTTGTTCAATTCCTCATGCAGATGGTCAATAGATGAGTAAGCTTCTTTGGTACAAAATATTACAGCTACCGAAATATATTTTGAAGGAAACTTTTATTTATTTAAAAATCGTCGTTACAATTTAGTCGTATGACTAGGTGGTAACAAGAATTAATTTAACCTAAATACTTCACACACACACATATATATACACATTATTTATAATAAACCCACAAAATCATATATAATACATATATAAGAATAATTACAATTTGTACCTTTAGTAAGGATTTTTGTGGACTCAAGGTAGGCCTTATCATTTTATACATAGCAAATTATATAATAGTTAAAATAATAGTTAATAATTATTATTTTGAAAGTTATTCTTCACTTGCTTCAGTGCTTTCACTATCACTTTCCGAATTTACATTAACAAATATTTCTTCAATTCCATCCATGATGCATTCTCTTTCAATGTGCTCAGTTTCTGTAATTTTTATTTTCTGGCTAACATTTCTCCACTCATTTTCACCTATTAAATTACATTTCTCTTCCACTAACACCTTAACATAATTTATTTTGAATAACACATTTCGCGATGCCACCCTGTTTTTCATTATGCCCCAAATGTTTTCAATCGGGTTAAGTTCAGGATGATATGGAGGCAGTCTAATTGTAGTATGCCCATGTTGGGCTAAAACTTAGTCCACGGCAAAGATTTTGTTTGGCTTATGCCTCTTCATTTTTTCGTGAAGTTCAATCTTTGTTTCATTTTCCTGACCACTGAATTTGGGGGAAGATTCGGGATTAATCTCCTCCTTGTAAATAAAAATAAATAACAATTAATGCGATTCAATAAATTGTTATTCAATAATTCAATTGTTATTCAATAACCTCTTATTTCGTAAATATGAAATTAAATTTACCTGCATGAACTATGATTAACCGCTGCCCTTTTGAAATGGGTGTCTTCAATCCACATTGAGATCCGTCTGACCATTCAAACCTTTGGGTGTGCGTTGAATGTATATATCTTTCATTTGTATAGACGATTGGGCATCCTTCTTCTCTGAACCTCTTCATAGCTCTCAAGAACCTTTGCAAGCGGATATCACTGCGCTAAAAAATAACTTGCCTATTGTCGGTTCTCTTTTTCCACCTGTTATTTGACACCAAACAAAACATTAAACAATTTTTAATAATTCCTAAAATAAATTATAAGCACATTATTAACACCAAATTCATACCTGAAACCAATTTTCTTTACAAGTGCACGAAGAGAATTCCACCTACAAATCCTGTGCTTTCTCTAATTTTTGGTAATAGAGATTTCAACGTGGGTGCCTTTCGTTCCACGGCGTAAAACTGATGCATGACTCTCCGTATGACGTGAACATCAAAATTGTCCATCGTACTTTTAGAACTACTCCGTGTCCTCTTCTTTTTAGGAGTAGAAAATGAAGCCTTGCTTCCTTCTTCAATTTCTGCTCCTTCGTTTGAAATTTGGTCCAGAGTGCAAATCAAGATTCCACAAGCTGCTGCAACTTTCTCAGAGATTTGAGATAATTTATACCGAATATGTCTAATGGCGCATTTTGCTCAGCATGTAGGACAAGGGTTAGGAACTAATTTTTTCTAGTGTTCAGAAATCTTGGGGGGAGGGTGTAATTACCCCCTTAACCCCCTCCCCGTGTAATGATTTATTAAACAATTTAATGTTAAAATTATGAAAACATTTTGAGACAGATCCCAAAATGATTAAAATATTTTGCTTGGAAAAGGTAGTCTACATTAAATTAAATTTAATGTAATTAAATTTCTAAGCAAAATATTTTAATCATTTGCTGAAGCAATTGTGGAAATATATTAAGGAAAGCTGTTTCTGAGATTTTTATTAGTGAAAGTTAGTGTAATTGTTGGAATACATGCAAGTTTTTAGAAAGTTTAATGTTATGCTAATGAAAGTTTGTGACAATTAATTTTTATTCTGTTTATTTCCACTGGTGGTTTTTTGTTACAATTGATGGATAAAATCAGATATTATATGAATTCCAATTTTTCGTGGCTGTTTTTCCCCATTTTTGCCCTGTACAAGGATAAAAATTGTGAGGCACTTTCAGATGAGCTACAGACTTGAAATTTGGCATGTTTATAAGATTTTGGTCATCACGATTGGGAAAAATCTGACATAGTTAAAATTCTAATTCTTAGGTGTTGTTTTTTCATTATAATTGAAATTAGGCTGAAATGTTGCAGAAATGCTGTAATTCGTCAGTAATTTCCAATTTGGAATGATTTTTATAAAGTTAATTGATCAATTTTTTTATTTTTAGCATAAATTTAAATGAATAGTACTGTTAGACTTGAAATTAGTAATAGATTATATTTATATTGTCAGTTGTCAATGATACGTTTATTATTAGAATCTATTATAATGTCATCTACATATAAAACTACAAAAGACTTTTTTTTGATAATTTGGTGGTAACAGGAGGTGCCTTCTAAATTATCAACTTAAGATTCCGAGTTAGCAGATAGAACATTGATACTTCTTCATTCACTGTTGAGTATACAGATAGTTCCTGCTTAACACGAAATTCACTTTAGCATGATTTGCCAATTGGTGAACCTCTTCACTTTACATGAAGAAAGTCCCATTTTAACACAAGTTGCAATACGATCCATTACATAAAAAAAAATATTGCCATTAATGGAACGCATTAATTTATATTTATTCGTAAAATATTAGATAATTTATAGTACAGGTAATCTCCTATTTACATCGGGGATGTATTCCTAGAGCCGGTGACGTATATCAAAACAACGTAAATCGGATGTTTTTCTCATATTTATATATTATAAAGGAGATTAACTAATTAAATGATTAACTCTGATCTTCCTAGTGATTGAAAGAAGGAGAAGCATTTGATACATTGTAGAGGCTCGCTTTTCAGATAGCAATCATTTCATGTTAGTCCGAGTTAGGGCCCTAGGAATGAGGGCGATATCTTCTGTAATAATGGACTGATTCCGAACATTTTTTAAACAGATTTATACGTTAATTACAAAGCAATCTGACGTTTTATCTCTTATCAGTGGATAATAGAAAAAAGTTCTCATTTTTGCTTTTCAAAAAAAAATTTAAAAGAAATGCCATCGATACAGAACATTAATAAAAACTATGCTTTATCAGTGACAATGCATACAGATATAACTGTTATTGACTGCCTGGAATAAAATGTTTGAATTTGTTACCATGTATAATGAGCACCCCAACTTTTAGATCAGTTTTGCCTGAAAAAATGCGTATTATATATGAAAATTTACGGTAGTCCCTTTGGTTGGTTCTGTTGAGTTTTACCTGCTGCCCTGCATTTCATGCTCTTCACGAGATCGAGATTTAAAACGACGTTATATCGGACATAGAAACGATGAATGATGTAAAATGGTGAAACTTTTCCTTATTTGTAAACGACGTTATATCGAAACTACATAAAGCGGAACGACATAAATAGGAGATTACCTGTATTTAGATTGTAAAGGACCTGCAGAACTAGCACATGTTGCTGTGTTTGTACTTTATTTAGGTGTAATGTTTATTGTTTATGCATCGTACTGTATTTACACTGTATTGGTTATTAGATTTGATGTATAAAAACGTAAGTAAAATGCACATTAATGCTTGTAATCCATTAATTCTTTGCTTTCTCGTACGCTCTCTCTTTCTTAAACCCTTTATGATATTTATGCATTCGCTTAGCAGGAATTTGCTTAACACGACACCTTTCAGGAACGTATCTCTCGTGTTAAGTGGGGACTACCTGTATTTAGTCTGTCATACAGTTTGATTGCTAGGAGTTAAGGTTTGAATTATAAATAAATCTCAGTAAATACAATATTTTTATTGCACCAGCAAATGAGGGCCCAATTTTTCATTTGATTGGGTTAATTTGTAATTTCAATTGAATATTTTTTTATATAATGTGATTGATTTCCTCTGATAACTAACGTTTTATTTTTTTAATCGATTATGTATTTGGTTTGTCAGTTCAGACAATATGGAACGTTAAAATTTTTCAAACTAATTGTCAAATAAATCTTTTACTTATTTGAATCAACTCTTAAAGAATTTTAAATTTTACAATACTAAACAGGTCCAATAAATAAGATGTGCTCCTTCATATTGTGTAAGCAAATTAATCTTTTATATTTTAGATTTTTTAGATTATATATTTCTTTATTGAATTCACCACAACCATTTTTCCTCTTTATTTATGTACTCGCAGCTGATGCTGAGTCAAAATGCACTGGTTTTGAGCCGTAGCGGAACCATGATTCAAAGAGTACTGCTTTGCTGTGACAAGAATTGATGCATCTGGATGCAAGAGTAAAGATGGTTACGAGCTGGAGGCTACATATATATGGGATGAAAGGTTTTTATTCACCTATATGTTGATAATCCTGGTTTGTTCACTATATCAGATCAGATGTTTTATGATGAATATCTTTCAGCAAATTGGATGTTGGAAAGTAATTAAATTTAATCTTAATAGGTGCAGTCATAAAAAAGGTTTTTTGGATCAGGATTTTTGGTGTTCTACGTTTAAAATTTGCCCAAGAGGGTTTGTCAGGGTTAAATAATTCCAGATTTTGTTAATAATTTAAAGGTTTGAGATAAATGTACAATATGCTTGAATTAATTTAGAAAATATTCTATGGGTTGTTTTTTTATTCAAGGCAGAAAAATTGAGCCAATGAAAATTCTATTGTATTCAGGTTATCAAAATCAGATAAAGAGATTAATGTGAATTAAATTTATTTTTTAGTTTTGAATTTAAATCTGGACTGAATGTTCATATAAAGGAAAATATTTTAATTGTTAAAAAAATTGTCTAAAAGTATTATTTGTGCATTGGAAATGGTAATTTAATTGCACCTATAATTCAAGGCAATGTTTAGAAAAAATTCTAAGTTAGTCGAGAGACAATTCTTAAGTCAGGAAAAATTCCTTCAATATCCAATTTGCTAGACATTATTTATTTCTAAATAATTTTTCCATTTAGTTTCTTCCAAGTGTAATGAGATATTATTCAGAGCAATCTTAATCTTTTTTACAATCCAAATGTATAAACTGTTGCTTTCCATTCAGTTACTGTCATTTTTTTAAATCTGAACAAACCAGAATTAGCAGCACTTTTGGGTATATATATATATATATATATGTGTATTGTATCTCGTATTTTTCTAAGCCATGCTACTTTTGCTCTTTACTTTCGTGCTTTTTTTAGAGAATGATTAAAAATGATTTTATACTGCCAAATTATCTCATAAAAATGGAGAACTTTGACCCAGTGTTTGCTATATTTTAAATTTCTTTCTGAACTTGAAGAAAATTTTTAAATTGTAATTTTGTTTCATGCTATGTTCAAAGGCTTATAAGTCTGATAGAAGTCCAGAATCTTTTTAAAGTCCTGAATTCAAAAAACTATTCTAAGTCAAGATTTTTTCAAGTCCCAAGTCCACCAAAATTATTCTAGTCTTAAGCCAAGAAAAATTCCATCAATATCCAGTTTGCTAGACATTATTTATTTGTAAATTTGTTTCTTCCAGGTGTAATGGGTTACATTATTCAGAGCAATGTAAATTCTTTTTACAATCCAAATGTATAAACTATTGCTTTCCATTCTATATAATTATTGTCATTTTAAAAAATCTGAACCAGAATTACCAGCACTTTTGGGTATATTTTATGTATTGTGTCATCTCATATTTTTCCTTGTGAAATTCTTGTAAAATTTTACTTGTGTTTGCTATATGTTAAATTTTTTTCTGCACTTCAAGTAAATTTTTTAAATTGTAATTTTGTTTCATGCTTGTTCAAAGGCTTACAAGTCTGATAGAAGTCCAGAATTTTTTTAAAGTCCAGAATTTTTTTAAAGTCGAGACTTTTTTCAAGTCAGTCACCAAAATTATTCTAAGTCCTGAGTCCAAAGTCCAGGTTCAAAAATTATTTTGTCCAAAATGTAAACAAACCATTTTTTGAAGGTATCATGTCCCAAATTATTTTAAGTTGGTGAAATAAGTAGAGAAGAAAAATGTATTTCAGAGTGTAACATTTTTATTGAACTTATTGTATGCATACATGTACTTTTTTAATTGCAATAAAGACAATTTATTATAAACAAAACCTGTTTACTCCTTTAAGCTAAAAATAATTTCTTTTTCTCGGAGCCTCTTTCAGGTATCTTAAGACTTAAGGGGTTTTTTTAGGTATATTTTTGCCCAAAAAACCATATTTTTTGCTTAAAATTGCTATTTTTATCATATTTTTCACCTAAAATTGCTATTTTTAAGCATATAAATGCAATTTTTAAACATTTAGACAATTTTTAAGCTTACAAAGGCTGTTTTTACCACAAATTCTTCCAATTTTTGCTGTTTGTTGACCACACATTGTTCAACAGCTGACATAACTGGCACATATCACAAAACATGAAGAAACATCAAAAAAACAATTTGCAGCTGAAATAAACTGAACAAGTGCTTAAAGTTTTACTTGCCTCTGATAAAAATAGCTGCAACTGCATTGTAAAATAATTAATACACGCATTTCAACTACAGAACAGCTGCCATCAGTGGCTAAATGCCGCTGATAAAAACTGCTCTTTAGCTGGAATGCCTGTATCAATTTTTTCACAACTCAGTTGCAGCTATTTTCATCAGAAGCAAGTAAATTTTAAGCACTTGTTCTAGAATCACTAAAAAAAAGAAACATCGTCAATGGCCTAACACTAATTAATAATGTCTCCTATTGATCAAGAAATATGCTAAGTAAAAAGGACTGCACATAACTGATTCTGGGAGCAATGTTCCCATAAACGACAAAAAAATAACAGTATTGAATCATGCAAAGCAATGCTTAATTAAAATTACTTAAATCCCAGAATAACAAACTATTCAATGCATGAAATAAACTTTTAAATGCAATATTTAACATTTTATGGCATACCTATTTTAACTGTTAATAAAATTAAACCTCTTTATATTTGCCAAATTAATTTTCTTCGCATAAATGCATTAACATTACATTGTCTGTACCTCAAACATTTCATTGTTTTTTAAAAGATTAATTACATAATATAAACTCAAAGACTACACTGACTACATCTGATAGCAATTTAATTTTTATAGCAGCAAAGATTGAACTAAATACATTTTGTCTTTAAGGCTTATCTTGCTTGGTTTTGAAAATATAAGTTAATCGAGGTGAGGTAATATTTACATCAAAAACATTTATGTAAAGTTCAGATTCAAAGCTATTAGACAAAGCATAACCAAGTTTATCAAAGCAAACATTATTTATGAATAAATTTGGCATATTCACAAAGTTTGTCTTATCAAGGTAAACAATTTGAGGTTAATTTATGTAAAATTTAAGAGTAATCACATTGCATGACTCAACTCTGATTATCGTAAACAAATTACATTGCTCCTTGTCGATAGCTTAACACTCTCATGGCCAATTTGTTAAGTTACAAGTAAAATCAGCAAATCATTTTTATCATTAAAAATTATCAATAATTATATTTTTAATGTTTAAAATATATGTAGCAATACATCAACATTACAAAATATTTATTAACAAACTGATATTTGAAGAATTTGCAGATGGTAATTTATGAAATTAATGAACACATGATAAAATTAAAGTACTTCATTAAATATTTGTATGCAATTGACTTATTTATGATAAAAATTTAAAGAATCCTTGTCAGTAAGGCTTACAATAAGTTAAAATTTCGTACTGAATTTACCAAAATTATTATGATAATTTAATGAAAGTATTTTAAACAATAACCATGAAATAGTTAACTGATCTCAAATACTAACAAGAGACATTAACATTTACATTAGAGCAACTTAAGAATCAGAAATTGAGAATCAAAATAAACATCCTATAATTATTATACCAAGTAGAATTGAATGAGCTTCACACAATCTATATATATATCCAATAAGTTTGTTTTTGTGTCTCATTAGGTACATCTTAAACTATAAGACATAAGAACAACCAAATTTGGCACACTTCTTACTTGCATCTTAGCTTAGTGAATATATAAGGTTTGGTCAATTGGTTAATTATAGTCAGTAATAGTCTATAATAATAATATAGGGGATTAGCATTTAATTCCATAAGATGTGACAGGTAAAAATCCATTCCTTTTTGACTTGTGCAGGTTTTTATTCTTTTGCAAATTTAAAACAAAATGAAAAGGTCAATTTCTTTGTTTATAAATTGGCAATTCCTTTCATTTTTTAAACAAGAACTTCCCAAATCTATTCACAAAGCATAATTATTTCTAAATTGACAATTTTTTGCTATAAACGCAAGCAAAGGTGATTATTTTAAATTATGATAAAATGCTGAACCTGTGGTTTACAAGGTAAATACAAATCACCCAATAATTTGTTATTACCAACTTTTATATTAACTTCAAAAGTAGTACAGTTGAACTTCCCTAATCCGGCAACCTTGGATCCTGACCAGCCCTATGCAAGTCCACGTATATTTTAGCCTTAAGTTAAAGCATTTCTGCAAGTTATGAATGTAGCTATAGTAGCTACAACGGTTGTTTTTCGAGAAATATTTTCATTTATAAGCAGAATTTAGAATTTTATTTATTCACACGGCCTTGAGAAATTATGTTTAACTAAAGGAAGGGATTTGTAAGGCTAACATATGTGTCACTGGTCTCCTCATCTGTTGAATATGTATCACATTTCCCTTGGCATGTCTGATGACAAATTATTAGTGTTTATAGGAGGTATTTTGGTGTCTGGTTACACTAAATATTCAAACAAACGCTTGTTCTGGTCCAAAGAAAAGGACGTGCCAACACTGTTATCAGACAGAATCTGATGCAATCGATTTAAGAGCATAATACAGAATTTTCATCTAAATGATAACACACTAAATGTAGGAAGCGATCGGCTGTTCAAGTGGAGGCCTTTACTGAGCATGCTTGAAGCTACCTACAAAGAACATGGAGGACTCAATGAAAACCTGTCGATAGAGGAGACCATGATTCCATATTATGGTAGACATTATGCTAAGCAATTTATAAAATGTAAACCCATACATTTCAGGTTCAAGAACTGGGCCCTATGTTCAAGTAGTGGATACATGGTGACTTTTCAGGTGTACTAAGGCAAATAAGTTGACAGGAAACAGCTATTTAGACTTGGAGCTGTTATATTGTCCTTGGTAAAAGCTGTTGAAGTTCCAAACCAGGGAAGGTATAAGGTGTTCTTTGACAAATATTTCACCTCAGTAAAGCTAATGAGGCATCTTGTATCACATGGGATTTGCGCTAGTGGTACTATGCAAAAAAATAGAACAGAATAAATGTCCTCTGAAATCTAAAATAGAAATTAAAAAGGAAAATAGAGGTGTTCATGATTATAAAAGCTGTGGTGATGCACTATTTGTTAACTGGAATGATAATAGTGTCGTTACTGTGGCTACTAATTATGAAAACTTGGCTATTGGATCAACACTACGATGGTCAAATGAAAAGAAGCATAAAGTTGTGGTTCCCCTATGAACCGTTTTCTTGTACAATAAAGGATTGGGAGTTGTTGACCAGGACCAGTCTGTGGATCAAGCAAAGAAATGGTGGTGGCCAAAATTTGTATACTTTTTAGATGTAACTGTTGTAAATTTGTGGCTTCTCTACTGCCGAATAAATAAACAAAAGTCATCAGAACCCCTTTTGAATTTTTTTACACTCTTAAAAAAACATGGACAATTATCACACCAAGGAAAATGTACCCCAGCACAAATCACAGATGTGTGTTTTGATGGACAAAATCACTGGCCTGTGCAGCATTTAACTAAAAGACAGTGTGCTAATTTTAAGGGTAAAGCAAAATTCATCGTAGTAAATGCGAGAATGGGCTTCACCCTAAATGTTTTAGGGAATATCATATCAGAAAGTGAAATAATGTGTTTTATAA
The DNA here is from genome assembly GCA_036926305.1 of Uropetala carovei. Classification (NCBI taxonomy): domain Eukaryota; kingdom Metazoa; phylum Arthropoda; class Insecta; order Odonata; family Petaluridae; genus Uropetala; species Uropetala carovei. The sequence goes on from JAXCHB010000196.1 coordinate 21,521,332, forward strand.
CAGGTTTTGGTTTAACATTTTAATAAAAATGTTTGAAAATATTCCTTTGTTATATTTCTGAGCCCTAAAATGTACTTTATCCTAGGAGATATTATTCTGTAGCATTACGTGTCCCAGTGCATAGTGTCCAATTTATCAGACAGTTATATTTTTGAGTGTAACAAATATATATAAATTAAAATGGTAAAAACATGTTAAAATAAATAAATGAAGCATATTTTATCAAATATTAAACAAAAAATATTAAAAATTAACTATGGGTTAAGAACTCACAACTAAAATAATTTATAACAAATGTAATATAGCATGAATATCCCAAAAATTACAAGTAAATCCGATTATTAGGTAAAAAGTTATAAATGTTTACAATGAACTACATCAAAAACGGCCATTTAAATTAAATACCTGCCGACCATAAGATAGAGGGGTAATTATAAATCTAGACCGGCACTGAAGGGTTAAAAAGAGTTAAAAATGAGGTAATCTTTTGCTATTCTAAAATGTGATCCAAGTTTATAAAAACATTTTATAAAACAAGTAAGAGAAGAATTTCCAAGCAAATTGCAAAAAATCTGATGTGGTCAACACATGACTTTCTCCATATTTGGGGTATAGATATTTAAATTATTATGAATAGCATTATAAGGAAAAATTATTATTTTGTATCGTAAAAGAATACAGTCGTCCTTATTGCCGTAGATTATATTTTTAATATGTTTACAGAATTCACCGCTACATGGTGGTGGCACTGTATACTGGAAATTATGAAAAAGTTAAATATCTCCGAAATGGATGGGTCTACGAAAATTTGTTTCAAACAAAACTTGGAAGAAATATTATTCTCTACAACACTGGTCCTTACGAAGATTTCCTTACAAGATTTCAACAGAAATACATGTTTTGAGGTCCCTAGAACACCTTTAGACTATTTTCGGAATGTCTGTGTCAGTGCGTGCGTATGTGATTATGGGCACTCCTAACTCAAAAAGTACTTGCCATATCATTACCAAATCTCTCTATATATAAAAGGCTTAATGATAAATGAGTTTGAAAGTTTGCAATATGTCTCCGAATCTACTGAGCCGATGTTCATGAAACTTTCACTGCAAGATTCAGCGGTATCTCGTACAGGTTTTAGGCTTAATTTTATTCTTCTAACATAAACCATTTCAAGGATATGGCTATTTTTCCGTGAACACCCATTTTCCGTCAGCTAATCTTAGAGCTCAGAGGAAAGTAGCAGTCGCAGTGGCATCAACTGGTATCGCTGCGACGTTGCTAAATAGCGGTCGAACAGCTCATTCCACCTTCAAGTTACCTTTAAATTTAACCCAAAGCAACACGACGACATGCTCTTTAAAGAAAAATAGCGGACCGCAAAAGTTCTTCAAGCTGCAGTTCTTATTGTGTGGGATGAATGCACAATGGCACATAAAGCCAGAGTTGAAGCCGTCGACTGCTGTCTTCGCGATATTAGATCGAACGATCTCATAATGGGCGGCGTAACATTTGTCTTTGCTGGCGATTTTAGGCAAATACTACCAGGTATACCAAAGTCGACCAGGTCGGATGAGGTTATCACGTGCTTAAAGTTGTCCTATATTTGGAGGCACGTGAAAAAACTATCTCTACGAACCAATACGGGAGTCCATTTGAGAGGAGATAATAACGCAGCCACATTTGCCGATTGTCTTTTGCAAATCGGCAACGGATCAATAAGTACAGACGCTACAGGTCTAATTGAGATGCCACAGTCTCTCGGCATCATACATCATTCCATTGAACACCTAATAGAGAACGTATATCCAAACATACAAAACATTCATGAAATGAATTTATCCTGGCTGTGTGAACGAGCGATTGTATCTCCGAAAAATGACGAAGTTGAAGAGATTAATCAATAAATTATATCTAAATTTCACGGCGTAGAGAAATCATTTCTCTGTGGATGCAGTCGTTGACACCGACGAGGCCGTTCATTACCCGCCAGAATTCCTAAATTCCTTAAACCCGTCTGGACTTCCCCACATAAGTTGACTTTTAAAATCGGTGCACCTATTATACTATTAAGGAATTTGAATCCGCCAAGAGTATGCAATGGCACAAGGTTGCAAATTCGGGACCTCAAAAACAAATTGGTGGAAGCGGTAGTCCTAACCAGAGTTGCAGCGGGGGAAATAGTTTATATCCCATGAATACCGATGATTCCCTCTAATTTGCCATTCATATTCAAGCGAATTCAGCTTTCAGTCAAATTGTGCTTTGCTATGACAATAAACAAAGTGCAAGGGCAATCTTTCCACGTCGTCGGTGTCGACCTGAGCTGAGGCTGTTTCTCCCAAGGTAGGCTGTACGTAGCGCTGTCTAGAGTTGGGCAATGGAAGAAGCTAAATACGTATAATGTTGCCGCCCGAAAATAAGACTCTTAATGTAGTTTACAGAGAGGTGCTCTAAGTTTTAGTATGTATCATCTCCTCACGCTGTCTTCTTCTAAGCGGGAAAAACTATAACTATTTGCAGTCCAAAATGCACCCCAGCAAAGCTGGGTACGATATAACACTTTGATATGAGCACAAAGAACTGATGAGTTTTTGGACAATGCCAGTTAACCGGAAGTCAAGGTTTATTCGAAACCCGATTCGGTTTTGGCGAAATATCTCCGTTAAAACGTCATTATTGTATATACAATTCTATACTAAGGTTATTGAGAATGTAATTTCCTACAACTTTCATTTGAAATAATTTTCCATAGCAGTTGTTTGGGAATTATTTATAAATAATCGGGTTTTTCGATTTCCGTCAAATATCTCCTTAAAAACGTCGTTACTGGTAATCTTTGTGAGTACCAAAGTTGTAGAGAATAATATTTCTTTCAAGTTTTGTTTGAAACAAATTTTTGTAGAACCATCCATTTCAGAGATATTTAACTTATTCATAATTTCCAGTATACAGCGCCACCATCTAGCAGTGAATTCTGTAAACATATTAAAAATATAATTTACGGCAATAAGGACGACAATTCTTCTAGGATACGAAATAATAATTTTCTTATAATGCTATTCATAATAATTTAAATATCTATACCCCAAATATGGAGAAAGCCATATGTTGGCCACATCAGATTTTTTCTGGATTAAAATCAATTATTTGCTCTCGTCCAACACAGATTTCAATCCTGTTTTCTAAAAATATATAAGCCTCGTTCTTTCAGCTGTACAACTGTTATAAGCTCCAGCTCCTGTCTTAATTATAATTAATATATAAAAATGCAAATTTAGCACCAATAACTGTTTATTTGCATTGCATAGATGGAAAATCGTCAGTCTCTCACAGTAAGACAGAAAATATGAGGTTTCAATGGAAAATGTGAGATGTGGTTAGAAAGGATTTTATTATATGGTAAATTCTATTTTATTTAGCATACTTTGATCCTTTAAAAGACACAAAGAAAATAATAATAATAAAATCTGCTTCGATGGTCCTATAAATTTTAAATTTAATTAAATGGAATTCAAATACTATTTCAAGCGATATAGCACAGAAATGCGGTTCTATTTCTTACTGTGTAAAAGCATTTTATAGCATGAAATATTATTTAGAAAAATTGAATCATCAATGATAATAATAATGTTTATTAAACAATAAGCACTTGGCATTACTATGAACTTCATCAAATTTAATACAGACAGTCTAGCTAACAAGGGGAGGGTCAGACGTTCGGGTCACCGAATCGTTTCAAAATCTGCACGCATGTAGTACACAGTAAGGACTATTGAGTGTTGAAGCCATAGGGCGCACCTCTCAAACATTCTCGAGAAAATCAACCAAGAAGATTGGCGTGTTAAACTAGTATGCTCAAACCGAATTTTCCCAGCATGAGTCACAGTGGTGTAGTGGTTAAGGCGTTGGCATTGAAGGATGAGGGTTGCAGGTTCAATTCTACCCGTCTGTACTTTTCTTTTTTTATTTTTTTTCTCGCAGCTGTGATTTTATTTTAACATTAACAATAAATTGTGGAAAATTACGTTTAATTTTTAAAATTTTAAATGCATTTTTATAATTTTTCACTATCATTTTTTTTATATTCTTGACATTATTTTTCAATCTTTTAACTTCGACACTTCCTTCTTTATGTACAGTTTCACATACTTATACTGATAGTGATGAATGAATGTAAAGTATACCCATAAGTAAAATACTAACAAATGAAGTTGTAAATAAATTGAACACATTTAATACTGAATTTTCATTTATTAATAAAATGCATTTTTGTCAAAAGAAAGTGTTTTATATTGTTATTCGTTATTATTGTATTCCTGTATAAGAATTAGTGCGTAACAATAAGTAACCTATTTCTTCTGGACTGTTCTGAAAATATCTAGTGTTTTTTAAATTTACTTCTGACCACGCGAAACTGCATGTAATTGTAAAAACTATATTGGACAAACTATTTCTGTCAGGTCTATTGTTGTACTTTTACACACCTCATTCATCGGTTATCTTTTGTGAAGGTGAGACGAATATTTAATTTAGGGCAAGCGTGAGTTTGTTGCTGTTATTAGAAACATGGAGCCTGTTCCTTGTTCTTCGAGACCTTTGAAAAGTGAGTGTGATGAAGATTCGTTCACAGTCAAATGGCAAAACTTCGACTGAAAGATGCGTTCTTGTACTGTGAGCATCTTCTTCTGGAAGATGACCTCGTTGTTCTAGAACCATCTTCAACAATTTCTGAAGCCGCTATGGTGAAGGGAGAAGAGCTGTATGTGTACTGTCGAAATGTTAGGGGAAAAGAAACTTGTGAGTGACGAGGTGCTCATCCTTATCCACGAAATTGATGAAGAAGGGCTCTTCCATGAGGTTGAAGGTGGTTATACAGAAGATGAAGATTATGTGCCAGAGGAGAAGAAGAAAAAAGTCGAATTCATTCCACTGGAAAAGAAAATTAAAGTCATGAACCTCGCTAGTGAACACCCTAAATAGAGTCTAGAAACTTCAGAAAAAAGGATGTCATCGATTAAAAAGAAAGGACGATTTAAAGAGGTGGAAAGAAAATATAAAAGCTGGAGAGTATTCTTTACATTCATTCATCACTATCAGTAGAAGTATGCGAAATTGTACATAAAGAAAGAAGTGTCGAAGTTAAAAGATTGAAAAATAATGTCAAGAATATAAAAAAGAAATAAAAGTGAAAAATTATAAAAACGCATTTAAAATTTTTAAAATTAAACACATAATTTTCCACGATTTATTGTTAATGTTAAAATAAAATCACAGCTGCGAGAAAAAAATAAAAAAAGAAAGTACAGACGGGTAGAATTGAACCAGCAACCCTCATGCTTCAATGCCAACGCCTTAACCACTACACCACTGTGACTCATGCTGGGAAACTTCAGTTCGAGCATGTTAGTTTAACACTCCAATCTTCTTGGTTGATTTTCTCGAGAATGTTTGAGAGGTGCGCCCTATGGCTTCAACACTCAATAGTCCTTACCGTGTACTACATGCGTGCAGATTTTGAAAAGATTCGGTGACCCGAATGTCTGACCCTCCCCTTGTAAGACTAATATTTATGTCACATATTGATTAAGTCAAAAAATTCTTTCATACTATATAAAACTAGGGGCTGCTCCCCTGATGCCTACATCCGAACACCGAGGCATAGGGTTACCACCTTATGAGGGATTAATTCCGAGAGATTTATGCCTTAGGAGGTCCGGGAGTTTTTTCTTGGCTGAAAAACAACTAATCTAAGCAATAATACTTGGTTATTTAGTTATTAGTAAATATATGAGGATTCAACCTGAATTTTGTTGTCATAATACTGTACATTTGCTTGACAGAATAGAAATTGGCTTCGCTTATGATCACAGAAACGAGTGTGTGATGTGCTAACGTATAAGCAAGATATTCCTAATAAAACCTGTTGTCTGACATGGGATAAAACGCGACTTCAACTTACAAAAAAGTTTTTTTCTGCCTCGCTTTCCATATGCAGGTAAAAAATTCCAGTACAGGTGGTACTCACATCACAATTACAACTCAGGATAAAGATTTAAAAGTTTTTTAATATTGTTTACGAAGGATAAACATAAAATAAATAGATGTTTGTGAGTAGGTTAAAATTCAGCGTCCCCTTTGAGAGGCACCTGAGTTAACACCAGTACAACGCTGTTTAAAAGTATACATTTTTACATCGTTTCCATTAATTTCAATCAAATGTAATGGCCAGACCAAACTTTCAAACTGTAATTACGTAAATAGAGCAATTAATTCGCAAATTATTAATTTCTGAGAGATGTAGGCCACCCAGGCAAGGTCCGTTGGGAGCCAAGAGAGACCTATCTATAAACGCTTGATTCGAGGACACTCCAGAATTCCGGGAGAGGTGGAACCCTACTGAGGCGTAAGGTAGCTTCTAGTAATTTTCAATCGCTAAGTTAGGCGGAACTACCTGCACACTACATGCACTCTCCATACCGGAAGCTTAGAGAACAACCTCCACCTGGCAAAAAGCGTCACCTCACCTTGTCTAATAATATAAAGAATGGCTTAGTGACTAGCCAAGATGCTAATTTAATGACAGGTTATGAGCACATTTAGGGAGATTATTAAACATTTTCATCCTTAAAACCTTATGATTTGATAAGAGTTTTGCTCAGCCTAGAATATGGATCAAAAAAATAATTTTTATTTCATGTACATATGAATATTCTAGTTTTTGTGCAAACCAGGACGTCAAATATATATTTAAACTGGGAAGCTCATTCGTTATAACTTGTAAAACAAAATTCAATACACTCACCCATCTTCTTTCTTGACATTCAAGTAGAGCCTACCTGAGGCAGAGACATGATGTCAGCTTCATTTCTCAGAGGCACACATCTGAAACAATGAAAGAACCAAATAAGAAATCTTGCACCCCAGGATAAAAATTCCACAAAATCTTATTCTAAATTTACCATTCATACGTCTTTAAAAAACACTGAAGTCGTTACAAAACAGACGATTGATATTTACTCATTTTTCTGTCGATAATTAAAAGCTATAATCTAAGAGTTTCTCTGAATCTAACATAAAATGCCATTTATGGCTCATTGGCATAAAATATGAGATAAATATTCAGATAAATTTCCGACATAAAACGTTTAGTTCGAAATTAATCTTAATTAATACTAAGCTAACTCCATTAATGTATATTTTGGATTTTATATTTATCCATAAATAAATCCTTTATGCTTAAAAACTCAAGGAAAATACTTTACAATAAGAAAGTCATTCAAAAAGTTGTACATAATAACAAATTTATTGGAATAATTATTCCATTATACATGAAATATGATATATTTATTATATAGATAATAAAGACATTTCAATTCAAGCAGAACAATTTATCAAATATCTATCATAATATACCTTCTTTATTGCTACATAAAACTATAGGATGAAACGTTAACTCGATTTTTGTCCAACAAAAAAGAGAACATTAATTTACAATTAAAATTCGGAAATAGAGAATTCGATCACTTTTAATAGATATAATCAGTACAGGAATTTCAACAGAATTTTAGATAAAAAAACCCTGAATATATAGATATTGTCGCTTTCAGGAATTCAATCCAAAATTTTATGATATACCAAATATCAACCATGAAGTTTTTCTTGCCGTGTAACAAGTAAATTAGCTTACTAACGAACTATCATACGAAAAAATTGTTACACATCAAACATGCAAACTAAGAATCAACGTCAAAAACAAGTTATTTAAAATTTTCTTACCCGTGAAGAGATGAATCATTGAGTAGTGTGATGTGCCTTGTATGCAACAAATGCTCTGTAGACTAGATGACGACGGATGAACACATAATAATAACAATATTTATTTTTCCATACCATTTCAAATTTACATGGGACATCGTCAATAAGACAAACACAATCACCAAAAATATGTACAAAAAAACATAATAATACATAAAAACGTCACATATTACAATAAAGTGTCAAAACAGGGCAGTGAATAATTACATATAAAAAACTCACATCTCATTATGAATGAACAAGTGTAATAAGATAATAGTTAATGTCCAGTACGCAAATTGAATAATATAGCAAAAGATTCTAATAAAAAACTTTCGATAAAAACTTCACAAATGGCGAAAGTCACTTCCTTAAATTGTCTAAGAAACGTACACAACACAAGTAAATGTTATAGTTTTCACATACTAACGCCAAAGTACTTGCAACATTACTATCCGTAACCATCCGTAACGGAAACCACTTTTCGAAGAATAAACGACCAAACTTATGTCACGATTGAAACTATGAACATTAAATTTCGAACACAATAAAGTTTCTTCCTTCTAAAAGGTTGTAAAAAGTAGTTGTTAACAATAGAAATAAAAATTCCGTTAAACTTGCCACGAGTTTACACGATCAGCCATTTTTCGTATTTCTATGACGTAATTGGACGTAATGCGCAGGGTTGCCAACCTTTTCTTATCAAACCAGGATAGTCCTGACTTCAACCAAAAGATCCTTTCTATATCTTGATTTGTTATTTTAAAAGAAACATTTAATAAATTTTGCTTAAATTTTATAAATTAATTGTAATAAATGAAATTTATTGGCACCTTTTGTTTTGCAACCCTAACTTTGGACTTTTGATTTGTTATGGAGTGAGGTAAAAATAATGCATTATAAATTTTTTAGAGATTGTTTAAGAAAAAATGACAATATATTTCATGAATTACTGAAAATTTTTTTATCCAAACAACAAATAGCTACCTATAAGTTAAATCTTACTAAAATTCTGTCTTTATTTACTGCAAGATATAAAAGAAAAATTTCTCTTAAATAATATATATATGTAATAATATAATATTTATTTGTCATAGATGGCATTAACCACAATAGACATCATCAAAAGAGGAAATATATATATACATACATAGAGCAAAACAGTCACAGAATATGTTACATAAAATAGAAATGGTAGTAATAGCAAATATTATATCAAAAATTCAGACGGAAATATCTATGCTGGAATCAAGATATGCTTGAATAGAATAGAAAAGTTTCGATACAAACCATTTATAAAGTACAGCTTTAAACCTTAATATACTTACACGACTAGCTGTTCCTGGCAATTTATTAAATAACTTTATACCCATATATTTAAAAGACTGTTGCACTTTTGATAATCTATTAAATGTAACATCAATTTTAGTTTTGTTTCTAGTATTATAATTATGCACATCGGATCTTAATGCTAAACTGTCAATGTTTTCTTTTATATACAACAGAATTAGAAACATATATTGATTATACACAGTCATGATACCAGTAGCTACAAAAAGTGGTTTGCAGTGGTCTTTGACTGCTGCATTGTTAATTAATCGTACAGCTTTCTTTCAGAGTAAAAGTATGTTTTTGACACCACTAGAATTTCCCCACAATTTCAAACCATACAATATATGACAATGGAAAAATGCATAATAAGTATTACATAAGTAAATAGCTGGTATCTGAGTCTTGATTTTTCTCAATAAATACAATGCTCTAGACAGCTTGTTACAGACATGTATTGTATGGTCATCCCAACTTAACTTGGGATCCAATACAAAACCTAATAATTTTACTGGTTCAGCCCTGCCTTGTGTGTTAGTACACATACTGCAGGTAAGATTTTGAATTTTATCCATATTTAATAGAAAATTATTAGCAGAAAACCATTTATCAGATAACGAAAGAGTAGCACTAGAGAGATCGTTAATTATATTTAAGTCAGCACTATGATGAATAAAAGTGGTATCATCTGCAAACAACATAGTTTTGCAGTTAAGATTACTAGGCATGTCATTCATCATTACAAGAAAAAGAAAGGGGTCAAGCACCGACCCTTGTGGTACATCATTTGTTACATCATAGAATTTCGATTGTAATCCACCAAGGTATACGCACTGTTTCCTTTGAGTTAAATATGATTTTATCAACTGTAGGGCAAAGCCCTGAACACCATAGTAATAAAACTTTTTAATTAGAACATCATGAGTAACACAATCAAAAGCTTTAGTTAAATCACAAAGTGTCATTTTGGTAAACTGATGTTCTTCATAAGCATTAAGTATATCTACTACCACAGACTCAACTGCTGGCGTTGTTGATTTCCCTGGGCGAAAACCATGTTGAGACAAAGTAAACAAATTGTTAGTTTCAAAATAAAAACTAAGTTGTACTTTCATTACTGTCTCCAAAATTTTTGAAAATACAGGTACCAGTGATATTGGTCGATAGCTTGCCATATTATCCTTGTCACCCTTCTTGTATATTGGGACAACTTTACTGCACTTTAAAAAATCAGGAAAAATGCTGTATATAAGACATTCATTAATGACAACAGCCAATGGGTGAGCAACAAACTCTATTACCTCTTTAAGTAGGTTGTTAGAGAATCCATATATATCTCTACTATTGGACCCTTCAAACTCCCTTACTACTTTAACAATTTCATTAGGTGAGACTAAATTCCAGTCAAAATTGCATCTACTGATACCAACATTTTTAACCAAGTCTTCAGGATGAACATCTGAAGAGTTTACTCTAGCAAGAACAGTATCAATAGAGGAAACAAAATAGTTGTTAAATACATCAGGTGAAATATCCATTATACCAGGGTAATTATTCTTTTTAGCTGTATTTCTAATAACTTTCTACAGTGCCTGGCACTGATTACTAGATTGGGTAATATAAGATATATTAGCTTTCTTTTTTCTATTAATATTTTGTTTCTATAATCTCTTTTTAAATCTTTATACTTACTCATTAAGACTAAATTGTTGTTAACTTTTAGCAAAGAATGTAGATATAATACTTGTTTTCTCATTGATTCTAATTCTGCAGTAAACCATTTATTTTGTTTTTTCTTTGTAGAAGAATGCAGATGAACAATTTTTAAAGGGAAACATTCTTCAAAATAATCCAGGAATAATTTATGTAAAACAAAAATTAGAACAATCATTACTAGACAAAAGGTGGTTCTCCCAAGCTACTTCTGAAAGTAAAGATTTAAAATGTTCTAGAGCAGTTGGAGTGATCGGCCTTACCTTGACCAGTTTCTGCCTGTTATTGCCAGCAATTACATTCAATTTATCAATACCCAGATCTATAACAAGGACAACAGCAAAATGGTCAGATATACCACCTCCCTCAATAGAACATTCATAGTCAATGGATGGATAATTTGTCACTATGTTATCAAGGCAAGAATTTCCATGGGTTGCTTCAAAATTAGTAAAATTCAAATCAAAAGAATTAAACAAATTCACTAAGATTAAGCTGTCATTATTTTTAAGGCAGACATCGATATTAAAATCACCAGTGACCACCAATTTGGAATTAAACCTAAATAACAATCTCAATACCATTTCATACTGTTGATGAAATAACTTAAAATCACCATTAGGTGAACAATAAACGGTAGCTACAATAACATTCAGTTCCTTAACCCGTACGGCAGAAATTTCAAAATGAAATTCGATACAATAACAATTAAGATCAATCGCCATAGCATGTAATAGCCACAATCATTTTTAATTATTATTATACTCTTTTTTATTAACTTCACTCAGATATATACATGTATTCAAATCCAAAATATAAATGATATCGTAGAGCGTGGAAGATCCGATTTCTTTTGCTATGGCTGCTCTACTTTCTCCATTTGTTTGATCAGCACCAGTTTTTGTGTTAGCGTTAAAACAACTTTTTCTCTTCTGTCTCTTGCTTTTAGGTATTTATTTTGACGCCATATTTAACGGATGGGTAATTTTTTTAATAATAAAAAGTGATAAAACTGGAAATTGTAGAAGTACACCAAAACATCTAGACAATGCAAATGGCTTACATAAACAAAAAACGCCATGCTCACCCGGCAGCCCCAGAAGTATACGGAGTAAATACGTAATATACATATAATATTTTAAGAAATTTTAAGTGGAAGTAGTGGTATTACACAAATACAATTCATAAAAAAAGAAAAAAATTACAAAATGAATTGCATTTGTGTAATTGCCAGTGTCCAAGGATGGCCGGTTTCTAAATAGCCGGGTAGGACAGCTTTCACTGTACATATTTGTGTAATAGCCGGTACCTAAGGGTGGCCAGTTTCTAAATAGCTGAATAGCACAGCTTTTATTGTATATGGGTGTCTATTTAGAGCAGTAATTTTTTATCAGCAAATGAACAAGTACATTGTACATTTCATGTAATTATTTATTTTTATGAAAATTTCAAAGAATGTAAATAAGCATGAAATTGAGGAAGTGACATTAACTCTTTAAAAGCTCATTCTCTTCCAAATCTAATCCACATTAAAAATTTCTCATCATAAACAAAAATGAGAAATTAAACGATACCATGATTATTGTCCACACATGATGTTATAATATATACTGAATAGTAATGCAGGATCCAGGCCTCATCCTTGGGATGGGGTAATCAAAGATGAAAAAAATAAACTGTTTTAGAATATCTTCGAAAGCACATATTTTAAAATGTAAAAAAGAAAAAAAAATTTTCACCCTTTATCCGAAATCCTCGGGAAAGACAGTATTTTGGAATTGAGAAAATTTCAGCTTTTGCCTAATAAATAAATTACCTGTTCCCCCTTTAGAGTAATGCAGGTCACTAAGGAGCTGAAGAATAGCTGCAGAATAACTTCAGTCGTGGAAGAAGTTTCATTAGTATTAATAAACGTCAACAATATTCCAGGTAGGATTAAATTCATTAAAACTATATCCACTGAATGTGATAGTGGTAAACTTGGATTTAACAGAAGCCTTAAATATTTCTTCAGTTTTGAAAGCAATGAAAATATATTTTGCTATATTATTAACACCAATATCAGAGGTGGGATAACGATCGATCTAATGGGGGATATACTAGTAGAAATCAATCACAGAATTTGTGGTAGAAGTACCATAAATGATAGACCAAGTTAAGATTTTTATTAGGCAGAGTAAAATTAATTGAAGTTTCTGGAATATTAAATCAGATATGAAAAACTTAGTCGAGTTTCATCTTCAATTGACTCATTATTTCAAACTAAGTCTATTTGTGTTATGATATACACTTTCCTAAATAAAATTTCTGAAATATCTACGAATCTAGCGAGTTAATTGTAAAACAAATAAATACCTAAATTTCAATGCACAAAAATTATTTAACAAGTTACCAAGAGAATCAGAAGATCTAACTTTAGCAACATCTAAGAAAGTGCTGTGTTCATGGCTAAAATCCAAGTTGTTCTCTTCTGTTGACGAATTTCTTGAAAATGACTTAACTGATTTAAAATTGTGAATAAAATGTAAGATAATTTAACATTATCAACATATTATGTCAATGTGACAAGCTCTATTCCGCTTGTAACTTGGCTAATGATGAATAAAATTATTATTATTCTCACACCTACCGAAAAATCCAGAACTCGCTATGTTTCTCTTCACACCCGGTCTCAGCAGAGGTCCCCACCTTAATGAATGCTCCTACAGAGTTCAATTATCACCGCTCCCCCCCTCCACTTAGCCTACAGTTATTGCCCACATGCAATACAGACATTAGCCATATGGCCAATAACTGTACAGAAGATTCGGAAAAATAAATTGAGAAAAACTGTACAACAAAAACATGTGACAAATGCTTTAAAGTAAAAAAACCTTGAAAAATAATGCCTAAAAACACAGTTATTGGCCGGGGTGGCCAATAACTGAATTTGAAGTCAATTCCTTTCAGTTATTGACCACTTATTAATGGAGTACAATCTGCAATAAACAAAGTATAAATCTTAAATAAATCATTAAATAATAGACTTGACTTACCTATAAAATGATCACTGGTGTAGCAGCTTCAAGGAAATAGTACCTACAGAGTTTCCAAGCAGGTTTGAACCTTAAGAATTTGGCGAGAAACGCCACTGCGAAAACACACGATTACAATAAAGGTGCCATTACTATTGTAGTGACATTTGCCAATAACCCAAAATATCATGCTTATACCTGGAAATGTATACACTGCCCAATAGCATGAGAACGTGGAATTCAATGCTACTGGTGTGTTAACATTAGTTTCTAATCCTCAGTTGGCCAATACGATATGGTGGCAATTAACCAGGGCCGGCCCAAGGTACAGGTGAGCCAGGCGGCTGCCTAGGGCACCGAGGCACTGGGGGTGCCAACAGGGCGCCTGGAAGGACAATATTATAAGGATAGTTCGCTAAACAATACTCAAACACGAATACTCAGAAACAATGTATCACTATTTACATTTATAGTTCTTGTATAATTTGATATTTAGTTAATTTTCTTGTTTTCGCTCGGCTTTGTTTCGCCATGACGACCTGCATCTCTCTCTCCATCTTCCGTCTGTCTTTCTTCTCTCTTTTTCTCATTCTCAATTGTAATCTCCCCAATAATAAGACTGTTAAAGGTTCCTCCTTCTAGTGAATCCAGTCATCAAATTTCTTAAACATATCTGTATTACGATGAGTCGATAAATTAACTTACTCGAAAGCAAATAAAAATTTCGAATCAGGAAGAGCTCATTTGTGTAATCGATTTATATGCAACGAGATGAGTATGAATATGAGTCAAGGGGCGAGGTTTTTGCATTTTTTATCGAATTCTTTTGGACTCTATGGGGTATTAAATTCGAATGAGTCAGTCAGCTTATGGTTTAGCTTAGGCAGGGATGGCCCGAGGTACCGGTGAGCAGGGTGGCTACCCGGGGCGTCCACGTATTGGGAGTGTTAACTCTACCATCTATCTCTGCATTATTTGCAAGTGGATGAATAATGGATACAAATTTAAATCGCGGGGCAGGCGGGAATCTATATAAAATTCCTTTTATTTTTCATTATCAATTGTTTTACGAGGCAATGAATAAATTAACGACTTCTTTTTAAATATCTTAACAAAAATTTACAGGGAGGGGGCTCAACCATTTCTCGCCTGGGATGCCAAAATACCTCGGGCCGCTCCTGCCAATAACTATATAGTGGCCAATAACTATATAGTAGCCAACAACTGTATGGTTTACCCTATAGCAGTTTAAAGAATAATTAATTACCTTAATGCTATCTATTAAATACTTTTTCTATTAAATTGTGTGTTTATAATTAAATGTAGATTTTTGATATCAATGCAAAAAAATTCTCTCGACCAACTGACGTAGGTGTTCCCCAGTTACTTTAGCATGGTGATTGAAGAACAATGCCATAATTTAGTGATAGTAGCATATTGGAAAATGTGTAAGCCCCTCCGACGAAACATATTTGGAGTCTCGGGGAAAAATTGAAAGCCCTCACAAATAAATTTGGGCCTCCTTTGACCATGGGCCCCTGCCGCATGGATCTCCGATACGCTACTGGTGTTGGTTAAACGTGTCTGGTGGAAGATAAAAAGAGCGATGGGGTGGTGGTAGTAGTCTTTGTAATTCCAGAAATGCTCTTAATTCTAAGAAGAAGGGTTTGGAGGTGTGAGGCACAGAAAATGCCCCTTGTTTTCGGAAAAAGGGTATTGGGAATAAACAAAGGGGTGGGATCATGGGTAGACCCAGGCTTTATCCAAGGCAGGGGGGTAATTTAGGCGTGAAAAAATTAATTAGTTAAAAAAATGTTTTTTAAAAATAACTTTCGTATTATGCACTAAAAAGAATAACATAAATTTTGATTTACTACAATTGTGAGTTCTGTTGGTAAGGAAGACTAAAATTTGTGATAGTTTCAGTAGAATAAGTTTCTTCTTATACAACAATGCTGATTTACTAAAGTTTATTAAGAACATTTGTAAAAGTTATATGGTGCTTCACATTAAACTTTCAATTATCTTGCTTAATTATACATAAGTGTATGTGCAGTAAGTTCGACTTTCCACTGAATTTTAAGTACCTCTTTGCAGCTATAGATAGATAGATATATTTATTCCCTTTATAGACATTACAATGCATAGGTTCGTCATGAATAGTACATAAAAGAGTACAAAAAATAATTAAAAAATTGTTTAGCTGTGAGCAGCACAGCGAGTCGACGTTCGTGAATCACACGACATTTATAGATTACAATGGAATATATAAACGTAAATCAAATATATGATACAACAAAAATTTATCAATACAAAGAAATTCACACATATTTACATTACTATTTGAAATCACTATTCAGGAATTCAATATTGCTAAAGAATAAATGGTCCAATAAAATTCTTTTCACTCTAAATTTAAACTATTTGTTGTCTAAGCATTATTGTGTCTGGTAATTTGTTATAAAGAAGGAATCCTAAGTGAATAATGCTCTTAATACTTTTGTTAATTCGACGATGACTTACATGGATAGAATTTGCTGCCCTGGTATTGTGATGGTGGATGTCTAAGTTCTTCTTAAACATGTGTAGATTAGTATGGATAAAGCAAACTGTTTCCAATATATACAAGGATGGAGTTGGAAGGATATTAAGTTCTTTAAATAGAAGTCTGCTGGGTGTCCTTAAAGGAACCTGTTTCATGATTCGAACAATTTTTTTCTGTAATTTAAATACCCTATGCACCTGCGTGGAGGAACCCCAGAAGGGTATGCCGTAGATTATTACTGCCTGAACATAGCCAAAATAGATTGTTCTGAGAAGCTGCATGGTTGAGATTTTACTTAATACCCAAATCGCATAACATATGCGACTCAGCTTTTTTTATCAAATTAGTAATGTGTTGGTCCCAAGATAAATTTGAATCAATCCAGATTCCAAGGAATTTGGCACAATTTTCTTCTTGTATATTACAAGTACCAATAAAGATATTAAGGGTTCCATTTAACTTCAAGGAAGGATTGAAATTTAAAAAAAAGGTCTTGTTTGTATTTAGAATTAAGTTATTAAGCTTTAGTCAAGTCAGTAAGTCAGTGATTGTTTTGGTAATATTATGACGAACACGCACTTCATTGTGATTACAAAAAATTAGATTAGTGTCATCGGCAAAGAGAATCGGCTCAGCTAGTGGGATATTTAGCGGCAGGTCATTAATAAGAATCAGGAATAAAATACGTCCTAAAATGGAGCCCTGTGGAACTCCGCAGGTAATAGGAAGCAGTTTTGAGCAGGATGAATTGACTTAAACAAATTGCATTCTCCCTTGTAAATATGATTTGAATCATTGTTTAGCAAGGCCACGTATTCCATTCATTTCCATTTTGCAAATTAACAAATCATGATCAACCATATCAAATGCCTTACGGAGATCGATAAACAATCCAAAAATGTATTCCTTATTGTTTCTGGCATTCAGAATATTATTTGTGAAAGAAAATAGTGCATCATTAATGCATTGCTCTTCCTGAAGCCAAATTGATGCTGTGAAAGGATTTTGTGTTTTTTGAGGAATGAAACTAATCTATTATACATTGCTTTTTCCAATATTTTAGAGAAGGAAGATAAGGAAATTGGCCTGTAATTTTCGACATAACATTTTTCATCTTTTTTAAAAAGTGGTTTTACTTTTGCAATTTTGAACATATCTGGAACTTTTCCAGATTCAAATGATGAGTTGCATATTATGCTCAAAAGTTTAGCGACATATTTAGCACAATACTTTACAACCAGGTCTGGTATCTCGTCTAATCCAGAAGATTTGTTTTTAACACTGCTTATTTCATTTTCAGATACAAGTTCTAAAAATAAAGAATGTGGATTAATCGTGGTATTAACAGGAGTTGTAATTGTAGGAATGAATGTTGATGAGCAAAAGCCCACATTGGCAAAATAATTGTTGAAGGCATTTGAAATATCATAGGGGTCAGTATTTCGTTTACCATTTATGGAAATATCAGACAATTCATCCTTCCTAAATGTTTCTTTACCCAGCTCTCTTTTAATAATTTTCCAAATTGCTTTGGTTTTGTTTTCAGATTTAAAGATTATTGAACTGTTATGAATTCTTTTTGCTTGCAATATGACACCTTTCAAAATTTTATTATATCTTTTATAATATATTTTTAAACTTGAATCATTACTTGAGGTACATAACTTGTGCAAAATTCTTTTCCTGTTACATGAAGTGACTATACCTTTAGTTAACCATGAGTTTGCATTTATTTTTACTTTTTTGATACAAACTTTTTTTAAGGGAAATGCTACATTGAAATGTTATAATATGGTGTCTAAGGAAGCTTTTGTTGATGAATTAAGATCTGGAGAGGATACACACCCCACATTACTGATGATAGAAGTACATTGAAGTACTCAAGATTATAGATGTTGTAGGTTCTTTTACATACAAAATCTCCATTTGGTTTCACAGATTTATTATTTGTCAGAGGCAAATGTAAAATAATAGAAATAGTGTTATGATCAGATATGCCTGTATTAGTGTTCTCAATGGAATATAAAAAGAAATCATTCTCAATGATAAACTGGTCTAAACATGAGTGGAATCAAGTGGCACTGTTAATAGTTAATGTCATATTGAATGAGTTCATTAAGACAGGTAATTCAGTTTTCACGTAAGATTTTTTAAGAAAATCAATGTTAAAATCTCTATATATGACAAGTGGTTTCTTTTCTTCCTTGAGGAAACCAATCAATAATTCAAATTTATCCAGAAATATTGTATCACAGCCACAGGGCGACCGATAAATACACACTAAAAGAAAGTTCAAATTACTTATTGTTAGCTAAATTTCAGTTACATAATGTTCAAAGTGTTTTTCAGCATTAAGGTACATGGTATAGTTTTTCATTTTTGTACGTATGCCTTCTCTAATCAGAATGGCTGTTCCACCATTCTTAAAAATTGAGCGACGGTATAAGTTTGCAACGTTAAAATTTGGAATAACAAGAGTTTCCCTTTCTAATTCCGTGAGCCAATGTTCTGACAAACAGATAACATGGATGTTCACCATTAACTCAAGTTCATAAAGTTTATTTCAGACACATTGAATATTCTGATGCAATATTGTGTAGCTGACTTTGTTTTGTCAACTAGAGTGTAATACACCAGAAGACTTTTGGTTCTCATTCAGATTCATTGATTTAGAAAACCTAAAATGGCTAATTACTGCATTTTCAGGCCACACACTCAGGTCTGAAAAATTTGCCAAAAGATTATAATCTACTGTGACCTTAAAAGAGGCATATGGACCTTTAGCCTTGAGTGCCTGAACATCAAAGGGGATATGAAATTTAGATTTAAGGTAATCATTAACGTCATTTTCTGTGGTTTTGGGTTTAAGTCTCCACACAATAATATAGGCTTTCCTTACCAAAGCTAGCAGAGGACAATCCGATTTTGCACTTCCCGTGGTAAAGGTTTTCTGAGATCTTCGAAAATTACTTCGTTTATGATAAACTTGAAACCCTTCGTTATCATTGATTCCAACTTCTTGTGGAGCACTGTTTGGTGATTCGTCACTTGCGATGGGAGAGGGGTTCTTCTTTGTTGCTTGCTGTTGTTGAGCAGGGTTTACAATGGAATTTGATGATAGGACAACTCAAAGTGAAATAAAAATTACTTTCAGCTATATATTATAGAAATAAGATATCGAGTGAGGTTAATATAAAAGTTATTTAATAAAGTATTTGAAACTATCTTATTTAATACATATTTTCATCAGAAAAAGGAAATGTAGGACTTAGTAGCAAAAAGCGAATACATACAATGAAACGGTACAGTCTATTATAGTGAAGCGAGTGAAAGAACTTAAATTATGAACTGCTCAGTACGAAGGATGAGGTTTAAAGGGTAATTTTTCGAGTGTTCAGAAATTCTAGGGGAGAGGGGTAATTACCCCCTTTACTCCCCCTTGAATCCGCCCAAGGGTGGGGTGAAGTTCAGGGGTGGTGCAAGGATCAAGGTCCCATATTGGGGAAAAGGTCTCTAAGTATGAGAGAGGGGAAAACATAATAAGGGATTGGCGTTGGATCCACTGTCCATCCCCTATTCTCCCATTGCCTTTATGTTGTTATTTTTGCATTCCTATAATCAGTGCTCGAATTTGACAGGAATGCATGGACCAAATACCTTTGGGAAGCGTTGCCCCTTAGTCTGGACCTTTTCCACTATTACCTGTCCAGGCCATTGAAAGAGCATATTAGAAGCCCTCGCTATAAAAATCACGAGGCAGTCTGTGCTTAGCTGGTTGCTAAGTGCTAGAACGGGCTTCTACCGCAGCATGATGTTGAAGCTAATGCATCACTGGCAGAGATCCATGGGTCATTCTGGAGATTTTGTGGAAAAGTGACCAAGGTCTGAGGCACTTATTTGTCAATTCCTTTTTGTTGCATTTACCTCTGCTTATTCGTAGAATAAATGTGCTCATTACTTTTTTTAATGACCTACGTATAAAGGCAATTAAGAATATTATTTCACATCGATATTTTTAATAAAAATTCCAAGTAACAACTTCAAAATCTTGATATTGTAAAACTGAGCGGTAATATAGCTTAAACGGAATCAACAAACCAAATATTCTGTTCGGTGACAGCGACAAAATCAATAATTAGAAACTTTAATTTATCAACAAATAAACAGGAAATATGTTTTTATCAAACAAAAAGGCATAGAATCTATGAGATGCGACAAGGTTCGCACAGGAGAGCTGTTTTCTAAATTCCTCATCAAATGTATAAGAACATTATGTATGCGACACAACATGATGAACTTGCATATATCTCACTTTTAATACACAAAAAATTTACGGAAATCAATTTTAAAGTTGGTAAAGAACTCTGAACTACTAGAGCGTATGCATGCGTGTATGAAATAAATATTTTTCCCATAGTACGAATAAAACATTTAAAAAGCTATAGCCTTATTTTTTTATTTTAATAAAGCTATAATGTCACCGAAACTTTTACCTTGCATTTAAAAGCCGAAAATGTAATTAATATTTTATATCGAGGTTACGAATAAGTACGTCACGGAAAGAAGGAATTAGTTCTATTATTAGATTACGCATTTAAAGATTTTAGATTTATAATAAAATATGAATGGAAAAATGTTCACATCACTCTAGGTGAGAAATATTCGCTTCTTTACTGATGTGAGAAAAATACTCGACGGGTTTGCTACGAACGCTCCAAAACGAAGTAGAGCAGTAGAGAGAACAGTGAGCCCCAACAAAGGTAGGACCAAAAGCCAACACGACCTCCTCCAATTTAATGGGACATCTCAATGATGGCCTATTTACCGTCTTCAGCATGGACGAGTGAGAAATTGCGTAGAAAATTCGACTTCTCTGGTACTTAACGAAAAGATATTTGAACCTTTCAGAAGTGACAAATGACATCTGTGATTCAGCATATCAACTATTTATAACTTTGTTGCACTACTCAATTTCACATTTAAAGCCGTATGACCTTTAATATAAAAAAGATTTACGTGTTTATAGCATGTGTATCATGACTCTCGCGATCGTATTGGCCAAGTCCTTGACTGGGAGCCACCTGCAGTCACGTAGCGTTCTCGGAATGTGCGTATCCTAGAGCATTGCGGAAGAAGGGTTGTTAAGCACTCGGGTGGATGAAGTTGCACTCGGCGCCCAAGGGGAAGACCAAAAAAGGGGAAGCCAAACAGACACGTTGCGAGCGAACCCAAGAAACGAGTTTCGTTTTTCACGTCCTTTCGATCGCTTCCTTACACGGGTCGCTTACGCACAAACGCGCGTTCGAGTAAAATGACAGAATATGACGTACTTTCCGTGGCTTCGCATTCTCTCCTACCGTTTAATGCGCAGTTTCAGCGTCGATGATGATTGCATTCTAGTTCTTAAACGGTAGATATTATAATGCGCCAAATCGTGTCACTAGGCAATAAAAGCGCAATTATAAAATAGATGGATAAAAAAATAAGAGTAGATTTCACATGTCCAGATATCGGTCGTAGCGTATTTAAGAGCAAAAAATAAAACGAATATGAGGGCCAATGTAAGATCTGAGGAATTTTTTGGTACTAATGTTATTACGAAATGAAAACTCCATTCTGAAAATAAAAGATACCCATTTTTATTATTTACAAGCAGTACATTTGCATTTCATCTCGTTCATTTTTTTAAAACTTCAATAAGCGAAATTACGAGCGCAATTCAATCATTATTTTTTAAATTTGAAAGCAAAGCTGAAAAAAAAACAATCTAAGACGTATATTTTTTTTACTATTTGACGACGTTCGAACATTATAGCGTCGTAGCGTCATGATTAAAAAAAAAAGAATCATTCATAAATCGTTTCCTTAAAAATACCACGTGAAATCTCTCCGACAACTGAATCCGAAGACACGGGAAATAAAAACAAACACAACAAAAATGAAACTGCTTTTAGGTCGTTAATAATAAATTAAAACACTTCCGTTTTTTGACCGACCAAACGTCTCCACCTCGCTTCTTTTAGTCTTTTTTTTTCTTCTTCTTTTCAATTCAATGTGAATCAGGAGACCGCACGCGGATCGCGCGCACGCCGTCGTCATTCACCGGTCCCGTTGGAAAATAAATACGTCACGCGCTTTAAAGCGAGGGCGGGTATTTTTTTTTCTTAACAAAATACATACACGCGCCCTCCGAAGGGCTAGAGAGCTCCCGTTTAAAAAGGCTGAGAGACAAGATAAAGATGAGACGGTTCGAAACGTGACATTCCTTCTCGTCTTTATCAAAGATAAGCCGCTCCTTTTCGAGGGAGCCGCGTTGAAACTGTGGTTACAAAACCTCTTCAGAAAAACACGAACACTCCCAGCGCATCTGTCGGGATAACTTTTCCTTCTACAAACCGAAGGACCACGTTTTTTTTTTAAAAACAAAAAGCTCCCGGCCTTTCGTGATTCAAAAAAAAAAATAACTTTTTTTCAACCGAATATCTATGTACAATTGACTCGACGGAGAGCTTAATTAAACTCTCCCATCCTTCGTTTTCTTCCACAGGTCGGACGCCTCAAAATCAGAGGCGATTTAAAAATAAAACAGAACACTCGAGATTCACACCGGAGCACCTCGCCAAGATCACGTTCCACTCATTTAAAAAAAAAAAAAGGTGGCAGTCTGGATCCGGCTGGCGCATCAAGAAAAAGTATTTACGTATGTCCATGGTAACCATTCACTCACTATCATGAGGTGGGGATCGTTATTTGCGGAAAAATCTAATCGAACGAACGTAACCGAGGTTCCATTTTTGTCTTGGAGGTACGTGGAGCTTTCTTCCTTTTTTTTTTAAAACACCTCCTTCCTGAAGACGAAGCCGAACTGGTCGCACTTAACCCTCAGGATTTTTCCCAGCTGTGGAGGCCCGCAGTAGAACACGGTGACCTTTCCTTTGTTCTGATCCATTATCTGTTTGAACACCTTCTCCCAGTTGGGACGACCCGCGTTCGTTCTCGTCTTTAATCCTGTGATCAGGTCGCGTTTCTCCTACAAAGCAAGAAGTTGGTTCGTGTCGTTAAGAAAAAGAAATCAGCGCAACAAAATCGGAAGGGTAGCCTTAAAGAAGGTTGTATATACTTGCGGCTATTGAAGATACATTAGACAAGTAACTTTAATAAGTGCTTTTACTTGGATTTCTTTCAGTCATGAGACGAGCTCGATAATTCTCTGTCGGATCTCGATTTTAACTGATATGATTACTTTTAAGTACATTCCCCGAGAGAAATATGAATTTCTGGAGAATTTGGTAAGGCGTGGTTATGTGCTCGGGGGCATTTTTCTCACGCGTTTCAAACGCACGAAAAGTGATTGAATTCGGACCAAAGAATCAAAATTTCTTCGTCGAAATTAGATCCACTCACTTTTTGATGGAGAAGATCCAGCGCAAGCTGAAGACCGACCGCCTTCATGTCCGTTTTCTGCAGCGCCGAAGTTATGTACATGTGCATATCCAAAAACCGTTCCATCGCACCGCCGAGTTCTGCCTGCTCCATTTCGAGCTGAGAGAGCAAATTAACGAACCATTCGAACGATCTCTGGTCTCTGTTTATCCAAAAGAAGTCCACCTGGAAACAAACATTAGAGACGAACCAAATTATTTTCCGTAAACTTGTCCCTTGAACGTTCATCCTCCCGAATCATTCCGCCGTCCCCTGTATTTCAGTTGTCCAACAATTTAATGGGAAGAGAAAAGTAATAAAATTTAATTTTGAACGAACAGAGATATTAAAGAAATCGCGATCTAAATTAATATTTAAATAAAAATTAATAATGCCATAAAACATCAAGTTTTACCAAAAGGACATGTTATAACATCTATTAAATTTCCAATCAAATCTCGGATATTTCATGAAAAGGAGCAGTGTGGGTGTGCTGCAGCCGGCTCCGTCCGGCTCGCGCGAGCCGTTTGTTAAAAATTTTAATGCTCGGCGAGCCGGTTGTTGAGCTAAGCATTACACATTATCCGGAGGCTAGCGACGCATCACGGTCTGATAATATGGGACGCCAAAAGTTTAAGGGCGCTTTCTAGATCGTGTTAAGCACCAATTTATTATCTGAAAGAGGCCAAATAATTGTACATGGAATATGATTATTCAAATCCACCACATTTGCTATGTTAGTCATTAATGATATTTAAACATTTAAAATAAAAATGTAATTTTTATCTACAATATTATCTTATTTTTATTGAATTCCCTTTTAATTCCCGTAAAGATCAGATAACGCGATCTCAGGACAGCAAGGAAAGATCGTGAATGCGATGCTGGATGGCATGCCTAACTGCCAGGGGCGGGGATGATAGCGACCCGGTTATTATACATATATTTGGCAGCACACCCCTGGTAACGCCAATTAAATTTCTAATAAAATAATGAATTCCAGGTCTAGCTAAATTATTTTATAATATTTTTCTTCCAAATCGACCTTTACATAAGAAAAAAGTTTTATTAATGTAAAACAATTTTCCGAGAACCATTAGCGGATTTGCAATAAGGCCAAAGTAGGCAATGGCCTAAGGGCGGCGAGGTTTTGGGGGCGGTCGGATTTGTGTATTCATTCGTCTAGTTCCAAGACCGTCAATACAGTATATGAGAAATCACTGTAAATAGAGCTTTCAGTGTGATTTTGAAAATTATTGAGGCTGAAGAAGATTATTTTGAAATCATGAAAGATCATTGGTATCAACCTAAGGAATTTTGTCAAGGTAATAACCATAAATACCAGGGAAAAGAACGGATTTTTCCTCTGGTATAATTTCTAAATTAAATCAACTTGATTGATCTTTTTAAGGACAGAAAAATAATTTGGCCTATGGGCGACAAGTTTCCAAATCCGCCACTGCCAAGAATACAACATAATGCATATTAACAAGTTAATTTCACCAACTTTCACATTTCACTTTAAAGCATTCGATTTGATCCTATAAAATTTTAAAATGTATAACCAAATAATTTTTTTATATTTTTCGAAACAAGAAAAAATATTTAATCCAAAGGCAAGTTTCATCGTGAAAAAAAAACTTCCCTTTGCCGCTCACGCGGGATTAACCAACCTTTCTGAGGTGCATGACCGTCGGAGGTATTTCGGAGGCCCACGAGAACTTGCAACGCGGACAGCAATGCCTCGCCTTCCAGTACCGGTGCATTATAGACTGCAGAATGGATGCGAAAGGAGTAACCCCGATCCCGGTGCCGATGAGGACAGCGTGCTGGGCGCGGAAGATGTGGCTGGAAGGGGCGCCGTAGGGTCCATCGACGGAGATCTGCGGCGGTCGAACAAGGGATGTTAGAACGAGGGCGTGAGAGGGAGGGACAGTGGCGTAACTAATTTGCGGGGGGGTGCAGTGCAAAATCCTTTTTTTTGGTGCTTATATAATTCTCTTTTATTAAAATCCATAACGAATCTCCAATGAGAAACCAGCTTAATACACAGGTAAAATTGGACCATGATTTTCGCCACAAGTACTGCGATAACTGAAAACAATTACATGTAGCGATCTCCCGACATACGGAAAAATTACAATGTCGGCGATCTACGAGTTGGAATGGTGAAACATAATTAACAGTAAATAACGGGTTTAAAATGTTAATATGTAATAATACAAAAAGTTTTTGGTGAAACGCTTACTGCAGGGGGCCCCTTGATTGAGGGACCCCAATTCATTGCCCGGCTTCGCTATTAGTACGCTACGCCACTGGAGAGAGGGGCAGGGGAGATAGTAGGAAGGATGCGTATAAGACACGGGAGGAGATAAAATGACCAATTGGATTAAAGAGGTTACCCGCAAACGACCGCGGAGGATTAATATGTGACAAAACGACAAATCAAGGTAAAATAATAACATAACAAGCTATCGATCATCTACCCGAAGTGAGTTTGCTATAAAGAAATTAATTCGCAATTAGAACGTCCGTGCGATTTTTTAAAAAATTTATAAACGCGTCATAGCAAAGCCGAAGAAACGGACCGAATTAATATTTGTCACACGCGAAATTTCGCGGATATTTTGCGTAAGTTTAAAAAAAATAAAATCGCGACTGGATAAGTGCGTTACGAAAAGCGAAACAACGCGCTCGTAAATTTGACGAGTTCGGCGCACTTACCTCTCTACCCATCTTTACATAGAGACGGGTACGAGAAGATCCTTTTTTGCTCTCTTCGCCTGTTGTGGGCCGTTGAGAGGCCGTCTGGACGAAACACAGGGATTCAAAAAACCTGCTTTACCACCACCAACACCAACACCACCACCACAACCAGAAGGGTAGAGAAGCAGAATATTAAACAAAATGCCCAAACACCAAAACGAAAAGAATGTGAGAAACAGAAGGAAAAGATTGCAAAAGGTGAGAGAGAAAGATTTGAGCCAAAGCCAATAGTTTGAATATTTATAAGCGTTACTCAAAATTAATACACGCGTCCGTTTTTGTCTTTGTATTTTTTTGTCGCTATCAAAATATTAATATTAAAGATAAAAAGGAGGAACTCTGAACGGAGACATATAAAAATCTGCAGTCGATAAAAAAATCCTGCGTTTTAAATCAGAAGGAATTTTTTGTTTCGGTTTAAAATTTTTCGATGAGAAATGATTAAAATTACAAGATAAACGCTTGGACTAAATTTACACAGTTACGTTTAAGCTTGGCTACCACATGGAGTGTTTCAAATATCATTAAAAATAATATCATACCTATGGCTTAGTCTGAAGAAGCAGTAACTTACAATTAGTAAGACGCATAAGAAATTCTCCAAATCTCTGAAGGTAAAAGGATTATTTTGATAGTTGCCAAACTATTAACATCAGGAACTCCAATTGGTAAAATAAACCTAATATAACAAAATATCGAAAAAAGTTATCAAACGTGCAAAATATGTGATCAACAAGCGTTTATACAGAGCCGAAGTCGAAAAACTTTCGAACGCCGAGATAAGATAATCGATTGGCTAGAATTGAATCACCTCCACACGTCAGTTTCGTTTCGATTCGCCGAGCAATTGACGGACTATCCGAGTTTCTTGCTCTCAAGAATCCCGTCTCTCACTCAAAATCGACGTGCCTCGATTATCAAACGTTTATTTTTCGAACCTATCAATGGTTCGGAGCATAATTCTTCGAAGGATAACTTAATTCCTCCCGCAGCATTCTTACCTGCCGCTATTTTATATAATGTTACGATGAATCAGGCAAAACCTCTTCCCCTACTGATGTAACACATTTAAACATTTAATTTAGCAAATCAAGCTGAGAACGTTGCAATCAAGCATTTACGAAACTGTATTCGTATTTCCTTTTAACTTTTTCTGTATATCAACCAAAAAACACTTATATAAGATACGTACATATCCTGATAGCCACCAAAGGCTTCACGTCCAAACCTTTCACCGTATGATATATACCCATATTTAATTTTTACTGCGAGTTCCATTTAATATTGCGCGAATTTCTAAAAAAATTCGGTTTGAGTAACGCTAAAGAGCATTTAAAAGAAAAGGAAAGAGAAGAATGGGAAAAATATGTAATCACAGCGTGTGTCACTCACCGGTAGCCCTTGGCACTTTGACTTGCGCGTCGCGTTACGGTCTCTTTTGAAGCGGCAACAGGTTGTATTGCAGAGGAAAGTGATGGGTAATCTGCGGCCACATGGTAGCCATTGATCGGAAAGAAATGCCCCGACTACATCGTTCTGAGGCCCTGGGAGAGGATTATCCTTGAACCAAAGCAATCTCTCAGCACTGTAAAAAGCTCCTCATCATTAACTACGACTACCTTTGCCACCTAAAGCGAATCCGCAGCCCAAAAAGCGGCTACAATTTTTCAGGTGCAAGATGGCGTGAATGTTAATGGTAGCAAAACGTTTTGCAACGATGAACGAGGATATTTGAATAGCTTTTTTCATCAATAAATAAGCAGTTTATATGGGGGAGTTAATTTTGAAATTCTATTGAATAGTTTTATCTGTAGAAATTTTGTATCTTTTAATATAGAACGATGTTTCAAAAAACCATTTTTATAGGCGGTATAAATTTTTGATGCTACCGATTTAAACGATTCCGAATAGGGAAATACACTTAGGCATTTGTGAAGGTTCTAGCGAAGCAAGTATTCTCGTTCAACGAAAGCTATTAATTTGTTAGAAATAAGCAGTTGCATTAAGCATGAACTTTAATGTCATGCAGGTAGAAAAAGTTTACAGGCTACAAAGAAAGGAAACAATTAACAGTTTAATTAACTAAATAGCTTATTAAGTAAACATCGTGTTAGATTTTGGAATTAGATGAATATAGAACTAATAGCCAATTCCCTTAAAATGTTTTAAAGAATATTTGACAAAGAATAGTTTTGTATAACAATAGGAAACGTTCCTTTTACATAAAAAATGTGAACGAAGATATTACAAAATGATGAACGATAACTTCTGGTTACATCGCCATTACGATTTGTGAACATCCAATCAGAACACAGGACGAATGCACTTTTTCAAATTGCGAGATGAATTAACGATACGTCGCAAGAAATACCAGACATTTGAAAAATTAAACCGATCGAAAACTTTTTTTGCGTAGAGTTGGATTG
This sequence comes from Uropetala carovei, assembly GCA_036926305.1. Taxonomy (NCBI): domain Eukaryota; kingdom Metazoa; phylum Arthropoda; class Insecta; order Odonata; family Petaluridae; genus Uropetala; species Uropetala carovei. Next base: position 21,550,341 of record JAXCHB010000196.1, read on the forward strand.
AACATCGCTGGAAAACAGACAAATTTTTATCGGCTCGCTTCCGAGCAAGATCGAGTAGCATAGCGAAGAGAGCTTAAAAATTGCTACGTGTCAGTTTCTGCCGTGATCGATAGCAGAAATTTTACAGAAGCAGGCTAACTGGAACTTAGGAGCGAACTGGAATTACTATAACTCATGAGAAATATATAGTATATATGTACATATATACATTTCCGCCGATAAAATCGCTAGATGAATATTAATCCAACAAAAGTTAAACGAAAAAAATATTTCCCTCCAGCAAAGAAAATGTGACAGGCATCGTTAATCACACCCCCTGCCCATCAACAGAGTTGATAGACTTGAAGGATTTATACAAATAGAGCTGTCGCAAAAATAGTCCTATGATAATATTTTTGAGGCCGCAGCGGTTCTTGCATAACAATTTTAATCGGTACAGTTCCCGTGTATCCTGCATCTTATGCAATCCTACCAACAAGAACATATATCATTTCCGCGGTTAGATAAATTCGGTGTCAAGAAAGATTTATTAAAAGTTGCATTCCTTCTCCAGTATCATTTAACGAGTTTCGTTAAACGTATGATAAAAAAAACACTAATCCCACTCTTTGATATATTGGAAATCTTTGAAATTATAAAAGAGACTACTAAGACACGCTGAAAGTTGAAATACGAGGAGATTTTTAAATTCCGTTGAAGTATTTTTTTTTCGAACAACCCAATAAATTTTATTAAAATGTGACAGAATTTCTATGAGGAAGCCAAAAATCGGAAAAAATGAAATCGCTTGGCGACTAATTCTTGGCTTAACTTAATAGAAACATAAAGAAAAGGAAAAGCATCCGCAAGCCGCAACATTTAATGGAAATCTCACTTCAATTCCAAGGAACATTTTAGCAATTTTACCTTAAAAATATGCTTTTTTGAGTTTAAAAACTGTAGAAATACATATATTTGGGTTAAGGAATTATTAGAAAGCTTTAGATATATATTCATCTAATTCCATGGCGTATTACACAATTCACATACTAAGATCATTTCAAGCAAAAGAAAAAAAATTATGTCAAAGTTTAGAAGCAAATGTAATTGTTATGATTATTAACAAACTAAACAAAGAATCAAGACCCGAACCGTTGTAAGATAAAGCATCACTATTCACTATGTTTCTACATGAAAAGTATATGCAAATTAAGGTATAGAGTCTACAAAACTACAAAAGCACATAAAAGTAAGCATTTTGAAAAGTTAATACAGAGAAGGTTGTATTTCAACAAGAAAAAGTCGGAGAAAATAGTTTCGACACGTGTGAAACGGCGATTGCTCTTTAGGAACTTTTAAGTCCAAATGGAATAAAATCATAATGCATGATTTTCTTTAAACCGTTAAAATTTCTACGACTACATTAAGGCGAGACCGTAAACAGCAAGTGAATTTTGTAAATTCGAGGAATTACCTAATACTTTTAAAGGACAACAGAAGCATCTCCCTTATGCACTTATTTAGATATACGACTGAGTCGAGGCGTTGCCTTCCTATAAGCAAATTTGCGTCGCTGAGCTTCCTACCACTTAGCAAAACACTTAATCATCAACATATTACGTTTCATTATAAAAAAAATGAAAAGGCAAAACCAGAACCTCGCGGCCCAAAACTCAACGCGAAAAAAATAATCGCCGGCGAGGCGTTGATTAACGTTTCCTTTCGAAATTCCATCGCCTCTCTTAGACATACCTCGAGTGGTTTTCCTATCGGGTATCCTACAGCCATCTGTTTCCCTCCGAACAGAAATTCGTCGAATTCCAGTTTTCCTTCGAGTAGGGAGGGGACGACGGAGGCGTTGGGGGAAGCGTTTGGCCTTCCTCCCGCGCCTCCGCTTCCGGCGGCTCCTTCTTCGGCCACGGCCTCCGGGCATCCACCCCCGCTGGTCCTTCGCGGGAAGAGGAATCCTGTGGAGACCGGAGACTTCCTCCTTCCTTTGACGCTCATTGAGGTCACGCCGCTTCCTGCTGAACCGGGTGTCTTGTCGTCTTGGCTGGGTGTCTTATACGACGAAAGAAAAATGCGTTAAATTTTCTCTCATCTCCGTTTTAGAATGGTAATGGAAAAAAAAGTCAGTCATTTGAGCAAAAACGCTTGCTGAATCGGAAGATTCACGACCAGTTTATTATCTTACATGTCGCTTCCTGTCTCGGTACAGTCCCATCCCAATCCAATGTTTACGATGTTACAGAAATAGAAAATCTTAGGAAGTAACAGACGCATATAACATTCTACTTCTAAAAGATCTCTATAAGGATTTACGAAACACCATAACATCACTTCCGAAGCACACTTTGGCATCGATATAAAGTTTGGAGTTGATATCTCGACTCAAACTATTTCAAAAACACTAAATAAAAATATTCCATACTCGTTCTCGCGTTTGACAAACGGAAGAATCGTTGCTGGAATAAAACGGGAGCTATTTTTATGAGATTATATAAACACTAGTTCACTAGTTAAGTATTATGCATTTATATGAAGAAAGTGAGACAGACGGATATTTTAGAATTATGTGCCTATACCGCATATCTTCATTTATTTATAACTTAAATTAATGCGAAGGTTAAACACGGAACATGCGAAAATAATTGTACGAAATTCAAGCAACATAAATTCATTTATAAGGAATTAAAATTATTATTCCGAGAAATCGTTATTTTAAATAAAATGAAATGGTAAATCTTTGTAGAACTGTAATAACCGTACACGATCCATAAATACATGAAAGATGATTTCGAATTCGATAATTTTTCCACGATTAACAAGAAAAACTCACCTTGAATGCAATAATGGTCGGTTTGTGACGCATGTATCTGAAGCTTTGCGCCACGCATCTGTTCTGTGGGCTCAAGTAGGCCAACCCTAGGGACTGCATCCTTGCTCGTCTCACCTGCACTTCGTCGAAACTCCTTTCAGATTCGGATCGCATGTACTCCCTCAACCTGAAACAATCGCGAATAGAGTTCGTAAGGAATAACACATACGATATTACATTATAGATTCACTCTAAAATATATATAACGGTAATAAAATATATAATAGATAATTTGTTTGGTTAGTGTCGTGTGTCAAGCGTAATGCTCAGAACACCACCGGCGGCATACGATCCAAGGGAATTATGGTAAATACCATTCGACTCATACTTTCAGGATTTACTTAGCCTTACCCATTTTAAATTTTTAGCTACTCATAGTCTACATTGAAATCATGGGTTCGATTGTAGAAGCGTTATTTTTTCCATTTGATCACCACGTGGATGACTATAGCACAGTTATCATTTGCACGTTAAAATTACCCAACTTTTGTATGTCCATTGCTATTTTTACTTTCATAATCATTCAGTTATGTGGATTTTATATTTATTGTTTGCTTTTTCATGCATATAAATGTTGGTTTCTTTAATTTTTATTTTATTTTATCGTAATATTTAATTCACACATACCCGTCATATTTGACGGGAAATTACGCTAGTAATAATAATATAATGTATAATGACGTACTATACTCTCTTCCTTTCAGTTTCAAAGATAACTGATGACATAATAATTCCATTCAATTCATTTCGTTCAATAATCGAACAGATGAATTTTTCCAGCTCCTACAAAAAAATAAATCCATGATTTCCATTGGAGCAAAGAAATATTTCCGACAGGATCCACTAAATAGTCATGATCGTTATAAATTCTTACCTTATTTTTTCGCTCTTTATGTCCGTTTTTGCAATCGATCAAATCAAAATTGCATGTAAATGTTAAGAGATAGAAGACTGAAATTTGCAGGGTGTATGCGATCTATGATGCCATTTAATACACCTTCAAAGAATATGTTCTGTAGAGATCTATGGGTGGCAGGGGGTGCATTCTGATTAAATGGTTATAGATAGAAAGTTAAAATTTTCACCATTCTGTGACCTTTAACACTGCATAAAACGGTTCTGACAAGTCTGTTGCCTTCAAAAATTTCAAATTAAGATTCTGAGCAAATGGCTTTAGATTTTAAATTAATTATTGGATAAATTACATTACGTCATATAATTATATTACTAAGTTTATAGAGGAATTTATGCATATTATATATATTATTATAAATAAACCTCAATAAATAAAAGGTGCTCTTTCATATTGCGCCAGCAAATGAAGCTCCAATTTTTGTTTTATTTTCTAAACAATTCTGCGCCTGAGGCGAGTGCTCCACAGAATAATTTAGCAAAATAAGGACGCTTTTGTCGAAAGCTAAATGCAAAAGAGAAAGCATAAAAACACGTGATTTATGTACTCGCGGGCGAGTTTGTTGTCGAGAGACGAGAAACGGAATGTCATGTTTATCTCACTTCTTTTCAGCTCTTAACATGCGCATTCGCGTGCTAACGGGAGTAGTTTCAGTAAATATCTCCGCGATGCAGGGACTTGAAGTCAAAAAAAAAGCGATAAAGAGAGTTTCCTTGCGTCGCATCGAAGACGTAAAGCCGATAGCGAGCCGACACTTGGGAAAAAGGCGATAAAAAGGAAATATTTAAAAGGAATGAGAGTGCCTATGAGACACGGAAGGAGGAGAAATTTGCGTAAAATCTTTCTCTTGTTCAATTGGAGATAAGGCGCCTTCGATGGAAGACAACGATTTAAAATCTACAACCGATCGGGGAAAGCTAGCTGACGTAGAAATTTGCTTAGAAAAAACAAATTCATTCATTCAGTAAAAGTAACCTTATATTTATTTATTACGGAATAATTTTATGGTTTAAAAGGAAATATTATACCTGTAATTTATCCTGCATAGCGATACATCAAAGAAACGAAAATTTTCAAGCAGTTGTTATTTATTTTTTTTATTGCAAATTGCTTCGCATCGAAAAGGAACCGCTTCAAGGCACCGATCAATGAACAAGTTATCCTGCCTGCTTTAGTTCTTACTACTTTCAATACAAAAATTAAAACGTAATGTATGTACCTGGAGAATGAAAACCGGAATCATTTCTACACCGACGCAATGAGTCCTTTGGCCAACTCTGCGTCTTTTCATTCTCTTTTAATAAAATAATACACGATAAAACTAATGTTCCTATAAGATTTATCTCTGCTTCCGTGTGACACTCACTAAAAATAATAATATAGAGGATAAAATAGTCGGAGGTGTAATAAATCTGTCAATACTTGAAAAGTGATCGACGAACTTTCAGTTTCTAACGAATAAAATTATAACTACAAAATTACCCAGTTCATCACATTAAAAATATCATTTTTCAGTGGCGGATTTAGGCATTCTGGAACCCCTGGCGCAGAACAATTGGAGGCCCTGCAATCTAAATATGTGCTGAAACCTTACCAAACGACTACCAATTTATTTGGCCACTCTTAATAATCGTATTAATAAATCACAGAGCATAAAATGGAAATTTATAGGTTGTTTTTAAAATTAAATACATATTTAATACTTCTGAGATGATATAGAAAAACATTTATTCCGTGCGCCTTATTTTAAGGGGCCCCTGGCGCGCGCCAACGTGACCCATATTAAATCCGCCACTGTCATTTATATTATACACCTTAACTCCTACGATAGAAAGTTCTCAATTTCAACTAGTTAAATGAGAGTCCAAAACTTACGCCATCAACCTCTCCCTCTTCCTGGCCCTTGTCTGCATGTCGGGCATCGACAGCGATTTGGACAGTGGGATTTTCGATCCAGCCAACAACAGTCTGTGCAGCCTCTGGTCCGGCGTTGGCTTTCGTCCCTTGCTAATCCCTCCGAGACTGGTCGTGCTCCCGGTACCGACGGCGCCGGAAGTGAGACGCGAGCCATCCACTTTAATGAAAATTGATTAAAGTTTGCTTTAGGGTAGAATCGTTATCGAATATTTGATCTAAAAATAAGGGCGGCTCAATTGATACTGTATCCTATTACGAACTCGTGTTAATACTGCAATAAGCTGCGGAAATTTCTTGCCGAATTCCATATTTACATTACATACACACTATACTACACTTTAAAATTTAAAAATTTATTTTCAATTTTGAATGTATTTTATGCTTTTGATTACCATGATTACATCTCATTTATCTTAGATCGAATTGTAAAAAAAACAACATATTTTACATATGAGAGGATCCAGGTTTCATCCTTGGGGAAGCGGTAATCAAAGATAAAAAGATAAACTATCTTCTAAATGATTCAGATTTAAATATGAGAAAAGCAAATACATAATTACAAATAAAATTTGGAAAACAAAATAAATATAATAAAAAGCAACATTTTTTTGCAATGCTATTTTTTTTACTATTTTAATATTTTTTGCGTCCAAATATTATGGGTATCCGTCCTTGATATAATGGGGAAAAAACGAATTGTTAAAATGAAAGTTTAAAATAGATAGGAACTGAAAAAGTGGAAGCGCTTGTAGTGACGGTATAATAATTTCTCCGTAAATATAAGAAAACAAACTCGTTTAAAATATTTTCCAAAAAGGTCAACAACGATCTTATATTCCATTGAATTCCCTTAATTGACCGTAAAATGCGAAAAAAATTCTACACACTTGGTCAATTCTTGTTGGCCGACTAAATCTTAGAAAATTCTCAACCTTTGGCACTTTTGAAAGTCGGCTTTACTTGAGGTTCGTTCTTAGAACGGTTAATCGGTTCTTCACTCGGAACTACTTGGGGACTGACCTCCGTTGCCATCACCTCCCGCCCCCAGTCCCACGCTGTCCAGTATCGTTCCCTGCACCATAGTGGCAAGTCCAGCCGCCTCGCTATCTCGACCCTCCGCTCCACCGCACACGAAACCCTCGTTCACGAATCCGTCGCCACCAACTTTTCGGAAACCTACAGACTTGATGCTCCCGCTGCGGTTGTTGTTCTCCCCTCCATTCGCTCCGAGTTTCCTCTGGATGGATCTGAGAGACGAAGACAGCACGCCATTTGGTGCGCGAAAGTGTGATATAATCGGATAAATCATATTAGAAAGTGAATTCGGGGAACTCGTGCCACGTACCGTACCGAAATGAATGGAGTAATTCAGGAAGAAATTGAAAACCCTAAGTGATCTAGAATCGCATTATAAATACTAATCTGCCACCGCCGCGGCGGTCTAAGATTGATTCTAACTGGTGCTAGAATAAGATCTGTCATTTGCCACTGAGGATGGGTGAAACGCGCACATGGTTTGTTTAATCGCTACAGGAGTTACTTTCATCATTTATTTGATAAGACGAAAAGTGAACGATAAATTGTCCATAGATTGTTATTATATCAAGACTGCAGCAGGGATTAGAAAAAATATTCATTTGTGATTTATGATATTTTCAAGAAATGTAATGCTCGAATGTTTTATAATGTCATGAGGTGAGTTATCGTTGTGTTAATTAGCTGACTCTTAAAATAGTAAATAAACTCTTAAAACAATATGTCCTAAGGAAGAAAAAGTAACAAGAGATTTTTTAAAATTAAAAGTTTGCATATTTTATCGTAAAATGAATACAGGATGTCCATGTTAAGATTAATAAAATGTTTATAATTATTATTACATGTATGACATGCAAAAAGACTAATTGTAAGAGCATGGAGGCTGGACACCTTTTAGTCCGCTAACAAATTAATTTCGTATGATTAACATTTAAATATAGCTCAAAAAATTATTCTTGAACTACCCATATAATTATCTGAAGTTACTAAAAATCAAAATTTATAAAATATCTAATTTTTCTCCCCCAAAAAGTAATAAAATAGATGAAAAAATATTAATTTCCGCTTAAAAATTATGGTACTTCAAATAGAAACAATCTTTTCATCACAAGATGGAGGCCAAAGACAGAAAAATGTGTATCCATGGAGAATTAAACACAGGTCCTTAGCATGGAAATCCAGCCCTCCAAACCGTAGTTCCTTTAATTGCAAAATATAACAAGAAACATTTTCAGTTAAAGGAAGGAAACAAAAAAAAACAGGCAAGATAAAAATACATGCTAGAGAAATTAAACTCAGTGGACAATTTAAGCGAAAAAATAAATAATAATAAACAGCAAATTTATACAGAAATGAAAATTAAATATCACTAAAAAGGCAAGGTACGAGAAGTTTAGCAAGTTTCCATGGTAATGAGGCAAACGTTTCGGGCACGTGGTTTTAAATGTTGGTATTAAACTACGAAAAGCAAAGAAAATAGGATTTTCATATAGAGCAAAAATATATACAACGAAATACAGTAATTACTCACAAATCCAGCTTCCTCCCGGATTTCAATTAGATGGATTGACAAACATCTTTATTCGGCCGTAATTTGGAACTCGAGAAAATAAGTTAGCTTTTCTACCTATGTTTTGTTAAAATTGAATAATACAGAATAAAATCCAATATAAATGAAAATTAAATCATCCGTATCAATTACTATAATATTATTATCAAATAGACCCTATTTTTCCCTTTCGAATTTCCATGAATTAGGAAGAATGATATAGTATCCTTAAGTTGAAGGAGATTAGGTTGAACGATAGGGTTGTGTTGTGGCTGAGAAGGAAAGCATGAGATTATTTTTAAGATAAGAAGAAGGTTACAACCATTAGAAGTGGTATTGGGCTCTATTAATTAAAAAGAGACTGTGTTCGCAGAATTAAAAAAAATCATTTCGAGCCTGTTTTCGGAAATACGGATTTGAGAGGTAATACCGCACATTCTCCTTAATTTATTTGTTAGAGTCCCAATTCTTTCCAATCTATAAATTAACAATGTCACGTCTTTACACAAACACATTAAGTGTGCGAACACGGGTCAGCCGGAATTTTTAAAGCGAAGCTTTTTAGAGCATAAAAGATCGATTTTAAACAACTAAACCTCCCTCCCGTCGCGAGATTGTGCGAAAACTCCTCCGAGTAAAACGTATCCGTACGTACGCTTGAAGTCTCTTGAGTCCTTTGCCCCTCATCTGCAACGAGTTTCCGTTGTAGGACATGGACGAGGTTCTCTCAGCCAGCGCTCCGCCTTCGCCCTCCGCCTCAACCGGCACGACCGCCGCGGATGCCGAAGCAGCTTCCTCCGCTTGCAGCCTCTCCTGCTCCCGCTCGAAGTAGTCGTAGAGTCGGTTGGTCCACTCTCCCACGGCACGGACGTGCAGCCATAGGGAATCTGGAATCACGCGATAGTGCGTGTCGCAAATGGACGTTGGCCGATGCTTTCAACGCGGCGCTTAAATGAAGTTATAGCGACGGTTCGCTTAAGTGCCGAGGTTTACATACGTTCCGTTCGTGCGTGTCCAACTCCGTCTGTGTATTGATACGGATTTGATGTTAAGATCAAGAGGGTCGACTTCTCGTAAAATAAATATAACAATTGAAAAATGGAAGGAATGAAGAACGTGAGATTTCGAACGGTTTGCACGTAGATTATAACCAAATGCCACGATATCAAGAAAGTGTGTGGTTTTAAAAGTTTTAAAATATATTAAATAATAAATGTAATTTTTATCCGAACGTGATAAATACCATGTTTATTTTTTTGACTAAAGGAAAAGTACATTTTATACAATGACTACATACTAGTATTAATACCGCGTTATTTTCTTCGGGTTGTTCACTAGACTTAATCGTCTTCTAAATCAGTTACTTTTTGAGCCATAAAATAAAAATAATTTTTCAAAGTTACCCGAAAAGGTTTGCAAATTCTAACGTGATAAATACCATGTTTATTTTTTTGACTAAAGGAAAAGTACATTTTATACAATGACTACATACTAGTATTAATACCGCATTATTTTCTTCGGGTTGTTCACTAGACTTAATCGTCTTCTAAATCAGTTACTTTTTGAGCCATAAAATAAAAAGAATTTTTCAAAGTTACCCGAAAAGGTTTGCAAATTCTAAAACGTTCTCTTAAAACGAAAAGAAAATTCAAATCCGACAAAAACGAGAAACTTAAAAAACAATACTGAGCGTTACTTACGAACAAAACTAAACAACTTATTACTATTTAAATTATTTTCTCAAATTAAATTTTTAATCAAGAGGAAAATGCATTTAAATTGTATAACAATTCAAAGTTTCAATTTAATGTAAAATTATCTAACTGTCCCGAAATTTGTGATGGCGCCTTCAGTTGTTTGAAATGTTTGCATTGGTATTCTAAAGGTCTTGAAATAAGTGAAATCGCTTTTATATTTCACAATAAAATACTCAACGTGTATCAGATTTACGTAAAAATCGGTAGCAAGGGATGACAAAACAATCGAATCATTTACAATCCCGGAGAATCTAATGAAATCATCATCACGTTTTGCGGCCAAGAAATAGTTTCTCAATTTAATGTACCATGCGAGAGGGTATAAAGGCGGTGCGAAGGGTACAAAGAAACCGGCGCAAAATTTAAGGTGCGCAAAATCATATTGGAGCAAAACGCAACGAATAACAATTCTTAATATATAAAAATAAAACGCCTGGGAAATTAGTATGAACAAATTAATAGAAAATTCTTGCCATGTTAAAAGATCGAAAGTCACTTTATAAAAATACCTTAATTTCGTGAAATAAATTCAGTTTCATGATGTATTATATAATGTTCCATTTTGTTTATCTGTAATTTGAATTTAAAAAATATTTAAATGAAAATATGTAAATAAAATTTGTAACATTTTAAAAAAATTGGCGCAATTTTTTATTTTCGGACCCTCCAATTTTCGAGCTTAGGCCGGCACTGCGTGCGAGGATCGAATCGTAATATTCTAAGCTACGGAACACCACTCGAAATGGCTCACCTTGTTGCTCCGGAGCGCTGCTTATAGTGAAAGGGTGCCACTCGTACCGAGCCACGGCCGGCACGTTGACAAACACATAGTCTCCAGGGCAGAAGTCGAAGTGCAGAGGTCGTCGGATGACGAGGTGAACAACCCTGGATGGGAGGAGGACTCCCGAAGAGATGTAAGTCCTTCCGAGGCGCCTTGCCCTCTGGTTGACCAGCCTCCAACCTCTTTCCAGAATGTATATGATCCCGGGCCCTACGAACCACTTCCAGAAGTTGGGAGCGTGGATTATGAGCAGCACCCAGAAGGGCACGTAAAGGAGATGCGTCCAGTAGAATACCTTATGGAAGCAAAGGAAAAAAGTAACGTAAGCTCCCATATTCTAATTTTTTAATTATAATCTAATAAATGGAACAACTGATAACAAATGAGCTGTATATATTATATTTATTTGTGGAAGTCGAAAATTTGGTAGTACGTGCCTAAAACCTACCGGAAGGTAAAAGTCTGATCTAAAAATTTTCAAAACACTTCAGTTTGATTTTTAGGAAAAAAAACAGGATTTGAATGAGTATTATTCTGCGCGTCTTCGGGAATATTGTTACTGGTGATTCGAATTTGTCGAGAATAATAATGAAATTGTTAATTTGGCATATTTATTTCAAAAGTACCTCAAAGCATCCTCCTCTGCGAACAAATGGCTGCGAGCAGATGAACATCACGATCAGGATGATCACGAGTGCCATTCCAGTAGGGTTAGCCTCTCCAGGGATGAGACCAAATAATCCCGGTTTGTCTGTGCCTAGCCACTCCCAAGTCGTCCAATTAGCCTTGTTTATAACAGGGTGATTGACCACCACCAAGCCTGCAACCAGAAAATTCAGCTTAAAAACGCAATCGCAATGGGAGAATAAAAATGGATAAATTCCATTGCATAACAGATATAAATTTCGTAATAATTAAAATAAAACAAATAAAGTAAAACAAATAAAAAATAATACAAATAAAATAATACACAAAATAATTTACAAAAATAAAAAACATGGAATTAAAAAATGGATGAAAATTGCGTTAATGAAAAGCAACGTACTTATAATTCCGCTCTCATCCTTGGTAGGCATATATACATTTATAAACGACTTTGTTAGTTGCAAATACATAAGCATAAATCATATGTATTCCTATGCAGATCCACGTTAATAGGTTAATACGTATACATTGAAACAATATTTTACACACTAAAATATGCAAATCGGCTGAGTGTTTTGCCCATATTTTTACTAAGCACATCTAAAGGGAATTTATACTCACTGAAATTGAGGCAATGCGCGATAGTGTGCACTACGGAATAAGCGCATATGAGAATGCCTACGAGCTTGTGGAAGTATATGTGATGATCGAGTGGCAGGAAGTGAGAGAGTCCATTAGCCCTGAGGAAGGTGATGCAGCGCCGAAGCACAAGGACGAGAACCAGGGAACAGTTCATGTTCAGACACTGGCCTAAAGAGAGAAAAGAAAGACATTTGTTTTTACAAATTGATTTGTTAACATCTTAACGATAAGTTACAACTTTCATACAAGCCATCATGCAAAACGGTGGAATCATAATTTCATAATCAAGCATCCATGACAGACTTTTTATATTATTCATAATAAATGAGACACTTTTTATAGTTGGGGTGGCCTGATAAGATTTTTACTGACCCGAATCAACATCATTTACATTGTACCTGTGCGTAATACGGAAGGGATTGATTGACCATCACCAGTTTTTGTAATTTTCTGCAGCGTTCCAAGTTCTATTCCAATCACACTGGTTATTCCATCAATCTGATTCAGATAACTTGAATGAAGCCAATCTGAGATAAGATAGGTATTTTCTTGTTTTTGTTCAACTGCTCGTAAACAAGATCTAATTAGACATTCTCACGCCCGTAATGAGATCGAACTTGAATCATTTCCGATAATTCAGCAATTATTGTTTAAAATTCCGTCTTTTCGTACTCTGGATTTGGATTGACGATTGATAAAAAGCATTAAAATCTTCTCTTGCAGTTATCTCGTTCATTTTCACATTGTAAAACTTCCCATTCGATTCATATTCCTGAGAGACGCTAATAAATAACAACTGTGGTAATAAATGATTGGAAAAAATTATGACATTATTCCGAGACTTCAAAGACAATCACGTTTTCCAACACTCCGTGTTTCATAGGTTCCGTAACGCGGATACTGAAAGGATGCGATCGATACCAAATTGATAGTCCACCCAATCACAGATTTCGTACTTTCTTTGATCGATGACGTAGGTAACGGATGAAAGAGATTCCTTTTCCTAAATCTGAGTGGATGAAAGGTACAAGGAGCGTACTTAAGATTTTTACGCTTGTTTATAATAAACTGAGAATCAAACTGCAGGAGGGAAAAAAAAGGCGCCGAGATGAAATTTTTGGCGTCCGGAATTTTTCCTACTCTGTTCGTACGCATGATTCATTCGATACACGCCATAACCCGAATTTGATACGTAATTAATTTTCGAAATAGTCATAAGAGATGAAAAATTTCCTTGCAAGCGGAAGAGTACCTACTTTAACGAGATTTTAAACAAAAAAGAAAGACGCCCGGAATGGAATGGTTTTGGCCGACAAAGGAAAGTGGTGGCTTAAGGCGAAGTGATGAAAGGAATATTACCGCGCTTGGAAGGCCTCGGGCTTTATACCATGTGACATTTCCAAGGACCGGAGAATAAATCAGAACTTTTACGCTCTTCCATCTCATACAAATACATAACCTCTCCTATTTGACGGAACGAGTTTTTCGGCTTCGTAATAATTACGCGGAGAGCCGTGTGGCCCACTTCGTCTCGGGGGAAAAAAAAAACAAAAATAAAAAAATATATCAGGCAATCTTGGAAATTGATGACCCGCTCTTTAGTTGGAAATCTTACTTTCGACGACGTTTTTGAACGTTCCATCGCCATGTCGGAGCATTTCATCGCCAAAATTGGACGCCCGCCTCTTGACGCGATGATAAATTTCATTATTTACAGCCAAAAATCTCTCCCGTTTTGAACGCGAGGAATGCGAGGCGATTCGGGGTGAGGCAACTAGATGGCAGTGAAGGCGAGATGCAAAGCGGAATCGTGTTCCGACCGCGTTTCTCATCGAAGACGCATTGAAAAACCTGTCGTAAATAGGGATAGAGGTATAAAGAGAGGAAGCGAGACGAAAAGAGGTAACAGGAGCGAGAGAAGGAGAAAGCGAGGGAGAGAGGAAGGAAACGATAAAGTTTCTAAAAGTGAAAGTACAGTCGACATGAACAGGAAGAAAAGGATAGAGAAAGGCTAATCCATAAGTTGAAACTATGTACTAACCTGATACAAATTTAGAGAAAATTAAGAATTAAGACTACAGAAAATAATCTATAAAAGATACCATAAAACAAAGGGCGTGCAACCCACGCCACGCTTTGACGAAGACGCGGTCTTTGGCATTCGATGCAGATAATTTTGCGTATTTCAATTACAACAGTTATATTAAAAGACTTTAACGCTAAAAAAAATGGTATAGATTTCATTTTTAAAAGCGAGTATAATCTATTGAGTAAGTTTCGATGTAAACTCCCATCCGGCCCGCCGAGGCACTCCCGACTTCTAATACTTGCCAAAAGCACTCACAACTACGAATGCGGTCAACCGCGTAAAAAAGGTTGCAAACACCTATACCATAAAAAGTAACGTAATAAAATTGAAAATATAACAGGGTGGAAGGAGTTAAAAGAAAAGGTAGGAAGGTTTTGTAAAATGACGGTAAAAAATCGAATATGTGAAAAAAAGGCTGATCGTGAGAGATCGCGGAAGAATAAGGGAAAATGTGAAAGAAAACGGAGAGGAGCGGGAAAAACCGAAAGGTGAGACATTAAGAGGGAAAAAGCGATGATGAAGTACGAAAGAAGAAGGAGAGAGGAGTGGGAGGAGGAGAGAGAGAGAGAGACACACACGGAGCGATCCTCGGATGCCGCATTACTAGCTGGCTTTGGGCGAAGAACAGGTCGAGCTAGCAGGTGGGCGAAGTCGAGAGCGACCGCCGTGGGCGGTTTGGGAGTGTGAGAGGAGGCAGGAGCAAAAGGAGGAGGATGGGGAATTATATTTGAGGAGCAAGGGAGTCGAAGAAGTAGGAGGGAGTTCTTTTTTTATATTATTATTACGAACGGAGAAGGTGTATTATAGAAGGGAAGATGAGAGTTCCAGCGCGAAAACATTAGCGTACGGGACTTAATTCAATTTACACGGTCCGTTTTAAATTTTAAAATAAATTTTCCGACAACTACTTCACCGACAGGTTTGAGAGACTAATGGGCATCGATACGTATTTTTTTATTAAATATATTCGAGCAATTACTTGCTTGCTTTGGCCTCATATCGATTTAACTTGTCCAATAAGTCAAGGGTTTATGTGGGACAGAGAAACATAGAGGGATGGAGAGAGGGAGAGAGTTGGTCTTCTTTTAGGCATTGGCGATATCCCATTTTAGAAGATTATTTTTAAAATTCTCTCGGCACACGTTATGGCCTAACTTATTTGTTTAACGAGTTATCCCGTCCAAATCAAGCTTCGGTAATTTTTTCAAAACTGAAAAACGTAGAAAAGATTAATATACTTGCCATAAAAAACGTGAATAACTTTGGTATCGATACAAATTAATTCTTCATGTTTATTGTTACAAATACATTTCCCATTCACACCTTTTTAAACACTGAGGCGGTGGTTCAATTAGGGGGTTTAAACATCCAAGTAAATCTGCGATATCAAGCTAATTTTGAACAGGAATAATTTGTAGTTATACAAAATGCGTATAATAAAATGTTCCAAATGCTGTAAAAAATAAAGCTTACAGAGAATTCTGTTTAAAAACGTAAAGCTCAACTTCAAGTCAGAGGATATCCACTTTTAATTAGATGACGAAAAACCGCGAGGCATATTTAAGGTCATTAATTTTACGGCTGAAACTGCCAACGCCATCTCCTACATACGTCGTGTATTTTAAACAGCAAAAATACAAAAAAAGCACCCACAAAAGAACAACTCCGTGAATGAAGTTAATTATCGTCAGCTGCACCTCATTAGACGTTACGCCATTGATGAATCTCGCAATATTTCTCGGTTATCGAAGTTTTTGCCCCCTCGAAATCCAGTTTCGGTGACAATCGGCTCATCACGCGGAGGAATCGTGCAACGCATACACAAACAATAGTAAACGGAAACAGATAGAATGGAATCGTGGCGATGTATAAAAAAAACAACACGAAAATAAAAATTTTTAGCGTCTCTACGCATAAAATTGTCGTGGAGAACAAAATACGAGCGAAAAGAGCGAGACGACATAAGAGGATGAAAAAGCTTAAAGGATGGATTGCGGTAAAATGGTAATCGAAGCGCACTTTAGCGACCCCCTCGAGGGAAAAGTGGTGGCTAGATCCATTTACGGGAAGAATCTAAACGATACGGATGGCAGAGAAAAAACAATCTTTTAAGGACAGAGTATTGCAAAAGAATAGAGAGATAGAGAAAGAGAGAATGACAAAACGAATACCAGGAGTCGAGGTCAAGATTGGCGGAATGGAAACGAGGACGACTCCGATCGGAATGCGAAAAGAAAAAAAATGGCGGAGCGATACAAAAAAATTCGAAAGAGAGAGAGAGAGAGGTTGCGGGGAAAGTAAGACATATTGGCTTCGGCCAGGAATGGAGAGACAAGGGAGATTGACCAAGGAGTCCGTAGCGAGATTCAAGGAGAAGGGAAAGGATCGCTCCGGAGATCGAATATCTCACGAAAGATCGTGACACTTGTACATCAATGTTATTCCTACGCAAAAAAAAAGTAAAGCGATTCGTTACATTTCTGGTTGAGTGATTTTTTCCCCTGCGACGATCTATCTCTCTCTCCCTATCGTCCAAAACATTTCACTCCTTCGTATTCATCATTTCAAACGGTCCGTCACACCAAACATTTCTCTTACCCGACGACTTTTGTCCACAACTCTCTCTCTCTCTCTCTGTCCACACCAAAAATTTCAGCAATATGGACTGGAATCGATGGAACAAAATCCTGTAGTGGCAATGGAATATCCGAAATTCTGCAGCGACAAAGGAATATACGAAATTTTTCAATTGGTAGAAACTAAAATAGTACGGTACTGCGAATGACAAAAAATCGATCTTAATTTTTAAAAGTCATTGTCTGTTTGGAGGATAAGGAGATCAAGTCAAACGCCTAACCGTAGATTTTTAGAATTTTTTGATACTTGAATTACTGTAAACATCCGTTTATAGGAGGCAGGGAGATTTTTAGTAACATTTTTTAAAGGAAAATTCAATGTAATCGTATATAGGACGGATATGTGTTTTACCAATCAAGGGGCGCCACAGGCAGGGGCGGATTTTCCATACACTAGTCTTAAAAAAAGATCTCAAACAAAGAATTTCATGAATCTTACGTCGTGATTTTTAAATATACTTTCTTTATACACGCACTATCTGCGTTTAAATTTCATAACTCTCTTTATTGAAGCTCTCGATATTTCGTTTCGCATATAATTTTTGGGTTTTTATGATAATAATTTTATGTAATTTTACTGGTATTTTATGATATTTAATAAACATAATTTATTCATTTTATTTTTTATATTTTGATTTTGAGAGTTAAGCACCCTTGCATAGGACCCCATTCTTGAGCCCAAACATTTTAGGTAAAAATGCGTCCTATAGGCATTGACGGTATTCTTCAATCATAATTTCTGTCATGAGTTTTTAATGTTCATAAAATTGACACATCTGTGAAAAAATTATGGAGGATCAGCAAATTTAATAGGCAAGCGGACAGATAGGTGATCGTATGGACAAAGTTATAATACGAAAAATTAAAAAATTACAGATAAAAAATTGAATAAAAACTTTAGAGCAGAGACTAATGGACGGAGTAGCGGCATTCTGGATTGGCTGGGTGAAAAAAGAAACATTTGGTCAGCTTAATCACTGGAAAATTTGGTAGATTTTAGAGGATAATATATACCTACTATAATAATTAGGTTACGTAGTGATATTACCAACTGGAGGCTTTCATCGTTTATTTGTAATAGGTGAATGCTTACGAAATTACTTAGTATCAATGCGGAAACGTTTATCTTTCGTAGGGTACCGCCCGTGCAAAAATGGCGGAATGTGATATGGGAGGGGCGGATTATTTAGAGAGATTGGTTGTTTTTGGATATTTCCTTACCGCATGCCCTGGCCACTATGACGTAGGTGCTCTGACTCCAGTACTGGTATGCCCTGGAGATGAATAGGGCGGCGTTGAGTGCCAGGATGAATGTTAAGCAACCGAGGAAGGCTTGATTGTTCCTCAGGTACGGGAGGCTCATCTGGTAAGGTCGTAAGGCCCACAGCTTTCCGCGAAAGGAACGCGGCGTAGGCTTCGGTTTAGGTGGCACCAACCAACGGTCGATGCTGAAATCACCAAAAAGAAAAGTCGTCAGACCCAGCGTACAAGCTACTTTCCTTCGTGTTTAAATTTTTATGACCGGTAAATAAAATTTCGGGATCCTAATCCACGCAAACACGATAGCGACGCGCTTGAATGTCTTTGAGTGGGAATAGGATCGGTTAAAAAAAGCATTCTTTTCTGGGCGTGTTGGAATAATAAAACGTCGCGAAAGACAAGTGAATACATATTTGCACAATTGATCTCTCGTTTCGCCTTAGACACCAACGATCTTTTCAAAAATATTTTAAAAGGAATAAAGAAACTGAACTTAAATCTATACTCGTTTATTTTGCAACAATTTAAATATAGCAAAAAAATGAATGATCAAATATTAGAAGATTAATATGACTGAAACTAGAGGATAATTAATAAGTTGAAATTAAAGGTTTATTTGCTGGAAACTTATAATCACTATTTTTATTCGAATTTTAAATAACAATTAAAACTAATAGTTTGAAAATGTACCATCGAAAGTAAAAGATAAGATATATTCCAGTATTTACTCAACCAGCGACGTGTGAAGGAATGAAAAATAATTAAAACAAAAGAACAAAGAATGTAAGCAAACTCTGAAAGTGACTGGAAAGAATAATACGGCCCCAGCCCAAAGTCCTTGGCAAACACGCTTTATAAATTCTACTTCTATTTTTATCGATTGCTCATCTCGAATCGACACAGTCATAGTGCATTGGAAATAACCCTGTTATATTTCACGGACTAAAAACACACATTTTAACTGTCGGTAATAACAATAATTGCTTGCTAAAGGAATTGGCGTCAACTTGTTTGAGTATAAGCGCAGTTCTCCGATTATACGAAAAATGTTCGTCAATTAAAACTTAGTATAAAAATATTTATTAACCATAGTAATTTTTCTAATGATCCATTTATCGAGATCTCAAAGTATTTACTTTTCTTTAATAACAGTTCACCCACGTCGCTTTCTTTAATCCGAAGCTTCACCCCTCTCGTTCGCCAAGAAATTTTCCGCTCGTTTCCTATTGTTTCGCATTACGTTTCCCTTCCAGTCGTCCTTACAACGAAACGTCTCCGTATTCGCCGCATTCCATATGTCGGAAAGGCGTTTATAGCATCGGAAGTGAAACGCTTGACAGGTTGATCCGCGGCAACAAACGCGTCCCGCGTCCACTGACGTCGTTTCCCGCGTGGAGAAATCGAGAACGAATCGACGGTTAAAGCGATACAGAAGATTCCTTCCCGATCTCGCTCTCTTTGGACGTCGAACGTCGATATATTGCGAGTTTGCCAGGTGGAGGACGTTACTTCGCCCGAGGAAACTTCCTTAGTCATCAAACCGGAGGCCTACGTCCCTTCGGGTCTTAGCAAATACAATCTCAACGGGCGTTCAGATCACTGAATGACTGTTCCATAGGTTGTTGAGGTGTCGTTCAATTTTACAGCCGTCATTCAAGCAGTAAGTGCGAAATTTGCGGGTGACATTCGTTCTCGTTCGAACACATCTGAAACGAATGAGATTAGCGTATATCGCGAAGGTAAGCCGACATTTTTTTTTTCAATTTACTAGCGCTTCGAGGATTTTGGCGGGAAAAAAGGGTTGGCAAGGCGACCTGATTTATGAGTTTATGTTTTGTTTTATTATGAAATAAAGGATTTTCAACAATGTAACTCTTCTTATCTATTTGATTCAGACATCCGTAGGAAGATTCCTGTAATTATTATTTTAGCACCCGTTTAAATTAGAATTACATTGTAGGTATATTAGAATCGCATCGTTGATACATTAGAACTATTCACAGATAAATTTACGTTAGCGATCAGGAGGTTCCTTTATACTTTCAGGTGATTCCAACAGCGCCTCACAAAAAAAGTCGACTTCTTTCTACCTTTTTAAATTCTAAAGCTTTAAGGCAAAATTATACATTCTTAATTACGAAAACTGACCTCCAGAATCGCTCACATTAGTCGATATAGGTCTTCATTCGACTTTTCCAATATTTCAGTGTTATTTTAGCATGAACATCCACGTTAGAATTCAAACGTTGGTTACACTGTTTCAGACTACGAAAAACAAACGCGGTCCATCCGTCGGCGTTTTTTCCCCGCCATCTCAGATACAGCCGCTCCCAGCTAACTTATCACGCCCATCATTCATACCTAATGGAGAGGTTTTCCAGCAGCCCGTCGTGCTTCTCCAGCTGAGCCTTTAGGGCCTCGTATGTTATGGCCCCGCGGTGCTCCGAGTCGGCGTCTTCGAAGAGAGCACCGGTCAGGTCCTCCACCTGCTCCTCGCTAAACCTCATGCCGTTCTCTTCCATGCAGGCGCGCATCACGTGCTGAAGCTCGCGGTGTTGGATGAGGCCGTCGCCTGCGAACAAGAGGAAGATAATCGTAGAAATGATCAGAAGGACGTAAAGAAGATGTAAATCTGTACTGATGCGGCTTTTTAAAAAAATCTGCCTTCGCAGGCTGAATAATCACTAAAGAAAACGGGTATCAGTAGCAGAAACAAAATTAAGTTTAAAATGCTCGTCAGTCGTCTAAGTTAAACTTCTACTGTGAGTATCTTAGGAGAAATTCGATTTAGAGACATCGAGATAGATGACAGAAATTCAAGTAGAAGCGGGGAAATGCCTTCTTGTAGTTATCAAAAGATCGAGTTACACAACATGGATTTCGCTACATTTTAATACAAAAAAGTCACGCGTGAATTATTAAGATCAGTTTACCGAGGCTACTTTTTTTTCAAAAAAGAAAACCTGGTTTTATCCCTGTCAAAAGTCTAAAATTTATGCCTTGGCAAGTTTGACACGCGTGCCAACGACTAGGTAATATCTACCAAGCGGAATGAATAAAAAAAAGATCCCCATTCTTGTTTTAAAATATGTTTATGTATGTTTGAAAGGATTAAGGATAAGAATTTTCATATTATTTACGAGTAAAGATTTTTTAGGTAATCAATGAAAGGTGATTCATTGCATACAACGAATTCACGAAGGTGCGTCGTGTGCTACCATATTTTTTCATACAATCCATCAAAGTCGACTCATTTCCTCTGAAAAAAAAAGTTTCTCTCTCCTAAACTTTTAAGGTACCGAAAAGACTCCAGACCAACTGATAGTTTTTATCGCGGCCAACTTCATAATTCAAAATGGTATTATTAATTCTTTGCTAAAACGCCTGGAGAAATAGACCACCTCCCAAATAAGTACATGTCAAATAACTATTTCCCGCAAATTGTTATTTTTTATATTCATTACCCCCTTTTTAGTTCGCGTAAAAAGCACGGTTTTGCCTCAAGGGGAAGGATGATAGCGCATTTCATATAAATGATTGTGGCGTGTCCTAGGGCTATTGAAAAGATAGAGGAGCCTCATAAAAACCGAGTAAGACCACACAAGAAAGTTAGAAGCGACCGACCTAGGATTATACGATTTGAAAAATAGAATGAAAACACATAATGCGTGGTTCAAAGGATAGTAAAATAATTTTTCAGGAAAAGAAAACCCGTAATGCTAATTTTCCGATTAGTAATAAAAATTTATAAAACGCGTCTCGAGGTGAAATCATTCAGAAATTCATACCATTATAGCTTTTCAAATTAAAAAAAAACTTTGAACGTGGATTATTATGTATTATTTTTTTCGTCAAGTTTTACTACGCCAGATCTAATTTTAATTTTATTCTCGCATAATTCACTAGAAAATTTTAAGCTCTTTCGATGTTTAAGTGTCTACTTATCACTGTTAAAGTACCGTTGAATGGAACTTCAATTGCGGCATTAAGGTTGGCGGCGAGTTTAAGATTCAAATCTCTTCGTCAAGATTTATTATCATCTCTCTCGTCATATTTTTTTTAACGAAATGTCACCTTGAACTTGATCTTCGCGCATTTTTGCACAGAAAAAAATAACCGACGAAATTATGCAACAGTAGAACCTGAACGATGCGGCAGGGGAATAGCAAGTGCAGCCACTTCAATATCTATCTGTCTTTCTGTCTCGTTAGAAAAAAAGACCACGCGACACCGAGCGTAACTCTCAAATGAGAAAAATATGAAGGGGTGAGAGAGAGCCTATTCCTGTTTCCTCCTGCCGTCCTTTCCTCGCCTCCCCGCTTCCCTCCATTCTCCCGGCATCGCGTCACCTTTCTTTCACCTTCTTTCCTCTTCCTCTCTTACCATTTCCTTTTCCCCTACGTTTTCAGCGCTTTCATAATTTCCCGGGCGCAGCTCTTAAGTTCGCCTTTCGGCCGAGGGAGGCGCCGCCGAAAAAAGATCGCGTTACAAGATTCGTGTCGAGAGACAGCCGATCCTCTTTTGAGGTTTGGAGGGAACCCGACAAAACTTTCGCATCCCAGAGAGAGAGCACCTCGGGGAAAAACAAACGACTGCTAACACGACCGCAACCACGAAAACGACCGACGGTTTTTTTTATAAAATATAACTTGAAAAAAACGTTCTCAGAACCTTACCGCTGAAATGATTATACACGTGCGAGGAGAGCGTCGTGTTATTCGTTTTCGCTCGATGATTCACTGTCGCGGGTTTAAAAAAATTTTAACAGCCGTCAGACGGTCACCCTGTAAAGTGACTTTCGCTAGGGCGTTAACGTACGATTCTGTCGTTGGTAGTATTCTCAAATACCTACCATTAAATGTAGAAATTATATCAAATTACATTTGAGTCGCGATGGCATATTATGCGCGTGAGTGTATACGGAAGGTATTTATTGTAAATAATGTTTTTCAATCAGTTTCTCTTATTGAATAATATACTCTATAAATTCTTCACCGAAGTGACTAAAAAATGCTACCATACATCTAAAAAAAAACGAAGTCTTGCAACTTATCGTAGAAGCCTGCATCTAAAAATGGAAATAAAATTGTGTGATAAAAACGTGATAGGAGTACGCTCTGATGAGGAACTAATTCAAATTCTTATTGTCGTTTACCTTGTGATGCAAAGCATCACTTTCGTGTGATGCAGCGTATCCTTTGCCTCAACAGAAAAATTTAGTTTGGAGATTTTTACCACTTTATTCGAAAAACCTTTGGTAATATTTTATTACACCTTTGAATCCACACCGCTGAGAACATTATCTCCTCCATTCCCTTCTAGAACTGCTTTAGATATGACGTCCTCGTTGTTCTGTCCCTTTTCAGTTTATTGAATCATATTTATAGAAATAGTTCACCGAAGAAGATGTCATTTCGTATAACGAAATCATACAAATGAAATCAAACTCAATATCGAACTAGTTTAACTAGCATTTCCGATTTAATCAAATGTTAGCATTACTCACACGTAAGTTTTATTGATATAAGTTGAGAACAATTGTTGTTATATAAGCGTTTCATGTTAAACAAATGGATGAATTTTAAAATCATTAATTCAAACATTTCTAATTCATACGACACTTCAAAAAACCCTTAAGACTGTTACCACGACGAGAGTGGAACTTCTTATGAATACAGAAATTTCTGAAGAAAAATTAACGTTTTATCGATAAAGGATTACCTAGTTGCCTATGTAGCAGAGCAGCACATTTGAGTAACGATACCCATTAAAGCATTCCATCGTCATGACAACAGCGAAACGCTCTCCTCGCATTTCGGAGTTAAGAGGGTCATCGCTCAGAAGCGTTCGTTCCTTCCTGCTCCTATTTCAACGGCAACAAACCCGCCCTCATACATCCTTCGCAATCCGCCCCGATAAGCAATCCATTCGATGCTCCCATTGCGCACGAAAAGATTGCTCATCCCTTTTCCACCGAGCGCATCCATCTTTGTTTGTAATTGCCATCTCCCTCTTCTCTCTTTCTCTCCCCTCTTTCACTCTCCCTCTGACCTCTAAAGCATCCCCACTCGACGCCGCCTTTGTCAATTTCATTGTCCTCCCTCCAACTCGCGACAAGACAATGGCGGAGCGAAGGAATATTTTCTTCTCGGAATTAAATTATACTTCTTTCTTTTTACTCAAAACATGATCACTTCTCATAACTACGAAACACCTGCATTTCGCGTACGTACGAAGGTGGAATCAGCGCTATTCGAAAAGATACGAAATACAAAAACCGGCCGTTTTTCACGCTCAATTTAACCGCAAGAGACATCTAAAGATGAGGACTGATCCTTGTAATCGGTCGCGTTCTAATAAATTTTGTAGAAATTAGTAAAAATTTAAGGCATTACGTGCTATCTTTTACACAAAATTTTTTATCTCTACAATGGAGTTCCACATGGTATCAGAATGGGACCACTTCAGTGAATTTTATATAAACATCATCAGTCCAACTTAGCTTTTGGATAGTATTATGTTTTTTTTTAAATAAATGCTTGACAATTTAATAGCCAGACGCAGATTGCCTTTTTAAAAATTTTCAGACCGCCTCCGCTTTTTGGAAAAGCGGTTTTTTCCCAGTTTACGCTAAAAGAAGAAAGAAGACCAAAATCGCTTGCTGTTTTTAATCGTCGCGTTATAATTGGGTCGGATCCTGAAGAAGAACGCGCTCCGACTTCTAATGAATTCATCATTAGTTCTTAAACAGCACTCAGGCTCAATTACGACGAAATGATTAAACCTAACGACGTCAAACACAGAACGTCCATGCCCGCGGCGGGATTCGAACTCGCGGCCTCATTTTACGTATCCTTCCAACGAGGTAGACATTCATCATTCGATCCTCTTCGAACGACGAAAATATAAAGGATGCGTGTCACATATCTAAATGAACGAGGGGCAATTTAGTCGGCAGCGGAGAGCTACCGATTAATCTTTAATTAGGGGGAAAATTATAAGCTACCAGCATTCCATCTTTCTTTTTTCCTTCCCTCGTCATAAGCCTTTCTCTTGTTTTTCTCCCTTCCATTCTCTTCACCGCTCCATCCTCTATTCCCCCTACATTCTATCTTCATACCCCTTCCCCCATAGAATTTCTATCCTTCACCTATCCCTCCCACTCCACCTCTTCTCCATTTCTTCCCACCTCTCCCAACAACTTTCTCACCTCTCCACTCCTCCTCCTCCTTCCAATAACAGTCCCCCTTACCTTTTTCTGCCCACACCCAATCACTAAAGCCGTTCTCTCTCTCTTTCTTTCTCTCTCCGCACCTTGAATGAGGATTACGACAGCGCCCCGACTAGGAGGTGGAGATTAGTGGCACAGTGGCGCTACGTGTCGTAACCTCGCATATAGAAACGACGCTCTCCATCATGTTATCCCTTCGAATCCTCGTTAGTTAGTCGCTTCGCCGCGCTGACACACACACGCACAAATAATCTTGGCCTTTTACGAGAAAATAGTTAAGGAGAGAGAAATGGAGGCAATCCAGGGGAGCGGAGGGGAGGAGAAAGGAGGGTGGCGATGCGAGCGTTGAAGTCTCTGGGGTTGCCTTCGGGAGGAAACCGAACAATTGACGGCGACGAGGCACTGGGTTACAGGGAATTCGTTAATATTTTTATCGATCAAAGCAATGGAGAGCGAATGTACCACTGAAGGAGACGGAAACGCAATTTGAAAGGCAGCTAGTCGAAGGAAAAACGTTTAAAAAAATTAAAATTTTATGTGAGCTGCAGAGTTTAATATATTAGCATCTTTTCTTCGTCAAAATTTAAAAACATTTTATGCTGAATTTAAGGAATAAATAGTTATTGCGGCATGAGCGCTAGTTGAATGTAATTATTGAAATACATCGTGAAATAAGATAAAAAGTAGGACAAGTAAAGGTGTGTAAATTAAAAGCACAGATCGGCAATAGGAGAGTAGTAAATTCTACAGCGAAACAGAATATTGTGATGCTTCTAAATGTTCCACGAATCCCAGACTATTGCGTATTAATAATGCACAAGATGCGGACAAAATCATCAACTCCACGTTTTTTAAACTTAAAATTTCCAATAAGCAAATTTCTATGCTAGACATGCGCCAAATTATATTTACTTAACATGAAATATTTTCACAAATGTGAAGATAAAGAAGGAGAAAAATTCTGAGCTTGACCGGGAAGTTCAGAATTTTTCTCCTTCTCTATCTTCACATTTGTGAGCAGTCTTATACACTCACGCATATAAGTTAAATTTCCATCATTTCACTCATGAAATATTTTGATTTATGCCGACTTGGCGATCGTGACGTAACGATGAGTTATCGAAGCATGTATTACGAGTCAAAAGCTCGAAGTTCTTCTACATAAGAGCTACCAATGCTTGAATTTCTACTGAGAATAGAAAATATCGTACTTTTTATAAATTTTTTTTAGCTCTTAACTGAGGAAACCACGGGAGATTTAGTAGCATTTTTAAACAGAACGCCAAGAAGTCTCTTCTGCAAAAATATTTCTCCGCGTCTTCACTTAAGAATCAAATTTTACGAGTCATTGTTTGCTGAAGTTTTTGCTACAGACGATAAATAATTCATATTATTGGTTAAAGCTACCATTAGTGCTGCGAGACACAGAATCTACGCCTTTTTATTCTTTACGCTTTTCACTCTAACCCACCATTCTATATCGCTAAAGAAACTCTTTGAATATCGTGGCGATTTTGCTGTTATTGGAGCACATTATATCGTCCCGTGGTAAGAAACCGGTTTTTCATAAATAGAACCGTTCACGTTCAAGATGACAAAGTTGAATGAGTCGCGCCCCTGTCATTCATATGTTTCGCTACGTTAACGATAACGTGAAATCATCTTGTTCCCACGAGGAGCTATTCTTTGCGATAAATAACAACGCAAAAAAAAAGGATCGTGACGGAACCATTCTTTTAACCAGACTTTTCATTCGACTTCATCGCAACTGTCTCGTAAAATGAAAAATAAAGTATACTCCAAAGGCAAATTTCAATCTGTCATCAATATCGAAAATATCTTTTCTCTTTAAAAGAAAATTTCAGAAGGTACATACATGCATTAGACTCTCAATATATTTTTCCGGAGTAGAAAAAAAAACTTATCCATCTTCTTTTCGCTGGCATAGATGACGTGAGAACACCCATTTTGTGCACGAATGGCGATTCGCAAGGGTGGAAAAACTGGAACGTACCCAACCTTCGGAATAATGCAGTGCGACAACTGCGCTCCTGCCCTGCTGGGATGAAATTTAGCTCTTTCTCTAATAACGATCGCTTCATAGGATACTCAAACATGCAAGGGAGGCGTTAAAATAACATTAAAGTTTACTAGTGAGGGATAGCGACATTAAGCTAGTTTCTCAACACACAGAGGCTTTTGATATACCGCGACAATATGAAAATAAAAACGACTCTTGTATCAAACGTTATGGACCTTTTCAACGTAAGAGACAAGCGTAGAAAATATGTTCAGCTTTTCAACAAATATTTTATTAGTTTACATACGACTGTGAAAACTCCCGCTTCGATTTACTGAATGGTATTAGAAACTGATGGAGTGCCTATTTTCATTAAAGAGACAAATGTTTTTAGAATTAGAAAGAACACTAGGTCATATTAAAAAAGACAACGTAGTATTTGTTGGAGATGATTTCGCCCTATATAAATAATATTTCGCTGAATTTTCAGAATCATATAATTACTGCACAAACAATAATATTAATTTATAAACCTACAGCCGTCTTAATACCTCCAATTGTTTTAATAATGCCACGCGGTAATATATCACAGGAAACTAAAAAAATTCTTATCCATGGGTCTTTATTTTAAAAAATCTTTGGAACATACATTGCGACGAAGTAATTAAGCTAACTAGAAACGGGAGAGGTAAAACAAGTTAATTTAAAGAAAACCCTGCAAAATAATTCGCGCGTTATTTCCCTTAATATTTTCCTGGTTTAATTGCCGTAAAACATAATCAGACGAGACGAAAACAAAACTTTCCGGCACCGTTTTATAAGCGTCGTTATCCTTTTACGCGACTTAATCACCGCGCTATTCCACAAAGCTAAAAGACTCATTCTAAAGGAGCTGACTTATTATACATATATTATTATTTTTTTTGTCTTTTGCGTGGAAGTCATTTCGAGTCGAGGTAAATTACGCAAAAGGTTTCTTATCCCCTTTATCTCCCTCCACCCCTTGCCTCTCCACCTGATTAGGGCATCAAGAGACGGACGTAGGAGGGAAGGGAAGGAAGAATAAGGGTGGGAGCAAAAGGATGGAGAGAGAGAGAGAGAGTGAGAGAGCAAGAGAGAGAGAGAGAGAGAAAACTCCCAACAATACAACGGGAAGTTTATTAGCCGTGGGTAGCGAACGAGATGGTCGGATGCTGGGAAGAGATGGAGGGAGGATGGGATGAAAGAAAGAGGAACGTGGAGAGCTGTAAGAGAGAGAGAAAGGGGGAGGAGGGAGGGAAGAAAGAGGGGGAAGAGGAGGCAGGGAGGTCGGACGCTTAAGCGCAGAAGGCATCCTCCGCACTGTCAAGGCACGAGCCAGAACTCACCGTCAATGTCGTACACCTTGAACAGGAACCGGATCTTGTCGTCCGGAGACTTTCCAGCGAACTGATGCATCGCGTCGATAAACTCCTGAAGCGATATGGATCCGGAATTGTCCCTGTCGAATATCTGGAACACCCTTTCGGTGAAAAATGGCTGCGGGAAAAAAAAACAAGAGAAAGAGAGAGAAAATCGGTGGATTACGTGAAAACCGTAATAACATCGATTCGAATAGAGTTCGGTGAGGGAAAAGCTAAATAAAAGGGTGAATTTACCGGATCAATGCGAGATACGAATGGGATTCTTGTTGATCGAACCGATAAAGCGAGAGAACAAGGCGATTTGGTGTTATTCCTTCCGATTCGGAAATTCAGGATTGAGATAAGGGAAACTTGTTGAGCAGAGAAAGAAGTCGCGGTCTTCCGCGGCTAATGGAAAAAGTAAAGGAGATTGTTTCTGATAAAACGATGGTTATCCAAGGGAAAAGCGGTTGAAGATTGATTTCAAAAGCTCCATCGGAGGCGAGAAACCCATTAAAATAGACAGAACTTAAAATATTTCCATAAAACCTCGCTTTGATACGTGAAAAGCCTACTTCGTGAATGCTGCGAAACCAAAAGTATTTTTACTTCTGTTATTATGGTTAAGGGAATTTCTGTAATTAAGCTGAAAAATCGGAATCGTTCCAAAGATTTTGATGCCATTACACACGCGGAAACGAAGAAATAAAAATCCAACTAGGATTGCGCCGAGGGAAACGGAATTCTTCAAGTGAATTCGTAGAATCCGAGACGGACACGCATTTCCATTATGTATCACGCGTTCGAAAGTCCTATTCAATTACTCCCGGAAGAATTCGATGGAGAATTTTTGTCCTTTTTAGCGACAGGATCTTAATAGGGTTGACCCCTGGAGAGAATACAGAAACGACAGACATCAAAGGAAATTGCGCAGCGAAAGAGACAGAGAGAGAGAGAAGAATCAAGGACGGGACTCACGTTCTTCGAAATCATGATCTTCCTGAAGTCGTCCCTTCTAATCTCTCTCTGGTCTCCAACCGTATCCCTAAACAGCTTCTCAACCCACTCCACGCTGGCGCGGTCGATACCGCATCTAGGCCTGAAATAGAAGAAAATGCTGATTAAAACGGCTTCGAAATTAAAAAATTGTCACATATCTCATAGAAAACATACCACATTTACTCGTTCAATTGCCTCCATTGGAAAAACTGCCGTCTCATATTATGAGGAGGAAATAAAATACTTTTGAAGCGCATAATTACCTCTGTTGTATTTGGCAAGATGTTTCTTTTGACAGTGCATACGTCCCAATTTCGAATTTGTATCTCATTCAAACGAATTAAAAAAAAAATAACCTCGCCGTTATCATGTAAAAAGAGGATTTAAATCGCTCTGTAACAACGTTTCCTCTCCTTTATTTTGACGCGATGGTTTTCGTTGTTTATGCTGCGCGACTCGCTTTGAAGACATTCGATAAAATAAAATAACTTGTTTTTAAAAAGCTATTTGTGTCGGGATAAGAACCCAGTAAATTAAAAAAATTGTATTATCGGAATAATTCGCCCTTAAAAGACCACCTTATTACATT
Organism: Uropetala carovei; assembly: GCA_036926305.1. Taxonomy (NCBI): domain Eukaryota; kingdom Metazoa; phylum Arthropoda; class Insecta; order Odonata; family Petaluridae; genus Uropetala; species Uropetala carovei. The sequence continues at coordinate 21,580,643 of JAXCHB010000196.1, forward strand.
TGTGGGAAAAACCGCGTATTTGCCCCATCCTTGCTTTAATATAAAAGCATCGTGTAAAAAAATTTGGGCCAGTAACGAGAGTAAGTACGGCATTTGTATTGCATTATTTATAAGTCACCTGAGTTATGTTTTGGCAAGACTGTGTTATCATGCGAAGATGTAACGATAAAAACGCTAATTATCAAAGCCCTTAACAACTAACCATTACATATTGAGAGACTACAACGTAGTGTTAATACGAAGGGTATTCCTCCTTAACCGTAATCCGTCATCAAAAATTATAGCTGAGGAATAATTAATTTCACATTTCGGGGTTAACGTTCGGCAATATAGTGTCCGTAAAAGAGCCCTTGTAGACTTCAATCCATCTTAGCAATCAATTTCCAAATGGCCCCTTTCTTTGACGATGGCGACAGTAATAATTCCGATAATGACAAACGTCATGGCAAAAAAAAACTAAAAACAGGCCAAATCACTCTTAACGATCGCCGCGATTAATTTGACGTCATTTATGACTTATTATCGTAAACGATTTTAATAACTAATTCCGTTTCGCTCCGGCATACTCATTCAATGAAAACAATTAATAAGCACCAAATACATTTTGTTTTGTTTTCGTGAAATTCATCGAGTTAAACACAGAATTATCATCGGCCGAACATCTGGAGGGGATATCATTTTAAACTTAAGTACTGTTGAACCGATTAACGCGAACAAGATCCATCCCGACCGCGGAGATTAATTTCATAAACGCGCGTTTCATTTGTTTTATACCGCAGCACGTAAGAGTTTTTGTTTCGGATCCACGTCGTCATAAATGAACCGCGTTAATACGCCGCCCTCTTCTCCCCCGCCTACTGCTTCCTCTCTCGGGAGACAAGAGAAATGGTAAGACCGTAATCACATCATCCATAATGAGAAGAAGGGAAAAAAAACAATAAGACCCGCTCCCAATCAGAATAAGAATTAAACTGAATTAGAACGAAGTAAACAAGAAAGGAGAGTCGAATCACTGGTCGAAACGACCCCTGAATTGAGTTCAATCGATAAGCGATCGTATATCAATTATTATTTTTTTAATGAAGTAATTGTTAAAAAGGGCAACCGCGATACTTTATAGCCGTTTGAGGTTACATTCTCTCTCGCACGTGACGTTTATTCCGAGCTTTATTATTACGGTTTTTTAAAACGACAAAGATCGGAATTTAACACGACTTTTCGACCGCCTAGATTAATTTCGGACGTAAAAATTTTCTCCCCAAAAACTTGGCGGGCGATAAACGCTATTTAACATTGCGCTGAGGAGACCACCTTTTTTAAATGAGACCGCTTTCCCGATAGAGAGGTGATCTCCTCTTCGCGGAAAAGGAGAAGCGTCGTACATTTCAAAGGGAGTATCTCTTTTCCCTTCCTCTTCGGCAGAAATAATAAAATTAAATTTATGCCTGCTCGGATCCGGAATAATTAGATATGCATCAGGAATGGCAAACTAGCTCCGGGACGAAGGCTGATTTTTTTTTTTGACCACTTGTGTGGCGTGTCGGAAAAATCGTTTCGATGTTTATGGTGTGTTACGGGAAAGGTAGAATTTGCATAGGAAAGCCTCGAGGAGGATATCCTTGATAAACGCAAGTCTTAGGTCATTTTTAAAAATTTAACTTTAATCTTTTGATGGATAGACGAAAGGGGGAAAAACCTCCGGCAGTTATTTTTTTTAGAGACCTCAGGATGTTAAAAAAAATTAAATCTATCCTGGCTGTAGACTCTTTTTCAGATTTTTTTACAGCTATGTTAAGTAATAAAGGTTTAGTTCTGGATATATATATATATATATATATATATATATATATATATATATATATATATATATATATATATCGGAACCTTTCTATTAGGTGAAAACTGCGAAATGTTTTCAATTACTATCTTATCCACCAAACGATACCATACTGAAAAAAATTCTTTGGCCAAATATTTCAGTTGGAAAAGTCTTGATTATACCCTATATGCTATATTCTTATCTATTCTAAGGCATCATCATTAAGTACTGATTCAACGAACCTGAAGAAAGACAAACGAAATACCTTGCGTTGCTAAGGTTGGCAATGAACTCCATGACTTGGTCTGCTGTCACCACACCATCGGAATCCTGATCAACCAAACGGAAGAGCTTGTCAAGGATCTGAAAAGATAAAAGGGCATAAAAAGAACGGACCCAAAGACGATATCTGATTGTAATAAACATTATTAAAATAATAAACAGCTTTAACATAAAGTTTTACCGATGCGTAGTTTTACGTATGTATTTGCGTATCATTTTCCGACCACGTTTGATTAATACTGGTTGTTTTAAAGCGGGCGATAATTTTTAGCCGATTAAACAATATACGTAAGAATAAACACTAAGGAGATTCCTAAAGAATGTCACGTACAGTTTAATTTTGAGAAGATAGATTGAGAAACTCAGCAAGGTTACCAAAAAGATGGAAAATTTATCGATTCATAATTTATATAAATTTTAAAATTTATTGAATAACACATTGCTGACTTGGGTATTTTGAAAACGGCATTACTGTATGAACTGACAAAGGCTATTAATGTCATCAGTCGCATAAGATATACAAGTTTTCCATTATCATTTCTGTTCAAAAATATTTCCAATACCGTTCATCAATAATTTTTATTTCCTGTTTTGAGTTATTTAAAAGCGAAAACTGAATGTCTTCTGGCGAAATGTATAATGTATTCGAACGAATGCATAAATGGATGAAAAAAAGTCCGACTCTTTCATAAACATCCTTGTTTATACAAAAAATTATGCAGGCAAACCATGTAGGCAGCAACTTCGGCTACAGATTTCAACATCATCAATATGATACCAACGCGAAACTCGTTTTATCTCAGAATTTAAGAGAGAAATTTCTCTTTCACTCGGCATACGCGCGTAATTTCTCGAACGCTTGAGAACGAAGGGCAATGCAATGCGTCGGGGTGAAATTACGAAAAATAAATTAAAGTCGATCGTGAGGGGGTGTAAAGGATGACGGAATCCTTGCACTTTAAGAATTCGATTCTCTGCGGAGGCGTGTAATTTGCAGCCTTGGCCCCTTTGCACCCTCGCACGCACTCTTCTGATGGGTCTGCATGAGCGAAAACAAAACAAAAAAAAGACTTGCGTCCTTCGGAAGAGGCGTTTTAAGAGCGACCCTTTCCCCCTCCATCCAACATTCCCTAAACTCTTCCTCTTCAACACTACTCCCTCGAACATTAACCAACATTACTCCCCAACACTCCTCCCTCCGCACAAATCCCATCCCCTAAACCAGGGGTCGGCAACCTACGGTCCGCGGACCTCATGCGGCCCCCGAGAGCGTCTTATGCGGCCCGCGAATCCACGACGAAAAAGTGATCGGTATAATTGAAACAGTCAATTCCATATTTTTCGGTGAAATTACGGTCTCTAAACCTTTTTCGGTGAAGTTTTAACGCCAGCAAACTAATTAGAATTGGTTTTCACTAATATGAGACCACGAAATCTCTAGGTAACTTCTGATCGAAACGCCCATCCGGCCCACAGGAGCTCTCGTGATTTCCAATGCGGCCCTCCGGAGCATTCACAACAACGAATGCGGCCCGTCATATAGGAAAGGTTGCCGACCCCTGCTCTAAACCATTCCCCCATCTACACCCTCTACACCCCTCCTCTCACACACACCCCTCCTCCCTAAACCAATTCCCCCTCTTTAAAACCACCTACACCCTTTCTGAATGAGCGTTACGTTCGAAGAAGTGGACCGATGCCGTAATAGTTTCACCCCCCCCTTCCAAATTTCATTCGGTGTGACTCGCGTAATTGGCCAGACGTCATGGAGGACGGGCCTCCAAATCGTAAAAAAGCATTATTTATATTCATTTACACTCGCGATACAACTTAAGGTTTCGTAACAGAATAAAATCCAGCACGCTTTTACGCCTCCATAAATTACGTCCCGAAATTAACGGCGGCCGCTCGAGTTTCGGGAGGATCTCCGGAGAAGGCCTTAAAAAAAATAATAAATAAAAGGAGGGGCGTCGGATGGAACTTTTTAGGGTTCGTGGAATCGACCGCCGTGCACCAAAGCACGCCGACTGCTTCGACGTCGCCTCCTTTTCGTTCGACCTCGCCGTAACCGATAATTTCGGGTTATACAACTTTTTCATGTTTATTTATGTTAATTATACTCCGAGTAAATGTTTTAAAAAATGAATTATTCGCGCGATTTAAACAATTTGAGGCAGCGTCTCGGTTCGTAATTAAATAACCTGGTTCTTACCGTGTGTGTTCCCAATTTCTTTTTGAGCCGATGTCTGTTTCCATTAATAAATTTCGGGTGTTTTCTATAAGCCAATAATAGCCTTGCCTATCCCTGTCAGTCTCGTTTGACGCTTGGTATACCGCTTCTCTGATGGACGAGAAAAATTAGGGAAAACAGATTCGTATTTCGGCTATAAAGCATCCGTCATCAGTGGAGATTCGCCGATATTAGTTTATAATCTCTTTTCTCGTTATTTACAAAAAGTAAAACAATGGACGCCTTATAATAAGGTCGTGTCCGTCTGTCCGCACGTTTCATCTCCAAAAGTGCTGAGTGAATTTTTAGAAAAGGGCGATAATAAAATGATATAAATAATTAAAATACCACAAGCAGATGTGCCACCTTTCCATGAACAAAACACGAACTTTCCGTCACTTCTCGTGGAAAGTCAAAAGAGTATCGGCTTATGAGAAAAGTTATAGACTAAGTAATTTAACATGATTACACAATTCGTAAAGTACGCCTCAGCCTTATGCGGATTCACGACTGACTTTTTCCTCTTTTGTTTATAATCTACTATAGACGAGTCACTTCTGATGACGGCTGCTTTGTAGCCGAAATGATCCCCCCGACCATTATATTTTCATTGCAGAAACATGGTTTTTCAATTTTACATCAGCCATATTGTGAGCTAGGTAATTATATCTCGAACCATTCATTCCTAATAATCATCGTCCATCTTTAGATTTCATCAACACTTTCCGAATGCTGCGTATCAATTCAAACAAGCATAATTACCATCACTTCATCCGTCAAGGCGTTACGTAACAATCGCACGATTCCTTGAATGACTATTACGATTTTTTTCGCCGTCGTTTTACCCGCCGCGAAGGATTATTTGGTATAACATTACTCGAAGTCGCCTGCGCGAATTTCAGGGACGATGACGCCAAAACCAACACTCTAATTGAAATTGGAGTAGGCCACCGTCGAATGACTGCGTGTTATTGGGAGGTTTGGAGGAATGAGGCAATAAAGAAAAAAAAACGCGGCGGTGAGGGAGTCAGGAGTGGGTACGAGGGAGAGGGAGAAAGGAAAAAGAGGGAAAAACAAGTGAACGGGGCAAAGCGACTAGGATGGAAGAATGGAGGGAGAAGAGGTGGGAGACCCATAGAAATATGGGTTAGAAGTGAATGGAGCGGAGATAAAGAGAATAGAATGATGGGGGATCGGAGAGGTTGAAAGAGGAGAGAGACGGTCGAACGAGTGGAAGGGAGAGAGAAACTTACCCCTTTGGCGTTGAAGATCTGACAGAATTTTTCCAAAGTAATCGGCTCGGAACCGCAGAGGACGTAAGCCACGCTCTCAACCTGTTCGGCGAAGTCGATTTGCTTTTCGTCTCTGTTTGAATGGAAAAGAAAGGGAAAGTTAGCAAGGGGAAAAATTCGCACATTTAAAGCAAAAGTTAACTCGTTTAGATTCTAAGCCAGGGGTGGGCAACGTTTTTATGTCGCGTGCCACTTTTATCAATATTTCTCTTTGCGCCCTTCTTCGCGTGCCACTTTGTGAAAAACAGGTTAAAACATTAATTTTCTGCTTGACAGGATTTATTTTTAACAAAACTACAATAATTATTATTGAATCGCTTTAAAAACTACTCATTGAAACGATTTTAAAAAACATTTTCTCCATAATTAATAGCGTCATCTAAAAATGCGTCCAACATAAAATTTTTAATAAGACATTTCAGCGTGAATTACAAGCATGATTTTTTAAATTAATAGTTTTTACTGTTTTTAAAAGAAGAAAATTAATATGATATAATTAATGACTTCCTTACCTTACCCTTTGTCAATTTTTGTTGATAGTTTGAAGCCGAATACAAACTTCAGAATTTTCTATTATCGGCCGATTGCGAACAGGATTAGGTGTATTTTTCATTAAAGAAAACACTTGCAACAGTAGCTAGTTCCAAATGCAGACAAACGAGAGAATGTAACTTTTTTCATTGCCGATAATTTTGTTGGAAGCTGAGACCGAGTACGTGAGCAATATCTAAGAAACGATTTCGTTTTTCTTAAACTTATCGACCCACAAGTCTGAACTCAGGAAATCAATTAACTCCATCTCAAATCCAAGAAACTCGAAATACTGCAGCTCGAGATCAATTTCTGTTGTTTTCTCAGGATAAAATATACATTTTAACATCCGACCGTGCGTTTGGAGGTCTTGGAATCGCCGCGAAAACTCTTCCAAATCTCTTCGCGTGCCAACTAAAACACCTTCGCGTGCCATAGGCTGCCGGCTCCTGTCCTAAGACTACTTTAAATACTCGTGTATTTTTTAAAAAAAATCAATAAGGTATTCCATAAATGAAACAAAAAGTATATAATTTTAATTTCGCGTGAAAATTAAAAAAAAAGCAAAATTATAGAAGTCGAGAAAGAATCTGAATCTTGAATGACTGTCCGTCCATGTGGATTTGTCCCCCGTTGTCTGCAACTAGGGGTTCACTACATTTCCTCGGTTGATCGAGCTTTTTCAGTCATTGACGGTTTTGGGAACATTCTCCTAATTTACACGTTCGCTCTCACTGTCCTTCAGTGAAATATTTCTTTATCCTTTTTGGCGGTCGCTCTAAGGCGTTTGCGCTTATCCCATGGGCTGTTCTTTTTCCTAGCATCTTTAAGAATTCCGCGGCAAAAAATTAAAAATCAAAATCATAATTGAAACACTGTTTATTACACTTAAAGTCTAAAATAGCGTGTATTTGCGATCTTTAGCTAGAAGAGTGAGTTTTACGTAAGGCCTCTGATTGCGTCACTGACTGCATTTATAAGAACAATTTATCGATCTGGAGTGGAGAAATTATAGAGAATTCTCTTTCTACTCGAAAGGATTCCTTGACTACCTCGTTTTACATACATTTTCAAATGAAAAAGTGCTTGAAAATCTTCGAGATCTGCAGCGACATCTATCGTAAAGGTGGCATTGAACATCGATAGCAATAGTAGAATTTATCATATAGTTAACCGAGTAAATCGTTTCTGATATAATGAACAACACATAAAAATATAAGAAGAAACCCGTTCAAACGTTTAACAAGCTCGCAACGACTTTAAAATTAAGCTAAAAAAAATCCTTTAGTTAAACATGGCGCATTTTATTAGTGAGGATAAAACGTTCACTTATAAAGTGTTAATCGGGCAAACCTCTCTTGTCTTCACTCTCACTAGTTGGCGCTACCTTCCTTTCCTTCGTCCAATTCTCCACGGGGCCGTGCACCTGCTGCAGGGGGAGTAACTACCAAATGACTCGCAGTAAACGAAACAAGCGGTTCGCTAGCGAAGCGGCGGGACTCTGATGAGTATCCTGAGTGATGGCTGACCTCTTCGGACGCTTTAATCCCATGTTATCCGGAGGGGCTCGTCCTCTTCGCCGCGTTCTCCCGTCAAAACAAGACCCGACCTCCGCCCGCACCATCAACGGACGGGTCGTTTTTACCTTCTGGTAAAAGGCTTGGGTTTGCGTCTGCGGGACGCCGAGGGTCGCAACCTCGCAAACCAACCATTCGAAATCCTCTCTCTCTCCTATCCTTGCGTCCAGAAGTTTTCTTAGAGGGGAGAAAAGAGGTTTGCAAATATGTGCACGTGCGCAGACCAAATAAAGAAAAAGGCCGAACGTGGTGAATTTGAATATATAAATATGTGCTCGGGCTCGGTTTTTTTAACGGTAAAATTGCAACATTCGCGTCGCCTGAAAAGTTCGTCTCGCTTTCGCTGATTCATTCAAATTACGCGATCTTCCTCGTGTTTGCGGTTTGCGTCGAATGAAGCGGGTGAAACTACGCGGGCATATGTTTGCCTTTTCAACATAACATATATAATGCCCATGATTCCTATTAATGATTGATTATTATTTAATGAAGAAATTTAATATATATTTTTTGCTTTATTTTAAAGACATTTCTTAGGTTTCACATTTGCCGATTGACGCCGTGAATGTATTATTCCGCGCAATTTAGTCCAAAACATATTAATTCGACTTAAATAGTTGAATATTGCAGTATTTATTTTGAGTTTTACATTTTTAACCGCATATACGTAAGGGCTATTAAACGATTTATCAAAATAATTCATTTTTTGCATAACAATTTAGCGTAGATATCATCCTTGCACCTGTGTGCAAAATCAAAAATCTGTACAACATACATTGTAGAAACTTTCTCATATAATAATGCGTCGTTTAGTTATCTTTAGAAAACGAAAATCGTATCAGCCTGTTTTTAGAAAATCCAATTTTTGTTAAAGTTGCCCAAGAATAAAATACCCTTATACTCATTCATTGAGAAAAATGAAATAGGTAGTAATATTGCAGACGTATACTCAAGTAACTAAGAAATTTGATCAAAATCGTTAGAGCCGTTTTTGTGAAAATCGAATTGTTGTTAAAAATGCGTAGAATAAAGTGCCCTTAATTATTGAGCAATGTCAACCATTTCTACACATACTCTGCTTAGTATGATAAAATGCCTAAGTACGAGATTTCATTCATTTTCGCTCTACCGTTTAGGTTCCAGAGCCAGTAACAGATAGACAGATCGCACTGCAAAAACCACTTTTTGGATTCAGCGACATCTAAAAAGGTATATTTTCGTAAAAATCTCGAGGTCGAATTTTTTCGCGATAACAATACTACTTTCTCAATACTTCGTATGAGCAAGTAAAAATCGGTACAACATGCATTGTACAAACTTTCTCATACACTAATACGTCGTTTAGTTATCTTTTGAAAAATATAAACTACGTAGAATCATTATAAACATCAACACGAAATTTGATGAAAATCGTATGAGCCGTTTATTAGAAAATCCAATTGTTATTAAAGTTGCCAAGAATAAACTAGCCTTATATTAATTTTTTGAGAAATATGAATTATGTAGTATTATTGAAGACGTAAACTCTAGTAACTGTACGAAATTTTATCAAAATCCTTGGAGCCGTTTTTGAACAAATCAAATTGTTGTTAAAATTGTCTAGAATAAACTGCCCTTAATTATTGATCAATGTCAACTATTTCTTCATATACTCTGCTCAGTATGATAAAATGCCTAAGTACGAGGTTTCATTAATTTTCGCTCTACCATGTAGGCCCTAGAGCCGCGAACAGACCGACATACGGGCGGGCAGACAGACAGAGGGCATTGCGAAAACCACTTTTTCGGACTCAGGTATACCTAAAACGTATATTTCCATTAAAATCTCGACATCGAATTTTTCGCGATTACAATACTTTCTCAATATACTTCGTATATGAGAAAGTAAAAAATGTGTAGATTACTAACAAATATTTTTAGATACAATTAATAATTGTTAAACTATTCCCTTTACCGCGAGATATTGTTTTCAAAAGTGCCGATTAAAAAAACGAATAAATGAATTCATTTATTATTTCTGTTTAAACCATTACGACAGACTTCCATCATAAAAACCCATTGGTTTACATCAAATTGCTATTTTTATTGGGCATGTCTAATTTGATCAATATTTATGGAATTAGAGAAAATTGTTTCTTCTAAACATCACTAATTCAAATTTTAATGATTACTATTATTCGAAATTGGTATTTGCACGCCCTCATCTGGCATCTATTCCATAAACAATCCCTCTCGAACTCGCCATTCATGTCCATTTTCTTCCCTCGGCTCTGGTATCCTAAAACACCCAATATCCATTTCAAACCGTTTAGTTTCAATTTCATCTGTCATTGTGCCTGCAGAAACCCTTTCCACAGGCAGACTGCTGTGTAAATCATATCCCAGCCTCGTGTTGGTAAATTGTATTGATTTTTACATGGCGCTTCGGAAGCCTTTGAGGCAAGTGTTTGAAACCTTTTAACGTCTGCTATAAAATTCGGACGATTTTTTAAGATGGCGAGTCGGTTAAACATGTGCTTTTCTTTATGCAAAGTTGAACGCGATACTTATGGCGTGGTTTAGCATATTTCTTCTTTTATGACAGCTTTGGGTAAACTCGATAACTTCTTACTCCAAGACCATCATTGCCTAAGTGATCATTTTTTTACGGATTAGTTGAATAAATACTAACATTAAATGAATAATTCAGAGGACCAAAATGTCAGGAAGAGATAAACGCCATGGAATCAGTTTTATATTTTTATGACAACCGCTCTCGATTATAATTAGGTTAAAATTTCTGAACCTCGCATTACTTTTTATGCGTTTAGGAGTTAAGAACTGAAAACCATGAGACCATCGCCGAGTCTTATGTGACGTCACGTCAAACCTCGGTATCCAAACGATTCCAATGGAAAAATTTTTGAATAAATTATTCCATAATTGTATGTAAATTGACCAGCAGGAGGCATTCTTGAAAATCCAACTGCCGAATTGGAAGTTAAATTCGAAATAGTCATTCCAACCGAGTTGCCAGAAAAAGGCACAAGCGAAAATTACGCAAAATAACGCGTCTCGGAGAACAAGGCTATGATTTTTAAAAAGGTAGCAAATAAATCCCGTTTAAAATCAGCTTCTTTAGTCGGATTTCGTACGCTGCGTGGCTGCACGCTACAAAATCCGAGCGTAAAACAACAGTTTATCGTCCCGAGAGATATGCAGATAAGTGATCCTCGCCCGCAAACCGCCGATGTTTGCACGTGGCTTAACTCGAACGAAAATAACAGTAATGCACTCGCTCCATCCGATAGGAAATCGCGACCCGTCTCTTTCTCCTATCCCCCTCTCAATCCCTGTCCTAAGCCCGTCTCCTCCAATCAATTAATAACTCTTATAAAGAGACTCGTTCCTGTGTTCTGCGTTGCGTGTAACACAACGGGCGAAAAACCGTCGAGTCATTGATGTGTGTGGGGAGAGAGATTTTAAAAGGGAGGGTGGAAAAGGGGAGGAGGGGGTGTGGTGTGGGAGAGGGGTTGTGGGAGGGAGAGGGCAATACAGACAGGTAGACGAGGGAGAGAAAGGAAGAGAGTAGCTGTTTCGTGGGACGGCGTGTTGAGGAAATGGTGGAATGGGCGTAATGATGAGGTTGGAGTTATTTAGCGGTGGCTGTGCTTTTACTGTTGGAGTTTTTTTTCACCCCGCGTTCCATTTATTTTTTATTTTCCTTTACTCTCCGTGAGACTCCCGAGCGGAGAGGAAATAAGAGCAAGTAGTCCTCTCGAAGTTTTTAATAAAATAGCTTTTTGAGGCCGGAGGAGATTTTTCGAGAGACAATTAACATGCGCCCAAAAAAAAAGAAGAAACGATTTTTTTTTCGGCTAGAGGTTGTACATTAAATGGAGATCGCGAGTGTCTAAGTTTTCGGTGTTGCAGCGAGGAGATTCGAACGAGGAATTTAAGAAAAGAGAAGATAGAAAGAGAATCTTATTTTGCTTATTTTTGTGTTTTAAAAATGTAAAAATTATAGTTTTGTCCGTTCGTCCGTCACACTTCAGTGCCTGATTAATTACTTCTACACCGTTCAAGTTAGAGCAACCAAATTTTGTGGAATAGTTCATAGACATAAGTTATTCCCGCGGTTGAAATTTGAAGCCTCAATGGGAAGTCTAAGGAGTGTGACATTTATTTTTTTAATCTCTCTTAATATCAGATTCATCAAAAAAAACCCTTCCCCGCACCTTCCGCTACAGTTCGTTTTACGGTTAATTTATTCTCTTAATTTAAATTTCAAAAGAATTCACTTCGAATCGAGCATTCGTTTCAAGCGCGGTTTCGATTGCGATACTCTCAAAGTCGAATAATGTGTTCGCGCTTCAAATTCCTCTCGGTAACTGACGCAAAGCTTTTTAGGATTCTCGGTGATACGGAAAAATTTCCGATAAGATAAATTGTGAAATTCATCTTGACTATCGTCAATGGTTATGACAATACTTACGGCAACCACACCTACCTCTTCTACACCAAAGTATTCTTACTTTCTCCATACGTAGTATGGAAAAGTATTGTGTTCACGAAAAAAATCAACTTCGAGATTTCAACGGAAATACACGTTTTGAGGTCCATAGAACACGTTTAGACTATTTTCGGAATGATGTACGTGTGTGTGTATGAGATTGTGGGCGCTCTAACTTAAAAAGTACTTGCCATATCGATACCAAACTTCATATATAACACTTTAGCATGAGCACAAAGAACTGATTAGTTTTTGGACAATCAAGGTTACCGGAAGTCGAGGTTTATTCGAAACCCGATTCGGTTTTTGCGATATTTCTCCGTTAAAACATCATTATTGTATATACAATATATTATTATAATATATCTTATAATATCTACTTTCACAGTATTTTCCTATCTTGTTTTTCGTTTTGTATTTTATTGCTAACAAGAAGTGTAATTGCTAATAAAATAAATCATTTGCACTTTCCAAAAAAACCTTTAATTTGCTAATAGCAAGTTCTGAAGAAAGAAATATTTTTCTGCTTAACTAACCAAATGTCTCACCAACCAGCACATTTCGACGATTGCAAGGTAGCAACTTCCTGACAATAAAATGGATATTCTAGCAATCGCTAAGATTCGACTGATCCCAAAGAAACTCCAGCGATCGAGAGAGATGATGACGAGTAGAGCCTCCTTGAGCTCGCAAAGAGGCCTTCAGAGCGCTTGCTTTACAGGAATAGCGTTATGATATGTACTGATGTAGATGACAGAGTAGTCAAAGAATGGCGAAATTATTCGATTTCATATTTCAAAATACAATACGGCCTCAAAGCCAAGGAAAATTAATAAATATTTCAAAAAAGAGTGATATGAAATAACACATTGATGGCTCATGCTTTATGTTAAAATCGCCATTCATTTTCCTGCGCTACACTTTTTTTACGTTTTTAATACCTCTCCATCATATGAGGTAGGTATCTGTAATTACATGAGGGATCCTCTACGCATCGTGCGTAGAATTTTGCGATTTGCGCAACTAAGTCCATCCAACATCAACCAGGCGACGACAACGGTATCCGAAAACACGTAAGCGAACGAGGGCTTCAAATTTGGCGCCCATAAGAGCTCGCCGTCGTGGGAGCATGTTATACCTGCTAATCAGACCAGAGAAGAGGATAAATAATGCAATTAATGATTCGTAGGTTGATATAAAGGAATAATAAAATGATGAAAACATGGTTCAATTAATTTCGCTGCTACGTTGTAGATTGAGAAGTATCTAGAAGAAGAGTAAATGGAATATTCAGAGATGTATTAGGTTACTTTATGGGGTCGCTTTAGTCGTATCGATAGGTTAAGATAGCCAGCGGATATTACGGCAAAATCGAATGAGAAAAGATATTTTGATATCCAAGTATATACAATGAAGTATGTGATGGGATATGTGAGTAAATGAGCGAAAACGGCTGCGTGTAGGTTCGAGAGAGAAAACGATGGGTTGTGTGAATGACTCGGTGTCCGTGTGTGTTGGGGTGCGTGTGTGTGTGGGGATGTGTGCGTGCGTGTGTGTGTGGGGGTGCGTGTGTGAGGGTACGTGCGTAAGCGTGTGTCTGTGTGTGAGGGTGTGTGTGTGTGAAGGTGCGTGCGTGTGAAGGTGCGTGCGTGTGTGTGGGTGTGTGGGTGTGTGTGCGCGAGGGAGAGAGGGGGGATGGGTGTGTGTGTCAGAGAGGATGTGTGTGTGCCACCAAAAATTCGTCAAAAATCAGCTGGAATATATGCCACCGAACTTGCACAACAAACCCCTAATTATTATTAGGGCCTAATATATATACGACCATCAAACACTTGATTGCCCCTTCAATATAGACCACCCAACACACGAAATTACCCCCTGATTTATGCCACCCAATTTGCGCTATAACATATTCCTCCCTAGATGCATCAAACTCACCACGCTCTTCTGCCAAGCGATGTACACTCCACTGCAGCAAACATATACACCGAATGCCCCTACGCTTATATAGCCAGAAATTCTATAGATATTTTCCGCGGTCTATTGGTTGGTTTGTTTGTCGGATGTAACGCTAAACCCGCTCGCTAGAAAAAATACGAATAATATTTTTATTTTGACATGCCCTCGGGAGGATCAAACCCGCGACCATAACATAGGGAGATAAGCACGCTAACCACCTCCTCTATCGATAACTCGAGAGAAAATAGAGATAGAAACTCTCAATTTGGCAAGAATGCTCGATTCACATATGATAAAGTAGTGACGTAATAAAATCGACTGTAGGCTTTAATTATTTTTACTTTCTCCATATACGTAGTATAGAGAAAGTATTATTTTCATGAAAAAAATTGACTTCGAGATTTCAAGGGAAATACACGTTTAGAGGTCCCTAGAACACGTTTAGATTACTTTCGGAATGGTGTATGTATGTGATTGTGGAGGCTCTAACTCTAAAAGTACTTGCCATATCGTTACCAAATTTCAAATATAACACTTTGGTATGAGCGTGAAGAGCTGAGTAGTTTTTAGACAATACCGGTTAACCGAAAGTTGAGGTTTATTCGAAACCCGATTTGGTTTTGGCGAAATATCTCCGTTAAAACATGTAATGTAATTTTCTACGACTTTCATTTGAAACAATTTTCCATAGCAGTTATTGTTTAGGAATTATTTATAAATAACCGGTTATTCGGTTTCCGTCAAATATCTCCTTAAAACATCGTTATTGGTAATCTTCGTGAGGACCAAAAATGTAGAGAATAATATTTCTTCCATGTTTTGTTTGAAACAAATTTTCGTAGAACCATCCATTTCGGAGATATTTTGCTTTAACTTAATACCAGTATACAGCGCCAGCACCATGTAGCGGTGAATTCTGGAAACATATTCAAAATATACGTAATTTACAGCAATAAGGACGACTGTATTCTTTTACGATACGAAATAATAATTTTGCCTCATAATGCTATTCATAATAATTTAAATATCTACAACCCAAATATGGAGAAAGTCGTGTTGGCCACATCAGATTAAAAAAAATCATTTCTGATACATGCTTACTACTTCCTTTCATCATTATAATTTCCGATTCGTCTCAGTCTATTTCGGCCCGATAAATATAACCTCCGAATCCGCCAACCATGAGGTCACAGGAAATTCCCAACCGGACCAGGCGCAGGTTAAGGGGTTAAAAAATAAAAAAACAATTCTTGATTGTCATCAATGCCTCCGAAATACGCGCAGACAGACAGAGAAAGTTGCGGTCAGACAGCCGCTCCAGGCGAAGGACCTCTTTTGATACGAAATAAATTTGACCGGAGATTATTTTCTCCCGTCCCTTTTACCCGACATAAAATTGCGTGTTCGGACATGGTCAGCCTTCAAGTCGCGAAAAATCTTCACCTTTCGCGTTTGAAAGATCGGTTATTTTCGAATAGGTAAGCTCGACGGCGCGAAGAGGGGCTTACGTAGTTGAGATGTAAGCTGTCAAAAGATCGCCGTTGGTTATAGTGGCGGGGGATGCGCGGGGGTCGTGTTAGCACGTCCTCGTACTTAATGTAATTAATCGAAATTGGTACTTCCGCGGCACGCAGCGGCCGGGCACCGCTGCTAATACCTGCGATATAATCGATTCTATCTCCGTGGAGATCGCCTTCTCCACTTTGTAGCTCGTAAGTCTTCCTTTGGTCCAGTGGACGTAAAACAACAGCGCGGCGGTGTATATATTATTCTCCTTTTGTGGTCGCCTATCGAGTTTTACGCCTTTATCCGGCAAAATAAGACGCGTGTGTGTACAATTAACTGTTTTCGGAAAGTTTGATTAATTTTGACAGAATCCATCGATCATTAAGAGTTAATAACCTGAAAATTATTTCATAAAATATAATTTTACTTGAAAGATAATGCGAAAGCCTTGCAATTTAAGTTTTGTGCATGCATAACGTCTATCCTGTAGTTGTTAACTTTTTTTTAACTATTCCAATACGTTATCGCATTTTATAAATTCAACAAAATTTTACCGGAGTTTTTCACAAACAGTAGCGACCATCAAGACATTTTATCATATCTAACACAAATTATTTTATACAATTCTATACGAATAAATGGAAAATAGAAGCGACAACAAACAGTAGCGACAATCAAGACATTTTATGATACCTAACACAAATTATTTTATACAATTCTATACGTATAAATGGAAAATAGAAGCGACAACAAACAAAAGTTTATATCTCATCAATGTCTGATTTTCCATGTAACAGCTCCAGTTTTTTCGAAACATTATTATTCATTCAAGAACCGTTCCGTATCCCACCTTAGTTTCTCGAGATATGTTAAGTAATGCCACTTAGAACGTCTGGAACTTTTTTCTCCTCATTTCCAAAACCCTTTCCACTCTTCTCTCTCTTTCGACTGGATTTTTCCGAAGCAATTTTGACTCTGCTCTCATTTGGTTCCTCTAAAAACAACGACCTTTTACGACGTTTTTTTCCATCGGTTTCGAAAGACACGACTGCATCTTGAACGACAAAAATACTCTTTCTCTTTTCTCTACTCGTATTCGTTTTGTTTTTCCTCTCATTCGCTACGAGAAAGCAGGAAGTTAGAGATAGGGAGGGAGGGAGAGAGAGAGAGAGACAGAGAGAGAAAGGAGGGAGATAAAAGCGAACAATGACCCGAAGATCTCAGAAATTATTTTGATGGTCCGGACTCACACAGTATTTATTGTTCGTTAAGTATTTTTTAAACGCTAGTAGCCAGAATTTTACGACGAATGAAGAAAAGTATGAACGCATCTTCCGCATGTGTATAAATACATTAAATGTAACACTTAAATGTTCAAGATACATAGATCTTAGATCACGGACCTTCAGTTTTATTTGCTGACCAACCTATTTAAGATCTTTCAGAGTCTAAAGGATCTTAAATAGATCTAAAGGTTAGACCATTTCATTAATTATCGTGAACCTCATTGTGAATTAGAGTGACAACTATATTAACAATACGAGTATAATAATACATAAGTTATGTTTATTAACGTGAGTAATTAGAAAAATAAGGTAAAACATTTATTTTTTGCAAATTTTCCAACTCGGATTAAACGAATACGCAAGGGTCGAATTTAATGGTTTGAGCAAGCTTCTTCGAGATGAAAATTATAAAAATGATGCACACGATAATAATCATAACATCGAAATCATTTCTGCATTTTATTTCGCTGAATTGCTGGTAAAAAAAAAACGTGCCTATAATGATTCATAACGCGGTTTTTAAGTTTAACACCAGACCATTTGATTAAAAACGTATGCATAAAAGCTGAAGTGAGGAGAAACATTTATATCCTTAATATTTCCAGGCGTAAACCTATAAAACTCTTCAAGATCCCCTAGGCCAGGGGTCGGCAACCTTTTTGACAAGAGTCATTTTTTTTTCAAAATCTGTATAGAATCCAACATAAGATGAGCCGCAGAGCATATATAATGGAAAAATACGTATTAAATACCGTCAAGTCATATTAAATGACTTATATTTATTAAAAAGCTGCACACATATACCCATACAATGATGTTTTGGAGATAATTCGTAAAAAGAACTTGAGAAATAAAAGAATATTTTACATAAGTTTATAGTATTCAATGAAAATATAAATAAGTATTCAAACGAAGCAAATAAAGAGATTCTTTGAGAGAACGAATCTAGGACTATAGATGAAAATGAGAGATGAAAATGAGAGATGAAAATGATTTTTTTTACTCAACAGCTCATACTGGATCCTTCTATTGAAAACGACTATATTATTATCAATTGAGACAGTCATTGTCGTCTGGTATGCTTTAAGCGGGATAGTGGGCGTCAGGAGCCGCAGGTGATTCCTTAAAGAGCCGCATGCGGCTGACGAGCCGCGGGTTGCCAACCCCTGCCCTAGGTATACCTCCGGTTGAAATTTTCTGCCTTAAAAGGTCATGGTGCTCACTGTATACCTCATAATATATGAACAATCCAAGTAATTCTCTACTCTTTCCAACTTTGTCCTCTTCGTCTATTGAAGACTTGGTAGTAGGAATAAAAATAAGTGAATTTTAACTGTTTTAAATTTAAACGAAATATTTTTATTAACATCATCTTCATGTTTTCCCTTCTGTATTAGTATGTATAAATAACTTTATTTTTGCATCATTAATTTCATTTTATTTATATGATTATATTAATGGATCCTTATATTCGTGTCCGATCCGTGCTCTTCCCTTCACATATCCCTCCTAATCCATTTATTATCATAATTCACAATCAGCTTCCTAGCACTTGAATTAATCATGACTGTTTTCTTCGAGTCTCTGCTTGCCAGAAGCGAAAAGTAAAGAATAGTAGAAAATAAATCTTATTCATTGTTAATAAAAAACAATAATGGAGCAATGTACGTGGAATTGAAAATATAGAGGCATTATTACAATATTAACACGGCAGAGCGAGAACAGAAATTCCTACAAAAATTTATTAGCTGCGTATTAAACAAAACAGCCGACGCATCACACCTCATCCGCTTTGACTTAGCTCTTCATTTGATAGAGACAGAGATAACCCGTTATGATATGTCCCCTGACTTAAAAAATATCTCTCTGAATATTATAATCAAAGGGAATTAATTTCAAATGAAAATTGAGTTAACAACACGGCAGAAAATGGCGAGGAGAGAAAGATAGAGAGAGGGAGACTACCCAATTTGGTCATCGTATCATCACGGTTGACACATTATTAAGATGTGTTCATCAACACAAGAGAGAGAGAGAAAATTGAAGACAGCTCGACGACTGACACTCCGGCAAACTTAATACAGCATCATTACTTTTTATATCCTCGGGATACAATCCTCACCAGGAGTATATTTTTTTGGGGATGGAAAATTACGTTCAGGAAAGTGTAACTGTAGATTGAAGTCGTCAGGAATTACCGCAAAGTATCCACTCGAGGCTTAAACTCGTCCATTGTGCAAAAGAAATAACAGAGAGGAATTGTTAGAGAAATAAAGTAAGGGTAAAGCTTTTGATTGGTAAGTGCACGAGTCTCGGTCATTATAGCTCCTTGTAAAGTCTTCAGAAAGAGCGAGAGAGAGGCAGAAGAAGGAATGTCTGCGTGGGATGTAGAAGAATAGAAGGGTTCGCGAAGAAGGGAAAGGAAAGGAGAGTGGGGGGAGAGAAAGGGGGGGGGGAGGTGGGGTCAGCTCGTCGGCATTGGAGAGGGTGAAAGGGTCTTGATGAGGGAGAGAAAGGAGACGGAACGGCGAGTCGGGCCGTAATTAGCGGAAGGGATGAAGGATGGAACGCCGGCGAGGGCGAGCGGACGCGGAAGGGAGGGGAAAAAAGATTGGAATTAAGGCGACAAAGTCGGAAAAAGGTAAACGCCGTGAATAATCGATTCATTACGTGCACCTGATTGCCGCCCATAAATCTTTTTCGTAAACTTCACGCTTTTTCCCGCGGAAAAAAACCCTCGAGCGGTGTTCATGCCTTGTTTAATTGGAGTTAGCTGATGACGCCAGCATAGGTGCGAAAATGCGTCTATGGAGAATTATTTTTCCTTTGATGTATTTAGGACGCATTATTCAT
The DNA here is from genome assembly GCA_036926305.1 of Uropetala carovei. Taxonomy (NCBI): domain Eukaryota; kingdom Metazoa; phylum Arthropoda; class Insecta; order Odonata; family Petaluridae; genus Uropetala; species Uropetala carovei. Next base: position 21,600,470 of record JAXCHB010000196.1, read on the forward strand.
TTCTTGGCGGTAATTACTACAAAATTAAGATTTATAAATATAGCCATAAATAAATATTTAAATAAAAATTTATAAATATATTTCACGAATAAAACCGTTATGATTTTAAAAATAATACGACCAATTTTCACTCAACCGGGAGGTAAAAATGACAAACGTGTTAAGACTTTTCCATTTAATTCTAAAAATAAGGAAATGTTTTCACTTTATTTTGACAAGACACATTTATGAACATAAAATATAGCTATAGCTACATACTGATTTACTTTCCGCCATTCCTAAAAAGATAACTATTCCAAAAGTCAGAGTATAACGCTCTAAGTGGGTACATAAATAACAAACTAGAAAATACTGGTCTGTCCGAACCTGGAGACGTAACAACTATTCGCAGTACCACAGTTCGATTCTCTATTCGTTTCGAGAACGCCGAGAAAACGATAAGTCCGGCGCTTCCTACCCCACAAAGGCAAAACAGACACTATGTGACTCGCCTTAAAATCCCTCGAAAACATCATTGTTTCCGTGGAAACGACAATTTTTAACAAATCTCCATCTAAGGTCAACGGACGGAAGGACGCGTAAATGGTACGATGCTTATGTTTAAAGAAGACGACGCTATATCGAAGTGAGATGCTCACCGCCATTTAATGAGGATGACCCCCTCCTCCACACTTCTGGAGAAAGAGGATTGGCGGTGCGCGTCTAGGGGTATGGAGGCGTTCGTTTCAACGGAGAGATCGCGGTTACGTCGAGGTTCATTGTCGTTACGAGGCGATCCATGATGGGCATCGCAATTCCTACACATCGTGTTAGCAATGAGGGAGGAAAGGGGGAGAGAGTGGTAAGGGGGAGGGAGGGGGGGGGAGGAAATCGCAGGTGCCTGTGATTATGAGTTCACTCATGCGAGAGATGGGGAGGAAGCTTCTCGGGAGGGAGGAAGGGAGGGGGAAAGGGAGAGGGGGAATGGGAGAGAGAGGGAGGGAGGGAGGAGAATGGAAGGAAGAGAGGGAGGAAGAGATGGAGGGAGGGAGGAAGAGATAGAGGGAGGGAGGGAAGGAGAGTGGGAGGAAGAGAGGAAGGGAGAAATGAAGGAAGAGATGGAGGGAGGGAGGAAGAGATGGAGGAAGGGAAGGAGAGTGGAAGGAAGGGATGGAGGAAGGGATTGAGGGATGGAGGGAGGGAGGAATAGATATAGGGAGGAAGGGAGGGAGGAAGAGAGGGGAAAAGAGATGGAGAAAGAGATGGAAGGGAGAGAGGAAGGGAGGGAGGGAGGGAGGAAGAGGAAAAGGGAGAGACGGAGGGAGGAAGAGAGGGAGGAAGGAAGGAAAGGAGAAAGGGAGAGATGGAGGTATGGAAGGATGAAGAGAATGAGGAAAGGGAGGAGGGATGGGGGAGGGATGAGAACAGAGGGAGGTAGAACGGCGAGGCATAAAGGGTCCGCGGAATAAATCATAATTTTTCTTGCTCCGTCTAGTTTTGCCTCGTCGTGAGCTAACATACATTTCCTGTTAAATTTAACCTCGGTGCAATTTTTCAGGGCGTTAAATAAAACATTAAAAACCTTCCTCGGCGGAAGTAACTATTTAACCGAAAGAATTTTTTTCCCTAATCGTTTTTCCTTTCGTGACCTTTTACCCGATTCGTTCCATTACCTAAGTTGTTATAAAAGGCAAGCTTTGTTTCGTGTTTCTTTAGCATGAAAATTATGGGTAATAAAAATTTCGCGATTGGATCCGTTTTCACGTTTAAGAAATAAATCTTCTGAGAACGTTTCGTAACTGACGGGACCCATGAAACTTCTTTTAACCTTAATCCTACCAGGCTGTGACTTAGAGACACATTTGTATTTTTATTCACGATTACTTCCACAATTAAATTTGGCAGTGAGACTTTGTGTATTCTATTATTTTATGTTTCTACGTAAATAAACACCATTAACTTTTTTTTATCTCTTTGTGTTTCATTTATATAGTCCCAAATATAAAATGACTCAGAGACGCATTGGTACAATGTAACAAAAATGTTCTTTGTGAATGCGTCTTATGTTAAATAAGAGCATTTGTTGGACTGCTAATTAATGCTGGACTATATAAACATGGTATAATTGACTATAAAGAATTTTGGGATCCATTGTTTGTAGTCAAATTTTTTGCGCATGTATGTCTAAAAATAAATTTATCGCATTACATCGTCATATGCGTTTTGATGGCATGTCAGCTCGATCTATTTAACCATGTATAATATGTTACCATTAGTAATAGTGTCCAAATAAATCATATCTTACAAATATATCATGTGTCCCCCTAAGTCACACCCCGATAATTAACGTCAGTGAAAGAGCCCGGTGGGATTAGGGTTAAAGAATGAGAATGAAATCATTCCGGGTCTACTTGGTGATAGGAATGATAATTTTGAAGACGTGATTGTAATTTCTGTCTGAAAAATTACAGCTAAATGGGCCTAGACATGATGCTCAGGTAATTCTACGACTGAAAACATTGAAAGGTATGAAGGAATTTTTTAATATAACCTAAAAAATTCATACAAAGTACCAAACGAGGGGGTATCCTGAATAGCTGTCATCAGAGCCGGGACAAGACATTTATGCGCCCTAGACAAAGTTTGAAAATTACACCCCCTCCTAATTATATACAGTACGCAATTTTACCTCCCAAAGCTGTAATTTATTATTACAATGCAGTAGTAAAATAAAATACTGAAAATATATTTTATAAAATAAAATGGTACATTTAAACATTCAAATGTCATTTGTCGCGCTATAGGTGGGTGCCTCTCTCGCTTATCCCTTGCACCTGCTCTGGCTGTCATACATTTTATGGAGTAGGTACCTTTATTGACGCAATACCAGAGGAAAAAATCATTATAAACCTCTGACGCTATAAATCTATGACCCGACCAAATATAAGCATAAACCTCAGAATTTATTTTACTCGCTGATTACACGTTCCAATTAATATACCTCAAAAAAATTCTCTAAGCCGTACAACCTGAAGTCATTGCCCGCTGGGATGGTAATTGCGTCCCTTCTCGCGTAATTGTTCGCGGCGAGATAAAATCTCCCCACTAATCGTTTCCAAGTGAAACGGTTTATTAAAAGCAACCCTAGAAGTGTCAAGCGGTATAAATGATCTAGTGATCCCACAGAAATCCTTCCACGGTTATGAAACGTGATACCCGAGAGAATCCAATGATCTTACGTGTGAGGTAAACATCTTGAGGAATGGTTATTTAAATTGCGACCTTATCTGGGTCCGCCATCTAGCTTATCGCCGCTGGATCGTCCGTGTGCAAAGCGTAAGAACTCTTAGAGGTGTGGAAATAAAAGGGTAATGGGAAAAGGGTTTTGATAGATAATTCGAAATAAGGGGCGGATGGTTGAAAAGGGAGAAAAAGAGGAATGCGAGATGATAAAAGACTGGAGGGCAAGTTGCCAGAGGTGAAGGAATGGTGTTGCGGATGTTGAGTGATGAAGCAACGCATAAGTGGAGTATGAGCATGAAAGAACTGGCCAGCGGGGTTGTGATTTCTTTTTAATCGGCTTACGAAGTCTGATCAAAGTTGAAGACTTCCAGCTATGCTTCCAGAAGTGGCAGAAACATTGGGACACCTGTAGATCAATGGGAGGGAGACTACTTTGAAGGGGACAGCTAGTAAAAATGTTTTATGTAAATTATTTTCTTTTTTGTAAATAAAGTCTTAGAACTTTTTGATCAGACCTCGTATATACATTATTTTCTTTTTAACTAATCACAAATTATGTTACTGAAGTCTGCATTAACGGCATAGAAGTAAAGGCTTCTTATACCGTATATGCATCCAAATAATTTTTTTTTAATTTGCTGGCAGGACCTAAACGAAGAAAGTCTATTACTTTGCCTTTGTGAAGCAAATTTCGTCACGGAACTTCGACGTAGTCTTCGCTGGGGGTGAGTCAAATATCCGGAGACTGAGAAGGGTAACTCTCTGAGTAACGTCGGATATACGTCGCAGTTTGTTGTGTTGGATAAAGTCAAAGAAATAGTTTACGACAATTAAGATTCCAAGCCTTGATAGAGTTATAAATCTCAAACGATACACGATTGCCAGCATCACAACGGATGGATATATTATAAAGAACTCAGCAGTAGTTGTCTTATCATTTATAAATATTTATAACATTTGTAATTTATGTTCACAAAAATTTGTATATAGTGCACAGATGTAGCGAGATAACGGATAGAAAGACCAATTGAAAATTGAAAACTTTGGACGGCAACATGTCTAAGACTAGCAAGTAAATTATCGAAGCTGCGATTATGAGTTTTACAAATGTCTTAGGGAAAAAATTGTTAAAATGGTTTTGGAAAGCTTTTAAATTGATGCTGAATTTAAAAAGACATGGAAATGTTTCTATGATAGTCGTTTGGATAATTCTTTGTCAGATTCTTTATGAAGCTGATTACTTAGCCATTGCACACAAGATTTAAAATAACTGCTAACAGTCTTCAAAACAGTTTTTCTCGTCTTCTCACATTTTTCACTTTTATGCTGTCCCATCATTCATGAAAGCAAAACCTATTACGCAAATTTAAGATAAGACTGGTTTCATACCGTCAACAGCGAGGGATATAATATTCGATTGTTATTCATGGATAGCGAGAAATATTGGCCACCATCACACGTCTACCCCAGGTTACAAATCGAAGAAACTAAATCCCGCGGTATTATTCTTGTTCGCACTTGAGCCAAACCCCAAAAGACGAGAATCTGAGCGTCCCATACAAAAGAATGCGTTTCTGGATTCTTCTTTTTCATGACCGACACAGGTGCGGGATGAACATCGCGAGAATCAAGATAAGAACCCGGGACGACAGTTAGTAATGCCATCTCAGCCGCAATTCGTTCCGTAGCTGACGTTCGCGCGTCAGCCTCTTCCTCCCATTCACTATGTCCCAATCTACCATTAAACTTGCTAATCTCTTTCCAGCATCTTATCCAACGCGGTCCATTCCTATACCTTCCAGTTCCTATCCTTCCCATTTTCTTCCGTTCCTTTTATTTCCTCCCCGGTTCCGTTCATTTTCGTTCGTTCCCGTTCCTTTTCGTTCGTTCCCGTTCCTTTTCGTTCTTTCCTGTTCCTTGTCGTTATTACCCGTTTATTTTCGGCTCTTCCCGTTCCTTCTCGTTCGTACCCTTTCCTTTCCTCATCCGTTTCTTTTCTCTCGTTCGTACCCGTTCCTTTTCTCTCGTTCCTACCCGTTCCTTCATGCTCCAATCAGAATCTAGTTCCCCTCTAATGGCATTTATCTTGCTCAATCCAATCATCTTCTTCCTCCTTTCAGATTTAATTCCTCCGCGTCGTCCTCTCTCTCTTATGCCCACCCCCGGTTCGCCTTCTTCTTCTTATTATTTTCTCCGCATTTCCATTCCATTTATACTTCCCTCGAGACACGTCCTCTCGATGCCTCTCCGGGCACAATGCTTCTTCCTTCTCTCGTAAATGCGAAGAAAAAAATCACATCTCTTCGATAATATCCTTTCCTTCCAACTACACTCAAATGTTACTGCCTCATCCTGGATTTCTCATTCTTTTTCCCGTCTCCATCTTCTCTTATTCATTTTCACATTCGCTCTGGATTATTTCCTCTTTCATACTCTTTCCCCACCAAATTCATCATTAGTCTCTCGCTCCCTTTTCTTCTTCTAATATTCCACACATAATTTCCCCGTCTAGCTCCTTTCTTAACTTATTCTTTTTCTTTTCGCCGTTCCTTATCCGGTTTTACACATCCTTCTTCACACTATTCACGTCTCTCTTCGTTCATATCGGAAGCATCTCTTTTTGCATTTCTACGTAACTTCCTCTTCTACATTTTATAATAGGTATTATCCGTAGGCGTCTTCCTTTTTTCCATCTTATATTCTTCACCTATCGTATCCTACACATCTCCCTCGCCTCCAAGGACGATGATGATGATGCTCCATCATCGCCGCCGCAATTAGGATTGTGATCTGCGGGGGAAATCTTTCCGAGGTAATAGATCTCAACGTGATTTTTCCCCTTTGTGAGCCTGATGGCCTATTCCTTCTTTAGGTTTCCTTTATTTTTTTCCAATCTCGATCCGAGTTCCTCTCGATGGGATGAGCACATTCACGCGCGTTTCGCGTTAACCGGAGATTTTATGCCATTTCGCCATTTCAAAATTTTAATGCCTTATATGTAATTGATTACGTGCTGCAGTATATTTCCTAGCCTGTGATTATGCATAATAAGTATAAATATAAATCAGAGGTAAGGAATGTTATCATCAGAGTCCACTCTAACACGTAACTGAATTTCAGCATCTCGCGCAAAAATTAAACAATAATTAATCATCATCTTCTATTCCAGCGATATCCGTCACAACTGTAGTACTCTAAGTATTACAATTGTGCACCTTTTATCTTATTTTGTGTAACAGTCTTTGTTTCTTAGGGAGAGGACTTACACATTTTCAAAAATGAAACCAAGTACTTGAACTCGGCCCGAGTACACAACCTCCACTTTATTTCTTTCGGTTATTACCATTTTATAACATGAGTTAATTTTTCCAAAGCAAATATCGTTACTTTAATCACTTTATAACAGCGAAGCTATAAAATATACAAGGAGGTGAGCCAAAATACACATCGGGGTACCTTAAATGAAATGACCGAATACCAAAGTCCTAGCTCACTCGTAACAACAACAGAAAAACTCTCATTTTTATTCTCAGCCGTCTCCATAAACAATTTTAATACATTATACCATGCAGTGATGGAATAAATTTCTCTGTTTCTTTTATTCACAATCAATCATCAAATCCTGAAGCTCGAACATTATGTAAGCAGTAAAGGTATTGAATGTTTAACGTTAATCTCAAAGCATCAGGCGAGAAGACAACCTGCAGTGAGATTAAAATAAACTTTCGGCGGAAAGTGACTTCACCTCTCTTTATACGGACGGGATGATTAAGAAGGATTCGCATATCCCCAAAGTAAAATATGAATACCTCTAATTTCATTTGTACTCAAGTGACACATTACGCGGCGAGACATAAAAAACGGCCCGAAATCAAAGTTGAGCGCCTTTTTTCCACCCTTACAATTGGAATAAGCATTTAAATGGAAAGAGGGCGAGAATTCTGCGCGGAGAATGGCAGGAGGAGAAGGAAGACGGTCGTATAATCGAAGAATAGAGATAAGAAACGGGAGTTTCATAGCGGTTAGGAAGCTTAGAGAGGAGGAAAAGAGTGAAGGCGAAGCGGATGGAAGCTGAGGGGGAAGAGGAACAACGATAAGGAGTAAAAAGCACGAAACGTGTCTTCGCACTCTCTCTCCCTCTCTCTCTCTCTGGGATAGCGTAAGGGAGGAGTAGTAATCGAGGAGAATAAAAATGGAAGACGAAGGATAAAAAAGATTTAGAAGGGTGTTAAATGGGAGAAAGGAAACGCATAAGTGCGGGGAAGGAAAGGCAAATGGAGGGAGAGAAGGACTGAGGAAGAGAGAAGGAAAGGGGCAAAAGTTATACCGTCGAAGGGGGAGGGAAGGATGGAGGAAGAGAGAAAGAAAAAATTGTGACGGAGAGAGGAGGGCGGAGTGGATCGAGAAAAGAGAGAGAGAGGAGGAGACGGAGGGAAGGTAGGAGGAGTAAACCTTCCTCTCAAAAGAGCATCGTTTTTCATCGCCGCATCGGCAGGCATCCTCTCAAAGCACGCCGATGGACTCTTCGTTTGAAATGCTTCCGACGCGCTTTGCCAGTGTTGCTAGTTGTAGAATAGGAAGCCCCGTTCGACGCACGGGATTGATTGATGGAGGGACTGTGACAGCCGTCCCTTATGCCGTAAGAAGTGTTCTGCGATAAAGAAACTGACAAACATTGTTCTTTGCCTATCGGGATTGCGTCCCAAACACGGAGGAACGATCCATCGTCGGGGAGAGAGATAGGAAAATGATCGGGAACTCGATCAATCAGTTTTCTCGCTTCCCCATTATAGATTATACATGTTTAAGAACCAAAAACCTCCGATAAAATAAACATAGTATTGCGAGTATTTCGAAAAACACATTCCTATTCTTATCTGAGACAGGTCAGAGAGCTTGAAAGAAGAGTAGCGTCATCTCTTCATTCACTACGTTGAGACGAAGGCTGCTGGTAGAGTTAATCTAAAGATTGAGTATTTCCCAATAATTATCGAGAATACTTGTAAGGTTTGTGATTTTTCAACCAGCTTATAAAAGATATGGAAGCAATCGGAATAGGTGTCCGTGTCTTCGTAAAAGACGCACGTACTACCGCGTTTACCGCGGAATAAATTAATGGAAGGATCAGAAAGGAACCGTGTCGAGATGAAAGGCGAGGTAACTACGTATTCCACCCATCTAATTATTACTTCCGTCAAAGATAGCGAGAAAGAACGAGACTCGAGAATCTGGGAGCAGAATACGAAACACTCATCCGTGGCAGCGCACAATATTCAGAATTATATACCCGGAGTTTTTTTTATAACTTTCATTAGAGTCAATATCCCCCCACTCCGATAGCATCGTCTTAGGCAGCTGAAGGGAATGAAAAAGATCGAAAGAGAGATTAAAAGAGTTAGAAAGGTTGGATAGGCAAAAGAAGAGTCATGGGCGGAGTTGGAGAGAAAGAAAGAGCGAGAGCGAGCGAGAGAGAGAGAGAGTAATCGTACCTGTGTAGAGGAAGAGGTGGAGAAAGAATAGGAAGAAGATGGAGGGAGTAAGGGCTGGGAGAGCGATAGAAAGAAAGAGAGGAAAAAAGAAATACGTTACTGGAAGCAAGAGGAAAGGGTGTGTGTGGATGAGAGTGGATCGTAAAACATCGAAAGAATCTCGGGAGTGCCAAAGACGTCACACAAACACACTGCGAGTTCTCGTAATAACGAAAGGAAAGCTGGAGACTTGAGGTGTTGCACGGGCGAGGAACCTGGAAATTAGAGCGCTAACACGTTTTGAAATTAATGGCGGGTGCCTCAGGGTAAGGAGTTTCTCCGTCCGTTCCGAGAAGATATTTTCCTGGCGTCATTTACGTACGAAACGTCAACGTCGGAGACTAGAAGGATGTGTGGATATAGCGAAATTCTCCGGAAATAATTGCATCTTTCCACGGACGAGGGAGAGTTCTCCAACATGGTGATTAAAATCGTTGAAGTATGCGAGGGAGACGGAGTTTCTGCGCTGGGATTTTTCTATTTAAACTTTTCTTCCGTTACTTTCCTTACGGTATTTATTTATTTATTGCCTAAATTACATATTCTGTATTCATATAGTTCTGGTGTTTACGAATTTTCTCCGATGTAGGGCTTATTAATATTTGCTTATGTTAATGAGGAGAACCGCGTTAAGGAGAAATTAACGAGAACCACTGGGAAGGATAGGATATGTGATTAGGTATTGGATTAATATAAGTTCCCTGTGTGTCAACAGAAATAGTGAAATTTTTTTCTTTCTCTCGTCTCAAGGTTGAATACTTGAGTTAAATATCTTCTGGATATATTTAGAATTTACATGAAACTGTAAAGGGCACATCCGTGGTCTTAGGTGGTCATGATAAGAGTAAGGACTTAACTTTTATCCATACAATTAAAGAAAGAGAACGGAGTTCCACTTCTTGCAAAGCGTAATTTAATTCAATCACTGCACCACCATTAATCGTTACCTTCGAATTGATCGACAGAAGAAATAGCATTTTCGTATGTGTATAATATAAATGAAATGAAAACTATACGTCATAATGAATCCATACCGACCTTACTTTATTACGCTTTTAGAGGATGAACCTTCACACGTAGAATTCGTTCTTTCACCCGCTAATAATTCTTCCTCTGCATAACTTCATCACCTATGATCTGTACGCTCTCTCTTTCCTTCTACTAATATAACTTTTCAAGCATTATCAAGAAATGAAAGAAACGAGTTTGAACCTTTGAAATGATACATTATATTTTGAAGCTGCGAAAGAAAACGGATCCCAACACCTTGCTTCGGTAGCTAAGCCCAATATTATCGGTGAAAAAGAGGCATCAAGTATGAAAGATACGATAGCCTAGCGTTTAATAAGTTATGCCAAGAAGGTTACCACAGGTGAGGAATTGGAAGATATGCGTTTTAAAGAGCTATGGTTGGATTATTTTTTGAATAACCCGTTTACTGGTCTTACCTGTTTCATCTTTCAAAGACAAAAATCTTAAAATCATCGGTAAATAAATATAAAGATAAATTTTCAATTGAAATAATATAAAAGATACTGGACTCGGATATTTCATGAAAAAGTCTATTTATTTGTCAAACAATCTTTGAAATTATGAGTCATACAAATTTGAAATAAATTAATGAAATGAATAAAGAAAAAAATAGCGAAATTTTATGGACCTTTTGAAGTTGAAGAAAACTATAATTTTAATGTTAACTATTTTACTATACGGGTTTTGGTTGTCATATTTAAAACAGATATCGGTTCATCACTCTCTTTAATGACTAAGTACTTTTATCAAATCACTTCATATTTTATATTAGTTAAATTTTGACATTTAACGCTACAGTTTGTTATAAAATATAAATCCTATAAATGGGTGAATTTTTCTTCTCTCTTTCTGCTGACAAGTACTTGTCAGACTTTTAGCGGGTTCAGCTCCTTTTCTACTCCATCTCCCTCCGCCGTTGCATTTTCATTCATTTCTCGCTCTCCCGATGAACGACTCAAGCTTCATCCCTTAAACTTTTATCTCTGAATCATCTTCGTTCCATCTTATCTTCTTACCATCGATGTGGACATATTCTTCAAAAAAATCTTCTTCGATCCAATACATGTTTCTACTTTGGTATTTTATAAGCCGCTTCCTGGCTTTATAAAGACTATGAAGATGTTTATCTGCGTTTGAGTGAAAACTTAACACTTTTTGTTGGAATGGCGAGTCTCCGCATTCCCATCCAATGCCTGAATGACAGGATCTTGCCGTAGTTGTTTCAAATTTTATATTATCGATGAGTGTCTGTCGTTAAATGCCTAAAATACCCGTCTAATTAAACTAGAAACAACAAACACGAATAAATAAATCCAAAAATTCTTTGAAAGAAAAAAAAATAACCGTATTTGTATGTTATTTCACATTCCGCAATTCAATTAAAGTCAAAAATCCCATTTCAGAATCGATACTTTCCGTATATATTTCGGAACTTACCTTATTTGGAATTTTAAAAGGACTATACGATATTCCTTTACTTCAAATTAAGTTCGCTTTCACCCCCTGAATTTTACGTTGCGGATACAACAGTAGCGTCCTTTAGGACGCTTTTCAATTTCTTCCCCGAACGTCAAGTTACACGACTCCGTTTTCGAGAAGGCTCAATTTGCGTCATTAAAAGTTATGCCGCGCAGATAAATTATGCGAGCATTCGAGAGAGTGACAGTGAGGTTCTAAAACACGCTCGGAAGTTATAAAGACGAGCGGAGTTGAGATAGAGTGAGACAGTTGTGGCGATGAAGCGGAGTATAGAAGAGAGAACGGGGAGAACAGGAAATGGGAAAAGGAGACAGAGAAATAGAAGAACAAAGATACGGATAAAGACACGAATCGGATGAAAAAGAGAGGTAGAGATAGATACGTGAGGAAATTCTCTAAAGGAAGAAAATATTCTTAGAAAGGAGAAGAAAGGGAGAGAGATACAAGGTATGCATGCTGAGCAAAGGGAGATAGAAACGGAGATGAGAGTATAAAACAAGGAAAAATGCGGAGATAGCAAGTGGAGGAGGAGGTAGGTCCTCTGAAGAGGAAGAGAGATCGTCGATAAGGAAATAAAAGGACGATAGAAACTATAGGAAAGAGAGAGAGAGGGGAGATCGAGAAAATGACTGGAAGCGAAGGAGAGACGACGAGACCACTTGCGGTAGTCGGAGTAACTTCAGGAAGGGTGGGGAAGAAGGAGCTAGGTGGGAAAAGACAAGAGAAGACGGGCGATGCGGTAGCAATTCCCGCGGAGGAAGCAGTCCAGCCAATCGGTCGTGAATAATGAGGAGTGGCGATCAATCAACGCGGGTCGCCCGCAACTGTCGCTCAGTCCTCGCGTTTGAGAAAGCGATAAGACGTGTGCCGCCACCGCCACTTGGGGCGCTGTAGGCGAGACTAGCGGTTGGAATGAGGAGGAGGAGGCGGTTTGGGGCAGAGAAGGGTTGAATCGGAGGGGACGAAGGAGGGTGGGTGAAGGAATAAGGATGGGTGAGGAAAGATGAGGAGGCGATGTGAAAAGGCGATTCCAGAATGCATCCCCAGATAGGTTGATGAAGGAGAAGGCGTCCGGATGGATCTCCCCGCCCGGCGTACCCACGAGGAGGATTAAAAACAAATAAGATACCCTTGGTAAAGTTAGAAGTGGAAATGCGTCTTCTTTAAAATTTTCAGGTTTCTGTTTTGATTCCCTCTTTGGAGAGGGAACAACCCTCATCGTTTGAATGTAGCGCCTCACTAGACTTCCCCATCCGTGAAAATTTTATCTTCAGTAGTTTGGCTACAATACGACTTAAAAGTTTTGAATTTTTTAATTCTAAACCACCTAATTGAAAATATTTGAACTTAATGGAAAATAAAATCATTGTGACATTTATAGATTGATAGGAACTCTCTTATTTTATATATATATATATATATATATATATATATATATATATAAATATATATAAATACTAAGGAAGAGGAAAGGTAAGTAAGGATATTTTGGGCAACTAGGTGTTGAAGGAAACCCAGTGAACACTTACCGGAAGTAGAGCCGCTGGGGTGTTGGAGAGACACATTTGTAGAGGTTAGAGCTTTCGGGATGATCCCTTCGTCAGCACAAGAGAGACACAACACCTAGTTGCCCAAAATATATATATATATATACATACATACATATATATATATATATATATATATATAAACTCCCATAGATTGGCTACAATACTATTTCAAACTTTTGATTTTCGACTTTGTAACCACCTATGAACTACCGGGAAAACACAATTGGTGGAAAATACACAGACTAATAAGAGCTACCTAATCCGAAAAGAATTTTCTAATTATCTCCAATAATTTGGATACAATACCAATTGGAAATTTTGATTTTTCCGATTTCGAAGCTACCTATGGAAGTTCTATGAACTAGTTGGAAAAACCATTTCGGTGAAAAATTCACAGATTGATAAGACCTTTTTAAATTGAAAAAGAATTTTACAAATATATCTTGATACAAAAAAGTTGATCGTCCAAAGGCTGACAGATCACACAAGCACGTTTTTTCTTTTAAGAAAACGTGTTAAAATGAGGAGGGAGGGTACGGGCGAGGGAGAATACCTCGAGGGAGGTAGCGACGCGAGAGCGTGAGGGAAAGGAGGGAGGGAACGAACGAGGCGTGATGTGCCCCTCGTTCAAGGTTTTCGCGCTAATGGCACACGATCGCACAAATTCATTACGTCCCTCGCTAAACTCGGCTCTTTGCGGCGTGGCCGAAGGGTTATCTGACCCTCCGGTGCCGAGAGTCCGGGATTCGTATCTCTCTCGCCGTGCGCACGCAACTCTTGCGTCGCCCTTATCTCGGCCACTCTCTCGGAGTTGCGGTAGAACCGCGCTATAACGAGAATGAGATAGTCCGGCAAAAGGTTGCTCTCCAAGTAAGGTTACTCGTTATATCGGTTTTTCCAACGGCGATTTATGGTTTTAAAGGTAGCTTTGCTCGGTGAATTTATCTTCACGTTCATTAAATTCCGGGATGTGAACTTCGGTCAGAAAGAAGAGAAAATGATAAAAGAAGGTTCAATCGAAATTCTTAGCTCTCTTGAGCAAATGTCATTCATATGAATATATGCATACATGTGTTATATATATATATATATATATATATATATATATATATATATATATATATATATATGTATGTATGTATGTGTGTGTGTGTGTGTTTATGTATCTATGCATGTATATGTATATATGTGTGGGTGCGTTTCGCAGTAATTGGATGATGATGATGATCAATAATTACTTCGTTTAAACTGAATAAATCACATAAATTGTCCTAAAGTAAATCGACTTTATTCGACAAACACACTGGAAACAGCGACTCCCCTTATTCTAGTTCGCTAAATCTAGAATAGATCCTAATTGGAGTTTTAACCGTAACTAGGTGGTACGCAAACAAATATAAATTCAACTCCGAAAATTCAGAATTCTTGCGATTTCGCGTTAAAGTACGCTACGAAAACATTCGGGTGTTACAGACTTATTTTTATTTCTGCAGCCATAGCAACGGCGTACTTCGGAATGGAATCGGAAGGAACTTTAAGAGTGAATGATGAGTGCAACTCGATCCGCCGCTAAGTGGTAAACATCGGCTCCTAGCTTTTCAACAAAGGTTTCGATTAGTTCCGCACCGAATTAGGAGAGAGTGCCAAGAAACGTGACAGGGTTGATTCTGCACAATGACAGCCGATGGAAGATGGAGTATTACATGCGGTTCTGAAAGAAGTTTAACCCGCAAGAACTCGCAGGGGAAATGCATCACGGGATATCAAGAAATGCCGTTCAACGGCTGCTATCGACGTTTCTCTGGTCGGCAAAATGACATCCGAGGAGCGAGAGAAGTGGTATGATATACAAACCGAGGGCCGTAATTAAAACTTGGCTACTTCAGCTGCTATATTAAGTGAAAGATCCATCAAATAAATTTACATGTATCTGACGTGGCATTATACGAACAACTTCAACCGTTACAAAGTCATTTTAAAAAATTCTCCGACGAGCGTACAATTTTTCCACGTTCAGAATTTTCAAAAATATCGATATCTATAAAATTCTAATCTCGGTATTATGAATACAACAGCTATTTACGCGAAGGTGATCCATGTCATCTGTGAATGTATGATGGTCAATATAAGTAACAATATTCTTGTGAGTGTTATTACGTAGGATAATATCTCCGCTCGCTTTATATAATGAGCACTTAAAAATGCATACGATTATTACGTAGGTCAATTAACTACAGTGTAAATATAAATATGTTATTCAACAAAATATCGACAATTATGTATCAAATACGTTCTTCCACCATAGTTGAATAATTTATAAAAGAGGAAGTTTTAAAAACATCGTAGAAATCACATCCGATGCGGTAATTTTTTCTGGAAAGGAAACTAAAAAGCCTATAAATATTTCCATTTTTTATTCACTGATGTTAGGATGAGTACAGAAAGAAAGGACTTTACATAATCTTCGTAAATGCAGATATTTCTGCTGTATAATTCTTGAGGATCTCCGAGCAGGTCTAATTAACCACTGAGGTAAATAGGGATTTGAAAATCCAGGAATTGGAAATAGCAGAAATATATAAAGAGAATAATATACTGAGACTATTATCGTAAGAATTTGGAACATTTTGTTCCATATATAGAAAGTGGTCACGACGTGATACTGATGGAAGTGTAGGCTGTGATGACTTTAAAGGGCATTACAACTTTATCGTGACTGAACACACAAACATTCGTGCTTTTTATTGAAAACCTTGTTATGTAAGAATCGAAAATCGAGAAAAATGATTTCCATTTAAAGCTACACCGAAAATAGAAAATAAAGGTGAATCCTCTTTATGACAAATTTGCATAGCATTGAATAAACATCACCGTTCGAATATTTCCATAATTTTATGCGGAGACCCGGAGGTCGTTAAATCCTATTTTTCGCATTAAGCGCGGTCGCTATAAACAAGTTTTGCCGTACATGTATATTTATCAACATCGTCATCAGCCATTTTCGGTTCGTGGTTAGACGAAGGAGTTTTTTTCCATGAATATTCTGCGCATTGCTTCCCTGGGACCTTTCTCGTTTGGACCACACCCGCAAAACTTTCTCATTTCTCCTTCTCTAGCGACTTCCGTACGCCCATCTTCGCGGTTGTTTTGCGTCTCTTTGGATCTAATATACGCCTCTTATCATTTGCATCGACGGTCGTTCCTTCTCTGGCTATCTTCTCAACAGTCTCTTTCTCCTCTTTCAATCATTTCGTGGGCTTGCTGTCGAACTCGGAAACATTCTCGTCTTTTCAGTGGGCACGGTTTCCATTTTCTCGTATACACTACTGTTATTATGGTCAATTTTAAAAGTCGTGATGTGCTATTTAAGAGCTTGTTATAAATATAAAACAAAAAGTCGAACAAAATAAAATTAATAAATAACAAAAACAATGAATACAAATATGGGGGTACATATACGGAAATAAAATATAAATAAAATTAATTTATCAATTACTTCTCTTGCGAGTTTTCTTGAAATTTTCATAAGTAGAATTTTATGCCTGTTCTGTTTTGTTTTGCGTAAAGCGGTGTGCTACGGGATGTGCCGCCAGATCTCTCCAAATTACCTAAAATACATTTAAAATATTTTTTTAAATTCAATCCAAATTGTTAAAGATGCCGCCACTGTGCAAACCCATATTGATAGTTTCAATTGTAACAAATAAATGGAAGCTGTTTCAAGTTATTGCGGTGAATGAGTTAAGAGCGTCGCCATCAGACGAAGTTTGGAAACCATTGTTATAGAGTTTTGATTGATACAGCATAAAAAACCTTATTCCTATAAAGAAAGGAATGGACTTCAAGTCCATTGAAGAACTGAGGAAAACTGAGTGTATCGAAATTATAAAAAGAACATAAATGCATCAAATCGCTTTATTGCCTGATAATTATGTGAAAATAGGACAAGCTTCAGCTGATAGACGACTTGAAAGAGATAATTTAAAAGGAGTTGGAGACTACGGCGATGGATATTTCAAAATTAAGAAAAAAACTCCTTAACCGTGCATTTTTTCGACTTTTTCGTAGTATTGTTGTTTTTCCAAGATGACTATTGAGTTATTTTTGTCTAATTTTAAATAAAAAGTCCTTGTTGTTTAGTGTTTTTATGGTGTTGTAGTCCTGATAGCTTTAGTACTGATAGGGTCGGTTAAGGAGTTTTTTTCATAATTTTGGAAGACTTGAAAGAGAGCTATCAAGATATGAAGAAGATTACGGAAAATACGAGTGTATGGAGAACCAGGGTTAATCTAAGGACACACTATCTATGATGATGACTATGTGAATAAACAAACACACCACTTTTAAGAAAGATATAGTTTTACGTTCAAGATAACATCATCGACCGGCCAAATTTAGTCTGATCTTTTTGTTTAGGTTTTGTAAGAATAACATAAACTCGATCCTAAAAAAATTAAATGTAGAAAGAATTTGCTAAAGCAATTAAATCGATTCGATTCGAAAGCAACTTTCTCCGAGAGAGAATTAGTTTAGACGTTACTTCTTCTATCTTATTTTTTGTAATATCATTTTATAGACTCTAAACTAATTCATAACGTACGTTGTTAAATTTGCGATTCAATAAAATCCAAAAATTCACCTTCTTCTGTTTGTGCTCGCGTTACAGTTTTTTTTAATGCTTTGCCTTTATAAATTTAACAGAAACAACGTCGATTGGTTCGCCTGAATAACGATACTGCTTCTAATGGCGTATGAGATGAAGGCATTCGATATGGTCCTCTTATAATGAAGTTTCCCTTAATTGATTCATTGCTGTCATCAAACCAACAATGGGCCGCCTAGGGAATTCCAGGGAATTAAAGCGTTGCGAGGGAAGAGGAAGTTAGCGAATCCCCCCACCCCTCCCCTCCAACTCTTCCGCCTCCACCCCCACCCATCCTTATCCTTTCAGAATGGTGACGCTAAGCTTGGGAAAGGCAAAGGAGGCAGTAAATCAGGGGCCAATAAAACCTGAAAAAACCCATCGCTAGTCGATTTGAAATTCTAATGACTCGGTTGGGGATGCGTCGCAATTTGCTCCCGATAAACACACAAATTGTGAGGTCACGAGATAGGAAATCGACAATATTCTCCTTAAAGGAAGAAGAGCGGGGGTGTTTAAAGGTGTTAAGGGGAGGGGGAAGGAGGCGTGGGAGTGAGAGAGAGAGAGAGGGATGGACGTTGTTATTCAAGGAAGAAAGGAACTTCTCCATTTACCCAATAACGGTTCGCAACTGCCTTATGGGGGAGTGCCCATCGGCTGAGGATAATTCTCTACCTATTCTAAGCGATCATTTCCCATCGTTTTTCGCCATTTCCTGTATTTAACTCAATAACGTATTCTGTATACGTGTGTACAGTGATTTTTCCCGGAAAAAAGTGGAATACGCATATGTAAATATTTGACGAGGCAATCTTACAGATAGCTAAGCATACACTCCGTCCCGTTAATGTTACCGGAGTGCTCCACTGAAACTTATTGGCATGCGCATATATGTTTACATTTTTATGTTTCAAAATAACTTCTACTTTTCACATGTGTTGTTATTTATATGCAATATAAATATGACATTCAGAATGCAACAATATAACAAAAAATTAGAATTTATATTTCTTAAAATGATTACAAGATTATTTCGAAATTTAGCACTTCAGGAATATCACAGCGAGAATCTTATAATTTACTTTTTAAGCCATACATACACACGCCCACACACATAAATACTTATATATATATATATATAAAAGCCCTTTTCAATCCACTGACGGTTGTAGGCCTCCCCCAGACTCCTCCTTTTTTCTCTATCATCTGCCAACCTCCTCCAACATTTCTCTAAGAACTTCACAAGCTATATATGTGCATACTTATTTATTTATACAATTATATATCCGACTTACTGTCCATGAAGCTTATACTACAACATCTGCATACATGGTTTGCATCCACCTTCGTAATCCCACTTCCCATGTATGTACATAATAAGCTTCTCTTTAACCCCGTTCATTCTAAATAAAGCTCGTCTTATGCTTCGATAAAATATGGACGACCGCCACGAAAGATTCGACTGCGGCCATACGGTCAATGTGAACGTGGGTAATTTTAAACGTCAAGTTTGGCTGACGTTTTCCAAGAGGATTATGGCGGTTCGCGGTGAGTAAAATCTTTTTTTTTAACGGCATGTAGAGCTGTATTTTAAATCTTTAAGTATTAGAAAGTCACCGTGAAAGCTACTGGAACCTTAAAAAAAAATAGTCAAAATTTTTTATTGATATGACGGAAGATAGTTTATTAACAAAGAAGAGATTCCAAAGCAATTTATGTGTTTTGTTATTATACACACAGCGTATATGTAAGTATGGTACTCGATTAATATTTTTACTTTATAAATTATTATGATTGGTTAAATACAACCCAATATATAAGCAGATATTTCTTAAAAAGTAAACTATAAAAATGGCAATGGACCGAGGAAATGATTTTTAAGGCAAACATACGAAGTTTAAATTTTGAATGAACGTAATTCAGCGATTAGAGATAATTTTTCTCTCTCGTTCTTTAAAAAATAATTTTACGAGTTTCGGAATCTTCACTACGGTAGAGCGAAAGAGGTTCACACGGTTTAAGGCTGAAGTAATGGAAAATGCGAAACGGCGTACGAAGTGATAGATGCAAAATCCTTTGCTCGGAATGCATTAAAATTCACGGTTCGCTTCCTCTTGAATTCACCCCGAGGCCGAATTCATTCTCTCGGATAAACTCGATCCATCGTTTAAAAGAGAGCCTGTTCGAAATTCCCACGTCAAGACGCGAACTTTTTTAAATTAATTTCTGAGCGTTAAAGATTGAAAGATGCTTAACGTGTACTGTTATTCGGACGAGAAACCGACCCGCCATTGATATAGTGCACGTTATAATGGTTTATCGAATGAAGTTGCCTTCACTTTGAGATATTTCATAAGAGTGGTTGCGTCAATAAGGGGCTAGAGGAGCCGAATCAGGGCTATGAGAAAGCCTGCGCATATTTTGAGAGCAAAGGAGGGAATAGCCCTAAAGCCAACAAATGATATGTCATGAGACGTGATGGATTAATGGATCCTATTTTTATGTGAAAGGTGTTTGAAAGAGTTGAAATTCGCCACGATGCTTTTCCAATTTTACCAACAACTAGCAATCGGAGAAGCGCTAAGTACTATACGTATTATTTCCTTCAAGGCTGTGATATTTTTTTCTATCAAAAAAGGTGCCGGAACGCGATAGAGGTGATTAGGGAAAAAATAGGAACTGAATGTAATTTGGCAGCGGAGAAATATTGCATAATGTACAATATGAGTAAAACATTATTGCATCGCAAATGACATCGTTTGATTTATTTTAGGTTATGCAAATTACTATTTCATTGCAATAAAGGTTCCGGAACGGCGTTCCGGCCGAAAAAAGCACTGGTTTTACATTAATTGAGTAGATCGGCTAGTTTAATAGACAGAGGAATATGGATAATTTTCGTGTGAAGCTTTCGATCGTTTGATGATTTAATATGAGAAATGCCTCACGCTCCTATTTAAATCGCTCGTATCGTCCAGTTGATGAATTTAGTAACGTCTAAAGGGAAGAAAGCTATAAAGAATAATCGCTTTCAGAGACTCGATCCCATTTCTCACCGAAGAAGAAAAACCAGAAACGGACCCGGAAAATCCCGGAAAAAGAAGCGTTAACTCAATCACCTCCCGGAAGTGAGCCAGCGTCGTCTGCGAGATCAGGTATCTTCTGGACTTGCCGAGAATATTAAGAGGCGTCTATGTAAAAGCTTTCAATCCTGGAGAAAAATTTCTCTTGAGACTTAAACGCAATCCCGCAAAAAAAACGTTTTGCCTGTTGACGATTAATGTTCCGACTTTTATTTTTTTGCTTTTTTTGTTAACGCGGTAACATTCCGTTCTATTTCAGTTTTGCAGAAGGTTCTCGTCGAGGGACGATCCCTTCCCTCCATTTTTTCCCCCATTTATGCTAATAAATACGCGATTCCTGGTTTCTTCCTCGTCTCTTTACTTGTAAAGGACAATGTTTATTACCCCCGGGATGGTTTCGCTAGTATATCCGTCACGGTCTCTCCCGTTCATTCCTGGATGTAACAGGATGTATCCCTTGGCACTTTTCCACTCTCCGTGTTGTTGAGAGAGTGTGGGCCGTTTCTTTACTTTGACTTGTTCTTCTTTCCTCATCTTTCCATCCCTGCTCGGATCTCTTCGTTTGCATCTGGTTTCCTTTATAATTCATCCGATCTCTTCGAGATCGGCTTCTAGTGCTTATTTTCTGTTCTACAGATGCTGATTTAGCCGACTCTTAATTTTTCCATTTCGAACTCGAGCTCTCTTAAATGATGTTTGTCCGATCGTCTTGAAACTTCCGGCGTATTCAATTTTAAACGAGAAAATATTAGGTTTTATTCGCTAATTTGCAATTTTACGGTATATATTTTACCATTTATTCCTTCAAAATTTAAAATTAAAATCTATAGTTTATTAATCGCGCTACACCTCTAATTATTAACGATTTTATGTCGATTTGTCGAATTTTATATCGCCCTCTCGACGCAATTCCAAATATATATGTTAATAAAATGAAACTCTTCAGTCCAATACATTACATGAAATATTTTGATAAAAATTAACGTTACATGCAGCGATTTAAAGCGAGATGGACTACATAGCCGGTGGAAGAGGGATTTCAAACAACGAATAAGATTTTATGCTTTGGTCATTCGTTTATTTTTCATGGTCAAGTAGTTACTTAGATATCCGTGAAATTCCAGATCGTTACCATCCTCTGGTTGAGGCGAAATAAATATAAAAATATATAAATAAAAAATAAATGAAATTAATACATTTGAAATGCATACTGAGAATATTTATAATTACCCCATCAACAACGTTGCCAGACATTGGTGGAATAAATATTCTGTATTTAACAATAGAGAAATATTAACATAAAAATTACTATTTTACATTTTCATAGTTACATAAGAATATTAAATTATTTTAAATTATTTTAAATTATTTTAAATTATTTTATATTATTTAAGTGAAGTTAACATGAACTTATAAGTTTATAGCGTGTTAAAGAAAAAAACGGAGGGAATTCCAATTTGTATCACGCCTCAGGTATTTTATCTCATGATACATCAATTCATTCAACCAATCTTTAAATATCTCCAACCCTCTTGTGGTTTCCGCATACGCATTATACCACTGAGTTATTTACTCCAGGGCATCTTGCTCAATAACCAATAATGATTAATGCCTCGATCTCTGCATCACTTGGATACGGAATGTGTAGCAAGTTATAGCCAACTTTACCAACCATTTGCACGCCGTTAAGAAAATGTCAATCGACAAAAAGAATGTACTTGCCGCATCCGCGAATCAAATTAGTCCCGTGGGACTGCGTGACACGCAGTATGGGCAACTTCCCGCCGTCGGAGGTCTAATCAAGAGGAAGACATCTCACCGACGGCGTTATTTTAAGAGACGCGGAGGATTCCCTAACGGCTGCATTATGTTACCGCTCGTGTCGTATAGATCCGGGAAGCTAGCGATTGGGAAGTCACGGAGGAACCTATATACGACGCTTAAAACACTAGAAAAATCATTATTGTGTTACTTTATTCGAGTGAGACCGTTTAATTCTATCCTTTACTTGAGATATTAAACTATATGGCCGGCGCATTCGACCGCACGAAACTAGAAATTGCAAATTTAATGTCGTGCGATGTTCCCAAGGGCTTAATCTACTTTTGCAATCCATTTGCTCCGTCTTGTTTACTGCGGTGGCTCTCCGACGAGGAGTCCATCGAATAACTTCCCACTCTAACGTCCTGCCTTTCTCTCTCTCTCTCTCTGATCCTCTTGCATCGCAAACTCGTAACCTACGACGGGATAGCAGCAGGCGAGATGGCGTCGGAGGCAACAGCAACGCTGCCACCTGCCAATTACTGAAGGCTTCTTTAAGACGCACGTGTTAGAAAACAGATAGGGAGAAAGGATGGAGAGGTAGAAATTGGAAAGGAAAAGGGGGAAAAGGCGACGCCGAGAAGGGAAAATTGGGCGATAAAAGAGAATAAGAATGGCGGATAACGACACGAATGGGATAGAAATAACGACCCTTTAAGGGAGAGGTTTGTGGGAGCAAAAACTAGAACTAAAATTACTGGTTAACACGGTTATATTTCGTTAAAAAAACACTCAAGGTTATTCTCGAATCTGTATCTTATTTGTTCGGATGGTTTTCTTTCGATCGGGTAATATAATTGGGATACAGTAAGTGGTGATATTGAAAAATCTCTGATATTTACAAAACTTAAGCCTATATATATATATATAAACATCCTACAAGATTTAAAACTATATGTAACTAAACATCCTGCGGCATTTATGAAACAACACCTCAGTTTATACGATAAGAGTGGCAATCAGCTATAAAATATTGTACCATTTGGATACAGTAATTTACATATTTTCCTTTTTAAGCGCTTATTCCGTGTACATAAGCAGCTCATCGCAAAACCACGTGATTTTTTTTATCAATACGAAATGTTAAAATTAATATTTTTTCATGCATCTTCAATAAACCAGCTTACACTAGTAATATGGACATTTTACATAGTTCACGAAATAAAGCGAATATTATTCTCACATGTAATAAATATTCGACAGAAAATGTACTATTTACAGAGATTTAAAGAAAACATTCGACTGGAAATGTAACATGGACAAAATTATGATCCGTGGAAATTATAGGCGTCGATTTTAGTTCCAATGATTTGTGGTTAAAAATAAGTTGCATTTCTCTCTACAACTCCAAAACCCATTAATTTAAATCTACATGGCATGGGAGTTAAATAACAATTTCCCTTCTCTTTTACCGATTAACTTTTCGTGGAACACTTCGTTATGAAACAACCTCGATAAAAATAACAACACTTCCTCGTCCGCCGATCTATTTCGGTCGATAAAAGTAAACATAAGGGTCAGCTCTGAAAATACGCGTGTAGCGCTGCCTGTGTTTTGACATTTCCAAGCCGAGAATAACATACTTCTTGTGCAGAAACGTAAAGATTGCGAAACTCGAGCGGGGCGATGAAAACAGAAGATTTTTGTAAGGTTGTCGGGGAAGGCAGCAGACATTTCCACCGCGGGTTATTCGCAGTCAGAATGAAGGAATGTTTTAAAGCCATAGAGAGGAAAGGAAGGCGCGAGCGAGTGTATAATTGGTTCGGGAGAGCTCAATGGCGCTGTTTTCGCAATGCGAAGGAATTGGGCCAAAAATACGTTGGTCCCATTTCACTCTCCTCCACCCTCTAGCGGGCAATCAACCTCTCACTCTTCTCTTGAATATTCTTTCTATTTCTTTTTCTCCGAGTGACTATTTTACACGCGCATACCATTATCTCTATCCCTACCTCCCTATATCTCTTTCTTCCCATATTCCCCATGCTATCTTTCACTCTTTTTCGTATTTCTGTCATTCTTCTACTATATTTTCCTCACTCTACTTCTGCACAATTCTCTTACATTTTCTCTCCGTTTCCCTACTCCCTATAATCTTTTCTCTCTTTCTTTTTTCTGGCGCTGCTTAAAATTTCTCTCGCTCTTTCACTCCCCCTGTACACGTTCAACTCATATCTAGCTGAAGAATCGTAAAGGATCCTCTCTGATTTAGTTTACGACCCATTATAAAGGACGGTTATTCTCGATGTAACTTCAACTTCAATTGTATGGATATTACGTAATGAGATCAAAGGAGAACGAGGGAGTACCCATACGCAACTACGACACAAATCAAATATATTTTGACCTTTATGGTTAAGTCGATATGGCCTTCCATGAGCCGTAAAAACGGACATTAAATTGCACGAGGGGATGGTTTATTATTATTGTTATTTTTTCGTTACAGCGTCAAGTTCCGAAACAAGATGCTTTTAAAAAATACATCTATCTTTCGTGTTTCGGAAAACATTTTTAATAATACTAACTCATGAAGTAATCAAAATAAAATGTTTTAAACATTCAATTCACGACCACAAAATTTATTCAGTGGGCTCGAAATTTTGACATTCACGCTAAGGTCTTCCTTTTTTAAAATCGGATCTCGCTGCGCAACTCAAGGGAGATCAAACTCTTTAATTTTACCCCTCGCTATAACACAAAGGGCACCGAATATAAAAACGAAAGGACGTCAAAGTGAGCGCAAAATACGGAGTCACGTTTTTGGAGGAGGATCACTTAAAAAAAGTTTATGGCAAAAGTAATTACGTCATCTCGACGTGATTCCGAAGAATTTCGTTCTCGAGATGCGAGGAAAATGGACCGTCCTTGAAAGGATTGGCCGGGCGTGATTCCAATGTGCAACCGGATAAATTATGAAAGATTTGACTCGACGAAATTAGCTGAATCGTTTTCGACGTATTTTGAAAAGGGTAAAAAACTTTTCGACGTATTTTGAAAAGGGTAAAAAACAGCCGTGCAACCGTATATATTTTTAAAAAAAGCATAGCGTTGAAAATAAAATACCAAAAAATTATGTCAAAAAATCACATGAAAAATATTTCAACGTTTATTGCCGACTTCAATTTCATTATTATTTTGGATAAAAACGCTAAGAAATTTACTGAAAAGGCATAACGTAGAATTACGTTATGAATGCTAGGGGGCGAAATAATAAAAACTGTAATAAAATACCTAATAGACAACTAATTATACTAATTATAGGTGAAATCAACATTTCTAATAAAAGTATATCTTAATATAATTTCATGAATTTTTTCTTCATTGTATTTCCCATTATTCATGGGAAACATTTTTACTGAAGGGGTAACAATATAATAATATAACAAAAACAATTCATTTAAAATATTTTCCAAAAAACATTATTAGGGCTCATCTAAGGCTAGAATTTTAGGATAAGAATGAAACCCTTGAAAAGGAGATAAAACATAAGAACGAATCAAACCGTGATTATTTGCTGATGTCTACCTAGAACAACGTAATCCAACCCCTTCGCCATTCGCCACAAGTGGAAAATCAGCCACAGACCTATCACGAATTGATACTCTTCATTAGTCATATATGTATATTTATTTTTCTTTATTAGGGAGCCCTCGGGATTTCCTGGAAGAGGAACTAGAGATGCTATAGGAATAATGAGAATTATATCAGAAATGGCAACATAGTGTACTCAAGACTGCGGCTTATGTTTCTTCAACTGACTGAAAGCTTTCGATAGAGTAAATTTGGTTACGCTGATGATGATATGATTGTAAAGACAGGAGAATGATCAGGAATCTGTAAGTGAATCGAGTTGTGACGATCAAACTTGAGAAAGCTGATAGCGTAGGAGTAAACTTCGGGACAGGATTGAGACAAGACTGTTGCCTATCGCCATTTCTATTCAATAAACACGGATATACTGAGAAAGGTTAATTCAAGAATCGCTAAAAGGGACAAAAGATTTCAAGATAGTAGAAAGTATTATAAAAACAGTAAAAGACGCTGATAATTATTTCTTTTGGCAGGAATAAAAGGAAAATGATAAATAAACTGATAATAACAGATCGAAAATACAGGAAATCCTAGGTTATGTTAATATCGGGAAAGGAAGAAAACTTGAGCATTGGTGATTGGAGGAAAGTCGAAGTTTCATACGCTAAATACCTAGGAAGCATCATCACAAAAGATGCGAAATAAACCGATCGAATGAGAGTGAAAGAAAAAGCCGATTTAAAAGGAAGAAGCTTATATTAACGGGAAGTACAAAGTAAGAAATTGAGAAAATTCTAAGTATTGAGTATTTGTATGGAGCAGAAATATGGACACTTGGAAAAATGAGATAAAATACTTGTAACATCTACCATAATAAGTGACCGAAGATGAGGGTAAAAAGTGGAAAAAAATGTTTGTATATATATAAGCTATATATATAAATACAAAGCGAAAATAAAATGATCAAAACGAGGCATTAAAAAGCATGTGGTTGAATACTGAACAAAAGATTCAGAGATATGAGGTTAATTTTCGTGGTTTCTTGGGTAGTATGGATTGGTTAGCTAGCCTGAGGTTGAAAGGTGAAAAGGATCTCATACGCGAGCTCGTGTTTTTATTGGTGTGCTGAAGTTTATCCTTCATGATGCGTGTATGAGATGGTGTTTGTTTGAGATTATGTGAGCGACTGCGCCCGTGCGTGTGTGAGCGCGAGTGTGTGTGTGAGAGAGAAGATGCGAGAGAGAGTGTGTGCGCGTGTGCGTGAGAGAAAAGGTTCGAGATATTGTGTGCGTGAGAGAGAAGGTGCGATCGAGAGAGGGTGTGAGAGAGGATGCGAGAGAGTATTCGTGTGTGTGAGAGGGTGCGTGTGTGTACACATGATCAGAAACTGATATTTTTTGTACTTAGCAAGCTAATAATACGTGTCGAACCGTATAATCACCTTGGAAGTATCATAATCGAGAGATGCGAAATGTACTGATAAAATAAGGATTGGAAAGCGAAAGCAAAAGGAAGGTACACGTAAAAAACTGATTAAATAGGTACTATGTACGGAGTATCGCTTTGTACGGAGTAAGATTTGACACAAATAAAACTTTTATAAAATACTCACGAAATGCTGGAGAATAGTACTGAAGATACAATGTACAGATAAGATGAAAAACGAGGAAACGTAAAGAAGAATAGTATAATATAAAAGCATACAATAACAAAAAACAGGAAGGCGAACTTGATCGGACTTTATCTGACGAGAGAGCATGAATAAAGGCGTGTTGGAAGGGAGAAGAAAAATATTCCAACTGATTGACAACTTCATAGGAAAAGAGACCAATCAGGAAACGAAGAACGTTGCGGGAAGCAGGAGTATTTGGAGAACTAGGTTTAACCAAGAATAATCGCGGGCCTGTATAGTGACAATCAATCTACCAATGGTGATGATATATTTGGACTTGAATGCGTTTCTATCAACATCCAAGTGATCGGTGAAAGGAAAAGGGTTGCAAAGTATCACACTGAAAGTTTAAATTTCTAATAATAACTTATATTTTTTCAGTACTTTAATGCTACCAATTATACTTTTTGTTTAAATAATATATAAAAAAATAATAGCTGATACATAATGGAGTCTGAAACCATTTAAAAGGTTAAGCATTTTTCTCATTAATATTTGACATATTTGACATTATGTGGCGAATGTGGTGATCTCTTCGTCACAAGTGTGACCAACCAAGCAATCCTGTTGGGCAACGCTACCCTAGAGGAAGTTCCAAACTTGCAAGGAACAAGCGAAATATATTTTGACTCGACAGAAAAGCAGGTGACGTAGAAGAGACGAACGCCGATCGGGACAAAGTCAACGGAGATATGCTCTCGAATAATTTTAAAGGACTAAAAAGAATTTTATTGCCGATTTACAAACCGCCGACGCTACCCTAAGCGACCTTTATTAGCGTCCGATCACTCGATCGTGAAAATGTATTTCGGTGAATGGCCAAAGTGCGCGCCTTTTTTTCAACGCCAGCTAATAAACTCTTGCGTACGTGTTAAGCGGGAATATCTATATCGTTTTACAACACATTGTTATGGTGATCGAAATATCAAGTGTATGGTGGAAGATTGCTGGATTTTCGCGCCAGAGGACTCATTTTTAAGACAATTTTCTTATAGAAATAATCGCCGAGTTCATCCCCACGCACGTCGTTTTCTTTCCTTTTAAATGTTTTTTTTTATCTCCCGAAAAGACTATGTTACATACGATTTGGAATATTATCTGCTAACTCTTCCTTTAATTATCACTATAATTCGTATTTAGTATATACGAGTACAACGATTCTTTGCACAAAAATTACTCCTTAGTTGCATTTCCAAGCATTTAATTTTCATACTTGTTCGCCGAAAGCATATACTTTAGGATGATGCAAACTTTTGAACTTATCTATTTAGGACACTTTCAAAGGCAGAGGATTCAAGAATGATATTAATAATTTGTTTAGTGGATTAAATCTCAGTTTTGGACAGAGGAGAGGGTATAAATAATTTCCATTTATATAAGCCATTTCTCAAAGATCGTTACGACTTTGAAAACTTTGAAATTTGGAAACATGCGGCTTGGACGTGTTTTAAAAAATAGTGTCACCACCGGAAAGGATAAATTCTTCTGGTTTAAACCTTGCATCGAACCGCCAGCTAAATGTGTCTTGAATTGAGTTACGGCCCTGTGCCCTTCACAAAGTACGCTTAGCAATGGCGGACCATCGATACGTTTCGCAACGGATAACTAACGTCAGCGGCAGCAGAAGTCTCCCCTTCTCCTTTCGTTGATGTGTGAAATGTGCGTACGGCATTTCTCCTGGATTGGGAACACGGCTGACCACCTTGAAGCACGCTTTAATATAGAAATGGTCAAAACATCCCACACATTATGTGCCAGAGAGAGAGAGAAAGTAACCGCGTAACATCTTAACGAAGGAAAACCCATTAATAAAACCAAAAGCTAAAAAAACATCGATGGCGTCGGATCTAGATATTGGGCATAAATTTTGATCCTACGATGAACCGAGGAAAATATCATATTAAACGGTGTTCCCTCTATGACTTACTTTCGAGGACGGAAAAGGTTCGTCCACGAAGTTCAGAATCGTGAAAAGAAAAGAAGATTTCGTGCCGGCCCCGAGGAAACTGCCTCTAAAATTAACACGTGGCAAATGTCAAATCTCTTTCTTTCTATTTCGCGAAAAAAATATATTCGCAGGTGCCGACTCACCGCCGCTTCGTTGATTAAAAAAAAAATAAAACGCTATAGGTAACAGGTGAAAAGGTTAATGCTTTACTCACGTCAGCCTCGCCTTCAGAAACTCCACCCAATCCTCTTGCACGAGCAGATCGTCGCGATCTTGATCGAACAATCTGAAGAGACGTTCCAGAAGCTCCTGTGAGATAAAAAGACCATAAAGAATTATTACGAGAAAGAAATCATCTACCTTTCGCCTTTTGCAATTTTAAAACTCCTATTCCAACTATGTTTAGTGTAATTTAACTACCTAACTACAATGCGGGGGAAAAATTCATACGTTATAAAAATCATCCTATACAGTAGATTAAGTGGATTTTTTACAGCACTTATTCTATTTCTCTGTGTCCTATTTAATATCACTTTGTCCAAGCTATTCTTGGTCATGTTAAGAATTATTAGGCCTAACGCAAATTGAAAATAGCCATTGAAAAGGTCGAGAAAACCGTATGCACATTTTGACTGTAAATCAGTGGTAATCTGTGGCGATTTTTACCGGTGTATTACCACTGATGACGGCTGTTTTTCTGCTGAAATGTGCATCTGGTTTTCCAGATCTTTTTAAAGGCCACTGAAGAGACATTATTTGATTTTAATCAGAAGAGGAGCTCAATAACTATATCTTGAGTCAACCTGAAAATTTTATTCAATAAATATATTATTTTTAAAGTCCAGATAGAGTCATGGGAGAACGAACAAATTATTTTTACTAAAGACCAGTGAGTACGTTTTTAAAGGGACAAGGGATGTATTTTATTAAGAAAGGAAGGATATAATAACATGCGAGTCATCTCTTTAAAAACACACCTATTTTACATTTCCATCCCTAAACAAGCAAGGGCAGAAAGGGAAGTGATTCAATCGACGTCTAGCAAGGAACCTCCGTTGGAAAGTGTTTCGATCGCATTCGGCGAGCATCGGTCCATAAAACAGCATTTGATGGCTCTATCATACTTTGCTTCGCTATCTATATACGGTATCCAATTACAATTTATCGCTCACGATGCACAATATATTTTTATTAAAGGTGGTTAACGGCCTCGTTCGCGGTTAACCTACGCTCCTTTTGGTTTAATTTCGGAGAAATGCGTCGGAAATGGGTCTAGCGAGGGAGAGAAAAAAATTTAAAATTCGAACGCGATCCAGTTTGTTAGACGACTCATTTACATTAGTTCGAGAACGTTTTATTTATTTTTATCAAATCGCGTCATCAGACGGTAATCGCGCAAAAAAAAGCGAGCGATATATCCCTCGGGAGAGCAATTTTAAAAACGGACGTAATGGGATCAGAAAGGTTTTTATCTGTTTCTTAATTAAAGCATAGTCGAGGAGCTAGACACGCCCGGTTACTGCTCTCCAACGAGAGTATGCGATTTAGAATCTGTCACGGTAGACCTCTAAAAAGTTTTATTTTTTCTCTCCGGAGGAGATATCGTATCTCCCCTCGCGAAGCGTTTTATTTTTCTTCCTATCTCTCTCTCTCTCCTTACAGCAGCTATAAACGCGGAGGCAATAAAAACCAACATTGGACTCTCGCGTGCATTAACGATTCGGAATAAATAAACAGCGTAAAAAAATTGGGACGATTGAGGATTCAAGAGGAGATATATAAGCAAATGAGTGGCCTATCGAGTTCGGAGTGGCAGAAACTGAGCGGGAATGCCATTC
The DNA here is from genome assembly GCA_036926305.1 of Uropetala carovei. Classification (NCBI taxonomy): domain Eukaryota; kingdom Metazoa; phylum Arthropoda; class Insecta; order Odonata; family Petaluridae; genus Uropetala; species Uropetala carovei. Next base: position 21,631,813 of record JAXCHB010000196.1, read on the forward strand.
CAGTGTAACCAGTTTTTTTATATAAATAACGGGGCCCCTTATGGAACGGTAGACCTCTCCCCCCTCCCCACTCCCTCCCCTTCTCCTCATATCTCCGAAAAGTTGCACCTGAGATCTACATAACTGGGAATTCGGTCGTCTCCGGGTTTCGGACCGGCGCTTGCATAACACGGTTTTACCTGAATAATGATTCACGTCGGAATTTCTTTTAAGAAATGTTTCCGACGAGTCTTTTTGGTGGAGGGGGGGGGGGGGGGGAGGCAAGCCGCTGATGAGAAGAGAGTGAGAAAGTTAAGAAAAAGAGACGGTATAAATAAGAATAATAAAGTAACGCTCTTTATTGGGCGATATTGTGACAGCGAACTTTCAGTTTCGGTTTTTACCGTATAAACGTAAGATAAGGGAAAATAAACGGAGGCATATTTATGGTAAACAATATGAAGCGTTGAAATTAACTATCGAGCGAGAATGACCAACTCGAGCAAAGCCGAATCGAATTACTCCAAAGAGAAAATATGAATTAAACATAGGACTTCTAGGGTGGTTTGGCAGCAATGAATTATTCAGAGAGAATTCGGTGCCGAAATTCGAAAAAAATGTATCAAATGCCATTAGTTGGTTGATTGAGCAATACATCAACAAAAAAAATATTAGAAACAGCGTTGACACAGAAAACATTTAGTTCACTTTTGGTCGGAGTTCTGAGCGCTTCAGTCGATCAAAACATCTTAGGTTGGATCATTTTCAGCAACTCGTTTAAATTCCACCTGGAAGGCTTATTTTTTTTTAAATAAGAAATATTTTAACGGTAGTACGTCATAACAATGTAAGTAAAATTACAGTGGGAAAACAGCGGAGAAAAGAATATCAACGTAAAGGAATCCACTAACCGACCTTATAAACCTAACGATAACTAAGCTATAGAACCTTGGAATAACCAATACAGCATAAATAGAGCCGCAGAAACAGTGTTGACAGGGGTCAAACAAAAAAGGAAAGACATAAGTTCCCAATGGAATACAGGCGGTAGATATGACACAGCTGGATATAACGGAGAAAGAAAGAGGGATAGAAAGGAACGGAATGCGAAGAAACACGCGAAGAGAACGGAGAGTGGATGGGAAAGAGAGAGAGAGAAAGCGTGGATGGGCATAGGGAGACTCATTAAGGACATCTGGGTGGGGTTTGTACATTAGGAAATGATTTCTGAGATGTTCGAGGGCTTGGTTGTCTTCCTTTGCGAACCACTCCCATTCTCTACCTCTCTCTCTCTCCCTATCTCCTCTCACTCCTGACCATCAGCTGCCTCTCGGCTATCATTGCCACCCAAACGTGATTGGGCGATGGCTGAGGATCGGAAGCTTGGTAGGAGTCAAAACTGCTGCGATGGGCAGAGAGAGGTGTGAATAGGAGGGGGGGGAGAAGGGTTGAGAGAAGGAAAGGAGGGGGTGGGGCGAAAGCGTCTGTGTGTGTGGTATGGGCGTGCGCTATCCGAACAAAGTCGTAAACGGAGTTTAACGTCACGAAGAAGCATTCAATTCGGAGATACGGCGAACGGAGTGGAACATGTCGAAATGGAAGTGCGAGAAAGATTTTAGAGGGGGGGAAAAGGAGAAGAAAGAGATGGGAGATAAAATAAAAAATTGGGATGAATGGTAAGGAAGCGGATAGGAATGGATAGAGAAAACTGAGAATAAACGAAAAGGGAAAGTCGAGAATAATAAAGGTGGCCAAAACTCATCATCGTAAAATACGTGTGGTCATTTAACTCACGAAACTTAAAAGATGTTGTCTTGGAATGCAGCATGACGGAAATTTGGGAACGCTTTTCCGCTTGTTTTTTCAACCGAAAAATCTCGTAATTCTTTTGTGTCAAAGTTTTTAAAGAGCATAAAAACATAAAATAAATATTCCTTCCGCTATGAAACCCGGTTTATTATTTTTTAATGAAAAATTATTCTTTCTTATATAAAGTATGGTTTGTGAGGATTGTTTTAAGTTTTTATGACTGTTAAAAATATTTTTAATGTATCTCCTCTCAATCGATCTTTCTAGTTTGCAATATTCTCTCATGCACGCAAACTTATGACGCACGTCATCCGTTTTATTTCAATATACACTAAAAACAGCGGCGTACCATATATTTTGGGGGTCTCAGCGCAAAATCCTTTTTGGTGGATAAGGTGATAACTCTTTATTTAGAAAACAGCAATTTTTCAATGAGAAATCAACTTGCTATCCGATAAGAGCAATATCTTTCAATATGATACGGTGGTAGCCAATAAGTTTCACAAAAAGAGATACACAAGGTTTGGCACAAATGTATGGTATAAATTATTTTGACGAATGTTACTTCAAAATTACGAGTATTGAATGAAAAACAGAGAAACAACGTAACGAAAAAATTGCGAGTTGGAACGGTCAAAAATAATAATAATAAATATATGACAAAATCCAAGAATTTTTCTTGAAATGCTTATTTTTTGTACGTGCCCCTTGACTGGGGAACCCGGTTCATTCCACAGGTACGCTATTAATGCGTTACCCCATTGCCTAAAACATAAGCACAATCGTTTTCCGGAAAAATAAAAACGAAATGTTTTAGAAGAAAATAAAAGTTGCCACATTCCCACTTTATTCGAGAAATGTAGGTTCTTGAGGTGATTTGTGAAGCCTAGCGATTATTCGCCTGACCTCCATCATACGTTAGAATCGATAACTACGTCCGATTCACCTTGAGCTCCTTTGCCAATCTATCGAATCGAATCGAAACCGTCAAAATGGCTATTCGAGGGCAAATTTTACCTATATACGTGCGCGGAGGGAGACTACAAAGGAACCGCACCCACGCATTAATTTCCAAAACGGACGAAATTCTTGAAAGAAAAAATGCCACGAAAATGCGCATGGTAGATTCGGTGGAGGTAAGACGGAGTTTGGTCGGTGAGAGATATGGCAGGAGGACAATGGCCTCCTACGAATATTATATACGGCGGACGAAATTCGTCCGACCGGATGTGTTGTGCGCGCGCCATCGAGCATTCATTGTCCCGTCACGCGTGCCGCGAGATAATATCTAAGAACCCTTTTCTTCGGTAGGTGTGGTCAAACGTCTTGAGACCTTGGCTTCGAAACGTTCCAGTTTTGTGCAACGGAGAGACTAGACAATCAGCGATGAAAATTCGTTCGTCGAAATCAATGCCGGAGGGAATGTTTATGAGGGCTTTTTATTCGAAAAATTTTGATTGAGAAACGCCGTTGTTTTTTTCTCTTCGTCTCGTGAAGGATATATTTTTTTTAATCACCGTCCGAGAAGATTTCGCCCCTGGGAAGCTTTTTTTGACGTCACGGGACAAGTTGAACGCTGTAAGGCAGTTGGAGAGTTTCCAGATCAATCTATCCTAAATGTTTCATTCCGTCCATCCCCACCCCCCCTGCTCCAGAGATTAAAATCTCCCGGTTTCCAAAAAAATATTAAATAGCACCCATTGCATCATTTCCATTCAGAGTGCATTTTTCTTTACTCTGCAGCAACTATTAACAAATATTTTAACTACTTTACGCAACCTCGTTGAACCACGCTATCATCTGGCAACGGTCCTGTAAACAAAGATGTTTGTTTTGCCCGGCGACCGCTTCGCAATTGTTTCAAATCGGGTTTCCGATTCAACGGTGCCGATATGGATTCCGGGCGGAGTGAGTCTGAGGGTTTCGGAGGGATTCGGGATAAAAAAAATCTCCTTGAATAATGATTGATGGATGGGTCTGTCGAACAACAGCAATAACCTTCACGTGTCTCACTTCTGTAACTTCCTCCAAATCCATCTTCTTCTTCCACAACGATCCGTGTCACAAGCGCTCCTTGTAGCACGGGATCCCGTGGTCTTACCATGAAACGTGGCTGGAGTCTATTAGCCACATGGAGGGAAGAAGAGGCGAAAGGTAGGCGGTGGGAGAGAAGGAGGGGTGGGGGAGGGGGGAGGATGAGAGGGAGATGAAGAGGAAAAAAGGCAGAGGAGACGAAAAAAGATCCAAAAAAGCATCGCCGAAATAAAATGTTATGGTGATTTTCCTATGATAATAATCATACATTTTGTAATAGTTTTTTATCATTATAATTGTTATTTAAATGATCTCATTACGGTAAAATATTATCCGATAGGTAGATATGGGTATCTTCTAATTGTTACTCTCTGCTACGAACGTCCAACCTTTAAAACTTTAGTCCTAAATCATAAAAGAATTACCAAGTTTTGACTTTCCGAAAATAAGCGTCAGAATGTTACGAACTATCCAATAAATCGAATAAATAAAATTATTCCCGACAAATCTCACCGAAGAATGGAACTCCGTATTAAAATATGAGTATGTATGTGTACGTTTTTATGTGGGATTAACGGAGAGTTATTTTAAGCAATGTTGAGTGTTGTTGCGGTTATTTAACAACGCCTAATCCACACTATTTTAAGTTTACGCCTCTTATTTCCATATTCAAAAATTAATTTTAGGAAGAAAAATCGGAGACAAAACGAGGCACAATAAATCGAGAAGACGCGTAAATAAAATGGTAACGTTGATTCTTTTGTTTACGAAAAGACGAGAAATAAAGATAACGAGTAAAGAAAATTGAGAATGAATGGGAGAGAACAGGTTTTAAAAAACGAAGGAGAGAGAGAGAGGAAGAGGAGAGGAAAAAAAAGGATGGAGAAGAACAACAGGGGAGATGGATAGGCGAAGGAAAAGAGGCAAACGTGTAGAAGGAAAAAGAGGAAGGAGAGAGAAGACAAGAGAAGGAGAGAGAGAGGTGAAGGGGAGAGAAGAGGCGGAACAAAAAATAATAATAAAACACGAGAAAAGAAACGACGAAAAAAAAGACGGAAGATGGATGTGAGAGGATAAGGAAGAAGGATGAGCGAATGTGAAAGATGAAGGCTCAGGTAGGAAAAGGAGAGAGGGAAGAGGAGGAGGGGGAGAGAGGGATCACGAGAGAGGGCTTACGGAGAGGGAGAATAGAAGAAGGAAAGGAAAGGAGAAGAAAAGAGTTTAGATTGGGCGAGACCACCGAGATGGATGAAAAAAACAACGCGTGGTGGATTGATGCCTCTTGATAAAACGGACGCGACCATACTCATGGAAAAAACATTTCACCCGCTTCCCTTCTTCCATTGAGGATTTTTGCTCCTTTTAAACGGGTATTTTGCTTCACTTTAAAATCGATGCGTTTTCCTTTGGCCGTCTTTCCCTTCCTTTGACAGCCATCGACGTGACTCGAATTGCTTACGCTCACCTCTCTCTCTCTCCCCCACCCTCTCTTTATATATCCTCAGGCAGATCCGTAAATGGCGTGCGCGGTTTTGTTTATAAGGGCAAAGTGCCAACTTCGGCAGAAAAAGAAATTTTAGAAGTTCGGATTAAAAATTTAAATATTAATATGCGAGAGACGTAGAGCTATTAAGGCGATGAATTTAAACGGGGAAATATTTAAGACACCGTATTTGCCGGTGGCGAATATAAATAAAATCGAACCTCTATAATTCGAATGTAAACGGATCTAAAGTACGTAATTAAATTTGTCTGTAATTATTAAAATATGTTTACTTTAGTTAAAACTGCATAACGTTGTCTCGAGCTCCTATACCTGAAAAGTTCTGGAAGTGGAATTTAAAAAAAAAACTCTCAAAGTTCGAGTTACCGATGTTTTCTAGCGTATAAACGTGCGAAATCCCGCACCAATATGTTTTTAAAACCTTCCATCTTCTTCACTTTTGCTTTAAGTCAATCTCAAATTTGATAAATATACGAATTGATCCGGTAATTCCAAAGTTGAAATCGATGTTCTGGAATGGTGGATAATTCGAAGGAGAACGGAATGCTTGAAACGTTTAAGGGAACGGAGAAAAAAAAAATACGAAACAAAAGACGAACTTAAATCGACGACGGCGAACAAAGAGAAAAATGAGAGCGGAATATATGAGGAAGATGAAAGAATGTGTCTTTATGAAAGAGAGACATTTGATACGGAAAATAACTAAAATATATGGAGCCGGCGAGAATAAAGAAAAACGGGGAGAACAAAGGGAAGAGGCAGTTGAAGAGCGACGAAAGAGGAACGTGCTTAAACCTGGGTTGAATACTAAAAGAAGGAGTGGAAATCGTCTTCATTCGGCGCTAATATTATCGTTCGTAGAACAAAGTTTTTATACGCTCAACTTGGCCCGGTCTCATTATAAAATCATATGGTATTATTACGCAATATTTTTACTCCGACGACTCCATTGTCGGTCACTGCAGGCGTACGTATACAGTTCTCGTTTTTATTACCATTATAATGCGGTTTTATTTCAGAAATATTGAGCCGGGGATATAATTTTTCATTTTTATATTTAAGTGTCGAGGTAATGAAATTAAGCGAAAAAAATTCTGAAAAAATGAGGCTAGTGGGATGAGATGTTAATATAGACATTTGTAGGAGCTCAAACATTTTATACGACTTTTAAATACATTTTCTTAGAGCTGTATGCCCGTTAATATCGATACTACGATTCTGGTTAATGGTGTAGATAGGACTGCGAGAGATCCCAGGCTAGATTATTTCATGGTCTTAAAATTCAAACTCATGTGGCATCCTGGGGATAGGTTCGATAACTGGGACGCTAGTTCTGATGATGACATCTTAATTTTCCCAACCTCGAAGCTTCGTGTCTAAAAAAACTGAAAATTTTATTCCCTTTGCATTTAGTATTTTTTATCGTTTACCTTTGAATGGCATCGGTTGGGTATCCTAAAAAAATAACTAAAATACACTATTGTAAATTCTAGGTCCTAGAAAAATAGATGAAATTTATGATCAATTTATTTTGTAGTTTTGTTACCATTGATCTTTAAGCAACGCTGTAAAGCGGAGCGATCTTACTCAAACAATTAGGGCTTAAGGATTTTTATCAAATATATTATTATTGAGACGGGTGACTTTCACTAAAAAAAATAAGTCAATACTTCGAGGACATTTTTGTATTAAAGTAATATTTATGAAAACATCGAGGCACTTACCACCATTTTACACAATCGGAAAAATTACTAATCAAAGCACGGAAATATTTTTAATAATGCACCTTATTTTACGGCAAGAACTGGGCGTTGTCGTTCAAGCGGAAACGGAAACGTAAGAACCGGAAACGGGACGTCATAATGCTACGACGTACCGAACGAAAAAAAATTGATTCATTAAAAATAATAAATAAAGACACAAAATCCGAAATAATTCGCGGGCGTGGCAACATCGAGACGAAACTCCTCTCGGAGAGGGAAGGGGAAGATGGGAAAAACCGCGAAGATGAAGTCGAACGTGTGCGTTCGTTCGAGCGCAAGACAAAACCCGCGAAAACCTCGAAGGAGCGCTGAGATGAAATGGAAGGAGAGAACCACAAAGAGAACAGGAGTGGGATGGGGGAGGGAAGAGAGAGAGAGAGAGAGAGGACAGAGGCGACCAGATGACTACATAGGGAGGGAATGGAGGTAGTTTCTTCGATACTCTGCGGCGTGTTGCGTGCTGGAGAGAGAGAGAGAGAGAGAGACAGAGAGAGAGAGAGCATTAAACGCGGAGAGATGGAATAGAGAGAGAGAATGGCATGAGTGTTTGAGGCTATTGCTTTTGAACGGCTGCTGTTGACGGTATAAAGGTACTCTTATATGCCGCAGAATGATGCGCCGCAGAGAGGGAGAGAGAGAGTGAGAGAGGCGGAGGGAGGTTTCCGCTATTTGCAACCGAGCAAAAGGGGGTAGTTGGTTAGGTGTCAATGGGACTGGATGCTGAGATAAGATTGAGCCGTTGTTTGGACGGGAATACGCCTCTTTACCTCAGTTTCTCAACGAGCTAGACATTTATCGGTTAAGGAATATAAAACGAACGATAAAAGCAACTCGAGGTGCGTATTAAGAGTCGTGCAAACTGTACGCGAGAATATAAGTAAGACTATATTTAAAAAGAAACGGCGTATTTGAAAATAATTCCAATGGCACAGAAATTAAGGTACTCAAGCGTAAAATATACGTGGTGTATGTTTAAACAAATACATAGTTTAACTTTTTTGAGTTTCCATACATGTCACTATTGACAGAAGTTCGGATACCATCCATAATTTTTAAGAGTTATTATTAAAAATGCATATACAACGTATCTTTATGTTGGAGCAACTATCTTACGATTTTTATCTCTGACATTAATATGTCATTAGCTTGATTTTTATTACAGAGAGAGCAAGAGAGAACAGTGGCCCAAAAATGACGCCAAAGAAGAAATAAATATATATTATTTTGTGAATTTTAGGACATTTATGCACTCTCCCGAAATATATTCTCGATATATCTTAAACGAAATTCATTCATTGTTCGATAAAAGGAAAATTTTATGCTTCATCCACCAATAATTTTATAGATATACACACATATAACATATCACGGGCCTACTTATAGCCAATTACTGATTTTTCAAGCCGAACACATTCTGTTCTGTTCTACGATGACCCACACGAAAAATGTTGAAATTTCGCTCAAGGGGAAAAAAACAACAGCCAATTTAAAATTCACGAAGTGTTATTCAAAGAGCGAATAAGAAAGAAGGTGTCACATTTGAATTCGAATGAATTCGTTATTCGTTTTCAATTACTAGTGGATGATGAGGTACGTTATGGATCGCTCGAAGTCAGATGTGAATAATGGCGAGATAAAATATTCCGAGATGCGCGATTGGTGTCGACGTCGGAATCCCATATGCGTCAGACGATAATAAAAATGAAGTGTTGAATGGGAATGTGACCCTTCATTAGCAAAGGCATCCAGCAATCATTACATTCCAGCCGTGATAATACGGGACTTTCCCTCCGTCAAGCGTGAAGTACGTGATGAAGCGGTATAGTGAATCATCTGTGAATTACGCCCATGATGTCACGCAAAAATCTAAGTATTCAATTATAAAAGTCTCACTATCAGATAATCGACTCTATTAAGAAATAACGGAGAGCGATAAGATATATTCGCTAACTAATGATATTAGAAAGAAAATTTACCGCTTGTGGTTTTAAATTTTAGTCCATGTAGGCAAGTTCAATTTCATTTAGTGTCTATCAAATTCTATTTTTAAGTGACTATATTATTATTCCGCGTTTTAATATCCACATTCGTAAAACAAAATGGTTACGAGATATTTTAGAGCAGGTTAGGAAAAATAAAACGCTATATATTTTTCCCGATCGAGACGCGGGTAGTTCATAATTCAAATTGATATGTAATAAAATAACACAATTTACGAAATGATACATTATTATTATTGCTTGGTTCGATACATTTAAATCAAAATTTCAATTTCCGATATTAAAAACATCAACATGAAGCGTAAGAATACAAAAAAAATCTCGAAGTATGTCAAGAATACCTCCGCGTATTCAGTTTCGAAAGACAATCTTTCGAACGTCTATTCAACGACGCGGTAGCATCTGTCTCTCGACCCTTATTATTCTCCTGCTTACGTACTATCTCCCTAATAGGCCTCCGGAATTCGTTCCGTCGTCCAATTCCGCGGTATTTCTATCAAATTTGCAACGCATTTCTTTCGGAACATGATAAATAATAGAAATTCACTCGCCAGATGGCCGATTTTTCGCAAAAAAGTAAACGCAACGATATATACTCGGGAGTGGTCGAGACGTAAAGTTTAACTCCGTTCATTGGGCGAACCAGACTTCGGTGCGAGCGCGTTAGAAATGGGCGTGTGGAAGAGAGAGAGAGAGAGAGAGAGGGAGAGAGAGAGAGGGAGGGAGAGAGAGAGAGAGAGAGCAAATGTTGAAATAAAAAAGGATAGTTATGGAGAGGGAGTGGGAAGCGAGAAGGAGGAGTAAGAAAGTACAGAGGTGCATAGGATAAGGGGGAGATAAGGGATGGATACGGGAAAAAGGGGACTAGAAATAAGTGGAGGAAGCATGCGAGACATTGGGATTCTTGGGATTCTAACTGATTCCTAGAGAAAGGAAGGTGTAAGAAAATACCGATAACGGGAGAAACGCTGAAAGAGTGAGATAATAGAAAGAGGTGAGAGGGATAGAGGGAGGTGAGAGTGAGAGAAATAGGTGAGAGGGAGAGAGGTGAGAGTGAGAGAAAGGTGAGAGGAAGATGTGAGGCAGAGAGAAGTGAGAGGGAGAGGAGAGGGAGAGAGAGAGAGGTGAGAGGAAGAGAAAGATGGAGAGAGGGAGAGGAGAGAGGGGGGAGGTGAGAGGGAGAGAGAGGTGAGAGGGAGAGAGGTGAGAGGGAGAGAGGTGAGAGGGAGAGAGGTGAGAGGGAGAGAGGTGAGAGGGAGAGAGGTGAGAGGGAGAGAGGTGAGAGGGAGAGAGGTGAGAGGGAGAGAGGTGAAAGGGAGAGAGGAGAGACGGAGAGAGGTGAGAGGGAGAGAGAGGCAGGGAGATGTGGTAGGGAGAGAGGTGAAAGGGAGAGAGGTGAAAGGGAGAGAACCAGGAAAATGAGAGATTTGGATAGATAAGGAGATATTTACAGAACGAGGATGGTTGGAAGGAAGAGGGATGGAGAATGAGACAGGAAAACAGGAATAGAAACGGAGATGATGAGGGGGAGAAAGAAGGATAGAAATAGAGACGGGGAGAGGGAGGGCGGAAGAGGAAAGATAAAGAGGACAAAAGAGGGAGAAAGGTGGTAGCACGAGAGACAGAGAGAGGCTTGGTCAGAGACACCGAGAGAAGAAAAGAGAGCAAAAGAGAGATGAAAATAGCGAAAGAGGGATATAGGGATATAATAAACAAAAGGAAGATAAAGAGAGAAATATAAACAGCGACAAAAATAGAGAGGGAAAGAAAAAGAGAAATGAAGAAGATGATGCGGTTAGATATGTAGCTGTTGCCATCCGTTCAAACGTATTCAAGTAAAACACAAAGTGTGGAGAAGATGAAAGAGATAGATTATGGAGGTGCGAGAAAGGCGGAGATAATAAGATCGGAGGGAGAGAGGTAGAGAGAGAGAGAGAAAATGAGTAGTCAGGAGAAACATAATGGGAATGTGGAAATGAGAGAACGCCGCGAGAACAAAAGATTCCGATGCGAAGGCAATATAACAATTATAGGAAGCGGGCTGTAACCGTAAATTCTCGGTACAATTAAGGATGCGGACGGACACGCAGCTATAATACTCTTCGAATCTTTTACGACCTCGGCCATGTTATATAATAACGTACTCATGCCGCTAAGACAGCTGAGAAATACTTGATGATACCCGACGCGAATTTTCAGAGCCGCGTTATTCAACACTTTCGAGAACGTTTGGGTTGGCGGCGAAAATTGCATCCGACGGTGGAGTTGAAATATGGAAAGAGATAAAGAAATTATTTTAATCTTGGAGGGAAGTCGGGGAAGAGACGGAGTTTATATTCTCGTTATTTTTTTTAGAGTTGTTCCGACGTTCCTCCTTTCTTTGTTGAACATTCCTAAAAAGTGTTTTATTTGGCAAATGACAGTCAAGCGGAAAAAATGATGAAAAGTCTTCCAGAAACCGAATCTCCCATTGAATAAATACAGAGAATGTAACATTCATATCGGAACTAACAAGAAGAAATCGATTAACCACAAGGAACAGAAAATCCGAATTAGATGTGCATTCGATAACATTAGAGAGTTTATACTATAAGTAAAAACAGGAAAGAATTTTTATAAGGTGTAATAACAGCTGATTTCAGTCTCTCGTGATAAAATCGAAACTTTTTTACGTCTTTAAGAAAAGATCAAAATATACATTTTCCTTAGAAACGCTTAGCTTCATTCCTCAACTAATTTAAAAAAATTTAAATATCTGTAAATCAATGCAAACAAATTTCGCAATATATTATTCTGTTAAATGGATACATAAATATTACGAATATATTGTTTCAAATGATAAAATAAAAATTCCTACACGGAGAGTCAATCTCAATGATTTTCCCTTAACAAGGTCTCCACAGTATTATATCCAATAAAGCTTTCAAGTTTTACGACAGGTGCCTTAAGTAACTCTAATTATTCCATTTCACTAATCGATATGCAAATTGAATTGCTCCGATAGCCGAGAAAAATGGAGCGATATAAAAAAATTAATCCTTTTATATATGCCGTGGAATTATTTCCGTCGATTCGCTATCGTCAGACATTTTATACTTACACTTGGTGAACACGATGACACGAAGGCCACTAATACGATAAAGCTACAGAATAGATATGCTTACTTGCATTTCAATAGTGAGGGTGCGAACTCGCAATGGAAGTTAGAAGAATGGAACAAAACTACGATGATATGGTCACTTGGCTAAATTAACGAAGGAAAATTATAATTTACAAAATATTTCGAAAGAAGGAATCTAAGTACCAAAATAAACTAATATATTCAAGGTCGAGCACTTTAAAAAGTAATTGTCTCATGCATCTTCAATAGCCACAGCAATGTTATAAAAAAAACAAATGCGCATTTTGTCTACAAAGCAGCCGTCTTCAGTGGTAATTCACCGAAAATAGATTCTGAAGATAACTGAGATAGGTACTGTTTTAGGTGCTCGTTCATTTTTTCAGCCATGAGTTCGATAATTATCTCTTGAATAAACTATTATATGTTTACGCAAACACTTCTCTATGTGTATTTATACATATGCATTCTTTAAAATTTACACACCAAATGCGCTGGTAGAGAAAAGATTAAATATCAATATTTACGTGAGCTTTATGACGAATTTCCATTACATTATGAAAATAATTAAATAAATAATATTACACGCAGCTTATAAAACATAAAACGCAAGAGTAAAACATTCGAAAAATTGGCATTATCATAAAATAAAAGTTACGCAAGGTTATGTTTGGCAGCAGTTATTCAGCCCACCGATTGCTGACTCTAACAGTTGAAATCCACATATGTTTGCTGAGCTTTGTCATCGCTTATAGCAGTAACCCATATCAATTATTTAAGACAGGCCATAAATTCGAGACCGCTTATCCAGTTTTCAGAATAGGTAAATAGGAAATATTTCGCAACAACATTCACGCGTCGAATTCCAGCCGCGGCCACGGCTAGAACGTCGATCGCCGATAGTAAAATAAACTTAAAATTTATAAAGGATAATTTATCGACGTATCCTCGGAAACCATATTTCGTTCAGTACCGGCCGTTGCATATAATAAACGCGAGAATGTATCGGCACTTGATAAGCGATCCGTGAGACTCGGAACCCGAAAGCACCCAGTAAACCTTTACCTTCCATCGGATTCGACAGCTTCGACGTCGTTAAAAAAAAAGCACAAATGGGTCTCCGTCTTGTAACGAGCGACTACGAAACGTTCGTTTTTACTCCAACGATCCGAGAGTGTCCCGAAGATCCGGCTGTGACTCGATGTTTGTGCGAGGGAACTCCGCGGGAAAGCACGTTCGGAAAGATCGCCAACGTAGATAGCGGTCGAAAGGTTGCGGACGGACCTCAGAACGGGCTTCAGAAGAAGAAGCAGGAACACGAAGGTGACTGCGCTTGACGATTATAGCAAGGGAAAGTCGGAGAAGCCCACTTCATCTCCTTAACCCCCTTGGCTGTTTTGTTAGGGAAAACTCCAATGTTTCAAATTTTATTTCATCCCATTTCACCGTCTTTTTCGATATTTTTCAAATTAATTATCATTGGTTTAATAAATAATTTAATGTATAATAAATACATCCAATATTTTGATGGCTGTATATGTGAAAAATTGATTATTTTGGCAAATAATGAAATATACGAAAAAAATTGTTTAATCTACGTATGTATATGTATGGCCCATACATACACATACCTAGATATAGTATGGGGTATCATACGGAGTTATAAGAAACTGACAATTTTTTCACCCGATTTTTAAAAAATCTGGCACTGAAAGGGACTAAAACTTTATTTTTGCCGCAGTAAAACAATACGCGAAATAAAACCTTCGTATTTTATGCTTAATATTATTGTAAATACTTTTCGAGACAAATTTTAATTGCCAATTATTTCACCTAATTATAAAAATAAACAATATTTATTCAAGATTTTTCTAACTTGCGGCGCTGAAAAGACAACATTGGACTATATGTCCGACCTTGGTAGAGGTGTGGTTAGCATGTCTAACTCCTGGCTAATAAAAGTTCATGAGGCTGATTAACCAGAAATACAAACAAGTGTCTAACTTGTCGTGAATTCAAATCGTCGTCGTCGTTGCGTCCATCGTAAAACGCATTAAAGTGCCGTTTATTAAACAATTAAAACAAATTTTTAAAATTCAAAACGGCAACGCTTTGAAAATATCTGACGACATTTACCTGTTTATGGCGTAAATTACCGCCACGTTACAGAGAATCCTGCGAGGTACCGCCGGTGACGTGGTGCAGAAAATGTCGCTCACACGGTTTTCCTTCAAGTTTCTTTCCGAATGGAGAAAAAGAAAAAAAAAACTCTTCCTGGTGTCCCCTTCGCCTGAATCGGTTTGTCGAACAAATTTCGCGATGAATACGGAGATGTCGCCGGTTCACACATGTCACTATTCCTCTGGGCACCAGAACGCCGCACTCATCAATCAAAGTCTCCCTTTCTCTCCTTCGGAAAACCCCTTTCGGGTCGCCGCGATTTATAGCACCGGCTTAAAACCTCCTCGGACCAGAAGGAGAGAGAGAGAGAGTTATGTCTCAAATGTGGCCGCACGAACATTCTTATAGGTGGTTCTTCCCTCTTGCTTTGCGTCATTCTGGCGGCTCTCACCGAGCTTAAAGTGAGATACCCTTTTAATTTTACTCGGCCACGCTCCAAGCACGCTGAAATACCTCGCGCTTGCTTTCGCTTTCCGTGAAAGACTTAATTCCGCCATTCCGCGCAAGTCAGGTGGCCACGTTATCCTACAATATCGGCCACTTCTTCCTGCTTTAAGTCTTTCTAAGTTTGGTCAATATCGTCCTAACCTCATAATGCTGTGTAAGTATGAATAAGGAAAGAATATATTAGTTGTACGACTCGGTGAGGTCTCTTTCTTAGTCTGTTAAATAAAGGAGTCCTAATTTTGCTGCGGTATTTCTCTTTCGCAGTTGAATTTTAGCGTAGCAATATTCTTTGTTGAAAAATATTTTTCTTGCTTTTGTTTGTAATTAATTTCGTGGCATATGAGGCAAAGTTCCATATTCTCGTAAGAGAACCTATCGTCGCAGTTTTCCTACAATTTTATGGATTTTCCGTCTATAAAAAAAAACTGTTAAGATTAATCTACAATAGTAAAAAAAAAAGTCTTTCAAAGTATAAACTCAAAGACCTAAATTTACTTTGTTAACCAAAATACGTATGAATTTGAAGGTTATATATTTGAATATAAACAATGTTTTATTTATAGATTTTGTTTTTGTATCTACTTAAATTTCAGTGGATTTTTTTTATCTTTAAAAATCTGTTTTCCAAATTATATCAATCTGAAAACTTTTCGGCCCACCTCGCTTCGTTAACCATTTGAAATGAAGGATAGTATTCTTCTTTATAATTGCATAAGGCAGAAATTAAAAATGACTTCCTATTATTACCTCATTACCTTCAAACATTCTTACCAGCTTACAGGCAGAAAATTTATTCATGTTATGCGAAATGACGCAATGATTCATTTTATCATTCTTAACGAAAAAGCCACTGAGTGGAGGATCGTGATTTCCGGCTTATATTCACGGGTGATTTGAACGAGGACCCAAGGCGAGAGACTGTGTACCCACATCTAGTCCTATCTAGCAAATACTTTAACTTTATCCTCCATATTGAAGATCGCAAAAAGATTTTGAAGCTTCCTCCATATTCATGAAAATCTCCCCCTTTTTCATGTGTTCATGGAATGGTTCCAACCAAACTCTTCCCTTTTCCTCAGTCGTAAACAAACTTCATCACCACAATTTATATTCGGAGACAAATATTTTCTCCTGGCTGCAGTGGGTGTGTTTGTGTTTGTTATTGTTACTTGTGTTTGTATTTGTTATTGTTACTTGTATTTATACTGTTAATGTACTAAGTATTATTGTATACGTATCACGACAAGGAGTTAGGTGGGAGGTGTGACTACTTAGTCTCAATCTCGTCCCAAATAAAGACCATACCAATCATTCAATCGTAGAGATATCGTGATCTATAATTATGAGAAATAGATGGAAGTTTAAAACTAATATCGTTCAAATTTATTCGGGTTGATCTTGGAACCTAGTTTTCATTTTGATGGTACTAAAGAAAGATGATGAAATCTCTGAAAGTACCGTAGACTTGAATTATTTCAGGAACGCTGCATACGTGATAAATTCGCGCTAAATTTTATCTCGGTTTAACTGTAAATGCATTGTATGTTACTCCTATTTATTGCAGGCATACTGCGTAACACATCCTGGCCATTCGTTTCTGTAGATTAAGTTCCCGAGAAATCTCGTCCTCCATCGATAAGGACGCGTGGTGCCTTTGGAAAATCCAGTCCCTTGAACGTGCGCTTTCGTGTTCCGAGAGCAGCAGTAAAAAAAAACGGGGTAATATTTGAAGCGAATAGTGGCAGATTCTCGGGGTTGTTTTTACGTCCCACGTTCGAAGAAGACTTCAGACATAAATTACTTAGATTGCGAGTCTGTTTTTATATCCCTCTATGAGCGAATAGATATATAAAGTAGTATAAAAAAAATAAGCCATCAATACGCGACTAGAATGGTAAAGAATTTTTAAAGGGAAAGGAAATTTGCGCTCGCGTGAAAGGCTGAGGAGGTAGGAGGGGAAAAGGAGGGAGAGAGGGAGGGAGAGAGGGAGGGAGTGAGGGAGAGAATAAAAAAGATAGGATGGGGAGAGAGGGAGGGCAGGAGAGGGAGGACGGTGAGAGGAGTAGAACTAGTCAGAGGTATAAAATTCTGGTGCGAAGCGATAGTGGTTGAAATGGAGTAATTCGGATGCGTTTATATATTCATAAACCGCCGTGTTTTCCAATTTGGAATGCCAATCTCGCCGTTATTTATTTTTTACTCCTGTTATTGCATCGATAAATTAATTCCCGAGCTTTAACTCTCAATTATTCCAACTACTATTTTTTTTCGTTCTCGTAAACCTGTGCTTTTTACGGAAGAATTATTTAACACAGATTTTTCCTAGAGTATAACTACCTACCTTAAAAACTGTAAAAGCGAAGCAATGTGCAAGAAAATTACGAATGGGGCAGTAGAGAAAATTTGTGATATTACAAACAGATAAAAATTTTGTTTCCTTTACATTTTCATCTTTTTGAAATATTTTTATATTTTTTTATCGAAACAAATTATGGTGTTAACCTGTTGCGGAGATAAATATATTTTTTTATCGAAACAAATTATGGTGTTAACCTGTTGCGGAGATAAATACAGTGACGTTATTATAAATGAAATCTAACTCACTACTACCCAAACGTTACTGTAAGATGATGTAAAAATTTTACGAGGAATACTGACAATATTTTTGGCCAACTTTATATTTTTTAAAAACTATTGTTTGCACATTTGATTTTTTTAATAGGCAATTTGACCTTAGCACCAACTGTGCAAACTTCCATGTAACGGTATTTCGCGCCAACAAATGTCCGCAAATTCGTCGAATCTTATTTTTTTATTCATTCTTCGTTATTTTACCACAAAGGCGACGAATTTAAGTCGCGTCGTATAGCTGTTCAATATTATTTATCCACCACTCTCTAATTAACATTCACTCGCCATATCCCTCACGGAACCTCTTTTATATTTTTATACGCGCCAAAGAGGCCAAACAGAATGACGCAGAACGGCCTCTTTCTTGGTGGTCACTCGATGAATTCCTTCGGACAGTGCTAAGGGTTCCCATGGGGACCGGTCAAGCGACGCCGCGGCGTGCGCAAGACGTGAAAGCCGAGAACATGATTCAGGTGAGGAATTTCAAAGCAGGCCGTTGCATTGGGCGTGTGGAGAGACAGAGAGAGAGAGAGAGAGAAAGATAGAGAGGATAAAGGGGAGAAAGGGAAGAATGAAGAGGGCAAGTTGTAAACATGGCGGAATGCGATGCTTGGCAACCAAGAGCTAATTCCAGTGAGGTCCAGAAAACGTTCGTTCCGATGCTTTTTCAGGTCTCGAATCTGCAGAGTTGCGGCGGAAATGTAATGTCGGGTCCTCAGGAAAGAAAATGTTGACCAACGGAAAGGGAATAGAAATCGAAAGAAATGTTTTATTGGTTTGCATCTAAAGTAAGTGTGCCATCTGCATGACTTTTTCACTTTTTAATGTCAAAAATATATCTTCAAACTAATCTAAAACCTGTGGATCATCGTTCTTGTCTTCTTTCTTTGCATCGAGAATATAGGAAAATCTGGCAAAATTTTTAAAAGATGGAAGGGTTTGTCCATATCCGCGAATAATGAAATTAAAGAAACTAGGAATACTAAGAATTGCAACTCACAATTATCTAAATCAATAAATTTTTAATATTCACGAACTTAATGACTTGTATAGAAAAATAGTATATATTTCAATTTTCAAAATTAATTTTTTATAGCATAATGTATCAAATAAGCAAATAATATCAGCATTTCGTGATTCAAACGGTTGCAAGTTGTTATTAAGCGAAGTAATACTTTGGAACTATTATATAACACACGAATTTAAAAACGAATGAATAATTTAAACTTTCCTGTTCATATGTTATTTATATCAGTTTCATAGAGTAATCTTTCACTGAGTGACACACTAATTCACTGCTTAGGCAGGAACTACACTTGCATTTTATTTATATGTTCAAGTAATTCATGTACAGCACATTTAGACCATTTTACTTCAGTATATCTGAATAATAACAATAAATACCAGGAAAAGCAAAAAAAATATATAAAGGAGTTAAATAAAAAAAATAGAAAGAGAAAGGGGAGAAAAAGCACCCGGGACTTATAAAATTAAGATATTTTTCTTTGTACCGAATTCCAGTCCTATTTTAAATTCCTTGATAGCAAAATTCTTCGAAGAATATCAATAATTACCTAAGATGATTTAATATATTATACAACCTAGTTGGTCACGTAATCAATTTTGGGATACGTCAAAAACGGACTTATTTCAAAACTATTATAGAACCAATTTCCACGGAATTTATAAAATTAAGATATTTTTCTTTGTACCGAATTCCAGTCCTATTTTAAATTCCTTGATAGCAAAATTCTTCGAAGAATATCAATAATTACCTAAGATGATTTAATATATTATACAACCTAGTTGGTCACGTAATCAATTTTGGGATACGTCAAAAACGGACTTATTTCAAAACTATTATAGAACCAATTTCCACGGAATTTTGCCCCTCGCGTTTATGTTAACATAATCGTGCGATTCGAATTGGATTTTAAAATAGGAATCGGGAAGCAAAAAAGTTCGTCACGGAATCAGAAAAGGAAAAGTAACAAATGTTTAGCGGTTTTTTTTAATGTAATCGTTTTGTATGTCACACTTCCATGCCCGATGAAATATTTCTACACCGTTCAAGTTAAGGAAAACAAATTTCCAGGATAGTTTCGTCGGGTGACGGTCACGAACCCTATCGATTTTGGGATCCGGTCGTCTGTCCGTTTGATACCTATATTTTTAATTTAAAAAATCGCCCCTAATATCTGACTCATCAGTTATTTTCTTACTTGTTTGTACATACATAAATACGCCATGATTTTCGTTTTGGATTCACGGAGAGGAAAGCGAGGGAGCCGTGTAGTTGGGAAGCCGAGGAAATCCGATAAGAAAACCCAACAGAAACGCAAAAAAAAGCGGCTTTTCTCCGAAGTCTCGGCCTTCCTACCTCTTATCTCCATCTCTTCCCACGACTCCCTTTGAGAAAGAGACGGACGACGCCCCGGACACACTTCAAAAGATACATTCAAGTGCAACGATATCCTGCACCTAATCCTCCCCTCTCTCTGAACACACGCACGCGCGCATACTACGCACACACTCAAACCCCACCTCTCATATCGAACCGCCGTTCTTCAAATCCGTCATTGACCTGCCTTTGGGATGTGGGGCAGGGAAAGCATTGGGAGCGCATAACTGTCGGTTATAGGAGACACCCACGCGCGAGGTTGGGAATAAAGCGTCACTGAGGGGCGGGGATGGAATATAAAAAAAAATCGGTACAACATACATTGTACAAACTTTCTCATATATGGGTACTAATGCGTCGTTTAGTTATCTTTAGAAAATGAAAATCGTATGAGCCTGTTTTTAGAAAATCCAATTTTTGTTCAAGTTTCACAAGAATAAACTAGCCTTATATTCATTCATTGAGAAAAATGAAATACGTTGTATTATTGAAGACGTGAACTCTATTATCTGTACGAAATTTGATCAAAATCGTTAGAGCCGTTTTTGAGAAAATCGAATTGTTTTTAAAAATGCGTAGAATAAACTACTCTTAATTAATGAGCAATGTCAACCATTTCTATGTATACTCTGCTCAGTATGATGAAATGCCTAAGTACGAGATTTCATTCATTTTCGCTCTACCGTCCAGGCTCCAGAGCCAGTAACAGACAGACAGACAGACGGCATTGCAAAAACCACTTTTTCGGATTCAGCCACACCTAAAAAGTAAGTATATTTCCGTAAAAATCTCGAGGTCGAATTTTTTCGCGATAACAATACTTTCTCGATACTTCGTATGAGAAAGTAAAAATGGAGGGAGATGGAAAAGAGCTGAGTGTGGTGGGGGTGTGGGGAGATTGAAAGTAAATTACGGCGTCCTTTTTCGCGATGGTTTTTCTCTATCTCTGTGGCGAGAGATATTTCTCAATCTCGCAAAAATCGCTCTCTTCTCGACCCAAAAGAGCGTTTATAATGCCGGGAAAATGGATGAGAAACCGCATTTTTTAAACCTGTATTTTTCTGCGAGCGCGTGTAAAACGGACCCACACTCGGTCGGCGTTTCACGGCCAGACGAGTTCAGGTTTTCTTTTTCTGTTCCTAATCCACCGTTCACATCACATCTTTACGAGGAGTGTTTTGGAGTGTCTGCCGGAATCCACCTGTTCGCGTGTTTTTTCCTTTATTTCGTACGTGCGAGAGATCTCGTGTGTTTTCGTTACTGATATTTCGACAATCTTACTGCCTCTCTGTATGGAGGACTCCGTGTATATGTGTATGTATACATATTTATATCTAATCGGTTTATAGTACGAGGCGACATAGATTATGAGATGAAATAAAGTTTTAGAAAAAGAAAAATCGGGGCAATCGAAGGATTAAAACTGCTAGTTGTAATTTAGAATTACCTTAATGTTACACCAAATATAATCCGATCTAAGTTTGTAAGACGTGAAAAACGACGCTACATTAATTTCGCATAATACGTGGGATTTTTACAGTTAGGTCAATGCAGGCGTCTTCGGACGTCATTAGAGAAGGCGAGCTTGGATTTCAAGATTGGAACAAAATATTTTCTAATGGTTTAGGAAATAGGAAATGCTTTCTTCTTTCTTAAGCGTGCACCAGGAATGTCTCCAAGGAATGAATTATTATGCTTCGCCGTGGCACGGAGAACATCACAGAAGCGGCTTCAAAGAGATCCGAAATACTTTTACTTATTTGATCGTCATTCTCTATCCAGCCATATAGGAAAAATCCTTTCGACTTATCACATTCAATCGCGAAGGAGATTCCTATTTCCGATGAGGCAATACTTATTCTTACGTGCCTTACAGCAATGCCGCGGCGAATTTCTGCTGTCTCTGAAAGAATTTCGAGAATATATAGAGCAACTAAACAAATTTCAACCTTTATGATGAAACGTATGAGAATAGTAATTCTCTAAATCCAATGCTACATTCGCTTCAGAATAATAAGTCGTTCCTTTGGAATAAAAAAATCAGTCTAAACGCAGGATGGTAAAAATGTTTTATTCTTTAGAGTTGATCAAGGAATAACACAATAAAGGTTTTTGAAATATATGTATTTTTCACTTATTATTTTATATAATGGTTGCTGGGTACTGTATCTCAATGTTACCGATTAAATAGAACCCTTTATGCTATCCTATTGAGATGCATTTACAGTTCGACGTGTGCTTTTGTGTGGCAATAGCTCAGCTGAGAATCGTTTGTCTACCCATGTTGATGGGAGCCTTTTGCTCTAGTGTGACCTCTTGAATGAAAATTCTAAATTATGAAACATATTTTCGATAAACTTTTCATAAACATACATGTATCAATGTGTCTCTCTTGGGCTGACGTAGGGATCACCTCAAAATATCTTCAAACTACGTGTGTCAATGTCTCTCCGACACCCCAGCGGCTCTCATATCTAGCTGCCGTTGATATGCCTATTTACCTTTTACTCTCTTCCAAAAACACACACATACACACGCATATATATATATATATATATATATATATATATATATATATATAATTCACATTATACGGCCTGTATTTCGGTTTTGCAATTGTTACGCATCTGTACCGCGGGGTTATATGAGCAAATCGACAGTATCGATGAATCGGGCCCCTGAAGAGCGCCGCCTTGGCCTCCTTTGGGAACCGAACCACTTCTCCCTCTACTCTCTCCCTTCCTCCCCCGCTCTCCTTCGACCTCCTCCTTTCTCGGATTTCTCCCATTATCACTCATTTCAATAATAACAATAATAATCCGTACAATCATCCCCTGCCCCCATACTTTCCTACCTCACAATCCCTTTTTAGCCTCCATCCTCCGCTTCCTCCCTCGCACACACGCACGGTCATTTCGCGTGGCCCATTGGCTGCCAACGTTTTCCCCCCTTATCGCTCTTCTTCTCCCGCTCGATCTCGCTTCACGACTTTTAACCCTCTCCGATATATTATTCCCTTAGAAATGCGAGTGGTGTTAGAGATACAGGCGAAGTAATGGATTTTATATTAACATTATTTATTACCAGAGCACGAACCCAGTGTCTCTGTGTGTGTGCGCGTGTATGTTTTTGTGTGTATGTTGAGGTTAGACTCGTTCCCATATAGGACACGGACGATGAGATACAGATATTTGTCTCCGTCACGTTCGGTTTATAAACATTTTTTACCTGAATCTCGTGCGAAACAATTGGTTCGTAATAATTTACAGTCGCGTGTGATGTGCGTATGTGTATATATGTATATGTATATGTGTATATGTGTATATATATATATATATATATATAGAGAGAGAGAGAGAGAGAGAGAGAGAGGGGGGGGGGGGGAATACATAACCTGTTGAATTCAATTGGTATATATGTATTGGGTTTAAAAAAAAGAACCTCGCCTTGAAAGAAGCAACGAAAAAGACTTGGAAAGGTGGTTTGAGGGTAGATGGATTTTTTTTGCAAGGGAGTGCGAAGGAGATTTTTAAAAAAATATGGCATGGGTGAAATAACGGCCGCCATTCCGCATCCGCTCAGGTTTTCCGTTTCTCTAATTTTCTCTCGTTTTACGCAAAGCGTCCCCTTTTTACCCTCTTATCATCGTCACTTATCCTAATGTTTCGATCGCAATTACATGGCGAAATCCGGCGCATAAATCTTTTGCCCATCAATTCGCGAGTGTTTTATCATCGCATTCGCCCTCGAGGATGAGAAGCGCTTACGCGATGATCTCCTCTCCGGGATTAATCATCGAATGAGAACCTCGCGGTTAGTTAACATCGTGTGGCAACCGGTTAACAAAATCGAACTACGGAGGTTTTATTAGTGCCAAGGTTGCGACGAGATGGCGATACACGCGCGATTTATTATCATTCTTTTCGAAAAAATTAAAACGAGTTGTGCTTTTTCGTTCCATTAATCGTGAAGAGTGGCGAGGAAAACCGAACGGTTCTCGTTTAATTTTTTCGAATCGTACCTTTTCGATGTAAATAGGAGGAAAGGGTTCTGTATTTTTTGTTATCCGAGCGAAATAGGTATGTATGAATGTAGTACGTACGGAATCGAAGGAAATTCGACTTAATGTTGAGCCTATAAAAATTATAACCGTACGCGATATTTTATTAAATCTATAAATTCCATTAAGCAAGCAAAAAATAAAAGCTGGGATTTTTGTCGATATTGATGGAATATCTGATGGAGATGGATGCAAATTAAAGGAAAATTGTTTATTTTCCTAAAAATAATCGGAGGTTCTGACTGAATTTTAATATATGCGTTTTTTTCTTATTCGTGCTTTAGCATTTTTCAGCTATGAACCTTAAATGTAACATGGGAGAAACAACTGTGTTCTCCATCCATAAAATTTTGTTCCAGAAATATTTAATTATTAACTTCTCTGATTCTAAACAGTCAATCAAAATCATAAGCTTCACACTGTCTCGCAAGATTGACATAAATCGATCCAATCGGCAGTCCAATTATATTCTAACCATCGTGCGATTTCGCTTTCCATTCTAAATTACGTTAGGCCAATAATAGGCAAGTATTAACTATTTTATAGTGTTAGCATTGTCATAATAGATTTTTAAAACCCCCGGAAACTTAAAACTCAAGATATCCATAAACTCAGTTGAAGTATAATAGCTGAGGTTTTTAAGGGGTGCTAATCTTCAAAAGCTGTAACGTATGCGAAATGTTCAAAGATGTTTTACCAACGAAACCTTGTAACAGAATTAAATACCGTCGCGTAAACTTATGCATCGCGTATTAGAAGTGTTAGATTTATAATGAATTACAGATGAAAATGCCAAATTATATCGATTTTTTTTAACTTTACTGATTTCTCCCTGGTCTCCACACGTTTCTTCTTATTGTCTTAATAAATAAAAATTGCCGTCTAATTGGAAAAATATGCTTTGAGACTATCATAGTTAATATATCTTAATAATGTCTTTTAAAGTATTAGAGTCGAGTATGTTTGTAAAAAGGACAGATTTGGCGAAATTATAGTTTTATGAACGACAAAATGATCTCACTTGACAGTTTTCATAAGCTACTAAAGTTAAGAGTCATGAGAGATAACTAACTTTCGATATAATTCCTTATATAGGCGCATAGATTTAATTTACAACTTTCCCTTCCGTTTAACACAGATCTTTAAAATATTTAGACATTATACATTTTAAAATAATTAATTAACCAGTAATATGCCATTTTCAAGTACGAAGCGTATGAATAGGAAAAAATCCAAATAAAAGAAGAATGTATTAAAAAGACATAATGATGTCCTATATCTCATTTCTACATTACAGGGAAATAAAAGTCCCAAATTGCACTAATAATGACTACAACTCGAAATCACCATATAAAAATTGAATGATTTCCCCCCCCCCCTCAGATCTGGAGGCACGATCTTAAACTCCATGAATGAAAAAATCAAATTAATAATCCCATCGCGAATGATCCCAAAAGTAAGATTTGGGGCGGCCGATGAATATCACGTATATTTTGGTGGGGGAGAAAAAAAATATAATGTTATGATACTCCATACTCAAATGACGGCATTCCCGTCCTTCGGTGTGGTGACGTAAAAGTCTCGTGTCCCCCTCCTTCGCGCCTTTCGATAAGAGTAGGATAATGCTAGTACCTGGTTTACATCATTCACCTCTCGATTTGATTGGACGAGAGCGAATGTAAGACGGGGAGAGAGAGAGAGAGAATGGCATTCTCTCGTGGCTGGTCCAAGTGACACTGGAATGGACGTTGAGGCTAACCCACCTATCTCACGAGGAGGCAAAGGAGCTATTAAATAATACCCACGCACTTTTGTGTATGCAGCCTCTGGGCCCCCGGACACGTGTTTAAAGGCCAACAAGCTCTCGTTAAAGAAAAGAAAGGTGTAATATTTTTCCCTCTTACTCTTTCGAGGAACATTTCGGCCATTGGGACATTTTTTGCAGAATTTTTGCGTGGAAGTATGATAGTACTTGCGTTCAATATTTGCAAACGAATTAAGCGGGGAGAAAAAAAGAAGAACTGTTGTAAAACGCACCGAAAAGAGACAATAGCATTATAAGAGTAAATAAAAACACCCAAATTTAGCGCCATGAAGTAAAGATGGCAAATATTTTTCAGTACCAGCCGTTCGTAAACAAAATGCCTGATCAAAGATTATACATTTAGATTGAGAAGAAACAAAATGAAAAATGTTATGGACATCGAGAAAAGCTGTGTACTGCAGCGTTTGCTTCAAACATATGCTCCCCCCAAAGCTCACGCCAGCGAATGTATCAACAACAAATAGATAGTGGTGAGAAATGAAGGCAAGAGATAAAAATGTCTTCCCTCTTTAAAAAAATGAAAATTAAACTTCGGTGGTCTTGCATTGCTTGTGTAGTTTTTATCTCTTATTTAATAGAAGATAATAGGTTTAAAAATTAGTTTCGTCAGAAATATAATCTTCCTGTAGTGATTGTAACTTTATTACAAAGGATTTGATATTATCATCATCGGGTGATCATAGTAACGAAAATAAATTTATATATAGAATTACTACTGAAACCCATTTACGAAATACAGGTATGCAATTTGTGAAGCTACGGAAAAGAAATTTTGGCGAAGTATCTTCTTTATTTAATGATATCTGTCTAAAAGTAGAAAAGGCCAAGGGAAAGAAGTTACAATACAAAATATTTAAATTAGTAATATTTATAAAGTTACGTTTTAAAAATAAAGTATAGTTAATTATCTGTATTAAGCGGTTTAGTACCTAGATTATCAATTGAATTTAAGCCATTACCGGAGCAAGAATATTAATTTTTCATTTTTTAATGCTGAAATCTCAAATAGGAATTGGGCATGTGTATCTAAATTATATGTATCCAATTAGCAAGTAAAATAAGATATACATAATTGCGCAAACCACAAAAAAAAACGAATAGTCTATATAGATATGTACGATATGTATGCATAAAATTATGTGCGTCCGAGAACTGCTGGTCCGATTTCGACCAAACTTTCACAATGGCTACTTAATTAAGTTAATGAATATAAAGAAACGGAATATTTGTTTCGATATAAAAATTAAAAGCGTGAAACCCACGACTGCTAGTTATTGCGAAACATAAAAACAACTTTTTTGGATCATTATGGCTTCTCAAAAATGAACTCATCGTTGAATTACTCTGAGAACGGCTACATAATAGTGAGAATGTTTTATTCAACAGTTTTATGGTTAAAATCTATGTAATTCATATCTAAATTAATAACATAAAATGCCGCTATTACGTAATTATTAAGACTAAAGGGAAATAAAAGGAGAATCACTCCTTGGTAGCCAAGGCAAAAGGAGTTGATAGATGGCTAGGAGTTGAATGCGTTCCATTGATGCGTTTTACGTGCTAAAGTGAGACTCGACGAGTGCATTATCGCTTAGAATGGGCAAACGCTGAATCTGAATAGAGTGATGGAATCCGGCATCTATCAAACGCCGTGTTTTTACGCCGAGGCAAGAGACCAAGATGGATACGCCGCGTCAACGGGCACCACAAACAAACGGCCACCATCAGAGGCAAAGAGGGGAGAACGGAATAATAAGGAAGGGCAGGAGAAGAGGGTGGAGTGAGAGTGGGGAGAGAGAGAGAAAGAGAGTGAGGAGGAGGAGAAAGGCAAGGAAGAGAGGGCTCTCGTGATATTCAATGTGGAGCAAGTGGGGAGAGAGAGAGAGGCAATTTGTTAAAAGAATGAAGACATAAGGAGAAGATAGGGATCTGGGCGGGGGGCGGAGGGGGCGAAAAGGTGTGGGTCGTCCGGCGATGGGCGACACCTAATGGCGTGATGAGCTATTTATGGAGAGGGGAGTAGGGGGCTAAACAGCGATGCGCGGGGGAATAAAAGATAATACGCGCTCAGAGATAGAGAGAGAGAGAGAACAGCGTACTGTTTAGAGACATAAGTCACCGAGTACTCCTTTAATTCCCTCTTTATAGGTATCTCTACCAAAACATTTAAATAGTTTTATTTCTCTTTCGCCATTCCTATCCCATAAGTACCACCTTTATTCCTACCTACCTCCTGTTCCATCTTTCATCACCTGTCGCCTTTCTTTCGTCTTTATCTTCTCAATTTATCTATTCTCTCTCTCTCTCTCCGTAATTACCCGCATTCTTTTCTCCATCTCTCTCCCTCTCTTTTCATCTCTCATCTCCTTTCTTTCCTCCATATTTTATTTTTTCTTTTTCTCTTTGCATCCGTTTCTTCTTCTCTTCTCTCTCTCTCTCTCTGGTTCTCTCTCTGCCGTCTTATTACTTCCCTTCGCTGAGGTTGCCAATCGCTACGGTCATTAATGCGTCTCAAGGAATGCGAATAGGGTACACGATCGCATGCCTCAACAAGAGAGCCTTTTTTTTTATATATATAGACCAGTTCCACGTCGGAATTAGATCATATATCGTACAAAGATGAACAGGTTGATTTCTGGGGAATTCATAAATTAAAATGATCGCATTTCATTGCATTTGGAAAAAAAAGAGAAAAAAGCACAGACAGATGCGATGCGTTGTGTTCTGTCGCGGAAGAAAAATTTACGGTCGTAATAATTATAGGAATTGACTTACAAAATGCATGCTTATATTATTTGTATGCACCTGCAAACAATTACTGGCGTCTAGCGATTTCTATAGAAAGGATATGACAGTTTATTTCTGTCATCCATTACCGTTCAATAATCTTCTTTTTTTTAAATAACGAACACAGATAATGAAAGGAAATTGAAAAACGCTGTCTTTTTGAAAGAATTCAATAAATTTACATTTTTCACAAAGCTAATGTAACACAATTACCGAGGCTGAGTCCACACGTAAAGCTAATGAAACAATTTTAACTGTATATTGTTAAATTTTCATTTATATCGTTTAAACGTATAAGTTTCATGAATTTTTTCCTCGAGAAAAGAATTATTAGAAAGCAAATAAAATAAAATAAACTAAGTAAGAAAAATTTGTGTTTTAATGTAAAATTTTCACTTCAAATGAGTTTAGAATGTTTAACTTTAGATTTAAAAAAGTTTTAACTCGAACCTTAATTTCTTATATTGTGCGGTAATTGATCCAATCTCCTGACGTCCATTACGTGTTCTTTTATTCGCATGTCCCCTAAAAAAGGTATTTTTTTTACAAAAAAGCTATTGAATCGGTGTTTGTACTTTTAAGCCATTATCCTCCGATTTTCTTCGGTGCCGGCGGAATATAATCGGAGAATCTCGATTTTTTTCTCTCCCGGATCATAAAAAGTTCCTTCAACGCTATAGGAATCAAACTTCCACGCAAGAAATCGGATGGTCACGCACGAAAAATCCAGAATCGACAACGAAAAACAAAACAAAGGGAATGAAAACAAGCAATTTCCGCAAATTTCGTCCTTCGATAAATCGATTTCCATTTATGTGACCGGAATCGTCGCTGCGTCGAATCGCCTGAAGACTTGAATCACGAGATGGGAAACTGCACGCGCTCTCATTTTCCGTCGCGCCTCCTTCATCCTCTGGCGTTCGGCCAGAGACGAAAACCACCCGAAAAAAAACATTCCAATTTAATTTCATAACCAATTTTTAAGAGGCAGCGGAAAGAAAAATTTTTACGACACCACATTCGCAAGTTTACATCCACTTCGAAATTATGATTTAAGAGGCGTTCTTTAAAAAAAAAAAAACTTTACGATTCGAAGTAACTACGGCTTCTCCAATTAAGAGAACCGACGAAATGAAAAGATTGCGCCCATTCTACTCCTCCTCCTCCCACCTGACAATCATTACCTTCTTCTCAAACCTCGTTCGCCCCTCAATTTCCTAACAACCTAATCACTCGGAGCACTCTCGCAGTTTGGAGCGGTTGCCCATGTACGGAGGTGACCTAGATTCATCGCGGAGTACATTCGCTAATGTAGTAATTAATTCATATACCACCCAACCAATCAATCTCTCCAAGTGGCCTTTTGTGTTCAAGCCGCCTCTCCATCAAACATTTATATCTTTTTGCGTCTGTTTCTCACAGAGGTGAAAAAAAATCTTCCTTTCAATCCGTTGCAACCAGCTTCAATTGCTAACTCCCCTCGATCTCTCTCGTGTCTATCTCTCTCTCCTCTCTTCTCCCTCTCTCCTCCCTCTCTCCTCCTCATTTTCCTCCTTCCCACGCTATCACCGTGCAAAATATATATAATTGAGATCAATATATGAAAGCGCAGCTTCTACGTATTTCTTTTGTAGCGTGAGTTGCGGTTATGTTATACATCGTTTTTGTAGTGTATCTGCGTGCTTGCGTGCGTCACATTGTTGTAGAAGTGGGAGATAGGGATTAGATGAAAATATAAGAGTTCATAGGTATACAGATGTAAAGGTTAAAAGACCAGGATAAAATCCGAAAATCTTGACATGTGGAGTAATTCTATTAATTATTTTATAAACGAACATTTTTTCATTATAAATACACTGAGCCGCCATTTACACCCATAAAATTACTTTTCATTAAGAAATTCTATTCGGTATTTTTTTTATATTTGTGCTCTTGCGTTCATATTACGAAGAATGTCGAATAACTCGAAAACGCCCTAATCTATTCTTTCGGTTTTAAATAAATCGACACCTAAAGAGGCTTATGGGTAATCACCGTGTAATATAATGGCCCAAGTTCGATTCCAGGACCGTTTAATTCCTACATTTGGATAACATGGGTATTGGTGCATCAAATTTTTTATTTGCGATATAAAATTGCTGAAAATAATAGTACAACCTTGGGACTTGAGCCGAAGAACGCCAAAAAGAATAAAAATTCAATTTCCTGCCGTCGGTTTTCATATACGGGTCGATTTGGTTCATAGATTTCTTCTGAATACGAGAACTTTACGCTTGTTGATGATAAAATCATGCATCGTCAAGAGAAACGTCATGCATGAATATATAAATACGGAATTAAGAGACTCCGTTTAAAATGATTATAAGTTTTAAAATAAATTCACCCTGATCAATCCAGCTAAAAGCACAAATTTTAATGTCCTAATCTTTATACAAGCAAGTACTTGATAAAAATTTCGCCAGCTGAGATGAAAAATGATGAATGTTTTAAAATATTGAAATTTACATTTAGGTTAAGGTCGACTATTATCATTATTTTTCAATCTTTTTCTTTAAAAAATCAAACAAATGAAACCTTTAATATATATATATATATATATATATATATATATATATATATATATTATAAAAACCGAATATATTATCTCCTTCTTCATATTCTGATAATTTGGATTCCTTCTAAGGCAAAAGTAAGACGTTCTTTTTTTTTTTCAAATAGAAAATAAAAAAACTTTCCACCGAGCGAGCTAAAGATTTTTATCCAGCAAAATATATCGCTTTCTCCCTCGGGCGCGTAATTAAGACCGGTAATCAATTATATTTCACCTCGTCCGTCTCATCCCCCTTTTGAATCGCAATCGAGCTATTAACATCGATCCGAACTTTTTTCCGTGTCCGAGAACTCCTCTAATTTAGCGATTTATGTGACTCCTACAGATCCAGCGCGGACGGCGAAGAGGAGAGAGAGAGAGAGAAAAAAAAACCCTCGGCTTCGCGTTGCGCTCTGTGCCTGGAATCGGATCCGCAGCGCAGCGGCGAGTGCGTGACGATGAGAGCTAATGGTCGTGTGTTCGCAGAGATGCGGCCCTCGCGTGAAACCATTAACCGCAGTGAAAAAGCAACGACCCGCCAACACCCTCGGGTATTCGAACTCGATCCGCTCTACTAAAGGACACCGACGGAGAGGAGGAGGAGGAAGGGGAAGAGGAGGAGAGAGGGGGAAAAGGGGGAAGAAAGGGTAAGCGGAGGAAAGGGAGAAGGGTGGCGAGTGAGAGGAAGGATAGGAGGAGAAATGGGAGGAGAGGGAGGAAGAAGAGGGAGAAGAATGGGTAGAAGGAGGAGGGAAGGGAGAGGAGGAGGAAGGGAATGAGAATGAAGGGGAGGAGGAAGGTTAGGAGAGGGAGGAAGGAGATGAGGATAAAGGTTAGAAGGAGAAGAAACGGTAGCAGGAGGGAGGGGAGAGGGAGGAGAGGGAGTAAGAAGGAGAAGAGGGAAAGAGGGAGGAGAGGGAGTAAGAAGGAGAAGAGGGAAAGAGGGAGGAGAGGGAGTAAGAAGGAGAAGAGGGAAAGAGGGAGGAGAGGGAGTAAGAAGGAGAAGAGGGAAAAAGGGAGGAGAGGGAGTAAGAATGAGAAGAGGGAAAGATGGAGGAGAGGGAGTAAGAAGGAGAAGAGGGAAAGAGGGAGGAGAGGGAGTAAGAAGGAGAAGAGGGAAAGATGGAGGAGAGGGAGTAAGAAGGAGAAGAGGGAAAGAGGGAGGGGAGGGAGTAAGAAGGAGAAGAGGGAAAGAGAGAAAGACTTCGGGAATAAGGCGGACGCATGAGAGAAGCAAAAGAGGCGGAGAGCGAGAAAATGGAAAAAAGAGGGGGGAGAGAGAGAGAGAGACTAGGATAAAAATGTAGAAAGAAAGGAAAAACGATACGAAAACAAGAGATCGAGGAATAGATATACTACAAACGTCTTTATTCGGATCCTCGCAATATGTCTCTCCGATAGCCATAAATTAAGGTTAGGAAAACCGGACGCGCATTTCGGCTACACTTCACCGACAGTAGAGCCGTGATCAGGAATTTATTACCTATAATCTAATAGGTCACCACTGATGAGGGCTGTTTCGTTGCCGAAACACGCTATTGCTTTTCCGTTATTTTTTTTTTACTATTGGAGAGACGTAACGCGTTCATTTAGTATCTGCCATAAATCGAGCACGATAATTATTTATCCTCTTTAACGGAGAGAAATTTAGACTTAGAATTCCCATATTATATTTAACGTATCGATAATCGTAAGAGAGTTATTAAATTTTAGGAATTTATACGAATTAAAAATTGAAATTTGAACATTTCGCTATTCACGCATTAAAGGAGTGGGGATAGAATACGATGGACAGAGAGAGGAGATAAGAATAGAGGATAATGGGAAGTAAATAGAAAATAAAGAGAACAACAGAGTGTGCATGAGAAAGAAGGAAAAAAATAAACAGGGCAAGGAAATTTATTTATGAAAGGATGAAAGCAATGAGCATGAGACGAGAAAGTAAAAAGGGTGGAGATGAAAGAGAAAGAGGTTACGAGAGAAAATAAAAGGAAGCAATGAAAAAGAGAGCTTAGTAGGAAAAGAGGGAGAAAGAAACGTGGGAGTAGAAAGGAAACCAGAAATAAGACAGGACGAAAAAGAAAAGGAATACAGATGAACTAAAGAAGGAAGCGAGAGGGAGAAAAAAATGTGGATCGGAGAGAAAAGAAAAAAACGAGAAGAATGAGAGGGCGAGAAGTAACGTGGAAAGAGAGGAAAGGGAGGAGAAAAAAAATAAACGCGGGGTGGAAGAGAGAGAGAGAGGTGTAAGAGGTGGGCGGGTCGGTTAAGGCGTAAGGGCGTGGGCGGCAAGGAATATAATGAGGAAAGGCGAAAAAAAGGAGAGACACAAAAGAAAAAGGGAGAGATAGAGAGAGAGGGTTGAGGTAAAAAGAGAGGTAGGTAATTGGGAACGGGCGTGGAAGGGAGGAGAAAAGAAAGGAAAGAGAATGAGAGAGAGAGAGAGAATGGGGGTTGCATACACCCAATGGAGAGGGAAATCTGCGATGCGTTTCGGATCCGATTTCACGTTCGCTCGCATAGTATTCGAACAAGACCGCCGTAAAGAGAGTCCCTTTGGATCTCTCCGGCTTCGCTAACACGGGATATAACCTTGCCGGCAATTCCACACCGCCTCGCCCTTTGGTCGACCAGACCACCGCACTAACCTCCGCCCCAACCCAACCCTTTCTCTCTCTTACTGTATAAGAGACGACTCTCTTGGCAAAGGTTTTTAAGCATGCGTCAGTAAATGTTTAGTGAGCTGAATACGAAGTAAGGAGATAAGGAGTCCGAGGCTAATTGGTGCCGCTTCGTCCGTTTATTCGAATGGGCCGCGGATGCCTATGATTTATCCTCGCGTTTGTTAGATTTTTCCTTTATATTTCCCTTTACACGTGAACTCGGTTTAATGAGCTTAACGGTAAACGCGCCCTTTTTTCCTAGTCGTTTCTTTGATCCCGCAGTTACGGTATAGAGGGAAAAATCGTAATTCGAATTCTCGGAAGGAGGGGGAGGGGGGGGGGGGTGGTAACGGGCAATTTTGAAATATTTGCTCTCTTTCTTTCTCTCTCTCTGTCTTTCTCTTTCTCTTTCTCTCAGCACTGTAGGAAATTCCATTTGCGTTTTTTTTTCTCAGCCAACTCTTCCGTGCTTTTTCCAATTGCAATAAAATTAATGGCGGAAGGCGTAACCCTTGGGGAACCACATCGCGGTGGATAGAGACACGAAAATAAAAACGCACGCGCGAATACCTCGGGGGAAAGAGTGAAAGAGGTTTATTTCCGCTACCTAGGATTAGTCGCACAGCGCAGTCGTTAGGGAAAATATACAAACTCGGTACGCGGTATTTATGGACGAAGTTGGAGAGAACAGATGCCGAGAGGAGAAGGAGAGGGAGAGAGAGGTTTAAAAAGAGAAAGAAAAGCGTAAACAAAACGGTATCTAAGTTTAGGAATGATCTTAAGACGGTTAAATATGGAGTTATGCGAAGAGGGGATGGAACGGGATGTGAGATAGAGTCCATTATCCGACCGAAATTGAGAAGAGGCATATTGTTGCAAGACGACTAATTAGGACTCTTTCTTCTCTAAACGGAATGTTGTCTTTTCTGAATTTTTCCTTTTGTTACCGTGGATAAGATGCGAGGAAAATTAAGGTTTCCTTTCCTTATTTAACTTGCTAGAATTGTAATCTTCTTGCTAGCAACGCTAGATTTTCCATGAAAATTCAAGAACCGATATCATCGATGGTTAGTTTTCTTAATTATCCTCTGGTATCGTAATTTTGATGTTAATATTTCGCTATGCTGCATACAAAATCACGTTTTGCAAATCCAAAATTATTTTCATCCACTTCATTTTAAAAAATAGATTGATTAATTAATCATTTTGAGTGATGCCGTTTCCTTTATTTTTTCCCATAAGCTTTTCTTTCAGAAGTAATATAATTATAATTTTATTGACACAGGCATTTAGATATATTCAGGTTTCTTCTTTAAAAATATCTATGAATAATACAGTGTTGGAATAGAAGAATATAATTAAGTTAACTTATGTACTGGTAAAAGCTTGACTCTTGCAGTAGACGGTAATACAACAGAATTAAAAAATACAACGCCATTTAAAGCAACATCTAAGAATCAGCGACAGCTGGAGCCTATGAATGATACGAAATGCTTAATTTTTCTCAGAGCATGTAAACTGATGGTTTAAAATTTCTATTAGCAGCAAAATAAAAACCGGAGGAAATGCCGTTTATATCATTCTCTGAAGATTCCGATATCAGCTGGACACCACAAAACAGAGTAATGAGTGTGATTTGAAATAAAACAAATCGCACGCGGATTTATTTAAAATTACACCCATTCCTCTAAAAAGTTCTTTCAATTTAAGGGAACAGGATCACGTATACTCACAAAAATCCTACGCCAGTATTTTAAAAAGGTCACAGAAGAGTGACGTCACCACTTCACATTTGCAATTTCAGTAAAAGTTATAAAAGTGCAATAAATTAGCGAAAGGATCAAGTTCCTCAAGTCATAAAAAAACATGTCCAACCTCTCCGATACTATCGGAGAGAGACAAAAAGTCGTTTATAGAAGGAAAAAATAATTTCGGAAATAACTGGGCTTATGCGAACTATCCTAAGGTCCACAGAGAAATAAGGATTTACCATAGAAAGAAAAATGGGTTTGAAGACGTATAAAGATAATGAAAAATAAACCGTCAGTTAATGTTATTTCGTCGATAAAGCGATCGAAAATGTATGCATTTAGAATATGTAATGTGGACACCTGGCCAAGCGTGGGAAAGTATTGGATACGTGGCTTATGCGTCATACGTCGTTGAATTACTCGCCTGGGTGGGAAAGCATTCAAATGCAAGTTCGCCCCTTGGGTCAATGAGATGCTTTCGCAAAGAAAAATACATAAGCCAGTACGATGATACACACCCTAAGTTTTGGGAGTCAATTTCAATAGCCACAGTATTGCCGTAACGTTTTATCGCTCACAAATTAACTAATGGCAATATCCAATAAATCTACACTTGACAGATTTGAGCGTTTATTATACTATCCTTTAGAATTTCTCAAGGAGAAAACTTTTTTTATTCGCCGAGAGCATTACTTCAGATAAGGGAAATAAAAAAATTGAATTTTTTTCTCTCAGAAGATGCTATCAACGTCGACGGGTTAACGGGTCAGTCCTCTTTGACGGCGCCTAAAGGGGGCAGGAAATAAAAAACAAAAAACGGATCAAAACCCGTAGTGATTCACGGAGAAACTCCAACTTTCCAGTTTTTATTATTCGGAGCGTTATAGTTTCGATGGTGGCAATTTTTTCGCCCCTTTTCCTCCTTCCCGCGTAAAGAAAAAAAGTTGATGAGAAGAATAGGTTTGAATCTAAATCTAGGCGGACGACTAAACTATAAACGGATACTAAATTAAAAGGAGGGGGCAATAAAAGATTGGAAAAGATCCGAAAACGTTCTCGGGCCGCCACGCCATGGTTTATGGTCGCAACTGGTGTTATTTTTCAGCCGGGGAAGATTTCGAAAGGGTTTTTTTTCTGAATTTAATTTTGGAGTGCGTGTATAT
This sequence comes from Uropetala carovei, assembly GCA_036926305.1. Taxonomy (NCBI): domain Eukaryota; kingdom Metazoa; phylum Arthropoda; class Insecta; order Odonata; family Petaluridae; genus Uropetala; species Uropetala carovei. The sequence goes on from JAXCHB010000196.1 coordinate 21,668,519, forward strand.
CCTTCTATCATCAACTACTCTCTCTCTCTCTCTCTCTCTCTTTTCCCTTTATCACCAGTCTCTCTCTCTCGCTTCTTATTCTCTTTCTCTCACCACATCTTTCATGCACTCCCTTTTTTATTGCAGCTAGCCTTAAAATATGATTTTTTTCTCCCACCATCTTCTCCACCCCTTCTCTCATCCACTTTATCTTTACACACACATATATACATATATATATATCCAATTTATTCTCTTTTTCTGTATATATCGTATTCTTCTCTCTTCTCTCCTTCCTATCCTATTCTCTCTTTCTCTTTCCGCTCCTCTTCCCTCTTTACACTTTATTCTATCTTACTAACTATCGTATTATTCTTCTCTCTCCTCCTATTCGCAGGTTTTTCCCACCCCCCTTCCCCTTCGTGGGTGTTTTCCTGCGTGGTATTTTACTACGATGGCCAAGCCCGGTCTTTCCTAGGTTTTTACCACAATTACTCTGTCTTTTAATAGCAATTTTCCGAATTTGGAATTTTGGTGTTTTGCTTGTATGTTTTTCTATTTATTTATTTTTTTCTGGTTCTTTTCTGTGAAATTATTATTACTATTTTATTCTCATTTTTAACTGTTGACGCAGGTTTAAATGTAAGAAGGGACTATATAGTCTCAATTTCGCCCTAATAAAATCGTTTGTCTGTCTGTCTGTCTATTCTTCTCTTACACCCACTCTTTCCTATCCTAATTCTCTCTTTCTTTTTTTTTACTCTCCTCTTCCTCTTTTGTGCTCGAGCTACATGTGACGCCGTTGACTCTTAAATAAAAAAAAAACGGATCTCTCATCAATTGCCTCGAAGGCGGAGGCGCATATGATAGCAGTGAAAGCGTCGTGATGAGTTCAGATGAGGTCCTGATGAAGGCTGGAGAAAGACAGACAATTATCCGGCGAGTGATTTATACGGAGCCGGACGAATTTTGGAGGCTGCGAAAGGGGGATGCGGAAATTCGTCCTCGTCTTGTCTTAATAATGGTCGGGCGTGCGCGTGTCTTCATATTATTATTTTTTTTAATGGGCAATGAATACGAAATGATTGGAGATTAGTAAAAACTTAATAGAGTCCGTAAAAAGAGGTTCGTTCGCATTATGTATTCATGCCTACGTGCGTACACTTGACCCTTTACTCTCCGCGTGGGTTGTACATGTCGTGATGGGATACTTATTTTTAAAAAAAGTCTCGGTCATCGCTTTAAAAAAAAATAAAATAAATAATACGCACCGGAACCATAATCGAGGAGGTGAAAAAATCGCACCTTCGGTAACTCGAGGCCTTTCGGTTAAAATATGCCGTGTCTATATTTTCAAGGCACTATTGCCAGGTGTGTGTGCGTGTAAAACCGTGCAAAGGAAATAAATCATACATTAATATCCTTGCGAATTATAAAAATATAGGGCACGACCTCGACAACTGCAATGTTTCCATTTTAACACCATCTCAAAAGAAGGTTATATTTTATTCGATGTTGCTACCTGATGGAGTCACGCTATATGGAGTTAATCTCTTGGAAATAATACAGCAGCGCAGCACAACCTTTTTCGCAAGCCAGAGTTAATAGAAAACGAAGCGAAGCAATTAGAAAAAGTTATAGAACCGTTTAAAATGCGCTGCTGGTTTTTGTGATACAATCACCTTCGTCCTTCTATATGATTATTATGATATATAAATTGTACGTTGAATATTTTAACAAATTATGTTATACATTGAGGGATTTAATCTATTTTGTGAGTTTTTGTCATTTATTTCACCATCTCGGAAAGTCGTTAAAATGAATTCCGAAATCGCCTTTAACGATTTCTTATTGTTCGACTGCTCCTTCCCAAAATGAAGCTGGTGACCCAAAATTTGACTAACGAGCATGAAAAGGAATTTGAAGCTATAATTCGCAAACAATGAAAAGAGGTATCAAGTCGGAAATTTGATCCTCAAATTCTCCTCTAACTGCAACTTGTCGTTTGTCATCTTTAAAAAAAGACTCCTCGGCGATCAATTTAAAAAGTACGATTAAGGATACATACGCAGGTAAAACGTTCGAAGGTACAGTAAACGCGTCACTGAAGACAAATGTTCCTCGGAGGTATGCCTACCAGCGGACTCGATACACACACACACACACACATATATATATACAGACACATTTTTTTAATGTTCGTAATTTGAAACTCAATGGAATCCTAAACTCGTGACTATCGAAGGTTTCAATCTCCTTCCAAATGCACGATCCCATAATTCCTCTTGAGTTTCATTGAAATGAGGTCGCCGTGTAGGTGGATGGTTTATGACGCGCATAGATTTATAAACAACGTGAGACCGAAGGTATACATTTATTTTACTTCTTAAATTGCAAATCTATTCGGTCCATTGCTTTAAAAAGTCAAGTCTAATAAGTTTCCAACGTTTCAGGTTGGTGAGAGTGGTTTTTCGGCGCGTAAGGGATACAGCGAATCCCAATAATTTCTAAGATTAGATTTCCACCTATAAACCTAAATCGGATTGAGGGATTATTTTCATCTAATAAATAAAGAACGCAGAGAAACATTAGATCGAAATTATTTTCGCTACGAAAGGCACATCCCAAAAACTCTTTCGCGCCATTCCTATTTAACATATAATGATTCGCCTAGTTAATTGTCGGCCCCGTTTATAAATTTAGTACCCTTTCTCCGTAATCCCTTTTATTCCCGACATTCCTTCTCCCAATGGCGTCCGTATTCAATCTCTCGGCGGAATCCTTTCTCTCTTCCTCGTGAATGGCAAAACAACGAATATCTTTTACGATCCGGAGTCTATTTATTGCACATTTCTCCGCCCGTACTTGGATACCTAAGAGTGATGGTTAGGTCACCACTTCATTGTCAATTGCGTATTTATTTACAGTTTGGATTTGTTGTCTGTGCGCTTTTTTTGTCGTCCGTGGTCGAAAAATTCCGCTAAGCTAAAGGAAGAGATTAGTATCGCCCGATTCGTCACCATCCCGAGGATTTTAAGTCTTCGGCCATATTTACGATAAGGAGTAGTAAACCCATCGTAAAACCCGTCTTATTTTATAATGACAAAAATCTAATTGTACGTCATGTTAATCGGCACAAGAAAATATTTATCGCGAGTGGGTGACTTGTGCATTGGTTGTTATGTGATAAAATTTGATTCAATTATATTGACCACATTAAGCGTCTTATAACAATGTACGGTAGTTTTCCATGGACTAGGTTTTACAGTGGAGTTACATGTATGATTACAACAGCCGGAGATAATAAAAATACTTTGTACTACATGAAGTATATGTTCACTTAAATCATAAAAACCTGTCATCTCCTTAATACGATTAAATTATTTTATGAATTTAATAATTATCGACTGTTTTTATATCCTAAATTAATTATTGAATTTATGTTTCCACTTAGGAACCTTGAAATTATTTTATATAAAATTTCTAGCACAAAATTATTACTTTTTCCTTCCTCAAGTACACTTTTATAGGGCACGACGGAAGACAAGAGTTGTTTATGTTGCACATATCGTTACCGTTATTCGCTTTATGCACTTGAACAAAATCAAATCAGAAACTCGCGAGAGAAGTGAGAATAAATCCTAATAAATTATAAAACGAAACAAAACCTGAATAGATTTACATGAATAAATCAAGGGAAAAATCTTCTCCGCTGACCATTCCAACCTCCTTGCTTTCCTCCTCTACACACTCCATATCTCTCCATCTCACTCCCCTCCCCACCTCCTAACCTCCGCCTTCTCTCTGTCTCTCGCCCTTTCCCATTAATCCCGGATACCCGCCTTCTATTCTATTCCAAACGCCATCGTGATGCATTGTGGACAGCACCATTCGAACGCCGAGTGACTCGTAGTACATAAATCTCGCGCCCTGCGGGCCGCGCGCTCTTCCTAAAGCGTGCGCTGCGTGCTGCGGGACAATCTTTGGTCGTAATCGGATGCACGGCAACGTAGCGGAAAAGACAAATGCATAGGAAAAATGTTTAATAAGCAGGCTCCGATTATAACACCGGCACACGATTTCTCGCGCTTTGTATGATGGTTAATGCATTTTATGGTTTTGTCGATTATTTTCTATGTGGAATTCCACGTGGATTTTTTTATCGCGATATTTTTATTGCATATTTCCCATAAAATGTTAAATTATTTGTCAGAAAAACATCAGCAATATACGCAAATGTTAAAATAAATCACATTTCTAGTTATTATATAACTAACAATAAGATCTTTGTTTCTTAAATAAAATTAGGACGAATTTTCACTAAAATAAATTAAATTATAATTCGAATAATCCCACTTGATTAATAGAACTTGCCTTCCTATTTTAATAATACGAAAAAGATTGAAAGATTTCACGTAGAAAAATTCGTTGCAATATTTGCCTTTCAAAAAGTAAAAAAAAAAATCTTTCGGTAATTCTTACAAATCCGAGAAATAATAAATTACTTTCTGCTCAGGTGAATATAGCTTTTCTCTGACATAATTATTCGAACAAATCTTTCACTTCGGATGCAAGTAAACTTTACACGTATAAGCATCAATTATTATTCGTTTTGGTATCACCAAAAATGTAAACCAGAGCGGGCCACGTAAGAAAGATAAATTTACGTATCTCATTATTCCGTTCCACGCATAATCGATATGAAAGATTATGATTAATCTCCTTTGTCTCTTCCATCCCTCTGTCGGCCTTTTGAATTCATTCCGAAAGGTCTTTCATCATTCGCTTAAAATAAATGAACAACCATTTCGATAGGGAATAATATATTCCAAATAATAAGTCTATATAACCTCTTTCCTTTAAATGTCGCCGACGTCGCTTTAAAAACAAAAGACTGAGTCAATCCCCCTCGTTTCCTAGACGATCGCTCACTCACGTCTGCTAACTGCCGCCCCCGCACTCACGGGACACGACGAAAGCGCTCACTAAAGGCGAGGTCGGACAGCGCCGCGGGTCGGCCTCCACCGCCCCCTCTCACAGCACCGCCGCCCCATCCTCCCTGCCCTCCCCCTCCTCCTATCTGCAAGGTTCAAAGGGGTTGGACGTGCGTAAGACCCTCGCAGACATGATTTAGGATGAGAGGCTCTAGAAAGCTAAAGGAGAGTGGAAGAGGGAGAGAGTACAAGACGCACTCCACTTGCCATGGGAATCACGCCAAAATGCTATTCCTTTTTTGGCAGTCGATAAAACAGAGAGAGAGAGGTCCAGCAAAAAGACCGAGTAAACTGGGTAAATATCGCAAAAGACGAAGAAAACATCCTCTTTCTCCGCACGTAATTTATATTTTTTATACCCGAGAATCACGCAACAGGTACCGCTTTGACGGGGTGAAGCTTAAAAGAGAAATCGGAGGGCTATGTGAAGTATCCTATCAGAGCATAGCCGTTCCTTTATATATAAATAAATATAGAGATATATATAGATATGTGCGCGTACATACATATATCTAACGTCCATCGCTACGTAACTGATATTAGAAAATAACTCCGGCGTGGGAGGCGGCGTCATAAAAGCGAGCGGGTCGCAAAAGAGGTGTGTCTGCTATGAAATGAAACGAGATTATGTGATCGGCTTGTTATAGGAGGAAGCGAGAGGGGATATGCAGTTGGAGGAGAGAGGGGGAGAGAGGGAGAGGGAGAGAGAGGGAGAGAGAGAGAGAGGAGAAAAGAGAGTTACGGGATGGTCTACACGAGAGGAGTGTATGGTACAATGGTTGCGAAGAACTCGTGGAGGAGGAGGGTGGGAAGAACTGAGGAAATGGGAGGAGAGACAAATGGTAACAGAAAGGAAAAGAGAAGCAAAAGGAGCAGAGAGAAAATATTGAGAAAATCTTATAAAGAAAACGGAGAGAGAGAGAGAGAAACTAGCGGATGTAAAATAGATACATGCAATTTTAATGAAGCGCATAAAAAGTTAACGTACGACCTTAGCTGGCAGCAAATTGTCGCTGTGTAAAAGAAACAAAGGCAATATTATGTACAGCGTTACAAAAACAATTTTAAGGAAATATATTATTTATTTAAAAGAAATGCGTCAGAAGTAAATAATTTTTCTTGAAGATTTCAAAAATTAGCTTTTTTGGAATTATAAACAATTTCTTCGGAACAGGGTTTAAGAGTCTCTGCGATCAAAATATTTGGGTACGCGTATGATCCATCCCATAGTCCCTACTCTAAATTATTAACTAATCGAAAACTAAAGTTTTAATTTACTCAAGTTTTTGCCTTCGTGGCACGTTGATGTGATGTTTCTCCAATAGCCATAGAAAAGTTTAAGGAAACTATATCTGCATTTCGGCTCCAAAGTAGTCATCATCCGTGGTGTCTAACGAACAGTAGATACTACTTTTGTTCTTTATTAGAATCTACCATCCATGAATCGCCACGGATGGCGGATTCTTTGTAAATGAAACGTGCATCTCGTTTACTTAATCTTTTTATGACCATTGAAGAAACGTATGATGTCAATTCAATTTTAGTTACGATGCTAACTCAATTATTTTCCATATAACTTAGTATATATATATATATATTAAAGTTATCTAAAAAGCCCTGATGGAAGAAGCATTGAGGGGACCTTTTAGAAGACAAGAACGACGAAGGAGCAGAAGAGAAAACCACGAAGCGAAAGAACGAATGGGTGCGGTGAGCAGTCGGAGGCGAACGGATAAAAGCGAAGAGGAAAAAGGAAAGAGGACGCGAATGAAAACGGAGCGGAGAGGAGAATCGGAGGAACACGAGATGTAAAAGACGAATGAATCGACGTGCCCGGTAAAAGAAGACAACAGGAGAAAGAAGCAGAACGAGAGAGAGAAAGAAAGAAAGAAAGAAAGTAGAAGGGAAAGAAGTAGAGAAGTTTAAAAAAATGAGAGAAGTGGGCGGAGATAAGGGAAGGACATGTAGTGAGGAAGGGCTATGGGAGAGAGAGACAGAAAAATAGAGCCGTGGAAAAAAAGGGATTGAATGGATGGGTTGATGCTAGGAATGGGCGAGGATAGAGAGGTGTAGGTGTAGGCGAATGAAAAGGGGGGAGAGAGAGAGGGGAAAGAGAGAGAGGGGAAAGAGAGAGAGGGGGGGAGAGAGAAAGAGAGGTAGGGGTCAACGAAGAATGGAACGAGAGCGGACTGAAAGAAATAATGCAGCAGTAGGCTTTGGAAGGTTGCGTGGTAGAAAGGGGCGGCGAGGAGGTGAAGTTGGGAGGATGGATGGATGCGGTGCGGTAAGGGTAGGGAGGAGGAGAAGGAGAGGGAGGGAGAGGAGAGAAAGAGGAGGGATTGGCAGGAGCCCTCTCATTAAAGAGGCACGAGGGCAGAGTGGACGGGAGAACGCGCACCGACTCCAATAAGAAAACTAACGAGGGCGCTCTCCGCCGCGCACCCACGCTCTCCACCCCCCCTCCCCTTACGCTCCTTGATCCGCTTTTGTTCGCGTATATTTGTTGTCATGCTAGGCGAGCAACTATCATGCGCCTTGATTGCGGGGCTGGCAGCCTCGCGTGTGCGTGCTTCGCCATAGATAGAAAAATGGAAAGCGTCCAAGTTGATGGGAAGTGGAAGAAAAAAGTGAACGATGTTCTTGCCTGGTCTTATTTGTGGGAAGGTTATAGTATTCGTTGGTTTTTGGCTTCGTTTGTTTAATGGTTTTGTTTGTTTTAATTCGTATGTAGATAATTCACGAGTATCCCATAAGACGGCGGTATCTGTTCGAGAGAGTTACTTTTCATTTGTTCTTAACTATTCGTGAAGTAGAGAACTTCTACACAATTCACCTATTTGATCGAAAAATTAAATCGATGCTAATTCTCACATCGCTATCACTATTATTAATATCTTTTTAAGGTTAGTATCTCGCCAACGTGAAGTTCATGGCGTTTTAATCCACGAAACCAGCATCGGTCATCACGAATAGTTTTTCTATGTGACTTCATTCTCTTTCATTAAGTATAAGTTGCTCTTTAGTAATGAAAATTTAAATATGAAACGATTAAAATCCTTGGAGTAAAATAAATTAATAATGAGAATAGTCCTATCTTCTGAAGGATAAAAGAACGTTATGAGATTATTTATTCGACGGGAATACTATCAGTGAGATCTAAGTTAAATACATTTACTTTCGATGTATTTAGAAAGACTTGTATATCTCAGAAGATTACATTAAATTAATCAGTCCTTCACCATAGAATTTTACAAATTAAAAAGTCTCCGTTTTCTCTTGTTGCTCTGAAAACTCTAAACACTGAATAGATATAGTTGAACACTCTGTTTCTTGATTAACAAACCAAAATTCAGTCATTAAAACATTCAATAGTGTTTTAAGTTCTAGAAATTCATCAGTCGTTCTGAAATTTGCCCCTCACGGCGTATTCCGGAATAAAAGTACCTGTAGCGACAACGTGATTCAATTAGCATTCAACTTAGCAGATAAACGGCTCCACTGACAAGGCGCTTTTGTGAACCTTTTGCAATCGTGTCGCATACGAAGCAGCATTTTCCCTCGTCCTTTATTTCACGCTCTTCCATTTCAGTGTTAACCTCCTCCTTTTCTTTCTTCTCTTCTTCTCTCCCATCTCATCTTGTATGTTCGACTTCGCGCAACATCAGTAGCCCCCTATCTCTTTCTCTTCATCTAAATGACGCTATTTGTTTGGCCATCGCGACTATTGCCGCCAAATGGGCGATCCATTCACAACCGGGTTGGGCGTGAAACGAGTCTCTAGGGAGACAAAACTCGCAGCAATCGAGTTCCATAAAGGAGCTATCGACTCCACCCTGCTTCAAATTGCTGCCCACGACAACAGAGGCAAACACGCTTTCGTCTCTTTGTCCTCGAATTCTATCTCTTTGTCTCACACTCGTGATTTTTTTTAAATACGAAAATCGATAACTTCTTAATTTCCTCCTTCTCACTGCGCTTACCTCGTAGAAAGCGAAACTCAAACATAAACTGCGCGGGAGGAAACAACTGTCGTAATGATTCTACCGAAACTTGACTCTAAGTGTAATATTATTTTAATTTTAAAAAATCGGTACAACATACATTGTACAAACTTTCTCATATACGTACTAATGCGTCGTTTAGTTATCTTTAGAAAATGAAAATCGTATGAGCCTATTTTTAGAAAATCCAATTTTTGTTAAAGTTGCCCAAGAATAAACTAGCCTTATATTCATTCACTGAGAAAAATGAAATAAGCAGTATTATTGCCGATGTTTACACAAGTAACTGTACGAAATTTGATCAAAATCCTAAGAGCCGTTTTTGAGAAACTCGAATTGTTGTTAAAGTTGCCTAGAATAAACTAGCCTTATATTCATTTCTGGAGAAATATGAAATACGTAGTATTATTGAAGACGTGAACTCAATTATCTGTACGAAATTTAATCAAAATCGTTAGAGCCGTTTGAGAAAATCGATTGTTTTTAAAAATGCGTAGAATAAACTACTCTTAATTAATGAGCAATGTCAACCATTTCTATGTATACTCTGTTCAGTATGATAAAATGCCTAAGTACGAGATTTCATTCATTTTTGTTCTTCCGTCTAGGCTCCAGAGCCAGTAACAGACAGACAGACGGCAATGCGAAAACTACTTTTTCGAATTCAGCGACACCTAAAACGTGTATTTCCGTAAAAATCTCGAAGTCGAATTTTTTCGCGAAAACAATACTTTCTCGATACTTTGTATGAGAAAGTAAAAAACGATCATACAAGTCAGAATATAATTAACATGATGACGATCATTCGTCTATATCGGTCGCATATCTTATGCACGTGGAAATAGTGCAAAGTTTATCACAGTGTGGGCAATTCGTATCATTTTTAGTGCAAATAAGACCCATTCTCCAATCAAACGACTCATTATATATATATATATAAAACATTTTTCTAGAATTTTATTTATCTCCATGACTGCTCCTCTACGCTCTCTTCGACCTATTCGCTGAATAATGAGACAGTCGAACTATTTTAACTGGCAGGTCACACGAGGCTCGCGCGTCTGACACCCTTGTCTTAGGACATCCTTCAACTTCGCAAATACAGCATTCTCCGCCTCAAAATCTCCTCAACTATTTATTTATGCACATTTTTCTAAAGATACTACTCTTGAATGCATACCCTTGTTCCCAACCGCAAACCGATCAAGTTTTCCCGAGAAAAGAGTTATATCAGTGGTTCTCAACCTTATTATGGGCGCTACACCCTTTCAAAGAAAGCAAATTTTCGTGGCACCCCAATCTTGAAGCAAGTTTTTTAAAAAATATTTATATATATTACAACCTTTCGGCGCATCCATTTGTTGGTACCGCACCATTATCAATTTATTAGAGAAAAATTATCACCCTAATTACCTATGAACACATCCACACCGTTCACATCATTTACTGAACTAACATAAGTTTTTCGCGACACTTTAAAAATTAGCTGCAGCACCCTAAAATTTAACTGCGGCACCCTAAAAAAAAAAAATCAGCTGCGGCGCCATAGCGCGCCGCGGCACCCAAGTTTGGGAAACACCTTCTTATATATAATATGTTGAGCAAAACGTTTTCATCGCTATGAGTTCCTACTGCCCTTCCATTCCATCAATCTATCCTCTTCCCTCTAAAACTTTCCTTCCACACCTTTCCCTCCCCCTTGGCGCAAAGGAAGGGTTTAGGAAGGAGGAGGAAAGGAGAGGAAATGCTCGGAAGACAGAGTGGGTGCTAAACGAGTGAAGAATGCCTTCGGAATATATATCTTGGATGGAAGGCGGAAGAGAGAGAGACAAAGAAAGAGAGAGAGGTCCAGTGAAGACGAAGATGGATCGGCAGATATAGAAGAGGAGAGAAAATGGTATCGAAGTATAGAGGAGGAGAGGGTGGGGGAAAGAGAGAGGAGGAGGGGGATGGGAGGAGGAAATAGAGAGAATGGATTCCCTTGGCTACTTCTATTTCCAACGTGCAGCAGCGCACGATGAGAGAGAGAGTATATGAGGTGCGCGTGCGGTATAATGGTGAATAATAAGACGGTTAACGGCGTGTTAGGGTATAAAAGACGAGTCCACCTCGCGGGAATTGAGATTTGGAGGAGTGGGAAGGGAAATGGACGAACAATTAGCGCAGCCATATGTCGTGAGTTTAACCTCCATCCGTCGCGCTACGAGATTCTCCTTGAGAGGAAGGCGGGATTCTAACCGCATCCCGCCGCTTGCCAATAACAATAACTCGTGTTATTAGAATGAGACGGTACAATTTGTATTTTGTGAGCGCTTGTTCTACCTTACGTGATATTTTATCGGTTATATATATATATATACACTACGGAAGAGGAAAGGTAAGTAAGGATATTTAGGGCAACTACGTGTTGAAGGAAACCCAGTGAACACTTACCGGAAGTAGAGCAGCTGGGGTGTTGGAGAGACACATTTGTAGAGGTTAGAGCTTTCGGGATGATCCCTTCGTCAGCACAAGAGAGACACAACTGATATGGCAGTGTGTCTCTCTTGTGCTGATGAAGGGATCATCCCGAAAGCTCTAATCTCGACAAATGTGTCTCTCCAACACCCCAGCGGCTCTACTTCCGGTAAGTGTTCACTGGGTTTCCTTCAACACCTAGTTACCCTATATATATATATATATATATATATATATATATATATATATATATATATATATATATATATAGGTGTGTGTGTGTATATATATGTATGTATGTCTGTACAACCGTTCTGAAGGAATTGATCGATGGACTTTACCTTTGGCGATGTAGTTCGGTTTCGGAGTCTATATGAAATAACCTCGAAAGAGAATGGCATATTTAGGCCGGTGGAAATGTAAATCTCTTGGAGCGACGCGCAATGAGCATAATTTTTAGAACAAATATGGCGTTCGTTGAGTACGAACCGAATGTATCTCACGTCTTTTTTTAAATATTTATATTCCAATACAAAAGACTCCTTCAGCCGCTCAAGTTCATTCGTTTAATATTTGCCAATGCAATTAATTCATGCACCCACGTGACTCGTGATAATTAAATCCTGCGAAATAAGCAAATAGGCTAATGAGTAGGAAAGGGAGTAATACGTCTGATATATTCCCCGTAATTTGCCTTTTTTTCAGTACTATTCAAGTGCCTTCGTCTTCATGCTAACATCTGTTTTCGTGAAAAACTTTAATTACCTCATCCTTAATTTAAGTAGATGTCTAAACAATCAATTATTATATCGTTATTATAGATGGTGGGCCAAATAAATGTACCCTATTTCAAAATAAAATTACTGGATAACCATACAAGATAGGACCGAATAATAAAGTGCATTAATCAGGAGAAAGTCAAAATTTTCAACTAAATAACCTTTTTCTGCTGCAGGCTCTAAATATCTGTTAATTTTACAACAGCTGCACCCAACATTGGGCTTAAAACGCTGCGGGCTGTACAGTAATCAGCATGTGCGCTCAGAAAGACGGAACACATTTCGAAAGTCTGTATTGGTGTAAGTAAATTTCAAAGATCCTTCTATTATTTGGTTTTTGTTTCGATTTCATATCACAGCTCATTTATATTTTCAAATTTTGAAATCGAATACATTTCTTGGTCCACCCTGGGTCCTGTTCTCATAAATGAAAATATTAGTAAAGGAATAACATTCTTCGCACATTTTTGCGATATTTTCTTCTGGAAAAAACGTACTACTGTTCAGAACCGACAGCGGTGAAATGTTTATGCGCTCATTTAACGCTTCGTTTTTTATAATAACCTTCGAACTGCAACATGTGATCGTGAAAGAAACTCGATGCCGTCGCTTATTTTTTTATTTTTCAGTTACGATATTCTCGCGAAATTCCTCGCGTTGTATTATCCCGCTTCCATTTTAAAAATTTATTTTATGCACTCATTATTTGTTTTGAAGCCTCGCTGAGATGAGTTAAATGCCGGCAGTCGTGTTTTCCTAAAATTATTTGCAAAATATCCAGCAAAAACATATTTTTTGCCAATTTTAGACGGAACTACGACAGAGAGAGCTATTCCCGACATAGCGCGCGCAAATTAGAAAGACGCGCGACAGCGGAATTCTGGGAAGTTGGACAAAATGAAACGGGAGAACATCGTGTACCTACCCCGCCTTCATGAAAATTCTCGACGGGTTTTTGCTCGCTCGAGTCGCGCACTTAACGCACCAGTTAACGAGTCCATATAAGAATTCACGACGCTCAAACAGAGTTGCGGACGAAGAACACAATTTGCATTTCGCGTAAAGGAAATTCCGTCTGGAACAAAAGGGATCCCAACGGCCGTAAAATTCCGCTTTATTGCGAGAAAATTACGGTTATGCCTATTAAATCATTTAGACCTTTCCTAGGAAGATAGACAAAAAATTAACATCCTGAACTTCGAAAAAACATACGGGTTTAATGGGGACTTTCTTGACGATAAAAACAAATGTAAACGTGATTGAAATTGTTTTGAGTACGACGTTTAGTTTATGTTTTAATTCACTTAGGAAGGTTAATTAAATAAAAACTCTTATGTTGCGTATTGTGATTAGATGGTAGTGCCTTAGGGTTATATTTCATAACTTACAATTAGAATCCAGTAAGTATTTTTGGTAAATTAATAATTAAGTGCCATTTAAAAAGTTGGCAGTGAGTCTACTGAAAGCTGAGGTATGGTGTAATAATAATAAATTTGCACCTTGCAAGCAATTACTTGAAATAAAAGGCAGTGCCGATACAGTACTATAAAAATTGTTAATAATTTGGCGCGATATATTTTATTTTAATCATATTAATAATATTACACTGATTCTTATGTATTCGCCTGATTTTAGCAATAAATTTTAAATTTATATCATAATACCTTTGGATCATCCGAGTGGTTTTTCTCTAACGAACCTACACCGATCATGAATCTCGTCAAGTGTCTAGTTCTAATTTTTTAAATCTATTCAAACTACTTTGCTTTAATTGATTCCACACCTTGTATACCAAGCTCGCCAATCGCGGTTAAAATCAAGGCAAACTCCCGTGCTTTATCTAATTTTTTTACACTAAAGAAACCTCGCAAAAAAAATCAACCACGGAGAATTCCACAAAATCTTTTACGGTGACATAGCAAATAATAAGCAGGTACCGGACAGGTGCTGTGAGGCACACACTGAAGCGGTGAAAAAATTTTTAATTCAAAAAGAGAGCGGAAAGAATTAGCCTTTGGATTCGGCCATAGAGCAGCCTCCTCATTCTCTCCATCCCTCCTTCCTCCTTACAATCTCTCCTCTCAACCCACTGTGAGTCAATAATTTCAAATCCTTCTTTTAAGTCAAGGCCTCGAAATACGTGTCCCGGCGGGAGTCGTTCATTCACTCGCTTTCTCTGGAGCACTGCGGGCTACCAGCCAACCCACATCTCTTTTTCTCTCTCTTCCTCTCTCTCTCTCTCTCTCTCTATCTCTCTTCCTCCCTCCCTCTCACCCACGCCCAGAGCGTATTTCATCTTCATCGGACGCGCGGTCAACTCCACACACACACACACCTCCTCTCCCTCATTTCCCCCAAGCCATTCCCCTTCTCCATAGTCTTTCGAGGTCCATAACTGGGCAACCGCTGCCCATCGGTGATGGAGTAAGGGAGGAGGAAAGGGAGTAGGGGGAAAGGAGGGTTATGGGGCGAAAGAGAGGGGGAAGGTGGGTGGGCTACGGTTACCGAGAACGCAATTGTTGAGCAGGAGAGCGGCTCCTTCAAAGGTAAAACGGTGAGATGTGGGAATGGGAAGATGGAGAGTGAGAGAGAGAGAATCAGGAAGAAGATAGAGACTGCGGGGGTGAGATTGGGTGGGCCTTCCATGAAAAAGGATGACGGTCGAAAGGGGAGGGTGGGTGTGAGGGGAGATGGAGGGAGGAAGGGAGCTTTGGGAGAAAAAAAGAGAGAAGGGAGTTGGCTGCCGAGAGAATGGCGCCTAATGAGGCGCACGGATGTTTTAAAAAAATCCCATACCCTATAATAATATTTCACTTGTTTACCCATGGCAAACGGCTATTCACGGCTCGTAATAACCTACGCAGACTTTAACGGATAATTAGAAATTTTTTTCGGATTCTAGGTCTGCGATAAATGTAATTGCCGATGGTTACGACGTGGGATATGAAAGTAGAAGGATGTGTCGGAGGAGATAGACGGTCGAAAAGGATAAGAGAGTGTGTGAAATGCAGTTTTGCATCGAGATTGCGTGTAAGAGGATGAAGGAAGCAGTAAAAGATGAGGTTCCTTGAACATAAGAGTGTAAGCAAGTTAGCGGCGGAATAAAATTACGCGAGATTTTTTTTGATAAAGAGTTTGCTAGCGGTGGCAGAGGATGTTTGAACTTAGCGCACACCAATTAACATGTCTCAGGGCATCTGATGTAGGCCAGATTATAAAAGTGAGTTTAAGGTTATTCCCTTGTCCTGTCGGAATTGCGCAATAAAATGAGTTACAGCGGCACGCAAGAGTTTGTTCCCTCGCTAAAGTGGTTTGCGTATCTACGTCGGAGAACAGTTTATAACTGTAATCCGTCCGGGAAATGGCTGCTGAAGAAGATACTCGTTATAAGGTTCCGCGAAACAGAGTCATTTATCAAAATCCTAGATGAGTCTTTCCTAATGAAGATGTGTTTTCTGTATCCAGGAGGTGGTATAAATCTGAAGCGGTCGGACATATAGAAGAATGGTAAGTATTTGAGTTTTTTGAGATACGAATCGATCGATATACGGAGTTGATTTTCCTACTTCTGCAACAAGAGAGGTATTCTTTGTCCTGATCCGACCTTAGATATCACATACAGTATTATTTCAGTTGATATTTTTGGAGGTTTTAAGAACATTTATTTCCTCATAAACAACGTTAAATTTAAAAAATAAGCGGCTGGTATGTCGAATCGTTTTTCGGCTAAATAAATTATGTAGTATATCAGCTGTTTTTATTGGCAATATTCTTTGGAGTGAAACTGACTTTTGTAAAGACATTGCCTCAATTCTTTACTAACTTTCAAATATCTTACCAAGAAAATTCCTGTTATTATTGTAGTTTTACTTCAGTAAACTTTTCTGTGATCGCTGCAAGTTTGATGAAAGTGAGATTAGAAGTATGCATGCATATGATAAGATATATCTCATCTCCATAAATTTTTCATCTTCTACTGGCCCCTTAAACATATCTGGAATCGATTCAAAGAGGTTCATTTTTTATCGATAGCATTTTGATCCCCATTCCATTTTCTCCGCTGTAACAATTTTGATTTAGACGCCAATGCATCGAACTTCAGTGAAATCACTTTACTTCTGGATCACTCGGAATTCCTTATCCAACAACTGAAGCAACCTCATTCTTATAGTGTGTATTATTACGTTTATTTTTCGACGACACACAGACGAATGCTTTCATAATATTGCAAACCAACAAATTCAGCTAAATACATTTTTCTAAAAGAAACCCTGCCTCTCCTACATTCCGAGACGTGAAAACATGCTTTCACTTTCACATATAGCACTTTCGAAAAACTTTTCATTTTCTGCAGCATCAACAAAGTCGTTTACTGACACAAGAGCTCGCTTTACATGCATAAATTAGCCCCGTTCGTTAAAAATCCTATTTGCGCCCGTCGTCTTCTTATTTGCCCGCCAAACAATCCCTTGAGTAATGTAGCCAAAGAAGGTCGGGTCGTTGCGCAAAAAAAAAGAACTCTTATTTTCACCCAAACTCATCGGCGACGACCTCGGCGTTTGACAGACCGAAACAGGTGAGTTCGAAAGCGCGGCCGGGCAAACATCCTTTAGTGTCCGCCTCGAAAGCGACCGGTGTTTCTCGAAGAATTGACGAAATGGATTTGAGAGCGGTTCCCATCTCTCGTTTGGAAACTTCAACGCCCGAAGCGAAAAATGTACGTGAAGTAACGGTGCTTGGGCAGTGGAACCGAAGGAGGAGGAAGCGGAGGCATTTGGAGAAAAACAAGGCGGGGAGAAAGAAAAGGAGAGGATGAGGGCGGGGTGAAAAGAATAGAGCAGGAAGATTAAAAAAAAGAAAGGGAGAGAAAAAGAATTCGGAAGGAAATTAAGCAGGATATGTGAGCGCGTAGGCAAACTTTGGGCGGAGAATCTCGCGACGTGATGAAGCCAGAATAAATACACAATAGAAGGAAAACAAATGGGAAACTGATATTAGAGGGAGGAGAAAGAGGCGAATAGGGTGTGGGAAATAAAAGAGGGAGAAGGGTGAGGAAGTCGAAAAGAAGTATTTCCTATATATGTAAGTCTTCAATTAATTTAGGAACATGTTTCGTTATAAGTTGCGTCGCTTCGCATATAAGTCGTTCGTGAAGAGCCGAAGGCGAAATTCGGGATATTCCAATTGCAACATATTAATTGTTAGTGTACATTAAAATTCCTTCAGTCTTCTCATCGATTAATTTGTAACTTCATTTGTATCGACCATTAATATTTAAATTAATAGATGAGGCAGAGAATTCGCGGAATTTCATGATAATCGGGAAAATACGGCGTTGTTGAAATATAACAAAATTCTCACAACACAGTTTTTTAAAAAGGTTATACTTTTTCCACATAACATGTTATAAGTATTTTTTAAACTGTTGTGAGAATTTTGTTTTATTTTAACAACGCCGTATTATCCCGATTATCATTAATATGTATGCAATTTAATTTCCTCTCTAGTTTAATTTCATTTTTTCCCACCCCACATGGGGCCACAAAAAGTATCCGTTCACAGCCGAATTACACTGTCTATGGTCGCAATAGTTTTAAATTCAGAATCATTCCAGCTGAATGTTTTATATGCATTAATTACGTTTATTTCAATTTGTTACCTTATTTTTAACAAAGTATTCATTATGTGCTTTATTGTAATACATTATTCGGTGTACAAATGTGTCACTATATATCCGCCAAGTACATAACCCCTACTTTTATCAATATTTCTTAGAAAAAGTAAGGTTCGCTATTCTTCATTTCCTCATGCGTTACAGTTTTCAGGAGCGCATCTCCGACGTATAGCGGGGACTTTACTGTATTCGGATTATCACTGCAGTGAAGTCAAAGTCGTAATTACATGTGGATGGAATTGAACTAGCAATAGAGAAAGGAGAGTATAGCGACGGAGGGAAAGGCGTGTTGACCCAGAGGGTTCGAGGGAGCGATCCGAACGCCTTTGCCTCGAAGCGATGGGCGTACTGGGCGTGTCGAATGCGAGATAAAGGAGTCGATGGACGGCAAGTGGAACCCTTTTGGTCTCTCGATCACTCTTCGCTGATGGGAAGCCTTCCAGTGATTAAGTGATTGGTCAATGCTCGGCCATTGGCCTCCTCGACCTTTTACGCTCATCGCGAACAATGCATCGATGAAGACGCATTCCACGCCATTCGTCCATTTGTCATGCTCGTGTTTTGCGGGGAGAAAGAGTCAGCGAGCGATCGCCTCCGAATCTCCACGCTTTTCTCGTGAAAAATGGGAAAAAATGTGTGGGCGAACTTAGAGGATAGATGGTTTTTGAGCGCCCCAATTTTTTAAAATCGATCTTCTGATCTAAATTGAAATCGTTCGATTGAACATTAATCTTTTTAGTATATGAACAAACAACGATGACCTAAAACGATTTATGACTTGCATTTTCAATTATTTCAGTTATTCTATCTCCTATTATAACGTAGTCACATATTTTCCAAGAAAGCCATATAGAATAGTTTCAGCAATGTCATTTGTTATTCATTGTTCTCACTGAATTCGATTATGAACTCATTAATTACGACATTTTTCTGGATATTCAAACACACTTTTATTGGCCATTAATTCATATTTTAATTAGATAATAATTCATTGTTATATGATGACTCTTATATAATCCTCACATCAGAACAGCATTCCAACACGTTTGTGAGTAAATTCAGGCCAGCTTGTATAAACCAAGATAATTTTGGATAATTTATTAGTTTTCCAGAAGACTAAAAAAACTCAAAAAAATGTAACCAGGAATAATAATATTTTTATATGGACCAAATTATCGTCAATGTCCTTCTATGAGCTTAAGCGATATTAAAAAAATATATATTAAATAGGACCACACGCCACTTACAATTATCTCAAAACGACCACAACTACAGTAATTTGAATGTAATTATCAGAAAATCGCCCACGCCGAACAAAAGAGGAATTTTTCGAGGCGGTCATTATTTTCCTATTAAAAACGGCGCGAATCCGAAAACAATGATTTACGCAATTATAACCGTAATAACTCGCACTCGCCTCGGCATTATTCTCGACCCCACAGAGGCCAAACTCTGCCTCAGTGGGCGTATTAAAGCAATAAGAGGGCAACGGGGGTAGAGATAGCAGTCATACACGTGTGTATATGTATAAATATACACACACACACACACACATATATATATATATATATATATATAATATTAATTTCAAGCGCCAGTCCCGACGTAGCTCGCCGCTCTCTCATGAGAGGCGAGCGAAGAGTTTTGAATGCGTCCCGCTGAGATACGCCAGGGGCGTCGTAATTACAACCTACTCTGAATTACATCGCTCGAGTCACGCCCCCACCTCTCCGCCTCCACCTTCCTCTCCTGCCTCCGCCCTCAACGTTCTCTTTATACATCACAAGCCTCTCCCATTCTTTCTCTCGGGCGAATAACGCTCCCTGAGTGACCCCGCTGGAACGGTCGAGCCGAGTTTTACCCCGCTCCTTTATTTGTTTTGGTGTCGTCGCGCGGTTTGAAGGAAGGCACGCGAGAGTTTGTGAACGTTTAGCATTAAACGGAAATAGAGGAATTTCTCGACGATTTTCATCACTTTTACGCCATGTATTCGATTATGGGTAATGTCAGCCTCTTCCCAATTCACCCTAAATTGAGGAAGACGCGTTTCTTCCTCTGTATTTAAAATGATTATTTTTCCGCGTCCAAATCAGTACGAATGTCGATTTTTTACAATAAAAAGCAGCGAAAACGGGTAAATGAAGAAAGCCAGTACAAAACTGTTTTGATGAAAGTTTGAATACCAACTTTGCAATCTATCCGAATGTTTGTGTTATTTTTTATGAATATCCTTTGACAAAAGATAAGTAAATCATGGAACACTTCAAAATACTTCAATTTGTGTAAAAACAGCGTTTAAAATAATAGAGACAGAAACTGAGGATGTCAAAGTATATCCAAGTGAGTTACGTAACCGCATTGAAGCATTATATCAAATAATTAATTATAATATTCGTAAATCAGTACAAAATATCAGTACAGGAAGCCGATCAGCACAGTACAGTCAAAATCAGTACGGTTGGTCACTCTACCTATATTCTATTCTCCTAATTAAGTACCGTAATTAAGTTTCGAACGAATTACTTTACTTTACTACCTGTTGGTTTAAAAAATAACTCAGAGCGACTCTCTTGGCAGAGAATGTAACGCACTGGGTCGACCTCGGGTAGTGCAATTAATATTAATCGGTTAAAACTAATCCGTGGTAAATTCTTGGTTCGGTAACAGGAAACACCACGATAGCGATGCCCAAAGGCTCGAATCGAGCGCAACTCAAGTGTGGAGATTGGGTGAGAGTTGAATGCGATCGTGGAACGAAACGCATTCCGTTATATCGACGCAAACCCGACTCCGCACCAAATTAGGCAAAGGAGTCCTAGAAATCAAATAAAGACATTCAAAGTCGCCTCAAATCGATGGGCTCCGTTTCCTGCGACAAAATTGATGATGGATGATTCATAGATGAATAAGTTTTGCGCTGAAAGAAATTAAGATAAGAAAGAGGTAATCAAATGATCACCCTGCGAACTAACTGCTAACAAAGAGATTAACATAATAGCCTATTTTATTAAATAGGTAACTTGTAATTTTCTATCTGTAATTAAAAAATTAGTGAGAACTTCGATATTCATCGTTTAATACAGAAGAGTATTTATAATAGCATAGTAGCGGTTGAATAAAATGACAAGCCACTTTCGATCGAATAATTTACAAGTTTAGTGCAATTTTTTAAATCTTTGACACGAGTTTAAAATCGTTTCTTATTCTTAATCCTCAAAATGATATTTAATTAAATGCCCATTCCAGCGTTGCTTGCAGTTTGGAGAGGTGATAGAAATGTAGACGTATTACTTAAGAAAAAAGAATCTTATCAGTGTTATGATTATACATTTTTGGAACACATTAGATTTTGTAATCGAACACTTAACATATGCATTATTTTCTTATGTTTAGTTTTCTTACTGTGGTAATTTTGGTAAACTTTTTTTCAGAATAAGACTAACGCACTAAAGCAGGCAAAGATCTAATGCCTGCAATAAAGTAAAAGATATTTGATTTTCAAATTTCAGAAAATGTCAAAGATGATAAATACTATTTCCAACATCTTTCGTGGTTTCATTTCTCGAACCTAACAGGAATGAAGGAGTGGTATAATTTTAGCGCTCAAAGACCTGGATAATTGCATAAGTTCACAAGGAGGCCGCCGTAATTCTCTCGTACGCACGAAGATCGGTATCGCAAACTTTTGAATCCAAAATTCCGACGTCCTCGGTCCAAAAATATCCGACAACCAATAATATGACGACCTTGGAACATCTTCTTCTCGCAACCTCCCCGTGGGATTCGAATCTCGCCGGGGGCGCAAAGGTGTCTATTTACGTACTTGTTATCGTCAATGCACTTATTTAGCCATTGTAAAAGCAATAAACGGATGAATTTTTGCGAGCAGTCACGATGATTGCGCAGAATCGGCAGCAACGTTTTTGTCGAATTAGTCATACACGTACAATGTCGCTGGACGAATTAAGCTAGGTCTTTGCCGCAAACAAGAAAGTTCCACGCGAGTGCCTCTGGTCACTGTTATATCATACGGAATTTCACCTCTCATCGAAATTTTCAGGATATGAGGAGTCAAAAATATATGTACTGTGCGAAAGGAATGCTCTTTTAATACAGGTCAGGCCGATCCATATATTCGCTGGAACGTCTCCCGACTAATTTTCTCGGAATGTACCAACATTCCGCACTCCCCGAGCCATTGACGCCTCTGCGCCTTTCAAAGCCAAAATTTTTTCTTCGATCTTTCCCTTATTAAACTCAATCTTTTCGTTTTTGCAATTGGCAACTTCGTTACACTTTAATGAAGAACTTTTGAGCGAGGAATGCAAAATGCTCAGTTGGTTCTAGGCGAATTCTTCGAAACAAATTCATTGAAGGCAAATTCGTCGAAAACAAAAGAATTAATATTATATAATTATTAAAAGCAGTAAACAGTAGTATAAGAATTACTGTTAGAAAAGACTAAAATTTATGAAATAAATTGCAAAATTTTAATGCTATTTTTAAAGAATCTATACATTTGCCATCGAGAGAAAACATATTAGCGATCTGAAGCGTTATTCATAACTCTCAGGTTATTTCTCTCCATTTAAACTCGATTGTATGAATCGGTCTGAACGCCAATTGGTTTCATTAAAATTTATCCTTTGAAATAATGACAATCTGATTTTCGACGAATTTGTTTTCGACGAATTCGTCTTTTGCCGCTTCGTTTTGACTTGATAATCCGTCTATTTTATTACCTCAAGCGGCTAAAAAAACCGGGAAAATATTAAACCCGTTGTATTTTAGAATAAAAGTGTGAAAACAGCGCATGTTTCCGATACCTGGAATTGTAATGCCACCGTATTTCACGCGAACACCTTGTAATTTTAGAGGGACGAATCGAGATCCAATCCCCTGCTACCCGTGTTCGCCTCGGCACACTTGGGCGCCATCGCAGAGCCGTCGAGGAATGTGAAAAACGCACGCCACTCACTAAAAAAAGGTAAACATAAAATTTCCGTTCCTAACTCTTTTCTAGTATATAATATCCGACGAGGAAATGGGTCGAGGGTAGACAGTGGCGTGTCCCGGAGGGAAAAGGATAATGACGCCGCAAAGGGAACGGTCGAGTTTGAGTTTTTCCAAGAAACCGTTTAATGGATCGGAGGGAGAGAGGAAAAAAGGAAAGGAGAAGAGAGGAGAGAAAAGGAGATAAAAAAGCAGGAAGAAACAGAATATGAGATAGCCCGGAGGGAAATGCAGAAAAAGAGGAAAAGAGAGAAACGTAATATAAATGGAAAGAATGATGAACTGAAGAAGCGAAGAAAGCAATGTTACTAAAAACGACTTTTCGATCAAGACAACTTTGTTATAATTAATCAAAGAAATATAGAATCAACGTGTTTAATTTCTCGTCCTTTATCTTATGCATCCCGGGAAGTACTTGTTTCGCTAGGGTTTACATATAAAATGATGCGCATTTTAGACTTTTAACAAAAGATTAAGTCCGGAATAATCACTTAAGTGTCAAAAACTGAAAAATTAATTACCTGTTTTACATATCTCTAACGTCCAAAACAAGGCTATAAAAAATGAGAGGCGCATTTTGGCTACAAAACAGCCGTTTTCAGTGGTGATTGGCCGAAAGAGGATTCTACTTAGAACCGAAGACGGCTGTTTTATAGCCTAATTCCGCATTTATAACCTCGTTGTGGATGTCGAAGATACTATAGACAAGTACTTACTTTTTCAATTCTTGATACTGAAATACTTATGCTGGAATTTATTTTCAGCCACAAGGCGAACTCCTTAACTCTCTAATTAATTAAGAAAGAAATAGAATATCTGAGGTAGGATACCGAAAGCAAGACGGTAAACGGCGAAATGCGACATGCTACGCAAGAGTTTGCGTTCAACTGTTTTAGCGAAGACTCTCTTACGCGAGTAAATATATTCTAAACGAGTAAAAGACACCGCCCCTCCTCATTTCCATAGGAAACAACCTCTAGGAAAGCCGTGAAATGACACGTCGCAAACAAACTGCGGTCTAATTTACATAGCTACGAAGCCGAGCTTAGTAATTTCAGCGTCATAAAACATACTTTCTAAACGAAAACTTGTATCCATTGACTATTCATCACTTCGATTGGTCATGAAGCACAGATATAGGCCGCTGATTCCAGGCAACCGGTTCGCGATGATGCTCCGATCAGTCGTAAGTCAACGCGAGAGTTATAAATAGACATCTCTAAATATGTACTGCCTGCTACTTTCTTAAACGCATAACTGGCCACCATCCGAATGATTCAGGAGAAGGTTATCGAAAAAGTTTCGATATAGAATACCGCTTTAAAGAAATTAAATACTTATTTTGAAGAACCTAATCATTTAAAGTCGCACAGAGCCACTATAATTATTGCTTTGGAATGCACAATCATAAAATACCTAAATTGAGAGAATTGTAAAATAGCTCATCAAAAGAGGAAATTGTTAATGTGTATATTTAAAGGTAATTTTGTGTGATGGAAGTAAAAAATAAATGTTAAACCAGATAATGTTGTGAGACGTGTAATTCGCGGTACAATCTACGAAAGTTTGGTCACGTGTCTACGTAAAATATACAAGGACATTTGAAGAAATCTCCACTGTTAAAGCAGAGAGAAGATATTTGGTAGAGGAAAGGGTCAATAACCTAAATCCTGATAGAAAAGACAAATACCTTTAAAACTACATATAAGGATGAAATGTAAATACATCTCCACATAGAATATTAAAAAAACAGCCACCTTGAGAAAGAACAATGAATACGGCCCCTTCTAGATACGTCTTTAATAAATATTTCCCTGAGTAACCCATTCTTGGATTAAGAATTGAAATATTAGTCAAGAATAATATATTCAGACAAACTCGTTTGTAAAGTAAAAGTCAGACGTAGATTTTAAACCCTCACGCCTCTTAACACTTGCGAGTTACCGCTAAAGCGTGCCTGTTCACGGAATTCTCTTGTTTTGATTTTTCGTATATATTAATTTTTTCGTGCAAAATATTGATGAGACAAACCGATTTAGATACGTTTTATACGACAAAGATTTTCCTAAGGAGGCAAAAAAATTCGTTTTCTTCGATGAATCGGATTTGTATACTCGATTCTTATCGAGGTGATAATAAAATGAAGTTCTCGGAGAACAGTAAACGTTAGCTTCTCATTCTTCGCGTCCAAATGGTAATCAGGAAAATTAAGACACCTATGACAACCGCGCGGCTTTCCCCGTGAAATTTTAATTAATAGCTAATTATTAAAACACAGAGCACAATCTTTGTGAAATGAATGCGTGTTTTCTTCTTTTTTTTCCTGAAAACATACAAGCTATTATGTCCTCTGGACTGTTGTGAAAGTTGAAAACCAGCTTTAATGTTTATTCAATGAAAAATGTTTTATCTATGGAGCTGATCTTTCGCTATCAGTGCGCTCACTAAAATAAATCAAACATTAATTATCCATATGCGACAAACAAACTTTTTAGTTGAATTATCTTGAAATGAATAGAACCCACTGTGAAAAAGATTTACTTTCGAGTATGTGAATAAACCTTTGGCCGTGAAATTGAATGAAACAAAATAAATAAAAAAAGGCAATTGGGAATAACAGTGGTGCTCCAAATTTCCTCCTTAAAAAATGGCTCTCAAAATCAAATTTATCCGCTAACGTCATCTCCTCATATTTCCGGATAAAAGTAACGACCCTCGTTACGTGCGGAACCATGACAAAAGCCAGGACAATTTTTTCTAGCAGTTCTTCTTCCTCGCTGTCTTCCTATTTCTTCCCTGACTCCCACCTCATCTCCTTATTCCTTCTTCCGATCCTTCCTTCACCTTCCGCCATTCCAATCCCGCTCTCTCCTCCAACAACTCTTCGCCTTCATTTCGCACACTCCTACGAATCCGACACGCTTGACTGGTTGTTCCAACTTTCCTTTCACTTTCCACGCTCACCGACGCTGCATGGAAGAAAGAAAGAGAGAGAGAGAGAAAGACGGTACTTCCTCGTACCTTGCAGCAACATCAGCGGATGATCTACGAATTTATTAAATACGCTTCGTGTTTACGGCTTCTACTTTGCTTTCCTATGACTCTTATACGCGCGTGTTTTTCATTATTGTGTCTCAGAGAATAAGATGTTATGAGAGGAAATTTTTTGCGGGTATCCTATTAAAATTTTACATTTCGCCACATATTAAATGGATGAGATCCTTGTAAAGGCACTGCATTTGGGGTCGGGTTTGATTTGTGTCGCTGATTTTTTTTCAGATACTGCGTGCTTCAAAAGGCTGCCGAGAAGCATTTGATATCACAAAAATAAGAGAAAAAATAGCTTCGACAGTGTTTGTTAATTACTGTGATAAATATTTTCTATCACAATTGTGCGAAAAAGCAACTATTTATCCAGGAACTAAATCATTGACATTTTTTTAAACTTTGAAATTTAACCTAAATAATGTGCAACAACAACGTTGGTTTAAATAAAAGAGAATGAAATACATATGCTACTAATTGTAAGAGATGCATATAGAGACAATCTAGAAAAGCCATAACTGCCTCTATTTTAGATAAAAACGTGGGGAAAGCTCAAAATCAACGATTTTTTGGAAAAACAAAAGCTTCTTCTGGATATTTCACACGCTAAATGCTACTTTTGTAGGAATAGGTTCAACCAAATCTTCCCTACTTCATTACCATATAATCTACCAGAGCAACAATTTTTATAATATCATATTGTCCTATATTTATATACTAACTTATTAGTTGATCGATTAACAGCCATTCGTCTAAAATGGCTGGCACCGAAAGAAGAAAGTCTAACATGGAGAATTATCCTACACATATCACGCCTTGCTCTACCAATAATCTCCTTGACCAACTGAAGGTCAAAATGCGTGGAAATTGAAGTAATAACGCAAACCAAATTCAGTAAAATAAGTTTGATCTGAGTGTAGAAATGCAGAACCCGCAAGGTAGGACTAAGCTGTCCAATAAATAAACCTTTAAACAATAATAAGTAATTTTCTACAGGAGTGTTGTAAATTGTTAATTCGGAGTGAATAAAAATCCAGCATATGGAATAAATAGTTCATAAGCCCCCTTTCGTCTCTCTTTCAGATTAGTAGATATACTAAAAGTCCCTGCAAACAATGGATAATTCTGAAATTTTCCTAATATTCTATTGTATTTAACTACAAGCAATAAGTTATGTGGAAATTTGCATTAAGAAGATAGCTCCTCTAACGACGTATGAGAAGATGATTTCATTAAATGTATACCTTCACCAACGCAATGCAGAAATACCTATTTCCAGTAACATTATCATTTTCTAAACAGAAACTTTCCCGGCCATTCCTCTAATTGAACGAACCAGATAAACAAGGGTTTCCGTGGGAACTAATGTAAAAGCCATGTTCCGCACAATCGCGGAAAATCCTCCGGATTGCCACTCGCAACGAGACGATGGATGCGTTCGGAAAGGCCCCTTAGGGGAAGAGCGGACATTCCGGGTGTGGACGAAGATGGAGGTGGAGACCGCGTAAGGGACATCACACGAGAGATGCGAATTACACACGAATCAACCGGGAACTCGGCTGCGAGGACATGAATCTCTTTCCCGGTTGCATCGCCGACGTCAAAACGATTCTGCCATCCGAACGTCAAAACTTAAAGAAACGAAAAACGCGAGAAACACACACTTCGATACGCCTGCTACACGCAACGACGGAGAAGGACAAGGTTTTTCTTTTAATATTTCCCGACTACCCCTTTTTTTCCCGCAGATATCCGAGTCGACGGTGCCTCAGGAACAGCGTATTAATTAGTCACCTCTTCATCATCTTCGCGGAAGTCGGGAGAGATAGACGCCGGGGGAGGTTAGAGGGGAGGCTCCTAAAAGGAACGACGCAGTTGCCCCGACAGGTATGGTAATGTCAGAGGAGAAGTGGCACCATGCTTTCTGCAGATCCGCGGACGCCGGAGGGATAAAAGACGCCTCGAAAAAAAAAACCCGAGGGAGCATTCCGAAGGATCGGAGGAGGAATTTTCGCTCTGAGGGATGGAGATCGCAAAAAATAAGGGTAACCTTGCGAGGAGATAATCGAGGAACTTCTGAGAGAGAGAGAGATAAAGATGGAATACTCGTCGGAGAGTAGGCGGAGTAAAAGAGAAGACTCCGAAGGCGGTGCAACGTCACGTCGTCTAAAAAAAGAAGAATAATTCGGTCGATCCTCCGTTATTAGAACGTCTGTATCTCGGATTTATTATAAATCCGAACAGACGTCTTCCCATTAGTATAACTAAGTAATGATATGAAGTTTTCCATCTCCACTCGATTTTGTGATGTCTTTCATTAACGAGTTATAAAAAAGCAAACTATACAATTAGAAGAAAGTATCTGATAAAGTTTTAATTACATCCAAACTTAATTATTTCACGATAATATCTGTTTAATATATAATAAAACTTATAGTACATTAATCTTTAATAAATCTTTAAGTAATTATTGTATACTGTATTGTATATTAAAGTATTATTAATATACAATTAATAATACATTAATTGTATATTAATTTCCGTATGTTATTGTTTTATGCAGATAAACACACTGTCATTTCAAGCTTATATTGAGCATCTTACTGGCCAATAATTACGCAACCGAGAATTTAAAGCAAATTTAGCATTTTTCATATATTTGGTGCAAATTTTTTAGCTTCTATGGAGGTAATAGACAGTATTATAGCACAAAAAATCTAATGTGGCCAACACATGACTTTCTCCATATTTGGGGTATATTTAAATTATTATGAATAGCATTATAAGGTAAAATTATTATTTCGCATCGTAAAAGAATACAGTCGCCCTTATCGCCGTAAATTATATTTTGAATATGTTTACAGAATTCACCGCTACATGGTGGCGGCGCTGTATACTGGAAATTTACAAATAAGCAAAATATCTCCGAAATGGATGGTTCTACGAAAATTTGTTTCAAACAAAACTTGGTCCTCACGAAGATTACCAATAACGACGTTTTTAAGGAGATATTTGACGGAAACCGAAAACCGATTATTTATAAATAATTCCTAAAAAATAACTGCTATGGAAAATTGTTTGAAATAAAAGATGTAGGAAATTATATTTTCTACATTTTTTGTAATGGACAATGTATACAATAATGAAGTAATATCGGAGAAATATCGCAAAAACCGAATAGGGTTTCGAATAAACTTCGAATTCCGGTTAACCGGTATTGTCCAAAAGCTAATCAGCTCTTCGTGCTCATATCAAAGTGTTATATATGAAATTTGGTAATGATATGGCAACTACTTTCGAGTTAGAGTGCCCACAATCACATACATCCACACATACACACGTATGTACATCATTCCGAAAATAGTCTAAACATGTTCTAGGGACCTCAAAACGTGTATTACCGTTGAAATCTCGA
Source organism: Uropetala carovei (assembly GCA_036926305.1). NCBI lineage: Eukaryota > Metazoa > Arthropoda > Insecta > Odonata > Petaluridae > Uropetala > Uropetala carovei. The sequence continues at coordinate 21,697,876 of JAXCHB010000196.1, forward strand.
AGTCGATTTTTTCACGAAAACAATATACTACGTATATGGAGAAAGTAAATCAAAACCATTTTGCTGTCATCAAACTTGTGAAGTCATAACAATTGTCGTTCAATTAAGTGATTCTACCAGGCTTAACACGGAGCCTAATATGAAGTAATCTGACGTTTGATGAAGTTGTCGATAAAGAAGAGATATAACTATTCGAAACGTAATGCATGGTGTGAAGTGGCATAAAAACGTTCGTTTTTATACGCATTTCCCTTAATGGCTACGAAATGTACAATAACACTGAATTCGTCATGGCTGATTTTTGGCATGATTGCCGAAAATCTCATCCAAGAAAAAAAATCATTTTTCAGTACGTACTTTGGAAGGGTTTCGACTATCACTTTAAAATACATTTGCTTCTTTTGCTGCCATTGATGAAATAAACTCGCACCGCTGACAAAAAAAGTACGAGCAAAAACATGTTACCGCCTAATTCTAGACCTCCAATATAACAATAGATAAACAGAAAATTGAAGGTTTTGAAAACCTCTAAAATGATTTTCCTTCCGAGCACACGTGATATTTTTTTAAAGACACAGGGGCGAGAACGAAAAGGAGGGGGGTGGGGGGGCAGCCCAAGGAGGAATTACCATAGGATGGCCCACAAAGTGAAAGTGGGAAAGGTCAGAGGGCGTGTACAGCGCTCTAACCTCCCTTTATTGCTCATCTCACACGTTTCAGTCGGCAATTACAGCTCCGTGCGCGTTTATATAAATCAAAAAAACCGTGTTCTACAAAAAAACTTTCGAAGCGAAAATTACGCGGACGCCTTGACCGTCACGAAGGCTTTCACTCGGAGGCTCTTCTTTCGAGTGACCTCCAAGCCACAATACGCGGAGAAGGGGTGAGAGAGAGAGAGGGGGTGAGAGAAAGAGAGGGAGGGAGAGAGAGGAAAGAAAGAGGATGAGGGGAAGGGGAGGGGGAAATGATGGACAGCAAAAATTACGCCTTTTTAAGGATAACATGCCGAGAATCTTTTTCGTGAAAGAACTTAGGCAATTTGAACAAAGCAATACGGACTTTTAGAAAGAGCGTCCCTGAAAAATATTTTGAAACACTAATGTATGCAGCTACAGGAGGAATATCTCTGATTTTCATATCTCTGTTAAACTTATAAGCTATTCATTAAAATTTTAAAATTAAAACACTTACTATATTGTAAAAGAACGAATGAATCCATTGTACGCGTGAGTACATATATATATACATATATATTTCTGAAGTTAGTTTCCTAAATATCACAGCGGAAACATCTAAGAATAACCCTATGCTATACTCACAACTTCCCAATTGACATAATCTATGAAATAATTACGAAAAAACTAAAAATATCCTCGAAGCATAAATTTTTATTAAAAAGGTATTTTATTGCACGGTTAAATAAACTCTAAACAGCATGAAAATATTATAATGGGTGTATTTTAACACGTGATGAACTATTTTATTGCAAAAATGTGCTTATACGACATTCCCGCGATCTATCTGCGTAAAGCACAGCAGCTAAATAACTAAGAATTATCTCACAACGATGAAATGAGTAATCTAGGTTATCTGTGACGTAAAGGCGAGAAATTGGTCCACTTGCATACGATCTCCTACTTCACGTAACGAAAAAAGATTTGGACTCGTGCCAAATACTCGCCGAGATTTGGGTGAAAGCAATAAAATAGAAAAGGAATTCCAACGAGGCGTAAAACCAAGAGTACCCAAATTCAGACTTTAAATCAGAATTTAGGAAACTGACGCGCGCATGACGTAAAAATAAAAGGAAATGGCATTCGCGCAATAAGACGGCAGAGTCGCGTCCGGATAGCGTGCAGAATCGACGCGAAGCCATTCCGTCTCGGAATCGTAAGAGGGTGATTTCAATTCCCGTCGGTAAGCTTTGGCAACAATGACGCGTAGATTGCCTGTTGAAAAGGACTCAGATTCCCCCCTTTTTCCTTTTGTCGTTTCACCGAAAACTTTCTCCTTTACACTTCCTCTCACTCCAGGAGTGGCTTCTGAATGGATTCATTGCGAGAGGTTTCAACGCCCGACCTCTTCTCATCGTCGTCTCGACTCCTCGCCTACCGCCTTTATCTCTCTCTCTCTCTCACACACTCTTTCACGCTCAAACACACCGCTTCCCCGCAAACGGCTTCCTTCAATCCCTCAAACACTCTAATCCAAAGGGCATTAGCAATGGCCGAGAGCGCATTCGCTCAAAAAAAATTAATGCTTTCGTGCGTTACCTTTATTTATTATCTCAACAGAGGCTTCTGACTCAGCTTTAAGGCATCAAAAGGCAGCATTCATCAGTGACTTTCTGACTCCTGAGATTTATGCGCATCTCATGGCCGTAACGAAATTACTTTTTTGTTTGAAATTTTCGCTAGGGATTCCTCGTCGTAAATAACAATATTTATTATTATTATTCAAAACGTTTTTTTCTATAAAAAAATATTCCGGTTATGAAATTACGAATGCCGATTAATGCCGTTTGAAATGCATTGTTCGGTAAAATAGAGATGCGATTAAAACGTGTTTAAAGAGTTCCTTGACGCTCCATACTCTCGGGTCTTTTGATGATCCGTTTCTCATATTGTCGTTTCAGTATAGCTGAGTCATCTGAAATAAGGGGTTCAAAATATCGTGGAATTAATGTATAGATGGATGTGTTGAAGGATTGGTGGACGGATATGCTGCATATCAAATGATGAATGCGTTAATGTGTTACCAAACTAACACATAATACGATGTTAAATGTAGTTAGCTTAATTTTCTTGAATCTCCTGTTTCTTGATAACCGTAGGTTTATATTCTTCTCCTATACTTTTCTATTTATTTACGGTTGTGTTTGTTTGCCTCAATTAAAGGAACAAATTTCGTGTTATTATGCTACAATAATAAAGCCCGGCTATCAGGCTAATTATTTTTACCCCATATCCTTTAATTTAAGATGAATTTATTTGCTTTAATCCGACGCAGTTTCTTACCAACGAAACGACATTAAATAGGCCACGCCTACAGTAACTTTCTCATGCGCATGCGTCCAGCTACTCTGGTGGTATACAGCTTCCGATCACCGATATCTTGTGGCGAACGTGTTATTTCCTTAGTTCGATGTTTAAAAGTCTTTCAAAAATTCAAAAAGAAATCATCGTTTTGTTTTGTATAAAATTCTTATATATTTAACATCTCACGTTTTCTCTAGCATGTTTACGAATGAAATAACTCACGTCGAGATGAAATCGTGACACATACTCAGGCATAAGACGATAATTCAATCTTTGTCGGACTAAAATATGATTTGACTGTTAATAAGCCGCAGAGAATGGTATGTTTAAAGTCGTTCCTCACGCATGTATCACGTTCTTTAGCAGCGTGTATTAATTTATTCGTTAAAATTCTCAAGGAAGAAAAGGCCACACAAGATGCAGATTGATATCGTAGCGCAAGATTTCATCGTGGTTGATTTAGTGTATTCCGCTCATTATTTTATCGATTGAGATTGGAAAAGATATCAAACCTTCGGTTATCAGCTTTAAGCTTTAGTTGAGAATATTCTTGGATACGGCCTTACCATATGGGGTAATACAGCTAAATTACATATTAACTGTTTGATTAATAACAAAAAGCGTATCTTAAAACTGACGGACCCACAGGATGACAATATTACCTTAAGTCAATTATGTAAAAAGTATTATGTACTCACTGTTGATAAATTGTACAATTATTTGGTTATAATAGATAATTATTTTTCTAGCAAGTACAAAATATATAAACATATTTCACATAATATGGATAAAATAAACTACTGGTTATTCTTCACACCTAAATATTATAACAATAATGGTAGCAGAAATCTTAATGTTGTTGTCCCTTCATTGCTCAATAAACTACCCAAGGACCTAAGAAATTTACAATTAGACAAAATGACTGTTGTTAAATTAAAAGTTAAAGATTGGCTGATGAATGAACTCTGATATTGTAATTCTAAACTAATGATTTTATTCTATCTAATTCTGTAGTTTTTTGTATAATGTAATTCTAAACAAATGACGTTAGTATATGTTAAAGTTGGCACCTCCAGACAAGCCTCTGGCTTTGGAGGACCAGGAAGGTAATTCATTTCTCTCTTACGATTGTCAATATACTTAATGTGCTTTTATTATGTAACAAATTATTTTATTTAAATTTTCTAAGATTTTGCCCCAGATAGTTCTGTGAAACTTTATTGTGATTTCTTTGTGTACACTTTATTATTGTATTTCTTTATGTACACTTAAATTCTAATTCTTAATAAATTCTAAATAGATCACGTGAATATAAGTCTTTAGTAATGTACTACATTTGATGATTATCTCCGTAAGGGGAAAATTAGTAATTATATGTGAATACAAAACAAGAAAATTCAATCAGAATAAGCACTCAAACAACTACAATCAGTCCACCAAGTTAAAATGTTTTTATTTTCTCGTATTGCTTAATTTTCGATCTCAGTTAGAAATCACCACTTATGCTACAAGATATCGTTTCGCAGCTAACGACCATTTCTTGCGATTAAGTCGTCATTCCTTTGGAAAAGCATGCCACATCGTTTTATAAATATAATCTGAAAAACTAATGTCCAATGCTCACATGTAATTTGAGAAGACGAAGATTAATTCGACTCGAAACAGCATACCTTTAATTTCGACCGAAATTGCCCGCTATCAAACACGAAAATGTGCAACTATAGTTACAATTTAAGTGCGTTTCGCTGCGGTTGCGACACATCGCCCATAAATCCAGAATGATTTTTATCGAATGATCAAGAGGACCGCACGTCCACCCGCTTGAATTCCGGTTTAGGAGTGGTGGAAGGGTTGGAGTGAGGACTGGAAATATGGAGGGAGGGGCGAGAGCGGAGGGACAAGGAGCCGGGCATCCGCTTTTGTAAATCTTTGGCGTCCGTGGTGAATCATCTCTTCCCCTCACGTATGTACGATAATGATTCCAACTCGTGATGACCTAGGCCATTATGTCATTACTTCTATCACGGATACCTTCAACTGCCTCTCCGAAAATACAGTGGTACTGCTTCGAGGATGGTAAGAAAATATACAACTACTGGTTGCAATCAACATCTAGAGTTCAAGAATAAGCACTTAAAAATCAAAAGATTTTTTAAAAAAGTATTCATCTCAGACATCTCCGATAGTCACGAACTACTTTACCACTGAAGATGGGTGCTTTGTAGACGAAATCCGCGTCTGGTTTTTTTTCAGAAACTTGTTGTGGTTAGTGGAGATACCTGAGATAAATATGTTTTTAATCTTTTGATTTTTTTAAATCTTGTTCTTAATTTTTTTCAGCCATAAGACGAGCTCGATAATTCTCTGCTGAACATGAGTACCTTTAATTTTTCTCCGGTTAATTCTGACTCGGAAAATTTTAGCCTTTTTTAACCAATTCAAACAGCATAGCCATAGAAAAGCTATTATGAAATGTCATTATCAAAAGGTAAGCTCTCGAAATAATAAGATTTATTGATTCAAGATGCTTTTTTCAGCATAATTTAAAACCCACAGTCGAATGGAACGTGTTCTTGAATCCATAATACGCGACATATTGAGGAAAACATGCATCTGACCTCTGAGAGCCGCGGTCGAAGGAGGGCACGAACTAAAGGAAACGAACAATGATGAAAGAGTTGGACGTGTAGAATCTGTTGTGAATTGTAATCATACTCTGGAGATAGGAACATCTGTTGCTTTCAGTCCTACAATCTATCTCTCTTATCTTGTCCCGGCGATCTCAAGAGTTCGGTGTGTCGATTATTCCCCGAGACCAAAACTCGTTTCTTTCCAGAAGTCTTATCCTAGCATTTTAGTCAGCGCTCTTCCGATGATAGCCAATCTAAATCCTTCAATAATGACGTGACGTTTTATTTCCTTTTTGTGGTATTGCTCAAGAAAAACCAGACGATATTTTTTTCTCGTTCCGATGTTGGAGCCTCCTAGGAAAGATCCATATACTTAACGTGTGGTTTTACCCCTGGATTTTCTCTGTTCTGTCTGAAATTACTTTTGGTTATAAACGCAATTTTCTTTTGTGGAGACTGAATATTTGTGTACTGTGAGATATCGCGCCTCCGGGCAACGTCGACTACTGAAATATCCTTTCTCGTCGATTTTCTAACTGGTTGACGTCATGTTTTTTGCCAAAACTCCATTACAAAGCGTTTTTCCGTCATAAGTATACACACACACACACACACATATATATATATATACATGTATGTATGTTTCTATGATGTACACACACACATATGTGTGTGTGTGTGCATCATAGAAACTTAAAAACAGTCGGAGACTACGGCGAGATGGATTTTGAAAAATATAAGTACTCCTTAACCCTACAAAGTGAGAATATTTAGAGAGAAATAAACGGTAACATTAAACAAGGTAAGGAAAGAAACAAAGGAACAAACAAAATTTACACTTACAGGTTTACGGGGAAAACTCCTCGCTGGTGGACTGGTGTCAAACGTTCACGCACTCATTCCCTCCCAAAAGAACAAATCCTGTCAGGAGAACACTCACTCACACACGCACTCAAACAACAAACGGAAAACTATAAACTAGCACAGGGAACACTGGCACTCATTCACTCCTAAAAGAACTACGGTTGTCACAAGACTCATTCACACATGCACTCACGCAAAAACGGGAATCTCTAAATATTCACAGGGACACTGATACGTATTTCGGGCACAACGTGCTCATCATCAGAGGGTGATGTAGAATTTTGTTTGTTCCTTTGTTTCTTTCCTTACCTTGTTTAATTTTACCGTTTATTTCGTCTCTAAATATTCTCACTTTGTACGGTTAAGGAGTACTTATATTTTTAAAAAATCATAGAAACTGATAACCCTTACATTTATGATGTGTACACGTATCATTTGAGAAGTCTGATTCTTCGATGAATAATAACTGAGTTAAACATTGTATAATGGCAATATAAAAATAATACGAAAGTGAACACTAAACATTAAGCAATGCAGAAAATTGCCTATTCCTCTCATCGACTAATAAAACATTGAGATTTCTTCACAAAATTAATAAATTAAGGTTTGTATATTGCGGTAGAAAGAAATAAACACATAGTTCCGCGAAGACTGATTTACTATCCATTTAACTATGTTTAATTTACTATTATTATTAAAAATATACAATGCAATTTGTCTATAGGCTTGATATCAAGATCAATACAAGAATAAAAAGTATTTATTCTTTCTATCAGCCTCATCAAAAAGCCGAAAGACAACTCAATTTAGCTTAATCACGTAGAAATTTAAAGACAGAAGACGTTTATCTTTTAATTTTAATATCTCTCTATTCCTTCTGCAGGTGTAGTAGACGTAACAGGAGAAAGAGCAGAGAAAGGTCGGTCGGAAGAACGGCTGGAAAGCCATTCAGTCTCGAAGTTTATCCAACTACAGCTCAGTAACTCGGAAGTTTAATGTACGGAAATACATTCGTGGGACGTTCCACAATTACGTCGACGAGTCATTGAATTCTAGGAAACGAATCGAACGTGACGTGAATTACGTGAGAAATAAATTCATCTCCTTATATTTTCTTGACTCGATTTTGTAATGATTACCACGAAACGAGTCTTGAAGGTCTCTCTGAGCTTAAATGGAGAAATTTTACTAGTATCACACGCCTGTAAATTTGTCAAATTAGTGTAACATATTAGTCAGAAATTCGTTTACAAAAATGGAGCTGCTAACATTAATAAGTTAACAACAAATGGCTGGCGATTATTTTCTCGTAACCGTGAGGTTAGAAATGGACGAAAGAAAACGAACCATATATTGGGACAGCGATTAAAGGTCGCTACATATACAGCCAAATTTCTGTAATACGACGTGAAGATGAAAAGTATAGTGTATTATATGAGCATCGATTAATGGAGATTTGTATTTAAGAAATTAAATATTTTCTCGAAAACGTTAAAAATGCGAGTTACAAATTCCTTTTCATAAAATTACGACTTTATTCAGGAATCTTCAGCCTTTTTTTCAAAGCACCCCTTTGAGCATTAAAAATAATAATCACGTCCTCCAATGAAAATTTAAAAATGATAAGGATATGAACAATATTTTTACTGATATTTTTTTATGTAAATAAAACTCGGTGCGATGCATTTCTATTTTAAATATAATGAATTTTCGTGTAAAAAGACACCGTAATGCATGAAATAATTTTCTATACCAATTCCCCTCTATCTGTGAAAAAAAATCGTCCGTACAACGTTTTGTAACGTTATTCTTAATCGTGAAATCACATCTTGTAATTTTTAAGTCACGTATAACTGAAACAGAAAGAAAAATTTTAATTTATAACATTTTCGCGTAACCTTTTAAAACAAATTTTCCAACAAACGAGGGTTACTGGAAAATTATACGGCATAATCCGGGCCAGGTCAAATGTATTTTGGCGCCCTAAACAAGAGGTCTTTACGGTGCCCTTCGAAAACAAAACCTTTCGTAAAATCCACAGAAAATATTGTATTATTATTTCTGAATGTAACTATAAATTTTTGCGTATTATCGAATGATAAACAAAATGAAAATATATATTTCAACGTTAGGCGACCCTAAATAGGAGGCGTCCTATTCAACTGCTTATTTTTCCTATACGTTAAGGCCAGCCCTGAACGTAACATCGTTACGGAAGAAGCGTAGAAGGAAGAGGTTGCCAAAATCGCGTCCAAGCTGCAGAACGGTTTCGTTTACCACGTGACCGATCAGAAGGTTTAATCAAAATGGCCACGTGCGAACATCTCGCTGCCCCCGGGCCCGTTTTTCATTACCGATTCATTTCGCGTCATAATCACGGACAGAAAGGGGGCGGATCAGTCTCGAAGGCGGGCGGGAATTTCGGGTCTGCATTCCTCCGCTCTGAGGATGAAATGCTTTTCACTCTCTCCCTCCCTTTCTCTCTCTTTCTCTCCCACCTCTCTACCCCCTCCGGAATAAATTACTCCACCTCGAGGCTTCCAGTTTTCACCTCACCCTTGCTCTCATTCCCTCTCGTTCACTCCCTTCAAGGGCCACGGCCAAAATGTATACTCTTCCTCTCTCTCTCTCTCTGGTTCTCTCCTGCTTCTCGCTTCCCATCCTTTTTATCCACCCCTTCCCATATCTCCTCACGTTTGACATGATTATTACTTCTCTAAATTCCATTTGATGTTCTCGCGTCCGGTAGCATATTGAAAATTTCATCGTCTTCATCAATATACCGGTTTATAATGCTTTATCACTCGCGAGTTTATTTATCGCGATTCGTATTTACATCCTGTCTTGTTTCAGAAAAATGTATGCCGCTTAATTGTTTTGTTCGTTCCCGCGTTAATGTACCTAGTTCAAAATTGAATAGTTTCGAAATTATGTCGGATTTTATTAGCATGCATGTACTAATCTCCAAAAAGATTTCTTTAATGTAAACCTCATCTTATGGCTGGGATACAATTAATGGTGGTATTTCCGACAGGATTAAGGAAACCAAATCCGCTTCTAGACTACCTACACAAAAGACTTCCTCGGTGGTGATTTACTAACAGTTAAGTGCAGAAATAACGTTTTTCAAAAGCAAAGATATGTGGGGCAAGAGGGACTCTTACTCCGGGCGCATTATTCAGGGGGGCGCCAAAATTTTTATTTTATGTAAGTATATGTATTTTATATAAACACTAGAGAAGTCTGAATTTCAAAATTGAAATTTTGCCAACATTTTTAATAATAAACACAGAGAAGCTTGAAAGTTTATTGAATATTATTTTTTAATTTCTTATCCACAATACCTAAATGCCCGTCAATATGACGGGAAAGAAAATTATATTGCCGAATCCCCCTCCGTCCCTTCCTCCCTCCCGGCCCTCCTTCTCCGTCCCACCCCCTCCCTCTCACTCCCTCCCTCCCTCTCGCTCGATACATCTACGTAAATACTTCGTATTTCTATCGTATGACGTATGCGTATTGAGGCAATTAGGAATCTCGAGTCTCAACAATGATATTCGTTCTCCAGGAAACTTATCGATAAAAGCGCGATATTTGGTCAAATTTTGTCAGATATTCGTTAAATACAGGGGTGTAGTCGAGCCAGGGCGCGCCAGAGCGTCGTCCCGGTAGTTTTTTAAGCAGCCAGGGCGCGCCATGCCTCTTTTCCGTGGTGACCGTATACTATAACGATCCAACTAGCGTCCTCGCTAGCATCCAAAATATGTGGAAATGCGAGCATAGTCATGGTCACCTAAACTTAACATCCGAAAATTTGGGTCGGCGCTAAATCTTTCATTTCCCTTTCACTATTCCTGTCCGCCAATGTCGGATTTACAGCCTCACGTGTGATTCCATACGGGCCCGCCCTGACCCAAGCAGCAAATGGTCATACTACCCAGGCGGAAACTCACGCAGGGCGACGGCAAGAAACTTAAACTGGGCCTTTCCATCGCAACCAAGGCTTTCGTAGGTAAATTGGGCTCGAAAAGCCGACGGCTAAAATACTACCAACGAGCCCGGGTTTCCTTTTAGAAGAATATGACCCGATAAATGGCGCACCTCCCGGGTTTCTGCGCCCCTGGCGGTCGACTGTCCCTTGCAATGGCCCTGATTCTACCCCGACCACTTCCGATTATCCTTGAGGGCCTGTAAAGTCGTCAATTATATCTTCATATTTCAATGATTTCATAATATCACTTTCTATTGACATAAGTTCAATGTAGAGGCTACATCCACGGAAAAGCAGAGTGAGGGGACTGCAACGCTTCGGCGGAAGCCTGGTGCCCTCTGCATTGACCTAACAGGGTATCGGGGGCTCACTCTCCCCTCCAAACACTGGGTTGGGGGTGATATTTCCTCGTTAACAATCAACGTAAGTAAAACTAAAACGAAATTTCCTTACAATTTCTTATATTTAATATTATTTATATATATATATATATATATTTTTTTTTTTTAAATAATTGATAGTTATAAACCAGTTATTCAACATTATGTGATTATAAAGTAGTGATGTACAACAACGCCTTAGTTATTTTTGCGTATTTAGGCGGGTCATGAACTACAGTATATATAAGATCTTAGCGCCCTGGCACTTTTTTTAGGACTACACCCCTGGTTAAATATGAGTAATTTCGAACGGAATGCGAAAATCAACTATATAAGAATAAGAAACCTTGTACATAGATTCTTACTCAAAACGGCCCACATACGGTGATTGTAGGTAATTTTTTAAAAAGCCTGCACGTCGAAAAATCACGTGTTACCTTACGGGAAACAGAAATTATATCCTGGATTTTTTCGCCATTGTCTTTTAATGCGTGATTCATGCATTCCTGCCAGATTCCAAACTCGTAGACAAGAAAACAAGAATCCTACGCCGATTATAATACAGATATATATTTATAACAATAAAATTTATTGAAATCGTGTGATAAAATGAGATTGGCGGCAGACAGTAATTAGAAGTATTATATTTTTACGTCCTAAAATAAAGGGTTTGGGCTAGGGGCGCGATTAACGTTCTTTGCCCCGGCTCTGATCTGTGGGAGATACATGAGGACGGCTGCTTATCATTCCAAATGCGCATCTGGTTTTCATGGCCATTTTGGCTATTGGGGTTATCTCAATCATCAAAAGTCGCACTCCATGCCAGTGCTCTCCAACCGGTGTGCCGCACAGCCTGAGGATATTTAATTTTCACAAAAGCGTTTGGAATAAACAAATTCGCATATCAACCAAGGAATTTATTCTGAAACTACGAGCGGAATTGGTGGACTTTACTAACGACCATACAACTTAAAACTATTATGCTACATTTAGATGTATTTTGGCTAAAAGCTAAAGGTGAATATCCGTCAATATCTGAACATCCCATCTATATGACATTCCAAATTCAGCAACGTATTTATGCGAATTTAGCTGTTCTTCGACCCATATTAAAAATATTAAAAGGGTATTTTTAAAGAACTTAGATGAAGAAGTTCTTGTGGCTCTTTCTATTATTGAGACAAATATAAAGCGTCTTTGTACCAAAAAGGCAAGCCCAAATTTTCTGTTGAAGAGCATAACATTTTTACACGTTGAGTTGTGTGTACTTAATTTACAATAAAATTTTACAATTATTTAAATATTACTTTACCAATCATAACAATCTAATATAATTGCGACTTTTATTTGTTTTATGCTACTTTTTTCTTTAAAAATGTGTATTTACGCAGTGAAATTAATTAGGGGTAGTTTGGTGTGCCGCGATGTTTTTAAGCATGCATGAAGGTGTGCCGTGGAGCAAAAAAGGTTGGAGAGCCCTTTCTATGCGACCAATACAGCAGTAGCTAAAGCGTATATTATTAATACTCTTTCGGTTCGTTAATTTCCACGCAATTACCCAAATTCAGAAAGAAATGCGTCAAAAAAATGTTTCCAATTCACTTAATCGTAACGACGTTTCACGGCTTTGAAGCCTTCACGCGTCACGATGTATTTTTTTTTCCGACGGCCTCTTTTATGTAAATACGCCCGTCAAAAACCCCTGCATTTCGGACGAATCGATTTGACACGTTAGAGGAAAAACCGTTTCGGAATTCTACCCGCGCGCCATCACGTGTCCCGAAAGAAAGAAAGAGAAAAAAAAGCTACGTCGTCATCGGAAGCAAAAACATGTCCAATTACCGGCCATTTTCCGAGTCGCTCTTCCTTTAACCGCCGATGCTCACACCGCCGTTCTCTCTCGAGCTCCGGAGAAATTGCCGTCATTTTTAGAGGGACGAAAAATACCTTCGCTCCCCAATTCACCTCCGCATCGCCTTGCGCAGAAGCATTGACGCGAGCAACGGTTGGTTTTGCGTCGCGAACAAATTGCACGTTTCGATTTCGTCGGAGCAGATCCGCCAAGCGGAGGGCGTTATAAATGGACCTCCGACATTTTGTTTTATTTTCTTCGCCCGGACGTGAAAACGGATTTCGAATCAATTTGATCCGCAAACGAACCGCACGCATCGATTCCGATGAGACCCGCGAATTAGTTTTTATACGACATCCTTTTCGCACGCCTCCGTTTTAAATCTCGAAAAATAAACGACGGAAAAAATTAGACCTGGAAATAAAGACGCGGGTCCGCTCTCTCGAAGTATAAATAAAGCATGTGAATTTTTTCTCCAGTTTGACTTATGTAAAAATCTCGGGGTTTTTTTTTTGTTAAGGTAAATCGGCCATCCGAAAAGCCTAGCGATGATTGATCGCGCGTTTCCTTCCTCCCAAAGAAAAAAAAATTAACTGATTACTACGGTGAAAAATTAAGTTCCGTAATTTCGTGAGTAATTCATTTCTGCCGCCGCACCATCCATCGCCGTGCCGACATCCATTGCCTCCGCTCCCTATACCTATCCTACCACCTACTCTCTCTATCCTCAATCCTCTTTCTCCCTCCTATTCGATTTCCCACCGAATTCTACCTTTTCTTTTCTGCTATTTTCTTCCTACCTTCTTACCTCCAATTCGTTTTCCTATTTTTTCTTCGTATTTTTCTCTTTCTACCTTCGTCCTCCTTACATTATCAGATCCTTCTATACTGTCTTTCTCAGATTACTTATATTCACAGTGTCACCCCGCGAGCCGCGAAAGACGTTTATCAATGGGTGTCACAGTTCAACACCTGCACTTGAAGAGTATGTATTACCGCGCCGAGTAAAAGTAAACTGTAATGCGTGTCTCTTCGATCGAACGCTTCAAGTTGATTTTATTACGTCTATACTGACCTATGCAGCTACTATTAACCCTCTAATGCCCAAATTACATGTGATTTTTGTATTAAAACCTGAAGTTTAATTGACGACGTTTAGTATAATTACATTTATTTAAGAAGGTATTAAAATTATTATCTATCGTACCTAATGATTTGACACAGAGGATAAACTGAGTTAATCACACACATTCAGTAAGTACAGACGTGTTTAAAAAAAGCAACCAAGTAATACAACACACGTTAATTTAGGTCAGCATTTGACAGTAGAGAATGTTCAATTAATTCAAGACCGGCAGTTTTTTTTTAAGAAGAGCTTACTTTTATACTCATTTTTCTTACTCTTAACAGATTTCCAGGCAATCCGCTTAAAAAAGCTGACACTACGTCAACATTTTAACATTATTATTCCCCCATTTCGTAGTTTCCCCTCATTTCTATCCCTCCCTCCTGTCCTTCTACCAGATCCTTCCTTTTCCTTCTTTTTATTTTATCTCATTCCTTCAAAATTTTCCTACCTTCTCCTTTAATCCCTTCCTCCCGAACAAGACATTCCCCTCCGTCCTCCTCTTACACCCTCTCAATCTTCCCCCCCTTCGAAGGATTTTTAAAAAAAACCTCCTCCTACCCTTTTAGCCCTTTCGTTTGCCCAAAGGCCAGTCTTTGTGGGCGAATCCGATCGGAAGGCAAGGAAAGAGAGAGAGAGAGAAACGGCGTTGGGAGGGGAATTGAATTGCATAATCGCTTCGTGGCCCTGGGCAACGGCGTCCCCAATTGAATGGCAGTTAAGGAACATGGGCGAGTGACCGAATTATCGGCCTCCACCTCCTTCCACCTCCCTCCCCTCCCCCCCCCCCCACCCACCCACCCGTCCACCCCGAAAACTCTCATCGCTCCGAGATTGATACAAATATTTAAAAGGGACGGAGTTTCCGACTCGCGAAATTACGATCGGAGTCGATCTGTATTTTTTTAAGAAGAAAAAGAAAAGAAAAAAAAACAATTGCGCGATGATTTATTATCTGGCTATTTGATATTATGTCACTTTAATTGCGGTGGGAGTGGACGCGAATACTTGACCGTCTCGATATCGTCATTAAAAGTTCTTAACGCTCATCGCACGTCACTTGGGAATGGCGCGGCGTCGCCTTAAATCGTCTAGATTGTCCACGTGGAGCGGTTTATAATGGCGATTATTGCCTCGAGGTGAAATGATTTCCGTTCTTGCGAGCTCCTCCTCCTCGTCTGGATACATAGTAGAGAAGAAACGTTTTTTTATCCATCGGATGATTTTTGTGAAATGTTAGGGGTACATTCGGGTCTAACGAGTTGATTATTTCGCATTATGGTAATATACAATCCTCGTCGTTAAATGCCACATTGTCGTATTCATCATTGCACTAACATAATTCTTCCTTGGTATGATGAAATTACAAAAGTCATCCATAAGAGATCCTACAGAAATCATTTTACGCTCATCAAATCACAGCTGTGTCCAACGAAAAGTCAAGAGATGTTTAGCAACTAATAATCACATGAGAATCATTATGGTTAGCTCTAACGCTAGTAAGAGATTATATATATATATATATATATATATATAACATCAAGAGACCGAAAAGAAGACCGAAAGACAGGTGGGACAGAGAGCTTGTTAAGTTCTTGGGGCAAACTTGGAGGAGGGAGGCAGTTGACAGGGAAAACTGGAAGAGTCTGGGGGAGGCCTTCATCAGTCAGTGGACTGAAAAAGGCTGATGATGATGACGATGATGATATATATATATATATATATATATATATATATATATATATATATATCATTTAACAGTTAATAATCTAAATTATTATTACCGTCGATTAAAAAAGCCATTTCAAACTTCGTTCAATCTATGAATTTTAAAATTTCACTTATAGTTGCATAAGAAACAGATACCTCGACGTCAAAATCATGTTGAATGAGGTATCTTAAAAGCTATTAAAAATTTAACATGTTTACAAGCAGTATTAGAGAAGTTACTGCGGTGAGAATCTCCAGCGCTCTGCTAGACGTCTCCATCCCACTTTTCAACGAAAACTCACCCACTTTCGATTCACGCTAAATTCCACGCGTCCTAATGAAAAAAATCACGAAACCATAAAAGCACATTATCCACAACCAATTTATGGTCGATTTATTATCGTTTACGAATTAAGTTTACGATAGAACCAACAGAGTAGCTATAGAGGACGTATTAGAGACTTTACTACAAATAATGTGGCAATATAAGAGAAATAAAACTTTTATTGGTGAATGAAACGAAGGTTTTCCTATCCTTTTATTTAAACCGCTTGGACAGTCAATACTGGCGGAACGAAGTTAACACGCAAAAGTTCGATTGTAGCGACTTCTAGCCGTAAACGATCGATAAAAATAAAATAAACGATAACGGACTTTGATTCGAATCGCTCGAGTTTGATAAAATGGACAGCGGAACGAGCTAAAATGCCGAATCGATGAAAATTCGCGTTTTTACGACGTTTTCTGTCGAAGACAAAATTACGGGGATGAAAAACGGACACGTAAAGTATAAGGAAAACAATGGCGAGGTAAGAAAGATAAAAAAAGAAAAACGGAATGGAAATAGGAAGAGATCGAAAGATAAATGACGGCAGAGGGAGGTTGAAATAGATAGATGGATACAACAGTGTATTATCTAGCTCGTACTGAACGGATTAAAGAACAATGACCTGAAAAAGTACTTATCTCAGGTATCACCGCAGAAAGGTTACGAAAAAGCATTTCGGCTACAAATCAGCCGTCTTCGATGGTAATTCACCGGAAGAATGTGCTTTCGGTGAATCGCCGCACTTTTTTAAGTGCTCGTTCTTACAGACAGACAGAAATAGAGAAAAATTCGAAGAAAAAAAATAATCTAAAATGCGACGACGGAGATATATTAATTGGAGATACACTCATCCCTTGAATTTCACGGTTTCGCTTAACTATCTCGAATTGCAGGGCCACCAACTTCGTTTTAACACGCTTTTGAAGCGGTCTCCAAGAAACAGAACTCGTTAAATGTATCAGTTTTCATGTAAAGTATAAAAGAAGACATTCCTAATAGGATATAACAAAACTGTTGCATATTGACCAAATTTAACCTCTCTTATTCTCACGAAGAAACCTATCGTGCACGATTTTGCTTAGCACGGCTTGGGCTTGCACGGTTTCGCTCTTTGCGGTCTTGCCCAGGAATGCAAGTACCGTGCAAAGCGAGGGATGCGTGTACATCTGATGATAAAGAAATGCAATAAGTGGGAAAAGATGGGAGAGGATAGCACCAATGATGATAGAGCGTGATAAAGTGAGAGTTAAACATTGAAGAACTAGACGGAAAAGAGAATCAGAGGGCAAGATAGAAGAAAAAGGAATCGAGAGAGAGAGAGAGAGAGAAAGGAGAGAAGAAGAGGCAGGGAGAGAATTGATGAGAAATGCGAAAGGGGTCGATGGAATGGAGCTCACGACTTCCTCGCGGCGTCGTCTCCTTCGATATGCGAGCAACCAGTAATTTTTGCAGAGTTGAAAAAGAGCGCGCAAGAAAAAATAAAACAGGGAATAAAGCCAATGAGAAGGATGGGGAAGGTTGGGAGCAGAGAGAGTGAGAGAACGCGAGACGTGGGAGCCGAGAAAGGTAGGGTAATGACAGCGGTAGGAGAGGGAGAGTGGATTGGAGGCATCGGCGATCGGAGGGAGAGAGAGAGAGAGAGAGAATGAGATTAGAGGAAAGAGAGAAGTGTGAGAAAAAGAGAAATAAGGCAATGAAGAGAGAGAGAGAGAAAATTGGAACGAGAGAGAGAGAGCTTAAGGTGTCCGTTCGCATGTTAAGAGATCTCGATACGAACGAACGCTTGGGGATTGAGTCGACAGAAGGGCGACTACTTGGAGGATTTTTTGGGGCTTTATTTGCCCTATCTCGCCCCACTCCTGTCTGACCCTTGCCACCCCCGCAACCTATCTGGCATACTTTTCCTCCCTCTCCACCCCTCCCCCCGCCCCCTGCGGAGTAGATCGTAAATAAAGAAATGAAGACAAGTTGCTGCGTGTAATAATCGGTTGATACATCTCCCTTTTCGTCGGACTCAGCGGCCCCGGAGTACGTATTACAGACACCTGGCCATCATCGTTCCGATATTGCCAAACAACGGAGCCGTTTTAGGCCAACATCTCCTTGGCCTTGGTCCGTCTTTTATTCATCCCAAACCCCTTTTTCTAGAAATCCCGATTCGGACCGTATCTGTAATTTCGGCGTATAACAATCGCGAGCACGGTTTTGTACGTGACCGCCGTAAATATTGAAAACTAGATGGGATCGAGTTGTATACGGCAAGGTTACGTTTGCCTACGGAGAGAATCAATCCGCCCATACTTGATAAGTATCATCGATCCTCGCTAATTCTTGCTCAACTTTGCGACTTCGTCGATTGTTTTTCTCCGTGTTCGCGGCGAATTTTTAAAGATATTTCAAATCGACATCTATATCGATCGATTACGCAACTTTGGGATTGTTGAATTATTCTTGCGTCAATAATTCCATAAGTTCAATCCCATCTCATTCAGCTGGAGCTTATTATTATAAATATACGGTCGAACTTCTAAAACTTGAACTTCTATAACTCGAATTCCCATAACTCGAATTCTCCATAACTCGAAGTGAATTCATTTAACAGGGCAAAATCTTTTTCATATGATTTTCCTTCTATAACTCGGACTTTCTATGCGTCGAATATTTAGTTGTTTCCCTTGATGTTCGATTTATAGAAGTTCCACTGTATTTCAGCCTTTTCCAATGCTGACCGACCGTAAAATCCGCGATCTTGCCTCTTAAACGTCTCCATTCCGACAAGTATATCTTCCAACCGCATTTTTATCGTTGTCGCCAGACGCCGACATATCCGACCGTACAACGTCTGGCAACGGCTTAAAAGAGCAAATATCATCGAAAAGGTTGATTTAGAACCCTCCAAGACGTACCCTGGCGGTTTACACAACCCTTTGTGAGATTGCGGAAAACCGTGTTAGTTGTATCACGAGTGGGAGCCACGTGACTTACACACGGTCCACGCCACGCCCGATTGAGACAAATGACATGAGGAAAGTTGCGTTTGATGTTGGATAAGTTATTGGAGGCGACGGAAAAAGAAAGATGCCGAGAAAGCCCGAGACTTACGAGAGAAACGGGCGATAAAGAGTATCCAAAAATCATTACAGCGAACTCCGATTATCCGTGTTGGCGGTAGAAGAAAGGGACGGATAATCCTAAGGATGAATATATTAGAGAAAAAAATCATTAAAATATCGGTTAAGTAAGGTATGAATGTAATTAAGTACAAACCAAGACACGTTCCGTGTTCAAACGAATGAAAACTATTTCTATGAATAAAAACTATTAACTAATTAATATTAATTAATTAAAGAAATTTGTATAACTTACAGTAAGCTCTCAAAGAAATAATTGAGGTAATTATATTTGTCATTATAAAGCTAAATAAATTCGCCAAACAGCCGGAAAATTTTTCAATTTATAAAATACTGAAATCCATATAACTTACAATAAACTCTCAAAGAAATAATTTAAATTTCAATTAGAGTGATAAAAAAACTTACAAAACTTCCGGAAATTTTTTGCGTAAAGAAACGGAGCTCTGAATAGACATCAACGAAAAAACTCTAAATCAGTTCAGAACGTTTGATCGCCCAGTTAATCCGCTTAGAGATAATTGCGCTTTAACTGCTCTCCCGAGAAAACAAACCACAGAAACCTCCCTCTAGAAAATTCCGCGAAGCTAAAAACGCAATTAACGACATTAATTAAATAAATCCAACGTTTTTTTAACCCTTCATCGCTATCCCATTTAAAAAGCCTTGCCGTAAACATTTCGAAGGCTTATTGCTGCGTTCTCCTCGCATTTATTCAAACTTTCCCATTGTGTCTCATTCTCGAGGAAGAAAAAAAATTGAATCACGACAGAACTCCGTAAATATTTTTCGCGAGAAATAGGGGAGTGCGTGGTGGAAACGTTGAAGGGAAATAAGAGGAGGGAAGGGGGGGGGGGGGCAGGATGGTGGAGTGGGGGTGTACAGATGGATGGATGAGCATGGCGGTGTGGTGGCGGGGGAGGGCGGTCGGGGGCGCTCGGGAGTGGGTTGCTGGCAGGCCGCTCCCGGCGCCGCCCGCTCTCTGTCTGCCCCCACCGCTTCCATCCTCCCCTTTACCACCCCCTATCTCCTAACCCCCACGGCTTTTCAATATGGACGCTTTGCGATAGAACCGGATCTTGTTATTTTATCGCCGCTTGAGAGGAGAAGACTTTGGGAATTTATCGGTCGCTATTCGCTGACTCAGCCTCGCTGCAGAACGAGTAGGCTCCTTCCGCAGGAATCCTCTCATCCTCCCCGCGTAATATTCTAATTTCGAGGAATGCGTAAAAAAAACCTATGCGAGCAAGAGAGAGAAAGAAAAATATGGAGAAGACTACGGATTTATGGGACAGAAAGAAAGTTCTTAAAGAACGGGTTACTCAGCGACCCTCGGAGGTTGTCGGTGGTTGGGACGGAGTTGTAAGATGGATCCCCTCTCAACACCCCCTTCCCATCTTCATTATGGCGGAATGGGAGTGTATAGCAGTGCTCCGCAGCTATTTCAATCTCAGGGCGAACTTTCGGTTTCATTCGGACTTCGAAACATACCGAACCAAATTTCAGGAGATTACGCAGATAATTTTTATCACCCTTTATCAAGCGGTTTGGAGGTGTTTGAGATGTGAGTATGGCGTAGACGAGAGAATATTATTTGGAGAAGAAAATGAATTGCGGAGTTTTTAAGAGAGTAGGAGAAGAAAGGACCTTAATTAGAGTGATAAGGGACAAACGGGAGAAATGGATGGGTCAAATTTTGAAAGGAATCATAGAAGGAAGAATGTTAGGAAAGAGGCAAAGAGGTAGGAAGAAGAAATGTTATATTAGATGCATTAAAATAAATAATTGGGTATGAGAAATTGAAGAGAACGACTTTGGATAGCACAAATTGGGTTGGGTGTGCCTAAAACTTACCGGAAGGTAGATTTACATTGTATGTATGCATCAAGCAAAAGCGAAAGAATACACGAAAAAATTCAATGTCAACCCTCCAGGTAAGAAGCAATTTTGTTTCGGTTTCAAGTAATCGAAACAGGGTGAAAAATCATACCATTAACATTACCGCACTTAATTAACGAGAGATTCTGTCTCTTCGGCCTCAGCTTGAGAACAACAAAACGGAGTATTCTTTCCTCCCCAATAACTCCGCAAAAAATACAGCGGCATGACGAGTGCTATGCCGCGGCACGCAGGTTCCGGAGCACTGGCGTATAGGATACCTTCCCTCGGGGGAAGAGCCGTTGCAGGATGTTGGATATTCGGCTTCCCTCTTCCTCAAGGTTGGCAAATGTGATATTTCGCTTTACCTCTGCCCCCCGGAGGTGGGGAATAAGGGTCGGACATTTTCCCTCGGGGGATTGAGGTGGCTGATACAAAGGCGGGAGGAATTCCCGCTCTCCCCCACCCTCCTCCCCTTTCCTCACCCTTCCTCCGACCCCGCGAGGGTGGATAGTTGAGGCGGTAGGCGGTGCTTTCATACGTCCGTGATGTATCGAAAGGATAAATTAAAATCGCTGGAGCGCTGCCACAGGCAGTGCATCCGAGGAGTTTGAAAAATAACCGGAGGCCTTTTAAAAGTCGGGAGCGAATATTTCATTCCCAATATTTATACTCGATCGAGTAGGAGGTACGGCCCGATGAATCTCCAACTTTAAGTGATGGATGGAGATAACTTTCTTTTTTTAAGCGGATTTACCCCTTTCCGCCGTTTGAACGATGAACTACGCTCCTCACTCAGTACCATCTACGAGAAAGATTCAGAGCGGAAATTTTTTCTCTCTCTTTACTCCTCCCTTTCTCTCTCTCTTTCATCATCGTAGACGTCGTTCCGTTGGCGGAGAACGCAACGACTTCATAACAATGGAGCGATCCCGTTGATAAAGTCTTGTTTTTAGAATTGATGTTGCCATTTGTTGATGAAGCAGAGCCCTTCCAAATGGTTCTGTCACTTCGCGGCTCTGCGCGATCTCGAATGCTTTTAACGCCGCGAAGGACTGTTCTAGGACGTCGTCGTTAATCAGCTCTTTATTTATTTATTTAGAAAAAGGACTTTTTTATATTTGAAAGGGATGTCGATTTCCACGCTAAAACCACTTTCCGTGGCGTGCATAAATATCACTTTTCCTCTCTCCAAACGTTTTCCGCGGAGTTTCGAAAAAGAAAAGGAAAATCCGCTCCAAGGTATTCGAGATATATCACGCAATGTCAATGATGCGAACGTTCGCGATGTCCTGAAAAGACCTTACCCTCTTTCTTCTCTCCGCGAATTTTTCCTTCGCCTCGATAAAAGAAAATTGATCGACCGAAGGCGACACGCCATTTTGTCCACCGTAGCGAATTAGCGCTTCATCCATTGTGAAATCGACCGGAACGTGGATGCAGAAAAAAATTATCCAGATTATTCTACGTTTACCTATCATCATTTGCTCTTTAAGGTGCAATTTCGCTCATCTCGATGGAGATTCTGAACTTTTACGAGTGCAACAGCGCAGAAAAGGAATTCAGAGTAGTTTATTTTTTCATCGTGAGCAAGTGTGATGGAAAGGAGTCGTTCAAAATGAAATCATCGTTTCAAAAAAAATATTTAAAATCATCGTCGAAAAAATAAAAGCTCATAAAATCTTAAAGCTACTCGAGATATAGCTTTCTCGTGAGATACGATTAATCGAGAAGTTTTAATAGTTTCGTAAACTTCGATAAACGAAATAAACCCCTTGACTTTTACGTTCCACCGAGTGATAAAACTAGTTCGGTTTAGAGGAAGAGGGGAAAAATGTAGGGCTTTTTATTCGCGAAGTATGTTGCATAAACATGAGTAGTACGGTAGCCGCCATAAGAGTGAGGCGTGCGTTGGCACTTCAACGTGTCTATCCGGTAATGATGTCGTCTGGCAAAGAACTCAGGGTATCAGTGAAGGCATTTGGTTTTATTTGAATTAGGAATGACTCGAAATTGCCCTGTTCATGGAGTTGAAGACTTCATAAAATTTAAGTAAATGTACGGAAATTCATTTGGAGAAGAGAACGTGTGTGTTTTGGAGTATGATCGGAGTTGTGTAAGAATGAAGATTGGGAAGGAGTTTAGTAGAGTTGGATTATTTTAAGGTAGTGATGGAGTAACGTTGTATTGAACGAATGTGGAGGTTTTCCTTCGAACGAGAAGAAAATGGAGCAGACTGAGTGGAAGAAATTTTAAGAGATCCATAAGAGATAAGGAACGATAATAGCTTCACATCTGAACGAGACTGAACTCAATAAAATCCCTATGACGCAGAAAAAGGGTGAAGAGTTGCGGGACAAAAATCTATTTATTTTCTGTTGGCTAATACGCATCATTCAAGGCCAATTACGATGTGGAACGCAAACGGCTCCGCCCGCGGAAGGATTCGAACCCACGTCCTCGGTATTGGAAATTACTTAGTCTACCTACTTCTTTGGCAAGCCTTGGGAACAGCGAGAATGAAGAAATTCAGCAGGAGAGAAATTGATGTAGAATATTCCTGCAGAATCATAGGACTGTAATAGGGTAGGAGGATACGAATACACTATACGGTGAATAAAACGGATCTAGGATACATATTCGCCTACTCTTTACCCTGAAATTCAGCAGATTGGTGGTTGGTTTTGGAGAGAAATAGATAATAATTATCATTTAAAATGCACGCTTATTGCTATGATTCTCAAATTGTAATCCATATTAATCTCGGAGAAAAACATCGTTCTGTCCTAAAATCGATTTCACTTCGTTCATCTCCGAGTTCGTGCCTTCTCAAATAAATTACATGTTCAATGAGTCCAAAAAATTCATCCGCTAGTCCCTCGCATTCTCAAGCATTCAGACGGCGTTATTCTAGCGATATCCAATTTAAATCCTCTAATAATTACGTCACTCTTTATTTAGTTTCCTTTTCAAAACATCTAGCTACCCTGGTTTGAGCAAATGAAGACAAAATGTAATGGAAGATATCAAGATTTGGAGTAGAAAATCTCTTCATCCTCATAGTCCTTAGTCATGCACGAAGCATATCAAAAAATACAAGAAATAATACGGTAAAATAAAATTTATTTGTTTAACCATAAGTTTGTCGAGTTCCATTTCTTAAAATGAAAGAAAAGAACAATCACTTTATTTAAAAAAACGCGTTTATCTTATATGATCAATTTCCGTTTTTGAAGGTAGTTGTAGATGATATTAAGGGGATTACTGACTTCATAAGCCTCATGCAGGAAGGTGTTAAATACCAATCAAATTTGAAAGAAATAATAAATAGATTGGAAGAGCCTAGTTACACAAGTGTTCAAACAGTTACTGTGTACTAGATTATTAAACTGTCCATAATAATTGTATTGCACGCGAGCCAAGTCCGAAAGAGACTTTTTGAACACCTTATGTATTGGGACACGATAGGCTGCTATTACGTAGGATAGAAACGACGGTCAAACGTGTAGGAGAAGGCTGCGATGATGTAAGATGGGAGAGGATGGAGAATGATATTCGAGAAGAGAGAAAGAGAGAGCATGGCGTCCGATAGAAATAGAGCACATATGTATCCGTAGGAGAGGCGGAGAGAGAAGAATCGGACCGAAGAGGGTGGAAGGCGAGACGTGTGAGAGGACTGCTGAGGGGGGAGACCGTGTTATTCCGAGGGGATGAAAGGCAAGTTGAAGAGAGGGCGCGGCGGCGGGAGGAGAAAGGGAGCGGGTGGCGTCGGGTGGGCAGGGAGCGGGGGAGGGAAGGCGTGGTGGTGGTGGTGGTCGGGAGGCGTGGTTGAACGAACGAAGGGTCCCCCCCCCCTCCCTCCTCCATCCTCCCTCCCTCTTTTCGAGATGAGAGCGCATTTGATGGAGGGCGTAGCCGCGGCCAGTGCTGCAAGTGGAGAGATTGGAGGATGGAAAGCGTTTTGAAGGCATTGAGGTAGGCGTCCGGAGGTCGCGGTGAGCGGAGAGCGTCGCATTATGTAGGGCGTGGAGGTGGAAGGAGGTTACGCGAGGAAATGTAGGGTGCCTCGTGAGAATGGCGTGGCGGCGGCTGATTCTGAGGCGTTTATGAAAGGTTCTTTTATATATATATATATATACATATATATATATAATATATATATATCGTGTCTCGTGGGACTGGCATGGGCGTGGCGTGGGTGCGCGAGTTCCATTGTGTCCGAAGTGCTGCTAACCGGCGAAGATGTTTCCGATTGACGCGGCGATTACGGCCTCCTCCGTGTATCTCCGTTATGCGTTAGAAAATGTGTTGTGCTGTATCACTGTTATATTAAACGCCGTTGAGTGACGCAGGGCATGTTTCCGATCTTTTTCCCCGGCACAATATTTCTCTCCCTCTCTTTCTCTCTGTTGAAGGTAACTTAATATGCCGTGTACCCTTCAACGTCTCTGATGTATTCATCATTGTTATAATTATTCGGATTAAATGGCTTTGAAGATGTCGCCGATGGTGATAACTCGGTAAAGATCCGATAGCTGAGTAAAACGAGCCAAGAAACATTTTCTATTAAGAGACTTTTCCGCACCAATATCGCTTCGTTAAAATGAACGTGATAGGTGACGTCATATCGAGTTACACTGCTCAAAGTGCTTACTTATCGACATAATTGTAATTTAGCGTTCAATAATGCTACCAAAAAGGATTAATAATAATTCCTGGTCCATAAAATTGGGTGATTTTATGTTGATTCTGGCATCATCGCCACGATTAAAATATATTTTTAGGGTTAAATGGAAGGGGGGACCTGATGGTCTCTATTTCGTCCTGCTAATAAAGACGATTATCTGTCTATCATATCAAAAAATAATGACTGTTAACATTAAACGAGAAAATTAAATTGCGCTACATGATTCAAGTTGCTTTTATTCCAGAATTTATCTAAAAATTTTCTTTAAGTTTTGGCATGACTTCCTATTCAGACACTGAGAAGGCTATACCTCTGGTTAGTGCAGGATGTGTTAAAAATTAATATACCCGTAAATTGTGGGTCAAAATTTATAGAAATTGATAAAAAATCAAAAGTCTATGTGAATCTAAATTTTTGTAAATAAAAATAAAGTTGAAGATGGCAATATCCGTGTACTTCTGTAAATTCAACCTAAAACTGCAAATGCCACTAGGATATCTATTTGTAACTAGATCTCCCCTTCCCTCTTATGAAGTAGAAAGTGTGAGTAACACCAGTAGCCATGAAACTGTTGCGTAAATAAGGTTCACATTTAAGGCACAAAGCGCTTATTAAGGGTAGTAATTGCTCAAAAAGAGCGATACATTATAGTTGAATTAGCTAGAGTATTTCTTGGAGAATCAACTCCTTTGTCATTGATTTAATTTCTAATCCGGCTGAAACATTTCAATAATTTAAAACTTATTTTTTAGCCATGATTTGCTTCATACATTTCGGAAAGGTCACTATTTTCTTCCACTTTTGTTTGTTGCTGAGGGATTGATATGTTCCAAAAATTTCCTAGGGCCGGAATCCCATGGAATCTGATTGTGTGTCGCTAGATTCGAGCTAATTCCAAAGTGCGAAATTAAAAAGGTTCAAAAATGGGGTAGATGACCGTTGATTTACCTCTGAGGATGCTCACTTGGCCAAATCAACCCTTTTTTGACATTGAGAGTTCTTCACGTCATCTACTGAGCATCGTGAAATACAAAACCGTTCTTCCATTATGCTGGGATTCTATTTGCGTTTGCTAAATCACGGATAGAAGTGGAAAATGTCGTACCGAAATGATAATACGACTCGGTGAGATTTTTTAAAATAAAAACTTATGCTTAGCTCAAGAAAAATGTTGAAACGAAAGGGAAAACTACAGGAAGTAATCTCCGGAAAAAAAACAAGAAAATAAAACAATTATGTTCAAAGAAAAAACATTTTTTAATTAGAAGAATTTTCAAACGCCGATGAATTATGTCAAAATAAAACTTTTTCCATTCGGAATGTTTCTACTTTCTCCTCTTTTATGCAAAAACCTAAGCGCGCATAAAAAACCTGATTATTTTTAATTTTCCTCCCAGCGGTCCGAGAAATCTACTTATCCGATTCCTTTTTCTTCCTGTAATAAGTTCGCCGCCTGCCTTTCGGTGTAGACCCTCGAGCGCCACCATCTCTTAGGAAACATCGACTCTAAAGGACGCGGCACTTTTTCCTGATACATCGGCATTGACTCCGATCAAAGAGATTGTGGGAATTACACTTTCTCTTTTTCCTCGTTTTAAAAGGTTTTTCGATTTTTTTTAAGGCCCTTCCTCAAAAGGCCAAGCGTTTGAAACGAGAAGAGCCTCACAGGCGAGGACGATCACTCTCTAATGGGGAAGAAAAAAACCGATTTGGATTTCCATCAGCCATCCCTTCATATCTCTCTCGTTCTGTTCCTCTCTTAATCTCTTTCCCCCCCTCTCTCTCTCTCCTCTCTCCACCCTCTCTCCACCCTCTCTCCATCTCCTCACCTCTCATCTTCTACTTCTTCCACTCCCTCTCTCTGTTATTATTGTTGAAAATCAAATGCTTTACATTGTTTTTAAAAAATGCATATTGATATTTTTTATATGACCCAAATATATTTTCGTTATCATTTCAAATATAATCAACTGTGTTTTAACCATTTCTTTCTATTGTGATTTTTTTTACTGTGGAATCGTGTCGTAAATTTGATAAATTTTGAAAATGTTAGGTATAATTCTTTTTGCCTTTTTCTGTGCCGCCATCTTATTTTATTTTTATTCTTTTTTACTTTCATCTTCTTTGTAATTAACAATGGGTTGGGTGAAAGAAGTCTCAACCTCGCCCAAATGAGGACGAATATCTATTTATCTATCTCCTTTCGCCATCTCACTCTCCACCTCCGCCTCTTTCCCTCAATTACACCTGTTTTTCACTCATTCAATCCAACTCCCATTACTCCCATCTTATTACAAACTGAGAAACGGACCGCTTTATGCCGACTACCCAACTTAAGGCGTGCGTCGACGGAAGTTTTCGCAAAATAATTCCCTTCCCTAATTGACGGTATGAACAAAGAAAATACGTAAGTGACTATCATGATCAATTATTTCGAAAAGGCGCGCAATGTATCTACTGTATTCGTCGGCGAATATACCAAGAGAGATAGTAATTAATTTAATTACGCTGACATTATATGATTACAAACTTGAGGCCACAAACGTAAGAAAGTTGAATAATTAAAATGTAGCGATTTGGTCATTCAATGAATGGAATCTATTATAACGGGAGAAATGTGCTATTCAAATTACATAGCGATAGAATAAGGATTCGGTTATAAACAATATTTCCCATTCCATAGTTTCCTGTGGTTCAGTAGTTAAGTACATTTATGTATGTGTTTTTGTCTATACAACCAAACAGTCAATGAACCGTTTTAATACATTCCATTTCACCAATCCTAATTTTAATGAGATTAAAACAACCATTCGCTGGATTACCACCATAGTACATGAAGACATATAATGCCATGCATATTCACACGGTTAGTAGTTTTCTTGTTAACAACGGAATCTTGAGAGAATGCATCAAACTTCATTTTTCATTCTCCACCAATTGAACAAAAAACGAAAAGTAACAGTAACTTCGATATGAAATTTTCTACGTTATCGCATCGAATAATCGACACAAATCTGAAAATATATTAAATGCGACGTCTCAAAAAGGGTAGATTCCGTCAAAGATAAACTTCAGTAACGCGCCACAGAGTCTGAATGCCAGCGCGCGCCAATCGGCGCATGCACCTAATCGCTTTATTGCGCCGTCATCCCTTACGCGCCATTGCCCCTCAATAACAGATGAGAAGCTCCATTCAGTCACGCTCCTTAATCGGCTGTAAGAGTGCATCGCATTTTTTCATCCGGCAAAATACAAAATCCTCAATGAAGGAGAACAAAAAACCGTCCACGAGGAATTTGTTTTTTTTTTTCGAGCTAAGAAAAACGTATCTTTTGTACGCCGGTTGTTAAATACGGAAAACGTTTCATTGTGCTTATTGAAGAGCGTCGCTGGATGTTAGTTCCAATTTTTTACTGCATAATGCTTGAATTAAGAAAATATCGTGTCGAAACACAATGAAAATCAGTCAAGTGATTCGGAGAATTCACTAGCATAAACAGCTAATACATCTGATATGGCATTAAATATACGCTAAATACAAGCCATTAAGTTTCTGAATTCACAAATTCAAATAAGCTTTTAAAAGTTGAAGGAGAAAGGAAACAATAGAATGGCCGTTTTAGGTATTTAGGCAGTGTTATGATTAAGGACGGCAGACGCATTAAAAAGATAGGATCTAGAAAAAGGTTCTATATGGCCAGATGAGTGTTCGTGACTAGTTGTCTAAATAGAGATGTATGATATGAAACATAAGATATCATTGGTTTCAACCTTGGACCTCAATAAACGAACGAAGATGGGAGATCCTATGGAAAGAGTAAAAGAGGTTGGCAATGAGAAAAACAAGCAAGACACTATTCATGGCGAAGAAATAAAAAAATCTTTGTATTAATTCATCATGGAAGAGTTACACAAGATTATGTCCACCACGCTGACTTTTTTTAGTGAGAAACTATTCAGTTTAGACTGCGAGATAAAGTATAGAAAGGAAGAAGATAAGCCTTAGGCATATTCCGAAATATAGGGGGAAGAGGGAATATGCAAGGATAATATAAAAGAACTTAAAAAGGCGAATCTCTATACTTTTTAATGTGCGAAACCCTCCCAAAGGTAAATAGAATTCTTCGTGTCTCACATCGAAAATAGGCCATCAAAGTGTAATTAACAGTATCGCAATTGACTTATGGACATATAACACCGTCCACCAGAAAATATTCCCTCAAAAAATATCAACGGTTTCAAACCTAATATTAAAATTCTCTCAGAGCAATAATTATTAATTAATAATTATAATTCGCACTACAACGGCCTTGCATCTGCGAGATCCCATAATGCCGGCAATACCGGTTGGCAAATACAAGTTTTAAAGGAAGGAGTGAATAAAATATTCTGGACAGTCAGAAAAACAGGCGTGAGTTAATTAAAATCGAGTGGATCCACAGGAAATTCATGTTCACTCACTCCTTGTGCTTATATGAGCCATCGAAGACGTATGCTGTTTAAAAAGAAAATTACAGTGCCATTAAAATATCGCATTCCAGCATTATGGCTAATTCAAGAATGAGTATTTGGAATGATAATCACTTAACTTGCCATAACAAGGCTATAGGGTGAAGTATCGCAAATGTAATTTCATAAGCACGTTCATGAACTGATTTTAATCACGGATGAATGGATTATTGTTTGTGGGCGAGAAAATATTAAATAGGCGTACATTTTTTTACGGGGTGCACATTCGTTGCATTAAATATTACTGTAAACTGATGGGTTTAAACAAAAAAAGTGATCGCATTCCTTACAACAATAACAGATCCATTTCTTGACCAATGTAGTGGGCGCAGCGACCGAATTATTTAGTGTACAAAGCGTCCCTATTGAACACATTGAACTTTTATGACTTTCTTCGGATGTACGGTAAGGATTTTGACAGGAGCGTAGGATGGATTGATTTACAACGACAGCAGGAAAGTAAAGTCGATATCTCAGCGTGAAAGCTCCCAGTGGCGGTTTTTCGACCCCTTCTTGTCCTCGGAAAGCCAATCGCCCTCTACGCAACCCTCCAAGTTATATGGAGAGACGTGAACCCGTACACCACTCCGTTGTCCGTCGTTAAAAAAAAATAAAAGAAGCACGCCAGGCGCCGGGACCTGTTATATCTCCCCTCTCGCATCTCGTGAATGAGTGAGTGAACGAATGAATGGCATTTTCCTCTTCTTTTTCACTTTTCACTCCAGTCCACGCTGCGGGGAGCCGCGTATCCCCCTTAAACGGTTATTACACTTAGCGAGTACGATGGAGGAGAAACAGTTGAAAAACGTCTAGCGGATGAATGAAAACGAAACGTGGGTGAAAAAGAGAGAGAGAGAGACAGAGAGAGAGAGTTTGCATAAAAAAGATGAAAGCGAGCGTGAAAACGCAGTTCTTATCGGAGTAGATTGTGTTGGAAAGAGAGAATTTCGTTACGCCGGCAAGAGATATAAAAAATGGCGTGGATTGGTTAATTAGCCCGTAAGGGTGTGGCGGCCATTTTCCCTCCCACGCACTCGTCCTACGCTTTCCCAGCCTTCTCCTCTTTTTTAATCTCGCGACTCCCACTCGTGGTTGTCTTTACTCAATTCCGGGCTCGTAAGCGCGATACTTTCGCGAAACGAAAATCGTTAAACGAGTTTCGACTTGTAATAAGCCCGGAGTTCGGGAATAAAAATGATAGGAAGGTTATCTGTTCGAAATTTTTCGTGGGCGAAAAAAAAATTTTGCTTGAAAAATGTAATTGAGTGTAAACTCGTTAATATAAACTTTAAGGGATATATTTTCGCGATTTGTAGTAACAAGATCCTTATAAAAAGCAATATAGTATACCTATTTTTCCTATGAGACTGAAGTACCTACGTATATCTCTTATTAACGAATATTTTGTATTATTGCAATAAAAATAGTAAAACGTGTAATATTTACATCCCCGCTGGGACAAATATCCCTTGGTATCTGCATGAATTTCTACGTTTTAAAAAAGAAAACCGATACAAAATTATCAATAATTTTATGGATTCTCAAAATATCTACTTAAAAGTCAAATTAAAAAAATAAGTACTTATGACAAAGTAATAAAATAGAATAAAAGGAAAAAAATAACTTTACCTGAAATACGTGTTATTTTAAAAAAATGTCATTATAGACTACTATAAATTCAAGGCCAAGAGCGTCGAATTTATCTGCAATAAAATAGAATTAGACATCCAAAAATCCTACACAATAATAATATAAATGGTTTTTCATAACGTATGTGTCTATCGGAGATACCTGAGAATTTTTTCCCCCAGTTTTATCTCAAGTACATACTTAATTTGTGAATTTGTTTTTTTCTATAAAACCAGCTCGTTAATATTCTATTGAATTTTATAGGAAATGCTTTGTCACAGATGGAAATGACATATTTCCATCACCCAAGATTTCCGAATTTTCTCTGTCGCAGCTGATAAGGTTCCAGAAATGAATCCATTTATTTTATTTCGCAGACATAAATGCATAACGGTATTCGAAATTTTTGAAAGGACGCCAGTTGGTACTTTTCAAATTTAAGCGCACGCACGTAGTCACGTTTCCAGTGACTAAGGGAGATGGAGAAAACGCCTATAAAACGTCGGTTCCGGCGATCCAAGAGGGAGGAGCTGCATTATGAACGCAGCGATCAAAAGAAACACGTTGAGAAATAGCAAGGAATACGTGGAACTGGAACCCACTTTTGCGGATTGTTTAAGGGACAAGGTTAGTGGAGAACGGATGAAAGGGAGTTTAGTGGGTGGGATATTCTGAATAGAAAATGATTCAGATTTCGCACTCCAGAAAAAAATTGAGGCGACGTATCCTGGATCTGCCCTTCATTCGTGTTATCCCAAATTAATTCGGTTTCGTGCGTCAACACCCGGATCAAACCAGTGGCGTAACTAGGAGCGGAAGGGCCCGTGAAAAAATGTTATCGATGGCCCCTTTTCCCTTAACCAAGGGGTTCTCAACCTTTTCCATGTGGTGAGCGCCAAGTTTTATCCTAGAATATCAATCTAGCACCACTATATTTCTGAAAAAATAGGAATGATAATGAATAAAATCAAACCAACATCAAATTTATTCTTGATGATCTTGAATGCCTTTAGAAAGAAAGCAGCCGAGCAAGTTATATCATTGGTTCTAATACGTGGGTTATTAAGCACCGAAGAGCACCATCAGACTTCCAAAGAGCACAACGGTGCTCGCGAGCCCTAACCCAACATGTACATAGGTTCAGGTAAAACTGAAACCCACTGTAAAACCTACCAAGTTGCGTTTATTAATCAATTATCATGAATATGCTGAAAAGGTTAGGATTTTAAAATTACTCTGTAAAAAAATAACGATCAACTGAAAAGTCATTCAGAAATTAAAATAAAAAAGGGAAATCGCTAAAAAAATATATATTAATTTCTTCTACACTAGAAAAAATTCGAGAGCCCCATTTGGGCCCCCCTCTGGGTCCGTGGCATTCGGCCCCCACACGCCACCCCATTGTTACGCCACTGGATCAATCAATGTGCACCGAGTCAAATTCCATTCCGCCCCGTAAAAAAAAAATAACGCCCGTTTTTTCCCCATCTTTTCGTCCCAATTACCGCCAGATTTTTCGATCTCAAACGTTCGAAACCGATTCTATGGGAGTGATCCGACGAATCGCATTTATAATAGATTTATAATGCATTCGTCACGATTCCGCCCTAACGAGCGAGACTTTAGCAGTCGTGTTTTTACGACTCGGTGGCTGGTCACGAATTTGGAGAAATTGGTCCTTTTCACATTCCTTGTTGCCTTTTACCCCAATACCACCTTTTACTAACCGCTACCGACTGCGGCATTTTCATGAATGTTAACCGGTTCGAAATGATGGAACCGTTATCGACGAGGACCGGAAATGAGTTAAAAAATTAATGGACGGAAATACTTAATCTGTCCTGAAAAAACGCAGTAACTTCATCACCGAGGGTGATTTCGGACTCTTTGCGAATCCTTAGAGAGCGTTTGCCTTCACGTCGGAGTTCAACGAGAAAGAATAACTTCACGAGTCAAACATTGAGTCAAAGAGGCTTTTTTCTTTCCTCTGGCCAACATTTGTAATCTGCAGAGCACGCGATCATTTATCAAGACCCTAAATACTCGAGACAATATTTCAACGTTGTGAAGTTTACTTATTTGGTAAGATTTCTAATTTAATGTCTTACGGGATGAGTTATATTATCCGTCCCCGTTAAAAAAACATAAGTCAGAGTTACAAAAAATCGTATTCTTCAAAGTTCTACGACTGGGGATGAACTTTTATGGAAAAAGTCTCAGAAGAATAAAGGTACGGATAAAACTTCTGACGCAATAAATAAAAGTATAAGTCATCCTCGTCCAAACACTACAGGAGAGGTATGTAGGCCTTGGTAAGTTTCCTCTTACATCTCCTTAATGGAATGACCGCCAAAACCATTAAGAATAAGTCATTACCAGTAGCGTAGCAAACTCTTATGGGGCCCCCGTGCAAAATTCGATTTTGGGGCCCTTATCATTAATCTATCATAGGTTCTATATAAGATGTCAGGGGCATTTGGAGCCCCCCTTTGGCTGGGGTCCCCGGTGCATTGTACCTGTTCGCTACATGTACGCTACGCCTCTGGTCATTACTAAAAGTGGGGAATTGTTGAACTATTTCTGTTACTAATATTATAGCACCGATTTCTTCTGTTAATGTTTATGGTTTTTTTACTAAATTTTTATTATTGTAATTTGACATTAGTTTACTTTTCTAAAGTGTTCTTAACATAGCAAAGACATAATCTTGAATAATGTATACGGCGGACTCCAAGATCCATAAATCAATTAGGGTGACTTACAAAGAGATAAAATGTCATGAGATAGTCATGGTCCAGTATTTCCTAGAAGAGTTATACGAAGATGACTCGCGATTACATTTGATAGAAACTGTTATGCTAAGTCCCATGGCATAAGTGCTCGTTAATATATTGATATTGCATACAATATGCAAGTCTTTAATTACATTATTAAAAATACCATAACTTTATTTATAAAGGTCTATATTAAAATTAGACTTCGCATTAGTGAAAAATACCACCGAAAAAAGTATAGCGAATAAAATCAACTGAAAACATACATAAATATAAACATGCAAAATTATGCGTGGTTAGACACTCTGGAAAAAAACATAATCCTAGGATGGATTCTCTCTTTTTCCTCCATACTTATTTTATAAATGCCCCATTTCTAAAACACCTGCTAAGGCTAGCTTGCGTCGGCTGCCCATAAATCACCTTGACGCTGGACCCGGCAAAAACGAATAAAGACCAATCTGACCTGTGAAAAAGCTGATTGCCTCCCACGCTCGGCCCTTATTAACGAATGGTGAGGTGGGGGGAGGGGAGGGGGGGAGAGTTGAGTGAGTGGAAGGCGAGTCCGCCCCATTGACGAGGGACGGAGAGAGTTTTCATTCTTTAAATTAGTGAAAAATTACTTTAAAATCTTGCGCGAGTATCCATTGTGTCCGAACTGCCCCGAGGATAGACGAGTACAACTACCCTAAATTATTTTTTCCGACACAAAGAAATGCGTGAAAAGTGAAAAATGGGGTGTCACGGTTATATTTATGGACCGAGCTCGAACTTTTGAGAACGGTACAGAATGACGAAAGCACGTAACCCGATGAATATTTCACCCACGAAGCGAAACGTTGTAACAGCAAACTTTTCAGTCTTTTCTCGGGCGTATTTCTCTCTGTTGTCTCCCGAATGACATGCTGCCAGAACGCTAACGGATAACGAAACTTTTATATGGCATTTTATAATTTATTTTATTATTAATGCTATCCTCCGTAGAAGGATTTAACGTGTATCTGAACTTGGATCAGTCTGGGAGGTCGGGAAAAGATCTAAAAATCCTCGTTAGTTGAAGAAGTTCTTTCACTATGCGGGAATTGTCTCTACGTGTTATATAATATGGCCAGAATATCCCAATTGGATTGTCTCGAGAATGTTATCCGAATACGAAACATACTCCTATAATAATAGAAGCCGATCTAATCCTGTCATTGCGCGTAAGATTTTATGAATTAACGCGAATGACTCAAGATCGGTAAGTTCGATTTCTATGAATCTTTCGTCAGATACTCGGTGCGTTCTCTTGCCGGTTTTAAATGGGTCACTGTCCACGAGTAAGGGCATGGGTTCGATTCCAGAAGTTTTATTTCTCCATTTGGAAAGCATGGGAATGGTTGGAGCGTTTTTTGCTTTGAACATTTGAATTGCTTATAATCATTGTAGAAATTTGGGACTTGAACAAATAAAGGTATAGAAGATTGAAAATTCTTTCTCCAACCGTTTATTTTCAAATACGCATCTAATTGACCTACAAATTTGTTTTAAAGACGAAAACTTTACGCTTTTTGGGGTGAAAATCTTTCGTCGTCAAGGGCAACAGCGTTGTTGCTGATTTTGCGAAATTAAGTACATTACATTGGATTAAA
This sequence comes from Uropetala carovei, assembly GCA_036926305.1. Lineage (NCBI taxonomy): Eukaryota > Metazoa > Arthropoda > Insecta > Odonata > Petaluridae > Uropetala > Uropetala carovei. Next base: position 21,734,034 of record JAXCHB010000196.1, read on the forward strand.
TGGAAAACAAGAATAATTCCGTGTATTTATCAAAATAATTTTCTCTAAAGAATACTTCCTTTTAAATGTTTATGTATAGTCGAAGTTGCGTAAATTACGTATAAAAGGTTTAATTTTTGCAAAGAATTTTTGTCTTTCGGTTTAAAGAAATAGGCAAAAAATAGATCAGTACATTAAATTTGATATCCCTTCACTTTTTATGGACATTTACACTAGTTAACTAACAAATTTCTACATTCTTGGTAAGGTCATACAATGAAATCGCTACCTAAACATTAATAGTGAAATATTTTATATGTAAACTTCCGCGCATGAATTACTAACCAAAATCTCCGATGAAATTTCTTTTAACAGAAATAATAATTTTAAAATTCCTACTGCATACTAAACGATACAATCCACCATCACAATTTTTACTTTGATAATTAAATGCATCATTCTTTAAAAATCACGATACTTGTTGAAAAGTTCAATACAGACGAATGACTAAAAATAATTATTCCCAAATTCCTAAGACGGGACTATAAAAATCCTAAGCAAACGATGCAGACGCGTACGCCAATAACTCGGAAGAGAGGCGTCAAGTAAACCAAGTACACGAGGACGAGAAAGGTTAATTATAATCCGCTAAGAATATTGGGTCCCTCCACTACCTCGGTCAGACAGAAGGGGCGAGACATGTCCCGCGAGAGCGATATTTTTTACGAGATTGCCACGGAAATAAGAACGGTGTCTGGGCGACGTCGGGAAGCGATAACGGATCTCAAGATCTCTAAGATGGAGATGACGAAGGGAGTGTCTTTGTTATCTTAAAAAGTTCCTCGTACTCGTTTGGTGGGGAGATGGAGACACAACGGGATATAGGAGTGGGAGTGAGAACATAGGGATCAGGAAGAATGGGTGGGAGAGGGGGGGAGAGGGGTGATATGGGAGCAAGAAGAGCGTAGGGTGGTGAATGGGAGGAAGAGGGCGAAAGGAAAAGAGAGATGGGAAGGCGGGAGCGAAGAGAAGCGAGAGATTGAGGGGAACTAACATAAGAGGTCGGTGTAGCCGTAGGCCTTCGACGGGAAAGAATCCTCGCGGAGCCGAAAACAGGCTTTACCAGTTTCCAAGAGAGGAATGAAAGGGACCATTTCTCCAAACCTAAGAGATTCCACACAATCCCCAAATCGGAAGGCAATGCGAGAAAGGAAAAGGACCTCTCGCAAATGGGAATGGAACTCCGTCGGGGGGGGGGGGGGGGAGAGAGGTTTCTAAGAATGACCTAAATTTCACGAGGAAGGCGTCAAAAAATCCGAACTAATTGATCACGGGGAAGCGTAAGTAATAACAATGGGATGGGTAGTGGGGTGACCGTAAACTACCGTAATGGAGACTTCAACGCTCTAATAAGCAAAACTCTATTTTTTTAAAAAGTGTCATCTTGATTCCCGAGACAGACACCCGACCTCGAGAAACTGAATTTTTAAAAATGAATGCTTATAATTAAGAAAATGGATCGAGTTAACCCTTTCAGACCGATTGCACATGATCGTGCACACCTGTTTTTGCTAGCCATTTTTCAAATTTAGTTGTTTGTTTTCATTTTGGCACTACTGTCGCTACTGTATGCTTATTTTGGATTATAAAAATTGCTATTAAATTATTAATACCTCTGGTACGGAATGTATACGATCATGTACAGTCTGCAAAATATAAACCAATTTATACAAAAATCAATGAAAGTTACATATTCATATGAGATTCGAATTAATAAAGAAAGAACCATCATCTGAAATTTTTTAAATGAAACACCAGGAAGGAAAGGGTTAAATAATTAATAATGAATTTCCAGGGTAAAATATGAGATGATTTCTCTTAGTGACGATGGTGATAGAAATTTGCTTTAGATTAAAACGATCCAATTAAGCTTTTCATTCTTCGTTACTCATGAAAAAAATACGATTAGTATTCTGTCCGAAAGAAGATACTTGATTATAGGTTATATCTAGGTATCCAAATCGTCAGTCTTCCTCATTTTAATTACTGTGGCTATCCTCTATATGTCGTCTCATGGTTGAACTATTTTCCTTCCTGTTTCCCTTTTTTTCATCAATATTCCCTTCAATCTTCAAACATAACTTCTTCCCAAGACATCCCCGATCCAGTTTTCGCTCCTCCTCCTGACCACCGGCATTACAATCTCTAATAGAACTCAAACTTATTAAATTTATGACGTTGTTATGCGATAAAAACACGTACCCATTTACTTCGCGGAAAAGGCGGCACCCTTGTGTAACTTTTACTCCAAACTTATTCAAATTTATTTTGTTTTGAAAAGTTAAAATTAATTGACATCTCCAATCTCCAAAGAGGTATAGTTTCCGTATAAGGCAAGAGACTTCTCGGATTAAAAACTCAGCCGACCCACGATGACGCGATTCATTGATGCGTCCGACTGAGAAATCCGATCGAAGAACCGATTCGCCACTGACGTCTCCTATATTTTTTTTAAAAATCAACACTTTATTTGTAATAGCCGTCTCTTCGAATTCCGCTCGGTTTGGAGAACAGGAACGTTCCTTATCTATATAAGGTGAAGAGTGAAGAACTGGATGATCGAACGTAAGAAGGACCAGTCGTCAAAGAGAACGATAGGTTTTTTTTTTAATTTTTGAAGCACGGGGATTTTTTTTGGCATGGAGATGGCACGTGTCGCGATGATGACGGCGGAGTGGATGAAAATTGTGGAGGGAAAGGGGTGAGAGAGGGGTAGAGAGAGGGGAGAGAGGAGGAAGAGAGACGGATGTCTCCCCTAAGAATCATCTTCCGAGTTATTTGGGACAGGGCGAAAGCTTTGCGCGTGAAACAATGTCCCATTGTTGAGAAGGAAAGAGAGAAATAGCTGTAGGCCCCGAGAGCCAATTGCCATGTCGCGGGGCGATTGTCGCAACGCATTCCCTCCTCTTCTCCTCCCACCCCCCTTCTCAACCCTATCTCCCTCGCCTTACATTCGACTCCACCCCCCCTTTCTATCTCCCTCCAACTCATCCCCCCTCTTAAAAAAACTACTATCCCTCTCCTTTCCCCGCTTTCTCCCACTCCTTCCTCCATATATTTCTCCTCCTTCCTCCCCCGTCCCCTCTCCTCCTTCTTTTCCCCCTCGGGGGCCAACTTTTTACCCAGACCACGCCCTATTCCCGTCCGTTAGTCAACCTCGACCCGCCTTCCCTCCGGAATATCTCTCTCTATACTTCTCTCTCTCTCTCTCTCTACATCTCTAACAGAAAGAGAGCAAGCTCCGGCAACTGAAAACGCGTTTTATCCGGAGTACCCCTCTCTACCTTTGCACTATACTATTTCTCTATATATTTCTCCCCCTCCCCCCCAGGTCTCCCCCATTTCGTCTCCTTCCCTCCTCCCCTTCGTCTCCTGCTCCATTCTTCCTTCTCCAGACCGCCCCACACCCTTTACAAGATCCACTCCCACACTCTTTCTCCCTCTCCTTCTCCTCCCCCTCTCCAAGTCGTTCCTTTAATCGCAGCACCTGCGACTGGATTCGAGAGAGAGAGAGAGAAGCCACCCGCTAGTCTTTTTACAGGCGAGAGGGAGGGAGGGAGGGAGGGAGTGAGTGAGTGAGGGAGGGAGAGAGGAGTGGAAACGGAGATAACTGGCGAGGCGAAGGAGAGAGAGAGAATGGAAGCAAGAAAGATGGAGGGGGGGAGGGGAAGGGGAACATGGAGGCGTAGTGTCTTTTTTTTCAACGAAAATGAATCGTACGTCATTAGTCATGCGTGTATGTAACCCAAACCGGCAAATATCTCAAGTCGTAAATAGAGTCGGGCTTCGAAGTGTTTTCTTTTGTTTTCTTTTTTCGCCTTTTTTCCTGCCGAACTCTTTTTATTAGCGGGATGAGGAGAGCGCCACATAAGAAATAACTCCGTCCTATGAAATAGGAATGTTATATAACTATAAATACGGTGTATTCCGGCTATTAACTAGTTTTTTTACGGATCACAATGCGTTGAATTACCTGCGCAGGTCGTATAATAGTATTCGTGCGCATGAAATTTGACCGCATCGGATACGGAGGCGACGTTAAATAAAATTATTTAACGCGTGTGAGAATTCATTTTTTAAAATAATTTTATTCATATCCCTCGAAGTCATTTCCTTCAAGCAATGTTAGCCCTCCTCTACATAATCATACTGATTGCTGCCATAGTCTTCAACATTTTTTTAATCGTCACTTCAAAATTTTATTTTAAACAAAATTAATTAAATAAACATTAATCCTTGTTAGAATAAACCACGATAACAAACGTTCATCTGCACAGAAATATTCGAACTCTATAAGTATTTGCCATAAAATTATTTACCTACCCTACCAAAATAAAAGGTAATACAAATGTTTGACGATTAAGTAGAGTTTATGAAGTTGAAATATAACCAAGCTTTTAAATTCCACAAAGAATTATCGAGGGCATCTTATGGCTAAAATCAAAATGGATAACCAAATTTCCAAAAGGTTGGGAAATCTACATTTATTTCGGCTACAAAGCAACCGTCATCAGTGGTGATTCACCGATATTAGATTATACGAGTATTTTTTTAAAAAACGAGAGGGTTCCCCAATCTTTCAATATAAACCAACGCTTCGTTCATTTTTTACTCCACTTTAAAATACATTCGAATCGCTTGCTCCGTTTAACATTCTTTCGACGAAATACATCCCTTTAGTAAAATGCTACGATGAATGAAATCCTCCAACGACCGTGTCAAACGAGAACTGGCGTCCTCGAATGGTACGTGTAACCGATATCTGATACAAGTTTCGGACATTCCACGCGGTCACTTTCCAACGGATGCATAATGGTGTCCGATCGGTGGGCCACCTACGTCCACTCCTTCCCACAGAAAACCATCCGGGACCCATGTTATACGAGCAAATTTATCGACGCGGGAATTTCCTTCGGCTCGTTTCTTCCCGTAATTCCCATTTCTGCTTCGCAAATTTAGAAAAAAAACTCCGAGGAATAGTTTATCGCGATTTATCCATAAATACCTCGGTATCGCTGACGTAACAGAATTTAAGCTGCCGGTTTTGACCAATATCGCGGGGTTTATAACCTACTTTTACAATCTTTACGAGGCGGTTTTTTAAAAAATATATTCGATCGTACGGGTCGAAATTTCGCGTAATACGTTCAATAAAAAAAGCATTCGAGAATCTCCGCATTGATAATAAATCGTTCGATTTCGGCGTTTTATACGAAACCTGTCCATAAAAAGTTAGGAATTTATGCACCGAGGGAACCGGAGGTTTTTTTTTCGGAACATAGAAAGTATTAGGGAAAGAGAGGAGAGGTGAACGGGTGGGAGGAGGTGGGAAATAGTGAGGGAAATGGGAAAGGAGGGAGAGAGACGGGGGAGGGAAGTGGGGGTGAGATGGAGAGATATGTGGAGGGGGAGGCGGAGAGGGTAGAGAGAGAGAGAGTCCCTGGAGATACTTATGCCTCGCTGACCCAGAGAGCGAAGGCCTCCTCGCAATGAAATCACTTGCTCCGATACAGAAAATAATTTGTCTCGCGGTAGATTTCTTATTTTTTTTTCATACCTTGCTTAGTTTCGTAACGACGTGTGTGTTGAGAGTGCTCGATACGCGTTTGCAGAAAAGCGACGCTCACGCACGAGGGCAATAAAAGAGTGGAAGTCGAATACGAATGTCTCGCGGTATCCCGCGGAACTCGTGTAAGTTTTCCGTTCGTATTTGCGGATTTTCTAGTGGGAAGAGAGCGGAAGCAAAAATTTATTTGAACATCAATTTCTGTTGTTTTCAACAGACGTAAGACAACAATCTTCCTAACACGGTGAAACATATATTTCCTTCGTTAGCCATAAAGCGACCTTTGCGTAACTATTGGAGAAACAATACGTAATGTTTTAATTCATTGAATCTTTCTTGAATTACTATTGCACAAATAAATCGTATCTTTTAGAGGGAAAAAAACAATCTCCATCGTCGCCCGGTATAGAATCATGTATTTAAATATTCTTTCATAGTGGACACCGACTTAGAGGTGAGGCCCTTGTAAGAGGTTTTACCGTATTTTTTTTACTCTTTTTGAAACAATTTTCCGCGAAAAATTAATTATCATAAATCCTGTCAGGCAAATCAATTTTCGGCGGACGACTTTTTATTATTTCTTCTTTTTTCACTCAAAAATTCACTATTTTCTACCTAACTCCGTCTTTCCTTACCAGGCAAGAATTGTTGTGATTCGTGTACGAGTTAAAGTTTTTTTCTCGGTCAGAAATAAAACCTTTTTTGATAAAGCTGGTCAGTTAATTAAAAATAAACAATGTACGGAAAATTCAATTCCTATTCATTTACTTTCCTAATTCCAAAAGCTCTGTCTCTTTTAATTCCTTCTGCTACAGAGACGATATAAATACCAAATTCGTGTATTCGAAATCCAAAAGAAACAGGCGCCCAGCAACTGGAATGTAGGAATTCAACATTGGAAATTTTCTAGCCTTTTAGCGCTTCAACTCTTTGATACGAAAACTCGCCGAAGGAGTTTAATAATCAACGACGACCTTTCAGACGCGGAAGTTCTCGAAATTTGGAAGAAATGGAGGGAAAGCGTCTGAGAAATTAACCGAGACAACAGAACTGTCAAGTTAAATCTTTTAAAAGGGGTCCGAAGCTTATATCGCAAGTGCTGTGACGGCAGCCGGTCTCTTATGAACATTTCAGGTGCCTCCGTGACGTCACCACCTCACCGGTTTCCAAACTGGAGATGGAAGGGGAGAGGAAGAGAGGGAGAAGGAAGAGAGGGAGGTGGAAGAGAGGGGGAAGGAGAGAAGGGGGAGGGAAGAAGAGGGGGAGGAGGAGAGAGGGGAATTGCTCAAAAGTCCCAAAAGCAATTCCGTATGGAAGAAACTCGAGCCTTGGACCAATTCGAGAAAACAGCCTCATTGGGCTTTGGAGGTGACCTCACATCACGCGCGCCCTCTGTCTGTCCCTGTCTCCAACCAATCATCGCCTGAGTGCATCCTATCGAAGAAAATGTCAACTGCTGCTGCTATTAAGAACGCTCTTTGACAGCGACAGAGCTGATGAAGCTAATCCTATTCTATTTCTACAAGTATAAGTGCCCGTCAAAAATGACGGGGAGTGATTTGGTTTATTGGCACGGTGCACATTAAATAAAAATGTATTGAGTGGGCATAAATTCGGACAATGCACATACAGAGTTGGTTAGCATCTTTAAACTGTGGAATTTTTACAATTTCATATTTTCCACATCGGTTTTGTCCAAATTTCAAGCTCATCTGATATAGCTGGAGCTCGGTTTTCTTTAAAAAAAAATACCGCAGGTAGGCAAATAAAAATCTCTTTTGGTGTAGTTTTTCACAGAGAATACGAATAATTCATCAAAAAATACATATCTTGATCGATTATTCTGAAATAAAATTGAGGCAGTCTTCTTTGACCTGAAATCATACCTCCTGCTGAGAGGGTTGACTTCGATCCGAGCGAAGGTCCGAAACCCTCGCCGCGAGTAGCTATTGTGCTTCAAAAGCTGACCTTAGCCCACTCTTGACAGGTATATTTATGTTTCAGAGCGTGACAGAGGGAGTGACATAGGGACAGAATATAAGGCTTTTATATATTACCGATAATTTTCTTCGTGAGAATATTACAAAACAATCCATATCCGTAAAGCAATAACCTGTCTAGACAAACCTGCCAATTTCAGGGAAATTTTTTGTCCTTTTCAAATAGAATTTTCGTGGACGATAAATTAAATAAATAAAATAATAAAATATATTATTTTATATAAAATAGCTATTCATAGGAACCTGAAGTAATAACAATTTAGATCAATGTAAATAATATATTTGATAGCTAACTACATTTAAAAATAAACTATTTAAGGTAATTTCTTTAAACAAACTTTTTTTATGGAAAAGAGTTTTGTGAATATTCCCGCGGGATAGTCCTGAAACTCTCCTTATTAAATGAAAATAAACTATTAACAACAGCGTGTTCCTTATGTTTGCCAATAAATGAGAATGTACTACTATGCATATTAGCAAATCTGAACGCTAATTTTCGCTGAAAGATTTTCTAGCGGTGTAACCCATTTTAATCTTTATACGCTGAGAATAGTTTTGTTTCCTCCTCGTAAAATGTAATTCTGACGCGTAAGTTTCTCTAAAGGCAATCGATATGAAATCCCACGTTGCCAAAATTTTGGATTCATTTAGATAAAAAGGTGTTTAATGCGGAAATTCTCGATGCAATACGAAGTTTTGGTTAAATTATAAGTAAAAGGTAAATAAAAACATTCCATGAATCAAATTTTACCAACGACGTCTATTGGCGAATTCAAATGGCATCGTTTCGAAAATATTTTCAATGCTATTACGCAACAGACAGGCAATCGCTTTGTGCGTACTTTCTTACCGACCGCAAAAATACCAGTATTCGAGTCTTCGCGATGTTACATCGAGAGTGCGGACTACTACTGTTCCAGTTCTCTTACGCGGAGCAAAAAAAAATATCTCAAAGGTCAACGAAAACCAAAAGAAAAAGTCTCGGGATTTGACATTTATTTCAGATGTAAAAATCGCCCGAATACAAATCAGAGATCGGAAAATTCCTTCTCTCGTTAAATATAGGTCCCACTAATTTTCCCGGTTATATTTTTGTAAGTTCATAAACAATGGAATATGTTTTATGTCGGTTAAAGGAAATTTTTTTAACATTTAATAAAAACCGATAGGATTTCGAAGGAAAACAACTAACGCACATTCTTTGGAACTGAGAGCCGTGCTCAAAAAATATATATATTTTTTGCAGTTTCGCAACGAAAAAAATCGAATTTTCAGCCCATAACCTTATGATTGTTCAGAAGGAGGTCAATAAAAACCATTTCCGATCGGATCTGGAAAAAAAAACACAATCGCCTCCTTTGTGCCGCTCGGAATGTCACCGCGCTCGCCGTTAATTTATTTAAAGCCTCAATTAAGAGCCAATGCGCCGCATGCGACGATAAATTAATGCCGAGGAGAGAATGTATTAGCCGAGAAATTAAAAAAAAAAGAAAAGAGATTGGAAGCAATTATATACATAAGATTCAGAGCAATGCGATCCAAAGTGTTCCTGAAATCGGAATTTCAACTAGAGAACGCTATGAAGGAGGAGAAGAAAAGAAATCGAACGGATCGCATTCATGGCTCAGTGATTTGAAAGTGTATGTGACGGCTTAGTGAGCCCTTTTGTGCTTAGATTGATGTCCTACCGCGCGGAAAAAAATGAAATTCAGAAACGCTGAAGCAAAAACGGACGTACCGAGTCCATTATGCGCGGATTGATACACCGGGGCAAAAAAAAAACCGTGCGTTGATGTAGATAAAGGAATTACAAGACTCTCGTTCTTGATGCACCGGTTTAATTTTTTTTTCGGTTTATCATTGCTCTGCACGCAATTATCCTTAATTGCATCTGAAAACAAATTCGCGAATAAAAACCATCGCATTTTCAGTGGAAGAAGAAGTAGAAAAGGTAAGTAGAGAGACATCGTAAACGGACGATCTATTCTTTTAATTAAATAAGTTTACAAGAGAAGGAGAACCGCTTTTGCCTTTTACTAAGCTCATTGCTTTTCGGAAAGAGAGAGAGAGAGAGCAGTCTCGTGCTCTCTAATTATGTCCATTTCTCGCTTCTCTATAGCTATACAAATCGCTACTTTTTTCCACAGAAATGGAACAAATTGTTATGAAATTAAGAAAATAAAATAGATCACTTTGAAAAATTTCGCTGTATTTAAAGAAACATGACCAAGGTTTCAACGAAGCAACAAAAATATGACATTGTTTCATGCCCTGATGTAATTCTCAAAATGGACTAGTAACCGTCTAAAACTTTCCAAACTTTCCCTAGACATATTACTTAGAATTGAATAAAACTATCACTCTAATAATATTTGCTGAAAATATGTCATGTAAATCACAAAAAGACCTTAGTAACCCTTTGGAATTTTTAACTATCCGATCACATGGAATCAGCTAGAGCGACTTCACCCTAACTTGTATTCGCTAAAAAAATCATAAATTCGAAAATACCGAGCCACTAATATCACGAATCATCATCGGTAAAAACTCGCACAAATTACCGACATACTCTGGACATTGCTTCCTTTCATTCCGTCCTATATGTTTGTAAATGAAACCAGAAAACACGACAACGAAACAAAAAGAACGAGTTTCGAACCACGTTTATAACTGGTGATTTATTCAAGAGCCATTACGTAAAAAAAAACCTACTCATTTAATAAAAACACTGGTAGCCGTCCAGATAAGACCAACATTCTATATAGATCGGGAGATGTAATTTTATATTATTCTTCGGATATTCCGTTGAAAAAAGACCGTCTTTTAAAAAAAATAGGCAGCGAACCATGTAAATAAAAAATAAACCTTATACTGTAGATCGGGAGATAGAGAACCACATGAAAAAAACCGTTCGGAATCGTTTTGAGAATACGATTTCCTTTGTTTAACTTAAGGCAGTCGCGAGACTCGAGACATCTTCTGAATGACAATCGCAGCCCACGGGACAGAGAAAATCGCTTTCCTTTAAGTCAAGAGAGTAGACATGCGACGCGAGACGATGACTCGCTTCGACCTCAGCGGAAACGACTCCTGGACGCGTTACGAAACGCCTCCGTATCGGACCGGAGAGAAATAATAAAAAAAGACGAGCGATGCCCGCAGGGTTTCCCCACCCCCCCGATCCCACCGAGGACCGGCGACTCACCCTCTGCATGAAAACCCTTCGGAACGTCTCCCTGGAGAGTCGACTGCTGATCCCGGAGGCTGCATCTGCTGGAGCGTTAGAAGGCTGAGCGGGTGCACCGGATGGAGAATTAGCCGCGCTCTTGAGGAGCGCGGAGCATTCCTTCAATAGCGCGGATCTAACCCGTTCCCTAACGCTCTCCTCCTCCATGGTCGACATGGCCGCGAGGCTCGCGTACACTGGGGGCGGGGGTTGGGTCTCCGTGTCCGCGGGACACGGAGGAGGCGGCGGGGGCGTGACGGGGCGAGGGACTTCCTCCGGCCCCGGGGGCGGCGTCACGTTACGTGGAGGCGGAGGAGGGATGTCGCTTTCCGAAGATTTGGAATCCTCCCCACCTCCGTTAATAGCCGTCCCTCTCCCACCTCCGCCTCCGGCCGGGGGCCACCTCGCCTCCGCCTCCTTACCGTATCGAGGCACTATGGGGCCGTTCTCGTGGCCCAACACGTCGGCCATCGGGAACGACAAGTATCTTTGGCCGAAATGTCTATTTCACCTATCGGAACGGATTTTTAAGTAAATAAATGGTTGAGTGACACGTGTTACTTTTGCCAGGGCAAAGAGGTAACGAAAGGGTAAGGTTCCCAAAAGCGAAAAATCCGTCGAGATCCACCCTGTAACGTTACGCCCCTTCTTGAGAGGGGGGAAATTTGAGAATGAATTACAACCGGTGGCAGTTTAAGAGGAACAGGTGGACGGTCACACACGCGCGCGCACACGCACGCACGCACACACACACACACACCCCGAGTATCTTATGTTTGTGCGGATGCTTGTATATTAATGGGTAAAAGGAAGAGGAGTTGGGGGTTTTTCACTTCCAGAATGTATTCCGCACACGGAGGATAACTTCTCTTTATACCTTCCTTTCTCGAAAGGTCCACACGCATCCAGGAGCGGCGCGTGTTTCCTTCTCTCTTAACTATCTCTCTCTCTCTCTGTTCCACTCAGTTCCTCTCTTTCTTGCTCTCTCTCTCTCTCTCTTTAGCGATGAGCCACAAAAACGCGTCGCTTCTCGGATGCTGCGGGCGAAGAATTCGTGAGAGAGTCGATCCCGTTCGGTCGGCGGCCGACGAGGTACTAGCCACACTTCCAACGTGACGAAGGGATGGGAGTGGGAAAGGGAGGAAGGGAAGGAGGGAGGAAGGAAGGGGTGGAAGGAGAGATAGAGAGAGAGAGGAGTGGGTGGAAAATGCAGGGGAAGGGGTTAGATGGAGACGTGATGGGAGGAGATGGAGAAAGGGTGTGGAGATAAAATAGGAGAGAAAGAGGGGGAAACGGGTGGGGAGTGGGAAATGAGAGAGAGAGAGAGTGGGCGGGAGCTTCGGTGGTGTGGGGTCGTGATGGAGAGGAGAGAACAGGTGTAATACGGAGAGAGTGGAAGAAAATTAATGAAGGAGAGAGAGAAGATACAGGGAGGGAAATGGGGGAGATGAGAGAAGAGAGGAGAGACGAGGAAAGAGGATAGGAGATAATGGAAATAAGAGAGAGAGATAGAGGGGGAAAGAGAAGAGGAAAGAGAGGGAGACAGGATGGGTGAAGAAAGAAAGGGAGATGGGGAAATAGGGGAGGAAATAGAGGAAAGAAGAGAGAAGAAAGGGAGGAAGGGTGGATAGAAGAAAGAGAGGGAGAAAGGGGAGAAGAGCGAAATTAAGAAAGGAGAGAGGAAAGAGAGAGAATAGAAGAGAGAAATATAGGAGTGAAGGAAGAGTGGGGGAGAGAGATAGAGAAGTTACGAGAGGAAGGGGGAGAATAAAACCCAGCAACGTGAAGGAGAAGGTCACGAAAGGAGTATGCAAAGGGGTGAATTAAGGCTTTGAGAAATGGGAGGATGGTTTGCGGGGGTGGAATTGATTACGGGTTGGTATGATAAGGGAGTGGGAGAGATAATTGCGAAGTAGAGGGTGGTGTGACGAAAGTGTGTGTGTGTGTGAGAGAGAGATAAAGGGGAGAGGAGTAGGGGGGAGAGGGAGGGAGAGAGAGAGAGAGAGGGAATGACATGGTTTTAGGGATCGTAAGAAGGGGAAACGGGTGGGATGGTGGAGGGCGAATGGTATGACACAGGGTGAGACGGAAAATAATGGAAGGTATGGAGATTATGCAAAGGAGAGACTGCAGGAGGTATAGAGAGAGAGAGAGAGAGAGGGAGAGAGAAAGAGAGAGAGAATGAGAAGGAATTCCTAGAGAGAGAAAAGGAGAAAGAAAGGCTGCAAGATATTTGAGTGAGATGGGTTGAAAGAGAAAAGAGGTAGGATGGGAGGTGTAAGGAATGGAGTGGGACGAAGGAGAGAGAGAGAGAAAGGAAGGAAGTTGAGTGGGAAGGAGAACACGCCTATAAACACGGTTGGGAAGGAAAGAGGGAGATGGGAGAAGCTCGGAATGGAAAAACGGGAAGTGGAAGAGAGAGGAGGAGGGAGAGGGGGAAGGAGGGTAGAGGAGGAGGAGGAGGAAGAGCCGGCGGTATGGGTGTGGGAACGGCGGACTAGGCTCAGAAGAAAGTGAGAGCGCGACAGACTACAAGAGATGGTGACACGGGAGCGAGAGGAATTGAAAGGGAGAGTGGAGGGAGCGCGGGAGAGGGGAGATGGAGGGGAGAGGGGAGGAGGAGAAGGAGATGGAGGGGAGGGTAGGGAAGGGTGTGGGAAGGAAGAAAGGAAAGAGCGCCTAACCCAAGAAGCGTCTTAGCGTCCGATGGAATTCTCGTCCCGTCATACCACTTTGTTACCTCCCAATTACTTTCATAGTGGTACGGGATTGACTCACGATATCATAATTCACGGCGAAATAATATTTCTCGACGTCGGAATTTTGCGATGACGACAGCCGCGTATGGGATATAACTTATAAATTATATTCATAATGTAAGCGGGAACATGTCAATATAGCTGTAACTCCACAAAAGAGGGGAGATGCACGCTTCGATGCGCGCAATCCTGTTAAATAACTAGGTGCACGACTTTTCTAAGAAGTCTTTCTTGTTGTGGTTGACATTTTTTCCTACAGGATGTGACGTAAAGTTCGTTTTTTGTTCATATAAAGGTGGTTTGGGTTATGTTAATCTTTTGTATAATTTTCTAATTGCCATTTTTCCAAAAAGTCCTTTATTATAAAACTTCGTGAAAATTCACTTTCGGAGATAAAACATGCGGACAGACAGAAAGACGAATACGACCTGACCATAAGGCGTTCATTTTTTTTTACTCTATGAATAACGCCTAAAAAGATAGTATGTATGTATGTATGTATGCATGCTTGTGTGTCTGTGTGTATACATACACGCGCATTGACAACCTAAAGAAGTATGTACTTTCAATTACGACGTCAACTCATTTAAGCGAACGAAAGGATGTTTTCAGCCACGTACTGTTTACAGAACTATTAACTCGCGAATCTGCCATCTCAGGATGACCGAGAAACGGTAAAGAAAACGCAAAATCGACCGAGTGACAATATTACAGGTATACTAGCGAGGGAAAGACCCAAGAGACCTCTCTCAATGTCTCGACTTGTCTCTCTCTCTCTTTGCCTCGAGGCGAGTTTTCACCTGCTCCAAAAATAATAGCAGATCCCAGAAAACAAGCCAAGGTACGTTGCGAAAAGCAAACCAAGGTCTCTCTTTCACTCACTCACCCTAATGCCCCCTTTTACTCCATCCTCGCGCACTATTATTGTTATTATTTAATCTCTTTCACCCACTGCCAATCACTCAAAGTCATCGCCATTTCGTATCCACTCCTCATTCACCTGTTCTATTCTGTAGGCATGTATTTACCTCTGAGTTAATGGATGTAGGAATGCTTGTATACGCATATAATGATAATTAACGTGTATACGCATGTGTGTATTTGTACGTATATGTTTATACCCATAAGTTTGCCTATGTCTTTGTTGGGCACGGTGCAAGAATTACTGATAACCCTCCCTCCTTGAACAATAAATTCAGGTTTTATGTTTCACGAGACAATTAATTATCATAAGAAAACTCACGGTTGTATTAATGGCTCGCTTATTATCGTAATTATATATGAAATATTGTGTAGTATAGAAACTGAAACAAAAAATTATAATTTTACTGTTTCCTTGAGCGATACTTATCAATAGTCGGCATTGCTCGATTATCACGCACAGAAGGAAAGCTACAACTTTGCAATATCTCACTTTCCGTAACGGCACGAAATTACGCTTAAGTTATTCAATCTCCTTATACATAAGCGGTAGGATAAAATAAACAATCGGATTTAAAGATGCAAAGTTATAAAGGGAATTATTATAAGTTTACGTATATTTATATTCAGTTACCTCCGCTTAATAAAATCGGGCGGGAGATAATCCTACTTAATTCTTCTGTTTACATATTTGTCCACACATTCGCCTAAGTGCTCAACAGATCATTCTTATCCATTTAAGGCTTTATTGATTCATAATTCTGTTTGTTAATTCCAACTTGACTGAAATATATATCCGTAATAAGGTAATTCGACTGGTCCACGTAACGCATAATAATTTGGACGGCTCAGCTTTGGAGACTATCCTACATTATGGTTACAACCATTGCTCGTCAGTTTATATGTGTTTGTGTTTATAGGGTGACCGGATTCCGTTTTAAGGAAAACATGGACGAATGGCTTTAAAAAAAGGGCAAATAAAGCTAGCAGAAAAAATATTTTTCATGAGGGATACAAAATCACATTAAGTATACTTTTATGTCTCTAAGCAGAAATCGAGCATTTTCATATTAAAAGATTCACTTCTTAAGAAAAATAAAAACATAGCGGTCCTTTTCAATATTACAATACGATTTCATTTAATTAAACTAATCACGTTTCTTCGAGTTCCCACCTAGCTTAAGCAATTTATTATTTCACAGCATATTTATTTGGTGGTTAGACTTAATGCAGGTAAAATAATCAGACGATATTATCATAAATAATCCAGTTATTTTGTTGCTTCACAATGAACCTTAAATCGACTGCTGATGGGTTTTTATGTTCGAATGTTGACCTAGGTCAGGTATGAATTTATTTGCAATGGAAAACATGACGTTGCACTATGAGCAATAAGCTTCATGATTATTTCTCACAGCAACTTTGAACGTCGGGTATTTACTTCGAAGTTCCTCGTCGAATTTGAGCAATGTAACAGTACCATTAAAAAAATAATAATAACATTTAAGATGAAACAATAAACCAACATTTAAAAATCCTTTACGTTTGAAGTAAAGCACACTGTCAATAAACAAGTACGACAAGAAATGTCGTCATAGCACGCAGCTGTCAGTCAGTCAGATGAGCTAATGCATGATCTAGTGTCGCCAATATCAAAATGTCAAATGTTACCATTTATAGTTTAAATTTAATCACTAAGATCGTACTTGTGCTTTTTATCGAGTAAGTCCCTCTTCTCTTTTCATATAAAGAGAACACATTTAAGCCAAAAGCAGAAAATGGTATGGGGCACAGACATCGGTCGTAAAAAAAAAGGACTTCCCAGGTCAAAACAGGACGCATGGTAACCCTGCGTGCGTCTGTGTCCGTGATTCCACGAGAAGTTTCTTATTTGGCTCGGAAAAGTGTATTAATCGGTATATTTTTCTCAAACCATCGAACTTCTTCATTCCTCTTCCAAGAATTCTACGGAAATATCTCCCAAAAATACTATCCGCCGCGGGAATCCCAGATGAAGAACGGATATGGGCCACTTTGTAAATTCAACTGCTCCGCATTGCCACCTTGCGTCGATTTCCTTAAACACTGGATGTTGCAACCGCCGCCTTGAGCGTCCCAATTTAGAAATTACGTTGGATGCTAAGCCCGAATATTAAGGAAACAACGAGGATCGGACACATCTTCATCGCTCTTTTTTTTGCCATACAGTGTATTTCACGATCGCGTGATTAATCTCCAAAAAAATTAAGCCGTTAAAATATCCTTTCGTCCTGTCAATTTTCTAAAACAAAGATGGTGGCCCAAATATTCACGTGGAATGATGTATGGATGAAATAACGGTATAATAAATCCGATATAAATAGTTTCTTTCTTAAATCCCCCCTCTATTCACTCCATGAATGAACCATCCCCCTATTCATTCGCCTCGCTATTATTTCTCCGCGTCCTAATTTAAGGATAGATTACCGAAGGGAGAGAGTGAAGGAAGAGAGCGTGTGAAAAGGAAGGTGAGTGCGATCGTGATTGATTGCCCGCTCTCTTGACTGCGTACTCGTCAATTCCTCGTTACACGGCGATCGTTTCTTGGTCACGCAGACTACATCGGTTGCCTAGCGACGGCGTAAATAAATCGATTACTTTAATCGGCCCTCGTACATTGTTTTTTTTTAAATTTTCAATTCGCAATTATCGATCGCGAATACGATAGGGGGATGAGGCTTCGTCTCAATAAAAAGCTACCAAAGAAGTTGTCGGCCATTTTTTAATTAAAAACCGCAAATTTTTAAGGTTTATCGACCGCAATCGCGAAAGATCAAAATCTTTTGATTTTATCCGAAAATTAGATGATATTGTTTTTAAACTAGTCGAAAATTCAACGGAGAATAATCAAACTCGTTTTAAAAAATTCAATAACAAGTCCTTAAAAAAATACTTGTCTCGGGAATCTCCAATAGTCACAACAAGGTTATCAAAAAACCAGATTCGCATTCCGGTTACAAAGCAGCCGTCTTCGGTGGTAATTCACCGAAAATAGGTTCTAAAAGAATTTAACTTGTAGCCGAAACGCTTATATGGTATTTTACAACCTAGTCGTGTCTATTGGAAAGACACGAAACGGGTATTTTTTAAGTGCTTGTTCTCGAATAGTCAAAAAACGATTTTCGTAAGTTTACTAGAATTAATAAAACTATTTAGTCTAGAGGAGTTATTGGATACCGCCGTGACCAAGGATATCACTTTCCCACTTTTCTGATCGTATGCTTCGTCCGACCACGACCATTTTTCAACGCGCCATTAGCGTTCTCGACAAATTGCCAACTTCTTCTCTTAAATGCTCCGCTCCTCTTCCGAGCATTGTTATCCCGGAGATCATTCCATTACCTATTGTAACTCCACCGAGAACCCGCCCCCGTGGTATATACGGCGTCTCACTTCCCTAAACGAACCGTAGACAGCTGTTGACCCCTAAGACGAAGCGGTCGTGACATGTGCTCATTCATGGCCAGACTCCATATATACAACCTTTCAACCTTTCCATCATGATTTCTTTGCCATCCTTTAGTTTTTCTTTGTCAATCATCCTTCTGGAGATAATTAACGTTTTTTTTGTTTATACATTTATTTAGAAAATGACTTTCTTCTTCATTAATATGTATAAACTCATTGTACCGACGTGAAAGAGACGCTGTTTTGAAACGTGAGTGAAAATCCATACTGCCCAAAAACATCTGCCGTGACTGACAGAGAATAAAAGCGCGAATTAAAGGCATACGTCGCTTAGCGATAGCGTTAGGTTCCTCGACAAAGACTCGAAATTTCGTTGAGGGAATGTTTCTTTTCGGTGGCACGCTGTTTAAATTTTGCGGGAATTATTTTTTTTTTTAAATGTCGGTATGACGATTTGAGGGATGTCGCGAAACGAAATGACGATAAGCGAAGAGCCGTTGATCGAAGCGTCGTTAAATGAAGAGTCGTTAAACGAAGCGGCGCTAAGCGAATAGTCGTCAACCGAGTTATACCTGTATAGACCGGCGAAATCCTGCATCCTTTTCCTAATGAAAGTTTTCCACTGTATTTATCCGTCTGGATTCGTTAGAATTCAGTGATGAGGAATAATATACCCTGAAATGAAAATAAAAAAATATCTATCCTCTTCAAAAATCATATTCTTACTCGTTCAGTCTGAAAATTAGAGGTCACCTTGCATTCGAGATCGTCCCACGAAAATACGGTTCATTTTGTTTATGAACAAGAAAGAATCTCATGCAAATTCTATTATTTTTCTCTCCATCATCAGCTCTCCTTAGTATCAAAAGAAAAACATCCAACAGCACCACTCTTCATTTCATACCGTTTCCAATCGCACAATATCATCTTCTCGAGCCATTTCTCAACACCCAACTCTCTCGGTTATACTGACACCATTTCAATCCGACTCCTTTCGTACTCTTCTCGTCCACTCCGATCTCGGGTTAATTGCGTCACGAGAAAGAATCCAATCCCACCAGACGGCGGACAAAAGCGCAGCACCGTAGGAGGAGCGAGAACAAAAAAAAAAGAAGAGCGATGGGAGAAAGACGAAAAAACTCTCCTCGAAAGGTGCTTTCGCATAAAGAGCATGTGTACGATCTGTTCGCTGGATATCACCCGCCAAGAATTAATGAAGCGGACCGGGCGATGGACCACGATTCGTTCCTCATTCTCACGCCTTCCTCTCTCTTTTTTCCTCTCTTTCTCTCTCTCTTTCTCCATCTTTCCCTCTCACTTTCTTCCTCCATCGCCCTCTCATTCTCCCTCCCTCCCTCCATTTCTCTCTCCCTCTCTCTTTATCAAGCTTCCTCTTTCTTCCCTCCTCTCTCTTTCTCCCTCTTTCTTTCTCCCTCCTCTCTCTTTCTCCCTCCTCTCTCTTTCTTCATCTTTATCTCACTCTCTTTCTCCCACTTTCTTTCTCTCTATACATCTTTCTCTCTCACTTTTTTACTCCCTCTTTCTCTCTTTCTCCCTCTTTCTCCATCTTCCTCTCTCTTTCTCCCTCTTTCTCTCTCTTTCTCCCTCCCCTCTTTCTCCATCTTTCTCTTTCTTTCACATACAAACTCTCTCTCTCTCTCTGTGTAGATTTTTGCATGTTTTTCACACCCTTGCCTTTTGTCTTAGCGGTCGATGTTTTTTTCCTACCCACCCGTGTATGTTTTTCCTACGATCATCATACCCGTTCTTTCTCGTGATTTTCTCGCATCATTATATACTGTTTGCAAATCATTCTTTCTCGAGAAGAAAAAAGGCCGCATGTCGTCCGTCAAAAACTGTGTCAAAAAAATTCTGTTAACCCGGGGGCGCCTATGTGTTTTTTTTTTGTGTCAAGACGCTAATACGGCTGAATCGCCCGTTTGGTTGGCACCTCTCCATTTATTACGCTTACCCCCCTCGTGCATTAGTGATTTTTTCAGAACGATTTTTGCGAGAGAAAATTGAAATTTTACTATACCTACTCCTCGTAATACGAATTTGACGAGCCGGGCGGGAAAATATTTTTTGCGCCGTTCATTTTATTCTCTCTATTTTTTGTACCATACAGTACGCTGACTAGGAGCGTGCTTCATAAAACTCCTCTCGGTTACGAAATAAAGTCGAACTTCTACAAGACGACCGTGTATAACCCGAAATTTCCGTAACTCGAAGTGAAGTCACTTCACGGAACAAAATATTTTTCGTGTTATTTTTCGTTCATAACTCGATTTTTCTATAAGCCAAACATCTTTTTATTTCCCTTGAGGTTCGACATAAAGAAGTTCCAACGCAGTTTCATCTTCTCTAACTCGTAATTAACGTTAGGACGACGAAGGGTTAAACGCGGATGAAACTCTGCGGTTGCCAATTATTTCCTAATAAGAACTATTATCTATCCATCTCAATATTCTTTCTCTCGTTTCTCTTTTTCTGGGTTGGACTCCCGTGAGCTCCACCTCATTCTCGACCCTCCCCCTAATTCCCCTTCCACTCCCTTCACCATCTCACTCCCCCTTCTCATCCCGAAAACCATTAGGCAAAGCATTTCGCCGGATGCCTCCTATCCTTTTCAACGCTTTTTGCTGCCCTCTTCTAATTAACTATCCCGTCCCTATTATATATGTATATCATCATCAGTCTCTCTCTCTCTCTCTCCCTACCGTCGAAATCTCCTATACATAACCGACTCCTCCGCCTGTCTTTTAATGCGTTACATCAGCGGATTTTCATTCATTTCGCCTTCGCGTTTTTCCTTTTTTTCCTTCTTTTTTCTCTGAAACCGATCCGGAATTCCTTTCTCCAAACGATGATCGGTTCGTTTTCACTAAGCTATTTCAATTTTACCATGGGTCCGCTCTTTCACGGCACATATTACATGAAATTGTAACATATACGCGAGGTATAAAATCATTCATTACACAAAATACTCCTACACTTTCCGCAATATATTTGTATAAAGGTAGAAATACCTTGATATGAGATGCCGTAGGTAATTCCTTCGCCCAAAAAACAAAGTAGCAGGTTCGAATACCGTACAAATTATTGAGGTAAATCAGCGATCCAAAATTATAACTAGAATTTTATATAGAGAATGAGCGTATAATTTCATTGATTCTATTAAGTGCTTTTCTTGTAGAGTGAACATTTTTCCAATGCGGATTTGATTATACACGGTTAAATAAGCAATACTTAATACCCAATATGTATAAAATTCAAATAAATGGGTTCCTGAATTGAGCGAGCATCGCATTTTATGTATGTGGCGTATTATGACTAAATGTCTAAACGAACACGTGGTTATTTATAGTATACCTATGTATCGTAGGCTTACCCACTGTCCAAATCTGTCGAAAATGAGATTCATAACCAATTCCAGTTTTATGCTCTATGCACAGGTGAAATCCATTAAGTCCTGAGAAAATTTTCGATTTACATAAAAAGTTCTGATTTATCCAAAACCAAAATTTTAACTGTTTTTTTAAATGCATGATTTTGCACTTAGTGTATTTTTCTCATAATCTCACGATATAAATAGTATTAAGTTGGCGCTAGGCGGTTATTCCCAACGAGGCATTTTCCAAAAACGTAACCCTCGCGTAGTGCAAGGGACTACAGCATCATTTATCACACACCAGCCACAAGGCGAACACGAAAAATCATCTCAAGAACATTTTAATTTTTGTAATCCGATACCACTTCTACAGAACCGATTCGTTAACACAGCAATTTCCATCGTTATCCCGGAATTTAATTTTATTCTAAAACCGCAATCACTTCCCCGGATGACTCTCGCTCTGAAAATCATCCCATTCATTCGATCGCCTGAGCAATCAATCACGCTCTTAGACCTTCCTTTGTTTTCGCACGAGACTACCATTTACTACCCGCGCACTCGCATCTTTCTCTCTCCATCCCACTCTCGTCTTCCTTCCTTCCTTCGAAGCCGATGACTCGGTTTCAAATCCCACGCAGGAGGAAATAGGATACTTTTCCCATTTATCATTTCGCTTTGTCACAGCACCGGTAAGTTGTAACGCACGCAAAAAGGAACGAGAAAGAAGGCGGGAGTCAATCGCGTTGCGATCGCATCGTCCCCTCTCCGATCGCTCCCCCTTCCTTTACTTACCCTCACATCTTCCTCCGCCAACGCCTTTCCAATCCATTAAAGCGGATACCTCTTCTTATCACCATACGTCTAGCTTCGATCCGAGACCCGTCTTCGTCCAACTCCATGGAAAATCACCCCTCGACACTCAACTTTATTCCACCCTTTCCTTCCGCAAGCATTCACTCAACGATCTCCCTCTACCGACTGAGTGATTGATATTCGCGGCAGAAGCTCCTCCCTAAGTAAGATCGAATTAGTACCTCCATTATTCCTCCTAATCTCTCTCTCTCTCTCCCCCTCTCTTCCACTCTCCCACCCTACCCCCCACCTTAAACGTCCTATTCGACCACATAAAACCCTCAACCACCACCTCGCATACCACCCCATTTTATCGCCTCTTCCCATTTTTTTCTCCTTCCCCCCCCTCTCTATCGCAATCCCATCATTCTCCCCCCCCCCCCTCCCACCACTCACCCTCTTAGTACCTTATGGCCGATGTTTTGAAGTTGATGGCCTCGCTTCGGATCGCTCAAAGTCCGCACGGGCAGATGGTGCTGATTGCCGCTCTACGCACTTTCCATAGGTCACTCTTATAAATGAGACGATTGAAACATTCCGTGGTGGTTTTAAAAGCTTTCGCCGACGATCTTTGCCGTTTCGAACCTACACTCCCTTTTCCCCTTATTGCATTCTTTTTCCGTCTTCCCTTCCTACTCCTCCACCCCCTTCCTCATTCCCCTTTCCTGCCCCCGCGACTCCTTCTCCCTTCCCATAAGAGAAGTAATGTAAACTACTATGTCCTCTTGGAAAAACATTTCGTGCGCCAAGCTAAAGACGTTCCTCGCCGCTAATGGATCGATTTCGATTCGTTTTCTTTTTATACTAACCTTTTTTTTTAAAAAAATCGCATTTAACACCTCGTCTTATTGCCTATAAAGTGAGCAAATCTCTCTCCCTCATTCGCCTCCCTTCAATGTGTGTTTTATCCTATCTTCTCCGCAGCTTGCCAACCGACAGCTGTCGGGAAGAAAGAGTATATAAACTCCAGCCTAACACATTAAAATAATAGGATGGATTGCCTTCATTTTCGCGCTGTCGCGCGAAATGCAACACGGTGGCTCGGTTTTTCAACATTTTCATCTCGACATTAAATGTTATACGGCTCCCTGAGATATGTTTTGCATTTGGCGGTCTTTATTACTTTATACTCCGCCATTGGTGCGTGACAATAAGGTGGCTTCTTCACGCATATAATCAGAGATCTTCGACAAAGAAAACAAAAAGAACAGAATTACGTGGAGTCGTGAAGTAATTTGCATTAATAACTAAAACAGAAGACCTTGATGTCGTAAATAGATGTGGTTTTGCAAAAGCAGTTTTCGGAAATAATTTATGAATTTTTACGGTGTTAAAAACTGGTTTGCCACCTCTCCGGGTTTTGAGACTAGACTCCGGGTTAAGGGTACAATTCTCCGGGTCAACAACATATATAAAGCAGTGTGGAATATATCAACAAATAAATACGTTCCTCATATTTGTATGAATACTAATCAACTATTGTGTATCAAACATTTAAATATTTGCAAAAACACGCTTTTCTTTCTTCGCCTATGAGAATCTCCGGATCAGATTAGAAATTCTTCAGTTCATCGACGAAATTGAGGTGGCAACACTGGTTACAAAGTAACTTTTATTAATAATCAAAATAAACACCCGATTTCGTGCTTAGAATTAATTTTATAAAAGCAGTTTTTGGAAACTATATGGCGAAACAGAAGAGGCAATAACAAATGACTATCGAAATTAAATCGAAAGCGACGAGTTTCGAAAGGCTTCAAGTTTTCCCTACGTTTCCCGCCAGATGTCTCCCCCCCATATTCATCACACCTTTAGTCATTTGAGACCTCGCAGAGAGAGGTGCAAAAACTTCCTCATTGGCAAACAAATTTCGACAATAATAGAAAAGACGCTTTCGAGTAAGGATTTAGAAATCGCAAACTAACCGGAGGAGCGTAGATCTTCGAGCCAGAGAAAGGAAACTCTTAGAAACAGGAAGTTTAAAGAGGAAAAGAGAGGGGGTAGAGACGGGAGAGAATTAAAAACCGAAAGCAAAAACAAAGCGACAGATGTGCTTTGACTGCTCGGTTACCTCGCCTTAGAAGAAAAAAAACCACTGCTACGCCGCGGGAGAAGACGATTACTGATGTCACGTATGGCGTCGTAGGCGGCCGCATAAAGTGAGGAAGAAGCCGAGGGTGTAATTTAGCGGAAAAGACGGCGTTACCCGCTAATCATAGCTTTAGTACGAAGAACGTGAATCGATAGAGGTGGTCCTCCGAGAGAAAAGAAAGATGGTCGCCGTTAAAAATCGTATATCGCAATAATTTGACCGCGCCCGCTGTTATACGCGAAGTAAAGGCAAGCTATAAGGGACGTAAACAAACAAATATTCTCTCTCGCATCTTCGACGGAGATCTTCTCGAAAACAAGAGCGCTTTGATTATACGCCGCCTATCGCCGACGGACGTTTCCGACGCGCGTGCGCGTCAAGAAATTCATCTTGAAAAACTGGGTCAAGTATAAGTGGCGCTTTTCGTTTCACAATTTACAAAAAAAGAAGAAGGCTGATAAAACTCGCTCTGTACGTCCGTCTGGCAACGCCTATATAAATTTGAACTGCGGGTAAACCATTAAGCTTATGATGTTGGTGTTGTTAAGGTAGGTGGAATTATTTTTAGGGCAAGCGATCTTGTTTGTTTCCATGGGAGAGTTTCACGGTCGTTTCTTTTTTTACCTCCATCAACGGATTAGTGGCGTGTATCTGAGAAAAGGAAACATTTCTTCTCGTTTTTACGACAGAAAATTATAAACTTTGTGAAATTTTAATGTTTATTATTGGTTCCGCCATTGAATTGATGATCAAAGCAACTGACGTAGACATTAAACAGTTGAATGTAGCGCTCTCTATTTTATTTTCCCACGAACCACACGTGTGCGTAATACGACGTAACTGCAAGCTATCTACGTATAACATTACACTTCAGCGCAGCTAAACATAAGCAAACACGCTTTCAATAGCGTTTATATTATCGAAATTTCGACGTTTTACTATGCCAATTAAAAACTAGACACAATAATTCAATCAAAAAATACACTGTAAAATATACAAATATTTTTTAATAAAAATGAAAATTAAGTTTTGATTTTTTCGTCGGGGCTAGTTTTTCGCAAAAGCGCTCCATAATTCTGGAAGCAACTGACATAAGTATCAAGTTTCGAGGCTCTGGTTGCTAAGAGTTTTATAAAAAAATAATAATAAATAAATCCTCATTAATGACTGCTCCCAGGAACCACATGATGACTCGCGGCGAGCCAGTAGCAGCACGCGTGCCACCGATTGAGAAGTAGAGATTGAACAAATGAGACGCGTATATTAGCAATAAAGTGGCCGTCTTCTGAGCGAACATACCGATCGTAGAGTTTTAAATGTATTCATTCTTTTTAGAAGAGTGCAAAATTCTCATCCATTGTATGACTAACTTGTTTGCCTTGTCCATCAACCGCTCTTGAGTTTTTCCATTTCTTTAGCTTTCGAAAACACGTGTGTAACCTTTGCTTGCCCCTCTATAACATTTATATATTCGTTCTTGACTTTAATTTACAAAAATTTGTTTAAGTGCTAAGGGCAGTTACTTTATGCATCAACTCCCAGGCAATTTCGCGTTGATACGATTCGAAATGCGTACTCAGTTTAGCCGTTTTCTGACTCCGTGAGTTACGTTAATCATCGATTGGATTCAAGCAATTAGGCGAGCTTGATGGCGCATTTCTGAATTATTCATTTTCGAACAACTATTTTTTTTTGAATTATTCATTCTCGAATT
The DNA here is from genome assembly GCA_036926305.1 of Uropetala carovei. Lineage (NCBI taxonomy): Eukaryota > Metazoa > Arthropoda > Insecta > Odonata > Petaluridae > Uropetala > Uropetala carovei. The sequence continues at coordinate 21,760,044 of JAXCHB010000196.1, forward strand.
AGGGTCGCTAAATATTGACTCATCCGCGAATTTAAATAATTCAAACTGCTACGCAGAAAACTAAGCATAAAATAAACCTAGAACGAGAAACTACAAAATTCGTTTACCCTTTCTCAGTCCAGAGGCGGGAAAATTCATCCCTGCGTTAATTTGTATTAAATAAATCTTTCTGACGCGATGCTCGGATCCGCTCGCTACTTAAGGGGTCATTGCGAACCGAAATTACGCAAAGATTCCAGACGATCGTTAACGTCATTTCTCTCCCCCGGAGGGTTCGACGTAACCTCCGAAGAATGTTTCTTGAAAGAATCGTTCCACCCCCACCTTCGTCCGTTCGACCATCTTTCAACCTTCTCATCGCGGCACGTAGGCCTACCCTTCTTCTCGAGCCTCTAAACTCGGCCACAATTCGATCCTCTTAATTATTTCAATATCCGCCACAGCACCCTTATATGTCCCTCTACCACCCCCCTCGTCCCCCTTTCATCCTCTCTCTCTATCTATCTACCTCCTCCTCTCTTCCCTTCTATCTCTCTCCCACTCCCTTAAATGTGTCCCTTCCATCCTCCATCTACCTCCTTCTCTCTCTTTCTCTCTGCCTCCGCCTCTCTCAACCCTTCTATCTCGTACTCTCTATCTCCTCTATGTGTGTCTCTCTCTCCCTTTCTCCTCATCTTTCTCTCTCACTTTCTCCTCATCTTTCTCACTTTCTTCCTCTCTCTCCTCTCTATCCCTATCTCTTTTTCCTCCGTCTCTCTCCTCTTCTATCATCTTCTCTCTCCATCCCACTCTTACAATTAGTCTGTTCACTATCTAAAGTCTCTTGACTTAGCAGCAGCCAATAGGAGACGGTTCGTTTGGGAAGGTAGTGGGGGGAACTCTAGTGTTACTCTTTCTCTCGAAGCGTTCACATCGGTCTGCGCTGCCATTTCTACCGCCGTTTCCTTGCTGTTGCTGTTCGTGATTGGGTATCTGTCCTCCCGCGCGAAAATTGTGAGGGGCGATGGAAGGGGAAACATTCGTGATTGACTACTTGCTCTATGAAGGTCAAGAGACTTAAGAAAGTGAACAGACTATAGTATTTGCCTCCCATACTTTATCTCCACTCTCGCTTCTCATTCTCTGTCTCCCACACCTCCACACTTATTCCCTTATTTCTTTATCTCCCTCCATATCCCACTCTCCCTTGCTCTTTCGCTTCCTCTCTCTTTTCTCTTTTCCTTCGTCTATCTCTCTTCCTCTCTCTCTCTCTCTCATCTCTTCTCGCTTTCTCTTTTCCTCTCCATTCCTCTCTCTCTCCTCTCATTCTCTCTTACTCCCTTTCTCTACCCCTTCCACGCTCTTTCTCTCTATCCCTCTCTATATTTCCTCTCTCTCTCCACTCCTCCTATCCTATTACTTGCCCCTTCCATCCTCTATCTCCCTTTCTCCTTCCATCTCTCCATCCCTCTTCCTCTCTTTCTCTATCTGATTCTCTCGTCCTCTATCCCTCACTTCCTCTCTCTCACTCCTTCTCCGTTCCCTCCAGCCCGAAGGGAAAGGCTATTTCCTTAAATGGAAGCGTGAATAATGGGATAGCCCTCCGTCAGACGCTCACGATGCGAGAGCCACATGAAAAAAAACGGACATGTGAGTGCTCTGTGACGGGGGAAAAAAACGAAGGGGAATGAGCGCTTCAGGTGAAGTGGAGGAGACAAAGAGGCAGCGAAAGCAAAGTGAGGGAGAGAAGTTTGTTTAAACGGAAATTAACAAGGGGTGCATGGAAGAGCAAAAAGGACGACGGCTAAGGAAAATGCGCATGGCGGCGAAGAGGAGGATGGCAATGTTGAAGGGGGAGATGGGAAAAGTGGGCAAGAGTAAGAAGAAGCGCGAAGAAAAGGAAAGAGTGGGACTTCTGTCCTAAAAAAAAAGTATTTTCTCTGTAATTTAACGAGTGCAGAACTATGGCCATTAAGTTTGGGATTATAAGCACTGTGGATTTGACTCAGATTCAACTGAAATTTAAATTTAAATTTTAGCAATTAAGTAAGGGATATACGGAAAACCAACTATTGCGCGTATAAATGAAATAACCGTACCCAAACAACTGCTTCGAATATTTCGTCTTATGTATCTTTTGGTTCGGCCACGTTTAATATTTCATTAAGTTTGCGACACACGCACAGACATATGGGCGTGTTGAAAGGAACAGATTGTACACATTAATCACATCACCAATTGAATATTTCTACATTGTAGGTATTTTAGTTAAAACACAATTTCAATTTTGTAAACTAGGCGACAGAAAGAGATACTAAAAGAAATCGATTGTACATATAAATAAAAGGAGCCGGCGCACTCATGTATTCCGAATACTTCTACTTTATAGACCTTTATCTTGAGACACATTAAATTTTGCAGAAAGAGCGATGGTTTCAGAGACCATAAAACGTGGCAGACAGAAAAACGACTTTATTCGAGCAAAATCGAGACTATAGACCAGGGATGGCAAATACGGGGCACGCGTGCCAGAACTGGCACGCAGGCGATTTTACTTGGCACGCGTAAGCTTGTATTTTATGTATAAAACATGAAATTTCTTAGAGAAGAAGTAAACTAGTGGTACGCGAAAAAAATTCTGATGGTTCACAGCGGTGCCGTAACTAGGGTATGGCGAAGGTGACATGTGCCGTAGGCGCCAAACGTTCCCGAAAATAGCGCCAAACGTTCCCGAAAATAGCGCCAAAAGTTCATTTTCCCATAAATATTATTTTTATACTCAAACGTTAATTTATACGTAATAAAACTCTCTTATTCTTTATTAAAACGCAGAAAAATTGATATCCTACTTAATCAAGGTGTTTCCTAAAATGTTGCCATAGGCGCCATATCGCCTAGGTACGTCTCCGGTTCACAGTACTTTCTTGGCACGCAACTCAAAAATCTCAGAAATCATTTGCCATCCCTGCTATAGACTCTTAAGTGATTCTCTGCCCTTTTTATTCCACGATATAATTATACAGACAAAAAATACTGGCTGAACGCCGACCCCTATTTTCCAGTGTATTTTTCCGCCGAACCCCAGTTCATGTCTGCCGCGCCAAAGTGGTTGGAAAAGGCTGTTACAGAGTCCCTTCTTAGATTTAACCCTTCCTCATATTATAAAATTTACACGACAGGTGTTTAAACATTTACATCAGATCCTTTAAGGGGAATGACACAAATTTTTAAGGACGTGAGGTTTTAAAAGTGTGATGTGGGGCAGTGATAAAAGAGAAGGGGAGAATGATAAATGACCCAGCACGGACAGAGGCAAAGGACAAAGGGTGAGAGCAGGAGGTGGATCACGTCGAGTGTTAAAAAGATCGAGATTTTTTGTAAGAAAGGCCGAATTAAATTCGAGATTCGTGAGTAAGGTGGGAGAGATGCATAACGGGTGAGAGGTACTATCTCTTGAGAGCAGACGGAGAGAGAGAGAGGGGAGAAAGGGCCTGCAAATGGAAGAAAGAGTGAGAGAGGAAGGGGTGGGAAATGAAAGGAAGGGGTCAGGAGGATATAAAAGAGAGGAAAATAAAGAGAAAAAGGTCGCATTTTTTTACGTTTTGTGAGAAAAGAGTGCAAGAAAAAGGAAGAGCGATGACCTTAGCGAGTCAGTCGCTATTATTCCTGCGTCGGAGTTCGGTTATTTTTTTTTCGTTTCGCGCGCGATTTTTTTTTCTCTCTCTCTCTCTCTCTGTCCCTCTAATTTACTATTATTTCCCATCCGTCTCTGCTTAAGATGATAAATAGGATCTTCTTTTCCTTCCGTCCCGAGTGGAAAACTTGTTTGCGCGGAAGGAAATGGGTCACAAACCTAAGTTCGTATTTAGGACTTAATGAATGCGTAAACCGCCCGTTCCTAATTCGAGGGCGAATAATTCAGGACGAGTATATACGTCGATGAATATTCCATATATTTTTTATTTCGGCGATCAGGATTAAACGGAAAATTTTTCATGTCCGCGGCCGGGGAGAAAGAGAAAAAAATCCAATTTATTTAAATCGACCCCAGCCATGGGAGGAGGATTGTCACAAATTATTAATTACGCTTCTGCTAACAATTTACATTTAAATCTTCTTGTTTGATTGTTTTTTTTTTCGTCGCGTGCATTAATGCAAAGGAGTAATCGGGCATCCGAGGGTTGTTTTTTTTTTATATTTCGAATAATTTAGGCTTTCAACTTCTCTCGCTCGCCTCGTCCATTTCCATGACAACGGACTTATCCCATTTCTCTCTCCCCCAACCTCCATCCCCGCCCCCGGCCGGAGGCCTTCCACCTGCCCCAACACTTCCGTTCCACTATATCCACAGCCTATTCCTCTCCACAAATGGACATCACCTTTAAGAGGGGCAGAGAGGAAAAAGAAACCGAGAATATCTTTCTTCCCTCCTCCCGACCCGTAGCAAATTATCCTCTCCTACTCTCTTTAATCTTTCTCTTATTGCCCTAACACGTCGTATCGTTTTCTTCAATCGTCCCTAATTCTCTCCGCCTTTCTATTCCACTCTCTCTCTCTCTCTTTCAGCATTACTTCCCCTCTCTCAATCCCTTTGTCTCAACGTGCAAGGACTGCATTGTCTCGAATTTCCTCCCAATAAAGATATTGTCTGTGACTACTTCCTCCAATCTATATTTATATTGCAAGTGTTGTACGCTTTCAGTTCATATTAAATTGTATTGGACGTGAACTGAATAAATATGATATGAAATGAATTTTATTCCCGTTGTATTTCCTCAAATGTTTCCTTTTTCTTATCGTTTCAAAAGCTTTCGGCAATTATTCTTTTACAAAAATATAATCCTGCGAATAATGTTGTAACATTGCCAAATTTTATATAAACTGTATTGTCTTAATATCTTTTCATTTAATTATTGCAAGTATAGTAAATTTTAAACCGTTATTATTGTACATTTCATTCTGAAAATCATCACGCAGTAAGTGTAAGGAATTGTCTAAGGGTGAAGTGAGAGGTTAAAAGTCTATCTAGGATTGTGAGCACCCTACTGCTATGATTAAAAAGAGATCCATAAAATTCAATTCAAAAATTCGTATTATATACGTTCAAAGTACACTTGAGATTGAAATGTTAACATTGCAACTTCAACCCTAAAAACCTAATTTAGCCTTTATTCTCACTGGTACGATACCTAAGAATCTCTAGTCCGATTTTAAGTCTAATCCGTCCCGCCGAAGCATCGACAACTCACAATGGGCCTCGTTTTGAGAATTCGTGACTGCCAATACGGACCACCACGTGGAAAAGTTTGATCACTACTGTTTAGCACAGAGATCGGCGTTTTTCTCTGGGGTGCCACTCTTTATCAGTGTTTATAATCCGTGACGCTCCGCACGAGTCACTCTCAAATTCGTTTTGTCCGTAACGATTACAAAACGGGGTTCTTATATTATAAGGAATCCTGAATCATTAAAACACAAAATAAAATTGAAATAAAAGCGAAATTCTACTAAAAATACATACTTTCGTAATTATTCTCTGAAATATAGTGCCACTTTTAATCTCTTCGCGTGCCACCTTTTTGGCACGCGTGCCATAGGTTGCCGACCCCTGGTTCAGCATGTACCTCAAAAAAAAAGTAATTTTCTTAATTCTTTTTTAAAACTACCTCTTTTCCCCTGCCCAGCTCCCTCTATATATTTATCTTCCTCCATCTACCTAACTACTTACCCCTCCACGTCTCTCTCTCTCTCTCTCTCTCTCTCATTCCCTCTCCCTCTTTATTTCTCTCCCACCATCCTTTCTCCTGCTTCTTCCTCCATCTTTGATTCCTCTTTCTTTATCTCTCTCCGCATATTCATCCACATCCCTTTATTTTGTCACACATTTCTCCCTCTTCTAAGTTTTTTTTACCAACGGTGTCTCCCTCAATCTTTTTCTCTTTAAGTCACAATTTCTTTTTCTGTTGCCTTGTCTCTCTTATTGTGTTTTTCCAGTGGGTAATGCAATAACAACTCTCTCCCTCTCCTCCTTCCTCCCTCCTTATGCTGCCCCTTTCATACGCATACATACATACATGCAAGGGAATAGAGGGGGAATGTTCGTGTGTGCCACTGCCGACTCCGCTCTCCCGTGGTGTGAATGGAGATAAGTTGGAAGAGAGGACTGTGAGTCTTTGTTTTTTTTATTTCCTTTAGTTTACGCGGCCTTCATCTCTTTCCTAATGGCCGTCCTTAAATGGGAATAGCTCTCTTTGCCCATTCAAGCACCACTTGGGCCTCCGTGATGTGATTGTTCTTAATCTCTGCTTTCTCTCTCTCTCTCCCTCGTTCTCCTCCCCTTCCCTCCTTCGCTACCTAACTAGCGAGAGGCAAAAATGGAAGCCATCTGTCCCGTTCCACGGCAGCATCCATTTCCAATCGCGGTTCTGAAGTCCAAATGTTTAAATGAAATCTATTGAATTACGTCCTGATGTTTTGTGTGACAAACTGTGATGTCTTCATATCCTAGGATTTTCATCTTATTGTTAAACGTTATTTTCCAGTCGTCGGTGTAAAAGACCAGGTTTTGTGTTAATTACTTGTGAAAATCAACTTATTTAATATGACTATTTTTACAGACGTTCTTATTTGTCTAATAACCTCAAAATATGAGTACCTAAAAAACGCGTATGCAAGTAATGAATGTGTGAGTGCGTGTACATATAGTTTTTTTCCAACGCAGTAACGATGTTTTTTCTCCCGTGTAACATTCCAAATGGTCTATAAGGAACGATCCACGACACGATCGTGTCGTTTGTTAATGAAGTGCTAACTATGAAAATGGCGAGTCCATTTCAAAATACATACATATATATATATTCGCAGTAAAAGAAATAATTAACAAAGTGATAAAAGATCCCGATGCTTACGTTAATCAACTTCAAATTTTAATTACGAAATATTTCAGTAGGATGGTTTTAGGATTGCGTAAAATGATATAACATGTATATATCCATTTGTAATTATTTACACGCATTTCAATTCATATGCGAGAGTTTTTGTCCCTGAACATAAACGTTAGGAATAAATTTAAATAAAACTTACTGCACTGGTTTTCCTCGCGTAGAAATTTAATTTTGTCGACGAATTATGAAAAATGATAGCAAGGACGCCAAATTCGATTGTTTTGCAACTTGCAAAAGATACTCAAATCATTTTTTGCCTATGACTTTTTACATGTACCATACATCAACTGAGCGCAATCTCTTCGTATCTTCCACAAATGATATATGTATATCGAAGGATTAAGTAAAAGTAATTCTGATAACGCTCTTTTTACCGCGTAAAATTCTCATACCTTCAAGGCCTTCACCGCACGAAATCGATTTCCCAACTCTCTTAATTATTCGCACACATTTCGCAGTAGCGAGAAAGACTATTAAAAAAAAGCGACTTTGGGCGTATGACGTCGTTCTTCCGAATACTGCCTAGAGTAGACGTAATTGATGATTCCCAGGGAAATTGGAACGTGAATGCGAAAGACAAGCGACCTCCAGCGATCGATTCCACGCACCACCGCTCTTGCATTGACGATGAGTATAGTTTAGCTCGAGGCACGCTCTACCTAGAAAACTACGAATGCCCTTCTCATTGGAAACGATTACGCGAGAGAAACAAGTACGTTTTCCTCGCAATATCGGCACACATTCTTCAAAATCGAGTAGGGTGAAAGAATCGATAGTTAGAATAGGAGAAAATATGTGGATGTTAATGCTCATTTTTTTTTAAATTAGAGGTTTGTTTTATATGACCCAGTTGTATAATACAGTGGAACTTCCATAAGTCGAACAAGGGAAACAAAAAAGTATTCGACATATAGAAAATTCAAGTTACAGAAGAAAAATAACACGAAAAAGATTTTGTCCTTCAAAAATTCGAGTTATAGACGCTCGGCTTAGAGAAGTTCGACTGTATATCAAAAACCTAAACATTAAGAATATTCGGAGATTTTAAAGTAGTTCACCTTTAAAATACCACGGGGTCGCTAACGACCCCAGTGTTTGTATTACTGAAACTTACACAATAAAAAAATTAGACTTTCTGTTAAAAGTGAGGCAGTAAAAGTCCATTATTTTCAAAGCTTCAATCGTTCAGGTTTCAATAATGCCAAAAACAAACTTATATTTCACGAACATCTATTTTGATCTATAATTTAATATGAACTGTTGTATCGTCTAATATGTGCAAAAACAGATAAACAAGACATCGATCGATGGATTTCTTTCCCTAGAACGAAAAAAATTTATAATCGGGCGCGAGCACCGTCTATACGTTGCTCAGTTGTTTTTAGCACCCAGGGCTGTCCTCATAGAAAATAACACTCGGTCAGAATATATATATATATATATCGCAAGAAACGCGGTGAAATAAGTACAAATTGCCTCCCTTTCGAGCAGTAAAAAAAAATTTAATTCGCCGTTGCCATTGCTCCTGATATATCGCTTCCTTCAAAACAAAGGAGGCCAAGGAAACCGAAGAACAACATCGGGCACAAAACTTCGGTAACGACTGGTTCGCGAGATTATGATTGGATGAAAAATCGCTTACAACGTACCAATGAAAATTTTTATGTTCGACGCAAAGAGAGAGGGGGGAGAGGAGAGGAGAAGGGAGAGTGAGAGAAGTATAGAGAAAGGGGAAGATGGATGAGGGGAAAATGGCAGGAGAGAATTGCATATATGGACGTGCGAATTTTTGCGGATTGTTCTTACATATTGGTTCGAAACTGAATCATCGTGCAAGCATTGCGGCCACAATCGAATTGATGTTTTATATAGCTCCCGGTAGCTATAAAAAAAAAAGTTTGGGTACACCGAATGTGCATTTCGGTTACAAAACATAAGTCTAAAGAGGCGATTCATCGCCTATAGGTTATTTATTTTTTAAAAGAATATAATATTGGAGAATCGACACTGAAGGCCGTTGGTTTTAGCTGAAGTGCGCATCTGGTGTTCCCGGTATTTTCGTAGCTGTTGCCGCTATCTGAATTATCGGCTTGCCCATTGGCACAACCAAAAGTGAGATGGGTTAAAAATAAAGAGAATAAAGTACATGGTGAGGAAAATCATGGGAATGTAAACGAGAGAGGGAGAGATAAGGGAAACGAGACATATGGAAGAGAAGCGTTAAAGATACAGCGAAGAAGGAGAGAGAAAAAGGAAGGCTCGGTGAAGGAGAGAAGATAAAAACTGAAAATCGGTGTAACATACACTGCACAAACTTTCTTATACATGTACGCTTCCAGTCCATACAATATAGCCGCCGGTTATATTATTGTCCAAACAATCAAGAGACTGGTTGCATTGCAGTAACATAACTAATATAATACAGCAATGTAACTGGCTACATTATTGCACGGACAGCTTGGAGGTAGATGGACGAAAAACTCGATATATTATAATGACATGTGAGCTACACAGCAATATATCCGAGTCTACCAAAGGTGAGAGAGAAAAATAGAATGAAAGAATATAAGAGAAAAAATAAAGAGGAAGAGGCAAACGCGTGTACACATTCAAGGCAGATGCGTTCTTTATGATTTATTACGTAACCATGCTAAATAGCTAAATCCACAACTTTTCTTAGAAGCCTTTTTTTATACTATATATATATATATATAATATTTTTCTGCAAGATATGACAGAAAGTTTGTTCGTAGAAATGTAGCACCCATGTTTGGATAAAGATGGCACTCCTGTTTGGGTTACGCGAACCATTTATGTATTTTCTTATTGACCTTTGCCTTACCACCAAAATTCATGAAAATCCACTCAATAGTTTCGGTGTAATAAAACGTGCGGATAAACAGACATACCAACACAATTCGACTATAACACGTACATTTGTTTTCATTTTAATTTTTAAAAAAAGGAAGAGAATAGATAGGGAGGAGAGGACAGTTAGAAAGATGGGTAAAAGAGCGAGAGAAAAGGAGGGAGAGAGAGAGAGATAGAGAGAGTGAACAGATGGGAAAAGTGATAGGCAGCGGAATTCGTATTGGAAGAACGACAGAAGAAAGGGAATGAGAAACGGAGTAACTCGAAATGGGAGGGAATGTGGGAGGAAGGAAAGAGGAGGAGAGAAGGGGAGGAGGGAAAGTAACACGGAGCCGTTACCATTGAGTGGAGAACGCTGCTTCCGAGCAGCCTTTCATCTCCCTCCCGGGATTGAACACGCACCGTCGTGATGAAGTGATGATCCCGAGTCTATCTCACCGCGCCGACGTTCTATACAGGCAGACGCCGGCAGTTCCAAATCATCGGTACGTGCACCACTATTGGTGCGGCGAGGAAAGACCTCCGTTGATCCGCTGAGGTCACAAAACTCGCTCCATCCGCGGGATTGATAGGCGGCGCATTTTGCCTTACGCTTTTCTTTCTCGTAAATTATTTTGCGAAAGAGTCATACAGATATAAAATGGGGGATTCGTAAGTACGAGAAAAATGTGCCGCGAAATTTCATACATTTGATGTTTAAGTAAAGAGTTTAACCCAAAAAGGAACAAATACAACAAAAACCTCCACACAGAGTAAACGATAAATGAATTCACGGGTGATAAAACAATTGAAACATATGAAATCATTATGTAAATTAATTTCAAGAAGGAATGCATAGCGTAATATGTCTCTTCAATTCAAATTGCACTTATTTCTTAAGAATTCCGATTGCATCCACATCGGTCAACGATTTTATATTTGGAATTAATTAACCGATAAATAATGATATATTAACAATGTAACCGTATAGCACCTTGATCATGGCGACTAAAATTCTCTCATTATTAAAGGAATTAAAAATTAGCGTTTTTTTTTCTACTCAAAACAGATTTTTCACTAAATCAAAATTAAATTAATTCTTTCAGCTGTTCAAGTGCGACATTGCAATGCGATTCAAAGACTTCTATTCTGGTAAATATGAACATACAGACATACCGCCACACACTACGAATTAAGTCAACATAAAATTTGGTTTTTATAATTACGAATTATGTTTACAGTGATCGAAATTCAAACAACTGCGAGCACTTCCGTTTTTACTACGTTTGTTTACTGGCAAACAAAAAGAAAAGCGTTTGACAGAATGTTTGTTTGTCAAATCGTGCCCAACTCGCACTTAACCTGTTTAAAGATACTATATACTTAAGGAGCGTAGAGGGAATTTTTAAAATCGTTTTAATGGGTCCTCCGAGATTTAAAAAAAGTTCACATCCCTTATATACTAAATTATAATCTTGATACGCTCTTTTACATTCGATTTTTTACATCAACTTTTACAGTCCTCAAAGATCTGTATCTTTTGAAAAAGTTGCTCCACCTACATAAAAATGAAACCGGCATGACGTATAAAACTGACAGAGGCGACCTCAAGTTTGTGAAATTGGCTCGCGCTTGGGACACAGATAAAAATTAAACTTTATTACAAGTTTTATTTTTTATGTGGTGCACGAGGATATATTTTGTCGAAATAATTGCATTTTAATAAACTGAGAGACGTAAACATAAATTAAAACCGAACTGCGTGTAATATTATAGCAGCGTCGTTTTCAGGAAAAAAAGCAGATGATTTTCCCCTTCATATACTACTATATCATTTTTTATGTTCTTTATTTTTTTTAAGATGATTTCTTTACGAGTCCGCCTTATATAAACAGGAATAAGTCCGCGAAATGCTCTCATATGGCGCTGATTTAGAAGTGAAACGGTTTCTAAACGGAATTGCATTTTATTTAACTCGTTTTTTATTTGACAATAATTACTCATAGAGGTGGCGTTTCTTCACTCTTGCTCTAATCACATCTTTTATAAATCGATACATTGTCACATTAACATCTTACAATTAGACAACAAGATGTGAAAATGAGAGAGGGAATGAAATTTCCCACTGATCAAAGAGAAATTTTTTTAATTTTTCTATGTTATCCAACGCTAATTGAAAATCTTGTGATGATAGTACGAATAAATTCCAAATACGCAAAATGGTAAACCGTGTAGTGTACAAAATAGCTAGTGAGAGGAATCGTAACTAACAATTGCCGAAGTATCAGTGATGCATAATATTCTATCGTTAATGCAATTATATGTTCTCTTAGAATATTTTTAAAGATTCTGAGAGATATATAAAATTCTTACGAGCCATAACCTGTGTTCGCTCGCCTGGCATCGAATAGTTTTTTTATGGCAACTAAGAGACATTTTTCAAGCATAACTGTAGCACATTATCAAATACCATATACGCGACGCCAGCCTAATTTGTTCTTAGGCTTGCGAGAAAACAAAAAAAAAAAACAACGCGGAGATGAAAAAAAATTAACGGGAAGAAATATTCTTGGTGACGAAACAGAGAAGACCGTCCGTAACTCAACCTAACGTACCATATTATACCGTTTTGGGCGTGTGCAACTTTATAATCGTTTCTATTGTTGATTTTCTCGAAGTAATTAGCCCGAATTGCGTTATCGACCTTCTTATTATGAAAGAAATTAAAAATAAAAAGAAAGAAGCGGTGGAAATCCACCTTAATTAACATCGTTATAGCAGCCCACCGAAACGACCCGAGACGAGCAAGCAATTTAAACTATCCGCTGGGCATGCGTGAACAAGAAAAAAGCCGGCATAGACAAAAATAATACACGCTAACGTAATCATAACTTAGAATCTTCCTCTGTCGAATCGATCCCCTCCCCCCCCCGTGGAAAACAAAATATAAAAAAAACAATAATGAGCCAGCTGATTGATTGCCGTTTTATGGCGAATATTATGTCAGTGAAAGTGAACGTATTTTGACGCAGACAAACGAGGAGAGCGAGAATGTGAATAGCGAGAATGTGAATGGCGAGAACGGTTTCGAAAAAAGGGGATGGGAATTATTTTCGAGGCGCGGATCGAGTGCGGGGGAGGAGGAGGGAGAGGAAGGATGGGGAGGGAGGGTGGGGGGGGGGGAGAGAAGAGGAGGGGGCGGTGTGCAGGAGCGGAGTCGTGAAGCGTAAGGGAAATTTTTCAAAAGATTCGCGAGGACGTGGAGAAGGATAGCGTGGATTCGTGAGCGGAGGAAATTGCTGGTTCTGAAATGCCACACCGCGAAAGCAGCCAAGGGTAAAGGGTAGGAGAGAAAGGCGTAGAGAGAAAGATGGGGAGAGAGAGAAAGGAAGACAGAGAAAGGAAGAGTGAGAGATGTGGAGAGTACGAGGTGGATGGCGCAGATGAAGAGAGAGGAATAGTGAGGGATTTATGGAGAAAAAATCTGATCTGGCCAACGCATGACTTTCTCCATATTTGGGGTATAGATATTTAAATTAATATGGATAGCATTATAAGGCAAAATTATTATTTCGTATCGTAAAAGAATACAGTCGTCCTTATTGCCGTAAATTATATTTGAATATGTTTACGGAATTCACCGTTACATGGAGGTGGCGCTGTATACTGGAAATTATTAAGAATAAGTCAAATATCTCCGAAATGGATGGGTCTACGAAAATTTGTTTCAAACAAAGAAATATTATTCTCTACAAATTTGGCCCTCACGAAGATTACCAATAACGACGTTTTTAAGGAGATATTTGACGGAAACCGAAAAAACCGATTATTTATAAATAATTCCTGAACAATAACTGCTATGGAAAATTGTTTGAAATAAAAGATGTAGGAAATTATATTTTCTACATTTTTTGTAAAGGTCACTGTATACAATAATGACGTATTATCGGAGAAATATCGCAAAAACCGAATCGGGTTTCGAATAAACCTCGACTTCCGGTTAACCGGTATTGTCCAAAAACTAATCAGTGCATGCTAAAGTGTTATACATGAAATTTAGTATTAATATGACAAGTACTTTTTGAGTTAGAGCGCCCACAATCACATACATCCACACACCCAGACACACACACCCAGACATCATTCCGAAAATAGTCTAAACGTGTTCTAGGGACCTCAAAACGTTTATTTCCGTTGAAATCTCGAAGTCGATTTTTTTCGTGATCACAATACTTTCCCTCTATTACGTATGGAGAAAGTAAAAATAGATACTTAAACAGAGGGAAAGAAAGGGAGATGGGAAGGGAGAGAGATGTATAGAAGAGAGATGGATAGAGGAGCTTGAAAAGTAATAATGATGTAAAGGGTGTGAAATGGGAGGGAATGAGAGAGAGAGGGGAGAGAGGAGAAAAGTCAGCCTCCTATTCCATCTAACCGCTTGTCATTTATAAATAGATTAAAATTGTAACATAAACAATGATTCTGATGCACATAAATATACATATATAAACAAATACATACACATACATATAAACGAATAAACATTTAGTATGACATTTGATAAGACAAAAAATAAACGCACAAAGAAAGGAGTGAGAGAGGAGAGAGAGGGGGAGAGAGCGAGAGAAGAGAGAGAGAGGAGAGAAAGAGGGAACGAGAGAAGAATATATGTAAAATAAATTTTAAAAAAGAACAATTTGTTTCGCGAATCGTGAAGGTCAGCTGTTTCCAAACTTCTCACAACCTCACCTCCTCTAGCATTCGAGGCGATAAATTTCACACACTCCCCACCGAGACCTTACAACAATAACCGTTAACAAAAACAATATTTCAATAAGGCTTTACGGCCGTTCTGCTGTCACGTGTTTATTTAAAAAGTTGAAATACATCTGCGGAGTTCTTAAAGAGATGGATGTTCCTTTCTCTTAAACCGCACCGTTTTATCAAATCGAGGTGCAATAGTTGAAAGGGTTACTCTGGCTTCGTTTTCGGAAACCAGCTTTCGCCATTCCCTTTGCGAGTCGTGAGAAAACAACGTGAATGTAATCCATCTTCCATATACCAAATGAGCGTTAATGATTCGGGATCCGTTTATCGAGTGGTAAGGTTGAAGCCGGAAAAATATTCCTTAGACGTATCGATTGTGAAATTTATAGACCAGTATAAATAATGTAATATGTATACATATGTAATATATTATATATAAAATATAATATAAGGGAGAAGTAAAGGAAAATCAGCCCCTCTATATTATATATAAAATATAATATAAGGGAAAGTAAAGGAAAATCAGCCCCTCTATATAATTTGCTTGGTTATGCGCGATAGTGTAATGCTCAGTCGGCGTTTTCATTGGTTGAATGACAAGAAAATCAGGGTTCGGGGCATTACTTATCAGTGACGCTCGACTGCAGCGCCTTTTCTAAGATGTGGATGAAACGCGAACTAATAGAATATATGTGATGATATAATTCGCAATTATTTGCCGCTAGAATTTTGAATATTTTTTTATATTTGAAAAATGTGAAGAACTTGTTTATAAGAATAATAAGTACGAGATTTTACGTTAAATAATACAGTCCTTCCCGCCATATTGACGGGCTTATATATCACATATAAAAGATAAGGGTGAAGTAAAGGAAAATTTAAAAATAATCAAGGGTCGAAAAGAGAAAAGATACAATAAAAAATAAACTAGAAAAAGTTTTAACGTCGCCATATTTGCACTTATATGCCGATATAACAAGGTACGGTTGCCTTAAATACCATTAATTTTTATATTTGCCTTATGAAAATTCTTTATAAGGTTTCCAAAACCTCAGCAACAGTAATCAAGTATGCACTTGACATGTAGCATATACAGGTACGAATTTTGAAAAAATCAGCTTGCACGACCGAACTCCCAATATGTGATTTTTCAGTATCAAATTACATTCAGGGCTGTCCCTATAGAGATGCGGAGTCCTTGGCAAATTGACGTATGCGAGTACCCGTTATCATTAAACGCCAAATTAAATTTAGACTTTCCTTGCGGTAATATCGAATCGCTGGGCTTTAGAAATACATACTAGAGGGGCCCGGGGCGGTCGCTCCTATTTGCCCTACCCCTTGGAAAAAGTTTAAATTTGAGCGAATATTGCATGAAGTATAGACGAATTTCATCATATGCTGATATACCTAAAATCTGCCACAATTTCCTTCTAATTCAACACAGCAATTTCAATCTTACGAAAAACTGTGATACCGAATTACAACATTACATATCGTGGTATTATCTGAATTTTTAAAAAGGCTTAAGGTAAGGAAATAGCGATCCCAGATAATTGCAAATTATTTTCGATGTGATGTATCCAAATATTAAAACAGTGGAAATATATAAAGATTGCCATTTTATATGTTAATCACGGACCAGTTCCACGAGGTTACGCCCACCACCGTGAATTTTTTAAACCTTAAAAAAAAACGTGGGAATAAAGAGATCTTTCGTCCATAAATTTGACAAAATGGGTTCGGGGAATGAAGAAATTTAACCGGGTACTTTACCCGAGACAGTTCACTAACTGGGAAGAGAGGAAGTTTTATGATAACGCGTTTTTCCCGGAGAAGATTAAAAACGTCCGACGATGGCGTCGGCAAATAATTAACGTTTCGAAAAAAATTAGGTACACCGTTCCCGCGTGGTTGATGAGGAAAAAAGTCCGCGGCGGAGAATGGAAAGTTACCGTTTGTTAATAAAGTTATATATATATATATATATATATATATATATATATATATATTAAAAACCTTCCCATCCGCCGCCTCCGCGATGAAAACGAGTCGAAAACGAAAAGGAAGGAAAAGAAAAACGAAAAAGTTTATATTTTCGCCTCAAATGGAGACGGTATAATAAAATTTAAACCAGAGCGAAACGAGGGGAAGAGAAAAGACGCCGGCCGTTTTGCAGGAGACTCCTTTCCATCGATGTACGTATAAAAAAAAAACAAAACGCTATCGAAGCAGAAGAATGGCAGCTAGGAAAGACAGGAGGGATGGAAAGAGATACGCCAATTTAGATCCCTCCGAAGATAATGGAGAGCTACTTTAAAAAATTTCACAAACAAAGAGAGAGAGAGCGAGATGCGTGTGTGTGTGTGCATATATATATATATATATATAAAACAGAAGGTATATGGGATTTGTCTGGAATGGGGGGAAGGGAGAGGGGGAGGGGGGGGATGCCCAACTACGGAAAATAAAAAAGAACGCGGGGAAGATCCCTCCTGCGTATTAACATCCGATTCGAGTCGCCAAAAAAGCTCGAATCACTTTTCCTACTTGAGAGTGCTCTGTCCAACCATCAATTCCAAACGACTGACCACCCACTCTTATATCCATGTGTTCCTATTCCTCTCTCATTCTATCTCTCTCTCTCTCTCTTCCTTACGACGAGCTTTATAATACCTTTTTCTCCTCCCACAAATGCCATCTTCCTCTCTCTCTCTCTCTACCTCCGACCTCTTCCAACCAGCTTCCCATTCGCTCGTTTTCCTCTCTCCCGCTAACCAGAACGAAGAGACGTACAACTGCGTCACTTGCTTAGATCTCGAGATATCTTCTAACCGCCTCCCGTCCTGTGCATGCGCTGTGCATTGTGGGCCAGGACCACCCGTGTTACTCCATCTCTTTCCTTGCCTCTTCCCCTTCACATCTTTTTCTATCGCCTTCACTCTCTCTTTCTCTCTTTATACGTATATGTATATACACAATCGGTCGAGAGAGAGAAGATTTAAGAGTAGCCTTCTGATCTACCGTACAATTCAGCCTACGTCCGCTTTCTCTCTCTCTCTTTCTCTCTCTCTCTCACTCTTGTTAATTATCACCTGTCTGTTTTTAAAAAAATTGCGAGGGTAACGGCTAATATAGGCTTAGATATTACGGGTCTGACATCTAATATTTCCTCAATCAAGAAGGCTTTATGAAGTACGGGCGAAAAACGTGATTAGAATTCTCGAAATAAATACATATATGAGGACATGAAACCGTTAAGTTCAATTTTATGCTCTTCAGAGCACCATATAAAATTCGATTTATATATTAACCCCAGTTTAGGTTGTTTGTTTATTAAATCGTAGTTTATGCACGTTCATTTATTTACCTTTTTTATGTCGAATGGCTAGGGTTTGAGTCAATCCCCGTTGTTGCTAAGTTAGCAATAAACGAACACGTAGTTTCGGGAACTTCTCCGGGAAATCCAGGCGGTATAATTTCTTTCATTAAAAGTTTATTTTTACCGCCTTTTGAGCGCGCGTCTGCGAGAAATCTTTCGATTCTTCGAAGCTCAAAGGAATGTTTTGTTCGCACCGCCGCTCGTGAGAATATCCAGCTGGCTTCCCGGCATACCTATCGGAAACAAAAAACAAAAGGCGATCAACATCTCTCCACCTGACGAGTGGCTAAAGTTGACCGCCTTACTACTTACTACTTTCCGCCCCTCTTCCCTCTCCTCTTTTTTTTTTTTTTTTTTTTAGCCGTTTGTCTCCCAGATTTGTTAACCCCAAGACCGAAACGTAACACGAATTCGAAACAGGATTTCTCTCTCGATGACGCAAAAGTGTTTTATAGCGGAAAACGCTCGCCTCCATTTCTCCTCTCTTCCTCTGAACCCACGCGCTTTCGGTACCTTCTTTAATTAACAGGTGAGCGCAAAGATGAGAGGGGGAAGAGGTGAAAAATGTTCGCCTCCGAGGATAATCTTAGCAGGAAAAGATAAAATAAATATATATTTTTTCCCCAATATACGATGATGAGTCAATAAGTAAATTCATGGACATTTGGTATCCAGTAGGTACTCGTTGCCATACAGCTTATTACCGAATACCTGAATATGTAGTAATTGTAGTAATATAAAGGAGGCATTGCACCGTTGTTGAGCAGCAATGTTTCATATGATTTATTTATATCAGACGTAGTTAAACCGAAATCAAATTTTTTGCGTGTATTAATGTGTATACTATATGCGGAGAACCGTTTATTATGTATTGAAAATTTTGTACAAGACGGGATAAGAATTTTTCGGAGATATATTAACATAAAGCTAGTGAACCAGTATAATTGTTTACTCTTCTAGCCAAAAATTTCTCTCATTAAATCAAGAAATATGTGTCAAGTTGGGAGGTAACTGCATTAAATAATAGGGTATATTCGTGTTCTGGCATAAACAGTTTGTACCTTATTTATTGACCCTTCGTATGTGTATGAATAAATAAATAAATGTGTATGTGTGTGTATATATGTGTGTTTGTGTGTGTTTATGTGTGTATATATGTGTGTGTGTGTTTATGTGTGTGTGTGTGTGTACACACACACACACACATAACCTTCGCCGAAATCTGCTGCTTCGAAATATATATGGCTCCCACATTCGGTGAGTTCGGGGTCATAATCTTCTTCGAATTTTCTCGCACAACCCCCTACTTAGGTCCGTCGTTCCTATTTTCTTCTTATTTTTTTACGACAGCCTCATTCTCACTCATTTTCGGAACATTTTTACGACCTGGCGGTTCGTTTTTTTTTTATTTTCGCCCTTTTACCGACCCTTTGGGAAGGCCTCACAGAGCGAACGCAACCAAACGTTATACTACTATACTCACTTAGACATCCTCACGTAAACAGCATTAAAAATTCCTCAAATAAGAGAAAGAGAGTCCGCCCTTAACTAAGTGCGACGCTAGTTGCTTTTAAAGTTCCTTTTCAAAGTGAAGCGACGCTTTGATTTCGTATTCTCGGCTCGGATAGGAAAGGGGGGAGGGCGTTTGTTATTGTGAAGGGGGGGAGGGAAGGGAGAGAGAGAAAGGACGGTGTCCTAAACACTCCCATTTGTTGCCGCCTCCGCTTCAGACGTTCCGGTATACGGAATCGCGCCGGTAATTAACTGCCCCCTTCCTCCACTACGGGTAAGCTGATTAGCGATTTCCATCCGATAAGGAAAAATAAAGGGATATACTGACTCGCGTGCGGTGATATCCATTATTTCCAAGAGGTGTGTTGACTCAGAAAGAACCTTACCATCCTTGCAACCGAATACGTTCCAGGGTGGAATTCAAAATAAAGATATTTAATCATATAAAACGTTGCATAAATTTAAGAACTCGGTAATATCCATTATTACAGGTCGCGAAGAAACTTACTATTCTAGTAACCGAATAAAAATTCCAGAATAGACCCTAAGAGCATATAAATAGTCAAAATAGAGATAGATAGCCATATGAAACATTGCATAAAATTAAAAATTAAAAACTCAGTGATATACCTACACATTATTTCAGGGCGTTTATTGCCTCATAAATAACTTTCTCTCCTAGCCACCAGGATGGAACCTAAGAGCAAATAAGTTATCAAGATAATGATAAATAGGTAATAATTTAAAAATGCAGCGACCCATTTCTCTCAAATCATGATAAATTACCGAGCTACACCATCAGAAATACATAAAAGACAACGAATGAAACTAATGATGGCCACCCTCAGCGAAGAATATTCTAAAATTTTTAATTGTAAACTATTTCAACGTTTGGAATCACTTTCTTCCTCGCACAAATAAATTACAACTTTCTTCCGTCGGAACGTACATAGATACGAATATCACATATATTGGATTTTATTTAATGTGATCAAATTAAGTTAAATTGACAGCATTAAGCGGGCGGATAACAACAAAAAGGCAGGCTATCTTAACCCATTAACGCCCAACGTTACGAAATCGCAAGATTTTTAATGGCGTTTTTCTTCCAGTTGTTTAAATAATAGTTTAAGTATTTACAGTGTTTCTCTGCACTCTAAAAAAATCGTTTTCATTAGTCAAGAAGTTTATCTATAAGTGTAGAGTGACAACGGAAATTAATTATTAATTTTACAATTTATAAAAAGTCGTCAAAAAATATTACTATTTTCAATGTTGGTAGTTGGTGGGTTAACCTACGTAGATTTGAAATTCAACGTTTTACGCTGCCGATAACGATAACCGGCGGTAATAACGAGATGCGCCTGTTTTTTTTCACTCGAACGTTATTCTCGGAATTAAATCAATATAAGCGACCCACTGCTGTCGGTTAATTTTAAAAAACAAAGAAAGCGAAAGATGGATGCTGATTGAACGCGAAGGTTAATCAGTTTGTTCGCTAATTTATCTGCCCGTCTTGGTGACTAATGTCGTGCACCCTACGAGATCAGAACAGACCCGAGCACTCCAAAGGTCTTGTAGTGCTTTTAAGAGGATCCGCCGTCGGATGTGGGCCGATTGCAGCGTCGTAATGGCCGTCCCGAGTATAAATAACTGCCTGGATTAAATTTCTGAAGTCTTTTGAATGGTTAATGGCGCTTCGCGTCTCGGGGACGTGATTTATAAATTAGATCTGCGATGAAATTAATGCCGCGGAGGCAAAGGTCGCGATTCACCCCAAAAAAATATAGGCGATCCGGGACACCTCCCGCATGAAAAATCGACTTTTTTTTTCTTCTTTCCACTCATTAAAATTGACTTAAAGTTATTAATTACGGCGCCACGGGCATCGGATTTCATTTAATTTTTGTTTGCTTTTTTATTTACTCCCTCTCTTTCATTCCGCGAGCACACCCCACCACCAGCGGCTTTATTATTGCCCATTACCCAATCATTTGATTGGCAGCGATTTGCTCCTCCCATTGTGCCCGATATCGTTTTAATAAAGGATGAGATTCAATCCTCTCTTGGGCTGATCGAACGGTAAATAATAGAACGTAAACGGATTATTAATTTGAATAAGGGAAGAGGGTGAGCGGGAGGCGGTGAAGATTTATTTTTTTAATTTAATTTTTTTATTATTTCTTCAGCGAGAGAGAGAGAGTAATGGTCTCTCTACGCTGTGGGTCCTGGTTTTCAAATCTCCTTCCCTCGAGGACTTTGGTTTTATTTTCCCTTCCGTGGATCCGCCGCCTTTTAATAAAGTAGGGAAAGAGAGACGCGACAAGATTCAAAGAGCTCTTTCCTTTGGAGAAGCTGCGTCCGGAGTACACGTGTGTGTATGTCCTCCTTCGTGTGTCGTATAGTATGCTAATTCCGGAACCGAGATTCACTACTCTTCCCGGTAAGCCGAGCGTTAAAGAAAGCCCGCGACGTGAAAAGACTTCTACGCGAACCCGCGCGCAGACAGACACACACACGCACACGCGCGCACTCGCACGCACCCACCCACTCATTCCATTTTGCTAGGAATCTGGCCTCAATCTTTTTATCCCGGAAAGATGTGAATCGTCGGATAATATGTACGTCGTAAGACGGCGCTGAAAGACCTCGATTTCCCGTTTTGCGTATTTAACGAAATCGTTTTAAATCATCCGAAAAGAGTACAAGGCCAATCGGCGTCGGAAGGAGCGAAACTGGTGATTTTCATCGCATAAAAAATAATATAAAATACAAAAACGTCCAAGGGCGGTTAGAATTCGTCTCGTCGACGAATGATCGTTCTCTTTCCGTTCCTCTCCCAACCCACCCCCCCCCCCCCCCCAACCACCCACGCGTCAATTTGAAATCCGATTGGTATTTCAGAATCTCGGATTCCTCCTAGCGGATCCTTCGGAAAGCTTGAGAAAAAAATTAACCTCGCGTGTTTCGTATTTTTTCTCTTCGTTAAGTGGTCTAAAAGAGAAGGGAAACAATTGCAACAATGGTTTATCAAAGATGCAAAATTGAGAGAGAAATAAATAGAGAGCGAGAGGAAGAAGGGGTCAGGGGTGGGGGGGTGGAGATTGAGGGCGGAGGAGGTGGGTGTAGGAGCAAGGAGAAAGAGGGATAGGACAAGAAAAGGAATTATTTCAAAGTGAAGGGGAATGCTCAAGGTTGACCTCAATATTAGTATATGAGGTAAGTAGTCTTGTTTTAAAATGTATACATTTTAACCCAGAGAAATTACATATCTTGAATATCATGCGGACCTACATAACACTAGAATAAAAATTGAGCGCTATATAGATTTTTCGCTATGAAATATCGTCATTGTTCTGGAAACAGCCAATGACACTCTCGGAACGATTATGCATAGAGATCGCAAAAATGTTGACGATGAAAATTCTCGGAATGAAGATGGGAAGAAAGTCTTGAAAGTTGAATTGGAACACGCTGATGTTAACGTTTTACGTGGAATTGCTTGATGGAATGTTTGGAATTTGATGAATTACCCTTGAAAAAACAACCAAAGAATTGTCAGTTTTTTGTCTGAAGAATTTAGCCCTTCTATGCCCATTATACCATAAACGATTTTATATTTTTCTTCGATAATATGAATTTTTGCTCTCGTACGCCATTTTAGTAAATTTACCATCAATATAATTCGTTAAATAAATAGAATAAACAACATCATGATGACTGAGAGGAAAATAGGAGCTGGGATCATATTGACCAGTGATGGCGAGCCTTCTATAGTCCGCGTGCCAACATTACCGAAATTGTCGAATCCTTTCCGCCTCGCGTGCCACAAAAAGTCCTTGATTTTTTTTGTGTGCCAACTAAATTAAATTCGAGATCAATAAATAAGATTGTAACCGTAAAACTAACGTTTACAATAGTTAACTAAGTAAAACCAATGTTTTTGCGGCGTTAAATCAGTACGATAAATGCTTTGTATGGGTTTTGCCTTTCGTCGGCGTGCCAACCAAAATCGTCTTGCGTGCCACTTATAGCACGCGTGCCATAGGTTCGCCATCACTGATATAGACCCTAAGCGCCCCCTTGCGTGTTTAGGGTTAAACAGAATTTGAGATTAGTATGAAAGAGACGACAGTCATATTTGTCGTTAGAAAGCGAAAGAACCATTCAAAAACACAAGTGAGCTCCATATACGAAGGCCTTCTTCATTCCATTCATATTCCCAAACTCACCCAAACCACACCCTAGAAATCTAATCCGTTGCCTCCTAGCCACGCTAACCTACTTTCGGGCATTTTTTCGTCGTATATTTTACCGGCTAGAAAACGCAAAATATTCCCCAACGGAAAAAGTCGAAAACTTAATACCCCCCCCAAAACAAAAAATGGCAGGCGCCCCAACAATGGGTCGGACAAAAAGGCCGTCCCTCGCGATACCGATCAACACCCTTCAATCAGCTGGAAAACGCCGACGTTTTTCGGGACCCCGAAAAAGAGCACGCAACCGTCTGAAGATAAGATAAGATACGCTAACCAGTTTAAAACTTAAAAGCGCGCCCAGACACACCGTCGAACGAGAAAAGTAACGCCTCCACCGGACAAGACGCGCGAATTCCTGAGTGCTACGCCCCGGGGCGAGACAACCGTCTCACTCTGTCTTCCTCCCCTCCCCCCATCCCGAAAAATATAATCCTTGCGTCCTACCTCCCCCCACCCATCCCTTCCTCCTCCTCCCTACATGCCCCACATGTGCACGCCTCCTCCTCCGCCCCCCCATCTCTCCCACAAAACACGCCGCGATCCACCTACACTATACCAGAATTCAGTGGGAGCATGTTTGTGGCCAAACCCTCCTCCCGTCCACCGTCACCGTCGAATCCCACTCCCTCAAAAGGCACCAACTGGAGCGAGGACGACGGGTTGTGACACCACTCACATAAGAGAAGCGAATTAAGTAACGAACCGTAACCCTCACTCCAAATCCCTCCCTACCTTCGATCTCTACCTCCCTACACCCCACTGCTTTGCTCCCTCTTTCCTCTTACCGTCCCATCATCCGCTTTCCCCTCCCTCCCTCCCCCCCCCCTTCTTTCCCTCCAAACCGTCACCTCTCCCCCTCCCCCCCTCTCCTGGGTAAATCCCGAAGGATCTCAAAGAGTACCTGCCTCTCGTGGTCGCTGGTTCGTAGCTCATCGGGGAAATGGGTGTTCGCGATGTCTGAAATCATTTTACATCACGTGAACGTGTCCATCGACCTGTATATAAAACGTTCAGAGTGAATAATTCAAGAGATCTCTTGCTCCCCCCCCCCCTCCTCCCTTTTCTCCTGACACACCTCCCCTCTCTTTCCCTACTCCTCTTCCCACTCTCCTGTTCTTTATATACGTTCCCCACTCCATCTTTACAAACCCCTCCCTTTCATCTCCTATATTCCTCTCCCTTCTCGTCCTCCTCCATCTCCGCCTGTCTTTCTAAAAATTACTCTCGTCCTAAAAGGAGTTATATATCTGTCTATCCAATCGCTAACCTTAAACGATGATAAAAATCGAACATGGCGGAATTAACCATATATGAAAACGAAAACACGTTACAAGATTTTGGCGCATACTGAGTACATTCAAGAGCTTGACAGGCAGACAAGACGAGGTCTTTGAGAAGGGTGAGAAGAATGAAAATGTCGCGGAAAGAGTCGATTTGCCGATTACTTACGAGCAGCAAGGCTGGGAATAAGTTTTAGGCCGCGGTGTATGTCATCCGTAAGATGTGGTAGAACGACATATCAAAGGGAGCGATGACGGGGGAGGTTGTTTCTAAATGGGTATCTATAACAAATGTGATTGAGTTAACTCAGGAAGAGGGTATATAGATTCTGAGACTGAGGGATGAAGATGTTCGTTTCAGTCTCTATTATTCGTATATATACTCAACAGAAGTACACTTACTGTCTAGTCTCTCCGAACATCGTATTGATGAATCAAAAGAGAAGGAATGAGTAGTATAAGAACGTAGTAATTCGTTTTGAAGTTTCGTAAAATTTTTAAAAAATAACGGTATAATGTCCTTGAACGTTTTAATTTATACCACATCTTTTAATTTAACTTCTTCGAATATTCTGTTGCTTAATTGACTACATTCTTAAATAAATTTAGGTGTCGATATATCAATCCATTTTTTCTCATAGCTGCGCTACAATATTTGTTAATAAATGGAGTTTTAAGTCCCGACGACGTGGCAACTGGTCATATGACCAATCAGAAAAAAATTTATTCCATATATTCATCAAACATACCTTCTACAATAGAATTTAAGATACACTACCACACGATGCATGTCTCAGGAACATCGATCAAAATATACGGCAAAAACCAGACTGATGCATCCCTTCTAATTTGTATAATTAAAGCACTTTTGAAAAGGTGAAGTATACAAAACTTCCTTTGTTGCATTCAGTCAATAAGTTCTTGGTGATGGCACCAGAAGACACCCCAAAACAATGTATGTGTATCTAACTTGTGAGAGTAATTTAGTACTCGATAAAGATTTATATAATTTTGAAGACGTGGGCCTTCAAATTCCGGCCAAAAATTAAAAGGTTAAAATGAATGTGGCAAACCTTCTGGGCTTAGATCGCAACTTTATAAATATTTTAGACATTTTTTCCTTCGACGCGAGCAAGGAAAATGCACTCGACGATTCCAAGGAAATGCACCGAAGAAAATAGGAGCGCATTCACGTGATAGCACCGATTGAAATCTCCAAAGTACAAGAAAATAGACTCAACGCCATAAAAAGTATTATCTCCGGAAAAATACTTTATCAGCGGAAATCACTAGAGCGAAGGAGCGACGAAGGAACCTGGAATCCATTCCGCGGACGTAGACTCGAATGCTGAAGCGAGCAAGAAAGTAGAAATGAGCGAAAATAATCGTAAATTGGATTCAATAGAGGTTTCCTTCGCTTAGAAGAGCGCGTGGAATAAGCTCACCGATAGATAATCTCTAATTGGGAGATGAAAGAGGCCGAGAACGTTGGTTTTAAGGTTATTTTTAGTAAGCCATCGCCATTCGAGGTCTAAGTGACGGGTACGGTGAAAACGGAGTTTTTTTTATGGAGTTGCTGAGAGAGAGAGACCGATGCAAAATAGAGTAGCCGCGTGAAATTCAACCTCGTCCGTCTTAACACTTGTGATATCTCTACCATATCGGCACGGCTTCACTAACAGCGCCTTTTAGCACGTCATTCCCCTCCAATATATGCGTCAAAGATTTTTTGACAGGTGCTACCTGATATGTGTGATTTTTCGGAAATAAATTAACTGTTAGTAACAAATAATCTAGGTAACTCTTGTATCCATAAAACAGTTCGATGAACCTTGAGTGCAGTTCAAGTACACGGTGGCCATCCTCAATGGTAATTTATCGATTATGTTCATCATTTGGATTATCGTGGAGGAATATTTCGTATTAGTAGTACTGGTATTTAATTCAACAGAGAATTATCGAGCTCGTCTTATGGCTGAAAATAATTCAACAAAAACACTTTTAAAAAATTACTTTTTTCAGCTATCTCCAATAGCCAAAACAAGGTTATAAAAAACCATATGCGCATTATGGCTAAAAAGCAGCCGTCTTATGCGGCAATTCACCGAAAAGGATTGTGATATGGTTCACTAAATCGTTTTACGGCTATGGAATTCACCTCTATCTTTTGATCTAGAGCGTAAAATAATATTCTAAGGCTAATTTATAATCTACCGTCTTCCCATAGCTCATTTCTGATATCGATGACGTAAATTGGATCGATGTTTCTTCGTCGTATTTTAATCCATTTAATACAAAACGTTGACACAGACTTCCTAACCGAAATACGTGCCTTCAAGAGATCATTTCATTTTTACACTATCTCAGAAGACCTAATTTGATTTACCTTCACCGATATATATAAGACATTCGTAGGTTTTTTTCCAATAGAAGTTGCACTTTATCTCCTACCTCCGCAAATTAATTGCAAAACATTCGTCTCTGAGATCATTTCTTTTAACCTACTTTCCTGCATGTCCGTGATGATTACGGGCCGAACATTCAAAGAAAAAAATACGAAGGTTTCGTACAGAGTCGATAAATTAATAATATTACATTCGTCTGTGATATCGCACGATAGCCTTCCAATATATATACACACACACACATACATATATACATACATACATACATATACATATATATACATATATATATATCCAAACCGATTCACTCCCCATCTGCATGTTCCCACGACTCCCACGCATCAAACCTCACCCCCTCCCGTTCTCCCTCACCCCCTTCCACTCCACGCAAAACCTAACTACCACCGACATTCCGATCTCCTAACGCTCATCTTGTATCCTTCAACGGTCGCCCCAAGTTCGTGCTTTATGGCGAAAAATAATGTTTTGCGCACGCATCCCCCCCAAAAAATAAAGTTTTTATTGTCAGATTTTTATTGCCGGAACCCGAACGACCTTGTATCGTCCGAGTACGGGAGGAATTAAAAAATATATAAATAATGCAATAAAACTCGAAAATATACACGGGCACTCAATCACTTTTCGCCAGGTTTTTATTAACAAACTAGTGTAATGCCAGTTGAAATATCAACGGAAGAATTATAGATAGATAGATAGATAGATTATTATTATTTTCATTTAAAATAATTAATATCACAATTTTACATATGAAATATTTTGCCATATACAACATTTCTAGTGAATATTCTGTTGTTGACGGGCTATCTTTAGTTAAACTTAAAATAGTTGCCTCTCTTTCCCTCCCTCTCCCCCCCTCTCCCTCCCCTCTCCCTCCCCTCTCCCTCCCCCCTCTACTTCCCTCACTCCCCCTCCCTCTCGTATTAAAAGCATTCAAAGCACGTTTATACCCATAAAGATTGAATTAACAATATGATATAGAGGTCTAACAATGGAATTGGTAGCCAAGGCAACATTAAGTTAACATGGCAATATTTCCACAAAATATGTGAATTGAACGTATAACATGAGCGATTTCGAATTGTATGCGGAAAAATATGAACAGAATAAGAAACTTTGTAATTTTTTCTTAAAAATGGTTCAGATCCGAAGATCGTAGGTTAATTCCTTCTAATTTTAATTTCCAAAACAATAAAAGCCCGCACATCAAAAAATTGATTTTTACATGTTGCCTTACGGAAAATGGAAATGTCTTCCTTGGAGTCGAACCTAGGACTTTTTTGGAGATTTATTTTCGTCATTACCTTAAAATATGTTCATCAAGCATCCTTGCCAAATTTCAATCTTCTACCTATTCGGGAAGTTTGTTAAAACGCTCTATATCGGCCATCGTGAAAGCGTGACCAACCAACCAACCAACAGACCTGGGCTATTATATTATAAAGTGATCACTTTTTAAGAATTTAACGGCGCGGATACATGTCTTCGGGTTAGCCTCCGTTGAATGCAGCTCCACGAATTAGCTCGGTTTTCGCGTGACGTCATCCGAGGGAAAAAAGGAAACGTTAAAATAATATAGGATAAAAACGTTATTCGATTTATTTATTGTTCCGCGCCGAATTGAAATCGAAGGATAAAAATTACAATAAATCCTTTTTCGCTTCGGCACACTTTCTAATGCCACGCATTTGGGGTAGAACGAATTCACGAAACAAGAGCGGTTAAAAATGATAGCGTAATCTCAAATTTTATTCCATATACTTTCGAGGAACAAGTGTTGATCGCTCTTTATGCTCAAAACTTCCAATATACAAAGCGTTACAAACCTCTACGTCAAGCTTCACCGAGTGTCAAAGCCGCATTAAGGTGATGTACGTTAACGGCGTTTTACGAGAGCCACAGCGGGAAAAATGCATTTCATCTCCATTCTCTATTAATAATTATAATATAGAAATACGTTTCGATTGTAATTTAATAAATTGTAAAAAAAATATCCTGCCTACTTTTCGGAAAAATTATGTATTTTAAGAATATCGAACTTGATTAGATAAAAATTACCATTCAGGCTGCAGAAAGGGATATAAACGGCTTAATGCGGCCCTTCAGAATGGCATACATTCTCTACGTGAATTCAAACAGTTCAAATTCGCGAAAATCTATAGTGAGAAACTAAATGAAAGCAGAAAATTGCATAAACGAGTCTATCCCAGGGGTTAACAAGGTTAAACAAGGTTTATCGATATTCATAAACTGTGAAAATCTTCCCGTGCCATCCTTAAATTCATTTTGTCCGCAACGCACACGGTAAATGATTTTTATATCGTAAAGTATCTTGAATGTAACGCAGTGCAATAAAAATAAATGAAATACAATTGAAATAAAATTCTCGTCAAATATTCTCTGAAACATCGCGCCATACGAAACCCCTTCTCGTGCCATACGTTTCCGACCTCTGATCTAGCCCATCGATACTCAGCTACCAATCCGCGATGTTAAATTTTTTCATAAAAGTTCTATTATGGACAGCATTTCTTAATGAGAAGCTTGCCTTTCAGTTGTTTAAGTGTAAAATTGTCAAATAGATGATGGTTTGAAATTGATTTTATCAGCCCTTGCAGGAATATTCAGATAATACACCGCGGTAAACTTTAGGTTAATACTCCGGTCCGCGATAAATTTGACAACCACTGGTATAACCTAATCCAATAAAGTCCGCATATACATCATAAAGAAATTAATTTATAGAAGCAACATCGATGCAAGCAAACAACATTCGATGAAAATTATAAAATATTATAAATTATCTAATGGCATATGATAAATTCAGGTACATTATCTTGCACTCAATATCACTCATTGTCAATTAATTTGGTTCGAGATCAAGCACTTAAAGAAATATTTGTCTCAGGTATCTTCAACAGCCAAAACAAGGTTATAAAAAATCAGATTCGCATTTCGGCCACAAAGAAGCAGTCTTCAGTGGCAATTCACAGAAAAAATATTCTAAAAAGAATCTTTTAGTCATAAGACGAGCTCGATCATTCCCTGTTGAATTAAAGAACTTGGTGAATTCTCTCCGACGTAGTACAATTATTCAAATGTAGAATAATGAACCAAATATAGAAAAACGAAACCTGAAAATGAAAGGCATTACACACATTCATGATTCGAGTTAATGACGAGATTTCAGAAAATTTTTGTTGATTTTAAATTAAATCCTACGTAAACACGTGGTTATACAACAGGCTGATGAACCGCACACGGAATATACGCAGTAACCTAGAACTCCGAAGACCCCTACGCTTCAGAGAGGAAATATTTGGGGAAGTTATATGTTAACAGACTTAAAAAGTAAAACGGGAGATGAAGCTAAAAAATACTTTAATATGAAAATTACAGCGCATACTAAATGCCGTATATATTATTACGAATACATGAATTATTTTCTGAATTCTAAAATTAGAAAATAGAATTAATTATGTGAAATGGTTCCTGTTGTTTCGCAATTATTGAAAACAAACTACGTTCAATCGGATTCTCCAATTTTGGAACTGAATCATAACAAACGGAATGAATTATCGAAGTGACGCATTTCAATTGCTACTATTCAATGAATTATTAAGCTTGTCTTATGGCTTAGATCCAATTGATAAATTCAAGAATAAGCACTGAAATATGAAAAATTGAAAGAGTAAG
Organism: Uropetala carovei; assembly: GCA_036926305.1. Classification (NCBI taxonomy): domain Eukaryota; kingdom Metazoa; phylum Arthropoda; class Insecta; order Odonata; family Petaluridae; genus Uropetala; species Uropetala carovei. The sequence continues at coordinate 21,791,136 of JAXCHB010000196.1, forward strand.
TACTTATGTATCTCTAATAGCCATAACAATGTTGTGAAAAAAATCAGAAGCGCATTTTGGCTATAATGCCAGCCGTTTTTAATGGTGATTCACCGGAAGTACCTTCTAAAAATATATTTTTTTAGACTCTACGTTCGGTGAACTACCACTTACGTATTCAATTATATGTATTCTTCAGTGAAAGTTACTTATCTTAATAGAAGTTTCTTCTCATTCATTTACATTAGATTATTTGCATTAACATGGCGGGTATTTTTAATTATGCTGGTTATGACAGAAAATATTTCAACTGGAAAGGACGCATTCCTTTTGCTAAGCGATCAGCTAAACGAAGGAAATCTCCTCGAAACGTCAGTTAACATCGCCTCTTATTTTGAAAGATACCATTTATTTGGAACTGCAAGGAGAATAGTATAAAATATGTTCACTGATAAACCAGAATTCTCCAAAACTCGTAAAATTTATTATCTCCGGCATATACTTTCTTGATTGTTCAAAACTTTATACTTTAATATTTGATTATTCAAAAAGTTTTACACCGATTCCACGTTTTCTTTTAAAACACATCCGATCGGTATTCGACGCACCTCGTTGAAAAAAAACGACCGAAACCTCATTACCTTCTTCCGAAATGTTATTCGATATCAAAAAGCCATTTGGCGTGAGTGAGAGAGAGAGAGAGAGGCATTCACGTACAACCATTAGTTCCGTCGCAGCGGTGTTTTCTCCGCTAAAGGAAACAATCCCATGTTATCCTTCAGTCGATCGTTTCATTTTATTTCCTAATCCTCTTTCTCTCTCATTTTATTTTTTTTTACTTCGACTTATGGCCGTTTAGCGAGGGAGACGTGCGGACGCCCATTCCGACCGCTACAGACCTCTCTCATGCCATCGACAGCCGTCGTAGACGACTCGTGACTGTTTCTCCTTCGTCCGCGTCACGTCCAGACGCACGCGATATTCCGATTTCTGCCTGAAAACTCCTCGTAAAAACGCAAATGGCTCGAAATGGCGAGAACGCTTTTATTTTTATTTTTGCTTCGATGTGCTCGATCGTACGGTTCTTCTTTTTCAAAAAAAACCTACGAAATCTGCGACTTTTCGAAGTTTAACGCGATCGTAATGATAAGCGGACGCAACTTTTGCTCTTCGGTTTATAATTTGGCGAAAAAACCGCACGTTTTCGTATAAACGCCGATTTATTCTTTCCAATCGTCAAATTTTCCTTCATTCTGTAAATAACGTTAATTGATTCCATGATAACTACTTCGATATTTAAATATTGAAGAAAGTACTTATTTCATGGTACATCTAATAAAAAAAGTTATTTCAGAATCTACTTTCGGTGAATTACCACTGAAGCGGCTGCATTGTAACTGAAATGCGCATTTGTTATTTTTTCATGACCTTGTTGTGGCTACTGGAGATACCTGATCTTTTTATTATTCGACTTTTTGATACTGACGAGCGTTATTGTTGAATTATTTCAGCCAAAAGAATAATTCGTTAATCCTCTTGCGAACGCTAACTTAAATAACCTACGTGGTCTCCGTCGCATAAGCGATAGAAGTTATTGGATATATATATATATATATATATATATATTGTGTTGTTTATTCCCTCATTTTAATTCAAAATCGATACTTATCTTAGAAGTTGTGAGGGCCAAAGATAAGTTGGAAATGTTTCCATAATCTGTGATTTATACATGTTAATTCATAATAATAACCATAATAGATCTCATAGACTGCCACTAACGACGATAAAAGAGCACTATGGAATTCGAATATTTTCTATTTTTCACGTAACAAAACTTAAATGAGTGTGTTCCTTTTTAGTCTTCCATGGAATTTTTTAGCTTTCTCTTCCGAAGATTTAACGCTAGATAAGAATGATTTAGGATTTGAAACTGCATAATAAGATATTCTGCTTGCAAAGGAATACCGACCCAAAAAAAAAACCTCAACGCATATATGGTCATAGTGGAGACTACCTATACTTCGACTCGTCTATTGGAATCTGTAAATAAACACAAAGGACGTCGATTTTAAATTTTTTTTAAAAATAAGCACTTAAGAATCAAATCTTGAAGAAAATAAGAGCAATGAACCCTAGTCCAGCGCGGGTTTCTCCTACTTGGATTTGATTAGGATTTGATTATACGCGGTGAAATAAATGCGAAACATGTTTACTCAACACGAATAAAATTTTATTATACACGGTCCTGAATTGGGCGCGCGCTGTACTCAGCGCTTGCATGTAGCGTGAGAAAGCTCACAGACTATATGAAGACACGATTTTTTCCATAAGTTATTAAATTAGCGCGATGCGATTTTGTCCAACGCGGCCTTTTCCAAGAACCTAGCCCCCGCGTTGCTCAAAGGACTACTGTATTTACCTTAGGGAACCAGATAAATATTTATTTTTTCAATACTTTAATCTTAACTGATTGCTTTTTTTATTACTTTTCAGTTATAAGAAGAGCTCGATAATTCTCTATCGAAAGGACATCGAAGTAGCGCTATGAACGGTGCGAGAAGGGATGTAGCGCCGCGCCGCGGTGTTATCGCGAACTACGAGGAGCGTGTTTTCTCCATATCAATCCCCCGCACTCCCGTCCTCTTCCTCTCCCTTCCTAAGCGTCTCTTTCTCTTCCACTCGAACAATCCCTCTCTTTACTCTTTATTCCTCGTCCACCAGCCTCTTTCTTTCCCCGTCTGCATCATCCGAGCGTGCTCCGATCCAAGATTTATATCTCGAACCCAAAAGGCGTCCGACAGATTGCAGTGCAAAAAAAATCCGAAGAATCGCTTTGAATTCAAAAGAGCAAACCTCCAAATCATTTATTTTTTACTTTTAGATGAAGAAGAATGCAAAAAAAAAATACAAAAAGAGACGAGAAGAACAGAAATATTAAAGGTCGTCGAGACTACTTCAGGTCAACGGTGCCTTTTAAGCTCAACGAAGGAAATATGTTATGGGAAATTTGATTTTCTCGCGTGCTCATTGATTACATTTTAATGGAATTCCTCGGCAGGGAAGAAGAGAGTGCCGCGGGGTGTTAATGTCTCCTTTCATGGGTTATTTAGCGCATTCGAGCACGCTAAGATGGGGGGGAAAATGTTCGGCAACATTTCTCCACAGCACTGTTCATAAATACATGAATGAACGTCGTGCGTTGAATAGCTATTGGAATAAATAAGCATAAATTCAATTTTAGACTGAATATAAATTCATGAAAAATCTACATTGAAGCGCTTTCGTTTTTGCATTAAGAGTGAAAATATACAATGCATTGGGAAGGATATTCTTAGAGGTTATTTCGAAATTAACTGAAAAAATTGAAAAGCCTTATTTTTTAAGTTAAAAAATTTGTCTTATAGAGTTATTTAATGCAAATATTTTGACAGATAAATCGTTCAGAATAATAAAGGAAATCAACAAGAAAATCGCTTTCTTTCTGTTCAATCGTATATGCGTTTTTCCTGTTTTGAATGTTCAATACGTCGCATGACAATTACAAAATGCGGAAATACCAGGCGTTGAGCAACTGCTAAAGCAATGCTAAACGGTGAAATAAAATGAAAATGTTTACAGCCATCAAGCACGCAATTCATGAGTGAATAAATTTAACGATATTATAAATATGGTTGGTGACGAAAACAGGAATTTCATCCATTTTAATTCCTCGACTAAATTATATAGGTAAATGTCATTCTGTAGTTTTGCATTTCACTGCGAGATGTTGACTAAGACCTGACGACGATCGGAGGCGAAATATAACGCGAAATAAAAACTGAAACCTCGTTTTCCTTGGTTCGATTCATATGAATCGAACGTTTCGACTTTGGGGTAAAAAAATCCGAATTTTCATTGAATATATACAAGTATACGACTTTTCGATTAATATATCGAAGCGTTGCTCAGCGCGTGCACTGGCCTTCCCATTTTTAGCACTTTTTTTAGTTTTCAACCCTTTCACCGGTGGTTTTGACCGAAATTTGTAGAAAGGAAAAAAAACTTTTCCAGTTGATTCTGCCTTCGCACTAAACATTCTCTTGACAATCGAAAGATACAATTAAAATTATTTCGGATTTCATCAATTACTTCTATTCCTATGTGTTTTTAATATAGCACAAAAAGCATAAATAGCCATAATTATTTGAGTGAGTTTTCTTTACGTCTATTAGCATTCGATAAACAAAGAGTAGTCTGATATTTGCGTATTACAGATCGTGATTTTTATATTAAGGAGCGACAAATACTCAATCAACCAAGTCAATGTAAAATAATTTAAAGGTTTTAAGGAAAAACTTAAGTATTTCATTCATACGGAAAAGTATTGTGTGGGCTCAAGGAAAGGTGTTATAGCACACACTGAATAGTTTTACAAGTTCTATTATGGGTGTTGCCTTTCACTCAGAGTCACCTTACATAGAGTTAAATACGGTATATAACTAATTTATAACTCCAATAGCTTTTAAATGAAAAAATACCCATTAATTATACGCGCTTAGAATAACGCTGTTTATTACAAAAGTATTACAGCACTCCTAATTACATTCTATCCCTTTCGATTTATATTCGTTATGTAATTGAGTATTTCTAGAGTAAAACGGTGCTTTATAATGCCACACTAAGAACAAAAGAAAGTTCCAACGTTAATTCCTGTTTAATGAAAACAGTAAAATAACATACATAAAAATAGACGAATATATTTTCGACATTGGTAACAAAGGTTAAAAATTCCTTAATTTTTCGCGTTTGCATGGAGCGTTGTTCTTTGTTTTAAATTACGATTACGCCTATCAAGACGCATAAAATTGGTAGATGAATAATAATAACCATAATGATAACAATTCTTGAATTTTTAGTACATAATTTATGTTAATTCTTAAGAAAATATCTTTTCGTGGCTTTCTGTGTAGCTAAAATTTGAATGCTTCCAAGTCGAAGCGACGCAGAGGATAATTAACGTTTTCATGCCTATTCAGATTTTGAAAATGTATACATTTTACTCTAAGCTAAGAGTGAGACGAAAATTGCAAAATGTTTTCAAGAGAGTCTTTAAAAAAATAAGAAAAAAATGTCCTCCAAAAATGTAATCTGATTGAACTCTCCGTGATAATTTCAAGTGTTAATCGATATATGCGATCCCATAAAGCGAAAACATTTTGAGGAAATATTTGACGCTCGGAGGTAAAGAGGGTATTAAAAAAAACAGGCAGAGGTAAAGTGGATCTTCAACCCATTCTCAATTAGTTTTAATGTGATATGTTGCAAAAATATCAATTTTTTCTGGAAGCAGCTTTAACCGCCTACTTAACGAGAAAATGCCTCAAGTGACACATACATAGAATATTCGAGGCTAAAATGTCAGAAAAAAACGCAGTATATTTTCCATCAAAACGTCACCTTAATAGTCATAGGAAACGAATGAGTGTCGAAGCATGCATGAAGACGGGAGCCTTGAAACCCTCGACGTCCTTCTACCAAAGATGGCGAAGGAATTCTACTGCAAAGCAGCAGCATCAGTGCATTGAGAGGTGCAGAGTTTAGGAGAAATAAGGGCTCGTTGGTGGGATCGCTACAAGCGACCCATCGCCAGCCTTGATACGCCTGAAGCCCTTCCTAGGAAAAAGCGACCTAGGTTGGAGTAGTTCGACGCCCGAAAGGACAAAAATAGTGATCAGAGTCAGCAGAACAACTTAGATCCGCATTAGCAGCCAAGCTGGGAATGCGATGCGCCAGCTCGAAGAAAGAGCTGGATAAATCAATGAAATCCTATTAGAAACAGAGGCTCCATGTTGTATTTTTTCTTCGACAGAATCTTTTAAAATACCGGACGATAAATAGTAAAATTAAAGGGACCTGAACATTAATTTCAATGACTATTACAAAAGTAATTTATAATTGATTATTTTACGCATGCTCCATTTCGCGATAGCTTCCTAACAATTCGAAAAATGTGTCATCAATTCCACCTCCCGGATTTTCCTCCTTTTTTTTTTAAATTACTCATTATAAAGCAATACTCAACCCAGTTCTTTTTCCAGGAGCACCATCGTTAAATATTAACGCAGGGCCATGTTCGAATAATTCAGAGAATTATAACGGCATTACGCAAGCGGACAACCAGATTGCTGGAAAATAAAGGGAAGTCATTCGCGATCCCAGTGGCAGCGGTAGACCCTCTTAAAACTCTCCGCGTGAGTTTTTATAAAAGCTCTCCCAAAAAATTGTACTTCAAATCCCTCAAGGCAGATTTTGAGAATCGATCTAACCGGTTTTGAGACTCGACTCTGTTTCGTAAATTAAAAGTATTTGGGAGCACTTTATCAAAAGAAACTGCAAGTTCGGAAAAAAATCTGGAATCTTTTCTTGTTTGCCTTCAACGTAAAAGGAGAACAATTTTGAAAGTTTTTCTCCGGTAATTTTAAACTGAACGGAAAATATGAGAATTTGAATTTTGATTAATAGGATAACCAACAAGTGAAATGAACATGCAATCTGAATAACTAGACGTATTTTGTTTTACGTCTAGTAACTTTATTTCTCATATTCATTTCCAGATAGCGTTCCAATTTGAGTTACCTCTATGTCCTGTGACTATGGTTGTGAGTGATAATCAGGAAGTTTAATCATAAAATAAATAAAGCTGTTAAATTTCCAAAAGTAAAAAATAATATATCGATTTGAATTTTCACCACTGTCACATTCTGAGTGATTTGCTATGTTTCCACGGCATCGAACGAAGTAATGGACTCGACTTTGAACGATTCGAGTTTTACTACAGCTGAAAAACAATTCTTCATTTTGTTTTTATAACACTACTATATTTCTCTTGCAGAAACGTGATTAACTATATTATTATGCTTCTATACTGCTTAAAACTTTATCTCAGGTAAGTCTGGAAAATAATGGTATCCCTCAGCGTGGTGGTGTAAGGCCATCGAACCATAATTATGTATCCCAGAGATATTTGTTATCAATGCCTATTATTTACAAATTTAGGCAGCTCTTATATCCTTTTATCAGTAGGGTTCTATCCACGAGGCGAGCTCAGTAATATTTTTTGGATCAATGAATATGATTTAAATAACATCCCCAAAAGCATATCATCGGCGAAGTATCACGATTTTTTTCTTTTTGGCCTTTAACATTTTAAAACTTTTTCTTGACTCGCTTGAAATTTCTCTGTTGAAATTTGCAGTTTTATTTTTTTAATCTTCATTTCTTTCACAACTGCATCTGATATAGAAACACTCAAGTATACGAGACATATTCCTCGTCTTAATTATTCTTAATTAACGTCGACAACTCCAACAGACGAATCAATCACCCATTTACGGAAAACGACACACATATTCCCAAGACGACGATCGGGTAATTAGCGACGTTTATGTCGTTATTCCTAGACACATCTTTGTTATTTCTGCATTTATTTACCTCTTCTGAGGAGGAACCTCAATCCTCTCGTGTCTTTTGATGGATATCCGAATGGCCTTCAAAATAAAAAAAAAGTCGGTGCTCTTTTTCAGTGGCTGTCAAAAGTGGGATCGACTACCAGTGTTTTCTTTTTTTCAATCAGAGCCGTAATCATAAAACAGCACGAGACGGGGGATTTTTTTTTGTACAGATTTATTGCCTTCGATCGAGAGGTCGCGCTTTCTCAAATGGCGTAAGCTTAATCTCTCCTCTTTCGGTAGTTACCTGCTGATGAATAATATATGGCAATTAATTACGCAACTCGAAAACGTCCATATAAAGACTCGAATTCTTCGTAGAACGAACTAAATCACATCTTCCTCTACTGTTGCGTTTCCTAAATCAAAAATCGTAATTACTTAACAAGCTTAAAGTTTACGAGCGAAATTTCCGCAGAGAAAATTTTGATGATATATCATCGTTTTATTTTTCGCCCGCTGAAAATATTCCCATTGGTTTATCTTTTGTCAGCGTGACATGTTTATTTATTTAGTTCGTGGCGATAATTATATGTTAGATTACTTCAGAAAGTATAAGCTCTGGTTGGTCTGGTCGGATAATTTGGAAATCATTCTTGCTTTAGGACTTTTACTAGGGAAAAAAGAAATCTTTTAAATAATTTTTATATTTATAATATCTAAACTTGTCCCTAATTCTTGTTGGTGTACGACAAACTGGCACCTTATATACGCTAAATGCGAGGATGACTATGTGAGCGTACATCTATCCTTAGATAGAGGACGCAAGATGAAAAACCTCATAAAAAAGAAATTAAACAGCCATTTACACAAAATAAACGGGTCTGTAAAATATTTATACAAGATTTATAACTATTACAAAGCGTTTTCATTGTAAAGACAAAGTTTGATTATTTGTAGATTTCATGGGAAACGCACTCAAAACAAATTTACGGACACCATAGAGACAAAATAAATGAAAATTAATTTAACCAGGCAGGTGCCTGTGACGAAATAATTAGCATGACATTGCAATATTCTCTTCGGTAATGAATGGTCTCTCTATTCTCATTAACTACGTATTATAAATGGCCATTTCAAAAACAGGTTGAGATTTTACTTGAAAAAATACCCATTGTAGTAGACAAAAATAGTCCAATAAACACGCCAACTAGCTGGTATAAATGTTTTTAGTAAAAGGAAATACATTAATTTCGTAAAAAGTGCCCTATATATACATATATGAAAATGCCGCGGAAAAACACAGTTAAATACTGTAATAAAATATAAGATACATTATACGATAGAGTAAAATGGCATAAGTGTAAAAGCGTGAACAAATTCCTGGACAAAAATTTAACCTTACGAGGGGACTCGCTTGAAAATGAAAATCCATTAGAACTCTTAAACAAATTATTGTGAAACGCGTGATTTCTTAAGATTCGCGAAAAATTTTTATTCTGAAATTTATTTTAGACAAGAAAAAAAACTTCACTTTTTAGGGAATGTGTTTCTAATGTACGTATTTTATACCTGAAGAAGACGGTTGAAACATATGTCACGTGACAAATCAGAAAGATGAGGTTCTTCGCCTTATGATTTAATTTTGGCCTTTCCGTAACTTAAGAACATAATGACGCTCGTTCAATATTTTTGTTGTTTAGGCAGTGAAAATAACTTCCATGACAATCTCTCATCGAGTTTACGAAGACTGAGCAAAGCTTCGACCATTACCAAACGACAGGCAAACAATTCAGGGAGACTGCAGTCATCTCGCGATATTCACACAAATAAGCTGAAAGAGGAAATAATTTCTTTGGCAGACACTGCCATGATAAATTTAAAAGTACATATATTCGTTTTTCTTAAGCATAAAACCTTCCTATGCAAATTATATACGACGTCTGCAGACATCTCGCTTCCATGTCTTTTTCGGGCCTCCAGTAAATTCATCGATGACTCACCACTGATGACGGCTGCTTTGTTGCTGAAATGCACCTAAGGTTTTCCCAAATTTTTTATGGCTATTGGAGACAATTTGTCAAGAACGTTCGTCTATGTTGATTTTAGTCAATAGGTGAGCAAGATAATTCCATTTTGAATGACAAATTATTTCACTAAGATCAATTTGATTTGTGATTTGACAATCGAGACTTCGGCGTAATAATTATTTTGTCATTAATTAGATACAAGTAGAGTGGTATCCACGAAAATGGTTAAGTTAGGGCGTTTTTCTTCTATTATTAAATTCGGTAATATTTTGTTTTCTTTCGCATTTTCCATTAGCGTAATTGACGAAACGAGGAGAATCTGGAATTTGTTCACTTTTTATATGCGTAAATTTAGCTTAAGTGAAACTATAAGCATTATAAACAACGCGCTAAAAATTAATATACACAAATTATATTGGGTTGATGAATACTTAACTAATCAATATCATTATTATCAAGTATTGACGAATTCGCTTCATACCAGGGCAATAAACTGAGGAGATAGGGCCGATATCAATACTTCGGGTATACAATATGTAGTTACTTTAAGATACGATAGACGCTATTGTTTGAAATCATGAACAATAACAGCGGACCGGAAAAAACAGACAATTAAAATCTTAAACCCCTGTAAAAAAAAAGTACGATAGAACCGAACAAGAATAACCGTGGATTCTTCCTGTCAATGGATGTGTCTTTCAAAACGATTATCCCCCATCTTTTTTATTTGCTTTTCACTTCTCACGCCTCTCCGAAGACCACATCCTTATTGCTCCAAGAAAACCAAGTCAATGTCAAGGTCGAATTTTACGCACCGGTGACTTGATCGAATATTCACGCCGTACCACCTAACGGGTTTGGAAAAAAAAGCCTAAAATGGATCGGATGCTGAGAGCGAACGTTCCGCTCCATTTCGCGATCCGTCTCCCTTGTCCCGAAGGCCTTCGAGAGATAATCGTTTTATCTTTTAGGAAAAGGGAAAACCGCTCCGATGCCTCAGAGAAGGCGCCCGAGTTCGCGAAAGGCATTTGTTTCTCTTTCTCTTTCTGTTGGCTGATCCAAAGGATCGGTGCTGAAAAATTTAATTTAAAAAAATATACCGTGTAAAATCGCGTGATGTTCGCCCTCGAGCGGTGATCGCACGCTTGTTTTATGGTTTCCAGTCACACACGTTTACGCCGATTTGCGACCGGGTTCGAAAATTCTATTTGTCATTCGAAGGGTGGTTATTTAATACGCCTCTGACACGTTATACGTCGACAGAGAATGCGTATGTACATGTACGTGCGCGCGAGTGTATGCAAATATAAATATTTTTTGCGGCCATATTATATTCCACAGGAATCTTAAAACCAAGGCATCAATATGAATTCTCAAATAAAAATTTAAGAATACAAAGCATGTGAGCCTTAGATTCTCCAAAACAACGGGCCGGACCCGAACCATGGGCTTAAGCCCGGCCCGTGGGCCGGGCCTGTGCCGGGTAAGACTGAAAAGTAATGGGCTCGGGCCTGGCGGGCTTGGGCCTAAACGATTTATCCGACGCCTTTCCCGTTCGGGCCGCTTCGGGCCAGTTGAGGATCCGATGGACCCCCCTCATGTTTGCGCCACTGTGCAAAGAGAGTGTTTCGTCTTCACTATTTCTTTTAGGGGAAGTTCTCCATTCTCTCCTTTACAAGCGACACATCTCCCAGGCCGCCACTAGAGCACCCACGAATTCCTACCGATCCACCATCTCTTAAACAACTACTTATATCACCATCAAAAGAGTTCTGTTTGCATTAGGAGATAGCGGGATCTTTGGGAGTCTTACGCCCGAAACTTCATTCCATACCCTTACACCTTATCCCATTACCCTCCCTTTTGTATCCGCCATTGGTCGTCAGTTCGCTCTGGGTAGCATATGATATTGGTCTTCCGTGCTGATAGAAATTGACGTAATTTGTATTCTTCGTACATTTGTCGTTTGAAATACGTTTTGTTTTATTAAAACTTTTTATAAATCCCTGAAATACCAGAATGGATTTAATGAAGGAATTTTTTTTAAGGTGCGTTTACATATGAAAAGCGTCGTAAATTTTTAAACATAAAAAGATACTTTATAAAGGGTATATGTTTACTGAAGAATGTACAAAATGTCCACGGTCAGTTTAAAATAATTCGGGCCTCGGGCCGGGCCTGGTGCGAAAATGGGGTGAAGTTTGGGGCCGGGCCGGGGTTGGACTCACTTATGAATGGGCCGAGCCGAGCTTGGACTCTCTTATGAATGGGCCGGGCCGGGCTTGGGCCGAAGATTTCGGCCCGTGCAGACCTCTAGTTAGGGGTTCAACTTCGCTGTTGTTTATCCACAGAAGGCATCTGGTTTTCTCCTTCGCTAGCATTTCTTGAGATCTTGTGAGAGGGTGAGAAAAAGCCTATGAGAGCGAGTCATCACAGTACACACCACCTTAGGTATGTTTACAAAATAATTTATAAACAAGCCTCCTCAAGGTTAAAATCAATGGTTTCAGTCGTAATTTGGTCAAAACGAGTCATAATGAATAAAAAGTACAACTTTGTACGATTTTGACGATTTAATTTAATAAACACGACCGGTTTCGTCCGGTTACGTCCGGTTAGGGACATCATCAAGTGAGGAGGTGAAGAAGGAGATGGCTTTTATAGGGATGAGGGAGGGCGGGAAGAGGAGAGTGAGTTAAGAGGGGGGGGGGTGGATAGGGAGGGGTGCCGCCATATTCTTAAAAGTCACTTAAGGTTGCCGCGACTCTAAAAAGGTTGGGAAACACTGCTCTAAAACTTCAACTAATCATTCAATAAACATGTTGATTGGTAATGAAGTTGAAGCAATAAAAATAATAATTTAAAAAATACGTACTTACGCTGAACGAGATATTAATAGAATTGTTAAATTATCCCGCTGCGTGCTGTTTTCAATTAAAATTTTTAATTAAATAGTTCATGTATTTCAGTGGTACATATTTTTATACTGCATAAAATGACGCAGTATTGATTGTTATCAGTCATTAGGCGACGGAAAAGTTTTCGTGCCTTTTTATGTAAATTTGGTAGTTTCCTCGTCCCTCGACATAAGATTGTAAATAAATTAAATAAAAATTCGCACTGTTTTCGCTCGCGTCATGATAAACCAAATATTCCCGAATTTACACACACAAATATAATGCGAAAAAGAACGGATTCATCAATGAAGCCTGCTACTTTGTAGCCAAAATACGCATGTTTTTATAATCTCGTTATAGCTATTGGATATACATAAAACAGAGTGCTTAATTTTCCTATTTTTGATACTTTACTGCTTATAATGGAATTTAATTTCAGCTCGATAATTCTCTATTGGAGTATTCATACCTGGTTATGAGGAAACTAAAATTCGATTGGAAAGGAAAATCCTATGGGGTTTTCATATGACAAATATTTTGGAGAGACAAGAGGCAATTAGCGCATATTTACATGAATAATTAATGTTGCGGCGTTTATTATTTTGTTTACCTTGAAATGACGTCATTTGTTTTGTAAAAGAAGATTATCGGTTATTTTATTCGTGGACATATTAAATACACACATATATATTGAAACGGAAAGGCAAAAAAAAAACAATTGAAGAAGAATACGAAAAAGGAAATCCAGTGCACACATATTGTGGAACCGGTGTTCATGCTTCTCTTCTGCAGAATAAACGACCTCCTCTGAAAGCGTCAAATTATGCTTTCGGCAATTCTCACCATATGTTTCACAGTAAGTGTGCACCGGTTTTTCTTCTTCCTCTCCTTGCCATTTTATAAGTCCTCGGCCCCCATATCATATATTTTTTAAATTAGATAGTAAAGAATTTTCTGATTTTGTGTAAACATTAAAATAAAAGTTAGTTGAAACATTTGTTTTCGTCGTATTATTTTATTACTGTTTTTTTTTTAAATTTTGGAGTGCCTCTCCAAACTGTTTTGGCAGTTATGCAGGCCCTCCCATAATTGGGAGACTAGTTATGTTCCTGACACGTGCCCGCATACAAGTTAATTTCTTCCTTATTTGATCTCTTAATTAGTTGGTAAAATTTATTAATTAGCTACTCAGTTCTTTCATCGCTCGCGATAGTATCCCAATAAAAATAGTGAGAGCTGATGCAAAAACATATACCCACCCTGATTTCACCGTGTGCGGTTTGTTCCTATCCTAACTATATAAAGCAAGACTGTTTGCCCTACTTGTTTATTAAATTTCGATCGCACAAGACTGTGGCTTTCGAACTATTTCTTTTTTTTTTGGCATCGACCCAAATTTCACTCACTGCGACCCATGTCCCCAAAGACTTCACTGTCGTTGAATAATAAATGAAACGAGTATAAATTAAGTAAATAATTTTTTAAAGTTTACAATTAAGGTAATCTCAGAAAGCTACAGATGACCGTATATGTTAATCACCAAAAATGGCATGGCGACCCAATTTGTTCCGCGAGCCAGGGGTTTAAGTTTCGTTATGGAAGGGTATAAAATATATAGTTTTTGCTAGCAGACGAATGGATTGGGGAGAATGGACGAAAAAATAAGCGGTCGAATATTTTACGAAGGGCATTTTTTTTTCACATAAAGAAACACCACGTCATTACTACGAATTTATATTAAGGCAACTATTTTTTAAAATCTCAAATAGTCCTACGCGGTTTCCGGGTAAAGACGAGCCTTCTAGGTGATGACTTAGCAAGCTATTTCGCAGCGATAGTCCTTCCTTACCATAGCTCGGGCCTGCGCAAAGTAGGATGTTAATACTCTTGAATTCCTGTTAAACGTCTCACGGGACATGGAGCGTGAAGAAATTCCACGTGAAATAAATGTCTTATACGACTACATCTCAGACAACACGTGCACCATTCAAATATATTACAGCGCCAGAGAGAAAGAGATGACTAATATTCACCTCAGCAGCACGGATTTCATACCTTGGTAAAGTGTATGAATAAAGGATAAAAGCACTGAAGCTATTTCACTGAAAGAATACGACAAGGCTGAGCACTTTTAAGGCTAAATGCAGAAAGGTTTTCCATGTCGCTTGACTCCCAACTCTCCAAGGAAGTGAACGAATGCGATCCGAAAAATAAATCAAGCTTCAAAACATCGTTTCGAATTATTCTCCGTTTGTTGCGAATATACGACAAGTCCCGCGTCCTACCGGTCTCGGTAAGTTAGGTAATGTTAATTCAAACAAAAAGTCTCTGAAATGTCATTAATTGGTATTAACGCAGGAGAATACTCCACAAAAATATCAAGGGCGATCTAAGAAAGGTCGTTTTAAAAAAATGAAAAAATACGTCTAAAACATGAAGTTTATTGAGGTTAGTGTCACAACGGGCATATGCTCGGCGTTTAAAATTTTTAAGAGGAAAACGAAAAGAGCTGGTAAATATAATCGGGTAAGACTTTCACTTAAAGTATGGGAAAGTAAAAAAATTATTAGCGACAGAATTTAACACGTTCGCGGACAGTCGATGATTGCCGTATGATTCTAGAAACGCACATGGATATTTATATTCTCCAATAGATTTTGAAACTTTTATAAATACAGATATATATGTTAATGCTTTACGAGTAATTATCAGTAATTATAAGACATGACTGCTATAGCCGTCTTGCCCCTGCATAAGTAATAATTTTTTGTGTGCGCAAGACGGCTATGGCCGTCCAGGATCTTTTTTTTTTATTTTTGGTGGAAAGATAAATATTTTCTTGAGTTTTACACACATTTAATTTATTTAAACATATTCAATTTATTTGGATATATACAGAATACATTTATTGAATTTTATGGTATTCCTCGAAACATTTCCCAGGACACAGTGGTGGATGTTCTGGGAATGTCTTGCACTGGAATGCTGTTTCCTTTCTTTTGTTAATTTTTGCGTACTGTCGGCAACGTAAATAGTATAGTTTTCTTTTATGTCCTACTGGATGAGGAATGTTTTCTTGGTAGTGCGTATTATTGGATGTCTGAGGTTCATTGTCTTCCACACTTGTACTAGCACGGTTACCACCAAGAATAAGTGCACTTCTTACCAATTTACGCCCATCACACATGGAAGAAATATGTCTATACTAGTTGTTCACGGAAAGCCAACAAGTTAATTTTTTCATTTACAATTTTCTTGTAAAGAAAGTACGCATTCCATATATCTAATAAATGAAATATCACTTTTTTTATACCACCGAATCGTCTTTCGAGGGAATGAGTAATAACTCGTCATTTGGTCATTTCTATCAACTCCTGACATGTGCTTATTATAGGCGAAAACCTCCTGAGATTTCATTTTGATTTTCCCACATCTATTTCTAGTCTCAACAATCTTTGGATGACGTCCGATGGTAATGCATAAAACCTCCCTAGTATCCCTCTACTTTGAGACAAATATTTCCAGTGTTTCCATTTGTGTTCTCTCCTTTTGAGTTTTGCTGAAACAACATCATTTGGGTTCCCTCGTCTGTTAGAACGAAGTGTGCCTGTTGTATGAGTCTTTAATTTTAGCAGCGAGTTCGACAGTTGACAACTGTTATAATAACTGCCCTTATGTAGATAAGGTTGCATCAAGCTAGTAACAACTTTCTAATTTTGACATACCCTCTTGTTCTGCATCACTTTTACCTTTGAATATATTAATGTTTAGCACATATCCGTCTGAAGAACACAATCTGAAAAACTTAATTCCGTATTTAGCCTTTTTTCCTAATATGAATTGCCGAAAACTAAGGTGTCCGCGAAACAAAAGCAAAGATGTCTAAAGACAAAGCTTCATCACGATGAAAGGCTTCTTGAAAGTTCCGTATTAATAGTTGTAAAAAAGGACTTCTTTTGCAACTTATCTGATTTATCAACATTCTCAGAACTTCGGAAACAGCATAAAGCTCTCAACATTTGTTCAAATCGCCTTCCATACATTTTATAAAAAAAACATTGGTGATAGTATAAAGGATCATTTGAGAACATTTTGCGTATAGATGGGAATTTTATATTACCTTGCAGTATAAAAAGAGATAAAAATATCTGAATTACTTCTGTGTTAGTTGGTTTCATTTTTTGAATTTTACTGAATTTCTGATGAGGGCGAGCACTGTTATTCAGTTCCATTGCATATTGGTTGTTTTATTTTACCAGAAGCTCCGTAATTGATGGTTTCCATCATTTCTCAAAAATTTTAACTACGGTCGGTGTTAGTTCAAAATTTAGTTTTACTCCCATTGTGCTATTTTCAAATGAAAAATGTGGAATGGGAATTACAAAGTCACACCAACCTCGATCATTTTTATCTTCTTCGATAATTTCAACTTCATCCCCCTTTTCTCTTTCTCTGATTTCATTTTCGCTGTCTTCTTCGTCAAAATGACTCTCATATTCATCTCTATCTTCGTCTGAAGAGTCATTGCTCCCGTCTTCACTTAGTATAAATTCAGGATCATGCGATTTTCCATCGTCACTGGATGGCTCTGAGGATGATACTTCGTCCAACCATTTCCTTATTTTCTCCTCTTCTTTGGGGTTCATGTTTGTTATTTTTTATTGTATTTACAAAGAAAATTACTATAATTTAACTACCTTTAAAAATGTCATGGTAATGAAAAATAATATTTAGGAGTACGGAGGATGAGGGATGCTACCAGTCTGTTTTGACCAAAGTTTTAAATAGTTTCCTTTGCTGAAATAATGAAGCAAAAAAGTCGATGAATGTTGAATTACATAAATCTAAACATTGTAGTACTCAAAGCGATATCATCGTTCTAGTCTTCACCTTATTTTGCTCAAGCGTAATGTTGAGGTCTCCTCTCGCAATAAGCGTAAAGGCAATGGCTAATAGGCGTGGAACATATGCTGTTGATGGTAAGATTCCTTGCAGCAGAATGAAAAGATACCTTGAAAACTTGCAAAAACTTTTCCCACTGTTTTCGTTCCCGTTTGCATTGCATTTGCTTGTCTTTACTCTTGTGAAGTGCTCTCTCTCTCTCTCCCTCCCTCTTCTGAAGAAGTGCAGACGAAGGGGAGAAATGCATGGCTCATACTCTCTGGGTAGGCAAGAGTGACGTAGAACCCGTCAAAGGATTGACCAACACTCCTAATGGTTACTTCAATCCGAAAAAGTTCGTCTTATCATTCATTGCGCTTTGTGAAAACGGCACGAAAAAAATCTTTTACGAAATAATAACAAGATATATGTTAAGAACTATACTTATAGTGAAAAAGATGTATTTGAATAATTTTGATTTTATTAGGGGTGCTACTTCCATAAAAATATACTTAAAATTGATCAAAATTAGATTGCCTCGCGAGTACAGACTACGATAATAGTAGATGGAGGACGTCTAAATAATTACATATAAATATAATTATAAGGACAAATTACACAATTTTATTTTTTCAGGTGGGACAGAGGACCACACTCCATAGTAAATGCCAAAGCATTTGTTGATGGTAAGATATTTCATGCCTTCTAGAGTGGGTTAAATGAGGACGGCTATCGCCGTCTTGCTCCTAAGCAACGCATACATGACGACGGCTATAGCCGTCTTGTCCGCGAACGTGTTAAATTAAATTATTTCCGGACAATTGCCTTTTCTGGAAATTCCATCGGCAGACTCGAATGAATATAATGAAAATGGCGGCGTTTTTTCTTAGTTGGGATTATAAGAGTACTAATTGTAATTAGGTTTTTAGATAAAATTGATTTTTAAAATACAGAACCGGAAGACTTTGTGAAAGTATAAATACGATTCTTGATTTTATATGAAAATAAATAATAAACACACTAAACCTTCATTCAAAGGGTTTATACAAATTTTAATGCGCTTTATAATAGAAATAAAATTAAGATCGTCGATTTTTTTGTTTCTACGCGAGTGAGGTTGACGATAAAAAGAAAGAATCTATGAAAGATTTTCAGAACAAAATAAATATTATCTTTGGATGAAATTTGTAAAGTATACGAACAGAACTAAAATATTTCTTCGTCTGAAGCGTCATCTTAAATGGATAAAAAGTCATTTATCAAATCACCTTGGGGTCAACCACTTGCAAAATTTTATGATTACATAAAGAGTCGATTATATTTTCCGTCGATACTGGCTGGAATTAACACCAGATGGGTCAACCAATCACCCATTAGCCTAGGCCTTGGATCTTGTACCGTCTCCATTACGAAAGAAACTCGCAATCGAAAACGGCTATATACACACGGCGATCGAGCAATCAACTTTGGATCCGCCTTATTACTTTCTACTGCAAAAAGAAGCGACGGTGACATCCTACGAGCGGTTGGCGAGATTAACTGACCTTTACGCTCGACCCGTTGAGGACGACAGGATTCCTACCGCTGCCAAGCTTCCCTCGTTTCGCCTCCATTCCCAAACGGCGATGCGCGGTACGCAGGCTGCGGAGAAGGATGCGATGTTGCAGCCAACGGGAGACGAAATGGGCAAAAAGATTGAGGATCTGCGGAGATGGAGTTGAGGCGCGCGAGGTATTTTCAATGTCGCAAGAGAGGGAAGTGAAGATGAGGAAGGAGAAAAAGAGACAAGGGGAAAGCGAGAGAGTGTGTGTGGAATGGGTGAAAGGTGGAGATGCTGAATAGAGCCGGTCGGAGTGGGCGTAAAAGGGTGGGAAGGAATTGCTGGGTTGGAGCGGACAGTAAGGGGTGGAAGATGGTGGGTGGTTTAGGGATGATGCGGCAAATGCAGGAAGATGGTTAGTTTGGAAATATTTTGTTTATTAGGTTTGGAGGAGGTGGCGGGTAACAATAAAGGTGGCGTGGGTGGCCAAATTCCTCGGGCCTCTTGGAACCCTCGAAGTTTTCCGAATATGCTAAAAGTTGTTTCTTTTAGCGGTTTATTTTTTTATCATTATTTTTTTAATGACTATCCAGTTGATCGTTATTGTTGGAAAGAGCATTTTTTTTATCCTAACCTTTTCAACGTATTCTTGATCGTTGGGTTTCAGCTTAAATTGAACGTTTACTTGTCGGTTAAAAATGTAGGGGGAGAGGGGCCACGAATAATATTTTTCCGCGGGCCTTTATGCTCGTAGTTAACCACTGGCTGGAGGACAAAAGGTGGAGGGGTAGAGAGGGAGAGGGAGGGAGATAAGTGAGGAGATGGAGGACCCAAGGAGAGAGGAGGAAGACACGGAAAGGAAGAGGTGGAATGTTTTGCGGAATGTTGTCAAGACGAAGGAAATGTTAAGGGCATTTGGTACTTTGAAAACGTGGAGACCAAAAAGATGTCGTCTCCCTTCAGCATCGAGGTACCAATAACCCCCTTTTGGAGAAGAAGACAAAAAAAACAAAAGTGCCTGATTTTTTTCGGTAGAAGGATACAAAACGCCCCACCTTTACAAATGTTTGATTAAATTTTCGTCTTAAAACTTTCAGAAAAAACTGGCGAGCACTGGACGTAAGGAAAACCAAACTGGTGTTTAAATAAAACGACCGTGCGGTAATTTTCGGTTTTTTTCTCTGAACTATCCCTAATATACGCATATCACCCTCTTTTCCCCTTCTTCGACCTCTGCGTCAAAATTTGTATTTTTTCTCCATCAGCGTTAAATCGTCTCCTGTGGCGGCGAAGGTTTTTGTTTTTGAGAGAGAATAGCGCGCCGGATGGGCGAAGACGCGCTAGTGGATTTGAGTTTGCGGAGAGAATAAAGGTGCCAGGTGGAAGGAGAGAGAGGAGCTGGGAGAAGGGGTGTCGGAGAAAGGGAGGAAGAGGCGAGAAGAGGAAGATGTTACCAGACGATGATGTGATAGCCGGAGGTGTATGTGACCTTGAAAGCCATGCAAGAGAGCTAAGGTCGAGATCCAGTGTTGACATGATGTAGCCGCTGCTGGAGGGACTCTAATGTCAAGGATGTTTTGGAGAAGAGGTTTGGAGAGTGGCGTGATAAAACAGTAGAGAGAAAGAGAGAAAAATAGGAAGGACAAGGATGAAAAATAAATGTAGATGAACCGAGAGATAAACCAATAATTTTAGTTCGAGCGAAGTTTCTAGCTTGAATGGTAGGATATAGTAAGAGAAGGGGCTGATAAAATGAGAGAAAGAAAGAGGAAAAGTATAAATATAGACGACAGACAGACCAATAATTGTAGTTCACGCGAAGTTTCTAGCTAGAATCGTAAGAGTCAGGTTGGAGAAGGGGGCGATAAAAAGGGAGGAAAGTTGTAAACACTAAGATAAATTAGACGAGAAATGAACCAATAATTATTGTTCAAGCGAAGTTTCTAACTAGAAAGGGCTGATAAAATGGGAGAGAGAAAAAGTGAGGAACTTCATCAAACGAACGGTATATAAAACGAGGGATAGGCCGATAATTGTAGTCCCAGAGACTTTTCTAACTAGAATGTTGTTGTTTCCGGTTCCTCCGTCAAGGTCGCGTCGAAAAGATTTATTCGACTATGCGACGACACGCGGGTAAAGAGCTGAGTTGACGACGACCTTGCGGAGGCTTAGAATAAAAGAAGAAACCACGTGATGAGAAGGTCCTCCTCCGATCGTTCCCTTCCTCTCTCTCGCCACACGCTGGAGATATCAACGAGTGATGGAGACTGGGTGCTGCCTCAAGTCTCGCTTCGATGGAAATGGTACTTCAACCTGATGGATTCCGCTTCTTAAACAGACAACTTCCAAATGCAGATGAGTCGAAATCGCGTCATAATGTCATCAAATACTACGTACACAAAATTCTCCCACGGCGCTGTGCAAAAACTTTCGATTTCTTAACCGTAAAAGTATTCTTGGCTCTTGGGGCCGTAACTTAGAACACAAATTCCTCGAGTATCTGCTCCATCAGTAAGTAGATCCTTACTGAGTGATTATTCATCGTAACATTTTATAGTAAACTTTAGGTAAATGGGCGGAAGTAATTTTGAATGGATTGGTTAGGTTTCTCGGCGTTGTTTGGGAAAATGTCATTGTTAGTATTAACCTTATAAGATAATTTAAAAGAGAAAAACACTGCGAAGGTATTGTCGAGTTGCATATCGGAAAATTAGCAAAAAAATCAATCCGTGTTCATGGCCGTTGGATGGAAATCTGCCGCCCGAGTCAGAAACACAAAATGCCGCCCCATTTCATGATGCATACGTGCAGAAATGCCTCGACATTGCCATTATACCACCCCTAGATAAGTGCCACCTGAGGCGGTCGCTTCTCAAACACCTCACGCAACGGCCCTGCCTGTATTGCTTTTGTTTAAAAGAGGGTAGGGTCATAGAACATCCCCTGTTAATTTTACCCGTAGCCGTTCCTCCATGCATCGTTGCACGTTTGACGCTCGCGAGGAAGGGCTTCCTAAAGAGAGTCTACTAATGGAGCAGGTTCTCGGGCTGTGGCCCATGTTACTGCTAAAGAGACATATTTCGTCTAATGGGTTGAAGTTAACGTAATTTTATCACTCAATATTAAATCAAATATTATTATACGATGCCAAATGTGTCGGGTCAAAAAAAAAATATATATATATATACATATAGGGTGATTCACGAAGATATGGAATAACTTCAGGGGATGATTTCTGAGGTCATTATGAACAAAAAAGTTCATATGAACATGTGTCCGATTCCGAATAATTAAAGAGTTATGGCTGTTTGAAAATTAGAAAAAGGCAAGGCAATATCCGGAACTCGGGAGACAATTGCCGACCAGTACGCGATGCGTTCTCCGCTACATTGTTTATTTACTTATTTACAGTCTGTATTGTCAAATACGAATTTGCGGAGTTATGGCTGCTCGTAGATTTTCAGCACTGTGAATCTTACTCATAACTCATTCGCCTGCGCGACCATGACCTTGTCCGAACGTAGCCTGTCGAAACATGCGCACGCAAAAATCGACAATAGCATTGTTAGTTGTTACTGTGTTAGCAATACTTTCAAGATGCCTTTTACATTTACAAGTGCTGAATATGCAGATATGGTGTATGTTTATGGATTTTGCGATGGAAATGCTGTTGCTGCTGTCGCTGAATACCAGCGACGTTCTAAATCAAAAAGTTATTAGCAGTGTGTTCCAAACTTTGCGAGATACCGGCTCACTTACCAGCGTTAACACTCCATATGAGCGTGTGGTTCGACAAGACGTGGCTGAGCAAGAGAACATCCTTGAGGCGGTACAGCGTAGCCCTTGTACTAGTACGCGAAGGATATCCACACGTCTCGGTGTTTCGCAATCAAAAGTATGGAGAACATTGAATGAAGAAGGAATGTACCCGTACCACTTGCAACGTGTCCAACACCTCGAACCTGGGGATCCTGCCCGACGACTGGAATTTTGTAATTGGCTTAATGAGAATCGGCGTCTGCATCGTTACATCTTATTCACTGATGAAGCTTAATTCACCCGCAACGGTGTTAACAACACACACAATTCCCATGTTTGGTCAGAAATTAATCCCCGTGCCACTGTGGACAGTAACTTTCAACACTGATTCAGTGTCAATGTGTGGTGTGGAATGTTGTGTGATCAGGTAATTGGTCCATTCATTTTTGAGGGTCGTCTTACTGGACATTTATTTACAATTTTTGCAAAACGAATTGCCGCAACTGTTAGAAGATGTGCCCCTGGCTACAAGACTTTGAATGCACTTCCAACACGACGGAGCACCGCCTCATTGTTTCCGTGCAGTGGTTACTTACCTCAATGAGCAGTTCCCTGGGCGATGGATCGGTCGCCATGGTCCACAAAATTGGCCAGCTAGGTCCCCAGACCTAAACCCCTTGATTTCTGCTTGTGGTGGTGGATGAAAGACTTTGTGTACCATACTAAAGTGCAAACATGGGATGCATTACTTCATCGCGTATTGAATGCTGTGGCTCGCATAAAAGACAGTCATGATGAACTTCGGCAGGCAACGAGCGCGATTCACACACGAGCGGTGAAATGCATTGAAGTCGAAGGTGGTGTTTTTGAAAACCTACTTTAATAATACACACGTTCGTATTTGACAATACAGACTGTAAATAAGTAAATAAACAAGTAAATAAACAATGTAGCGGAGAACGCATCGCGTACTGGTCGGCAATTGTCTCCCGAGTTCCGGATATTGCCTTGCCTTTTTCTAATTTTCAAACAGCCATAACTCTTTAATTATTCGGAATCGGACACATGTTCATATGAACTTTTTTGTTCATAATGACCTCAGAAATCAGCTCCTGAAATTATTCCATATCTTCGTGAATCACCCTATATATATATATATATTACGAAACCTGTGAAATTCTCTCATTTTTATGTATAATTACTCTACTACTAATGTTATTATACTCTTGGTGAATATATAAGGTCCATGGAACCTTAGACATTCTTTCGTATTTACCAATCCCTTCATCAAATTTACCAACCTTGATGTCTTTCCTTTCATCCTTTCCCTGATAATTATTTGGCACGTTAAAACGTTAAATTCAACATTAAAATTTGTTCCACAACTTTTCCATTTTTTACCTTTTTTGTGCCTTATAGAATTAGTAAATGACGTCACTCACTTCAGCTAAACTATGTCAAAATTAACTAAATATCATCGGGTGATAATTTGTGGGATTCCACTATAGTACAAACAAAGAATTAGTGATAGCTGTAAGGCTTAATAAAGTGGAAGTTTTATTTTTAACGTGAAAAAAGTTATATAAATTTGATGAAAATGATTCGATGATGAGTTCTTGGAGGAATGCACCGATACACTGAGGATATTGGTTAACCATCTGAGGTTACGAGTTGCCTATAACATGACTCGGTTGAAATAAATATTTTTTTCCTTGAAAAGGTTGAAATAGAGAAAACATTAACAATTATAATTACCCGGGCTAAAGCAATATGTGGAAATAGTATAAATGACATTGGGATCAGTTATAGTAAAAGACAATAAAGGAAAAATGTCGATACAAAATATCCGTTCAAATAAAGTTCAATTCAGCTGTCTTTGAAATGAATTAAAAGCTTATTTTAAAACTCGGTATTATCGTGATACCAGGGTTTAGTTAAAATATAACCGAAAATATGCTAAAGTAGATTCAAATATTTTAATCTCAGCTTGTTGTAAAATAACATAATCTAACCGTCCGTTAATAACTGCTGACACACCCAGACACTCCGCGCTTGGTAAGCAGGCAGAACACCTGCACGCGTTATCTCGCACTCCAGTCTTATTTCTGTTAAAGGATTGGCGAACAAGTCTAATTAATAGACTGCAATCCTTTCATGTTGTGGGTGACTCGCATTATTGGTCAAAAGAATTCCTAACCAAATGTATTAATGCTTGCAAATTACACCCTTGTCTTTGGAAAATAAAATCCGAAGAATTACGACAGCCTCATTAATGTAAACTAGTGTAAGTGCCCGTTGAATTTCAACGGATTTAGTGAATCTACTTTAGCTGCCGATTCTACGGCGTATGCAAGATATACTAAAACATTTTAGTCTACGAAAAGCTGAAAATCACCTATAAGGAATACTTTTCACTTAGCTTTTCTTAACATTAGGCCAAATTTCTTTGTTCTGCTGCTGACACACGGACAAAACGCACTTAATAATATACCTATATATAGATATCGTAGCAAATAAAATTGAAATTATTCCTGACTCTTTTCCTAAAGAATTCGAAAAAGTGCAAGTATCAGCGCAAATATGAGATCATTTTTACTTTCTCCATAAGCAGTAGAAAGTAAACAAATTTTCAGGTAAATATTGACAGTGATGCCAGTGCCGCCAACGATAATTTTAATCGAAAATATTTTGCCCAATAGTTTTGGCTCAGGAGTAGGATGCGCATCAATGTTTTTTTTTTAATAAATTCATATTCTCAAATAAGTAATCTTTTGCCTATTTTCATTTGAACAACCTTTGTACAATTTGTGCAATTCGCTTAAGATTGGCGCGTATATTTCAAAATAGCGATATATTCTCCTTTAAAAAATTTCCTCGATAAAGCACTTTAGACCGCACATCAGAATCTCGGAGGCTGCGCGCGGGTCCGAACCTTAAATAAAATCCGCCAACGTGTAATATTTAGTCTCACGTTTCCATAATGTGCTACCATCTACTAGTAAAACTTCAAATATCGAACGAAAAAATCAAGAACGCACTTGAAAGATAAACCATCATTTTCTAATCTCACAAGGACACGTAATCGTAAATTTCTATCCCAAATCTCTTATCGTGTTCAAAATCTGAGTCCGCCATCAGCCCATTCTCACTTAACAAAAATTCGCCGTATTGGCCCAAGATGACCTCGAATATCAGGCGACTTCTAATTTCATACGCCCAGCAGAAGAATAAAAAAAATTTGAGATGAATGAAATAACTCATTTTTATTTCAAAACATCTGATAAGATATTCTCAAATAAAATGCTAAAAGACACTGGACTGTGTATGCCCTTGAGAATTTACCTCGTAGGCGCAGGCGGCTGCATAAGAGTCGAATTTTATTGATGGAAGGCAAGGGCGGATCCCGGAATCATACTTGGAGGAGGGTAATCAAAGATGAAAAAAGCTATCGGAAAATATTTTCAAAAGAATACAGATTTTTATCAAATAAAAAAAAGAAAACATTTTGTACGACGAAATAAATACGGTAAAAAAGTAACATTTTCTCGATGTTATTTTTTTATTGTTTAATTCATTTCTTTTCGGTGTTCTTAAATCTTGTGGGGTAATTACCACCTTTATCCTCTATAAATCCGACTTTGAGGGGAGGAATACCTTCTAACACGAGTATGGATTTTTCGTTTTATATAACTCGGACAGTGGCGGATCCAGGGGAGGGGGGCGATCGCCCCCTCCTTGGATAATCCCATTTTTTAAATACATTCCGCGCAAAAATCCTCAATTATACGCCGCAGATTAGGTCTGTATAGCAAGGAAAAGAAGGATTCTGATAGGGGTAGGGATTTTCAAAATATAGGGCAGTTGGCAGGGGCGGATTTGAGAGGAGGAGGGGCGATCACCCCCCCCCCCCCCCCCCCCCCGAGAAGTTTCTGGATCCGCCCCTGAACCCGGCCAATACAGTCATTATATATGCATAAGGGCTTCACTTGGAATCACTATGTCAGTGACTAAATGCATCATCAGCCCACAAAATTTTCAAGTTCCTTCCCGAACGGTGAAATTTTTTATATATTCTTCACGGCGCCACACCTGCGAGGAAGGAAACCCGTCATTACTTTAATGCCTTAAGAAAATAATTCCTTTCGCGCACGTGCGGTAAAGGGTCGTTTAGCAAAAGGGTGGAGGAGGGTTTAATGACAAGTGATGAAATTTATGAACCTGCGATTCAGATTTCGGCAAATAAATGCCGACGCTTACCATAATAATGGCAATTATTAAAATAAAATTACGCTTTCGCCGCCACACGACATTATTTATTACTCTTTGGAATAATCAAGCGATGTCTGCATGTTTATTTTTTTACCGTTTAAGAGTCAACTTTCAAACATCTTCTGCGAACTTTTCGCAAAATGTATGCCATTATACCGATCGTAATAGCAAACTACGCAACAATATGTGCATTAAGAAGGCAATATTACAATACGGATTAATCACTGAACTGCGAAAAATTGAATTAGGAAGATTAATCCTTTCAGACAGATTATACATGATCACTCAAACTTGATTTTGATAGCCATTTTTCGAATTTACCTGTATTTGTTACATGATCATGCACAATCTGAAAAATATAAAACCAATTTACAAAAAAATCAATGATAGTCATATATTCATGTAAGATTCAACTTGATAAAGAAAGAATCATCACTTGAAAAAATTTTAATTGTAAAAATCAGAACTGAAAGCGTTAATATCATTATATCGAGATAAAAACAATCGTTTTCAATGGCATCGAATTAACTGCAAAAGGGCAATTCATGAAGATACCCCAGTATTCACAAAACGGTGGGAAAAAACCAGAGGTGCAATTCAGCATAATAGACTTCCTCAGCAGTAGTCAACCGATCTATGGGTAAAATAAATAAACACAGAGCATCATCTCATGGATAACAGTTCGACATTTCATTTTTGGAAGCACAAAAGCGAATTAGAGGCATCGAAAGGGTCGGTTAATAACATTTAGGGTTCGAGTTTAACAGTACTTTGCAGGGTTTTTTCAATAAAACAAAGAAAAACGATTTCATGATAAACTAGTGGTCCGCCCCTGGTGCCCAACCTCGTGACATGCTCCACACGGCGATTTCTCTTTAGTTAAACTTAAAAAAAAATATTACTTCACTCCTTTTCTCACCATCTTTCTATCCCTCTCTAAAAGCATTCAAAGAGCTCTTATACCCATAAGGATGGAAATAACAATGGGATCTCAAGGTATAACAATGTATTTGGTATGCAAGGAAACATCCCGTTAAAATAGCAAGACTTCCCGAAAATATATTAATTAAACGTTTAACATGAGCGATTTCGAATTGAGGATGAAAAAAATAAACAGAATAGGAAACTTTATAATTTCATCTTCAAAATGGTTCATACCCGAAGATCGTAGGTTAATTCTTTCTAATTTTAATCTCAATAAGAATAAAGTCCTCCACGTCGAAAAGTTGATTTTTACGTGTTACCTTATGGGAAATAGAAATGTCTACCATGGAGTCAAACCCAGGACTTTTTCCTAGATTTTTTTTTGTCATCACCTTAAAATATGTGAGTCAAGTATTCATGCCATATTTAGAGTTTCTAACTCGATTCTTTATCGAGTTATTCGTATTTTTGTAATCGATCAAGATGGCTTCACGGCCTCACGGCTTCACCATTAGCAAATTAATATGGTAGATATTAAATGTTTTTTAAATAATACTAGTAAATGCCCATTAAATTTCAACAGATTCAGTTAATCTACTTTTGCTGTCAAACTATGGCGTATGCAAGATATGCAAAAACAGTTTAGACTAAGAAAAACAGAAAAACACCTACATACGTATAAGGAATACTCAGGAATACTTTTTCACTTAGCTTTTCTTAACAATTAACCAAATTTGTTTGTAAACAATGTTTCCATTGCATTCTAATATAACAATAATATTTTATTTCCTAACATATCACTTTCGTCAGATCCAGCTTCATTTATTGTGTAATTATACCTTTCTGAAATGTTTACTTTTATGTCTTGTAAGCAAGAAACCCGTGAAAAGGCAACATTATTGAACACTGGCTCTGGTAAATGTACACCAGATGCATGGGCTTTATTTGCGTTAATAAACATTTAAAATGTAGAATATAATGATTGTACTTACAAAAAAGGTAAGATTCCAGTATTCAATAGACCAAGGGTGGAGAACCTTTTCCACATGGCGGGCTGAAAAAGTGGTGGCGAATCCTTCGGGGGGCCATATTGGAAGTTCCCAATGCTTCGGTGGGCCTGATTAGATTAAATTGGAGTTACTGAGAGATTATCATATAAGTGGAAATCAATTCTAAACTAGAGTATTTAGGATTAACACTTCTCTATTAAATGTTTTATTATCTTTATTTGGATTAAAAAATAATTTTTTCCTGGACAAAAAATATTATTAAAAAATTTGTATGCTTCGTAAACGTGAGTGGCATTAATATGAGTATATGTTAAGAAAGTGGTCAACAATAATAACTAATATATGAGGAAGATGAAATTAAGAATTAGAAGAGAAAAAATGCCACCCACTTTTTCGAAGCATACAAATTTTTGAATAATATTTTTTGTCCAGGAAAAAATGATTTTCTACCTTTGAGTGCAGTTTTAAGTAAAGGTGTGTATACACTAAAAATGTTTTTAATTAATTTTATTTTTATCTTCTTCGTCTTATAACTGTTATTAATAATACGTTTTTTACATGAATGAGAAATAATTATGGAATATAGAATTTAATAAATTTGGAACAATTGTTGCAATGCAGGACAAATACATAACGAAAAATTTACCTGTTTTATCTGACTGACGAACTTTTCACTAGATAACATTTTTGACTTAACAAAAGTATGGAACTCAAAATTCAAAATTAATTTACCATACCGAAATTTCCGAAGTGAGAACAATTGTAACATAAACTTAAAATAGTTGCGTATATTCTTCCACGAAAGAGAATGAATGTATATTCAATATCATAATTTACGAATGTTGTTTACTTTGATTGCTATGAAAATAATTTCCCTCGCATTCCTTCTCTCTCCCACTCTCTCTCGTATTAAAATCATTCAAAGCGCGTTTATACCCATAAGGTTTGAAATAACAATAGGATTTCGAGGTCTAACGATGGAATTGGTAGGCAAAGCAACACCCCGCTAAAATAACAAGATTTCCTCAAACTGTGTGAAATAAACGTTTAAATTGAGCGTTTTCGAACTGTAAAAGAAAAAATAGGGACAGGATAAGAAACTATAATGTTTTTTTCAAAATGGTTCATATCCGAAGATCATAGGTCAATTCTTTCTTATTTTAATCTAAAAAAGAATGAAAGCCTGCACGTCGAAAAGTCGATTTTTACGTGTTACCTTATGGAAAATGGAAATGTCTTCCTTGAAGTCGAAGCCAGGACTTTTTTAGAGATTTTTTTCGTCATCAGCTTAAAATTTATGAACCGATCATTCCTGCCAAATTTAGAGTTTCTACCTATATTCTTTCTAGAATTATTAGCATTTTTATAGCGAGCGAGAGTTGATGTGTGACAAATAAATACATATTAAAGGAAGTTAAGTAAAAGTGTACAATATGAGTTTGTGTGTTAAATTTTACGGATCTATTTTTCATCACTGCTTCGCAGGCCACACAAAACGCTCTTGGGGGCTGCATGCGGCCCGCGGGCCGGAGGTTCCCCACGCATACAATAGACGAAAGAAGGTTCAATTACTTTGGTCAATCGTTATAAATGTTTTCAACACGCAGTTTTCTGAATAATTATCTGTATCTATTTAAGTTTCTATATATAAAGATTGACGTTGCTACAACGATAATTTCGTTGATTAAACAAAAGTGCGAAGCAAATAACGCTATTCTATTGTCTATTTGAAGGCTTCATTGAAACTAATTGAATCGGAGGTAACAATGATGGTCGCCTTGGCAACGCCCGGCATGAGCACGAAAAATCCACAAAATTTCGAAAAAATTGTGTATTTCAGAAAACTTCGATCGTGTAACATGTAAGCATCGTAAGAATAAGGTAGAGCATATTTTCAACCATCGAATAAGGTAAAACCGATTAAAATTGGTTTTGATGAATGAAGGAAAAACCTTGCACTCTGAAAAATGGAGAATCCCGTGTAAACTTATGAGAAAATATACCTGCCTCCTGGAGTCGAACTCGGGACACTTCCGCGAACGAAAATAGTTTCCCGTGTCTCCTAGTTGGCAGAAACAAAATGGCGTTTACAGCATTTCTCTATTACAAACTCTTCAAGAGATGAAAGGAACGGTATAGTATGTTTTAACCTTTTCAGACCACGTGTACACGATCGCGTACATAAAATTATTTTATTATCCTATGAAAAAATTGTACTAAACTAAATTTCTAACGTTTTATACATGATATACGTTTTCTGTGCGCCTATTAGATTTGTGTAGCCATCCAATGCTTGAAAATTTAAGTAGGTATTTGTCAAAACATAGAAGACAGTAGCTGTTGCAAGATAGATTTCTGGTCTGAACGCTTTAAGGTCGTTTGGTATAAACTGGAAATATTCGTTTCATAATAGCATAATAAATATTACCGAATTTGAAAGGTTTACGTTGGGGACGCGGAATAAAGTGCAATCGCACAGACGACGACATAATTAACGCATTTCTTGTGTTTCGGTTATGACGCGGTACCGTAAAAAGCGTGACATAATTATCTTTTGTTCTGGGAGTTGACCTCGGATTTTATCGTTATAATTGCGTTGCCATTTTTGGAACTGTTCGAAAAACGTCAGAAAAAATCGCGTGTTCGTTGATCGATCGCCAGTTGTGGAGTATCATGGGTCTTAGCACGTTGGGAAGCCGAGGAAATGCGTCAACTGCTTCAAAAAGGCGAGGGAAGTAGCTAACAATAAGTTCTGTCTCCTCGAAAAATCGACATCCTCACTGAGTTGCAGTGTCGACTGAAGTTGACAAAAGAGAAATATATCAACAATACTTTCTCCAGATTAATGCGTTATACACTACGGCGGTTAAGACTCTGTGATCCCTTGGCGGTACAAAATATGCGGCCATATAAAGATGTTTTAAAAAGTTTAACTTTTAATGTTTTATTTAATGAGCTCCTTTAAAACATAATGTTAGACGATTTGTGTCCGATTTATTTATTACCAACGAAAGTTTTTGGCGTTTTAAGAAATTTTCAGAGGAAAAAGGCTTATTACATTTTCCATTCTTTTTCAATAAAACTTTCAGAAATTACTGATCAATACAACTTATAAATTTTAAGCTGCTTACTGTTCACATTCAAGTCATCGGTTGGGTCAAAGGAGCGTTTATTTTCTCCATTTGATTAACACGGGAATGAATGTAGCACATTAATCGATTGCGTAGTATATTGTCTGCGAAACCTGAGTAAGTTTTTAAACTTTGACTACAAATAGAAAGATTGAATTCCTGAATTTATCCTAACGAAACGTTTTATGTGTACTAAAAAGTAAAAAATATAAATTCACGTTATATGTAGTATTTTCCAGAAAGTTAAAATAGTTTTAGGCACATAAAAGTTGTCTAGCGCGAATAAATATTAATTAATATTTCTTTTCCACATAACGTTTACATGCCAAAAACTATTTCTTTTACTTTCTGAAACATTCAACCGTGTGAATTTGATAGTAATGTTTACTTTTTTGTGCATGTAAAGGTTTGGTTCATTAATATTGTATTTAAATTTAATTTCAAGTTTGAGGCGTTAATGCCTGTCATTTTTACAGGCAATACACTAGTAGTAATAATAATAATAAACAGTATAGAAAAATGACAAAATATTAATAGATTATAAAATACATAAAAAAACATTTATGCTAATAGAGCCCTTGGTTCCTCAGGGCACTTAGCGGCCGCCAGGTCCGCCACTGCAACGTCGATATATTTATACATTTTCGCGAACTCTCGTTTCGAGACGGCCTTAATCTTCTTCCCAAGGTCGATATTTAAAAAAAAGAGTCGCTCCTATTGACACAGATGAGGCCTTCGACCAATATGTTGGATCAAACGACGCCCCCAATAAATGACAGATAACTTTGACACAATTAAGTCACCCTTCCATTTAATCGACTAAACCTTTGATAGCGACGACAGGAACACGTAGTACACGTGACTATTCACCGGACCCAACTCCGAGATTGATTACGAGACGGATTTTTCATCACAAACGACAGGAAACCATTTTAAATGTTACGATATTCAGTATAATTGGCTCTGTGCTGTCTCTGAATTCTTGCCAATAAATAAATAAATAAGTTGATTATACTAGTGTGGCGTGGGCAGGAAATCGGTGATAGAAGGGAGGTCAAGTAGACCGTAATGGGAACATTTGCCTGAAGGTGATTTGATCTGTGTATTTCCATATTATTTGGTTAATATTCTAATCAAGGAAAAAATTAATTATGTTCAACCCTTTTGTATCGCATTTTCTCTGCTTGGAAGAATGTTTCCTGCGGAAAAACTAGTCCTCCTTCAATATACAATGTTTTTTTATCAAAATTCTGTGCTAAAGTTACAAAGACTTTAATCCAACCATTACATGATTGTGTCGCCAGGTTGGTGGTCCAAAACAGAGGCCATAATTAATTTTTTAAAGTTTTGAGGTATGTACGGATCAGAAAGGGTTTAGCCAAAAGGGAGAGTTTAAATATGCCCATGGATGTTATGACTGGAAAACTATCGTGCGCCATTTTCCCGTGACATACGGTCGACACGCCACTTAAATTTTGGCGTTCAATAAACTTATATGTAATAATAATAAAAATTCCTACGTTTTGCTTACAAACTAATCTGATATATCGATGTAAACCGTAATGAAATTTTATGATAATCGTTTCCGATCCCGATATATTTTCACTGTGGAAAATGAAATGTTTATATAAACTGTGTGGTTATTTATGTAAGTGGTGCATGCGCAATAGGCTGAGCGATCCTTCCCTAGGGATTGGGGAGTATAACTTAATTCCGAGGCAGTGGCGTGACAATATGGTGGCGTGGGTGGCTGAATTCCACGTCCCCCCCCTCCCCCTGGAAGGCCCACGAATTTTCCCAAATAACTGAATATGTTGAGATTTTTTTTAGCCATTTCCATTTTTTATCCTAATTTCCGAACAACTTCCCAATTAATCATTTTTTGGTTTAAAGTAATTTAAGAAGCGTAACCTTCTCAGCATGTTCCTGACAACTGATTAATAAGTATAACTTCATAGGCTTGACAGTGGGTTTCAGTTTTAATGGAACACGTATTTGTTGGTTGAGAAGGTTTTGGGAGAGAGTGGAACTTCTATGAGTCGAACCTAAAGGGAAACAAGCTCGAGTTATAGAAGAAAAATAACATGAAAAAAATTTTGTGCTGTAAAATGAATTTAACTTCGAGTTATAGACGTTCGACTTATAGAAGTCCGATTATTTTGTCGGAAATGCGTATGACAGTCGTGACTATGTCGTAAGGCATTACATTTTCCTCCTTTCGTTTTACTCGGAAGAAGTTTTAAAGAAACTAATTAAAATGAAAATTTGTGGCGACATCTTAGAACCACCTGGAGACTTTCTGAGGGTAAATAAAAATGTTCTCGAGAGGTAACTAAAGCTTCGAAAACGTTTCTCGTGTTCTTTGAGGCAGCAAAATCCTCTCGCCGACTTCTGTAAGTCGAACGTCTATAACTCGAATTTTCCACAAATCGAAGTGAATTCATTTTACAGGGCAAAATATTTTTCGTGTTATTTTTCTTCTATAACTCGAATTTTCTATAAGCCGAACATTTTTTTTCTCTTGAGGTTCGACTTGTAGAAGTTCCACTGTACTTTAAATTCAATACTTCTTTACGAAATATTTTTTCTATACCATTACTGCACTGAAATTTAGTAAAATCATGGAGTATTAAGAGGCGTGATTCGTTGGACCATACATTAACATTTCCGTCAATTCTGCGCGCTTTTCGATGTCCGTCTTAAATTTCGCGTCTATCATAGCTTACAATAGCAATCGCTGCAGCCGTTTAAAAAAATTAATATTTAGGAAAGAAAAGTTCAATGAATTGAAAATAAAACTAATAAGTGAATCCCTTAAAAATGTTATCGATATCGACAAACCCTCTTTCCGATAGCCAGAGTCGACCAAGCACCGAAGGGGCCCCGGATGCGAATATCAATGAGGGCCCCGCGATATTAATATTTATAGTAATAACGAACGATTTATAGAGCCCCAGTTTAAAATTATAACTTTTACGGAGCGTTTCTTTATTAGAAATCAGTTTGAAAATGAATTTTATTAAAAGTTTTTGGAAAATTTACACTCGATACTTAAATAATTGAGAACTTCTGGAGTTCCCATTATTCGTGGGCCCGGATGCATCCCCCCTATAGCCATAAAAAAATGTGAAAACCAGATCCTCATTTCGACGAGAAAGCATCCATCAGCACTGGTAATTCACCGATGGTGCTTTTTTAGAACGTACCATCGATAAATCGCCACTGATGACGGACTCTTTGTGGCCAGTTTGAGAATCTAATTTTCGTGGATGTTGGAGAAACAGAGTTGATCATAGATCACCACTGATGACGGCTACTTTGTGGCCAGTTTGAGAATCTTTTTCGTGGATATTGGAGAACAGAGTTGACAGATTTCGTTACAGCCATAAGAGATAATTCTCTTTCGGGGAGTTCTGAGAAACGTATTCCTTAAAGAGTACACAAAACCGTAAATAGCACAACTTGGCCAGACTAAAATAAGAAAATCAGTCTCATTGCGCGCGAGTTCAGCAGTCCGTTATTTGGATACTATTTAGCACGCAAATGTGATTTCGGCTTCCTTCGAGTGCGTCCAACGAACCCATTCACTTTGGGACGAGTCATCCTTTCAGCGAGCGAAAAATTCGCGTTCATTTACTCCAAGTATCCTAAAACGAACGCAAGAGATCGCCTTTTAAAATGGAAGGAATCCTTCAAAAGACTCCTATGAGAACACCGCGAAGTCATTCCACCATTTGAATTCTTCGCTTTATGCAAATGACGCTTATTCTTGTGATCGTCTCATTAATTCTTGCGTTGCGCACTCATATGGGACGAGAAAGGCATTCACGGTCGCGTTCTTGCGTGCTGTTGAATTCCGTGGGATTTCCACGCGACCGTCAGCGTATTTTATGCGTGCAGATTCAAATTTTAAAAAATCTGTGTCCAGCATATGACTCTCCATATAATTAATATGAATGTTCTGGGCATCAGCGTCCTCAAAAATGTTATCTCGGCAATTACACTCCTGACTAGTTATTAAACGTTGAATAATTTTCACATCGGAAAATAATTGGAATAACTTTTCACACTGAAAAAAAAACAATAAATAAATCTGTTAGCTTTTGCTATGGATAACAAAATATAAGTGCGTAATTAAAACTTGAGTAAGCGCCCGCTGAATTTCAACGGATTTAGTGAATCTATTTTCGCTGCCGATTCTACGGCGTGGGCGAGATAATACTAAAACATTTTGGTCTACGAAAACCTGAAAATCACCTATGAGGAATACT
Organism: Uropetala carovei; assembly: GCA_036926305.1. Taxonomy (NCBI): domain Eukaryota; kingdom Metazoa; phylum Arthropoda; class Insecta; order Odonata; family Petaluridae; genus Uropetala; species Uropetala carovei. The sequence continues at coordinate 21,827,254 of JAXCHB010000196.1, forward strand.
TTTTCACTTAGCTTTTCTTAACAATTAACCAAATTTATTTGTAAACAATCCGTTTCCAAACGTATTCCATTCTAATATAACGATAATTTTATTTCCCATCATATCACTTTCATCAAATCTAGCTTCATTTATTGTGCAATTATACCTTTCTGAAAGGTTTACTTTTGTCTTGTAAGCAAGAAACCCGTGAAAAGACGTATAGTTGTCCATTATTGAACACTGGCTCTGGTAAATGTACACCAGATGCATGGGCTTTATTTGCGTTAATAAACATTTAAAATGTAGAATATAATTTGATTTTACTTACAAAAAAGGTAAGATTCCAGTACTCAATAGACGAAAGAAGGTTCAATTGCTTTGGTAAATCGTTATAAACGCTTCCCACACGGTTTCCTGAATAATTATCAGTATCTATTATGTTGCTATGTACGTTGCTACAACGATAATTTCGTTACTTAAATAAAAGTGCGAAGGGAATAACGCTATTCTTTCGTCTATTTGAAGGCTAATTAAATCGGAGGCAACATTGATGGTCGCCTTGGCAACGCCCGGAAGAGTACGAAAAATCAACAAAATTTCGAAAAAAATTCCGCTTCTGAAAACTTCGATCGTGTAACATTTAAACATCTCAAGAATAAGATGGTACACAGTTTTAATCGTCGAATAAAACAAAAACGAGGAAATACGGGGCAAGCCAAAAAATTGAGTTCTAAAGGAGATATTTGGAAAAAAACAAAAGTGTGAATGAGGGTCAGACATGGCAAAATAGATTATCCAGAAGATTGGTCATGTTTTGTTATTAAAAAGGATGAATTAGACACCGCATTCCATTGCATCTCAATAACTATGAGAAAATCTTGTCCTTTTCACAAAAATGAAATATTTATATGAAACGATTCAGTTGAGAGAAAAATTAACATTCGGGCCACATAAAGGCATATAAGGGGCCCATGTGCCCATCAGCATGGTGTGCCTGACTTATTATATGAACTACTAATACACAACCGGATGATTATAAGTGGTCCAGCTGCACCGTTTCATGGAAAAAGGACCAAAAGCACAAGTTTCAAATATAACTTCAAAGCAAGGATTACTGCCTAAGCAGATATCATTCGCAATCATCACTCTTCCATCATCTCCATTGAACTGAACATCACTAAAATTGTCAAAACTTCATCTCGTATTCCATTGATCAGGAGTGGATCCAAGAGGAGCGTGGAGCAACACCCTTCTCCATTGGAGCTCCCCATTGTCATAAAAGTAGTTGCTCAGAATTATATACAGTGAAAACTTTCCATTGGAAGAGTTATAATCCATCAAATCACAATAAAACTTACAAAAACACAGAAGTAAACCTCAATCATTCATCATGTCTTTCAATCTCAACACATGATCAGGAGTGTGCTTTCTTTTTTCAGCATTTGATTTCAAGCATTCAAAGTAAAAATACACCACTTAAAATTTGAAGGTAAATATTTAATGTGTAGTAACAACAGCATTTATTTGTAAATGTAAAAACCAATTCTGCCCTTATTACAAAAAACTGATTAGTAATGAATATATACATCTAATGCATTACCACTAAAATATAAATTCCCTGAGCTCTGAAAAGTGTGAAATCTGGAACTCGCAACTTCAAAGTTTACGAAAACGACACAAAAAATACTTCAACGTGATGTTCATGATTGTAACATTTTTGACGCTTATTAAATTTTTGTTCATTCAAACTCACTACCAGAAAAAAACTATCTAATAAATACTAAAAAATTGTGTTCCCTTTAAAATCACCTGCAAATATAAAAATGCATAAGATGCTGCCATAAAATTATAATAAAACAATATAACAAAATCTTATAACATATTGAACACATTAAAGAAAAGTTTAAGACAAATAAATACTAATCTAATGTGAGTATAATAAACAGGTTTTCATTAAAAAAGAAAACAAGAACAAAAAAATCTCTCGAGACCAGCTTGTCACAAACAATAACAGCTATATTTATTATCGACATTTTGCTTACTGGGTAATATTATGGAACACTATTAATACACCATCAATTGCCTTTTATGAACCAATGAAAGGCAATTAATAGGATAATATTAATACTGCCCATATGGACATCAATGAAACAAAGCACAAAAGATGATGACCAAATTAATATTGTAAATCTGAATATTTCATCAAGCACATTATAAAAAATAAATAACATGGTGATTTAAAAAGTCTTTTGCAGCTATGGTGTCCTCAGTCCCATTTGTATTGATGCTATCTATTGATAAACAACTATTATTATATTACTCTTTCTCGCATCCTTCATGAACGTTTAACATTAGTAAAAATTTAATTAAAAAGAAACATTGGGTATGATTTGTGATTTGAAATAATAAGTTTACAAACAAACGTGATGTAAACTACTATAGGTTATAAATTTTAAAATAATTCAAGTAAGGCTTTATAAAAATTTCCACATTTTCCAACTTTTTGTTTACTTGGATACGAAAAACATATCTCCTGGAAATGTAATGTTTCTCACATTGCAAGATATAAAATTTACATTTTGGTGGTAGTAATGATTTAACAGTGAAAACATTATATTTACAGAATAATATTTCAACAAATCAATAAATATAATTTTCCTTAAATTATTTTAAATGGAAATTAGTAATCACTACCTTATTTTAGAAATAATGTAGCACAAATCAATTTATAAAATATTGTCTGAGAATTGAGATTTTAGTGCCCTTGTACATATTTATCAACAATGCAGTTTAACATGAATTAATAATTTAAAAAGACAACATCTTCATATAAATCACATAAAACCTCCAACTTTCATAGCATTGGCAGTTAAACATTGCTTAAGAACCATTTAGATGAATTCTTGATATTAATAATTTAAAGTAGCTGACTCAAGACTTTGATGATTGCTTAGTACCAAACGAGGCCATTATTCTTCTTCCTATTTAAAATAGGTTATTTATTTTTTTTTAATTTACTGCCAATAAAAGGCACTTAAGAGTTTAAATGTCCTATACAATAAGATCATATAAAACTCTAAAATTAAAATCAGCTAGAGCTCTAAAATAGATAACGAAGTCTAGTTGAGGTATATTTTCATTATACAAACCATTTTCTTAAAATTTGTGAAAACTCATTTAATACAGAACATTATGTTTTGATCTTTTTTTACCTCAAGAGTCATCAATCATTCTATCTGGGGTCATTAGCTTCCATTTGCCTGTACAGTAAGCACTTCCATAATTTAAGCTCTATCTTATGAAAATCAAAATAAGTATCAAATTCACTTTCCAAAAATAGCTGGATTGAATCAATTTCAGCTAAACTATACGACAACACTCTTTCCAATGAATGAAAAACATGAATTCTAGAAAGTTTTCTTAATGGCTTATTGAAATAAACTGTGTATTGCCTGATGAATAAAATTGTACTATCATTATTTAAAGTAAAGCTTATTTAATCTTTCTACATGGCTATAATTAAATAATTCGATCATGAATGGTACTGCAGATACAAATTTCCTGAAACATTATTACAATTGATTTTCTAAAACGATCTCAGCAAACAAATGATTCAAAACAGGCACCTAGCAACATTAAGCTATGGTCTGGCAATTTACAGAAGCCTCTTGCAACTTTCCTATCGAATTAGGAGTGTTCCAAATCTTCTCAACGGGTAATAAAGCAAAAGTTGTCATTATAATTCGGGAACTTTCAAGTCATACCTACAGATTTACCATCACTTAAGGATATGTGAAAAGTCTTAAAAATAGTTTAAAGAAAAACCCATACCCTGAAAAAGTTTTATAAATTCAGAATGCTGATCGAAGATTGAACTGTTCACATAAAATGAATATGGTAGATTTGAGATGGGGTTATTTATCCAGTACTAACATTTGCCTATTAAAAATACTACTTCAACCCTCTAAAATATTTTTAAGTTACATAAAAATAGCAAAACAAAAGCAATAGCATTAAGGACCAAAAACTAACTACAAATTTTCATTAAAAAATTGTCACTCAAAATTTGTTGGTAATAGTCATTAAAAGACTAGGATATATAACTAGAATAATTCAATCATTTTAAGATTTCACAAAAATGAAATATTTTCATGTAGTTTTCAATGCAGTGTAACTCTTATTTTGTAAATTAATTTAGGTAGGAATTCGTGCTGATAGTTTGATTTGGAATGCAATTAAATACATACTCATTCCGGACAGTAAATAACTGAATGGAGAAGAAACAGATATGACCAAATTAAGCAAATTACTTGTTCATAATACTGATTTAACTGATTTCTTGATCTGATAATTTAATTTCCATTAATGTGGCCTAATCTTTTTAAAATGTACATTTCAACACACTTATGGTGTATATATACACAGAGTATACACTGCATGTAAAAAGAAAAATAAAAATAATTTTACCTGAAGTAACTGAAATTGTCATTCAGTAAGTCTAGTAAAACATTAATTGCTTTAATACAGCTACCTGCATAAATTAGGAAGAAAAACATCAATATATTGGAAAAATGCTAAAAAAAATTGCAAAACAGCAATTATAACAATCGAAGGAAACTACTGATCACATTGCTGATCGATGATATGTCCACTGAATGGCACATCAGCACCCTACAATACTTCATAAAATAATCAGACACCGTCAGTCTCAACAAAGAGAGGGATTGTGCTCTCCATTAAAAATGTAGAAAATTGGTTCACTTGGAGTTCATATGAATACGTATAACCAGATATCTATACATGTTGAAGTATATATTTATATCCATTGAGCATCATGAAGAAGAATTCTTACTTCTTCCACATTGGTGTAAGAGTTCAGTCTGAGCACGCAAATTTCTTAGCTCATCCTGAATTCTGTTAGTGAGGAAGAGTCTTGACTCCTCAGGGCTAGCACCTCTGCTCCTAAGCGCCTTCACATCAGCCTCCAATTCCAAAGGCTGCCCTATGTTAAGTGTCACTTTACGACCAACCTAATCAGTTCAAGTTAAAAGAGAATAAAATAAACATTCTCCATTAATACAGAATATAAAATGTTGTCTACAAAAAGAAAAAAGTTCAGACAATTCTATACAAATGAAATTAAACCAGTTTTAATAGTTATACACCTTGCAGTTATTCTGGCAAATATGGATATCCCTTTTTTCAAATACCACTGTGAAAATCATATACTAGTTTTAAGAGTAGTTTATTACCATTTCAATCTTTCTAGCTAATAACAGAAAGTAAAGCGCAGCAACAATTAAATAAGTAATTCTGGATAATTAACAATACACATGATCATATACCACGAAAAATGAATATATTCAACAGTGGTATTTCATCTCACATAAGCATCTCACTGCCAGTAAACTTAACATACAGCTATATTGGTAGTCTGCACACATGCTAAGTATTCCAATAGCAGATACACTCGGTATAAAAAAAGCTGGATTGTTATTCAGTAACAAATTACACCATACAATTTAATTAGAATTACACTTATCCCGTGTTTAACACATTTTTGTTTTAGTAATCTAAACGTTCAAGACATATAAATAAAATATTAGCTCTGCTAATTTGTAGAACAAGCGAAGAGAAAACAACAATTCAAGAATTCTGGCGAAACTACAAGATCGTGCATACAATGAAAAATATATTTATGAATTATGGGATGAAATCAAAGTTTCAATGATAAATTTGGTATGGCAAATGACATAGACAAATGGTGTAGATGCTTCCTTTGATTTAATGAGCCAGAAACCATAATAATGGACATTAGTAAACTTGCATAAGGTGTGGGCACCAATGAGGTTGAAGAGGGCAATGTGGTGGAGTTATTAAGTTCTCATAGTGAAGCTCTATAAAATACAGACCTAATTAAGTTGGAGAGGATGAAACTAGCTTTGGGAGATGAGGAAGAGAAAGAACTGACCAATTTTCAAATTACAACAAAGAAATTGGAACGTTTGATTGCTTGATATAATTTATAAGGTGCAGCCAGTTATTCAAAACGTGAATCCCGCAATAAACCAGATTTCCTGTTTTTGATTAAGACCTTATCCATTTTTCTCCTTTTTGTCGGCATTGGTAGACGGATGGTTCGAGTATCTGCCAATGGTTTTTAAGGTTGTGGGTTCGAATCCCACATAGGACATGGATGTTTGTGTTCGACAGGTTGATATGTAAGAATGGATATTAATGTCTAAATATCAATCTATTATTATTATTCAAGATCATAATTCCATTGTACCTCGACATTCATTTAGAAATTACAGGGGATAACACTTTTAAAATGTTGTATGTATAAAAATTTTCAGTCAGAAATGCAACAATATAACATCTATTCTGATAGGAAATAATTTTTGTTTATTGCTGTTTTTCAGGAATGAATTTACCATGCTAAACAAAAGATATGTGTATTGCTCTAATAACTGTCTTGAAGCATACCGTTTAAAATAGATCACTAATGCTATTCCCACAAATATCAAGGCATTTTCGAAGACTATGAGACGCCCACTAAAACTTAGAAATAAATAAAATAAAACTTAAAATATATCAATTTTCAAGCAGCCTTGGTAATTTCGTTTCTTTAAAAAATTGCAAATGCAAATGGAATAAACATATCGAGATATATTTTTATGTTTGAGGATTAAATCTCATTTTGTTTTTCTTTTCTCCCACTTATTATACACACAATTTTGTGCATGAGATGCATTAAAAATTTATTGTAGTAGCCTGGAAATGAATCATTAAAAACATGCTTTTTATATCTTCAAATATCCACAGCAATGAATACAGCTTAAACTGGACACCAAACACAAAAATCCAAATGAAAAATATTATGGTCTTTGCTCATGTAATGTCTGTGTATCGGTAATACCTGCACCACCTACTTTAAACTAAAAATATGGAGAAAAAAATTAATATCAGAGTAGTCCCTACACTGCAAATGTTCTGCATATTTCACAATCTTTGACTTGAAAGTTGCCATACAACTTTTGTACTAGACAATACTTGTATTTTTTTCCCAACAGTGAAATTTAAAAAAACATCAGTACAATGCTGATTTTAAATTGTGATGATGCTAAAACTGTGAAAATCGACAACCAGAAAACAAAGTGTATGACGGAAAATCAGGGATCATACAATACTGAAAACATCAACTTAAAAATTGGGTATTTGGACCTGCTGCCAAATGTGTTACATACCCACCTCGCAATGTCTGGATCTGTCTAAAAACATTTCCACAATTGCACTACAAAATGTCAGTTAAGGCTACCAGACAGCACCAATGAGCAACTATGCTATTTCATGTTACTTTGTTAATACAAGATTATTTTCTTTGTTTTGATAAAATTTTCTCTCCAACTTGCAGAAAATATTTAGTTGATTTAGTTCACCTTGAAAGTCAACAGACAAAAAAATCAAAAATTCCCAGGCACACACAAAATGCTCAGGCGTTGAAGTGTTAATAACAATAGTTACAAAATTAATACATATGTTAACAGATGCAGCATGCTAAAATTACTTTCACTTTCTTGGTATGAGATACAGTTCAAGTTTCTAAACACAATAAGCTTATTGATCCCAAAAAGTTCCAACACTTTCAACATTCATAGTTGGCAAAATAGACAGAAAGTTATGAGTGCATACACACACATATACACATGTATGCAGGGCTGCCCCAACTGAGATGCAGAGCCCGGGTCAAACCGATCTATGCGAGGCCCCGTTATCATTAACTGCTAAATTAAATTTAGACTTTCCTTTTGGTAATATAGAAGCGCAGAGCCTCTGAAATTGCGGGGTCTGGGACGGCCGCCCCACTTCGCCATGCCCTAGGGACAGCCCTGCATATATGCTATGAGATATTTGGGAGATTTATTATGTAAAAAACAAACACCAAACACTGATTTTTTGAATCAGCATTGGAAAAATCTGTGTAATGCCCACAACCGATATTTCAAGGGAATTATTTAGGAAAAAAGGTATGAATACCACATGAGCAAAGACAGCTATCTAGTTTCAGAACAGGTTTTCTGATTACCTTGACAACTATTCTACAATATACATTCTTTTCAATATAGGCTATTTTTCTATCAACTTAAACTACATCATGAATGATAGAATGAATAGTAACATTAAGTTCACTCACAGAGATGTTTCTTCATGTGCAGTAGTAAAAACAAAACTTTTCAGGCAACCTTTTCTTAAATCACACTTAGCATAAATAAAACATCAAAAGTTGATTATTGCATGTTTAAATATTCACAACTATATTTCTATGAAATTACCTAGGTATTGCATTAGTTGAGCTAAATAATTAATGCTTTAAACACCAAGAATATACCCCATTTAATCAACCTTAAATATTAAGTTAAGTTTAATTTAAGCAATCCCAAACCAATCAAAATTAAACTTCTGATATTTCCAACAAGTTTAAAATTTAAGCAGTTTGCCCACGACTGCTTACCTGCAAGTAATATGGTTCTTGATTGGGTAACACAGAGTCCATTCCAATATGCCACAAAGGAAGAACGAGAGGAATGGAAGGGGAGTCCATAATAAGTCTGCCAACTCCCCATTTGATACGAATGTGTTCCTGGGTCATGTTTACGCGACCTTCAGGGAAAATGTGAACCCATCCGCCTTGACCTAGTTGCTCCAAGCAGAACTCAATAGCTTCCTTGTTTGTGGTAATACACAAGGTGAAAAAAAATTAATGATGAATTGAGAGTTTGCATTTATGGGTACTGTACTGTTATACCCCCGCAAATTTATTGACGAGCCTTCGGCTCGCTTTGTTTTAATGGATAGTCGGCTTCGGGTGCTACCGTGCCCTTCGCCTCGCTCGGAACCAAAGAAACCCTCCACGTTGTCCGGAGATTGGGTTAGTAAATGTCGAGACATGCCAATCAGTTTCTTGTCTGGAGATTGGGTTAGTAAATGTCAAGACAGGCCAATCAGTTTTATGCAAAATGTTGCGTTGTTGAAGAAAAGATATACAACTTGCTTCCTCTTTTAATAAACGTACCAAATACTTATAATTCAGCAAACCCATTACTCACGGTTTATATTTATTTTCATTGTTATAGTGTAATAATAGAAACATGATTTAATTAACAAAACATGTAACTTACTGTTACTTAATATAAAATAAATACATTTTGTATTGTTGAGTTGTGTTGGGTGGGTTGGGTAAGTCGAGTTCTAGATAATTACAAGAAATAATTTGTGGGAAAACCTTTTTTGGGAGTTTTTAAGGGACATTAATTTGCGGGGGTATAACAGTACAGTACCCATTTATGAACCTAAGCTAGCCAAAATAATAGGTCAGTTCTTTGGAAAGATTTGAACTTCATTCATATCACAAGCACATGCAGATTAAACAAATGAAATATTCTGTAGAGTTAAGGAATTAAGAGTGAAATACGACATTTATTCGAACCTGATAAACTCCTTGGCCTCGAATAACTGGCACACATTTTCCAAGCATAAAGAAATATGAATGGAAGGTATTGGTAAAGCAGATATCATGAGCAGTCAAAGACCACCTCATTTTGTCTCTGTTCCACAATTGACGTAAACTAAGAGTCCCTGAAATATAAAATAATGCCACCATAATCAAAATCAAGTTTAGCTAATCAAGCTGAATAATTGCTAAATATAAACATAGAATAAAAATGAATGTGACCAGTTTAATTTTCAGTAAAATGATATGTTTATAGATGAACAGGCAATTGAATTAAATCACAAAAAGATGAAAGCAAACAAAATAACAGATTTCTAATTAACGTCAGCTCTGTGAACTAACTCTTCCATCATGAATTTAACTAATTATGATTAACAGTAAAAATGTTTTAGGAAAAAACAATGTATAAACAAAGATAGATAAAAGAAACTACAGGTTTCTTATAAGATTGATTTAAAAAATTAATATAGATTATTTGCTGTTTATATTGTATTTTCAGCATGTTTATAAACATTTTAGTAACTATTTAAAACAGCTTTGAAGGCAGGTAATCACTACATAGATAAACAGTGTGTGTTTTCAATGAAGTACCTTAAGAATGAAATTCTCAAATAAAAAAAACTGATGGAAATGATAAATAATATATTTACAGTAAATAAATGGAAGATTCCTAATAGCAATAAATTGAAACTTAAAAAAATCCTTTGACTATGAAATACACTAATGGAAGATTTATAAGGATCCATAATACATAGCTCCTAAATATACATTTGAAATAACAGCACGTCTCAATGTAACTTTTTCTTAAAAGTTGTGAAATAATAACAAATGATTTGGGTAAATATAAAAATATCTAATTGAACGCTTCAATACTAGAAATATATTTGAAGACTGAGCAATGTTCATACTTGGAGAGATTCACAACTTTTAACAGCTTCAAACGACTCCAGGATGACCGGTTATACATAATACAATTCATTATGCCCTGCGTTCACTAATGAACTAAATGGACTATTTCAAATAACTCGCCAAAATTATGGATAAATAACAAACTTTTGGACACGATAACTTTGACCTACTTTTCCAAGGCCAGACAAATAACGTAAATAAGTGAATGTATGCCAAGAGCAAATTGCCACAGTCAAGGCCAACATGTAAATACGACGTTATAACATCACTTTCGCAATAACGCGCTTCCAATATCTCATCATTCATAAAAATAAGGCTCATTATGCGTTAATACAGTCACGTAAAAGCAACACTACTATAATTAGTAATTAGGAAAGTTAATTTTAATATTTTTGTAGCATAAAATCATAAGGGCACATTACCCCATAACCCAGGATCATCAAAACAGGAATAATGGTTTGATACGGTTATGAGAGGAACGTTCGGAGGTCTTTTACTTATAGCCTCCATCAGTATTTCCTTGTTATGAACAGTGGTTGTGTTGAGCCATTCTGTAAAAAACAATGAAACGTAACGATCCAAAACAAACAAATGTTTATAAACATTCAAGTAACATATGTTTACAGATAATGGGTGTTTAGAAAAAGTACAAAGAAAACTTACGCCATGTTATCAAATCACTTTTGAAATTTCGAAAGCTCATTATGGTTTACAATTAAACATGAAATTAAATAACTTCTTATTAATATATTTAATAATGTTTTTACTCACCCATTACGATTTTGGCAAATAAACCAACAGTGGAAACAGCAAGTGAACTAGCTATGTTCCATAGCCTTGTTGGTTGCCTTAATACTGGGAAAACCCAGTCTATATCATAAGTCATGATGATGCTACGCGAATACTATAATTTGCAACCAAGGCTACGCTACCCCTAACTATAAGCTGACGACATTTTGAATGGTAAAACAAAATGATGAAGAAATCTGAGCGCGAATCAGGTGTTACTCAATAACAAACGAGACAAGACGACCGTCAAACGTTAATTCAAATGAGAATATGGCCAAAACTGTGATTTGATTGATTTACCATGTTTTTTTCAATCATTTTCAAAGTGTTCTGATTAGAAATGGGAAAAAACAATTCAGTTGTTTTTCCATAACACGTGGTAAGTAGAAATTGATGAAATGAACCTTGTAGATTTTATAAGTAAAGAATTAATTGAGCCAGGGCAAACCATTTTTATATCCTGTAATCATTTAACTTTCATAAAAGCCTAATTCTTGGAAATAAATCACCTTTCAACTTCATCGTCCTTTTCATCTTCTTCAATATTAATGCTATTCATTCCAACTAAAATTAAATACACAGAACATTTTTGGAAATTGTGAATTACTTTTGACTTAAATTCTATTATCACATATATTATAAAAACCTATCGTGCTATTTTTTACCCATTAACACCACTCATACAGCTGATAAATTACTGAAAATATTCTTTTCAAAATGAAATATTTCCTTCTTTGTGTATCTTCTAATTTGTCAAACTTGGGCATACATTTACAAATAGACTTTGACTGCAAGTTTAACTATATATGATACATTTCACCATATTGCTTATAAAAAATCTCAGCCAACCGAATAAAAATTCTTAGTTATCCAACTATCATATAATCCCTTTTATTTCTTAGCAGTGATTCTTCCCCTAAAACATACTGTTATATAAAAGTATAGGAAATCAAAATGACAACTAATACTCCAAGTGAATTGTAATTCAGTTGTATCCCTTTTCATACTGTTAACAATGTTGTTTAAATTTCTAGATCAGGGGTCGGCAACCTACTGCCTGCAGGCCTCATGTGGCCCCCAACAGCATTTTATGCAGCCGGTAAAGCCACGATGAAAAATAATATATATAATTTAACACAGTCAATTCCAAAATTTTTCAGTAAAATTATGGCCTGAAACTTTTTCTGGTTAAGTTTTAATGCTAGTAGACAAATTAGAATATGTTCACTAATATTAGACCACAAAATCTCCAGGTAACTTCTGATTTAAATGCCCATACTGTCATGGAAGCTTTCGTGATTTCTAATGTGGCCCTCCACAGCATTCACAACAACGAATGTGGCCTGTCTTACGGAAAAGGTTGCCGACCCCTGCTCTAGATGATACTGGGGCCCATAAAAAGTCAGAAAATTGAACATTGCATATAAGCAAATACATAACAGCCAAGGTTTCATGTTGGAAATATTGCTTCTAATTAGTTCAACAGATTCAATAAGAAGTCATTTAACTCATTTGATGGTATTGATGCATCCTCTGAAGTCTTAATCATTCCAATTTCCTTTTAATAACTTTCCAAGCTACCTTGCATTTGTAGTTGGAGGTATTTATGAAAGACTCAGCGTCTCTTCTCGTGCTCTGCTCAATCGATTTTTTTTATTTAGACACAGCTATCACGATCATCATTTGTATATTTGTAATTGCTGTGAAATGCTACAAGATTCTTTCTCATTTGAGCTAATTCAGCAGAATAACAATTAACTACAGGATTTTTCCTCTTAATACCCAACCTGCTGAACTTCATTGACAAGCAGTATTAAAAAATACTGAAGGATGACATTAAAGAAAAAGTGAAATTTATCAGTGATAGGATTTAATGCCATGATATTATCTAAGTGTGTCATTTAAAAGGGGCCTAAAAGAGTTAATGCATGAAAAGTGATAGGTCTGAGCATAGTTCCTTCTAATTTTTTTCATCCATGGGCAGAATGAATATCGCTATGTGTCCTAAATGACAATAGTGCACGGATATGCACCGGGATTGACGTGGTCGTTCCAATATATTCTAAAATACACACAATCATGTGCGCTTGAAAACTTTAGCGTGCGGCACTTCAAAAACTGCTGCGCGGTCGCACAGCTTAGAGGGACCCATGGGTCTGAGGGAAATAGACTAGTTTATCTTTTTTGTTGGTTGAACTTGTTCAATGGAAAACTTAATTGACACAACAGAATGATCTGATTATGATGTATTAAATACACTAATCAGATAGCTTCAATTATTTAGGTTAATAATAATGTTATCCAGACAAGCTGAAAGCGTAGTTGATTGAAAATTAATGCAATAGAGATTGAAAGAATGTAAGAGATCAAAATAGATGGTTTCATTATTTCTTTAAAATCTCAGTTTAATGTCTTACTTGTGGGAATGTCTTCAACTAAATAAAAAAAATTACCAAAAAATTTGTTCTTAAAGACGTTAAGGCAGGAAATAACAATGCTGACATAAATCCAGATGTATTGTGCATTACAGAACATTCATTAACAAAAGTGATATTGATGTATTCAATGTGCCAGGATATAAAATCATGTCTTCCTTCTATCGCGAAACAAATAAAAATGTGGTGTTATGTTACTAACAAAATTCACAATGAGAGGAATAACATTAGTGAAAGTGTCATCAATTGAAAAATTGTTTGTATGTGTTGCAGCAGTATATAAAACAAAGGTGAAATTGTATCTTATCATTTATGTTTATAGATCTCCAAATAATAATGTTTTTTATTTAACCTACAAAAAATGCTATGTGAAATGGTAACTCATGATGTCAATGTAATTCTCTGTGGCAATTTTAACATTGACCTCCAAACAAAAAAACCCCAAAAAATGCTACTGTTGGATCTAACATCCTCCTTCAACCAGTGGCGGATCCTAGGGAGGGGCGATCGCCTCCTCCTTGGATAATCCCATTGCACTCCACTGGGTGCTTTTTTAAATACATTCCGCGCAAAAATCCTCAATTATACGCTGCAGATTAGGTCTGTATAGCAAGGAAAATAAGGATTCTGATAGGGGTAGGGATTTTCAAAATATAGGGCAGTTGGCAGGGGCGGATTCGATAGGTGGAGGGGCAATCCCCCCCCCGCCCCCTTGAGAAGTTTCTGGATCCACCCTTGCCTTCAACTTGACTTTCAGTCCATTCTCCAAGGGTAACTACATCCTCATGTACTAGAATTGACAATATTTTCCAGACCTTTTCACTAGATAAGTAAAACATTAGACTTGGGCTTTTCAGATCATCTTGGGCAACTCATAGAACTTCCAACAGAAAATAATAAGCTGAATAAGATTCATGAGTACAAAATGCAGTACAGCACAGCCAAAATTAATACTTTTATAAAACGACTTTCAAATATAGATTGGCACAGGGTCTATGAAGCAACTACAGTAAATGAAAAATTTAATAATTTCTATAAGTATTTCTATATCATTTCAATTGCTCATTCCCATTAGTGAAACAAAAAACATGCTACAACGCAATATAAAATTGGATCACTCCAGAACTAAAACATATGGGTAGATATTTATGTGATCTCCACGCCAAAGAAAAATTATCAAGTGACAGTACATTAATGACAAACTACAAATCTGCAGTAACACAGTATAAAAACAAATAACCAAAATAACAACACAATGATAACCGCCTTAATCAAGTCACATGCACTTCTAATGCTGCTTGGTAGATGATAAAAAATTTGTCTTGACCAAAAAAACCTTCAATAGAGAACTTTCAGTTACTCTTAGACAACAATATACAGCGAAACCTTGATTCTGCACACTCCAATTTTATGCTTTTTCTGATTTTGCGCACTTTTTGTCAGGTCCTGGCCAAATGCTCACAAGAACAATGTCAAATTTTATCCGATTTTACGTTTCCTCAAATTTACATTTCCCCGGAATCTGCATCTTATTTTTCAAGTCCTGACAACGGAAATTCACCCAATTTTACGTTTTCAATTTTTTATTTCAGAAAATGCGAAGAAGCACCAGTGGTATTCTGCTCGTATTCAAGGTTAAAAATAGGCTTTATTCAATAGTTTTAGTTGTAACTTTGTCAAACTCATGTTTAAATAGGCATATGTTTACATAAGAAACCCCAATGGCAATGCACTTATTGGCCAATCGAATAAACGAACACACTTCATGCTCACCGTTACGCTTGCGTAGTTGCAGCCATTTGTTTTTGTAGGAAGTTTATAACAACACGATGCTAGGCACTGTATATACCTTAATGCAGTAATCCATTTATGTATCGGTCATTTTAATAAGAAGTCGGCAACATCTACATGATGCTTGGTGTTGTTTATAAACATGGCAATCCATTAATTAATTTTTGGTCTGAAATATGGATAATAAAGCAAAACAGAAAGTATTTACAATAAGTGATAAAATTAATATCTTAGCTCAACTTGATGCACATGTTGGAACAAGTATCAAACTTTTTGACTGGTTAAAGAAATAAAATATATAAATTAATTTATTGGCAATTTCATTGTTATTGTGTTCAAACATGTATATTTTACCAAATTTATGATATAAAGCAACCCACATTTAACTTTATGTTACATAATCTTCATTTCCCCGATTTTACACTTTCCTCAATTTTACGTTTATTTTAGGCGGTCCCTTCAATGGTGTAAAATCGAGGTTTCACTGTAATCGCAAAACCTTTAGAAATAGCTAATAAAGTAGAGTGGCAATTATCTGTGGCCGTGTGAGGGGAGTCAAATTATTTCCACATTTATATTGTCTGATCTTTTATTCTCACTCCCATTACATTTTAAGTTTAGTTTGTCTTCGTTCTTTGGCAATGTATTTACACATTTACATTAAGTATTTTATTCTCTGCATAAAAGACTCCAACATGTGAATAAAAGTGTGAGAGTTAAAATTACATTTTAACTTTACTTTGTTTCCATTCTTTGTCGAAGTATTTAAAGGTTTACATTGTTAAAACTATTTGGTAACTGTACACAGTGACATTTTCTACTTTGGCGCCATGATTTTGATGGCATTTTTTCAGGGAAATTTCTCCTTTACAAAAGTATATAGTGGTGCTAGGTAGTTAATGAAATTGTCCAAAGGGTTCATAAAAAAAATGTTTGAGTAGCACTGTATTAATGTAACAATAATTCCAATAATACATTCTATTTGGATTATCCGTGTTTTTCTTTTATCCAGGTCCCGGTTCCCTCCAATTATCGCGGATAATCGGCGCTCTACTGTACGAGGGCTGTTCAAAAACATCCAGGACTGAATTTTTTATAGGAAAACTAAAGCGCTTACAAGTTAGTCGAAGTTACCTATATCCTGCAGATTGTATGCAGCAATTCCAGTAATGCCTCCACTTTTCAATGCATGTCTGGTAGGCCTTTTTTGGAATGACCTGCAGCTGCTGTGTCGTATTTTGTTTTATCTCTGCGATGTCTTGAAATCGTTTTCTCTTCTGGGTGCTTTTCAGCCTGGGTAAGAGAAAGAAGTTCCAGGGTGCCAAATCTGGTGAATAAGGTGAGTTGGGAACCACAAGGATTCTGGGTTGACCAGGAATTCCCTGAGACATGGCATGGCACATTGTCGTGGTGCAAAAGCCAAGTGCCTGACGACCATTTGTGAAGCTGTTTCTGACAAACTGCATCTCAAAGGTAATGTAGACAGTCTGATTCATGGTCTGGCCTTGGTGAAGAAATTCGTGATGCAGTCTCGTTGGTTCGTGCCGTTGATGATCTACCTATGTGTGGATCATCGTCAATGGAAATCCGGCCATTATTAAGATGGGAATACCTCTCAAATGTCTTGGACTGACTTACCGCTGCTTCTCTGAATGCTTTATGTAACACTTTGTACGTTTCTGTGACCATCTTACCAAGTTTCCAACAGAACTTGATGCAAGCACGTTGCTCCTTCACATGTGAGGGGAGACTTTTTCCTGAGATGCAGGAACGTATCCACCGATTATAACATGCAAGTATATGGAAAAACGGCGTTTGACATTCGAGATTCAAACACGTTTCCAGGAACGCATCCCCGACAAAACTCAGGAGTCGCCTGTAAAAAACTTTTAATTGAAACTAAAAACCAATAATAACAGGCTCTTAAAGGCAAAACAAAAGAGGCATGGAAAATCATAAGCAATGCAAAAAGACATGTACCTAATGACTCCCAACTAAAAACTGTAGAAATCTCTGGCACAACAATTATTGATCCCACTTCCATTGCCTCTTATCTCAACACACGTCACTATTGATGATAAGCCCACTACCCCAGTTTTCCATAACTCTCATTTAAACATACCAAACCATCCTGGCTCCATATTGCTACACCCTTGCCTGGAGAAGGAATTAAAGATAATTATACAAGAACCGGTATGTAAAGCCTCCACAGGTATGGATGACATACCAAGTTTCATTATTTTTCACTCACTTGGGTTAATAAAAACTCTTCTATCGTGTCTAATAAATGAATCATTATTGCATAGAATCTCCTCTCCACTTAATATATCAAAAATAATACCTATATACAAAAACAAGGGAGATGTAAAAGATATTGATAATTATATACCAATCACATTACAAAACCAATTCTCCAAAATTTTTGACAAGTTTTCTGTGCCCGTCAGACTTCATATCTGGAAAAATAACTTCTCCTAACCCCTGCCAGCATGGCGTCCGATAAGGCAAATCAACAACCTCTACAATTTATGAAGCCATTTACTATTTGTTAACATGTTGTGATAATAAAAACAAAACTCTTGGTTTGTTTTTTTGATCTACCCAAGACTTTTGATAGTGTAAACCAGGGATCGGCAACCTTTTCTATGTGGCGGGCCACATTAGTTGTTGTGAATGCTTCAGAGGGCCACATTGGAAATCACGAGTGCTCCGGCGGGCTGGATAGGCATTTAAATCAGAAGTTACCTAGAGATTTTGTGGTCTCATATGAGTGAAAATCAATTATAATTAGTTTACTAGCTTTAAAACTCCACCAAAAAAAGTTTTGAGGTCATGATTCACAGAAAAAATATGGAATTAACTGTGTTAAATTATACCAATCACTTTTTCATCATGGTTTCGCAGGCCGCATAAAACATCTTCGGGGGCCACATGTGGCCCACGGGCCATAGGTTGACGACCCCTGGTGTAAACCATAAAATTCTTCTGGATAAACTTTATAGACTAGGGATTAGAGAAGAATCTAATCACTGGTTCAAATCATATCTAATTAACAGAACACAGGCTGTAACGATAAATGTTAGAAGAACTAAATATGTCTCTCCTATCAGAACAACTACCTTAGGCATTTGTGAGGGTTCTGTACTAGGACCTGTCCTCTTCTTAGTATTTATTAATGACCTGTCAAATAATATCAACACAACTGAAAGTACAAAAACCTTATTCTATGCAGAAGACTCAAATGTCTTACTCTCTTCCTCTTCACCCGACAGACTAATCAATAACAGTAAGCTAATAGTCCAAAACCTAAATCTCAACTGTTGTATTTCTTTTATAAAAATCCTCTTGAAAGTTTATTGCTAAAACTTAACCAAAAACCAATCAAACATGTGCATAACACAAAATTCCTAGGAATACAGCTTGGCAGTGATGTCTTGGGACATACTTATTAATGCTTTAAGCAGCAGATTGTTCATTCTGCTATATTTTAAGACACCTGAGACAAACAGTACAAGCATATTAATAACCCTTTACTATGGAGATTTCAATTTCCTCATTGCATATAGCATCATTTTTTGGGGATTTCACCATTAAACTATGAAAGTATTTAAAATACAAAAGAGGGCATTGCAAATCATAGCAAAGAAAAAGTATAACTCTCCTTGTAGATTCATATTTCAAGAACTCAAAATATTACCTATCCGATGCATTTACATACTTTCCTTAATACTTTATACAAAAAATAATATAAAAAATCTCCATATTCACAGATACCATACCCGATAATTCCACAACCTGCATGTTAACTGTATCATATGCAAAATAGCATCCCTTGGCCCTAAAGAAATGGACATACATATACATAATAAGTTAACAATTTCATTGAAGAACATTCAGCAATCTACCATGTTCAAAAAGAGATATAAGGAGTTTTTAACATCAAAGTTATAATACTCAACCCAGGAGAACACGCACCTATGGGGAATCCTTGCACTTTTTTAATTTTTTCAAATATTTCGCTGTCCAGCAATAGGGTAAGTTAGAGACTCCATCTACCTTCCTGTTTACGTGCATAAAATTAGTCGACGTCGCGCCAATGACGAATTTGCACTTGTGTGTGTTCTTTTTGTTATCTTTTCGGTCGATTCCCCGTCACGCGTGTTACCTCATAATTGAACTTTGGTGAATTTCTATGAATTTTTGAGAATTTGTTCAATTTTGTTGGGGTTTACAAGTTTATTACCCTTTAAATTTATTTTATGCTGTTCCCTTTAAAATCAACATGGACGATACCGAAATAGTGCATTTTGGTGCCTATTGCTCTAAAAGAACCACAAAACCAAGACAAGATGTAATCGTTGTGAAAAGCTGATCAGTAGAAAGCATACAACATTCACTTGTTCCTCATGCTATCAACAAACGAATTTTGAAGAAGAATCTGAATAAGTAAATGAAAAGTTTTGTATTTCAATATTCCAATTTATACTCCTGTTTTTTAACCATAGTAATTTTCAATCATCTTCATTCTTTATAAAATATGTAATTATGAGTTTTTTAATAACACGTTTGCACAAATACAATTTTTGCATTAATAAATTTCAAAAAGCAAGTTTTTAGTAATTGGTCTTTTCCCTAACGTGCATGCCATGGTGTTATAAAAGGTAGTGCGTGTTCTGATGGGTAAGGAATATTTGGATGACAATGTTTAATAATTTAGATTCTAATATTAATAAGCAAATTCTGGCATATTTATTGAAAATATGACGTGTGAATGTATATTTTGAATTTTTTATTACAATTTTATGAATACATATTTCTTGTAATTTCTTATCTATATGCCAGACAGCTCCTATACTACATGAATGACTGTATGATCTAAAGGATAATAAAGAATGTTATTATAATTACTGTGCATAGATCATAATGAAATTGCAAGATACCAACTACAAGTCCATATGTAACAAGTTTGTAAATTTATGACAAATAGTTATGGTTTAAATGGATATTATGTACTAAATGAACAATGATTTCATCTTTAACTGTAGTATTTCTAATCAACTCACTTGTCCTGAATCAACATGATCCTTGTATTGATAAAATATTATTAACTTATTTAGAAATTGCTATGTACATGCATAGAAAATATGGGTCAATTCAAACTGGAAACTTAGAATATTTTTATAAAATTATAAATATATCAATGATTGGACTACACAGGAATGATAAAAATAAGATTAAATCCATGTTAACAGAATTGCTGATAAACAACGCTGATTATTCCATGAAAAGTTTCCAGAAATGCATATGATATATCCCATTTGAGGAATTGCACATACAACGGATTGATTGAATTCCTGGTAGAAGAAATAACTTCACAAATCGCACCGTAGTGAAAACACATTTTTTAAAAATTCATTGTGAACACAATTATGATAAACAGAATAAACACGTTTGTATAATCATTGTGTACAAAATTAATTTGTATTATTTTTCTCGTATATTTATAAATAACTACCACAAAATATTAAATTAATAAAGTAATTCATTTACAACGTAAAACAGTTTATGTATATTATCAACACACACATACTTTTCATATGAATATAGGTCTCCTGACGGCAAAATTATATTTTCATGGTCGCCGACTGTTAAAAGGTAAAATTATTGTTATAAAGAACGAACGAGTGAAAGACTATTTAGGTCTCGGTGTATCAATGTCAACAATAGAATTTCTGTAAATAATAAAATAAGTGATTAATATTAGACATATTAAGAATTGTACATTTTAAGCGCACAAAATAATACTTAGCATAACATTTCAATAATAAAATTATTAACACAATCAAGTTAACATGAACCTACTTTTCGTTAAAAAAAACTTCGAAGACACTACGATACTATAAACACCTAACGGAAACAAAACATTTCGGCGATATTATTAAGTATTGCATGTATGTCGTTTTTCAACGTAAGTTACAGATAACTGTTTGCAATAAAATTTGAAAAACAAAATATGTACATAATGAAATGCATTTCCGAAGCATTAGCGCGCTTACAAAAATCTGAAACTCCCGCCAATTTAAGACGTCTTGCCAATTAATAAATGCTTAACTTTTCCATTATTTCTGCAAGCAGAATTCCTACGGCTAATTACCTATTCGATAACAGTGAAGGATACTATTTTTTCAAAATGACTGAGTGATTAATGACCTTATTAAATGAAATGGGAGTTTTCCGCGTAATACCCATAATGCACCAGAACCTTGTCTCCTGAAAACATTTGAGTGCCGAAATTAAGAGGGCGGAGCTCATGAGTTATTTGTTACGCTGAATTGTTTACGTGTTCATAATTCCAGAAAGTAGGCGTTATGAAAATAATTAAGAGATAATTTCTGATAAGATGTCCAAAGATGTGGACGAATATACTTTACCAGCTAGCTCCAGTGATTTATGCTTCGACGGAAATGCATTTATCGAAGTAAGTTATTATTTAGAACAATTTTTTGTTATAGCGTATATTAGTTGCTTCCAGTTATAAGGATTTTATTACAAGTACATATGCTGAATGAGTTTCCCGAAAATCGCAACCAGCTTTGCTGCATGTTATTAGCATTGCCAACTGTTCTGATATAGTAGTAATTTACAGTGTTATTCCGATTTTAGGAATCATTTTCTGCAGATCGCTTTCTACAGGAGCATAGAGGAAGGGCATCTTTGGAGACGATGCGTGATGATCTTGGTTCATATCTTAAAGTCCTTCGTTCTGCAACTTTGGATCTTATCGATCAAGAGTATGCTGATTTTGTTGGTCTATCAAGTAGCCTTGTTGGTCTCGATAAAGCTGTCGGAAAAATTCGTGATCCTCTGGGACAGTTACGAGAAGAAGTCATGGTATTTACTCATTTTTAAGGATGTCAGAGTAATTTAAATTACAAATTTATATTAGCCGATCAATGTAAGACAATATTAAATTTATATTTTTACGTTTTCGTTATTATCATGACCAATTTTCTTTTGTATCACGGAATAAAATTTATCTTCATTAATACAACAAAACTTTTTAAGTTTAATACCCGTGGAATGGAAATTGATTTTAAGTGTAGTTATGAAGTTATCATGCCTATTTATGTATATATGTCTTTTGAAAGAATATGTAGAATTATTTTTTATGTATATATACTCGGGGGAATACATAATAGACAATTACTCATTGCATTATAATTACTTATTTCATTTTTCTGATATATCTAATATTCTAAAAGACTGTGAAGAGTAGCCTAGAAGAAGCAGTTAAAGGTGTAAAGACCCAGCTGGAAGCTCGAAGAAAACTTAGAGCACAGAGAGCTAAATTAGAGTTTCTCTCGCAAGCACTCTCCTCCTTACAACGTCTGGAGAGTCTGCTGCAAGATGAAAACCTCAAGAAAGAGAGAGTGCAAAAAATTAATACCAGTTTACCCACTGCTGAAAGAGCTGCAGCCGAATTTAATCACCTGCAGTTTTGTCTTGGAAAATGTGAAGTGATAGAAAAGATGAAACAGGTAATAAAAATTTATTTCTATTCTAGTGAAATTTTAGCTTCTAACAGCTCAAGGATGGTGATTATGAATATGTGTTGAAACATATTTATTTGTTGAATTTGTCTTTTAAAATATTTTCTTTTGCCTATTATTATATGATATAAGAACAACATGAAAAAATATTTTCTTTTACCTATTATTGTATTATTAAAAACAACATGAAAAATCCTCTTTATGATAAAATTATTGGCAAACAATTTTTTTATTACGATTGGAAAAGAACTTTTAGAATCAAGAGTCATTGAATTTACTGCTATTATCGACAAAGTCTAACTTGAGCTCTGACATAAAGCACGAGAGTGAAGCGATGTTAATAAATCTCACACAATAAACGACCAAAAGAAAGACATATTCACATTAAATCATGATATGATACATACAGAATGAAATCGGTTTATACTTTATTTAGTTCTTTTATGAATGGTATGTTTTGTTATTATTTTCTATGCAGTAAAATACCATTTAATTTTTTTGTGTAGCGTACAGAGCTGGTTCATAAACAGTTGATGAAACTTTTGGAAAACATGCTTCTAGAAGCTCTCCAGACAAAATACCATGAACCCAAGGATTCAAAAGATTCTCGTGCCCAGCTCACTCGCCTTCTGTGCACATATGCCTCCTTGGGATTGTGTTCCGTTGCTGAAGATATAGTTGGGGAACGTGTGATTGCTCCAACCCTTGATGATATTATGAGGGTTTCTAATACCAAGGATATTGGAAGAGGAAGTTCAGCAAACTTGTCAGAAATCTACTGCAAGGTCTTAAGCATAGTGGATTATAAACTTGGAAAGCTTTTAGAACTGACTGCTGATGGGCCAAGGTATTACATATGTTTGTTTATTTTATATATTAGTTGTTTATTTGTTTGTTAGTTGTAGATATTAGCTATGTAAAAATGAGTTATTTCTTAGAATTCATTTTAAGTAATTAGTATTGGGATTTATATGAATTCTGTTATGATTAGTCTAATCAGTCATGTTATTGATACCTTTTACAGGCCTCCTTCTGTGAAGGGGTTTGACTTCTTAGCCCACAGTTTATGGCCTCAGTTTGTGAAAAAGTTAGAGCAGCATTTACCCCACATCAATGCTCCTGGTAATCCCGATGTATTTCATCAGGTAAGAATTTTGAAAGGGGTTTTTATTTTCTTTGAATACTAACATTACCAATTCCTTGATTTTTGCCAAAGCTGCTTCACTAATCTGACATCTCCAAATCACTCTCCTGGCATAGGCTAGTGCTTCCTGTGGAAATGGAAGCAAGTATAAATTAATTTTTTATATCACAAGTTGTCAGTATGGCCTTCCTTTATAAGTCCCTGCTGATTACTATATTTAAAACAAGTAGTGTTATCCACATATAAAATTAATGAATTTTTTATTTGGTTATATCATCACTCTCCTTTTTATATAACAGGGGATACTACATGAAGATGAGATTCAATCACTTCATTAATTTCCTTTGCTAATTATTGTTAGTGATGCCTACACTGCCAATGGTAACTTAATTGCAATCAGAATTATTCCAATACCATCTAGTGTCATATTTTATAAATATTGTTGGCAATCCCAGCAACTCCTATGGTAATTTCAGTCAGATATCGATATTCCGTTATCCATAGCAACAGATAACTGTTTTGTTTTCTTATTGTTTTTTCAATGTGAAAAGTGATTCAAAGTGTTTTTCACCGAGAAAATTATTCAGTGTTTAAAAATTATTCACAAGTGAAATTGCCAATAATTATTCTTGAGGACACTGATGCTGAAATCTGCTTCGCATGAATATTGCAATCAGTGGCAGGTTTATGCTTTCAAAGTCCTGAGGCGCAAACAAACTATTCCTTAGTGATCCATCATTTTCAAATTTTGTTCTCTTGTTTTCCAATCTCTTTATTCAAGGTATCTTTGATACTGGCTTTAATTTCCTCCCATTCTGTATCACAGTCTTTGGTTTGTTTTCCAAATTTCTTAGGCGATCTTTCAACTTTGTACTGAATGCATCTTGCTTTTCTTTCAGTTTTTCTAGGTCCCAAGTCTGTCTTTCTCTTCTCGTTTTCGGTATTTGTTTAAGCTTTGTAGTTGCATCAACTATTAGAAGGATGTGATCTGAATCACTGTCTACTCCTGGTATTGTCTTATTGTTAGCATTTTTCATGCTGTTCCTGAATCTTTGTTTTACTAGGATGTTATCTATTTGGCATCTCATTCTATCTCCTGGGCTTTTCCATGTGTGCAGCCTTCGTTTATGGTTTTTGAACTAGTCACTACTAGGTTGTTATTAATGCATAATTCTACCAGTTTTTCTCCTCTTTGGTTTCTTTTCCCAAGCCCATATTGACCGACAACATTTTATTCTCATCCTTCTCCAACTATGTTGTTCCAATCTCCCATTAGTATGCAGTTTACCTTTCCTCTTCCATCTTTTTTGTTAATATATCTCCTCGATTTCTTCTTCTTCATGAGCGGATGTTGGTATATATACCTGGATTATCAACATGTCCACTGGGACTGCTTTTAGCTTTATTGCCACCATCGTATTGTTTGGTGCTATTATTTTTGTCACACTCTTCATCATATCTTTCCTAAGTACCAGAGCTACTCCCCATGCCCTACTATTTCCTCCAGAGTAAACTACCGTGAATTCTTCCGAGTCAAACTGCCCTTCTCCTTCCCATCTAGCTTCGCTCAGCCCTGTGATGTCAGTCCTATTTATTCTCATTTCTTCTTTCAGGTTCTCTAGTTTTGCTGCCTTTCTCATGGTTTTTACATTCCAAGTACCTATGCGTAAGTTACCTTCGACAAATCATTTCCTCTAGGCAATTCCCAACCGGAGATCCTATTGGGAGACTATTTTACCTCCAGAACGTTTTACCTCGAGAGAGCTCATATTGTCCAACCATATAATCATTACTATGGGATTGTAATGTGGAAGTTTCCCTCTTACTTTCCACATCACAGAACTGTAGCCATTCAAATTGTCCCGATCATGCCTACAGCTCTATTGGATGTAGACCCAGCCAACAAAATTTGTTTTTGGCTCTATGTCATACTGACATTACTGCTGCCTACTGCCGCCTACTGCCAGGCACCAGTGATAGTTTTTTTTAATTTATTTTTTGTGAAAAAACCATTCGTGGGGATTGAACCCCAGAATTTTGTAACAGGAGGCCGACACGCTAACCACTTCACCACCAGTGCATATAGAGTCAATAATTATTGTAAAATATGTTGCTTTACTAACTTCAAATATTAATTGTTCCTTTACTTTTGATGTGAAAGATAATTTGTGTATCCTTGTCTACAATTACCGTACGTTTGTAAATGACATTTAAAAAAATCATCAAACTCACTAAGGTAATCCAATCAGCTTTAAAAAATTGCCTTTTCGACCTTATGATGCGCTTTTTTGGCTCCTTCTAAATGCTAAACCAAGACTAGCTAATAATTTAACTGTAGCAACGATTCACTTTAAAACTTCATGCCAGTAATTTTGTTCACACTGTACTTTTTGCGGTAACTAAGTGTCAATGCGCCCTACTATTGACATTCTTCTTTGGTAAGCATACATTGCTTCAATATGATCTTTAGAACACTGATATTCTGTTAATGCTCTGCAGACATTTTCCAGTAATTAAATCCATTAATCATTTTATTAGACGATTTAGAAAATAATTTACAAACAAAGCAATAAATTGATTTACTTGTTTAGAAAAAATTAACCATTCACGCATTTCTTTTTACTGTTTGCTTTAATGCAATAAAAATTAGACTTATGAAAATTTCTGTAATATATTGTATAACGCTCTGTATATGATACCTTTAGGTTTTCAATACTTCCTACTTTACAAGGTTTCTTTATTTAATAGTATTCTATCATTTCATAATTAATATTTGTATTACCTGCCCACAGCAATATCATTGGTTTAGTTTATATTACCAAAAGGTATATCTGTATTTGTTTTCAAGCTTTCAATTTTCTCCTCCTTTTGAATAACTTCATTTTCTTCAACTTGAAGTTCTTTAGCTGTTGTTAGTTGTGCCGTTTCCTGTATGCAGTTTAATACGGATATCTCTTCATTTCCTGATCTATATTCTCCTCATTCTTTTACATTCAATTTCAATTTGTAAATAGAGCAATTAGAAATAATACAGAACCCAAAATCAGTGCCGTAACAAGAGCAGGGCAAGCAGGGCATTTGCCCCAGGCAGTGGTGGATTTAGGTTTTCAGAGGCCTGAGGTGCAAAGATTAATCTGAGAACCCCTCCAGAATGTGACTCATTGATTTAGTGTAGGAAAATAAATTAAATTAAAAACTTTTTTAGTTTATACAACTTTTATATAAAGGCATTAAAAATCTAAAAATAAATTAAATTTAGACAGGGTGAGTGTCATCTGTCGTGATAGATTGTCAAATTTCCATAGTAATTACATATCTAGTGTTAGGATAATAATTAACAAAATTTGAATGCATCTTAATATAAAAGATGTATGGTTTTTGCAAAAAATTATATAGTAAAGAATGGAAAACGTAATAACAAACATCAACATCCCAAACATCAAACATTACTGTAGATTTATGATCAGCTGATAGTTAGTTCTTTAGATGAAAATGCAAAGGCATTCGGGATGAAAATAAATACAAGGAAAACGAAAGTTATGAGATTTTCCAAGAGTGGGAATACTCAGGTAAATGTTACAGTGGATGGGAAAAGTCTGGAGCAGGTGGAATTTTTTACCTATTTAGGTAGTATTTTGTCAAATGATGGAAGAAGTAGGAAAGAGATCAGGACAAGGATAACAAGAGCAAAAGAGGAAGTTATGAGACGATGAGAGTTGTTGAGTGGCAGCTTGACTAAAGAGATTAAAAAGAAGTTAGTGAAACCCCTGATATGGAATATAGCATTATATGGGTGCGAGACATGGACAGTGAGAAAAGATGTGAGGAGATTAGTAGCATTTGAGATTTGGGTATGGTGTAGATTAAATAAAATCACTTGGACAGAGCAGAAAATGAATGAGAAAGTCTCGAATATAGCAGGGGAAGAGAGAATCTAAATTAAAGTAATAAGGGATAGACAGAAGAAAAGGGTGGGTCAAACTTTGAAAGAACGGTTTACTGAATGAAATCATAGATGGAAGAATGTTAGGAAAAAGGCTAAGAGGTAGGAAGAGGATAGATATATTAGATTCATTAAAAGAAGGAATGGGATATGTGAATTTTAAGAGAAAGACTTGGTGGTGTATGCCTAAAACCTACAAAAAGGAAGAATTACCTTGTATTGTACTCAGGCAAGAAATTGTATTGGCAGTTTCTTGAATAATCACTCAAGCGAGAAATTGTATTGGCAGTTTCTCGAATCAACAATAAGTGAAAAATTGTATTGGCAGTTTCTCGAATCAACAGTTAGGCAAGAAATTGTATTGGCAGTTTCTCAAATCAACAGTTAGGCGAGAAATTGTATTGGCAGTTTCTCCAATCACAAATCAGGTGAGAAATTGTATTGGCAGTTTCTCGAATTGTCACTCAGGCTAGAAATTGTATTGAAAGAGGTTAAAAAGAAGTTAGTGAAAACTCTGATATGGAGTGTAGCATTATATGGGTGCAGGACATGGGCAATGAGAAAAGAAGATGTGAAGAGATTAGAGGCATTTGAGATGGGGGTGTAGCATAGATTAGAGAAAGTCAGTTGGACAGAGAGGAAAACGAATGAGGAAGTTTTGTATATAGCAGGGGAAGAGAGCAACTTAATTAGAGTAATAAGGGATAGACTTAAGAAATGGGTAGGTCCAAATTTGAAAGAACATTTTACTGAAAGAAGTCATAAAATGGGTAATCTTAGGAAAGAGGCAAAGAGGTAGGAAGAGGATAGGTACCTATTTTAGATTCATTAAAAGATATGTGAATTTTAAGAGAAAGACTTTTGATAGTGAGTATCCACTATGAGTATAGTTGGTCTTCTTATCTACCAAAACGGTCATATAGATCCAGATGGAATTTAATATATCGAAATTAAGGGGCCAGTGTGTATAGCAGCCTCCAGTGCCAATTTGCTCTTTGCAAAACCGACCTTTGGCAAGGTCCCCTTTTCATGAGGCCCACTTTTTGATGAGGCCCCCTTTTCGATGAGGCCCCCAGCTAACACCTCATGTGCCTGTGTATAAATCTACCTATGATTCCAATCATATTCATTACTCTGTATGGAGAAAGCCATGTGCTAGACACAGATTTTTCTTCTTCCCCCATAGCTTATACTTGTCTGTCACATTTTTGCATTTTTTGTCAATTTAGTTTTTGTGTCACTTGGGAATACATTACTCTCAAATTAATTAATTAATTTTAATCAATAAGTACTCAGAGTATTTTTTATAGCTGCTTGCATGCAATATTTTGATGATTTACGATATTCACTATGCATTGCAGTATTCTAAAAATGTTCTTTTGGAATATACTGCTCTGCTTTGTAAATGTAGTTGAATAATTAATTTAAAATTTGATTTTCATCACAAAGTTGATAAAAAAATAAGATGCTGACTTATAAGTTTATTGAAACAAATGAGTTAAATAATACCAAAGCAATGTGCCAGCTGAAAATGCATATTTTGAGTAGCCAGTACTCTGATGGAAAAATACATTCATAATGAATGTATTCACAACAAGGCAGTACACCACAAAGTTGCATAAATCTAATAAGTATAGAGAAAGTATGTTTCCATGTTTTACAAGTAAAATTACAGAAATCTGAAAAATTATGCCAGGCCTCCTACAGCAAGAAAACAGTGATGTTGGGGTTCCCCAGCATATGACTTGCCTTTTGCCATTGTTTTTAATTTAGAGACAACATAAGGAACCAGTTTTGGCTTAATCAGTTCTACAAGCAAATGTCACAGTGGACCAGTTCTTTTTGTTTTCAGTATCTTTCATCATGATGAACTATGTAAAGAGGTGCACTTATTGAAAATTAGCCCAGGGTTCCTAAATTTCAAGACAGTTCCCTGGTTGATCCTAAACAGGTGACCAAATTAATTTATATTCTTTTTTAGCTTTTTGATCATATATATCCAAGATTTCCTTTTTTTAACAAAAGATGCAATAGTGGATACCATAATTTTCTATCTATAATGCAGTTTTTTTCACCATTGAATTAGTCAGAAAGTTAGTGTGTGTATTATGCAAGGTAACAAACAATTTTTTCAGCGTATCAATGATAATAATTTCCAGACATATTGTCACAGACAGAGCATAGTTGTTATTAATGAAACATTTTGATGGAATTTCTATTTAAATCAAAAGTAAGAATTATCTTTTACTTTCAGCCATTATAAAGCTGATTTTCAGAAGAAATAATCAAGAAGATAAATGTTTTAGAATTTTAATATTTATTATACTTATATAATATAATAGTAACATAGTTGGAAATTTGGTGAACTTGCATTTTATATTTTACTAAAAGTACATAGCATCTTCAGTAAAACCTGCACTGGTTAAATTGATCTTATTGCTACAATTTTAGGTGTTTACCATACATGGTGACAGGGCAATTTTGACGTTTCACTCATGAAAACCTAATTTAAAAATATGGTATGATAGCTCTTCTAATTTCCAGGCAAGGAATAACTTTGTATCCTTTATAATGCACTAAAGTTCAATCATTTTTCAGAAAATTTTTTCACTTTTTGTTATGAGAGTAAAAAGAGTTAAGTTAGCCTTTCCCTTGGTTGAAAACATGTTATACATTAATAAATCTGCATTAATGTTATATTTTAAAGTGACTGACTTATCATGAATATTTTATATTTTTATTTACTGTATCTGCCCAGATAGAAGCCGACCCCCCAAAAATTTCCACAATTTTTTTGGCAAAAACGTAAATTTCGTAGATTTTATGCTGAAGTGTGCCGGGCATTCATGCACGGCTTAGAATACATTATTTGAGATCGAAGAAATGTGTGGGAAATGGTTTAGTTGTTGACATTTTGAAATATTACTCCAATTAATAATTTTGTGTTGCTGAATGATGTTCCACATTCAGTGCCAATAATTTCATTTTCACAAAAGGTCAAATATAGTAACAGCGATCTCGCCAAGATATTTTTTTCATCCAAGTCTATTTCCAATGAAATTAGCATATACATTGCCTTAAGAAACTGTATTTTTATAATTATACACGTACCATATAAAGTTTTACCGAAATTCAAACAGTTGAGCATTAAAGCCGTCAACGCATTTTGCGTAATCGTCAATTTACGCAAGCCATCTCGCCATGATATTTTTCATCCAAGTATATTTCCAATGAAATTAGCATATATATTGCCTAAAGAAACTGCATTTTTATAATTATACACGTCCCATGTAAAGTTTTACCGAAATTAAAACAGTTGAGCATTCAAAGCCATCAACGCATTTTGCGTAATCGTCAATTTACGCAAGCGATCTCGCCAAGATATTTTTATATATATTCATCGTAGGTCAAATATTTACTTTACGAAAAATATAGTACTATCATTTGAACGCGAAGGCAGTGAGAGACTTCGAGATTTAACCATAACCCAAATTTCCTCAGACTCGCATTTAAGCCGAGGGGTGATTTTTTCATGATAAATTTTGACAAAAAACATCGGCTTGTATTTGGGCAGATACGGTATATTAATTATTCTTTTTATTCATTTTCTCTCGATGAAACAAACCTTCCTGCCACGAAGAGATATAGCGAAACTATGGTATTCCTTGAGCAGCTGGAGAAATACTGTGGGACTGAGAATGCAGTTGAGAGGTTCCGTTCACAATCATCTTACCAACCATTTCTTAATAGTTGGAACCTTCCTGTCTACTTCCAAATAAGGTACAGGCATAGAAATATTGGAAATACAGTAATTCCCTGCTATACATCGGAGGTATGTTTCTGAAAAATGTGACACATAACTAAATGTATAGTGAAACCTATTTTCTCATAGACATGATGAAAGTAGGGGTTATGTTCCATATCAGAGCTGAGAAAGTTCTGGTTTTGGTTGAGCATTGCAGTATTTTTTTATAATTATTACATTATTTTTGTACTTAATGTGGGTTAAGGCAATTAACCTTGATTATTAAATGTTGGATATAAAAATTCTAATTTGTATCCATGATCAAAAAAATAACGAAATCTGTTGCGACTCCTTAGAAAACTTAAAAATGTTCCTATCTGCAACATATGTTTAGAAAAATTTTTTAACTATAATTCTAAATGAAAAACTTAAACTTATGAGGTATAAATATCAAATAAAAAGTACTCATAAGCAATTATTTCATTATAATGTTAAACGTAACAAAAAACGAAATGTAGATTTTATCATAACGAAAAACGAAATTGCTTTTTTGGCCGTAACGAAAAACACAACCAATCAATTTTTTTTCGTTTGCCAGCACTGCTTTTTAGTGAAATGAATTTATAATTATGACAATCAGATCAAATTGTGATGTATTAATTTGCATCAAACATTACCATTCAATACTGAAATTTATATTGTAGCTAATGTTGATATAAAACTTTCATAAGAAAATTTTCAAATGGTAACATGTTGCCAAACTATGATTTTATGCTGTGCTCTATGCACTCCCTCCAGAATGCTTTCCCCAGAACTGAACTAAGACATTATCTAGCCTTGAAATGATTAAAATATTTCTGGACTTTTAAAATAGCTGATAAGACTGTTAACATAATATAAAACTGGAGGTGCTGTCTACCTGTAATTTATCAACGGAAATCAAGTTTTAATATAATTTAAAATTAATTACTTTTCACTCAAATACATACCATAAAATCTATCAATTTGGCTATCAGAAAAACACATTCATCTCATGTTAACCCTTGAGTACTCGCGTTAAAAATCATCACGTTAGTACTCACGTTGGGTGGAATCGACCCTATGTATTTTGAAGCTTAAAAAGAATGATTAGATTTCCAGAATATATTTAAAAATTATTAGGAATACTATTAATATTTCAAGAGAAAAAGTAAACAAAAATTTAAATTATTTAAAATAATTTATTGAAGAATTTTTATGCAAATATATATATTTCAAACCTAAAATTCTAATGGCATCTTCATTTGAACTTTCAACCTCCTGAAATCTTGTTCTTCGAAAACAATTAAAGAAAATGGTAGAACAATACTCTTGGCAAATATATTTACTACAATTTTGACAAATTGTTTTGGTTTTGCTGTCCTTTTCTGTCTCGCACAGTTGGCATACTTATATTATCCTGTTAGTGCAGAAGAGAGAGAAATTGCTTTTTCGGGGATCCTTAGGGTACTTTCTGGAGATCAACAATTACTCCCCCTCTTTCTTCAGATCACCTTGCCAGTCGGTATACTCTCAGTCTAAGGAAATATAACAAACATTCTCCTTCCATTCCCATTCACCTCTGATTTCCTTTGTTGCTGACGCTATGGCAAAATTTTACCCTCGAACACGTGGCACCATAAAATTTTATGATGGGTTATATCTGCACTGGGAAGCAGTTGGGAAAACCAAGGCAGAGACAGAAAAGAGAGTGGGTAAAAGACCTATCGCTGTCTGTTACTCTTGGCTGAAATTTTTTTGCACATGGATTGCTGCAAGGATGCAATGCACCTTGCACTGGTGCGCCCTCGTGCACAGACTACATACTTATAGATCACCACTCCAGTATAAGGTGATTTAGCGAGTTTGTTCCCTGTGGAGATTATAACTAATCGTCAGCAAAAATTGTATGGTAAAAATTCCTTATTTTCTCTTCAAAACTGAAAAAAATGGTTCATATATGACAAATGTTACAAAT
Organism: Uropetala carovei; assembly: GCA_036926305.1. Taxonomy (NCBI): domain Eukaryota; kingdom Metazoa; phylum Arthropoda; class Insecta; order Odonata; family Petaluridae; genus Uropetala; species Uropetala carovei. The sequence goes on from JAXCHB010000196.1 coordinate 21,861,046, forward strand.
AAAACAATGACTTGCACATATGACCATAGCAATTCATCAGTAGCATTACAAAATGTAACAACATGAAAATATTTTCTTAAATTTTTCTATCGAGTAAAGTGCAAAATAAATCAAGGGCACAACATTTTACGTGTGAGTTTCTATCATGCCTAGCACCACCTATCAGAATTATTTGCTCTTATTCATCATTAAATTTTCATTTCTGAGCCTGTGGACACGTGACATGTTTAAAACATTGTAAAACTCAGCTATTAGGTGAATGAAATTAGTTGCATTTTAAAATAAAAAGATAAGGACATTTAAAGTTGATCTGGGTCAATTCGGCCCAGACGCGAGTACTCGAGGGCTAAAACAGTTGTCCATTGATTCTGCATGTGAATTATATCCATGCTAGAAGGGATGAATGCGAGTTAAGCAAATGCCAATAAAATTCTCAATAAGTACGATACATAGATGTTAAGACGTTTTCTTAATGTCAATTTCATGCTTCATCTAATTATACATGTATAAATTTTCTCTAAAAAATGGAAAATGCCTTATAAGTTAAAAAACAACTTTCAATGGTTTTCTGTATTCTGCGTATGAAATCATTTCTGATATATACAACATCATATCTCTGCATCTAATGAACAAAATATAACAATTTTTTCTGTGACTTCTGTTATGTTTATGAATAATGATTTTCTAACTATAAGTTCTATATTATTAATGAACTATCTTTAAAAAAATCAGAAATGCAACATTTTCTTAAAAATTTCCAGTCATAACATCAAAAAGTTAACCTGTGATTACTTTTCTCATTATTTGTTTTAGAGAGGTACACCCAGCAAATGAAATGTTTAAAAATGTTCAAATGTTTCTTTGAATAAGATTCCATAGTATTACGTTTATTAGTTTTCACGATACTGTAAGTTATATGTAAACTGCCAACTCTGGACAAATAACTGATTGATGTGCAGCAACGTTTGTGTGTGGCATATGATATTTTAAAGAGTACTGTTTGAAATTTCATTTCCTAAATAAATCCACAAAAAAATTCATAGATATCCAAAAAAAGTAAAAAGTAATGAATTTTAAAAATTATATCGCATCTTTATCGATAAATATTAAATACTACTGCTCAGCAAGTGGGGTTGCAATGGTAACTCTGGTCAGCGAATGTACAAACAGAAGTTCAGCAATGAAGGCATAAGTGACAGCAATGTATTTTCAACATCAATAGTGCCTCTGAAAATGTACACTTGTGATGAACCTGACCAAAAGATTATTTGACAGAATCCTAAACCATCATCCACGAAATACTGCTGTCCTGTTCGATTTATCTTTAAAAAGGAATCACCTAGTCTTTCAAAAGATGAAATACAAAGAATGCAGAGTGAGATAGATATGCTCCAACAATCAAAAGTGGAGTTAGATGGATACTCTATAAAGGTTTGCCATCAGTTAACATTGATAATGATAGACAGGAAAATATGCAATGCTATCACCGAGACCTTATTGACACAAAACCGTTTTGTCTGTGGAACCTCACCGAAGGACATGAACAACGTAAAGGATGAGAAAAAAAAGAGCAATAGTGGGCATGCGAAGATTGAATTTTGGTTTATCAACATTACACGCCTGGATAATGTCTTCGAGTGCTTGCTTCATATCGCATATAGACTTGACTCAAGAAATGGCAAGCACACAGCAATGATCAGGAAATGCTGAAAACTAGAAAAGAACACATCCAAAAAGAATTTAGATCGAAAGTGGACTTATTGGTTGACATTCCGTACCCAGATGTAAGTGGCACAACTAACAATGGCAGCATGATGGGATTTTTTCTGATCCTGTTACGACTTCTGAAATAACTGGAATTAAAAGAGAGATAAGTGAACACTTCCCCGTGATCCTTCGAGCAATTTCAAGTGGATATGATATAGACAGGAAAAAATTTGATGACTACTCTTTGAAAACCGCTAAGAGGTTTGTTGCAGAATGTTCGTGGTACCACATGCCCATGATTGTTCACAAGATTTTGATACACGGATCAGAAATACTTCCAATTGGCCAGCTCTCAGAAGAGGCTCATGAGGCTCAATTCAAAGATTTTAAAGCTTTTAGGGAGCAACATATGAGAAAAATATCCTGCGTGGCAGCAAATACAGACCTATTTAAAAATTTGTTGGTTTCTTCCGATCTGGTCATCTCAGGAATGAGAAAGATGTGGAGAAAATCGAAAAACATCCTAGGTCCAGAAGCAGCTACTTATAGCACCTGACTTGGAAAGCAGCAGTCAAGATGATGTGCGAGAATCTCAAGATATATCATCATCAGATGACGACGACAGTTGCAGCGATTAACCAGAGCTGTGCAGAGACATGATATTTCCAGATTAAGTTGGTTGAGAAATAGTAAATAAATGTATTTTTATTGTTTATAATTATTTTCAACCAATTTTGTCATCTTACATTTAATTCTAAACTGAATAATGATTTACACTTGTGTTCAAATCTGAACTGCAGTCTCCAGTTAGTAAAAACGTCTTATTTTATTCTCATATACATACATTAGCTTAAAAAATCTTCCAAAAATATTTACACTAAAGACATACATAACTCTTGAATCAAGGGGTTTTGGCACATTTTTGGGGTCTGCAGTCCCACTGTGCAATGTTTTAACTGTTCTAGTAAAATATACATGATGTTCACTGTGTTCAATTCTGCTGTTGTTTAGGTTTCAAGAAATTGCAGGTTCCTTGGAGGCTATGCTTCCTTCACCTCCATATCCCAGTAATGGTTTTGATGCAAATAGAATTGAAGAATTGATGGGCTTGAAGGGGACTCAACCCTCTCATGAAGGTTTTTGGATTCTGCAAACTAGCACAGCATGGGACTGCCTTATTCGTTGTTGGGATAGTAAAGTATTCATCTCGCAGCTTGCTCATCGGTATGTTACCTACAATGTTAAATATGTTAATTTATCTTGTGTGGTTAATTTTAAAGCATGTATATGTCTACGGTCTGACTCAGTCTATAGCTAACAAATGAATTTTCAAATTTAAATTGATTAAATAAATGGAGATTTGAAGTAAATTTCAAACGTATTGTATTCGACCTATTTAGGTCATGTTCTCATCAAAATTACAGCCTGAAATTTTAAAATATTTAAATTTAAATGCACACCTTAAATTTCTATAACACCTGTGAATACTTTGGCATTAATGGGTCCTATTCTGTAAAATATATAATTGCTAGTAGAATTACCTGTTAAACATTTAAACAGGATAATTACGATCATTTGAATCATTCAGAAAGCGAAACGCTTCAAATATAATACATCTGAATACTCTAAATAAGTATTCTATAAGGTCATTGTAATTTTCTGTGATGATAAATTATGGCATCTATATACTCAGGGCCGGCCCGTGAGATTTGGTAGGTGTGGGGGAGATTTGATTTGGCCGCCCCTAACAAATCAAAATTTCCTTGCGAACTTTTTTTGTATAGAGGATAGGTTAACCCTGTTTCCATGTGATTACTTACCTCAGCCTTCATTAACACCATCATACCATCATGCTGTTACACGGCAACTCTGTGACTGCAGGAAATGACTTTCTTATTAGACATACATAGAAGAATTGAGTCAATGGAAAATATTTTGTAAAATACTAAATTTTCGTAAGAGATATATTTCGAAAAACATGCGCTTTTAAATAAGAAAAATTAAGAAATACATATTTATTTTTAAACTCATGAGAATTTGAAACATTTTCTTATAGCAAGACTTACATAAAACATGGAGTAATGCAAATGTCTCAAAATGTACCTAAAAATGTACCCCTCTTGACTTAATGGCAGCAAACTCTTTGATTAATGCATCAATTTCAATATCGTTAGCGTTATCACTCTCTAGGGAAATAATCACGAGTTCAGTCAATCTGTCTTCAAGTATTGTAGAACGAAGATAGTTTTTCAGTAATCTTAGTTTTGAGAAGCTACACTCTCCAGACGTAACTGTTACGGGGATCGTAAGCATGATTCTCAACAAAACATACAAATTTGGAAACAATGAATGAAGTTGATTACTACAGATGTAATTTTAAATGCCCTTTGGGTCATAGGATTTGATTAATCTTCTAGACAATGCCCTTATTTCATCAAAAATGTCATCGGCATCTATATCTTTATTTTCATTGTACGTCAAAGCAGTTTCTAAATCTTTACAGCACTTGCGTAGATTAATTTCATCAAAGTCATTATCATTAACAACATGAAACAAGAAACCAAAAACAGTATTATATTGCTGCAATTGCTCTAATCTCTCATCGATAGAAGCTTTAGCTGTATCGATAATAGTGTTGTAGAAACAACCCCTAAATTTTGTTTCTGGGTCATGTCGTGGAGAATCATTTTCCAGTTGTACTTTATTTTTGCATGATCGAAGTTTCAGTTCATTTCTAAATTCAGCTTTCAAACCTACTGTTTCCACAAGTTTTGTAGCTGTCTCCTTAAAACTTGAAAATTTGTCTTCATGCCTCAATTCCTCAAGAAACAATTGCATACGTTTCAATGACTCTAGTGCTGTGACCACATCGATTGATACTCCTTGTAGACACTTGCTAGAAATAGTAATTTCAAATAAAATTTCATACCATAGAACGACACTAAATATAAATTTAAAGCAAAATACATCGTTAGTTAATACTTTGGCTTCGGTTCTCATTTTAAGTCCATTTTGACTGGATATTGATTCATCTTCAGCAATTGAAGTCAGTGTTTCATATATGTCGGCAAATTGATATCTAACTGCTTTCACTGCATCCACACGACTTTCCCAACGCGTTTGGCTCAAAGACTTAAGGGTTAAATTTTTAACAATGCTGTAGAAGAATATCCCATCTATGTGTAGATGCAGAAAAGAAATTGTAAAGACGTTGACTAATGTCGAAAAAAGAGGCAGTCTCGATATTGCAATTTGCAGCATCATTGAGGACTAAATTTAAGGAATGTGTGGAGCAAGGAACAAAAAATGCCCTAGGATTAATATCCTTTAATATTTTTTGGACACCACTGTTCTTTCCCCTCATGTTAGCCCCATTGTCATACCCCTGGCCACGAATATTGTCTGCCTGTAAATTCAACTGCTTTAAAATCTGTAAAATTTCTTTAGCAATACCAACACCAGTAGAATCCCTTATTGGTAGGAACTGCAGGAACCTTTCCTCTATTTTTACTGATTCATTCATCTCTCTGCTTCTTTCATGCACCTTTACATACCTTATAATTAGAGTCATTTGCTTAGTGTGCGATATATCTGAAGTACAATCTACAATAATTGAAAAATATTTTGCTTTTATTATGTCTTCAAGAACAACCTCTTTTATTTTATTACCAAGTATGCTTATAATCTCATTTTGAATTCTTTTCCCTATATAATGTACATGTGTCGCTTTGCTTGTTATTCTCTGCAAATGACTACTCATTACACTGTCAAATTCTGCCAAAAACTCTATTAACTTCAAGAATTTCCCATTGTTTTTTGCATACAGAACCACTGCTGTGCCTCTGAAAGCCATATTTTCCGTAGCAAGCAATTTAACTACGGCTATTATACGCTTTAACACATCCTCCCAATGCTTCTGTTCTGCTTTTACAAGACGTTGCATGTCTTTATCTATTGTTGTATTGGACCGAAGTCTATATTCAAAATCAATCCAATTCTGGAAACAATTATAATGTTCCTTATTCCTTTCGTGCCGATGTAGCACTGATGATAAATGTTTCCAGTCGCGGTTCCCTTCCAATGTCAACAAAGTCCTTATTTTGCTGAACATCTTAAAACAGAAACAAAATACTGAATCCTTGGAAGGAGAATATACTAACCATTGTCTATCGATTGCTTCTCCATTGCTCATTACACACTTTAAATGTACCGTGGAAAAGGATCTATTATTATGATCTTTGGGAAAATCAACCTGCTCAAACCCTTTCCAGGGACCTTTTTTTACAATAATTTCTATAGCTGCATTGTTCAGATGTGGCCATAGAGCTGGATCTTCAAAAATTTTTTCAGTAAAGTTAGTTACACTATCATATTTCTCAATCTCTAACTCTTCCACATCATGAGAAAAATTACTTTCCTCTGCACTTCTGGAGCTCTAAATTTCTTTACTACTACCCTTGGCAATATCAACACTGTCAATGTTATCCAAAAAGTTAGTTACAGTATCACATTTCTTAATCTTTAACTCTTCCACATCACAAGAAAGATTACTTTCCTCTGGACATCTAGAGGTAGAAAATTCTTTGTTACTACACTTGGCATTATCACTTTCACTATAGTTTGGCATATTTTCTTTGTGTTTTAAATATTTGAGAAAAGCGCCTCCTTGTTTCGAAGCTTTTTCTTCTTTCTATAACTTTCTTTTTCTGTATTGGCATCCAGAAAGATGAATTTTCTTCTTCCAATTATCTGACATGCTATAAATAAGATTAACGGTTAATATTTATGAATGAGAAATGTCATATTTTCATTGTACAGAATAAATAATTATCTACTAGGTTACAGTGTAGTTCAACTCGAGATAAATTTAAAAAATCAAATAAGCTTCAACATGCAAATTTGCATGATATTCTAATTACTCTTACCTCTGAAAATAGAATTGAGTTTCGTGGAAAATAAAATATATTAATTTTATTTATATGAGGCTAATGTAATATGGGAGGCAGTATGAATGAATCTTTTACTAATGGAAAATTAATTAAATCCCTTGTGATTCCGGCAAAATTTATATATAAATTTACCGCATAAATCCAGTATCTTATATACAAATTAAAGTAGTCGGTAAGTGTCAAAAAGATGAAAAATTTAAATTCGGCATACTTGTCTGACCTGGTAGCACAGGGGTTCTAGACCTTTGACAAATTTGTGTTAGAAATCATGAAAAATGATTTAATGAGTTATATTATTGAAAATATTTAACAGTTAATGTTTTAAAATGATGCTTGAAACAATTAAATTATGTGACGACAATACAAATTTCAACAATTGCTAATTGTCTGTGCTTTCGTCAAGTTGATGGGAATACCAGCCACAATTCAGATAGTAGCCTATATTTTAAGCTGGACCAGTCTAAAGATATGCTGGAAGTTTCATAAAAATTCGACCAGCCATTTTTGCGTCATGCGGTAACAAACAAACAGACAGACAGACTTATTCCTAAAATATTTACCCAAATGGTTTTCCTAAAATATTTCCTATTAGACTTCTTCAATGTAATCAACCGTTGGCTAGAAATCAGCGACTTCTCTTATGGGTGACCCCCCCCCCCCCCCCCCCACAACCACCCTCCCCTTGGTCTGATTTTTCTCATCTACAAACTTGATCTTATACTTGTATTGAAAGTGACAAATATCAAATTTGAACTTCCTAAGTTAATTTACTCGAGAGTTATCGTCGAAAAACCAAATCGATGCCCCTCAAACCCCCACTTAAAATTTTTTTTGAGATACACCATGTGCCCTATATTTTTAGCTGGACCAGCCTAAAGATAAGTTTCATAAAAATTCGACCAGCCGTTTTTGCGTGATGCAGTAACAAACAAACAGACAGACAGACGACAATTCTGCAAACAGGTTAAAACGTTTTCTTGTGATGCTAAACACACAAAAAAAGTAAAACCCCGAAAAAAAACAAATGTACAGACAGAGGTTACTTATATATATATACACACGCACACACACGCACATATATATATATATACACACACACACACAGGGCCGTGCCGATAGGTGAGACGACGAGGCAACCGCCTTAGGCCCCTCTGGAAGTGGGGCGTCAAAATTTGACAAAAATGAAAACCTATCAAAATAAATTCATAAGGCAAGCCCGCACCCGAGGCGTCAATATAGTTAGAGTTTAAATGACTTTTATATATCTATACATTATTGCAAATTTCTCTTTTGTATTCCAAAGTGAATCACATATTAACGAAGCTGCAACTTCGTATTTATTACAACAAAGCATATAGTTGAACATAAAAATTAATGGTATGTTTGTGAAATTTTTATATGCAAAAGGGGGCGCTGTTTGTTTGATTGACTGGGCGTCAAAATATGATACCTCAGGCTGACAATGTATATTCATGATTTTTTCAATATCGCTTATTCCTTTTTAAACAATGCTTCAAAAACTCGTTTTTATATTGAGTTGACCATGAGTTGGACAATAGCATATTCGTTGAAGAAACCCTCAGCCTAACCATGCATGGTTGAGTGAATGACTTTGTTACAAAAATAAAGGTGCAATATATCTTGGCTCTTATGAAATAAATTCTGGCAACCTTCCTACATAAGCATTCTCTAATACCCAGTATCCTCAATTGAGGACATCAATTTCTATACTTATTATCATAAAGAATAAATAAAATTAACAAATTGTATGTTACTATGTATGCTACATTATATCATAAACAATTACCATTTATATGAGTTTTGATGAAAAATATAAATGATAATTTAGAACAGGTCACTTTTAAAGAAAATTCCACAACTTTAAATCTGTGCTGCTAGTATCAAACTCAACACGAAGTGATTAACCTACAGAATAATAGAGCATAGGATGGAATTTACTGAATACATAGTAACCTGCTAGCGAGAGCAAAACATTGTAGATGTTACTGAGCTAAAATGTAACTGTCCTCAAACGAGGATGCTGGGCACTAATGGGTTAAAATATTTTATCTGAAGTAAAAGAAAAATTTGAATATTTACATAAAATCACATTTGTGTCTTCTATAGGTTTTGGAAGATGAATCTGCAAATCTTGGCCAGATATTGTGAGTGGAGCAAGGAAATCCTTGAACATCAGATCAAGAGTGTTAAGGTTAGATGAAGCTTGTTTTATATTGTAATTTTTATCGTGCCTAAAATAGATGATTCTGAATATTATTTAAATGTGAGCTTAAAATGGATATCACAAGTATTCCTGGACATTAAACCTATTTTATAAGTGTATTTTGAAGTAAATGCTCAGTTGTCTCTATTTTTATCACAGGATCAAAGTTCTAACTACATTGGAGAAAATGGTGAAGAAGCCGGAGCAGGACCAGATTTGGGAGCACTTACCCCTCAGAACCAAATGCTGTCGGCGGCACTTCTTTTACCATTGTGTCTGCATAGAGATTCTGATCAGTTGTCAGTGAGGATACAGACATTCCTCCTGCCGAGGGTGACACATCTTTTAAACCCACCTGCAAATGAACGTTCTCACAAACAAGATGTTGAACAGCTTTTACAGAGTAAGAAGATTGATTTCTGTAAAGCCCTTCATTTTGATGGATGCAGAAAAGAGATCCTAAGACTTTTTTGAACCCTATCTTCATATACATTGCTTAAATATAAATGTGTCAAACATTGTGAGGCTAAGTTAGAAAAATAATTTACCGTATTTACTCGTGTATCCTATGCACCTTTTTTCCAAAAATATCAGTTAAAAAAAATAGGCTGCGCATCATACATGAAGCTTTCTGAACAGGTGATATAGATGGCAAGTTTCAATAGTAAATTTGCTGCAACACGTTTGTGTCTACATTCATGCTCACACAAGACAAAGAATTCTACAAAGTATACATTTATCTATACAACCAAGCAAACATTTAGGGTTTAAATGCATGGTTTATACTCCGTTAATGCATCTTCAAGATCACAATGGGAATTTTGATTTTGATGATTGCGATGATGTCGTTATATTTTATAATATTAAAACTGTACCCTATAAATGATTTTTAATTTTTTATTGTTACTCAAAATAAGCAGTTCTGTCATTAAAAGTTTACTATCATTTTCTACCTATAATTTTGCTGGGATAATTTGGCATTTGGTATCAGTGTTCACCAAATTCATCATGAGCCGCTGATGTTCCTTTAACACAGCGGTTTCCAAACTTTACAAAGCCATTCCCCCCTTCAACTAAGAAAAATGTCCTTGCACCCTCTTATATGTCATATATCATCATCAGCCTTTTTCAATCCACTGACGGATGAAGGCAAATGATATGCCCTAGCCACTTGAGAGCTGGAATTCGGCAACTGCATATTGTAGGTCTCGCAGTTGTGACAGTAAAAACGACATTAAATACAATGTGAAGTCTTTTTGCGCTCACCTGATGTGCCCCTCTCCCCCAGGGGTCACACCCCACAGTTTGGAAATCACTGCTTTAACATAAGATGAGGAGGAGATTTCTGCTAGCATCAGCATAAAGAGATCACTCAGTACATTGTGTCATGGAGTTAGGAGGGAGAAGATGCTTAACTTGGGAGGACCTTGTTTCAGGGAGGGGGAATCAGTGAAGAGGCCGACCTTTTTTTTTTTAACCACAGTTGTGAACTTGTTCCGTCACAAATTTATTTTTTTCCCTCTGAAGTGGCCCAAAAATTGGGGTGTGCATGGTACACGAGGCCATGGGTTACATGCGTAAATACGTAATTATATCTAGAAAAGGGTCATGAAAGAAAATGATCAAAAATAATTCATTTGTAATAATTTTTATTTATGATTTTTTTCTTTAGTTTTTAAATGTAAATTTCAATTTTTCTTGAATTTTAATCATTTTCTTGCTTATCCACATTATGTATCATTTAGTGGAACTTTCTTGGTTTTTTTTACATTTTAAATCTGGTTGAAATGATTCCCTAAGTTTCCAGTTTATCGAATTAAAACTATTGGTCTATCTATGTTAAAACTATCAAGGTAAAAACCACCTTTATTTTGCAATTATCCATTGAAAATACTTATTCAGTTGATATGACAATATATGTGAAAGTTTAATGGACAAACTCCTTCAAGGAGTAATTGCTTTTACAAAAGCTTAAATTACTTTAAATTAATGCTGTTGATTGTTAAAAATTGTGCAGTTTGAAATGTCTTCAACCTAAATATGACATCTCATTAAAACAATAAATTATTTGGTTTTGGAAGATGACAACAAAATCAAATTTAAGATCTTCAGCTCTCAAAAAGAGAGAAGTATATTTCTTTGTGAAAATGTTTAATTTTTAGTGAAGAATAAAAATTTTATATTGCTAGGAAGCATGAACGCTGCAGTTGAATCTTTGGCCCAGATAGAACCATTGGCATCCAAATGCGTTATAAGACTGATATCACAAGGATCACTCCCACACCTTCGGCAGTGCCGTGATATACCTCGGTTCTTCAGGAGAACAAACAGGGCACACCCTACACGTCCTCGGCCCTACGTTGGTGCAGCTCTCGGTCCTCCTCTAAATTTTCGTTCTGCCATACTCTCCTCTTTCTCCTTGCCTAAAACAAATGTTCCCAATCAAAGAGAAGCGAATAAAACATCTCACGCTTGGGTTAGTTCTGATCTTCTCAAGCAGTGGATGGAGAGGATTTTCTCTGAAATAACTATCCAGTAAGTCTGTTTGTATATTTGATGTTTTACTTCATGAAAAAATGGCAAGGTTCATCCGAATAAGAAATGATTACTATTTACGCTGAAACGTGCCATCCGTCAATTTTCAGATATTTTGCCGATGTGTCCGAGGTTCTCACCTCAGTTCAGAAAATGGAAGAATCTCTTCGGAGGTTGAAAAGAATTAAAGGTGTTGGAAGTAGAGTCCAAGATGGAGGAATGGAGTCATCGTCAACTGATGATGACGATAAAATTCGTGCTCAACTTGCCCTTGACGTACATTGCTTCTGCCAATTGGTAAGGATATTTGATTGGAAAGAAATAATTATATTATTAGCTTATTTTAATGTAAATATGTTGTCATTTTAGGTGGAGAGCACAGGATTGGCCAAGGAGCATATAAAACAGTTACCAGAGTTAGTTGAACTTGTTGACAGTGCCACAAACAAGGACAGTGGTATCAGATCCTGACAATGAATGCTATTAGGGAGACTGACGATGTTATGTATTAAAATAATAGTTTGCAATATTGCAAATGTGTAAATGATTATATTATAGTCATATGACTATAAATTCTATTACTATATAAATAAAAATAAGAAATGTACATGGCAACTAAATTTGAGCTTGTGCATTTGGAAGCTCTCAATTACTTGTTTTCATTTTCTCCCTTCAGCTTTCCTTCACACCGCATGTGGGCAAACTTTTAGAAGTTGTATGCTTGTTCTCAAAGCTACTTCAATTTTGAAGAGTGAAACAGAGCACTTGACAACTATTTCCTCATTTACTAGTCAAATATTTGTATTTTCATTGTCAAGTTTAAATTAGCTAGCATTGTGAACTATAAAATAGGTTGAGAAATAGTGGAGGCAACACTATGTATGTAAGCTTTAACTGCATTCATCTCTTTTTTGCAGACTAATTGTGTCACTTGCATCAAGTAATAGTGACCAGATATTGACTTAATGAAAAGAGGACATATCAAACTTGGCATGAAAACAAATTTTATTAGGAATTTACAGGCAACATACAAGATGTTATATATAAATTAACTATTTCTCAATAAAAGCAACAACAAATGGAATATTTTATTCAAATAAATGTTTAATAAAATTATTCATATTTTGCAGAACTTCTCACTTTCTTGAGCAATTTCTCACATTAATTATGCTTCCAAAGAACTCAATGGATGACAAATCTTTCAAGTTATATTTTGTTATTAAAAGGCCTTAAACTGATTCAACTGCAAAATGATTCCTTTCATCAGTCCATTGAGCACTCATTAAACTAAAAATATGCTCACAGTTTGCATTATGAGCTGGAATTGCAAAGACAAACTGACAAATTTTCTGGAACTTGGGAGTTCTCTACTGAATTAGGTATTACCGTATTCACCCGAATCCAAGACGACCCCCCATTTTGATGATTCCAAAAGAGAAAAAAGCTCAAATTGACCTTCATGACTACAAAAATTATAAATCTTGTGAAATATTTATTTTCTCTTATACTTTTCTTGAATGTCTTTTAACATTTTAAAATCATAAGATCACATCACAAATAGAACCATTCAGGTTTTCAAACAAATTAAATGGTAGCATTCATTTTAAGATAACATTAAAAATAAAGTAAATACATTGAAAGAATATACTCATTTCAGGACAACAAAAAAACATTTAAATCCAAGTGCTGCATAAAATCATTTTATTGTGTTAGTCATCATCACTGTCTATGCAACCTTCACTATTTTCCTCATGCTCACTATCTTTATCACTCTCAACTTCATCGTCAGTCTCCCACAAAACATCATCCTCACTCCCATCCATGGCATTAGATAAGCAGCATTTCTTAAATCCTTTCACTATTACTTTTGCATTTATTTGTTGCCACGATGCCTTGATCCATTGGCAGAGCATTGCAACTTCAGGTTTCTTAAGATTTCCTTTTGGTGTTAAAGTGTGAGTTCCACTCTGTAACCACTCAGAATACAAAACCTTTAAATTATTTTTAAAACACTTATTGACAGCAACATCTAAAACTTGAAGTTGCGATGTCATTCCTCCAGGTATTACAATAAGATCAATATTCATCGCACTCATTATGTTTTTAATTTCAGGAGATAAGTGTCCTTGAATGCATCCAGTGAAAGCATTGCTCTTTGTTTCAGTAAAGCTCCTGGCCGTCTATTCCACACCACATGTAACCAATCTCTCGTTAGTTCTTTAGTCATCCACCCCTTTTCTTGACACCTATTATTCCACTTGGCAAATGTTTCTTAGGCATTGTTTTCCGCTTTAGAATCACATATGGTGGTAATTTAGTCCCATCTGCTAAAACCGCCAACATTACCGTGACTCGCATTTTTTCGTTGCCTGTAGTTTTAATTAGGACGGTCTTCGCACCTTTTTCGTCCACAGTATAATTAGATGGCATGTAGAAGAAAACCGGAGTTTCATCGGCATTTCCTATTTGGCTCAAAAGGTAATTATTGGTTTTTCTAAGTCCAATTACGTATTTCTGGTAAGCGAGAAGTTTTTCAACATAGTCTTCTGACAATTTCTGACACAGCGAAGTTCGTCGCCGTAAAGAAAAATTATTTCGTCGCATCATTCTCACGCACCAACTTCTGCTGGTCTTGAATTCTTGCAATGATATATTAAGTCCTCTAGTAATTTCATTAGCTTTAAGTATAATACTTTCAGTCGAAACAGGCATACCGTTCTTCCTCAAGGTGCGCACAAACTTGACTACTTCTTCTTCAATGCCATGAAATCGGCCTAATTTTGGACCACTGAGCGACTTCCTTGTGGCTTTGGCTTTTTCTAGTTCCTGTTTTGAGAGTTTCCATCGACGCACATTTGCCTCAGATACACCGAACTTTCTACTCGCATCACAGTTATTAGTTTTTTCGGCGTAATTTATCACGATCAGCTTAAAATTTGTATCTTAGCTCCGTCTAATTCCTTTGTTAACTTCCCCTTTGCACTCGTGCCACGTACTTCAACATGATCTGTCATTTTAACTTAAGGGTTGTGCATTTAAATCAAGAATGCACAACTCAAAATTACTGTCACACTTAGTGAATCGCGGCGTGTCGTTTGAAAGGGGAATCCCAATGATTTCCGCTCTCATTTGTTTTGACATTGCGGTTGCCATTACGTGCAAGATGAAAGTACGTCGTCTGTGTAATGATCGTCGACGATGATTATTAGTCTAAATAATTATTATTCCGTCATGTTTTTGTTATTGTTATTGTTATTGTTATTGTTATTACTATTTGTTTATTTCACTTCTTTATGTACGTACTTGAATTTGCTGTTGTGAATTGTTTACTCTAATATACCATTTGTTGTAAAAACCATTGATTAAATGCTTAAATATACTTCGTATTCGAATGTAAGACGACACTTGATATTTACAGCTGAAAATTTGGAAAAAAAGGTCGTCTTAGATTCAGGTGAATACGGTAGTTGAGAAAAGTCAAACCATTTTTATATGCTAAGTTTTCCTCAAACTCTGTACATGATGCCTTGCAGAAAGGATTCCAAATTATTAAATTGATTCAAGCATTTGGAATCATCAAAACATTTTTTATTAATAAAAATTCAAAAAAATTAACATATTTGCCACTTTGGGATATTTTTTAATTCCATCCACTTAAAAACTTCATAATTTAAGAATGAATTGGTCCATAGTTATAGGTATTCTAACGCATTCTCATGTTTATACAATTTTTCTTAAATACAATGCATTCATTGAGAAGCAAGTTAATTTAATACTTTTTTGACACTTAATGGAAAAAATTGTTGCTAATTCTGCTAATCAGTGACTCACTAACCACATTTAATATACCATCAGCCATTTTACAATAGGTTATGTTCCAGGCCACTGTTGTGAAGTAAAGCAGAACCTATTATTTTTGGGGTCTGTGGACTTTTTCTTATCAGAAACAGCACTAGCATTATCAATTACACCATTATCACCATTGTTTCTGGGCAAAATATTTTTAATTTAGTCAAAAAAAAATCAAAATCACTTAAAAGTTTAAGGAGATTCAGCAATGACACCAACATTAACATACTGACTAGTGCACTACGACATAGGAAACTGGCTTCTGGGTGATGTCATGTCATAAGGAATGTTCACTCTTAGCTGTGCGCATTCATGGCCAATGTAAAACTGGATTTGGTGACTTTAAACTGCATTATTGACTCTTGGGGATCTGACTGTATGGATGCCACGAGGGGTAGGAAAGTCAGGCATCTGCTGCCCCCTTGGATTTTTGGAAAAAAATCAAAATTGAAAAAAAGGAGGAACTATACCGAATATTGATAACAAAAATTAAAATTATTTTTTTAAATATTTCTTCTATCCTGAGTACAAAAGCGTTTAACAACTTCCTCGACAGAATCAGCAAAGTTGTGAAAATTAAACCTGATTTATAAGCAAATTTTCTGGCTGCCTCCTCCTTGGAAAAAATCCTGGCAGCATCCATGGCTGACTATATTCATAATTTCAATCAGAGCTGCAAACCACTTCAAAATTTGGAGTGGCTTGGTTCCAAATTTTTGGAAGTTCATGGTTCGGTTCAGACGAGAATTTTGACAAGTGGTTCGGTTCGGTTTGCGGTTTGGTTCAACTAAATTAATTATTTGAAATACTATTCAGAAATAGTTTATCCAATATAAACATTAGAAATTCAGTATCAATCTGTAAGTAAATCAATCAGCAGGCATTATTATTTTAATTGAAAGAAGAATTTATTTAAAGAAAGGAAAAATTTATATTTTAAATATATTACAATCCCATCATCATCTTCATTTATTTATATTTAAAAAATGTTATTTTTGATCCTAACATGATTTTTATGTTCATTGTTGTTTACATATCAATTAAAAATTCTCTGAATGGATTCACTTCAAATTCATTACCAACATACACAATCATACATAATCAGAAAGAAAATGCACCTCTAGCTTAAACCGCTTTTCAGACTATCCCTGGATGGACAGACAAACCGAAAACATAAAAGTGTTTTAAAGAAATCATTAAAAATCAAAGAAAATTAGTTCCTCAGGCATTTTATTACTTTTTCTTACCTGTAATACACATCATTTAGAAGAAAAAAGATTTATAACAAGGGCCTTACCGCCCGTCTCCCAATATTAACCTCTTTAGTTCTACAACCCCCACTTGCCTTTATTTTCGTTATTCCCACATACATACCCATTGCCGCATTGATAATTTCCTCCCTCCTCTCTCTGGGGTTCACCCTCTCTCCGTCTTCCACAAGACCTTTCTTTTTAGTCCTTCTATTCTATTCTCACCACATCTGCACCTGACGATAGCATTGTAATGTCGAAACCCGGGAGAAATAAAAACAATGGAAGTTACAAAGCGTTATTCCTTTGGTTCATTTATAACAAATAAAATAAAAAATGTTCCCTATATTTATCAAGGGTCTAGGAAAATTCTTTTCCGTAAGCCCTTATTAAGATTTCCTTGATTGAATGATAAATTTAATTACTGAAGTAGAGAGTTTCTTGATTTCCAATGGCGATGATGAATGGCTTCTCAATTTTCCCAACTTTCAATAATAAATTTATGTAAATAAAATATTTTAATTAGTTAATTGGTTAAATAATATGTAATAAAATATTACTCCGAATGAATTTATGATATGTAAAACTCTAATAAATTCGATTATTAATTCTTATTATTATATAATAAATTTAAAAAGACACTTTTAGCTCGATTCAAAGCACATTATATATTGCTAATTTTTTTCTTTTGCCACCTTAGAAAGGTAATCAAAAAATCCATATGATAGTAAAATTACGTTACAAGAATAATTTTTAATTAATCGACAGTTTGGGGCAGATTATTCAATATACAAAGTGCAGACACTTATGGTTCAAAACAAACGATTATAAAATATAGAGTGACCCTCTTTAAATAACACTAACATGTCAATTAATTTCATTTGTCTCAAATAAAGTTTACTAAAATATTATTAAAAATACACACTTTAGATAATTCAAGGAATTCTGCGGGATCCAAGGGATCCGCTGAAGCCCTCGCCTTTTTTTGCTGGAATATAAACCACCAAGTAATGGAAAAACCTATCATAGAAGAACACCACACGAGAGTTGGAAAAGGAATGATGTCATTGAAAGCTCAAGCCGTTGAGAGCAACAATTTGAATTTTTCTGAAGAAAAAGATATGAGGAGAGTTAATGGTGTTCTAAGAAAGACACAGCAGGGCATATTTTCTCAAGTCTGCTAATTACAAGCTGAAGGGGGTGGTGGTGATGGTAAGGGCATGGATTTTTCTCTTGGCACAAAAGCAGATTACGGCTCCTTTTGCCTGCGTTCAGATAAAGATCTTTCTATATTCTGTTGGTCGGTTTCTGCCTACAGTGGTTCACCCCGATATTGTCGCAGTTGGTGTCCCCATAACCCTCACCATAAATGTCGTCTGTGGATAACAATAGTAGCAGAGAGGAAAGAGATAGGCACTCTTCTTTGA
This sequence comes from Uropetala carovei, assembly GCA_036926305.1. NCBI lineage: Eukaryota > Metazoa > Arthropoda > Insecta > Odonata > Petaluridae > Uropetala > Uropetala carovei. The sequence continues at coordinate 21,878,987 of JAXCHB010000196.1, forward strand.
AGCAAGCCCGCTGGTTTTTCAAATGGAAATTCCTGGTCTTTTCGTTGGTCCGTACTTTGTGGATTGAGATCGAACCGAAACCGAACCACTTTTGGAAAAAAATGCAGTTCGGTTTTTGGTTCATTGAAAAATTAATCAGTGGTTTCGGTTCGGTTCGCGGTTCAGCAAAATGGCTGCGGTTCGGTTCAGTTCAGCGGTTCAGTTTGGTTTGCAGCTCTGATTTCAATTATTGTTTTTTCTCACTTTCCATGTATTTTATATTTGAAGGAAACACATGAATGCAAAATTAATAGGTAGGCTTTATTTAATGGATTTTCAAAGATTGCCTTTTTTACAATAGAAGTTTTTTCAAGTGGAAGAAAATAAGATTTTAACCAGTGAGAGCATTTTATGTGGCCGTGAAACATCGATTAAAACTGCATGCAAATTCCTCTCTGCTCTCACTGACTCTCGCATCTACACTTAGAGGGGATGAATGGGTGAGGGATTTATCATAAAGCATGTTCTGTATTGTACTCATTTATTGTATCAAAGCATCTACAAAAATCATTGTCCAAAATGTAAACAAAAAATATTGTAAGCCCAAAATTAAAACACTGCAATAAAAGATTGTACAATGGATCTCTGTTTTTCACTTTCCTTGCACCAAGTCCAACACCCAAGTCCTGGCCACTAATTTAGGATTTGTATCACTTAGGGATTCTTTTTATATAAGGCGCTGCATGAAATCCTCCCCTTCACCCTCTGTTTCCTTTTTGAACTTGAAATTCTTCCCTGCTCACTCATGTTGCTGCAGCAGAGTTCTTATTCAACTGTATTACCTAGTCACAACTCTTCATCTAGAAGTCACTTTCTTCTCTTCATTTCACATAGTCCAACAAGCACCTTTTGTACTTCACATTTCAAAACACACTCTCATTGCACTAAAACAGTTATCCCCCTCATGCTAATGCCTCCTGTTAGTCAAGTGATTAACAAAGATGAGAAAACTGATTCATGCTAATTAAAAGGGCAATGTACTCCATGACTGGAAAATAATGCCAGCAGTATTGAGTGAAAATCAAGGCAATTGTTACAGAAAACAAGTTTTTTACATGACATTGCTGAAAGCCAGAAGAACTCTTCATCACTAGCAATAAAATTTTAATGCAACTTTTAAACAAATGAAAATTTGATTCAAGAGTTTAGCCAAAAAAATAGTTTCATGTCAGTAACTGCATAATATCACACTGTATTTACCTTAATATAATTTTTTACTGTTTTAGCATTTTAGAAATTGCCTTAAAATTACATAAAGTCAAAGGAAATGACTCATTATTTTTGTGAGTTACTTCATTTTTATAAAAGCAAGGATTTAGCTCAAAAATTGAATCCGTCATGATTTAAAAAATTACATTGATAAACCAAGTGACCAAAGTGCCAAGAGAGGTAATACAGTAACAAATATCTGTTTCTTCTTACAGTAGAATGTAGTATTTATTTATTTTTGTTACCATCGTATTGTTTATCATATTCAAGGTATTGTTTGAGCTTCTGAATAGCATCAACCTTTTGTGATATATATTCTATGTTACAGTGTACATTCTGTCCAGCGCCAAGTTTCCATGATCAACAACAGAAATATTATTTAATGGAATTAAAATTTTTAACTGCTTCACGCATAAAAATTCTTTTTGGCTAATTAGTTGTAACGATAACAGAGAAAGGTAGGGGTGCCATATTTCAAATCAAATTTCCCAGACATCAGAACTCAAAAATCCTGACAAAAGCCAGACTTATATTTTCACCATATATTAATTATGTTTTGAGGATAAGGTACTTAAAGGCATGAGCGCATCGGTACTATTTTAAAAAATTAATTACATTTTGTTACACTTGCGTGCCCTTTTATACTATCATGACAGATGAAGAAAATTATTGTTATAACAAATAGATATTACCTGGCTTTCGTATGTATCATCGTACAATATGTGCGCTAATATCAGTATAGAAAAATTTAAATTACCAGTATGGTGTACTGCAAAAATATGGGCTAAACTGATTTTTAATGAACATATTATAATGTAAGAGATAAAAATATCCGAAGTTTTAAATTTTTGCAGCTCGAAAACTTTGATAGCAACTCTCTTGCCTAGGGTGGCCAGATTTTGACTTCATGAAGAGAGGACAAATTGTTAAAAAATACAGGAAAATAGAGGACAAAAGAGGACAGTAGAAAAAACAGTTTTATTGGGAATTTACCTTAGAAGTACAAAGTGTTTTATATAAATTAACAATGGCACAGTAAACCCAAATTATGCAACATGGAAAGTAAAAAAAATTTGATAAAATTATCTAATCATATGTTTCTGAACTGCCCACTTTTAAAAAAAATTCTTCATCATTAATTATATGGTCATAAAACTGCCTACAAGACAAATTTTTTAAATTATATTTTGCGATTAGGAGGCCTTTAATAGATTCAACTACCAAACCATTCCTGTCATCTGTCCGCTGGGCATTCGTTAGGCTAAAAATATGCTCAATTTTACATTGTGAGCTGAAATTGCAAAAGCGAACTGGCAAATTTTTAGGAGATCTGAGTTCTGTTCTGAATTAGTTACAACTTGAAAGAAATCAAAGCATTTTTTATATATTAACTTCTCCACAAAATCTTTACATAATACCTTATCTTTAGTAGTTATAGTAATAGTATTTATTAACGGGCAGAGCCCAATTTCAGAAGTACATCCTCTTAGACAGCAGTAAATTTGTAAATAAATAACAATATTAATTCATATATAAGAAGTAAACAGAAATACAAAGTAATATCAATAAGAATGCAAGTAAAATAATTAGTCAGTAATTAGAATTACAATATGTTATATTATATTAAATTATAAAATAAAAATTCCAAATACAATATTTCATATACACAATAAAATAAGCAAAGTACATAACAGAGACATTAAAAGAGCCCTTTGACTTTATTCTTAAACGATGTCAACTAAGAATGGAAAAAATCATTTTTTTCACAAACTTTGATACCTTCTCACATCATTCTCAGTACTGGTAGGAAGTGTATATAATTTCTATAAGTATGGGGGACACTAAAAATTTCATATTCCTGGTATGAACAAGAGGGACACGAAGATTTATCTGAGCAATCAACTCTGAACACTTAATGATGTTATTCAGAATATTGAATAAGGTAATCAGCGCAGTTTGCTTTCTCCTAATTGAAAGCAACTGTAAATTTGTTCTGGTCATCAATTCATTATATTCCCCTCTGATCCTTACAGTGTGAGTTTTGTGTGCAACTATTCTTAAAAATTTACGCTGGACACGTTCAAGTGCTATTTCATTGTTGTTATAATAGGGTGACCAGATGATGGAACAATATTCTAAAACAGGTCTAACTAGGGAACAATAGAGCATTCTGAGACATTGTATATTATCAAAATCCTTGCAAATTCTAGTAATGAAGCCTAACATTTTATACACCCTGGATATTATTGCATCAATATGAGAGTTGAAACTAAGTTTTAAGTCAAAAAGGACTCCTAAGTCTGAGATATAATTAACTCGGGTGAGAGTTAGGTCATGGAGATAGTAATCAAGCAGAATGGTAACTTTACATTTTTGGATGGAAATTACATGGCATTTACTTACGTTTAGTTCCATGCAATTAATGTTGCACCATTGCTCAAGTCTGTTTAAGCAGCCTTGTAATACATATATATCCTCTATAGAATCAACAACATGGTATATATTTAAATCATCAGCATACAGCAGATGCTTAACAGGATGTAAATAGTTGCTAATGTCATTAATAAATAATAGGAACAATAATGGTCCCAAGCGGGAACCTTGGGGTACACCAGATGTCATAACAAAAGCAGTTGACTTAGAGTTATTCATTTTTACAACTGATTTCTATGATATAAATAATTATCAAACCAGTTCAACATGTTTCCATGAAATCCATAGGCTTCTAATTTGTGCAATAAAATAGTGTGTACAACCTTATAAAAAGCTTAGGAGAAATCAGTGTATATAACATCGACTTGGTTATGATTCTCAAGGTATAATGCAATGTTGTTTAGGAAAAGTAATAAATTTGTTGCAGTTGATCTTCCAGGTCTAAAGCCATGTTGCTCTTCAGGAAGTATGTTATTTACAATTGGATTTAGTTTATTTATAACTAGGCTTTCATAGATCTTTGCTAATACTGGTAGTATTACTATAGGGCGGTAATTACAAACATTACGTCTGTCACCATCTTTAAAGATCGGTACCACGAAGCCAGTTTTAAGCAAGTCAGGGAAGATACCTTCTGAGAGTGACTTGTTGAAGAGTATGTATAATGGATAAATTAAAGAGTTACTACATCTGGATAGAAATGTAGGAGGAATGTCGTCAGGGCCTGTACCTTTTGATATGTCTGTATTTTTTATTTTAGCACAGATATCTTCAGTGGATAACTTCAATAGGCTAATTAATATAGTAGTAGTATAGTAAGGTTAAAGTCAGAGTTTAGTAATGTTTCGGGTAGCTTGGTGTTGTAAACTCTGGAGAAATGATCTGTGAAAAGGTTACAGATATCTTGAGGATTGTTACATATTTTATCTTGTAGATACATTTCACTAGGAATTTTGTCTAGCTTTTGAGAGTTTTTCACGTGGGACCAGAAATATTTAATATTATGTGTGATACTGTTTTGGATATGTGATAAGTAATGAGTGTAACAGGATTTTGATAGGGTTTTGCATCTTTTACGAATTTCAGAAAATTTTGAATAATCCTCATAATTGCATGTAATTTTGTACTTTTTATGATGTGCCTTCTTTAGATTTATAGAATTTTTCAATTCAAGAGAAAACCATTTAGGGTAATGGCTACTTTTTATTTTTGTCTTTGGTGTAAATTTGTCTATGGTTTCATATAGTATTGAGTAAAAGCAATCAAATGCATCATTAGTACTAGAATTACATAAGATACCAGGCCAATTGATATTTTCAAAGTGCAAAAATCTTTCAAATGTTTCCACTGATCTAAACATTTGGAATCATCAATCACAACTTTTTTGCTTAGTAAGAATTCTAAACAATTTGAAATATCTATCCACTGTGGCATAGTTTCCAACTCCATCCACTCGAAAACCTTACAATCTAACAACTGATCAGTCCATAGTTGTAAATATTCTAATGCATTCTGATAAATTTCAATACAATTTTTCTTAAATGCAATACATTCATTCAGAAGGTCGGCATTTTTATTTAATATAGTTTTCACACTTATTGGAAAAAATTGTTTTTAGTTCTGTCAATGACCCTGTAACCATATTTAATATATTCATAATTTCAATCACTGAATTTTTCTCACTTTCCATGTTTTTTTATATTTGAATGAAACACATTAATTAATGAGTGAAGGAAAATAGGTAATGGATTTTCAAAAAATGATTTTAAAATAATGGGTGCTTTTTCAAGTGATAGAAAATAAGACTTTAATGGTTCATACATATTTAGAATTCTTTCAATGACAGGGAAAAGTGATAACCACCTTGTTTTGAAGTGTTTCACTAGTAGTTGATTATAATATACAGACACAAAGTCACAAAATTTTTTCAAGGTTTCTGTTCTGACTGTGAATACAGAAAAATGATTATATATTTTAACCAAAATTGATACCATGTCAATTGGCCAGGAATCAATTGCATGCTGAACACAATTATTTAAGATATATATTCCAACTAATTGCCCAAGTTCTGCAGACAAGAGTGCATAAACATTGCTCTGTCCATTTCGATCAACACTACCAAAATTGGTGTTGCAGTTGTCCCATCCAAATGCGATACACTTTTCTGCCCAATCATAGGTTTTTAATATTTTTAATACAAGCTGACTTATAGTCTCTGCTGATTCATTTAAAACAAATTTCAATGCGGTTAGCTTGTATGTCAGTCTTTCAACACGATGATCAAAATACTGTATGAGTATTAGAAAAATGTTTGTTGATAAATGATTGTTATCATCAGTGGAGACCCCAATGTACATGACATCATATTCAAGTTTACTTTTTATTAAATGTAGAGAATGTGGAGCTAATACTTTGTTAACTATCGCTTCTGTCTTAGTTCTGGCTGATGAAATTTTAGTAGCTATCTTTGAATCAGCAAATAATTTTGCATATAGCTTATTTGTGCAATCCACTGATTGATAACTCAAGTGATGGCAAACTGTATGAAAGCTTAAAGTTGCCTCACAAACAGAAACAATTTCAGCCTCCTTTCTATTTTTAATAACAGCATAATTTGTGATTTTTCCTGATGTATTGCCAGAATTACTGTTTTTCATATGCTTGGCTGAATTTAAATGCTGCTCCAAAGCTAATTTTCCCTTTGCTGCTATAGATATTGCTTTTTGACAAAGAAAGAAATAGGCTTAATGTTCATTTTTGGTGCTTTTAAACATTTTATATGTTCTTTGCAAATCCTCATTAAATTTACATTTTTGTTGAGTGTGAGACATTGAAGAAAGGGTTAATCTGAAAAATATTTTATTTGAGAAATTACTGGGCATGCCATATTTGAATAAAATATAAGAAAAACTAAAATTCAATGTAATTTTGCTATCTCAAGTGATTTAACATAATTTATTCATGGAAGCAAGATAAGCAATGATGGTTATGATATTTAAAACATCTTGGATTCCACATATTACATTTTTATTTTTTCAAAAATCTTGAATTAAATAATAGTGATATTTACTTACATTTAACTTAAGACAGGAGGTTTTGAATGAAACCTTTTCAGCTTTATTCTAATTAAATAACTCCACTCAACTCAATTTGATGTTATTTCAAATTTTTAAAGAAATTTCCACCATAACATTATTTTATTCATGGAAAACAAGAGAATTACTTAAGTCACACTAAAGTAAAGCTAAGCCGAAATTATTCAGCATTTAGAATAAGTAAAAAACATAAAGACTAGATAATAATGCCATTCACATATGTTGTACCTACAATAGAGGACAGACTCAAAAAAAGAGAGAGGACAAAAGTTTTGAGGGTAAAAAAGAGGACGTCTGGTCACCCTACTCCTGCCCGTACCTTAACAGAAATATTTAGAAACCCGGCCATTTAAAATCCCGCCCGGACGTCCCCGGACAGGAGAAAAACCCGGACATGCTCGAACACATGACCCCTAGCGAAAGGTGTGTTGAAATGTAAATTAAAAATTGAAATGATATTGTGAAAGAGTTATTAATTAACATTAATGTGATCAATTAGTGAAAAGAACTAAATAATCTAATTAAGGATGTGATTGAACCTTTGATTTAGTATAAATAATTGGTGGGATTAAAAATCTTAATTTATAACGTATTATTAATAAAATGGCCGATTAATAATGAATTAATACATTTTAATATTACTAAATAAAGAAACTCAAGTTTAAAAAATATTTTAATAGAATTGGAAAGAAAATGGAACAGCCAAGAGCATAAAACAGAACAGCCAAGAAAACAAAAGAAATAAGAGAGTGCGCATCTCTTAACTTTTGGAGTGGTTGGAGCGGATTGGAGTTTGTTTCAATCGCACACTCATCGCAATTGTCAACGCTTGGCAGTTCGTTCACTTTGGTTCTACGGATGAGGAAGATACATCGTTAACAGGTAAGGAACTTTCTCTTAATACTTGAACGGTGATCTCTGTTAGGGGAGTGTTCATTCAGTCGTCATTTTGTGATCGATTGTCGGTTTTAATTTCCTTAGAGTTAGAATGAAATGGAAAATTAATTTATTTCTAGTCAGCGACACGCTGCATTGGATTTTGTACTATCACATTAGAGCATTTGAATTTCGTGCAATTTTGTATGTCAAGTTCTAATTATTTCTTCTTTAACGGCGATCTCTGTTACGGGCAGTTACGGGAGTGTTCATTCATTCGTCATTTTGTAATCGATTGTCGGTTTTAATTTCCTTAGAGTTGGAGTTAAATGGAAACAAATTTATTGGATTTTGTACTATCGCATTAGAACATTTGAATTTCGTGCAATTTTGGGTGTCAAGTTCTAGTTATTTCTTCCGGTGCATAATTCGTAGCTTCTTGTGTAATCAGAAGTCCTAATTAGGCAAAGTTGTTGATCACTTGATTGTAATTTAATGGCGTCATAATCTTAGATTTGCATTAATTAGGAGAAATCTATGTAATACCTTTTCCGTGTTGAAATTTGTTCGAAGTTAACCACGTGTATTTTGTGTGGACTGAGTCAAGTTTAGACCTGAAAGTCGAATGGATGTGTAAGCGTGAAGTTTGAAGGTGGAAATTGGTGTTCTATCGCATTGTTCAAGTGGTGAAATTTATCGTTGCCTCTGACATTTTTCGTGTTCTTACAGCATTTTATAAATGATAGCCTATGATCAGCGTTGCCAATAGTGCCAATTTGACTTGAGATTCCGGGGCAGTCCGTCTAATTTTTCGTGTATTTTATTATAACGAAAGCGTACGCTTAACTACATAAATAGTATTTTAATTAATAATTAAAAATGTTTCTTTCCAGTCTCCGGTTTTCATACAAAATTCTCCGGGTCATGTCATGTTTAATGTTGGCAACCCTTTATCGAAAAATGCATTCAAAGAAATGTATTTAGATTATTTAACTGATATTAAGTTACGTAAGCAATACATACTAGTCGAATGGTTTTTGAAGTATTAAGCTTAGCTAAGCAACATAAGGGAAATAAGTTATATATTTCTTTACAAATCTTTGAATTAAAGGTTAATTTGAGTTACAACAGAATAGTTGAGAATATTAGCGGAGTGATTTAGTACGAGATATTACATAAGTTATCAGGAATATTATTCAGCATGATATTACAGTACAAATGTTCAGATTTGATTTTCTTGTTTCGGAGCATGTGTGCAATTTCCAGCACAGAACCGGTCTGTCATGGTCGTCTCTTATGTGTTTTTAGTGATACTTTTGTTGGTTATCTCAAGAAGTTTCCAGTGAGAATTAGCGATGCATTTTAAAGAATAACTAGACGTGTGTCCATGCATTAAGTTTTTAATGGCGTCTCTGTATGTACAATTGTGCTAGTTTTTAATTATTTTATTAATGGTGAAAGTTGTAACCAGCTTATATTGGAAAGTGATAAATCTCAAGTTCTTTAAATTGATATTTCGTTGAGAAAGGAAAAATAATTGTATAATTTTGTCTCCTTCGAAATTGTAACAATTTAATAATTATCGTTAACCTAAGTGTCGATTGTTTTTGACATTTTATGCATATGAAATACTTCGTGCCTGGGAACTTTTACTTACCTGCCTGCTGACTTTCAATGCAACATAAATCGATTAAATATGCTGTATAAATAGGATGGCATTTATAGAAACATAAATATTCGTTTTGCGGTGAGTGTAACCGTGAAATGTTGATTGAATTTGCTCTTTGATAATGTGTAATGATTTATTAAACGATTTAATGTTGCAATCATGGAAATATTTTGAGAGACCCCAAAATAATTAAAATATTGTGCTTGGAAAAGATAATTATATTAAAATTGCTGAAGCAATTGTGGAAATATTTTGAGGAAAGTGATTTCTGAGATTTTTATTTATTGGAACACATGCAAATTTTTTAGAAAGTTTATAACATTATGCTAATGAAAGTTTGACAGTTCGTTTTTGTTAGTTATTTCCACTGATCGATGGCTAATCATCAGTTGAGCATGCAAAAATTGTAGTGTATTTATCCAATACCATTTTAGTGCATTTTATTTTATAAATGTTCAACCAATTAAATCAAATAGCAAATAAACGGCAGTGGGAGGCTGAAGTTTGATGGGTGTATGTGATCTATTATGCCATTCATTACTATGGCAAAGGATATTATTTTTGGAGATTTTGGTGTATGACAGGGAAACATTTCATAGCATTGATATAATGCTTTTATCTTGTCACCCTGTTATTTATCAAGTGTTAAGAGACAGGAAATAAAGAAGAGACATAAAATCAGAAGCAATAACATCAATTTTTAAAGAGTAAAAGCGCAGCATATTGGTTTTGTCACATTAAAAGCTTTTGGAAGATTGGAAATATTTGCGTACTATTCTTTGACTTAAACTTCCATGCTGAATTCATATTCATTAGCTGTTTTTAAAGCTTTAAAATGTAAAAACAAATGGTTATTTTATCCAATTTCCCATTATTAATATGTGCAATGATTTTTATGAAGTTACTTGATCAATTTTGTTGGTTTTAACATAAATTGAAATGAATAGTGCTGTTAGACACAATTATTCATAATTATATTCTTGTAAGTAGTTAACAATGTTTATTCATGAACAGTTGACTAGAATCTGTTATGATGCCATCTACATATAAAACTACAAAAACTTTTTTGAAAATTTGGTAGTAGCAGGTGCCTTCAAAATAGCAGACTTAAGATTGAGTTAACAGATAGCATGTTGATATTCTTCATTGACTATTGAGCATATTTACTCTTCCATACAATTTTATTGCTAAACTTATAGTTAAGGTTTGAATTATAAATAAATCTCAGTAAATCAAATATTTTTATTGCATCAACAAAAGAGGGCCCAATTTTTAGTTTGATTCAGTTAATTTTTAATTTCAATTACTTTGTTATATAATGTGATTACATTATTTCCTCTGATAACTAATGCTTTATTTTCTTAAAAATCAATTGTATTTGGTTTGCCAGTTCAGGCAAATTGGAATGTTAAAATTTTAAACTAATTCAAATAAATGTTACGTACTTATTTGAATAAACTTAAAGAATTTGAAATTTTAAAAATTCTAAATTGTCCTAAATAAATAAGATGTGCTCTTTCATATTTTGTAAGCAAATAAATCTTTTATGTTTAGATTAGTTCTCTTCGTAGAATTCACTACAACCATTTTTTCTCTTTATTTTAGGTACTCGATGCTGATCCAGAATGCATTGGTTTGAGCTGTAACAGAACCATGAATTGAAGAGTGCTGCTTTGCTGTGACTAGAATTGATGCACCTGGTTGTGAGAGTAAAGAGGAACATTAACCGGAGGCTATGTATATGGTATGAGAGATTTTTAAAAACTAATTCTGGCTTGTTCACTATATCAGATAATTATCTTCTATAATATATAGCTGTGTAGGAGGAGAATATAAATTGATAAGGCACTTCCAGATGAGCTAGACTTAAAATTTGGCATAATTATAGGTTTTTGGTCCCAACCATTGGAAAAAAGCCAAAATTGTTGAAATTCTAATTTTTGCCCCATAGGAAGATAAAAATTATAAGGCACTTCAAGATGAGTTAAGAGACTTTGAAATTTGGCATGATTATAGATTTTTTTGTCACAATTAATGGAAAAAATGATAATATAAGAATTCCAATTTTTAGATGCTGTTTTTGTCCTCTTATTCAGAATAAGCTGAAATTTACAATTGGATTAAACCACATCCCAGGAATTTGATTGCGCTTCAAAATATTGTATGATCAATTTACACTTACAGTAAATAGTGCTACCTCTGAATAAATGTTTAACTGATATCGTCTGTAAGAATATTTTATTGATGAGAATCATCATCATCATAGGTATTCTGTCTGTTGACAGGTCCGTGATTATTCATGGTTAAACTTGGTTCTCCATATACTCCTATTTTCTGCAGTTTTCTTCATGTCTTGATAGCTCTCTTTCCCTTTCAAGTCGTCTACCAGCTGAAACCTTTTCCTATCTCTTTTTTTCCATCCAGTTTTCCTTCTAACACTTCTTTAATCATGCACTGTCTCCTCAGGTAATGCCCAATCCAGTTTGCCTTCCTGGTAATCTGTATAATCATTCGCTTCTCTCCTATTCTTCGTAGTACTTCCTAATTTTTCACCCTATCTGTCCATTTTATCTTCAGCATTCTTCTCCACGTCCACATTTCGAAGCTTTCCAAGTATTTTATATCATTTTTCCTTAGCGTCAATGTTTCTGCCTCATACAAAGCTATATCCCATACATAGCATTTTATCAATCTCTTGCAGATTTCCTGTTTTATATTTCCCATTAGTAGGAGTTTCTTTCTTCTGAAAGCAGCTTTTGCTTTTGTTATTCTAGTCCTGATTTCATCTGTACATTTTGCTTCTCTCGTTATGATGCTTCCAAGGTATTTATAATCTGAAACTTGTTCTAATGGCTTTCCTCCAATACTTATGTTCAAATTTTCTTCTTCTTTACTTGATATTCGCATAACCTTGGATTTTTCTGTATTAATTTCCATACCGTATTTTCTACCTGTTATCACTAGTAAAGGGTTTTTCTTTGGTGTACTTCCTTGAGGACATCTGTTGGCGCTGATTGATACTAGCTTTGCTAGCTTGGTTTTCAACGTAAGAATATATTCCCCGATCGGAGCAGGAGAATTTAGTCTGCCACGATGGTTTAGTGGTAGAATATCTGCCCGGCAAGTGGAAGGCCCGGGTTCGATTCCCGGTCATGGCAGATTTTTTCTCCTGTTTCCTTATGCTCATCATAACAGCTTATGCCTGCTTGCATAGTGATCTTCAGATCTTTCTTTCTATGAAAGAATACTCGTGATGATCTACGAAGTGTGACACAGTAGGGATATCTTTCTGTAGTCTTTACACTGCATTGCCTTTGGCTTCTTCTTTAGAGGGATCATTCTTACATCTAAGAAATTCTGAGGCCACTCTCCCGAGTCGTAAATCTTGTTAATTAGTTTCGTGATCACTTTTAGTCCTTCCGATCCCATGACTTTAAGTACCTCTGCTGGTATTCCATTGCTGCCTGTAGCTTTTCCTTTCTTTAGTTCCAGTATCGCCTTTTCTACTTCGCTTTTCATAATACTTGGTCCCAAGTTGTTTTCTTCAATGCAATTCTCTTCTTCCAGTTCCATTTGTACCGATCCTGCCTGCTTCTTGTATAGTTCCTTAATGTATTCTTCCAATACCTGTGCTACATCCTTTGGTTCTGCGACTATTTTTCCATCTGTATTAATAATTCCTTTACCACGAATCCCATTAGGCTTCTTATCTTCTAACTCCAGTGCCCTAGCATACATCATATCATACCGTCCTAACTTCTCCATCTGTTGTATTTCCTCACATTTTTCTCTTATCCAAATTTCCGTAGCTTTATCTGTTACCTTTCTCAACTCATTGTTTATGCGTCTATAATTGGCTCTACCTTCTTCACTGTTAACATTTTTCCATTTTCTTCTCTCATCCATTTTCTCCAGTATTTCCTTAGTGATCCATGGTTTTCTGATTTTCTTCTCGTTTCCCAATCTCTTTATTCAAGGTATCATTGATGCTGGCTTTCACTTCCTTCCCATTCTGTATCCACAGTCTTCGGTTTGAGAATATAAGGTGCCAATTTTTTGTTTGCACTTGATAAACTTTGTTTAATTAAATTTTATAGAGAACATTCCATTTTTTAAGTTTATCATACTTTATAAATTTCAAATTTGACTTATGTTAATAAATACTCTAGTAGAGTAACGAGTTATTTACAAATTACAGAAGGCAGTATATAAAAGTATATTGAAATAAAAATTTAGAAAACTATTACATGCCAAAGTTTTAATATTTAGTTACTTTTTAGACAGCACTGTATTTGTTCACATTTGCAGACTAAGTATTTAAATTTAATCTTAATAGGTGCAGTCATTAAAAAATATGTTTTGGATCAGGATTTTGGTGTTCTCTGTTTAAAATTTGACCAAGAGGGTTTGAAGAGGTTAAATAATTCCAGATTTTGTTTACTAATTTTATGAAGGTTGGGGATGAATGTACGTTTCAATTCAGAAAATATTCTATGGGTTTTTTAAATTCTTTGTTCCGAGCCAATAAAAATTCTGTATTCAAGTTGTTGAAATCAGATAGAGATTAATGCGAATGAAATTTCAGTTATTTTATAGAGCTTTGATCGTAAATCCTGACTGAACGAATGTGCATGTGAAGGAAAATATTTTAATTGTTCCTAATTCAATGCAACATTTAGAAAAAATCCCAAGTTAGTCGAGAGACCCAAATTCCAGTCATCAATAGCCAGTTGGCTAGATATTATTTATTTGTAAATAATTTTTCCTTTTATTTTCTTCCGAGTGTAATGAGGTATTGTATTATTTAGAGCAGTTTTACAATCTAGTGTATAAACAATTGCTTTCCCTTCTGTATAATTACTGCCATTTTTTAAATCTGAACCAGAATTAGCAGCACTTTTGGTTATATAACTTTTTGATAATTTGGTGGTAACAGGAGGTGCCTTCTAAATTATCAACTTAAGATTCCGAGTTAACAGATAGAACATTGGTACTTCTTCATTCACTGTCCCCGCTTAACATGAAATTCACTTTAGCATGATTTGCCAATTGGTGATCCTCTTCACTTTACATGAAGAAAGTCCCGTTTTAACACAAGTTGCAATATGATCCATTACATAAAAAAATATTGTCATTAATGGAACGCATTAATTTATACTTATTCGTAAAATATTAGATAATTTATAGTACAGGTAATCTCCTATTTACATCAGGGATGTGTTCCTTAGAGCCACCGACCTATATCAAAACAATGTAAATCGGACATGTTTTTCTCATATTTTTTTATATTATAAAGGAGATTAACTAATTAAATGATTAACTCTAATCCTACATCTTCCTTGCGATTGAAAGAAGAAGCATTTGATACATTGTAGAGGCTTACTTTTCGAATAGCAATCATTTTGCGTTAGTCTGAGTTAGGGCCATAGGGATGAGGGCAATATCTTCTGTAATAATGGACTGACTCCAAACGTTTTTTAAACAGATTTATACATTAATTACAAAGAAATTTGACATTTTATCTTTATCAGTGGATAATAGAAAAACGTTCTCATTTTTGCTTTTCAAAAAAAATTTTTTAAAAGGAATGCCATTGATACAGAACATTAATAAAAACTATGCTTTATCAGTGACAATGCATACAGATACATATAACTGTTATTGACTGCCTGGAATAAAATGTTTAAATTTGTTACCATGTATAATGAGCACCCCAACTTTTAGATCAATTTTGCCTGAAAAATGCGTATTATATACGAAAATTTACGGTAGTCCCTTTGGTTGGTTCTGTTGAGTTTTACCTGCTGCCCTGCATTTCACGCTCTTCACAAGATCGAGATTTAAAACGATGTTATATTTGAGAAACGACGAACGATGTAAAACGGTGAAACTTTCCCTTATTTGTAAACGGCGTTATATCGAAACAACGTAAATCAGAACGACATAAATAGGAGATAACCTGTATTTAGATTCTAAAGGACCTGCAGAACTAACACATGTTGCTCTTTGTACTTCATTAGGTGTTGTGTATTGTTTATGCATCGTACTGTATTTACACTGTATTGGTTATTACATTTGATATATAAAAACATAAGTAAAATGCACATTAATGCTTGTAATCCATTAAATCTCTGCTTTCTCGCATGCTCTCTCTCCCTCTAACCCTTTATGATATTTATGCATTCGCTTAGCAGGAATTTGCTTAACACGACACCTTTTAGGACCGTATCTCTCGTGTTAAGCGGAGACTACCTGTATTTAGTCTGTCATACAGTTTGATTGCTAAGAGTTAAGGTTTGAATTATAAATAAATCTCAGTAAATACAATATTTTTATTGCACCAGCAAATGAGGGCCCAATTTTTTATTTGAAGGGTTAATTTGTAATTTCAATTGATTATTTGTTTATATAATGTGATTGATTTATTTCCTCTGATGACCTACGTTTTATTTTTTAATCGATTATGTATTTGTTTTGTCAGTTCAGACAATATGGGACGTTAAAAATTTTCAAACTAATTGTCAAATTAATCTTTTACTTAATTATTTGAATAAATTCTTAAAGAATTTTAAATTTTACAATTCTAAAAGGCCCAATAAATAAGATGTGCTCCTTCATATTCTGTAAGCAAATTAATCTTTTATATTTTAGATTATATATTTCTTTATTGAATTCACCACAACCATTTTTCCTCTTTATTTATGTACTCGCAGCTGATGCTGAGCCAAAATGCACTGGTTTTGAGCCATAGCAGAACCATGATTCAAAGAGTACTGCTTTGATGTGACAAGAATTGATGCATCTGGATGCAAGAGTAAAGGTGATTACGAGCTGGAGGCTACATATATATGGAATGAAAGGTTTTTTATTCACCTAATGTTGCTAATCCTGGTTTGTTCACTATATCAGATGACAAATATCTTCTACTATATTATATATAGCTTCATCTTACTTAGGGTATAGGAGGAGGATATAAATTATAAGGCTCTTCCAGATAAGCTAGAGATTTGAGATTTGGCACGATTATAGGTTTTTGGTCACATATTTTGTTTGAATTTGAAAACTTTAATTAAATTTTATGAAGAACATTTCCTTTTGTTTGTAAAAGTTTATTAGTATAGTTATATAAATTTTAAATTTTCGTCATAAATTTGATTTCTGTTAATAAAGAATCGAATATAGTAACAAATTATTTGTGAATTACAGAAGACTGTATATAAAAATATATTGAATTAAAAAACCTTAGAAAACTTATTAAATGCCAGTTTTCATATTTAGCTTGACTTTTGAGACCACTTTATTTGCTCACATTTGCAGACTTACCATGTTTTATGATGAATATTGTTCAGCAAATTGGATGTTGGAAAGTAATTAAATTTAATCTTAATAGGTGCAGTCACTAAAAAACGTTTTTTTTTTGGATCAGGATTTTTGGTGTTCTACGTTTAAAATTTGCCCAAGAGGGTTTGTCAGGGTTAAATAATTCCAGATTTTGTTTAATAATTTAAAGGTTGGAGATAAATGTACAATATGCTTGAATTAATTTAGAAAATATTCTATGGGTTGTTTTTTTATTCAAGGCAGAAAAATTGAGCCAATAAAAATTCTATTGTATTCAGGTTATCAAAATCAGATAAAGAGATTGTGAATTAAATTTGCTATTTTTGAATTTAAATCTGGACTGAATGTTCATGTAAAGGAAAATATTTTAATTGTTTAAAAATTTATCTAAAATTATTTGTGCATTGAAAATGGTAATTTAATTGTACCTATAATTCAAGGCAATGCTTAGAAAAATTCTTAGTCGAGAGACAATTAATTCTTAAGTTAGGAAAAATTCCTTCAATATCAATTTGCTAGACATTATTTGTTTCTAAATAATTTTTCCATTTAGTTTCTTCCAAGTGTAATGAGTTATTATTCAGAGCAATCTTAATCTTTTTTACAATCCAAATGTATAAACTGTTGCTTTCCATTCCATATAATTACTGTCATTTTTTTTAATCTGAACAAACCAGAATTAGCAGCACTTTTGGGTATATATATATGTATTGTATCTTGTATTTTTTCTAAGCCATGCTACTTTTGCTCTTTACTTTCGTGCCCTTTTTTTAGAGAATGATTAAAAATGATTTTATACTGCCAAATTATCTCATAAAAATGGAGAACTTTGACCCAGTGTTTGCTATATTTTAAATTTCTTTCTGAACTTGAAGAAAATTTTTAAATTGTAATTTTGTTTCATGCTATGTTCAAAGGCTTATAAGTCTGATAGAAGTCCAGAATCTTTTTAAAGTCCTGAATTCAAAAAACTATCTAAGTCAAGATTTTTTCGTCTCAAGTCCACCAAAATTATTCTAGTCTTAAGCCAAGAAAAATTCCATCAATATCCAGTTTGCTAGACATTATTTATTTGTAAATTTGTTTCTTCCAGGTGTAATGGGTTACATTATTCAGAGCAATTGTAAATTCTTTTTACAATCCAAATGTATAAACTATTGCTTTCCATTCTATATAATTATTGTCATTTTAAAAAATCTGAACCAGAATTACCAGCACTTTTGGGTATATTTATGTATTGTCATCTCATATTTTTCATTGTGAAATTCTTGTAAAATTTTACTTAAGTGTTTGCTATATGTTAAATTTTTTTCTGCACTTCAAGTAAATTTTTTAAATTGTAATTTTGTTTCATGCTTGTTCAAAGGCTTACAAGTCTGATAGAAGTCCAGAATTTTTTTAAAGTCCAGAATTTTTTTCAGAATTATTTGAGACTTTTTTTCAAGTCAGTCACCAAAATTATTCTAAGTCCAGAGTCCAAAGTCCAGGTTCAAAAATTATTTTGTCCAAAATGTAAACCATTTTTTTTAAGGTCCCATGTCCAAAATTATTTTAAGTTGGGGCTTTTTTTAAAGCCCAGAATATGAATTTTATTTTGAAGTGCAGGATAAAATAAGTAGAGAAGAAAAATGTATTTCAGAGTAACATTTTTTATTGAACTTATTCTATGCATACATGTACTTTTTTAATTGCAATAAAGACAATTTATTATAAACAAAACCTGTTTACTCCTTTAAGCTAAGAATAATTTCTTTTTCTCGGAGCCTCTTTCAGGTATCTTAAGACTTAAGGGGTTTTTTTTTAGGTATATTTTGGCCCAAAAAACCATAGTTTTTGCCTAAAATTGCTATTTTTATCATATTTTTCACCTAAAATTGCTATTTTTAAGCATATAAATGCAATTTTTAAACATTTAAGCAATTTTTAAGCTTACAAAGGCTGTTTTTACCACAAATTCTTCCAATTTTTGCTGTTTGTTGACCACACATTGTTCAAAAGCTGACATAACTGGCACATATCACAAAACATGAAGAAACATCAAAAAACAATTTGCAGCTGAAATAAACTGAACAAGTGCTTAAAGTTTTACTTGCCTCTGATAAAAATAGCTGCAACTGCATTGTAAAATAATTAATACACGCATTTCAACTACAGAACAGCTGCCATCAGTGGCAAAATGCCGCTGATAAAAACTGCTCTTTAGCTGGAATGCATGTATCAATTTTTTCACAACTCAGTTGCAGCTATTTTCATCAGAAGCAAGTAAATTTTAAGCACTTGTTCTAGAATCACTAAAAAAAGAAACATTGTCCATGACCTAACACTAATTAATAATGTCTCCTATTGGTCAAGAAATGTGCTAAGTAAAAAGGAATGCACGCAATTTATTCTAGGAGCAATGTTCCCATAAACGACAAAAAATAACGCAGTATTGAATCATGCAAAGCAATGCTTAATTAAAATTACTTAAATCCTAGAATAATATTTATAAACTATTCAATGCATGAAATAAACTTTTAAATGCAATATTTAACATTTTATGGCATACCTATTTTAACTGTTAATAAAATTAAACCTCTTTATATTTGCCAAATTAATTTTCTTCACATAAATGCATTAACATTACATTGTCGGTACCTCAAATGTTTCATTGTTTTTTAAAAGATTAATTGCATAATATAAACTCAATGACTACATCTGATAGCAATTTAATGTTTATAGCAGCAAAGATTGAACTAAATACATTTTGTCTTTAAGACTTATCTTGCTTGGTTTTGAAAATAAAGTTAATCGAGGTGAGGTAATATTTACAACATCAAAAACATCTTTTATGTAAAGTTCAGATTCAAAGCTATTATGCAAAACTGAGTTTATCAAAGCAAACATTATTTATTAATAAATTTGGCATATTCTTAAAATTTGTCTTACATATCAAGGTAAATACAGTGTGTATAATTTAACAATTGCATGACTCAACTCCGGTTATTGTTAACAAATTACATTGCTCCTTATTGATAGCTTAACACTTTCATAGCCAATTTGTTAATTTACAAGTAAAATCAGCAAATCATTTTCATCACTAAAAATTTATGTTACAAATGTGCAAATATATGTAGCAATACATTAACATTACAAAATATTTATTAAAAAACATCTGAAGAATGTGCAGATTGTAATTTATGAAATTACTGAGTACACGATAAAACTAAAGTATTTCATTAAATATTTGTATGCAATTGAGTTCTTTATGATAAAAATTTAAAAAATTCCTTCTCAGCAAAGGTTAGAATAAGTCAGAATCTCATATAGAGTTTACCAAAATTATCATTATGATAATTTAATGAAAATATTTTAAACAATAGCCATGAAATGGTTAAGTAATCTTAAATACCAACAAGAGACATTAACATTTGCATCAGAGACCAACTTAAGAATAAAAAAATGAGAATCAAAATAAATATCCTATAATTATTATACCAAGTAGAATTGAATGAGCTTCCCACAATCTAAAGTAGAAATCCATTGCTTTTTGACTTTTGCAGGCTTTTAGTCTTTCGCAAATTTAAATCACTTAAAATGAAGAATTGAACTCTCAATGAAAACATTTATTTAAGATCTCCATGTACTCATAGCAGAAGGAAAAACTAAGAACATTCTACTACCTAGCATTGTCAAATGAATTGACTGCATTCAATATCAATGTTAATTTAGAATCCTCAAAATAATTTCCAACACATATCAATTAAAATATGAAAAAAATTCTCAAATAAAACTTTTCAAACATAGAAATAATTTTTTGTTCATAATTATTGTCTTAATTTGAAGTTATGTCGATTTAAAACATAACCTGAGCAACACCGGATAAATTTTCTAGTTATTTATAAGTAAAGAAAACTTTGCAATATCATTTTAATTTCTGCACCTGAGAACTATATAAAGATGTTTGTGTACCATTGTAAAATAAATCTGAATAATTTCTCCGAGATTTGGCATACAAAGACAACTACAGTGCAACTTTCCAGATAAATGTTTAATGTGACTAAATCTTAAAAGGATACTTTATAGTTTAATCTACATTTTTCATTAGAAATACTTTTATGAACTCTGTATTTATCTCAATAACTGCAAATATGTCAATAATTTGTTGCTAAAATACATTAAAGTTATGATGATTTAATGTTGTGCTGATGCGAATTGTATAATTGTAAAATACTAGTTAATTACTTGATTTAAAAATGAATGCAAGAGTTTAAAATAATACTAAAATTTGTAATGAGAGTTTAAAATATAAATAGATATCCTTGGATGAAATTAATTTTTTAAATTTTCTGTAATGACAAAAAAGATATGCTACTTATTTGTTCAATAAACAAATACGATGTGCTTGCATTCTGTACGCGTTTCAGCCTACTTTGAAGGTGCACTGTAAATATTTATGACTTTTATTCAAAACTCATTAAATAAAAAGAACTTCAAATACACATTAGATGATACTTCATTAGCTCACTGATTCCCATTAAGAAGCTCTAAATCAACATTTCACTAAGGATTATCAATTGCCATTTAAAAAACAATGCATTCATTGTGATAGTTGTTTATATTGTTCATCGATATGAATGTACCCTTTCTGTCTGATTAAAATCAAATTTTTCTGCATTAATTCGAAGTGGATTTGAGTTTAGTCTTCTAAAAAATAAGAACCCTAATTCCTTCAGCTATGTAACTGTTCTCATCCCCAGTTTCTGTCTCAATTTTAACTAATTTAAAAATGCAATTTCATTACAGTCCTGCACCGTATTTCCAAGCTTTTCTTATTAACCCTTCCATGACTGTACGGGGTAACTGAGTTACCCCAAGACATAATTTTCTTGAATAAAATTTTCATTCTTTTGTCTATTATTTCCATCCTCCAGGTAATCATATAAAAATCTTTTGGCTTAAATTTTATGGTGACGTTGCTCATTTCAAATCCCAATTGTCTTCTAAAATTCGTAATTACTGAGGTGGGGTACCTAAGTTACCCCGCATAGGCGTTCATGCCCATTACGGCAGCATTTAGTCATATATGGTATGTCAATTCCTGTCTACGAATGTTCATGGAAATTATTGATATGGCAGCCCTAAATGCCTACATAATTTGGTCAAAGAAATATCCCAAATGGAAAGTAAATGGCCGTGGCCGAAAAATAAAAATTTCTTCAGAAATTTTCAGTTGGACTTGCTAAAGACAATGTATTACGCAGAAAAAATAAAAGCCAAAATTATCACTTGCCCGTGAAGTCGGAAATAGATCTGTTTTTGAAAGAATGTCAACCTTCAAATGAAAGTGAAAGCATGAGAATGTCCGAAAGATCTCCAGTAGCACGACGCGTTGTTGTTTTTGTCCAAGAAAACGAGACAGAAACACGAAATTGTTTTTTACAGATTGCGGCAAAGCAGTGTGCAGTTTACATAGGGAGGAAAGAAAACAACTATTATGCCCTAAATGTAAAGATAACTAACGAATGTATTTCAAAAGTTCAAATGTTTGTACAGTTATGAATAATGAACGCAATATATGAATAAATGATAATGATTGTAAAATTCAAATTTAGTGTTCATTTACTTATGATTTCTTGAAAAGATAAATATAAATACTAACACCCATATTTTCCAGGCTAATGCAGTAAGAACCTAGTAGTATTACGTAGCAGAAATAACGGAAATATTTGCAAAAATAATATGACGGAATACAACTAAAATATTGTAGACACTAAAAACATTCAAAAAAGAACAAAAGTTTATAACAAGAAGTAATATTTTGAAAAACCACCCTGGGGTACCCAATGTACCCCACACAGCCGCTTGCGGAACTTTTAGAGGCACAGTCACAGAAGGGTTAAAGTAGATTAGAAATTATAAAAAATGGGGTTGGAAAAACCCCTCTCAAAATAAAATTCATTGGGATTTTGGATTATTTCCTTTGTTTGTATCCAATAATCTTTCATCTATTTAAAATATATAAATGTGACATTTTCCAAGTACATGCCTAATTTACTTCCAAATAAGAAAATTAAAACCAGTGAATTTCTCCTGAGTTTATAAGGCCATTTTCTTTGTTTATAAATTGGTTATTCCTTTAATTTTATAAACTAAAAACTTCCCAAATCTATTCACAATGCAGAATTATTTCTAAATTGACAATTTTTTGCAATGAATGCAAGCAAACTGATTATTTTAAATGATGATAAAATGCTGACCTGTGGTTTAAAAAGGTATATATTTAAGAAATCAAATATATTTTTTAAATTATTTAAATCCTAAACAAATAATGCCAAATTAAAATGTTTTTTCAAGGGAAATGAAATATATCGAAACAAATAATACTTATATTTGATATAAGTCTTGAAAAATGGACAAATGAAAGTTAACGTTTGCATAGTCCAGTGATGGCAAACCTTCTATAGTCCGCGTGCCAATATAACTGAATTTGTCAAATCTTTTCCACCTCGCGTGCCACAAAAAGTCCTTGATTTTTTTGGGTGCCAACTAAATTAAATTCGAGATCAATAAATAAGATTGTAACCGTAAAACTAACGTTTACAATAGTTAACTAAATAAAACCAATATTTTTACTGCGTTAAATCAATACGATAAATGCTTTGTATGGTTTTCGCCTTTCGTTGGCGTGCCAACCAAACTCGAATAGGTTCGCCATTACTGGCCGAGTCTGTAGATGCTAAAATACTAAGCACCCAATAATTTGTTACTTGTAGCTTTAAATTCTTACTAATTAAAGTAAGATAATGTTTGCAGAGAGAAATAAGTGCCTGAACAGTGTGAACCAAAAAGTAATAAAATAACTTTCACATACACTGATGAAGCAGAAAGTTTGTATGTCTGACCACTGCTCAAGTCTAAGGCTGTCTAAAACTGTAACTAGAGCAGAATAAATGCTCAAAAAATCAAAATTTTCCTTTGGCATTCAGTATTCTCTCTGATAAAATAATCACGGCTAAGTGTAAGCATAAAAAAGTTTGTATACATGAAGATTTAAGTGTCGCGAAAGCATTATTTTTTCAATAGAGTAATTAAAAAATTGCAGTGATTTTAATATGGTTTACAATAAACTTTTATAAATAAAGAGCAAAATTTAATTATGGTTAAAAATGATAGGAAAATCAGTTAAATTACCATATTTCCCAGCAGTTAAGATGCACTTTTTCCCCAAAAAACGTCCCCTAAAATCAATCTTATGAGCTGAGGGTAAACATTTGCTTGGTCGTATAGATCATTGCTTCTCAACCTTTTTAGATCCACGGCACACCTTCATGAATGCTTAATAAACATCGCGGAACATCAAAGCATCTTCCAGCTTTATGACTAAATATCTTCCTCTTTATGATGGCACATAACTTGTGCATTATGATGTGACCTCTCTTATATATTGATTATTACTCATATAAAGATTGCACAGTGACATATTTTGTTATTTCTTAGTGAATTCACTTTAAACTAGCAAGCTTGATCTTAGTTACAGTGATATACATCTAATGATCTTTGTGAATTGATTTCTTGCTACATTTTATGCATAACCCCAATCCACTTTAAGCTAACCTTTGACTTGAGTACCGCAACTTTATTAAGGTGATTATTTATTTGTAATAAACCTTTAGTATTTGTTTATATAGATGTTCATTTATATTTTTTATCATTTAGTTATACCGTATTTAATTTCCACTCGGCTTAGAATTGAGTCTTAAAAATCTAAATAAATGTTTCAATAAATTCACTCCCGAGCCATCTCTAGTATGCGCGAGCATAACCCTAGGATTCCCTGAGCCAACTGTCATTTACTTTAGCGAGTTTTTCAATTTTTTTTAATAATCCCATGAGTCAAACACGTTACCCTGACAAAATTCGAGACCTTACAGTACTTCATGAACTTTATAATACTCAGTAGTTGGAATATGAACTCAAAGAAGATGAAACTGCCAGTTGTCAAAACTGACAATGGTATGTCAAGTGACAAGTCTTCAGAGTGTAACAATAATAATAATAATTTATTTAGTACAAATAGGTTTCCCCAATTACTTATACTATAATAAAAGGATGCAACAGCCATAAAACAATGATAATAACAATTACATTAAAATAAACACTAAGCAAATGGTATTAAAATAATATAACAACAAAGCGTTATCGTCTATTGAAAAACTTCATAGGCTTTCTTTTTTAAGGTATACAATCTGTCGTTAAAAAAGTCGATATAACAAGTAAGTTCATTGGCAACTTTGATTACTCTAGGAATGGTCAAATATTTGTGAATATTTTTTTTGGAGAAAGGCACAGCCAGAAGAGGCATATGCCGAGTTCTGCGGGAAGGAACTGCAAGGCCAAGTAGTCCAACTAAAAATCTCGAGTCAATGACATCATTTAACACTGTGAACAAAGGAGACTTCATAAACTTTTCGTCTTAGCCACATGGGATGAATTCCCAACAGTTTGCATAAGTCAGTGTAGCCATCCCTGTTGTAAACAATGTTTTCCTTGTAGCACAACCACTAAATAAACCGTTTTTGCACTCTTTCAACAGCATCAATTTTGGTTGTGTGCACCGGATTCCAAATAACACTTGCATATTCTAAGGTCGGACGAACTAAGGTTGTGTAAAACCATATTATGGTAGAAAGGGAGAAATTTTAAATGAGTTACGTTTGATGAAACCCAGAAGTCTAAATGCTCGAGAGCATATCTCCCTGAGGTGAACATTAAAGTTTAATTTAGAGTCTAGTGTTACACCAAGATCTTTAATAGTGTCAACTCTTTCGAGTGAAGTCCCATTAATGATGTAAGGGTGCAAAATAATCATTTTCTTAAGAGAGAACAAGATCGCTTTACACTAAGGAATATTAGGATATAAGTGCCATTGTTGACACCACAGGAAAAAGCGGGCTATATCATTTTGAAGATCATTAGCATCATCAGCATTGTCAATTTGCTTAACTACCTTACAATCATCAGCATAAAGGAAAACTGGGCACGAAGTACAGTTTGGCAAGTCATTGATAAAAACATTAAATAGTAACGGACCCAAAATAGATCCCTGGGGAAAACCTGATGTGACATGAGTTAAAGACAAAGAATTACCATCGATAGTAACTTTTTGACAGCAACCATGGAGATATGAGTGCATTAGTCGAAACAACGGACCATTGACACCCAGGGTATTTAATTTGTCCAAAAGTAGACCATGGTCAACGCTATCAAAAGCCTTTTCAAAGTCTAAATAGATGGCATCAGATTGATTACCATTTTCAATACTCGTAACAATTTCATGAAGATAGGAGACCAAGTTCGAGGCGGTGGACCGGCCAGGAACAAATCCATGCCAATGTTCAGAGAGAATGGGTCTAAGATGCACTATTAACTTGTTAAAAACAAGTTTCTCGAAAACTTTAGACAGTAACGGTAATAGGGAGATGGGCCTATAATTTTTTAATCAGACTTACTGCCACTTTTGTGAACCGGGGTAACTATCGCCTGTTTCCACCTAGCAGGAAAGGATTGAAAATGTATTATCCTGTTGAAAAGCAGCAGTAATGGATAAGTTTATTCACTAGCTCAGAGTTGAATTATATGCAAAGGAGTGCCATCAAGTCCAGGAGAAGTACCAGGCTTTAATCTTTTCAATGCAGAGAAAACCTCATCTGTGGAGAAATAAACAGAAGCAAAAGAGCAATTCAAGTAAAAGCATGCTCATGAGGATTTAACTGGTTTTTTGAATACTGAAGCAAAATAATTTGAAAAAATATTGGCCACATTGTGAGAATCGCATGCCATAGTATTATTGTAAGAGATGGAGGAAGGGATGCGTCTACCACCCATCTTCTGCCTAATATGCCGCCAAAATCTTTTAGGGTTATCTTCAATTGAAGAATCAATGTCCTCGAGATAAGCAGAACATTTTGCAAGTTGTAATTTTTTAAAAGCAGAACAATGAAAGGAAAATTCAACATAATCGCAATGTAATTTAGCCCTCTTCCATTTTCTAAATGCCCTGCTTTTCATCTTCAGCAATGAAACGAGTTTGCTGTCGTACCACAACGGATATGGCAGCGGGTTAACTTTCAGTTTAGGAACACAATCATAAATACAGGAGTCAAGTGAATCATGAAAGAGATCACAGCAATCATCGGCAGATGAAGTAGCACGCAAAATGGTCCATGGACAATAAGATATTATCTCATTGAGTAGAGAGTTATTGGCTCTTTTCCAATTATATTTGATATGATGAGTTTTGGAAGATGATCTAACTGAAGCAAGTTTAACTACACACCATATTGGCATATGATCTGAAGTAATTATCGGCTGGTCGATAATTTTGGTGACCGAACATGTAAAATTTAAGATTACCTTCAACGGAGAAAACCAAGTCAAGAAAATTGTTCATATGGGTGGGATAAAAAAGTTGTTTCAAATGAAATTCATTAATCCAGTCAAGAATGGTGTTAAATTGTACACCATTGGTGGGAGATGAAGGAACAAGGGCATCAGTGGTGCCGTCAGTTGACCAGGAAACATCACAGAAGTTGAAATCGCCAAGCAGCAGGAATGAGTCACAATCCTTCAAGTCGCTCTGAATCAGCTGGTGTGTGTGGGGAGGAGGGGATGGCGGGGGGGGGGGGGGGGGTGGTTGCTTCAAGGTCGTCATGGGAGAGAGAGAGAATTTGATAGCGGCAATAAGGGGCTTTTGGGTAATCTTCATGTAATATAATGATCTGCATTGTAGGTTTTGTGGTATCGCATTAAATGTGCGGAAGTGCATTAAATAGAAGTCATAAAATTAATTTATATTAAGAAATTATTTTTTAAATTATTTTGTGTAAACATTTTCTCTTAAAAATTTATATCTCACTCTAAGAAATTATCTCAAAGTACCTAAAAAAAATTTTTGCATAACACGTGTTATACATGAGACTTTAGGGTATTAATAAAATCTGCTTCGATGGCCTTATAAATTTTAAATGGTATTCAAATACTATTCCAGGCTATAGTATAGCACAGAAATGTTTCCATTTCTTACTGTGTAAAAGCTTTTTATAGCATGAAAAATTATTTCGAAAAACTGAATCTATGATGACAACAATAATAATATTTATTAATCAATAAGCACTTGACAATGCAACGGACTTCATAAAATATAATACCGAGTCTAGCTAAGACTAATATTTGTCACATATTGATTAATTAAAAAAATTCTTTCATACCATATAAAATGGCTAGCCATGATGCTAATTTAATGACATGTCATGAGCACATTTAGGAAGATTATTAAACATTCTCATCCCTAAAACCATATGATTTCACGTACATACAAACATTCTAGTTTTTGTGCATACCAGGTCATCAAATATATATTATTTAAAGCAGGAAGCTCATTAATTCTAATTTGTAACAAAACTGATTATACTCACACATCTTCTTTCTTGATACCGCAAAGTAGAACTGGTCTGAGGCGGATACAGGATATCAGCTGTGTTTCAGAGGCACACATCTGAAACGACGGGACCAAATCAGAAATCTTGCACCTCAAGATAAAAATTCTACAAAACCTTAACATTATCTTTTGGTCTAAAGTTTATGAAGTAAAGGGAAATTGGTTAAACTTATTATTCATACGTTTTAAAAAACACTGATCCTCATTTTATGATGTAAACTATAATTTTTACGTTAAAAACATATATTGATAACAAACCCTGACGTTAACGTTACTAAACACGATTAATATTCACAAATTTCCCGTTAAATAAATAAATAGTAAAAACAAATATCAACCGTGGTTTTTCTTGCTGTGTCACTAACGAACTGTCATAGGAAAAATTGTTGCACGTCAAACATGAAAACCTCATAAAAATGATTTTTTACCCTAAGAAGTGCACAGTTCGTATAATCTTATATAGATCACAGAAAAATGTATATTTCTGTACTTTTAATTCCCTTATTAAGTAGCAAATTGCAATAGCTTCCATGTCAACTATGAATCAAGGTCGAAAAGAGAAGTTATTAAAGAGTTTCTTACCTTTAAAGAGATAAATCCTTGGTGTGATTTGATCACGACGCCTGTATCACATAATAATACCAAATTTTATTTTTCATAAGGCCAAAGTTACATGGGAAATCGTCAATATGACACAATCAAAAAGAAAATATGTACAAAGAAGGCTAATAATACATAAAAGCCGTACATTACGATTAAATACCAAAACAGGGCAGTTAATAATTACCTATACAAATTCACATCTCATAATACCACAGAGCAAAAATGAACAATGGTATTAATAAAATAGTTACTTAATGTCCAATAAACAAGCTGAAGGTTAAACAGCAAAAGATTCAAATAGTGAAAAGCTTCACAAATGGCGAAAGTCACTTCCTTCAAGTACCTTACAAAATGTGCACACACAAATGTAACATCGTAACATGTCCGTCACGTGGTCCAATGTTTTCGAATAATATACGGCCACTTATGTCACTATCGAAACTATAAACATTAAATTTCGAACACCATAAGAAGTTCTATTTTCTTCCTTCTAAAAGGTACTGATGGAAACACAAAGAAAAGATATTTCGGAAAAAGGCGGCAAACTGATACTATAACGACAGAAATTTGTCAGCCATTTTAGTATTTTCTGACGTAACGAGCAGGCTTGCCAACATTTCTTCTTTACAAACCATGATATTTCCGACTACGTCAAAAAGATTTTTAAAAACATTCAATTGCTTTTTATGTCTTGATTTGTCATTTTAAAAGGAACATTTAACTTATTATGGCATCAATAAATTTTGCTTAAATGTTATAAATTACGTGCAATAAATGAAACTTATTGGCACCTATGTTTTGCAACCGTTAATTTGGACTTTTGATTCGTTATGGGCAGGTAGTTTTTTTAGACATTAAGAAAAAAACAACTATACTTTATTAATTACTGTCATATATTTGGTCTAAACAATAAATAGCTCACGTATAAGTTTAATCTTACTAAAATATTCATTTTATTTACTGCAAGACATATAAACAAAAATTTCTCTTAAACAATATAATGGCCATTATCATTTTCTTTTCAATCTCTTAGTCCTTGGTATTTTGAGTACGTATTTCACTTTCAAATGGCATAGAAAAGTTGCAGGAAGAAATGAATTCTTTGTCAACTGAAAAATTATTTCCAAGCTTCAACAAAGATGAGGAAGAAGTAGAGGTGGGTGAGTAACTCCAGCAGATGTTACTGAAGTATGGAAGTCAGGTTTTGAATAGGCGATTTAGGGGTATCCCTGATTATGGGATAGTTCCAATTGAATGTGCCCAGCTGCCTTGCACTGTGGGAGAAATTGTCACTTATCTCTGGTTGACAGGCTACCAGATTTCTCTATGTGCAGCACAACTGTTGGTATATTAAACTGCATGTATGTCAATGATACTATTAATACAATGTTTCAGACATTATGGAACAGACTACATCAAAAAAGTAAATGCTGATAGCAAGGATTATATAAATCTCATGAATAAATTAGATGTTTCTGAAGCAAAAATAGTTCTTTTCTGGGTGGATGCAAGATATATTTAAGCAACTTTAAAAATATGGCTTTCGTACACTTTCCAGCAATCTGTGATAATTGTCATGCCAGAATGTATCTATTCCTTTTTAAAACGTATTTAATGGGCTCCATGTTCTTCTAAATTAGTTGTTCATGTATTATGTTGATGACATAAATAAGTCTATCCTAAGCATAGACTTATGTCACAAGATTTATATACCTAATCATTGCTATCAGTATTTTTTTTGTAGTCTGTTCCATCACATTAAAACATCTGTATTCATAGTCTTAATATTGCTTACTGTGTAACTTTTTAAATCAACGAGCTTCTTTTTCAACATGCCATTTATACTGCGTTTCCAGAGATCGTATGGGTGAGGCGTGTCTACGGTTAGACTTGTAGGGTGAGGGGGAGAAAGTGTCAGCCAATAAGAGGTCTTAAATTTCCCACGCCTTTCAAAAATTCTTGATGAGCGCTGTTGACACGATTGCTCTCAGAACTTCACTCGTCCACAGCTGCTGTTGAAATGAGCGAAATTCGAAATGTGGCAGCATTGGGTCGTAGCCTAGGCGAAATAACCCGAATGCGGACGGAATACTGCGAATCTGACCCATACAACTTTGGGAAACGCACTATAGTAGGCTGGTAGGGTAATTTCCTGCAACTAGAAGTACTACTGTAGCTGATGGGGCAATGTCAAATTAATTTTTTGTTTATCCTAGTTTCATTTTATACCATATTCCATTAACCTATAATTCCTTAACCACACTTCACCCTCTTGATATATTCTCATCCTACCTCTCGAATTCATCTTTTATAAACAATATTTAGCCTTTTCTCTTCTCTTTTAGTATTGTTGACGTTTGTTGGTCTCATCTGTTGTCTTCTTTTTTGTATTTTCTTTTTATATAATATAATGGGCTATAATCATTGCTGGTTTTGGATTTTATTAAATAAATAGATATAAAATATATTGATAATTTCATACATCAGACCCGCCGAGTGTTTAACAATTACAGGACAATATAACAAAATTAAATTAATACAAGCAAGTAGTTCTTTATTTTTCAATCACATTAATAGATAAATAAATTTAAGACAGGAAAAATTGAGACTGATTAACCCTTTTAGTTTTTTTCAATTGTATTTCAGACTGCATGTGGACCGTGATGAGTGTGGAAGTTGGCCATGTGTGCCTCGAGCTGAAAAGTTAGATCACTGATGTAGCCATATATAAGCAAAGCTTTAAATATTGCAAAGAAATATATATATATTCCTTCATGTAAAGAAACAATGGATTAATATACTCCGCTATAAGTTTGTCATTTCGTAAGGTCTATGGTAGAATCATGGGACTGGAAAATTACTTTAATTGGAATATGTTGAAAATCCTTACTAAGAAATTTATATGATTCCTCAACAATCATCGAACTTGTCTTACAGCTACAAACAAATTCTAACTACTGATGATGGATGTTTGGCAGCCAAAATGCACGTATGGTTTTTATAGTCTCTTATTGCTATTGGAGATACCCGGGATAAATACTTTAAATATGAACATTCTTTAACATAAAGATACTGTGTGGTACCTCCATGTGTTAAATCTCCGATGAATAATTTGAATTAAAATAGTGTTCCATGAGCAACTATATAGTCATCTGGCACTCAGATCGTTAAAAAATACACTGCACATCACTTCAGAAAAGTTTTAATTAAGCATTAAAATAGGTTGCAAAAGCTTATGAGAATTCATAAATACTAAAATTTTACATATTTTTTCATAATACAGAGGTGGGTCACTAGCTCATTTAATGGCAAAAATCAATTCAAAACAAAATCTCATGTACTTCAACCACATTTTATTGCATAAAACACTTAATAAATACAGTAGAGTGAGTGCCAACTACAAGGAAACTTTGCTTTTTGATAACTCGGTCTCCAAATCATGTCTAAAAAATCAAAAAAATTAAGAAATTTGGGATACGATATCCAAAGTCCATAATATGGAAAGCCAAACAGTTTAAACATTATTCACCTGCTTTCAAGAAACTTGTTCACCAGTGACATTATCCCATCTAATTGGGGGGGCATCAATTCTATTAAAGATGCATCACTCTTCCATAAGTTATTAACATTAACCTCAGTAATGATTCCTTCACAGAATTCAAATTAACTCATGTTCCTGTTACATAAAATATATCACAATATAGTAGAACTACTCACGTACACAGCCATTGAAACAAATATCTCTAAACTTAATCAGCATTACCTTCAATAACAATTTTAAACTGCAAACTTGAATAAGAAGCAGAAGAACAATGGAATACATCAGAGATATATTATATTATGATCTTTCTCATCATTTTCTGCATGTCCCAATATTACCTGAATATGTGGCTTTTGCAAAATGTAGAGAAAGATGCATTATGTACACATACATTAATATTTGGAAAGAGTTTCAGTATTTAATAGTCAAGAAAAATTAAAATAAATATCCAATAAAAACATACGTTCCTCATAACTTTAATCATTGTGCTTTTTAACAAATGTAATTTTTAACTCAAAGAAAAGAAATCATGCCCATACAGTCAACCCTTTATTTTAGGGATAAATGTAAATACAGTCATGAGGCCATACACTAAAATTCAATTACTTTGATTTAATAAAAAGTTTGAAGAAGTACGAAATATAATAGCAAGTATAATGTGCTTCCACCATAATTTAGAATTTACTTGTATTATCAATCGAACTGTTTTGAACAAACTTCATTCAACAAACAACTATTCGTTAGATATGGTTCACAGTAATTTAACCAAAACAAGGTAATGAACCATTAATACTTCAATGAGCACAAAATGTTCATAAGTTGCTATGATTTGATATCTTCAACAATTGCACATCAAAACACATGCTCTTAACTCTACTATGAAATACCAAGTCTTCTGGGAAAAACTATGGAACGGAAGTTTTATTGATAGCACCTGTGCTAAACATATAGGCCTTGCCATATTTTCTATAAAAAAGTAAGCAGTGCAAATTATTGATAAACAAATACCATTTTCCAAAGACAATATAACAGTAAAAACACAAAAATAAGACAAAATCCCGAGAAAATCAGGTGAAACTTATTTACATCAAAGACCTATTAAAATTTGCAATATATTTCGATGAAATGGCAAACAATATGCTATTAAGTAAGAAAACAAAGTGATTCAACTGTGCAGATCAAGCAATATGTTATATGCACGATTTATACAAAGGATTCTTTGATGCAAGTAAACCAATATCATATGCAACCTTCTTACATGCTTTACAGTGAAAAGGTTACCTACACACTATCAATCTAAATTCCTTTAAAGTCTAGGGGAAAAAATTATGTACACAACTAGATAAATCCATATGAAAATTTGGTTCAGTACTCCTCAAAGCATTGACATTGATTCCTTTACACTTGGCAATGCATTCATTACTTAATAGCTTTATGCTAGGCATACTTGGGAAAGCTCATAATGGAAGGGTGAAAACAGTAACTGGACAAAAGAGAATGGGCAGAGAGAGATATGAGAATGAATCAGGATGTAAGGATTCTTTGGTAAGCTGCAGATCAATGATCTTCAAAAGGATGGGAGATGGGATGGGAAAATGACCTTAAATGAGAAGGAAGATGCATTACTTCGTAGTCGTCGAGGGGAATATTCAAATTGTCACTTGTTTACACAATAAGCATTATAATAATACCTATCCCTTTCACTTATTTCTTGCCAAAAACCTCTTATGTTCCTAATTTTTCATTTTCCTAAATTCATTTCAGGTCTTTTTCATAAAAGTGGAATGCAGGGCATGACATGTTTTTTTGCTTATTCATCTATAATCGAGCAAATTGATAACTATAACCTATACCCATCATGCCCTGTGGTGCAGCATTATATAAAGTAACTCCGAGACTTATTTTGACACTTTAAAACCGTGCCACGCATGTCCTTCCCCTATTAAGCAGCTTAACCTCCTACTTTCTCACCCCACTCCCATACCCCCTTCCCCCAACCACTCAACCTTCCAATATTGTGTGCTCAACGTAGGTCAGAGTTGTCATTGACTTGTTTCTTGATGCGTAATAGCATTGTGGTATACCATTGGTCAAGCCGTGAGATGGAATCGTATTCTTTCACAGCCTCAGTAAAGGCCTCGACATCCTCTTCTTCCATGTGATCCATAAGAACCTGATAAAAAACAGAAAAGAAGAATTATCTACAACGAGCAAAAAATTGACAAAATGTTTAAAATTACAGCAAAATGTGGATACTCAGGTACCAGTAACTTACGCTTATATGATCCTAAATTTATTTAGTTTAGGCAAGTTCAAAAAAGAATTTATAGTGTTGATCAATGTAACACTAGTAGCCAGGAAATGCTTGAGTCTATTTTAGCTAGATAGTCGGCATCATCAGTATTAATTCTATGAAAAGAAGATTTAATTTATGCAACTCGTGTAACATGTAAATGCAGATCAATATCAAACATATTTAATTCATCATCATATTGCTGCATAAAGAAAGTGTTAATGTCTAAAAATGAAGAAACCTGAAACAGTTACTTTTATAATGGAATAAAGAGGGAGCAGATAAAAAAGGCAAAATTTTGAAACATTATGTCCAGGGATAGTCTTTTTGGGATTCTAAGCATGGCAAGAATTCATAGATCAGCAATTTAGATGGCCAACACATTAAATATTGCATTGGTTTATAGAACAGTATTAAAAGTACATATTTATCTGAAATTTACCATTGGCTTTATGCACAAAAACAGGTCTGTTGAGCCGATTAAAAAACAGGCAGGAAGGAAAAAGAGAAAAACTTCATAGTGAAATGTAATAAATGATATGATAGAAATATGTTTTACCAGTTTGTTAAAATCACTTCAAAAAATGTCAACAAACCTAGAAATTTAGATACTAGGAAACAATAAGTAATAGCATAAATATATCATTAGTAAATTTAATTGTATTTCATTCAGAAAAATGTATAAGCTCTATACTTTAGCTAAAAAATACCCATACATCAAGATATATAGCTTGATACCTGTCCTTATAAGTTATGGCTGTTTGTGCTATCTTAAACATCAACAGAACTTCATACGTTAGATGAGTGTCTGATAACTAGTTTATACTGAACCCTAATTGTGCACATTCATAAAAACTTCATATGTTTAAGCAACCCTGAGTTTAAATAAATTGTTCTATGTTACCTTAAAGAAGCTACTGCGAAAGTTAGAAAAACATTACAGATATTTAATTACATAACATTTGCCATTCAGAAAACACTTTCTTAAAAGTCTTAACAAAGATATTATAATATTGGTTTCTTTTAACTGCTAACCTTCAGAAGCTTGCACTCCCTAGAATCCTGGAATGCTGGGTAGAGATCTTGATAACGTTGAACAGCCTGTTGGGCATTGACTAAATCAATGCAAAGATGACAAAGTGCAGCGCGGAAGAAATACTCTCTTGCGCTATACTTAAGGAGAGAGCTTTCCAAGGACGAAGCAGCAACCTGTAAAGGATATTTGCACATTCAATGTTCAAACATTAGGAGAATATTTCATTAAAGTCAGAATTCTGAGTGAAATTCTGCCCGAGTGTCATCAACAGTTTAATCAAAAGTTATCTTAAAATGTATACCTTAAAATCTCCCTAAAAATAAATTGCTTAAATTTTTCAGATATATAACTTAAATGTGATCCTCCAAACCAGATAATTTTACCTGCAAGCACAGTCATCTGATTTGATAAAATTTTTTCAATTAAATCGCAATCTAAAATTAATCATTTACAGGATTATGTTTTTAAAGTATCTGTGGCCGTATTCACTTACAGGATTAACATAAAAAAAAGTGAAAGGCTTCCTTAGACCACTCACACTGACATTGGAAGGCTTCATGAAACTTGGGTTTGGACAGAAAATAACACTGTAGTCAACAGACAACCTGCTCAAAAACATTTTGAGTTAATCCACTTTATTTCCAGGGCTGCAACATTTGTAATAAAAAAATATAAACATTGCATTCCCAGAAAATTGACTCCTGGCACTAACTGGTAATTTTTTATAATTAAACAATAGTGAAATATTTAAATTCTAATTTCCTGTTGCCAAAATATTAACTTTATCTTTACCAGCATCAAGAGCTTAGCATAAATATGTAAACATTTCATTAGATAGTTTTTAATCTATTAAATGAATGGTTGAATAATAGCTTTATTTGAAATTGTTACTTGTCTCACAAATATCATATACTCCAAGGTTACACAAAAATTTAGGAAGCACCAAATGTTGGGTCAGGTTTTCTCCAATTATTCAAGACGAGCCTTTAGGAGGATTATGAAATCAAGAAGTAAAAAAACTTCAGACACTTATTTCTCTTCAAAACATTATCATGGGCAAAAATACAAAATGAAATTACCTGCTCATAAATCTGAACAGCCTTCTCATATTTCTCTAATTGAGCAGCATACTGAGCCACCTTTAGTAAACACTTATTTGCTGACGAATTGCTTTCCTCTCCCCTAAAGTAGTCTGCAGCTTGTTCATAGTGTGAAATGGCCCTCTCGAGGTCAGCACCAGCTCCATTGCCTCCACTTCCACCACCTCCACAATCCCCACCTTCATACAACTCTGCAATTGACTGGTGATGTTTTGCTGCTAATGTGAAGCGTCCCATGTCTGTGTATATCTCAATTGCTTTAAGTAGGCACGTTACTGCATCTAAATGACAAAGAAAATTAATACTTAGTTCGTATTCAGATGCTCTATAACACAATTGCCCAACCTTTTCCCCTTGAATGCCAAACTGTGTAAATGTAGCACAAATAAAAAAATAATGAAGTATATAAAACAATTGTTATTATATGCAAAATATAAGAGCTATATATATAAAAATATAATAGTAAAATAGGAATATAATTAATGCATAATATCTTCAAACTATTGGCATGCCTTAAAAGATTCCCTCATGTGTCACAATCAGCATATATGGCACTGATTGGCCAACTCTACCACAGCGCTTCACTAATATTAGGAATACAATTGCGGAAATACGTTATATAGAAATTTTACTTGAATTCAATAACTACAACAACTCATATCTGATCTGCTATATTCCAATCATTCTTAAATTTATATGGGCAAAATGAGAGATATTGCATTTTATATCATACAGCTATCTTTCTTAATGTCTACTTTCGCATTACCACCAAAATAATAGCTGAACTTGCACTGGATTAATGGGTTTTAAATCAATTTTCATCTAACAACTACTCCAAAAATTTAAAAAATTGAAATTTTCATGAATAAACGAGAAAAGAAATTTCATAACAAGAGAGAGTGGAAAGATGCTGCACAAGCCTTTAAATCGATAAATGTAAGACAATAAATCTAGGTATGAATTTTGGTTGATTATTTGTCATGACAGTTAATAAAAGAATTTAAAAATCTATTGGTTTTTTGAAGAACTATTTCATGCAAGTTAAAACTAGGAGGGCATTTCAAAATTATTAGGATGAAAGAGATGCCCCAACCATCGATATTTTTGAAATATCATCTTTTACTTAGCCATACTTGGAATTTATCAACTGTAATGATTGTAGGTAGATGTGCTGCTAGAAACAATATTTGGTTTAATTTTTAGAAATCAACTCCTTTAAAACTAGACACATAAAAAAGCATCTTTGACATTTAACTGTGATGAATTATTATCAAATTAATTTATTGAATACAAACCATTGGGATCAGATTTTTTATAGCAATTAGCAGCATCAACGTAAGATGTAGCTGCATCATGCCGTGAGCCTGCTTTAGCATGAAGTGCTGCAGCTTCACAAAAGGCGTTCCCAGCTGCACCCCATTTTTTTCCCATTTTGAAAGTGTTGGCGGCACGTTGGTAGCATTCTATGGCATCATCAACTTTAGCTGAGCCTCTGACATTAAAAAAAATTAAATGGTAAGAACTAAAAGTTTAATGTGTCTGCTTAGTTAATGTACATCGAAAGATAATACCATCTAATAGTACGTATGAATGAACTAATAATATTAAAATATGGCAATGAAACAACCATTGGGCTACATTTTGACTAAATAGTATTCTTTGAACACCCACATAATTAAATCCAGTAAAAAACCCTTTATATATAATAAGGCTAAAATATTGAAATTAAAAAATCTAACACTAACAGCAATACAACCTACTTCACTATTACCACACCCACTCTACGACATCAAATGATATTTTATTTTTCTGAAGAAAACCTTAAAATTCTATTTATACGGGACTTAAGCTTGTAACAAGAAAAAAAAATCACGTAATATCTACAGGAAGACGAAATTTCGTGATGAATACGCTCATAATAATAATAATCGGTGAATGCATCGGAATTAAATATAAACATTCTGGTAACCGTTTCTTTAAATTAGTACATAAGAGGATAATAATCAGTGTAACTCTTTTTAAAAACAAGCATCAATTAGTACATCTTCGACGAAAATATACTTGTCAAATATTATATTTAAATCCTCTTAGTTAATTTACTGAACTTACTTTAACAGTTTTTGCGGTCATTATTTTTGGTATAATGCTTGGGCCATATGACCTACTTTTTTGGGAATACATTAGTAAATAGCAAGCATTCTAATAAGGAAAATATAATTGATGATGTCATCTCCTTTGATGACAAATACGTTTTTGCTACTTTTCCTACGCAATGACTCATCATTAGTGTGTGAAATGTATTTTATACAGATTTTTAAAATAAATAGGTTAAGATACAAAAATATTTCGAAAAAGGAAATAACGATGCAACGTTTTAATTTTGTACGCTAAATATTTTTGAAGTGCGCTGTTTACTATCGATAATATTAGTTTTAAGCAGTATCCTATGCAATTGCTAAAAGTGATAAAAGTGACCCCTTCATAAAACCACAACAGTTTAATGATTTCAATTTGTCATCATTGGTGAACATACAATTACAATTTAAAATTTTATTTCATAAAATTTGCGAAATGGACATGGAAAATTTATAAGCAACGTTAGTAACACAATGATATCATATCTACACTTCATCAATTTCGAAACGGCGACTAAAATACCTTACCGTATCGCTGTAAACCTGCTTTAGCCCATTCATTGGCGAAAAATAATCATTTGGGCGAATGAACTATCCATCGATAAATAGCCTACAGACCGACAATATCTAATCAACATTATTGGATATGTTAAGCTATTCACACGAGATCGATTACCACTAACGCAAAGTATAATGTATTCCATAGCAAAATGAAATAGTCGATACAACGAAGGTAGGGTACCTATCATTTCAAGGCTATTTTTAATAAACCATAAACTTACCCAAATAATGAGCCAAAAAATCCTTTCGAAGAATGAAGTTTTTTCTCCGCTTCGGCCATTAATTGCATGGCCTTCTGCTCGTTATCAGCCATTTTCAGGATATAATACTTACGTCCCCCGAAGTCGTACCACTTGCGTATTGACAAATTACATCGATTGTTAGCCGCTAGAGGCAGTGCATTCGAAAGATAAGCCTGCCATCTACAAATATTATACAAACGTAATCCGACGCATTTGCTCTCGAACCCGGATTCGCGGTCAATTCGTAGGTTTTATAGGTATTTACTTCGACAATGCAGATAAATTGGTGGATTATTTCTATGGAAAATTTTGAGGTTGTTTCATTAGTAGCTAAGGAATTGTTTCGCGTTGCAAATAAAAGGTCATTATAATTTTTCACTTTATTATTACTTTTAACAGTACATAATTAAATCATCCCTTGCAAGTTATTTCTACGGCTAAACCCACTTGTCAACTAAATCTTTCAAGACCGTGCAGTATTTCTTGCATATTAATGGAGGTTTAGTTGCACTTTATATTTAGTAGTTACATAAGTCAACTTTGTTTAAACTGCATTAAACAAAAATAAAGGCATTTTATTATTCACTTAAAATGTGTTTAGATCTTTGCGGAAGACGTCACATTCTTAAGTTACGACGACATTAAATAAGGCTGGAATTAGCATGATCTTCAACAGATGTGGCGCCTTCACCACATTAAAAAGTGTCCACAACTTGCATATTCACCATCACAGTAAACAATTCGTTGTTAACACCAAGAAAAAGAAATTTGTACAATGCTTATTTTAGAATAATTTCTCTCAGCAGGAAAATTTAAGAAAACACCTACATTTCATGCACTATTTCACAATTGTTTACATGATAGAAACAACACTGGAGTAAAGGACAGGCCATAAGATGGCTTTGTTCAAAAAACACTCAGGCACTTCTGGAGAAAAACTGCACATTTGTTACAATGAAACAAAATCTTGATGTAAGAATTTCACCATTAACACTATACAGCGCAATAACAATATTAACATATTTAGATTTTGGCACAAAAATCATTTACATTAGATGACTCAGTAGAAATTAGAAGGTAATGTTAGAACTACAAAAAAATTTGTGCCATTTGTTTCTTCATTAATCAATACACGTTCCTGCTAAACTAGAGACCAGAAACAACAAAAAAATGTTCCTCCATTAATATGAGACACGTGTTATAGCACTCACTTAAAGCATGAAGGTTATCAACAACTGTTTGATCACTTAGATCACCAATTGTAAGGACGTGAGTCGAGTAGAAAATTTTTCTTATTAATCTAGCTATGGATATTGTGGTTCAGGCACCATTAAATTGAAATTCTGCTCAGTTCAGAGTCTGCAAAGAATTCCTATTTACATGGAATTTGAGTTTGAATAAGTGAGAAAATGATGATAATCTCACAGCAATTCACATACAGTAGTATTAATGCATCCATGTGAAAGAGATACGAGGCCAAAAAACCACTTTTTTCCATGCCCTGTGCGTCCGAAGTTTACCCACTTTCTCAATCAGTTTGAGGCAGCTGCAAACCTTCACTGCACCACTTTGGTATGTTTGTTGAATAAATCACAGGGGTGGGAGGTTTAAGAGACCTCCTGGGATGTGTTACAGGTGGTCCTCTTTGAGTTCCCTAAGAAAATGGGGGCCATAGCCAATGGAATCACGATATGCAGCAGAAACTTCCTCCTTAGTTTGACCCCCATAGTCTTCACCTCTCACCACTCGGCATCACCATTTGCCCTCTGGAAAACAAAGTCCTTTCCTCCAAGATTCATTATCCCATCTTTCAAGTAGAACTTCCACTTATTTCGGCTTCTTGTTATCTAAAAAAGAAATCAATGGCATTTATAGTCCTTACGAACCATGATAATTTACTATAGCTACGTTAACTTTCAGACATTTTTTGTACAGGTAGACCCTGATTTACGAAAGAGTTACATTCTTCAAAACCCTTTCGTAAATCGAAAATTCATAAATTGAGGTATAATTTCTCATTGACTCCCATTATAGAAGGCGAGATATGTTCCTATGGCAAAAAAAATCTTTCCCTTAATATAGTAAAATGATACTGTGTATGTTTCTTAGGACATTTATTACGGAAAACAATTATTCTAAACCAATTAATATTACAAGTATTCATCGCTTAGTGTCGTAGTTGCAATCCTTAAAAATGCGACTCTAAGCGCAAATACATTAAGCAAGAGAATTTTCTCCATAAGAAATAACTAAAATAAGGAAGGTTATGTTCCTCCAGAGTAGAGTAGATGCCACTTATTATTACCTATTACTGGTTATTTTTAACAGTCACCTGTTATAAACAAATGTGGATTCTAAAACAAAAAATTATTGTAACATGAAATTTCCTCATAATATGATCACGCCTGCCATCTATTATGATAAAAATTTTATCTGATCATGCAATCAGCTGAAGGCAAGAAATATGTCTCTTTGCATATTATTTTTGACATTATATAATGCACAAAACCACATGAGAGCACGCATTCAGATTTCGGTTTTCTTCCAAAGAAAGCAAATTTCGCCCAGACTGTTCGATTTTAAATATTTAAACAGCTGCTATTTTGTTTCAAGATAGCAGGTGAAAATAAAAATAGTTAACCTATGTTGTTAAAGGGTTGTCTTTAAATAAATACGTATTAATTTTCGAGATTCCGTCTATTAGCAACTCCATCCATTCGTGATTTCGTCCTTTTGCAATTGTGGGTTTTAACTACGATTTTTAAGTATAATAATTTCATCTATTTTAAACTAGCTTTTTCTTTTGTAATCATTATTAATGTATTATTATCGATTAGTAATATTATTATTTTTCTCTGTTACTCGTTTTCTATACAAGATTTGCAACGAAAAAATAAGTTTTTTTCCCGTAACTTTGGGGTTTTGGTTCGTATAACAAAATCCAGGCCAAAATTTTTTTCTCGTAACTTCGAAACTTTGTAAAACACGACAACATAAATCAGGGTGTACCTGTATTTATAATTTAAGACACATAATCAGCTTCATATTTAGCATTAAAATTTTCACAGGAGACTGAAAAGAATGACATGAAATATTATTTGAATTAAATAATAATCTACTATAATAAAAGGCAATGACTGTGTGTGTCTGTCAGCAAAGGCTGAAGCTTAATATCTCACAAATTAATGAACCGAATTTGATGTGATTTTCAGGATAGCATTATGATATAATAAAATTACGTTTTAACATATTAAACTTGAGATCAAAGACCCAGGTTCGATTCCTGGAGACTTTCTATTTCCCATAAGGTAACATGTAAAAAGGGACATTTCGACGTGCAGACTTTCATTCTTTTTTAGATTAAAATTAGAAAGAATTGACCTACAATCTTAGGATATAAACCATTTTGAAGAAAACATTATAAAGTTTCTTATTCTGTTCATCTTTTTCCGCCTACAGTTCGAAATTTCTCAATGTAAACGTTTAATTCACACAGTTTGAGGAAATATTGCCATTTTATGGGGATGTTGCCTTGCCTACCAATTCCATTGTTAGACCTCTATATCATATTGTTAATTCAATCCTTATGGGTATAAACGTGCTTTGAATGCTTTTAATACGAAATAGAGGGGGAGGGGGGGAGAGTGGTAGAGGGAGTAGCGAGAGGAAGGGGGAGAGAGGGAAGTAGAGGGGGAAAGGGAGAAATGAGGAGGGGGGAGGGAGAGAGAGGGTATGAGAGGGAGAGAGAGGGTATGAGAGGGAGAGAGAGGGTGTGAGAGGGAGAGAGGGGAGGGAGAGAGAGAGGGGAGGAAGAGAGAGGGTGTGAGAGGGGAGGGGGGATAGAGAGAGGGAAAGAGGCAACTATTTTAAGTTTAACTAAAGATAGCCCGTCAACAACAGAATATTCACTAGAAATGTTGTGTATGGCAAAATATTTCATATGTAAAAGTGTGATATTAATTATTTTAAATGAAAATAATAATAATCTA
Organism: Uropetala carovei; assembly: GCA_036926305.1. Classification (NCBI taxonomy): domain Eukaryota; kingdom Metazoa; phylum Arthropoda; class Insecta; order Odonata; family Petaluridae; genus Uropetala; species Uropetala carovei. Next base: position 21,922,628 of record JAXCHB010000196.1, read on the forward strand.
TCTATAATTCTTCCATTGATATTTCACCGGATATTACACTAGTATAATTATATATTACTAGCAGAATTTCCCGTTGAATTTCAACGGATTTAGTGAAGCTACTACAGCACAACATACAAACTCTTTAAAATATATAGTAGATACTTTTTAACTTACAATTAGCTTTTCTTAACAATTAATCATATTTGCTTGTAACAATCCGTTCCAAGCCTATTGCATTCAAATATAATGATAATTGTATTTCCTATCATATCACTTTCACCAAATCCAGCTTCATTTCTTGTGTAATTATGCCTATGAAATGTTTACATTTATGTCTTGTAAGCAAGAAACCCGTGAAAAAGCAATGTACAGTTGTCCATGATTGAATACTGACTGGTAAATGTACGCCACATACGTGAGCTTATTTATGCTAATAAACATTATAATGTAGAATATAATTATTTTACTTACAAAAAAAGTAAGACTCCAGTATTTAATAGATGAAAGAAGGTTCAATTACTTTCATCAATAAACGCTTCCTGAATATTATTCATATCTATTTATGTTGCTATCCATAAACATCGATGGTTTCGTTGCTTAAACAAAAGTGCGAAGCGAATAATGCTAAACTTTCGTCTATTTGTAAGCTTCATTGAAGCTAATTGAATCGGAGGTAACAATGACGGCTGCCTTGGCAACGCCCGGAAAGAGTACGAAAAATCCACAATATTTTGAAACAAATAGTGTATTTCTGAAAACATGACTGTGTAACATGTAAACTTCGCAGCAATAAGATAGTATAGAGTTTTATTCGTCGAATAAAGCAAAAACAAAAAAAATCGGTCCATATTTACATATTTTTATGCTTGAAGGAAGAATACCTTGCAAGTCAAGAAATGGATTCATACGTGTTATCTTATGGAAAAATGTTAATTCCCTATATTGGCAGCACTGATTAATCCTGGTTGACCAAACCTTGACCATTCACTAAGTTAGGATGTAAGGAAGAATCGTACCAAATTTGGTTATTCTAGCTTTTATCGTTTAGGAGGAGTTCCATGAACAAACACACGCTTCAAAATATATTATAGATAATGATTAACATAAATGATTTCAACAAAAACACTATTTACTAAAAGAAGGTATAAAAGTAATCTTACTTTTATTCAATGAGAATGAAACAAACGCACCTTATCATACTGGCACACAACCACATTATCAGTATCAAATAAATCTGTAGGATCTTCATCACTTACGTCATCTTCAGAGTTAAGAGGCTCCTAAAATAATAAATATGTAATTAAGTCAGAATATTGGTAATGTAATTACAATTAGTAATTTCATTACTGATTACTGATGAAAAGAGTAAAAATGTTTTTATTTCTTATGAAAGATACAAAGACAGGTTCTAAAAGAAAATTTATCATTCTAACTTAAAAGGTACATTTCACTGTGATGCAATATCTCACTCATATAATACACACATGGTATATAAGTTTCCAGATTAACAGATTGAGGAATTAGAGACTATTTCTTCAATATTTTTCTCACTCTGAATTTCTAGAAAAGCAATTCTTAAAAATAGCCACCAGGTGATTTCAGTTAAGGCCACCAAAAACTTACTATTATTATAAGAAATATACTGTAGTGGCAATAGTAATTTTTTTCATGAGGCAGGCCACTTCTCTAAAAAGTAATATTTTTTACATCCAGTTCCTGCAATCAAATTACTACTATGTGATATGATTGGATTTTGATTTGATTTGTCTATGGTGGACAGCAGTCCATCCAGGTCTCATCACTTGTCAAACTACAGGTGAACCTCTACTTACGAACAATTCGTATTTACGAACATTCCACATACCAATAAATTGTGCCTCATACTTCATATATGAACACACCCTCCCAGACTTATGAACACGGTCGCAGTAAGAACACGTAAACTTGTCAACACTTGTCATTTACCATTTGTATTCAAAACTGTACAGGCATGTGTTTATATACATATTGTTTTTTATTACACTTGAAATATGAAAAACAATCATAAACATAGTGTTTGTGAAAGTGCTAGGAATGGTAAAAAATGTCGAGTGCTTTCGATGGAAACTAAACTGGACATAATAAATCGATCAGAAAAAGGTGAGTCGCTTGCTTCAATTGGTCGTGTTTATGATCTCAATTGTTCAACAATTGCAAAAATTTTAAAAGATAAAGGAAAAATTGGTGATCATATTCACAATGCAGGCTCTGTTCAGACTGTGATTATAAGTAAAAAATGAAATGTTACTGTTGAAGTAATGGAACGGTGTTTATCAATTTGGATTCAGGCTCAAAATAAAAAAAAAACAATGCTTGAGTACTGAATTGATTCAAGATAAGGCTAGAAGTATTTTTTGAGATATTAAAATACAGGCGACTCCCGAGTCTCGATTAATTCGAGATTTCGATCCCACCGATCGATAATATACACGGAATAAATTTCGCATAGTTATTGGTTCTGACCAACCACGCGAGGTTTAGTTTTGGTGTAGACGTAGTTATATCTGCTCTAATTGTTTGATTTTGTGCTGATTTCACTCTTTTTTCTTTTAATCTTTTATTTAAATTTATTTATTTAATTGATTTATTTATAAATTTATCACTTGACATGGCATCTAAAAGGAAATGTAATAGCGATAATGTAAGGGATTCAAATAAAAGAGTGCATAAGACTCATAGTTATGAATTGAAATTAGAAATTTCAAAGCGTGTTGAGAAAGGTGAAAGCCATACTGAAATTGCACGATCGTTGGGAATGTGTCCTTTAACTATTAGCACTTATGTGAAACAGAAGGAGAAAATTCTAGAAGATGTGATAAATTCACATAATTTGATAACAACAATAAACAGTCCTAGGTGCGGTGTCGTGATTCATAAAATGGAAAAACTTTTAAAACTTTGGGTAGATGATCAGTGTCAGAAACACATACTGAAAGCCATACTGAAATCGTACGATCATTGGGAATGTGTCAACTATTAGCACTTATGTGAACAGAAGGAAAAAATTCTAGAACGTGATAAATTCAGTTAATTTGATAACAACAATAAACAGTTCTCCACCCAATAGCTCCTCTTTTTCCAACTAAAATCTTCCAACTTCTCAATTAATAAACCAAGTCCAGTAAGCGCAGTTGAAAAAGATTTAAGCTATGACAATATTTTTAATTATATTGTTTCTTTATTCTTAAGTTATTTTGTAAATTTTTAATAACTTTTATATTAATTTGGCTGCGATAAATAGTTGTATGTATAGATAGATGTATGCAGTCGTGTTATCCAGCTCGCGCGAGTCGTTTGTTACAAACGACTCGCGTGATCCGGATTGGGCTGTCTGTAAAGCATATTGCATACATCTTATAAGTTCGAAACACAAATTTATTTTTTCCTCTTTAGTGCAAAAAATAAGTTTTACATTTAAAATATTTATTATATAATTTATTCATAATTTAATATTGTTGTATTAACAAATTAGTAATGTTATTTTATCTTTATAGAACGTGGGGGGAGACTTTTTCCTGAGATGCGGGAACATATCCCCCGATTATAACATGCAAGTATATGGCAAAAAGGCGTTCGACACTCGAATATTCGAGATTCGAACACGTTTTCAGGAACGCATCCCCAACGAGACTCGGGAGTCGCCTGTACATATGGAAGAAAGGGTTGAGGGTTCAACTTTCATTGAACACTTTCTTCAAGCAAGTAGGGAACAGCTCTCAAGCATCAACTTTAAACTCATCTTCAAATATCCCTTCTGATTCCAATTCTCTGGAATAATATTAATCAATAAAATGTATGTATAACGAAATAACAATATTTTTTAAATACATTAAGTCAGTGTTTCCCAACCTTTTTAGGGTCGTGGCACCCTTAAGTGACTTTTCAGAATTTGGCAGCACTCCTCCCTATCCACCGTCAGTAATAATCGTGGTGAAGTTGAACCCCTAACTCCAATCTCCGTATCTCCTTTCATTTCGAAGTGCCTTTGCAACGAAATGAAGGTTGATTTAACTCTGGTTTGCATTTTTGAAAGCCGACGATGCAAAATGAGGTTAAAAATGGAAAAACGGAATATTTTTTGCGGCACCCTTCAGAACACTTCACGGCACCCAGGTTGGGAAACACTGCATTAAGTACATAATATACGAACTGTATAATTTTTTCCCCTCTATATGAAGAAAATTCATTTTTGGCAGTGGTTTAGGAACGCATTAATGAATTTAACTATACAGGCGACTCCTGAGATTCGACCGTTCGAGATTCGACCAACTCAAGAATTTGACCGGTTGAAGCATGCTTATTCGACCCAGCCAATCAGTCGGTCGAATTAGGAATTAGTTTACGCAAAGTAATTTTCGATCCACCCAACCACGAGAGGTTTAGTTTCAGTCTAGACATTGTTATTTCTGCTCTAATTGTTTGAATTTGTGCTGATTTGACATTCGACTGTTCGAGATTCGACCATGTTTTCAGGAACACATCCCGGTCGAATCTCGGGAGTCGCCTGTAGTTCTTATGGAAAAATGAATTCAACTTATGATCATTCAACTTACAAACACATTTCAAAGAATGCATTATGTTTGTAAGTTGGGGTCTGCCTGTACTTCAAGAATTATATTGCTGATATCAAGTTTTAAAATCTAAATTTCTTCAATAGCCATAAAAAAGTTGGGAAAATCAGTTTTGCATTACAACTGAAATGTGGTCCTTATCAGTAACAATTCATCAACAGTAAACTTTAAAAAATCATCCTGATGATGGTTGCTTTGCAAACAAAATGCAAAACTTAGTTTTTCAATTTGTCACAATACCGGATTTACTAGTATATCCTGGGCACTTTTTTCCTGAAATGCCAGTGAAAAAAAGATGTTGCACATCTTACACGAGGATTTCTGAACATATAAATTGTGTTTTGACATTAAATTATTTGCAATATGCTTGCATCTATGTTTATATTTGCAAAAGTCATTGAATTCTATGAAGTACAGCAAACCCTCCTCCAACGCGGGTTCTTCCAGCATGGATTTGCTTATACGCTCAAAGATAAATGCGACCAATTATCTGCTGAATGCAAAAAATTCGATTATGCGAGGTTCGCCAAACATGCAACAGTATGCACACTCTAGAACTTTATAAATGGTACCCGAGTACTCCTTAATGTTTTCATTTGTTTGGTGAGCGCTGCTCTCTCTACTTCCTCAGTCTTGTGTAAGCTGTGACCTTGTTAAGTTCAGTGCCACTTTTTGCAGTTTTTTCTAATAACCTTTAGTATGGAATCAAAACATAAAGCATCTTCAAGTGGTAGTAAGGCAAAAACAGCAGCAGCAGTTATAACATTAGCTGAGACAATTAAGATCCTTGATAATTTATGAAGTGGCTTGAGTGTAGCATCGGTAGGCCGGGAATATAGTGTGAATGAGTCTACTATACGTACGATCAGGAAGAGTGAAGAGAAAGTATGTGCAAGTGTTAAGGCTTTTGCCCATTTAAGTGCACACAATATATGTAGGGCTTTCCATTTGTGTTAATAAAAAAAATCTACATATCTAGTAGAGATGCACCGAATACTCATTTTGGCCGAATGCCGAATATTAAAATCAGTATTCGGCCGAAGCCGAATATCTCCATTAGCATAAATTAGTGATGCACCAAATATCGGCTTCAACCTTCGTAATCGGCCAAAATTTGCTATTCGGCTTTGGCCTCAGCTTTTAGATGGCTGAATACTATACATTTTTCTTGATAAAACGAAAAATCTAGAGTATAGATTATTTAAATTACAATATATAGTTAGGTAACCCCTTAAGTCTGTGGCTTTTAAATTTGAGTGCTTTGCAGTTTCCTCAACTATTGCTCCCATCTATTAAGTAAAATGAACAATACAATATAAATTACCTATCCATCAGGAGGAGGGGCAAAACACAAAAAAGCCTAATACCCAGGGGTGGACACAATTGTAACAATAAAAAAGATATTTGATACAATTAAGTGACATGTTGAATGGTGAGAATTCTCTCCATCCGTAGTAAAAGCGCTAAGTTATTTCGCATGTCCAGTTTTTTCACATTTTAAAATAATGTTTTATACATTAATTACGTTTTTCCAAATTTCCAGGGGGAAAAATCATCTGATATTATTCAGAATTATTATTGAAGTAGTATTCAATCCTTTCATTAGTTTCTTTTATGATGTGCAAAATATCGTAGCCTTTTATTATTTATAAACATTTAAATAAAAAAACAAGATGTTCTTTGTCCATCAGGTTACGAACACATTTTTCAAACTTGTCTGCCAAGAAGAAAGCAAGTGATGGTACAGGAAATTTGCAGATGACTTCGATATCTGAATTTCAATTTTTTAAGTTATGATCATGCTCGTGAGTGTAACAGTGGCATAATGTTATGATCACCAAATAGATAATTTAGAAGCGCATATCAAATAACATGCATCTTCTCCTGTTTACATGATTCAATAAATATATTTGGTATTTTAATAGCTAATCATTCTATAAGAAAAATTATTCTCATAAATTTATCATAGGACAGCATTATATTGGTGTAAAATCCTTTTCAGCCTGCCGTCTCATCATTTATTAGTATAAAATAACAGTAGGTCGCAAACTGGGCTCCTTTTTATCATAAGCCCTTTGATTGTATTTATGTCTAAGGAGGCACCGAATACTCATTTTGGCCAAATGGCCGAATTTTTAAATCAGTATTCGGCCAAGGCCAAATATCATCATCATAGAATTCATTTCTAGTATACAAGAAAAATCTGAAATTTTACAAAAAATATTTATTTAATAATTATTACAATTTTAGTATTAAAAAAATATTAGTAGTCAAATTTTAAAAGTTTCACATTATAGTGTAGGAACAATAATTTCTCTGCATTGTCTGCTGCCAGATTGCTCCTGCGGTCACTGTATTGCACATTAGCAGTACTAAATAGACGCTCGCTTTCAACAGAGGTTGGTGGAGGGTCAAGATATTTCTTGGCAATCTCTGCCAGTGAAGGGTACTGCTGATGGTGATGTTGCCACCAAGTTGTTGGACATTCTTTCCTCTCTAATAGTGCCTGACTAAGGTAAAGCCTTATCTCTTCTTCAATTTCTGGACATGGTGGTTTGGTATACGGTGATGAAGATGCAATTTCACTGAAGCAATCCCATATGTTGAAGCCTTGAGCACTGCTTGATGAAGTTGGTTCCTGCATATTTCTAGAAAAAGACTTAACAGCGGAGCCCTCATTTATATTACTTAGCTCTAATATCTTTGCATGCACTTGTAGCATCACATCGTCACTTGTGAAAAAATTGTCTTTAAATCTAGGATCTAGAAATGTAGCAATGGAGCAGTGTAACTGACTTTCAAGACTACAAAATCGTCTCCGAATTTCCATCTGCATCTCAGTTTGCATGTATACCAATTTCAGCATCTTCCTTGGAGTAGAATGACAGGAGCATCTTAACAGCAGTTATCATATAATAAATACTTGCCATCTCATGGCACATCAGTTTCGTAACTTCTTCAGCAGGTTCTAGCAAACGAACTGCTTTCTCTGCGAGCAACCATTGGTCGTTAGTAAGTCCTGCTATGTTGATATTGTTATCCGCAAAGTACAGTATTATGGCTTTTTTTTGTTCAAGCAGCCTTTTTAACATACGAGTATAATAGCTGCTATTCCATCTTGTGTGAACATCTTGCACAAGTATGTACATGACAAGGCAGTTCCAAAATCTCTTGTAAGAAGATGAATGATGAAAGTGGCCTATTATCTTTCTGCTTACAGTCTGTAACTCTGTTACATTATGCTGTGCTAGGATTCCACTATGAACACACAACTGAAGGGTGTGAACAAAACATCTTATGTTTTGTGATTTCTAGATCACTCATAGCCTTTACCATATTTGTTCCATTGTCAATGACAATTGCAAGACACTTTTATTTACCTATTTTCCATTCTTTAAATATTTCTTCAATCAGATTCACTATGTTGCTACCTGTGTGAGACCCAGAAATTTCTTGGCAAGCAAGTAAAGCAGAAGCATAGTTGAATTCATCATCAATCCATCATGCTGTACAACTTAAAAAAGACTTCTGGTTGTTTCTGCATGTCCAAATGTCCGCCGTACGAGATACACTAGTAACACATTTAATATTATCATTAACCTTTTTGAGCACAGCAGATTGTACATCAGGAACAATTTTTTCTGTCACATGTTTTCTAGAGGGAACTTTGTATCTGGGATTCATAGCTTGTGCAAATCTCAAAAATCCTTGATCTTCAACAATTGAAAATGGCTGGCAATTTATTGCTATCTTTTCAGCAAGGTTTTTGTTTAAATTTTTAGCCTCTACCGACTCAGAACTATAAGGAATTGCCTTATTAAAGCATTCTTGTAAAGTCTGCTGTTTTGAAGTTTGATTAGCAAGAACACAACGTATTTTTGGTACCTCATTTTTTCTAATTCTTTCTTCTTTTCTTCATACTCTTTATATTCTTTATTATGCCTGGATCGAAGATGATTAATCGTAGACGTTGTTGTGAAGGATTTTGGCGTTTTACCTCCTCATGAAATTTTGAGCTTGCAAAGTTGACATTCTGCTTTCAATGCATCCTCACAGGATATGAAGAATTCCCAAATTGGATTTTTTTTTCGGTAAACTCATGTTCTAAATGGAATTAAATAAATTAAAAATTAAATACAGCTCGTAAGGATTATTTTTGTTTGATATAACGAATACCAGTATACCAAAAAATTCCACAAAGATTAGAATGGTGACAATCTAATCTCTATTATTCTACCATGTATTATCATTTAAATTTTATAAAACTACATTAACTGCCAATTTACTTCCCTATTCATTTATTTGAAAATTATTAATAATTATTTATATAAATAAAATTAATAACTTTTAAAGTCGTCATGAATTATTGCAGCATTTTATTCTTGCAGTAATAAATACACAATAAACTTCAACGGACTGATAGAATTTCAACTTATTAAAGAACATTATAATATTTTCGCTTCAAGTTTTATCTAGAATACATTATTTGAAAAAAACTATTTTATATGAACAATACATATGAGTGAGTGATGTAGATGATGCTACAGAAAAGTTAACTGAAATATTATTTCATGAGTTAGCTTAATATTTATATCTAGCATATTTTTATTACAGTAAAAATTTATGATATCCTTACATTGTCTCACTTTTCACTTTGTATCTGTAAAATTTCTTCGTGACCTTAAAAGTGGTAGTCAACTTAAGAGACTATATAGCCTTAGCCTGCATCCCACGTAAGAGCGGTTAGAGGTGACACAGAATCGTAAGCATGGAACGGAGCCTTAGCCTCACCTATTAAATTTAAAAATGATACTACTAATAAGTTCTGGGTTTACGAAAAATCTGCACACATCCCCGATGTTGACTGTGAAAGTTGGTTACAATCGCAAGAATATTCCTCCCGGGGAATTTCGGAAATCGTTTTTAAAACACTACCAACCTGAAATACCAACTAATGAACACTAATGTTTTCTATAGAAATCTATTTAAATTCTTTGTTAATATGAAGATATATACAAAGAATCGCAGTCTTGTTAAGTTTCTCTCTATATTATAATCTTCTAAAGTCGTAACTAAGTGACGCGTGATCGGAAAATGACCGATGTGCGCAGGCGCGTAGTTTCAGGACCCTCTCCCCCCATTCCCCCCTCCCCCACTGGCTGCCATGGCCTAACGCAGCTGTCTCAAACTCGCGGCCAGCGGGCCACATGAGGCCCGCGTGATGCATTTGTGCAGCCCGCGAAGCAATTTACTTTATACTTCGCAACCCGAACTCAAATTTTCTTATTCAAATATTTTGCGCTAATATTTCTAAATAATCTAAGAAGTGTATTAAATCATTCCAATTTATATCAGTCTGCAAGGTTGAGTTACTGAAGAACGTTTATCCCACTGCCAGCGAGTTTCTTGCGTATCAGAGCGACTTACCCTCGACGCCAAATCTAGCAGTTCTGTAATACTCTAAACAGGAAATGATGCATGTTATTTGATATGTGCTTTTAAATTATCTACTTGGTGATCATAACGTTATGCCTCTGCTACACTCAGGAGCATGATCATACTTTAAAAAGTTGAAATAAAGATATCGAAGGCATCTGCAAATTTCCTGTACCATCACCTGCTTTCTTCTTGGCAGACAAGTTTGAAAAATGTGTTTGTAACCTGATGGACAAAGAATATCTTGTCTTTTTATTTAAATGTTTATAAATAATAAAAGGCTATGATCTTTTGCATATCATAACAGAAACTAATGAAAGGATTGATTTCTACTCCAATAATAATTCTGAATAATATCAGATGATTTTTCTCCCTGGAAATTTGGAAAAACGTAATTAATGTATAAAACATTTTAAAATGTGAAAAAACTGGACATGCGAAATAACTTATTGTTTTTACTAGGGATGGAGAGAATTCTCAGATTTTTCGTTTTATCAAAAAAATACGTAGTATTCGGCCATCCAAAGGACAAGGCCAAAGCCAAATAGCAGATTTTGGCTGAATACCGAGGCCGAAGCCGAGCTTCGGTGCATCACTAATATCTAGGTATTTATCAGAGACTTCACGCGGCCACGTTTACGTATCCCACTCAATCCCACAAAGTATTAAATTCCTCCAATGCGGATTCGCCCAACACGGCATTCTCGAGGAACATACCCCCGCGTTGGAGGAGGGCCGACTGTATATGCATATTTATCCGACCAAGCAAATGTTTAAGTTACGCCCGTGCTGCAGGCAAAAACTAGCAAAAGTAGGCAGAAAGAATATGCCAAAAAAACTGATAGCTATAGTTCAACGACTACTGAGGGTTTGCTGGTTGGAGAATAGTTAGGTACAAATTTGGTCAATTTCCCTCTTCTATTTCAAGTAATTCAGAATGATGAAATTTTGTTGTGAATGAAAAGATTTCACTGTTCAAAAGGAAGATAGAAATCCCCATCAGAAATCCCCCCAAAAAAACTTTCCAACATCTACTCATGAGACTATGCGAAAAAACTCCCCATCCATTTAGGGAAGTTCCTGTTCATAGATGAACAAGCAATACATGAATCTCTGCATCGGTGCATAATATTATGTCAAAAACAGTGAAGTGGGACGAAGTTGTGCAATATTACAACAAAAAGTTTTGTTGTGAAGGAAAAGATTTCATTGTTCGAAAGGAAGACGGAAATTCCCATCTCAAGTGTTTGGACTTGTTTCTTCCTAACCTTCCAGTATTTACTCATGAGAGGCTACACGAAAAAACTCCCCATCTGCATGGGGAAGTTCCCAAAAAGAGGACTATCGAGAAGGAGATTTCTGCTAGTATCGGCATACAGATAGTGAGTGGGTTACACAAATAAATACAGTACTGTAATAAATAACTTTCTTGGTTTCTCATGTATTTGCAGGTAAGTGCAGATGAGAACCATTTTCTTTCTAAAAAGGTGTTAATAACAGTTGGAATCTATCACAAAGATTTCTGATAATTTTCTGGATGCTGCTCGTACCATAAATATATTTATTGATGTTTTCAACTATCTGTGAATATCTGTAACAATAAAATGAACAACAGAAAGAAAATCACATATGCTTACATGTAAATAGAAACTTGGTAGTCATTTTGATCTCATGGTCAACAAAATATGCCTCTCCAATAGATATGAAAGATATGGTTTTTCAAATTGATTTAAGCTATGAGTTCAATAACTCTTGTTTGAATCATCTCATAGTTACTACTTTCTTGTCAAATTTTGGGAGAATTCAAAAGACGTTTAAACATTTGCATAAAATATTACAAGTTTACAGCAATTCTAATTTTCAGAAAAAATTGGGGATTTGTTTTAGGCAATCCTTGCATAAAACATTGTCAAACATAAATATCATTCTACTTAATTTATAGGATTTCAGGAACAAAAAACATATACTGTATTTACTTGTATAACCCACGCACTCGTGTACCCCATGCACCCCTATTTTTTGGGCCGGTTCAGAGAGAAAACAATTAATTTGTGCCGGAATAAGTTTTTTTTAAGTCACAGATTCCCACTCCCTGTTCCACTAAGTTAAGCATCTTCTCCCGCCTATGTGATGCATTTTATTGGATGATCTTTTTATGCTGATACTATCAGAAATCTCCTCCTCGATAGTCCTCTTTTGTTAACCCCTTAACTGTTTTTGTTGTAATATTACACAACTTCGTCCCACTTCACTGTTTTTGACATAATATTATGCACAGATGCAGAGATTCATGTATTGCTTGTTCATCTGTGAACAGGAACTTCCCTACACGGATGGGGAGTTTTTTCACATAGCGTCTCGTGAGTAGATACTGGAATTAGGGTTGCCAACTTTTAGATCTTCATGAACCAAAGATGTTGTTACGGGTTGCCTACTTTAATATATTCATAAACCGGAGTTAGCTTGAAACCTGGATACTTTAGAAGAAACCCAAGAGGAATTATATTCAATATTCTTAAAGTCACTCATGATTTTAGGATATATGATTAAAAATCGTTTATTTTTTAAATATCGTTAATTAACAAAAGTGTAAGAGCATCGTCAATATGTTTTTGGTATAAAACAAAATACAATGGAAATTAAAGTGCAAACTATCTTAATTTGAATCATTTATAAAAAACGCAAAAAAGTCATAGAAAGGGCTTTCTGCTGCAATCGAAATTAAACCAGAGATTTGTGCTACTCACCCGGAGACAGGAGATTATGACGATGACCTGGAGATCTCGGGCCCAAAAGCTGGAGGTTGGCAACCCAACTGGCAGGTTAGGAAGAAACAAGTCCAAACACTTGAGATGAGGCTTTCTGTCTTCCTTTCGAATGATAAAATCTTTCATTCGCAACAAAATTTCACCACTCTGGACGAGGGAAAAGGAACAAGCTTGCACCTGCCTATTCTCCAGCCGGCAAACCCTCAGTAGGCATATAACTACAGTTATCAGTTAGCTGGCATATTCTTTCTGCCTACTTTTGTGAGTTTTTGCCTGCAGTATAACGATGTCTAGACTGAAACTAAACCTCTCGTGGTTGGGTGGACTGAAAATTACTTCGCGTAAACTAGTTTCTAATTCGACCGATTGATCGACTGGGTCGATTCGACCGGTCGAATTCTCGAGGTGGTCGAATCTCGGGAGTCGCCTGTACTTCGTAGAATTCAACATCTTTTGTGAATATAAATGTGGATGCACGCATAATGCAGAAAGTTTACTATTTAATGAGAATTTGAGAACAGAATTCATTTCAACAAGGATGAAAAATTAGAGTTGTTGGATTAAAGATTTCAAAGAGTAAAAGAAAATAACCATAACAAACCGAACAAACCTCCTCAGCTCCACCATCATTTTCCTCCTCCTCTTCCTCATCCTTCTCGTCATTCTCTTCTTCCTCCTCTGCATCATCTTCCTCTTCTTCATCATCATCGTCATCATCAGAAGTGTCATCTACTCCGTCAAGCTGCCGTATCAACCCACTTGGCCCTTTTCCAAGAACTAATACCCCTCCAGTGCCTGACGAGTTTCCAACATTATTTGCTTGGATTATGCTTGGCGTCTTACCATGCTAAGGAAATACAGTCAAATATGAATAATTTTTGTTAATGAAGTGAATCCATTTAACATAAAAATTTTGTTAGACAGCACAAAAATATATTTATGCAAAAATTTTACACAATGATAATAAAATAACAGTTGCCTTCATGTTTGAAAAGCAGCCCTTTTTGCATACATGTTAAATAAATGAGAAAGTAGAAATGTCTATTGGCCAAAAGATGAAAACACTATGTTACAAATATAACTGATGTGGAAAGAAGAAAATATGGACAATATGAAGTATGGAAGTTAAATTTAAACTGAAAAATACCAAATAGGTATGTAAAATTATGCCGTAGAATATGAACTGCAAAAATAATTGACATACTAGTAAACATGCCCTAAGAACAATTATTGTTAAGTTTCTTTACACAACATATGCCATTATCTAATTCATTATGCTGTAGAAATGAATAGAATCAGATAACATGGGAATTATTTTTCTCTCCTATTGCTAGGAGAAGCCATACTTTTAAATATTTTCATTTTAATTAATGTAAAGGAACTTGATTAAAATTTGGATGGTTTTTCTTTAATTCACACCAAATTCATAGCAATTCTTGTTATTCTTTAATGCTTCAATTTGTCCATTGCCAAGCTAAAAGATATTCTAGGCTAAGATAATACAATGAATTTAACCCTCAAGGACATGCGTCATACTTGGTAGGGTAAGGACATGAACTTCTGTACCCCAAGTGTAAAGAGTTTTATACACTGCACTAAATAACATACAACTCAATTAAATTTATTAGCCGTTAATAATAACACTATTATTCACTTTTTGCTTCAAGATAAATTAGCTTTGCAAGTTCTAAGACATTTTTTAAAAACAAATCTTACAAATTAGCAAAACATGTTGCCTGTTTGTTACATTTAAGGCAAGAAGTTCATATTTCTTTCTTCTTTAGGCAATCTTCACATCTGCCATCCTTTCTATTTTTATGTCTACAACTTTCCTCCTTAAATCCAATTAGTCCTTCGATTTGACTTTGCAGATCAATTGGCAATGTAACTACTTTTGTGTAAGAAGTCTTTAGTGGTTAATTAGGCAATTAGGAAGTAATTATCACATAAATTTGTCAGTTTATGTTACATTCTGTAACTGCGCACATATAAATAATGATGATAATTTTTATACCATGTCAATGTCACTCACAAGATAAACATTTATTGTTTGTCCTTGTGTATTTAAGCCCAAACTTGCACCCTTACAGATTAAGATATTTCTAAAATCTAAATAATTAAGTGACTTAAATTTAGTTTTTATGTAAGGGATTATCACTTTCATTATAGGCGTATTTCGAATAATCTGTACCAAAAAGTACACAAAATCCTATGGTGTTGGCCAGGGACTGATCTTAGCTTTGAATTACACCGTACTTTGAATTATCTTGGATCGAAATAATGGGGTTTTACAGTATACCATTGTAGTCAGAATAAAAATTATGCAGTGTTAAAATGATTACCATAGTAGTTAGTTCTAAATGTGGAAACAGAATATGTTGCCAAGTACACATCAGCATCATCATAAAAACATAGTGATGTTTGTCAGCTATTGAATTAAATAGGCTCTTGTACTAAGAAGGAAACCAAGATTGTATCTTGTGATTCTCTACTTTATGGATAATAAGTGAAGCTATTTAAAAAGCAAAGAGAGTAAGCAACATCAATGGGAAAGATTTTTAAAAGCTATCCTTCATGTGGAGTAAGATTTCCATGGCAAATACACCCAACTACAAAACATTTATGGTCAAATGCTGAAGGGAAATTAAGGCCATGTGAAAGGATATAAACTGCAGTGAGGGAAGGTATTGAAAATTACTTCAGCTGAGTTTCAGTTTGCAAACTTAAACACACCATCAACACCCAGATAATTCAACTGTCAACTCGTAGACGTGAAAACCTTCCCTTCAATTTAAAATTTTGGTGGACAAATTTGTTTTTGTCAAGTGAGATCATCTCAAAAAGAAAATTTTACAAAACTTCTCATAAAAACTTCTTGTTTTCTTGAATACTGCGCTAATTACACAAGCCATTTGAAAAAAAAAAAATTTTATTTTGCAATTTAAATCTTAAGTACCAAATCCTTATTTGAGTTTCGTAAAAGAGAAGAAATTTTCAAAATTCATCTCGATGTTTTAACAAAATTGCATCAATGCAAGTACAAAAATCTATTGAAATTATAAGTTTTGAAGGCTTTGAATAAATTCCTACAATATCTTGAAACTGTAAAATTCTAGACATTTGCAAATGCTGCTCAGGAATTTATTAAATTATCATCAATTTCCAAGACCACTGATATACTCTTCTGGAGATTTGAAGAACATCCAGAAATTTATAGGATACTGTAATTTTCCAATTATAATATGCATTTTTTTGCGAAATAGTTGACAAAAAGTTAGGGTGCGTATTATATATGGTGATAAATGCATACAACTTTATTCAGTATGAAAATAATTTATATTTTGGAACATGTTTTTAATGATAAATCGTACATTTCAATGCATTTCGATAACATTCCTTTAAATATTGTTTTTCAAAACAAAGATAAGAATATTTATTTATTTACTTTAGCTGTCAGAATTACTAAAGCCTAGGAATTCATTACCACTCCCCTCACTGTCCTCAAACAGTTCCTTGGCGATCTTGTGTTCTCTCTCATCGTCTACATAAATTGCAACAAATAATATTTTACACACCTCGACTGGCTTGTATGAACTGGACTTGATGTAAACGTAAACGATGTCACCGGGCGGAAAAGGTCGAACTGTTATTCCAACAGACCAGGTTAATACAAAAGGCAACATTGAGGCCGGTTTTTATACATTGTATCGATCTTTAACGGGAGTCAGAACATAACGTGATATTTTCGTAAACTCTCTCAAAGATATCTAGTTTGGCAGCAAAGCGCAAACTCGTATTCCAACCGATCAGATTAATACAAAAGGCGACATTGAGACAAAATGTTTTTATACAGCGTAGCGATGTTTAATGGGAGAGTCAGAACGTAACGTGATATTCTTGTAAACTCTCTCACACGTATCTCATTTGGCGGCAAGGTGAGAACTGTCCCGATACTATACATAGTCAAGTAAAATTACATTGATCTTTTACAAAAAAATATGTGCATATTATGCATAGTGATAAGAGAATTTTCACATTTCACTTGTGAAAACATGGATGCATATTATACAGGTTGCGTATTATAATCGGAAAATTATGGTACTTTATGACATCTAACTGTATATGGTCTGCATTCTTCATCTTATTACGGGTTGATATATTATCAAAATTACAATGAAATAAAAATACTTTAATACAGTCAGATTATAAAATTTAATCAAAATTATTTTTCTTAATTTTATAAATTTCCAGTCCCTGATCAAACAAGTTATTCAAATGATACCTACTCCCTAAATATAAATTTCTAAGCTTACTTAAAATGGCTATAATCAAATGATTCTGGCAAGTTAATTGCAATCCATCATCTTATGTTACAAGGAAAACTTTCTAATATCAGAATCTATATTCATACCATAGTAGTATTGTTGCTAACGGTGTTGGCTTGTGTGTTGTTAGAAGCAGCAGCAGCAGCCGCGGCTGCTGCTGCAGCTTGCTGTTGGCCTTGTAGGGCAGTGGTGACATGTTGTTGGAGTAATGAAGTGGCCAAATGAAGAGGCAGAGCCATTGTTGCAGAAATCACAGGTCCAGACAATACTGAATGCAGTTGGTTACCTGAAAAAAAATCCATTCATTATATTAAGTCCAAGCAAGCAAAAACTTTCACTAACTTAGAATGGATTAATTCTAAATTTCTAACATTTTTATTACACTATATCTTTATTCCAGGCCTAAAATTTGGCTTAATGATAAAAACATAGGCATAAATTGCAAGAGACATCTAAGGAAAGCATTCAAAAGGCAAAATGTGTTCAGTTAAAACTTAAGAACAGTTTATTGATAAAAATCACTAGTATCACATACAATTTAATTTCCAAAAGCAAAAAAAACACTGGATGGTAAATTGTAAAATGCTCTGGATATATGAAAAGTATGACTAAATATTTCTTTATAAACATAAGGATTTACTTTATTTAACCATAAGCGAAAGAAAGAGCCAACAAACTTAAAATATAGTTTACATTTTAATTTAGGCAATTTCGCTAACAGTTTAAAATTATACATACGTTTACTCACAAGGGGAGGCCATAAAATTAATATTGAAATTCGTAAAACCCCTTTAGGAGGTGAAACTAGAACTAAAATATCAAATATATCTCTCGGCGTTTTTGCCAATGGGCCTTTGTTTAAAAGATATTAACAGTTTAAAATTCAGGTTTAAGCATGGATGCATCATATACCGTCAACATTAAGGCTTGAACCATAAGCGGTGATAGCCGAACGAGTAGCGGGACACTCTAGTAATCGGATAGGCTGGGGTTCGATCCCAGCCGCCAGCATTCACCTTTTCATAATCAGAAATATTCTGCATATGTATTTTAACTAGAAGATTATTATTATTGTTTTTATTATTTTTTGTTTTTTTTCACGTATCTTTTGTACGTTTTTTAAAAATGAAAATGCATTCCCTGATACATTATCTGTTGGGCGCTCCAGTCTTTAAAGACATGCTAATGTAGACATGGTTTTCTTCAAAGCTGATTTTCACAAATGCATTTGTAAACGTCACCCAGGTGTGCTTTCCGAATGGCCTACATAAACAAAAATGCAAAACTGAAAAAGCATTTATAAGTTTGTTCAAGGTGCAAAGAAACTTTGTTTCCCTTGTTTTTATGAACTGTATCATCCGAAATATTGTAATCCCATAGAAGTGAGATCGGAATTAACCATAGTAACTGCAAGTTATATGTGGAAAATGCAAATAAATCAAGCTCAAAAAAGTACGCGAAAAAAGAAAAGAAACAAGTACAATAATACATGAAAAAAACAAATAAAAATACAATAAAAACAGTAATAATACAATTTTACTAGTTAAAATACATATGCAGAATATTTCTGATGATGAAAAAATAAATGCTAGCAGCTGGGATCAAACCCTAGCCCATCCGATTATTACACAGTCCCACAACCCATTCGGTTATCACCGCTTATGATTCAAGCCTTAATGTTGACGGTATATGATGCATCCATGCTTAAACCTGAATTTTAAATTGTTAATATCTTTTAAACAAAGGCCCACTGGCAAAAACGCAGAGAGATATATTTGATATTTTAGTTCTAGTTTCACCTCCTAAAAGGGTTTTACGAATTTCAATATTAATGTTATGGCCTGCCCTTGTCAGTAGAAGCCAGTTTCTTTTTCATTTGCAGATTCCAGGGAGGGCATTTTAGGAATATCAAACAAAGTCAAAGTGTTAAGTACTTGTTGCCAAGTCTTATTTTAAGAGTTACTGTCAACACCACATTTCACACCCAAGAATGAAATTCAAGTTACCTATATAGGTGAATTGATGTTAGATAAATTCTGCAAGGAAGTGGTATCACATCAGGCTTACCTTTGTTGGCTATTATGTCTTAAGTAAAATAAATAATACAACTTAGCTCATTAAAAAAAGGAAATTTACAAATGCTTGCTAATGCATATATAAGATTGTTATTTCAGATAATTTATTGAGTAAGAGATTAAGCATAAACTTTTTGCAAAGCATTAACAATTGTCACTTTAAAATTTTTCAAAAGTAAACGTTTTTCTTGTTTGAATGATACTTTATAAATGGTTCTCTGGACTTTTATATTAACCCAATATATAAACTCTTCAACAAAAAACTTTTACAAATGGAAAATATTACCTCTCAGTTTGACTCATAGCAACAATGGTGCTGGTGCTCGGTGGAACCAGAAAGTAAAACTCGATATGCTACAATGTCAATGGACACCATATACTTATTCTATTAGACATATAACTTATGAAATATTGTTAACATTTATTTCTTTAACTGGATCAATTTTAATAAAAATCCATTGAGCAATTTTTGAATAAATGAACATTTTGTGAAAAATAACACAAAAAATGATTCTAGGTAATACCCTAAATAAATAGGAGATTTCATTATATTCTGTTCAATAATTTACCACTATAGAGATGCACATAGATGAGAAAATGACAGAATCTAAAAAATTTTTTTTTGATTTCAGTGGCACCTAAGAGATTCAAATTCAACAAAATCTTAGTCGAATATTTTCATGATCAAAATACTTTCCATACTATACAGATGAGAAAGTAAAACATTGCATATTTTACATTAAACTTGCCTTGAAGAGCAGAGGCAGGAACTTGAATTGTGAGCACCCTTGGGTGGCTGTCTGCGGAACCAGCTTGAGGTGGCAGAGTTATTTGCACAGGAACTGTCTTGTTTGGCTCAGGCAAAACAGCAGTTTGAACATTAGTTGCTGTTGATGTGTTAGTAGTTGGGGCATTTGTGACACCCTGGTAGTGGTTGCTTCCTGGTTGGGCAAGTGAGGTTTGATGAGTTTTCTTAGCTGCTGCATTTAAAGAATTTGCCAAACCTAACTGACCGTCAATGTGACCAATCAATACAGGAAGAAAAACATCATCACATTAAATGATTTAATTACACTTTTTAAAAAATAGTAAACAAAATTCTTCTCCATGCATAAATGTTTGCATTTTTAATGTAAAAAACAAAAGTTTAAAATTATAATTTTCCTCTATCCCATACCAACACGTTCTACATTTAATACTATTTTTACTTTCCAGTAACTACAAAAAATTTGACTACAAAGCCATTACCAGAATAATATTATTGATTTTTAATCCCCTACTATGTACCATATTTCCTTGAATATATCACAACCCCAAGATTTTCGAAGAAAAAACTTAAAAATGCAAAATATAATAAACTTGTAGTATATTGCAGCTATGTATAAACAATTTTGTAATAGTAAATCTACATCGGGGGATATCACCTAGAAAAAACCACAAATCTGAATGTTCAAAAATCTTTCCTATTATTTGGGCTGAAAACTTTTCAGCCACCGATCGTATTATAATAACAAGTACAGCTTGTCCGCTTTACGAAGGCAGTGTGCAGTATGACATACGCAGGCAGGACGAGTCCATCCTCGAAACGTGGCCGCTTGTAGGTGAGGCCGTGTTTAGGCCCAGGGAAGATATCATCTTCCAAACCAAAACGGCATTACTGCACATGTCGTCTTTCCCCTTAGGTTCCCCTCGTCCTTGCTTACCTTCCCCTCTCATGCGTCGATGCCTGCCTTCCCAAAACGGACAAGTTGTACTCTAATATAAAGCGAGAGCAAATTTTCTTAAGTTATTTAAAGGAAAAAACACTTATATTTGAGCTAACACAACCAAATTTTTATAACATTCCATAAAGATAAGATGATAACATACATAAAACACTTCTTATCAATGCACAACATTGATGCATGTATTAATTTATAATAACTTATATTAATATTATATACAATAATAATGATTCTTCACAAATAAGGATTTTCATAAGTAACAATGAGTAATTAGATAAATAAATCAAAAAAGCAGTTATCAATAAGATATATCTTAAAATAACAATAATTACATCATAAATTCTTGGCATGATTCTCCTTTACTTTTGGGTGACAATGCATGCGGTTGACACCCAAAAGTAAAGGAGAATCATGTCAGGAAACACCGCCTTCATACTAATTTCAGCATTAATTCTTGTAATACATTTGAGACTGGACTCAGTCAGTTTATAAAAGGCAATCATTTGGTAGGAAAAGGTTGGAAAAAAAGGAGGGATATTATAATAATTATCAATAGAGGTTTTTTCACAGGTCATTTACAGACTAACACAAGATAGGAATACATAACACAAATAACATTCCTCGACTACTATAATACTAAAAATAAATTCAACTTATTTCATGCACATGATCATGCATAACCCTAAAAGAGCTGCATTTTAATGCCAACTACAATTGAAGAAAACCAAAGAGACTACGAAAAATAACCAATTTCAACAACCTGAATGATTAGTAACACTCCCAGAAGCTATGGTAGTATTAGCAGGTGCTGTGGTTGTAACTAGTGGTGGCTGAGGCTCTGGAGGATCTGGGTTGATATCAATAGCTTTAGATGACAATAATTTGTTCTCCCAAATATGACGCAGTTCTACCAGCACCTGTTCATCCACACCATCATCCAGAAATATTTCTCGTACCCCTGCTATAACATCCTCCATAACACTTTTGTAAACCTTTAACTGCAATAAATTAATAAAAGTTTGGAAAACCTAAATCGATATCTGCAGGAATGGCAGTTTCATAATCAATAATTTTAATACCATCTACGCTGTTTTCATTTATTCTTCTTTTTACAAAACACAAATTACTCTCAGTTTTATGGCCCACATGTTGAAATAGAAAGTATTACATTAAAAGTTTTAACTGAACTGCAGCTCAATGTTTTTATTCATCAATTGAGATTTTAAAAAAAACTAAATCATGACAGAAAACCAAATAAATATTATATTTACTTCAAGTTGATCTATTATGGAATATGTAATTTAAAAAAATATATAATACACGGGGCAATTTTGATTCAAAGAAGTTCAAACAAAGGGCAATAAAGTTATCTTACAAAAACATAAGTATGAAAAGGAAATGTCTTTAAAATGTTTTACTTCCTTTTATTACAGGCATAAGGATTTGAAGTCAACTTTTTCCAACATTATCTGAATAAGAAACCAAATATCTATATCTACATAAGTACAGACATAGACCATTGTAAAAGATTATGATTTAGGCTTATAAATAATAAAATTTACGTAAAAAATCAGCATTTACTGGCAGGATATAAAATTAAGGAAGTACATTTCAAGTTCATCGCCACTTATAAAAGATTCGAAAAAACTTCGGCGAAAGGATTAGCTTTTTAAACATATCTAAAATAAATTTTCAAATCGTGTTGTTGATGTAAGACCGCCTACACAAAGAAAAACTTGTGTGGCTAAATAAGATACAAAAATAACCTACAAGTGAACGACACAACAAATACTAATAAAACAAATCGAATAATTAAGTTAAAATTACAAGAAAGGAATTTCTTCAAACAACAAATACATTCTCGAGGAGACGAATTTGAATTTCACGCGAGATAGTTGTCAAGTCGGCTACTCTTTAGTTCACGAAATGGTACTTACGAAAAAACTCGCAAAACAGCAAAATTACCTTCCAAAAATTGCATCAATATTTATAAACTGACAAAAATAATAAAACGTTTTGTTTTCGGAAAGACAAATATTACCGCTGAAAGGGCTACTAAGATAATTTTCAAACTCCATACATGATGTGTCATCATTTTCGCAGCCATTTCTTTTCTGATGTCGCAACATTAGTTTAAATTATACAGAAATGGTTGCTCCGTTTCCGTCTTACTTACCACTGTAGTTTGGCTGAGAGCCATTTTAATGATGTTTTTCGAGCTTCCCCAACAAAACTTACTAACTATAAATTATTATCCACGCTGTGGTGGCCTCGCTCGGGGAAGCACCTCCTCGGTCAACTGCTAGCCTTTATATACTGTCTTCGCCGGTTCTCAGTCCATTTTAGAGGGCGTACTAAGATCTCGACTTCCGGTAAAATGAGTAGTTTACATGATATCCTTAATAGTGTAGTCATAAAAACTGTTTTGGATTTTTATCTTAAAAATAAGACTTTTAATTTAAAAAAGTTATCGTGTGACTTAAGTCCTAAATAATCTTAACTCAGAATAAGATGTCGTTTCTAAGACATACTACTGACTACAAAAAATATCTTTATCTAACTTTATTTATGGAAAGTCGTTTTCGAACAAAATAGTATCCCTCAAAAATGAAATTAATTAATCTGCTTCACATGTTACACTGTACTCTTTCATAGTTTTCTAAAATTATTGAGTAATGTATCTCTCACATGGTCAACATTGTTACTATTTTGTCGTCCTTTTACATCCCTGTAAGATAGCGCTCAAAAATAGAGTGGGATTTTCTTCAACTACGATATCTTGACCCGCGATTTTTCAAATACACAAAATGCAACCTTCTTTCCGATAAACAAGGTATTTATCAGCAATTTATCGCTGTTGTTGTTTCAAAAATGATAACAATAACTATATTAAAAATTAAAAAATGTGTCACATGTCACAACAGAGAAAAGCCCTAAAGAAGGGTGTGCATATTAGGTGAATACAACTTGTGTTGGTTATTCTGCTTTTGCACATTTTTTTAGCAATTGTTAAAGCATTTAGTATCATGAATTGTATACATAATATATATAAAATAAAATTGAAGGGGAATAACTACATTTTTATTCATAAATATGAGTAGGTAACGATAATTTTATTTAGGGTTTAATTTAAATTTAATTTTGTCTTGCTTCCAATTTCTGTCACATAAACAAAAATTAAATAATTAAAAAATATATTTATGTGTTCTATTTAAGTTAAAATGTAGTTTAAACGTTAAAATATTTTGCATATTTCAAATAAGAGTATTTTGATTCATGTGATTTGAATAAAGTTATGCTTGAATCATAGAATAACTTTATTATTTATAATAACACGAAATTTCATAATCAAATAATTTGATCAAAGGGAAATAAGTATATACACTATTATGGGAAGGTAGTTTAAAACCATACAAATATATTTTAAGCATCGTTTCTTGAATCAAGATAAAAAACTTATATATAAGTTAACATATCCCAGAAAGTCAGTTTAATACAGTATATAGTAATATATAACTATATTAAACATTTTCTGTTTTCACTAATTAACTGTGTTTGACTTCACTGATAGTAATCTTCAATAAAGGAACAATTGCACAATCCATTAAAAGCTAAAGACATAATAAATTACTTGAACACTTTTAAGTATAATAATTATTAATATTTTAGACTGGATTTAAATAAATTATACATCTGAAGTTTATAAACTAAAATTCTACCAGCATTTGCATAAAAATATCAATTTTATTTTTTATTTGTAAAAACTGCCAATGAGAAATTATATTTTTCCAATATTTTTTGTTTTTAATTGAATTATCTTCTAATATCTACCATAAATATTTTGAAGTGTTTGTGCATTTATAGCGCAACAACTACAAAACATAGAAGCAAGAAGAAGGTGCCATTTTAACCGCAATAAAAAGTTAAGAAAATGGGAGGGTTTTTAAAGTGATTTGGACTACATATTTTATATTAAGAATGATTTTCTCTTTTAATTTTTCCCATTTAAATAACACGGGAATGAGTGTATTGTTGGATTAACAATTTACGTGACAACCGTTATAAACAATACGTAATATTAACTAAAAGAAGTAGTATATACCTAATATAAACTAAAAGAAATAATATATACATAATATAAACTAAAAGAAATAATATATACCTAATATAAACTGAATTAATTAAATTAAAACATAAATACTCCTTAACCGTACAAAGGAAAAAAAAACTTCTCCTGAAGGAAAAAATTTTTTTTTCTTTGGGGAAGGATATGAGTGCATGAACGGGTGACACCAGGCTACCTGCGAGGTTTTCTTCCCCCGTAAAACCTGTAAGTGTTACTTTTGTTTTTCTTTTCATTGATTTCTTTCTTACCCGTTTTTTTTAACCCAAAAATTTTTATTTTATTGTTTTTAAAACCCTATTTTATTGTTTATTTTGTATCTAAATATTCTCACTTTGTACGGTTAAGGAGTATTTATGTTTTAATTTAATTAATTCATCTCGCCGTAGTCTCCGACCTTTTTTAATTAATATAAACTGAAGTAGCGAAGAAAGAAACACAAAGTGTGGCATAGAGTTCTCCAAAGGAAACTGTTTTTAAAACTACCTACATAAGTAACTTAAATAATTAGACGAAGGAAAATTTTCCACAAATTGTGATTTT
Source organism: Uropetala carovei (assembly GCA_036926305.1). Taxonomy (NCBI): domain Eukaryota; kingdom Metazoa; phylum Arthropoda; class Insecta; order Odonata; family Petaluridae; genus Uropetala; species Uropetala carovei. The sequence goes on from JAXCHB010000196.1 coordinate 21,948,214, forward strand.
CAAACCTTTGAAGATATCGTCACAAAACTTTGCATAGGTAAATAATTATATCCTGCGGATAACATAGGCTATATGGCGATAAAAAATTGGGGGTGGGGGGTGCGTAATTCAATAATTATTTTCCCATAAGTTTACACGTAATTTTCGATTTTCATCTTTCACTAATCTAAATAGGTAATTGCGAACGGGTTTTCTTCATTTTTGTTTTATTCAACGGTTAAAACTGTGTACTATCTTATTCTTACGATGTTCACATGTTACGCGGTCGAAGTTTTAGATTCACTAAATCCGTTGAAATTCAACGGGAAGTTCTGCTAATCATAAATAATCCATTCTCTTCCTGTTTAAAAATAGTGCATGCACACGTAAGTAAATTAAACGTTTGTTTGTGAGATTGTTTATGTTAACAAAAATGAAGAAGTAATCATGCAAGAAAATTTCAAAGTTCAACTCGAATTAGGACATTCTTGTTTGATTTTCTCGATAAGAGCTACTCCTGCGATAAAAATATATAGGAAAGGTAATACTATTCTTTACTAGTTCTACAACTTTTATTTGAAAAATATTTTGGTATGAGCAATACTTTACGAGACATGACGAAAATTTAATTTTTTGTCACCAGTATAGTGGTATCCCTGATTGGCATACGTGATTCATTTTTGCGATTTTCTTTTTATATTTTATATTATGTCCCTAATATCAAATTTCATGAAAATCCGTTTGGTAGAAGCCGAGAACGAACATGCGGACGGACGAACGGACACACGGGCAGACAGACCGACGATAATAGGCGCTCACTAGGGTTGCCAACTGTAAGACCTTTTAGACTGAAACCCGGAGATTTTGGAGAAAACTCTGTTTTCTTCGCTTTTTAGGGGTTCACGAGTTGTTAATGAAAAGGTATTGTAAATTATATCAATACATACTCGTTTATCAATTGAAATATTATATATTTTGCCATGTATAAGTAGTATAAGTAAATGCGTTATTCTCACCTCTTTGTGGGATCAAAATATATTAAAGTAATTATCTAGGAGAATTTTTTTCAGGGGTTAAAATTTATATTAAGTTATATTTATTTAAAACTAAAAACGGCATTACTTGCTCGAAATGCGATTGATAAAATATTATATTTGGGCCCCAAAGAAATGTCATATTTCGTCCAAGATACCATTTTTTAGGCGCGTTTCGCTTACACCGTGAGCGCCTATTATCGTCGGTCGGTCCGTCCGTCCGTCCGTCCGCATGTTCGTTCTCGGCTTCTACCGAACGGATTTTCATCAAATTTGATATTAAGGACTTTCAATCAAATATAATAAGAAAATCGCACAAATGAATCACGTACGCCAATCAGGGGTACCACTTTACTGATGACAAAAAATTAAATTTTCGTCATATCTCGTAAAGTATTGCTCATATCAAAATATTTTTCAAATAAACGTTGTAGAACTGGTAAAGGAGAGTATTTTCTTTCCCATACATTTCTATAGTAGGAGTAGCCGTTATCGAGAAAATCAAAGAAGAAAGTCTTATATCGAGTTGAACAAGATTTCTTGCATGGTTACTTCATTGTTGCTAACATAAACAATCTCCCAAACAAACGTTTAATTTCCTTACGTGTGCATGTGATATTATTAAATAGGAAGAAAATGGATTATTTATGATGAAGAAAATAATTTTAAAACGCTATTTCCCTTACGTACAGGTATATAATTGCTTTCTAATACTCCATTGCATGAAACGCGTCCATTTATGATACGTTGTACACTTTCCTAACTTGTTGTTCATTTCAAAGGAAAAACATGTAAAAAGTGCATTTCTTCATTAAAATCAACATTTTCGGTGACTTTTGGTATGTTTGCGTAAGGAGAACCATTAGAAAATTTGTAGTTCCACGACTGACACTGACTCGGAGAAATTGTTGTAAAACCCTGAGCCCAGAGAAACATTGCTTCATCCGGAGCCGGAGTCTCCGGGTCAAAATGACCCAGTTGGTAACCCTAGCGCTCACGCTGGAAGTGAAACGCGCCTAAAAAGTATCTCCAATAGACACAAGGTTATGGTTTTTTAACCTTCTTATATATTTTGAAGAGAGCTGAGATAAATACTTTTTTCGATATTCATTATTTTAAAATATATATTCTTGAATTTGTTTTCAGTTATAAGACGAGCTCGACAAAAATCTGCATCTACATACATACTATATAAATTAGGAGTTTTCAACATTTTTTGGTGACGTTCCCCGTAAGGCATTTTTTTAAATGCTCACTTAACCCTTAGAACATTTAAAGTGATAATGAATAACACTTGTATCAAGATAGAACACTCATGTTTGTAATGTTAAAATTCACTATTTTGGCGTGATTTTCTGTTTTACTACAACGTTTTACTTAATCGTAACATTTTTATTCCGAAGTCTTGCGAGAAAGACAAAGCAAGAAGAAGAATTAATAATAATATTTAACATTTTCGTGTACCCCTTCAACACTCTCGACGTACCCTCGGTTGAAAAACCCTGAGATACACACACACATACACTCATAATTCGATTCATCCGTAAAATCAGTCTAAGAGTGACAAACGAAATTAAATTTTTAAACAAGAAATGTTTATGCAAAGACGACGCGACGGGAAACATTACAGCTAATCTATGAATTTTTTAATTTTCAAAAAGATGAAACAACGCGGTACCTGCTTCGATAAAAAAAATACAAGAGAATTTGGAGTCTTAAGAGCTTACACACATAGTATACGGATTTTGTAATAGCAGTTACGTTTTCCAGATTTAAAAGTTAAGATTAGCGACGTAGAACTCATTTGGACGACGCATTTTTTGGCGCAGGGAACGAAAGGATTGGATGCCAACGGTCGGCGTCGACTATTTCGTTTTTCTTATTTTTTTGGGGAGGGATTGGTTTAAATTGGCGAGCAGTGATTCTCTGCAGTGACCTCTCTCCTCGAACCCTCCCAGGGACGGTGGGATTCAGCGTAATCCTCGCTCTCGCATGGGATTTTGCATGGGATTCAAGCGGGATTTTACAGCGATTTCAGTTCGGACGGCGGCATCGATCCCAGTTCCGCCATTGGAGGGCAAGAGTCGTCTCGTCCCCGTGCAATGAAATTGATGATGATATACGAAGTTATGCGAACGTTCTTTCTGAAGCTGGTAAACGGAAACATGCATAAAAAATAAGGTTTCACTCGGGGAAGTAAAGGTTTCATAACTCCAGTGTATATTTCCGAGAGTTCTTGTAAGTTGTATCAACAACGAGTCCGGTAAATTTTCAGAACAAATGCGCAAATGTATTACCAAGGGTTTAGATGTTTCAGTAATGTTTATTTTAGACAAACATCTTATGGTAGTCGGAATTCAATAAATGATTCTGCATCAATGAATTCCAAATATATTTCTCACCTATCTTCATAAAACAGAGTAAATAGAGAGATTAATACATAATAAAGTGTTTTTTTTTCATTTCTTCAAGGCACATTTTAGCGTCGAAGTTGTCATTATTGATTTAAACATACGAGTGCATTAATAACGGAAAACGTTTTGGGATTACATCGTTACTTCAATCAAAAATTTATTTTAGCTATAAAATAAACCCAAAAAGTTCTAAATATTAGAAAATTTCATTTTCCACGATATGATACGATACGATATATCATTTTGTTGGTGTATCAAAACAGAGCTTGATCGACAATGTGTCAAAATTGTATTCACGGCAAATAACAGTATACTATGTAGGAAACAGAGAACAGGCTCCGGAGCTAGTAAGTTTTAAGAAGATTTCGGACCGATACGCATTTACATGAATACCCTGCATGCCATCAGAAGCGTTTGGCAGGGGGTGTCACAGCACCAAATTAACTCTTAACTATAATGCCTCCGTTGACCTGTCTTATCGCGTCTGGGAAAAAAGATCTGTATTATTTCTCGGTTCTAGCGATTATTTCGACATATTTTCTCGTACGCTATGGTCTGACGTTACGTTCACTTACACCGATGGTACAACTATGCCGCGTACTTTTTCAACGAATTCGGAGATTTTTAAACTTTTCAAATAGTTTCCTTTTGTACTCAATTCTTCAAATGGTGAAAATAACAGTCAAGTGAGAGTGTGCTACTGGCTTCGGAGCTTTTTCTCGGTTTTCTAAATTTAATTTAGCAAGTGAAAGCTTACATTTTCTTATCTGGGTTGCCACCTCTCCAGGTTTGACCCGGAGTCTCCGGGTTTTGGGACTAGTCTCCGGGTCTCCAGGTTAAGGGTAAAATTCTCCGGGTCAACAACATACACGGACCAGATTGACACTCCTAGAGTGACCACATGTCCTGTATTTTATGGGACGTCCCGTTTTTCGGCCAATTTTTCCTCAAATGTCCCGCGTCTCGTGTGAAATCAATAAGGGACGCACTTTGTCCCGTATTTTTTTATGCTAATAGATATACTGATTTCAGATAAAATTTAAAACAAGATAAATTAAGTTACAGTGAGGTCCTTGCAGCAGTGAAAGGTGCCAAATTAAACCTAAATGAGGATAATCTTTACAATGAAGTGAACAATATGAGCACTATTTCGTCTACTACAAATACTCATTCACCTGACTATCCCGTGGACAAGAAATGGGTATAACATTCAATGATGGAAAATTTTTTACCTAATTGCCAAAGCTTATATAAGAGATTTTATGTATTCCCGTCAGTAATTCCTTTGATGAAAAACATATGGACGGATGAAAGGAATAGGATGAGGATAGATTTAGTAAAAGCAGAAATCTGTACTAAATTAAATTATGTCCTGCGAGGAGTTCTTAATTTTTTTAAGACAGTCGCAGCAAAATGATCTATTTATAAACTGTAAACATACTTCAATTTCTTCATCTATGAGAATAAATTAGGAAATATCCGGGTCAGATTAAAAAGTCCCCGGGTCAGATTAGAAAATCTCCGGGTCAATGACGAATTTGAGGTGGCAACCCAGTTTTTTATCAACGTTAGTTTTCTCCGAGAGGAATTTTAAAGGTTGCTAAATAACCAAGAAGGTATATAGAACTCGGTCGCTTTTCATTTAAATCTATTATGAGAACTCCTATAAAATTTTGTAATTAAAAAGCAGAAGGGAAATGGAAGTTAAAAGTTTGGACGGAATTGCAAGGAGAATTTTCAATAACAAGGCTGTAAGTTTGCGCTTTATGGATTCGTTTCTCTTTAATTTTTCTTCATGAAAGAAGTGACGGGGAATATACATAATACGTAGGTCATTTCTACAGTCAATCACTCGAATAGCTCATGTAGAGAGAAATAGAAATAACTATTAAAATTTGTATTAAAAATCGAGGAATAACTTCTTATTTTAGAGATGATCCAAGAAAGTCTTCGTTTCATAATTGTATGATGGCCTCCATGTCTCCTCATTGGCATCTGTTCTGAATATTCACAGAATTAGAATTGTATTGGCATAAAGAGTACATTGTTGAAACAGCAATCATTCAAATGGATTATAGTCGATCCAACATCTGAAGACTCCTGGCAGCAGCCAATAGGAGACTGTTTGTTTGGGAAGGTAGTGGGGAGGAAACCAGTCTCACTCCTGCTCTCGAAGAGATCACATCTGGATGCGTTGCCATTAGAAATTGCGTAGTATATCAGATGAAGGCGAAAATCCGCAAGAGCTGGCAACGCGCACCGATATCTGCTCTCCCGCACGAAAGTTGAGAGGGGCGATGGAAGGGGAAACGTTCGTGATTGGCTACTTGCTCTAAGTAGGCCAAGAGCCTTCCGATGTTGAATCTACTATAGACGAGCTTGACATATTTCACTGCGAAAATTAGGGCTAGTATAAGATTATTTCGAAATATGAGTTGAATTAGATTATGTATATTTAACTTCTCTTATCCGTAGAATAGGTACAAAGTTATACAAACAACATGGAGGATTTATTTGAAACAAACTATAAACATTAATTATTTCATTCGATTGATTAGCTTGGTAATTTCAATATCCAATGAAATATAAGAATAGGTATTAAATGTTTTTCAGTCACGGATTACAAACATATAAATTCGTACTATACACATACGAATAATCGATCAATACGAGCAATGCCTTCTTTTAATTCCCCGAAATATTTTTATTGTATAGAACACACTGTTAGGCTCATTTATCACCGTAATAAGGGACATTCTAAATTTTTATTCTGAGCGACAGGCTTACTTTTTCTTCGACGCCTGTATTTCTCCGGATAAATACGTATATAAAACCCACCCACGTTTATATTTTTTTTAGTGCCACTCACTTCTTTACCCCCATTTTCCCAATTTCCATCGTTCTCACCTCGAGCCATCAATCGTGGATCCTCTTCCACGTACTCATCCATCCCCTCTCCTCTTCATCATCTTCTTCCCATCTAAGGTTGACACCCAAGGGGACGCTTTCCACTTCCACGTCATTTCCCACTCTTCCCTTCATCTTTCTCGACATCTTCCCAACTTCTCGTTTGATGCCGACATAGACCTTCCCGTCCGTTGACGTGATATTTTTTAACCGCGTCCCTTGTTTTCTCGTTCGCCTTGTCTATATTTAAGGGGAAGACATTTTGCACACAATTTCGCTAAAATCTAACGCATAAATTGGATACAAAATCTTCCATTCGTGTAACAAATTTCGCTATAAAATGTTTTTTTTTTCCTCGCGGGAATTTCACCACAATGTGTGATGATAATGCAAGGCGGAATTGCGCATCCGATGAGGTTGTTGCGATGTTTTATATACCTGTGGTGTAGTTACTACCGGGGAGCTGAGGCACAGTCAGGAGGTCCGGAAGAGATTGAACATAAAAATCCTTGAAAAAATGAAACACCTGGGCCTTAGCTACCCTCCTGTTTTAAACCTTGATTACATGAAGCTGTTTAGCATATCGTGAATATTTCATAAAAGGCTCAAGTTTCATACCGTTCTTATTCCCTATTCATGGCTAAGTCACGTGTGAATGTCTTTCTACGGCAGTGATGGCGAATCTTCTATAGTCCGCGTGCCAACATTAACGAAATTGTCGAATCTTTTCCGCCTCGCGTGCCACAGAATGTCCTTGATTTTTTTTTGGGTGTCAACTAGGAAATGAAATTCGAGATCAATAAATAAGATTGTAACCGTAAAACTAACGTTTACAATAGTTAACTAAATAAAACCAATGTTTTTGCGGCGTTAAATCAGTACGATAAATGCTTTGCATGGTTTTCGCCTTTCGTTGGCGTGCCAACCAGAATCGTCTTGCGTGCCACTTATGGCACGCGTACCATAGGTTCTCCATCACTGTTCTACGGCATTAAATCGGGCACGCAGAAAATATTTTTCTGTTGGCACGTATTTCCACTCACGTAATTTTAATCCATAGGAAAATATGTTTTCATTAGGCACGCATTCAGTATCCGTAGAATTTATAAGGAACCCCTCTATAACAAATAATGCGGAGAACAGTAAATACTACTCTAATCAATTTCTCCCCTACTCTCTCTCTCTCTCCTTCTCCTCATCCACTTCTGTACTTCTTCCTCCTATAGTGTAGGGCAGCGATGGCGAACCTATGGCACGCGTGCCATAAGTGGCACGCAAGACGATTTTGATTAGCACACCAACGAAAGGCGAAAGCCAATCAAAGCATTTATCGTACTGATTTAGTGCCGCAAAAACATTTGTGTTATTTAGTTAACTATTGTAAACACTCGTTTTATGGTTACAAATTTCAATCTCTTATGTCTTGATCACGAATTTAATTTAGTTGTCACGCAAAACAAATCAGACTTTTTTGTGGCACGCTAGGGGGAAAAGATTCGACAATTTCGGTAATATTGGCACGCGGGCGATAGAAGGTTCGCCATCACTGGTGTAGGGTGTCCAGATACCGAGGATGCAAAACCGGGACATATTTATTTGCAGTAGTTATGTGCACTAAATATTATGTAAATGCATTGTGCGTGATATGAGTGTAATAATATTATAATAATAGAAGAGAATGACTGAAACTAAAGACTTCGTGTGTCGGTTTTTTAACAAACGAAAGCTTAAGCTCGTTACAACTTGTAAATTATAAATTGTCATACGAGTCTAAATCTAAGAGCAACACATCCGGCCGTCTATATTTTCGATTTGCAAACAAATAACTTGCTAGCAGGGGCGGATCCAGATACTTCCTCTCTTGAATTCATCTTTGCTGAGGACCTTATATTTTGAAAATCCCTGGCCCTATCAGAATCATTCTTTCCCTTGCCATACATCAACTTTTCTGGAGCCGCGGACCCCTTTCCCCTTAAAAGTTCAATAATGTTGTTTAAATAGAGTAAAAGTTTTTTTTACAATGAAGTATAAATATGAAAAAGAACTAAAATTTAAATTTTTATTAAAACCTTATATAATTAAGAAGATGCCATAAGCGAAAAATAGAATATCTAACTTACGGGGGTAACCAATCTTGATATTCAGCTTCTCTCAGCGTTCGTGATTGTGCTCACACCTGAATTGATTCCATTCCTTGAACGTTAGTAATGTCTTGTTGTTTTTAGCAATAACGAGACAGAAAATTGTCTTGGTTGAGGCACAAACCTGACCATGAAATATAGTAGCCTTGGCAAATAATATTTCTACGAGAGGGGGTCACAAATTCAGTTTACAGCAAATAGCACCAACGGTTTCCACTATTTTAAAAACACACACTAAAATGACATAGCTAGTAGAAGGCTAATGGGATTTTTGCTCTTTGATATTTTTCATTCATTCATCTGAATAGCATTATGAATCTCCGCCCATCTACCCAAAACTTCTAAAATCCATTGGATAGGAGCCGAGATCTTACTTAACGTTACATATATGCTATGAGGCCTTTCTTTTAAGACATTTCCAAACGTTATCCGACCACTCTAAGCGGTCAAAATGAATCTTAAGGAAAATCATGCATCTTTTTAATATATAAGGTACCAAAATCAACTTGCGGACCCCCTGGAGACAAGATACGGACCCCTGGTTGAGAACCACTGTAATAATGTACCAGTGGATGGCAATAGGGTCGCCCAAGGAGGGGGGGGGAGGGCGGTTGCCCTAATAGCACACTTATTACTTATTCTGTATTCTAAACTGCCACACCGGAAACATTTAGTGAAGAAAAATCGTAGTAATGATAAGCTACCTATCTCTTTGTATCTGCGCTAAATTTTCCTTTCGATAATTCAATTTTTTGTAACCTACTTTACATAATGGCAGCAGCCCTAAAAACTGGGACAACTATTCGTCCCGGAAACATTTTTTGGGACACCGGGATACTTCACAGAAAATCGGGACGTCTGGACACTCGATCCTACTGTCATCCCACACTCTTATCTTTTATACTAATTTTCGGCGCCTCTACATCTACGTTTCGCCAGATAGGTGGTTGGCAGGGGGTGCTATGAATATACAGTTGTCCTCAACGATTCCCAATATTAAGAAATCTTAGAACGGAAGGAATTCCTGAATTGACATATCTTCGCGGGAATGTCTTCGATACAGGTGGAAGTTTTAATCATTGTTAATTCTCCTCAGATAGTCCCTCTGACTTCTATTTTTCCAGAAATTTCAATCTGACATAAATTCGGCGTTCCTCTAGTGTCGTCCAACATAAATATTCCAACAATGACGTAACTCTCTGCGTTGCTTTATTTATATGTTTCATAGGAATCTAACCTGCGCTGAACTGTCTGAAGGACTTTTTATCCAAATCCCTTACACTTGAAGCGTAACCGTTCTGCTTTCTAACATGGGATATAGTATAGCATTTTCCTCAGAATTTTTCATTACAGCTCTTTTTGGAATTGCTTTACTCACTTTAATATTTATTACAGAAATGCGTACATTTCTATTTATTTCGATTTCAAACTTTTTTATCCTTTCTCTCTACGTTCTTTTCTTTTGCACCTTCTCTCTCCAGTGACCAAACGTACTGATTTATTCAGTACTCTTACTGATTTTGACGATATTGTACCGATCGAATTTCTGTACTGATTTTTGTACCGATTTACGAATATTATAATTCCTTATTTAAATAGTGCTTTAATAAGGTACCTTAGCTCACTTATCACAATTTTGACCTCTTCGATTTCTGTCCCTATAGTTTAAATTGCTGCTCTCGTACCTATATGAGTACCTTAATACGATACTCCGTGATAGAGTGAGCCTTCATCGTAGAGTACTCGTAAAGAATAATTCAAACATTTCTATGTATTGAAAAATTTATGCTCGAAATTTTAAAAAAAGAATTTTGTACTGATTTGCCCCATTTATCTAGATAGTAATTCCGAATTTGCTGTCTTTCATGGGCAACAAATGCCAATTGTACTGATTTAGGCTCGAAAATAAATGGTTACCTTATCCCTTACCTGTCTTGTTTTCAATCTCTCCCATCCTTATTCGACAGTGAAATCCCCTCTTTCTTTATCTGACCCACATAATCTTACTCTTCTTCTTGATCCACATCCTCTTTCCGATTTTCCCCTTTCTTATCCTTTGATTTCTCATCCTTATTTTCTCTCTCACGATTTCTTGCGCTCTTTTATATACATCATCGATTCCAGACCTATTTATGCGAGTGTAATCCTTCCTTAGATAGCTTACATATAATGTATATGAGATATGTATGCATGCAGATATGTCAATCAACGTACCAAAGCAGAGCATGACAAATTTTCGTTGGATCTAGGAGCCAGACAAATTTTCTGCCTTCTGTAGATTTATATCGCAAGACTAACAACAAACTAAAACCTTCCACTATTGCGGATATGAACTAGCATGCATATTGACGTTATACAAAATAATATTCTGATGTAAAACAACAAATAAGCTTGACTAAACTTCCACTATTCCTTATCTGGCATATTGTTTTGTTTGTTAGTCGTGCTTGCTTTGAGTCTTCTTGTCTCTCCGTTATTCTCTCATGCTTCATTCTTACGTTATCTAACAAACAGAAAAAAACGCAAAAACAGACTATTTTAAGTAAAACACAATACTGAGCCTAATAATTTAAACACACTAATGGACAATATTACACGCGTATACATGAGAATAGGGCATATAGTATATAAGGATGTAATGTAATAGTTTCCGGCGTAACTTGGTGGAACCGTTTCATGGTAATGAAAATAAAAAACATTGTAAATTCCACATATATTTAAATTTATAATATATATTTATTTATGTGGAATTTAAAACGCTTTTATTTTTTTAATCGGCAGACAAGCACGCCAGACATTCCCAGCTGAGAAACACTGATCTCCATCTTAAATATCTCCTTCTCCCCAATCTCTCTTAATCCCGTTTTCCATCTACCTCTACCCATCGCACATTTATCCTCGTTCATTCTCTTCTAAATCTTTTATTCCAACCCTCGCGATTTTTCTTCATGCATTTTGAACGTCTTTACCCCAATCGTCCTCATTTTTCCCCTTCAGTTCACCAACATCTATCCTTCTATATTTAATCTCGCTTCTCTTTGCTTCATTTTCCTTCAATACTATGCCACCCCTTCCCCTTTCTTCCCTCGGCGATCTCCTCTTCATCCACCTTTTGCCTATCTCGATCCATCCTCTTCAACGACAGGATATGGGAAAAAGGATAGAGGTGGTCCAGTGCGGTTTCTTCCTCCCTCTGTCTCCCATTTCCCATCCACTTACTCCCTTTTTACTTTCTCCATATAAGTAGTATAGAGAAAGTATTGTATTCATGAAAAAAAAGTCGAATTCGATATTTCAACGGAAATACACGTTTTGAGGTCCCTAGAAAACGTTTTGACTATGTTCTCGATGTTGTATGTGTGCATGTGATAGGAATTTTTCGAATAACCGATAGTTTATGAGATATTTTGATCCCTAGAACACGTTTAGAATATTTTCGGAATGTCTGTGTGTATGTGATTCTGGGCGCTCTAACTCGAACAGTACTTGCCATATCATTACCAAATTTCATATATAACATTTTGGTATGAGCATAAAGAGCTGACTGGTTTTTGGACAATACCGGTTAACCCAAAGTTAAGGTATATTCGAAACCCGATTCGGTTTTGGCGAAATATCTCCGTCAAATATCTCCTTAAAAACGTCGTTATTGGTAATCTTCGTGAGGATCAAAGTTGTAGAGAATAATATTTCTTCCAAGTTTTCTTTGAAACAAATTTTCGTAGAACCATCCATATCGGAGATATTCAACTTTTTTCGTAATTTTCGGTATACAGCGCCACCACCATGTAGCGGTGAATTCTGTAAACATATTCAGACTATACCTAATTTAAGGCAATAAGGACGATTGTATTCCTTTACGATAAGAAATAATAATTTTGCCTTATAATGCTATTCATAAAAAGAATTTAAATATCTAATCCCCAAATATGGAGAAAGTCATGTGTTGTGCACATCAGATTTTTTCCACATATCCTTCTTTCATCCCTTATCCCTCTCTACCTCATACTCTCAGCTCTCTATCCCCCACCGATCCCCTGTGCGTGTATCCTCGGATATAAAATTTTTTTCCGTTTATTCAGATATCCGGGAGGTTTTTTTCGGGAGACCCAATGCGGAATTTATGGAATATTTGATTCGGCGCTGTGTTATGGAGGATTAATTTTTCCTTCTCTCCATGGAGGGAGGTGAAACACTGAAATTTCTTGGGTTTTTTTGCCGGTGTGGCGGAGAGGCGGAGCGCGATCGCTCACAAGAGATGTGTTGTTAACGGCCACAGAAGTACTTAACATAAAAAATAAAACAGCCAGGCGAGATCTACGGCTTTCTGAGGCTCTATATATTAAACTCTGAGTAGATTTAAAAAAATCGTTTCTGCGCAAAAATATATATTTTAGATAAATGCAAGATTTATTGACTGCATTTGTTTTCTATCACGGCGCATTTTTTCCATTCGTATGAAAATCCATCAGACGGATAGTGTATTTTATTTTTTACAAAACAATTAATTTAATTTTGTAAGCAATTTCCAAAAAATGAACACGCTCGATTCAAGTTTGCCCATTAATATGGCTCGCTGTTTTCGTTAATTTTTTGTTATTCTCCAGAGAATCATTTCTTTGGTGCCTTCAAGTATTATTTATTTCCATGTACAAGGAATTTTAAAAAATTTCCAAGAGAATTCGAACTTTTTTTTAATTAGGCAACTTGGAATCATGTTTGACGATTCTCTTAATTATGAAAAATTCGTGTTTACAAACTGAATATATGTCAAAAAAACTGTTTCATTTTTGTTTGCAAAGGGCTGTTATCTTCCTCATACATTTGTAAAACGAAGTCTTTTCGTGATCTATATATCACAGAAAACATCCCAATTCCTGTAATTTGGAAATATTTTTCCACCTCCAACTTTAATTGGACTAATTCTATTAGATTTATGCCATTCTCATGAAGTTACACGTACATTTGCACAATGTACACGTAAAAAAATTCTGCCGTTTCATAACCGTAGGGAATAATAGCGGCTAATGAAAAAAGTAGAAAAGCGTCTTGCCATTCAATTTTCCCGGAATATCTTTGATAAACAGGGATAACTTTTTTTTTAAATAGGAAAATATATTTAATTTTACGCATATTCCGACAGGTAATATACGTCAATCAATCTATTATTAGGAAATTATCACATTAATAAGATACTCGAATATGACCATCATATTACGTGGGAGGCGATAAGTTTCCCATGGCACGCTCTCGACAAGTAGTAAACACACAAAGCGCAGCAACTCAGAGGTCCGTGCATGGATTTGGAAGCCGCAGGGTTTCTTATCTTGATGAACGTCGACCCGAATAGCTCCTCCACTAAAGCAAACCAGATAATACACGAACGTCATGGAAATCGTCGAACGAGAGGAAATCAAAAGAGTCGATGATTGAACGCGGATGACCTCGAAGTTCACTGCGTCTGTAAAAAATCTCCCGATATTTTCCATTTTATTTCGAGAGGAAACATGGCCGCCGAAAATCTCCGAACCCAACAGGTAGCCGGGAGGTATTATAGCCGCCTCACCATCCGTAATTACGGGCCAAGTTCATGTCGTTCCCTTCCTTAAATTACGAGATAAACACGATAATTCAGGAAGGCGTGGGAGGTGATAAAGAAAGATCTCTGTCAAAGTTTTTCGGGTCGAATTGAGAGTGCGATCCTCCAGACTAAATTTATCTCGGGCTTTAATTTGAGAGTGGTAAAATGTACGCGTCAGACAAAGAGGTTCGAATTATAGGATTCGGAAATTATCGTAACGGGCTTTAATTTGAGACCGGTAAAATGTACGAGTGACGGAGGGGTTCAAATTAGAAGCTTCGGAGATGTATGGAGCTGTATAGGAAATTAGCGAAACGGAAAAGAAAACAAGACTTGTCAATGCGATGAGAGGATGTACACGTCTAACAAAGGTGATTAAATGTAAATAGGAGGAATTGATAAGGCGCGTTCCGAGAAGGGAAGAGTGTACTGAGGGAGGAAATCGAAGGTTTGAATAATAAGGAAAAGGCAAATGAATGCGGGAGACAGTAGGGATAGCTACGTCATTTGAAGGGAAAGGACAGTAACAAGAAGACCGAAGCGATGTTTTCGAACGGAGATAGCGGTAGTTTATAGACTTAAAAGGAAAGAAAAAAGACATGATATGATAGGCGAGCTAACACAAGGGAAGGAAGCGCAAACTCCAGAAGAGGAAAACGTTTTCCGAAATGGGGAAGGTAATTGACTCATATATGTAGGCAAATAACGGGAAAGTCTGTAATTTAGTCAGACTACTATGGCGTGCATTGCTAACAGCGTTTTGCGCAGAACATGTATTTTTTAAAATTCTTAATAGACTCTTTGGAATAGTTATGGTGGGCTGGTAGTTGATAGTTGAATTATTTCTCAAGTTTTAAAAACTCAAGGCATTCATTTTTTAACCTACTAAGGATTGGTATAAAATCCTATCGTTTTTCAACATAGAGAAGGTAACTGACTCATATGTGTAGGCAAATAACGGGACAGTCTGTAATTTAATCCGACTACTATAGCGTGCATTGCTAACAGCGTTTTGCGCAGAACATGTATTTTTTCATTCTTAATAGAATCTTTGGAATAATCATGGTGGGCTGGTAGTTGATAGTTGAATTATTTCTCAAGTTTTAAAAACTCAAGGCATTGGTACAAAATACTAACGTTATCTTGTTGATTTTGAAATCCGTATGCCGCAAGACACTTTTATTAGAATATGGGAGATTGTGTTGGAATCTTCCAATCTAAAGACAACCTTCGTTAGCGTTATCGATTGAGAAGCAAAGATTTTTCGTTAGAAGAAACTCAAGAAGAAAAAAATTAAGATCCATCATTCTCCCACAAAGCTCAACTCAAATCCAATCTCAGTAAAGGAATTCCTCAGAGCTATATCTCTACCTCGTTCCATTTTCCTAAGAAGTTTTCTTTGGATTCGCGTGGGTTAGCTAACGACCAAGAGAAGATTTTAAGACGACTTTTATTCCCAAATTTTTCCTTGATGTCGTATAAAATTTTTCAAAGTACCTACTCAATTTTTTTTAGCCTTATCTAAGTGTTTCGCTCTTCTATTGGCCATAACAATGGTCATATTCATGTTCTATGGAAAACAAATCATGAATGAATATTAGGTTTTGTGACTGGTGGTGAATTTATACTACCCACTTAACAATATTCAATGCATAACCGACAGACACCAGTAAAACTTAGTGCCACGAACTTCGTAATGCGAAATGAATAGGTAGTATATCAACTTTTTTGATATCTTGTAATGGAAAGTAAAGAAAAAATCGTTAAAAAAAACTCGAAACTTTAAGAAAACGTGAAACGTTTCAATCTAACTCTTTGATGTGGCGATATTTTTTATGATTATACGTAAGATTGTTGGCATTGGGAGAGTCAATATATATCAAATAGATTTTAAATTACCAAAATGTAAAAGGTTATTTCAGTGTTGTTCATGTAGAAGATTTTTTGATGTAGCGTAAAAACAAATAATCTGTTGGGTGATATCAAGATATAATAGGACAAATTCCTCTATAGAAATAAGATTTTATAACCCCGTTTTAAAAAAAATAAAGGAACATTTTCAATAGCGCCTATTGGCCCAAATTCTACAGGTAAACGTATATAAAACGATCATAACATTCACCAGCCAATTGAATTAATCGTAATTCAATTATGAACCCAAAAGAAACGTGTGTTGTTAACTTTATAAATCAAATAAAAATTGACTTAGCTAAGCAGATATCAACATTAGATCAAGTTAATATTTTGGCCTAACTTTCTAATTTCATCCTTCTCACCATCTATAATTACTTAGTTTGCTTTCAAATTGGCCTATCATAAAATTTCTTTCGAATACAGTTACTAATCGATTTAGTTAACTCAACACCCCTATCTCGAGTTCTCGATATCTCGCAGAGAATTTTTCTACTAGTTGTTCTGCATCTTGATTGATATTTTTACACACCGAGTTATTTTTATTTTCCTTTGAGGATCGATCAAGAGAGGCTCGAAGGTATTTTTTTATTTTCACTTTTCATCTTCTAACGAGACGAAGGTAATTGACACCGAGTGCGTAACGCGTCTAATTAAGTTCCCAATCTCTTTCGTCGTAAACACCCTTCTGCTTCGTCACACGAGTGGAGCAACAAGGTGCCGAGGAGCGATCCCCGCGACGCCACTCCCCATTAAAAATCCCTCCCCACTTACCCACGAAAACTCACTCCGAACCACTTTCATCCCTTAACTTAAATCCCGTCCGCCATCTTGGAAAACCTAATGTAACGACTTCCGGTACGAAAAAAATTTTTAAAAATCAAACGAAGAGAATAATCGACGCCGGTCTTGGCGAAAAATATATAAAAACCTCTTCCTCGTCTCTGTATTCGGAACATTTCGAGCGCATGCACTTTATTCTCGACGATTCTCGAGCACCTGAGCGCCCACTCCCCCACGCGGCAGAAGGGCGAACCTCATTCCTTCTCCACCGAAACTGCATTCGAAATTTTCCGTCCTCCTCACACAATGGTGTGACGCAATACATGTGAGAAAGCAAGAGGAAATTTTCCACAAAAATAGGTCAGGGCGGGAGATGGAGAGGATGAGAGAGGAGGAAAGGAAGGGTGGGGACACCTGTGGGTATCTTTGGCTCACCTCCACAAAGCAGAACATGTCATGTACAGTCACACGACCACACACACCCGTAACACATGCGCTCCCGGTAACACCCACACCTCGCCGACTAGAGGGTATATATATTTTTTATTTGAAGCACGGTAGAGAAGGGGGAGGCGGAGGGAGAAGAGAGGGGGCAAGTTAATGAAGGGCCCCTGTGCCATTCGAAAATTCGTTTAGCGGAGGATGTCATTAGGCACCCCCGCTGCCATGTTTAGAGTACATGGGCGTGTGGGGGTGGCAGACCCGCAGCGCCACTGCTGCCTCCGCGGCGGCATCGCCCCCACCTCCTCGCCACTCCTCCTCCCCCCCCCCATCTCCCCCCTCTTTACTCCCCTCTCCCTCGCCTCCCGTCTCCTCGCCGTGTTGCGCTTATATCGATCTGACAACGCCGCACCTGACCTCACTCGTGACCCGCCCCCGCCTCCCCTCCCATCCCGCCGACACCTATGCCTCCTCCGCCTCCTCAACCTCTTCCTTCCATCGCAAAACCCGACTCCTCGAACACAAAACTGCCGACTGCCTCACCCTCTCCATCCCAGCTTCCGTTTTATCCTTTCAGTCTCTTTTCTCTCTCTCTCTCTCTCTCTCTTTCCGCCTAAGTTAACCTCTCCTTACCTATTCCTAAGTTATTTTTAGACTTTCTCCACAACCAAATCCATATTCTCCTATTAGAAATCATTTCTATTTACTTTCCTTTTATACGCTTCGAGTACGACTACGTCTTACCGGTCTAATTCTCTTGTTTGTTTGTCTTTTTGTTTTACTACAGTACTGCCCTTAAAATCTACACATTTTCCCTAATTCCGTCTTCAGTCATACTATCTTTCCGTCTATCTAACCCCCGTCTCTTTACCTCTCTGAAATATCTCCGCTCTT
Organism: Uropetala carovei; assembly: GCA_036926305.1. NCBI lineage: Eukaryota > Metazoa > Arthropoda > Insecta > Odonata > Petaluridae > Uropetala > Uropetala carovei. The sequence goes on from JAXCHB010000196.1 coordinate 21,966,299, forward strand.
TTCCTCCTATCTCTCTCTCTTGCCGTCTCTTTCTTTCTCCCGCATCTTCCTATCTCTTCGAAGCCGCCTTATCCTTCACTCATCTCCCTTTTTTCATTTTTTCTCTTCCTTTATCTCTCTCCCAGTCCGTCGATTTTTTCTTGTTTTCTTCCCGTTTTCGCTCTCCGTCTCTTTCTCCTCTTTATATACGATATATATGTATATGTTACGCCCAGAGACCGAAATCGCTCAGTGAGCGAAAAAAAACAGCCACAACGCGTTGTGGTTGCACCTAAACGACCAAATACCGACATTAAGATTTTTTCGCTACACGGCCGTTTTAAACCGACCACAACGCGTTGTGGAAGGTTTGAAACGACCACGAAGCGTTCTGTTCCTTCATATTCTGTCAAAACGCGACATGGCTTTCTCCTTAGGACCACAACGCGAAATAATGTGATTACCACTGAGTATGAATTGAAATAAGAAATACAGTTATTCAGTCATTATAAGTCTCAACATGCATGTGTGTGTGTGTATTTATATATATATACACTCGCGGAAGAGGATAGGTAAATGAGGATATTTAAGGCATGTAGGTGTTGAAGGAAACCCGGTGAGCACTTACCGGAAGGAGATCCGCTGGGGTGTCGGAGAGACACATTTGTAGACGTTGGAGCTTTCGGGAGGATCCCTTCGTCAGCACAAGACACACACACACACACATATATATATACACATGCATACAATTTACATACAATATTTATATACGTATATGCATATACATAATAACTCTAGCTCTTTAGATAATAGGATGTTGCGAAGACAACGATAAAGGTTGCATCCGTGGTAAATACACGCATACACGCACGCACGCACGCACACACATATATACACAAATACATATATACACATATATACATTAATAGATATATACATACATATACATTCATATATACGAGTATACATACAAAGACATACATTTATACATATATAAATACATATACATAAACTGATACATGCGTAAATATATATAGCTACCTTGCTCTCTTTCTTTTTCAATATTCCGCGGCCTTTTCCGTCTCCGATCTTTTTCTCCCATAAGGTAATTCCCGGACCGTCTTCCGACATCTCCCGGCATCCCCTTCGGCAAAGCGAGTGCTACATCCCATTTCCGTCCCGTCTTTTGTTCTCCAGAGACAACAATTTCCCCGAGCGTAACCGCGAATTTCGAAATAATATCGCAAAGGAATGGAGAAAGAAAAGGCTTCAGACTCGAGCAATGGAGTGAGTCCGGAGAGGACGCGAAAGGAGTAAATTTGGCAGAAAACGCATTTAAATATATATATATATTGTCTGTACGGAAAGTGAGGTGAATTCAGAGAATTTTATTTAGGATAAGTATTCAGGTGTGGAATAGGATCAAACGTGTCATCTCATTCTCGCCTATGACGCCGTATATTCAAGTGAAAATAATGTAGCTCGTCGCAAAAAATTGCGCAAAAATGATAGATTCGCCCCGAGCACGCAGGCGGTGTATAATCTGTTGAAAGTCGCCCTTGCCTGATTTACGCATCTAGCCGTTGCTCTTTTCTTCTCTCTTTCCATCAGAGCGATTGGAGAATGGTAAAAGAGGCTGCCATGTTTCGAATAGGTTGGTGTTTAGACGCCTGATAAAAAGTGCAGGTGGCATTATTTCCTTCTTTAATTAGCGCACCTCATCAGTCGGTGAAATGAATATGTCAAATGTTAAAACTAGTATTGTTGTAGAAGGACATTAAGGAATAAGATAAAGCGTTTTGACAAAAAATGTTATTTAAGAGCCTATGTGTAATATATTTCCGAAGTTATGCAATTATGTATGCAATAGAAAACTAGAGTTGATTCTTGGTAAGCCCTCAGAATAGTTTTATGATGATGACCAAATTAATCCAATGGAAATTATAAATAAAGGTATGACATTTATCAATAAAGACACTCGTAGACATCAAAATATGTACGCATGATATTGCCAGTATATACATAATTTAAAATTCTTTAGCATTTAAGGATATCATAATTATTTTTTCGAAAACCATTCTTATTGCAATATGCCATGCATACGTTTATGCAGCGAAGAAGAATATTTAAATAATATTTTCGCCGTAAGTAGTAATGTACATGACATGGCAAAAAAAACTGCCTTTTAATTTTCATATAATCTCTAATAAATTGAACGTGCTTTGGCTTTGAAGCCTATCATATTCAGGGAGCTCTGAGAAACGCCGAATCACTTTAATTAAAACTCGATTCGTACATTTGAAAAAATAAAATAAGCAGGCGACATTTTTATATTGTCTATTGCAATATCATACCGTATCTCAAATGGAATACATTTAAATCATCATATTCTATCACATGCACTATATTCTACTTAATAATGTTTCGTGATTTTTTACGACAAAATTACTAGTTTAAGTAAATCAATTGAGGAAATCCAGCGCGATAACATAACGACTGTATTTTAGATTACGAGAAGGGAGCTGAGCTTTTATTTACTTCAGTGAACTTTGAGGAAAGTAATCCACCAAAAGATCTATCAGTCTTTAATCAGATTGGTGAGTATTTTTTACCAGGAATATAAGTACGAAAGAAGTGTTTTATTCGGGTTACGGTATCTGTATTCAATAGCAGACTTTAGCTAGATCCATTATAATTTAATAGCATATCGAAAAGGACTATGCTTTAAAAAACTTCGGCTAAAAATATGTTTCCAAGTTTCATCGTTTCATTACTCCATTTTCTGGATACCTAATCTACGTAAAAAACTGGAGCATCTGCTTAAAAAGAAAAACTGGGAAGAAAATTGCAGTCACTTCAGTAGATCAACTTGTAAAACTCTTTTAATTTCCGGAAGAAATTTTGCAAGCAGCGGTAACTAATTATTTCCACAGATTAAATACGTACATCGTGCTTGCCTAAGATTGGCATTGCGTCTAAAATTTAGAAACTCTAAATCCCCATTAATAAAAACATGGATAAAACGAATTTTGAGTACCAAAGTAATGCTTATCTGTTATACGTAGCTGCTTCCTACACAGGAGGGCAAAGGAGGAGGATGATAAAAAATGTACGGTAATTGTAGACGAACTTTGATCTGAAATTCAGCATTTTTTCTCCCATAATAAAAGCATTGAAATCAGTGCAAGATTTTATTAAATTGCCTTTTAAAATTAGTTAAAACTAAGATACGATCTCGTGGTTAAACAGTTCTAGAGTTGAAAAAATGAGTTTGACAATTTTTAAAGAAAAATCAGTACAAAAATTTGTTTTTAATCGAAAAAAAGGGGAAAATTTCCACTTTTAAACAATGAAAACTACCATGACAACAGATCCAATACTTTTAATGGGAATCGATAATTCTATTCTATATTATAATAGCGTTGATTTAATACTTTTATGCGAATTAGTAAACTATATTATACGATGTAACTACAAAGCTTACATAAATAAGGAAACGAGAAGAGATAGATAGACCTGGGACCTAGAAAAACTGTAAGAAAAGAAAGATGCATTCAGCACGTAGTTGGAAGATCGCCTTAGAAATTTGGAAAACAAACCGAAGACCGTGCATACAGAATGGGAGGAAGTGAAAGTCAGCATCAAAGACACCGTGAATAAAGAGATTGGGAAACAAGAGAAGAAAATCAGAAAACCATGGATCACTAAGAAAATGATGGAGAAAATGGATGAGATAAGAAAATGGAAAAATGTTAACAGTGAAGAAGGTAGAGTCAATTATAGACGCATAAACAACGAGTTGAGAAGGGTAACAGATAAAGCTAGGGAAATTTGGATAAAAGAAAAATGTGAGGAAATACAACAAATCGAGAAGTTAGGACGGTACGATATGATGTACGCTAGGGCACTGGAGTTAGAAGATAAGAAGTCTAATGGGATTCGTGGTAAAGGAATTATTAATACAGATGGAAAAATAGTCGCAGAACCGAAGGATGTAGCACAGGTATGGGAAGAATACAGTAAGGAACTATACAAAAAGCAGGCAGGATCGGTACTAATGGAACTGGAAGATGACCATTGGATTGAAGAAGACAACTTGGGACCAAGTATTATGAAAAGCGAAGTAGAAAATGCGATACTGGAACTAAAGAAAGGAAAAGCTATAGGCAGCGATGGAATACCGGCAGAGATACTTAAAGTCATGGGATCGGAAGAACTAAAAGTGATTAAGAAACTAATTAACAAGATTTACGACTCGGGAGAGTGGTCTCAGGATTTCTTAGACGTAACAATGATCCCTCTAAAGAAGAAGCCAAAGGCAATGCAGTGTAAAGACTACAGAACGATATCCCTACACTCACACACTTCGAAGATCATCACGAGGATTCTTAATAAAAGACTAGAGAAAAAGGCCAAAGAAATGCTAGGGGAAGAACAATTCGGCTTCAGAAAAGGAAGAGGAACCAGAGATGTTATCGGTGTACTGAGAATCATATCAGAAAGGGCAATAGAGTACAGCCAAGGTTGCTGCGTATGTTTCGACGACTGGCAGAAGGCCTTTGATAGAGTAAATTGGGTACTGCTGATGAGGATATTAAAGGATATAGGTGTAGACTGTAAAGATAGGAGACTGATCAGGAATCTGCATATACGTGAATCAAGTTGTAAAGGTCAGGTTGGAGAATGCGGACACCGGCGGAGTAAATGTCGGTAGAGGAGTAAGACAGGGCTGTTGTCTATCGCCGATCCGATATATGGAGAGAGACTAATGCAGGAAGCTTTAGAAAGCACTAAAGATTACAAAATCGGAGGAAGGATTATAAGAACATTGAAAGAGGCGGATGATCAAGTACTTCTAGCAAGAAAGGAAAAGGAACTCCAGAAAACGATAAATAGAGTAGTGATAACAGATAGAAAATATGGTATGGAAATTAATACAGAAAAATCCAAGGTTATGAGAATATCAAGTAAAGAAGAAGAAAATTTGAACATAAGTATTGGAGGAAAGCCATTAGAACAAGTTTCAGATTATAAATACCTTGGAATCATCATAACGAGAGAAGCAAAATGTACCGAGGAAATCAGGACTAGAATAACAAAAGCAAAAGCCGCTTTCAGAAGAAAGAAACTCCTACTAACGGGAAATATAAAGCAGGAATACGTAAGAGGTTGATAAAATGCTATGTATGGAGTATAGCTTTGTATGGGGCAGAAACATGGACGCTGAGGAAAAATGATATTAAATACTTGGAAAGCTTCCAAGTGTGGACATGGAGAATAATGCTGAAGATAAAGTGGAGAGATAGGGTGAAAAATTAGGAAGTACTACGAATAATAGGAGAGAAGCGAACGAATATACAGACTATCAGAAAGAGGAAGGCGAACTGGATTGGGCATTACCTGAGGAGAGAGTGCATGATTAAAGAAGTGCTAGAAGAAAAACTGGATGGAAAAAGAGAAAGAGGTAGGAAAAGGTTTCAGCTGGTAGACCACTTGAAAGGGAAAGAGAGCTACCAAGACATGAAGAAAACTGCGGAAAATAGGAATATATGGAGAACCAAGTTTAACCATGAATATTCACGAACCTGTCAATGGACAGACTACCTATGATGATGATTATGATACCGTCGATTTCAACCATAGATGTAAACATTTGATAAGGTCCATCCCAATCCAGGAAATAACCTACTTATTAAAAAAAACACATTACTTCTTTATTTATTGGTATAAATCAGATATCATGACCTCTTATAACACGGAGGATGCCTTATGAAAAAGTGCCGTGTAATGTGAATCCGTGTTATGCGAACCTAGCTTTACATAGTGAAAGGAGGGTCGTGGTCCAAACGCCTTCAGGCTCCCACTCCATCCCCAAAATTCCCATCCCTTTCTCTGATGCACATATATAAACAATTAGAGCGTTGTTGTCAATTATTTAAGCTTATACAGAAAACACTCTGGCGTCTCTGGTCATCCAAAATGTCAATTCCTCGCTCGGCAATCCCAGGTCCGACCAAACCGCGCTATTGTGAACTATAATCCGAGTTATCTGAATTCTTGGTGTTGAAAACAAACCCCATCATAGCGATTTCATGTCATAGGAGAGCCAGGTTGAGCGAATGTGTATCTCATAATTCAAATATTTATTAAATTCATGTTAAATTATCTTGAAAATGATACGCGAGCAAAGCGAGCCGTCGTGCGGCTTTGGGACCCGTAAGGAGCCAACGGCAGAGCTCCTAGTATTGCCGGTTAATTACCCGCGTTTCTCTGCGCATAACGTAACGCAATATTAATTAATAGGCGCCGTAATTACAGCAGCGGATACTTGCTTACTTTAATTAGTGCAATGACGTTATGCTCCTACGTGCCCTTCAAGTAGGTATTTTATAAACCACGAAATTTCATCAAACCGGTTTATGTTTACGAGAAACGCCACCGACTGCCATTACGCAGCTTCGGGGTTATGTTTAAAAAAAATACACAATTATATTTTGAAAACGGACAGTTGCATTGGGAGCGATGATTTGACTTCGCACGATTATGATCGACCACAGCTGTGTTTCTGCCTCTGCTCTTATCTTCGTCTTGTCGCTTCCTATCTTCACCTCACACTCGGTCGAAATTTCTTTATCTTACGAGCATCCCGTTCAAGATAACGACGAAGTTAGCTACTTTGTAAATATTTAATTTTCAATGCAAGTAAAAAAAAACATGTGACAGCGTTCAGATGGCTTGTAAAAATTTCGACCTCGCCATACGCTGGCTCGTGGTTTTCGAAATAGACGTTATTATCTTATCTTCGTTTATTTTTGGTAATGTTACATAATGGTAATGGTGTTTACGTACATTCGTGCATAAAAGCGACCTTGTCTTTTCTTTCCTTTCTTGATCTATATCAGCGTTGTCCAACCCTTTCGCCGCTTGCCACATGTGGCGAATAGATACGCTTCATCAGGCATGTATGTATGTATATATAAGAGTGGTCTCAGGATTATCTAAAAGTAACGATGATCTCCTTAAAGATGAAGCCAAAGGAAACGCGTTGTAAAGATCACAGAACGATAAGTCTACTACCGCACGTGTCGAAGATTATCGCACGAACTCTTACTAAAAGACTGAAAAAATGCTAAGAGAAGATCGATTCTGTTTCAGAAAAGACCGAGTAACCAGAGACGCTATCGGAATAATGAGAATCACATCAGTAACGACAATGGGGTGCAGGCAAGATTGCTGGCATGATTCATCGACTCGCAGGAGGCCTTTGATTGAGTAGGTTGGGTTATGCTGATTAATGGTTATAGATGTAGATTTGAAATATAGGAGACATGTCACGAATCTGTACGTAAATCAAGTTGCGAAGATCAGATAGGAGAAAGCCAGAGGGGTAAATGTAGGATGAAGAGTAAGACAAGTTTGTTACGTATAGCCAGTTCCATCCAATATATTATACAAAGAAAGGTTAATAATGCAAGAAGCGTTAAAAGGCGCTTGGGATTTAAAGATTGGAGAAATGATTATAAGAAAAGCAAAATATTCTGATGATTAAATGCTTCTGAAAACAAAAAAAAAATGAGAAAATGCGGGATGGAGAGGGGGCCGTGTGTGTGAGAGGGTGTGCGTGTGTGTAAGACGGTTGCGTGTGAGAGAGGATTCTGCTCGTGTGTACGTATCGTATATGCGTGTGACTTTATCATAACAAATAACGCAAACCATAAGGCACCCGTATAATAATACCTTAAGCATATCATCATAAATTCAAAAAGAAAACTGGTGTCCAGCACATCACTTTGTTTAATAATTAGAAATGTTTACATAAATTAAAGTCTGAAAGTTATTTGGAAACAAAAACGGAAATATTACAAAAGTAAACCTCCACTTCCGGTTGAGCAGTTTCACCCAAAATATTTTCAGGCATAGAATTACCAATAAAAATCTTAAATATAAAGTTTTGTGCTGATCTGAGTACTTGTCTTTAATGTAGAGCGCTCACGAAATACCTGTCACAAACATCATCGAGAAAATATTGAAAACATACTTAAGGGGGCCTCAAGACGTGTATTTTCGTTAACATTTCAAACTCGATTTTTTCCACGGATACAATACATACTTCCTTCTATACCACGTACGGAGAAATTAATATACCGATAAAATAAGGACTAGAATAGTGGAAACAAAAACCGCTTGCCGAATAAAGAAGCTTTTAGTAACGGAAAATATAAAGTAGGATATATATATATATATATATATATATATATATATATAATGAACTAATAAGACGCTATTATGGAGTATTGCTTTGTATGGAGCGGAATCATGGATGGAAAAATAATACAAAATACGTACTTGGATAGCTTTGAAATGTATATAAAGCACAAGAGAAACCCTAATCTTCATTTCGCCCCAAGAAGCCGGTTTGCAACAACTAGCGAAACGTCGGATATAAGCCACAACGCGGCTCAAGCCGAAATCTCACGTTTCAGCTAATGGACAACTTCATAGAGAACGAGAGTAACCAAGAGATGAAGACTGCGGAAAGCAAGAGATTTAACCAAAAATAATTATTTCTGGTTAAATCTGATTATTATCAGTGACATCTTGGGAAAGTCTACAAATGATTTCTCTGGGCTTGACTGTGTTTCTATCAACATTCGTGAGATCGGTGAAAGAAAATCGTTACCAAATGTCACACTGAAAGTATACATTTGTGATAATAATGTTTATTAGAGTAGTTTTCAATCTTTTTCTTCTCTCGACTCGACTCTGGTCTTCTCGAATCCCCACGCGCCTCTCCTTACCCCAGAAAAATTTCTTTCACGTTTTTTAAAGGATCTTTATAAAAAAGCTTTGGTAATAGTAATCAAATTATTATGACGTATGCTTATAAGTATTTTCTTACATAAGCGCATGAGCTGAGTTCGAGTGTGGGAGCTTATTCAGCGAATTCTAATCTGTTACGTTTTGGTTTAGATCAGTGGTTCTCAACCTTTTTTTGTCTGCGACACCCTATGCTCAGTTCATTCATTTTTGCGTCACCCAGTTTACAGCTCCATTAACTTAAAGTCACCTTTTCAAGATAAATTGGGCTTTCCCTACCATATAAAGATAAAATTCTGGCATTTAAATAAGCACGAGTATTTGTTATCCTAGTTTTATTAATTTATGATGCACTGTGAATTTATCAAATATTCGCGTCAACCCTCAATAATCTTCGCGTCACCCTGGGGTGTCATGTCACCCCGGTTGAGAACCACTGGTTTATATGCACAACTCACAGCTGACTAACTTTTGTGGCCAGTCAACAATAAGTTGTCACTGCGTAAAGAAATCCGTATAGTTTTTCATATTTTATTCCTACATATCATAAATTCATTCGTCTACACTACATCTGTTATGGAGGTGAAAAGTTGGTCAAGCACTCACATATAAGAATGCGACCCGCCACGTAAAAAGGTATCATACATTTTAAATATGCTGGCTGTACCCGCGCAATGTTTGCGTGGATTTTTTCAATTAATTTATTAATAATAATGTGAATCAATTAATGGTGCATAGAAAACTATTCTATTAAAGACGTCTTGTACTTATTCTTGCATAATTGAAATATATCCATCCCCCTCTCCCTCTCTCTCCCCTCCCTCCCTCCCTATCCCCTCTCTCTCTTTCCCGCTCCCCTCTCCCCCTCTTTGTCTCTCCCCTCTCTCCCTTCACATCTTTTTTCCCCTCTATCCTTTTCCCCTCTCTCCATCCCCTCCCCCCCCTCTCATTTTCCCCTTACCCTCACTTCATTTAAACGGCTTATGAAACACGTTAATTTTATGATCGTAAGGTATATACGGTTTTACAGAAATAGAACTTCGAGCACGACAATGTTCGTTGTCAAGGTATTTAGCTTAAATGGAAAATTTAGTGCAAATTATATGCATTAAACTTAAAATTCGGGCGATTTCGAATCGTAAAAGAAAAAAGATGATATGAATAAGAATCCTTGATCGTTTTTCTTCAAAACGTTCCAGGTCGTATGCCAACATTTCGAATTTATATGGGCAAATGGATGAAAACCTGCACGCAGAAAAGTCGATTTTTACGTGTTATCTTATGGAAAATATAAATGATTCCTAAGATTCGAATCCGGGACTTTATGAAAATGAAAATACGTAGTTTCCCAGGGACCTTCTAGCTAGTAGAAACAAAACGCCGCGGCGCGCCGTTTTCCGCATATCTCTACGACGAACGGTTCTCGAGATAAAAATGGGGACAGACGGACAGGCAGACGGACACTTGTTAAATTAGATAAAGGATGTTATTTGGGTGGTAGAAAATTGTTTAGACAGTTTGTGACTCGCCAAAATTTTATTTAATATAATATTAATAATGAAATCACTATGTATTGGATTAAAAATTGAATTTTGCAAATAAAACAATTAGTGTTACCATATTCACACTATTGCATAATAATTAAACTATTGCGAGTGGTAGCATAAACTATTATTCATTCACAGAACAGCGGCTCAGTTTTACATGAAGAAAATCCCTGGTATGAGGCGAAAGAAAGTTCCAAACACCGATAGTCTTGTAAACGAAACTGTTGTTGACGTAAATTGTTCCATTATGACGTATGTATATAGATTCATTCGGAAAGACTTTCGGTTAATTTATAGCTTAAAATGTACTACTTGTCTCGTGTAATTCTCTTCCGTTACTTATATATAGCACATGATAAGTACTTTGCCGTTTCTTTGAGAGATAAGTTTTATCTAACGCGTTGTTTATTTGTAGAACGTCAGGTGTCTAGCTTTTTATCACACGTAATTCCTCTCTCATTTCATTCTTCCGCGAGAGATTTCTTAGACTTTCTTTTTATCGAGTCTCGTGATCAGAAGTTGCCGTCGTCACAGTCTGTAAAAATCTCTTTAATATATGAGAAGGCTCATCATATTTGATTCCTTGACGGATAACACATTAATTTTCTTTTAAAATTGCATTAACGTTTATTCGCCGCTAAGGGCATTTACCACGGATTTGTTGGGAGGTTATACTATTCCCCCTTTCACTATACCTATTCTCCTTTCAGACAGTTAATTAGAAAGATTTTAAACTTAGATTTCGATAAAAAGTTTGAGTATTAAGTTTGGAATCAACGTAACTTAGAAACGATTAACATATACTTTGACCATAATCTTTCCCAGACATACTTCAATATCTACTTTCTGCCATAAAATTCTTATTAACGAGCATAATTAATTTAATACAGACTAATAGTTTCCGTCCTATGGCTGAAAAAAATCAAGAATAAGCACCTTAATATCAAAAAGACCGAAAAAAGTATTACTCTCAGATATTTCCAAAGCTACAATAAGTATATGAAAAACTTTATCTTGTCGTGGCTATTGAAGATACCTGAGATAAGCATATGTTTTGATTTTTTGTATTTGAGTGCTTATTCCTGAATTTATTAACAACCATAATATTATCGAAATATTCATGATTGAAAGATTAATCAAGTCTTACATAGGCTTTGATTCATATGACTTAATTGACATTCACGTACACTACAACCGAATAACACTGCTTATGCTTCCAGACTTAAGGTTGCGAAAAAAAATCGCCACTATGTTCCTTCAGAAGCTTTCACGAAAACTCAATGTGCAAAATTGTAATAAGAGGCGGGACATTTTTATCCGCGCAGGAAAATAAACCGACCCGCAAAATAATATAAGAATACTTGGCTTAAAACTTCCAGTTTTAAGCCCAAAAGCCTTCCTTCGCGAAAAAGATGGTATACAAGAAACTTTCGTTCTCTCAAGATATGTTACCATAGAGAGGTTTCGTACTGCGCTTCTCCCCCCCCCCCCCCCCCCCCCCCCCCAGAGCTTCACTTCGTTATCACGGGCGTGACGTAATTGCTTCCAAGAACAAAATCCCGGCGCCTTTCAAATGCCACCTAACGATATCTCGGCGTATGAGGGAAGGAAACAAAAGTCTCACTCGCGGATTTAATCTTCCTTTTTTCCGAATAAAGAATCCCTTTTATTTTTTTCCTTTAATATAACACGCTCGCTTATCTCGTTGTTGTATAAAATCCGCCATTTAGCTACGAATGAAATCCTCCGCACTTTTTTTTCTCCTCACTATATCTGTAACATACGGAAAGTTTTCTAGAATATACCTACATATCTTAATTGTCTTAAAAAGGAAGGAATTAAGGAATATATAAAAGAATATTTTTAAAATTCGTCCAAAAAATGAAACGATTTTATAAAAACCGCTGCAAATAAACCAAACCGAAAATCCGAATCGTAAAAAATCGATATTTTTGGCCGGAGTGGAACCGAACCCGAACCAAAAAAACTAAATGTGTTGAACCCAAACCGAAACCCATATTTATTTCGCTCCCTTATTTCGGTTCGGATAAACAGTAAGCGAAAGGCGGAATTTTCCAACCACTCATTAACCTCACATGTTCAAATGGCCCTGTCGCCATGGGGTTCAAACCCCAACCAAGTTCACTAATCCTCAAGTCCCTTGGTTCATTCCACGAATATGACATTAAGATAATATCTAACGACTTCGGGAAATTCCATGGGAAAATTTACCCATTTGAGATTTCCTTGATCCTTATGAATGCCTAATGGGAGAAGGGAAGTTTTCTCCCATGTTTAGTCTGCGACATATGTCTACAACCTTTCATTCCTTTATATCAGTGGTTCCCAAACTTTGTGAAGACACCGAACCCATGTATTCAAATATTTTTTCTCGCGGAATCCTAAATAAGATATAGTAAGCCTAATCGCAATAAAATAAACTTTAAAATCATTATAATGTTTATTTATATAGCTAATGTATCTTACAGTATACAATTTACAAGTGAGACTCATGTTTCCTGCTGGAAATAAGAGAAAGAAGAATGGAACCCCATTTAACTTCTCCGGAACCGTAGTGTTCCGCAGAACACAGTTTGGGAAACTGCTTTATATGAACTGTGGGTAGCATCCATCAGTCTGGTCTTGATAATTATTGTAGAAGGATTGTTCCACGTTTGTTCCTTGTGCGTATTTCTGCATTATTTGCCCTTTGTTACAGGTTAGTAGTTTTAAATAGGTATATATTGTAAACTCGAAACATTCATTTTTATATCGGATGTTAATCGTTACTGAAAATAGGAACAAAAAATTTGTACATTTGTTATTTCCATCAAAATATTTAACTTATCGGTGTGAATAACGGTGTTTCCAGCATTAAGGAAAAGATAAATCATCCAGCGTGGAATGTCTCATTTTCTATATAAGTACTTTATTTCAAGAGAATATTTGGTATAGTGAGAAATTTATTCAATGTAAATTATTGTTGTGGCTTTTATGCAACTACTTGCGTATTTGATAATGATATCATTGAAATCACAGCAAAGTTTTAAGCGTCAAATTTCTGTTTTAAGTTTAAAACTGGGAAGGAAAAGATTGCTATCAGTTGGATTATCGTTGAAAAGGGGTCGGGATGAGGTCGGACGAAGAAGAGGCATTACCCGGAGAAAGAAAAGGAAGATGATGTCGCTTTAGCTAGGTTTAAAATCCTACTGAGAGAATAGCTTCGCTCTAATCGAGATACGACGAGGGATGAATTATAATTGAAGTTTACTGGCTTTAAGGAGGGTCCGCTCATCACAGGTGCGTAGCTAGAATCCAATAGGGGACGATTGTCCCACCCCCGGGGGCTCATTTGAATTCTCCCCGTGTAATTAACGACGGACATTTTTTTTGTTAAGATAAGGTTCCATCTCTCACCGCCTAAAATGTTATCTTTTTGAGAAAGTGTTTAAAACGTTCGTCCTTTATTTCGAAAGGGGAATTTAACTAACGCGACCCATTTTCGCGTTTCATAGATCATGTTATATAGCAAATATTCATTGAAATATATTCAGCAAATATTTTGAAGTTCTCACAGCTACATCTGGGAAATGTGCATGGCAGAAGATATAAACAATCAGCTCAAATACAATTGAATATACTCGCTCTAAATTAAAAGCGCTAACACAAGCATTGATTTTTAATCAAATAATGAAAATAAATTATTTTGCTTATTCAGCATTTGAAACAGTAAAAATCTTTTTCTAATGAGATAGTTTTACGACACTCCAAGGGTGTTAATGTTGCCGAGAATAAATTATCAAGCTATTTAAATCTATTATCGATGAAGGTAAAGTTATGACGATTACTATTACACGCTTGAATCAGCGCATTTCTTTCGTGTCCCATTTTTTCGAATTCTTTCGAGTTAATACTTCTGATAAACATATTGACGTGTGGAATAGAAATAGAATGAAATTAATGACATACAAAACGGATGCCATATCTGATTCAACGACAACGTGAGTCTTGGATAAATTGAAGCGTAACGCCGCCAGACATTCGCTTGGAAATCTTTGGAATAAAAGAAAAAATTTTCAGCTTTTAGAAGTTCTGTAAACAGTTTCCTTGAAATCAGTGGGCGGATAGTCCTTGGGCAGAAATGTTCAAATAAGGTTAGGAAAGATGTTAACAAGAAGCGTTACAAGATGTCCAAAATTATATATCAAGAATATAATAAAGAAGAGATGTTCAAATTTGATTAATTCTTACTAGAATGACAATGTATGTGTGACATCAACTATATAGAAAGAAATCGCTATATTTTTTCGTTTGTGCGAGTCGTGAAAAAAAAAATTACGGTAAAAGTGAGGTACAGCACACGCCATAAATGAACGACAAAGCACGCTCCTCTATAAGTGAAGACGAAGTTCGAAAAAATACTCGTTATTCGCTCATGGCTAGGTATATGCGCAGTCGACGTTTACACAAGCAGAAAGTTGAGCGCAAGAACGACTTATTTTTGCACATGCTTTTGCACAGATAAAATGTTTTAGTAAATGTAGCAATTGTTTTCATGGTTACTTCTATATAAATATATTTGTAAAAATTATAAAAGAAAAATAACCCCTTTCCCTCACAGACAAGAGAATAACGAAGAGTTTTTATTGGTTACGTTATCGAAAGAAATGTTTGTAGAAATATGGGCGAACTGTTTGAATCATACTAATATTTATTGGAGCGTGAAGGAGATTATTACTTTCAACCCTTTACACTCATATTTCGAGTCGAGTTCGTGCTTGATAAGGTCCTATTGTCACGCTAACTACATATATCTTTGAACCGAATAAATTTCTACAACCTTTTGTTACTAACACTAATTTATTTCCCTGAGACTCAAATGATTGTTGATTTTATAGGTTATTATTACTGAAAATTAAGAAATAAATGCTATCCACATATTATGTGTGTAAAGGGTTGTTAATGCGATATTTCCCCTTAAAAATCGGCTATGTATTCGGTTCATCCATCCGCCTGACGTACGTTACAAACGCCAAAATTTCAGAGCAGATAACTCTATATTAGAGATATGTATGGTATAAATTTGGTGGACGTACGGTCAGCAGGTGACCGAACAAAGTACATGCGCTACAAATGTAAGCAACCAGCAGTACATCGCACTTGCTATTCTTTACTCCAATAGAAAGTTAGCAGTCGGCGAAAAAAGGAACTTACGTAATTTGCTCTGCAATTTTCCCCTCACTTTTTTTCTTTCCGATGGGCAAATTAAAACGAAAATATCTCGGTGAATTTCTTCGTATAATACCTAAATCAGTCCTTGCAGTTCTCCCTGACTCGTTTCGTTTTTATGAAAGATAAGAAAAATTGTTCGCATTCTCGTTTAGACGAGCCGGGCTGCAGAAAAATATGAATCGGTCAATTAAGAAAAACGAGGCATCCCATACGAGGATTCGGATACCTGAGCAACAGAAAGGAGATATGAGGTGGTAAGGGGAGAGAGAGAGAGAGAGGGAGATCTCGGTCCGAGAGAAGATGAATTGAAAGCCCGCGGGTGCTGTTAGAGAAGAGAGGGCGCGTGATGGGAAAGACTTATTATGAAAAAGGGGACGAGGATGAATTGAGATGCTCCAAGGAGAGGAGAAGAAAAATAAGTGACGAAGACTAAACACGCAGGACGAGAGGAGAAAAACCGAGCAAAATGAAAGAATAATTGTTGAACTTTCGTACGTGTCTGAAGAAATGTTACCAGAACGGAGGAACGATACCGTTATTACTTGGAAAATAATATTTTTCAGGTGAATGATCCGCAATTTTTTGTAAATGTAATACTTCAAAAATTAAAATCATTTCGCAACACTTACGATTAATTCCACTTGGTTCGAATTAGGACAATTTAATTCTCCGCATTAAATGTCGGCGTTATTTTCAGTTATTGATCCAAATACCAATTTATCAAAAATTAAGAGGAAAATATAATGCATATGTTTTTCTCTTTCCTTTTTACTTTCTCGTATACGAAGTGGGTATATTGAGAAAGTACTGTAATCGCGAAAAAATTCGATCTCGAAATTTTGATGGAAATATACGCTTTAGGTGCATCTGAGTCCGAACAAGTGGTTTTCGCAATGCCGTCTGTCTGTCTGTCGGTCTGTTCGCGGCTCTAGAGCCTACACGATAAAGCGTCCAAAATTGTAATCGATATGTGCTCGTCTTATGGATGAAAAGAAATTTTTAAAATAAGCACGAGATATTTAAAAAAAAACTTTAAAATATAAGTTTAATAGCCAATTGAGATTGGAGCTTATTTTTTAAATCAGTATGAGCTTGTTAGTACAAAGGTACATAAAGTTTCATGATTTTTAATGTCTGTAATATAGAGTTCACCATAAATATCCACATATACCTATTTTACACAAGGGATTGAAATAAACTTCTCATAAAAGGATATTTTGCCTAATTCGACTTTATATCAACGAGGTTTAATTATATCTCAAAATAAAAAACTTGCTATGCAAAATTCCTTGATCGATAAAACGATGATACTGATACGAGTTTAGACGACAGAAATATTCTAATCGACTTCCGCCGGAAAGTAAACAAAATATTTTGAAATTTAATTGGTAATTCTGAGACAACTGTTGAATTCAGACGCACAGAAAAAAGTTTCCTTGGAAGCAGAGCCGGCATGACACCTTTGGGGACCCCTATGCAAGCACGATTTCGGGGGCCCCTCATATTTTTCTGCAAGGTGTTCCAAACACAGCCCTCATGTGACCTGGGATAATGAGGCGGCGACGACAGACGATACTTAATCTAGAACCGGAACTACATTCCGTATGAAAACGTTGATATGTTTATTTCCGTGAGGCGGAACTTTCTTTGAATGCCTCAGGTTGTGAATATTTGCACACCCCTGCACTAACGTTGCGCGAACTATCCCAAACCCTCTTTTTCCCCCTTAATCAGCCATACTGACCAGGTTAAATACCCTCTTCCCTCTTTTTGTGAAGCGTTTGCCGGTGTAGCTTCTCAAAACTTTTTTAAAATATACAGAGATATACGTTTTGAATCCGCTACGACTAAATAAAATTTAAGCATATAACTAAAAACAGAAACGAATGGTGCAAAATTCATTTATATAGCTAAAATATGTTTCCGAATAAGTTAAGAGTGCAAGGAAACTTCGGGGACCCCACCTTCGGTTGTCCGTATGTGTAGCATACTCTGCATACTAGTGATTCTGGTTCGAGAATTCCCGGGAAAAAGCTGTTTTTTTCCTGTCTCGAGTCCGGGAAATATTCACTCGAGACATCGAGACCCGACACTTTTTTCAAATTGGTTAATTTATATCTAATATTATTAATTTTAACGCTTCGAGATCACAACTCGTCACATTATGATTATTCTGCATGATATTTTCGTACTTGCCCGCCCTCACATTTGGATATAAAAACAAGATTCCTATGATCGAGAGATTCTTAAAACTAAGAAATTGCATCAGGCAAGCTTTAATAGACCTTGGAATAGGAAATAAGTGGAAAGAGTCAAATATTTCTATTTTGGAAAGTCTCAGAGATTCTCACATCTTTGAAACTGGCAGTAGAAGCGTTAAGTCGTAGAGATGCGACTATCTTGACGGCAGAAATCATCATTAATTTTCTTCTGATAAAAGTCAAAGAAATTGAAACCGAGCTGGCAGAAGAATTATTTCGTCGACTTGTAATAAGAATTGAAGAACGCAGAGACAAGCGTCTTGTTAGCTTGATGAAGTTTTTGCAAAATCCGAATTTTATCAACAACAGGTAAGATAAAGACTTTTTTCCTACTTGCACAAGAAACACGATTATTGCATTCGCCGAGGAGCTGATGGAAGACTTTTTCCGTCAGAAAAAGTGTGTCCAACTTCCGAAGAAAGCAAACAGGCAGAATTAGTTGCCGATGTATCCAAAAAGTCGATTGAAGAGGAATTGAACAACGCTATTCGTGTTCAATTGGCAGCTCCTCCAAAACATAATTCGAAGACCATTAGACCCCGTAAGGAGTTTCAAGTTTTCGAAGCTAGCGGAAAACGGACGCCAAATATGGATCAACTGTACAAAGCATTGCTAACTATAAAACTTACATCAACGGAGAGCGAACCCGTTTTCTCTAGAGCGTGAAATTTTGTAACAAAAATCAGAAACAGTCTCCCGGATTCTTCAATCAACGCTCTGGTGTTTTTAAAAAGCGCGTTTGCAAGAGAAAAATAAATCTTCATTAAAAAAAATGTCAAATACTAAAATATTTTATTTAGTATACATAATATATTGAATGCTTTAGATGTTTCAATTTCATTTTATTGAATTCTTGTTGACATTCTTTATTTCATGCAACTACACTAAATCGATACTAATTTGTTAGACGACAGCAAGTTAGTTTTTTACTAAACAAAATATTACAATTAGTAGCCACTCTGTCATAGGCAATGCATAGTGGAGTGGGGCGATCCCGGTAGGTTGTTGTTTTTTCCAACACTTTTCTTTACCATGTTGGTAGGTATTTGTACAGCTGGCGGACTTATTACCTAAAGGTAATTTCTTCCAGCCAACCAGTTGTTGTTGGTAAAGAAAATAATACACAAAAATAAAAAATAATTTTATGTACCTATGCAGTAGGTTTATTTTAATAAAATTATTAGAAATGCTGTCAGGAGACCGAGTCTCTAAGCACTTGTCGATTGGTCGCTATCGCTATTTTTTTATACCAAAATCGACAAAATGACAGTTGAGGTAGTCTATAACAATGTTTCTCAACCTTTAGTAGACCGGAGAGCACTTACAATTAGTGGTATTCATTAACTTAAGAGGAGCGCTAGAACAAACTTTTCAGGATAACATTTGTTACCTATCAGCTGGAATATCCATCATAGTATACTTGTCAGTACAAAAAAGATCCAGGAAAAAAATGAATGAACTAAAATCGAAGTGAAATTAAACACGGTCTCACACGTATTAGTATATGTTCGTTATTTAATTTAAAAAAAACAAATAACACAAAATGATGGATGAAAAGCTTGCGGATCACCTGCCTAATGATTATGGAGCACCGGTTGAGAAACACTGGTCTATAAGACGCTAGCGATGGAAATGAAGATGGCGATTAACGACAATGCGCTCGGTCGATCGATAGCGATTTTGAGTTTGCGATAGCGATAGATATGTTACAGACTAGGCCTCTCGATCGATTAAATTTGAAAAGTCAGTAAAATTCTCGAGTCTCGGGAAACGAAAAAGTGCCGGGAATCAGAATCCCTCCACCACTCCGGCCCTGCTTAGAAGGAAAAGCGGAAAATCGCATGAACGATACAGTTGGCATCTGCTCCGGAGAAACTTGAGTCCTACGGAGAGATCGAACGGAAAAGAAAAACAACGACGTAGTTCAAGCGTAAGTTTACCCGTTGCATTATCGACTAACCTGGAGCCAAGCGCGCTTGCGGAGAGAAGTGAGAGACAGAGAGAAATGTTTACCGTTAAAGCTTCGAGGATTACGGAAGCAGGGCGACCCGAAATTGGAGGAATTGGGAGAGACGAGCGGCGTATATAAGAGTTCTCGGAATCGAGATTAACGATAGAGGAGGAAGTTGCGTGTGTGTGTGTGTGTGTGTGTGTATTACGTGTAGGCTTATGGGTGCATCTGGGCGGAGGAGAAAACGGCGCGAGAGAGGAAACGAGTGGATTGAGACAGACGGTGGAAGAGGAGGAAGCGTGCCACGCCTTGGGATGGGAATATTTAATGAGGACGGTTGGAAGGGCGGAATAAGGGATTTTCGAATGAGAACCGCGATGAGATGGAACGCGGGAAGAGGGAGGAGGACAGAAACAACGCGGAGAACGATGGGCGATAAAGGACATTTATAATCCGAGTGAGCCTGGGCGGCTAATTTGAGAGATTCATATAATGGTCATAGAAGGTTATGAGTTATAGGGATAGAAATAGAGGATTCTGACCCGTTTTTTTAAAATTCTGGTAATACTGATATATTCTGATCTCCTTTCGAGATAAATTTCCCGAAATTCGGCGTTAAAAATGTTCTCCAAAGTTAAAAAAAATACGTTTTTACATAAAAATAAATACTTAGCAACGAAGAGCTTATTAATCCCAATTTCTCTTCAGACATTTTTTTTTAAATTTTTATTCTTTCGTAATATTTCCGGGTTTTTTTATTTTTCTAAACGAATTCGAAATATACACCTCACTGTAATGAAGGGCTTTCACCAATGTTTATTCAAGTGTGCTATTTATATTGAAAAATATTACATAACTTTTAACATTTTATCGGCGTTTCATTCAGCTTCGGTCTGGAACGACTTAAAAGAATCTGCTTTTGAAATTTAAGCTCTGCTATATTTTGGATTTTATTAAAATTTAGAGAAGGTTATAGGAGAGAAGATGTAATTTTCTTTTGATTTAAGCTCAAATTTATTACAGCAGTCATATTGCGTGTCATTATCAGCGACTATGAGTAAAAAAAATAAAAATACCGATTGCCGTATATATTTATACTTGGAACTTTTTTCTAACTCAAAAGTTCTTAATTTTTTTCAGCTGGTATGAGATTTTTGCTTGTAGGGTGATGAAATAAGTTTTCGAGGGGGGTGAGGTTTCTTTTTTCAGCAGCCAATATTTTTATCCCCAAGAAATCGTTAAAAATAAACGTTGGCGTAGTCGCCAAGTTTATCAACCGTTTTAATTTAACCTTTGCGATGGTATAAAGGTTCTTTTTTAGTTTGGTCAATTTTGGATTACTGATTGTACACCCACGAAGAAAATCCGAAAAAACAAAATAAATGTATAATATTTAAAAAATGAATAGCGAATTTCATCGCTTTGCCAAACCTAAAAGCGGTTCAGTTCCTTTCACATCCGTTTGTATCGTGAATTTATCAGTGAGCCCAGGTACTTCGGATTATGAATACTTTATGACAAAGGCTATTTCCACTTTCCAAAATGATAATCCAAAGGATAAAATTTTTGCTGTGCAAAGAGAATACATAGCTTATTTTTTTCGGAATATTTGTAGCTCAAATGACGTAAATGCAAATGTTAATTCACTGAGTTTTGTTAGTTTTATTTTTGAAATATTACAATTTTTTTGATATTACGTGGATTATGCGGAATTCTTTGTCGTTAAAGGGATACGATATGAAGGTCTCGGCCTCATTTAAAATACAATTTTAACTGGGTACTATTGGATATGTTTTTCCCAATGTTTAATGAATACTTAAAATATTATGTGTTGTTAGCTTGAGAAATGTGTTTCAGAAAATGATATAATCAGATTCAAATTTAATAAAAATGGAAAAATGTTTAAATTCATAAAATAACCAAGACAAAAACGGAGGAAGAAATTTTTCATGCATTTTATGTTTTTATCTCGAAGGAAGCTGAATTGTAGAAGAAAAATAACTTTATTTATGACATGAATATCTTATGATTATATATCCACATCAAGCGCATTTTTATTGCCATACGTAGTCAATACTTGCTCACCCTTTACATTTGGGAAATGTGAGTAAGATACTTAAAATATCCTCGCAAACACGTGCCCTTTAAACATCTTTTAAAAAGTCATTTCATATATGAATCTCTTCATGTACTTCGAATTATACCTTTTACTCTCAGTTTATACGTTTCCATGGGCCGCAGAATGAAATTTCTCTAGCCCAAATAAAAACGAATTTGGTATGTAAAAAATCATTAATATGGAAGCACACCGGAAAACTTCTCCAGAGGTTGGAGAAAGGCCTAACCACGGAGCTTTCCGCGCGGAAAAACAAAATTGCGAAATAAAAAAACAAAAAAAACAAAAAAAAACAAAAAAAAACAAAAAAACAAAAAAAAACAAAAAAAACAAAACTCGAGCTCGCTTCTTATTTTGCCTATCACGGGAAACTTTTTCGAATCTCATTAGCGAACGGGTCCTCCATTGTCACCATCGCATCCTCTCCCATGAATACCCGCAACCTGGTAATACGCAGCGAGTAATAACGCCCACCGATCCCATTATCGCCTAATTGACTGTTATCCTCCCATTATCCCAAGCAAAGTGATAATTAACTTGCAGCAGCTTCGACTATCATCCTTCGCTTAGGCAGTTCACGGCGATAAACGCGTAGATTACGTTTGGTCAAAAGGGCCTCGCCCTGTTTAATTCTCCCCTCCCCACGTATCGAAGTGCGTTCGCCATGATTTCCGGAGAAGGGAAGAGATCGCTGGCTAACTTCATTAATTATACGAATCTGCGGATGGGTCTCCTCTTGGAAACGTGCACAGCAACCATGGGAAGCCGGTTCCAGGATGTGGTCGCTGACACTTTTAGACTTAAGGTTAGCCAGTACGGCCGACCAAGTTATTTTCATGGCTTTGGCGCCATTATAATTGACTTTAACCTCTCCTTTTTTCATCCGGCTTAACTTTAGCGAAATCCCCTCTCCCACTCCTTAAGGTAATCCGGTAACTTAGGGGCGTTTACGAAAGTTATGAAAATCCCGTCTCGTCCGTTAGAGCAGCTATTCTCAAATGCGGCCACCAGGAAATTTCGGTGCGTCCACCACTAACTTCTTCGTCATGCAAGGGATCCTCAACCCAATAATTCGACTCAAACCTTCTAGAGTATTTTTGTGAATAAACAGACAGAATGAATAGTCCCTTGTTAATAATATAGAGATATGATCCATATGAATCTCTGTATATACAAAGGAAAGGTTAATTGACTTTGACAGCTGGCCGAGAACGTCTCATAACTTATTATAAAAATGCTACGCATCCATTCATTATTCCTCTCTCTCTCTTGGGGCGACAATAAGAAGTTTGGTCATTCTAGAAAGCATACTATCTAAGCTAGAGGGAATGGCTGTAGGAAAATCACTCGTAAACGAGCGCATCTGGAAGTAGGGAGTACGTTCGCCTCACATTTGAATAGCTGTGTTGTTCTCTTAGACCTTCGTTTTCGGTTTTCCCTCATTTTATCGTAAATATTTGAGTAACTAGAAAGTGCGTCTGTCTTGTGATAATAAGTGTGACTATAAGTGTCATTATAAGTGCCAAAATTAAGTTCAATAAATCGCCAGCTACAGCAACCAGGCTTAACCACAGTTGATACTTTTTATATAATTGAGAAATTTCAAAACACGATATATTAGACATTAGTTTACGTGTGAAAGAAGATGTGTGAAAGAACATTTAGTGCACTTCATTTCCTCAAAAGTAAATACCGGAACAAACTGAAGAACGAGCATCATGAAGTTGCTCTCCGATTATCTGTAGAAGACAGGAGTGTGGATGAATTTTCGTTTAATAAATTTTTTTAAATATAAGAGGTATGTATGTTAATGAGTTATTTCATATTTATAAAAAAAATTTGATCTCACATGAGTTTGAAGACATATACTAAAGCTTAAAAAAATACAAGTGCGGCCATCGGACATTCACCGTGGCCGCACGTGCGACCACGTCAATTTTTTCCCGAGAACCCCTGCGTTAGAGGACGTTCACGGAGAAGGAAGTTGACGTCTCTGTTTTTTTTACATATTTTTAAAGCGCTTCAGCAAGCTTCGGTTGCCGATTTGACTGAGGCGGATTCTTAGCGGCATGCAAATAAAATTCTGCGTCAAATATGACGCAGATGTGCAACTTCGTTCGTGTTTGTCGGAATTAATGTCGGGAAAATCCTATCCGTCGTAAGCAGAATATTCATAAACGTGTTCGTGTGTTTGAGTATTGAAACAACAAATTTCCTTAAGTGTTTTTTAAAAAATGGGTACTACTAAAAGTTTTTGAGCCACTAGATTAAGAATTTACCACGGTAGATGACAGCGCGTTCTTTTGTGAACCGCGGGAAGAACCACATCCTTTGGGTTTGTGATCTAAGGAAAGCCGCCGCCTAATTATGTCTCGATCCATCTAATTTATTATTAACGCATAAATAAACACCAAGTGAAAAAATAAATCATAATTTATCATTGCAAACGTATCAAAGAAATAGAAGCGAATTTTTTCGTGCCGATAATTACCCCTTTGGTGTATAGGAGTTCCATTAATCGGACGAGAGGACTATTTTTTACGGCATATAGTGATTTTCTGTTTTCATCGCTGTGGTTAGATGTAATTCATATAATTTCAACTATACTTCATCAGTGATGTGTTTATACAAACTTATATCCAATAAATATTATTGAAAATAATAATTTCATGAGCTAGTACTTAATTAACAAATCTCATAAGATCATACGCATAATCATTTTGAAATGATATAATCCTCTTTCATTTTTATCAGTTACTATCCTTGTATGAGAAATCGGCTGTGACATTTTCACGCGACACACAAAGTAAAACAATGTATTGAAATTTATTTCAATATGCAAATTAAAATAACATAAATTTCCACCAACTATCGAAGCGTGACAAAAATAAATATTTAAAGACAATTATATTTTTATAGTAATAAAAAATTCAAACTAATTTTAATGATTATATCAGAGCTGCAAACCACTTCAAAATTTGGAGTGGTTCGGTTCTAAATTTTTGAAAGTGGTTCGGTTCATGGTTCGGTTCATGGTTCGGTTCAGACGAGGATTTTGACAAGTGGTTCGGTTCGGTTTGCGGTTCGGTTCAACTAAATTAATCGTTTGAAATACTATTTAGAAATAATTTATCCAATATAAACATTCAATATCAATCTGTAAGTAAATCAATCAGCAGTCATTATTATTTTAAATGAAAGAAGAATTTATTTAAAGAAAAGAAAATTTTATATTTTAAATATATTACAATATCATCATCATCTTCATTTACTTATATTTAAAAAATGGTATTTTTGATCCTAACATGACTTTTATGTTCATTGTTGTTTACATATCAATTAAAAATTCTCTGAATAGATTCACTTCAAATTCATTTACCGACATACACAATCATACATAATCAGAAAGAAAATGCGCCTCTAGCTTAAACCGCTTTTGACATTATCCCTGGATGGACGGACAAACCGAAAACATAAAAGTGTTTTAAAAGAATCATTAAAAATCAAAGAAAATTAGTTCCTCGAGCATTTTATTTCTTTTTCTTACCTGTAATACACATTATTTAGAGAAAAAAAAATTTATAACAAGGGCCTTACCATCCGTCTCCCAATATTTTACCTATTTAGTTCTACCACCCGCACTTGCCTTTATTTTTCTTATTCCCACGCACACCCATTGCCGCATTGATAATTTCCTCCCTCCTCTCTCTGGGGTTCACCCTCTCTCGGTCTTCCACAAGGCCTTACTTTTTAGTCCTATAGTCCTTCCTCCATCTTTCCCCAATCCCTCCCGAGATGGTCTCCCCCCTCCAGCCTTTCCTTTCCCCTCCCCTTTATCCTTTTACAACCTACCCTCCGCAGTAACCCTCTGACAATGAGATAGGTTCCTCCTTTCCCTCCCCTCCATTCCTTTCCGTCTTACAAACTACCCTCCCTCCCTCCCTCTCTACCCATTTCTCTGTATATACTTTCTATTCTCACCACATCTGCACCTGACGATAGCATTGTAATGTCGAAATAAAAACAATGGAATTTACAAAGCGTTATTCCTTTGGTTCATTTATAACAAATAAAATAAAAAATGTTCGCTATATTTATCAAGGGTCTAGGAAAATTCTTTTCCGTAAGCCCTTATTAAGATTTCCTTGATTGAATGATAGATTTAATTATTGAAGTAGAGAGTTTCTTGCTTTCCAATGGCGATGATGCGCGGCGTCTCAATTTTTCCAACTTTCAATAATAAATTTATGTAAATAAAATATTTTAATTAGTTAATTGGTCAAATAATATGGAATAAAATATTACTCCGAATGAATTTATGATATGTAAAACTCTAATAAATTCGATTATTAATTCTTATTATTATATAATAAATTTAAAAAGACACTTTTAGCTCGATTCTAAGCACATTATATATTGCTAATTTTTTTCTTTTGCCACCTTAGAAAAGTAATCAAAAAATCAATATGACAGTAAAATTACGTTACAAGAATAATTTTAAATTAATCGACAGTTCGGGGCAGATTATTCAATATACGAAGTGCGGACACTTATGGTTCAAAACAAACGATTATAAAACGTAGAGTGACCCTCTTTAAATAACATCGACATGTTAGTTAATTTTATTTCTCTTAAATAAAGTTTACTAAAATATTATTAAAAATACACACTTTAGATAATTCAAGGAATTCTGCGGGAAATGAATGCCTCCGATCCAAGGGATCCGCGGAAGTCCTCGCCTGTTTTTGCTGGAATATAAACCACCAAGTAATGGAAATATCATAGAAGAACACCACATGAAAGTTAGAAAAGGAATGATATCGTTGAAAGCTCAAGCCGTTGAGAGCTGCAATTTGAATTTTTCTGAAGAAAGTGATATGAGGAAAGTTATGGTGTTCTAAGAAAGACAGCGGGGCATATTTTCTCAGGTCTGCTAATTACAATGCTGAAGGGGGGCATGGATTTTTTGACGTCTCTGTTTTTTTTACATATTTTTAAAGCGCTTCAGCAAGCTTCGGTTGCCGATTTGACTGAGGCGGATTCTTAGCGGCATGCAAATAAAATTCTGCGTCAAATATGACGCAGATGTGCAACTTCGTTCGTGTTTGTCGGAATTAATGTCGGGAAAATCCTATCCGTCGTAAGCAGAATATTCATAAACGTGTTCGTGTGTTTGAGTATTGAAACAACAAATTTCCTTAAGTGTTTTTTAAAAAATGGGTACTACTAAAAGTTTTTGAGCCACTAGATTAAGAATTTACCACGGTAGATGACAGCGCGTTCTTTTGTGAACCGCGGGAAGAACCACATCCTTTGGGTTTGTGATCTAAGGAAAGCCGCCGCCTAATTATGTCTCGATCCATCTAATTTATTATTAACGCATAAATAAACACCAAGTGAAAAAATAAATCATAATTTATCATTGCAAACGTATCAAAGAAATAGAAGCGAATTTTTTCGTGCCGATAATTACCCCTTTGGTGTATAGGAGTTCCATTAATCGGACGAGAGGACTATTTTTTACGGCATATAGTGATTTTCTGTTTTCATCGCTGTGGTTAGATGTAATTCATATAATTTCAACTATACTTCATCAGTGATGTGTTTATACAAACTTATATCCAATAAATATTATTGAAAATAATAATTTCATGAGCTAGTACTTAATTAACAAATCTCATAAGATCATACGCATAATCATTTTGAAATGATATAATCCTCTTTCATTTTTATCAGTTACTATCCTTGTATGAGAAATCGGCTGTGACATTTTCACGCGACACACAAAGTAAAACAATGTATTGAAATTTATTTCAATATGCAAATTAAAATAACATAAATTTCCACCAACTATCGAAGCGTGACAAAAATAAATATTTAAAGACAATTATATTTTTATAGTAATAAAAAATTCAAACTAATTTTAATGATTATATCAGAGCTGCAAACCACTTCAAAATTTGGAGTGGTTCGGTTCTAAATTTTTGAAAGTGGTTCGGTTCATGGTTCGGTTCATGGTTCGGTTCAGACGAGGATTTTGACAAGTGGTTCGGTTCGGTTTGCGGTTCGGTTCAACTAAATTAATCGTTTGAAATACTATTTAGAAATAATTTATCCAATATAAACATTCAATATCAATCTGTAAGTAAATCAATCAGCAGTCATTATTATTTTAAATGAAAGAAGAATTTATTTAAAGAAAAGAAAATTTTATATTTTAAATATATTACAATATCATCATCATCTTCATTTACTTATATTTAAAAAATGGTATTTTTGATCCTAACATGACTTTTATGTTCATTGTTGTTTACATATCAATTAAAAATTCTCTGAATAGATTCACTTCAAATTCATTTACCGACATACACAATCATACATAATCAGAAAGAAAATGCGCCTCTAGCTTAAACCGCTTTTGACATTATCCCTGGATGGACGGACAAACCGAAAACATAAAAGTGTTTTAAAAGAATCATTAAAAATCAAAGAAAATTAGTTCCTCGAGCATTTTATTTCTTTTTCTTACCTGTAATACACATTATTTAGAGAAAAAAAAATTTATAACAAGGGCCTTACCATCCGTCTCCCAATATTTTACCTATTTAGTTCTACCACCCGCACTTGCCTTTATTTTTCTTATTCCCACGCACACCCATTGCCGCATTGATAATTTCCTCCCTCCTCTCTCTGGGGTTCACCCTCTCTCGGTCTTCCACAAGGCCTTACTTTTTAGTCCTATAGTCCTTCCTCCATCTTTCCCCAATCCCTCCCGAGATGGTCTCCCCCCTCCAGCCTTTCCTTTCCCCTCCCCTTTATCCTTTTACAACCTACCCTCCGCAGTAACCCTCTGACAATGAGATAGGTTCCTCCTTTCCCTCCCCTCCATTCCTTTCCGTCTTACAAACTACCCTCCCTCCCTCCCTCTCTACCCATTTCTCTGTATATACTTTCTATTCTCACCACATCTGCACCTGACGATAGCATTGTAATGTCGAAATAAAAACAATGGAATTTACAAAGCGTTATTCCTTTGGTTCATTTATAACAAATAAAATAAAAAATGTTCGCTATATTTATCAAGGGTCTAGGAAAATTCTTTTCCGTAAGCCCTTATTAAGATTTCCTTGATTGAATGATAGATTTAATTATTGAAGTAGAGAGTTTCTTGCTTTCCAATGGCGATGATGCGCGGCGTCTCAATTTTTCC
This sequence comes from Uropetala carovei, assembly GCA_036926305.1. Classification (NCBI taxonomy): domain Eukaryota; kingdom Metazoa; phylum Arthropoda; class Insecta; order Odonata; family Petaluridae; genus Uropetala; species Uropetala carovei. The sequence continues at coordinate 21,995,412 of JAXCHB010000196.1, forward strand.
AACTTTCAATAATAAATTTATGTAAATAAAATATTTTAATTAGTTAATTGGTCAAATAATATGGAATAAAATATTACTCCGAATGAATTTATGATATGTAAAACTCTAATAAATTCGATTATTAATTCTTATTATTATATAATAAATTTAAAAAGACACTTTTAGCTCGATTCTAAGCACATTATATATTGCTAATTTTTTTCTTTTGCCACCTTAGAAAAGTAATCAAAAAATCAATATGACAGTAAAATTACGTTACAAGAATAATTTTAAATTAATCGACAGTTCGGGGCAGATTATTCAATATACGAAGTGCGGACACTTATGGTTCAAAACAAACGATTATAAAACGTAGAGTGACCCTCTTTAAATAACATCGACATGTTAGTTAATTTTATTTCTCTTAAATAAAGTTTACTAAAATATTATTAAAAATACACACTTTAGATAATTCAAGGAATTCTGCGGGAAATGAATGCCTCCGATCCAAGGGATCCGCGGAAGTCCTCGCCTGTTTTTGCTGGAATATAAACCACCAAGTAATGGAAATATCATAGAAGAACACCACATGAAAGTTAGAAAAGGAATGATATCGTTGAAAGCTCAAGCCGTTGAGAGCTGCAATTTGAATTTTTCTGAAGAAAGTGATATGAGGAAAGTTATGGTGTTCTAAGAAAGACAGCGGGGCATATTTTCTCAGGTCTGCTAATTACAATGCTGAAGGGGGGCATGGATTTTTCTCTCGGCACGAAAGCAGATTATGGCTCCTTTCTAGGCCTTTGTAAAACGACCATTATGCCTGCGTTCAGATAAAGATCTTTCTATATTCTGTTGGTCGGTTTCTGCCTACGGTGGTTGGCCCGGATATTGTCGCAGTTGGTGTCCCCATAACCCTCACCATAAATGTCGTCTGTGGATAACAATAGTAGCAGAGAGGAAAGAGATATGCACTCTTTTCTTTGAAGCAAACCCGCTGGTTTTTCCAATGGAAATTCCTGGTCTTTTCGTTGGTCCGTACTTTGTGGATTGAGATGGAACCGAAACCGAACCACTTTTGGAAAAAATTACGGTTCGGTTTTCGGTTCATTGAAAAATTAATCAGTGGTTTCGGTTCGGTTCGCGGTTCAGAAAAATGACTACAGTTCGGTTCGGTTCGGTTTGCAGCTCTGGATCAGAATACGTTAATAAAGGATATTTAAATCGAAATCTGATATTCACTTCTCAATCATTTGCAATAAATAGGAAAAGTGAACAAATCGACTAACACAAAAATATATCTTACAAGTGTATGTAGTAAAACGAGGATAAAAAAGCTGGGTAATTGATGTATTGCTAAGAGCAATATTGAGGTCAAATAATTAAGATGAGAGTCTCTTATTGCCAAGATCGACAGAAATTTAATGAATAGATCCTGAATAGGTCCTTTAATAGATTTAATACATCCATATAGAATATATAACTTCGAAACGACAAATATTATTGTAAACTGTAGAAATAACCACGAAAATTGAATGAATTAATAAATTTTACGAGCAGACCAAGTGATTTGCACTGAGATTTGAACTGCTGAGACAAAGTCATGAGACTATACCTGCTGATTATGGAATAGATAAAATATGTATGGAACAATAATGGAAAACTCGTAGTTTGAGCTTCGAAAATATTGTTGTATTCAGAAGGCGTTTCAAACAGGCTTGAATATAACCACCGTTTAGGAACAGGGAGAATATAAGGTAGGGCCATTGGAAAAATCAACACGATCACCCAAAAGTCTCTTCATGTGATCTTAATGTTTCAAAAACATATCAAAAAAAGAATTAGAATTATGATAATACCTAAGATACAAAGTATAGAAAGAAGATAATCTAATATAATAGTGTATCGTAATAAGATGAATTGAAAATGGCTGAGCAGGATACATCGAGGAGGAAAACGTATTTATTCGTAAAATCCGATATCCGTAATTTAAGAGATAACTTGCATGAGGCTTACATCGCATTCTACAGATCTACGAGAGATCGTGTCTTTGAAGGTATACTCAAAGAGTGGAAACACATAATTGCTGGGATACAACGATAATCAAAAAAGGTTTAGCAACATCCTCGGAATACAAATAAAATGAAAATGTTGGTTAATTAAAATGGCTTTTACCATTACAAAGGAGATGAGAGGTGGACTAAAGAGGTCACGTTGCAAAGTCATATATATCTACCAAAAAGATAGATAGCCATTTTCAAAAGTTAAGTCCCATGAAAGCCTCTACACCAGAATCTTAAAACGTTCTGGCAGTTAATCAAGAAAATTCAGTTACGTAACATAATAGGTGAATAGTTTAAAAATTCTCGAGAAAACCCATCTGTTAGATTACGTTTTACGAAAAAACTCACGAAAGAGGAAAATGCGCAGGTTTTATTATAGTTGAATTCATTTGTTAAATTCTATGGAAGAATAATTAATAAGTAATGTATTAACTAGGGAAAATAAAGCGCCAAAGTAGTAGGAAATGCTTGCTAGATACTAAGATAATAGGCTGCCAGAAATCTCCGTAAATCTATAAAAATCTCATCAAAAATATTTTATAGACCAAACATTTAAAATTATTGGTAATGCATAAAGAGAGCGTATTACAGATACATATAATGAATGTCTGATCCACCTCAGAATGTAGATCCACCTCGAGCTCTTTAGTTTGCAGAAATTCAATGAATCTTCGGTAAGGGATTAGCAATGCTTCAACGGAAAGAATAGTCTATATCAGGGATCCACAATCTCCCCATTGTGGCGAGCACCAAGTTACATTCAAGAACATCCAACAAGCAACATTACACTTTTGTAAAATAGGAATGATCATAATTAAAATCAAACCATCGTCACAGTGATTAAAAATGTTTTTTCGTAAGCTTACAAGGAAAAAACTGGGTTACTGACTTCTGGTCTATATTATAATAGCGTTTATTTCAACCAACGATGTAAACGACATAAACCTCGCCTATCTATCACGCGAAATATCATATTTATTCAAAAAACATATCTCTCCTTTTATTTATTGCCACCAATCATTTAATGGAATGTATTTTATATTTCAAATGTTTAATAAATTCATGAAAACTTAGTTAATACGCTTGACAATAATAGGTGAGCGAAGCGGGCCGTCAGATTTGTTTGGAACCCGTAAGGGATAGGGGCAGTAGCACGAATAATCGTTCATTTTCCCTTTAAGTGAGTCAAGCACTTCATGCAATGGTTGAGAGGCGAACTAAAAATATCAACGAACAGCTTTAGTTTTGTCGCTGACGGACTATCTTCATCGTAGCGAAAATTGTCGTAATCGACTTAAAAAATAAACAACACATAAAGACACTATCAACAATGTTTTATTTAGGGCGGACGCTTTATCCAATCCAATTCCATTAACGATCTTAACGAAAAAATACGTTTCTCTATAGTCGATCCGAAATCGGAAGACTCCTGGCCTACTTATAGCAAGTAGCCAATCACGAACGTTTCCCCTTCCATCGCCCCTCTCAACTTTCGTGCGGGAGAGCAGATATCGGTGCGCGCTACCAGCTCTTGCTCAGCTGATATACTACGCAGTTTCTAAATAAAATACTTCCCATCCTTCTTTTTGATCCACAGCAAGGAAACGGCGGTAGAAACGGCAACGCAGTCCGATGCGATCTCTTCGAGAGCAGGAGTGAGACTGGTTTCCTCCCCACTACCTTCCCAAACAAACAGTCTCCTATTGGCTGCTGCTAACTGGTGTCCGCCCCTTTTCCGAGGCCAGGAGTCTTCCGATTTCGGATCGACTATAATAATAATCATATTTAAAAGGTCTCTCATGCAAAGTGGATATAAATTTGTCTAATTCAAAAATATTAATGTTCAGCTTTTGGTATTTCAGTCAGCAGAAAAAAATATCACTCACGCTCATAAGTTTTCCACATGAATCCTATCACTTCATCTATCTAAACATGAGTTGACCTTGATTAGATTTCACGCAAGAATCTTAAACAAGTTAGGAAAATGTACAGCGTATCACAAATGGGCGCGTTTCGTTCAATGGATTATTAGAAAGAAATTATATGCCTGTAAGTAAGGGAAATAGCGTTTTAAAGTTCTTTTCTTCATCATAAATAATCCATTTTCTTCCTATTTAAAAATATTGCATGCACACGTAAGGAAATTAAACGTTTGTTTGTGAGATTGTTTATTAGGGGACGAAATACTCTTCTTTACTGGTTCTACAAGTTTTATTTGAAAAATATTTTGATAGGACCAATACTTTACGAGATATGACGGAGAGTTCATTTCAGATTATAATGAACGCAGGAAAAATATATGAAAAAATATCGTACATCTTAATGCAAGAAAGTATTTTGTAATTAGTCGAAATGTGCTTTTATAAACTCGAAAAAAATACCGCACTCTGCAAAATACCGCTGATATATCAGTAAAATCTTATTTCTCGTGATAAATAATCTTTGTAAGCACGATTTGCGAGCATTAAATTTTCCTTTCCGGAACATAAAACAGAGATGAATTTATAGCCTCTCTCATCAAGGTTAACGTTCCATTATGAGTTTTTCTTGAAAGATGATACTGTCTCAATTTTCATTTGTTTAGAATCTGTACATAAATATGTAATAATAATTGAATCGATAAATAGACCAAATCAAACATCAACATTGTAAATTAATATACTAGGCAATCTAAAAACTTTCAAGCAGACAAGGGCCATTTCGACGAAATCTTTTTTGCTAACTTGCGCTTAAATGATATTTCACATTTCAGAAGACTTTCTTTGGCACTCGGGAGAGATTGACAATTCAAAAGACATAAAAGAAATCCATCGATGATGAAAAAATAAACGCGATATAAATGTTGTTCGCGCCGAATAATGTATATAAATAGGGCAAGTTGTCACATTCGCCTGAATCGCGTCTCTTCAATAAAACATGAATTTTGCTTCTCTTTTGAGAAGCATATCTTCTCTTGGATTCAGAGGAAACGACATTTTGAATCGAGGCTTCCTCTCATACGACCCTCATATCTCCCGGAAATTGAGTAAAAGTCAATTTCGTTTCTATTTTAGAGCTTTCGCCTGAACATAAAAACTGATTTGGATCTAGCTCTGGTGGTGCAACGTAGTACACGACACGGTATATAAAGTCTTTTATTTGATCCAAGCGTTACGGAGCACATGCGAGGTCTGAAACTAATCTGGTTTTCCCTTCGCTGCTCATTCGTATATTTTCATGCAATTCTGACTCTTCCTAAACGAACACATCTATTTTCTGCGAATGAATACGGCTTAACTACATTTGAACCGCTACAAAAGAATTGAAAACCCAGATTTTATAAAAAAATTATAACATGGACTCATCAGATAATTATAGAAATCGTCTTATGGTTGAAAATAAATTCCAGAATAAGCACTTAAGTATAAACATTTGAAAAATAAGTAATTATCTTAAATATGTACAGTAGCCTTTTATTTAAGTATTTATTTTTCGATTTTTGATGCTTATGTGCATGTTCTGTAGTGTATATCATGGAGTTAAAATTCCGTTTCAAAAATATACGAATTAAATTAATTGGATGATCAATCAGGAGAATTTTAAAATGAACGATGCAATTTATGTTGATCGTACGCGAAGGAAAACTGGTGAAGCCTTAGTGATCTAAGAAAAATGCTTTTATCCTTTTCACTTTCTCATATACGAAGTATATTTGTATTATTATTTTATATTCCTAAGGGGTTCGTCACGGATCCGTACAGGTACCTGTTCCCTTCTGATTTCAGAATTACCCTCGCAAGTTCACCTTCCCAGTCAGGACAAACACTACCTCACAGGATATTGAAAATTAGAAGGATTTAAGGCGGATGTTGCTATTACGTCATGCCTCTACGATTTTCCATTCTCTTATAGAAACAGTTTCCACTTTTATAGCCCGTTTTGGCCATTGCAAAACCCATTCTACGCTCTCGCGAATCCCATCCAATACATTTCTATCTCGCCCCACTCTTTTTCTCCAAAACATATCTACCCAAACGGAGCACGTGCTTTCCGCGAGTTCCATTCCCTCCTCTCCCAGGCCTTTCAACCCCGTGCACTCGTTTCATGAATGACGTCAGAAGCTCGATTCCCGACCTCCTACCACCAACCCCTCCTACCCCTCCTCCACTTCACCACTCACGCTCCAGTGCCCTCTACCCTAGCCATCTCCTCTGATCCTAGAGAACCCCTTTCCTCCTCCGCCGACATCCCTTTATATTGTGCACTTCCCCCTGCCTCTATCTATCTCTCCATAACCCTTCTACGCATCGCCGCTTATAATCGCTCCGACAAAACCCATCCCATTGCCTCCACCCACGAGGATCAGGGGGATGTTCTTCTTAGCGGGGCAAAGGATAAAAAGGTCAGGGTCGACTGATTCTCTTCCCCATTTCCTTCCTCCTTTCTTCCATTTCCCATACCTAACATCGGGCTTCATCCAGTTATCCAAGTTTCTCTTTCACTCAATGCATTTTTTCCATTTCGGATTCCATTTTTCCAATTACGTCACATTCTCTCTCTCTCTCCATCTTTCTCTCTCTCTCAAAGGATTCTGACCTCTCTCTCTCTCCCATACCCCTTTTTCTCCTTATACATACAATGCTTCTATTTCCCTCCATTTTGTGTTCTGCCTACCACTCCTCTTATTCGTCATCGTTACCACCTTTCTACGTTAGTCACTGTACGCTGCCCAGTCCACAGCACCTTCATAAATATCTTCTCAATATTATGACAGCGAGTTTTTTTATATCGTTTCCCCGTAACTTGCGTTTGATATTCTCTGCAGTCGTTTATCGCCAATTGATGGAAATTTCCTCTTGCGATACACTCAATTTACACATATATACACGTACAGTGGTGCCGAAACATGCATTCGTTACAGTAAGATGGTATCGTTACCTATTGCCGTCTACTTGTCAACATTTACATCCCTCTTCCTTCATGTCGACGTAACCTTTGCCACAAGTGCCACAAGACCTTTTTTTCCCTTCCGCCGTACTCCAACGAAGGCGATTTCCATGCATTTTTATGGACCTATTTATGAAATTATGGAGGATCTTCCTCTACTTCACTCATCCCTCCCTACCTCTCTCTCCCCCTCAATCTATCTCTCACTCTCGCCCGTTCTTTTTATGAGAGGCTCATCATGAGAGCACTTTTCGTAGCCTTAGAGAGACCCCTCAAAAGAAACAAAGGATCTCAGTTCTGGTTTTTTTTTATTTCAGCTCGACTCAGGGAAACGAGTGGATACATGCCGTGTATCTCTTTCACACTTTATCTCTCTTTTTCACTTTTCTTCCGAGGCATACTCCATATAGTTCCGCAAAATTCAACCGCGGGTTCAGAACTCATAAAATTTATTCAAGTAATTGCCCTCTTCACAAAAAAGAGATGTATTGAAAAGATCGTTACTCGCGGAGATATTTAAAAAAATTATGCAATCGCGATTTACTTAGGACCGGAGATAAATCTTTAAAACGCTAGTAAAATTTTTATGTTTTACGCCGAAGTACTGATACAAAATTTCGCCGAAGTAATTTTTAGACGTCCTCAATACCAGAAAAAATTTATACGTGAAAATTGCCTCCGCTGGTCGTATTGCACAGGCAGACCGAACTGTAAACGCTTACATTGAATGTTTAAGATATGATGGCCTCATTCTGTTAAAACATTAAGCACTTACTCTGTTGGTTAAAAAATATAATCGGGTATTATTATATACTAAATTTCAATTAATTTCTCATTTTCGGCAGAAGCATTTTACAAATCTAAATTAGAAACTTATATTAAAAATTCTAAAACGAGAACCTCTAATTTTAATTCATTTCAATAAATAAAAAATGTTATTTTGGTAACAGTTCGCAGCACATTATATTTTTAAGGGAATTATTGTTATGCCTGAACCACTTTCAAGTTAAGAACTAGCAGCAATATGACCACTTAGAAATATTCACGCTATAATATATAAGCCACCCTGAAATTATTTAAACAAAAATATACTCGATTTCTACTACTCAACCTTTAAAATTGACAACTTTTGGCTTCATCTCCATTAATAGTTAAGCAACTTCGCGAAGGCTGCCTAAGAAAGTTAAATTTAAAAAAGTGGACTCTTAACTTGCTTCAGTCTTCTTCGACTTTTCTTAACTACTACTTATTTACATCACGGACACGATGCAAATCATTCTTGAGAACGATCGCGAGTTTTGTTTTATCGTTATGATTATCAAGCATTAACAGTCCAAGGCGAACACAAAGATTCCAGGAAACTGAGAATAATTAATCTTTGAAGTTAGATGATTTTACGTAATGCGAGTTCCGAAGGGATCGCGGCGATTTCATGTTGCTGCGAAGTATTCTAAAAGTACAAAAAGATTCGAAGATGTGGCATTTCGGAAGGAGTAACAGATGCGCGTGCACCATCGGGTCAAAACGGACCGAACTCGGAATCTATTTTCGTTTCCAGAAACCAATCGACTGAATTTATTCGCTCACGCCACCAGATACGTAAGGAGCACATGTTGGCGAACCGTAGGCAATTCGATATTTCGAATCGATAAGAACGGTTTTGCGATCAGGATGAGACAACCGTGACCTTCTAAATTCGATGGAATGAAAAAATACTTTTTAAATTTTGACACCGAATTCGCAATAATGTATTGAATGAATGTTTTACGGATTTATGATTCCAAGAATGAATTATCCAGCTCTCCATTTGGCTGAAGTCCAATTCATGAAATATTTCGCCCCCGCGTCCATAAAAAGTTTGAACGAACGATATGCGCAATTCGTCCACTAAGTCATCTTCAGAGGCAATCCATCGATCGTTTATTCTAAAATTCTAACATTTAGAATTAAAGTCCGATGAATTATCACTGAGGAAGGCTATATTGTAGGCGAAATGAGTAATAAGGTGGGGTAAGTGCGACTCCAAAATTACTAATATCAACTTCAACTAACTGTTAAATTTTTTTAGTTAAGCTACAGATGCGAAATTTATATATTTAATGTTATCAAAACTCATAGTATCATGTAATATAATTTATTTCTTTCTTGTATAAAAATTCACATTATTAGGATTTTTCGTATGAGGTTGTCTCTAGGGGTCGCACTTTCCCTCCAAAATGGAGAAAGTCCGTCTCTGCCTCTTTCTTTCCTACCTATTTACATTACAAATATAACGAGGTAAGTGCGACCTCTTCCGACTTTAAGCTTCACTAGTTTTTTTAAAACACCAATTTATTTTGATCCGTTCTTCAGTTATCAACTTTTGTTTGTTGATGAACATAACCTGAAATTTCTTAAGACATGAATGTGAGTATCGAAATGAAACCAAGAGTCATTGAAAATAGCTTTTATTAGATGAAAAACTGTTTTAAATTGAAAGAAATTAATTTCAACGTCCATGGGCACAAAAAATACGGGATAAAAACTGAGTAAATACAAAAAATAAGGAACATTACGTCATTAAGTTGAAAATATAAGAAACGTCAATCAATAGAACAAAATATATGGAAAATGTGGTAAGTATAACAAATAAGTAACATAACATTATTTAAATTATACAATTATGTTAAAAATACAGAAGTGTAACAAATAAGAAACATAACATTATATACATTAATGTAATTCGAACAAATGATGTGACTACTATAAATTGTATCCAGAGAAATTTATTCCAAACACTAAGTTTCCTCGGCGGCCAACTGATGGTTCAGGTAACAATCTGATAATTTCTTCCTTTGAAATTTCACTGCTGTCATCAATCTTTGGAAAGATGAAACTAACTTCGGACCAATGACATTTTCTCAAGAAGCAAACAACAGGATCGTCAATTCATTGATTTCCCGAATTTTCCCTACATAATGAACAACTGACTTTTTGCTGGTGTATTTCACAAGAACCCAATCTCCTACTTTAATTTTAGAAACTGCTGTGGTTATGTTTTCTCCATCTCTTTCATCTTCTCTTGCATACATTCCTGTCGTACCATATAGATCCTCATCGTCAGAAGATAGCAAACCTAACGCCCTATCAAAATCACTCTCTGAATCTTCAGCAACTCTTTTTGCTGTTTGATGTTTCGCCTTATTCTTAGAGTCTCTTTCAGTTATTTCTTTCTTTTTTTCACAAATGTACTCTCCTGTGACAACCTCTGCCCCTATAGTTGCTCTCTTTCTTTTATTTGCCCTCTTCCCTTGTTCTAACCTGCTTGCTTGAACAGCAGTCAATAAAATTTCTTCAAATGATATTTTTCGTGAACCAAGATTCGATTCAAGTGCATCTTGATAATCTGCAGATGGTTGACAGGGATCATCAGTTGCTGTTTCAAGTTGAACTTGGACAAGAGATTTAACAGATTCAACTTCAGTTGAAGGTTGAACTGAAGGAGCACTAGATTCTTGCTGCTTTTGATTCCATCTTTTCAGTGCCAGAGGATCACATTTCTCATTTGATATAACATTACGGTTCAAGGGAAAGATACCTCCTTTCCTGAAACCATTTTGAAAAACATCTCCTTCAGTTTGAATCCAGACCACTCCAATCATTCTAGAGAATTGATTCTTTGGTAAATTTAGACCAACGTTCTTTCTTTGCCACTTGGTTAATTCAGCATCCCATCTCGTTTTTAGTGATTTGAACAAGCTAAGATCAAGTGGTTGAAGCACGTGGCTTGAATGCGGAGGTAACTTTAAAATATGTATTCCACTCCTTTGGGCCAAGCTTATTACTTCTATTCCTAAATGGGTTGAATGGCCGTCATATATAAGCAAAATGGGTCTTTCAGATCCTATTGCTGGCAAGAAGCTTCTCTGGAAGTAATTTTGGAATACATCCGTTTCCATCCATCCATTCCGTGTAGCAGCATATGTAGTTCCTGGAAAGCCAGACCCTTCTGGAGCGATCCAACTTTCCCAAACATATTTTCCTTTGAATACAATCAATGGAGGGGCTTTTTTCCCACTTGCACTCGCAGCCAGTAGTACAGTGACCTGGCGAACTCGTTGTACGGGTTGAGGGCTGCCCCTTCCTCCCAACAACTCTCGTCTTCACATAGTCTGTACAAAATGATGTTTCATCCAGATTCCCTATGCATTCTGGTTTATTATTCAGTCTTAATTCTGCAATTGTCATTTGTAACAAATCGAAATATGAATTTATCACAAATGGATTACAGATTTTCTTTCTGGCATACTCCACGCTTTATGGTTTCTTGATTGAAAGATTGTGTCGAGTAACAAACCCAAGAAACCAATCTTCGGAAGGTTTCCCATCTTTAAATGGTGTTTTTAGGTTATTTGTAAGAACATAATGTGCGACCATCTCAAGAATCTCTTTCCTAGATAACCCAAACCTATGCTTTTCCATATACATTAGTCCTTCTGCTAGCACCCTTTCTTCTTCAATTGGAATAGCAGTGCTGCGATCTAAAGTTGTAGACTTTATTCCACGTCGTCCTTCTAGGTGGTCAAGAAGAGTAGTTTTAGGGATCTTGAAATCTAGCTTGCTTTCTTCCCATTCTCCCGCTTTTAACTTCCTCCATAGCTTTTTTAGATCATCTTTGGTGTAAGAGAGCCCTTTCTTGGTTTTTCTAACATAAACACGCACCATTTTTTTCCTGCAATAGCATTTAATCGTCATTTAAAATCACGTAATTCAGGAACTGATAAACGAAAATAATATAAAAGGGGGTAAGTGCGACCCTGGGTCGCACTTACCCCTTTCCATGGGGTCGCACTTGCCCCAGCTGATCTGAATGCATACTCACGACGGGGAAACTGCGACCCCCAAGAAAACACAGCGTAATATTCGTATTCACACAACTGCAAAATAGATAACGAAAATTAATCAATGTAACAATGAATTTAAAAAAATGTACTTACCTGTAACTTTAAATAAGGACGTTATTAACAACTATGCAGGAGCCAACTTTTCACTGCAAACTACGACGTCGAGATGAATGGAAGGATATAATTCGCTCGCATGCGGTTCAAGAACTTATAGGTTCCGCGCTACAATGTATTGAATTATATTCGGGCAACAATGTATTTAAGAGTTTGCACATGTGCTAAGTGTTCCTCTTACAAAATTACGATATTCTAGACTGAAGGTCGCACTTACCCGGCTTGCTCAAACATTTTATGGGTAAAGTGTTAATCTTCATCACTAATTCCATAATGCTATTAAGATCATATCTTCTAAACTAACCACTAATGAATTCATTCTTAATGGGAATTTTAGAAAGATATATTGACAAGAAAAAATCACACAAAGATAAAATATATGTTTTAATAATTAGCTAAATCGTTGGGAAAATAAAATATAGAAATAATAATGTAAAACTGAATGGAGACAAAAATAAAATCCGAAATAAAATTAACAACATTTCTCTGAAAAAACTCTATTATCACTTATATCACTTTTTATAAACTTCGCAGGCTTAGGCTTTGTAAAATTCATTTTTCCTCTTAGAGTCAATGTAAGTCTAACTAACAACGTCTTTTCATTCAAATTTCCTAGTTTTATAAGTTTTCCCTCTTTCTGAAGTTATAATTTATCTCATCACGGTATTTAACCGGCTAGAAGTTTCCGTTAAGTATATTTTTCGAAGAAAATGTTTTAAAACTTTCCAAAAAGTGAGACAAGGTACTTGTCAAAGTGGTTTACTTGGTTTGACATGAACTATTTCCCTGAGACAGCACAGTTCCAGAAAAACCGAGCTAGAAGTCACTTTTCACGAGATTCTCAAGTGCTGCGTTGGCAGACGCCTACAAATATCCTCTGCAGGTTTTAAAGAGGCATCTTGGGAAGAAATTCGTAACTTTCTTGAGAGGGATGAAGGCGCGAGATCAAAGTAATCCGCAGAAAGATGAAGCAGTTGCTACACAGCCAGATTGGCAAAAATCCCGCGGAAATTTAACAAACTGCGTCAAACTGAGTTTCCGTTCGGAATACCTCAGTTCCAGGAAAGAAAAACCGTAATACGTTTCTTATTTTGCGTACTAGGTAAATAAAATCGCAGATTCAGGTCGAATTACAGAAATCAGGAGGCACTAAAAGTTTCTGTTACGTAATCGCTTTTCCAAATGTATCTTAACGTAAAAAAAAAGTTCGATTAAACCCGTAATTAGAAAAGCTACTTAAAATTAGAAGAATTCGGAAATTTATTTCATATTTGATTTTTCGGTTTCTGTAAGCACGACTGAATCGATTTAAAGTTCCATATCATACATCGTGTGAAAACATTTGTAGTGCACATAGCTATTTCTCAGAAATTACTCATACGCTTCCAAAATTAAAAAGCCCGGTAAGATTTTAAAATTGTTTTCAGCATGCTAAAGAAGGAGAAATACTATTATTAGAGTAATTTTCGCGAATTGGTCCAGGTTTTATACCATCCATTTATTCATTCATTCATCGCAAAGGCTGTTAAGTACGCTAAGCACATGTAACGATTCACTGCTGTAAAAGTAAGGCACGCGAGCCAGAAATGGTAAAATAAAATGAAAGGGGAGCGAGCCTCCGAAAGTAGGAAACGAAGAAGAGCAAGGGAGAGAAAGAGAAATGAAGAGAGAAAGGGAGAGAGAAGAACATGAAGGGGTCGAAAAAGCTGTTTTCGCAATCCCTGGCTCAGTTAACTGAGTTATCGAATCCACCTACGACTCCAACATGCACAAAAAAAACATCAAGCAGCGGAAATCTACATACAGAATTTAGAGCAAATTTTCCCGGCAGAATTTGGATTGGACAAATCAACTTATTTAAGGTCTAATTTATTTTTGGTTACGTTTTGCTAAGCTCTAAATTTAACTGCTTAAACACCGTTAAGGGTTTTCTGATGCGGAAAAAAATCATGTTCAAATTCGCTCTCAACGTTTTCGCAACTTGCTCAGGTGATGACTTTTCGGAAAAAGACAAAGGGGTATTTTATTTTAGCATTAGAGTGATTGAAAAAAACATCTAAGATATTGTATACTATTTATTTTATACTGAGTTAGCAATAATTAAAACAATATAAAGAAATATATTCGTCATAAGAAGCTAATAAAATATATAGTTTGCATGAGTTACAAACATAAATGACGACGAGTGATTTTCTCATTAAAAAACGTAAAATTTTCCTGTACAAAAGAATGGACACGCTTTTGCAAATCGACGGTAGGAAAATTAGTTTTCATTCTTGAAGGCGTTTTTCAGTTTGTCCCTATGTTTCACGGCTGCTTTCAGTAAATTTAAAGTGCAAAGAAATATTCTGTATGATGATATTCAAATGAAGGAACTAAACGGTCCTGGAATTGAACTTGGGTCATTATATTACACGGTGATTACCCATAAGACTCTTTAGGTTGAGGTCTATTTAAAACTGAAATAAAGATTAGAATCAGGTGTTTTCGAGTTATTCGACATTTCTTGAGATTTGATTACATGATCACAAATATATAAATTACCATATAGGAGTTAATATAAAAGTTATAAATCAATAAATACTAAAACATGGAAAAATCTATCCACTTAAATTGAAAGTTTTGGATAAATTATAATGTAAGTCTAATGTTAATCTTAGGCTATCGGACAGCCACCTTAATAAAAAAATAATAAATAAAAACAAGAGAGATTTAATATTGTTAACCTGATAATACTTGAGACTGCTATAATTAAAATTAAAATATCTCAGTCCCTCGCGCGAATCCTTCGCAACATTTTGAGGTACTGTCCTGTTATACCCCCACAAATAAACTGTCCCATAAAAATATTATCGCTAAGGAAACGTTAAATAAATAAGAAACATAGTAAGGTGGAGATGAATTTCCAAGCATTGATACTTAAATATCAGACTTGATTGGCCGGTCTCGACATTTACAAACCCAATCACCGGACAACGGGGAGGGATACTTTGGTTCCGGACGAGGCGAAGGGCGCGGTAGCGCCCGGAGACGACTACCCATTAAAACAAAGCGAGCCGAAGGCTCGTCAATATATCCTTCCATTTGCGGCAGAACAGTCAAGAGGATATAACATTGAAAGGATATATTGACGAGCCTTCAGCTCGCTTTGTTTTAATGGGTAGTCGTCTCCGGGCGCCACCGCGCCCTTCGCCCCGCCCGGAACCAAAGTATCCCTCCCCGTTGTCCGGTGACTGGGTTTGTAAATGTCGAGACCGGCCAATCAGGTCTGATATTAACTCGATCTATTAATAAAACGTAGTTCCCTCAATTGTTAATCGTTACCCTAGCAAAGTGATAATGTTTTTATGGGGCAGTTAATTTGTGGGGGTATAACAGGACAGTACCCATTTTGAAAAAGAAGCTTCTTCAATCTCGATCACGTAAAAATCCACGGAAAAGAAAATACCCAGCGGGATATTTACAGAGTGGCAACAAACAAATCGGTTTAAGTCACACATTTCGAATTCCATCCGCCGCCATCTTGAAATCTTATCGCTGATTAGTTTGCATTGGATCAATCTTCCATGTCGGGCGCCAGGAGATGAAGTTCTTTGTATCGAACGGGAAAAACCTTAGAGAGAGAGAGAGAAAGAGGGAGATGGAGAATTAAAAAGAAGATAAAACAAAACCCCTCCTTCGCCTTAGGGAGTCGAATGCAAATGATAAATGGAGTCGTAGATTTCCACCAAGAGGAAAAAGACGTTGCCATGGTGATCACGACTTAAGGAGACAGAAAGGAATAGAGAGAGAGAGAGAGAAGTGAGATTGGACGAAATATGTGGAAGGGACGAGAGTGGAGTAAGGAAGACAAAATCGAAATCTCCACCGTCTTTAATAAAAAAAGACCGGGCTGTCTTAAAGTCTTTTCAAGTGTTCGACCTTATTCTCTGCTTTCTTTATATCTCCTAAGTTGGAATTTTGGAGCGCTAATGCAGTCGTAAGATCTTAAATGGCGTCACGGGACGGATTCTGTCGGGTATTCTCCAAATTCAAGGAAATTGTTCTCTTTATCTTACTCGGAGAAACGAGAGAAGGAGAAATTCGGGACGAGACAACAAACCGGAATGATTTCTGAGACGTTAGAGCTCGCGAGAAGTCTTTTTAGCAAAAGGCGTCGTTTGTCTCCTTAATTTTATGGAGGTTAAGCAGACTATGAAAATTCAGAGAAATATTCATCTCAAATAATAATAATATTATTCTTAGCTTGAAGATGAAAACAGAGTCTTAAATAAACAGCCCTTTCCATCATTATCCATGTATTATCGGAAATATTTTTTAATTAAAAATTTTAATTCTAACTTTAAGCTTAAAATAACACTATCAAAGATAATATTAAAATATAGAAGTAGTTTATGCATGAACAAAACAAAAGGTCTGATATTCCGTTTAAATTTGATGCACTAACTTAAAAATACACGTTAAATTCTTTAAAAAAGAAATAATTTCGTAAGGGAAAAAGTGAGACAAAAAATTCTGTAGCTGAATTGTTTTTTTTTTACAATTTCACAAAAATTCTTTCACGACGTGACCAATTTTTCAGTGCTTTGCACCATCACTACGCTTCACTATTTAACGATATTAAGAATTTCAAGTAAAATACCTTCCAAAGCCCGATAAAATTATGCGGTAATATTTCGTTTTTACCTAATGTTTTGACTATTTTACTGTTGAAATATCAACAAAATTAAGCCTATTGCGAGAAAGACGTTACGTTATATAAAATTGCTCTTAATTATCATTTATTGTTAGTTTAAGTGTATTCATCGTTGAAAAACATTTCCTCTTTCATTAATTTCATTGATGTTTATTGAAAAACCTGGCTCAATAATTATTCTTTCGTGGGCATCCAAGTTTCTTACTGCTGTTTACTTATCCATTTTAAAATTCAGAGAGCAAACAACACAAACAACACAATCCAAATTCGGGGAACAACCTCACCAACTTTCTCCCCCTCCATATTATGACTCCTAGTACCCAGAATGTTTGATAATATTATACAATTTGTGTCTGCAAGGAATAAAAGTGCATGCACATAACATCTAGTGTAGATGGGTTAAATAATTATGAAATTGCGAGGTTCATAACCTGTTAATACGCAGAATGTTTTGTCCATTGATTATTTTGGATCAACAGCATTTTAATATAGTAATAACCTTATTTTCCTTCCCTGGAAATTGAGCACGCGATTCTATTCGGAACTTTAAACAAAAGGTGAAAGCTAAAGTGCTCTGCCAAAATACTTTATCAACAAATTAAAGTAATTATTTATTGAACATTACAATTATGCTAAAACAATACACCTGAACTACTAATATACCGAAACAGTTTTTGTATAAAAAATATTAGGGAAAAAAGAGAAAAGGAAAATAATCGGCCCGAGGAAAGGGAACATTTTTGTAAAGTTATAGAGTGCAGCATCAATATCAAATAGATTAGGAATCGCACAGTGACATGAAATCTAGAAGCTGAAAAAAATCTTGGTTGAGAAAATGGACAAAGAACAAAATCTTTTTGTGGCATTAGAAAACGGAAATTTATAACTTCAGTTGCGGCAGAATAACTAGCGACCAACCAATGTGGAAATACATTTAAAAACTAATTAAATAAACCTGAACGTAATACTGATGTTTGATATCATGGTGGAACCGTGACTATACTAGAAATTGTACGTACTTGAAAGCTATACTATTACTGCGATTAACTACATACTTCGTTGATCACTTCTTCTGCAAGTATTTCTAAGCATATTTATTTTCCTTATTCTACGCTTGTATTATTAATTATAATTTTTAATTTAAATGTGCAATAACGTAAAATTAATTTAAATGTAAAATATGTTATTTTATGCAGTTTTTACTCAAAAACTCTTAATACTGACGTCGTCAATAAATTATTCGTGTTCTAAAACTAATCACAGGTAAAATATGAGATAAACCATCTAATACATGTCATTAATACACATATTAAACCAATTTAATATTTCCCCTGAGTAAAATCCATAATGAAATTAACGAAAAAATCTTTCGAATTCACTATCATAATTAGCTAAAACTTTATAACCACACTAAAATTTCCGATCTTAAAGTGGCGACAATCCTTCTTAGGCAACTGTTTTTGTAGCCCTTTAAAAATTCAAAAAGGTCACCAGAAATTGCTACACCTGTCAAAGTAGAAAAATAAGCGCTCAAGTATGTATAATGTATGACGAGGAGTCTGGCGGTGTTAATTAGTCATCCTTTCAGGAACTGAGGCAATTTAAAATCCCTGAAAAAATGTGCGTGACTAAGTAGCAGGTTTGATGCAATAATTATCGGTGGGGGCATCAGATATCATTCAAAGTATCACTGATCCATTTTTCTGCAATGTATGACATCTGCACTCGCCTCAATGATTCCCGAAGTAAGGTCAAAGAATCACGTCGAAATAATCTACGGTTTATACTGAAATAAAAATAAAAACAAATTTAGAATCCTATCGGCGATCTACATCGGGTTCATTTCATTCCATCGGCGCTCCTTCGAGTATATTCGAATGCACGAATGGCACAGCTGCTAGGCTTCCCACATTCCGTGCAGAATCATTCTCACGACACCCTTAAATTCCTATTTTTGCACCTATCAATTTCCGATAGGAAACTATATGCACGATCCTTCCATTTGAGAAAACCCATTGACCTACGAATGGCAAAAGATTCAGCGCAACACCGTCATATGTGTGTTGGATTCAGTGTTTTGCGTGGTGTTTTATTTCTTGCCTGAGGATATCGGATGATTTTCGCCGAATCTTAAACACTTCCACGAACATTGTATTTCTATAACGATGTCGTATTTGTAGCAACGTTTCGAAGAGATATCTCTCCCTGTTTCCGCTTAGCTCGAAACCTGGCCGTACGAAGCCGGCGGCGAAGTTCGAGACCCTAGCGATATCGACATCCAAATAAACCGAGTCAGACGGTTTTAAAGCCGCACCCCTATTCGGGGAAATCTTATTTTTAATTTTTGTCGGTTCTCAAAATTTATTTTTATTACAAATATATTCCCTAGGGAAGTTAGTCATAAATAATGTTCATTCTTAACATTTAGAAAGAGGTGAGGTCTATTTAGATAACATATCTCTGATAATTTTCAGTAACAATAGCCTGAATGGCTAATGGAAAAGACCAACAAGTTGGTATTTCATAATCTTAGGTCAGTTTTATATATATTTTAATAAGAGTTCTCTTTTCTGAGGACTGACATTTACATACGAATTAATCTGTTTTTTCTTGTCACTTTATTTAG
This sequence comes from Uropetala carovei, assembly GCA_036926305.1. Lineage (NCBI taxonomy): Eukaryota > Metazoa > Arthropoda > Insecta > Odonata > Petaluridae > Uropetala > Uropetala carovei. The sequence continues at coordinate 22,014,696 of JAXCHB010000196.1, forward strand.
GACAAATATTTCGCAAATGTAATAATGGAGTTAATGAAATTAAAGTGCAAGGCCAACTTATCAATCATTAAGCATTATTATCAGGTAAATCGAAGTTTATAATAAAAAATACGTTCCGTGAAACAAATTGTAAATTTAGGAGTTGGTGGAAATCCGTATAAGATTACTGATGTAATATGGATTCGTGTGATATCAGACAATTGCAAATATGAAGTATGTTATTTTGTGTTTTTAATAGTTAAAACTGATTACTATTTACCATCTCCAGAATAACGACGGATTTTTTGCCCAGTTTCAATAAATGAACTCCTTAATAAAACGAAAGACATCAAGTATTAAATGACTCTAAAACAATTGAGACATTTCGACGCTTTTATGACTATTTATGTCACGAATTACGCATAAAAAACTATCGATCTTAAGTCCCTTATTATGCACTGTCGATTAGCGAAGACTGCTGTTATAATGACGAGAAAAAAGAGCTAGATCATCGAGGTCATTAGCGATCGTGACTTTTAGGGCTCATCATCTCATCACTCGTGCGAACCTGATCGTTATCCCTCGAAAACCTCTCCAACTAAGGGTTTTTAACTTTTTATGAAAAAAGTGAATCAATATGACGAGGGGTATTAAAAAAATATACGAAATAAAATTTTCTAAGAAAAAATTAACAGGAAGATGTCTTATTTTTGGCCGACCTTTCTAAGCCGAAGTTTGAGACGGGCTCGTAATGACGCGGAATAAAAAAAATAAAATCCTTCACTCGTGCAGCAAAATCTTAAAGAGCAGAAGGGGAGAAATCGAGAACTTTGATCGGGCGATAAAAAAATACGCTTAAATAACGAGCGTCGAGTTAAAAACACGACAGCCTTGTTCGAAATAACGTAATCCAGAAAGAAAATTCGACGACTTTTACGACCTTTTTTTTTTTTAAACCCTTCCGGAAATACGATGAAGTAATTGTGTTCGGGATGACATAAAACCGCTCGCTTTCCGCCGACTTCATCTGTAAGTGCAAGCCGGAGAAATTTTATCAGACCCGAGGATCTCTTTATGGTCGTACAAACAAGTTATGCGCGGGTGTACCTCGAAGAATGGGAATCCAAACAAGCAAAACATGCGACCCGCGCGCATTGATTTATTTTAACGGAGTTACGATCGAAATCAAAGAGCGTGATGCTAACTTTTTCTCCGTCATCTCAAGCGAATGGGAGTTGTCATGTGCCGACCTAGGAGATGAAGCTAGTGAGCGATGGAAATCGAACTTTGCGTCGATGTATGACTCTCGAATTAAAAAAAAAGATGTTGATAAAATAAGGAGGGAAAAATCCACGGTGAGGGGAAAGTAGAGAGAGAGAGGTTGAGGAGAACATAGGAAAATGAGGAATAGTTAAGTAAAAAGGAAATCGAAAAGGAAAGGCGCATATAGGAAGAGAGAGGAAAAAAACTAAGGTAGAAAAAGAGCTAAAGATGGAAACCTTAACTCGTTAAAACGTGATTGAAGCAAATGAGATGATGGTGGGCGGATAAATAAATGGAGAGAAAATGCATTTCGATTAAGAAACGCGAAATGGGGTAACGGAGGGCGACGGGGAAATAGACGGAGAAACTTAGTCATTAATAAATAATAGATTGGAATTTGGAATTCTATTCTTCCAGAAAGCCAGAGGGAGGGCAAAGTAAGGATAAGGAAGAAAAATAGACAGAACGGTAGAGAATCAACGAGGTAGTTAGAATGAGATTGCCGTATTGATTTATATTCTAATATAACAAATTAGTTCCAAAGGGTAGGGAGGAAATACGTAGAGAGTGAGAGATTTAAAAAGTATAAAAGAAACAAAGAGAAAGTGATGATATGGAGAACATAACGTGTGTGGGAAGGGATAAAACTGGAAGAGAGGAAACGGAAAAAGAAAAAGTGAGTGAAAAAGAATTTAGACTAAATATTAGTGAAATGGATGATTATGGGACTACAGCCAGTCAAAATGGAGAGGAAAAGTGAAAGGAGATAAATATATGAGAAAAAAGAGGAATGATGAAATTAAGGGGCAAAAGAGTGGATTAAGATATAGGACAGGTATAAAAGGAGAGAGAAACGAAAGACTGGATACAGGAAATAGAAGAGAGAGTCACAATGACTAAGGAAAAAAAAAGATCACGATAGAAGGAGATGAGGATTAATTTCGTGCAATCTACCTCTCACTCTTTTTAGGGTGGGGGTGAGAAGTAATTTATACGGAGCGAATCTCTAACTCGCAGAGACATCTGCCGAAAATTAAAACCTTTTCCGCTGAGAAAATGAAATTTGCCTTCACCGTAAATTCGGCAGAAAGGTGTCAAGGCTATTTCAGGATTTTTTTTAAAGGAATGTTAAATCAAAAAATATTTCTTCTTTCCAAAAAATTCGAGAGAAAAGAGAAAGTAATCGAAGGGAGGTGGATAGAGAGAGAGAGAGAGAGAGAGAGGGCCTGGTGAAATTTGAGCTTCAAAGACGAGTTAACTCAATAAATTCCCGTGTTAATCTGATCAGAGATGTAGGTGTGAATTCTGTTTTTCAAACTCTTTCTTCAGGGATTCTGAAATAATTTCAGGAATATTTATGGAGCATTCGATTTAAGAAAATGAGAATTATATGGTTGTTCAGAAATTTCTGGCGTGATCATGATTATGTAACGGGTGCAACATCGTTCGAAGAGACAATCAGGTAATTATTAAATATCTGAGTATTTTTCGGAGGGTAACTAAGAAAATGAATTTGCATATTACACATGAGAGTTAATATGTCATTACCGATTTTACGTGAAAAGCGAATTTTAGAATTAGGAGAGATTAATAAGTGCTATTTGGGAGGACGGATTTATGAAGATGCATTTGCATTAATTTGATATACTAGTATCAATAAATTTGCAACGGGTAATTAAAGATGCCTGACACCAAAAAACTGCATTGATCGGTTGAGTTGCCCTGAAAATAAGGAAGCAGTGTTACTTGGATTACCGATTTTGTATGGGTGCCTAGTAACAAAGTCCAAATAGAAAGGATGGAATTGAATTGGGACCCTGTGACTTCAAACAACGACCAGCGCTATTAGGCTTCTCCGTCTAAATCACAAAGCAAGTGAGAAGAGAAACCCGTTGCCAGCATTAGCCTACTCTTAACGAGAAGCACCAAGGAGGTCAACGGATTTACGTCCCTTCCGAAGGACGGAACGCTGATTCGCGTGCTCTCCTCTAAACACGCAAATAGAGGGCCGCAAGATCTCTTGAAAAAAATCTTACTTTCGCAGGATTCGTACACGGTTCGCACTGGTATGCTCAGCGTAGCAGGTCAGCATCCTCGCCACGGCTCTTGTAGATAGGATGGTTCGTAGTTTGGTCGAGAGTTGTTTGTTTGCAACATCGAGATGTTGATTAGGTCGCCTAACATAAAGGCTAAGACGCTGGGTAGGTTGCCTAAAGGTAAGGATGAACGGTTGGTTGGGTTGCCTAACTGTAAGGCAAAGATGTTGGTTGCGTTGTCTAAAAGTAAGGATGACGTGTTGGGTGGGATGCATAACAACAGGGATGCTATATTGCTTGGGTTTTCTAAATACTATAAGGATGATATGTTGGTTGGGCTGCCTAGCATCAAGGCTGATGTGCTGTGTTGATGTGTGATGGATCAAGGAATCATCCCAAAATTCAAGTCGTATTGCACCCGCCGTATATTGAAGATAATTCTCGACCAGATTGAAAGAGATTTATCAAGGACAGTTAGCGATTTTTGAATTTTTGACCACATAAAAATATGAAGGAATCTCTGGACGAAATCAAGCCAACTATTTCGATGCGTGAGGAAGGACACCGTTGGTTGATGCAGCAAAAGACTGTAAAGGTGATATAAGACTTGCGGAAAATTACGAATTTTGGCACATGACGTAAAATAAGATAAGATGGTTACCAAAAAAAGGAGGTAGGGTCCCATTAAGAATAGATGACTGAGGAGGACACTGAAGAGACCTAACTCTAAAGTTAAGAAAGCGAGGAGGAAGATATGATGTGATTTTAAAGCCTCAGCCATCGATCAAAGTACTGGAGCAGTCTCCGGATATGTCTAAGGCTCTGACTGATGAGGTTTTTGAAATTAACCCTTTAACATAGCGGAATATAAAATTTAAAGGAGGATAGCCTTGCCGATCTGAAGCTGAGTGTCTTCATATATTGTGCTGCATTTTGTTTTGTCGCGGTAGTTTTCCGTGCTCCTTAGCAGGAGACGTACAGGGAAACGCAACGAAGGACGAAAAATAACGACCTTCTTTTACAGAATCAAGTAAGCCATTTTTACAGAGCGACCTTCAAGAATACTCCGCAAATTTCTCACCAACCATCCCATATTTTCACCGCCAATATCATTTTAATATTGCCATTTTCGGCAACTTAAATGCTTATTTAGATGTATTATCAATTTATAAAGAAAATGTTCGAGTGTTGTTTTTACTTATTGTTTCATAATTAAGGCGTTTATTGCAATAACTTAGGTGTATTCGTATTTATTACAAAAGTTCACGTTGGTGTTAATCTTTCCACTTACCATACCCCTTATTTCCCATACCTAAGTCTTTGGTTTTAACATTCACGGAGAATTCCAGGAACGTAACCCCCACGATATTGAGAGCCTACTGTACGATAATTGCTAATCATAGTCAAGTGGAATCAGGTATAATGTCTATCATGAGAAAAGGCACTTCTTCCAGAAATAATAAAATTCAATTCAATCATCAGCAAAAAGTGGAATTCGGTGCAATAAAGATGGAAATTTTCCTTCAATTAATCCTTAAATCCCCTGTTCAACTAATCTAAAAGAGGAAGTTCTACTCGAGAATCCTAAAAGCTTTGTAGGATATATGAAATACTCCCACGCAGCAATAATGACCACAAAAAGCTTTTATTCGACGAAAGGTCGATTTTTCCCCATTCACATTGGATTAAGGAAGAAATTGAGACCACTTAAAATTTTGACGCTCTCTTCCTGCTAGATCAATAGGAAATCACCCTGTGCTCTTTCGAATTCTAGGACCAAAAGGACGAATGTTGGAGAAGGTATTTGAGGTAGAAAGTGAAAAGGGAGAGATATGAGGAGAGAGATAGAGGGAGGTAGAGACGGAGAGAGAAAGAGGGGCATACATATATATATAAACGGCTTTATTAAAGACGAAATTAAGATTATTTAGTCTCTTCTTACATTTAAAGGGAAAAGGTGAGAGAGACAGGTGGAGGGAGGGGGCGGGAAAGAGAGAGGGAGAGAAAGAGAGGGAGAGAAAGAGAGGGAGAGAAAGAGAGGGAGAGAAAGAGAGGGAGAGAAAGAGAGGGAGAGAAAGAGAGGAAGAGAAAGAGAGGAAGAGAAAGAGAGGGAGAGAGAGAGGGAGAGAGAGAGGGAGAGAGAGGGAGAGAAAGAGGGAGAGAGAGCGGAGGAGAGAGAGGAAGACAGAAAGGGAGACAGAGAGGGTAGAGAGAGGTGAATAGAGAGCGGGAGAGGAAGGGGCAGAGAGAGATAAGAAAAGAATGAAGCGCAAGAGTTAATAGAGCAATAAAAGGGAAATACAGGGTGAAAGAGGGTAAGAGTGTTCGGGAGGGAAGAAGAGAGAAAAGGGAAAAACAGAGAGGGAGAGAATGAGGGGAAAATAGAGTGTTAAAGAGTCAAGACACAAAAGCTTGGATAGAATCTGCAGCTATACTAGAGAATGAAGTTGCTTTTATTGTGGAGTAGAGATGAAGGATACATGATTTTAAGGGGAGAGGAAAGCTGTAGACGATGGGGAATTTGATTGCTCTTGGGAAATCCTAAATAGTGGCAATATCTACGGAGAGAGGGAACGGGGAAACTATAAAGATAAAACGAAAACGGAAATAACGGAGAAAGAAAGGAAGAGAGATTGTGTTGGTTAGATAAAGAGTACGGAAAGAGGATGTGAGAAAGAAAAAGAGGAAAAGAAAGAGAGAGAGCGAGAAAGAGGTTTTGATGATCGACCTCTGTGCCTACGGTTATCCCCGGCAGCGAGCTTTCACCCCGGAAAAATATCGCTGCAGCCTAAACAAAAAAAAAAAAACGGAGCGAAAACCTCTTCGAGTTCTGCGGAGCAAAATAATAAATAAATTTATTTATGACGCGGGAAGACGTCACAGAAAAAGTTTTCGGCAAAGCCGGGGAAATATGTATGAAAAGAAAGCTGGCAGGAGAGAGATGGGGATAAAAATACCGTACCGAGGTAAAAATTGTGATTGATCAATACGCGAAATCCGAAGGGATATTGGATGTTTCGACTTCGTTAAATAATCGAAAGGGGGAGTGGATTGATCGCGAGAGTTCAAAAAACCAAGTTCTTTTTTTTTTTACACGTGGGCGAAAGAAGTATGCGCGAATTTTTGATGGAGGAAAGAGCGAGAGAGAGATGCTATGTTTTCTGCAAATAACGTCCGTCGAACGAGTGGTATAAAAAAAATAAGAGGTTCTTCCGCTAAGTTTACGGACCGCGAGTTTGTTGGGATTCGATTCCGCCACGAATTAGGGCGCGAGGAAATGCACGATGGAATTTTTTAAAAAAATCTCGAAAAAGAAAACGTGAATCGAAACGAATTGATTATTCCTTCCCGCTTAGTTCGTTAAACAAGTTTGTTTTGTTTTTCTCAGTCGCGACCTTTTAGTCCGCACAACTCGTTTTATTTTTTTTAGCGAATGTTGAATAAGTGGCCTCGCGGCGATTAAAAAAAACACGCGATATTAACTGCGCATCGGCGTTCTGCGAAATCGGAAGTGTCAGCTGTTATTTCAATCATCTGTCATTCCTGCGAATAAAACGGAGCGAACGAAATATGTCAAAGTTTTGCCATTCGTTTTTGTTTATATGACGATATGTCAATTAATTCGTGATATATGAACCAAATAAACATTGTTATCAATCAATTTGAGGTTAAAAGAAGATTTCTGAAAACATTCGATATTATTTTCTCATTTCAATTTATTAACGATCACTAGATCTGTAAATATCAAAAGAGTGATAAAAATTGGAAAAAATTCACAGGAAAAATGCGAAAATATTAAGTCTGTCTATAAGTAAAAAGTACCGTAACGTATTAAGATACAATTTTCCATGTTTTCGAAAATTTGGATTCCTTACTTAAAAGAGAACATTAAAATATCTTCAGTTATAGGATAATTTAGATGTATTTTATCAATTTCTACAAAACAAAGATATGTACTCACGCATTATAAACACACCTAACATTTATTCTCAACAAATGCGTTTTAGAATAGTAGTAGTAGAATAATAATATACGTATATCCGAGTGTAGCTAGAGTTGTTCGTAATATTTAATACCCTCAATGTGAAACTGTTTATGCGAGCGAACAGACAAGGTACTAAGCGTAACAATTAATAGGGTATCTCGCAAAATTTAATTTTGCTATCGGGCGAAATATATTAAATGTACGGATAATTCTGATGAGGTTAGGTTTAGTTTTATCGTACCAACGTATTTTAATTCAGATAAAAAAATAGATTAGCTTTCTTACTCAAATACTATACAGTTATGCATGGTATTAAAAATTCATATGCATCTAGTCTAGGTCTATATTTTAATCTCTAAAAGTATGTGCATTAAAATTCATTCGTTTAATATTTAGATCTAGTCCAAGTGAATAACATCCAAACGAAACGGAAGTTAGAATATTTTTCTCTACAGGCTCGTATAAACTATGCCCTGTAAGTTGAATGCGAAATGAAGTTAAATTTATACATAGGTCAATATTTTAATCTCTAAAAGTATGTGCATTAAAATTCATTCGTTTAATATTTAGATTGAAGTAATCGTCATGTGAAATATTATCTAGATACAGAGAGATGAAAAATGATAAAAATAATTATAACTCAGATGATGTTATAACTGCTTTATTTATGAATAAAAAGCGGTCCCTGAAATCTCGGATCTGGGAATTTTTTCCCGGAAGACCATTCTGGTCCCTTATTGGACATTATTTTGAAATTGGAAAATTTTAATGGCGTTTTTGCATTACCCTTTTATAAAATCAACGGAGGAAGCCTTTACTTGGTGGAACTCCATCATAAATAAAATCCTACTCGTTTTATTTACCCTTTTATGTTTTAGATTCCCTTTTAATTATTTTTATGGGATTAAATGTACATCTAGTTTTTTCAACCATATCACGACTACAGAAATATACTATCAATTGTACTCGATGTTATTAGAATATGGTGTAAATAATTTATACCTAAAAGGAATTTTACAGAAAAAAATCAGTTAAGTTTGCATATCCGCCAAAGATACGCCATAGATTTACATTTAACTGATGATATCTGTATCGGCATCCCCGTAGGTTGACTCCCTGAAGTGTTCTGAATGACACCCCCGAGGATTTCCTGTTAATTTAAAAAATTCCGATTCGTTAGATTGCATATATCGCGCAAATTAAAACGGTTGTCAAAAATTGCCTCGCCATCACTTGTGAAAATTAATTCGTTCGTACGGATTACACTGAAATAAGATTCGTCCATTTTCTCTAGGAATATAAGCGAAAATTGTCACAAACGACTTTTTATCTGAAGGTTGCGATTTTTTGCATGCGCCGTGAATGTGGTAACCAAATCGAGAAGGAATGAAAAATTAATCAATTTAGGTGAGCGTTGCTGGTCGATTTCGTGAGGATCCGCTCGTGAAATTGAAATCTGGAAGCGAGATTGAACGTTGCCGGGAAACCGGCGTAATCCGCCGTTGGTTTACGAAAGGTATCCGTAAAAGAAGAGAAGGATGAAGGGTTTCGAATCTGCAGCTTGATGAGTAGGGATGAGAAACACCAGAAGGAGACTGAGAAAAATTTTCGGAAAAACAATGGAGAAAACTGAAATCGAAGCGAGTGAAATAAAATAGAGTGAATTTGAATAACTGGAAATATGAACGAGGAGAAAATGACAGAGAGGATGACAGATAATTGTGAAAAGAGGGACCAAGAAAAGGAAAGGGGAGAGGGACTAATGGGAGAGAAAGGTGACAAAATAAGGGGATGGAGGATGAAAAAGAAGAATAAAATGAGAAAGTTCTGGTAAAATGACAAATGAAACACCTTAAAACTACTTATCGAGATCACTGTATGTAACACAAAAAGTCACAAACTGGTTGAGTAAACCAGATGGAAATTACAAAGCAAATCTCCTCGCCGGCCATTCGCCTATAATTTTATTCTTAAAATGAGAGAAAGAGAGAAATTCGAGGGATAAGTCAACGCAGAAAACAGTGGAACGATGGAAAAGGGCGATATGAAGTAAACGAAGCAAAGGATAGAAGAAAGCATAAAGCTAAGGAGACCGAAAATTTAGAGAAAAAATCGGAAAGCTAAAGCAATATAAATAGTTGGAATAAAAATAATTTGGGTATGGTCAAAGATCGAAAGAACAGCAAAAGATAGATGCAGATATAGATAGACTAGATAAATAAACGGAGAGAGGAAAAAAAATGTGGACGAAGTAAATCTGAGATGGTAAAACGAGACAGAGGATAAGGTGGGGGAGAAACAGGATCTAAGAGAGAGAAACAGACAGACAGACAAACGACTTTATTGAGGGCGAAGTTGAAACAATATAGTCCCTTCTTACATTAGTAATTACAAATGAGAATAAAAAATAATAACATATAAACATCCAAACACATTGGCAGAAAACAAAAACCTGAAACTAAACAAAAGAAAAAAAACAAAAAAACATAATTAAGAGATCCAATTACAGATTCGGAAACTTCTAAAAAAAAGACGAAGTATTTGCGGTAAAAACCTAGGAAAGACCTGACATGGCCAACCTAGCAAAAAACCAAGCAGGAAAACACCCACGAAGGGAAGGGGGGGTGGAAAAAACCTACGAAAACCCTACATACATAAAAGAACAATTGTGGAATTACAATAGTACGTACAATTTTTAAAATATAAGAACCACAAAATATATATTTTAAAGTATTGAAGAAAGAACATGAAAATTAATAAAATTAAATGAAAGCATAAACATTTAAAATAACTAGGAACGTAAACAATAATAATAAATATACACATACGTATATACGAAAGGAAAAAAAAGCTTATTTACATTGTCTTTTCATCTTAGCGGCGAGTTTCTGTAGAAATAACAATCCGTTTTGGTAAGTGCGAGTTTTTCTGTGCTTTCTCGCGTGTCAGTGTTCTCGGACGGTTTGGGAGGAAAGCAGAGAGAGAGAGAGATAAAGAACTAATTGTAAGAGCGAAGAGTGAGAAGAAGAGACGGGAGAGAAAGAAGTGGAGGAAACGCCGACAAAAGTATTCTTTTAATTTTAACATGAGTCAACCAGAAGTCCGTGAGACCGTTTTTTCTTTACTTTTTCCCGAAGTTTTTCAGGCCTAGGTAAACGTGAGGCAACGGAGGGAAAGGAGAGCCGAGTTGCATTTATGTTTCCGGCGTGTTTGAAAAGTTTTCATCTTTTTTTTTCCTCTACACCGCGATTTCACAGCACTCACGCCTCCTCCGAAACTTCCACCCGACCGACTGACGTAACGTGTTTGTATATATTTATTTTGTCTAAAACTCGGCGTGACGTCAGCAAAAGGCAGCATTTTTCTCCCCCATTTCTCTCTCTTTTAATGTTTTTATTCGCCTCTCTAGGGAGATACCGACTGCGGTTTCATTGTTCGCTCAAAAAAATATGAAAATCCGCGCCAAATTTACCCGAGGATGTTAATTTATACGCAGTTTCCGAGAGGGGGAGGTGGAGAGATCGTGCGAAACTATATTATAACGGATATGCTGGTTCGACGATGGCGTGGAGGAAAAAAAACAAGTGGGAGAAACGAGCTGCGTCAACTTTGTAATTAAAAAAAAATTAAAATCAAGGCTTAAAAATGCTTTTCAAAAAAATTCGTTCCGGACAACATTTCAGGGGCGTGTTCGTCCCGCTTGTGATTATTTTCCTTTTGATTTTTTTTTGCCGGAGAGATGGAGGGATGGAATTTTTGTTATCGTGACTACCAGATCTGCGAAAAAAAAATTATGACGAATTTTTACTTAAAATTATTTTACGTACGCCTACATCCATTTGTGTACAAATTCACATATCATTCGTATTCTATGTTAACTTTAACATTTGTATACCTTGAAAAAAGAAATGAATATGATAATAAATTGACGAGTAACGCTATTATGATCAGTATCTGGATAAAAAATAATCATTAAGCACATTATTAACAGTATATTCAAGTTAATAGTATAAACTGCATACCTTGATATAATGTATAAGAAAATGTATGACCGAAGATAAAAGGCTACGAACTTCTTCCTTTGAACATTTTAAATAACACCCCTATAAAGTTATTCACCGATAAATTTTATCTCCCTATAACAAATTGGTTATAAAAGTTGTCTAACTCTAGCTACGTCTATTTATACGTGTGTGTAAATATACTTAGATAAAAAACTAAAATAAAGCTTTGCCATTAATTGCAATACCTTCAGAAATTATGTAACGCACGCACGCACTCACACGTGAATTCTGCTCCTTTATTTAAAAACTTGAATAAAAATATTATAATGCTCACACGGTAGAAGCAGTCTAATCATAAATAATAAACTCATAATTTGAATTTTCAATTGGTAGAAAAATTAATTACTTCATGCCGAAATTTTCGTGGTACGCAAAAACAAAACTATTTATCTAAATATTCATCAATCATGCCCACATTACCGGTAAAGTATGAAGAGTTAGTAACCTGAAACACGACCTTCCATTACGCTAAACATAGACGTTCAATGAATCCCAGGGCGAATTATAGTACAACGCTTACTAGATGCCTAAGCGAATCGTGGGTCATGCGATTGGTGAAGTTCCGCAATGCAGACGAATACATAATTAAGATGCATAAATTAATTCATAACTCCTGCAACGTTTTAGATATAAAATATTTATTTCCTTTTATTTCACTGTGATACCATAGTTCGGATTAGATATGTTGAATCAATGACGTGATAGGTAAAACTAAGAGGTTTATAATTTTCTAGATATTTTTTATGGAAATTAGTCTTCGTTGGCAATTATTTTCCATTCCATTACTTCTATTTATTTCTGTAGCCAGAAAACAAGGGAAGATATCTCTAATATAATTCAATCTAAAAAACAAAATAAATCTTACATCCCATACAAAAAGCATTAATGAATTATATTCATTCAAATTCTACATAATTTGAGAGAACATTTCTATATAAGACGAATTCATATACATTAGATATTAATGGATGTATCCGTATGCTTGTCATTACTTTTCATTTGTGCAAATTGACAGAGAATGTTTTTGCAAAGATCAAAATCACAAACAATACGTACACGCATGCAGAAAAGGTTAATGTAGTATACATCCTTTCTGATTTCCGTGAAAGCGTTACATGCAAAGTAAAAGTTTGCTGATAACATTTATGTTATGAGTTATGAAAGAGATGAAGTGTAAACTGTAGAATAAATTGATATACTATCTACATCATTTAATAGCGAAAAAATCCGAAAACTTTATTTTTCATATATTGCTTTATAAGCATCGCACTATTTCATAATTGCCGAATCTTTAACAATGATTAAAGAGCTTGAACATTTTTAACGAGTCGACAGATGGAGTCCAACGTTTACAAAAAGAAGAAAAATAACGCGAATTGTCACATTTCTACTGGAAAAACGGTAATTAAGCTCGTTTGTAACTTTTAAATAACATTTGAAGGAGATTTATGCAAAAGCAGTTCATTTTTTAATGAAACTGAATGCATGATTTAAAGGCACTCCACTTAATGGAAAAATATCAGAAAAAATAGGATTTAGGATCATAACTAAAAACTCATTAACTCTTACATTCATGGAAGCAGTGATGGAATTGATGTACCACTCGCTTTCCTCGGGGCAGCTATCAATTGGAACAACAAAGGAGATGTATTTTGAAGCTAGCACAACCCCATCCATCCGTGTTTTTTTTTTTTTTAAGGGGGAGGACTCCACTTCAGAAATTATATGTTCGAAATAGAACTTAAATTGTTAAGCTCAACGACGTCATTCGTGAAAATGGACTAATGGGGGCATTTACGTTGTCTTATTTTGAAGTATTCTTTGGTGTATACTATTTCCATCATGAAATGTACATTTAATGTGATTAATAATGTATACAAAAAGGCACTATGCGCATAACCTCATTACTTGTTAGCTCAAGTTTAAAATCTAAATATTAAAGCCATTAAAAATGTATTTGCTATAAAAATTTATTTCAATTAACCAATATCGATGGGTATAAAAAATGAATTACTCGTTTGAAAACAGCCATAGTTTAATTGAATTTCATTATCGGTACTATATTATTACCTAGTAACTGCTAAGAAGGAAAAATTCTTTCCACTAAACAAACCCTCTTTAATTCTACGTAAATGTTTACCAAATGCGACCAACTTTTTGGTGAATCTCACCATCAGCAACTTTTTTGCGGAATTAAACAAAGTTATTTTAGTCGAAATGTTTTTCTTTCCTTTACTTCTTGCAATCGAATTCCACTGATGAAAAGCTATACAAGTGAATTATGGTTATGGCTACTTTAGAAAGACATTCAGTGTGCAATTTTTCTTGAAGTAGGCGCGAATAATCAATATTGTACTTGGAATAATTATAATTACTTATGCATGCTCGGTGTCTTAAGTTGAACCTGTTCTGCAATATATAACGCTTTATTTTTTCGACATCCAATTTTTCTGGTGTCTAGTTTTTTGACTGAGAGAACATTTTAAGACGGTGGTGATGTCACCTCCGTTTCAAATAAAGATTTTGTAAAAAAAATAGTTATGAGAAGCTCTGTATTCACCTACATAACAACCAATTTCTGAATATTATAACCCACGAAAGACATTTTCGTTTTAGCAGAGCGAGAAGGATTCCAACTCCACTACAGCCCATTTTATGTAATTTTCACGTGAGCAATAAAAAAACTCTCATTAAAATATTCTTATCTTGTTAAACGAAGTAGGCTCATAACCAAATCCGGCGGTTATATCTTTATAATGTTTGCAGCAATGTAAGTGAATCGTCGTACACCGAGTGTCGATATAATCCATTCTGTAAATAAACATGACCTCTTATTTATGATACAGTATCATTTAATTCTCTCTCCTTATTTCAGTATATAATGAAAGATGATACGGAATGCATTTGATCATTTTGTAATAAAACAAAAATCTTCATCAAACAATAATTAGTGATTCATTTTTCAGCAAATTCCATTTATCTTCAATAAGATCTAGTAAGCTGAGTTATAATGGATCATCATGCGTTTCGGAATAGAAACAAAGGATTTTTTCTGAATATCGAAGCAATTATTAAGGCCGCAAATAAAAATAGATCGTTTGATCGTCCAACTTTGCATTCCGGAATTATCTAGCAAGTTTTGAGAACATATTGACGATACCCGTCCACACCTGTGGGATTTCACCTAAATGAACATGTCCTGTAACAACTGCAATTTACGCGTAAAATCCATTAACCTAGGCCCAGTTTCCATGAAACCAGCTCGTTTAAAGCAAGCGTCATGCTTCGCATTCCAATTGCAACGACTGCGGCCTCCACATCCGTATGACTCACGACACGTAACAAGCATTTCCAAAGCAATAAAAGTACGACACAGAGACGCGAATTTCTCACAACGGTTCGAGATGCACGTAAAATGCTTGCTTGATGTGTCGGCTTTGATATTTTTCATCCGCTTCTCAAGGGCCGTCAACAAACCTGCGCTACTAACGTCCTCGCCGAAAATTGCACGATATTTATGAATCTGGAAGGTCTCTTGTTTGAATTTTCTAGTAAAATCGACTCAAATTTCTCATGTATGATTCCAATTTATCCAGTTAGAAAAGATTTTACTTTTCTGCTGTACTTATAATTATGACTTACGACCATAAATGAAAGCCACAGAATTTATAGCATTGGAGATTTACGGACAAGGATTACTGGTGACGTATATATAATCGATCACTAATGTATCTGTTGAAAGCCATTATTTTAAGACTTGATTTAAAGCTACAGATTCATCATTTGACATATTTACTAGCTGCGAATATGGCTTAACAATACGCTTTATGAATAGATGAATTTATAGGTTCCTTTGTTCACAATGGAATTAACATTCAAAAACTCCTTGACTTTAAGGATACTCTTGCATTAGCTAATATCAAATTGTCCATCAAACAGACGAATAAAAGCCCGAATTGGTACTTTTAATATTTTTTACTGTAAAAAATGTAAGAAAATATCAGTGGTTAGCTAAATAAATCATAGGAATTTTTTTTCCTAAAAAGAAATAGCTAAAACAGAAACGTGTATTTCGTTGGTTTCCATAGACTTCGACTTTAGTGATTTCACCTTTAATATGAGGTACGTACGTTACGAAATTGGTGAATGTGTGCAAGATCAGAAACAGGATGTTTGTAATTACTAGCAAATATTTCCACAGCTTTGATTTTCGTTATCGCCTTAGTAACGAATGACAGCCGCCGGACAGATGCAACATATCATCATTTATTGACAAAACATTTCCTCAGCTTTTCGATATGAATCAGGATTTGGAAAGAGCTTTTAAGCTAGTTAATACCGGTTATAACATAGCGTAGTGAAAGTACCACAGAAGTATTCTTCGGATATCTTATATATATAAGAAGGTTGTCTTATAAGATTTTGATATCCATGAGATAGAAAATATTGGAGGAAAAAAGCAAAACCCTCTTCGGTAAAATAAGCACGAGCTGAAAAATAATTCTATTTATCACATCTAAACAACTAAAGTAACCTTATGGCTTAACTTATGATCACAGTAGTTATAGATGGAGTAATTGTAATTCTTCATAAAGCTCAAAACAATATAAATGTTCTACTCACGTTCTATAGGGTACTTTTCCTTCCTTTCTAGACGAAAGCCTTTCCTGGCAGAATGGTAGCGACAGGCATTTCTAATGAGTTATTGATTGGGTATCTACAAGTATTTATTTCACGATATTTTTCGTCTTCGTTTACGGTGACCTAAAAAATAAAATCGAGACTGATTAGACCATCATAGAAGTCTAATTGAATGAAACACGAGTATAAAATTAATTATAAGGAGAAAATGGCAGCGTAAGAGCAGATAAAAAAATATCAACAAAAGAATAATTTTAGTATTATGAAAATAGATACAGAATATAAATTAAAGTTTCACGATCTTATTATCAAAGACGTGGAGAAATCAAGCACCACCAAAGTAACTTTCCAATGCGAAGTTACGGAAAAAAGAAGAATAATTGGGAAAATACCGTTGTCAGTAGAATCCTTTTGATATCGCCGAGACGAGTTTGCTAGCTCACAATGATCACGTGGAAACGTTGTTTAAATTTTTACCCGTGGGAGTAGTGTCAGTGAAAAAGACATCAAAGCAAGGGAAGATTTGAAACATAAAACGAGTATTCGTGAGAAAAAAATCTCGTAGATTCAAATTCTTCGTAACAAAGGGATTTAAATTCGAAACTTAATGGAAAGATACGCAAGTCCAATAGAAAAACGGATCACGGAACTCTTACGAGGATAAAAGAAATCCCTCAGGCTCGAGTACATCGAGAAATGAATGTTACTGCGGCCAAGATATTCCTTTCCAAAATAAAAACATTCCAAAATCAGTCTTTGTGAGTTTAAAAACATGAGACGCTGCACTTTGAAAACGACTAGGTCGGTAAAAATCAGCCTTTCTTTCTGGTAACACAATGGCACAACAGCCATTCTCATTTCACATTTTCTTGACAGATTCCCCAGAATTTTATTCCTGCCAGAGGCAAGGATTATTTCACCATAAAAGGGGATGTATTGTTAATACGAATAATGCATATAACAACACAAATTTATTGATACATACTTCTACAGATTCCACATATTTTAAAAAACACCGGTTTCGGTGAATGATCACCATCATCAGGTACCAAGTAATTATAAGAAAGGCATATATAATTATAGTTTTGGGATAAAAGAGGAAGAATGGTTGCAAGCTATTAGTTTGTGTTTTTTAAAATATGTGGGATCTGTAGAAGTATGTCTCAAATTTGTGGTTTTATATATATATATATATATATATACATCCCATATACATATAAATACCCATATACATATAAATACATCCCATCATTTTATAATGGAATTCCACGAAGTCTCGGACTCGTCTATTAATTTTATTTCAGCATAGTTTTACAATGATTTCTCACTAACGTAGTGGTTTTTATTCGGTTACTTTCACAGAATATTCGACATGGATATTACATACACATTTATGCGTGTGTTTTTATAGAACGTATTCAAAAAGGCGATTTAATATGTAATAAGCATCACCATATATTAACATGATTATTATAAACTGATTTGAGGTCGTATAATTTCCTACGAGATACACTCTCACGCTCTGTATAAAGTGAAACTTTTGAGTGGGAAAAACAAGACCTTCTGCGTTTCGGATTTAATAATATTATTTATCCAAATAAATTTAATGATCAAAATAAGCGTACAAAATTTCGCTTAATGGATTCGCAAAATGCAACAAGATATTTTCCCATGTGGCGAAAGGATGTTAGAATTTCAAATAAAATGAGTGGGAATAAGCACCTACTAAGTTAACGATTTGCGTCATATTCATAAAAAGTGTGAAAAAATCAGGATTTTCTGCTGACACAAAGATGGAATTCTGATCATTAATGAAATAATAAGTTAGCTTTTTAGTTTAGATAAAATAATTTTAAATTAGAAGTGCCAGTGTAAATATTTATTCTTTACCCCCAGAGTCATCATAAAGACATCGATCGATTAGGGCAAAAGAAAACGAAATTCTCCAAAAAACACCATTATTCACTCGTTCGATGTTTTAAACATCCTATCGCATTTCCGTATACCTCCCCATTACAGTCGCTGGGAAAAACAGACACGAATTTCCGTGCCTGGCGTCAATTCTTAGGGATGCAACTAATTCACGGGTTGCCAAACATGGGACGACGACTTAGGTGGGATGGAAGGCTATTCCCACTCCTAATGGCCCACAAGGTTTCACGTAAGAGGATACTGCGTGCGTCTCTCGAAAATGTTGTCAATCAAGCCATTGCCTGGAAACCCATTAGGTTTGTTTAACTTGGTGGATCCTTTATGAGGCGTACAGTGATATCGCCGGGTGATGTCTCTCCTATCTCTTTTTCCCTCTCTCTCTCTCCCTCGCACGCTCACACACACACAAAATACACGGCACCCCCGCCGCCCACGAACGTACTGCTATATGGAGCAGTTTACGCGGGACCATTACGTTACTAACGATCCAGAAAAGGTTGTTGACGGTCAGATAGCCTCTATCTAGCTTGCTCGCGGGCCAGAGGGGAAAATTGGAGGAGAATTAGAAGAGAAAAACGGAGTGAAAAAAACACGGACCTTAAGTAAAAAAAACGAAAGGTCAAAAAACGAACGAAGACAAACACTCGTGAATTTTGCGCAATCGCTTTGATAAGGAGAATGGAAGGTGAGAGATAAGGAACGGATTTTTATGCGGGCTAATTTAAAGGGGAGATGGATCAGAAGTAAACAGAAACCATTCGTAAATTATTGCTTGATCAAACAAGATGTGTTGCGCGGTGATTTTTATTTGTTTTCACTTATCTCGAAGTTTGCACGTTCTGAACTAGTTATGACCACGGGTGTCTTTTTTTGGTAAAAATACACTGATCTTTATTGCTCCGATAAATTGCTATCGCATTCATTTTAAACAATTGTTGCAATAAGGGGGATTAGAGGTAACGAGAGGGAACTTACCAATAATAATTAATTTGTTTCATTAGGAACTTTTGAGCCTACTATTCCGTAACGTTTGTAGCATTAAAATTTTTTAAATTACAAACAAATAGGTATAATTTTATACTGATATTTTACACAACCCTTCTCTATTACTTACTTACAGAATATATTTTAATCATATTGCCTAATTTCAAAATCCTCTATGAATACCAAATAGCATACAAAAAATATTTTCATATTGTTGCACTAAGGACGCATGATCAATCCGCGTTCAAGAAGTTTCGCATATACTCTCTAGCGAACAATATGTTCGCCATTTATTATGTTTATTGAAAATTATATAATTTTAATTCGGAAAAGCCGAGATATTTTTCTGTGGATTATATCTACACTATCCTAAACTTTGATTTATTTTCCCCTCTCAAAACATCTTAGTATTTAATCATTAAGATACCCATGTGTATTTTACGTTTTATTAGTAAGCGAAAGGATCTGACCAATTGCTTCCGAATGATTGAGTGAATACACTACTCAAAGAATTATTTTTCTAGCCTAATTAGTGTATGCCGTAGGAATACGCAGTCAAACATACTACAAAAATATTTTTATGAGCGATCGCCAAAAGATATACCTACAGGATCCCTGTATTTATACAGCGCACCTTTCATCCCAATAAGCCATATTTTGATAATTATAGAGGTTCCAGGCACCAAAATGTTTGAAATATCAAATGCGGCGAGAGAAGCAATAGACACGAATGGCTTAGCATTCGGTGAAAGGCTTACCTGTTGTGTTATCGATTGGACTAGCGGCGGTGCGCCCGAGAGGGAGGAAGGAGAGGTGGGAGGGAGAAGTGGAGGGAGAGAGAAGTGGAGGGAGGGAGAAGTGGAGGAAGGGAGAAGTGGAGGGAGGGAGAAGTGGAGGGAGGGAGAAGTGGAGGGAGGAAGGAATGGAGGGGGCGGAGAGGAAAACCCCATTCGATGGAGCAGGAAGAACAGCGAGAAAGAGTGACGGCGAGACCAAAAAAAAGAGAATTCTCGTCTGCTAACATTCCAGCCATAATCGCGGCAAAAATAAACCATTTTTGTTCTATACATCTTTTGAAGAGCAGATAATAAAGATTCAAATTTTTATCGGCTAGAAGGATTAAGAGACAAATTCGTCTCCATATAGAGGATAATTCATGCGATGTTTTCAAGAAGATCCAATGCTACTTTTTGGTCCGGATTTATCTCTTCCATGTTTATTTTCTCTCCTTCTCTCTGTATATCTTCGTTTCAGCCCAAAAGCGACGAGGACTTGATCTGAATGTTTCGACTAAAGTCTTCTCTACCACCTTATCCACTCATTCCCTCCTTTACGCTTCATCTCCATCCTTCCTCTATCTTTGAATAAGGCCTCGTTGAGATAAGTTCGGACCGTGGTCGGAGGATGTTTAATTGGCATCCCTCCCATCTATTCTCTCACATCCGTTCCCCCTCTTCCTTCCACATTCACCAATCTATCGTCCAAAACCCACGCCTCGCCCGTCGAAACACAAGACCTTTCTCTCTCTCTATCTAGTTTCAAACCTACACATTACATACACACCTCTGTTAACTGACAAAGGTGGGCACTCTCGGAGCACACCGTTCTTCCGACACTCGTATAACTCCCACTTCTGCCTCTTCCCTCTCATCTCGTCTCCTCTTCACCATCCCTCCTTCCCCCCCTCTCTCTCCATCCTCTCTCCCTTCTCTCTCTCTTTCTCTCCTTCAGATCTAATTTGCGGGATGGAGGAGTGTTGGGTGGTGAGGGGGGGGGGGGGGGGGGGGAGTTTTGGGGCGGTGTGGGAGGGTTAGGCATCGCTCCTGTTTCGCCAGAAGCGAATGGCGGAGATTCTCCGCTTTTGCTGACGTGCCCTCACCGACCATGTTCGTTCTAAAGGAACGAGACAAAAGCGTGTGAAACGATGACGCATCCGCTGAGCGTTCCGCACGGTTTCGGTCATTGTTTCCGGTAAACGCCGGCAATCAATTTTCTCGACCAGATTTCGCAAACAATTTCTGCCTTTAAAACGTGGTATAGATCGAGGGTAGTATAAACGGAATCGGATACCTTTCACGTTTTAGTCGGAGAGGTGGCACGTACCCGCGACGTGCGTGGAAAATTCTATCGCGGCATCGAGTTTGTCAGCAAGTAAATGTCGCGTCGTTCAGATAATCGCCTCCACTCCGTCGTAACAGACGTGAAGTCAAATTACCCATAAATCAATCCCCGTCTCCGTGAAAAACAAGACGGAAAAAAGGAGCCAGCGTCAGACGAAGCTTTAACGATTTTCAAACAGTGAATAAGAGAGAGAGGAAACCTCAAAATCGCATAACGCATCCTAGAATTTTCATTGACGAATAACAACATATTTCCTGATTTAACATGTTATTTTTCCAAATTTATAATAGTAGAATAGGCCATTTTTATTTCCTCGACTCAGCGAAACGACGATAGCGTCATAAAAATTCGCGAAAAAAGACTTTGCATAAAAAAGCAGTAGAGAGCAACCATGAATATTTGTAGCTCTGTAATTTTTAATGACCGTGCCAGGGGCAAGGAGAATGTACGTATAAAAATGAAATTTCTCTTAAATTAAATCGTAAGTAAAATATTCCTCATATAAATAAGTTAATGGAATTTTAATTTTAACGAGTCCATTTAATTTAGTTGTTCTCATGAACATATTTGAGATTCATTTATATGAGCTGCATTAAATAAAAATTTGCATTAATATTTTTAAAAATTTCGCGGTTCATTTGATGAAGCATGCATAATTGAGTAGACCACGAATGGTGTAAACTGAGTGTTTAGTTTATTAATAATTAAGTGCTTTACTTGTTTTTATCATGGATACTAAATGCATAGTATCGAAAGAGTAATTTATTCCTAGAACAGATGATCTATTGAAAAAGAAGTGTTACTCCGACAAAAGTACGTGCGAAGATGCATCATAGTAGGGTTAGTAGGTATATAGTACTGTACACTCACACGTTTGTGTGTATATAATGATATCACAGAGAAGACAAACGTTGATATCTACATAGTATTAAAGGGCAGTTTGATATTCCTTTGTTTAAATATTTGAAACTAACGGACGAAGAGTTTTTGAACGGGTAATCCTCTGCAGAATTTGCGTGACAAGCTGTTTATTTACTTTATTAATGTTTCCGAAATAAGTGGATGCCTTCAAATGGACAAATAAAACAATAAAACATACATAAGAGTTTCTGATGACACTAAAAAGATATCATTCATTGTAAAAATAAAACTGGTAAATTAAGTTTGAATTGATCAAACTAAATTACAAATATTCGAGTTTTTATAAAAAAGATCCAGTTTATTTCGACTATCCATAACAGAATCAGTTATTAATATTTCTAAATGGGTGCTGGTCTAATGTGCGATCTACAAGCAAGAATCTGGTCTAATGTGCGATCTACATGTTAAAAACGCTATGTAATAAAAGGAGAATCCAGAATTTTTAAATTAAATGCTTTGTTTATTATCTAATATCCGAGGATATTGGGGGGCCTTCGTCTCGCTTTGTTTTTAGATTATAATGTTTTTTATATCGGGTGTAGCCGTCTCCAGGCGCTATCGTGCCCTTCGCCTCTCTGGAACGAAACTATCCCTCACCATTGGCCGGTGATCGGGTGGGTAAATGAGGCCACAAGCAGATCCGTTATGGGTTTGCAAGCTTTCGTTTTCCGTGGAAGTTATTAAATCGGAGGAAGTGCAATATATCCCCCACCACACCTCATAGTATATCACAACCCGTGTGTAAATCGCACATTGGATCGGCACCCCTAAATGTAATGTAAACCTTTGATATTTAAAAAATAACCCTTGTTAAAAAAGTTATCCCAATTACCTTCTTTTTTACTTATGATGGTATAATTATTGTATATTTAAGGTTGTATGCTAATTATTGGGATAATATACACACGACTTGATTCAGTTAATTATCTTGAATTTGGATAAGCTGTGGTTTTTGCTACGTCTATTAAAATATGGGCAAGAAGCTTTATACGTATCATGAGAGTTTTAAATTAGAAATTAGAATCACTAACGTCCCCTCATGAGATATAACGCTTCTGCCTCCATCTCCATAGTTTTTATACCTTTACGTATTTTCACTGACCTAGAGGATTATTTTTTATAAACGTTCATAACAAATACCGCCATTCTTTATAAGAATGCTTTAAAGCCGTTTACGAACTTGATAGATTTCATTAAAGTAGCCAAAATCCCCATCGTCCTGCGAGAAGTTTTGGATGCATGATCCAAAATCTCCACGAAAGATTTTCGACGGCAAGATCAACCGGCTCTATAAATGTGTCGGCCATTGTTGACAATAAACTTCACCAAATGGAAGGTTTCGGCGTCGAAAAGGCGCCGATTAATATCAGTTTTGCAACAAGCACTTTAGCGAGCAACCTTGACACGTAGTCAATTCGCAATACACGAAGGGACCACATGGCGCATGACACTTCAAACTTATCTTAATGGGACATGGAAATCGTTTTTCATGATAATGGTAACATTTCGAAATTAACTAAATATAGCAGATTAAGATGAGAACACGTACAAGGCAAAGGTTTGACCATCAACGATATACGAATCCATTGCTATTGTAAACAAATATGGTTTCACACCTCGTAATAATAATTATTATTGCGTATAAACAAATATTTTTGTAGTTCAATAAATATTTACCTTTACTTATTAAAATCTTAATCCTTTTAAACTAGACATATGAGCGATTATTTAAACTATCGGTAACCTGTACGATGAATGTGCTAGCAAATCCGACGGGTTTTAAGCCTGACTAGTGATATCATTATTTGTAATTTATAACTATGATATATATATATATATTACAAGGAATTTATGACAGCAATCGGAAATTCCGTTTTATAAAATTTTATGCGCATGCAAGTACGCATTTTGCATTCTGTGGAAATGTTCCCTTATTAATATTTTGTTAGATCAGGGTTTCTCAAATTTTGTAGCACAACGCCACCCCAGAATATGAAAAAAATTCTGTCTTTCTGAAATAAATTAAAATCGTAATTTTAATTAAATTAATTATTTCCATTAAGACCATTTCGTAATCACTAGCTAAAATTAAACAATTATCGGAAGATTCCCAGCTAAAGTACAACATAAACACTGAGAAGGATGATGCCGTTTATCACTGCACGGTTGCCCAAAACGTGGCTTGAATTTAGACATTGACACACTCGCCTACCGATCAAAATTTATTTTGACCTATATTTCGTCTTTACAACAGCAACCACAGGAAAGCCGGCTTGACATAAATGATGCAGCAAACGGAATTAGTGATTTCATAGCTTTATCGCTCACTTCACGATACTTGAATTGAACATTGCTCCAAAACTCAGTATGGTTCATTTTTGAAAACTTCAATTTTTAATGTGGCGTCGCATGGCAGATCAATGAACTGGAGAATTATAAAGATGGTCTTATGGCCGAAAACAAAATTCAGGCTATTGGAGATACCTAAGGCAAGTACTTAATTTTGCAATATTTCATACTTAGTGCTTATTCTGTAATTTGCACCTCTTCACTCAATGCAAACATTTCGCTTGACGTAGTTTGAAAAGGATCCCTGATCCATTTGTAGTTTCAAGGCTGTCATCTGGAAAATATTTCGAAAATGTGTCTTAAGTGATGAGAAAAGTTTTATTGTTACCCTTTTTCATTCTATATCTCAACATCATAAACCTCAAGAAAAATTTTCAATTTGGGAACATTTCCATATTTTCATCCTCCTTTCTTTCGTCATAACTCCATTTTATCAATAAAAGTATTCCATCTGCCATGGCGGGTGGACATTGAGCGTGTTCCGTCGGTACATAAACCCAGGCAACTTGACCATTCAAATTTATTTTCATTCACGTCACGATTAATTTTATTTACTTCCGGCTGTAATTTTATCGCTAAAAGTAAAATTTTAATCATTTTATTCTCATCTGTAAAGTGTGGATAACTTATTAAATGCTCATCCTTAGAACTAACAGCGGGATAATCTATTTAAATTCTAAACAATTTATCTTTCATAATTTCGACCAGATGCTGATTTGAATCATCTGCAATGTCTGCCATACAGCTGTCGTAATACTGCGTCGTTAGACAGAAGAAAACTCAAATGTTGTTTAGAACTGGATTCTCCCCTTATAGATGATACCACGGCAGAATTAAATCTCTTGCAATTGCAGAGGCTTTTTGTATTTTGGAATCCGACATGAAATTGGATGAGAAGCATGGAGACCTTTCGAAGGAATGGTATCTAACTCGTTTTGTATCTGTTTATTTTACATTTTCTCGAGACTTATTTGCTATGTATTTCATGTCTTCCCATAATTTATGTAGGATATATTCTACGTTTTTTCCTAAATTTTACTAACTCTCGATAAAAGCATTCCTTATTATTTTTGTATTAAAACTGAGTCATTCCCTTTTAACTCTTAATGGAAGATGTATCGTTTGTTTGGTTATAGAAAAAGCTTGCTTTTATACTTCTATTCAATTATTTATTTAATATTTTGAATTTCCTCAAGTAATCTTTCCCCCTTTTTATGGAGTTTGATAGCTTCCACACTCCGTATATATAATATTTCCGTTAACATTCGATTTACTTGTTATTTATTTTCAGTCCTCTTACAGCGTTTTCTTTTACAAAATCTATCTTTCGAAACTAACATTATTCGATGCTTACATAGTATACATTTCATGTTTTTGGAAGGGAAAATTTGCACCATAGGCATTTGTTTTCATTCCCATCACATTAGCACGATTAACTCCGTTCCTCACAATGTTTATGTTAAGTTATTCCGGATTAATATTAAATTTGTGATGTAAAACATTTAATGCAAAAACATACCTTTTTGTTCATATTATACTTAATGTGCATATTATACACATGAAAATAAATTATACGCTTGAATTTTTGCGAGGCGGTTGATACAGTATTCCTGGAAGGATGGCTTGAATGTATTTTCTGTTTTTGTCATATCACATTTCCTTTTAAGCGATTTAATTTTTATAGCACCTGCCTGACTCACGGAAATTTTTAGGCGAGCCCTCATTAGTTATATGTTATATGATTTATTCCGTATAAAACTAAAGTTAAATACATTAAAATCCATGAAAATTAATGTTAAAATTGTGAAATTTCGTAGTAGGCTAAGATATGTTAATATCAGAAGCGTTTTGCTCTTTTCGAGTTATTTATACAATCCCAAAAGAAACTCGACATAAAATGCTGCTTTCTCAAAAATTATTTTCTTTAAGTTCTTAGAACATTTACAGCTGGAAGCGGGAAGGAAATCCTGGCCGACACATATTGGCACTACTCTCACCTTTCTGCTGCACTTGAAAGAAAACTAGGTTTTCCGGGCGTTATTATATTTTGTCCCATCTCGAATCCATTAAGGTTAGTATCAAATTAAAGTTACAACCTCTCCGACGTCATCTCTTTTTTATACAGTTTTTTATGGTTTGTTTCCTACCCTTGAATCCTCGTAACGTTATCTGAAATATATTTCACTATCACGTAGACTCTTTAGGAACCTTCTCTCGTACATGATGCATGTAAGTCCCGAATGTGCGAGGCCCATCAACCATGTTTTAGCCTTTGGCCTTCGTAGAGTATTTCGCCCTTTCTGGCTTGTACATCCCTTTCACAAACGTGTGCTAACTTCTTATTAACGTTAACATCGCACACGAGGCAGAGATACGGTCGAGAGTTTTCCCCTTCTTCACAAAAGAGATTTTGCAGGCGTACTTAAATGTATATGTTCCTTTACATGACATATGACACGTGCTTATTAAACTATATGGATTATAACCAAATAAATATACATATAAATACATAGAATAGTGCTCGCGCAGCGGGGGAGTCTTGTAAAAGTCCGCGTCGCGCAAATTTAACACTCCTTGGAAAACTAAAATGGGGATACGCGATCTAGGAATTGTAATTAAATATTTGAATATCTAATAACTGAATACAAAAGCGAAATAAGCTAACCATAAAACGATAAATGTAAAATGCAATAATATAAATTCAGACATAAAATGGTACAAATATATAAACGTGATTTATTGTAGCATACTCGCCAATGAACGATAATGATGCGCTTGTTGTGATGATGATGATGATGTGTGTTAGGAGGGTGGGGGGTTAATTTCTTTGCATACGTAAAATGCACGCCCAGTTCAATAACGTGTAAATGAAATTGTACACTAGATTGGTAAACAGCATAAAATCAAGCGCCGCATTTATTTTGGCGTGTATGATCAAATCCGCGTTGAGAAATCTAGCGTTTAGCAAAGAAATGAATGCACTCAAAACAATTTCAACTATGTAATCGTATTTTTGCGATCGAATGCCGAACGAATGCTTTATTTTTTTCCTCATATCACCTCTCTTCAGCAAATGTTCTTTTTACACGGTCCGATGGATTAACGGAAAGAAGCGGGTGCGGTAAAAAGCGTCGTAGCCTTCTTAAACTTCCTCTTTAAAAAACATTGAACTAGTTAACAAGCCCTCAAAGCTTTCAAACATTTGTTCCAACGGTGGAACCGCTTTTCTTAACGACTATGAAAAAAATAATAACGAGAGATAGAGAGAGGGAACATGTGGTTACATTTTGACGTGGAATAGGATTGGCGAGTATGGTAGGTGCACATGAATAAGTGACGATAATGAGACAGAATTGAAAAGAGAAGGTGAAAGGTAAGGTTGGAAGGAGAAAGACAGCGAAATTAGGGAAGGGTAAAAATATAAAAAAAACTAGCAGAAATACCCGGCGTTGCCCGGGGAAATTTGGTTAAAATCTTATAGGAATTCTAGATGATACACGGTATTTAAGAATTCACTCGGCCGCCGTTTTGAATAAAACTGGCAGAGAGAAACAAAAACCACGTATGATTATTTCTGGGAGCCCTCCACATTCGTACCAAATTTGAGTAGGACTTGGGAAAATACGCGTAGTTTAATGTTTAAAATCGACCGCCATTTTGAAAGGTTTTATTGTAATAATTTTACTAAAAGTAATATAAAATTGCGTTAAATTTTACAGATTGCTTCTTCACCAAAGCTTCGCGGGCCACATTAAATCCTCTCGAGGGCCACATATGGCCCGCGGGCCACGGTTTGCCCACCCCTGACCTAGATTCTAAGTTGGACTGACCTAAAGATAGGTTCCAAGTTTCATGAACATCCGACTTTCCGTTTTGGCGTGATGATGGAACAAACAGAGAGACAGACAAACAAACAGACACAAATCTGTAAATTGCTGTAATCATCGTCATTTCACACGAAATGCACAATAAAAGTGAAATTCTGAAAAAAAAACTAATGTACAGACAGACATCAGAATTTTAATTGTAGAGATAAAAGGCCATACGGGAGGAAAGGTTAGCAAAGAAAAGAGAAATGCAGTAGGATTGAAGGGACGGAAATGGAAGAAATCCGTTGAAGGAGGAGGTGGATGAGAGGAAGAGAAACGGTGCACTGTAGAGGGATATCGAGCAGCGTTCATTGCGAGCGGCCATCTTTCTCAAACACTTTAGAAATGCACCTCATTCTTTTTCGGATTACTTGAAAAAAAGTGGATTTTTTAAAAACTTTCTCGCACCTCCTACGTCGTGATATTTTTATTTTCGTTACTTAAAAAAAAAGGCTCTCGGCGCAGAAGCTTGAACAGACTACGAACACTGTGAGAGAGAGAGAGAGAGAGAGAGAGAGAGAGAGAGAGAGAGAGAGAGAGAGAGAGAGAGAGATAGGGAAAGGGATATTTTTCAAATCCTTTCCCACCGCCTTCCACTTTTGGATTCACGTTAAAGGTCACTTGCAGCGAAGGTACCAAAAAAGAAAAAGTTAGATACAGAAGTGGCATTAAGGTGTCGTTGGAGGAACGGAGAAGAAAGAGAGCAAACGCGGGAATGTATAGCGTTAAAAAAAACTTTAAAAATCAGCACCGTCCTCGTGAATTTCCTTCCGAGAAAAGGATTCGCGAAAGCTATGTCACGGGAGGTAATTCCTAGCCGTGAAGAGATTGGATCTAACGAGAAAAGTAAAGCCGAGTGCACATCAAAAGAATTTCGAGCGAAACTAGAAACTCCCGCAGACGATTTTTTTTAGAGGAGACTTTTGTCGGATGAATTAATAAAAGTATTTCTCATTCATGAGAAATGCGATAGGAAAAAAAACAATTAAAATTTACCTTGGTCGGCGTTGCGTGATTAGAGAATTTTCATATAAACTAATTGCGTACGACTGGATAAGTGTAAATATATATATGATTAATTCCGCATATATTCTTCGTTAATACAAAAAAAGTTTGAAAAGTATTGTAAAAGTTAAAATAATATTATAAAATAAATAATCATTGTACCGGTCTTAAATTCGTGCAATGAAAAGTTGCAATTCCAAAATAAAATTCAAATGTAGCATTTGCAAACGACAAAAACTTGTAATCTATCCGTGAAAAGGTGGAAAATGAGAAATCCTTGAGGTTATGGAAAAGTTAATACTAAATCATCGATAGCGTTTAAAAATAAAATACACAATTTGCAATGAATCATCTGAAGAATAATGTATTAACCGTGGGCTGAAGGAATCGATTAATGATTATCATCAAGCTACCGTCGAGTCTTTTGAAGTAGGATATCAACTAATTTTCAAACTGTCGATTAATTTGCGCAGAATGCATTGTTGAATTGATTACGAAGATTAAAACTTTAGGTAACATGGAAATGCTTTCAGTTTGTTATACCTCCTTTGAATTAATTACCCGAGATAAGCATAATCCAGAGAAGTAGTACTGATGAAACTTTACAATAATTCTCGGAGAACGTTTAATACCGCTATCCTGTACTTTTAATTTTAATCAGGAAAAGCTTTTAATTTCTTTATTTTGAGCAACTAAACAACGGGTATTAAATACACGCTCTTAGAGAGTGCCTATATTTCGCAAGTAATCATGAATTTGTTTAAAAAAGTGAAGTACCGTGAAAATTGAAAGTAATTTAAAAAATAAAATAATGAAATTTAAAAATAGCAATAATAAAACACGACGTTTATAAAACATAACACATCGGAGCATAAATTACTTTTTATTTCGCTTCGAAGCTGACAATCCTTTGATATAAATAAATTGCGAAAAAAATTAAATTACTACCTTCGGATCATAAATACTGGCTGAAAAGATCATAAGTTCTGCGTCTTTCATTAGATGACTCTATTAGCCAGCGAGGCAATCGAGAAAGGAGAAGAATTAAATTGGCTATATAAGTCTAAAGCGACTCGGAATTGGGAACGCTCACGGAGTAAGGCAAGACGGATGACGTGAAATTGGAAAGAAACGACACTGGTCTTCACCGCGTTTCCTTGAAGAATCTAGAGAACGCAGCTCCACTGTCCGTAGAAAAGCCGAACAAATTGCTCCTAGACCAAATGAACGAGCATTCCTCTTTTCTGGCCGCCATTTCCGGTTTCTCAAAAGAGCAATCATAGTGCCGTTTCTTTGAGGTTTTTCGCCAAAACAAAGGGAAGAAACGTGACTTAAATAACACCCCATATTAGAGATAATTTCATGTTTCTCACATCTCTCCTAATGTCTCCTTCGTCTAAAGAAAACCATATCGCGTAATAAAATTTTCTCGTGGAACATACGCATAAACGATGTTTTTATATTTATTTGAAATTTAGATAAAAGTTACGCTTTTCAAAGCTGTTTATTCTTATCTATTTTGAAGCCATAACCAACTCGTGTTTTTGTTAATGGAGAGATCTCAAATTAATATCGTAGGCCAGGGGTGAACTGGATAAAAGTCATATCGGAAGTTACCTAGAGATTATTAGGAACCATATGAGTGAAAATTAAGTTAAAATTAGGATTTTAAGGTTATTATTCAATTTGAAGAAAGCTAAAACAACCACATTAAAAAGGACTTATTTGAATTGAGAAATACTTACTAAGAGATCCTAGTTTAACGCAAGATATTTTGACAGATTTTTCTAGATAAAAAATAATACTCATTGTCAGTAGGTAAATCGAAAGAAAAATAAAAAAAATAAAAAATTATGAAACGCCGTTTGGCCGCTTAGCGCTTAGTGGACCACATTTTGGTCGCAGGTTGGGCACCCACGTCATAGGCAATTCTCTAGTGCAGTGGTTCTCAACCTTTTACCTCTTGCGTCCAACCTACCACATTTTCAAGAAACCCTGGTCCCACCATGGTATAAAGAAAAACCTCACTTTTTCTAATAAATGTATTTCTACGTTTATAAGCATATAAGTAGCACATTAATAATTGGTAGACACAAAGGAGGAGGTCGAAATAAAAAAGATTTACTTGGTAAATCCACAAAAATTTATTTATAAAAATAAATAAATTTTGTGGAATTACCAAGTAATTTTTTTTCGACAAGATGAAGAAATTCCATCAAGTTACTCCTGAGACTGTTGACTATATAAAAGAGAAGGTGCCAGAAAGTCTAACAGATTGGGGTGCCATAACGTCTTCAGCCGGCTCTGGTCTCACCTACACGACTTTCAAGTCCCACCGGTTGAGAAGCACATTCAACGTTAGCAACGATGAAACTAACGACCAAGTTCACCGAGAGATTTAAACATGACCTCGGTCTCAGGTAGACACGTTGACTTGGAGGTAGAACTGGGCTTTAGTTTAGAACTCTAGAAGCGTATTTTCGATCCATAACAGCCAGATTCCTATTCCCTCGCTAAACTTTCCGGAGGAGGTGCAAACGGAAACGTTCTTGTCTTTTGGAAGCGACTCCGAGACGTTCGTCCAGACGTGCATCGCCACAGGGTTTCTCACCTCTCTATGTTAATTCACACACGCGGATGTACGCATAAATAATTCCAAATAGCGCTGCTGCGTGCTCTGAGTCCTTCACTTACGTGGAAATTTGTATGTTAATAGACCTCAGCTGGCTGCATAAAAACGAACTGAAAATTAACCCCATTCCATACGGTCCTCGATTTTTCAAAGATTGTAAAGACGACGAATATCCTTGCATATGAATACATAATTTAAAACTTTTTAAGAATACAAAATTTATCATTAAATGCATATATATTAATGGATTCGGAAGTGTAATTCACCTTGCTGGATTTCTTGTGCATTAAATTCTTCGTCGATGTTTAATAAATAACGATATACTGGAATTTGGAGATTTCAACCACTGAAAAACCGGAGGTGTTATTGATTTCTCACTGATACGTAAAATAAATATCTGTCAAAATACACTTCATAAAAAGTAAAGAGAAAGTTCCTTTCAGCGAGATTTGTTTTTAAATATCTTTCTTTATAATTAATCCTGCGTAACCCTTTTGTCCGGTATAAATATATTTTTTTAACGTCTACCTTTCCATTCTCTAGAAAACAATACTATTTCTCTTACAATCACACTAACATTTTTTCTCTATTCTCTTCTCAACTAACCGCGTTAAACTATGCCGGACATCCCTCACTCTAGTAATATTTCAAAGATGTTTTTAAACTAAGCAGCTTGCGTGCCCACTAATTGGAAATGTTAAGCCAAAAATAAAATTACTGTGGGCTATTTAGTATATGAAAAATGTTTTACACACCCATAACATTTTATTCCGCCATAAGATTTCGCCCAGCCATAATATTTTGTTCGTCCGTCAATATAAGTTAGCGTGTATGCGTCGGGTACATTCACACACACAAACAATTTTACCCTGAAAAAATTGGCATGGTCATAAATGACGCGAGGCAAAGGTATATATTGCACAAAACCCTTTAAAAAATAGGCACAATATCCATTATCGCGACGCTCACTTCTCTCTTGCAACACGTAGCGAAAGCGACAGACCGGCACGGAAAAAATCCAACATCGCTTCTCCATAAAAAGGATAAGAGCCTAGCCAGTTTATATTTCTCGAAAATCGATGCGAAACGAAAGGAATGGATAATGTACGAGGGGTTCTGATAATGGAGTGAAAGACCGGGAGAAGAATAGAAAAAGAAGAGGGAATACCTCGTACAATAAGATTCGATCAAGGGGGTTGAACCTTCTCCTTTTCCTATATATATATATATATCGCTCACAATCTAACGCGAATCCCGAGAAGGTCGAGATGCTGAGAAGATGATTGGAAAATGGGTGAATGGGATGAGAGGGAGGCTTCCGTAGCTAGAAGGAGTGAGAGAGACGAGAAAGGAAAGAAGGAAAATCGAACCCAACTGGAAGCCTTTGGCGTTCCGGCGAAAAAAAAAGAAGGAGAGGTTCGTGATAGGAAATTGATTGGAATGAGCCGGAAGTTATGCCGCAATTTTTTTTTGCGGAAAACAACTAACAATAAGTCCGCCGTCGGGAAATTATTATAGGAATTGAAAACCGAAGGGATTTAAAAAATTAGAATATGATATTGATTTATTAAGACATCGAGTCAATTTATTAAAAATGCAAACGTTCTCTATGATGTATTATTGTTTTTTCTTGGGATATTTTCAGTAGCATTAAATACAAAGCGAACTAAATTAGAATCCATTGTCAGAGTTTCTCTGGGATTATTAAAACAAATGACTACGTGATCTTAGAATTGGATTGTTGTTATGTATATGATAATGCTTTTACTTATTTTGCCATTTAAGATAATATCCAATAATACACGAGTGCGGTATTGTGCCTCGAATGAAGGAATCCATTCAAGTCAAAATTACAAAGTCAAAACTTCCTTAGGCAACATCAAATTTTAAAAAAACATGAATACATTTTCTATTTTCGGCCAAAAAGGAATTTTCATCTAAAGGGAAATTTAAAAAAATCAGTTTTTTCTTATTCATAAATTTCTTCCGTGTTTCTTACTTTCCTTACCGTCTAATCAAAAAGAACTCAAAGCATGCATTTTTTAACGTGCGCTCCCGTTGTCTTTTATGAAAAACAACACGAGACACAATTTATAATAAAACTCTATTAAAAGTTCTTTCTGCTTGTTCCTAGGAAAACTGCAAAATTAGGACTTGTTTACCAAATTAACTCACATAGTAAAAATGCTCTTCCAAAGCAAAACATATTTAGAAGAATATATTGTTAATTTCACGAATGTTACGAAAAAGCAGCAATTTTATTCTTTTTGGTAAATAGTTACAAATAAATTTTTAAGTATTTATCAACCCTCCGATTCACGAAATATAAATATGTGTTTTAATATTTTAAAGAATAATTTCATAGCTATGAACAAATCGCGACCAAACTTACGAGGGAGTGACGTAACTCTGGCAGATCTGGAGTTGGATGCAGCATGTGCGCAACACATTGAAAAATCAAAGATGATTGATGGAATCCCAGAAATCTCAGAAACTCGTAGCAAATGCTTCGGGTACAGCAGCGAAGGAAATCTGTCTGTCGCTTCCAAACATTAGCAACACGTTTAGAAATTGCCCACCGCCGCCGCGCTAATCCATCACGAGGAATAAACCCAAACACACAAAGCCAATTTCTCCGCGTCATTCAGACGTTTCCCAGCGAGGCGAAGGGAGAAATAGTCCGCGTAAAGAATCTGTCTAGCGCCGCAAAATTTCCTCTCTATGAAAAGGGCACGGTACGTGTCTGCCGGATTACATCTGACCCTCAACTATCGAAGAAATTTCCAGACGGCGATTTAAAAAGTTTCCTATTTTCGCTTCGGTTTACAGATTTTTTCCCCGAAATGTTAAAGAGCTGGGATAAATCCCTACAGAGACACATGTAACGTCCACTGGACACATCTCATTCTTTAGATTTTTCTACTTAAAAAAAAAAAAAGAATCCATTTCCTTCCTATGCCAGTTTCTTCGTCCTCGGTCGTATCGTATTTTCTAAAGACCTCCTGTAAAAAGACCGGAACTTTCAACGTTTATGTTCCCACCTCCTCTTGGTTTTCTTAATCACTTCCCCGTTCTTCTTCAACTCTTTGTCTCCTTTGTGCATCCGTTTCTCAGGTTGCTTCTCAACCTTCTCCCTATGAACGCTCCGTCATAGCAGCGCTCGCTTGGATGTCTTCCTTTTTGTCGTTAACGTGGAACGTCCATTTGACTTCATTATACCCATGCATTCACGCGTCTTCCTCGGCGCATGTGATATTTGATTTCTTTTTTCTTCAATTTACCTCCCGTCTTTTGTCGTCTCCAGCTTTTTTATGTTTTCATTTTTGTGCCCTCTATTCCTCTCATCTAATTTACTTGAAGTATTACTCAGAGGTCCTGACATTCTCAAAATTGAAATTAATGCAGCTGAGCGAAAATTGCGTTGAATTTATGATTAATTATAATTTAAACGTTTATTCCTAATATAAAATACTAAACCAAAGATTAATTCGTGAAATTATCAACGTGTTATAATTATTTCTTTTAACTAAATCAACATTTAGTTGAATTAAAACAATTAACATCTGAATTATTACATTTATACCTCACACCGTCATATTTTAAAATTCATTCAATTAAAATTATGTTTGCTTGTAATATTTTTTAACGTACTATGTGAAATGCCACAATTTTATCTGGAATCTTAGTTTAAGTAACAGAATATTTGAAGCAGCCATTTCTAAAAACTGCAAGTCTAAAAAAGAGAGATTTTTATTCTAATTAAATTTTAGAGGTTATTCAAAACGAATATAAATTACCACTCAGGAAGAAAATATATTTTATTATTTCGTTCTTGATTCTGCCCAGACTGTAATCCATTATCTTAATTCCAGCTTATCTTAAAATGTGACTTGATAAAGTCATCGATCGAATATCAAGATTATTTTAATGAGGAAAAGAGACCCATGTGGAATAAAACTCTGTCAATTTGGAGGAAATTGAAAAAGTATAAAGCCATGCGAACAAAATTTACTCAACTACCGTTACAATAATTAACTCATCTAACAAGACCGTTACTGATATATGAAAACATGCGCACAAATAAAGTCCACCGAATCTGAATGACGAACCAATTATTCAAAGTACACATTCAATTTATTTAAAATTACAGATAAAACTTGTTCTATCGTTAGTTTAATTAAGCATTATTTTGAGCAAGAGTCCATAACGTTTGCCCGATTCTTCGGCATTTCGTATCCGGATCGCAAAAGTGTAAATATTACATTTTTGTTAAATAATATTAAATTTTACAATGAAAATAAAATAACCGAAAAATAAATAAATATTTTCCTATCCAGTTATAATTTAAAAAGCGATATGGACTTTGCGATTGAATGATACTATATAATTGTTCCTCCTCAAGTTTTATGCGGTTCTCAGAATAACTTTCAACATCTTTCGCTATTGGCCAATTAAATACGCTTTGCTCATTCCTGTACTAGAAGCGTCCTTAGAAAATCTGTAAATATAAGCAATTAAATATATTGCTTATTGAGCCAACGAGATCGTGGTCATCATTTCTAAAAAGGCAAAACATATTCGGAGAATCCTTTCTCTCTCTCTCTCTTTGAGTGCAAGTAGACGATTTAAAATTTATCAAGATAAACCGATTGCCTTGACATTATTTCTCATTGAAGCTGTACAAATAATATCTCAACTTCCCCTTTCTTCCCTTCACTGTGTTTCCAAAGAAAAGGCGTTAATATGCAAAAATATCAGTGAAAGTTTACTTTGTTCTACTTTTTAAGTAGAAATTTTGCTCAAAACTAATCTTTAAAAAACATCAACAGAATGTAGGATGGGACTTGCTGTTTCTCCATACCGAATTCTTTTTACTCGTGTTTAGGACGCTCCCTCTAAAAATAATTAGAAATCGCTTTCAATTTAATAATAAAAATGGAAAGCAGTTCCTTTTCTTGGAAGAATTATCATAAAAATGGGTTATCCACGGCCGGTCGATCGAGAGTTAAAGAAATATGAATTTAGTGAATTAATGTAATCATCAACAGTTCTGATAAAATACAGCCTTTAAATTACATTATACATCTAATTTCGATGTGAACATGCATCATCCTCAAGCTATTTATTCAACATTAAACGTTATAAGCTTTTCAGCTGCCTTCAATCATTCAAAATATCGCCGAAGTGGAGATGATGGAGTTTCTTAAAACTAGAATATTCGGCCGCGGTTGATTTTATTTCAACTGCGGAAAAATATTTTCCATTACGCTCAGGCACTCGAAATTAATTAACTCCCGAAGTCCTGTTGGATATCGCAATCTTAAGCCGGCGAAAATTAAAAAAATTATAAAAAAAAACACTTCCGGGCCTCCACTTTTAATCTTCTTTCCGATTGGACGAGCGCCTTTTCGTTTTTTTCCACTCCTTAAACAGTGGAGGGAATTGGCCGCAAGGGAGAGAATGATGGAAAAAGAGAGAGAGGGTGAGAAAAGCAGATGAGGGGAGAGAGAGAGAGGGAAAGAAAGTTAGGACGGGAGGGAAGGGAGAGGGCGAGAGAAAGAGGGGAAACAGATAGAGTGGAGGAGAGGGAGCGAGAGGGTTGGAGGGAGATAGACATATAGAGAGAGAAAGAAAATGAGAGAGAGAGAGAGTAAAAGAAGTGGGGGAGAGAGACAGATATAGAGAGAAAGAGAGATAAAAGGAGAGAAAGTGAGAGAGAGAGACGAAACAAAGGTAGACAGATGGAGAGAATAAAGAAAGAAAAATGTCTTTATGGGCGAGGTTGATGCTATGTAGCCCCCTCTTCCGCCTAACCATTACAATTTGTTTACATTTGAGTTATGTAGATTCTCTGATTACAGAATTCGATTTACGAGGCATAAATTGATAAGAAATTTAATGATCAAGGTTGGATATATTTGAGATACAAGAGATTTAAGAGAAATTGGTCCAAAATGTACCTACAGCATTAATTCACTGAAAAATATTTATCGCGAGAGAAATGTAAATCTAGGTAGGAAGGGAGAGAAAAGAAGAGAGGGAGGGAAGGGGGGGAGGAGGTGGAGAGAGAAAGAGAGCACAGGGGAGGTACAATAAGATAGAAGTGAATGGAGAGACAGACAGACAAACGACTTTATTGAGGGCGAAATTGAGACCATAATATAATCCCTTCTTGGAGAGAGAAAGAAGGAGAAGAGGGAAAGGAACGAAGAAGTGGAGGAAGGAAGGAGAGAATAAGAGGAAAAGAGAGCGGGATAAAGATACGGAGAAAGAGACACTCTTTAATCGAGAGTCATGGAGAAAAATTTATTCTCCCGGAGCAAAAAAAAAATTTTTTTCGGAGAGACCGTAGAAACTTATTTTTCGGGAAGCAACAAAAAAAGAACATTCTTCCGAGACCACAGAACAGGACGAGGCAAGTTTTGCGAGCGAGCGAAAACAACGTGAGAGGAATGACGAGGGAGAGGGCGAGCGAGAGGAGAGTATGTCACCGCGTCGTCGTCGTCGTCGGCGGCGGCGCTGGTGATGCGTGGAGGAAGTTTGCGGCGGAAGTAATGTGCGTCAGTGGGAGGGGGAGGAAAAGAGGCGGAGGAAAACGGTGGGAGGAGGTGCGGTGAGACGGCGGATACACGTCGGTGCTCCCTCTGCCGCATGCCCTGCACAAACCAACACACACACAGAGGGCAGGGAATGGAAAGGTAACGGATGAAACGAGGGATGATGGGGTACAGGAGGAAACCATCCAGATAGAGGGAGAGAGATGAGTAGAGGTAACTTAGTTTAGGGTGCCGCCAAATGGCTTAACCATGGAGAAATTCCGGTAACTCCGTTATCAAAAAATTATATATCGTCCCCATCGTTTGGCTGGGATCTAATGGATGGTGAAGATGACCTCGACATCAACAGTCCTGTTGGTAAAAACGCAATACGGATTTTGGCTAATACTGACTCTCAACCGATCGTCACTTTCAATATAAAATTCTTATTACAATCGACGATCGATGCATTATAATTGAGAGTTACTATCTCTAATTGTAAGATGGAATGTGCTAAATGGTTTCTGCAATATTTTTATGGCTTTAAATATAATTTTAAAAATATGAAATTTTAATTAAGGTGGATAGATTAGGAAGCTCCAATACCCCTAAAAAAATAGAACTCTTTTTAATGGATATTGGATCCATCTAATTTACGAATTGGATTCCGCCCATAAAACCATAAGGCGAGCTCTTTAATTCCTTTTTTAATCACTTAACGCAGGGATCCCCAAACTACGGCCAGCGGGCCACATCCGGCCCGCGCCTGATTTCATCCGCCGGCCTTACCTCATCATTTTTTAAAAGTTTTGTTTAATTACCTTTAGGAGTTTTTATGAGACAATTTTTTATATTTAAACGATATTTTCCGAGTGCCTAGATGTAAAATACTTTTAATGTAGGCGTATGGCATATTACAGAATCAAAAAAATTCACGAAACATGCTCTTAGAAATTTTCACACGGCCCGATCCGTCATTTGAAAGGTGGTATGTGGCCCGCAGAGTCGTACATGAAGCCTCATGTGGCCCTTTAAGTGAAAAGTTTCGTGACCCCTGACTTAACGGAATATCCATTTTGGGGGCAACCTTAAATTTATGCGCAAGAACGTCATGAAGAGCGATCGCATTCTTCTAAGGAACTCTATGTACATGAACAGCACTTCACTTATTTTTTTAAACGAGCGCGTGAACGATTAAACAAGTTAGGAAAGTGTACAACGTATCACAAATGGGCGCGTTTCGTGCAATGGAGTATTAGAAAGAAATTATATACCTGTACGTAAGGAAAATAGCGTTTTAAAGTTCTTTTCTTCATCATAAATAATACATTTTATATACAATAATATACATAAGGAAATTAAACGTTTGTATGTGAGATTGTTTATGTTATCAACAATGAAGTAACCATGCAAGAAATTTTCTAAGTTCAATTCGAATTAAGATATTTCTGTTTGATTTTCCCGATAAGGGCTACTCCTACGATAAAAATGTATAGGGGACGAAATACTCTTATTTATCAGTTCTACAACTTTTATTTGAAAAATATTTTGATATGAGCAATACTTTACGAGATATGACGGAAATTTAATATTTTGTCACCAGTAAAGTGGTACCCCTGATTGGCGTACGTGATTCATTTGTGCGATTTTCTTATTATATTTGATTGTAAGTCCTTGATATCAAATTTCATGAAAATCCGTTCGGTAGAAGCCGAGAACGAACATGCGGACGGACGGACAGACAGACCGACGATAATAGGCGCTCACGCTGGAAGCGAAACGCGCCTAAAAAATAAAAGACGTGCAAGTGGGACCACGCCAAAGTCAGGATCCAAGCGT
Source organism: Uropetala carovei (assembly GCA_036926305.1). Classification (NCBI taxonomy): domain Eukaryota; kingdom Metazoa; phylum Arthropoda; class Insecta; order Odonata; family Petaluridae; genus Uropetala; species Uropetala carovei. The sequence goes on from JAXCHB010000196.1 coordinate 22,054,852, forward strand.
CCAACGTGGCCAATGACGCTATAGCGAAGGAGAGGGACAGACAGAAAGAGGAGACGAGAAAAAAATATAGGAAAAAAGGCGAAAAAACTACAGATTACGAAGAAAATAGGAAAAAAATAATTCCGACGTAGGAGTACGTGCCGTAGGCGTGGAAATGAGGAGAGAAGGAAGATAATAGAAAAGACGCGTATGTTTACCCTTTTCTTCGGGACGAACTTTTCTCCCAAAATCCCTTTCATAAACCGAGCGTGAGCACGGAGGTGGTTATCCCCTTGTAGATAACCTTGCGAAGTGTTTGGCGGAGAGGTCCTTCCCACGTCTTACGCTCTACATTTTACCCTTTCTATCCTATGTCTTTCTCTCTCTAACACGACTCTCTCTCTCTCTCTTTCCCACGACTGCTAGGACCATGACACTCTACTTGGTCGGGAGGATGCCGAGAAAAAAATGGACTGAGGTGGGTGGATCATTTTTTTCTCTTTCTCTCTATCTCTGAAACAGATAGATAGATGGGGGTTCCGCGTCGCAAAAAGGGCTTCCAAGGGGGAAAAAATGGCGAGGGGAGATTAAGGATCGCGGACATGTGTGTGTGATGGATGGGACAGAGAGAGGTGAGAAGGAGTGGCGTAGATGGGTGAGAGATATCAGAATGAATGGAGTGGGAATAGGAGGGAGGAGCGAAACAATGAGAATAAAGGTGACGCGGGTGGAGAGGGGGAAACGATGCGAAATTGCCGAATAACGTCAGGATGAAAGGATGCGCCGATGATGATGTAAAGGAGAGGACCGAAACAGCAAGTATAAACCAAATAAAATATTAAATGTATCCTCCTTTTCTGAAAGGACATACATGTATCAAACTTAATGTTTTCCATGTAAAACAGAGACGGAGTCTAGCAAGACATTTTTGGACCCTATGCAAGGTTCTGAAAATGACGCCCCATTCTAATGAAAGTATATGCTACATAATTTTATCTCTCAGCACTAGTTTATCTGAAATGTAGAGGCAAAATAAAATATACGAAAATTATATACCCTTATAGTTCAAATGGTCATTTGTCGCGCCCCTGTGTTGCGCCTTAGGCGGGTGCCTCGCTCGCCCTAACCCTTGTCTCGGTTCTGAACAGGAGATATACTCTCGACAGAAACATTTTTTTCCCCAAATATGATACAGATAATTTTCAAATGAGCCAGTAATTTTCATCAAATATTATTTTAATTTTTTGATACAGAAATTATTAACATTTAACTAGCGTGGCTAATAGACACATCGGAGAATCTCTACAATCTGTTCTTAATAAACAATAGTTAATTCTGCATCAACCTTTCACTGTAATAACAATTATTATTATTATTTTTGTTTATAGGTTAAAATATTTACGTTAGGGTAAAGATTTAATATAATCTCTACATAAAAATGTTTAGGGATTCCTTAGATTTTTTAACACGATAACTTAGTAACCCATCCTTTTTCCTCCCTTAATGACTAAATAAAAGCGCTGTTATTCCGTGCGAAAGAATCACAGCATGAAAAGTCTACAATTCTTATTAAAAAAAAGAATGTAAACATTTCGGAATTGCAGTTATGAGCGCGGTCCGCAGACATAAAGTAGCGTATATTAGATGCGCCACGTCAGTTTACATGTGTGTCTGTTCTTTATTACGCATTAAAGAGAATCTCACACGTTAGACCATTCCATAAACACAGACCATGAATGCTGACTTTACGCATGAACGGCTTCTCCCAGCACTTTGGAGCGAATAAAAATTAACCTCTAGCACTAACCCTTGAACCCCTCACCAACGAAAATATTTCTTATATTAAAGAGGCACTAAATAAGAAACATGTTCGCGTTAACTCGTTTGTTTATTTTTATATACATTCATGATTAAAAGTGTGAAGTGCGGCCGGTTTTGGGTAGAGATTTTGAATGTTTCTTCTGAAGTGAACTTGTTCATGTTTGCAACGAAATCTGTTTGTACTAGTAATTGTAGTATCCGCAAATATTACTGCACGGTACCCCATTCGATTCAAGCAAAAGTCTTGTCTGTAAATAAAGAGATAGAAAGGTCCGAAAGCGAACGCACAGTAAAAAATATTGTGCACAAAGATAAGAAAACGATGACAGTAAAAAGTCGTATAATATTTTAGCAATGTCGTTAAAAATTTTCTATATAACATCTTTATCGTTTATGTTCACAATTTTGCTAAAATATGCGGATTCATATAGCTAACGTTTCGCCGTCTTAATATACTTATTTTACATGAAGAGGGCATATAAATTTTACCTCTCTCCACCGTAAAATATATAACTGCTGTAAACGCCGTGAGTCTGAGTTGAAAGGGATATTCTCCATTAGTATGCTATAACGTAACAGATACACTCCTTCCATATAAGCGAGATTGATGTCGGTTTAACACACACCGGAATGGCTGCAAATGGAGCTTTCGCATTCTGTGCAGGTGTAGGATGGGAAATGTTCTCTTGGAGTTCCTCTTGGGCGCTGTCAGCATAATTAACACAATTATAAGTTCTCATCAAAGCTAAATACATTAACTAGAAACGAGTATTGACATTCACGGAGTAAATTCTGCAAACCGCACTAAAATACAGGTTTGAATGACCAATTCCCATTTGTCAGTACAACACAAATATGAAAACAATTTTAGTAGTTTCTAGTTTTCCTCAATTATAACTATTTGATTATTCAAGAATAGGAGATTCTGTTCTTCCTGTATTACAATTTCTAGCCTTAGTTTTTGAATTAAAAAAAATATATGTTCATGCGATACCTCTTTTAAATAAAATAGCCAAATTCGGCCGGCTCAGGTTACTCTAGTTGTTTTTTCGTAATGCAGTGGCTATTAGAGATTGCATAGATGTTTTAGCTAAAGTCGGAGGCGTTAAAAGCATCTTTTAACATAATAATATATCAGTGCTAACGCAGTATGGGTGATCGCAATTTTACGAACGTCATATTGGTAAAACTTTCGGCGAGATTATTCCGGGAAAAAATTTGACTTGTTTATTTTTATAAAATTTTCGCAGAATGCAGTCATATCAATCATACTGGCAAACGACGCTTTGATAAATGGATTCAAAAAGTAGACGGATACGGTAAAAACAGGCGCTTTTAGGGAACGCGTATGAAATACAATACTAATGGTGGAAATAAACGAGAGAACTGGATAAAATTATCTGCTGTTTATTTCCAGTGCAAATATAGACATTTCATCTATTTTAGATATAAAGTTGTTAAAATAGGCATTGGTATAACACATATAAAATAATTTTACCTTCAACTTTCAATGATAATATCAGTGAAATTTTAGTACTGAGAATTGACACTTGGAAATATTTCATGTTTTAGCATAATTAAAACTTTGAAGGTTTCATAAAAATACTCAGTGAAGTCCTAACGTAATTTTTATGACGTGAATAAAAGCTCTATGGATAGTGAAATGTTTTATATTTACCGGTAACATCTTTTCGTATTTGAATTTTGAGCAAACTTGAAAATGTATCGATTGAAATCCACTAAATTTCCACGAAATTCTCAGAAAATATTTTAATAAAAGTACTGAAATTCCTACTAAAACTCTAATTTACCAGAAGAAGACGATCTCAGATCTCTTTTGGCACCTGGGAAATATTCATGTACAATTAGATTTTTTACAGTAAGGCACATTTAGAATACATACAGATCGGAAGAACATCGAGGACAAATGCCTGTGAAATTAGCGGAAGGAGCTTCTATTTATCTCACAGGAAAATGGCCGGAAAAATGAACAAAACAACTCTTTCCTAGCAATGCATAAGTATTCTAAGGAGAGTCAAATGGTGCTTTTTGCCCGTGGAACGGGATGCTTTTAACATAGGGTAGTCTGATTTATGATAAGAAGCTCTACAAAATGAGGAGGCTAAGGGTTCTTAGAAAATGGGATCGTAAGTTAATTACTGTGAGGTTCTCAGAAGATGCGAGTATAAAAAGTCGTCGGTATAATAGCTGGAGAAGAAGTCTGGAATGGAAATGATTAAAAAAATAATATATAGCGCGAAATTTCTCTGAAATTCATATATCAGTAATGTAAAATTTTCAGTTATTTGCCTCAATAAAAATCATTATTATGCCCTTTTAGATAAAAATATTTCTTCACTGAAATAATTTTTTGTTCATAATTAAGTCTTACCGCGAAGGGCTTCACCAATGCAAATATAAAGATTAACATAAAAACGCTATTTTTACTTTTAGTAAAAGGCCCCACTTTCCAGGTCAAAGATTTCCATGCGTGGGCCAACGTATGTATTCTTATTTTATTTTCCTCTTATAATTCAGATTCTGTTCGTTATTTATCCATTGGGAAACAATATTCTGTATAGGGCCAGTGAGCCACATCTCCGCTTTTAAAATTACCTGTTTTCTCCGGATTTGCCTTGAATTCGGGCTATTTTCCTGTTAGCAGCATTTGCTTCATCCCGACATGACTTGCGGCAAAATCGGTAACACGAATTTTTTTTCAATTGGTACATATTGGTACATATTTAAAACGTGTCACCTAGGATCATGTAGGAATAGTGTGTTACTGTTTTTTTTTAATTACAAGAATTCCTTGCATAGTTTACGCGTAAAATACTTCTTCACATAGGTTAATCTACGAATTACCTATGACCCATAATGATTTTTTATTGGAATAGAGAAGTTATTACCCTTTATATGCGATATATTTTCGGGTCCACCCGATCCGGGGGAAATTCCTCTGGCATTTTGACCCTTTGCATCAGAGAATTTTCATTACCGGAAGATCCTGAACCGTGCTCGAGCTTTTAGGAAGATTATTCGATTCGCATGATGAGCGTAGTGAGAGACGCGACTATCACCGTGTCTGTTTGTCGTTTAAGAGTAGATTGGTCCCGGTATCAGGTTTCGAGCCTCCCTTAGGCAGTATAAGAGGAGAAATACGCTTTGGCGCACCTGACCCCATGGCCTATTCCCGACCTCATCTACTCACTAACGAAATGCTGTACGACATAAGATGTCGACTTAAGTGGAAAATTAGTTCGAAACGCGATCCTAAATATTTATAAACAATTTCACCCTCCGCATAACGCAAGTGGGTTTAATCTTATAGCCATAAATATTTGGTAATCAAACTATCATGCGATGGATATAGGACTTCGTTGAACGTCCCTAACGAAATGTCTGCTGCTGTACGGTATAAGATGTCGACCTAAGTGGAGAATTAGTTCGTATCGCTACCCTAAAAAATTATAAACAGTTTCACCCTCCAAGTAACCCAATTAAGTTTAATCTTATAGCCATAAATATTTGGTAATCATACTATGCGATGCAATGGATTCAAGTATTCTTTGAACGGTTAATTTACAAACAGAATTAGTTTAGACGCGGAAAGAAAACGCTTTTGTTCCTAAATGCAATTATAAACAAATAATTCAATTAACATACAGATTTAGTTGCACCGAAGCATCACAAGTACTTGTTTTTTCTTAATCTAAATTAACAATTACACTATTCCACCAAAACCAGATAAATAAATAAAAGCAGAACATTCATAGATCTAATTCCTGGACGAAGACATCGACAGACATTTGTAAATATCAGGTAAACGTACCTATTAATCTAAAATAGTCTCTCTCCGAGTTCTTGGAACAAATTTAGGAAAATTTCCCCCGCCCTGCATAGCAAAACAAATCGCGACGTCCCATCCCCGCGACCAAAGTTTTCCCCGGAAGAACTTTATTCTCTAATTTCAGAGGCGACGGAACTCCGTCCGAATGAACAACCCCCCCCGAGCAACGTTTTCGCAAGAAGCGCCGGGCAACTAAGCAACAGCGGTTTCGAGGACTAATAAGAACGGGACTCGAATAACGGCGAGAGCAAAATCAGATAACGGAAGAGAATCAGAGAAGAGATTCGCCGGACAGGTATGTGACACTAAATTCCCGTTCCGGATAGGAATGAAAGCGGGCGACAATTTGGGAAGCGAATTCAGCGTGGGAGGCAGGATGACCACCGAAGGATGGAAGAGATGGTTTGTGGGATTTAAGGGGGGAGGAGGGGGCGTGAGGTGGGGGGGGGGGGGGGGCAGACACGCTGTTCGGACGAGGTTATGAGACACTGATCTTAATCGTCTGAGAGGTAAAGTGGATTCACGGAAGGACAGCATAGAAAATTACATGAAAGAAAGAGGTTAGGAGATCGGTTACTGATTCTCCTGATTTGTTTAGGTTCAAGAAATATAACGACGAACTCAGTTTTCAAATCGTATTCTGTTATCATCGGGAAATGTGTCGACTCCCTTGATATCCGATGGCATATTTTTGTAGTTTTATAGAAGCGGTTCCTAGTCATTTTTTTTTAGTTTCTCATATACGTAGTATATTGAGAAAGTATTTTAATCGCGAGAAAATTAGACCTCGACATTTTGATGGAAATATACGTATTAGGTGTTCCAGAGTCCGAAAATTGGTTTTCGTCTGTCTGTTCGCGGCTCTAGAGCCTAAACGGCAGAAAGAAAATGAACGAAATATCGTACTTTGGAATTTTATTATACGACATAGAACGTATGAAGAAATGGTTGACATTGTAGTTTATTCTAGGCAACTTTAACAATTTGATTTTCTCAAAAACGGCTCTAACGATTTTGATCAAATTTCGTACAGTTACTTGAGTTTACGTCTATAATAATACTACATAGCTCATATTTATCAAAAATGAATATAAGGCTAGTTAATTCCAGGCAACTTTAACAACAATTTCATTTTATCAAAAACGTCTCATACGATTTTCATCACATTTTGAATAGATATTTAAGTTGATGTTTATAATGATTTCACATAGTCCATATTTTTTAAAAGATAACAAAGCGACGCATTAGTATATGGTAAAGTTTGTACAATGTATATTGTACCGATTTTCTCACGTACCACTCATATAGGTCTAGGAATAAGCGATAGTATTTCTCTTAAAAAAAAGCAACCGTTAAGATTTACTTCATTAATCATAGTTATTTTCGGTCACATAACCGACGACGGTCCAACAACATCATCTGTTTTTATCATCAAATTAAGGATTCGAAAAATATCGCAAGATTTTATTTGACCGAGTAAAAAACGTGACCTCCTTTTCTCCAACATCCAAATGCACGAAGACCAAGGATTCGATAACAAAAAAGAAGCCAACATAGGAACTGACCGCTTGTAACGTATGGTTGTAGCCCCTCGCGTGTGCTTACCGCTTGTACCCTTAACAAAACAGACTCGACTGCGATCTAGTCCGGGCGAAGCAGGTAGGTCGAGAATCTTCGGCTTAAAACTCCATTTGTTGCAACAGAGGATGGGACAACACGGCTTAAAAAAGTAACGGCCATGAGCAAATGTCGCAGCCACTTCTTCCGAAAAGGACGAGAGAGTTGGCACATGGCGAGACAAAATACCTTTTTTCGTTCGAGGGAGAAATTAGGTCAAACAATCTTGTCGCCGTTTGGAACTTGTTAGCTTCCTTTAATGGCCGCAACGTTTTCGAAATGAAGATAGATCAAACTTTTACCGTAATGCTTTTATTTTTAACCAGCACTTTGAAAATGAGACGCGACGTTATTTATCGTGAAATTGTGAACTGATTATTATTTTGTTCCAATTGCTTAAGACAAACACTGAAGAAAATGTAACAATTAACCCATTCGACAGAAAACCAATTCATTATCTAATTAGGGAGGGGAAAAGGGAACGAGTAAATGCGAGGAATGCCGGGAAAATATAACCATTGTCTTTAAAATAAAAACGATGGCATCGTTATGTTATTGTTCTCGCTTCAAATTTATCTTATTACAATTCGTATATTTTTACTTCTGGCGCGTAAATTGTTTTAGATGTTGGTCTTTTAATCCCATAATTTGACGCATAATTAAAAATATAAAATTATAAAACAACCATTATCAGATAATATAGTATTTCCTGTTTATAAATTGGAACTTGTAAATCATTACTTTAAAATAAAGAATAAATATTTTATATGAGAAAATTCATTTAAAATATATAAGAATATGCGTAATTAACTTTTCCCCTTTTTATCACCAATTTATAGAAACAAATGACATTGATTCGTCCTGTGAATTCGGCCAAACAAAAAATGTTCACGTTTATAAACTGTTGATACATTAAAATAAAAAAACCCTAAAATGATCGAAAATCGCAGCTTTGTTCCCATTCTACGAGTACTTCTATACTTCATTTTTTCCGTGAATTTGTAACAACTTATTTGCGGGAAGCACCCTGACGTTACCATTTCTGCATAAAGAGAGACGAAACTAGTTTTTCGTTCAGTTGCTGCCACGAATATCAATTTGAAAATCGCGGCATAAAATACAAAAATCCATCGGTTGCATAACGCATCCATATTTACATATATTTGGTTAAAAATGAACCCGTTCGAGCCAATTTCTTATGCATTTTTATCGGTACGCAAGCTTCGCAGAGGTCTTTTTACGACCGTTTTCTGCAAATGTTGAAAAAAGGTTCGATAGAGGAATTGAAGGAATATATCAAAGAAAAAGTAAATAAAATTTGATTTGATTTCCATTTAAATTTTCAGCATTCGACCCAGCCGCCACAAAAAAAGTCCTAACATAACGTTCCCTCGATTCGGGATATTTTTCTTCCGTAGTGAGCCATTATGGCGAAGCCATTTCTCCCTCCCTCTCTTTTTCACTCCGAGAAATCACTCCTAACGGCCGTCGAAATCGTGCAAGGACAAATATAACAAGGAACGTTATTTGGAAAATCCTTCCATTTTAAATGAACCCACTGATTCGGAGACGATTCCCTTCAAATATTCGGCGCACGATCCCCGTTCGACCATATCTCACGCATTCAATTTAAGAGGATAAGGAGGAGAAGCGAGAATTCGCTAAGAGTCGGGGGCGTTGACGAAACGAGGAGATGGCGAGAGTATGGAAGACAACGCGATAGGAGAGGAGACTGGGGATTCCGTACGTATTCTTAAATTCTCTGGGGGAAAGAAAGAGAGGGAGGAAGAGGGTGATAGAGAGAGAAAAAGAGGGAGATAGAGAAAGAAACAGGAAAATAGATAGGGAAAGAGGGAGATAGAGAGGGAAATGGGAAGATAGAGAGGGAAAGAGAGAGATAGAGAAAGAGGTAGATAGAGAGAGGGGAGGAAAGGGATCCGCTGCGTGCCGTCGGCTCGAGCTTATGGATTTTTTTTCCCTCGAAGGCTTTAAGGCAATTCTCGGAAGGCACGTCTCGCCACTGATGGCGTTGGCACAGCCGAACAAAAGCGGTACCTCCGTGAAAAAAAGCCAAGGGCGCAAATATTGGTTTCGATTGTCGGGTTTCGGGGTGATAAAAACCGCCCCTTTTTTGTAAAAAAAAAAAGGCCGTGCTTGTACCATTCGCGCGCTCGACGTACTTAGGGAATAAAGAGGTTTGTGGAAAAGAAATGCGATTTGGTAGCGTCATCACTGAAATACGCCTCAATTGCGATTTTTTTTGTGTAGCAAAAATATCAAATATTAAGACGATCCATTCCGATTGTTGAGATCGATTTTATATGGCAATATTATTGTTTATGTTTTCCCACAAATATAGTACTATGGCAAATTAATCAGTTTAGTTTTATGAGAGATTTTACACTTATGTGGTTGATTTCAAATGTCTTCGTAAGGAATGCGATACAGTATCGCTTCTTGGTTTTATTGCTGAGTGATGGCGATTTATCATTAACTCGAGTGAATTTTTGAATTTCTGAAAACCGCAAATTGAACTATTCTAGTTCAAAACCATCGTATTCTGTCCAGTGACAAAATGAAAACCAATAACTGATATATATATATATATATATATATATATATATATATATACACACATATATACGAAGGGATCATCCCGAAAGCTCTAACCTCTACAAATGTGTCTCTCCAACACCCCAGCGGCTCTACTTCCGGTAAGTGTTCACTGGGTTTCCTTCAACACCTAGTTGCCCAAAAAATATATATATATATATATATATATATACATCAGGGTAGTTAACAGTTGACATAAAATATCTACCTTTTAAATTACCATTAACTAAATTTGTTTATGGTGAATATATTAAAATTTTAATAAAATGTCAGGCGATGGAAAACGATTAGATTATTTAGTCAACCTACGATACATACGAACTGTCCACTATATAAACAAAAAATTATCCTGTGTTTTATTCTATTCTTTGACTCTGTTCATCAGTCATTTTCGTTTTCTTGTAACTCAATATTACTGCTGCATACACATATTATCCAAACTTCCATAATATGCCCTAAAATTAGTATATTTATAAGCATTTCAAGAAGGACAACTTCTATAGAATACAAAACAACGTTATTGTATAGTAGCTAATTAGTCATGGAATAAATAAGAAAAATTTTAGTTTTCTGACATTATTCGTTATGAATATATTCTTAATTCCTTTTTAAATTTCTGAGTGTTAAATCTGGTGAATAATACAAAATTTCCATGTTATAATAAATTAAATTTAAAATCGATTGCTGACGAATCAATTTTCGTCACTTCAAATTATGCTCCAAGGTACACCTTGTATTCTGATCCAATTTTACACCCAATTAATTCCATCGATTTTAATAAAATAAACGAAATTTTTGATGGACGATGTGTTAGTCCCGCCAAATAAACAATGACACGCCAAACTCCGAATGTTTTTTAAACTGCAGCAATTCCAGGCTTACTCGAGTTTTTTTTAAGCAAAACTAAGAAGCAAGAATGTTAATTATTAAGAAGGATTAAAAAAAACTTTCAGTTACGCTTCTCGCATAAAATTTAGATGAGAGAAAAATTTTTGCCCAGGGTTCCGAGAAATCCGCGTCATATTCTCGCGTCACCGCGACACAAGAATGAGAAGGGATAATTCCTCTTTCTCGAAAAAAATAAAATAACGTCAAGATAAAGGCGCAAGAGAGGCGGAATAAAACAACAAACAAGCGAAATAAGAGGTGCGGGTGCACGGGCGCTGTTGCCGTCGCCATGAATAAAAAATGAGGCCTCGGCGGCGTTGCCGAATCGTGGAAACGATAGTCGTGAAATACGTGCTACGGGGCACGAACGCACGCGGGGACCGTCGTGCGACAAAGAATGAGGGCAAGTGAACTCCGAGGGGCACGCGAAGACGGCGGGGATTTTTAGCAGTGTGCCGATGAATCCAACGGAAGTTGTAAGAGGATATGCAGTGTTGAGCTTGACATAGAAAATTAAATAATGCAACAGAAAGTTTTGTAAAAATATTATAGATTCGATAAAACAAATACAGCATTCCTTCGCTTTAAACCTTTATAAGTAAGCAGAAATACCGCTATCGCATGACAGAACCTGGTTTTGTTTATTTTTAGGCACTTGTAAAACACTGAGAATGTAAACTTTCAATTATTTTCATGTTGTCATAACTCTTTTTGATGAAGAAGTTGACTGGTGCTGTTGAAGAGAGTTACTGGCATGCCGTCGACTTATAAAATCATCTAATCTCAAATACCTTCTTATTTACATTATTTTATAATTTTCACTGTAAATTGGCCTTTATATGCTGTTTGAAATGCTTTTAATTAAATAAATAAATAAATATCGTATCTCCTGTCTCATAGATGGTTAAAAATATACACTTCACAAGATTTTTAAGTTATACGTTCTATTATTAAAGCAAAAAAAAACAAAATAACGGTGATCTTCGAAGCCAAGATTTGGGAAGAGTAAAGCGAACGCCTAGTAAAAAATCGCGTGGGAAGCGCCACTCCTGGAGTGAGATACGAGCGCATTACTTTTCAGGGTGTGTGAGGCAAAGAGCATACTAACCCACTCTGTTATTATTTGCGGAAGGACTCTGAAGATAAATTATATCCTGCTACAAGGAAATGGAGAGTTTTTCAACTCGTAGAGAATCTATTATAATAAACTTAGAAAGCGTCAGTATTTCTCAATAGAATCAAAATGATAGTTGATGCTGCTGGCGTTGACAGTGATCATGATGTTTTCGTGCGAATTAAAGGTTGAGGATTTGTGTTAAAATATGTACTCGGAAAGGATTTAATTCTTATTATTATTAATATCTTCAAAGAGATTCAGCGTCTGACTTGTCAACATGAAATAAAATCTGTTGGGAGGAAAAATGTGCCACAAAATTGGCCATCTTGGCGCATTGAATATTGGCATTTTACATGGGTTTGTTTTATTATAAAAGAAGGAATAGTCTTTCGTATATGTCATATCTAGATTTCTATCTAAATACCAATTAAGGAAAGGGAATCCTGAATAAAAGATAACGAAATTTCTCTATATTATTCTGCTCAAGATAAATTCAATATAATTATAATAATCATCAAAATGAGCCAACAGAAAATTAATATCCGAAACAATTAGCGCATAAATTAGCAAACGTTAATATATATTTATAATGCAATATTTTAGCTGTTGATAAGCGTCCGAAGACCGTGGAAATAGAATGGGAAGAAATTAAAAAAATCTGATGTGGCCAACACATGACTTTCTCCATATTTGGGGTATAGATATTTAAATTATTATGAATAATATTACGAGGCAAAATTATTATTTCGTATCGTAAAAGAAGACACGTCCTTGCCGTAAATTACGTATATTTTGAATGTTTACAGAATTCACCGATACATGGTGTTGGCGCTGTATACTGTTATTAAGATAAAGCGAAATATATCCGAAATGGATGGTTCTACGAAAATTAGTTTCAGACAAAACTTGGAAGAAATATTATTCTCTACAACTTTGGTCCTTACGAAGATTACCAATAACGATGTTTTTAAGGAGATATTTAACGGAAACCGAAAAACCGGTTATTTATAAATAACTCCTAAACAATAACTCCTATAAAAAATTGTTTCAAATGAAAACTGTAGAAAATTACATTCTCTATAACAGTTGTATAGGATTGTATATACAATAATGATGTTTTAACGAAGAAATATCGCAAAAACCGAATCGGGTTTCGAATAAACCTCGACTTCCGGTTATCCGTTATTGTCCAAACACTAATCAGTTCTTTGTGCTCATGTTAAAGTGTTATATATGAAGTTTGGCACGTACTGTTTGAGTTAGAGCGCCCACAATAACATACACACACAGACATCATTCCGAAAATAGTCTAAACGTGTTCTAGGGACCTCAAAACATGTATTTCCGTTGAAATCTCGAAGTCAATTTTTTTCATGAATACAATACTTTCCCATTACTACGTATGGAGAAAGCAAAAAGGATCAAAGATAACTTGAATAAAGATTGGAAAACAAGAGAAGAAAAGAAGAAAATCATAGATCACTAAGGAAATGCTGGAGAAAATGGAAAAACGTTAACAGTGAAGAAGGTAGAGCCAACTATAAACGCATAAACAATGAGTTGAGAAGGGTAACAGATAAAGCTAGGAAAAATTGGATTAAAGAAAAATGTGAGGAAATACAACAGATGGAGAAGTTAGGACGGTACGATATAATGTACCCTAGGGCACTGGAGTTAGAAGATAAGAAGCCTAATGGAATTCGTGGTAAAATAATTATTAATACAGATGGAAAAATAGTTGCAGAACCAAATGATGTAGTACAGGTATGGGAAGAATATATTATGGAACTATACTTCAAGCAGGCAGGATCGACACAAATAGAAATGGAAGAAGAGGATATCACTGAAGAAGACAACTTGGGATCAAGTATTATGAAAAGTGAAGTAGAAAAGGCGATAATGGAACTGAAGAAAGGAAAATCTACAGGCAGTGATGGAATACCGGCAGAGGTAGGTACTTGAAGTCATCGGATCGGAAGGACTAAAAGTGATTACGAAATTAATTAACAAGATTTACGACTCGGGAGAGTGGCCTCAGGATTTCTTAGACGTAACAATGATCCCTCTAAAGAAGAAGCCAAAGGCAATGCAGTGTAAAGACTACAGAAAGATATCCCCAATGTCACACACGATCATCACGAGAATTCTTAATAAAAGGCTATAGAAAAAGGCCGAAAAAAATTCAAGGAGAAGAAGTCGGCTTCAGAAAAGGACGAGGAACCAGAGATGCTATCGGTGTACTGAGAATCATATCAGAAAGGGCAATAGAGTACAGGCAAGGTTGCTGCGTATGTTTCGTCGACTGGCAGAAGGACTTTGATAGAGTAAATTTGGTACTGCTGATGAGGATATTAAAGGATATAACTGTAGACTGGAAAGATAGGAGACTGATCAGGAATCTGCATATACGTGAATCAAGTTGTAAAGGTCAGGTTGGAGAATGCGGACACCAGCGGAGTAAATGTCGGTAGAGGAGTAAGACAGGGCTATTGTCTATCGCCGATCCGATATATGGAGAGAGGCTAATGCAGGAAGCTTTAGAAAGCACGGAAGATTACAAAATCGGAGGAAGGATTACAAGAACATTGAAATACGCGGATGATCAAGTACTTCTACCAAGAAAGGAAAAGGAACTCCAGAAAACGATAAATAGAGTAGTGATAACAGGTAGAAAATACGGTATGGAAATTAATACAGAAAAATCCAAGGTCATGCGAATATCAAGTAAAGAAGAAAATTTGAACATAAGTATTGGAGGAAAGCCATTCGAACAAGTTATAGATTATAAATACATTGGAAGCATTATAACGAGAGAAGCAAAATGTACCGATTAAATCAGAACTAGAATAACGAAAGCAAAGCCGCTCTCAGAAGAAAGAAACTCCTACTGACGGGGAATATAAAGCAGGATATCCGCAAGAAGTTGATAAATGCTATGTATGGAGTATAGCTTTGTATGGGGCAGAAACATGGACGCTAAGGAAAAATGATATAAAATACTTGGAAAGCTTCGAAATGTGGACATGGAGAAGAATTCTAAAGATAAAATGGACAGATAGGGTGAAAGACGAGGAAGTACTAAGAAGAATAGGAGAGAAGCGAACGATTATTCAGAATATCAAAAAGAGGAAGGATTCGACATTGCCTGAGGAGAAAGAGCATGATTAAAGAAGGGCTAGAAGGAAAACTGGATGGAAAAAGAGAAAGAGGCATGAAAAGGTTTCAGCTGATAGACGACTTGAAAGGGAAAGAGTGCTATCAAGACACGAATAAAACTGCGGAAAATAGGAGTATGTGGAGAACCAAGTTTGACCATGAATAATCACGGCCCTCTCTACGGACAGACCGCCTATGATGATGATGATGATGTAGCGTCCTTAAGGCATACATACGTCTTTTAATAAGTGGATTCAATTATTAAATAAAATAAAACGTGCTTGACAAACAAAAAACATATGCATTTAATGTTGTTAATGATGACATTAATTATTTAAAGTATATCATCCACCATTTCTGATTGATGTTTCAATTAATGGAGGAGGTTTTAATAAAATTTAATCCATGAGTTATTTAAATTTAATCAAACAAAGGCAAAAATTACCTATTAAATTAAGTAGTAAACGAAGTAGAGCAAGGAAAGTTGATTATGAATGATTGGCAGAATTTGTACGAATTAAAACAGTTTTAAAAATTACGACAAATAGTAGCTAAAAGTACTGCAGACCAATGCTTATCAGATTCTAGAAATTGCTTTACGAATGATTCGTTATAATAACGAGTACTCTAACAAAGGGTAAGCAATCGCATCATTATTTTAATTATTAGACACTTCAAAACATGGCTTCAAGAGCAGCTTATCAATCAATATCTTTTACTGAAAAACGTACGTTGTAATTACCATAGGCGATACGAAAGGAAAGGACACAGCAAAATAATTTCCGGCATGATAATGGAATGAGGAATTTTTTCAAAATTCATTTTAATTACAATCAAATTCATGCGTTTCGAGAAGATAAAAAGGGATCGGAATAACGAAATTAGGAACTCGCGCAGTTGAAGTGGGAAAAAAAACTGAAAATTAAGTTAAACATAATTAGATTCATTCCGAATAAATCGAGGATTACAATTACATTGTCAGACCGCGAAATCCTATTGTTCTTTCTATCCCTGTGGCTGTAAGCGTGCTTTGAATGCTTTTAATACGAGACAGAGAGAAAGGAGAGGAAAATTTAATATAATAAAAGCCGTCGTCTGTTGGTTGGTTGGTCACGTTATGCAAACGCTAATAACTAATTCCTTGGTTCGCCTCCAAGAGAGGCATTTCCATTTCCCATTACTTTACATGTAAAACGCGATTTTTCTACGTGCAGACTTTCATTCATTTGGAAATTAACAGACGACCTTCAGATTTGAACCATTTTGAAGAAAAATTTATAAAGTTTCTTATTCCGGTCGTCTTTTTTCGCCCACAGTTCGAAATATTCCATGTTAAACGTTTAATTTGCATCTTTTGTGGAAATCTCGCCATTTTAACGTGATGTTGCTATGTCGACCATTATCATTGTTACACCTCAAATTACTATTATTGTATATACATCCTTCTGGAAATAAGCGTACCTTGAATGCTTCAATACGAGAGAGAGAGAGGAAGGAAGGGGAGAGATTGGTGTGTTTTGTGGAAAATAAGTATATTAACGTAAATAAAAAAAATTTTAAGTATCAACAGTGTCATTTTAGAAAAATTGGAAATAAAAAGCATTCTTAAATTAAATTCTTTGTAAACCATACGTGCTTACGAATTTATATTGTTATTCCTCGAATTAATTTCGTAACAATGGCCGAAGTTTGGAAACGAATATAAATTAAAATTCAATTAAAATTAAAAGGACATTTAAAACTGTTAACAGGCAATTTTCGAAGAAACAACAGTGGATCTTTTAATGACTTGATTTGTTTTTATAAAAGGAATTTTGGTGCTTATTTAATACAGAGTAAGTTCTAAGGCTTATAATCCATTTAAATCTAATAACAGTGGCTATTATAGTTTAAAGAAAGAACTTTATTTATTCACTTTACAGAATGAATTAATTTTAGGCTAGCATTGCTTATTATAAAAGGAGTTACTTTGGAATTTACAGTAAGTAAAGTGGAAGTTGTACTGAATTGACTCAAGTATATTTCAAAGCAAAAATCAATTTCGGAAACTGAGAAGTCCAGAGTAGTGAGCGGACGCTAAACGATATTAAGGTACATTTTATTCCAAAATCTATTTAAAGTATTATCAGAGGCAATTGAAGATTAAACAATTTTTTTTGTTACCGGAATTCTGCTTATTTCATGAAATTGAAATGCTAATGCATTAATCCATTAAAATCTGTTAAGAGCGGCTATTTCAGCTGAAAGAAATATATGTACATACATGGTACTTTTATTCACTTTTCAGAATGAATGAATTCTAGGTTAACATTGCATATTATAAAAGGATTTTCTTTGGAATAAGAAGTTTGTTATGTGGTTATTTTAACTGAATTGAATCAAGTTCTCTTCTAAGTTTGAAATACATTTAAAACTGGTGAAAGTGGTTGTTTCGGAAAATGAGAAGGCAAGAGTGCTGAGCAGACGATAAACGATATTGAGGTACTTTATATTCCAAAATCTATTTAAAGTATTATCAGAGGCAATTGAAGATTGAACCAATTTTTTGGAACCGGAATTCTGCTTATTTAATGAAATTGAAATCCTAATGCTATAATCAATTTAAAACTAATAACAATGGCTATTTTAGTAGAAAGAAAGGTACTATTTTATTCACAAGGAATTTCTGTGAGATTTTAGTTAATTAATTAAAACAGACTTATAATATAGAAATTTTATTCTTGCGATTTTTACATGTTGCATTGACGAAAATTTAGATTCATTAAACCCGTTGAAATTAAACGGGCACTTATGCTAGTGATTTTCATAATAACCTAAGTAAACAACATTCGTAAATTATTATATTGAATATACATTCATTCTCTTTCGTTGAAGAATATAAGCAACTATTTTAAGTTTAAGATATAATTGTTCTCACCTTGAAAATTACGGTATGATAACATAATTTTCAATTTTCCTTACTCCCGTCATTTTTGACGGACTATACACTAGTAGATTAATAGATTGACCTATATGAGAGATATACATAGTAATAATTTAGAGGCTCTAGACTTAGATACTAGATGGTAATCGTGAAAAATCGCTACAACATATGTACATACATGCTGTAAAAACGCAGGAAACCGGAAACACATCACATCTGCGATTCTTTACTCTGCTAAAAGGATAGCAGTCGGTGAAAAAAAGCGCATTACGCAATTTGTTCTTCAGTTATTCCCTCACGTGTTTATTTTTCGGATGGATAAATTAAAACCCGATGAAAAATGTTACTGGTGATAAATCTACAGGAATGCTACATTTTTAAATCGTTAGCTGGAATAAAAAAACTATTGCGAGTCATTTGAATCGACTCAAATGTGTTTAACTTTTTGGTAACATCTGCGCTAAAAAAATTTCATACAGATAAGGTTTCCATTAGGGGAAGGTATATATGCAACGTGTACAAAAAAGTTCACGAATGGAGTATTTTTCTAGCGGTTAGAAAAGTAGCCCGAGATACGAAAGGTAAATAAAAACAAAAGGCCGGTTGAAATTTTTAGGAAGGGAAGAGGAACGAAAAGGAATCATCCTTTTGGCTTTTCTGGCAGGAAAAGGACGCCAAGGAGGCTTCTTTTAGGGATGAGCCGGCACAAATCATCAAGCGTGACATCCGAAGGGGATACTCTACAAAAATTTCCGTCTGCCTGTCCATCGCCGAAAAGAGGGACCACCTGAGTCTCACTCACGCAGAGTTAACGCTGATCGATACTTGGTCTACCTCCCTCTCTCTCTTTCTTCCTCTCTCAGTCCCTCACTGCTTTCCACACCTCTCTCTCCCTCCCTCCGTTTCTTCCTCTCTCTCCCTCCCTCTATATCCCTCTCTCTCTCTCTCTTCGTCCCTCTATCTCTCTCCCTCCATCTTCCTCACTCTATCTCTCACTCTCCATCTCCCCCTCTCTCTCCCTCTCTCCATCTCTAAACCTCCCTTCCTCCCTCAACCTCCCTCACTCTCCCCCTCCCTTTCTACCTCTCTCTCCCTAAATCCATCTCACTCCTTTCCACACCTCTCTCTCCCTCTATATCCCTCCCTCTATCTATCTCACTCCATATCCCTCTCTCCATCTCCATCCCTCTCTCTCCCTATCCTTGCCTCTCTCTCTTCCTCCATCCTTAAACTTCCCTTCCTTCTTCAACCTCCCTCTTTCTCTCCCACCCTCTCTCTCTCACTCACTCTCCCATTTCCTCCCTCTTTATTCTCTCCTTTTCCCTCACACCACTCTCTCTCTCACGGGACAAGTTCAATATTAAAGTAAAAAAGGTTGAAAGGAATTAAGCCCTCATCTCCCTCTCTCTCTCTCTCCTTCTCTCTTTCGTGACGTACGACGTATCGGAGGGCACCTACAGTAATTTCCTCCGGTGCTGTCACGTCGGACAGGACGGTTAGAAAATACCACTGGGAGGGTGAAGAAGGTTATTTCTGAACGAATATAGGACTCGTACGGTGTGTCATTTTTTCGGCTTTGAATGGATAGATTGAGCTGCGAGTGTCAACGAAGATAGGTCGGGAATGCGTAATCTCCGATGTAATATGCACTACTGACGAATCTATATTTAACCCTACTACTCTTTCACGAAGAAATCTTCTTTTCCATTTTTGTCAATTATTTTAGGTACAAATCTTCACTCTGAATCCCTAATTTCTTTCATACTATTCATCAGTGGCATTCGGTTATGAAAATGTTCATTAGGGCTTTAATGACTTTTTTCGATTTTAGTGTTAATTCATACATTAAAATATTAATAAGGAGAAGATAATATTGAGAAAAGAATCGACTTCAATGCCGGAAATGGTGTAGATATTTTCCTGAATATAATAAAATGCTTTAGGTACTAAAATAATTAAGAGAGGCACAAAAAATCAATTATCAAGACCGCCATTTAGCTTGAAATCAAAAGATAGGTATTCAAGTAGATGTAAATGGTTCAATGTGTTGTACTGGCCGAATCGATTCGACTCATCCAGCTCATTTATCCCAAAATATAAGCATTTAATTAGGTTTGATGATATGCAATTAACATTATGAAGTCTACTACTCAGGATCATAGGCAAGGCTGATCACAACGTCATAAAAATGTTACAATAATTCAACATGCGTATACATATCAAATATCCTAAATTCGAAGTCAATCCATATAATTTTCAGTGTGACAAACTCAATGACGACTTATATAAAAATGCTCCAAATATGTCCTCTGTGATCAGTAAATAAACAGTTGATTTAAGTGCTGAATTATAGACCACGTAAATAATTACTTTCGGGTTATTTATATAAATACTTTTATGGTGACAGCAACGCTAATTACCTCAAGCTTTCCTATGAAAAATCGTAGTTTTTTAAAAATTAAGTGATACGTATATTTTGGGAAATAAAGAAGCGTATGCTTCATTTAAAAAATATGTAATAACACTGAATTTTTAAGGCTCCTGAATGAGATTTAAAGATTGCCAGTCCACTTACATTTTTTATTAGTACGATTCATTTTCAGACACTTAAAACCATAAGTCGTCTTAAATCACTTCTTTTGGCATTTAAAATCATTTTTCATTATTTATGAAGGAATTTTATTTAATGTTATTCTGGAGTCACGCAGGAACAGATACACGTGTTAATAATTAATGAAATTTTTTTAGGAAATTTTCATCAGCGGCAACATTACCCGAGGGAATTTTGTTAGAAATGGCATCGGCGGCGTTTTAAATGGTTCGCTTTATCCCAAAAAAATAGGTGCTAGTGCCATAATATGGAAATGTATCAAAATAAATTTAATATTCCGCTCTGTAAGATAAATATTCGTTTAAAAATAAAGACATCTTAAGGATATGTAGATATTTCTCTTTGACGATAAGGCATCCATCTACCAATGTAATCAAATGGATTATTTGATCAAAAGCATAGAAACGTAGTACAAAGAGATTCTATAATTAAAAAAATCGCATGAAAGAGATTCGCCATATAAATACATCAAAAACGAAAAAATTACGGAGCAATTTCAAGAAAGTCATAAAAAGAAAGAAATAACTCCGTATAAATAAATTCAAAAGGAAAATATTAAGGAGTTATTTCGCGAATTAAAAAAATAATCTCCTTAAAATGAAAATTTAAAAATAAGGACTTATCCAAGGTATCTCCACGAAAAGGTCATCAAACAACCACATGCCTATTTTAACACCCACGCAGCCATCATCAGTGATATAGATTTATCATAAAAATTTGGCGACCATTGAAGAAACATGCGATAAGCACTTATTTTTCCCATTTTCATTTTGAAGCGTTTATTTTTTTAGTATATTTTTGGCCATAAGAAGAAGAACAATTCTCTATCTAAAGCAAAAATTCAACGAAATATTCCACATTCTCCAGTATCCAGGGAAAATATCTAATACCTAATATTTGTTTTATATGCGAAACGGTTTCGTGTGGAAAGAAACATACATAGAGGATAGAGAAAACAAAGAGTTCGAGGCGTGGTTACCAAAGAGAATACAGTAGGTTATCAGCTGGGCGGAGGAAAATTCTAACGAGGATCCGTCGAGCGCCGTAAAAGGAGATGGAAGACGCATTATTGATTGAGTATAAAGGAGGAGACGGCGGAAGCGGTTAGGGCAGGTCCTCGTGGGATTATGATGAAATAGCGGATGCAGGGATAAGAAATGGGAGAGAGAGGAGATGAAAAAAGGATTAAGGGAAGAAAGGGCGACCTAGGACTATCCGATAGGAAATGCGATCCTCCCGAGGAACCCGCGAGGAAGAACGATAACCGTCGGTGGATTAATGGCTGACCTCGTGCGCATCCGCAAAAAAAACAAGTGCCGGATGAGACGCGAATGAACATCCCCATCCGTTTTTACTACAAACGAGTCGTTGTTGACCGAATGAGGCGTACTCTCGCGCACATCTCATTTAGCGGGAGAGGACTTCAAAAAAGAAAAAACAAAGAGCGGAAAGCCGGCGGAAAATTTATCGAAGGTCGAAAAAAACTTGGTCGAAAAGAAATTTTGAGCGGGCGAACCGATGTTCCCAAAAATCCCGCCAGGGGGATGCGTCAAACGTGTGCGGCAGACGTGGACGTGCGTTGTTCGAAAAGTGGAAGCAGGGTCGTCGGATCTGGTAGTTATAAAAAAATTACACTTCCGGTTCTGCCCTTGGGAGGTTGCCTAAAAAATTATCACGGTCTTTTTGAAATTCGATCCGTTGTCACCTTTCGGCGTTCGGCTCTCCCAAAACACCTCGCGGCAGTTGTGTCGACGCATTTATCCTTGGAAAATAAACTGACTTGGTAATTTGTTTAAAAATAACCTTTCCCTTGATTTTCTCGTCCTTTTCCCGCTAGTTACGAAAACGTCACGTTATTTGTCGCCACTTTTAGTCGTAACATTTATGAGGGTGTGCTATAAAGTAAATGTTTGAGATTGTTATCCCATTTTATTGCTATTAAAAACGAAAACGACTACTTAACAACGGCGTAGTTTTATTTACTCAATGAAGGATTTCTTCCACTAATTATCAAATAAACAAGTAGAGTGTTATCTATGAACATGGATGGAATTAGCGTGATTTTTCTAATCGATAATATTTTGTTTCGCTATGAAAAATTTCTCTCATTAACCTAATTGACGAACTGCGGGTAATTTCGAATTTGAATATCTGTTATATGCGTGCAATTAGCTTATCTTTTTTATATGAGGTTATATTCGGTCCATACGGTATGTTTTTATTTACCATCAACGTGAAAATAAACGCTCAAAAATTCAGCTTTCCATTTTTTTATACCTTCGGACACATTAAAAAATTTAATGGGTCCCTACCCGACCCTGTATATTTTTCAAAACACAAATCTAAAGAAAAAAAAATGGCAGCAGTACAGATATTGGCACTTCAAGTCTCAGCTCTCTTTCGCTTGTGCTTTCCTCACAATTTCAATTTAAGAAAAAGTGTAGACAGACGCCAAAGTTAAACTAAACGCTCCAAAAACAAAACAAATTTCGCAGTCTGTATCCTAAAACATATGCGGGAAAATAAATCTCGCCATATTTTCCAAAGATAACAGTTAAGAAGCCAAGAATAAAGCAATCCTCGCCTATGACGTCAAAAGTACGACGCATTATTACTTACGTCAAACGTGAAAATTTAAACACAAAGGTTTTTCAAAGGATAAAACTACTTTTTCTCGCAAGAATTCAGTTTGATCTTTTTTTAATTGCTTTTAAAGATGGCGCAGTGAACCGGGCATCGTCTTGCCATAAAAACGAAGAAATCACCCGGAGAAGAGAGGGAAGGAGAGGGGCGAGAGGGTGAGAGAGAGAGGTAGAGATGGAGGAGAGAGAGAGAGACGTGGAGAGGTGGCGTGGGTGGCGCGTCTGGGTGACCTGGTTGACGCATATCTCCTTACAAGGACGCTTGATTAACAAAAGGCACACGTCTCCTTGATAAAGAAATTGTCCCTTCGCTGGGTCTTGCGTTCCAGAACCCTTAACCCGCAGCTCATCTCCCCAGAGGAAAAGAGAGAGAGAGAGAGGGTGGAGACAGATGGGGTTGGAGGACAGCGAAGCAAAGAGAGAGAGGATTTCTGGGCGTTGAAAAGTGCTCGCGTCTTCCTCTCCTGCATTTAAACACAGGCACAGTGAAAGAGGGGGACATTCGGCGAAGGTTGAGCGTTGAATGGCGAAGGTTAGCTCAGGGGTAGAGATGGTACTTTAGGTAAGAAGAACAGGACACGACGTAAGAAGGTAATGCCTGCGGTGGACGTTGAAGAGAACTTTACCTCTCTATGCCTTCGAGCAGCTTTCTCGCCATCTCTCTCCCCCTCTCTCTCCCTCTCTCCCCCTCCCCCTCCCACCCTCTGACTCCCACCCTTCCATTAATACAGTTCATCAATGCAACACCCAGAGGATGTGATAAACTTCTGATCCCACTCCGTAGAACAGAAATATACAGCAAATCCCTTACCGTCACTGCACGCAAACTCTGGAATGGCCTGTCATTGGGAATAAAAAAACTCTTTATCTCTATACACATTCAAACGACTCTACTACAAATATCTCCTATACCACGCCACACCTTGAACTACTCTTCCTTTCCAGGCCGTCGAAATCTTTCAATTTTTTAAATTAGTTGTACTTATTGTTAGACAGGTGATAACCTTCACTGCCATATCAAGACCATTAAAATTTTTATTTTTATATACAGGACTATTTGTATGTGCTCCTCTCCCAATCTCTCCCTCCCACCCTTCCCCTCCTCTCCCTCCCTCTCTTCCTCCCCTTCTTCTGCTAAACATGTATGTTTTCATCTTATTTTATTAATTATCTTGTTCATCTCTCATAACATTAAAATATATTTTTTAAATCTCATCTTGTCAAACTTGTATGTGTTATTGTAATTCCACCATTGTTCTTTTATGTATCTAGGGTTTTCGCAGGTTTTTCCCACCCCCTTCCTTTCGTGGGTGTTTTCCTGCGTGGTCTTTTACTAGGATGGCCAAGTCAGGTCTTTCCTAGGTGTTTACCACAATTACTCTATCTTTCTATAGAAATTTTCCGAATTTGTTATTTTGCTTGTTTTTCTATTTATTTTATTTTCTGGTTTTTTTCTGTGAAATTATTATTACTATTTTATTCTCCTTTGTAATTGTTGACGCAGGGTTAAATGTAAGAAGGGACTATATAGTGTCAATTTCGCCCTATGAAAGTCGTTTGTCTGTCTGTCTGTCCATCTTCGTCCTTGTTTTTTCTTCCCCCTTCTCTCCCATTTCTCCTTGACCTTTCTTAATACTTTCTCAACTCCCTACTTTAGTTCCTTCCTTTTCTCCAATCTCTTATCCCAACCTCTCATTTTTTCCTTATTTTTTCTTCCTTCTCTATTTATTTCTATTTCTTGTTCATCCTCCCATTTCCTTTCCTTTTTGCTCTTTCTCCCTTACTTTATTCCTAATATTTTAATTACGCTATAAGTACACTTCGCAGATTTTTCACACCACCTTCTTGTGCGAGTGTTAACTTGCAATAGGATGTTAACATAAAGCGCACTGAGTTCCTAAGTTTTCCTTCATTCATTTCCACCTTTATTATATAACATAGGCTGAGTTAATTTAGTTATTTATACGTGTCTATAAACTAGATGAAGGAACTTATTAGCTTCAATTCCACCATGGCTCATTTCATTATAGCTGTTCTGTTAATTCTCTTCCTCACCTTTTCACCCTCATTTTCCAACTAAAAAACTGAACACACTCCCCGACAAAAATCCACCACCTTCCCACATGTCAGACTTTTATTCTAATTATCAACAACATTCTTCGTGTCTCCTCTCCCCTCCCATTCCCTTTTTATACCTATCAATTTTAATAAGAGGAGGTCCATTTAATTAGCGAAGAAGGAAAGGAGGGATGAGAAAAGGAGAGAGAGAGATAGACTGGTTAACCAGTCTATATCTCCCTCCTTTTCTAGAATACTCTTGCACATTGTGTTCCAGACGCGCTGGAGGAAACATCTCTCCGTTAAGATCCGCCAGAATCCTCTGGGAAGGGTTTTAACGGTGAGCAAAATCTCCTTCGCAGATATGTGGACGAGTTTTGAGGATATGCGGTCCCCTCGTGATTGAGGTCGTTTCGGTTTCTGGCCGCGAGCAAAATGCGGGTAACGAAGCGAGATTGGCGAAAAAATTTGGACGAGTTTGACGATGTCTAATTCTGTCTCATATATTATTGCGTGCGTAAAAAGCAACCACGTTAATGAATCTTACGGGATGAGAATAGAATGATTTGTTAAAGATGATAATAAACGATTTTTGGGATAATACAAAGGATTAATGCGATAAATCGTGGCATCTGTTGTTACAAATAAGTTTTGCTGAACAATGGAAATTCAAAAAAAGACTCGGCATTTAGACGGATAATTAATATAAATGCTTAAAATTACTAACTGAATGTAAATATAAATTCATTGTCATACGCTTTTATATTATAGATATTTCGTAATAATTCAGCTTAAAATACATCTATTTGCCAACTTACTTATTATAAATTTGTCACCATTTTCATATAAAAGAGAGAAAAATCAAATTAAATAATTATACGAGTGATCAATTGAGGCAGAAAATTCAGACGAAGCGGATAGAAAACTTTATATATATATATAAACTTGCGGAAGAGGAAAGGTAAATGAGGATATTTAGGGCACCTAGGTGTTGAAGGAAACCCAGTTAGCACTTACCGGAAGGAGAGCCGCTGGGGTGTTGGAGAGATACATTTGTAGAAGTTATTGGTGATTTCGGGATGATCCCTTCATCAGCACAAGAGATACACAACTGATTTGGCAGTGACACTGGGGTAAAGGTGTGGGGGTGGAAGGGAAGGGAGCGTGGAAGGGAGCGTGGAAAGGTCGGGGATTGGAGAATGCAGAGGGGGGAAGGGAAAAGAGAGGGTGGAAAGAAGGAAAAATTAACGGATATTGAGGCCGGGAGGAGAGAAAGAGTTTAAGATTTGGATATGGGCCAGTTCCAATTGACGGAGTTGGGGGGCGGAAGTGTCGTCCGTCGTCTGCATTCTCCAATCCCCGACCTTTCCACGCTTCCTTCCCTTCCGTCCCCACACCTCTTCCGGTAAATGCTCACTGGGTTTCCTTCAACACCTAGTTGCCCTATATATATATAAAATTTTAAGTATTCCACATAAATAAAAACTATAAACTTTAAATGTAAAACTTTAAATATAAAATGGAAGTATTAATAACATGCGCATTTTCGTATTATATAAAATTTTAAGTATTCCACATAAATAAATTCCATATATATATAAAATTTTAAGTATTCCACATAAATAAAAACTATAAACTTTAAATGTAAAACTTTAAATATAAAATGGAAGTATTAATAACATGCGCATTTTCGTATTATTGTAAATACTTTGATAATGTACAAAATCTAGAAATATACGAAATTTTCTTCGATACTTACAGACGTATCGTGGACGTATTTCTAGACCCAAAACCCTTTATAGCGTATCTCCCGTGGGTAAACTCGCAGTTTCCCGACCTTTCTGTGTCTATCTCGCGTGTCGCGATGAAGACCTAACAACTGTGAAATAATCTACTGCAAAGCAGATCCGTTTGAATTATGTGGATTGATGTTAGATTGCTCGGAGCGATGAGGCGCAGCTGTTTCAGGCTCGTACTTAGCGTCAGACTTGCTCCGCTTCCGCTGACAAGCGGTTATTTTTCCTCCTGGCAGACTTAAAAAATAAAAACGCTAATCAGAAAAAAATATCTTCGGATTCCGTAAACGGGAAGAGTAATTGTCCGGCAGAGAAAACAGAACGCGCTCTCTAACACATTAAGGTGTGCAATTTGCACTCTGTACACTGTAATACGATTCTTAGTTACTGAATAAAAAATATATAACAATCTTCGTGGTGTGATTTATACGACCTTATAAAATTCAAATATAAAAGTAGCGCATGTTATCAACCTGTAGGCAGAGCCGGCCAAAGGGGAAATGCGGCGGATGCGAGGCATCCGGGCCCCCGAATAATGGGCCCCCAGAATTTATCAATTATTCAAGTATCGAGGGTAAATTTTGAAAAAAATTACTAAAAATCACTTTCAAACCGATTTTCAATAAAGAAACACTCATAAATGTTATAATATTAAACTAGGGCTCCATAAATCGTTCGTTATTACTATAAAGTGATATTCGTATCCGGGCTCCCTTCAGTGCTTGGCCGACCCTGCCTGTAGGTTTATATTCAGTATAATATGAAATTCTGTGTTAAATCGCATCAATGTTGGAAGAAATTTTCATAAATTGCACGAGTGATCATAAAGTATTTTGAAATTTTTAATTTGCTACCATATTTATTTCTAACAAAGATTTTGATGAAAAATTCATGTGTGACATGATCTAATTCCAAAACTTATGAGCTAGGACAGGTGTGGGCAAACTTTTATGCATGGCGGGCCGCATCGGTGTTTGCGAATTCTTCAGCGGGCCACATTGAAAGATGCCAATACTTAGGCAGGCCAGATTAGAGTTAAAATCGTAATTTGCTTGGATTCTTAGGCATCATACATAAGTGAAAAACTAGCACAAACAAGGATTGTAGGGCTAAATTCTCAAAACTAAAGGTTTTATTGTCATAATTTTACCAAAAGTACTATAAAATTGTGTTAAATTTTACAGATTGCTTTTTCACCAAAGCTTCGCGGGCCACGTTAAACGTTCTCGAGGGCCAAATGTGGCCCGCGGGCCACGGTTTGCCCACCCCTTAGCTAGGATAAGGTATTTGCAATGTTTCATTTAACCAATCTTTCAAATTTACAAACATAAATACATACACTTTCCATGTTAAAATTTCTTTAAATGTTAAGGACGTAAGAAAGCTACTTTTCATTTAATGATGATAAAAAAAATGCCCTTCATTGATTTTCCACGAGCTTCAGCTACATATTCATCCAAATAGTCCTGCCCTATTCCAAAAGGGATATAAAACCCACTTCTTTAAAAAATTCTATCACCTCTTCCTATACATTCTCACGGAGGGTTTATGACCCTTTGTCATAGGAACGAAAAATAACTGTAAGATACTATTTTGGCGTCTTTGTGAAAATTCACTTAGTGCTGGTGCATTTTCGCAACACCTTAATGGTAATTGGAAATTTTAGGAACAGCGAAGGTAGTGTCATTTTGTATGCAGTGAATATTGCGACGTATCTCAGGTGTGCGGTAAAACAAAGACAGAAACAGCGGGCGAGGTACATTTCGAGACGTTATGCAATTTCACGAATATAGGTCAGTTATCACAGCCAAACATTCGAACGTATTCTTTTGGAAATCTAAAACTCATTTCGAGGCAGTAATGGAAAACATTTCCAAAATAGAACTCAATATGTACCCAGGCATTGTTCTAGCGTGGGAAAAATAAGTAATGAAATATCTATGCAAGAAAAATATAGGTTTTTCCTTTGAAAGCGTTTTGCTCTCAAGTTTTTAATGGAATTTTGATCTTCAAAGGGTTGATTCGAATAAAAATCAAAATAAAATGAATTAATTCCATAATAAATATTACATCTTCGAGCTTAATTCAATTTTTCATATTTCAAAAAGGAAAAAAATTCTCGCACGGCGCTAAAAAAATAATATGATATAAAATTTGTGGTCTTTCTTTATTAATCACGCATAAAATGTTGGCAAAAAATTTATTTCAAGCAATCGCACGTTGAGAAAAATCAAAGTCGAAATCGATATAAATAATTGGTCAAATTAGTCAGATACCTTCACCTCGCGTCCCAAGTGACAACGTACTATATTTAATGAAACATTGCGCCAGAATATCCGTTTCCCGTTTCGACGCAGTCACCGGAGTAGAACGGAATGAATATTGAGTTGGTTTTGCGGCGTAACTCCGCATACACCCGCCGAACTGATTAATTTTCCTATGCGTTCAAAGAGCGCTCGTGCACACACACATACACACACTCACGAACTCAGCTTGCGTACCATCTCGCGCGCACCGCAAGAGGATAATGTTTCCTTCCGTCGCGAAAATAAAGAAACAAAACGAAATGGATACCTTTTCCCGAAAACATCCCAAACGTAAACGACGAGGCGTATTCCCTATCTTTTCCCTCTATCTCTGCCTTTCACTCCCTCCGTCTCTCTTTATCTCCCTATATCTCCTTCTATCTCCCATCTACCTCTTCTTACCAACACTATCTGCAAACGGATAGTACTCTAGAGAATTCCGCCGTTCTATTTAGACCCTTTAGCGCAAGGGAGAAGAGAAGTGAAACGCAGAAGAAGAAGAGAGAGAGAAAATTTTTATTACGGTAAGGTTAGTGGCGAAAAACTTCCTCCTCCATCTCAAACAGGAGACAGAGAAATAAAGATGCGATGAGGGAACGGAGATAGTAGATGGAAGAAAAGGGAATGAGAACGACGTGAAGAGCCGTAAAGAAGATGAGAGAGAGATCAAGAGCGCCGTGAAGAAGGAAAGAACAGGGAAAAAAATCGGTACAACATACATTGTACAAACTTTCTCATATAGTACTAATGCGTCGTTTAGTTATCGTTAGAAAATGAAATTCGTAAGAGCCTGTTTTTAGAAAATCCAATTTTTGTTCAAGTTGCCCAAGAATAAACTAGCCTTGTATTCATACATTGAGAAAAATGAAATACGTAGTATTATTGTAGATGTATACTCAAGTAACTGTACGAAATTTGATCAAAATCGTTAGAGCCGTTTTTGATAAAATAGAATTATTGTTAAAGTTGCCTAGAATAAACGAGACTTATATTCATTTTTTGAGAAATATGAACTACACAGTATTATTGAATACGTAAACTCAAGTAACTGTACGAAATTTGATCAAAATCGTTAGAGCCGTTTTCGAGAAAATCGGATTGTTGTTAAAAATGCGTAGAATAAACTTCCCTTAATTATTGAGTAATGTCAACCATTTCTTCATAGCTTCTACTCTGTATGATAAAATACCTAAGTACGAGATTTCATTCATTTTCACTCTACTGTTTAGGCTCTAGAGCCAGTATCAGACAGACAGACGGCATTGCGAAAACCACCTTTTCGGATTCAGCGACACCTAAAACGTGTATTTCCGTAAAAATCTCGAGGTCGAGTTTTTTCGCGAAAACAATTCGATACTTCGTATGAGAAAGTAAAATTCGGTACAACATACATTGTACAAAAGTTCCCACATACTAATGCGTTGTTTAGTTATCTTTTGAAAAATATAAACTATGTAAAACCGTTATAAACATCAACTTAAATAACTATACGAAATTTGATGAAAATCGTATGAGCCGTTTTTGAGAAAATGAAATTGTTGTTAAAGTTGCCTAAAATAAACTAGCCTTATATTAATTTTTTGAGAAATATGAACTACGTAGTGTTATTGGAGACATAAACTCAAGTACCGGTACGAAATTTGATCTAAATCGTTAGAGCCGTTTTTGAGAAAATAAAATTGTTGTTAAAAGTGCGTAGAATAAACTTCCCATAATTATCGAGCAATGTCAACCTTTCTTCATAGCTTCTATTCTGTATGATAAAATGCCTAAGTACGACATTTCATTCATTTTCGCTCTACCGTTTAGGCTCTAGAGCCAAGAACAGACAGACAGACAGACCCACAGACAGACGGCATTGCGAAAACCACTTTTTGGGACTCAGGTACACCTAAAACGTATATTTTCATCAAAATATCGAGGTGGAATTTTTTCGCGATAACAATACTTTCTCAGTATACTTCGTATATGAGAAGGTAAAAAGAAGAAAACGGTCCATGGAGAAAGTGGAGGAAAGAAGAAAATTGGAGAAAAGATAGAAAGATGGTCGAAAAGACGTCCAAAGAGAAAAAAGCTGGCAGGAGTAGGAGTGGCATTCCATAAAAATAAAACCCGAGAAAATATCTGCGCGACTAAAAGTCAATTTTCCTTGGAAGATATACGGCGGGTTGAGGAGAATAAAAAGAGTTAACAAAGTAAGACAGATGAGATGAAAGAGAATGTGAGGAAGGACGGGACATTCAATGGATGACAAAAAGCGAGGAAAATTAAGCGGTGAAGGGATTAAGAGAGGGAGAAAGAGGTAAAAACAGAACAAATAACAACGCGAAACGAGAGGAAGAGGGATTAATGGAGAGGTGGCATCGGAATAAAATTAGAAGAGAAGGGCAAAAATGGATCAAAAATAAGATAGCTACATAATGGTGGTCGAAGAGGAGAAAGATATTACAACAGCAGTTTCCAAACATTAGAATGCCACGCCCCTGGCACTTCTTTATCATGCTCGATCACAACGCATAAACAATACCTAATGGCCCAGTAGGTATTGAATTATACAACTGCCATTAATATTACCACCTTAAGAAAAACATGGACGCAAATGATACCTCCTAGCCACTTAGAACTAGAATTTGACGACTTCATGTTTTACTTCTCACGATAAGGATGTTTAACCAGACAGTAAATATATGAGAAACCTTTAGAGGCCTTTAAACCCAACCAGTCACCCTCCCTCCACCATTTGGAAACAACTGTATTAGAAGGAATGTTTATATGAAGTTAAAAATCTTATATGTATAATAAAATTGAAAGTCTGTCCATCTGTCTGTTCCTTATACATTCCCACGCCCTTTGAGCTATCGAGACCAAACTTTGCAAATTGACTTCATATGACTCTACGAGTAACATAGGGTACCCGGAACCCAGGAGACAATTTTATTTTCCCATAAGTTTACACGGGATTTTCGATTTTTCAGAGTGCAAGGTTTTTTTCCTTCATTCATTAAAACGTAAATATCGACCGATTTTCTTCGTTTTTGCTTTATTCGACGGCTAAAACTCTTTACTATCTTATTCTTGCGATGTTTACATGTTACATGGTCGAATAATTCAGAAATACGCAATTATTTTCGAAATTTTGCGGATATTTCATACTCTTTCCGGACGTTGTCAAGGCGACCGTCATTGTTGCCTCCGATTCAATTAATGCAAATTAAACCTTCAAATAGGTGAAATAATAGCGTTATTCTCTTCGCACTTTATTTAAGCATCGAAATTATTGCTGTAGCAATGTCAACATTTATACATAGCAACATAAATATTTACGGATAATTATTCAGTTAAATGCGTATGGGAAGCGTTTCTAACGATTCAATCAAAGCAGTTGAATCTTCCTATCATCGTTGGAATGCATGAATCTTGTCTCTTTGTAAGTAGAACCATTATATTATACATCCATAATGTTTATTAACGCAAATAGGCTCAAGCATCAAGTTTTAATTAAATGAAAATAGGGACACACGTTATTATTTTAAACATATTACATGGTTATCTTCTCTTCACTGATATTCTACATAAACGGTTGCATTGATTGTTATATAAAAAAGAAAGGACATATTATTTGAATAAAAAGAAAAACAAAAGTTCGCCCAATTCATAGGTATCAAAGATATTTTAGAATTAGTTTTTACACTCTCCAATATACGTAGTATAGAGAAATAATCGTTTTCATGAAAAAATTCGAAATAGAGATTTCAACGGAAATACACGTTTTGAGGTGCGCAAAGGGAAAAATGATTGTATTACCATATAATACATAATTTTATTCGCCAAAGACGTCGGGCAGAACCCGGGCATCGTCGGGTACTCTCAGCTAGTATGTAATACACGTGAAATACTAAGAAAAAGATCACACAGAACTGCAGCGTAATAAAAGAGGCCTTTAAAGAGAGTGAGGTACAGGAAGAGAAATTAAGAGAGGCAGAAAGGTAGAGGAAGGGACAAGTAAGAAATGTTTCATCCCATGAATACATAAATGCGGAATATGATCCCGGATTCGTTATTTGTTAATTAGCCCCCGGACGGAGAGCGCGGGAAAAGCGACAGTCTCCGGGTGCAGCCGCCCACTATACGAGGGCGGGTCGGCATTAAGCAGAGGCAAGAAGATGGAACGGCCTTTTACTTCAACATCCGAGCAGAATTTCAAAGCCATTCCTCCAATATAAAACGCGATCTGCTCTGCATAATCCTCTGATTCTCTTTATAAACTCTTCATATCCCTCTCTCTCTCTCTCGCGATTTTGTTCGCCTCCACTCATTCTTCTTTACTCGTAATTAATTTACTGTCTTTTACTTATTCCCACTCTATAGTTATGGTTAAGGAATTCAACAAAATGTTTCAAGTAATCAACCAAGTGAATGTGATCCCATTCTTTTTCATTGCTAGTTGGATCGTTCGCTGTTTTATGAATTCTTTCTTCGTCATTATAAATAGTATGTCGGTTTTGGATTATAAATGATGCTTTTGTAACCAATATCTCTCTGAAATGAAAATATTATCGTTCAATTCCTCTATCGAACTACATCTCTCGCCTTGTATTCTCCCCCTTTAATTTCATTCCCTCACCTCTTCCCTCCATTATTTTTCTTGTCTTCTCTCTCTCCCTCCCTCTCTTTCTATCTCTCCCCTTATCCCTCCACTCTTTCTCCTTCCATTCACTCCCTCCCTCTCTTTCTATCTGTCCCCATCTCCCTCCACTCTCTCTCCCTTTCCCTCTATCCCCCTCTTCCTCCACTCTCTCCCACTATTCACTCCCTCCCTTCCTCTCTCTCTCCTTCCCCCTCTCTCCCACTATCTTTTCATCTTCTCCTTAAACCCTTTCTTTATCATCCCTTCATATACAGTCTCTTTGTTTCTCTTGCACAATCTCGCTCTCCCTTCCTCTCTCATGACCTTTATATTTCTCCGTCACAGCATTTTACCTCTCCCATTTCCTCCTCGTCCAATATTTCTACCTTATAATTACATAAGCTGCTCTTTTTACCAAAACTTACTGTTCAATTTTCCCCTTACCCTCTTACTTACTTAACTCCTCATACAATCACATTTCTCTATTTATGTTTGCTTCCTTACTCAGTCTCATCTCTCTTTATGCCTACCCACGCTCTCTCGTTCCCTATTACCCCTCTCTCTTTTTTAACCGAATTCGCAGCGAGTGGATGATTCACGAAAATGCGGTCGTCTGGCGCAGAATCTCTCTTTTTTTCTCTCTCTTATCCGGGAAAAAAGGATAACTTTCTGTAATTCTGCCGGCCCATTACTTTGTTATTTCGGAATTAATTAATGTCGCGGTGTCTGGGCGGAAAGCCGTATCTTTTTTGAATCCGTTCGCGACGCCCTCTCGAACTGTATTTCACCGTATATATATATATATATAGTCAATTTTAAAATTGTCGGAGGACAAATGCAGATGTCGAAAGAAAATTTTCGACATGCTATAATAATGAATATGTAAAACAGGTACGCATTGTGTTATACGTATCGTAACTGCATTATTCAATAGGATTTTTGATTAATTTATTACTCATTTGTTATTCCTTTTTAGGCGCGTTTCGCTTCCAGCGTGAACACCTATTGTCGTCGGTCTGTCCTTCCGTCTGTACGTCCGTCCGCATGTTCGTTCTAGGCTTCTACATAACGGATTTTCATGAAATTTGATATTAAGGACTTACTATAAAAGATAATTAGAAAATCGCAAAATTGAATCACGTAAGCCAATCAGGGGTACCACTTTACTGGTGACAAAAAATGAACTTTCCGTCATATCTCGTAAAATATAGCTCATATCAAAATATTTCTCAAATAAAACTTGTAGAACTAGTAAATTAGAGTATTTCCTTTCCTATACATATTTATCGTAGGAGTAGTCGTTATCAAGAAAATCAAACAAGAATGTCTTAATTCGAGTTGAAATTGGAAAACTCCTTACATGGTTACTTCTTCATCGTTGCTAACATAAACAATCTTATAAACAAACGTTTAATTTCCTTACGTTTGCATGTAATATTTTTAAATAGGAAGAAAATGGATTATTTATGATAAAGAAAAGAACTTTAAAACGCTATTTCCGTTACGTACAGGTATATCATTTCTTTCTAATACTCCATTGCACAAAGCGCGCCCATTTTTGATACACTGTACACTTTCCCAATTTGTTATTTGTTACCAAGAGTACACACGTGTATATTTAGTTTATAATTTAAACGATTTTGCGTTGTTCTGTAATCCCTATTTAAAATCAATATACTTTTTGGCCCTATGATTCTACTTCTAATAAAGAATACAAACGTTGAATTCCAATAGCACCGTAGAAAAATGTATATATTATAAATAAATATATATATATACACACACACACAATATATGAAATCGGTACATAAAATTCTCGGCCCAAAAAGAAATTTAATGCGGAGTTTAACCTCAAAGTTTAAATATTAATACTTGAAGGTTGTAAAAAGTAAGAAAAGTGCAATATTTCTAATTAACATTATGTTTGTATGAACGCAGTAAGATAAGCATTCAAATAAAATATTTTAAAACCATGGTTAATCTGCTGCGGTTTTTTGTGTAATATATATTTGATACACAGAAAAAATTCCCTGTGAATAAGATTTAATTCAAGAAATCAGCATAATTTTTAAAATAGAGGGAAATGCTAATAAACACCTTTAATATTTAGTCTTTATAACGATGAAAACATTTTGAAAATTATCCCAACTTAGTACAGCGTCCTTACCACTATGGCTCTATCGTGTATACCGAATTAAAACAAAGATGATTATTTTCCTAAACATTATGCTTATGGTTTTAATAATAAGCAAAACATTAAAAAATCTCGAGAGATTCTTTGTAGTAGTGTATGATCAAATCATTAACCATTTTAGGTAAACGTCAGAAACATCGCTACATAGCCAACATTACTGTTACATGTCTTCCTACCTACTTAATCTCTACTTAATACACTTCCCTTAATCATCTCTGCAAACATATTTGATACATAAGCTCACAGGCACAAATTGATATTTAAATCACGAAATATTCCCCAAATTAGAGGTACATCGTTTTGGAACTCTGATTTCAAAGAGAAATATTTCTATATTTTTTCATTTCCCATACAAATTACGTCATAATTCCGGAAACTCATAAAAACATCATCTTTTTTAAAAGAGATATATTAAATTGTAAACAGTACCTCCTCAATGGCATGTTTAAAATGGTATAAATAGTTCACTTTTGATGAATCATTCATGAAAACGTTCGATATTTCTCGTCTGCCGTTCAGAAACGAGAAATACTTCAAAGGCCTAAGGTAACTGGGGAAATGCTCTTAAATAAACAATTTCACGGCAATCCATTATATTTACGAAATCTGCCCTCTCTCTCCCTCTCCAACGACACACGAAACTAACTCCTCGTAGTCTGATTCCACATACTTAACTAAGTTATTATTCTTATTTCTGCAACTGAAGAAAACGGATACGCAATAGCATATTTTATCTGCAGAAAAGTCAGCTTAAAAAGATATTAAAAATTCCTTTACAACTCTTTTATAGGGTTTCGCAGAAGTGAAACAGAACCGATTTTTTTAGCCCATGTAGAAGGCACAGTAAAAATATTCTCATCCTATACATTCTCCTGAATGATACATTCGTTCGCTTTGCTGGTATACGTAGAAACACGGATGGGCTTAAAATAACATTCTTCCGCTGCCATATCCCAACCATTCTCACACAGACACACAAACCATACCTCCCTTCCGTTTTACCACGCATCTCTTGGTTCCATCGCTTTAATTTCCACTCCATACCTTTCATTTTAGTTTATCCTTCTCCTCACTCCAAACCCTTTTATCCAGAACATTCTCCTTTGTTTTCAACGACCTCATCTACAGTATAAAAGTTTTTAGAGTCAAAAGGAACGTTTCTGCCACAGAGTAGGTAATTATGGGAGAGTTACAAAAATCATACGTATTTCATTATAATCATCACGATAAGTTAATGGAATTATGTAGGGGAAGGTATAGTGTAAAGCAGTGCTTCCCAAACTTTAGAGCTCAGCGGACCACTACAGCAACCCTGCAGGCCCTGCGGACCACCTCATTTCTGACACAAACGTACTTACTGTAACCACATTAATGAAAAGGGGTTAATTTGACTGCAGAGAGGTGAAATATGAAGGAGTAGAAAAATCTTTAAGCTAACTAGTTACATTACTAAAGTATTGAATACCTGTGATAGTGTACGAATTGATTAACTGTCTCCAAAAAAAATTCAACTACGTGTGCGGTTCATTCCAAAAGTTACATTTTGGAAACCTTCGCGGACCACCAACAAAACCTCCGCGGACCATAGTTTCGGAAGCACTGGTATAAAGTAAGTGCGCATATGCAGTCATGAATGTAGTAGACGGTTTTAAATTAGCTTTGCCTAATTGCGCTGAAAACTCAGATTAAAGCAACAAGTCAATTTTAAGGGTAAAGAAGTAAAAGGTTATTTTTAGTCAGTCTACATATTCCATTATTTTGAAGTTAATTGAAAAAGAAGAGGAGAAATAAATTCATTGGTTCGGATTTCGCAGTTATAATACACCCGTACCGTTAAACATTTAAGTGGATGAGACTTTTTAAAGTAAATAATAAAATTAACTCCGTCAAAAGCAACCTTTAAGCTACATTGCACCATATTCTAAATGGAAATAAAATGTTATTCCAAATATTTTTTAAATGACGATTTTAATCCTCCAGCGCCATAAATCCACATACGCTAACGCAGATGAAAGGTGCATTTTAATTAATCTACAAAACAAATTAAGATTATAATTTCCATAACATTTGAAAGAAGTCTTGTTTCGACGAACAAATTATTAATTACGAAGAAACGCGTGCAGTACTTCAAAAACGTATACGAAATAAAATTTTATTGATTTCCACAGAAAATTTTTAGTACCCTTTTCGACATAAAATAATAATAAGTGGATAATTCCATGCGTGTATTTTATTTAATGCACGTGTTTCAGACCACTATGGAGCTCCACAAAGTATAGGCCTACTCAGTGAATGACGTTATTTAGTCCTTTCAAAGTCCTCACGATTGTGAAGCATCTGACATGAGAAATGTAAAAGTTAAAGGAAAGGTCACACGGGAATAATTTGGTTCAAAAGATATAGGCTTCTAAAATAAATTATGTATAACATTAATCTAAAAAAAGACGCAAACACGCTTTCAGTGTTGAATGGAGGTTTATTGAAGCTATTTTTTTAAAAATAATGACGGTGACATTTAAAAACTGATAAGACGATGAACATAAAAATAAGTGTTGGCATTATTTTATTTTATTTTTATGTTTACGATATACATTTTCTTTTTTACATCATGGGTCCCAAACTACAGCTCGCGGGTCATATCCGAACTGCGCAGTGATTTAATCAGGCCCGCCTCAACATCTAAGACATCATATTTGTATACGAGTATGCTAGCAGGTGATGAAACATTGATGAAATCTATAGGATATTTTTTGAGTTCGTGGACTTTGGGGACTCCAGTATTTATGGAATCAGTAAAGATACTACACCATCTTATCTTACGATACCATCAGACGATGGTAAAATTCTCCATGATTTTAGATCTTTATTTAAGTTGGCAAAATTTCGCAATTCCATCAATGTAGAATTTATTTTTACAGTTTATCAATTAATAATTAAAATTTAAAACACTTAACGGGATATGGAACAAAAAAATATTCCACAGGAATTGTGGGTCAGTTTGAAGAACTTGTAAAAACGTTGATTTTACCAATAAATTTAATAAAAATGTATAAAGTAAAATAACAGCGTAAACGTTAAGTGCACGATTTAATAAATAAATCTTTTTATCTACTAGTCTACTCCTACTATAATATATTTTGAAGTGTGTGTTTGTGTATTTGTGTTTATTCATGGAAATCCTAAACGGTAAAAGCTAGAATAGCCGAATTTGGTATGATTCTTCCTTACATCCTAACTTAGTGAATGGTCTAGGTTTGGTCAACCAGGATTAATGTGCTGCCAATATAGGGGATTAACATCTTTCCATAAGATAACACGTATGAATCCATTTCTTGACTTGCAAGGTATTCTCCCTTCAAGCATTAAAATATGTAAATATGGAACGATTGTTTTCGTTTTTGCTTTATTCGACGAATAAAACTTTATACTATCTTATTCCTGCGAGGTTTACATGTTAAACGGTCGAAGTTTTCAGAAATACGCTATTTATTTCGAAATTTTGTGGATTTTTCGTACTCTTTCCGGGCGTTGCCAAGTAGTCTTTCATTTTTGTCTCCGATTCAATTAGTGCCAATTAAATATTCAAATAGACGAAAGTTTAGCGTTATTCGATTCGCACTTTTGTTTAAGCAACGAAACGATCGATGTTTATGGATAGCAACGTAAATAGATACTGATTATTATTCAGGAAGCGTTTATTGATGAAAGTAATTGAACCTTCTTTCGTCTATTGAATACTGGAATCTTACATTTTTTGTAAGTAAAATCATTATATTCTACATTATAATGTTTATTAACGTAAATAATCTCACGTATCTGGCGTACACTTACCAGTCAGTGTTCAACCATGGACAACTGTACGTTGCCTTTTCACGGGTTTCTTGCTTACAAGACATAAAAGTAAATATTTCAGCGAGGCATAATTACACAAGAAATGAATTTGGTGAAAGTAATATGATAGGAAATAAAATTATTGTAATATTTGAATGCAATAGGCTAGGAAACGAATTGTTACAAGCAAATATGATTAATGGTTAAGAAAAGCTAATTGTAATTTAAAAAGTATCTACTATATATTTTAAAGAGTTAATATGTTGTGCTGTAGCAGCTTCACTAAATCCGTTGAAATTCAACGGGAAATTCTGCTAGTGATAAATAAATAAAACCCTGTAAATGTGTCACAAATATCACCCGATTATTTTGCTCCATTTATATCAGTTTAGATTAATTGTCCAAGCAAGTGTGGTGCGAGATTTGCTTCATCAACGCACTGAATGTCTGAGGCAATTAATGAAACCCCAAACGCCCTCGCCCTCCCCCCACATCGACTCGACCTTTCATTCAGACCGCATACCAGCTGTCATTCCCAGAGGATTTCTTCAAACCGAAATCCCACGCCATAAACCAGCGTCAGCACGACATTAGGCCCATTTGCAAAAATCGCCGATGTGTGGGCGAAACCGCGGCCTTTTTTGTGTAGTTAGGTACGATTAATGGGATTTGGAGGCGCTTTGATATTTAATGCCCAACCTCTCCCTCTCTCTCTTACTAGCCTTACGCCAAAACATGTAAGTCGTAATTTTAGCCAATTTAATCCCACCAATTGTCATTTACATCAAAAAGGTTTATGGGGGAATCATTTACTTTGTCATCGTGAAGTAAATATGTGAGTGTGAATCTTTTAAAGACTAATTTAATACATGTTTACGTGTAAAATAACACAAATTATT
Organism: Uropetala carovei; assembly: GCA_036926305.1. Taxonomy (NCBI): domain Eukaryota; kingdom Metazoa; phylum Arthropoda; class Insecta; order Odonata; family Petaluridae; genus Uropetala; species Uropetala carovei. Next base: position 22,095,780 of record JAXCHB010000196.1, read on the forward strand.
CATAAAATCAATAACGAATTAAAATACTGGGATATGAAAATAATTTCTATTCCTATTTCAATATGGCAGTACAAGTGACGCTCGATTTACGCCAATCCGATTTACGCGCTTTCATTTTAATGCTATTTATAATGAACGTACAAATAACATCCTATTTGAGTCACCGTGCTCGTTTATACTTCGCTACCTTAGAATGTTACATTGTGAAGTTTCACGGTAAATTTTCAGATGTGGTTGTCCCAAGTACACTGCACATCCAGAATATTGCAAGCTTTATTTATATGTTGCATAAATATGAAAATTTTCAATATCTGCATGTATTTTAATAAAATAATGCCTAGATTTACATTTTGGTTTAATTCAGCACTTTTCCTTTATTTTTACTGCGTATTTGATAAACTCTTAAGTTTATATGATCAGTGGCGGCTCCTATGTCTTTTAAATGGTGGGGATAGCCACAAAATTTTGTCGTAATTTTGTGGACGCGCGCGAGCATAATTTTGGAACTCCCAGATTACTATTTCGAATTTCTTCCCAGGACAGTGCTACCTAAAGAAAAGTTTTAAAAGGTCGCTTGCATGAGAAATTTATGACGTTTTATTTGCATTAAACATATACAAGGAATAATATTAAATACAGGAATAAATTAACTACTGACATTACATCAACATAAAGAAAGATTTTACGGAGGTTTAAAAAGTTCTGGGAGGGATGAATCCCACTATCCCCATGGTAAGAGCCGCCACTGTACATGATCAAATACTGCTGGAAAATTACTTTCGATTTACGCCAATTTCGATTTACGCCGTAATCCTCAGAACGTATCTATGGCGTAAATCCAGCGTCGTCTGTATTACACAAGCTCAGTTGTAATTATAAATTATAACTGTTCCTTTGTAATTTGAATTCATTATTACTCACCCTTTTAGTTTTATTCTTTTGCTCGATATGCTAATATACCCGATTTGTTCTTTCCGAACAGGCTCATATATTTTCGATGAAAGCGGAGTTTGAAAACATTATAATTCACTGAGTTAGTCTCCGGAGTCTGACAATTACATGCTACGTCGAAACCGGTAGCCTATAAATATAATCAATAGATCCTCAAATAATATTTTCTTATTTTTAATTTTATCTGAAGAAAATGTTACGCCATATGACGCATGTTCGTCTGAGTACTAATAGGGTATGCTGGCAAGTAAATTAAAAATTTCTGCCGTAGTTGTGGCGTATACAAAGAGAGAAATTTATATAAATTTTCAGATAACTCGATTAGCACGCATGGATGAATTCAACTTGCCACCCAACGCTGGGTAAACGAATTATTTAGTTTATATGTACCGCTCATTTTATACAGCAAAATGCTTTTAATTACTTTTAATCGATTATAAACGAATATCTGCTTAATAAATTAATTCTAAGCGCTTAAATATAATTAATACTTCATTTAAAAATCAAATTCGTTAACTATTGCGAATTAACTCTACCCTCTTGAATTTAAGTGCCTAGAGGGTAATTTTTGTTCGATCCAAAGTCTTATTTCGTTGTTTTGTGAATGTATATCCTATGCGTGCGGATAAATATTTTATTAGTACAGCGATGCACCACTTTATGTATAACTTTATTTTGCTAAAAATAAAGGAAAAATTTAATTCATTACACAGCATATTTAACAAAGTATTTGCATGCATATGGTATTTAGAAATTATAACACAATTACAGTATAATTTCATGCATTTATAACATAATTAAAAAATGAAAAAATGAATATGCGAATAGATGACCAAACAGTTAACACATACGCGTTATTCGGGAGTCCAAAATTCCATTTATATCATAAATATTTTACTTTCAAAAAGAAAAATATAAATAATTAAGGCATTTCGTCTTTAATTAATTTTTGGTTTTGAAGGAAACCCTATTCACTGTAGCAATTCGTTAAAAATATCATGTGCAGAGGGAAAGAGCCGAAGTACTAACGGTTTTAATGTTGTACTCAACAAATATTAAACATCATGTTTTGACTAAATTTTCACGTCAACTTGTAAAAATTACATAGGACGGTGCAGTGTTCTATAAGATGCAAGGTTTTTTAGGAAACGAAAACGTTTACCTCCGAAATTGAAAACATGTTATTACAATGAGAATGGGAGAGACAAGTTTTTTCATTCATAGTACAGTGGTACAGCATATTTATCTCTTCCTTTACACGCATCAATCCCAAAAAATTCTTGCGTTAAAAATATTCTAGCATTTCTTGCGGTGCTGTTTTTTTAATCAGCAACTTTTATAAAGAATTTTATGCATTACTGAAGATAGATTCCAACTTGTAGCACTTTTTTATCTATAGTTTATCGGTAGCATAAATATCGGCGAGGCATTATAATGATATTGGGCAATCTATCTGTTTACGTGTGTTACAATATAGTTGAATTGCGATACAAAATAAAGAATTAATAACCAATTCGACGAAACGCGATTACACGAGGAATATTTTTTCAACAGTGAAACGATTAAAGAGTTGTTAAACATAGAATTTTTGCGGTTGGAATTAATATACTGTACCCTGTACATACTATTCATAATTATTTAATTTGTTATCGCATAAATTTTCGGAAAACTTCAATTTTGTCACAGATACCTGCAATCCTCACACTTTGATGGACGCAAATTTTTAACGCGCAATAAGCCAAGCGACGTTTACCGGCAGAAACACGCGCATCATTTTACCCGGGATATTTATTGTAGCAAAGTATCATCTCCCTCGGACAGCCGTGCGTAACACGTCACTCATACGTACATAGAGCGAAGCCTGTCCCATTCCTTGTGTAAATAGGACCATTTCCTCGTTGCTTCGTGTTATCGCGTCGGCGGCGGCGTAGGCCGTGGGGGATGTGCGTGATGAATCGTGAGAGTACGTCCAAACACGTCACCCAGAGAGAGAAGACAATTCCCCACCCTTGCGGAAATTCTCCGCACTAGCGTCGCGTCGTGTAAAAAACGATAAAAAATAAGTCACGTTCTCTCCCTGTCCGGCTCGGTCCATTCTTTCTCGACGCTTATCCTTCCTCGTTCCCTATTAGAATCGACCCAATTAAACCCTGAGTTTTTGGGGACCACCCATACACCTCCGCCCACCAATTTCACAATTTGCGCGAACTTGTTGCAGCTTTTCCAATTCATGGAATGGATTTCCGGAACGTGCAATCAGGACGATACGTACGGGACGAAAAGTGAACAAAAGAACGAAGCGATGCGATTTAAAATCGACATTTTTCGAAGCGGTGCAATTTTTTCGAATTTCTCGTCGCGTCGCGCGCCTCGTTTGTATTTCTGTTTTGCGCGCGCAAGAAATACCGTTCGCGATAAAGGGTTTGCATCCGCGGTAAATCGATCAAACATGTTGGGAGCGGATTATCGAATGGACCAAAATTACGAACGGGATATATATCCGATTGCAGTTGGATGATTTACGCGCGTTTATTTTCCTCGGGCCAAAAATAAAGGTATTCGGAGAATTTATGCCGTTTTAATCCCACCAGTTCCTTTTTTGTGTTACTCCATAGGTGTGTATGTATTAGAGTTTCAAAATTCGATTTCGTAGCAATTTTAATAGCAATCAAATCTGTTCGGAATAATCTATCCATTTGTTTGATGAAGAGAATAATAGTTTAAAATTCCTGCATTTAATAAAAATTACAATTTACTGAAATAAATTAACTAAGGGTAATTTGGTAAAATCCAACTAGATATCCAAGCTAAGTTTCGAGACTTTGCACAAGGAATGGTTTTTAGTGTATTTGTTGTTGAGGTACAAGAAATTTTATTATTTTTTGTCCAATTGTACGCAATTTGTCAGTCGAATATATGCCATTACAAAAGAAAATCAACCGTAATGGAATTAAATTATCATTCAAATACAAAATGTATTACAACACACGCAATTGGGGAAACCTGTTCGTGTTAAATAAATTATTATTATTATAAGCACGGTTTTCAGCAACATTCTCCAGCATGGATTTCTCCAAAATGTTTCCTCACGGATGAAAGAAAACAGAAACGATTTAATCAATACTTAACCCGTCTAAAAACTTACTGAATTAGGAATTTTAAAAAATAATCGAAATGACAAACTACACCCGTTAGTCTGACCCTGGAGTCTCCAAATTTCAACCGCTGAAAGAACTTATGGTCATGAACAACAAATCAAAATTTGATTGCTCTAACTTGAACGATGTAGAAGTAGTTTACCGGACACAGAAGTGTGACGGGCGGACGGACAAACCGGCTATATTAGCGGATTTTTTTTAAACCCGCTAAAAAGAGAAGTCATGATTTGTCTTTCCAAGATCTGTTCATTACACAAAAAACTTTGTTTGCTTATAAAAACGATAAATTATTTATTTAAGGAATATTTACGCACATGTATTTGGGATCAAATTCCTACGTTCACATCCTCGGTATAATAGCGAATCGCTGCACTTCCGAGCGATTTCACACAGCACGACTAACGTCGGAAGGGTGAACAAATTTGCACAAAGGATCCTTGCTACAAACATCTCATCGGCAATAGTCTGAGTGCATAGAATTATTTGAATCATACACAAGTAATTATGTTCCAAAATCATAAGGTGATTTAATACCAAAATCTTAGTAATTACAAAGTAATCTATATCTAAAAGAGTAATTCTGACTTAACCACTATAAGAATAACATTAGATTATAGAAAGAGAGGGAACAACTGCAAAATGATGGTGATAATGCTAAGAAAATTTTTATAATTGCACACAATTAAATATTAATAAATAAAAAGAGCCTATGCATATAGTAAAAAAAACAAGCTTGGTAGATGCCTGTGCATGGTAAATTCCTCTCAGTATTAATTGTAAAAATTACATTTTTGTAGTTATTATTATTATAGAACCAATGTAAAATTTCCCATGCTCTTTGGTTGACCTTCTGACGAATAAATAACATTTTTAAAAATCCTCGTTTAGCGAGAGAGAGAGAGAAAAGGTCCGAAAAAAATCCGTGCCCCCAACTAGATATTAAAGAGAGATTTATATGATCGTGATAAAAAGTCATCATGTAACCAGGAAGAGTTTGCATCCGTAAGCAACTAAATCATGAAAAGAAATTTCGAAGCAATGCACATTTATATGAATGATGTTATTTTGAAAATGGAGAAACAACATGACGCACGAAGCGATGAAGTCGATGAAAACGCGTAAATGAAGAACCAAACCGAACGAAAACGATAAATCAGGAGGCAATAGCGAAAACGCTTTCTCCTCTTCGCTTCACTATTGATGTTTCCGCGTGGGAGTCTATAACGCGACGTGCCCTGCATGGTTGATGCGCCATTTCCAGAACCATGAAACATTTCGCATATAGAAATCGATTTCCATTAGGATGAGTGATGTTTTTCAAGTCACGGTTTTCTGACACTCGGAGAAGGTGATTGTCGGAGCAAGCGGACCTTTATCATTAAAAAAAAAATAAACAAATAAAAATCATCGTTTATTGTCCCATGTATTCAGGGATTGTGCTCTTTATGTTTGGCTTTCATCTAAATATCTCAAAATTCTTCTTTACAATAATAATCGTCGTCGAATTTTTCCGAGTAAAAAAACAAGCGTCATCCCGCTGTTTTATTGACGCGCAGTGAAATATGGAAATCAGCGTTTTTTTCATTCGTGTATAATACAAGTAAGGTTGTTTGAAATGTGGTTTTTTGATGGTCAAAAAAACATTCCTCTCTCAAAATATGGTTTACCTTCAGGTGCGATTACAACGGGTTATAATGTGATGTTTTATTAATTGTTTGTTTAGGGAACAATACAATGATTTAATACTCGAAATGTTCATTTTCAGCTAGTGTTATTGATTGAACATTCGAATGCTACAAATTCCGAATGAAGTTGTTTTGATTACCTAACCTTGTGTATTTAAACAAAAGAATTTTTATTTAATAATAGTAAACTCACATTTTTCTATCTAGTAATTAGTAAAGTGAGACATTCAGGGGATAATATCACTTAAGATTTTCCATCAAAGGACTTTAATTTAAAATGAGGTATGTACTAAAAATTTTGATTTTTTTCCATATTGGACGTTTCTCCTGAAATACAGATAATGTTGACATTATTTTATTTTATTCACTTTGGCAATGCTTTATCACATACTTGTTATAAGGAATTTATAAATAACTTCAGATTCAAAGTCTTATCGATCATCCAAGGCACTCGCATTATATAGTAACGAAGTTTTCCCATCTTTATATGTTGATGGGGTAAACATGTATTACCTTACGCTTCTTGTACAAAAGCTGTCTAAAATGAAATTCTTTTGAATTTTATTACTTTCCCATTATTTTCTTTTTATATGAACATTTAGTGGTACCACCTTTAATTAAGCAAGTTGGCTGAAAGATATTAAAAACATTAATCAATTTAAAATTTTCAATTCGCTAATCCACTATACTTCGGTTATTGACAAAACATCCATTTGATCGGAGAATGCCCTCTACCGACATGTCGGTGCATTTATAAAGATGATAATTAATTGGATGGGATAATGACTGATAAAACCAAAACGTCCACATCCCTTAGGAAATCTAACCCACGACCTTATGATCAAAATACTCTCACCGTAGCGCACACTCCTACACCCACCTGGTGCATACTACGTGCCGATCCATTCTGTTTATCGAACGTAATCTGCAATTCATAGGATGTTCCGTGTGCCTATAAATGATTGATACGGTTTCATAGCCAGACGACACTAGAACCTAAATAACTTTGACGCACCAAGCAAAAATGAGCCCATCGCGTTGAGTTCCTTCAATTTTTTGTCCTCATTCGTCACCGTTCGTGGCTATAAGAACATTCAAATCGATCCCCCATCGCGTTCTAGAAGAGCGAATACGACAGTGAGATGCCATAAAGGGTGACGTAAAAGATGTACAGTAAAACTCGTTTAATAAGTATTTGAGGGGACCGACTCATCGCTTCGTTATAAGCGTGACTACGTTATATACGAGAAACATGGTTTTTGGCCTATACATCCCTTATAACACGTATACACATACAGTAAAAGCTGTGCTAACCGGCTATTTAGAACCGGCCAGCCTTAGATACCGGCAATTACACAAATACAATTCATTTTGTATTTCTTTTTCCTTTTTTATGAATTTTTGTGTGAATTGTATTATTTGTGTAATACCACAACTTCCACTTTAAAATTTCTTAAAATATAAGATGTATATATTACGTATTTACTCCGTATACTTCTGTGGCTGCCGAGTAAGCATGGCGTTTTTGGTTACGTAGGCCATTTGCATTGTCTAGATGTTTTGGTGTACTTCTAAAATTTCCAGTTTTATCGCTTATTATTATTTAAAAAATTACCCATCCATTGAATATGGCATCAAAATAAATACCTAAAAGCAAGGAACAGGAGGTTGTTTTAACGCTAACATAAAAGCTGGAACTGATCAAACGAATTGAAAAAGGAAAAAATAGAGCAGCCATAGCAAAAGAATTCAACATCGGATCTTCCACGCTCTCCGATATCAATGCTCATAAGGCTAAATTAAGGAAATTTGTGTCATCTTCTGAGACGAGTAAATCAATTAATAAACATCATACGCTCCATAAGCCAAAAATTGAGGAACTGGATAAAATATTATATGACTGGTTTTCACAGAAATGTTCAGAAGAATTAAATAATTTCGTCCTTTTCTAATAGAGTAAATAAAGATACATAATAAAGATAAATAAGAAAGATATAATCCCATAAATTCAATTTTGGGAACAGGTCACTGCCGTAATCCCCAAACTTCCCGGACGCCCTAAACATTTCAATAGTCTTTTTGTTTTGTATGTAAGCGTAGCAACGTACTAAATAAGAATGGGTAAATAATGTCTATATCTAACTACGTGTGGAAGAATTAAAATGGAAAATGCAAACCCCATGCTTAGTTATGTTTGGGGAGTACGATAGTGAACCTAAGCCCAATTTTGTTTGGCCATTGCTAAATTTGCGATGTCAAAATAAGAAAACGCTCCCCTAACCGGCCATTTCTCCTAATCGGCAATTCACAAACCCCTAGGTAGCCGAATAACACAGCTTTTACTGTATTTGCAGTGAGTCGACTTCAGTGCCGTAGTTACATATGCAAAGAGATGCTTATCAACTTCGCGGCATGTAAAATGTTCGACTGCTATTACATACGATTTTTTAAATGGTCAATTAATATTATTATTATGGTCATTAATTTACATAAACATTTCACATTTTTAATATCAATTTCAAAACAAAAGGAGCGTGGAAATTCGTATGGAAGGGGTAGATGGAGGAAGGGGACCTCTACGAACAAGTGCGCGGTAAACGGGCGAAAACTATTCATTACTTATCGCTCTGCTCGCCAAAATTCGTTATATATAGGGCATTTTTTGCCACGGGACCAAACATTTGTTCGTTACAGCCGAGAATTCGTAAAATGCGTGTTCGTTACATCCGAGAAATTTAACCAATGCCCTTATGAAGAAGTTCAAGGGACCGAGACATTTTTTCGTTATAGCCGAGATTTCGTTTTAGGCGTGATCGTTATAAACGAGTTTTACTGTATATGACGTCGTCGCATACAGATAAAAAAAAAAGAAACCGTGACAACTGGGCAGCTGGGGGTGCTGAAGAGACAGGAAAAACAACACAAATTTGAAGTTTTCGGGCTGACGCCCTTCCTCATCGACGGAGACACGTGTCTTCAGCTCCCCGAGCGGCTCTCCATGTTAGGTGTCCACTGGGATCCCTCCAACACTTTGTTGCCACACACACACATATATATACCAAGAAGAAATAACTGTAAATAGACGTTCGCATACTTCGAACAGAAATTATTCTGCTTTATAATCTTTGCATCAAAGACTTCGTCTGTCTATCAGCACAGAAGTGACGTTGAGTTGGGTTGGTCTAAGGGAGATAAGTTTTAATTTCGTAAAGTTTATGGAGCTAGAACAGTTAGGACTTCTCACTCAATGACATTGACATGCATATTTACCAAATTCCTACCCACGCCAGTGCAGTATAACAAAAAATAATAAAAATCGGGAAAAATATAACCTTTTACCTAAAAGAATTAAAATCTAATGGAGTTTTTAGTGTGTAGTTTATTTTTTAGGTAAGTTAAAAACATTTTTTAACGATACAAAAATTAAACGCCAAAAAGAGATAATTTCGTGGGTTCGCGTCATTGATTACGGCGGAAATCTATCAAAAAAGCGCTGTAGAAATTTCTCGGAATCAAACAAAAGAATTACAAGATACGAGGAAAAAACAAAAATTAATTTCAGGCATCTAAAGAACGCGAAATGTTCCATTTGAATTCTTCGAGGTACAAACTTTGCACCACCATTTGTATTTTTGAGAGTTTAAATGTTTTGTTTAATAATAACGCCGGTATATTCTTCGAGATACGCTTCTTAGACTCGTTTTAATCATAGGATCTTTTAAAGCTAACATCATACGTTAAAATTTAAGGTTTGTCGTGCATTGTTACGATTTATTTTCTCATATAACAAGCATTTAGAGAAAATAAAATGATCGTGAAAAAACAGACTTCTAGATTTGATGGAAATGGGCGTTTTAAATATCCCACAAGGCCAAAAAAAGTGTGTATTGTAATTCCTCTATGATCTAAACCAGAAGTGGGCCACCTTTTACCTACACGGTGAGCCGCATTAGCGAATGCGAATCCTTCGGCGAGCCGCATTTCATAGTTGCCAATCCTTTGCTGGGCCGGGTTAAAGTTTAAGCCGGAAGTTAAGAGAGACCATGGACGTATCATGCAAATGAAGTCGAAATTACGTATTTAGAGCTAACATTTCAATATAAATATAAATGATTATTTATCATAAATTGAATTTTTTAAATATCTTTTTGTGTGATAAAATTTACGGATCTCTTTTCCGTGATAGCTTCCCGAGCCGCAAAAATTCTCTTGGGGACCGGATGAGGCCCGTGGGCTTTAGGTTGTACTTCTGGTCTAAACGGTTCTATAGAATCTCACATTTGTGTATCACCAGGTGTAGAAATCTTCTTTAAAATAATCAAAGCTCATAAAAATGACAGATGGTTTGTTTTTGTAACTTCTCACAAAGTTCCAATTTACCTAAAACTCGCTGCATAGACTAATTCAAATTTATCCAGCTTGATGTTAAAAATAGTATTTTAAGAACTCGGTCTTAAAATATAAGTAAATTGGGTACAATTTTTTATAAGGTGAAATTTTATGCCCAACTAACGACATGCTGTGCATACAATAGCGTATCCGATAGCATTATTGCACGATTATTAATGTAACCAGTCATATCACTTCACGATTATTAACTTAACCAGGCATATTACTGCATGGACTAGAAGATTATGGATACGAGAAAGTTTGTTTCTTGTATGTTGAAATAATTTTATTTGACACAAAATCAACATAAAAAGTTTGCGCGAGCAAAACGCAATTCCGAATCTGAAAATGTGAATGGGATAATATCGTCCACAGTTCTCGACTTAATTCGACGCGACAACACATCCCGGTTTTTTTATCATGTGATTCGAACCAGTCTAAATTCGCCTGTTTCTGGCCTTTGACCGCGCGCTTTGTCCCCTCCTTTCCCATTCTCTTTTCACCCTCGGCGATCCTCAACAAGTGGACTGGAATGGGGTAGTGGGAGAGTAAGGGGTGAGAGGGGGGGGGGGGGTGGAGAAGGAGAGGAGAAGGATGGGAGAAAGGGAGAGTGAGGGTCGCGGAGGAGGAGGGGAGAGTGGTGGAGAGAAGGGGACGTAGAAAAGGACTTAAAGAATGGGCCCCAGCTGTCGAATAAGAAAGTTCTACGAGACGCGAAGTGGGTTGCCTCCCCCAAAGTCCCAGATGTTATCACACGAGCGCGCCCCGTGAATTCCTTCGAGAGATGAAAATTTCATCCCGTACCGCCCCTCCATTTTTATCAACACGCATTAGGATTTATAAAAGAAACAAAATCCGCCCAAAGTACTTTTCTTAGGAAAAAATAACCTGTAGCGTCATCTTTCTTTCCCCTCGCCTTTTTTTATCGTCATCGCCGCGCTCAAGATAATGAGGAGGCATTGTTCTGTAAAAAAAAATAATAAATAAAGCGCGGGAATAACATTTTCCTGGGTGTCGGATTCAAATGAGGAAATGGGATCCTCTGCTTTTTATGCGGAGAGGAAATGGTTTGCCGCTTTTTTTATGCATACTGGAAGAATCCCTGAGTATCTAGTTTACTCATTAACACAATAAACGAAAAGTTCGTGCACCAAAAAAATACATTACTTCACTGTAATACTGCAACATAATACGACTAATTCAGATAAACCTGAAATGTAAAATATTGTGCGCACCAAGATGGGACCTTGTGGAACCAAAGGCAACTTATTTAGAATTCATAAATTAGCGAATTTCCAAATTTTTTTAGCGTAAAGAATGGATCAAATCCGCCTCTTTTGAGATAATTCTTTTCGAATTCGATCAGCTCACGCAATCGATTCGGATACGATTCGATACCACTGTCGTCTGCTAAAAATACGAACGCCAAAAAACTAATGACCGCAAAAAAGGTTCGCTTTTCGAGCAGCGCCATTCACGGTACTCCTCGCAAGATCCGTTACATCGGTCATTCCGAAAATATGAAAAGGATATGCATACCTCCTCTCATACATTTCCTTACCTCTCGTATCCGTCAGAATGGTCTGAGGTGCCTACTTTTCGCTTTATCATTCTTATTCCATTTATTCGATGGAACTCGCTGGAAAAATCTTTTCCCTCCACCTGAGACCCTAGGGGCTTTCACCGATTGCTCTGGCCTCCGTCCCAACTTCCCTTCCCTTACAGAGTATCAGCCCCACCTCTATCTCTCTCTCTCTCAAACCATCTCCCTCTCTTCTCAATCCTCTTTTCGCACGCACCCTCTAGTTCCCTTCATCTCTCCCCTCCTCCCATCCTATAAACCATCCCCTTCTCCAACCCTTCCAATCTTCCTCTACAACTCATCTCGTTCTACTTTTCCCTCCCATCCCTACTCATCCAACACTCAACACTGCCTCTCTTTTATCTCTCACTCCCTTCAACGTCTCCCTTAAAAAAAAACCCTCATCGTTGATCACTTTCTCTCCTCCTCTCTTTCTCTCTCTCACGTTGAATTTCCTTTCATTCCATGGTTCTTTATATCCCATGTCCTACACGTCCCACACTCCGTTTATTTTTCTCTTTCTCGCTACATTAGCCCTTTTTAGGCGCGTTTCGCTTCCAGCGTCAGCTCCTATTATCGGCGGTCTGTCCGTCCGTCCGTCCGCATGTTCATTCTAGGTTTCTACATAACGGATTTTCATGAAATTTGATAATAAGGACTTACTATCAAAGATAATAAGAAAATCGCAAAAATGAATCACGTAATCCAATTAGGGGTACCACTTTACCGGCGAAAAAAAACTTTCCGTCATATCTCGTAAAATATTGCTCATATCAAAATATTTCTCAAATAAAACTTGTAGGACTAGTAAATTAGAGTATTTATTTTCCTATACATATTTATCGTTGGAGTAGTCGTTATCAAGAAAATCAAACAAGAAATTCTTACCCTTTTCAGCTCGCTCTCCGTACAATTTCTCTCTTCGTTCCCTGTTTCTCTTTCTATATATCCGTCTCATCCCTCCCTGTCTTTCCCTCTCTTAATTTCTCTTTCACCCTCTCATCCCTCTCTCTTCCCCCTTTCGTTTACCCCTTTCCCTTTCTACCCCCTTTCTCTTTCCTTCTCCTTCCGTCTTCCTTTCCCCGCTTTCTCTTTCTACCCCTCTCTTCGTCTATATTTCCCATTCTTCCTCTTTCTACTTCCCTCTCTCCCTCTTCCTCCTTCTTTCTCCTCTTTCCATTCCGGAATTCCTTCCTCTTTCTACCTCCCTCTCCCTCTTTCTTCCCTCCCTTCCTCTCTCTCTACACCGCTCTCCCTCTTTCTACACCCCTCTTCCTCTCTACATCCTTCTATTTTTAACCTCTCTCCCTATTCAAATTTTCCTGTCTCAATTTCTCTCTCATCGCGCAATTCCAATTTTGGCTTCATTTCTCCTCTTTCCATTCCGGAATTCCTTCCTCTATATATATACGTATATATATATCTCTCTCTCTCCCTCTCCGCCTTATAAATTTAGCTTACCTTTCCACCTATCTCCTTTGCCGAACATCCCGTCCAAACCTCTTAACCTCGAATCCTGAATCCACATTTTCCTCAACGTTCTTACCGTGTAACCAAACCATTTATTTTCGGCCAAATCGACGTGGACAATCTTTGAAGGAGATTGCATAAGGGTCGCCGTGCCTCGGAGACTGAAAAAAATGATCCGGAGGGAATTTTATCGAAAGGGATAATGTGAAACCTACGAGTTTTTCTACTGTTTTTGTTTCATTTTCACTCTAGGGGCCGGAAGGAAGGTTTTCGAGGGCTATATTTTGAAGCCCGTTAATGGAAAAGATTCGACTAGATAAAGCTAGGAAAAAGCATATAACATGTATAATGGCAGCGCACCCAACGTGAATGCATCGAATTTTCGAAATTCTTGGAAAATCCATCGCAGAAAATCACGGAAATGAAAAAGCAACCGTTCCTGGAATACTTATCCGCTTTTCCAGTTTTCTATCAAATGAATTATCCGACACTAGAAGTATGTGTGCAAACAGTATCTCAATCGCGCTAACACGGAGGCCCTGATTTTGATGTCATACACGTGTATGGTTAAAATAGGTGCTATGCCGCTTTAGAGGATCAAACGCTTTATTTTAACGTAATATTGCAAAGCGAATTCATTCTGGAACTAATAAGAGATTCGATGAAATTCTGTACTCGAGACATGAATTTAATAAACTCGGCAACCGAAACGGATGTAATTCAGACCGTATAAATTTTTCCCCTGCGCATCCGATAGTTCCATTCCGGCTCGTGAGTTTTGCTCAAAAATCTTATCTCCGGCGAAAATTTTAATTCAAAATGTAATCGAATTCACGTAAATTTATCTGTGCGTTATAGGTAAAAAAAAAGAACACTCCGTGCTTGAGAAATACATTTTTAGGATATAAAACCTCGCAACTATATAGCATGAAAGTAAAATACTTGATAATTTCTCTTTTATATAATAAACCTCTTCAGTATTAGGGCCGTCGCACACGAGCCACTTTGTGGCGGCCACTATTTGTGGCGTCACAAAAAGTAGCGGACACGGAAATTGTTTTGGCGCACACGGGCGACTAAAGTGGTAGCTTCGTTCAGTTTCGAAATGGATTTCATAGAGACAGCATGTGTATGTGCTCCTGTGACAGAGGGTGGAGGGGGTTGTCAAAAATCGCAAAACTGCTGTGACATCATTTACGGATGGCCCCATATGTAATACTAGCATAAGTGCCCGTTGAATTTCAACGGGTTTAATGAATCTAAATTTTCGTCAATCCAACATGTAAAAATCGCAAGAATAAAATTGTGCACTGTTTTAACGATCGAATAAAGCGACAAATGAACAAATACAGGTCGCATTTATGTTTCTGGATGAAATATAGTACTTGAGTCAATTCAGTACAACTTCCACTTTACATACTGTAAATTACAAAGTAACTCCTTTTATAATAGATAATGCTAGCCTAAAATTAATTCATTCTGTAAAGTGAATAAATAAAGTTCTATCTTTAAACTATAATAGCCACTGTTATTAGATTTAAATGGATAACAAGCCTTAGAACTTACTATGTATTAAATAAGCACCAAAATTCCTTTTATAAAAACAAATCAATTCATTAAAAGATCCACTGTTGTTTCTTCGAAAATTGCCTGTTAACAGTTTTAAATGTCCTTTTAATTTTACCTGAATTTTAATTTATATTCGTTTCCAAACTTCGGCCATTGTTACGAAATTAACAATAACAATATAAATTCGTAAGCACGTATGGTTTACAAAGAATTTAAATTAAGAATGCTTTTTATTTCCAATTTTTCTAAAATGACACCGCTGATACTTAAATTTTTTTATATTTACGTTATTATACTTATTTTCCACAAAACACGCCAATCTCTCCCCTTCCTTTCTCTCTCTCTCGTACTGAAGCACTCAAGGCACGCTTATTCCCAGAAGGATGTATATACAATAATAGTAATTTGAGATATAACAATGATAATGGTCGACATAGCAACATCACGTTAAAATGGCGAGATTTCTACAAAATATGCAAATTAAACGTTTAACATAGAATATTTCGAACTGTGGGCGAAAAAAGACGAACGGAATAAGAAACTTTATAAATTTTTCTTCAAAATGGTTCAAATTCGAAGGTCGTCTGTTAATTTCTAATTTTAATTTCCAAATGAATAAAAGCCTGCACGTCGAAATATCGCGTTTTACATGTTAAGTAATGGGAAATGGAAATGCCTCTCTTGGAGACGAACGAAGGAATGTTTTCGCGATTTAAGTTCGTCATTCTCTGAATAAGTGTTAATCAAACATCCCTACCAAATTTCGAGTTTCTATCATTATTATTTCTCGAGTTATTAGCGCTTGCATAGCGGACCAACCAACCAACAGACGACGGCCATTATTATACAAAATAATAAAATATTTTATGTTAAAATCTGCATAAGAGCCAAGTTTTAAAATGAAATACTGCTATAAATACACTTTGTTCTTACCTTTCTCACGCCTTTCCTGGTCGGGAAGATTCTGCCAATCCTCTATCAGGATTTCAAATATTTCTCTCCACAGTTTTTCCTTTACACATTTATCACTATATTCCTTTAGTCCACTATCATAGACAGCGGGGTTTTTGCACCTCAGATATAAGCACGTCAACGTCAATTTCGTTGTCAGCCATCTCCCTGGCACAGAAGACTGATGAAAACTGCGTGAACTGAGCCACAAGAAGCAAACCGTGTGCGTGTGTCAACCTGACTGCGTGCGTTCCATGACGTGTGGCCGGTGGCGCGCCACAGTGGTGTTGAGAGGAAAATGGAACACGAGCCACTTTTCTGTGACCGCCACAAAACTGTGTCGTCGTGTGCGGGGTCCAAGCAGAAACCGTTTGTTCTGTTTCTCGCCACAAATAGTGGCCGCCACAAAGTGGCTCGTGTGCGACAGCCCTTAAACTCTATATTCATATTTATTGCACACTCATATTGGCTCAATGGATGTCACCAACAATAATGAAAATACTAGGGAAAACGGATTCTAATTTCGGCTACAAGGAAGCTGTCATCAGTGATCCACCGATGGTAGTTTCTAATAATATACGAAAAATACTTTATATAGCTGTATATTTTTCCAAGATCACTTACTGGCTCGTCACTATAACTACACAATTCACAGAACATTTGAGTAACCAAGATGCACAAATAACCTACAAAGTAGCCCTCCCTAGCAGTAAATAATTCAACGATATTGGATTCTATTTTCCCTAAATTAATCATCATTTTCTCAGGTACAGACAAAATAAGGCATTAGAGGAACATTCAGTTGAGTGATGCTTCACTTGAAATGAATTCCTTTCTACACATGCGACCTATAAATATCGTATTAGTGTACAACTTACATCTTAAAATGAAAAATTTAGTATCCTTTATGGGTGATTGAGAATGAATGTCTATTGGATTCGAGCCATAAGGGCAGCTGGATGAATCCTTCATTTTTAAATTCACAAGGCTTTTCTAGATATTTGGTGACGTTGACAAGCATGTGCTTCGTTATCCTCATGGAAAACTCTTTGATCTCACCAGATTTGATAGGTATGGCTCGGAGGTGATATTTCTGCAAGTAGCGGAGCGGTGGTTTTGAGAGAGTTAAAAAAAAAGAACATGATAGCTGAAAGTAGACGCCCAGATAAACACTATCGAATCATAACCGACACCTAGTTCAAAGGAATTTCGTGCCGGTATCTCGCTAATTTTATTCACCGTGGGAATCGAGTCCTAATATAATGTACGGTGACAACAGATATCCCAGAATCCTTTGTCACTTTCACTTCATTTATTTCCGCCTACATTCCACAGTCACGCGGTTGCTATTTCATTTGTACCAATTATATCTGACAGTTGAAAGAAATTTCCTGCTCCCCCTCTTCGTTATTATAAATGGGAGCGGCGGCAGGAAATTTTGTTTTCATTCGAACGAATTTATTACGTTTCGCTACTCCATCACTTATGTTCTGCTTGAATTTCTTTTATTTGAATCAACCCGTGGAAAAAAACACTTGTATCGCCTTGGGCATTTTTATATATACCACAAAACTCCCTTAATCTCTGTGTTAATATTCGAATGTAACCAGGCAACAATTCGATGCATGCATGGATAGAGACATTTCTAATACAAAATAACGTACTTCTCGGATAAAATAACTTGGCATTCTGTGTAAAACATGCTTTCATTCACGTCAAACAATAAAATTGGATCCCTAGAAAGCTTCCTCATCCTTTTCAAGCAAACCAAACAGCTTCGCGCATTATTACTAATCCAATTGGCTATTTCTAATTAATTAATCCGCGTCTGTTCGTATCCCCCCAGTTTCTAAATATCTCACCACTCAAACACGAGGGCGAAACAAAGGAATCCCTCCAAAAATAGAACGGTTATCAAGTTGGAAGCAAAAACGGAGCCCGTACGAAAAGACTCCGCGAGGCCGGAAAAATAGAAGCCGAGGTCTAGATGAGTAATAGAAGCTCGAGAGGTTAAGCAAGAGGAGGGAGTGGGCAAAGAGATTTAATCAGGGAAAAAGTACCGAAATTGATAAAAACACTTCGAGTACTTTTCCTATTTTCTGAAAATATAACAAAAAACCTTAGGATGCGAGAAACCTAACTCCTTGGAGGAAAAAATGAAAAGTTACCAAGCATACAGTGGGAGCAAGAAGCTACGCTAGATTAGGAATCGCAGAAAGTACAGGGAAAATAGAGAAAGGAGAAAGTGAGAGGGGGAAACGATGGACAGACAAACTAACGACATAATTAAGGGCGAAACTGAGATTATACAGTCCCTTATAACACTGAACCCTTTAGTCATGTATGATATAAGACGTTAGTTAGATATTAATTACATATTTGATTAGTATGAAATAGAGAATTGCTATAAAATAATGTTAGGTTTGTGGTTTGTAAAAATAGTGACTCAGCTTTGATTGAACATGGGGAGAAAGGAGAAGAAAAATACGAGGATTTTGAAGAGAAGGAAGAGAAGGAAAGGAAGAAGATGAGGAAGCAGAAGTAGATTATGAAAAGGAAGCACGGAGAAAAAGAGATGGAGAGAATATGGAGGAATAAAATCTGATGTGGCCAACACATGACTTTCTACATATTTGGGGTATAGATATTTAAATTATTATGAATAGCATTATAAGGCAAAATTATAACTTCGTATCGTAGAAGAGTAGTCGTCCTTATTGCCGTAAACTATATGCTGAACTCTATACTATCTTATTCCTGCGATGTTTACATGTTACGCGGTCGAAGTTTTCAGAATTACGCTATTTGTTTCGAAATTTTGTGGATTTTTCGTACTCCTCCCGGGCGTTGCCAAGGCGGCCGTCATTGTTACCTCCGATTCAATTAGCTTCAATGAAGCTTATAAATAGACGAAAGTTTAGCGTTAATCGATTCGCACTTATGTTTAAGCAACGAAACGATCGATGTTTATGGATAGCAACGTAAATAGATAGTAATTGAACTTTCTTTCGTCTATTGAATACTGGAATCTTACATTTTTTGTAAGTAAAATCATTATATTCTACATTATAATGTTTATTTACGTAAATAAGCTCACGTATCTGGTGTACATTTATCAGTCAGTGTTCAATCATGGACAACTGTACGCAGCTTTTTCACGGGTTTCTTGCTTACAAGACATAAAAGTAAATATTTCAGCGAGGCATAATTACACAAGAAATGAAGCTGGATTTGGCGAAAGTGATATGATAGGAAATACAATTATCGTTATGTTTGAATGCAATACGTTCGGAAACGAATTGTTACAAGCAAATATGATTAATTGTTAAGAAAAGCTAATTGTAATTTAAAAAGTATCTACTATATATTTTAAAGAGTTTGTATGTTATGCTGTAGTAGCTTCACTAAATCCGTTGAAATTCAACGGGAAATTCTGCTAGTTTGTAGATAATTCCTAAATAATAACTGCTACGGAAAACTGTTTCAAATAAAAGTTGTAGGAAATTACATTCTCCATAATACTGTATCAATTTGTATATACTATAATTATGTTTTAACGGAGAAATATCGCAAAAACAGAATAGGGTTTCGAATAAACCTCGACTTCCGGTTAACCGGTATTGTCCAAAAACCAATCTGTTCTTTGTACTCGTGCTAAAGTGTTATGTATGAAATTTGGTATTAATATGACAAATACTTTTTGAGTTAGAGCGCCCACAATCACATCCATCCATCCATCCACACACACACACATACACATCATTCCGAAAATAGTCTAAACGTGTTCTAGGGACCTCAAAACGTGTATTTCCGTTGAAATCTCGAAGTCGATTTTTTCGTGATCACAATACTTTCCCTATACTACGTATGGAGAAAGTAATAATAGAGTGAAGGCGGAGAGAGTAAAATTATTGCGGAATTTAGCGAAATCGATAATAAAAGAACAGGGTGAAACGGGAGAACAAAGAGATAAAAAAGGAATATGAATGCGTACGTATGAAAAGAGAAAGGTGGAAAGTTGAGAGGATTAAGGAAATCATTTAAAATAAACTGATGTGTCCAACGCATGACTTTCTCCATACGTAAGTTGTTAATTAAAATCAAATAAATACGGAGATAGGAACAGTTCGACTTTCACGCTTCAGCGCTAGCGATTCAATCGTTTTGTAAATTCACCTTTGCCGTCTCTACCACGCGCGCGAGCTGCCCACTAACAGTCAATTTTGAAGAAAATTGAATATCTCTTGAAATATTCCTCATATGAAAATTTATTTCAAACAAGAGTTGTAGAAAAAATAATATCTACAACTTTATATATATATATGTGTGTGTATGGATGTGTGTGTGTTTTAACAAAAATTTAGTTTTAGGCGAAATATTTAAGAAAAACTAAAATTGTACAGGAGTAAATCGCTACATCCGGCTGACCGATTGTTATCAAAAGCTTTTCAAATCTTAAGAATATACATAAAATCACAAACATAGAATATCATGCTCATCTGATGAATAGTTTTTGAGTTAGAGCGCCCACAAAATTTCTGTTACACACATACAGACATACACACAGACATCATCGAGAAAACGGTCAAAACGTGTTCAAGGGACCTCAAAGCGTGTATTTCCGTTGAAATCTCGAATTCGATTTTGTTCATGAAAACAATACTTTCTCTATACTACATATATGGCGAAAGTAAAAAGAAACAAAACCCATGGAGAATGGTTATATCATCGTAGAACAAAAGATACATGTCAACAGTCAGCCTATAGCAAGCTGAACCAAAAAAGAGACGTTAAAATAGTGATACATTACAATTGTGGTCAATTCTCCCTCCATTCACAACGATATATACCACTTTTATCAACATCTAAAAAGTCTTTTTATATTTCCTCTAACACCGTTAAGTTGAAAAATGTCTCTCAGTCTTTTATTTCCGTACTAATATTTTCAGTTCCGATGTTAAGCTTTTATTATTTTTATCACGTTCTATTTTATAAACGCGCTTTTGCTATATTTGTCTGTTCTATCGATTAAATCAAAATAGCTAGTAAACGATAATAGATAGAAGACTGAAATGTTCAGTGTACTTGATCTATGATGCCATTTATTACGCTGTTAAATAATATTATTGAAAAAATCAGTGGGTGGCAGGGAGTGCATTAAAAAGTTTTAAATTAAGATTCTGACCAAATGGCTTTAAATAGAAAGTTACATTGTTTAAATTAATTATTGGATAAATTATTTATGTCATATGGAGTAGTGGTTAGCGGGGGTTCGATCCCCGCGAATGGAGGTTTTTTCACAAACAATAAATACAATTAATTAATTTAAAAATTATCATCGGTACCTGGTAGTAGGCAGCATTACTGTCAGTATGGTATAGAGCCGAAAACAAATGATGTTGGCTGGGTCTATATCCAATAGAGCTGTTGGCGTGATCGGGATAATTGGAACGGCTACAGTACTGCGATGTGGAAAGCAAGTTTACAATTCCCTAGTAATTATTAGAGGGTTGGACAATATGAGTTCTCTCGAGGTAAACATTCCGTAGGTAAAATAGTCCCCCAATCGGATCTCCGGACAAAGACTGCCTTGAGGAAAGGATTTGCCGAAGGTAACACAACTTGGGACCAAGTATTATGAAAAACGAAGTAGAAAAGGCGATACTGAAACTGAAGAAAGGAAAATCTACATGCAGCGATGGAATGGAATGGAAGTCATCGGATCGGAAGGACTAAAAGTGATTACGAAATTAATTAACAAGATTTACGACTCGGGAGAGTGGCTTCAGGATGTCTTAGATGTAACAATGATACCTCTAAAGAAGAAGCCAAAGAAGTGTAAAGACTGCAGAACGTTAAGTCTACTGTCACACACGATCATCACGAGAATTCTTAATAAAAGGCTAGTGAAAAAGGCCGAAGAAATGCAAGGAGAAGAATTCGGCTTCATAAAAGGACGAGGAACCAGAGATGCTATCGGTGTACTGAGAATCATATCAAAAAGAGGAATAGAGTACAGCCAAGGTTGCTGCGTATGTTTAGTCGAGTGGCAGAAGGCCTTTGATAGAGTAAATTGGGTACTGCTGATGAAGATATTAAAGGATATAGGTGTAGACTGGAAAGATAGGAGACTGATCAGGAATCTGCATATACGTGAATCAAGTTGTAAAGGTCAGGTTGGAGAATGCGGACACCAGCGGAATAAATGTCGGTAGAGGAGTAAGACAGGGCTATTGTCTATCGCCGATCCGATATATGGAGAGAGGCTAATGCAGGAAGCGTTAGAAAGCACCGAAGATTACAAAATTGGAGGAAGGATTATAAGAATATTGAAATACTCGGATGATCAAGTACTTCTACCAAGAAAGGAAAAGGAACTCCAGAAAATGATAAATAGGCTAGTGATAACAGGTAGAAAATACGGTATGGAAATTAATATAGAAAAATCCAAGGTCATGCGAATATCGAGTAAAGAAGAAGAAAATTTGAACATAAGTTTTGGAGGAAAACCATTAGAACAAGATTCAGATCATAAATACCGTGGAAGCATCATAACGAGAGATTACGATTCTAAATATACCTCAATAAATAAAACGCGCTTTTTCATATTGCGTCAGTACACGAAGCTCCCATTTTCTCTTTATTATCCTTTTTATTTCTCCCGACATTGTTATATTTAACGTTATTTGTATTTCTGTATATTTCGAGATCTTGTTTTGTTTCTTACATGTTGTGTTTATAATTTGTTAATCAATCTATTGTAATTGGCCTCTTGCTGTATGAGTAACTAAATACACGATTCGTTTTGTACACCCACCTTAAAATGCCTTCGATGATTTTCGCAGTATACTTAAAAAATATGCATCACACATGGACTGCTTCCTTTATAAATTTATTTTCGAACGTAACCTAGCAAACGAATTACTAACTTTTGGAAGAATAGAGACCGAACGTGGACGAAACATAAAACGGAGAAAGAGATAAATAAGAAGGGAAAGAGAGCGAAGACGTAGAACTAGGAAATGAAATAAGAGGAGAGCGGCCGAAAGGGAAAAAGAAAAGTAAGGGAATAAGGTATAAATCAAGGAGTAAGAACAAAGAAAAAGAAGAGGAATGAGGAAGAATAAATCCAACGCGAGCCGAGGGAGTGAAAAGGGCAAAAGGGAAGAATGGTTAAACGGGCGCCTAGGGGGAGGGTGGCAATCAAAGGGGAGGAGGGGAGAGGAAAAAGCGTTGGTTGAATGGAGACCCGGGGTGGGGAATCGTACGGGTGGGCAAGAGCACTGCAACCGTCGTGATGAATCCGCTCCGCAGTTGCCGCTATGGGAGGCGTGGGTGGTGGCAGTTGCGTGGGAGTATAACATATCTGCCCCCCTCCGCCCTCATTCGCCGCCCACCCCTCCTTTTACCTCCTCCACTCTTCGATAACATACACCCCCCCAAGTTCCGCTACCTGGCCCCGGTGCTCTCTCTCTCTCCCTCTCACACCCCTCTCTCCCCCATCCCTTTACTATCCTTCCCCACCCCTCCCTCCCGCCCCTCCCACCTCCGCCATCCTCCCCATTCATCTGGGAAATTTCATTGGCTGCAGCAGACCACCTCCCTCCGCCCAAACCCCTCGCCCCATCTCCGCCCTTTCATTGGTCCTTGCCACCTCCTCAGTAGGGTGAGGAAGGATGAGGAGGTGAGGGAGGGCGAAGTGGTAGGACAAGGAAAATTCGAGAGTGAAGTGGGAGGGAGAGGAGAAGGAGGGTACGAGAGAGAGAGAGGAGGTAAGGGTGTGGAGAGGGATGAGGGTATAGGACAGTAAAGGGTGGCG
Source organism: Uropetala carovei (assembly GCA_036926305.1). Lineage (NCBI taxonomy): Eukaryota > Metazoa > Arthropoda > Insecta > Odonata > Petaluridae > Uropetala > Uropetala carovei. The sequence continues at coordinate 22,119,354 of JAXCHB010000196.1, forward strand.
AACAAGGTTTACCCCGATCTCCCTTTAAGAAAACCCAATTTCAACCTTCTCGCCCAAAATGCTCATCCTTCACCACAAAAGCGTCAATCCCTTTGCTTCCTGCGCCTTTATACTGGCGCCTATTCGACTACCTGTTGTCCTTCCTATCTACCCTCCGGCGTGATCAATGGTTTCCATTAACTGCGTCGTATGTATTTTACGGGTAGAAAAAGGGGTCTATGGCTTTTAGGTCGTACTTCTGAAGAGATCATCCTATAATATAATTTGCTTGGTTATGTGTCAAGTGTAATGCCGCGTGGCCTGTCGAGGTATATGCACCGCCGGCGGTATAAGATAAAGGGGGCATAGTATTTCGCTATCGAGGAGAGAGAGAAAGGAGAATGCGAGGGAGAGAGGGAGAGAGGGAAAGAATGAATTAGAGAGAGAAAACGGGTGAGGAAGAATGGGAAGTTTCAATTTAATTAGTTAGTCATGCTTATCCGTCACTTTTGACGGGAATTTCCACTAGTAAATGTAAAAAACACGTTTGATTGTGTATGGAATTGGGGTGTATAAACGCATCGGATTAAATTGTAGGTTGTAAGGAAGTGTATCCGACATGGAAATCATCGTCCCTACCGTGAAAGATCGCTGGTATACATACATTTTCGTTGGAGTTATTACATGATTTTTGTAACAAAATAAAGCGATATCGACTTAATTTTCGGATATCTCACTAATAACTTCCGCAAAAATTAAACATTTAATTTCTTTGAAAATTAATTAAAAACACCCCAATCGTCTAATATTATTTATACATACAAGAAAATATGGAGAACTCCGACATAGTTCCAAGATTTTAACTGCACAATAAGCAAGATTCTTTATTTTTCGCTACATTTATAAGCGGCGGAGACAGAAAACGAAGATATGGAACCATGTGAATTTTAATTTAACATTTGAAAATTTACAACTATTAAAATTAAACATTTTTCATTTTAATAAAATAAAATAAATATAATATATTTATTGAGTTTAACGTGCTCTAAATGTATGAAAAAACATTCATCTAACAATAAGTAATTATTTTAATTAGGTATATGCACTATTTTTAAACGAAAACTATAAAGTGTAAAGTAATAATTTCGATTAAACTATGGCATGAAATATTACCCACTGAACATCATTTTGCATCACTCACAGAAAAACAAAAAAAAAACAAGGCCAAAATTAGCGGGCTTCTCCACCGACGAAATTTTTCGTTTTTTTTCTTTTCCTTTTAGAGAACTCCTCCGAGATACGATTCCAAAGACCGCCTGAGTGCAATGCTTAAGTAACGACGCCAATCAACCTCATATAAAAGCATTACACAAAAAATGCGGGAAACCCTTCCGGGTACGCTCCCGCTAGAAGCGCACCTCTACGAATTTCCCCATTACCTAGGGAAATTCACACGCGTTAGGAATCCAAACACCTCTCGGGATACGCGTTATCGTCACGCAGTCCTAAATTAAGACGCATCCCTAAAAACCTCTCCTGGAAATATCCGGCCTCAAAAAGCTCCTAATGGCAAACGTGTTTTGTTTTAAAGAAACCGCGCCGCAACGTCCAGTACGAAGAAAAAAATGAGCATCGATCTCCGAAAGAAATAAAAACTCCTCCACTTCCCCCGGTCTCGATAATAACGCCACCGCCCATCTCCATTTCTCCCGATTCATCTTTCATAATATTTCATTTACGGACGCGGAATCTGAGGAAACCTATTCCCTTACCGTATTCTCCATCCTCTCCCTCCCCCGTTTGACTCTTCAAAAAGGAAAAGAAAAAGAAAAATACCCCTTTCCACCCATCTCATCTTCCGACCAACCAACTGCAGCCCGCCCACGCCATCTCTCCCGTTCCCCTCCGATCCCCCTCGCGCTTTTAGGCTACCCCTTCTCACCTCACCCACCCACCCACCCGAAATTCTCCTCTCCAGTCACTTCCCCTCCACTCTTCCCATTCTCCCGCCATAAACAATCCTCCTATTTCTCCCCCTCTATTCACCCATCCACCCACGCACCCTTTATCCACCTCCACCCTCCCCCTTTTCCCTCAAGAACTGTAAAAAAGTAAATAAAAAGTCGTCTTCTATCTCCATCCCCTATTTTGGTCCTCCTCTCCCCTTCCCCTCAAAAAAGAGATAGAATACGCCCTCTGCATTTCTCCTCCCTCCCCCCTTATAAAACTCGAGTCGTATATAACCATAGGAGTCGCGTACGAAGTCGGGACATAACATCCTAGTCTTTCGCACGGTCAGAGGGAAAACCGAGGGAGAGAGAGAGAGAGAGAGAAATACAGAGGGGGATAAAGAGAGAGAGAGAGAAAGAGCCGCGCGCGCCGAGAGAGAGAGGGGTTTTTCGCGCACACCGCCACTCCACCTAGAGAGGCGATAACGGGAGGAGAGAGAGACAGAGAGAGAGAGAGACAGAGCGCGCGCAGAGGCACACCGAACATCAGACGGTGAAGAGAGAGGACGCATCTCCGAAGTCGATCTTAGCCCTCCCTCCCTCTCTTGCTTTAGTCAAAGGGAAAGACGACACACCGTCTGTCCTTCGTTTAATATATAAAGGACAACCGCGTTTAAAAAGGCGACAGAAGAGGGAAGCCGGCTTAAGCTAACAGAAGCAACGCTTCTAGATATCCCAGAGCCAAAGAGGGCGTCTAGCATCGCTGAAGACGACGGCTGAGGACATGGCCTGCGGTGGAGCGTCGGCTGTGACGGCTGCACCAGCTAGGAGGGAGGCAGGTGGGGCACCCGTTAACGGACCTGTTGGAGGAGGCGGAGCCGGTACCGCGGACCGTCGCCGGGCACGACGAGGCCCCTCGGATCCCTGTCCCCGACCCCTCCTACTCCTGTCCGCCGCCCTGCTGTTCCTCCTCTTGCAGGGTGCCAACCCAGCATCCGCCATTGACCTGTCCAGGCTTTATGGACACATGAGCTCTAAGAGGAACGGTAAGTCACGACCGGACAATGATTGCAGTTTTATTTTTCCGATTTCCCTCGTCTTTCACTTTCTCTGGCGAGAAGGGTGCGTAATAAGCGTCCGGTGAAAGCTCGGTGTTTGTCATTTAACAGTTTATTTTCCTACGGCATAATCCCTCGCGGTAGCTCTCGTTTCAATTTGC